>HG995291.1:14741291-17534589 GCA_905332915.2 Hecatera dysodea
GGCAAAAAGAATAACAATGATAAATCTATACTTATAAAGAATGTCAAAAATTTCAAACTTCAATATTTTTTGACTGTCAAAAGATATTTTTTTTTGTACTTTAATTTAAAAATAATAAGGAGCAATTCAAGTATTACGTAAGCACTAAGGGGTAAGGAGGGGGGGGGTACTTGATTTGCTAATTTTTGACGACATGGGGAATGATTACGTCAGCAATATTGATTTATTTAATTTTTCAGATTTTCCAATCCGTCGAGGTCTTACCCACTAGGCTCTCAACGCGCTAATAACGGACTTAATTTCAGACTACTTGTATATTCCTTATTTCTAGACTTATTAACTGCTGCTTTATGAACCAATAAGGAAGCCAGAACAGATTCAATAATACTTATAAATATGTTTACGTAAGCATGGGGGGGGCGGGGAAGGGCTTTACTTTTGCTGACGAGGGGGAGGGGAGGTCAAAAATATCAAAAATTCTGCTTACGTAATACTTGAACGGCCCCTAATAGGGATGTTGCCTGAGTAAAAAATGTATGATTATGTTTAGTCAGTCAGTTAGATTATTGAAAAATATTGGACACGTATTTTTTCCTTTATCAAATCTATAAAAACTGACGAAGATAAAAAGCGTCAAAGATCAGGAATGTGAGTGTGTGACGTCACGGCCCGGTAAAAATAGTAGCGAGTAGTGACGTCACACGAGTTTTTTACGCACTGTGTCGTCTTCATTTTTTGTTTATGTGAAAAAAGAAAAAATACGTGTCCAATATTTTTTGGAAATCTATCTGACGGACTAATCAGATTTTTTTAGTTAACTACCCTATTATATTTAGATTGACTCACATCTTCAGGCGTAGAGATCAAACAATCAGTTTCTAATACATCGTTGATAAGATGTACAGCAATCATTATCCTGCCGGGATGGTTCAAGTGCTTGATAAGAGGCGCGTAGTTTTGTAACTTTATCAACGTGAGGATGTTCTTGTAGTGGTCTGCTGGTAACTTGAGGATCTTCATTAGTTCTTTGAAGACTGCTGTGTTGTGTTCCAGGTGGGTTTTGCCGCTGGAAAATAAAAAAAATATTTAAGTACAGTAGAACGCCGATTATCCGAATTAATTGGGACCAGGGTCAATTCGGATAATCGAATATTCGGATAGTCAGACATAGACGGGTAATAAAGAAAAACGAACTGCCACAAATATGTAGAATAAACTCTTACTGTATTGCTATTTCTTGTATATACAGTTGTATTATTGTTGTATATATTTATCTATTATGTATTTATTGTATATGTACTTGTACACCTACAGTACAGTATTATCTTTTCTCTTTAAAATCCATCCAAAGGTTGTCTTGAAAAGATCGCTTTTAGCGATAAGGCCGCCCATTGTGTCACCCTATGTAATGTTTTCCTAATATTATTAGGTTTTTTTTGTAATTAGAGTAATTTTTTTAGAGGAATTTTTAACCTAATCTTATCTTACAAAATATTATAAACGCGAAAGTTTGTAAGTATGGATGGATGTTTGTTACTCTTTCACGCAAAAATTACTGAATGGATCTTGATGAAATTTGGCACAGATATAGATCGTAGTCTGGAATAACACATACGAGACTTTTTTGCGTAGCTGCGGGATGCCAACTGAAAACCAGCGCTGGGTGTCTGACGCCTAGCAAATGCTGAGGTGGTAATGGTAACCCTTTCGGTTCGGACACGCTCGGCGCATTCTATACTTTTCTTCTCCTTTAATGTGTGTTTGTAACCGTTGTGCTGTGTCTGTCCTGAATAAAAATTTTTCTATTCTATCCTGGGATTATGTTTCCTTGGGATAATTTCCGACATTAACAGTAGGATATTATTGGGCATCTCACCCCACCTTCCGTTCCTTCGGCTCACTCCGTTCGCCTCCGTCACTCTCGGTGTGGTGAATTGCCCAATAATATCCCACGGAGTGGGCGCCGTTCCACATTTCAATAGTAGTCAATGGAGTGAGCGCCGTTCCACATTTCAATAATAGACAATGGAGTGAGCGCCGTTCCACATTTCCGTTCCTTCGGCTCACTCCGTTCGCCTCGTCACTCTCGGTGGAGTAGGATACCCATTCCCAGAAAGTGCAGTAAAATACTGGTTCAGCGCCTACTCCACCCGATGGAACGGAAGGTGGAGTATTTCGTTGCTGTTGGCTTGATCCCTGCAAACCTACCGTTTTGTAACTAAAGGTTAAATTCTTTTAGTAGGGAAGGTGGATAACTTATAAATAATTGTACACAGTTTTTACGCTACATTCGATTCGTACTATTGTAGTAAGAAGGTTGAATTTTGTGTTACGAAACTAAATACCTACATATAACTAAAACGATGCATGACTCAGTGAAATCTGATTTAAAAGACATTTGTAAACTTGTTATCAAGAATTCTGGTGGCGAGATTATATTTTTACAAGATTTGCAAATTGGTCAGAGAAATAAAGATATTGGTTCATCCAAACACCAGGACTGCTATACATCCCAAACCAAAGATTTGTTCCGCCGACAGATCTCAGATTCGGTGAAATCTAGTTTAGAAAACACTCACTATCTCATATTGAAGGATAGCCTTGGTGGTGCTCATACATTTGTTCGAGTTAGAAACAATGAGTTATAAAGGTCAATGTAATCCATTAATTAGCTCATTGTTAATATGACTGTTTCAAGCCGTCGTCATGAAATTTGTAAAACAACCACAATCGTTACATGTAAACAAACTTTGCGTTCATTCTCAGGAGACTGGATTTCGTCATGGAGAATTATTACCTAAATCGGTACGATGCATCATTTGCGGGCCGTCAAATTGTGGTAAAACCAATTTATTAATTGGTCTTCTTTTACACGAGAATGGTTTAAGATTTAAAAATGTTTATGTTTATTCGAAAACCTTGCAACAACCCAAGTACGTTTTTTTAGAAAAAGTCTTACAACGAGTACCAGGCATTTCATTTCAAAAATATCATGAAAATGAACAAGTGCTAAGTGTTCAGACCGCAAAACCGAATTCTGTTATTATATTTGATGATGTTGCTTGTGAAAATCAAAGTAGTATACGTGATTATTTTTCTATGGGGAGACACAAGTTCATAGATTGCTTTTATCTTAATCAGACGTATAGTAAAATCCCTAAGCAGTTATTAAGAGACAACGCAAACCTAATCGTACTTTTTAAACAAGATGAAAGAAATATGAGACATGTTTATGAAGAACATGTCAACACAGACATGACATGGAATGAATTTCGTGAAATGTGTTCAAAAATATGGAGTATACCTTTCAATTATGTTGTAATTAATAAAGATTGTTCAAAAAACAATGGATGTTATCGAAGTAAATTTGACACGTTTGTAGTCTTTGACTAAGAACACGAAAACATATATAAGACTATTAACTGCCTGAAATTATTATTCACCTTACGACGCTACATCAATTACGACGTATTTTACCAATATGGAAAAATCATTGAAACGACAAATTGTTGATGCGGCAGAAGCTGTAAAGACAAAAGTACGAAAAATGAGAGATGCTGAGATCAACAGTAAGCAAGCACTGGAATCTGTTTTCAAACCTGTAACAGAACCTCTCAACCAAATTGCTAATGCCAGTAAGCAAACTCCTCTCCTACATGTTAGTAATGATTTTGCTGATGTTCCGTTTACCAAGAAAATTTTGCAGAAGGAAGGAACTGGTAGCGCAGAAAGTAATGATAATAATAGCGATGATGACAAATATGAATCCGATATCAACAGTGACTCTTCTTATGAATCAGTAGTTGAAAGGAATCCAGATTGTGATACGTCATCCTGGTCAGTATCTTCAGAAGCGTTGAAAGATATTCCATTTGGGGTTAGAGCAGACCGCGAGAAACTGATGTTAGGTTCTGCTTGCATAACGATCAACGATCAATACATCACCGTGGCTGGACGTAAATACCGAAATACACCTGGTTTAAAACAGTTGTTGCTTAAGAAAGATGTAGACTTAAGTTTAGTTACAGATAGTGATACACAAAATTATAAGTCAATGCTTCTTGATACAAATGCACATCGTCGAGACTATGATCCAAGAAAGCCAATAAAAAGTAATAAAGGACAAAAATATTTGCAAGTTATTAAACCTCTTTTTAAACTGAAGAATGCAGTTCAGGGGAAGGGTCTACCGTTGGTAAAAAAGTGGAGAAAAAACGTAGATTTAGTGTACTGGGATAATCCTAATGAATTAGTCGAAAGGTTGAAATTATTAATTGCGTCTAGAGATGCTGGCAACACAGGATTAGATAATGAAATTATATCTATCATTGAAGAATTGCGTGAGAGTAAAGTTATAAATAAATAAATATTTGAAGTTGTGTTTATTTTATTACCAACCTCTCGATACAATACACCTTCATCATGAACGTAGACAAATTCGGACACTACATTCATAAAAGAATGCGTTTATCAGAGTTATTTGAGTTTAATGAGAATGCATTGTTAAAATCAGAAAATGGAGATTTTGATTTAAAAACATCAAGACTGAGGGGAATTAGATCTCCAGTAGAAGCAGACGATGCTGTGAACAAGAATTATGTAGATCAATTGAATGCTAACACGTTAAAAGAATTAAATAACCTGGCTGTGAACAAGGATTATGTAGATCGATTGAATGCTAATATGTTTAACGAATTTAATAATCTGATTGGTAAATTGCGTTCTCAAATCATAAAAGATGCAAAGACTACAGTTCAAGCTACTTTAAAAGCTGGGATACCTGAGGTTTCAACTCATTTACAAGATAAGTTTTATACTAAAGCAGAGGTTGATACATTGCTTCAAAAAACTCCGTAATGGTAAAACAGCAAATTGTTAATGAAATACATAAAGCGGCACGAAGAAATTTCCTTCGACGTTCTGTTATTCTGAAAGGAATCCGCGACTTATGGCAAGCTGACTTGATGGACATGCAAAACCTGAAAAAGTATAACAAAGGTTACAATTTCATCTTAGTGGTGATGGACTGCTTCTCTAAGTATGCCTGGGCTGAACCGTTAAAATCGAAAAATAAATTGGATGTTACTCGTGCATTCGAACATATACTGCTAAGTACTCGTAATAATCCAGTTAACTTACAAACTGATATGGGAACAGAATTTTATAACAGCACTTTTCAAAAGTTAATGAAAAAGTACAATATTAACCATTATTCATCATTTTCTACTAAAAAAGCATCAATTGTAGAGAGACTGATAAGAACTTTAAAAAATAAATTATATAAATATTTTAGTCTCAATGGAAACTATAAGTGGTTAGGTCAACCATTGGAAGATATATTGAAGAAGTATAACAACACAAAACATCGCACAATTCAATTTAAACCAGTTGATGTGAACAAATCGAATGAACAAGTAATCAAAGAAAATATTAAAAAAGTAAACAAACATAATTTTGTGAAGTGGAAGCCAAAATTCAAAGTTGGTGATTATGTCCGTATAAGTAAATACAAACATAATTTTGAGAAAGGTTACACTCCTAATTGGTCAACAGAATTATTTATTATAAAAAACGTTAATAAAACCTTTCCAGTGACATATCAAATAGAAGACCAACGAAAGCAAAACATATTAGGATCCTTTTACGAACAAGAACTGCAAAGATCTAAGCACCCTGATGTTTATTTGATAGAAAAGGTTTTAAAAAAGAGAGGAAATAAATTGTATGTTAAATGGTTAGGTCTAAACAGTACTGAAAACAGTTGGATTAAAAAAGCTGCAATAATGGACTAAGATATTATATAACCACTTTATTCATTTAAATCCCTATCATTATAATTTCAGTAATGCAAGGGAGTGGACTTGTTAACAGTATAATTAATAATTTACCATTTGAAGTTCATTTGCCAGGATACAATTATTGCGGACCAGGAACCAAACTTCAAAAACGCTTAGCGCGAGGTGATCGAGGAGTAAATAAGCTAGACGAAGCTTGCATGCAACACGATATTGCATATACAAACCACACAGCCTTATCAAATCGTCACAAAGCCGATTTACAACTACTTAACATGGCTAAACAAAGACTAAAATCAAAAGATGCAGGAAAAGGTGAAAAATTAAGCTCATGGTTAGTAAGCAAAGTCATGAAAGCCAAATTGAAATCTGGTTCTGGTGCTAAAACATTTAAAAGTTTAGTATCAAAAATAAAATCTAAAGTAAAAAAGCTAAAACCCAAGGATAGTAAGTCTTTAATAAACTTCGCTTACTTAGCTGCAAAAAAGTTATGCCCCAAATTACACCAAATCAGAGTACCGAGAGTGATCCCCATACCGAAGACTGGTGGAGTTCTACCTTTAATTCCAATTTTTGCTGGCTTATCAGCTTTAGGAGCTTTAGCTGGTGGTGCGGCTGGAGTTGCAAAAACGGTGAATGATTACAAATCAGCTCAACAAAACTTGCGAGAGACAGAACGACATAATAGAACTATGGAGGGTTTAGCAGTGGGCAAGGGTTTATACATAAAGCCATATAAAAACGGTAAAGGATTGTTTATAAAACCAACAAAAAACTGAACAAGAAGCTACCAAATCGTCCACTTACTAATGTAGACATCCAATACTATGCCAGAGACATCCCATATTTCCGAGGAGTATATATGAAAGATCAATTACCAAGGAAGCCGAAACGTAAGGAATGTGGTATTGTTAACTTAGACGATTCTAAAAACGAAGGAACGCATTGGGTAGCTTATGTAAAAGTTTATGACTATTGTGAATATTTTGATAGCTATGGAAATTTAAAACCTCCATTAGAACTGGTTCGATATTTTAAGAATTGTAAAGTTTCATATAACTACACAAGATATCAAAAATTTAATACTGTAAACTGTGGTCATCTATGTTTAAAATATCTAAGGACTTTTTGGAATAAAAATATATAAAATAAATGTTTTTATTTTATTTCAATCATTTGCAAGATGTCACTCACTTTGTCAATAACTGGAAACTCATCAATTTTATCTACGTACTATCCTAATACGTTGCAACTAGATGGAAAATATGAGTGTGCTTTATTGCATTTTTCAACATTTAATTCTATACCAAATATTGATAAAAGTAATAACAAATACTATTATGGTTCAAACGACGTTATTGAAATACCGGAAGGCACCTATGAATTGCAAGATATTTACGATTATTTGAAATCTGAAATAAAAGATGCCTCAATCAAATTACAATGTAATAACAATACTTTAAAAACTAGCATATATTGTTCAAAAGACGTTAATTTTAAGAAAGAAAACTCTTTCGGTAGGCTGTTAGGGTTTGATAGACAGGTCTTGAAAGCAAATAAATGGCATGTGTCACAGCATCCAGTCAACATTTTGCCGACGACAGTGGTAAGGATCGAATGTGACATTATAAGCGGCTCTTACATAAACGGTGAACCAAGTCACATAATTCACGAATTCGCACTCAACGTGCCACCTGGATACAGAATCATAGAAATCCCGAAGAACGCAATATATTTTCCAATCAATCAAAACAACATAAGCTGCATACATATCCGACTACTAGATATAAACAATCGCTTAATTAATTTGCGTGGTGAAGAAGTGCAGCTGTATTTACATCTTAGAAGACAAAATGATTGACTACAATAAATATGTGCCTCACCAAATTAAAAATACCAGTTCTACTCAAGCTACCTACCAAATAAGACGTCGTTCTAAGAGCAAAATAAAATTAACTAAAGACAATAAGATATTTCTCAGAGCGATTGGGTTATTAAAATGAATATCTTAGACGTTTTATCCACTCCAACATACGACAACAGTATAGAAGGAATCGAATTTCATTCGTACAAACCTTATGTAACAAGTTTCAACAGGAACGATGAAATACGCATACCTATCAACCAACAGGATCTGTACATATTACCATCAGCCAGCACTCTCTATTTGGAAGGAACCGTTATCGTTAGCAAAAAAGATTCAAAAGAGAAAGCTACTAGTGTCAATTTTACGAACAATGGACTACTCTTCTTGTTCCAAGATATTAGGTACGAACTAAACGGAGTGGAGATTGATAAAATAAAAAATGCAGGTATAACTACAACCATGAAATCATTAATATCAATGAATGAGAATGAATCAAAAATAGCTAGAGCTTGGGGTTGGAGTATCGATGGTATAAAAAATATTAATGGGGGAAGTTTTTCTGCGTCTATACCACTTCGGAATATCCTCGGTTTTGCAGAAGATTTTAAAAAAGTTGTAATAAATGCTAGACATGAACTAATATTGTTACGAAGCAACACTAATTTGAACGCTGTAAAATTGAATACCGGTGAAATTGTGGAAGACATTCAAATAAATAAAATCATATGGCGCGTACCCCACGTTAAAGTATCAGACAAAGAAAAAATAAGTTTATTAAAACTGCTGGAAAAAGATCGATCGCTTCAGATGATATTTAGAAACTGGGATCTATATGAATACCCCACTTTACCAAGATCAACAAAGCACACCTGGTCTATCAAAACTTCATCTCAAATAGAAAAACCGAGATATGTAATAATTGGACTACAAACAAGTAGAAAAAATAATGCAAGTTCTGACATGTCGCAGTTTGATCACTGCTATGTTCGTGATGTTCGAGTGTACCTTAATTCAACATATTTCCCGTATGAAAGCATCAATGTGAACTTCGCCAATAACAGAATTGCTTTATTATATGAACAATATATCAGATTTCAGCAGTCGTATTATGGACGTTGTCAGGAGTCCTTATTAAGCGAGAAACAATTTAAAGAGTTAGCACCATTGTTTGTTATTGATTGCTCTAGACAGACCGATAATCTGAAGACTGGACCCGTTGTGGATGTAAGGGTAGAAATTGAGAGTGATTCAGAAATACCAGATCAAACTTCGGCATACTGCCTCATTCTCAACGATTGTATTGTTGAATACAAACCATTAAGCAACACAGTGAAGAAGTTATCATGAACGCGGATATTATCATTGTAGAACTCCAAGGATTCAAATATTTAGACAATAATTTTATCGTCAAAGAAGTGGCTATCGTAAGTAATGAGCACACACAGACGTTCTTGATTAAACCACCGCATTCGTTTTATTACTTAACTCAAGAAGAAAAGAAGCAGGTGCGATGGTTGGAAAGAAATCGTGGAATTTTCTGGAGTGAGGGCTTTATAGATTACAGAGAGTTTCAACACATCATCGTACCGTATTTAGAAAATAAAAATATTATTACAAAGGGTTCGGAAAAGATTAAGTGGATTAAAGACTTATGTGCAAACTGTGAAGTGATTGACATAGGAGAGAAAGGGTGTCCTAATTTTGCGACATTAAAAAAGAAGTTCTGTAAAAATAAAACTGATTTTAACTGTGTGAACCATAAAATGAATTGTGCATTAAATAATGCGGTGTGTATTAGAAAATGGTACGTGGATAATAATATGTCTGTATTTAATTTATTTTAAATATTATTGTGTTGAACAGTTAATAAAAATAAATAAATATTGATCTACTTAAGAGTGTTTTATTTAATATTCAGGGTAACCTACATACCTAACTTAAAATTAGCTGTAGCAAAATGATTTTAAATATATCATGATTTTAATCAAATTATTGTAAGAAAAAAATCGATAAGAAAATAACCTATAATTACATATATTATATCATTACACTAGAGCTAATTTAGAGTTCGAGTATAAATCAGTAATATAAAATAAAACATATTTTAAATATATGGATATATTTTTATTTACTTTATTAAATATTTGAAATGATTACAAAATAATTATATCTACCTATATACTTATAAACTTGTGTTGTATGTACACTACCCAACTAAATTAAACACATCAAGAGATTAATATTATCTACTTACATTAAAACTATTTAGATACTACACTAATTCTTATTTAACTTTATCATAATATTTGACTAAGTAGGCTAGTAGACTAGTTTTTTCTATACAAAATAAAATATAAAAACTTAATTACAATAAAACTAACATTTATGATATTTTAATAATTTATACATCCAAAATACCCTAATAACTATAACATTACTCACATATTTTGTATTGCTTATTGCTAAAAATCTTACACAAAAAAACTTATAACTTACACAAATTATTCACAGCTTAATAATAACCACTGTCCCCGCAAAGTTTTTTTGAAATTTTATTAATTAACGATAGCGTCTCCTCCATAACATAGTCCACTGATTCAGTCACTACATACTGCGCACTTAACACCACGTTCTGATCATCACATGCAGATTCTTGTTGTTCACTGATATCGAGCACTTTAACCTGGATCAGTCGTAATCCTTTTTTCTTCTCATTGTTTATGACATATGATTCACATTTAGGCAGAGACTTCTGTTTTAGACACTCACGTCTTGTTCTAGGTTTCTTGTTAGCAGATCCGCAGTCTTGTCTTGTTCTAGGCTCCTTGTTGGCAGGTATTTGTTGTTCTTCGATATCTGGGATATGCCAGCTTAAACTCGGTGTCGGAAAACCTTGACCGTATTGTGAGAAGTCGACAATATCTGGTGAATCACACATTATTAATGATCTGAAACAAACAAAATTATAATGATTAATAATCATGTCAAACAACATAAATAAAGAAATAATTTAATAAGTACTTATAGATACACTAGTGCAATACTCACAATTTGTTTCGTTTTTCTTTTTTCAATTGATGTGATGTGACCGTTCCGGCTGACTGCCTTGTGATGTATGTACTAATCATATTATTATGAAATGAACTCCATAAAACCTTGCGATATGAGTCAATTTCATGTCTCAACAAGTTCAATCTAATGCGCACCTGATCGGTGTCAAATTCCACACCGCGCGTGCGAACTTCGAACCATGAGTGCCTTGTCATCAAAACTGGATATTACATATTTTATCAAGTTGGAACCTGTATCGATACGCTGCGAGACCTGTGTGTGTGTGGTTTATCATCAGAAACAGAAATGAAACAGATTTATGAATATAAAATATTATTTATTCGGATAATAAATACACCTACACTGTTTAGATCTAACTAGTAAAAGGACACCAAGAATACATACATTTTAAAATTTCATACATAATAAAATCAGGTTCAAAAATAAACTTATGTCGATACTATTTAAATTACATTCCAAGACAATTTTACTTATTACAATAACATAACGATGTCATAAGTTTTACCATTTACAATCAATAAAATATATATTAACATTACATAAATATACTTGCGTTACCCCAGGCTATAGTAGAAACTTTATCAAACGATAGCAATCGTTTATCATCATTGCTTGAAAGTGCTATTTTATTTAAGTCATGAGTGTATATTTCATGTTTTATTGATCTAAACAATACATTTTTTTTGCGAATAACATTGCAATTGTACAAAACATTTTTATAATCAATCATATTTAAATTTTTGGTAATACATTTTTGTGTACCTTTTGCCTTTTTAATTGTTCTGTTTAATGTTTTAATACAATAAAGCTTTGAGCGCAGTCCTACGAATTCTTTGATAATGTTGCCACCCATTTCATCCTTAAACAGTCCTGGAATCTTCTTATTAATAATTGGTAAATTATAGCCATTGTTAGAGTCATAATTACTGGTATCAAAATATTTTAGAAAATGGAGCTTAAAGTCTTTATAAACATCATTACTCTGCACATCATATACTAGACTATCTGTGTCAGTATAGCACAATTCTATTCGGTTACCATAAAAAGGTTTTATGATAGAGTAGTGAAAGTCGTACATGTGAGCTTTAGATAATTCTAATACTGCAAACCCTATGTAAATTGGTTTGTCAAGTATAATTCGCACAGGTTTCATTTGGATCGCTACTAGATCATCTGAAAATACAGAGGCGCTATGAAAATATGGGCTGGCTATTAATTTTTCAGCACAAGTAGTCTTTTTTGTTTTATTGTTCGCGTCACACCACTTATTTACTAACTTAACGGCTATTCGGTGTTCATTATTTTCAAGGGTCTTTCCAAAAATACTATTGTTCAATAATTTGAAAAAGTCTTGTTCAAACGCTGACTCTGCTTTTTGGCGTAACTGGGTGTTAATATCAATATATTGCTTTAAAAAACTACTTTGCTTAAATATAATGGCGCGATGGATCCTTCTCAATACTAAACCGTGCTGTAAACATTTTTTTAAATGTACGTAATGAATAACATAGTAATATTTATCATACAAATTTGGTATTAACTTTTTATTCTTACCACCCGGTGGTACGCATTTTTCTGGACAGAAGGGAAAGTCATTGTGTTCCATATGCAAATTCTTCGGATATATTAGATCAACTTCAAGAATGTAACCGTTTTCAGCAGTATCACTAATTTCAGCTAAGTTCAATTGTAAAGAATCTATTTCTTGTCTATTCATAAATCTAAAATCTGAATAGGGTAAGGATTGACACATGCTGTAACCGTATAAATTATTGCAATCTAAATAAATAATAAATGAATTTGGACGGGTTGGATCGTAAGTATCTAAATACTTATGATTGGCTTTGACATGTCTTTTGGAACACATACAAACACCTCCTCGAATACCTTTTTGTATCATTCTAAAAATTTCAACATCACTAATCAATTCTAATTTAACTCCCGTTTTTAAAAGCATTGCATCAAAAGATAGACTTGGCGCTGTAAGATAGAACGCGGGATCGAGATTGTAATGTAGTTTACAAGTTTTCCGAAAATTTTCAAATACATCTGTTAGCAACAGAACATCTGTTTTGAGATACAAATCTGTATACATACCCATGTTTTGAATATTAAATACTGACCAAACAGACTGAGCGTGTTCATAGTCTTCATCGGTAATTGTCTCATTAGTTAAGGAGTTAAAAAAATATTTTTTGGAGGGTAAACACGTATCTTCATATCGTTCCCATTGAGACATATAATCATATGGATACACTCCTTTACGGGTGAGTAGGTTAAATCGTTTTTTAGCAGGGAAATAAGATTGTAATTGTTTAAAGTCTTGTTTTTTCATTGTACTAACCAACTTTTCTAAGCTAGTTCCTAAAAACTTGTAAGAATCTACAAACCGAACCTGGATGCTTTCCCCGGTAGAAATCGGAATAAACTTAGAGAATGAAATATAGTTTTCTTTTGTTTTAGGTATCACTTTTATAGATCCAGGAGCTTCACCTAATTCTTTTATGAAAAGGTGGCAATCGTATCCAGACAAATTATGGAAAAATACTGGCAAAAATGTTGGTAGTTTGTATTGTATGTTACAATAACTATGGGCTGCGCCGCGATATTTACCAGTCAAGTGACAATGATCGCGAACCCTATCGCCGAACAAGAAGTGCTCACAAATATGACATGTCATCGCGTTTTCAAAGTCGCGAGCATTATCATTTGAATAAATCATAGGCACATTATTTTTTAAAATATCGTAAATTTTTTGTGCATCTTTATAGATAGACTTCACAAAATTTGATGCACAATCCGAACCGCGATAAGAAACGTAACGATTGTGGCTTTCGTCTAGCGTACACGTAATATGATAAGCGAAAGCTACAGGCACGTGTCGCTGTCGCGTTACAGTACTCGCTTTAGTGGGGTCAGGGTCACAGGATTCGTACCGTTCCAGCATTGTTTCAAAATCTGCGTAAATAACAAATGGTACAATTTGCTTTTTATTATAATTTTTAAACTGTATGAAAGAACCCCTTGGAGGTAGTTCGGTGGCAACACCTCCACAACTATGTGAACTAAGATTATCGCATGAATCAAAAAACATCAAACAAGCGTCACAAAGGTACAGTTTACTGTGATGTTTTGTTATTTGATTTTTCACAAGTCGCGGCAAGTCTTTAATGAGACAGTAATGTGATAAATTATCTCTTTCTAAATAAAGTAAATGAATCACCTTTCCGTTCAAGGCTTTTGGTTTGTAAAGCGGTCCTATGACGGTATTATTTTTTAAACCATAAATGTAAATGCAAATTTCGGGGTTATTCACTTCGAACTGCGCAATATCTGAGAAATTCACTGGAAATGACATGTCCTTTATATTTAATACGTTACGAAAATCAGGGTAAGAAGATACTCTTTCAGGATGACTCTTAGCTGGATATAAAGCAGCAACAACAGACCACAAAAAACAATACTCGTCATTATTGTGGATATTAACACATGCTCTTATCGATTTTATAGCAGAAGGCAATTCGATAAAGCCTGAACCGTGCAACGGTTGATATTTGTTAACATTGACTTCCAAATGAGAACTGCTCAAGAACGTCCATCCGCTATCTCGGTCCTGAAATTCTTCTATCTTTTTTGATAAAATGTTTTTTACTTGAGTTAATAATGAATCAAATTCATAATTCTGATGCAGAGTAAAGTTTTTTGTGGCAAATGATTTCATCTCCTGACAATCATTTTTAAACATTAAAAACAAAGCAAAATATTCGAAATTAATTTTTAAACAAGTATGTTCTTTAAGAGATATGTTAATTAATGTTTTAATTTTGTCCCAAATATTAGTAAGAAATGATTCTAGAGAACAATTATCAGATGAATCGACAATTCTATAAGAAGCTATACGATTACGAAATGCAGAATTTATTATTTCAACACCTTCGCAAAAATGTGAAATAGATTTGTTTTTATGATTAGTACTACGTAGGTGACCTGTCCAGTGACTGCGCTCAATAGATGTGTTACAAACAGTACAGAAAGGCATTCTAGATTAAAATAGTTTTAAACTTACTGCTAGATGCTGCAATATATTATTTTTACGATTATGATGTACGATCGCAGAAATAACATCTGGTGCCCCAACAACTTAAATATTTATTTTATATTTATATTATATTATCACTATAAAAGACGGGCTCAGAATTATCAAATAAATCATGAGTCCGTCTCATAAAACCTTGTAGTCCGTTCCATTGTGGCGTGTTGCGGTTAAGCTGCACTTTTAGAACCACTGAGGCTTTCTTCCACCGCTCTTCTTTAGGGGTGGAGGCAACTTCAGCTTTGTTGTAGACTTTTACCTCTACATAAAAGTCCCCGGTTACGTCCGCCGTTCGTCGTACTTTACCGTTGGCGACACGGCTGATGAGGGTCGAACTGAAGTCCCCGATTGAGGTCTTCGATGGAACGTAGTCTTCTAAGCCAAAGAGGTCCGAGCTGTGTCTTTTACTGTAAACAATTTAACATAATTATTATTTATTACACAACACATTACATTACATTTATTTTTTAATCGATGGATTGACGGTGTATTACTCCTCTGTCGAACCTTACGGGGATAGAAAGCATGATGTTATGTTATAATAATTTCAATACCTCATAAACTAATTGTAAACATTTCTGCAAGGAATATAATTGGAATTTGATTTCAGCGCTCTTTACGTTACAGTTCTAAATCGTCGTCGTAATCGTCGTTTATCTGTGTATAACATTTTAATTAACATAACATCCACAACAAACACCTAAAAATAAAAGCAGTAACACAAAAGTACCTTGATTTCTGTTCTGATGGTGAGGTGTCCTCGGAAGCTTTGCGCTTCGACACCTTCTTTTTTGGTTGCGGCTTCACAACCTCGGCTACAGCTGCAGACCGTGTCTGGAATTCTGAATCAGAGTCGGACCTGAAATGAAACACAAAGATTCATTTTGTAACTGATAACTGTGGCTTCATTAAGGCTACCGATACACCAGCCGGCAGGCAGAAACCAGGTCCGTAGCTGGGTAGCGATTAGATAAATACATTATTGTTTCAATTGAGTAAAATGAATTAGGACTAGTGATACACCAGCCGGCAGGCAAAAACCAGGTCCGTAGCTGAGTAACAGTCATGATGGACGGATAGAACATGATAGTTACAACAGCCGGCAGGCAAAAACCAGGTCCGTAGCTTAGTAACAGTCACGATGGATATAGAGAACATGATAATTTTACAACAGCCGGCAGGCAAAAACCAGGTCCGTAGCTGAGTAACAGTCATGTTGGACAGATAGAACATGATAGTTACAACAGCCGGCAGGCAAAAACCAGGTCCGTAGCTGAGTAACAGTCATGATGGATATATAGAACATGATCATTTTTCAACAGCCGGCAGGCAAAAACCAGGTCCGTAGCTGAGCATTATGACAGCAAATTTAAAATTGAGAAGTATGTACTTACTTACATGTTAGAAAGTGTGATTTTAAAGCACCGCTAGTAGGAACTACTTGTCACTTTGAAGATTCTGGAGCGAATGAAATTTATTGATTGAAATTAATTCGTTTATATTCACAATTAATACTATGTTAGCATAAAATAGGTCATTTCAATTTTAAACTCAAAGTACATGTCTTACAGTTGTATAAAAAAATATGACGTTTACGTCATATTGAACTGAATTGATTGCATATCAAATTTGCTAAACTGCAATTTATTCATGAGAACTGAAAAAACAAAGCCGACAAAGTGAACCCGATCCCTGGTATGCTTTATGATTCATTACTAAACTAATATGTATAATTAATTTAATATTTGATGTTTGTTTGTTGAGAATGTTTAACTTCACAATTACGTTTATGTGAGAGGTGAAACTAACAAAAGTCAAGTCAGTAAGGTGCATATTAAAGATTTTTTTTTTTAATTGTTCCGTTGAAAGTAAATTTCTGAGCATAGTAAGTTGTTGAAAATAAATCATAACAATTTTTAAAAACGTACAAACAAACCAATCCATGTCGCCGATGCATGTCATGTTAAGTTGCAGTTAAACTCAGAAGTACTCAGAACTTATTTTATCATCAAATAAATACTATTGTGGAGTAAGTTAGTATGATTAAATAATCACCTAAACCCACTATGAAAGAATCCAAGAAAATATAACGTGTGGGAATCGAACGTACGTGTCTGAGTTATGATTTCATAGTTGTCGACTTTATCAATAATAACTTCAGTTTACTATTACAATGTTCCCAGTATTTATCCATTTATTCTTTACTCCTATTATCCCAAATGACTTTATTCTACCATCATTCATCATTCTATAATCTTACTTATAATTAAGTTTAAATCGCACTCGATAAAAAGTGGCAGATATAAAAAATATTATGTAAATAAAAGTATAAAAATATATTATCTTAGTACCCAGAAGAATGAAACACGTTAAAACTAGAAGTAATTACACAAATAGGTAATTCCACAAAAGACCAATTTACGGTTTACAACATGATGGTTATGTTAAATTACAATAGAAATGCATGGAATGCAATTTATGTGTACGTGTACATTCGTGTGGGAAGTGTTCATTCCATTGAAATTGAACTTTGCCGATTCAAACTAAAAAAGCAGACTCATACATAAAGGTAATTTACATCTATGTAGCAACCACCGGGTACGGTTACCGTCAACGGAACACATTGACGCACACAGTTTGTACGCTAGATTGTATAATGTAAGATACGTTTCTGATCCGGCTGCCGTTGTAAAGTGTATTTACACCTTAGATTTCTGAATGCAAAGCAAGGATTGATATTCCGTCCCTAACTTTACCACTTCACTGTTACGTGTTGATGTAAGAGGGTGTATCGTCTGTAATATGTTAAATTAAAATTTAGATGTCCTCGAGCCAATCTGGTCACAAAACAGAGTGATATGTGTAAAAGCGCTATTTACTTTTGTGGAGAGACATGAGACAATCTGTCCTAAATTTTAGTTTAATGTACGTGTATCCTAAAGTTCAGATGTCCTCGAGCCAATCTGGTCACGAAAACGGGTATGCGTGTTATTCTAAGCGGGAATGCACCATCCCTAAGTATGTGGAGAGACATGAGACAATCTGTCCTGAATTTTAGGTTATTGGCTTGCTCAGATAGAACCCTGATTATGTTATCGTGTAAAGTGAAAAGGATGTATCGTCTGTAATATGTTAAATTAAAATTTAGATGTCCTCGAGCCAAACTGGCCACAGAAAAAAAAAAATGTATGCGGACCTAAGGGTGTGCATTTTTTTACTTTTGTGGAGAAACATGAGACAATCTGTCCTAAATTTTAGTTTAATGTACGCGGTATCCTAAAGTTCAGATGTCCTCGAACCAATCTGGTCACGAAAACGGGTATGAGTGTTATCCTAAGCGACAATGCACCGTCCCTAACTTTGTGGAGAGACATGAGACAATCTGTCCTGAATTTTAGGCTAGCGGTTCAAACAGCGAACGCCTTGTTTGTTAACGTGTGATGTACACTTCATTACACGTTAATATGAATAGATTAAATTAAAATTTGGATGTCCTCGAACCAATCTGGTCACTAAAAATAGAATGTGCATATGTGCCTATGCGCTATTTCTTGCTTTCGTGGAGAGACGTGAGACAATCTGTCCCAGATTTTAGTTTAATGTATACGATATCCTAACGTTCAGATGTCCTCGAGCCAATCTGGTCACAAAACGGGTATGCGTGTTATTCTAAGCGGGAATGCACCATCCCTAAGTATGTGGAGAGACATGAGACAATCTGTCCTGAATTTTAGGTTAGTGTATGCGATATCCTAACGTTCAGATGTCCTCGAGCCAATCTGGTCACAAAACAGAGTGATGTGTGTAAAAGCGCTATCTCTAATATTGTGGAGAGACATGAGACAATCTGTCCTGAATTTTAGGTTAATGTATACGATATCCTAACGTTCAGATGTCCTCGAGCCAATCTGGTCACAAAACAGAGTGATATTTACTTTTGTGGAGAGACATGAGACAATCTGTCCTGAATTTTAGGTTAGCGGGGTGCATGAAAGGAGCCTCCTCGTGGCGCACCCTGGAAGCAGCTAGACACGAAAAAGCAGTGTCTAGGCTGACTAATCCCTTCGACTTGATGTGACTTAAGATAACAAGGTAAAATAGTGACGGAGGCAAACGGAGTGAGCCGAAGGAACGGAAATGTGTAACGGCGCTCACTCCATTGTCTATTATTGAAATGTGGAACGGCGCTCACTCCATTGACTACTATTGAAATGTGGAACGGCGCCCACTCCGTGGGATATTATTGGGCAATTCACCACACCGAGAGTGACGGAGGCGAACGGAGTGAGCCGAAGGAACGGAAGGTGGGGTGAGATGCCCAATAATATCCTACTCCCGACCACTAAATCCAGATGATCTAAATGACTTGATGAGAGACCTTGGACTGTCTAAAACGGCATCAGAAATTTTAGCTTCCCGATTGAAAAAAAGTTTGTTGACCAGAGACACGAAGATATTGTACTTATACTGTAACAGGGAAAATGATTTACTTCCTTTCTTTACTAAAAAAGATAATTTTGTGTTTTGTACTGATATTCCGGGCCTAATGGAATTAAAAGAGTATAATCCAAATCAGTGGCGGTTGTTCATTGATTCGTCAAATCGATGTTTGAAATGTGTACTTTTACATAATGGTAACAAACTTGGTTCCTTACCTATTGCTCATTCTACAAAGGTTAAAGAAGAATATCCTACAATATCTTTAGTTCTCAACAAAATCAAGTTGATAGATGATAAAAATTTCATCAAGCATATGACTGCTGTCGAGAAATGTGTATGGTAAGAGTTTGTTTGGGTAGTGAGAATTTTTTTGGGCAATATTAAGTCTAACGGCTACATTCAGCACGTTGAACAGTTGCTGATACACTTCCAGTGGCTTGGATGCAACATGAGTGTTAAGTTTCACTACCTTCACAGCCATCTAGACAATTTTCCTGAAAATCTTGATAACCTGAGCGAGGAACAAGGAGGACGCTTTCACCAGAATATTCGCATTATGGAGGAGAGGAATCAGGGGTACTAGAATGAACATATGATGTCTGATTATTGTTAGAGCATTCAAAATAGTACTCATAATATATCTCACTCTAGAAAACCCAAAAATAGGAAATTTATTCAGAATAAATATATTTAATAATTTTTTTAAACTTAAGCTATGTGCATTTTCAATGAAAAACCCTGTCACTTCGTAACTCCAAAACTAGAGCTGCTACACAAAAACGGCATATATTTTTGAAATTTGCGTGGAAAAATTATTCAGATTCATGTAAAAAATCTCATGCAACAGACATGCTGTTTTCCAGTGTAATGTTTTCCATATGAAAGTGCCGATCACGTATAACAAGACTAAAAGAGTTGTTTTAGTTTTCATTTAGGAACCCATAAACATGAATAGTGTTCTGATTTATTTTTCCGCTTAAGAATTATTGAGTTATTGGCTAAGTGACATTCAACCATTTTAACGACGCAATTAAGCCTAAACGCGGCTCGGTTTATGTCCAACAATGATTGGTTGCACCGAAGTTTTGACATTAACCTTTTTCCTAAGGCAAAAAGTACTTCGATTTAAACAAATCATAGGATAACCGATAACTATATAATTGATATGTATGGAACAGTTTAATACCCGGTATGACATCTATCTCATGTCAAAATGAGCTAACAGATCAATTCTGCTGTAATGTCTTTATAACGTCTGACAGTCGTTAATTAGGTACATATTACAGGTTAAACAGCTACTAAAAAATCAATTCAGATTAATGTTATTCGAGTTTTATTTGGGTTCACAGTATTCGAGAGCTTCTGTCATTCTTTTTAGAAAAGATTTGCGTTCTTATATTGATATTTATTATCTATGCTACATTTGATCCATAACAAAGATATGTCGATGTAATTTTAACTATAAAATATATTCGCAACCTATTTTTCGTAACTAATAAAATAACACACGAGACAAGTCCACCTTGTCCTTAATTGAATTTTCTTACTGTGATAGCGTATTAAATTACTGTATAATGCTGATAATGATATGCTCAGCACAGCTATTTAAGTGAAATGAGTGTTCATGTTTAGTGGTTTTGTTTTGTCGAGGACTGTTATTACTCAGCGCAAACGAGCCGTGTACCCGTATTACACAATCCGAACAAAGCTAGTACTTATAACTGTTACACTTAAATTGTTTTCAGGTCAATGTCTAACCAAGGAGGTGGACGGTCCGCCGACGCCACCGACCGTTTACGACACATAACAACTGAATATCACTATCTTTATTCAAATCTATTTTGAGCCAGTATTGCACGTGGTTGTTGCCTAACTTTCCCCGATTCTAATCCACTCTGAGATTGTCAACTGTTTTCTGTGTCAAAAGCTACTTAAAAATATGAAGTGTCATTGCGTGCCTTCTTGGAAGATTTCGTATTGTACAAGAAAATGAGTTGACGGTTAGATGACACCAGGGTCGAAAATTCTAGTAATAAGTTTCACAGATCTCATGAGTAAAATCTAATGGGAATCCAATGATACAAAATGTTTCAGCTGATATTCAGATTTAATTTCGCTACCTTTTATTATACAAACCTTGCAGCTAATATACGTGGTACGTGCCTACTGTGGAAGGTTCTCGGAATTTAGATGACAGATTCATTTACCGGCATTATTCTTAAAATTTGCAAAATTGTAAATTCAACTAACAATTAAGTACGGTAACATCAATTACAAAACATGCCATCTATTTTGAAAGCTATTACGAAGTACCTAAGTAGGTACTTCGAAAAGTGATAATTGAAAACTAAAATCTAGGTTAATTAAAAGTTACACGTTGTAGATTGAAATTTATTAATTTTGAGTTATTGATTTATAGCCAGTTTCCAAATTAAGAACTCGGGGTTAAGATCCCGTCAAATATGTTCTACGTATATTCGACGTAGGATAAGTAGAACGACGACGTAGAACTTTCCCTTAAGTTTTTATGCCTGTCTCTGAGAAGAACAGATAGAAAAACAGTACCTACATACTGCCGTCATGAGCAAAAAGGACGTATCTACACAAAACGAAGTAACTAATTTCAGAACTTAAGTTATTTTCGTAATGTCGGAAATTGGCTACTTCGTTTTGTGTTGTTACGGCCTTCTTTCTTATGACGGCAGCATAGTTCTTTACCTTTATATTTGTTCTCACTGGTGCCCAAGATACAAAGTTCTTAAACATACACATATTCGTTATCAAGGAATGAAGAAACAAAGCAATTAAATCAGCTCAATCGCTATTCACGACGCGTAAAATCATAATTGTTGGTAATTTCATAGCCCAAGTACTAAAGCACAAGTACATGCGACCGCGTGGGAATATTTGTGTTTATGCGGCAAATGTAGTAGCTATGTACATAACGGACAATATTACCCTCGATTTATCTTGAGTAGCATTGCTATGATATGGCATTTGAAAAATTGGAGACAATATTTGTTGGAAATGTTTGACTTGGTAGCACATATTTCAAGTTCAGTATGAAGTTAAAACATTTACTTCTTTTTGTAGCCATAGTACCCAAGGGACAAGTGTCTATTTCACGATATTCAAATAGGCACTATTTACAGAACATAATTTGGATGAAAGTATATGTAAAGTAAATTAACGGGAACTTAAATTATGGGGGATTAGGATTAGCAAAAAGTCCGAAATGTTTAAGATTTATGTTTGACATGTGCTACTGAAATGCTACGTAGTCAATTCCGAACTTTTTTGATTTTTGACAATTGTTAAGACATACCTTTTGGTAAATCTTGTCTCATTTCACAGTCTTTTTTTAACGATGGGAAATTATCAAATGACTTCTTCCGTTTTAGGCGGAACCGAAGGGAGTGTCAGATTCTTACTGATTAAAACTCATCCGAATTCATCCTCCTGCAGCTCTTCCTCCACCGCCTTTTGCGTTCCAGGGCCGCGCTGACTCTTCGAACAAATTCCGCAACTGACATACAGTGTACGTAAAAAAATGAGCCTCAGTGTAATGATAGCTACTTTGGGCTTCTACTAACGCATTTGGGTTTTTCCTAATTACGACAAATTATTCAAACATCTAACATTGAAAACAGTGTATCTAAACTAAAATAAAAGAGTAGTAAAAAAAACTGAAGCGGATATGAAAGATCTCCGCGAGCGTTACCGAGATAAATCATGACCGCGACGCCGAACAACTACACAATAATACAAATACATGTAACAATAATACAACGAATAAAAATAACGTATGGTAAATAAAGATTATAGTAATCTTTCGGGACAAAATCAATTACTAACTGATGTGCTAGTCAATTGTGTATTAAACTACATATTTTATCTTTTCAGCATCCTCCATAGACACAAATGACACAAAAGTGAAAAGCTTTGTTCTTATATTCACTACCTAGACACAGGATTATCTTTTAACAAAAGATGTTGAGAGCTATTCGGTATTGGACTAGAACAATATGTATGTTGTGGCGGCATTTGTCTTCAGTGCTACAGTCTGACAATCCTTTTGTTTTCTAATCTATGTCATGTCTTATTTCAGTATCTTGTGTATCTTAACTTACATTTTCAGCGTTCAATCCATCATTCTATAGGCTGAAACTTGTCTGAAAGATTGTTTACAGACTTTTAAGTTTAAGTGAATCATTTGTTTAATCGAGTTTCAAAAAAGGAGGAGGTTCTTAAGTCGACTGTTTTTTTTTGTGTTTACTCTTAACTTTTTGCTGGGAGTACCGATTTTGATGATTATTTTTATATTCGAAAGCTGTTGCTTGTCATGTGGTCCCATTTAATTAATTTGAGTGGGTTCTGACGAAAAGTATTTGAGCTATCCCTAATAATGCGTGGCTTCGACTACATTTATGTTCTCATTCTTTGTCGATGTAAAATGAAAAAATAAAAAATCTGTAAACTGTATAAGATGGTTTGGATGGCATCTTAGTATTTCGATTTGGTCTTTATCTAGTTTGGTGAAGATCTGATGAAGAACGGAGATAGAAAACGGAATTAAATAAATGATAGCAAATCTGTTTTTTTTAATGTGTTTTTTTTTAAATAATACCTACATACATAATTGTTAAGTTCTTCGGTCATTCTTTTGGAACTTGCAGAAGAATGTTTTTTTTTTCTTAGACATAAATCTCGCATGCACAAATAGTGATTATCATTTCAACACACTTATTTAAAGCAAGGGTCTTCCCCTTTTTTATGGATGGAATATTATTTTTTTTATGGATGAATTAAATGACTTCTGCCGCTCTGGGCGGAGCAGAAGGGAGTGTCAGACCCTTACTGACTAAAACCCACCCGTGTTCCTCCTAATGCCCTTTGCGTTCCAGGGCCGCGGTGACTCTTTCGAACAAATTCTACAACCCTAGCAGGCACATGGATCTGCTCCTGCCATGCTACTTCTTCACTATCATTAGTTGACTTGTGCCAAAGAAATCACAATATTGTCTGAAGATTTTTTCCTAATTAAATAAATTAAGAAAAAATCTATACGGCGACAGCTTAGCCGCCCTGACAGCCAAGTTTCTTTGAATTGTAAAGATCGTTCTTTTAAAGCCTATGTCTTACGTAAATAATTTACAAGAATGCTATTTTTAAACTGATAATTTAATTAATAATACAATTCTTAAGCACGGAAAGCCTACGAACGCCAGCATTCCGGTTAAGTATCGGCTGGGAATTGTCATGAATGAACAGAAATGGCCACAATCCCGCGACACGAAACAATGCAACACAAACTCGAACTCACGTTTGTACAATAAGTCACGTTCACACTGCACACGATTACAGTTAAACAGCTGGAGTGGTAACTATCTGAGCGTTTTATATTTATGACCAAGATTTAATTTGTCTCTTACCTGCTAAACTAATTTTAAAACTAAAAATTACTCAATCTTTTAGCATTTGTGCAAAGAGATTGTATTTAATTTACTTGTTGATAATAGCCTGAGAAAACGCTAGAAACACGCCTGCCATGTCAAAAAGTGAACTAATAAAAAAACAAGGTAGAAAATAATCTTTTCATTGCTGTCGGGGACCTGTGTAGAACTATTCAAAGGAACCGTCCCCCGACTTTTCTTTTTTTGATTGATATCAGTTAAGCCGTTAAGAAGTTATGGTGGAATAAAGAAACTCACAAGCAGCTTTTTGGGCAGTTGTGTAAAAAGGAGTTTTGTTGTCTCTAGCTATAAAATATAGTCGAATTTGGGACTGTGCTTTTCTTGATTTTCTAGATGTTATATATTTTTCCTGGAAACCTAATTATAATTGTTGATTAAATTAACTTATATTGTGTAAATAATAAAGAGCATCCTATTCTTAACTAACCTTTTTAATCCTAGATTAAAAAAGGGGTTTGTCATTAAATTCCTAAATATCACACTATCAAAAACATTCGCACACTTATTATCCTATTAAATAATACGTAACAGACGACCTTGGCTAATTACAGTAACTTTTAGCGTAGATTTTTATCTCGGTTACGACATCTCGGCCCACAGTGAACGCAGCCTATGTCACGCGTAGCGTCGCCGCCACCGATCATTATCTTGTGGGTACCAAGGTCGCCGCCACTCGAAAGGTTCAACCAACCCAAAACGCAATTCACCCCATTCTCTCAGTTCAGACAAACAGTTCAGGAAGTTATTTGAGCAAAGGGTAAAGAAGGTTTGGTTGACTACAGCAAAAAGTTTAGAGGCAATATGTATAATAAATAGTAACAATAAGTAAGATAATCTCTGTAAAATTGCAACTTTTTCAACGTATTTAGATTTTTTACATATCTATACTAATATTATAAAGCTGAAGAGTTTGTTTGTTTGTTTATTTGTTTGAACGCGCTAATCTCAGGAACTACTGGTTCGAATTGAAAAATTCTTTTTGGGTTGAATAGACCATTTATCGAGGAAGGATTTAGGCTATATAACATCACGCTTAAACCAATAAGAGCGGAGCAGCGATAAAGAATGTTTCAAAATCGGGGATTCCACGGGGACGAAGTCGCGGGCAGCAGCTAATTCCAAATAAATGGCTTTGTGAATTTGATGAAGACTTTAAGCTTTTTGCTGTCGTTGTTATCTATAGATATGGTGTCATGTGCTACTTAAATGTTGCACGTTTTTTTAGTTTGAATGCTTCATAAAAACCTGAGACTAATTGGTTAACACGTGTTTAGTGAAAATCAAAACAATAAGAAAATACAGTTAATGACTGTATTTGTTGGACAAGAAAATAATAATGTCGCATTCATAAAATATTGTTAAAATTCACTGACGAATTTTCCGAATTAATTCCTGACTGAAAATACTGGAAACCTTTTTACAGAATGTCTTATATTGAAATCGTATAACTTGTGATTATAAGCATGTAGGAGCTGGGTAGGTTTAGTTATTTTAATTTCTTTTTTGGACCGAATATAATCGAAATATTCCTAAAAGTTCCGGACTAATTTTTCGTTCCTATAACGTCACGACGATATTGTTTCTAGAAGCTAAAGTTTTCTTAACCCGAACACGCCGTTTATTTTAAGAAAATGATTTTGTATAATCCTGAAAGCATCGTGAAACCTAGATGTAGGGAATACCTGCTTAATTATTTTCAGGACTAGTGCAAACAAAAGGTCTATGTATAAAGTGATATTCTTTTGTCTACAAATCTAATTCACATGATAGGTTCGCATTATGCAGGTGATTGATCACCAGTAGCCTGATGTCGAAACACGAAGCTTTATTGAACTTACATGTGCACATTTTCGTAGACAATTGTGGCAATTTATATCATTACGATTTACACATAATGGGATTTTGTTGTTTGTAGGCTCACAAATTGGCAGTCGTTATAGTGATTGCATTTAAATTGATGTCATTTATTGCAGAAATTACCCTTATGAAGGGATGTGTGGACCTGAACAAAGGGAAATGTATGTGTCACTACTTAGATTGCGAAAATTGTGAATTAGCTTGCGGTCTAACAATGTGCCTAGTTGTTCAAATTACCCTGCGTTAAAAAACAAAGATGCAATAACTAAAAGGTGCGTTTTTCTAGGTCGTCGCGCAGTAGCTGGGGCGTTGAATTTTGCGCAACTCTCCATACAATGTTCTGTAATTATCGCATCGAATCACTGGCGAGGAATGCGCACCTTCGTCCGTCAGCACGCAACCAAGAGCGCGTGGCCACATAAATAACAACAGTAATTATTTACAGCCAATGTCTTACTATTCAAGGGCATAATCGAAATTAATTGCGCTCAATTAATTTATTTGTTACCTATGGGCAGTGACGTCGTAATCTGTAGTAGGAACTAAGCTTGTTTTTGTATTTGTATTGCTCTTACTACCTTCTGGTATGTTAAGGAGTTAATCGATTGGTTTTCTATGTGTTGTAAAGTAGTTACCGAATGCTGATTGCTTTTTCAAAGCTAATGTTTGAAGTGGAGCTGTTGGTTACTACTTAAGTTCGTCAAAGAGAAAATGACTTAAAAGTTCGTTAGAAATGACTATTCTAATCTAGCCGTATCTATACTATGGTTGATTTGAAGTTTTATAGTGTATAGTGAGTTTAAATGGAAGAATATTTGACAGTGAAACCAGAAAAGTAAATTCAGCAGCTGAGTATTTTATTTACATTCGAGTATAAATTCATATCATCATATTTACACATAAATATCACATTCAGTCATCCGTCATCATATCACACGAGTAAGCTAGAGTAGTTGTTTAGTAGTGAAGGCCATGATGCCCGTGGGCGAGAGGAGCGACGGCGTAATGCGCCAGGGGGGCGGCGTGGACGATGGGGGCGGCATGCACGACGGGGGCAGCGTGGACTACGGGGGCGGGGTGGTGGCCGGGGGTCTTGTGGACCACAGCGTTGAAACTGGAATGAGAATGAGATTGTAAGTATAATGCTTATACGAATATTCGTTCGTTCGTACTTAGGTGATATTTCTTGACTTGGGCTGCTATCCTGTACAGTTGCCATAGAGTCCAGGGTCGGTCAAAGCCGATTGGGAAAGGAACTGGTCCTTTTTCAAAGGTTATTTTAGCATAATACAACTTTTATATTAGATAGTTGTCTTACCCATGGTGGTCGTCAGCGGTGTACTCTACTTTGCGCACTGAACCATCAGGTTCAACCAGGGAGTAGCTTCCGTGCACGGCACCACCGTCGCGGCTCTCGTGCTGGGACTTGTGGTCACCGGTGTGAGGGTCAGCCACGGAGTAAGCGTAGTCGTATTTGGGGTGGGACTGAAATGTAACAGTTTTTGTTAATTCATTAAGGTTTTGGCCTCAATTCATTGTTATCATATATCAAAGGAAGACAGAATGACTTTAGGATATCCGTTAGGTTGGTAATATACACCTAATTTGAAGCGAGGACCTTGTTTGTTATAAGGTTCAGCAGTACTGAGGAATTGAATGTTGTACTCACGTATTCGGCGTGGGCGATAGCGATGGGGGCAGCATGGACTACGGGAGCGGCGTGGACGATGGGAGCGGCGTGGACGACGGGGGCGGCGTGGACGATGGGGGCAGCGTAGTGCGCTGGGGCGTAGTGGGCAGCGGCGTAATGCGCAGGGGCGTCATGACGGACGATGCTCTGGGAGGACACCGCGCTGTGGTGCAGCGGCAGGAGTCCAGCGTTGGCGGCGGCCAGCACGGCGCTGAGGGCGAATACCTAGTCACAGAAAACACATTTATAATATCCATTTTGAATTTCGAAATAAATAAATTTTGAAATATATGTGAGATCTTACTTTGGTGAACATTTTGCACTAGTTAATCAGAGCAGGTGACTGATACCATTATCGGTCCGGAGTGTGACTTTTATATGAAAAGCAAAACGGAGCCGCAGTCCTGGCTGTGGTGGGGAGTGCGGTCACTTCAGTTCCGTAACTTTGACACCGCGAGGTCGTTGGTTACTCGCACACATAGGCCGGTTGTAATTCATAGACAATCGCCTTCCCGCGCCGCCTGTGGGCGCCTGCACATAGCCACGCCGACTCTAGCCGACATTATCTCCAATATCGATGTTGCGAGAGTAATTGCGATAATCAATCTAGTTTTTATTGTGATTCGGATCAGAGGAACAAGGGCAACATTTGAGTGATTTGAAGACATTAGTTTACACATTACGTATGAAGGTTTTCGTTAACAGATCAATACATACATACTATATTATTATATTGAAACATTTCGAGCTAATTATGTTTGTGTTCTTAAACGGCCTTTGATGATAACGTTGAGACACTGTCAGAAAAGGTGTAATTAAACACAAAGTGCACCCAAAGCATTCAGACTAATTACTATGCTGAAATAATGTTAGCACTACTGCTCACATTAAAGTACTGTTTAATAATAGCTCAATAAACCGCACTTAACTTATTGCACCGAGAATCGTCTGAAACCAAAAAATGCGAAACACACGAAACAGAAATAAACTGTAATATCGCAGCTACATCCATACATTGTTTGTTTGAACCTATACCTATTGAAAAATATTGCCACACTTGAATTTTAATTATTCACGACAGTTGAAATTTGATTGCCATAAATTATGGACTTGGTGTTATAATTACATGTGATTGCGACAAAGTAATAAGTAAGTAATATTGAATGCACCGGGTTCAACCACATGGCGGTCGAATACGATGTAGGTACAACATAGCTGGCTGGTGTTCAGTTTCCTAACCAATGCTTGTAACGCGATCACAGACACTTGATATCATAAATTAAGCGTTGTTGTAACAAATAGACCATATTGGTTCACAAAAAAGAATTTTGATAATAGCTTAGCCTTGCCAAACAAGCGGTCTGCTAGTTATGCAAAGCAATTAACAGCAGTTTCAGCACTTAATTAGGTTTTAACTCAAACCACTTTTGATAATGATCACAGTTTAAGTTTATTTGGAACAACAACCTGTCGATTTGTTGGATAATCCAACATTAAATATCATGAATGTAGTCCTATTTTTTAAGTATGGGATATCGTCAAACGACTTCTTCTTTGCGGATGAACGAGGTGATTCAGTTCGGAAAAGTTTTCGTGCGTAAAATTTGTTAGAATAAACGCCTATGCTACTGCAAGCACACTTAATTTGATCTAGACTTCACAAAAATACAATACCTACTTGCAATATTTACCATAAATATTGTTATATTATGGATTTGGTTTACATTTATTTAAAGTTCGCTGATGGTGGACTTTCTACCGTTATTTAGTTCAGAGTCTCAATGTTACTATTTTTTAACGAACGATTAGCAAAAATTTTTAGGCATTCGCCAGTAAATCTTAAATTGTCAAAATTGTATACAAATTGAGGATTTTTTGCCAGACGCATGCGCTTCTCAGTCGCAATTGAGAAGCGCATGCGTACGTTGCTTAAAAATTAAATATATTATTTTATTATTATAAGTAAAATCTATTAATTTCAATTCAATCAAAAGAGGCAATTTCAAGATTCCAAGGCCCTTAGTTAGAGTAATAAAGTACGAAATCAAATGAAAATTCGATTCAAAGCACATGCACGTACCACTTCGGATATTTCAAAATTTTCAGTTCAGAATTCGATCTAATTTCCATAGAGTATTCAAAATATTTGAAAGGTGATCACGATTATTGTTCAACTGATTTAATTGTTTAGAACACATTCTGTAAAAGGTCTCAGTTATCGTGGTTGAAAGGTCCGGCTATCTGGGTGTTTCGTGAGCTGATACCACCATCGTCACGGAAGTTAACAAATCTATAATTCGCCTACCTAACATAATATCGTATGCAAGGTTAGAAGTAATAATAGATTTGGTTGAAAGGTATAACGATAGTTCAGAGGTCACTCACCTGATAATTGTTTGACCGTGACTCGGAATTGACTATTAATATTAATCAGAACTTTTATTGTTAACAGCTTTTCTTTGTTTTTTGATTTACATTAGTGTATAGGTAGTAGGGACTTTTTTCGTTCAAAATACTAGTTTGTGTAATGTGAATGAATGGTCAGTTTATTGACTACTAGCAGCGCCCCACCATTTCACCCGCGTAGTACCCGTTCCCGTGGGAATACGGGGATAAAATAGCTTATGTTACTCAGGGTGAATGTGGCTTTCTAGTCGTGAAAGAATTTTTGAAATCGGTCCAGTAGTTTTTGAGTTTATTCGTTACATACAAAATACAAAAGATTTATAATATTATAATATTAGTATAGATGATAAAATACATTCAAAATATGTTTTGATTAACTCAAATAAAGTGTTTCTTGGATGAACTGTTTTTTGTTATTTTACCCAATACCTCATGTTTTAATTCATCCACAATCTTTTGAGCAAGGAATTCCGGGCCGTAAATTCTGATTCGGATTCCGGAAGTTTTCACACGAGCTCACTGGAACGTTTAATCCGGTTTAGTTTAGTAAACTAATTTACATATGTACATATATACGTTTAGATAGTTAGCGTCCGGCAGATCAGCTTAGATTATTCGGATTAGTATTTTGACAAACAGTTCTACTGTTGAATTAATCTACTGAGTCACTCCCGAAATAATAATCTGACTTTGGAAAACATAGCATGTATGTATTCCAAAGTCAGAATATTATTTCGAGAACAGCTGGTGCCAAAAACGTGTCAACAGAAAAATTAGGGGTTGGCGCAGTGGTTGAGCGATGGACTGCTGCGCTGCGTGTTGTGGGTTCGATTCCTGCACGGAAAAATATTTGTATGGCCTACAGATAGCTGTTCCGCGTCTGGATGTTTGTGTAAGTGAGTCTATGTTTGTACCACAGTACAAGAGAAATATCTAGTGTGAGGTAAAATATTTTCTAAAAAATGTATATACGATACAAATCCGTAAATTCCTTAAAAATATTGGATATTGATTTTTTGATGTCTCAATTTGCGCATATAAAATACCTGATAAGTTAGGTTGACAAACTTATTATTTCTAGATTTGAAATCATCAAATGACTTATCACGCTCTGGGCCGAGCGGCATCGGCATCTCTCTGAATCTGACTGACTAAAACCCACCCGTGTTTTTGCGAGTGCCTTTTGCGTTCCAGCGCCGCGGTGACTCTTTTGAACAAAATCCACAAACCTAGCAGGCACTGACCCTATGGAGTCTTCTTTGCTGACATCACCTTGATGCGCGCGTGGAACATGACGCGCCGTCGACCCAGTCTTGTCGCTCTGTGTTTCCCAACGCCTAGTGCGTCTTCTTCCGTCGCGGTGGCTAGAGCGTGAGGTTTTCCTCTCCCGCGCGCGTTCTGCCTCTTTCGCTAGCATTATTGCTTCCCATGCCTATTCGTTCCGGACCATGGATTGAACCAGTGCCGGAAGCGAGAAGTCGCTGCCGCCGCTCGCGTCGACGAGGACACGGCGTTGCTTCACCCAAGCGGGGTAGATCTTCACCGTATGCTCCACCGTGAACTCCGAGCGATCCATACAGTTTTGACACCCGAATGTGTCCTCCCGCTGAATCCGAAACAGGTACCTCCCGAAACAGCCGTGTCCGGTGAGCACCTGCGTCAGGCGGAAGGTGAGGAAGCCGTGGCGTCCACTACTTCTCAAAGAGGGACTTATGGCCACAATGGTCATGGTGCCCAAGGTTGGCAGACCTGGGCTGGTAAAAATATAACGTTTCCATTTTTTTTTACAGAAAAAAGGTATTGTCAATTGCCCACTAAGATGAGTAGAGGAAGTATGTAGGTAAGCTTTGAACATACGCAGTTTAACTTAGCCTATGTCAACAGGCTAAGTTGCCATTCAGGTCGAGAGACCTGAATGGCTAAACATGATAATTTACCCATAAACCGGTTATATGCCAACGAATTTCTTCATCAAAGAAAAGTCCAGTAGCAAATTACCTTTTTAGCCTTTGGAAGAATAATGATTTTGAAGAGCCTAATTATAGGCGCCCCTATAATTTAACCGAGGTGTTAATCTAACTTTAATTCACGTATGACTTTGACGAAACCGTTTGAATTAAATTATAAAATTAATGTAGGTAAACTATGCCGTTGCGTTAAATGATGCCATTGCAACACTACACTTCAACGTTACAGTGAAATGAGTGCTATATCAGTGGTGAGCGAATGCTTCGGGAGCATTGCGCCGAACACTTCAAGATAAAACTCGTTGCTTATGACATCGTAGACTTGTAAATCCAGCCAGTTATCTCCGGCAGGGGCGTTAACAGCATTGCTGTGGACTGAGAAATTATATGTGTTATTTGTCGGTAGTGTAGCATTATGTATTGACAAATCATTCGCACTGTGTAGGTCTAAAACATGAAACTTTCAAATCCTCACAACTTACGCCTACACGGTAGAACACTGTACACGTGCTTGTTTCTACTGCTTCGTATCCCTCACAAGGTAAGCCATTGTTTCAAAAAGAAGTAAAATGAGGCAAAAACCGTTCGTACAATTTGGTCGATATTACCTTGAGATGCAGTCTCAAGGCACCGCAGTAGTCACGACGCGTAATAAACTGTAGGCCCTAATGATATGAATAGTGTATGAGGGTGACAATTTGCAAAGCTTATGAAAATCGTACTTAGCTTATCCTTGAAAGTTATTTTTGTGTAGCTACCATGATAAGGATCTGATTCTGTAGTTGGCATTGATAGGAAACCTTCTGGTCTTTTTATCACATATTATTTTATTTAGTATATTGCAGTTAGCCTAACTATTTTGTTCCCAGATAATAAGGTACGTGTACGCCAGTGAATACATAAGAAACTAAAGTAAAGCCTGGTAGTTGGCATTCTTACCTGTAAATGTCACCCTTCACCACCCATGGATTATATAGGCCATAGGTTAAATCATATTATAGAGTAATATCTATTTGTACTTTATTCGGGGTACTTGTCATTGGTGAATGCTGATAGAGTATATTGTTATTTTATCTTGAATGCAAGCTCTGCGAGTCACAGGTGTGTTGAGAACAAACAAATACAACTTGCATTTGTTTATTTACCCAACTGCCACGACTGGACTAATCTCCTTTATCTTTGAGCCTACACGTGGGTGCAAATTAATTACTATCGCATTCTTGATAGATATTCGACAGCTTTCGACAGACTGCACAATTTGCAAGTTTTACGAAACGCAAACTTTCGTAACGTTGATAGCGAGTTTTCTTACTTTGTAACAGAAAGCTCGCCTATTAATTAGATTAAAATCGTTGTTAACTTTCACATTACATCGTCCATTATTTCGTACGCATGTTTACAATTAAAAATACCTTGGTTTTTATGTTAATTTTAATGACTATTTATAAACAAAAGAACATACATGAAGATCACAGCGAGTATAAATAAGGTACATTGTGGTTCTTAAAGCTTCTAAGTTGAGGAGATCTAGTAGTGATGATGTTGCGAGGAGTACACGTGATGGCTGGGGCCGGAGTTGTGCACGACCGCGTTGAAACTGCAACCAAAACAAACAATGATAGATATTCATCGGCTGTATCGGCTTCCATTCAAATCGGATTCAGCTGAGTACCAGTATTTTACGTAGAGCGGCTGCCTACCAGCGCTCCACATCCTACTAACTGGATAACACTCTGCTTCTTGGCAAGACTGGTGTCAGATTAGCTGGCTTCTGACAATTTGTAACGACTGCAAAAGATCTATAAATGACAACCGGGACCAACGGCTAGACGTACTTTCTGAGGCACGGGGGAATCTCGGTATGTTAAGACTGAAAAAATCTGAAGAAGAAAATCTGAAGAAGCTTAACCTGGAAGTTCGATCAGTACGGCTTAGGCTTAGCCACGAGCTCCTCAACAATGATTAATATTACGACAAGATAATAGCGGTGAGACAGAACAGGTTCGGAAACCTGTTTGTTATCACAAGACCTGTTCACCGATATCGCAGTTAGTCACTAGCACATGGCCCGAGTTCATTACTCATACGGTACTGGTCTAGTGACCACTTACCGGTTTGACGAGCATGTGAGTATGTGACTTAATACGATGTAATTTTACGACTCACAAACGTAAACAAACTAAGCTCCATGAATAGGCAAATATGGCAGGTCAGCACTGTTTTGCGCAATTGGGGGAAAGTTTCACTCTCATTAACGCTCTGTCATTATGTATGCAGTTTGTGTTTAGATTCTATTTTACGCAATTTTAGAGCTTTCATAAACTGCCAGTGCATCATGTGACTAACTAGTGGAGCTTTGTAAACCTCAAATACAAGGTAAGCAGTCAAGTATGAAGATCTATAAAGTTGGGAAATTGACGAGTGCTGTACTTATTGATATGTGGAAGCAACTTGGAAAATAAAGTTTATTAGTTCTCTATACAAATTCTAAAGTAATAGTAAAATAATAATAATATAAAATAATAAGAAGCAGTACAACTTACCCGTTGTGGTCATCAGCGGTGTAGGAGACCTTGCGGAAGGAGCCATCAGGCTGCAGCAGAGAGTACTCGCCCTTCACGACGTCACCATCGCGGACCTCGTGCTGGGACTTGTGGTCGCCAGTGTGGGGATCCTCCACGGAGTATGAATACTTGTATTTGGGGTGAGCCTGCAAAAACAAGAAGGAAATCGCAGTAAGATGCTGCTCAACCAATTAAACCAGTCCACCCATGTCCATCCACATGGTCAAAATTCCATTTGGTTCTTGAATAACGGGTAACTTTATAGATACGTACATAGTAGTCCTCGTGACCTCCGTGACTGTAGTAGCCCTCATGTGTGTCAACCGGGGCGTAGGCGTGAGCGACGGGCGCGGCGTGAACCACGGGAGCGTGGACGATGGGGGCGGCGTGAACCAGAGGCGTGGCGTGGGCATAGGTGGCAAGGGGAGCTGCAGCGTAGTGGTTGTCGTAGTGCGTATCATGGTGCACCAGGTTGTGTTGAGTGGACACCGTGTACCCGCCGTGCCCGAGGTGACCCGCCCGGGCTACAGCCACCAACGCGCTGACAGCTAAAATCTGCGCAAATAAAAAATCACGTTAATTTTTCTCACTTCTAGAATACACTTTTCACTTCACATTTGAACACGAGAGGATGACTTACTTTGGCGAACATTTTTGTGTGGGATAGTTGTGCGTGACTGACATACATATGATAAGCAGCTGTGGGTTTTATAAGAATTGGCTCGGGGAGTCCGGTGGGGCGCCGAAAGCGAATAGCGCGTCCCCGCGGCCTCGAGGTCAGCGCGCTTTGTCTTCGACATTCTCGCGGCTCATTATCAAAATGATTGTTACTTAATGAAAATACTTTGTGAACTGCGATACTACACTTTGTTATACTAGGTCAATGCGTACAATGATACGTTATTGTCGTTTGTGCGTTGCTTTCAATGCAGTGTTATTATTTTTTTTTTTGTATTTTTTGGCATTTTTGTTTGCTGTTCTGAAGGAGACTTCAATTCTGCTCGAGTCCATATCTAGTGTCATATAGGGTATGGTTTATTGTTGAATCGCGTTACAAGAACTAATTACCTTAACCATCAAATTACTGTCAAGATGATACTGTAACAATTATATCATTACCATTGCGCTAACTGTAACTCGGCCACCAGAACATATGTACATAACTTGTGGAGGTAAGATTATGCAGTAAGTTTCTACAAATACCCTAAATAAATAAAACAGCTCATAGTTTTCCGTAATTAACACAAACGCGTGAAAAATGGAAAATAATACAAAAATACTTCTCGAGAAAGCTGCTGCGACTGTGGTTATTAGTTTTTAATTGATTGTTTCAAAAGGAAATAAAAATTAATGAGGAGGAAATAATAAATACTAACAATCCTGGAGCGGAGATTGCTGTAATCACCATTATTCGTTAGCCTTCTTTGTCTAAAGTAAGTAAATATTCTGCTCAAACATTTCCGAGCATCATTATTTTCTTTATTAATTTTGTTTATACACTATTTTTATCCTTAAAGGGCCTTGAAAGTCCTCTGCTGCTAAGTTCACCTGGAGGTAATAGAAACACTTACTTGCTTTTGAGGTGATATTCATGAATAGTTTAAGAAATTGCAGTTCTGCACGGACGAAGCCTTAGAAGCTTTTGTCCGCAACTATGCTATCTTTCATGTTTTGACTGGTTACTTTCCGCACAAAGTACACACATAGAGTAACTCCTGTCACTAGTTATGAACGTATCAGCGTACATTGTTTACATCTAGATTATGAGATTTTGGCATCTATTGTCTTGCACAAGCGTACGTATATTCCCATCCCTTGAGACTTTATTAGAATGGTTGTGTCGAAGAGATTATTACACGGAGCGTTGATATGTAAATGCGTATTCATCTGACAGACGGCACAACTTGCACACGTATAAAACATTAGCATAAAGATTAACATATAGTTTTCTTTACAGGGGCCAAACTATAAACAAATTGTTTATTGGATTATATTCAAAGGAGAAGGAGTATGCAAGGATAGTTTCGATATCAGGTTGAGTCTTTAGTTTTTGCCTACCTTCATGGGCAAACACATGATTTATATGTATATCGCACTCTCGGAATGGAAATGGCATAACTGAAAATTCCTGTTACTTATAATTTTGCTATAAACCGACCGTAAAAAATACTCTAAAACCCAGTAATGAAAAAGATTCCGAAATATAATTGGGAAAGGGACAACTTATACATAGGTCTCGAGAGATGTTTGTTTCATTACTCAACACTTCAAAGACTTTATGTTTTGCTCATTTGCCAAAAAATGCAATGTTTGAGTTAGGTTCATTTTAAGGGTGTGATATGTATTTACTAAATTAAGAAATTGTCAGAAGAAGGTTCGGCTCCGCAGGCTGGCCTAGCAAGCTAGGCAGATGAAAGAAATATCACTCGTATCAAGGGATTTGACTGAAACTGATCTCATCAATAATTAATTCGTGTCATTGGCGTATTTCCTAAGATCCATCTAAGTTAAGTGGTTTCTATAACTTTTAAAATGAGTCATTTAAAGTATAATCAATATTTTTTGAGTTACCAATTTTGTTGTGCAATAAAGAGGATGTACTGGTGTTGTATTGTAATAATTGTGTATAATTACTTTAATAATCATAAATCCATTAATAAAATATCTAATACGTATTTACACATTTGTAAACAATTTGCAGTGGTGCCCCCTCTCCACATGAAGAGTCAAGGACATAAATATTCGTACATTCAAATTTCATAAGCCCTTTTCGGCTGTATTAAAAGAAATTGTGATTTAAGAAATTAAGAATACATTATCGGCAGACGTACAACGAAGGTGAGAATAATAACAAATATTTAGTTATTCTCACCTTCGTTATTCCATTTTTTTTGGAATATTCGCATTTGGGTATCATGTTGCTATTAAAAAGAATATTTATCGTTCTGTACAAGTATTCCTTACTATTGAATTTAATACGGTTGATAATTTTCCATTGCGCAATATTCATAATAATATTAAGTTGAATAAACAAGTCAACGTTTTAGGAAGCGGAAGGATTCAATTATATAAAATTCGAGCATAGGTATTTTGTCTCAATGACTGCATTTATTCGTAGCAAGACCATTTATTAGGGTTCCGTACCGAAGGGTAACCAACCAACGGAACCTTATTACTAAGCTTCCGTTGTCCGTCCGTCTGCCTGACAGCGGGCTGTATCTCACGAACGGTACTTGAAAGACAGGTAACATTTTCACGTTGCGGAATTTGTTCGAAAGAGTCACCGCAGCCCTGGAATGCAAAGGGCACAAGAAGGAACACGGGTGGGTTTTAGTCAGTAAGAGTCTGACACTCTCCTCCGCTCCGCCCAGAGCGGGAGAAATCATCAAATTGATTTCCCATCCAAAAAAAAAGGTAACATTTTCACAGAGTGTGTATTTCTATTGCCTAATAAGAAATAGTAAAAATTAAAAAGTAAAGAGGGTCCATACTAGAAACGTATTTATTTCGGTTTATGGTACGGAACCCTTCGTATTTTTATTTCTGACCGTATGTTGAATGTCATGCAATAGTTTTATTCCAAGAATAACCAGTCCATAATTTGATTGAAATAAGCGAAATGGAAATTCAATTTGACGTTCATGCTTCGTGGATTGAAATGATTTTAATACGATTAATTATAACCATTTATCCGAAGAAAGATAACTTACTTATTGGGTAAATATAGTAGGGAAATTGTTTGTTTATGTGTTTTTTTAATGTAAAAAGTACGGATCCAATTTTCACGGGTTAACGAGAAAGGTATCATCATGCCTATTAATTTAGTTGAAGTGGTAAAGTCTTACGGAGAGTTTTCACGATTTGTTACTGTGGGATAGGCCATGAAAGCAAACCACTGGATAAAATTAGTAGAGTAGATTCTATTTTATGGCCAGAATCACGCAAGCGCAACAGCCTTGTTATAAAAATTATGATATCTGATAAATGTCGGCATAGCGCCAGTTTTCTTTGTTAAGTGAATATTCTAATTCTCGACATGATTTTAATGACATTATAATTCTTAAGAGGTTCATAATTAAAGTAATTTGATTAATTAGCATTATAATTCCTTGTGGTGGTCTAAGAAACGATTACCACAGCTATCTACTCTTATTTCAGGATACCAATTGCAAAACTTATGAAAAATGAGTTTTTTTTTTCAAAGGCATCCGAATGAGATACGAGTGCGAATGTTGCTTATACAATTGTAGAGTTGGCCTTCAGCAGAAACACTCAAATTGCGAAAAAAATCTGCAGGCCTATGGTTACTTTTTATGCTTTTGAAAATTGCTCTTCGTGATTATGAGCACTTTGGCAGGCTTGGCCTTTTTATCTGTTCATAATGCGTCTAATCTTACATTATTGAATTTTGTTTCTAAATGTCAACTACCATCTTATTTTCTATTTCAACGGGGATCTAGAGGATGAAAAATAATATTTTGATCGCATAGGTTATAAATATTTTAATAAATTATTTCATAATCGTATTTGGTTTCAGCAGGTCGGCGCAGATAATAAAATCCACTTAGTATTAATCTAGTTAATAGTGGTGGTACTCAGGTGCGGGGTGGATGGATGGAGCCGAATTGTGTACAACGGCTTGGAAACTGAAGATAAAAGAAAAATATTATTTATTAGATTCATCGTGTAATCTATATTGCATGGAGAACTTCTGAAATGATTCACAGTTAATTTATTGACATAAAAATAACGTGTAAAGTAAATATCACCTTCTTCCGAATATAAGATGTTTTTGGATTAAGTATTTCATACAATAGAGTATCGTTTTGAAAAATAAAGTATGCATGGAGCATTGATAATGATAAAGTAATATCTACCAAAGCTTTCTTGTTAGCCGGAGAGTTTTATGAGTGAAAGTTCCTTCATTTGCAGACGAGGAAAACCTTAAGAATATTTGACTTACCCATTGTGATCATCAGCGGTGTACTCGACCTTGCGCACGGAGCCGTCAGGCTGCACCAGAGAGTAGTATCCGTGCACGGCGTCTCCGTCGCGGCTCTCGTGCTGGGACTTGTGGTCTCCGGTGTGCGGGTCCGACACAGAGTATGCGAAGTCGTATTGGGGGTGAGTCTGGAAATAGTGAGATAGAATGTCATTTTCCGCCACGAAGTCATAGTCAAGTCTGTTCACATACATACATCCATCTATTGAACGACGTGAAAACTACCATAGGGACTTACTCGAAGGTTTTAACAGAAACATAGATCACCATACCCTATGTGTTTCATGTGAGTCGTTACTACATTGACCCAATCTGGCTTTACAATGGGAAAACTAGTTTAATCCCATTTTTTGTTTTTTTTTTTTAATTTGGCCTATTAACAACATAGAAGGAGGGATGTAGGAACACTGCTATTTTGCATAGATTTTCTGTAGATCTTTCTATAGTCATCCCGTAGAATACTTGGCCGGATTATCACTTACATGTTCATCGTGGCCTTCATCGTAGTGTCCAGCGTACGCCACAGGAGCAACGTAGGGAAGAGGTGCGGCGTATGGCGTATCATAAACCGCCCCATACGGCGCAGCGTAGGCGCCATCGTATGGCGCAGCGTAGCCACCTTCATATGCGTATGGTGTAGCGTATGCGTAGGGAGCGGCGTAGTGACCCCCATCGTGACGTACGATGCTCTGGGAAGATATGGCGTGACCATGCGCATACGCCGACACCAGCATCGCACCGAAAGCTACCAGCTGAAGACACAGAAAGAGATATTTTTATTTGTGTCACAATTTTTGTTGATGATGATTCATTAAAATCACTACACTTTTATTCTAATTATTCACTTGTTTTACCGAATGAAATCGCAATTTGGATTTTGTTAATTGATTTCACAATTTAAATATTTTTTACACTTACTTTGCTGAACATTTTGTTGTTGTTTAGATAAAATTCAATCAATGATTGATGACAAATGCTGCTGGCCGTGGCTTTTTATATGATTTAAAACGAAATAAGAACAAGCGGGCTGACCATATCGCATGCGACAATGACAATAACAAAGGTCGTCTTAAAAAAACCGATTATAGAATTGCAATATATGTCATGGTATCGATCACCGTCGTGGCCATGTCATTCCACCTAAACGTGCATGTTTTGTTCAACTAAAAAAAATATCGTACGCATGAACGAAATTTCACGTGCATGGGTTTATGAATGAAAGAGTGACAAGACTGTTTTTGTGTCAAATTAGTTGTTTTTCAGCTGTCAGATTTCGACGGGTAGGTGCGAATTATTTTCAATAATTATGCTATTCATATGCTCTTTTTCGTTCAACTGTTTTCGTGGTACATCCATAAAGTGGACCTTGCTAAAACGGGATGCTACTACTACAATATCAATAGTCAATAGTCAATATTAGTTGCTAAGATGATTGCGGATCTTAGTGTAGTCACCAGCTGTTATTTAGGTACATGGATAAGAGGTCTTAACACAACTTGTTCTCTGGTTTAGATGAGAACATATTAAGGTTCTTTTCGTTCTCTTTAGTACTGCTTTGATAAGCATTTGTGAACAGGTCTACCCTTTACAGGCGAACTTTTTATGTTATGTTAGTTTATATTATCTTGCATAACAACTTCACTTCGCAGAACTTCATATCGCAGAAAATTCACAGCCAGAATCGCCTTTTAGCATACATGTCATATCGATAGTTATTAAAAGGCAGTACTATTATATCTATAAATTTTACAGTTAGAATCATCTTTTGGTATATATTTCATATTCATAATATTGAAAGACTCATCTATTTCATAAAATTCTTACATTATAGAAAATTCATATTAGAATAAATTTGTATTATCACTCAATGAAACAGTTGATTGTGAACATACATATGTGCTTTTTATTTTCATGTAAGAAGCATACAAACATGCTAACAAGCTGACACCAGCATGCAGCATGCAAACAAGCACATACCATGCATTCAGCAAGCAAGCAAGCATGGTTTGTGTCACGGCTCCGATAGTCCCACGGAAGCTTATCGTCGCAAATGATGTTCACGCTAAACACCGCTCACCGGCTTAAATTACAGTCTAGGGGTAGGGTAAATAAGACTACGTGGAGTCGGTTTTTAAATCTTTTAATGACTTTTATAGCACAAGATATTGGCTTTTTAAGACAGTAAATTAATTTAAAAATAACTTTTATAAATGCTACTTTATAGAAATGAAATATGCCTGATAAAATTATTCGAAATGCAATTCTGCCATCTTCCATACTATGAAGATGGCAGAATTTCATTTCGAATAATTTTGGTCAAATCAAGTAAAATGTACCAAATAATCGTCGCTATAAATAAACGTTATGCTACACGAAATTATATTACTTTTTTAAAAGTAATTGTGACAAAGAAAATTTTGCCATCTCAGAAGTACATAATATGCTATTGTAATTTCGGACATATACACATTTGGCCAAACAATAACTATAATAAATATTTTTTATGCCTTAAAAATGTTCGTTTATAGATGATTATGCCAAGTGTAACTGTTATGCCAAATAAATTTCGTTGTCTTCAGAATCATCAATATTCATCCAAATAGAGGGAACCTTTTGTGAACAGCTATGTACATTTATTATGTACATTCAGAAGCAGCTTTATGTAGATATATTCATAAAATTCCCTAGATTTTTATAACACCCCTCAAAAGTACCAGGAAAATAGTTTTCACGCTTTAAATATTGTTTGTTAGTTGAATAAGAATGTTTGTAGTGACAAAGCAGTGGCTTTGTACTTTGATGCGAGCAAGGCCGCACCGCGAGGTGCTACGTGATCTCAGTTTTAATGAATGGAAAAAATCCACAAACCGATTATACCGTTCAGTGCAATGTTGACAAAAACTACCGATATTTATCATTCTGAACTATTATTATGCTGATTATAATATTTTTTGTTGATTTACTTAGGTTAGTAAGTTTAAAGTTGGTTGCCAGTATTAGTATAGGAACACTCACCAAATTAATAAAGCGTGGCTAATACTGGCTAATTACATGTTTTCATTGCAGTTAGTTTTATAACTACATTATGAGTCAATTATTTTGTTTTAAAAATTATCTATGTGTATAGTATACACGATTCAATTTTTTTTCAATATTGTCATGTTTCTTAATTTAATGGGTATTATATTTTACTTAGCAGTCGACCTTGGAAAACGTACTGTAAACCGCTATGCTTGAAGTTTGCTGAAGTGATTGGATCTCATTAATGTTTTATCTATTTATTTTATCTTATCTATCTACTTTACGGTTACATATACTGACGCAGGTTATAGTGATGGTTTCTAGGTATGTCTCAAGGATCGATAGGACATCTCTTTCTCAATTTTATTTTAACAACCAGTTATTCCCTTTAACCGGAAAGTGAAGAACTTGGAAATTGATTTCTAAGAATTTCTTTTAGACTGCCCAGCTATAAGAAGATAGTCGCACGTAATTCGCATCTGCTGCATTTTTGAGAGTAATTTTCTGCCGACTGCTACCAAGATTGTGCTTGCACATTCATTTCATCTACGTATCCATGGTAATGCTGTTGACTGGTATTTGGACCTCACAGAAGTACTACTTGATAAACTTGAGAGGCCTAATTTTATTTGTAAAAGATTCATATCGTTTTACGTAAATATGACCGTTGATGTAGAGTTTAGAAATCCACGTGAAACTCAAGTGGTTGCCAATTCGCAACTCCATTTTGTGTTTAGACTGGGAATTTTGTCAACATTGGATAGCAATTAATTTACTTGACTGTACATAGTGCACAGCAACAACTTATCTTGTCAGCATAAAGCATTTCAAATATTTTTAAATGCTGTAAATTCACAGACACGCATTTATAATGTTATTATGTTGTATTCAATACATAATTCAAATGGCGGCCCACAATTCAAGCTGAAGCTATTATGTTCATACAAGGAACTAAAGGCAGACATGTCTGAAATTCTTGTATTCAAAATTCTTACATCATTTATAGCCATTATATTGTAATAAAACTAAATCTGGAACACACGGGCTTAACTAACGACCTATGAATATTTATTTAGATAGTGATTGTAATTATTTAGTGCAAATAAAGTTCCTGAATACTTGATTGAAAAATATTTAAAGTTAGCATTAAGATAATAATTCTTTTACGTGTGATATTGTAAATCATAGAACATTTTATTCTTATTTGATCGAGCACTATCCGCCTTCGGCATTTACCATTGTTACGTTCGAACTTTGCATTGCAGAATAATAAAGCTGTCACAAATGTAAAATTGCTTGAATTTGCTTGTAATTCTAGCATTTAGGTTTAAGATTTACATCCTCAAAATAATGTAAATAATATATTTCAGAAGAATTATGATGACGACGGTTCAGAAAATATTCCTTTTATTTTCCTTTTTCGTTTTGTATTGAAGGGCATAATTTGATACTATACCCGGTTTCTGAATTAAGAATATTTGGAATTGAGAACCTGTGGTAGTCGGCTAGGAAACACCGGCTTCATCTAGCTTAAAATGATCAGAAATATTTGACGTGTAAAAGTGTTATGTTTAACCTACTTACAAAAAAAATATCATTTATGTAAACTTGTAAAATGCTTTTATGAAAACATGTCAAAAGTTACGTTTTATAAAGTTATGAGAAGGTCTTAATTCAATTTCTCAATTTAAGAACCGGACATTAATCTAGTTTATTTAAACTAAATAAAAGTTTGTTACTTTTTCTTGTTGCTCGTTATTGTTTAGTTAAAAAAAAACACTATGATTATGACAGTGATTATTTTTTTGGTCAGCTTAAGCACAGTTTAAGCAATCTAACAATATATCATTTAATGTGAAATGTATGGTGTGACCGTAATATTTATTGCCATAATCAAATTGTTCCACTTTATTAACAGTTACCTGCCCACGTTCCAGTTTGTCAAATAAATATAAAATTAGTTATGTTAGGTCATATCACTCCATATTCTAAAAATATTTTTTTAGTTCGGACTCAACTTAGGGAATATTGTAGTCAGGTTATGTCTTTTCTATTTTTCTGTAAAATAATTCACTATACTGGTAGTTTTATCAATTTATTCACAGTTCACACACAATCGCATAAATAGTTACAGAATTGTTCTAACATTCATACAAGAATCATCAAAATAATCTCTTAGTACTAGTAAGAATGTCTATAGACTGGGGAGGGATGCACCGAGGGAGCGGAGTTGTGGACCACAGCGTTGAAACTGAAAGTTGAAGTTGGATTATAATAAATTGATACCAAAATTATGATGGAATTGATAAATAAAGGCACCGTAGTAACTATTTAGTAATCTGTGGCACCGTTAATAGCTTCTTGCTAGGCTGAAAGCCGATTCCAAAATAGTTGGGAAAAGCCTAGGTAGATTGAATGAGAACAACGTACCCGTGGTGGTCATCAGCGGTGTACTCGACTTTGCGAACGGAGCCGTCAGGCTGCACCAGAGAGTAGTATCCGTGCACGGCGTCTCCGTCGCGGCTCTCGTGCTGAGACTTGTGGTCTCCGGTGTGGGGGTCCGACACAGAGTATGCAAAGTCATACTTGGGGTGTGCCTGCAGTTTTAAATTAAAAATTTAGGACCATGTGCTATAACAAAGCGTAGCAAAAAATATATTGCAAAATGAAAATTTTTGCTTACGTATGTGTCGTGGCCGTCGTAGTGCTCTACGGGAGCGGCGTAGTACGCTAAGGGAGCGGCGTAATACAGGGGCGCAACATGAGCCTCATCGTGACGCACGATGCTCTGAGAGGACACGGCGTGACCGTGACCGTAGAGACTAGCGGTGGCTGCTGCCAACAGAGCGCCGAAAGCTACGATCTGAAAGTGACGGGTTAAATAGTATTTTTACAAGCTTTTAGACTATAAATAATAATAAATTCATTTATTTCCACATTGATGTACCACAGTACAGACAGTATAATAAATGGAGTGGACTGGAGCCTAAACTAGGGTAATCCTGTATTTCAGGACTCCAGGTCTTCCTCCCGCGGCGAGTGAGTTCGTTACAATTCATTGGTGGATGCAATAAATATACATAAATGTCATGCATGGATTCAAACCTTTCGGAAGAAATGAGTGATACAATGAAATAAATGCAAATAAAAATGGTGACTTTATTGTTTAAAATTTATGTTATAAAATAAACTGATTGAATTCAAATCAATACTCACTTTGCTGAACATATTGGTTGTATTGTTTGTTACAAACAAGTTTTGATTGATGTCAATGGACTCGCAATTTGGTTTTATAGATCAAGTTTATTACGTATTCGAACGCGGTGGGGCGGACACATGCGTGTGCACTTGACTTGTAACTTTGACATGTATCAAGGTAGTTTCAATAATACGTATGTCCTGAATTATGTATGTCCGTAACGACACCTTTTAATTAAAAATAACGATTATTCCTTGCGTGCATAATGCGAATTTGTTTGATTTTTTATTTTGCGAGACTATATCGTAGTATCTTCTTTGTTTTTATTAAGATTTTGTAGTTGGTTGATGTTTGTATCTAAAAGATCTGATTAAATGAAATTATAAGAAGTAGATAAGTCAAACATTTCCGAATTGAGTATTTTGAGTTAATCCGCTTTAATGCTTAAATAGAGTTTGACAAATAAATAACTTAGAAAAGGTTAATCTTTTTGAATAATTTTATAGTAAATATTATCATGTCAAAATGTTGCCAAGACGAGTCTATGTAGCTTACTCTGTTTAAAAGTTATCAGATCTCGTATAAAGCCAAGCTATAAAGACTGCACGCTCTAAACTTCCAAGCTCTCCACTACACCTTACTCAAAATATATGAAAAAGTGGTCAGATCTCATGTACAGCCAAGATTTTTGATATATGCGCCCTAACTTTACCAGGCCTACCTTCACAAATTCTACAAAGTCCGGTAAAAAAATGTGGCTTGGATGTTTTATTTCACACCCAATAAACTAATGCCTATGAAATCTTCATGACGGTAGCAAAACGGCCAATCCACACTAAAATGTAGAATTTGTGAAGGTCTTTTAACCACTTTTTCATACATTTTGACTAAGGTCACTACCGTGCCCCCAGATGAATAGATGAGTAAGTGCATAACACCCTTTTAAATCATATCGTTTTGCACTTGTGTTTACAGTTATGTCCCTACATTCATAAATAAGTACAATACTTTTAAGAATAATTTGTTAGATAAATCTAGAAATAACAATCAAATTGTTCTTCCTACAGTTTACTATGTTATTATTTGTTTCCTTCAATAGTTCAGGCAATTTGTAATAGAGAAAGTTCTCGCTATAATTCCGCTATAACATTGAAGTGTTTTATTAATGTGACTAGGCGCCATACCGGATTCAGCATAGGAGACAAATTCATGATGAATGAAACTATTACTGGCATCTTTGAGGGAGTTATGGTTTGTAATTGTAGTTTGAATCAATTGTTTTCCCACCGGATTTTTTATTCATTGGCTCTAATGGTTCAGCATTTGTTATATTTGCGTTTTAAAATACAGTGGTTGCTTTAGGTTCGATGATTATTTTAGACAAGGTGTGATAAGGGCAATTCTGAAATTGCGAAAAAAATTGCGGTTCAGTAGGCAGATACATTTATTCGAGTTAGACTTATGATTTTATTTTACACAATTTACGGGTTGGCCCCATAGGAAAAAGTTGTTCATAGCGTGACAAACGTTATAACCAATTTTGCGTTATGAACGAAGGTTATGAATGTATCAAGTGACAATTTTGAACCTTTTTTTCTGGATGGGAAATCATCAGATTCTTACTAACTAAAACCCACTAGTGTTCCTCCTAGTGCCCTTTACGTTCCTGGCCCGCGGTGACACTTTCGAACCAATTCTGCAAACGTTCTTGTACCCACTATATTATCTGTACAACCTTTTTTAGGATAGGCTTATTGTTACGCAGCTGGCTTCATTGCTGCACTCTACGCACATTTTAGGTGACTTGAAAATTAATCTAAATAACATTAGTACATGTTATTGTTTATTTAGTATTCGCTACTACGAACAAACGTTTTCTTGTTTATATATCTGGGTATAGCATCCCATGCATGACTTTTATAATGTAGTTTTACTTTAAACCAGCAAAGCAAATCACTTCTAATTTTTTAAACTAATTTATTTTCGCCAAATAAAAGCTGTTCAGAGCAGATTGATTGGCATAATATGTACTTAGCAGAGTTATGAACAGCTTTGTCAGGCATAATTGTATTTATTTATCAGGGAATATTTCAGGACAAAACAGCTTGCGGATTTCGTGTACCGAATTAGAAAGGGAAGTGTTTTCCGGGAATTGGAAATGGATATAATATATAAAGAACCTACTTGTTATTTCTAAAGGCAGTAGTAGGTCACAGGTTGATTTGTGTTTTACTTCATAGAAATTATGATTAGAGATACTAAATAGAAATTATGATTAGAGATACTAAATAGAAATTATGATTAGAGATCCTTCATAGACTATATAAGAATATATAATTAGTACACCTAAGACTACCTACAGTACTGTAATTCCTTTTCTCTTTAAAATCCATCCAAAGGTTGTCTTGAAAAGACCGCTTTTAGCGATAAGGCCGCCCATTGTGTCACCCTATGTAATGTTTTCTTCATCTATATTTTCTGTAACTTATATGGTGTACCTAATAAAGAGTATTCTATTCTAGTCTATTCTATAGACATTTTGACAAGACTATTGATGTCGTGGTCGTTTGACTATAATGGGTGTCAACATCAATAGTCCTTTGTTAGCCTCATCAGTAAATGTAACATATATTTTTCCATGTGATTCTTTAAAATATTCGTGAAGCATCAATTAAAAGTAGGCTAGTGGTATATCACATTTTTATTTTGAAATCACATTCACTCTCATTTGGTATGTACATAACAATAAATAGGCACAATTCTCTCGGTCATCGATGGTCACTCAGTAATGATGGTAAGCGTGTCCGTGGACGGGGGCGGGGTGCACCGAGGGAGCGGAGTTGTGGACCACAGCGTTGAAACTGAAAAAAATATATAATAAAAGTACAATGATGAAGAATGAACGTTAGAGGGTTTGACTTCAGACTGTTTTGCAGTGCAACTCACCCATTGTGGGCGTCAGCAGTGTACTCGACCTTGCGGACGGAACCGTCAGGTTGGGCCAGAGAGTAGTATCCGTGGACAGAGTCGCCGTCGCGGCTCTCGTGCTGAGACTTGTGGTCACCGGTGTGAGGGTCAGCCACGGAGTAAGCGAAGTCGTATTTGGGGTGAGCCTGTAATAAAAAATGTAACATATTCAATTATGAATCTCAATTATTGTCATGGTAAAGTTACTCAATAGTATGAATGGGTGATTTACATAAGTGTCGTGGCCGTCATATTGGGCCACAGGTGCGGTGTAGTGGGCCACGGGAGCGGCGTAGTGAGCCACGGGTGCAGCGGCGTAGTGTGCTACGGGTGCAGCGTAGTGCGCTACGGGAGCGGCATAGTGCAGGGGTTCGTCGTGGCGAATGATGCTCTGGGAGGACACGGCGTGTCCATGGCCCAAGTAGCCAGCATTGACGGCGGCCAACAACGCGCTCAAAGCTATGATCTGAAAATTACAAAAGCACCACTTAAGTCACTGTTCCACGGATTGTTACAACTAGATATTGCTGGTTTATGTTTCTGGAGCTCACTCACTTTACTGAACATTTTTGTTGTTTGATTTGCAATGGTCACTGTTGTGTGATATCAACTTGATTGTTGTGTGGTATTATATATGCAACACAAATCCGCATGGGTAGTCGCGGTGGGGCGGAGAAATGTTTGCACTTGACTTTGAATACTTTGACAAGGCTCAAGGTAGCAGTTATTATAGCAAACATAGTATCGTTACAATTGGTTGCTACGTGTAATATTAGAATTTATAATAAAACTAGCTTCTGCCAGCGACTTCGTCCGCGTGGAATAGTTACTTTACCCCCGATTTTGAAACTCTCAGCCCGATCGGTTTAAAATTGACAAAAGATAGACATGCTGTTTCGGGATGTTTTTTAGATAATTTTATGTAGATGACTTCTTCCGTTTTCCCAAAATTTTCCTTCACTGCTCTGCTCCTATTGATTGTAGCGTGATGAAAAGTATACTATAACCTGCCCAGGAGTATGAAGAATAATTGCACCAAGTTTCGTTAAAATCGGTCGAGTAGTTTTTGTTTCTATAAAGAACATACAGACAGACAGACAGACAGACAGACAGACAGACAGACAAAAATTTTACTGATTGCATTTTTGGCACTAGTATCGATCACTAATCACCCCCTGATAGTTATTTTGAAAATATATTCCTTGTACAGAATTGACCTCTCTACAGATTTATTATAAGTATAGATAATAATACTCATAATAAAACGTTGTATCAACAACCGGTAAAAAGGTTTGTTGTATTTTTTAAAATCTTATATATAAAATACTCGTGTCACGGTGTTTGTGGTTGAACTCCTCCGAAACGGCTCGACCGATTTTCGTGAATCTTAGCGTGCATATCGGCTAGGGTGGCAAATAGGACAAAATATATTTTTCATCCCCCTAAATGTTAAGGGTGGTCCACCCCTAAATTTTTTATTTTATTTTATGTTTAGCAAAACGACGTTTGCCGTGTCAGCTATGTTAAGTTACAACATAATGTAGCTAAATAAATCATCAGTAGTACATATATTAAAATAAGAGTGAACTCACGGGACTGGTTTTATTTATTTGATAGGTAATCATTACATAGGTATTTCAGGTGCGGAGAGAAGTAGAATGAGTTCTTCACTGAGAAATAATAACATGCAATGGTCATGCCCTATGATTGACGTGGAAACCATCATATTATGTCGAATGGTAGAAACGATGCGAAACCGTAAAATTGTTTTAAATGGGCTTGTAGATACTTATCCGAAAAAAAAGCATATTAAGGAAGGTTTAAATTAGCTAATTAATTTATAGTAAATAATTAAAACGCTACTCAAATGACTAATACTTATTAAAACCTCGATCATGCTTAGCGTCTTATTAGACTGTTTGTCCTGAATGGCGTGACCAATTTATGAGACCCAACAGCACATTAACCAAGCACATGTTATTTTTTTATTATTAGGTTACTTACAAACAACTTGTTAATTACATGAATGCAATAAACGATGATAACGAAAAGATTGTATTGTATTCAAATATTAATTTACAATATGTATTTCTGTATTAGCAAGATATACAATTTATTTATACATCCAATAGAATATAATCTTAGTATGTACAAAATACAACTAAAGAAGATATAATATAGAAACTATATATATGTACACGTGGAGTAAAAAGCAGAAAAGACACATAGGGCATCGAAAAATTCGTCCACATCGCTGTCAACGGGAAAAGTGCCCAGAACACTGGCCGCATTGCCACGTTGAATGGCAATGCTGATTCGTTGACCAAAGAAAAGGCCAGCTCTCTGGTCACGTGAAGAGTCGACTAACTGCTTGCTGATTTCACGGAAAAGTCGATGAGCACTCGAACCCCACGGCCCTAGTGTTTCAACCCCAAACGGCTCAAATACATACTCTATACTTATAATAAATCTGTAGAGAGGTCAATTCTGTACAAGGAATATATTTTCAAATTAACTATCAGGGGGTGATTAGTGATCGATACTGGTGCCAAAAATGCAATCAGTAAAATTTTTGTCTGTCTGTCTGTCTGTCTGTCTGTCTGTATGTTCTTTATAGAAACAAAAACTACTCAACCGGTTTTAACGAAACTTGGTGCAATTATTCTTCATACTCCTGGGCAGGTTATAGTATACTTTTCATCACGCTACAATCAATAGGGGCAGAGCAGTGAAGGAAAATGTTGGGAAAACGGGAGAAGTTACTCCATTTTTTAAGCTTCCGTCGCGTGTGTAGCCTTAATGGTTAAAGTTGCATAGAATCAGCTAAGAAAGGATTTTGATTAATTCTACCCCCAAGGGGACAAAATAGGGGATGAACATTTGTATGAAACTTTGTCAATTTTAAACCGATCGGGCTGAGAGTTTCAAAATCGGGAGTAAAGTAACTATTCCACGCGGACGAAGTCGCTGGCAGAAGCTAGTTCCCAATAAGGATGTTGTATTTGCGCCGTTTGAGATTTTCTGCACCTGCCGCAGCCGCCCCAAACGATGATTATGATTATGATTATGAAATTGGGTAAAGCGAGGAAGAAGATGTTGAGGGACTGTCAAGCAGATTCTAAATTCAAATTCTCTTTATAATAAAAAAGAAAAACGTGACAAATTTTAAAAGTAAAATTGATTGACTTTGAATTTATTGGAAATCTTTCAGGAGGTGTAAGCACGCATGAATACAAACTACTTTTTTTCATTCCGAAGGTATTATAGCTGGTTGTTTTGGTTGTTTCTTCGTTTTTTGACGCCGACTTCCGAAATAAAAGTATTTTATACTTTGAAGTGTCTTTATTTGGAAATCGGTTGTATTTATTGTAAAAAAATCATTATTTTGCACTGTTTAGTGTCAATAACCCACAGCTAAATTGACCATAAAGGAGTTTTTTTGGGTGCCTTCGTAGTTTAAGTTCAGACCATGTCATATGTAAATATCCACTTTGCTTTGGGATCGACATAAACCTAAAAGTATCTCACTAGAACTGCAGTGTATTGCCAGGTGGTAGGGCAAAACAGGAGACACAGGTTTCCGATACAGTTTCGGCTACAGGGCATTTGTTAGCTTACAGCTTAAAATGCTAATAGCTGATGCTTACAAAACTAATTTACTGAATAAGCTGATATCGTTAACGTCTAAGACGTTACCAATAAAATATGAAAGTGGTGGTTGCCTACATTCATTATTTTATAGCTTGGTGCTGGTCAAAACACATGTAACGTTGCTTAAGAATTCTGCTGTGCAAGTAGTGAAAGTAGGGTCTCTTGTAAAAATAAACATAGATAATGTTCAGGAACCATAACATGGGTATAATATGGCATCGGATACTTGATCCAAGGAGGAGGTTTGTTTTATCAAGCGTTGAGTTTATTAACATATAATCAATGAGAAACTGATATATACACTATCATTTTCTGAAAGGCGGCGACTGCTCTATTTGCAGTTAAAGTAAATAAAATAAAGGTTTCTCTTTGGGTTATTCACATTATATTTACAAATCGTGTATCACAGTTATTATGTACAATATAATAAATAGGCACAATGTTCAGACATAGATGTTCATTCAGTAATGATGGTAATCGTGTCCGTGGACGGGAGCGGGGTGCACCGAGGGGGCGGAGTTGTGTACCACAGCGTTGAACCTGAAACATGAGAAAATATTATTTGTAGCAGAATTTTGACAAAAATGAACGTACACGGTTCTAGTTTAAGATTTCAATACCATAGCAATAATCAACTTACCCATTGTGGGCATCAGCGGTGTACTCGACCTTGTGGATGGAACCGTCAGGTTGGGCCAGAGAGTAGTATCCGTGGACAGAGTCGCCGTCGCGGCTCTCGTGCTGGGACTTGTGGTCACCGGTGTGAGGGTCAGCCACGGAGTAAGCGAAGTCGTATTTGGGGTGAGCCTGTTACAAAATTAATTTGAATCATACATGTCTTATTAATTGTAATTTTGCGGTTCACTGCATGTGCTTGAACACAACATTAACTGCGGTTGTATGACTTACGTAACTGTCATGGCCGTCGTAGTGGGTTGCAGGGGCAGCGTAGTGAGCTACGGGGGCGGCGTAGTGGGCTACGGGAGCAGCGTAGTGCAGGGGCTCGTCGTGGCGAATGATGCTTTGGGAGGACACAGCGTGTCCATGACCCAAGTAACCAGCGTTGGCAGCGGCCAACACAGCGCTCAAAGCTACGATCTGAAAATCACATTATCAATTTCAGTATTTGTTTAACACGGAGTGTATAAGTAAGAATATTTGGTGTATGTTTCTGGAATACACTCACTTTGCTGAACATTTTGTTGTTTGATTTTCAACGGTAACCTATTGTGTGATTTAAACTTGATTGTTGTCAGGTTTTATATATGAAACACAAATCCGCATGCGCTTGCGCGGTGGGGCGGAGAAATGCGTGCACTTGACTTTGAATACGGTATTTTGACAAGGCTCAAGGTCACAATTACTATAGCAAAAATATTGTTGTGAGAATTGGTTGCTACGTCCAATATTAGAATTTAAAACAATACTATCTAATTACAACATTTGATCAACAGTTGGTAAAAATGATCGTTGTTTTTTTAATCAACATTTTCACAAAAATTTCCTAGATCCGCTTTATTTTTGTTTTGTAGGGAACATGTTCTTTGAACATTACTCATGTACCCTTTCGATCTCATTAGGGAATTAGTTCTTGGTAATTTTAAAACCTGGAGTTTCATTTCACAAGGCCTTAGTCTCTACATAAAGTGAAAGGACCATGAGTAGAATAATGTCAGAAATTTAGACGAATTTCAAGCTACCTTTTGTGGTAAATAAATTACTAAATTATCTTTAAAATTATTTTACAAATCTGCAGAATCACTAGCATTTTGCTTTTACACTATTCTTTATATAAAATATGTCGTTACTGGTGATCATTTTGGTCATGGATATTGGCGTTTAGGTTCCCCTCAATGATGACTAAGAAAAATATCAAGCACACTGGTTGAGTAGGTTCTGTTGGATAATTACACCTTACAGCAGACAGCATAGCTAGCTGTACGACTTTGAAGAAAAGCATAAAACCCGCAAACGTTTGTGAAGGCACGGTTAAAACCACAAATAGCGGGTTAGACTTCAGTGAGTAAAAAACTTTTTACAAAAAAATAAAACCGACTTTTACACAAAAAATCAAAAAGTGCAAAATAACTTTAATTTCGGAACTCGGTGTTGGTGGTTGCTTTTTCGTTTTTTGAACACCGACTTCCGAAATTAAAGTTATTTTGCACTTTTTGATTTTTTGTGTAAAAGTCGGTTTTATTTTTTTGTAAAAAGTTTTTTATTTTTCACTTTTTAGTGGTACCTACATCCCCTCCCCTCCCCCCACCTAAACGAACCAATCACATTGGTGTAAAAAAACGCACTGCTCCTTTGCAGAGTAAACTAAGAGGTCGTCAATGTAGGCAATGTAGATATTTTTTTTAGATTTTTCGAAAACCGCTGGGTCGATTTCGATAAAATTTTCATGGGACCATTTGGGAAGTATACCCTTTCCAAAAAAAAAAAGAATTTTTCAAATCGGTTGACAAGCGACGGAGTTATGCGCGAACAAACATAAAAAAAAAAAAAATACAAACATCCGAATTGAGAACCTCCTCCTTTTTTAGAAGTCGGTTAAAAAGCTCTGCAAACAAAAAACAACCGACTTCTAAACAAAAAAAAACACAAAGGTATGAAAATAACTTTAATTTCGGAACTCGGTGTTTTTGGTTAATTCTTCGTTTTTGAACACTGACTTGCGAAATTAAAGCTATTTCATACTTTTATGTTTTTTTTGTTGTTTAGAAGTCGGTTGTTTGTATTTGTAAGAAAAAAATATTTTCACTTATTAGTGAAAAAAAAAAACCAACAATAGGGATTGGGAATGCTGTAAATCGTTAAGGAATTCCCTCAACTGTCTATGGTCTCCATCATCAAACTTGTAATGGCACTTATAACCCATATGGGTATAAAGTTCCCATCAATACAAATGAATTCAAACACCGGGTAATTGCTGTTAGTCGTTGAGGAGTTCCCTCGACTGTCTTTCAGCTTCATCATCAGAGCAACTTCAGACCTTCATTAAATAGTAGTGCTTCAATATAATTAATGATAATTAATAAACGCACTGGTCGCCACTACTAACTCCTAACCATTATGGAGTTCCGTCGCTTCACCATCAGCACAGCAGCAACAGTTGTTGTCAACACGTTAACCCAACATACTACTAAATAGTTTCCATCGACCAATAATGTGGTACTGTGTCCCAACTCCTAACCGTTAAGGAGTTCTGTAGCTTCATCATCAACACAGCAGCATCAGGTGACACCCTGAAGCATATACCTGAGTAAGACATGATTATTATGTATCAAAAGCACCATACAAGCATACAATTTTTGGTAGTTGCCCTCGATTTCTCCTGGATCTCATCATCAGATCCTGACTTGGTGAAAATGGGCCCACCACAGAAGTGACATAAGTATATCCAAAAAAAATACGTTTATAATTGACGGAAATATCGGTGCACATAGGTACATAACAAAATATTATACATACAGACGAACTGAGGACCTCCTACTTTTTTTGAAGTCGGTTAAAAGAGAAATCGCATAACACAGTCGCATAATTCACTCAATAATGGTGGTAATCGTGTCTGTGGATGTGAGCAAGGTGCCCCAAGGCGCGACGTTGTTTGCGGAGTTTGTTTGAAAGAGTCACCACGGCCCTGGAACGCAAAGGGCACTAGATGGATCACGGGTGGGTTTTAGTCAGTAAGAGTCTGACACTCACTTCCGCTCCGCCCAGAGCGGGAGAAATCATTTGATGATTTCTCATCCAGAGAAAAAAAAAGGGCGGCGTTGTAAACCACAGTGTTGGACCTGGATACGAGATAAAATATTTGTAGCAGGATTTGGCGAAACAATTGAATTGGACAATTGAATTGGATTGAATTTAAAGAGTATTCTATTCTATTCTATTCTATTCTAAACTGCTGGGCTTTGACGGAATCCGTTACCATGAAACTATTCAACTTACCCGCTGTGGGCATTGGCGCTGTACTCAACCTTGCAGATGGAACGGTCAGGTTGGGCCAGAGAGTAATAGTCAAATCAGAACATCGATCGATGCAATAAATCAAGATGATAAAGCGGATGTTTTGTTGTAAGTACTTTTGGGATTGATTTGATAATATTTATTTTTCCAGTACATTCACAGATTCATATTTTAACGTTTTACACTGCATTCTTTCTTTTTTGGAAATTTTCTGTAAATTATTATTGAGTTATCTATAGGTTATTGAGGTTACAGTTTTCTTAAGTTATTAAAACACTGATTTCAACTTAATTTTTGCATATCGCTCATTAAATGGCGGAATGTGTATATCTATCACTTTTTAAGCGGATAAATTATTTTGATTTATTTAATTTTTCAGTTGACAGTTCTGACTTAAAAGGTGTACTTATCGGCCCACCTCAACCGATATCAATGAAATTCAATCCAAAACTCTTATAAAGCAGGGAAAAAAGGGATACCCATACTATTTAGAAAAAACCTGAACAGGTGTTAGTTCGATCGATTTTAATTCAATGGATTTTTTTTTGTGGCACTTGTGTTGAACTACTATGGATAAGCTTCAAAAGTTCGTCATTCCATGCGTAGTTACGGTAAATAGGGTCCATTTCAATCTGCACATTTCTGTGGAGTTCATCTTCTTGCGGGTGTGACATTGCTGGTATCTACTGGTAGCCGGTCTCGGCTACTGGTAGCCGCTGGTGGCTGGTAGAGGTATGTATGTACGTCTTTGTGTCTACAAAGACGTACACACTCGTACATATTTACATATTAATTATATAGACGTACATACGTTATGTTATGGGTATATGCTAAAGACGGATCTTTCAATAAGTACTCGTGTATGACTTAGTTATTTACATATTCAATAACATGTTGTAATATTTTTTCCATTCAATTATCATTGTTTCTGTAGACCAGCAAATTGGGCAAGGAAATATAAAGTTTACCTTCTTTTAAAATCATTCAGATTATATTCAGTAATCGCATATCACAGTAATTAGGTACAATAAATAGGCAAAATAAAATCAGTCATAGAAAATCACTCAGTAATGATGGTGATCGTGTCCGTGGACGGGCGCAATATGCAGAGACGGCGCGGAGTTGTGCACGACCGCGTTGAAACTGAAAAAAAAAAGCGTTCATCAGGAGCGACGTCAAAGAGGTTTGAGTTGGAGAGCTCTTTCTTCGAAATCGAACGTACCCGTGGTGGTCGTCAGCGGTGTACTCGACCTTGCGCACGGAGCCGTCAGGCTGCACCAGAGAGTAGTATCCGTGCACGGCGTCTCCGTCGCGGCTCTCGTGCTGGGACTTGTGGTCACCAGTGTGGGGGTCAGCCACGGAGTAAGAGTAGTCGTATTTGGGGTGAGCCTGAAGTCGTAAAAGATTTCGTTAAAATCACATTTTAACAGATTACCCATGCGTGTGATAGAAATAGGGCGGCACTTACGTAAGTGTCGTGACCATCGTAGTGGTCTACGGGAGCAGCGTAGTGAGCTACGGGGGCGGCGTAGTGAGTGACGGGCGCGGCGGCGTAGTGGGAGATAGGTTCATCGTGATGGACGATGCTCTGGGAGGAAGTGGCGTGTCCATGGCCCAAAAGACCAGCGTTGGCAGCAGCCAACAGAGCGCTCAATGCTACGATCTGAAAATAGTACGCACAATATCAAATACAGTGTGAATATGTTGAATACTTTCTTTGTATGTAGAAAAACAATTAATATGACTAAATTAAAAAGTATAATATTATAATTACTTTGCTGAACATTTTTGTAGTTTAGTATTCAACGGTCAAGTGTTGATTGATGTTAATGGACTCGCTGAATGGTTATATATACCGATTAATATCATAATCACATGCGCCGTCATGGTGGGGCGGAGAAATGCGTACGCGCTCTTGATCTTGAATACTTGAATGTGTTCCAAGGTCGCAGTTGTAAAGTAAAAATGATAGAATATGATGTAAATTCGATTTTTACATGACAATTGATAGGTATCGATGTATGTCTGTGATTAGGTGATTTTTGTTTGATTGTATGTATGTTTACTACTATTTTATATTGTTTAGCAATTGAAGTAAGCCACTTAGCAATTGAAATAATTCTTAATAAAAAAAATAGTAGCTACTTACTAATTATTATTTTTTTGTTATATTACGTACTTACTTAATTTGTTATTACTTGCAATATTACAACAAGAAAACTTTTGCACAATGTTGTGCTGTACTTCTTGTGATTTTTATAGGTAACTAAGTTGAAATAAAATTGTGCTTATAAATATTCAATACTGCATCAGATTCGTTATACTATTATGTAAAGAAACTTTTTTATCGAAAAAATCCTGCAATTAAGGGATCAACAAATTAAAGTGTGACATAAACCTATGCAATTTAATAAACTCGATTTGACACAAGTGAGTGTTGCCGTGTTACGGGTTTAACGTAATATGGTCGCTTTTTCCCAAATATTATTGACAGAAAAAAGTATGAAAACATGCCTCAACTGGCAGGGAACGACTTAAAATGGCGTTTTGTGCGCGACATCGTGTTAAGTGTGATCACCTTAAGCGGTTTCTACTGTACCTACTCATTTATGTTTTTTATTTATTTTTAACTAAGCAATCCCGGAAACCCGGGACTTTATTTTAAGTAAAAATATTTTAAGAAGCCGCCTCCATAATAAGTTTGACAAAAATTAACTTTAGGCAAAGACACATTCGATAATCCGATCTCTACTTACTCGTATAAGCCTCTATGAATAAATTTAATTAAAGAAAAGTTACGATTAGGTTATAGTATCGTTTCAACTCTTGTGAGGCTTGTTTTGGTAAAGATAAGTGAAACAAAGAGTTTCATACATTTAGCTGCAAGACTGAATTTCTAAATGAAGAGTTAATGAAAGGCGTTGACTCAGTCTGTGGACATAGCAATATAAGTCATAAGTGGCTAGGTACTATTAACTAAAGTCAGTCAAGCGATCAATTCTGAGTTTCAATTGGGGCCATTTTTCAAGCCACTAGCGTAGATTGACTTGTCCGCGGAAACTCCTGAATGACGGTTGGGTGTTTCTAATTATGTTTGGTCTGAAATAATAGGTTTGTTCCTTGAGAAGGTAGGAAGTGTGAGATAAATTATATTAATCAGTATGGGAGCACAAACAATTTTCATTAATCAAAATGTTTTGCATACAGTACCAGAGTGAAAACTATGGTATCTATAATGGATGAAGTTAAATTAATAGATTATAATGAAAATATACCAGAAGTATATTTTTTTATTCAAATAACATATAGTTAATGGTAGAAACCTTGAAGTAATTCCTTGCATTTTTTTTTCTTTTATAACTGATTACAGATTACATTTTGGCCAAGACCCTGAACAGGCTTTTCGCATCATCACCAAATGTTTGTAACAGAATTCTATAGAAAGTGCTTAAATCAAGTTGATTCAATCTCGAGACCAGATAAGAGATCATTTCTTACAGACTCATATCGAACACAGTGTATCAATAAGTGATGTAGATCTTCTACAACGCCACTACACTACTTGTTTTGTTTTTTGTCATTTCTTTTTTGTTAATTTGTGATACATTCAAATGTTTGTCCATAACTAAGGATAGCTTTTCCATGTCAATTTTCTAATCATCTGTTTGAAGGTTATATGTAAGTAAAAAATGTCTTTGAAAAACTTGTTTGATTCACCTAGTGGTGATTCAATCTATATTTTTATTGCAATAACTTAACAATCAAATGACGACATGCATTCCTATATCTTAGTCACCGAAATGTACATTCTATCATAATATATGAATAACTAGCTTCTGCCAGCGACTTCGTCCGCGTGGAATAGTTACTTTACCCCCGATTTTGAAACTCTCAGCCCGATCGGTTTAAAATTGACAAAAGATAGACATGCTGTTTCGGGATATTTTTTAGATAATTTTATGTAGAACATTTCCGTAATACATGATTTCTATGTAACTTTAACCATTAAGGCTACACACGCGACGGAAGCTTAGAAAATGGAGTAACATTTCAACATTTTCCTTCACTGCTCTGCTCCTATTGATTGTAGCGTGATGAAAAGTATACTATATAACCTGCCCAGGAGTATGAAGAATAATTGCACCAAGTTTCGTTAAAATCGGTCGAGTAGTTTTTGTTTCTATAAAGAACATACAGACAGACAGACAGACAGACAAAAAATTTACTGATTGCATTTTTGGCACCAGTATCGATCACTAATCACCCCCTGATAGTTATTTTGAAAATATATTCCTTGTACAGAATTGACCTCTCTACAGATTTATTATAAGTATAGATTATGTTTTAATAAACAGTTTGAAATAATTTGCTAGTTTCAAGAAACTTCGCAATCTAATTATTCATTGTTGTAATATATAAATATGAAGGTAGATATGCTTATTTCACATTGCACAAAACTGTCATTGATTTAGTACGCAATTTATTAATAGTTCCTTATTTAATTGTGATTGTAAAGCTCTATTATTATTATCACGTTTCTGAGTTCTTGGCATTCTAAGACTCAAAAATATTTATAATAAAAGAAGAAAAAAATGTTTTTAAATCACACTTTATTTTTGCAACTCATCTCATACATATCACATTTTATACAACAATAAATAGTTATCATCAGTCATCGATGGCTTTCATTAATGATGATAAGCGTGTCCGTGGACGGGGGCGGGGTGCACCGAGGGGGCGGAGTTGTGTACCACAGCGTTGAAACTGAAAATAACAATTTTTTATTAGGTTTTTGAATTAAAATGTTCATACTCTAATCAAATCGGTATTTTGTTTAAAAGATTGGAGAGCCTTTTTAAACTTACCCATTGTGGGCATCAGCAGTATACTCGACCTTGCGGACGGAACCGTCAGGTTGGGCCAGAGAGTAGTATCCGTGGACAGAGTCGCCGTCGCGGCTCTCGTGCTGGGACTTGTGGTCACCGGTGTGAGGGTCAGCCACGGAGTAAGCGAAGTCGTATTTGGGATGAGCCTGTAATAATTATAATGTGACATAAAATAATTAGTCAGACCAAACAATTTTACGGGTGTATTTGCTACATTACTTAGTTGAAATTATTAATAACATACGTAAGTGTCGTGGCCTTCGTAGTGAGCCGCGGGAGCGGCGTAATGTGCTACGGGAGCAGCGTAGTGAGCCACGGGGGCAGCGGCGTAGTGGGCAACAGGCGCGGCGTAGTGAGCGACAGGCGCGGCGTAGTGCGCTATGGGAGCAGCGTAGTGGACGGGTTCATCGTGACGAATGATGCTCTGGGAGGAAACGGCGTGTCCAACATGCCCATGTCCGTAAAGGCTGGCGCTGGCAGCGGCCAGGAGGGTACCGAAAGTTACGATCTGAAAAAGAAATGTAAGTTAATAAGACTGATAGGGTACAGATTGGTAATAGAATTGCAAAGATAGGGATGAAAAATGCTGGGAAAAACTGTTTGTGTGATAATTATAATAGCAAAGTTATTTTTACTTTTATTTATTTTTTACTTACTTTGCTGAACATTTTGGTGTATTGTTTGTTAGAACCAAATGCTGATTGATATCAACAGTTTTGCAGCACCAATGGTTTTATAGAACGCGTTAAGAATAGGCAGTGGCGCGGTGGGGCGGAGAAATGCGCGAACGCACCTTGACTATGTATCTATGACAACGCGGTTCGGACCTTGTAGATTATAGTTCCTATTATAGAGTGTAATGAGGGTGTTGTGTATGAAGTGGTTTTTGTGTAAGTTCTAATTAATTGAAAAGTTTTGTTACCATTTTATTTAGTTTAATTAATGAGAATTTATTTTTCTTTAATATTAAAATATGATGCCGCGCGTTAGTCTTGCTAAAACGATGGATGCTATGGAAATGCACTTGGTTATACTGGATTAGAGAACTTTTTCGGTTGATAGTCTGACAAATGCCTCATTATTACCTTCATTATTATTACCTTAGTCAGCTAGTAAATAGTTTGTAATTTTTTAGTTGTAAACAAAAGTAATTTATATTAGAAGCGGTTCTAATATTTATTCAGCTGTAGAAAACCTAAACAGATATGTAAAGCTTTTTCTGTCAATATAATTGATTTTATGAATTCGCATTGTTTCTTTTTTAAATGTGTGTCTGATTAATTATTATCCAATAAAAAATAAAGAAATAAGACTTCAACGTTGAACTGAAGTGCGGGCAGTGAACCAGTGGCGTTTGTGGACTGGAAGAAATCAGTTTGTCGCCAGACAGCGAGATGGGCACACGAGATTAGAACCTAGATGAAATTGGCACAGGAGCGTGGGCATTAACACCAGAAAGGACAAGCTCAACAGAGGGCGAAGGACGGGCTGGTGATGGATAATGACGGGATAATGGATAATGATGATTGAAGTGTAAACCTATGCGTAAAATTAAAGTACATAATTTAAGAAACTTATCTCACTTGCAAGTCCTTCACCTCTTATCTAAATAAAATAAAAGTAAAAAATAATTCCGATTTTATTTAAAATCCGCAAAATAGACTAACCGATATTCATAAATTTTATGTGATTAAAACAAAAAGTGCAGTGGAATTTAATATTTTTGCAGGGAATGCATGGGAAGGAAATGTTAAGCCTGTAAAATTGTGTTGAATCTAAATATATAAAAGCGAAATGTCACTCACGCACTCATCACGAAATATGCGTTATGTATAAATATGAAATTCTGCAGGGAGGTAGTTTATAGTTAGTAAACTTCCCCTAAGAAATTATTTCAATTATTTTAAAAATCAATTATTTCAGAAATTATCTCTCCGCAAAGGGGTGAAACAGGGGGTGGATGTTTGTATGTAATATCTTATTTCTTGGACCACTATGCTTGAAACTGCTTTTATGGATATTTTAGCCGTGTAACCCCTATTTAGTTGGAAAAAGAACTCGTAGCTTGAGTGCCCATATCATGAAACTTATTTTAAATCAAATGCAAAGATATTTTATGAACATATTTTTTTACATAATAAACAGTTTGGTTTTAGAAGGGGTCATTAAACAACTGATGAATTTCTAGGACACATTTATAATGCATGGGAGGACAAATGCGATGCTTTGGGCATTGCGATTTGTCCAAGGCGTTTGATTGCGTTTTCCATGAGAAACGCCTCTCTGGATCTTCTTACACCATACTTGAGTGATAGGATTCAGTAATTTCATGTCAATGGTAAAAAATCTCCTGGATCGGTAGTCAGGATGGGGGTCCCCCAGGACTCAATTTCAGGTCTCTTCTTGTTTCTCATTTATAATAATAATTAGTTGCTGGGCCTCATAAAAGATAAACATGATATACCTCGTGTTTTTTGCAGATGTTTACTTTGCTTCATGTAAGACAAGTGAATACTGTTGCATCAATAACGGGTGAAAAGATGAAACCCGAAGATATTCTTAGGCATCACTTTGGATGTGAAGCTTCAGTGGGGCTCCCATATAGACAAACTGTCAAAAAAGCACAGTTATGCAGCATATGCCGCAAGAAAAGTACGTGGCTTAATTGATTTAGAGACGGCTCGTTTAGTATTTCTTTAGTTACTTTCATAGTGTGATGTCATTTGGCATTCTGTTGCGGGGAAATACCGCCGATATGCAGACAATATTTGTCACGGAAAATGGCTATTTGTGCGATCTATAAATTAAATACCAGACACTCCCTCACAGACAAATATAAAGAGAGTAATATAATGACTGGGCACAGTCATTCTCAGTATGTTTATTAGAATATCTCGTATGCACATACAAATATGAATTTGTCTATACTTATAATAAATCTGTAGAGGAGTCAATTCCGTACAAGGAATATATTTTCAAAATAACTATCAGGGGGTGATTAGTGATCGATACTGGTGCCAAAAATGCAATCAGTAAAATTTTTGTCTGTCTGTCTGTATGTTCTTTATAGAAACAAAAACTACTCGACCGATTTTAACGAAACTTGGTGCAATTATTCTTCATACTCCTGGGCAGGTTATAGTATACTTTTCATCACGCTACAATCAATAGGAGCAGAGCAGTGAAGGAAAATGTTGGGAAAACGGGAGAAGTTATTCCATTTTTTAAGCTTCCGTCGCGTGTGTAGCCTAAAAGTTAAAGTTACATAGAAATCATGTATTACGGAAATGTTTTACATAAAATTATCTAAAAAATCCCGAAACAGCATATGTCTATCTTTTATGGTTGACTCACAATAACACGTGTAACTCCCGATAGCTTAGCAGTTGGGACGTAGGCATCCGCTAAGAAAGGATTTTGATTAATTCTACCCCCAAGGGGATAAAATAGGGGATGAACGTTTGTATGAAACTTTGTCAATTTTAGAACTGTCAGATAAAATGTCAGATAAAAATCTAGAACATTCTTATCACCCATAAGAATGTTCTAGATTTTTATCTAGATTCCGCAACTACATGACAGAGCTATTATTTCAGTAGGTACATTTTAATATTTGCCATGTTACGCCGGACATTATATTTTTGTGTTAATGTAGAACATTGTTACTGTAGAACTTATTTTTTTGAAGAGAGAAATATTTTTACGATCACTTATTTTTATGTATGGGAGGTTAGTAAATAATTTTAGGTAAAATCTGTTTGTATATGATAGCTTACTAGTAATATAGATTCAGAATAGTGGTTGTTTTGGGATTTAACAATTATTATTCGTCACAATTTCAAAAGTTATTTCGTTATTACAATTTATGCAAGTAAGATTTTGCAAGTTACATGTATTTTCGGGTATATTAAATAAATAGGCACATCTATTTTTTTACTTCTGCTTTTTTCATGCAACTGCTCGCATGTTTTTAATCAATACATAATTTATGACTTTGTTTGGTAAAATTATCATACCGGGTAAACAGTAATTCTCAGACGAAAAATAAAAGAGGAAAAAGTAGATTTGTAAGTTATATTTTCATCATACACATTTCACACTCGTATCATACAAAAATATAAATAGGTAGGTTGTACGTCACACATTCATTTCAATCATTCAGGTTAGGAACGCTCAGTAATGATGGTAGCCATGGGCGGGAGCGGGGGCGGGGTGTACGGCGGGGCCGGAGTTGTGTACGACCGCGTTGAAACTAAAAAAAAAAAAAGTTCGTTAAAAGCAGTTTAAAGAGGTAGCATTCGTTGAGAGCTCTTTTTTCGAAGTCTAACTTACCCGTGGTGGTCGTCAGCGGTGTACTCAACCTTGCGCACGGAGCCGTCAGGCTGCACCAGAGAGTAGTATCCGTGCACGGCGTCTCCGTCGCGGCTCTCGTGCTGGGACTTGTGGTCACCGGTGTGGGGGTCAGCCACGGAGTAAGAGTAGTCGTATTTGGGGTGAGCCTGGTGATGAAAATTAGGATCAAAATCTTGAACATTTCATGAAAAACTAGCAGAAACAGTTGTAGTAATTAATTATAATACTTACGTATGTGTCATGGCCTTCGTAGTGAGCGGGAGCGGCAGCGTAGTGAGCGACAGGGGCAGCGGCGTAGTGGGCAACGGGGGCAGCAGCATAGTGTGCCACTGGAGCGGCGTAGTGTGCTACGGGAGCAGCCGCGTAGTGCAGGGGAGCAGCATGGGTCTCGTCATGACGGACGATGCTCTGGGAGGACACAGCGTGGCCATGTCCCAGGAGACCAGCGTTGGCAGCAGCCAGGAGGGCGCCGAAGGCTACAATCTGAAAGCATTTTCAGTGAATTTTCAAGGTTTTACACTTTTATATTTTTGTAAAAAAAAAATGTAATTGCATAATAAAAACATATTTTATTTTGTTTTCTGGTGTTCTAATTATCGGCCATTTTAATTTAATTTTTTTAAAACAATAATTATAAGGACTCACTTTGCTGAACATTTTTGGTTGTTTAGATTGTAAGAATCAAAAGTTGATTAATGTCAATGGTCCTGCCGTATGGTTTTATAGAACGCGGGCGGCGCGTGCGCAAGTAAGCGTGGTGGGGCGGAGAAATGCGCGCGCACCTTGACTCTGTAACTTTGACATGTATCAAGGTCACAGTTCCTATATTACTCTACTAATACGAACGCTTTGATTTGTGTCCGGATCTACTTTAATTAATACGTGGGCTTCTATTGTTAATTATTCTTATTTTATGCCATAGGCATTGTTGTCTATTTATAATATCGGAATCGTGAATTATCAATCATTGTGATGTGATTTACCGATTCGCAACGCGGATTGGGAAAATCTAAGATGTTGAATTATTTAAGACTTCTTTTTAGGAAACTTCGTTGGGTTTAACTGACAGAAAATTAAAATGGTAGGTTTATTGTTTTTGTCTATTTCAGTATGGATTTGTCTTTTTGACACAAAAATAGTGGAAAGATGTTTTATGTATAACTTTAGATGGCTAGGCCAAGTAAATGATGATTGGGCTTTACAAACATGACATGGCTACAGATTACTGAGATTGCGACCAATAGGGAAGGATGAAACCGGAAGACGAGTTTCACAGATCAATACATTGTCGATAGCAGGAAGGTTAGGTAAAGGGTACAGTATATACGCCAGCTATTTAAAAAAAATGGAATCTTCGGTAAAATTTGCTGTCAAAGCTGTTTGCGTCAGCGTCTGTACCTACATATTTACTTTCTTTAACACCGGTGAAACATACGCGTTTCACAAACTAGGCAATTGTAATGGTATTTAAAGCTTTAGGTATTAAATAAGTTTCTTCCTGCATTTTTTATTCGAAGCAGTGAAATTCTTTTCCACTGATTTCATTCAATCATATATTTACTTCAATCACGAGCATTCATTCTGTGATTTATTGATATCTAATCAAATTCTTGTTACTACATGGTATGTCTGTCGACAATAGTTAGTAATCTGTTTGTTATATCTAATACATAAATTATATTAAACTGCGTAACTAGATCGCTTTTTGCAATTCCAGTTTGGCATGTAGTCATGTTTCAAGATTTTGAAAGCGGTTTATACAACTGCTCTAGGATTGGATATAGGTTACATAAATGTCTCTTTCCCAATGTTAATAAACTTATAAGCAGATAGAAGTTGCTTAAAGCACTTGGTAAGTTGTCCTCAATCCTATAATTCTTGGAGCTTTTTCGGAGTTCATAGTACTTTAAAAAAATATAATATGTCGATTGCCACATGATCATCATTTTAAAAACTTCCTCTCCCGGACATAGACCTCCCTCAAGTCACATCGACGGATCATCCTCATCAGTACGTCCTCTAACAATGCATCGCCACATACTATAATCAGAAAAAGTAAGATTTTGTCCGTGCAACTTTAAAAGCTCAAATGAATTAAAAAGTGTATCGATAATTTAATATCATGTTTACGTGTGTCATGAGTGATTTATTGTTCTAGCTCTCGGCAGGTATTTCCCAGTCGATGCGGCTCACGCGCAAGACTAACAAGCTTGTTTTTGACGTCAGCAGAAATTATAATAATAAACATGTTCGAGTATGTAGTGTGTATGTGATATGGTCAGCGTCACTCATGTTACGTATGCGATTGGAAGCAAGTTCAGGGTGACGTGTGTGCTGATTGATCAAGAATCAAGAACTGGCACTATTATCAAGGATTATACGTCTCTATATTAATTGTATTTGCAATTTATTGTATAGGGATAAAAGTGGGATTATTTTCTATGACAACATGGTGTCCCTTTAGTAACCTTCATTCTACTGGCGCCCTTTTCCCCATCCAAACAAATATTATTTTGAAGCGAAAGTTTCCCAAAGTAAAGGTTACGAACGAGTAAAAAGAGCTATGCGACAAAAAAAAAATTGAAGCCTAGAAAAGATAACCGTCTGATCTAGTAGGTTTATTATAACATTGTTAAGATAGGATAACGCTGTTGCTTCTTGAAGGCGATAGTACGCTATGCATAAAATTATCTTCTTCATTATTACTTGAAACCTCAAACGGAGCAGATTTTCTGCTTCTACTCCCGGTGACCTAGATTTAACTGGTAACCGGAGTTCTAGTACGCAGCCTTCAAACCAGGAAATTCCGGGTATAGCCCAGAGAATTAAGCGTTCTATCTGCAATAAATCTCAATGAGATTACGTGCGTAAGTTGTATTAGTTAGGCCACCGAAACCACGTAGTGTTGTAGGCGGAAGGTCCGGCTTCGGTTCGATACTTCTTGGGGCTTATAAGTTTAATTTCCGAAGATTTGAACCGCGAAGACATTTAAATATGTATGCGAAAGCTTACAGAATGACGTATCTGAAGTTGAGTTTGAGCAGAAAGGTCTTTTTGTTTGATTAAGGTTCATCAACAGCCTGTTGCAGTCCACAGCTGGACATAGGCCTCTCCAATTGCACGCCACTTAGATCTATTTTCGGCTTTTCGCATCCAGTTTCTGCCAGCCGTCCTACGCAAATCGTCACTCCATCGTGCCTGAGGACGTCCTACACTACGTTTGTCGAGACTTAGATTAAGGTTAGCTATTATGTTTCGGCAGAAACCATCTCTACTTACTTCTATTCTCTACTTAAATGCGAAAGTTTGGATAGATGTTTGTTCACGAATCACGCCGAAATTGCTTGATGGATCTGAATAAAACTTGTAATGAAGAAGCTAGTTTATGTCAACTTTTGCTAATAGGTGCCTATGCTTGAACGGTTTTGATGGCGAAAATTTTAACAAGTCTACATTAGAAGTATACATGGGTGATCGGAATGTACGTTGTGATTTTGCGGAATAGCTAATTAAAATTTTTAGGTTTTACGTTAATAGTCTAAGTACCTATAAAGTGTTAGATTAATCTCTGTAATTGGTCTAGAGTTGCTGTACGAATTTGCATTGTATGAAACAGCTACTTATCTTACTGTTCCAGTTGAATCAGCACATACTTAATTGAGGATATTGGTAATTATGGCATTCAAGGACATACACTGTGAAAGTTACAACAAAAAATAGACTAAATTAATATTCAAAACCAGTTATTTTACTATTGATTTCAATAAACGTAGTAGGTTGTAGTAGTAATATCAATGAAATGTGTTACTTAAACAATAGCATTCATAATAGAAACGATTTCGTAAGACTGCACTGACCAAGCTCGAGGCATGTATTTCAAGAGAGGCTAGTGTCATAAATAATTTGATGGATTGGGCATATGATCACGGCCTACACTCTAGATAATTATCAAGATTTTGTACTATGTAGGTCAGGTTTAAAGAAAAGGCCTCGCTTTGTTTACATCGGTATTAAGATGTTGACTATACAAGAAAAAATCGAAGTATTTTGCTTCGAATTTGTATTTTAGGGTTCCCTACTAAAATTATAAAAAAGCTCCATTTCATCTGGCACAGCTGCTTATTTTATTAACATTGTACATATATAGCGAACACAGACGCCAATTTTGAGAAAATATATGTGTTGGATTGGCGAATTAAACCAGTGTAATTACACATCGTGCTCTGATTTCATAGGAAGTTAAAGAGAATCATACGTAACTAAATGAGTAAATGATATGCGAAAACATGATTTTGGTATTCGTATTTTTATAAATTTACAATAGGTATGTTCGGTGCTATTACAGATACCTACATTTATGCTGTTAATGTAAAATCTGTTCAGGGGCAGCCACTCGAACTTGATAGTGGTAATAACAATTAGTTCAACATCGAGTAAATGTTTTTGTTTAATGTGTGTTATTTCCACCGTTTCAGAGGTACCGGATATTTTATGCAGTTACCAAAATTAATGTTTAGTTTCCTATCTATACTAATATTATAAAAAGGTAACGTTTGTGAGTTTGTGAGGTTGTGAGTTTGTGACGTTGTAAGGGGTAATCTCTGGATCTATTGAACTGATTTTCAAAATTATGTCACCAATAGAAAGCTAAGTTATTGTGGAGTGTCATAGGCTATTTTATCCCCGTACCTATTGCCACGGGAACGGAAATAGCGCGGGTGAAACTGCGGGGCGCTGCTAGTCTTTAATAAGACTTATGAGGTAATTTAATAAAGAGGAAGACTTTTTGTTATCAAAAGCTACTTGTTAGTAACTCTATTGAAATAATATGTATCTAATAGATAGGTAGGTATTATAAAAAAGGTTGGATTTGTTTATGTAGGTAAAGGTAGTAGGCCCATAATTTAATTTCTATGTCAGTAATAATAATTTTATTGCTTTGAATGACTCAACTACTACACACTGCAAGTTTATAAGTAAAATACAACTTATTATATAGTAATATCTTGGAATAGCTATTATTATTCGATTTTATAGATTAATTTACAACTACAGCACGCCAAAACGTTGTTTAAAAGTTTTGCGCTGGAGAACTTTACGGTCGTTTGTGAAATAATGAAATAAATACATTCTAGTGGTCGTGAGCCTTGGACAACTACACCCAACGATTACCACGTTTTTGTTAGAATATTTCAACATATTGCACCCTCGTTGTGATTAATATTTCAAAAATATTTAATACGAATGCAACTATAATTAGACCATGAACATTTCTTATGAGTTGTGGTTCATTTTAACTGTCGTTACTAAATATTTGAAGGTCGCTGGACATATGTATTTAATAACTAGTATTTACCAACCAAAGCAATCGGATGATTATTATCGAACTAAATTAAATGTAGACTTAAAAGGTTTGACAAGATATCGATCTATTGGCTAATAGCGACATTACCTTTGTGTTTAGTTACACTGTCATTAAATACTGATTGATGTCTTTATTTTCTTATTGTTTCATTTAGTAGACCATATTACATATATACAGGTGCTCTTGCACATGTTATTGGCTCTTAGTAAATTCAGTGCTTTTCTTCTCTTTAATTTCATTAGTAATTGCTTAAAATGTTCAAAATCGGTCACTTATTTAGGCTTCCTTGGAACTTGTAAACACATAAGTCTCATAAATAATCGGCGCTATTGATACTTCTTATAAAATGACTTTTACTAGTATTTCCATTCTTCACTATTAGTAATTATCGATTTTGTTATTTATTAACCGACTCCCAAAAAGGAGAAGGTTCTCAAGACGACTGCATTTTTTTTTGTGTGTGTTTCCTTTTTTTGTACTGGTTGTCCCGATTTTCATGATTTTTTTATATTCGAAAGCTGGTGCTTGTCTTGTGGTCCCATTTAAATTTGATTGAGGTCTGACGACTAGTATTTGTGTTATCCCTAATAATGCGTGGCTTAGTCTACATTGATGATGTTCTCATTCCCTCTTGGCGACGTAAAATAAAAAATAAAATGGTGTACGATGCTTTGGAAGAGCATCTTAGTATTTCAACGTGGTCCCGTTCTAGTTTGGTGAAGATCTGATGGAGAACAGAGATAGGAAACGGAACTTTTCAATAAATGATAGCAAATCATTCGGGATCGCTGAAAGCGCATGTTTGTTTATTGTTTAGACCAATTTATACCACGGAAGCTGTGATGGGCACGTTTAGCTGGGGGTTGGTGTACCAGTAAAAAGTGAAAATAAAAACTTTTTACAAAGTAAAAACAACCGACTTCTAAACAAAAAGTATAAAAAAAACTTTTTACAAAAAATAAAACCGACTTCTAAACAAAAAAAAACAAAAAGTATAAAATAACTTTAATTTCGGAACTCGGTGTTTTTGGTTACTTTTTTGTTGTTGAACACACCGACTTCCGAAATTAAAGTTCTTTATACTTTTTGGTTTTTTTTTGTTTAGAAGTCGGTTTTATTTTTGTAAAAAGTTTTTTTTTTATTTTTCACTTTTTAGTGGTACCTACACCCCCTCCCCTCCCCCACCTAAACGAACCAATCACATTGGTGTAAAAAAAACGTACTGCTCGTTCGCAGAGTAAACTAAGAGGTCATCAATGTAGAAAATGTACATATTTGTTTTAGATTTTTGTTGATTTTTCGAAAACCGCTTGGTTGATTTCATGGGACCATTTGGGAAGTATACCCTTTCCAAAAAAAAAAGAATTTTTCAAATCGGTTGACAAGCGACGGAGTTATGCGCGAACAAACAATAAAAAAAAAAACATACAAACATCCGAATTGAGAACCTCCTCCTTTTTTAGAAGTCGGTTAAAAATAACTTTAATTTGGAAAGTTGGTGTTCAAAAAATTAAGAAAAAACCAAAAACACTGAGTTTCGAATTTAAAGTTATTTTATACTTTTTGTTTTTTATTTTTTTGGTGTAGAAGTCTGTTGTTTTTTTTTACTCTTATTGCTATCCGCATTCATACAATTTCCATTCTTTTCTTCTTCAGCAGTGCTTAATAAATAGAAAGGAAATTGAAGTGCCTGTCTGTTTCTCTTTTACCTATTTTAACTATTACATTATAATATTTTAACCTAAAGCCAAGACTTTCAGATGTCAAGCTATAATATTATTATGTGGGACAACTAGAATCACCAGTAAATGCGGTAATAATGGGATATGAATGTCAGTCGCCGTTACCGTGACCAATGTTTGGCACTCAATGTATTCACGCTTTTCTACCACAAACAGGACCATGCTTAGCAACATTCTCAGTACATTAGCGACACACGATTTAAATCTTTACTCGTAATATATCAACACACAAACGTTAAGAAATTATGTCCTTTTTAGACACAGTTAATCATCAATCTACGCCTATTATGAAATAATTAAGTATCTACTATCTTGTACCATTTCTAGGCTGAGGAAATATGTATGGCATTGAAATAAATTGCTGTGTCATAAGCTTTCCCTTTACGACATGGAGATAAAAGTATAAGCAGCGAAAACCATAGCAATTAGACACTTATGCAATGCAGGGGTAGGTGCTTTTAAATATGTGTCAATATACCAACTGTTTTTGTTACTACTAGCATGTCATTAGAATGTCCCTTGTTTACGTTGACATTATGTATTGTGTTCGTGTAGGTTATCTATGAAAACACTGGTATGAAACATTCTATGCTTCTGGGAAAATAAGAATTGAACACGTATTATTTTTGTATGTTTAATTTAATTGAATAAACACAAATATTACAACTTTTTAAAGATGATTGTTAGATTTAAACATCAATCGTTATCGACTAGACAATTTACAATTTGATCTCTGTGTTAACATGGCTTGTTCAAGACGATGTACGTTAAAGGAGAGGGTTCTTGCCTCATGGCGGCTGGGACTCCATAGTTTCTCTTCATCGCTGCTTCAATACACCTGATTATATCTTTATACGGTACAACTGCTTCGGTTGGGGGTTTTAGTAATTCGTGAGCCTCTTTATGTTTTTCACTACCGACTTTATCAGATTCCTCGACCGAATCTTCTCCTGACAATTCTTTGTATTCCTTTTTTGATTTATTCCAGGACGCTTCTGTTTCTTTCGGAGACTTTTTGGGAACTTTCTCTTTTAATTCTTCTTTCAATTCTTCAGATTCAAAGGCTTCTTCAGAATCTTCTTCTGGCACTTTGGATTCTCCCGCGGATTCCTTAGATTTATTGTGGTTTTCTTCTTTAGAGTTTTCATTGGATGTTTCATCAGATTCTTCTTTGGAGCTGGGTTTTATATGTTGCTTTTCTTTTGATATTTCTCCAGATGCTTCCTTAGAGTGTGTTAGTATCTTGGAATAGTTTTCATCGGACTCTTCTCCAGACTCTTCTTTTGATGCTTCCTTAGTGGCTTTGTTATGTTTTTCTTTAGAATTTTCATCTTCCTCAGACTGTTTAGAATTACCGTGGTTTTCTTCAGATCCTTCTTTCAGTGATTCATTTTTGGTTTCCTGACATGGTGGTGAAGCCTTATTTTCATAAGCTGTACCTTTCTTGTTGCTTTCGTCACTAACAGGCAAGAATTTTTTAACCACTGCATTGAATCTGTCAAGAAAAATAGGTAAGATTGTTAAAAAGTTTGTCTCAAACATGATTCAATTAATTATTTCGATCCGGCATAACTGGGAGCGGACTCCAATATAGTTGGGAAAAACGCTAGGCAGATGATGATGATGACGATACAAAAATCTTACCCAGAAACGTCGTCAGCTACATACTGCACTTCTCGAATATATCCATCAGGTTGGAGAAACGAGTACTCCCCTCGGACTACTGAGCCATCACTAAGCTCACGTTGCGCCTTATGATCTCCTGTATTTTGGTCGTAGACTAGATACGAATATTCGTATCCCGTAGCTTCCTGTTAAAATAAATTAGTATTCAATTAGTGTTCACATAATATGAAGAGAAAATATTATATAAAAATTATAATACTACCTGCTTAGTCGGTGCAACAATAACAGGAGAACTTGGCGCGTTGTAAGTTACAACGTTTGGATTTGGTTGCACGGGAGTCACTGTGGTCACTGTTTGGGCAGGATAGACACAAGGTGACACGCAGGGACCAACATACCCATGCACAGTAGGCAGTGAGTTGATTTGGGATAGTCTCGGGTTTGCTATTGACGGATACGGCGTACCATACGAATAGTATCCCACAGGGGCAACTTCACTCTCCACATAGACATTGGAGAAAGAGGTACCATTAACGTCAATTATTAAGGCAACACTTAATGTCAACATCACCACAATCGTCTGGAATATTAAAAAAAAAATACAATTAGTTGTTAAGTTATTTCTAGTTCTTTTTTATTGAAACTTCATAGAAGTATCGACACTTACTTGAACAATCATCTTTCCGGGTGATCGATGGAAGACTACTGATATTTTTGAGGATGAAGCTCCGCTTATAAGTGATACTTGTTGTTCCTAAAATATTCTGTTCGGTAATACCGAAACAAACCATCAATGTCGTAGACTAGATGAATAGGAGATAACAATTAATATGTTAATGAAGATTTAACGCAGGCTCCGTCATTTTTCTCCTGTATTCGGAACACGTGGGTGTACAAAAACTAGGTAAAATGGCGTGACAATGGTTTTGTTTAGTCCGGTCCAGTCAGTGCGTTACTTATGCAATGGCACAGGGAACTGCTTGCTATTTCTTTTTCCGTGAACACATAGTCGCTTCCAGCTGCTCGATTATTCGGATTCGGAATAGGACATGTTTAAGTTATTCACATTTTTCTGCGTAGCTTTAAGCGATATGGCTGGCATGTTTGGCTCTAGCCAGATGGACACAACCTTTTGAATTTACATACAGAGTTAACTGGTATTATTTGATATCGGATATTTTTCTTCCATTGCAACTGGTTCATGGTCAATAAGTTGCGTCATTTCCCTGCCCAATTTACAAATAGATAAATGAACATCATTATGTATTGTCATGTGATGCCTACATAATAATTTATTTTGTTTCAGCTATGTGGTACTGACACCATTATTACTTTAAGTTTGTTTAACGGTGTTCATTTGTTTTAACTAATAACACGTGAGTGAAGCCTCAATCTGTCAAATTAGGAATGCTATTCAAATAATAAATCGATTAAATTGTATCGAAATCAACAAGCAAATTGTCTACGCTTTATTTGTTGTAGTTGGCATTATGTTTTTACAAATAATGCCTGTATTAAGAACATTGGCAACATTTTTACATTGTTCTATTGCTTTTAGTATTTGGTAGGCGTAAAATGAAATCTGCTTACAGTAATTCTAGCCTTTTTAGGCTAGAATTAGAGAAGAAAGAGATGAAGTTTGGAGAAATCTGACTAGGTTCTTGCCTAGTCAGATGCCTTCAACCTTCTTCTCTGTATATGTCTGTTGGGTTCACCCTGCAGTGGAACAGTAACATATCGTTATTATATAAAAATTGCACCTAGAAAAATGGGTTAAAGTCAGAGGGTTATGTATAATTAAACTAGTATTTTGCCCGCGACTTCTCTGTGCTGATTTGGTATGAACAAAATTCCCCGTTTTCATCCTCTTAAAGATTGGAATTTCCAAAAATCCGCTAAAAAAAGAAAGCCTTGTGCAAAATTTCATGTCCCCAGTCCTAGTGGATTCTGCTATGCATTGATATGTCGTCAGTCAAACAGATTCCCTTTTATATTTATAGAAGATATAACCAAAATCATTATTTAAATAAATTATAAGTAAATATAATTTCAGTTGAAATCGCGATGTGTTGGTATGGTTAAACGTTCGAGAAATGGTTCAAAACATCCATTATCCCATATGTTTGATCGGCATAAGCAGTAGACAGGGCAATCATGTTTGAATAGCGCCTAGATTCAGAAACAGGCAATAACTCACTGCTGGGCGTTTGTTTGGGTTGACCATAATTTATCGTAAGGTTTTGAATGGAGGCCTGAATTAAGTGTTGATCGAGTCTCACAGAGACCATGAAATACAACAACCAAGTTTATAGTTCTAAAGTTGCTTTTGTAGGCAGTGTGTTTGCATTGCGTAAGTACTTCCGTATTCATTGGGCTTTATTGTGAAATGGAACCGAACTGTTTTTTTACACGACTCCCCAAATGCTGCGTCATGTTTTTAGGGTTCATGTATGTAGTATGTACTCGTATGTATGTGTTTGTGAGTTTTTTTATTCCACCATAACTTATTAATAGCTTAACCGATATCAATGTATGTGGGTATCGTTAGAAGCGTTGAGTTATCCCAGGTAACATAGGCTAGTGAATATTTTAATTTTTTTTTTTTTAATAAATACTTGTAGATAAAATGAAGCCCATTTACACTCACAATCAGAGATGGATTCAATCACTAACATTTATTTTTTATTAAAAAAAAATACAATTTGTTGGTTTATTATATTAGCTAACATTCAAAGTAAATTGCGATGATTTTCGTATATTATTCTAGAAATTAGTCAGTGTTTTCAAGTTTCGTCTTTATCGCAAACAAAATTAATGTAACACTAACAATATTCGCGATCCTTGGGGAAAGCGTATATGTAAATGGGCGCCTTTCAACAAGTATTTTCTCGCAATAGGCATATGTTTGGTACAGGTTCTGTTTAGCAAAGTAGAAAATGTGTGAAGAAAATGACAAAATTGTCATATTTCCACGTTGAAACCTGGCATCTGTTAGTTCTATTTAATTAATAAGTCAAAGGTCAACTGTCCACCATAACATACGGATATATAGATACCAGTCGCGAAAATGTGACACTAATGCTATCATGATTAACATGAAACGTTGAATTCAAAATGAGAATGCGACATATATTTATCAAAATATAAATATGTCGCAATGAAAGTTCCGTGTCCAGCAGTGAAAGTTGCGGCTAAAATGATGATGATGACTCTGAAGGTCATCGATATAGCCCACCGGATTAGTAAGCTGAAATGGCAGTAGGCTGCCCATGTTAGCCGTAGAACCGACAACCGCTGGGGTAAACGAGTTCTAGAGTGGAGACCGCGTCTCGGCGAACATAGTGCAGGACGTCCTCAGCCACGTTGGAGTGACAATTTGCGCAGGACGGCTGGCAGAAACTGGATGCGAGAAGCCGAAAATAGATCTAAGTGGCGTGCAATTGTAGAGGCCTATGTCCAGCAGTGGACTGGAACAGGCTGTTGATGACTCCGTATGTGCCTACAGTTCCACTGTTCTTGCTTTAGTGCTTTCTTGCTGGTTTATATACGCTTTAAGTTAATACGTAGAATTTCGTTAGCGTGTAGGAACTGTGCCCGCCAACAAAATCTTGGTGCTGCAAAAATCATGTTTTTTCAGGAAGGAAAATATTCACCAGTTATTTTTCAGGTTCCTTATACAAAGGGTTCCAATGGGACTCTTTTTATAATCCTGCTTGTCACTCTTGAATTGTTATAGGTTCACTACGGTGTCCATTATTTTGATTAAACTAGCTTTTCCCGCGGCTTCGTCTCTGTAGTGTGTCTCGCATTGCATTCTTATCCGTGATAAAAAGATTGAGAAGCCTTTACATTGCTTTACATAAATACTTTATTTTATTTTATTTTATAAATTTTAGGAAAACTTACAGCTAATACACTACAATAGAAACTAAGAATATGTAAAAAATGGCCATTTACAAGTTTTCACTTAAATATAGAATTAATAATAAAAATCTCACGAAAACAGCTTACGACTAACGCGCATACCTACATACGATCAATTACGCTCAAAAATCTAACAATTTACCATAAAAAAAAACGCGTTCAAGTTAGCAACCTACATTTACACCAAAAAAGCAATCAGTCAAAGTTTTCTTGACTTTTCTAATGCTGCTGGTAAACAAATCAAGCTCGACCTCCTGACACACCGTATTGAATGTGCGACAAGCTCTTATCATGTATGAATTCTTTCTGTAGTTAGTTCGAACTTGAGGCACATGAAGTAGACGCGAACTACGAAGAAACGCACACGGTACACGAAGTCCAATCCTACTCACCAGCTCAGGGACGTCAGTAGATCCGTTCATGACGCTAAATAAGAAAGCAAGATCTGCGATTTTCCTTCGCTCATGTAGAGGCAGAATATGAAACTTTTTACACCGGCTCGTATAGTTCGGGAGAAAGGTATTTGAGCGATATTCAATGTATCTTAGAAATTTCTTTTGAATACTTTCAAGGCGATTGATATATATATTATAACTGGGATTCCAAATTTGAGAAGCATATTCGAGGTGGCTACGGACAAACGCACAGTAAAGAATTTTCAGTGTCTTAATATTCTTAAAATCAGTAGAAATCCTAAAAACAAAACCCAAGGCTTGAGAAGCCTTGCTAACTACTTTATCTATATGAGCGTCAAATAAAAACTTTGAGTCAAAAGTTACTCCAAGATCAGTGATGACACTGACTCTGGTTATTAAGGTATTCGATAGCTGATAATCATATTTAACAGGATTTGGCTTGCGGGTAAATGTACAGTCGGTGATAGCAATTAACTGACCCCCTAAAAATTAAACGAATTTGAACCTTTTGCTTGTTAGCAGTAAGACAACTGGTTCAACGTCTACGATCAATAAAATAGTTATTCGAATTTGATCTTTAATACGCAGTGTTAAGGTAGGTATGATCTTGAATATTATTTTAACTTGTAATATAATACGTAATTTCGCACATCTTAAACATGTTTCGAGTGGTCTAGTGGTGACTGTAGTGAGCTGACAATTCGAGGTTGTGAGTTCGTAACCAGCGTGATTGACGCGTTTGTTTCTGTTTTGTAAATTTATTTTAAGTTATAAATAATAAATAAATTATAACTTTAGCAAAAAAAAAAGAACAGAAATAAAAAACCAAAATGATGGTAAAAACGATTATATTTAAAAAAAAAATATTATAACAATAACATAAATGATATTGATGACGACACGAAGATGATAATATTTACCTACTTACTATTTTACGAATAACGTTGTTAACTGCACTGAGTTTAATGTAGTGAATCAGCATGTTATAATATTTAGAAATATGGGTATGTATTTCTATTTCATAACAATAACATCACCACATTAAACATCATTTAACTAAATAAACCGGCATTATACGTTGAAGTTCTACCTACTATATATCAATTTGTTTTGTGAGTAGTTATTTTAGTTACCTATAAGGTTTTGACAAAAAACTAGGTATTCGAAATACTTCGTTAGAAATTATAACAATAGTTAATTTAACACACACACTGACATACGTTAGTATTGTTTGTGACCAACACTGGTTACTCAAGTCATTTATAATTATGCTTATAATAGCGAAGTGGAGCACCATTTTTTTTCTATTACTTGTTGCAAGCGGTCCCGCATACCGCGCACCATATTCAACAACAATTACTTCCTCTCATGAATGGTTTTGGTCCAGGACGATCTTTTTGAATATTAAAACCACACGTCAAACGTTTTAGCCACAATCTGACTGTATTTCCCTGAAACAACACAATAAGCATAATTTTAGTAACGAATAGGTAAACATAATTTTATTTATCGATTAAGTTTGCAAATTACGTTTATCAATTTAGATAATATAAATCAAATTACCTATAAATGATCTCAAATTAGACTCCTAATGAAACATAGTTAATTGTCTATTATTCTACATTCACCGGCTTTTAAGCCAACTAACGAATTAAGGAATAACTATAATTATAAATGAAGCATAAAAAAGAATACACTTACCGCTATATTAAGTTTCGTAGCAATCGCTTTAATACCAACATTCTCCTCATGCAAATAGATTATTTTGTATTTTAAATAATCACTCAACTCAACTTGGACATGACGATTAAACTAACAAAACTGATAACAATTAATAAAAAGGAAAAAAGCGTGGATTTTTACAATTTAGTAAGGCAAGGTAAAAATGTTCGCGCGTATTCACTGCTATTTGTGCATAGAATATCTTGTTCAATTTATTCTTCTACCCCATATTCCTAATGTCATATCTATAGCAGTTTTGGTTGAATACGCATATTGACGTCTAACTACCCACTTATTAAAATAGGTGAACAGTCTGATAAACTCAGACATATTGAATAACGTTTAATGTTATGAGCATAGGGTGTAAAATCGAGTAATTTTTAGGGGGGTCAGCTAATTGCTATCACCGACTGTACACACAAAACATTTGGAAATATTTAAATCTAACCTATTTCTAGCGCAATAATCATGGAAACTGTCCAAATCGTCCTGTAATAGGCGTGCATCCTCAATGGTTGAAATTTGACTAAAAATCTTCATATCATCCGCATACAGCAAAATTTTCGAGTGTAAGAAACAAGAAGCAATGTCATTTATAAAAATATTAAACAACAGGGGCCCCAATAAGGATCCTTGGGGAACCCCCGACGGAATATACATCACTCTCGACGTATACCCATTCAAGACCACCGTCTGGCACCTGTTCTCCACATAAGATGAGAACCATCTAAACAAGTTACCCCTCACACCAATCAGTAATAGTTTACGCATTAGAAGCGCATGATCCACTCGATCAAAACATTTGCTATACATTTGCTTTACATTCAATTTTAGTGTAGCATTCTATAAGTAAAAGAATTTCTCTAATCGGATCAGTAGTTAGAAAATAACAAGAACAAAAATAAAACACAAATACTTAATGACTTTTTATTATATTAGTGAAGATTTGTATAAGAAAAGGATATATGAAGGAGATATGATAGTTTTCGAGGACCATGTATTGCGTAAGTCTGACTCACTCTTGGCTGGTGACCTATATTGTTATGAAAGTGGTCAATTTTTCAAGATACAGTAGCCATTATCATCTGATTAGCCTTCTCCCAATTATATTGGGGTCGGCTCCCCGACAATCCCGATTCAGCTGAATACCAGTATTTTACGTGGGGCGGCTGCCTACCAGACCTCCACAACCCATTAACTAGGGAATACGGTACTTCTTGGCAAGACTGGTGTCAGATTTTCTGGCTTCTGACAATCCGTAACGACTGCCAAAGATCTCCAAATGACAGCTAGGACCAACGGCTTAACGTGCTTTCCGAGCCACGGAGATGTATTGTTATGTTAAGATGGTCACCCATCCACAGACCAACCTCGGCAAGCGTTGCTTAACCTCAGATCAACCCGTGCGGCTGTTATAATTTAGCCACGAGCTAAGAAGATACAGTAGTATCGATGTCGAAAATCAAATTAATGTAACACTAACAGTACACGTTTTATATGTGTTTATTTTTATAGGTTGGCACAATCCTTGGGGGGAAGCTTATAAGTCCAACAGTGGCCATCTTTCGGCTGAAATTATGCATATGGAACACATTTACGTATATTGATCGTCATTCATTGCGTGAATCCAATACTGCATTCGGCCCTGATGTCTCGACACTGATAGCGATTTTGGTAATTTATACCGAATACTCGTAATATCGATAAATTCGAGACGAAATTTGCTGCACATTCGCTGCCTTTGAATGTAGAGGCTACCAAACATAACTATAGTTTGCCCTGGCCTGGGCCTGGTTTGGTAGTCAAATATCACTAGCAAATGTCTAATTACTGAATTTTGTCGAAAACTTTTTGAACTTAGCGTCAAATTTCGACAGTCCGCTATGCGTATCGGTACTATTCGGTAAGCATCACAATGATACTATCGGCAGAAATGACCAAAATCGCTATCAATGTCGAGATTCCAGGTCCTGGTTCTGTTTCAAAGTTGAACGAAGGATGGCAGAGTTAAATAAAACCTTCGTGTGAGCATGGGACTGTTATTTAGTGCTAAGTTCATACTGATAAATAAAAACTCAAACATTCGATTTAAGTAACTATTAATAAAAGCATGTAAGGAGAAGTGCGTAATAAAGTTCGTAAGAACACAATAAAACAAGAGATTAAATTTTCTAAAAGTTTATTTTCGCCGCAGTCTTATAAAATAAGGAAATCGTTTTCGACTAAAGACTATCTACATTAAGTATTAAGTGTATAATATCACATGAGAAGCAGTGGCTGTGTTGCCCTCGCTAGTGGTACTCGTGGTGCGCGGGCGCAGTGTTGTGGACGACCGCGTTGAAACTGCAACACGAGGTAACATTGTAGCGATGTAATCAACTCGAGGAAATGCTAAACGTATTTGCATTCCAATGCTCGAATGTAAGCTTGTTATGTACCGTTTTCATTGAATTCATTAACATGTAGTTAAGTGAGTGTTGTTTATTATTAAAATCAGGGTATCTTTTTAGTTAGAGGATAGATTTCTTTTTGATTTCATAATACAAGTAGCTGAGAGCTTTGCAAAAAATAAATAACCATTAATTGACTCAGGCTCTATAATACTAATATACCTCAATATCAAATGAAAAAAAAAATTGCTACAGATTTTCTTAAGTACCTATAGAGTTATCAGAAAATCAAAGCTTTTTGCAACAGCAGGATGTAAAAGTCATTATTTTCTTCATCAAAAAGTGTTCTTACCCATTATGGTCATCAGCGGTGTACGTGACCTTCCTGAAGGAACCGTCGGGCTGCAGCAGGGAGTACTCTCCCTTTACTACATCACCATCACGGACCTCGTGTTGGGTCTTGTGGTCACCAGTGTGTGGGTCGGATACGGAGTACGAGTAGTCGTATTTGGGGTGGGCCTGAGGAAAAATATAGAAATTATTATTTTGAGGGTTGAATATGAATAACCTTAGCTGTTACCATTGTTTTGAATCTTCAGGCTTATATAATCTTTTAATTGGTATAGAGTTCCTGGATTGTACCAAAACTCTAGTTAATAGTTGTAAGGAACCTATGTAACAAACTAACAGCTGATTTGAAATTCCAATTGTTTATATCTTTCATGCATATGCAACGGCTATGTAACGTAGTGTTTTCATTTTGGCAAGTATTTAGGCACTCCAAGATCATAATCTATTTTGACGCTTCGTTGCAGCGCAGAAACACATCTTTCATGTTAAATAAGTTGTGTAAACGGCTACCAAAACTGATTTACAGCGCGTGTGCTAATCTTTGGTCTACGTCAGTGGCCCGTTAGTGCAGTCTAGGAGATCAAGTCTGATCCCATTATTGTTGCACACACTACAATGGTTTGTACTGTCAAATGCCTTACGCAACTCTGTATTTGGGTCGACATCGGTCGGCAACGATTCCACATCTACCATTAAACGAGCGTGAGAGCACGAGCCACCAAGTTTATGCAAACAACAGTCCAATGGTTTGGATATCATGGTAGTCATTATGTCCCGGGCCTTAAGCGCGAATGTTGCAACCTCCCTGGGAACCGCTATGTTATCGCTCCTCTAGTCACGACCGGGATATACTTGGCTTTGCAAACCGTTATGTAATTCGAAGCGGATTACTTCAAATCATAGCCAGCGGCGGCGATTTATGACAACTTGTAGACTATCGACAACAGATTAAACGAAGCTTTATGCTCGGGAGTTACGATCTTTCATTTTATTTTCAAAGTATTAGTTATTACAAAATAGATTTATGGACGTCATTTAACGCGTTTACGTATAATGAAGAAAGAAGATAGCGAGTGCAAAGCTTTAATGATTTCTTTGGCAGTAATCGTTAAGTTTAATTTGTCTTACGACAGCTATAAAAATTTGTTACTTAGACTTAGTATTTTAGTTGCATAAAAAGCTAGAAGATGCTAAGCTTATTGATGAAAATAAGAGTTTCTTAAATTAATTTGAGACAAAATGTGCGAGTAATTATTATTTATTGCGAGACGAACGAACAGTCACAAGTATTGATCGAATGATATTTTTTTTGCGTGCTGTTCCTTAGACTTGGCAGCTGTTGATTTGCATGATTACGGCAACGCTCCGGGAGGAAACGAAAAATTATTTATATTTATTTACTTGGTCCCATTTTGTGAGAAACTTGTTGCGGTGATGTAAGTCAGCTATCCTGGCCACTGTGTGACTGTGCCGTTGATAGGAATCGTAGCCCGGAAACAGCTTCGATTGTGTTGGATCGGGCATACAGCACGCGCGGTTTATGCAAGCTATCAATTAGCTTGTTACTTTTGTATTACGAAACGAAATAGGTAACACAGGCCTAGGGAAACAAAACCAGCTCTTGTTGCTCCACTTACCGACGAGATATTAGCAACAGTTTGTTTGCCAGTAACGTAACCGTTATAATTAATAGAAATTAGCAAGATCATGAATGTAATTCACGTTACTTCGTGATTACGAAAACGATAACTTTTATGTGTCAAGTTTTTGTGCTGTTACAGTTTGTGCACCTTATACGGGTTATTTGAGTGTCGTCGTAATAGGCTCGGTAATAACAACAGCGTGAAGGCGGTGCCGTCATTTTTGACGTCAAATTGTTGAGATGCGTTTTCTTGATTTGTGTATCCTTGACCAATATTTGCGTAGTTGATGTGTGAGAATGTTCCAGTTGGCGCACCAGTGAGTGCAGTGTTGTAACTATCGCGACTATTACTGTGTGCACATGCTCTTAATGCGAGTAACGGGGAACAATGCTCATTAGCTGAAGGTTAGTTTTTACGCTTTTGTTGTTTTTGCTCGAGTTTTTTGATCTCATTTAATTTAATGTGGGTCACAAATGCTTGTTTTAATTGTTTTGCGTCAATTAATTTCTCATGACTGAAATGCAATGCATTGGTTTGTTATGACGTAAAACGAAAGGAAATCATTAACATAGTCTTTGTTTACACCGATTTTCCCATGCTTATTTTTATTTTCCTCAACGTTAAGCCAATGTGGCTATCTATCATCTGTCTATATATCAGTATTTTTTTCTATTATATCTCATCCTATCATACGTCCATCATCACTCATATGCAGTCAATTCGTGTGCTCTGAAAAGATTTTACGGCTAGTACACCGCTGAACGCCTCTCGCGTTTCTATTCTTACTAGATGTTATCTAAACATCACTTAAATGAACTATCATTTAAGTGATGTTTAGAAAACATCACTTAAACTGTCATCACTGTCCCGTCGTCCGTCCTGTCGAACGTCCCGTTCCACGAGGACACGCATGTCGACTGACATGCATCTCCTCGTGGAACGGGCGCATACGCTACTGCTTCGTGTCCGTACGCCTCGCCGGCGTAGCCGTGTCCTAGCAGCATCAAACCATAAGGGTTGGTTCGATGCTGCTAGGACACGGCTACATCCATCCTTTAAGTTCTTAAGTGCTATCTACATCACTTACATGGTAGTCGACATGCGTGTCTTCGTGTCCCCCGTAGTTTGCAACGGGCGCATACGCTATTGCTTCGTGTCCGTACGCCTCTCCGGCGTAGCCGTGTCCTAGCAGCATCAAACCAACCCCTAACATCCGTCCTTTAAGCTCTTAAGTGCTATCTAAATCACTTACATGGTAGTCGACATGCGTGTCTTCGTGTCCTCCGTAGTTTGCAACGGGCGCATACGCTACTGCTTCGTGTCCGTACGCCTCTCCGGCGTAGCCGTGTCCTAGGGACACCACGCCGGCGGAGGCCAGCGCCAACGCGCCGAGGACTACTGTAGCCTGTATACAGAGAAAGATTATCTTAGATTTGTAAATTATTGATAAGGCTCTATGGATATCGATAAAAGTTTTTGATGAAAAATGGGGAAAGAATTTCTAAAAAATCTGGACGTCGAACTGTAGATCACCGCAAAGACTGATTTGAGATTACTGCTTAGTTATAGTGAGAAATCACTGTTTCAGGAAGTTAAATTTTATTATCAAAATGAGGTGCTAACTTTCTTTACCAAGAAAATCGTTATAGCTAAACCGTGTTGACAGCAAAAGTTTGAGTTAGTACTACAACCATACCAATTTCTTAAACCTGTTGGTTCTAATCCGATTACTATTATTGACATTTTACTGTTGTTAATAACAATAGTAAATCTTGTATCCTTATAGAATAACTATCACCTAAAGAAAAACTAAAGTTATAACGATCTATTAATAGACAGTAACGTTATGCAGTAACCCTTTATATTTAGCTATAAGTACTAAATTAGGGTAGTGTATCAAGAACTGTCACAGCACTAGGTATACATATAATTGTGCAGTGACAGCCTTTCACTCGATAGGCGCTTGGAAATCTAGGTTTATTACATAGTTAATCTTCGGCTTGATGGTATTAGTAATAAAGGAGCTAGTTAAATTGATCCAGATAAAACAAGATATAATACAAGAATGCATTGTTACGTGGGAAGAGAAATTCAGTTCTGTAAGACAAAGTTGCTGTTTACAACAACGTACATAGCTTTCGTCATTTTGATGTTCAGTTCAACAATAAAAATAATCGAAATTTATAAAAATAATATCACTAAACGTTAAGCAATATTTGATTGATTTAATGCTTTATAGCGAAATAAAAGTATTTCGTAACGTAGGATTCAAGTCGCAAGCGAGTTGCAATATATCAATATGCTAAGACGTCAAATGCCATAGAATTTTATAGAATATAACGGATAGTGTATTTATTGAGACATGTATTTCAAATTTGAACGAGCTGTGGATAATTGAGACGAAAACTTCTAAGAGTGCTTAATCAACAAGAAGAACTTGCGAAAGCTGCGCACACGCAAATCACTTGCGTTGAAACTCGTGTTTCGTGCGGCTAATCTGATTGGATCCTGGCAGGACCAGAAGTTGATTAAATTGATATAACGAGGTGATGAAAGGTGCTGATTTAAAATATTGCTGAGTTTAGCAACCGATTTAGAATATCATGACCAATATCCTTTAGAGCAGTTTTCATTGAGAAATATTCAGGAACCGATCCTGGAATATTTTCAAGCACTCCTATGGCACCAAACTAAAGGAAGAAATCTTTAACTGCTCCAATTCACAAGGAGCAACGTTGTACGTCCTTTCACAAAACAGGAGTAAACCACAGGATGCACTTACTCTTGCGATCATTTTCCGTTTGGATTAGGTTTGGCCCGACTGCACGATCACACACAACTGATGCCGAAGAGCGCAGCCTTCCACTTTTATATTAGTATACCGGCGAGATGCGACGCCGCGCGCCGCCTGCCTCTACGCAAGAATACGGTAGTTTGATAATGATACAGCAATTACGTAAAATTACGTAGCATTCTACGGTTCAAGGTGATAAATTTATGGGTTTTTGACAATTGTTACTTTATAATTAAAACTAGGCAAATACTCCTTTCGAAGAACCCATTCCTTTCTTTGAGTTGCTGGTTCGCCCGTTCGTTGTGTTCTAAGTCCAGTCATCTGTTCAACCAAGATAAAGTGTTATTAGAATTTTGTCACGTCTTTTAACATTGTTTTCTCTTGCGGGATGCAGGAGATAAAGACGTGACCGCATGCGTCTGCCAAAGTTACGTGGAACAAACATGTTTCAATATTCTCGTAAATGAAGATAGATGACTTCACATGTGGTTTCCAATTTTGGTTTGAAAATAAAACTTGATGAATATTATCTCATTTTAAGAAGCGTTTATTGTTATTATGACAGACGCTAAACATGCTTCTCATAGATGTTAGAAAGTTGATATGTAGAGAAATATTATGTTATGTTTTAACAGTAAATAGCAGTAGCTATTCACTGTTAAAGCATAACATAATATTTATAGACACTAGTCTATGTATATTCAATTTTTAGAACAGATATTATTAGATAAAAATAACACTTTTTCTTTATATTTACAAACTGTAGACAACACCGATCGACTCTGTTTGTGAAGGCTAAATAAAATATGAATATCGGAACTAAAAGACATGGAACGGAATTAGTAAATCTGCCAATTATTTGAAGGCCGAAATTAAGCAATGATAATAATATGCTTATTTTGATATTTAACGCATTTAAATATGTATTAAGTTGGAAAGGCCACAACATATGCGTTCGTGAGTGACTGGTGTGTATCGTACATTTTATCGGCGTATCCAGTTGCATACTTCAAGTAGTGCTCTTTCATAGGCGCACAAAGACCGCTTCCGGATTGAATTTGTGAATTTAAATTCGATGATTCATGCATTAGAGATGGTCGTTCGTTCTAAACTATGCATCTAGACTTTCTTTGCACGTTTTTCGTGTCTAGCGCACCTAACCTGCCATATTTAACGAGTTATCAATTTATGTACGCGTTACGGCAAGGTGGCGTCAGTGATTTAACACCCGAAATGTAGCTTTTTGTTTTAAAGAATTTATGAGTGCACAAGAATTTTGCGAGTAATTAAATCTTTAAGACTCAATTAGACTTTCTTGACGGGCCTGCTGTTACCTAATTGTTTATAATAAAATATTAACACTTGCTACATTCTTACTCTCATCAAAGTACCTCGTTAACCTGTAATTACTAAGAGTAAGTAGAGCGTTGCCATGCGCGAGAGTAACCAAAAGACATAATGGTTGCAAATCGACCTTGCTAGGGATTATAAAACAATGTATTTTAGTTTTCGTCACTCTACATTAAGTAATTAACCGAATTCTTAGTGCTGGCCGACGTTTTAAACGCATTTTTGCAAGTAATTTTTAATTTTTTGATCGTTGGATGAGCAACATCATCCTAACTCAACTTACATTTATAAACATAAATTCTTAGTTGCTTTTTTGGAGATGAGTCATTTTCATCTGTTAAGTATATTTTATATATTCCTACAGTCAATCGAAGCACCAGAAGAAATAAGACAGATATATCATTCTGAACTATGGTCACAAATTAATGATAGGTCATTGTTAACAGATAATAATTAAGGTAGTAATCAAGTATAATCAGCCTTTAAATATTCCCACTTCTGGGACACAGGCCTCGTCTCTAGGAGAGGGTATGGGCCGTAATCCACCACGCGGGCCCAGTGCGGGTCACCTACCCGCGCTGTGTCAAATATCTTCGAATTTTTGGTTCTAAGACATGCCGGTTTCCTCACGATGTTTTCCTTCACCGTTTTGAGAGCAGTGGTGATGAAATGAATTACACAAAGTAATGCGCCTGGCTGGGTTTGAACACGCGACCCACGATTCGTAAGTCGGGGCCGTTACCACTCGGCCACCACTGCTCCAGCAATCGAGTAATTTATATGAATACTGTAAGTTTTGTGGTTTCTATAGTATTTTAATTATGTTCAATATTTTTCACTCGTTTCTGAAGCTTCAACTACTTGCTCTTTACCTAATTCTATATTTGAAAATGATCTTATTAATATCTGAGATAGGCAAAGGGAGGAAAATATTTTATCATTATATATGCGATCGGCAGCGGCGACCTCTCGCTTCCGGTCTTGGTTTAATCCATGGTCCGAGGGCATGGCAAGCGGACACCTACTTCTGCGAAGCAATAATGCTATCGAAGAAGGAAGGCAGGGCAGGGAGAGTCAAACCTCACGCCCCAGTCGCTGAAATAAAAGAAGAATCCTGGGGCGTCGGGAGTGACAGGGCAATTCCCAGCTTACGTCGTTGTGGAATTTGTTCGAAAGAGTCACCGCGGCCCTGGAACGCAAAGGGCACAAGAAGGAACACGGGTGGGTTTTAGTCAGTAAGAGTCTGACACTCTCTTCCGCTCCGCCCAGAGCGGGAGAAGTCATTTGATGATTTCCCATCAAAAAAAAAAAAAAAGTTGCGGGCCTGTGGACAGTGTTGGGTGGCTCGCCATGCGGTAACATCCGATAACAACGAGGCCCGGGTTGACGGCGTGTTGTGTTCCATGCGCGCCTCAAAGAGATCATCTTAGTGGTCGGGTAGTGTCTGCCAAGGTTGCGGAATTTGTTCGAAAGAAGCACCGCGGCCCTGGAACGCAAAGGGCATTAAGAGGAACAGGGATGGGTTTTAGTCAGTAAGAGTATGACACTCCCTTCTGCTCCGCCCAGAGAGAAAGCAGTCATTTCATGGTTTCCCATCCATAAAAAAGTCTGAGCGCAAAAGTTTACGAGTATACGTGAAACTAACTTTGTAGTTATTTACGACACCCTCGTTGTAAGATATTCTACTTTTTTTTTGTCATTTCGTGCTCTCGTATATCAAATGAAGTAAGTTTTTATAATTTCGTGACTGTTTGCCACTCATTCGTGAACTACATTTTTCATGTCATGATCATAACATCAAGATCTCTCAAAAAGTATAAGTTACGTACATATTTTGAACCGCTTCCGTCATCTGATAAAATTGTGATGTAATGTACGCCTGATATGAAAAGTATATTTACCTCTTTTAAATATAAAGTAGGTATTACTGTAATCTATCTAATTATTATTATTATTTAGGTGGCATTTTGTTTTACTTTACAATTAAGATTAATTTTATCAATTATTTTAACTTATTAAAATGATGTTTGCATAAATATACTCTGTGCTTTTAACAAAAATATTTAATACTAGCTGCCACCCACGGCTCCGCCCACGTGAATGTTGAAAATTATCCCAAGAGAACATACTCCTGGGATAAAAAGTATCCTATGTGTTATCCCAGAGTAAAATCTACCTCTGTGCCAAATTTCATCAAAATCCATTCGTTAATTTTTGCGTGAAAGAGTAACAAACATTCATACATCCATAGTCCATACATACTAACTTTTGCGCTTATAATATTTGTAATTATCCCAAAATGCCGATGAACTTACGATAGCCAGTTAATGCAAACAACCTATTTTTTTTTTAAATGCATGCATTAAAAAAACCTGAATCAAAATCGGTTTTTGTCTTATTACGTCTTAATAAGCTTGAGTAGTGGGACTAATAAGCAATTAAAGTTACTTAACATCACACATCGGATGCTTGAATTGTTGGAAGCGGTACCTGCGCCGGCACAACGCAACGCAACGCTAATCTAACCATACCTGTTCACTTTCTGCCAACTTTATATTCGTACCATTTCCTAGATTTACTTGATGCGTGAAATAGTTTTTTTTTTCTCTAGTAATTTATTCTTGATTTGATTAATTTGTAAGTGGGCATTACTTTTATGAATCATTTACTCGTATTAAACTGCTAATTTATTAGGAAATTTATGTAGATTCAGAATAAATATATTTATGGAAGCATGTTTAGCTATAGCTTGTGTGAAGATCTAAGTTACAAATATCTAAATTTTAAAGCTTTTTTAAAGCGTTGAATGTGTGTTCTGTGGAAAACTAGTTAATATGTGTACCTATAGTAATTTTCAGTGCGTTGAAAGAGTAAAGTAGCTCAGTATTACCACAGGTAATATAATACTGAAGTGCCATTCAACCGTATAACGCATTTTAGTGATTGTTAATTTCATTATTGATTACCTTTGCTGTCACCTATGATTTTTTCACTGACTAATTATAAATTGTTTGAGTTTAGACCCCATCTATACTAATATTGTAAAGAGGAAAGATTTGTATTTTTGTTTTTGTATGTAACGAATAAACTCAAAAACTATTAGACCGATTTCAAAAATTATTTCACCATTAGAAAGCTGCAATCACCCTGAGTAACATAGGCTATATTTTATCCCCGTATTTCCATGGGGACGGGAACTACGCGGGTGAAACCGCGGGGTGCTGCTAGTCTATCTTCTTCTATCTATCTATACTTATAATAAATCTGTAGAGAGGTCAATTCTGTACAAGGAATATATTTTCAAAATAACTATCAGGGGGTGATTAGTGATCGATACTGGTGCCAAAAATGCAATCAGTAAAATTTTTGTCTGTCTGTCTGTCTGTCTTTCTGTCTGTCTGTCTGTCTGTCTGTATGTTCTTTATAGAAACAAAAACTACTCGACCGATTTTAACGAAACTTGGTGCAATTATTCTTCATACTCCTAGGCAGGTTATAGTATACTTTTCATCACGCTACAATCAATAGGAGCAGAGCAGTGAAGGAAAATGTTAGGAAAACGGGAGAAGTTACTCCATTTTTTAAGCTTCCGTCGCGTGTGTAGCCTTAATGGTTAAAGTTACATAGAAATCATGTATTACGAAAATATTCTACATGAAATTATCTAAAAAATATCCCACTACAGCATATGTCTATCTTTTATGGTTGACTCACAATAATACGTGTAACTCCCGATAGCTTAGCAGTTCGGAGCTTTCTGATTATATTTGTTTACTCTTACGTTTATAATACTCTCACTCATCCCTAACATTATTACCTATTCAATAAAAAAAGAATCATAGAAATCGGTATAGAAACACCAAACTTATACATGAATACAATAATAAGCCATCGCACCGTCGCGCTTTAATACTGAATCATGCTGTAAGATGTTATTGTGATTATTTTTGTGTAACTTTTGTTGCTATTTTATAAAATAGGTACTTATTAGTTATTTTGTTAATTTTTAAATATTCGTTCAAATTACAAATTATTAATAGTTTCAATTTATTTTCTTTCTAGGTGAAGTAGTAGTAGAAGTAGGAGCATAGATTTTTAGATGCCGATAGGTTAGTTTTGGCTAATTTATGTTCTGTTTTTTTAAGTATTAAGTAGGTAAAAGCGTAGATACTTTTATTAATTAGTAGTTATTTTATTAATTAGTTATACGTAGTTATAGGTACTTATTTTTAAGTGAAGTAGGTATAGGTTATTATAATATAATTTTGCACAGGCATTTCAGCTTTACTTTCATTTCTTTTTTTGTTGTAAGTTGTACATATTTCACACACACATAGTGATATATCAATGCACAGCCCAAATCACTGAACGGATCGGGCTGAAATTTGGCATGCAGGTAGATGTTATGACGTAGGCATCCGCTAAGAAAGGATTCTGATTAATTCTACCCCCAAGGGGATAAAATAGGGGATTAACGTTTGTATGAAACTTTGTCAATTTTAAACCGATCGGGCTGAGAGTTTCGAAATCGGGGGTAAAGTAACTATTCCACGCGGACGAAGTTGCTGGCAGAAGCTAGTGTATTAATAAAACTATTCAGCAAGTCACTTCCATTTATGATCGATGGAATGTAGTCGTTCACAGTAGTTTTAAGATTCCTTTGATGTAAGTTTAAGGAGGATTAAAAAAATAATTCGGATTATTCATAAGTATAAATAATAACAGTGTATTCATAGAAACTACCTAAATAAGAAGTTAATACATTTTCGGTGTAATACTACACTTTAATGGTGGGCAGTGATGTAATGTGCAGGCGCGGCGTGGACAAGAGGGCCGGCGTGAACAAGAGGGGCAGCGTGAACTACTGGCGCGGCGTGAACTACTGGCGCGGCGTGAACCACCGGCGCAGCGTGAACCACAGGCGCAGCGTGAACCACGGGGGCGGGGCTTGGTGGAGCCGCATGCGCAGATGGCTCGGAGTTGCTCACGATGGCGTTGAAACTATGTATAGCAGATAAATAAGTTATTAAAATACATATAGCAATTTCATCTCGACGTAACCAAATTGCCTATTTAAGTATTCAATACATTTCGCTCATAGTGCTAAACTGATTTTACGAGTAAATTGCGTCTTATTAAGTTAATGACGATGGTATTGTTATGTTATGCAGTTGGCCTGCAATTTATTTACGCGTTATACAACAAACATAACGAGCCGAGGATAGACAGGTGTTCTTCACAATTGCAGCACTTGCAGCATTCTGTATAAAGATATTATCTGCGTTATCGACCGAAACAACACTCAATTTAGATTAAAACTCTAATAGATTTCATTTCTAAATGCTATTAGTCTCGCCAGCTCGGATTCATTAGTAATGTATATGTATTGGCGGCCTTAACATAGTCGATGGATTACAAAACAAGACGAATCATCAACAAGATCATATGAATGAAATCGAAGCGTGTGTTACGATTTTGTTGTGTTACTATTTCCATGAGCCGTGGTTGTTAACGTGTTCTCATCGTTTCATTGTATAATAAAACACAACTATAACTCAGTTCCATTACTAACACAAACTAAAATGAAAAAATTTTTAACAACCACGGCTCATGGAAATAGTAACACAACAAAATCGTAACACGCGCTTCGATTTCATTCGTATGATCTTGTCATAATAAACGTATTAGAAATACACGTGTATGTGCTTAGACCATATTATTGACATTTGACTTCTCATTTTACAGAACTTGAATTGATTTGAAAAACTGTAAGTGGTAAATATTCGATTAAATTTGACGCGGTAAAAGAGCTAAAACTTTACATAGGAGACACGATGCAATGTGGTACATGCTTATTGGGTTATGAAAACACAAGCAACTCAATAACTGCAACAATCTGCATTTATTACCACAGTACTTCTTGTTTCAGCAGATGATATAGGTCCCAACTTAATTGAGTCAAAAGCTGGGGATAAGTAGGTCACTTTTGACGTTGTACATCAAATTGAATTTTATAACCAGTTGTGCCCTTGCCTGGGTCAAATAGTATTTGTTTGGATTTATTTATTAACGTAATTAGGAAATGCAAATAAGATACTCATTAATTAATTATTTTATCAATGGTATACCATAATTCTTACCCATTGTGGTCATCAGCGGTGTATTCGACCTTGCGGACGGAGCCATCAGGCTGCAGCAGAGAGTATTCTCCCTTCACAACGTCACCGTCGCGAGTCTCGTGCTGGGACTTGTGGTCGCCGGTGTGAGGGTCCTCCACGGAATACGAGAACTCGTACTTAGCAGGAGCCTTGAGGAAAAACATAACGATTTTGTTAATTTATGGTTGGTTTAGTTACTCGTTCAGTTTAATTAGTACTCCGTAAATAGTAATACCTATAAATCTCTTTAGTGATTTGTGTGTTGAAACAACTTGACAATAATGTTGGTATCAGTTTTACACAATGTAAAATTTGAAGAAAAAAAATGTGCTTAAAATAATGACTAATTGTTAGTAAGAGTTATAAGTCAGAGTTTATGATTCAATTTGTCTTCTTTTCGCAAGATGATTATTTACTTGTTACACATAGACATAGGGCATTTACTGCGGTAGTGTTGATCAACATAATTTAATGATGTTTTTGATAAATAGATGTTAAAACCAATCACAGCTTGATAGATTGCTGTACATATGTTGCAAAACTCTATAGTCTTGTAATAACTATTCTCTTACGCAATATATATTTAATTGGGTTGTATCAATTGATCACAACTTTAATTGTAATTGCAAATTACCTTTCACTTGCTTTGTGTTTGTTTTGCACTCGTGGTATAGTTTGTTCGAGATTTTTCTCTGACTTTGACCTAATGAACGTATATACATAGGCTTCCTTCATTTCTACACTCAATTATAAAATTGATTATGATACGCATTGAACGTGAGAAAATACCACAAGTAAGATTCTACATGAAAAAGTTAATAAAGTTGAGACCCACAAAGCAATATAATAAATTAAGGTGATTAAATGGTAGGTATATAAATAGCCGTAAGAACATTTAAGCGCGCCAAGGCTCATTATTAGACACTTAAATAAAATTATTAATTGGTCTTGATATATGCTGTTGAAGACAATGCACGTGACTGCATGTTAATGAAAAACTTTATAATTAAAATATCTTCTTATGGTTAAATGCAATAAAGTAAGTCGTTAACACATCCACGCGAAACTCTTGAAGGAAATGAAAACGAGTTAAATGAAATTTACATATGTATGTATGTCTGCGGTGAAAAGTAAAATCTTACTTAACAAAAGCGTGCCCATATGTCCGAATGTAATTATAATAAAAATAATGTAATTGTTTAGGTTGTTACCAGACGTATCTGATGTTACATGATATAATATGAGAATGTAGGTATTAGATACTACGTAGTATAGCCATGTAGCGGTTATAAATCAAGAATCTAATTACATATACAATAGAAAAGAGATCACGATTAAGATGCCTATTCTTGAAATATTCCTTCCGGGCTTGGTGCCTTTGATAGAGTTAGCAATCTAGGCTACGGTCTGTCGAAAAGGTACTTACAGAAGTTTATGAGCTTATTGAATCTTTCTATCTACGATACTATGGCTAGTGATGCTTTTGCCTCAAATTAAGTTTTTACTATAGTCTGGCACTACAGTACAAATTCTTAGTAGTTTACCGGCTTGGACTAGATGACGTTCTCTACCAAACTTTGTTTTGTTTTTGTGATTCCTTACCCGATTTCACTCTAGGAAAAAGCTATGCTGCATTTGGGAATAATCATACAATTGATCTACCCAAAGTGCTGTATTCCTCAGTTTGAAGATATTTGACTTACATGCTGTTCAGCTTGTTCGTGGTGTCCAATGGCAACTGGAGAATATTGCTGAACCACTGGCGCGTGATGGATAGCTGCAGGAGCCACGTGTTGTACAAGAGGTGCAGCGTGAACGATCTGGCCACCGTGTTGAAGGTACGCAGCCTGTTCGATCACTGGGGCAGCATGGTGCAAGATTGGCCCAGAATGTTGCAAGATCTGTCCAGAATGTTGCAAGATCTGGCCACCATGTTCCAAGACAGGAGTAAAGTGCTGCTGCTGTCCCAAGTGCTGCGAGGGCTCATCGTGACGAACTATACTTTGAGATGAAACTGCCTGCCCATGTCCATCTTCAATCAAACCGGCTTGACAGAAAGCCAGTAAGGCACTGATGACTGCGACCTGAAAATTACAATACATTATATTAAATTGCTCAGAAACTTTCTCTTTATTTCATTAATAAAATTCTTCCTCACTTTGGAGTACATGATGAGTGTTGATGTGCTGTACTGAAGTGTGGTACTCGATTGATAAGGATGTTGGCAGGGTTGAAGTTTTTATACGTCGGAGGAAGGGGCGCGGGTGCATGTCACCCGATCCGAGAAACCGGCCCGAAACTCGACACCGCCACACACGATCACCTTTACACCTTACCTTACGTCATTGCGATTTTCATTTTCGTTCAAGGTTAGGGTAAGGCTGTTTCCATAGGCTTCTTCCTTTTAAACTGCTCATCTTGAAGTTGAGATTTCAGGATCTAAAGCAAAATCTTCTCATATAAATAACTTGATAAGTAGTATGAACTGTCTTTATTAGTTCAAGGTTAGGGTAAGGCTGTTTCCATAGGCTTCTTCCTTTTAAGCTGCTCATCTTTAAGTTGAGATTTCAGGATTTAAAGCAAAATCTTCTCATATAAATAACTAGATTAGTATGAACTGTCTTTATTAATGCTACAGGAATAGTTTAATTGTGTGTTTACACAGTAACTTGAAGTATTCCTTAGCTTTTTCTAAGGAATGAAATTCCCTGCCGGTATCTTTTTTCTAATAGTTATGACTTGGAGGGTATGTTAGTCGAGATGTTAAGAGCAAGTAACTTTTAGGCAAGCATATTGTATCGTAAAACACTTCATCGCTTACCATTAGGTGAGTATAATGTAATGGTCAAATATAAGCCTACCAATGATAATAATAGGGATGTTTCCTGAGTAAAAAATATATGATTATGTTTAGTCCGTCAGTTAGACTATAGAAAAATATTGGACACGTATTTTTTCCTTTATCAAATCTATAAAAACTGACGAAGATACAAAGCATCAAAGATCAGGAGTGGGGGCTTGTGACGTTACGGCTCGCTAAAAATTGTAGCGAGTAGTGACGTCACACGAGTTTTCAACGCTCTGTATCGGCCTCATTTTTTGTTTACGTGAAAAAAGAAAAAATACGTGTCCAATATTTTTTGGAAATCTATCTGACGGACTAATTAGATTTTTTTAGTCAACTACCCTATTAATTAGATGAGACAAATGTATATTGAGTTGGTGAACATTGTAAAGAATCAAAGTGTCGTTTTAATGGATATATGTAAGACAAGCGTATAGCTAAAGCGACTGCGTGACGACCAACGATTTCCGTTTATCAAATTCCAAATCTTGAATGTCAATCGCCTTGAACTGCGATATCACTCCGAGATGTTCAAACGAAACGCTTGATAAACTGTTTTACTACACAATAATTAAAAATGTATTAACGAAATCATGATTGGGTATAAAGAAACTACGTACATTAACTTCAATTGAACGGAAACAGTTAGTTTCTAAAATTGGTGCAACATTTTAATCTTAGGAAACACCTTTTTAAAATGTTAGTGCCAATTTAGCTGATGCTAGGCCAGTGCTAATGAGCATTTATCAATTTGTTCATTAATCGTTAACAAGAGGTTAATAAGGATTATCGGCACATAAATAGTTGAATGGGAACTAGAATGGCCAGTGTAAACGAGCCCGAATAGTATCGCCGCGCTGCAGCTGGTAAGAAAGTAGCGCTCTGGGTTGCACCGACTGATCCAGTAAACTCTTATGCAATGTAAGGCCTTTGATACACCGGGTGTGTAATCTTATACTGTTGATCGCAGATGCACGTACTTTGGCGTTTGTTTAAGTATTTGTGAGAATGTGAGTGTTAGGTTTTCTGGAAGGTCTAACATGGGTGAATTTAAAAATAAGACAGTTAATAATATTAAGGCAGTACTCCTCAATACGGCTCGTATTGTGAGGAGGTTCTTTTCTCTGGAGCCCTAACCACCGGTAGCTTGGACCCTGCTCCCGACACCGGCGGACTACTGCTTTTTGTATGTTTAAATGTTTTTTTTTTATATTTGTTTTAAAGAAATATTTAAAAATATACAATTGCATGTTTAGTTAAATAAATAAAGATAATTAGATTATTATTAGATTAATATTTTAGAGAAGAGAGAGCAACGGAAAAGTTATAAAGTTACCTAAAAACTTTTTCTAGGAAGGTTTTTTTTGCTTATACCTACGAACCTCTAACTAATGAATTTAAGCAGGTTTAAAAGCGTTTAATGCTCCGGTGTGCACCCCGCGCTACGACCGGTGTAGCGAGTCGTCGCAAGCGCACCGCATATTTTCCCGATCGACTCGCATCTCGATCGTGACTCTTCGGCAGTTCTCGCGGCTTCCTGCGAAGGTCACGCATATCATCTCTCATACTCGCACATCGCGAAACCTTTAAACTACCACCATATTTTATGCAGATTCTTATTTTGGAGTGTACATTTTAAAGCTGTCACGACTTCGAAACGATATTACAGAGATAGCTGCGTTTATATTAATGATGCGGCTGTTGTGTAATAAAATTATTTATATTTTACTCTTACGCATCATTTAATCATTATCGTTTATTTCTCTATAGATATTACGTTCAGTACTGTGTATTATAATATCATTATTGTTAAATATGTACATACATCGCTGGTCACATTCCCACGCTACTGATACTAAAATGCATATACAAGATGCGTTCTACATAGTGATTGATGTGTTAGACTTCATAGGCAAGAATCTCTAATGTAAATCTAGAATCTTGGAGCAATCTAAGTAATTTACGTGAACATAATAGAGATTTATCAAACATGATGAGTGCAATGACCTTGCGGTAAGAACCATGACGGATCGTATCAATACTATTGAAGCTTGGAATGCTAGTAAGTGTTCCAAGTGTATATTACGCAACTACATACGCGTTAAAATTATCTCCAATGTCATTGTTAACTTAAATCACCGTTCAACTATACTTCATCAAGGTAAGTACAAGGTAATTCAATACCGAATATTGTTTTCCTGTAAACACGATCTGTATTAAAAATACTTGACATATGAACCCGATTTCTCCGAAGTTTGATTGAGGTACTTTGCATACATAAGGGCCCCATATAGGCATATAATATCGCCATTTAATCTTCGAAAATAAGATGGTGTATTGTGATGAGTCTTCGAAAGGGTCGCTGTTTCGTAAAACACATCAATCAAGATGTTAGTAAAACGTACGACAATCGATAATCCATCGACAACCACGTTTCATTTTGGATAAAGATTTTGTAAGATGATATTAAAGCCAACCCAATTAACTAACTTAAACTTATTGGCACGTCTGTAATCTTAATTGGTATTATAATTTAAGGAGAGGAGCTATAAATGTCAGCCTAGTACTGCTTCAAACTATGATTCTATTATTTTGTACTGATATAATTTAGTTTGATAGCTTTATATTCTCTGCATGGGTACAGTAAGAGCAAAATCCGATGCATTTCGTAATATCGCATGAAAGTTTGAATAATTTATTCAAAATGAATAATTTCGGATCATGAACATCAATGCTGATATTTCGGGTTGAACTTTCCTGCATTATCGTGGGGTCATAAATCCGACGTCGATTTTAAGCGTTCCATCGTTGTTGCTACATCAAACGATTTACCGCAATTTCGGATAAAATTTAAAACGCAATATACCTGCTGCAAATTCTTGTAAGAGGATTAAACTTTAAATTTCAGGACATTGGGGATTAAAAAAAAGTGAGATTAAAATGTGCAACACCTACGCTTCGTCGCATTGCTGTCACATAGCAAGTACGCAATAAAGGTAAGTTTTCAATTTAAAGTCGTTATGCAGCCGATATCTGTGTGATCTCAATTGCTAAATGTTTGAATATTAAATAGGTTTTATAGGGTCTACCGGCTACCTGTGTTGGGTTGCGCGGTGTGGTTGCTACTATCTGTAGTCTAGTTCCGCCAGTACATTGCTTTCACTCCTTATTTCGGCTCGGACATTGTATGGTAATATTGTGATATGCAATTTGGATGAGATCTCATATCTTCTCACGCTCCACTGGACTTGTTACTGCAATTAACACTTTCAGCCTAATGCATGCAGTGTCGCAATGTGTTGTTTCGTCTATCACTGATTACAGTTGGTCTTAATTTTGATTCAATTCTTAGCACATAAAAATACTAACAAGCTTTCAGCGCCGATATTCTCAATAACAATGTCAGGTTTGACAAGATTATGATTATTTAACATTATTTATGAAGGATCAACATTTCATATTATTTCCGACAGTATTAAATTAGCAATCAAAAAGTGTTTCCTTTTAAGTAACACAAGCTTCCTCTGCATTATGTTTTCATCATCGTCATCCGACGTGTCGCTAAAAGGTGACTTGACAAACCGGCTGCCCTGTTTATTAATCTTCATTAAAATGAACATTAAAATCATCTTATATTTCAGAAGGTATACTTGTTGACATTGCCTTAAAAAATAGAAGGTATTCATTGGTACTTATAGTTCCTTAACTAGGTACACAAGTTGGTCAGTGACCACAATGTCAGATATCTAACCTATGGTTAAAAGAAACATGAAGCTCTCTCAATGTCTTTGAATTGATCTGGAAATAATGAAGTCTGATAAAAGTAAATGGGTCACTCTTTATGTGTATTTGTAGGTACGTTAACAGGTTAGGTGTGAGAAGATGATGCCTCATTATTATACTCATACGTTTGCAACGTCAATTCTACGGCCTTCCGTAACAAGTTTTTTGAAGAATGTCTTTTGCGGGGACCTCTCGCTTTCGGTCCTGGTTCAATCCATGGTCCGGAACGAGGAGGCATGGGAATCAGTCATCTCCTTCTGCGAAGCTGTAATGTTAGCCAGAAGGAGGCGGCTCATGCCCCAGCTGCTGCAACAGATGAAGACGCCCTGGGCGTTGGGAAACGCAGGGCGATTCTCGGCCACCGGAGGCGCGGGCCTGCGGATCGATAACAACCAGGAACGGGTCGATAGCGCGTTGTGTTCCGCGCGCGCCTCAAAGATTTGTCAGCATAGCATTTGGGGCCCACTAGGGCCAGTGCCTACCAGGGTTGCGGAATTAGAAGAGTCACCGCGTTGCTGGAACGCAAAGGACATTTTGAAGAACATGGATGTGTTTTAGTCGGTAAGAGTTTGAAACTCCCTACCGCTCCACCAAGAGCAGAAGAAGTAAATCGACTATTTGCCACCGTTAAAAATAAGAAGTCTGTCACTTACTGACTTCAACCACACGGTGTTCTGCACCTATGTACCTTACGTCGGGGCGCTGGAGTGCTTGACCATTTCATTACGCTCCCCTAGCTCGGTATTGGCCCACTTGGATTCAAATCGGTTACCATAGTTGTCCTGCCTCGATCACATGGTGAAAATCCAAACATAACGCTTTACATTACCCACTTACTATTAAAACAAGTAAAATTCGAAGCTTAAAAACTAAAAAGCTCTCCATACACATCTCCGAGGTGCATGGCTTTTATCGAAAAATATAATTTTGTTGACCTTCAATCATCAATAAAATTCATCTGGCACATGGGTTTCTCCTAAAAGGGTGACCTGTAGTTGATAAGCATTTTTAGCCATCGACCAAGCTGACCAACATGTTTTAAATTCCTTCATGCGTATATAAAACAATGTGAAATATTTGTTAGCAAATTCCTGTAAAATATTCGGTTAGCATTAAAACCAAAAATCAGTCTCTGCTTCCTGCACGATGTAATTAATAGCGGAATAACACAAGAGTGGGCAAAGCACTGCCTTACCCCCTGGCCACAGCTAAGCGCGGCGCGAATTGCGACGCGAATTGCGGCGCGACAAGCGGTGAGCGGCGAAAACAAATGGTAGACAACGTATGAAGTATGCCACAGCTAACGGCGGCGCGAACTGCGGAGCGACCTGCGGCGCGAATCGCGTCGCGCGGCACGCGGCGGCGACGGGCGGCGCGGGGCGCGAGTGAAACAAATGCACGCGGGAGTATCGAGGCGGCCACAGCCAGAGCGATTTTCGCAGCGGCAGCGAGGGGACGCATTTGTGTTCGCGCGAATTTAACAAATCATTTTGGAAGTTTCGCTCGAGATCAAATGGATACCGAAAAATTTATTACTGAAATATTGAGTAGGCCATCTTCTTTTATGTGGCCGAGTATGTAATCGAAGGTGTCTATGTTTGTCCTCGTATATTCAAAAAAAAAATTCTGGATTGATCCTATATTCATGATAAAGCGTGTGAAATTTGCCAAGGTTTTTCCTTTTTTCGTTAACTGGGTGGGTTCCCATTTTCAAGTTAATTATATCTTGAGCTAAAAACGCATTAGTCTCAAGGCAATATCGTGCCACTTTTGATAGGGCCATTATAAATAAAACTGAGTACGTCCACCGCTGACGCCGCCGCGGTCGCAACTAGACGAGCTGTGGCATACCACCGCGAATCGCGCCGCCCGCCGCGCCTCCCGTCGCACCGCGCGCCGCATCGCTAGAAGCTGTGGCCAGGCCCTTAGGTTTTTTGTGCTCGGTTGATGGCAATAGACTTGTCTCTATCTGTCCGGACTAAAAAATAACTCGCGGAATGCGCGTGAACGGATCACATAATGGGTGTAAAACACATTGCCACTCAAACGCGTACCATGGATTAAGTATAAGATTCTTGACTACTTCTAAATTTATTAATAACTAATAGTGCCTCGCGGTTTCACCCGCGTAGTTCCCGTTCTAATGAGACTACGGGGATAAAATATAGCCGATGTCTCCCGGGGATAACAGATGTAATACAGAACATGATTTAAAAGAGTGTCCGTGGAGTTTCTTGCACGTTCTTCTGCATAGAGATCTACGCTTTGGAACGTGCAGATAGCTACACATCTTTCGACTTGACGATTCAAAAGTGCTTGTAAAGAGTTCATTTGAAATAAATGGACTATCTAACACTGAAAGATTTTTTCACTAAAAACTGAAAAAAAAAACCAGCAGTTCCTGATATTAGTGCGTTCAAACAAACAAACAAATTAATTATGTGTGCGATTGTCCGCCGTTGTGTCTAACGTCTTGTATAAGTACAACTCCAGAACCTCTGCGTAACCCTTCATGAAAGGCAGGCGTGATGTTCTATAACAAACGTCCATGGTTACTGTCCACGGTAGAATATTATATACCTACTTCTGCAAACATATTGACTTGAATTATTAAGGTTGCCGACAGTATCTAGTGTGTTTTCTGTGGTAAGAGCCTAAGCGACCAATCACATTAAAGATTACAATAGTGCACAAAAACTGATGTGTCATTTGCTCGTTACTCAAAACTTACAACCAATAATGAAGCAACTAATTTTCCTCGATGGCTCTTGCAAAGATTGCTTGTAAAGATTGATTGATAAATCGAATTTCTATTGATACTTTTTGTCCATAGTACTGTGTGTCGGTAGGTATATGTGGACCTCATATTGATTAGTTTATCAGAATATGACTTAGAAAGAATGTTAAAAAAATATTGAATTACTTTTCAGAAACAATTTTATAAAAGAAAATGTGATTTTGTTTGCGTTCACTCAAAAATCGCTGAATCGATTTTGATGAATATGGAACTCTGGACATAGTTGTACGCTACGTTTTTTTTTTTTTGGAATACAAAGTAACCTATAATTTAACAATGGGCAAATTGTTTTGATTCATGCGTAAAATTGACAAACTTAGCGCACCGTAAATAAAACATACTAGTTAATAAAATTCCGCACAAACATTAAACATACATACACACACTTACTCTGCCATAATAGAAAATGTCACAAAGACATAATTATGAAGTTCTGTGCTTTCCTGTTTCGCATAACATTGCAAGAAAAGTCATTCACATCCAGACAAATTACTTGAAATGGTTATGTGAATAACCGGTAGTGATACCTACCTAAGTATCTACCTATAAAAAGTTTTTTTTTGCATATTCTACATTGTATTCATTCACAATTTTTTATCGCCTTTTGTTTCGTATATTATAATATAATTAAAACTTTTGCATACAATATGAAGAGACAGTGGATTCTGAAAAAAAAAAAATTAAGGGCGGGAAAATTTGTGAAAAGTGAGCTGCCATTACAATATTGATGCAAGAATTGACAGCTCAGTTTGAGCTTAATCTACCTAAGTTATCACTTCAATATAGTTACAGAATAACGCTACTGCATGCTTTGCCTTAAGACCTTATAAGACTTTTTTTCATCTGAAGGTAAAATGAGTATAAAATGGTTTTTTTATCATCATTTTTATTGGACAAAGCTAAGCTATTTACAATATATTGCCCACACCAATCAGAAAAAAACTATATACTCGCAAATTATATACATGTACATAATTATGTCGGGCTATTTATGAGATAGATTAACATTATATGTGCTTATGTTATGTACAGAAGATATAAAAAAAATCTTATTTAACACTCATTATGTGACTACACTCTCTTCATTCAAGTATTTTTCATTAACAACAACCTCTATTCTTAAATGACACGATTCAACTGGCTATGGTGTGCCAAAACCGTCGTTTTCAATTTTGAACGACGCCATCTTGATTTTTGGCGGTTTCATCTAAACGTTCACATCGAACCCGTTGGTCATAGCAACTACTGTTCTATCTATTGCACTGTAGGGTATATTACTAAATATCATTAATGAGAACAGATGGAAGGCTACACACTCGACTACAAGAACACATTAAGACTAATATCACAGATTGGGTAAATATTCTACTAATGGTGGTGGATCACTGGCGGCGAGTTGTGTACGACCGCGTTGAATCTGTAACACAAATAGAATGTTTAATGATAAAGTCCCACGTATTGTATTAAATATTGTCTGGGAAAAGGCTGAAACAGTTTTTATTAATTTTATTTCGCTGGTAGCGCAGGGAGGAGGTTTTAGGATGTATGTATTATTGGCATTTGATTGCTAAGGGTTTTCAAGATATTTTGGTTTACAAAATGGTAGTCACGATTGTTTTCTTACCCATTGTGGTGGTCAGCGGTGTAGGTAACCTTACGGAAAGAGCCATCAGGCTGCAGCAAAGAGTATTCTCCCTTAACGACGTCACCATCGCGAGTCTCGTGCTGGGACTTGTGGTCGCCGGTGTGAGGGTCCTCCACGGAATACGAGTAGCCGTATTTGGGATGAGCCTGCAAGTTTGAAATATAATGTATTGTAATTATTGTAACGTGATTGACTTGAGGACAGCAAAAAACGTAAGCAATCAATCAATTTAATGTTAAGTTGCTAACTCAATAGAAATTCCTTATAGTTCAATTGAAAGGGAACTGTGTGTTTGATTAGAATCGGGTTTGTATATGAGACTTACGTATTCATCGACGTAGTGGTCTTCGTGGGAAGGAGCGGCATGGATGGGGGCGGCTTGCACGGCGTGGAAGGCGGGAGCAGCATGCACTGGGGCAGCATGGACGATTGGGGCGGCGTGAGTGATATGAGCGGAGTGAGCGATAGGAGCGGCGTGAGCGATGGGAGCGGCGTGGACCACGGGAGCAGAGTAGTGGATGGGAGTCTCGTGATGGACAGTCTGGTCGTGGCGGACGATGTTCTGCGAGGACACCGCCGGGGCGTGGTGGATGTATCCAGCCTGGCATACCGCCACCAGGGCGCAAGCGAGCACGATCTGGTGGAAAATAACGTATTAAGTTTCATCATTAATGATTTGAAATCTTGAAAGAAGTATAATCACAGTGTATTCAGTTTGAATTTTGAGACGAAAATAGTTATAGTGTTTCGAATCGAATCCAAAGCCCTATTTGAAGCAGTCCATTTATTTTATGACCACAGAACTTTGAAAGTACTACGAAGTTCAAAATTGGCAATTGAATAATGTAATAATAAATTACGTCGAGCGAAATTGTCCTAAATATTATGTAAGTAGCCACTTGGGCTTTGAATGAAATAAAGCTTACTTTTGAGAACATTTTGCTTTAGACACAAATGCCTTGACTGGTATCGGTATGATAGTGCACTCTTTTTATATAACAAACAAAACATAAGCGGTGGTATGGAGGGGGTCTATTCCCGACGATATTCGATCGGATCACAGTAATTGCCGCATTGCCAATCTGCTTGCTTTATCGAGTGTCGCAACGCTCGATATCGCTACAATATGTAGAGAAAATGGACAATAAGTGAGAGGCTCATATTGTTATAATTTTTTGCGATTGTTAAATCCGATGGTACACGAACATGTTTTGCTTTGGGTAATTATATGGGCAATGTAGAGCAGGTGTTTTGATAATTTAGTATATAAATACCTGCACAGTTAATATCAGCATCATTTGTTCCTGAGTTATTTTGTTATTACAAAACTCATCTCTTACCTCCAGTGGGCGCCGCGGGCGTCAAATTTACACATTACACCCAGGGGTGTAATTTTCAAAATGGAAGTAGTGGAAGTATTCAGGAATACTTCCACTACTTCCATTTTGAAAATTACGCAATGTCCATTGCTTAGGGTATTGCGGAATACTTCGGATTTTTTTTTTATTTCAGAAATCATTTACCATGGATACCTAATTTATAGAATGTCAATTTCATTATAACCTGCAAGAGAAGGAATCTTCCCTTCTTTAGCAGAAAGCTCTCCTGTACTAATATTTTATCTGCGATATATAAAAAAATACGAAGAGTTAAAAATTTATGGTATTGACATGCGCTATCGAAATGTCACGTGGTCAATCCCATACGTATTGTCATTTTGACAGTTGTTATCGCTGTTGTTTTTACGGATGTGCAATCATCAAATGTCTTCTTCTTCTCTGGGCGGAGCGGAAGGGAGTGTCACACTCTTACTGACTAAAATCCATCGGTGTTCCTCCTATTCCCTTTTGCGTTTCAGGGCCGCGGTGAATCTTTCTAACAAATCCCACAACCCTGGCAGACCGCTGATAGATTTTCACTTTGTCTAAAGCATAATATCATCTAATCAGTATACTGGTAAAACAAATGTTCTCACGCGGTACATGTAATAGATAAAAAAAAGTCTAGATCGGAAGTTACGGGGTTATATTGTAATTATGAAACAGCTTCGATTTGGCTCGCGATTACTTCCATCCTAGTATTGTTTCATAGTATTACCTAACGTTTTAGAACTTATTTTCCATCGTAAAAGTATCAAAAATTACAGGAGACATGAGGTTTGATTAAGTTGACGCAGCAAGGTACTTTGAGTTTGTAATATACCCATTTGTTTAATTCCTTTGATCACCTTATCAGATTAAAAAGTGGTGTCAATAATCTTGGTATTGTTTAAGATTGAATACAAAGTTTAGTTAGACTTAGGTATTTCGAGCCCAGTGTGTCATTTACCTAGGGCATGCTTTTCTCTTCGGGGAGGTGTTTTTAATGCGGTTTCTGCATTTTGTATCAAATTAATATTACCTACCTAGTTAAAAACAAACATTAAAAAATACAACCCAATTGAGAACCTCCTCCTTTTCTTCTTAGTATTATTTTCTCTTTATAGCCGACTAATGGCTATAAAGACAAAATAATACTAAGATTGGCTCTATGTTTCTAATCTGAATTTCAGACTTAATTTGGTCGAAACCCAGGCAGAGGCGGGACAGCAAATGCACCCGGTCCCCCCCACCTCCACCCCAGGGAGGATCGGAAGCGAATTGGTTGAAGACATTGACTTAGACAGTAACGCTTTCAAACCTGACGTAATGGAATACTTTTATACATCAGAATTTGATAGTCTATAATCTTTTGAAGTCATTTCGAGAAATTGATATTCACTGACGACATGTTGCCGAACGATGGTTTTATAATTTATCGGATTTTCTGGCCTAGACAATTTATTTTTGTATTCTGAGTAACTGGAGCCGATTCAAATGATGTGTGTATTAAATATTTTGATAGATTGGTAATTTGGTGGGATATATTTTCTTCATATATATTTTTTTGATACCATTATAGTGTCCTTAGATTAAAGGTAACAATATGGAAGCTTTTTAAAGTTCTATATTTCCATTGCAGCATAAACTCGAAACATTGTATATCCTAAAATTGGTTATATTGAACTATTAAATGCGAAGTTGTAGAAGTGAATTCACAAAGAAAAAAAAAGTATTCTGCAACAACTGCTCCTAGACATTGGATTCATTATTTTAGACAGACATCTCTAATCAATTAACATCATACGGAAATTCTTGGCCGGATTAATCGTTGCGCTGGTAGACGCCTCATTACTTAGAGCCTACATTTATTTCTTAAATCTATTTCTGGCTTACGGAGATTGTTAATAAGGAAGTAGCAATGCTATTAAGGGTTCAGTGAGCACCAATAGCGTTGCTTTGTAAATAACTGCCAACATTTATCAGTGAAGGCTCCAACAGCGAAAGTGCGGTTCCCTGTCGTTCTTGTTCTACTTTATACTAATTATTCCAAGATAAAGCGAGTTATACAAATATTTTACGAGCTTTGAGTTATATAGATATTACATAAAGACTGAGGGCGTAAGAAAATTGGGAATAATTCAGTCTAATCGAGTTTGTATCACACTTCCTGACGTGAAAAGTAGGGTTTCTATTGGTCACTATGAATAATGTGTAGGTACCGCGGTTTTGTCAGCGGGAACTGGTCCGACGCTGTAATTTACAGCCGGCACTTAAGAATTTCCTTAATAGACTATCAGTATTTAAAGTTGGAGAGTGTAAAGGAATGTACGTATTCGTAACCGTAATTAGGAATCGCTGGATCTAGTTCTGCAAGTTACTAATATCGGTGTTATTCAGTGTTTCTTGGCCTTTCTGTTTGTAATCACATCACTTATTGTGTGCGTTGATTGGAATGCATTTAAATGAAATTTTGGACTCAATCACGGCTGAACAGATCTTGATCGAAATTTGACACAGAGGTATATTATAGTCTGGAATAACACATATGATACTTTTTTTTATTCCGGGAGTATGTTCCCTTGGGATGGTTTTCGGCATTCACGTGGGTGGATCTGCGGTTGGCAACTAGTAGAAAATAATTGAAATGATAAGCTTTGGGAAACATTAGAATTTATCAGAGCAAAACAGAGGTAGGTACTAGGTCACCACTGCCCTGGAACGTAAAGGGCACAAAAAGGATCACGGGTGGGTTTTAGTCATTAAGAGTCTGACACTCCCTTTCGCTCCGCTCAGAGCGGGAGAAGTCATTTGATGATTTCCCATCCAGAAAAAAAAAGGTATGCCCTGAGCAATCTAGGTACCTACTACTTTATCAAAAAATTGCCAACTAGAAAGCTCCTTCTTTGAGAATACAATCTATCTAATCAATTTGGCGCAGACTACAGACTTTATACTAAAACTATTAAATCAAGATACATAACTTACATTTTACAATTGAAGTCTACTACCTATTGTTAGTCACGCGGTCAAAGCAGCGGGTAACCATTGTACCCAATAAATGTGAAGGGCATGGCATGGGCGATGACAATGAATAGTAATTAAAGTATTAAAGAAACACGATCCGTGCTTACGATCGTAATGAATAGCCATATAAAATTGAATATTGAATAACTACATCTTAATAAAAACGCATTAACATTGGTACTAGTCGGTAAATGTGGCGCGGAAAAACACATAGGCACCGGCATGTCATAGAACCAAAAATTTGAAGACATCTGACATTCACCAACCTGCACTGGGTCCGCGTCTTGGATTACGGCCCATTCCTTCTCCTAGAGAGGAGGCCTGTGTCCTAGCAGTGGGAGCATTAAAAAGCTGATTATACTTATGCTTAAATCACATAGGAGACATCCGGACCAGCGAAACAGTTATTTTCCAATTATTTTGAGCGAGAATAAATCTGGCTTCAAATCATGGGAATTTATGACATATGGGTAGAACATTGCCCTATGCGATGGACGATGTTAGCCTACAGTAACAAAGAATAATTTCACGATTCGCATTTAATTTAAAACAATTAATGATACCTACGTACTGCAGGCTGATAAGTGGTTATTTATTAAAAAATAACAGAAAGTTGATGCGTAGAAGATACGAAAAATTAGTCAGTGTTACGCAGGAGTCGATAAAATTCATCCACGCCGCAGTGAAAGAATTTTCAACAAGTCGGATGAAAAGGTAGTGTCTTCTATTTCATCTAATGTAATCTATAAGATTTGATTGTTTGTTTGTTTGCATTGAATAGGCTCCGAAACTGCTGAACCGATTTCAACAATGTTTTCACCAAAGGAAAGCTACATTATCAGAGAGTAACATAGGCTACATTTTATCCCCGTATGCCCACGGGATTGGGAACAGCGCGAGTGAAACCGCGAGGCGCTGCTATTTAATATAGTTTGTAGTTTAAAGTTGTATTGGTGGTACAAAACCAATTTTCTAAACATTTTCTTAGGCCAAGATCACACATATCACTTTGATTTTTTGCAAAACAAATACACTCATGCCACTGCCTCAAATATAGATAATTACTTTTGTGAAACAGTCATGCAAAGCATTGTCAGACACATGCGTAAGTACCTAGTCTGTGCAACATCTTGCATCAACTTAAATCTGGGACTCCAAATTAAAAGAGAATTCATTTTAAGGTCTTATAAAGGCGAGTACCTACACTGGTCGCATTCATTCGGTGAGATAAATGATGCATCTCTTCATTCTTTACTTGGCCTGTTTTTTTCCAAGATTCAACGGCTGTCTGAGAGATTTTGGTTTCGTAATTTTAATTTATAGCTTCATTTTGCCAGCTTTCATTTGTAAGTAATTATGTTGCGAATAAAATAACTGTATAGGTTTTGCGAGCAAAAAGTATAAAAAAGCACTGCAGTAATTGCAACTTTATAAGAAACAGTTATAAATTGGTAATATATATACCTATTACATAAATATATTATTCTTAGACCAAATTCAATAATAACTTTAACGTTGTATTCAATTAAAGCTGATTCTAGAAGTAGATTAAAAATCAGGTAGCATGTAGAGCCCTCTATGAGAATTCAACGAAAGTCTGAAGTATATCGTTGGTGCTGCCTTCTTACGGCGCTTGTTGGTACCACTAACTTCGATCAATATGATAGAAAGTTCATGTTAAAAAGAAAGGTGGCGTTAGCATTGCCAAAGCTACTCGTAAACCGTGTAGTTAAAGACAAATTAATTTATTACAATTTATTTCATGGACATCCGAAAAGCATTTTTAACAATTTAAAATCTATATGACTATTACTTACAAAACTAATCAACAATGTAGTTACATAGTTTGCCCTTATTAAAAACCTACATAATCAAATCTGGAATGGTAATAAGAGGACGCCACTTCAGAATCTTGGTTTTGGTCTTCTTTGTCTACAGTTTGGTCCTTATTCTCAGTAGATTGTTCCTCAGGGGTAGCATGTAAGTCATTCGCAGGTAAAACTTCAGCCTTTTCAACGACTGATATTGGGATTTCATTGTTGATTTTGTCATTTTCAGGATTTGGGGGTATAACTGAAACTACGGCTGGAACTACTTGAACAGCTTGTACTAGTTCAGGTTTAGGTGACGGGGCCATTTCCTTGACTTGTTCTTCTTCTACCAACATCACTTTATCTCCTGAATCAATTACTAGCATCTTGGGTTCTTCAGCGATGGTAGGTTCTTTCTCTTCGTGGACAGGTCGGCTATCATTGGTACTTTGTGGTTGTTCTACATTTTGGTACTGGTAGTTTTTGCCGGGGAAGTAGTGGTTGATTTTGATACCATGACCGACGGGGTAGAAGAATCTGGTGTGATCAGACGTCGAAACAGCATGGCCACCGTGCTTGTTCACTGTTTTGCTTACAACAGCATTAAATCTGAAAATGGAAATATAATGCTGATTTTTGTGACACCAAAATATTCAAAGGGGTTTTAAAAATCATGATTAAGAATCGAGACCACATTGATTTGAATGCAAAATTTCAAATTTGTATTTGTTTGCCGCAAAATTAATAAAAAATTATAATAGATTATTTAGAACGAGACTCTGCAAATTATCAATATTTTAACAAAATACTTTACAAAAAACGTGATTTATTGTTATGCTCATGGCCAGAACCAGGGTCATGGTGATCTTGTGTATGATTGTTTAATTACCCGTTGTGGTCATCAGCGTGGTACTGCACCTTCCGCAACGAACCGTCTGACTCCACAAGGCTGTATTCACCACGAACTCGATCCCCATCACGTGTCTCGTGGTGGCGCTTGTGGTCTCCGGTCTTTTCATCCGAAACTGAATACTCGAACTCATATTTTGGGTACACCTACAAGTTGAAATAGCTAAGTATCACATAATTAGGCAAGTATAAATTATTATTATTATTAGCCCACACTTCGCTATCAGTGCGACATTCCTCGTTAAGTAACTTGAGATCGGTATTGGTTGGGTAATTACAAATTCTAATGAGTATATGCATGAGTAGAGCAGAAATATGATACCGTTACTATGTCCCTTTCTCTGCATATTTCATGTATTTGGTCCTTGAGAGAGAAGTTGTTACTTACGTAAGAGTCGTATTTGTATCCAAATGGCTGAGGGTTAGCTGGGTGGTACATTTTGACCATCTGCCATCCATGAGGATTTTCTTTATGGAAGTCTTTATAATAGTTATCAGATTGATCAATGAACACTGCTTGGCTGACTCCCATGAAGTAAATGGATAATAAAATCTGAAAAAAAGTAATATTTAAATGAGTTCATTGGAAAAATCGGGAAGCTTTAGCGCTGGAGTTTGCATGTTTTAAATAATCTAATAATAATATGAATTTGGAAATGTATTGTTTCAATAAATTTAAAGGTTTTTAAAATATGAAATTATTTTACCTTTCCAAACATATTGTAGCACTAAATTCGAACTGTCGCTAACAAAATGTAATAGCCGACTGTTGATTAGAAAGAGAAATATAAACCATTTTATACTATCCCAATACTTATTACATAAATTTCGCTAAAATTGTATTATTGACATACTATTGTTAAGTTACTATACGAAAGAATATAGAAGACGTGCTCTCAAAATATTCTCAGTCAGAAAAATATGAATAATATATGAATATTGCAGTCTTATTTTTTAATTAGAAATGACTCCGTTGAGTTTTTGTAATCGTGGTAAAGCATAATTACGTAAAAAGTAATAAGAAAGTTTCCTATAGTGTGTAAATTAAATACATAAATGTGTGGATAATATTGAAGCTTATCTACGTTAGTTTAGCCCGGAACTTTAGAGCCGTTATCGTATCATCACAATCCGTACGATCAATGGAGGCTTTGAGTACATTATTCTTGGTATTGAGTGGAGGAAAGTTGGCTCATTCGATAGTTTATACTTATAGTTAGGTACTTATAAAAAAATCTAACTTCTTTTAGTAAAATATAGTTAGGAATAATATGTATTTACCTTTGTAATTGTAGTTTTATTTATTTCTATTTAATTTTATTAAACAGGTCACTTTGAATTTGGTTATTAAGCTCGATAAAAATAAGAAGCAATAATAAGCCCCTTGTAAGAGCTCAGTAGGCCCAGTAAGGTTTGAATATGATCTTGAATATAGCATACTGGAAAATCATACCCGATATGCATGTGTGGAACCCAACAGCACACAATTTCTAACTACTGAGAATTGTAGGGCGATTTTAGGGCGTACTGTATTATTCAAACCGCACAGGCCAATTTGACATCGAAGTACATGTGTACTTCGATGTCAAATTGCCCTGTGCGGATGGTGCGGACTATGTGTGTAGTTTCGAGCTTAGCGCCAAACACGTTTCTACCAATAATTCCTTATAAATTACTGAAATTTTATTCAAGTTTTTTTTCCTGTTCAACTTTTGATGTTGTCACATTGCAACCTCACTTATTTGGCACTTCTTGGTAACCTTAGCGCAAAAATTAGCTCGCTCAGTTATTGCGTAGTGGTCTGGCCACGTTAAGGTTTTAAAGAGCCAGAGGGCAAATACTTGGCGCGTTCTACTCGCACAAGGCCTTAAAAGATTTTTTCTCCTTGCACTTACAAGTTGGCCCATGGGTTAAATGAAACAGGTTGCGAGCCTTTGACCTCTTTATTGATAGTTGTACATTTATATTCACCAAAAATGCTTGCTAAGCCAAAAGCTTGACTCTAATCCCATTCAATTATTTGCTTGTACCTTATAAACAACTTAACTGTTCCAATCAGTCTAAGTTGACTCTATAACACATAAAAATTTCACAAAAGAGAGAGGATTCTGTCGCTAGTACTATCTCACGGCATCGATACAATTCAATAGTCGCGCGGAATCTTTTGTTCGGATGCGCGTAGCGACATATTGTGTTTGCCAGCTTAAATCAATACAAAATAATTAAATACCATGAAGAATTGGAATATCTTTCTTTAAATAATTTAAGTGAATTGTATTTTTGTCCTTATAGATGGTAAAAGTACCATTTACCAAAGCCTAACATTTTAAGTTTTGATACTAGAAGGTAGGTGACCTGAACTGTGTTTGTAGTTGTATGACAATATCACCAACATTGTGTCAAAATTTGACAAGAAATAATAGTCAAACTTATCAACGAACTTATTCGTATATTTCATTAAATAAATAAATCAACATTCATTTTGGTCAAAATGCTTAGTTGGTAAGTTGTTTAGTCTTAGTGGTGGTAGTAGTGGGCGGGGGCGGCGGCCTTGACGATGACTGGGGCAGAGGTGGGGGCTGAGTTGTGCACCACCGCGTTGAAGCCGTTGTGGTCGTCAGCGGTGTACTCGACGGTCCTGATGGAACCATCAGCTTCATGGAAGGAGTAGGAGCCCTTCACAACATCACCATCGCGGGACTCTGACTGGGACTTGTTGTCTCCGGAGTGACCGTCAGCAACGGAGTAGTTGTACTCGTATTTGGGGTAGGCGATCTCTTCAGGTTGAGCGATAACTTTGGCAACGGGAGCGGAGTGGTAGGCTACGGCAGCAGGGGCAGCATGGTAGGCAACCTGAGCGGGGGCTGCGTGATAGGTGACGGGGGCGGGGGCGGCATGGTAGGTGACAGCAGCGGGCGCGGCGTGGTAGGCCACGGCGGGGGCAGCGTGGTAAGCCACAGCTGGGGCAGCGACGGCGAGCTTGGCTACGGGGGCGGCGTGAAGCTGAGCCTGGTCGTGACGCACGATGCTCTGGGAAGAGACTGCAGCGGCAGACGAGTAGTGAGCGGGCGCGGCCAGGAGACCAGCCTGGGCCACAGCCACGAAAGCGCACAAAGCTACGATCTGAAAAAAAAAGAACAAGGTTTAATGTCTGCAAGTTCTATTCTTATTAACTTTTTAAATATTTTTTGTCACTATTGTATGACTCGTTTCTTAAAACTTACTTTGGAGAACATTTTGATTTATTCACTGATGTGATCGAGTTGAATGATGCATGTTGTGTCAGAGGTCTACTTTTTATACTGATAAATGCCTGTACGATCAGCTGATTGTAGTAAGTAGTGGAAGTTGTCAGTCGAGTTTACAGCGACCTTGCCTTGCCTTGTAGTTTGGCGAATCAATCCATTCACTAAAGCTTCGTGGAGTTGAATTACTATTCAAGTAGTAAGTATGCTAATTTTGATTTCACCCACGTCTACTTATAAATTGTCATGACTAGTGTTGCCTAAAAAGTGTTGTTAATATTTTATTTTTACGTTAGCGTTTAGTTTATTAACATTTTCAGGCTGTAATTTGACTGACCCGCATCGTCCCATTGCTAGGCTCTTCCATAGTTTCCGCATAGTTCTGTTACCGCGTTATATAAGACTAGCAGCGCTCCGCGGTTTCACCCGCGTAGTTCCCGTTCCCGTGGGAATACAGGGATAAAATAAAGCCTATGTTAGAATATAGCTTTCTAATGTTGAAAGAATTTTTGAAATCGGTCCAGTAGTTTTTGGGTTTATTTGTTACGTACAAAAATAAAAATCTTTCCTCTTTATAATATTAGTATAGAAAAGGCCTATTTTTAGTTGCGGACATCTTTCGACTGTAATGATGATGGCGATAGTCTTATTTGACTTTTTCGTCAACTGGCGAGCGTGAAACTCGCGCGAGTTGGATCGTTCCGATTTTACCTATTATTTTTTTCGTCAACTCGTTTGCATATCAAGTACAGTCAAATAAAAACGAATTGAAACCAATATGTATATTTTATAAGATATTAGTATTACATTAAATCGAAAAAACTGAGGGATCCAACTCGCCAGTTGACGAAATTATTACGTGTTTCACATTATCTAACCACGGTCATCCACGATAAAGACAAAACTTCCCCAACTGAAATATTATCATTATGTAGAGAAACTGCATGATTCTGTTTCGAGTTGACTTCATGAAATTAGCGACTACTACCTCAGGCAGCTGCGTTAAATTCATGCCATCTATTAAAGCTATAGTTTTCTAAATTTTTACACAAAATTATTATTATATTATTACATTTTCCGTCGGGCATTGACATTTTGGGATGTTAAGTATTGAATTTAAGTTTGGCTTTGGCTTCTAAAGCATTGCACTAAAAAAGGATACCTACCAGGCATACCTTCTTAAAGCTTCTTATGAAACGGTTCAGTGAATGTTTGGCGTCGCGAAACCGTAACTATTTGACCCACCCGTAAGGTCGCTGTAAGCCTGTTCTACAACTCATGCATGAACGTGTACAAACCAGCGACTAGTATATAATCTAGATCTATCACTTCGAATCTATCATTCATTGTTTGATCACAAAAGTGAAACAACCAATCTAATCAAAATGTTCGCTAAGGTAAATTAATTGAATCAAATGAAAAAATATGAATTAAATTAATTTAAAACTATTTATTTCATTCTTAAATACTTTTATAACAATTAACAGAAAATAATTGAAGTATAATTATAATTTTCAGATCGCAGCTTTGTGCGCTTTCGTGGCTGTGGCCCAGGCTGGTCTCCTGGCCGCGCCCGTGCACTACTCTTCTGCCGCGGCAGTCTCCTCCCAGAACATCGTGCGTCACGACCAGCCTACACAGCACACGGCGGTCGCCTACCACGCCGCACCGGCCGCTGTCGCTTACCACGCTGCTCCCGCCGCCATTGCCTACACAGCTGCTCCTGCCCGTTACTCCTCGGCTGCTTCTGTCTCCTCCCAGAATATCGTGCGTCACGACCAGCCAACTCAACAAGTCGCAGTCGCCGCCCCCGTCGCTTACCACGCTGCCCCCGCTACCTACGCCTACCACGCCGCTCCTGCTCCTGTTGCCTACCACGCCGCTCCCGTCGTAGCCCACGCTGCTGAGTTCGACGTAAGTTATCTTGCCGTTCGGCGGCATAGTGCACGAATAAAATTATTTTTGCTATGCCACAAACTAATGTGGATATTTTTGTTTTCAGGCTCATCCCAAATACGAGTACAACTACTCGGTCGCTGACGGCCACACCGGCGACAACAAGTCCCAGCAGGAGTCCCGCGACGGTGATGTCGTGAAGGGCTCGTACTCGTTCCACGAAGCCGACGGCTCCGTCAGGACCGTGGAGTACTCCGCCGACGACCACAGCGGCTTCAACGCGGTGGTGCACAACTCCGCCCCCACGGCCGCCCCTGTGCACGCCGCGCCCGCTCACTACTACCATCACTGAAGCACCCTCACTAGTCATTTGTCGCGCTCACCAAAACAATGTTAATTAATGCTATTTATTTTGCAATATACGAATAAGTTCGATGTATATTATATTTTGACATTATTTATTCCTGAACACAAATTATACATAAGAAATATTTTACAGATACAGATGTAGATAGGGTTTAAATGAGTATGACTGTGTGCTTGATATAAAAGGCCAATAAAGCGATTCTCCGTCTGGAAAAATCGTGAAAGGATTGAGCAACAGGACAAAACCACAGGAATCATAATAATTTAAAAGAACGCCATTATGGACAGTATGAGTAATTGACAGTGAGTGTTATTGACTGTATCACCTCTTCCATTACACAATTTTATATTTTAGTATCTATGAATGTATGTATGTAGGCTTCTTTGTCCAAACGAACATTTTGACAGTTCAACTACTTTGTCAACAGGTAGCGTTGTCCGCAAAAGAAGGTTTTACATTTCCTTTATTCACAAGGTAGAGGTGAAGGAAATTAAGCCCAAAGTCGTTTCGCGAGTTTTTGAGTTATTATGTTAAAACTGTCATCAATTTTTTAGGTCACATTCAAGGAATTTATGTAGATCATATATTAAACAAAAAATTGAATTTGATTTTGTAGATTCACTGGATTCATACAGGACAGATTCGTGTAGTATTTAATATTATCATAGCCTAGCCTTTTCCCAACGTCGGCTTACTGTAAAACCAGATTCAGCTGAATACCAGTATTTTACGTGAAGACTTTTGTCTATAAACCAGTAACTGGAAAACAAGGTACTTCCTGGCAAGACTGGTGTCAGATTTTCTGGCTTCTGACAATCCGTAACAACTCCCAAAGACCTATAAATGTCACCCGGAATCAACGAATTAGCATCTTTTTCGAGGTACGAAGGAGTCCCGGTATATTAAGATTGTCAACCATCTATAGATTGACCTCGGCAAGCGTTGCTTAACCTTTAAGATCCACGTGGCTTTTATTATTGAGCTAAGAGCTACACATTCAGTACCTATTCTCATTCCTCATTCAGTGCTTTAAATATCGATGAAATTCTCTGCTATTACACATACATAATTATGTATGGTTACTCGAACTTAGGCCCCTTTTTTTTCTGGATGGTAAATCATCAAATGACTTCTCCCGCTCTGGGCCCCTATAAAACTGTTTAACCATATACTACCTATCTAATAGAAAAAGAGATTTGAATGAATCAGTAATAATATGTGATTCTCATTGAAAATGAATCTCATCTCAAAGAAAATTGTTTTTTTTTTTTAATTGGAGGATCAATTTGATTCATAGTTTCTTAGTTTGAATATTACGAGTACAAACAACCATTCGTTCGAAATAGTCTGTTTTGTTCATCAATGTTGATTCGAGGTAAAAGGAGATATTTGGGTCGTTTTTTTTTTTAATTTGAATTGGAAGAGGTGATGCTGTCAGTGTCTTGAATTACCGTCTTCCTATTGTCTTAATTCTGTTAGGGATCAGGTTGTGCAAGGTATTTACTGTAGGTACGTACATTTTAGTTGAAGTGTTCGTTTGGTTCAGCGCGCTAATCTCTGGAACTACTGGGTCGAATTTTAAAATTATTTTAGTGTTTGATAGCCCATTTATTGGAAGGCTGGGATAGGCTATATATCATGTACGCCACGATACATAAGAGCGGAGCATCAATGAAAAATGTTACAAAAACTATATTTTTCTCTCTTACCTATGTGATGCAGAAGAAGTTGCGCGGGTCAGCTAGTATTAAATAAACAGACATGGCAAGTCTACGATTTTATTATAAAGGGTTGAAAAACCCGATGTATGCAACTTTTTATTGCGGATTCGATTTAAAAGGTGATACTTGGGCTGGTCGGTACTTCTATTATGTTTTGAAATTATTTTTCAACACAAATTATACAAAAGAAATATTTTACAAACACAGATTGAAATTTGAACCTACATGCCAATGTCAATTTCAGCTTCCTGCGTTTCGGCTGTGCGTTGTCTGTCTGTCAGTCAGTAATGGAAGAGTTTTATTTATTTATATTGATAATTTTAGAAGACAGAATTCGTGTTCCCAAAAATACACGTGTAACGGTGGGAATCGAACACACGGCCTATTCCTCGCCAGACCAACACGCCTAGCCGTTGAGCCATTGATCTCAAACACTACAGCGATTTATTATTAGCATTCGACTTGTAGTACTAATACGCTGTCTTTATTAATTAAGTCGGTAAATAGATTATGTGCTAATTACTTGAGCATGGTAAACTTTGACGTAGAATATAGACAAAGTGTAATTATAGTTACATTTTTAATTCGCTTCCTCGTGATCGCTAATGGGTTTAATTACATACTTTCCCATCAGCTAGAGAACCGGTCGTGCTTTTCTGTAAAAGTCTCTCAGAGGAAAATTAAGTACACAAAGGACATGAAGTGCGCTGCTATCAAACATTCTCACACTTCATTCTAACACTGACAGTTCGACCAGTATTGCTTATAATTGATCAATTTTCAACACCTGAGTATTACTATACCTTTTTTTTTTGTGTGTGTGCCAGACTCTTTCTGACTAAAACCCACCCGTGATCCTTCTTGTGCCCTTTGCGTTCCAGGGTGGCCATGAATCGCCCTGCGTTTCCCGACGCCCGGGGCGTCTCCTTTTGTTGCGGCGGCTGGGGCGTGAGATTTCCCTCTCTCGCACGCGTTCCGCCTCCTCCTTCACAAGCATTACTGCTTCGCGGAAGGAGGTGACTCTGCTGGTCAGAGGCTTCCCCTAAGCGTCTGCAATACATCCAGCGGCCCTATGCTTCTCGCAACCAGTTGACTTCCGAAGCCGTCACCACTTCGTTTCCCGAAAATTGTTATATGTACGTAAATATTCTAACTTGGCACACACGGCGTAAAAAAACATTGACTGACACATACGTGCAGTGATCATAGATTTTAAATATTTAGATCTACTCAAGAGCGAAGCGGTTCTAGGTTTATCGCAAACCTATAATTTTATGTTGTCGGAATCATTAGCACTGATTTACAGTATCATGTTAGGTAATTTGTCCACAAACATTATTTCTACGTAAAACTGCAATATCTTTAAGAACGAAAATAGCCGAACTATATAAACGAGGAGACGTCAGACTGAGATCAAAGATAGCGTTGTGTGAGTTGGACATCGACCGACTTTGATAGACCTGTGACCTACATCAGGTTTTACAACGAAAAAACATATTTTCAACGTGTATGTTGGTCTGGTTACTTTGTTATCTCTCTTAATGTTTTTTTTTATATAATTGATGAAATGAGTGCGCGTACTAGGAAATTGGGCGAAACTGACGCTGGTAGTGGTATGGGTTCGGAAGAGTGCATAATCTGCATTATATTATTTAACCATTTATGTATTAAATAAGTACCTACATATTTTTTTACCCACGACGGAACGGAGACAGTTTGGAGTGAGAGGATGTTTGTTTGTTTGTGCAAACCAATGTTCCCATTTATCGCCAATACTACTAGTCCGATTTTCATGCGGTTTTCAGTAATGGGTTTGGATTTGATTGGTGCATGTTGTTATTTTGTGTATCTTTGTTTACGACCAAAACTCGAATACTAGCTTGTATAGTATTCTATTATATTCTTATCGCCACAATGGTAGCAAGCACATGCCCAATAATATTGTACCAAAATGCGAAATATTGTCTGTTGGTTATGCTTTCACACCTAAATCGCTGTATCGATTTTGATCAATTTTGGTTCAGAGATTGATGAGTTAAACGGTTATAGGCAACGTTTTTAACAAAAATCTATAATAAAGCTAGCAAAACCGCGTGCAAGAGCTAGTCTATATAAATAAATAACTTAGGTAAGAAATTAAAACCAATTGTAATCAATCATAACGTGTAATGAGATCAGTAAACAAATTATTATCATTACTGCTATACAATATTTAGACAACGGATTGATTTGCGATGTAAATATTTTATAGTTTATACCGGGAACATTACCCAGCTGTTGCGAACAAAACAAAACGTTTGTGCAGATGATGAATACTGAAAATAGACATTTAACGTAATTTTTACATCTGAAACATAAAATTAGTTGGTACTTGTCCTAATGACTGGTCTTGAGATCCGTCGCTCGCGCACTGTCGTAAAACAATCTGATATTCTTGTTCTCATTATCCAAACATCCTGTTATAATTTATGTAGTGCACCGGCGCATGAAACGCCTCAATATACCTAAATCTCACAATTTGGAGCACCGCGGCCCGGTGTGCGCCCGCGCCTCCCATCGTTATGGCTCAAAGTGCGTTATTTATTTATTTTTATCATCAACCTGATCTTCCGCGCGTCTCACCTTAGTATCAATATAGACAGCGGTTTGAAGACACGACCACTTTAGTACAGTTGACAACACGGTCAATGCGTTTAACATTCCGCGCTCTCTCGTACCACATGGATTTCGGTTGCTACGACAAGGATTCGGGGGAAGTGGAGTGCTACCTCGAAATACGTAAATAAATTTTCACTAAACGCTATCAACGGTGATTTATAGCTTTCTTATTGTTGTGGAACATCGCATTGTAATTGATATTTTTAGTTGGAATCAGTGTAGTTTTTGGGTCGTGTAAACAGTTGGACTTTCTGACAGTAAGTTAGTCGGTATGTCAGCGCAGTCCGCGATTGTTAGTCGAGTAAAACGCTGTTATTACGAATTTATTGCTCCTCCCTCCGATAAAACAATAACATAATAACACAGTAGGGTGTTCGGGCTCTCAAAATGCGCACGGAGCTAAGAACGATAAGCACTAGGCGTGACAACGTTCCCAGTCGTGAGTAAACATTGAACTTGGTGCGCTTGCGGTCTCCATTAATTAAATAAGATCTAATTTTGAAATTTTGAATATTTTAGATTGCGATACGGGTACTTCTTGCGCTATCACGATACAAATGCGTAAGTACCTTGACGTAAGAGTGAAGCTTGTAAGGAGACTTAACAAAATAATTCGCGCTGTCGTCGCAACTCATTAACCGATGTTCAGTTTTACGAAATTATTCTATTTTTGAAAATGCGTGTGTATTTGTGATATTGGAGTTACGTGATCTCAATCATGATAATGGAACATAATTATGTAGGTGTCAGTGTTTTTGGTGGTTTTATAATTAATTAAGAAAATGTTTTGTGTGTGGCAGCGAATCCAGACTCGGTGGGATGTATAGAGCGATTTGCGACGTTTCTATCGTTCCTTCTAGTGATCATCACCTTCCCGTTTTCACTGTTCGAATGTTGCAAGGTATGTACTGTTAAATAAATTACAACATCCTCTACTTTGATGCAAATTGTCGGTCAACGCCTCATATGTATATAAATTAATTAATTGGTTCGAACATTTAGAAAAGTATGTTTACAGCTTTCTTCCGGGATTATTTTGTGTGAGAATGATTTGTTGCAACTGTTACTGTAAAGTGTACTGATTTTCGTATATATATATTTTTTTGTAATATTCGTGAAATACCAACAAGTTTTATTAACGAACCACTGCGGTTTTTCAATTTTGCCTTCCTCAAAATCAACTAAACTTGCATAGCTTTTTTCTTAATTCTTGCTTTAGGTTAGGACACAATCAAGACAATGATTGAAATTTAAATGAACTTCTTTTCCAGGTAGTCCAAGAGTTTGAACGAGCCGTCATATTTCGGCTAGGTCGGGTAAGAAAAGGAGGTGCACGGGGACCTGGGCTGTTCTTCGTGCTTCCTTGTATCGACACTTATAGGAAAGTGGACTTGCGAACTGTGTCCTTTGACGTGCCTCCCCAGGAAGTAAGTGTACCATTGTATTACTGTTATAAATGGATATTCGTTACTCAATCACGCTGGAATAGACGATATTTGGCACTTATGTATGGAATAGCAAATAGGAAAAAATAATTAAGATTAAGGGATATGGTAGTGTAGTAAGTTTATCTGGTAAAGGTTATTTTTATTTCATACCTTAACCTGTCAAAGGTGGTGTCAATGTTTGCTCTGGGATGTCTTTATTAATGATATAAAATATGCAACTGCGTAACGTGATTCTAGTGATTTGCTGTAACAGAAAATCTGTAATTATGTTACCAAAGTTTTTTTTCTAGTAAAAAATAATGTATCTTGATATTTTAAAATTAGCACGTGCAGTTTATGTTACGATAAAATAATTGCTAATAGCTTCTAGCAGTAGGTATATCATCAATTGCTATATAATGTATTATTTCTCTGGGCGGGCAAAGCGAATTTATGTAATGGTTCTTAATTTATTCTTAACTTGATCAACCTTTATGTAACTTCAATGATATAGATTTCTTTTTATGAAATACGTGTCACTGCATGTCATAAGTAAGAAGTTAAATAAACATTTTTTTTAAATATGGCTGCATCACTATAATCATAATTCTAACCTACCAAAAATCAAATTATTTTTACCAAATATTGACTCCCTTTTTAGTTGCTAAACCTCTCTGACTTTATTCTAAAGACGCAGTTGAACGACTACCTACTAGAATGCTTTTTAATAAAAAAATCTGTTTTCCATTTTAGGTTACTAGAAAACTGGACACTTTTTGCAATATTATATGCTTTAATAATAAACAAGTATATAATCAAAGATTGTATGCAATCCGGTCGGTGCTTGGACTTATCTTTATTTTTCAATGACGAGCAGCTCGTTGTGAAGAATTATTAACTTTTGACAGAAATTTATCACGATGCCTGAATTCAGGTCCATTAGTTCAGACAGTAAAACAACCTGTAAACAAACACCTTGATCTCTCGAACATCACACGCAGATATTGGAATAAATCGGACATTTGCTCATAATATTTTGATATCGTCCATTAAATATGTCTGGCACCGCCATATGTTCGAAACTGCACGTAAAAACCATGGTATGACCAAGAGCTGCCGGTCAGTGGCTTTCAGAATACAAAATAAACATGCCAATACTTTAAATAAATATACCCACACATTTATTTAGTACATCTTTCAGCAATATTTATGTAATGATCGCAATTTGGCTAGAGTATTTGTAATAAAAATGTCTCTTTACATTGATTGAGTGGAGTTCTTTGCATTCTTGTTTGAATTAGCTGTTCTTATTAGTTCAGTACAGACGTCATTGACATGTAATAATACCTGTCTACATTAGCGTTAGTAGTGATTCCCAAAATTAGAGTACAATAACGAGTTTCAATTTATTTTGGGTGATTCAAACTATTTATATCTGACATAATAGGTATGATGAGGATTCTACTTAGTCTGTCCGTTAGATTATCGAAAAATATTGGACGAGTATTTTTTGCTTCATCAAATCAATGAAAATTGACGAAGCTAAAATCATCAAAAATGGCAGTGGGGCCTTGTGACGTCACGTCTTGGTAAAAACTGTAGCACGTAGTGACGTCACACAAGTTTTCAACGGACTGTATCATCTTTGTTTTTCATTTGCGTGAATAAATGCTCTATCTCTAATGCAAATACTTGTCCAATGTTTTTTGGAAATCTATCTGACGCACTAATTAGATTTTTTAGTCAACTACCGTATTTAGATAAGCTGCGTCTACTTCAAATATTTGGTGTAAGAGGAGTATGATGCTGAAGACGATGCATAAATGAATATAGGTAGGTAGCCCTCAAATGAAGCAGAAGGTATAGTATGTATTCCAATATGTATCTCCTTGTCTACAAATAGCGTCTGATTACGAGGTCGATTCCCAGACAATTGGTTTACAAGAAACGTTTATTTTACGTCTCGTAAAACTTTGATTGATAGTTTACAGCCACATCAATTAATCGTAAGCCAACTGAATGGCGGGCAACAACTAGGTTTACGATTTTCAATACCAATGCCATACCAGAGCCTGTTTTGTAGCAGCCACGAGGTGCAATTATTTACATTATTGTTCAAGCGAAATGTTAAACATACGCTAGAAATATGCAAGAAACATACGTGGAATGAGTTTTATATTTTAGCTTGCATCCGATTCCAATGAAACTGCGAATTTTGATTGTTTTTATTGCTGCTGATCTGATGAAATGCTGTAGGCAGAATTGCAATTCATTGAACGCAAAACTTACACTACTCCGAGAATTCTAATGAAATTGTTCCGAGAAATATAATCAGGAACTAGAGAGAATAAGAACGTCAGAGAATTTATAATTAACGCAAGGGGTAATTGAAACAATACAACGTCTTGACGTTTTCGCGTCGTCTCATGTATCCTTTCGAAGATTATGTTAAGAGCTCTTTATTGCCTTGCACCAAAGCAACAAAACAAGTGTCCTAAATAAAGCAGGTGCAATTTATTGACACTGGCAAATATCGGTACTTAGGTACATATTATGTAAGGTAACGGACAGATCAAAAGAAGAACACAAAACGATTATAAAGACAACTCAAAATCGCTTCATGATAGATCAACAATTCCCGAGTCAAACGGCAGCAATCAATTGCACATCGATTCTGTAACAACTCAGGATCCATAACGTTTGTCGGTCTGGTTTATTTCAGTCGCCATCATAATTCTCTCATGTTATGAAATTCTGCAATCAACATTGTTAGTTTTGCACTTAATATATCGAGTAAACTGACTTCCATGTGTAAGTCATCATTATCATCGTATATTTAGAGCAGGCCGTTGAAGTCGCTCCAATTACCGTTGTTCAAAAAATCTTCGGTGGTTCGTGACTAATATTATGAAGAGGTAAAATAATTGTTTGTAGAAGGTAATCTATTGGATTACCAATCCGATTTATAAAAGTTCTTCAGTGATACAAAGCTAGACAATTACTGCCTAAGGCCACGTTTTCACCAGCAGTCAGCTGACATGCAAGTCGCACTACATTGCGGGCTGCAGAAGTATAATGTGATCAATCGCTCGATCAGAGCCAGTAATTTAATTAAACTTGCATTTGAGTTGATTGTTGAGGTGGATTCGCAGCCTTTTTTATCCTGTTGCATGCACGGTTTTTGAAGAATAAGCCCCAGGAGTGAAGTCGTGAGAAAAAGTTAGTGTAAATAAACGGTCAATATCATGAAGGATGCAAGACAGTTTGTTTAAACATGGCCATTGTTCTGTAGAGAACAGACGGCCTCTGTGACCTGAATACGTTCTGTTTGCCGGTTGAATTAACGCGATTAGACGGCCGAATGAAAATTAGGGCATTGAACATTCTCCAGTAACGTGATAATTAGCTGTTGATACTGGTTTATTGTTCAATAGCTTCTGCCAACAGTTTCGCCCACGTGAATTTGGTAAATTATCTTAAGGGAACAAACTCACGGGATAAAAATTCTATGTACTATTTCAGACTATGATCTATCTCTGAGCCAATTTTCACCCAGATAAAGCTTTTCCAGCGTGACTGAGTAACAAACATTCAGCCATCTATCCAAAGTTTCGCAATTATATTACTAACAGCAACGCCCCGCGGTTTCGCGTTGATTCCCATTTCAGCAACTTTCTATTGGAGAATTTTTGAACTCAATGTAGTGATTTATGCGTGAAAGCGTAAAAAACAAACTCACATTCGCATTTATAATATTAGTTAGGACTGCCCCCATACATTTCTGTGCTCATAACTCAACAAAATGTACTGGATAGCTGTTTTTTTTTTCTTGCGATAATTATCTCCGTTAATTCCTTACACGTTGTATAAGTTCCACCTAAATCTATACTAATATTATAAAGCTGAAGAGTTTGTTTGTTTGTTTGTTTGTTTGAACGCGCTAATCTCAGGAACTACTGGATCGAATTGAAAAATTCTTTTTGGGTTGAATAGACCATTTATCGAGGAAGGCTTTAGGCTATATATCATCACGCTTATGCCAATAGGAGCGGAGCAGCGATAAAGAATGTTTTAAAATCGGGGATTCCACGGGGACGAAGTCGCGGGCAGCAGCTAGTAATATATAAAACGCTAATTGAACGAAAAAACAACTGATATCGCGTTGTGGCATTTTGCAAACGACTTCAACGCGAATTTCATACTTTGTTAATCATCTTCAGTTAACTATTTTGAATCAATCTTTACATATTTATCCTTTCTTCAGCTGTCGATTTGCGGTACTAATTATTATAATTAGGTAGCCACATTTAGCGCATGAGAGTTCTCACGACGGGGGATGCGGTTTGCTGGGGCAGGGTCGTCTTGGCGGTGTCTCTTGACATTGCCAACGTCTGTGACACTTTGCCCTGGAGTTGCATCAGGGCAGAGTGCATCATTCCGGTAAACAATCTGGTTTCATTCGTGGTCATAGCACTGTGTCAATTTTAGTCAAAATAACTAACAACATAACGCTGACTATGAAGAATAAGTGTGTAACGGTTTTGGTTTTTCTGGACTTCAGCAGTGCCTTTAAATAAGTTGACTTTGACATCCTCGTAGGAATCTTATTCTATCTTAGTGTATCTGCTCCAGTAATCGAGAGGTTCCAATCTTATCTTTAGAGCCGCTCGCAGTCTGTTAGATCTAATGAGGTATCCTCTATATTTTGTGATTTAGCTGCAGGTGTTCCTCAGGGTGGCATCCTCTCTCCTCTTCTCTTCTCAGTTTTTATAAACGCTATCCTAAAGTCCTATCATGTCTATGTAGACGACTTGCAGTTATATCGTCTTTTTAAAGCAGGAAAACTGGCTGATGCTGTGGCTGCCATCGATGATGACTTTGAAAATATCAACAGGTGGGCTAAATCTTTTGGCCTTTGACTGAACCCAACTAAATCTCAAGGGCTCATTATTGGTGGCAAAAACATGCTTAACCTATAAGATTACGAGACTCTGCCGCCAGTATTATTTGACTCGGAAGGTTTGTATGGACGAGTTAAGTAAAACGGTCTTCTTTCCAGCCTAAGCTTCTTTTTTAAGCGTCTCCAAAAATCCTATCCCATTTCACAATAAGGTCAGTCTTGCTCAATCTCTTCTTTTACCGCTCATAGTCTATGTGGATTTTTGATAAACCTGTCGCACTGCCACTTTTCTTCTCCTTCATATGATACTCATTTCGTTACAGTGCCAGCCGCTATGATAGCTTTTTCTCAGTTACTGCAGTGCGTCTTTGGAACTCTATCCCACATTCCCTACGCGATAGCTCCTCACTTGCTGTCTTCAAGAGGACAATTTAAGAGCATTTCCTGTCACAATATAACATATACATAAATTTAGTGGATAATATTTATGTATAGTATATTTATTATTGTTTTTATGTATTTAGGTGTATGTATATATTATTATTTTTAAGTTACGTTCTTATTTTATTATTCCCTATTCATATAGCACAAGTTGGTAGTATTGATATTCCTCCTTTGTAATGTTTTAGTAAAATTAATCAGCCGTGACAATTTTACGACGGATGCGTCGTAAAGTTGCTAGGAGAGCGGTAACTTCCCACGGCATTTGAACTTGGTAAATGTCATCCCCAAAGCATTCTAATTACCCTTGCTTTCAGATATAATTAAATCCTCTCAGTCAAGTTAATACATCTTTTAGCGATTAGGTCCTGCCTATTTTAGAAGTAAGAAATGAGAGCCTGAAAACAAATACTTTTAAATTATGTTCCTCATGTGGATAATGTCTTTTTTTTTCCTTAACATTTTTAAGATTTTCGATACAAATTATGCGAGTAATTGTGTTTCTGATTATGCTGTTTGCATACTTTGGACAGAAATATTTCAGTTAACAAATTAGTCGACATCGATACCAGTAAAATTCGATGGTCACCCGTTTTAAAACATATATTTAAATATTTCAGGTTCTGACGCGAGATTCTGTAACAGTTGCTGTAGATGCTGTGGTCTACTACCGGATCAAAGAACCTCTAAATGCCGTTGTTCGAGTGGCAGATTATAGGTAACTTCCTAAATCGTTTACTCTTTCCTCCTCGCAACGAAACGCCTTGCAGTAAGTTACCAATGGAGAACAAATCGAATATCTGCTGCTTTTCAATATAATACTACAACTTTAATGTACTTAGTCGTACCAACTTCTTCCACTAAATTGATGTTCTTGGTTACTGACGTGTAATGGATATAATTAGAAACTGTCCTCGGTATTCTAGTTATTTTTGATAAATTTCTGTTTCAAGAGCTATATAATTTATTTCAATAGTAAACACATGAAGATTTGTTAAATTCATAATAGAAAAAGATGTTTCACTTTCCAGGTACATGTAAGTCCGGTTGTTGTTTTTGATAAGCTTGAAGAAATAATATTATTTGTCTCTAAAAACTGTTAAGCTCAACCTTATTTCAATTTCCAGTGCATCAACGCGTCTTCTAGCAGCAACGACCCTCCGGAATGTCCTTGGCATGAGGGATTTGGCTCAGCTCCTGTCAGATAGAGAAGCCATAAGTCACATGATGCAAGCCAGCCTTGATGAAGCGACTGATCCTTGGGGAGTTGAAGTGGAGAGGGTCGAAATGTAAGCCAGTATTTGAATACCTTACAAATGAATTACGTCAAAGTCATATGTATTTCTCCTTTAAAAGAGAATGTGAATATACCTGTAGCAATAGTTCATAAATTCCCCTATATGTCACTTAATCTTTATCTCATCTAGCTGCCCAAGTCATCTTTAATTCCTGAACACTCCTTATTCCTCAGATTCAATTATTCCCTTTTCAAGAAGGAATACATATGTCACAAATACTGACTTCCATTTCCAGTCTCTCATTTTGTCTTCCCAAGGAGCTACTCTCAGTAACAGCCTGAGGGAGAAATTTTGTTTGTGCCATTAAAAATGCAAGTCCCCTCCAAATACGTGAGCTTGGTATCTTACTGCGAATTAACAACTATCACATGAAGGTTGGTCATTCTAAACTCATGGAGGAGACGGTAATGTATACCTAGTATATGACCATAAAGTAGCCTGGATCGGACCCCTAAATCAGTTTCAGTATAATTCAACTGGTCTGGCCCTCTAAGCATGTCTATTGTTTGAATGTTTCCAGAAAGGATGTGAGACTGCCTGTTCAGTTGCAAAGAGCGATGGCTGCCGAAGCTGAAGCTGATCGTGAAGCTCGAGCCAAGATCATTGCAGCAGAAGGAGAAATTAAAGCGTCTAAAGCCTTGAAAGAGGCATCGCTTGTTATGATGGATAACCCTATGGCACTACAGGTAAAATAATGTACCTAACTCATAAAGAAACAAATGTAAGAACTTTAGTAGGCCATTTGCACAGCATCTAAGAATTCAGTTACAGTTTTCTCAGATTATTATATAAACTAAACTGCGATAAGATAGAGATAAACATTTCAATAAATTTGGTGGAAATTAAAATGTAAAATTATGAGTAGGTGTTCATAATTACATTTATATTGTTGGATAGTGGTAAAAAATAACCACTATGCCTCCACTAGACTAACAACCTTCTTGGATCTTTAAATCCGGAGTTCTTTAAAGCTCTATAAAAACCTGTGTCTATCTTTTTCAGTTGCGGTACCTTCAGTCACTCAGTTCGATTTCGGCGGAGAAAAATTCAACGATTATTTTTCCATTTCCGATGGATTTCCTGAAAACCTTCATGGGAGTACCAGGACCCAGCTCGCAACATCAAGTCAACCAAGCCAATTTATATGACGTTTCAACCGCTACAGAACAAATTAATTCTTGTCCAGTATAATTTTAATTAAATTAATATAGAAAAATATTTTATCCTTTCATTTCTTTTCCAAATAGAATTTTACTTTTGAAGAAATTTCTATATTAATAGTCCTACGAGTACTCTAGTTTCGATGGGCACGCCTCAGAACGGCTTTGGACGATACACAATGCATTAGGATATACTTTTAATTTCAGGTGCCAAGTAAAGGTCGGTGGCCAGTAAGAAGATGTTTGTCATCTTCAGCAATTTCGATAGAACATTCCAATTGGATAGCTATATGAATCAAACTCTATTGTTTAACCGACTTCAAAAAAGGAGGAGGTTATCAATCCGAATGTTTATAGATACATACATACATTTATATATTATGTATATTCGGGTATAACTCTAATATATAGACGGATTTTAAAAATAATTTTTTTTTCTAAAGATTTATTCCGAAATGGTCCCATTTTTTAGTAAAGATCTGACGTAGAATTTTGGAGATGTTGGTATTAGCACTATAAAGTTAAAAATAAAAATCTTTATACAAAGAAATAAAAACTGTCTTCCGAATAAAAACTACTACGAACACTAGATACACCGCTTTTAAAAGTGAAAGTTATGTCCATGGTTCTTTTAACCATATCGCATAGAAAGATAAAATTTGTAGGCAAACAAATTCACCGCGGAAATAATAATAACACATAATATTCATCGAACTTATTCGTATATTGCATAATAAATAATTAATTAATTAATCAACATTGTTTTGGTGAACGCGACATGACTAGTAAGGCTTCAGTGGTGATAGTAGTGAGCGGGCGCGGCGTGCACAGGGGCGGCCGTGGGGGCGGAGTTGTGCACCACCGCGTTGAAGCCGCTGTGGTCGTCGGCGGAGTACTCCACGGTCCTGACGGAGCCGTCGGCCTCGTGGAACGAGTACGAGCCCTTCACGACATCACCGTCGCGGGACTCCTGCTGGGACTTGTTGTCGCCGGTGTGGCCGTCAGCGACCGAGTAGTTGTACTCGTATTTGGGATGAGCCTGAAAACAAAAATATCCACATTAGTTTGTGGCACAGCAAAAATAATTTTATTCGTGCACTATGCCGCCGAACGGCAAGATAACTTACGTCGAACTCAGCAGCGTGGGCTACGACGGGAGCGGCGTGGTAGGCAACAGGAGCAGGAGCGGCGTGGTAGGCGTAGGTAGCGGGGGCAGCGTGGTAAGCGACGGGGGCGGCGACTGCGACTTGTTGAGTTGGCTGGTCGTGACGCACGATATTCTGGGAGGAGACAGAAGCAGCCGAGGAGTAATGGGCGGGAGCAGCTGTGTAGGTAATGGCGGCGGGAGCAGCGTGGTAAGCGACAGCGGCCGGTGCGGCGTGGTAGGCGACCGCCGTGTGCTGGGTAGGCTGGTCGTGACGCACGATGTTCTGGGAGGAGACAGCCGCGGCAGAGGAGTAGTGCACGGGCGCGGTCAGCAGACCAGCCTGGCACGCCGCCACCAAACCACACAGAGCTACAATCTGGAAACATAGTTTTGAATAAGCAAAATACAAAATATTGGTATTGCTCATAACTTAGGAACTCCATTTAAAACCATCGACTTACTTTAGCAAACATGTTGATTAGATATTTTTAGCAATGAGATCAACGACTGAATGATACATTTTGTTGACAGCGAAAACTTTATATACTACTTTGAGTTAGATACACACGCATGTGTAAGAAGTTGCAGAACAACCTCTGAGTAACCTTATACTAGGTGACATAGATTTGCAAATAAAACCATTCACTTGGGACAGGTTACTAGCCCATCAGAAATGACAATGCAGTTCTTTTGGTTTAAAATAAAATGGTTGGTGGTGTAAATAAATAGTAAATATTATGAATGGACAGATTCCATAGCTTCATTTTGTTACAAGTTTAAAGATTTTTTTTAATGCGACTTGCAGTATAGCAAACGATATCTTTTTTTAGTAAAATTATGAAAATTAAAAAAAAAAAAACAAAAAAAGCCCATTAACCTCTGTTTTCAGAGTTTAATGCACTTTAGTGTGATTTAAAAGAAGTTTGACCCGCAAAATGTGATCAGAATGTCACCTCACATCATTTTCACCGCGGTCGGCTTGGATGGTGACGTTCACCCTCAGGCGTGCAGTCTGACTGTCGGGTGCACTTGAGCGATGTGACCAGCAAAATAAGAATGGTAAAATTGCAGCGACTGTTTGTGTCACTGCCTCTATAGCAGCTATGCCAAAAATAGCACTATCCCAGATAATATAGTTTTCAAAGATCATATCACTGGAAATATTAATTCTATCTTTTCGGTGCTATCGCAATTTTTTTGTGTAAACTGTACCTTCTGTGAAACTGTCCTTCTGTGTTTCGTGGTCTCAAGACTCTCAAGCACAGCTGCTGAGAGAGTTCGATTCCCAGGCTTCCCAGCACAGTAACAAAGTGTCCTAGTCCGGAATTTCGATGTGGTGCCCCACTCACTGAGCCTAGGAAAGCACATAATACCATCTCACAACGGGAATAAAGGAACTGAGGACACAAGTATACTATATAAAAATACATACATATGTATATATTGTGTCACGTTGTGTAATATTTTCAGTAACTTAAATGTACATAGTAAAGAGTATTTAATTCTCTTCTATAATATCTCCTGATACTAAAAAAAATAATTGAGATTCGATTCTGTGATCGAATATCAGTTAGGAGGATTATAATGAGTGGAAAGTAATTTTACATTCCTTAATCTACTCATTCACTTGATTATAGGTGGTGGTGAAGATGTTTGGCCCAGTGGCAAGGATTGACTTTAAATAAATTTGATTGTATTGTTGGCCTGCTGTTTCTTGGTGAATGTTTCAGTAATCATAATAAACGATGCCAGGTATTACTTCAGGAATTTCAAGTATAATTTATGAAGATAATTTAGATGTTTGTTGCAGCGCTGTTTATTCTGCACGTGAAATACATGATCGATCGGTACATCAGTAACCTTTATCCGAATTGTTACTCCAATTCTTCGATGGGATAACATTGGTAATTTTATTACAATTGCTTGTGAGTCATTCGTAAATTAGAGGTATACTAAAACTGCCTACGCTAAATCTGGTTATACATACACACACACTGTCTGCTGTTGCCGGCTATATAACATACATAATTATCTTTAAAGAACTGCGTATCAAAATGTCTTTGTTTATCCTAACTTTATCTCTGTACTATGGAATAAATTCATAGGGAGCCTTTTTTGTTTAGTGTACTATAGATAATTTTCTGAACAACGATTCAGGTTACCTTATTTATTCTTTTCAGGCTTAACTATCTTCTTCTTTTCGTGTCGATGGTCGATAACGTAGTAATAATATTGGGGCTTAGTATGTGACATTTTTCCGATCTTTTTGATGCAGGTGAGTGGACATTTGGGATACTTCAGCAGTTAGGACTTAGTTTGATCAGGCGTACCGCAGTCGCACTATATTTTAGATGGACTAATCATCCCCAATTTCGCCAAGTTATGTTTGCAGCGGACTACTTTGTTACGCAATCAGTTCATGGCTTTGCATATAGACTATATCATAATATTGGATATAATCGCTCATTATTGATAGCAACCTGCAAACCTGCAGTAACTATCTATGGACCGACCGGATCAAACAATCCTCGAAAAGTGACAATCATGATTTTTAATGCTGCAAAATTTATTTCAATGCTGATCAAAGAGAAACTCTTCGTTATAAACTTTGATAGATGATAGAACGCATCGTGTGCCAAGATGAGAAGGACTTGTTTCCGATTGTAGGTGTTCCTTCTTGCTTTTATATTTATTGGCCCATATTGTCGAGGAAGCTTCTTTGAGATCAATAATATTCAAATATATTTGATTAAATAAATAATTTTTATTTGTTCTAATGGTGGTAGTAGTGGGCTGGGGCAGCAACGTAGGCTGGAGCGGCCTTCACGAGCACAGGGGTGGCTGTAGGAGCGGTGTTGTGCACCACCGCGTTGAAGCCGCTGTGGTCGTCGGCGGAGTACTCCACGGTCCTGACGGAGCCGTCGGCCTCGTGGAACGAGTACGAGCCCTTCACGACATCACCGTCGCGGGACTCCTGCTGGGACTTGTTGTCGCCGGTGTGGCCATCAGCGACCGAGTAGTTGTACTCGTATTTGGGGTGGGCCTGAAACCAAAAATAATACGTAACTTCATGATTCAAACAAGATAACTAATTTAAAACATTAATTATTTAGGGTACGACAACTTACGTCGAACTCAGCTGTGTGGGCAACGACGGGAGCGGCGTGGTAGGCAACAGGGGTGGGGGCGTGGTAGGCGTAGGTAGCGGGGGCAGCGTGGTAGGCGACGGGAGCGGCAACGGCTACATGCTTGGCTGGCTGGTCGTGACGCACGATGTTTTGAGAAGAAACGGCAGCAGCAGAAGAGTAATGGGCAGGAGCGGCGTGGTAGGCAACAGCGGCGGGGGCAGCGTGGTAGGCGTAGGCAGCCGGGGCAGCGTGGTAGGCGACCGCCGCGTGCTGGGCAGGCTGGTCGTGACGCACAATGTTCTGAGAGGAGACAGCCGCGGCGGAGGAGTAGTGCGCGGGCGCGGTCAGCAGACCAGCCTGGCAAACCACCACCAAACCACACAGAGCTACGATCTGGAAAGGGAATTTATTAACTTAGTTTATTCGTAAAATGCGTAGGTATCTATTGTTTAATGAATGCTAAATAAAATATTTAAATCGGTATTATAAAAGTTCAAAAATAGATTGCCTTACTTTGGAGAACATATTGTTTGACTTGTGATCTAACAATGAGTGATACATTTCAGCTAATACATTTAGTTTATATAGTAATCGATAATAGTATAAGTTCATTATTGCAGGTTGTAGAACGAGCTTACGGTGACCTTGCTCTGGGTCACATAGTTTCGCGACATTCACTAACTAATTGGCAAACATTTTCACAAGTAAATGTTCATGTCATGGTATTCATATTCACTGTTAAGAGATGATGTTACCAATATTTGTAGCAGTACGTTTGAGATTCAATTAAATATATTAATCTCGAAGTGACTTCAAGCTGTGTAAGTTTTAAAACTGACAGTAAAATGAGAAGGTTCGTATTTTGGCTCTCTTGCCTTATTAATGTCTCAACGACTATTTCAATAATAGGTTGGATATAGTTTTAATACCATAACTATTATTAAAATAGTCGTCGAGTGCTCAATTTATTTAAAGTGATTCAAAATAACTGTAAGCATAGGCATAGGATAGGAAACGCAACTAAAAATTGCAAACTAAATAACAACACGGACACAAATTACATTATTTTGTAAAATTGTTAGCAAAGTTGCTAATTTTGCAGCTAGTAAAAGAAAAGGTAAGGTAAGGGAAGCTAAAAATGATTTGTAGATCCTTTTTTTTCTGGTTGGGCAATCATCAAATGATTTCTCCCACTCTGGGCGGAGCGGAAGGGAGAGTCAGACTATTACTGACTAAAAGTTTAAGTCAGTAATATTTTAGTTATCACGTGTGGGTTTTAGTCTAAAACCCACACGTGATCATTCGAGTGCCTTTTGTGTCCCAAGGCTGCGGTGACTTTTTCGAACAAATTCCGTAACCCTAGCAGGCACTGACCCTATGGAGCCCCGTCTTCTTTGCTGACAGCTCTTGGAGGCGCGCGTGGAACACGACGCGTCGTCGACCCGGGCCTGGTTGCTATCGGACGGCGAGCCACCCATAGCTCGCCATCTACAGGCCCGACGATTTGTACACCCTTAGAGGGCACTTTTATTTTCATGTTATATCGTACTTGTGAATCCAACACGAGGTTTTTATTTCTTTTCACTGACTACATTGATGAAGTGGAGGAAATAAGTGCTTGGAATTTTTAACATTTTTCTTGTACTTACAAGTTGGTACGAGTATTATCAATAACTAGACTACTTTTCGTCTGGGGCCCGCTTCATCGATTTCATCTTTCCATCTTGTACCCTGTATTATAGCGATCTGTTGTTAAGTTTAAGCCCATGTTAATAAACAGGCTAGCCCGTCGGCTTGTAGTGGCAGCAACGCCACCACAAGAGTAGCAAAATTTGTACTGCAACAAACACATCAAAAGTGTCTATGGACCAAGTACGTGTTAGAGTATCGCCTAAATGGAGGAGTACTATTTTAACTATTTTTGATCGTTATTGATTCGTTTTAGTGAATCTCACTATTTGCATAAATAATTTTTTTTTAAATTTTAATATAAATAGAAAACCAATTGTCAAACAGGATTCCTATAAGTGTGTAATAGCGTGTTTACAAAACCTTTGGAGGACCTCTAGGCGTCAAAAACGTTTGAAATTTTGTCAGGAAGTTTATACATATGGAGGGGGACCAATAATGGTTTGGGCCGATATTTGGATCTGTGGAATAACCGATCTCATTTGAATCAGAGGCAGCCTCAATGCTCAGATTGATGGGGAGAGGACTGTTTCAGACTTGATCATGTCTTTGTGAAACCGGTTGGGTGATTCGTTTCGACTAACGCTAGACTCGGCTAGACTCGTAACACGTACTCTTGCCGATACTCGCATCAATGTTCTGGCGTGGCCAGCTTAATGGCTAGACCTCAACCCAATAGAGTACGCATGGGATATGCATCAAAGAAGAGCTCTGCCGAGTATGGATGCCGTGCATACCTCATAACAATTTTTGACTTGTTAGAAAGAACGTGGGTGGCCATTCTGCAAATGTGAGGAACTGATTTGAAGCATGCCAATTCGTTGTGAACGTGTGAGTCGTGTCATAGGTACTTTCAAATAAAAATTCTATTTTTGCCATTTTATTCACGATTTTAACTTAGGTTAATTCCTACGATTTACAAAAATGCAATTTTTGCAAGTTTTAGAAATAATTTAGTTATTTTTTTATTTTTACAAAATTAAGGGATACGTTGTTAGCTTAAACAAAGGAACTGAAGTAAAAATCCATTCTGGAAGACTAGATTTGTTAAATATAAGTTGGATATTTTTTATAATTAAAAATGTACTTGATCCCTAGACATTTTTAATGTGTTAAGAAACGCAACAGTCTCTATCCCACCGGACAGAACACTTGACTGGTTGGAGGATCCTCCGCTTTCAAACGAGGTTTGTGGAACTTGACACCCTGTTCCGCGTACCTCAGTATGTGTGAAACAGATAGCCGTTTCATAATTTTGATTATTCGGCATTTTCACCGTAAAGGCGATTTCATAGTGTTTGAAAGGAGATCTGTTTCCCCTTAACTTTACTTGCTTGCTCTAAGCTGTATCTCCGAAAAAATATCTACCGTTATCTGTTTTTTGTCCTTGGTATTTGACTTGGCAGGTACGTGTCAAGTAGAAATTAGTGGTGATGTGTCCATTTTAATAATAATAATAAATCTTTATTGCAGACCATACAAGATCCATATTTACATTCAATAAAACAATACAAAACAACACAAGAAGCACACAACAAATAAACTAACTAACAACAATCAATACAAAAAAAAGACATAAAAAAAGAAGAATACAGAGCCCTTAAGCGAAGCTGCTATATCCAGCCAACGCTTGTAGGTCTTGGTAGCACTAAGCCTATCAGCAATTGTTTTTTTTTTTCATTTAGTTGACCTTGAATTCATGATTATATTATTGACTAGCTTCTGCCAGCGACTTCGTCCGCGTGGAATAGTTACTTTACCCCCGATTTTGAAACTCTCAGCCCGATCGGTTTAAAATTGACAAAGTTTCATACAAACGTTCATCCCCTATTTTATCCCCTTGGAGGTAGAATTAATCAAAATCCTTTCTTATCGGATGCCTACGTCATAACATCTACCTGCATGCCAAATTTCAGCCCGAACCGTTCAGTGGTTTGGGCTGTGCGTTGATAGATCACTATGTGTGTGTGAAATATGTACAACTAACAACAAAAAAAGAAATGAAAGTAAAGCTGAAATGCCTGTGCAAAATTATATTATAATAACCTATACCTACCTACTTCACTTAAAAAATAAATACCTATAACTATGTATAACTAATTAATAAAATAACTAATAATTAATAAAAGTATCTACGCTTTTACCTACTTAATACTAAAAAAACACAACATAAATTAGCCAAAACTAACCTATCGGTATCTAAAAATCTATGCTCCTACTTCTACTACTACTTCACTTAAAGAAATAAAATTGAAACTATTAATAATTTGTAATTTGAACGAATATTTAAACATTACCAAAATAACTAATAAGTACCTATTTTATAAAATAGCAACAAAAGTTACACAAAAATAATCACAATAACATCTTAAAGCATGATTCAGTATTAAAGCGCGACGGCGCGATGGCTTATTATTGTATTCATGTATAAGTTTGGTGTTTCTATACCGATTTCTATGATTCTTTTTTTATTGAATAGGTAATAATGTAAACTTTTTTTAATTAGGGATGAGTGAGAGTATTATAAACGTAAGAGTGAACAAATATAATCAGAAAGCTCCGAACTGCTAAGCTATCGGGAGTTACACGTGTTATTGTGAGTCAACCATAAAAGATAGACATATGCTGTTGTGGGATATTTTTTAGATAATTTTATGTAGAACATTTCCGTCATACATGATTTCTATGTAACTTTAACCATTAAGGCTACACACGCGACGGAAGCTTAAAAAATGGAGTAACTTCTCCCGTTTTCCCTACATTTCCCTTCACTGCTCTGCTCCTATTGATTGTAGCGTGATGAAAAGTATACTATAACCTGCCCAGGAGTATGAAGAATAATTGCACCAAGTTTCGTTAAAATTGGTTGAGTAGTTTTTGTTTCTATAAAGAACATACAGACAGACAGACAGACAGACAGACAGACAGACAAAAATTTTACTGATTGCATTTTTGGCACCAGTATCGATCACTAATCACCCCCTGATAGTTATTTTGAAAATATATTCCCTGTACAGAATTGACCTCTCTACAGATTTATTATAAGTATAGATAGATGATCATGTGATTTGAGGTGTATGTACAATGGTTTAATAAAGTACTATTATTATTTTATAATTTTTATTTTATTTTATAAATAAATAGTTGTTTTGGCTTAGTGGTGGTAGTAGTGGGCTGGGGCAGCAACGTAGGCCGGAGCGGCCTTCACGAGCACAGGGGTGGCTGTAGGAGCGGTGTTGTGCACCACCGCGTTGAAGCCGCTGTGGTCGTCGGCGGAGTACTCCACGGTCCTGACGGAGCCGTCGGCCTCGTGGAACGAGTACGAGCCCTTCACGACATCACCGTCGCGGGACTCCTGCTGGGACTTGTTGTCGCCGGTGTGGCCGTCAGCGACCGAGTAGTTGTACTCGTATTTGGGGTGGGCCTGAAACCAAAAAATAATAAATTCATGATTCAAACAAGATAACTAATTTAAAACGTTAACTATTTAGGGTACGACAACTTACGTCGAACTCAGCCGTGTGAGCAACGACGGGAGCGGCGTGATAGGCAACAGGAGTGGGGGCAGCGTGGTAGGCGACGGGAGCGGCAACGGCTACATGCTTGGCCGGCTGGTCGTGATGCACGATGTTTTGAGAAGAAACGGCAGCAGCAGAAGAGTAATGGGCAGGAGCGGCGTGGTAGGCAACGGCGGCAGGGGCAGCGTGGTAGGCGTAGGCAGCCGGGGCAGCGTGGTAGGCGACCGCCGCGTGCTGGGCAGGCTGGTCGTGACGCACGATGTTCTGAGAGGAGACAGCCGCGGCGGAGGAGTAGTGCACGGGCGCGGTCAGCAGACCAGCCTGGCAAACCGCCACCAAACCACACAGAGCTACGATCTGGAAAGGGAATTTATTAACTTCGTTTATTCGTAAAATGCGTAGGTATTTAATGTTTAATGAATGCTATATAAAATATTTAAATCAGTATTATCAAAGTTGAAAAATAGATTGCCTTACTTTGGAGAACATATTGTTTGACTTGTGATCTAACAATGAGTGATACATTTCAGCTAATACATTTAGTTTATATAGTAATCGATAGTTGTACAAGTTCATTATTGCAAGTTGTAGAACGAGCTTACGGTGACCTTGCTCTGGGTCACATAGTTTCGCGAGATAGGCCATTCACTAACTAATTGGCAAACATTTTCACAAGTTAAAGTTAATGTCATGATATTCATATTCACTTTTAAGAGATGATGTTACCAATATTTGTAGCAGTACGTTTGAGATTCAATTAAATATATTAATCTTGATATGACTTCAAGCTGTGTAAGTTTTAAAACTAACAGTAAAATGAGAAGGCTCGTGTTTTGGCTCTCTTGCCTTATTAATGTCTCAACGACTATTTTAATAATAGGTTGGATATAGTTTTAATACCATAACTATTATTAAAATAGTCGTCATAGGCATAGGATAGGAAACGCAACTAAAAATTGCAAACTAAATAACAACTCGGACACAAATTACATTATTTTGTAAAATTGTTAACAAAGTTGCTAATTTTGCAGCTAGTAAAAGAAAAGGTCCTTACCTTTTCTTTTACTTGCTGCAAAATTAATTAATTCCCTTACTTACTTAATTAATTAATTAAGTAAGGCAAGCTAAAAATGATTTGTAGTTCCTTTTTTTTCTGGTTGGGCAATCATCAAATGATTTCTCCCGCTCTGGGTGGAGCGGAAGGGAGTGTCAGACTAAAAGTCTTAGTCAGTAATATTTTAGTTATCACGTGATCATTCTAGTGCCTTTTGTGTCCCAGGGCTGCGGTGACTCTTTCGAACAAATTCCGTAACCCTAGCAGGCACTGACCCTATGGAGCCCCGTCTTCTTTGCTGACAGCTCTTGGAGGCGCGCGTGGAACACGACGCGTCGTCGACCCGGGCCTGGTTGCTATCGGATGGCGAGCCACCCATAGCTCGCCATCTGCAGGCCCGACGATTTGTACACCCTTAGAGGGCAATTTTATTTTCATGTTATATCGTACTTGTGAATCCAACACGGGGTTTTTATTTCTTTTCACTGACTACATTGATGAAGTGGAGGAAATATGTAAGTGCTTGGAATTTTTAACATTTTTCTTGTACAAGTTGGTACTAGTATTATCAATAACTAGACTACTTTTCGTCTGGGGCCCACTTCATCGATTTCATCTTTCCATCTTGTACACTGTATTATATCGATCTGTTGTTTAGTTTAAGCCCTTCTTAACTAACAGATCCTTTTAATTGACGATTTTAACTTAGGTTAATACCTACGAGTTACAAAAATGCAATTTTTGTAAACTAGAAATAATTTAGTTCATTTTTAATTGTTATAAAATGAAGGGATACGTTGTAAGCTTAAACAAAGGAATGGAAGTAAGAATCCGTTCTGGAAGACTAGATTTGTATAAGTCGGATATTTTTATAGTTAAAAATGTCCTTGATCCCTAGACATTTTTAATGTGTTAAGAAACGCAGCAGCCTCTATCCCACGGGACAGAACACTTGTCTGGTTGGAGGATCCTACGTTTTCAAACGAGGTTTGTGTAACTTGGCCCCCTGCTCCGCATATCTTTGTATGTGTGAAACAGATAGCCGTTTCACAATTTTGTTTCTTCGGCATTTTCACCATAAAGGTGATTTCATCGTGTTTGAAAAGAGAGCTGTTTCCACTTAATAGTTACTTGCTTGCTACTAAGCTGTACCTCCGAAAAAATATATGTCAAGTTGAAATCAGTGGTGATGTGCCCATTTTGCTTGCTCTTACAGCGTAGTATGTTTTAATTGTTTTTTTTTTCATTTAGGTGGCCTTGAAGTCATGATTATATTTTTGATGATCATGTGATTTGTGGTGTATGTACTATGGTTTAATAAAGTACTATTATTATCTTATGAGAAATTTTTATTTTTATAAATAAATAGTTGTTTTGGCTTAGTGGTGGTAGTACTGGGCTGGGGCAGCAACGTAGGCAGGAGCGGCCTTCACAATCACAGGGGTGGCTGTAGGAGCGGTGTTGTGCACTACCGCGTTGAAGCCGCTGTGGTCGTCGGCGGAGTACTCCACGGTCCTGACGGAGCCGTCGGCCTCGTGGAACGAGTACGAGCCCTTCACGACATCACCGTCGCGGGACTCCTGCTGGGACTTGTTGTCACCGGTGTGGCCGTCAGCGACCGAGTAGTTGTACTCGTATTTGGGGTGAGCCTGAAACGAAAGATGATAAAATGAGTTAGTGATTCAAGCAAGATAACCAATTAGAAATATACAGTTTAGGGTATGACAACTTACGTCGAACTCAGCAGCGTGGGCTACGACGGGAGCGGCGTGGTAGGCAACGGGGGCCGGAGCGGCGTGGTAGGCGTAGGCAGCGGGGGCAGCGTGGTAGGCGACGGGAGTGGAGACGGCTACATGCTTGGCTGGCTGCTCGTGACGCACGATGTTTTGAGAAGAAACGGCAGCAGCGGAGGAGTAATGGGCAGGAGCGGCGTGGTAGGCAACGGCAGCGGGGGCAGCGTGGTAGGCGTAGGCAGCCGGGGCAGCGTGGTAGGCGACTGCAGCGTGCTGGGTAGGCTGGTCGTGACGCACGATGTTCTGGGAGGAGACAGCTGCGGCAGAGGAGTAGTGCACGGGCGCGGTCAGCAGACCAGCCTGGCAAACCGCCACCAAACCACACAGAGCTACGATCTGGAAAGGGAATTTATTAACTCAGTTTATTAGTAAAATGCGTAGGTATTTATTGTTTAATGAATGCTATATAAAATATTTAAATCAGTATTATCAAAGTTGAAAAATAGATTGCCTTACTTTGGAGAACATATTGTTTGACTTGTGATCTAACAATGAGTGATACATTTCAGCTAATACATTTAGTTTATATAGTAATCGATAGTTGTACAAGTTCATTATTGCAAGTTGTAGAACGAGCTTACGGTGACCTTGCTCTGGGTCACATAGTTTCGCGAGATAGGCCATTCACTAACTAATTGGCTAACATTTTCACAAATTAAAGTTCATGTCATGATATTTATATTCACTGTTAAGAGATGATGTCACCAATATTTGTATCAGTACGTTTGAGATTCAATTAAAAATATTAATCTTGAAGTAACTTCAAGCTGTGTAAGTTTTAAAACTAACAGAAAAATGAGAAGGCTCGTGTTTTGGCTCTCATGCCTTATTAATGTCTCAACGACTATTCTAATAATAGGTTGGGTATGATTTTGAGACTAACTATTATTAAAATAGTCGTTGAGGGCTCAATTTATCTAAAGTGATTGAAAATAAATGTTGGCATAGGCATAAGATAGGAAACGCAACTAAAAATTGCAAACTAAATAACAACACGAACACAAATAATATTATTTTGTAAAATTGTTAACAAAGTTGCTCTGTTTGCAGTTAGTAAAAAAAGGTAAGGTAAGGGAAGCTAAAAACGATTTGTAGACCCTTTTTTTTCTGGATGGGAAATCATCAAATGACTTCTCCCGCTCTGGGCGGAGCGGAAGGGAGTGTCAGACTCTTTCTGACTAAAACCCACCCGTGATCATATTAGTACCTTTTGCGTCTCAAGGCTGCGGTGACTCTTTCGAACATATTCTGTAACCCTAGCAGGCACTGACCCTATGAGGCCCCGTCTTCTTTGAGGCGCGCGTAGAACACGACGCGCCGTCGAATGGGCCTGGTTCCTATCGGATGGCGAGCCACCCATAGCTCGCCATCTGCAGGCCCGAAGATTCGTACACCCTTAGAGAAGGTTCATATCTGACGGAACATGCGTCGCGTATTATCGGTCGCGTAACGCCAGAACAGACAAATGTATAGAAAAACACTCGAGCGTTCACACTCGACCGATGATACGTTAGTGCGTCGAGTGTGAACGCTCGAGTGTTCGAACGAGTGAGTGAACCTTCCCTTATTATTTTCGTGTTATACCGTACTTGTGAATCCAACACGGGGTTCTTTATTACTGGTGAGGCGTGTAAATAGCCTGCACCTTTGTATAGGTTGTGAGAGTATTTGAATTACGAACCTATGTTAAAAAGTGAAATGGCGGACCTCAAAATAAATTAATTTCCCCTTTGATGAATCCGCGAGAAACCAATACCAAAAGACTTATTAGCAGCAAAACATGCCCACGTACCTTGGCAATCCAGAGAATCCACTCAGACCCAGGGTGCTGGGAAGATACCACGTTCATGCGCGCTTGATGGTCTTGTAGGTATAGGCTGCCGGCCGGCGAGCAAAATCTTGTTGAATCCACCGGTGCAATGGTTAAAACTCCAAAAATCAACACTGCACTATAAGTTCTCAATGAAGCACAGATGCAGGTCCAATTATTTTACGAGTATCATCAAGGTTTCACCAAAAAAAGGAATTTTCAAAAGGCGGAGCGACCGCACATACAGCGTTGCGCACGGTCACACGAAGAGGTCTGTCCGCTAACGCCCTCTATCGGCCTCATGGCGAGAAAACTCAAGAAAGTTTAGATACATGGGCGCTGCGGCAACAAAGATTGGTGCGAGGATTCATCAATTGAGAAACTAAAATATTTAATTTGAGATACTAACATATTATGCGTATTATATGACAAATCCTAAAATATTATTATTTTATTTTTTTATATTGAAAAAGGCATTAACGCTTCACCATGCTCGGGGGCTTTGGAAGGACGCGAGTGCTTTCAAAAGGGAAAGTGAAATAAAATTATAAGTATTTACTGACATAGATTATGATCAGAAAAAGTTTAAGCTCTACGACTAAATGCGAAAAACAAACGTTACCGTAACCTAAACCTTAAGACTATGAGTATCGTATACGAGTTAACGTTTATTGCGTTGGAATAGGATATAATTTAACGATGGCACGTTTATAGTTACCGAACTTCGTCTTTACCATTGCAACACGAGATACATTATCCGTGCCTTTATAAACCTCAGTTATAATTCCTAATGGCCAACTTAGAGGAGCTGAATTGTCCTGTCCCACAAGTACAACAGTTCCAACTTCTACGGGTTTGTCCGGAGTTGCCCATTTTTGCCTGACTTGCAGCGTATGCAGATACTCTAGGTGCCATTTCTTCCAGAAGGATTGGACCATGCTATCTAACAACTGTTTGCGCTGTGACAAATTAATGCGCTGACCAGACAAATCGGCTGACCAGCGGTGCGGAGAAGAGTGTATCCAAGATAAGGCTATCGTGGCATCCGAAAAGGCGTAAATTCCTGCAATAGGAACACGTAAAGCGTAAGTATCGTGAACAGTTTTTGCCAATTTTGACATGAGCACGGCGGCACATAGCTCCAGACGTGCAAGAGTCGTGACTTTGGTAGGTGAAACCTTTGATTTCGCATCGCATTACATAAATCACACACCCGTACCCACCCATACTAGTTTTACGTTTGCTGATGAAACGCGACTATCCGAACGGAACAATCATCGGTGACACCCACATGGCGTGGTATGCGTAATGTATCCAGCAATGGAAACTCTTGCATGAGAACGGAGAAACGTTTACAAATGTCGTCAGGAGCGGGATCATCCCAACCAATATTGCTCAGCCATAACTCTTTGATGAGCAACTTGGCATAAAAGATTACGGGGGCGACCAAACCGAGAACATCAAATAAGCGTGCGACTATCGAGAGTATATTTCTCTTAGTACATTTCTCAGCTACTTGGGCGGAAGTGAAGAAGAAATTATCCTGAGAAGGTTCCCACGAAAGGCCTAGAACCTTAGACACATCACTCCCAGCGTGAAAATCGAGGGACTTACGATGCGAGTCGGGAAAACTGTTTAAAAGAACGGGTGAATTGCTACACCATTTAACAAGGTCAAAATCGCCCGATTTAAACATCTTTACAAGGCTCAAAATCACCAAGGTGGTAAATCCACTTCGTCAGCAAATAATGCCTAAATTCTGTTTTATTTTTAACATTTTAGCATTAGTAAATACTTAACTGTGTTTATTTTAACTACACATCATACAAAATAATTAAAAAGTCTCATCTATTACATTTTATATGGACAAATAAGTACAAAAAGTCATTTGGAGAACGCGTCCTAAGTAGCAATTCTTAAAAGCTAACACCAGAAATAGTCATAAAATAAAACATTTTAACGGTTATTAATACCCATTCAGCTTCAATTGTATCTAATATTAAATTATTGCAAGCATTAATAAAGAAGAAAAATGAAATTTAAAAAATGTAAGTCAAAATATAATGTCCGACAATGTAAGCATCATTTTAGTGAACGCAGCTTTGATGGCGCGAAAAAAATAATTTCGAACTCATCCCTCTTTAGTCTATGGAACAGCTGTAGAGAGAGTTGTAAACAAAGTGGCTGTGAAGAAATCAGTTCGCCAAAATAAATTAAAATAAGTGGTAAGTGTCTTTCAATTCATTATTTACAGAGCGTACATCAATAGGTCGTCAAATGGGGAACGCGTTTTTCAATCAAAATATTGCAATAAAAGCTTTTATAGTGTTGTATAACAAATGTTATCCTCAAATATTTTACATTAAGGAAGCGAGAATTACTGTCAAATATGGCTGCCGTTTAAAAAAGGCACGGTTATTTGAAAATATCATTTGGTGAACGGTCATTTGGGGAACGTTATCCGATTTGATGGACCGTTCTCTAAATGATGTTGTTGTTCCCCAAATGACTATTTAGTTACTAAGTGGTATTTTCTATTACTAACTGTCAATTCTGTGTATGTCGTGCTTACAAAGTTATCAATAGGTATACTTGTTTTATTTTTACAGCAATATGGAGTCTCACAAAACTGAGAAAAGTAACAACCGTTCGAAAAAGCAAATTAAGAAAAACGGTACCGCATACTTGCGCCAAAGAGAAGAAGCTAATGCCAGAAAAAGATTTTTTTTAGATAAGATGACAGAGGAAAAGAAGGAGATTAAAAGGGCTAAGGGCAGAGAATACTATCATGAAACAAAAAACACAAAAAAAAAAATGAAGAACACAGCTGAGATGACTGAACGAGAAAAGAGAAAGCAAAGAGAAATGTGGAAAGAAGCTTCAAAAAAATACAGAGAAAAGAAGAAGGCATTATATTACACAATACACCGCCACATTCCGATGATGATTTAGCTGCATCAGCTTCAGTGAGAAAAACAGTAGGAAGACAAATCGTGCGGAAAGATAGAGCCAAAGCATATCGTAAAATAAAACAACAAGAGAAAATCATTGCTAAAATTAAACTTAAATATGACACTTTAAGAAGACAAGTAAAAAGAAAAGAAGTTAAGTCTCAGAACCCTACAACTCCCAACAGTAAAGTTAACGCATTTTTAGAAAACGTTGACGTACCTCCTGAGGTGCGCAAGAATCTTTTATTTAACGATAATGTCAAAAAATTTAAATTAGAGGCACAAGATGTATCTCACATTGAATTTGAGCAAATCATTTCTATTCTTTCAATGCCATTACTGAAAAAAGAAAACAATCGAGAGTATTATTACTTTGACACTGATATCGATGTTTTCGAAAAATTCTAATAATTTCGTTTTTTAAGTATTTTGTTTCTTTTTTTATAAGAAGGTATTTCTACCTAAATTAATAATGATTAATAAGATTTTAGTAAAGAACCATTTATTTGTTTAAATGTTTTGATCATCCCCAACAATTTCCAAAGTTGATTGTTAAGAGTTTTACTTGGCTGTGTGTCATCAATTATAAGACTAAAAAAGTGATTTAATTTAGTTAAGATTAAGTTTTTGTTAAGAATAAACCTTATAGCAAATAAATAAATAACAATTAATTCCTTGAATTTGGCTTATTATTCAATTTAACTATGAATTGAACCCTAATTGTCTGCATAAATCGTCATTTGAAGAACACACGCATCATTTGATGAACGCCCTCATCATTTCGGGGAACACGACTAAAATCAAAGAAATACCATTATAACATAAGGTATTTAGTAATAAAGGCTGATAATATTGGAAACAGGCGGAATCCCTATAGCTACCGCAGATTTATTTATAGGCAAGTGAGCGATATTCACTTATTTAGTTAATTTAAGAACATGAAATAGTCATATAGCTTAATTTACAGCGACATTGTCCTTAAAAACGTTTTAATTCCAAATTTTATCAAAGTTTTTTAATTTCGTACTATTGGCCATATATCTCCGCTATCGTAAAGGGTAAAAATGAAATATAATATATATATTTTTATCTAATTATAAACCTCCGAATAACGTTCCCCGAATGATTAATTTTAGTGATAGCATACTTAAAAATTGAAATTTCAAGAAAAGTATTTAATTCTATGCTCTGCCAAGGTAAATATAGCTTAAACACAAGTTTAGCTATGATTTAGAGTAATTATCAATACATTTAGCTTCTACTCTATAGCATCATAAAACAGAATTCAGAATTTTCTACCTTGGTGATTTTGAGCCACAAGATCATGCGATAGCTGCATGGCGGTGTCTTCATTATTCACAGAATGCACCAGATCGTCCATATAGAGACTGGTCTCTGCTACTTTAGCAGCTTCGGGAAGATGCGGACTGTCAGAGGCCAGCTGTCGCACAGTGCGCATAGCTAGGTAAGGACTCGACTTAAGTCCGAAAGGTAAGCGATTAAAAGCGAAGGTTCGCACAGGTTCGTTCTCATTGAATCGAAACAAAATGCGTAGGTATTTACGCTGGTCAACGGGTACACCAACACGTAAATACATTTGTTTAATATCAGCATTTAGAGCGATGAGAAATAATCTAAAATTTATTAAAAGAATAAACAAATCTGTTTGTAAATTTGGACCAATATGGAGTCCATCATTTAAAGATAGCCCTGTATGAGTTCTCGCACTAGCATCCAATACAATGCGCGGCATCGGTTTGTCTGGCCGAACAACAGCGTGATGAGGGATATAGTACCCGTCATCGGAAATGGCAGATTCGTCGACTTGACTTAAGTAACCATTGTCGATGTACTCTTTGATCACTGCATTATAATTTTTCCGCAACATCGGCGATTGGCGGAGTTTCCTTTCAAGCGCAATAAGCCGACGGTACGCGGCGGTGCGGGAGTTCCCCAGCTCGGCGGGATCCTTACTAAAAGGTAACGCGACGGTATAACGTCCCACATCGTCCCGTGAAACGGTCGAGGAAAAAATATTTTCACATTCGGTTTCCTCAGGAGAGAAAAAACGTTTATTATCAATTTCTTCCAATTCCCAAAACCTTTGTAATAAATCATTGAGAGCCAATGCCGTGAAAGAAGAGTCAGGTATATTTAAATTATCACTATTATGCGGAAAATCACCCATAAAGATATACCCGAATGTGGTCAATAATGCAGGTGGGGCGCGTGAACCAAGATCGACTTTATTCCCCAAGTAAATGTACGGAAACAGTTGAGCGCCCAACACTAGGTCAATATCCCCTGGAATATTCCAGCTTAAATCTGCGAGCGGAAGCGTGTGGAAGTCTACATGGCTATCCCACTTAACATGGTGCGATGGTAGCTGGTCCGTAATGCACTCAACTACTAACGCGTGAATAGTATATTTTTGATCCGGATATACGCGAGACTCGATATCTAAATGTACGTAACCTATTATCGGTCGCGATACAGAACCAACTCCTTTAACAAAGGAATTACTCAAAGGAATTATCAGTAAATTAAGTTTTCTACAACAGGCTGTAGTTATTAAATTATTCTGCGAGCCATTATCAATTAAGCACCTCACTATTGTTTTGTGATCCGCACTGTCACTTTTAGCTCGCGCATAAACCTGAGCTGTCGATAACAGCACTATCTCCTTAGCCTTCGCTGCATCAGCTACAAATAACACGGCCGAGTTGTGAGCCGAAGACGCTGGCGTCACATCACACGAATCAGACGTAATCACCCGTGCGGAAATATCGACCTTATCGCAATGAACATAAGAGCGCGGCACCGCGGCGGAAACCGGGGCAGACAAGGACGTACCGGGGGTCGGTAGGAGCGCGGGAGGCGCGAGGGACTGCGGCGCGGGAGGCGACGCGACGACTACATTGCAATTCGTCGCTTTAACATCAGCTGTTTGCGGTTTATTTTTTCTATCAAAATGTAATAGTGTATGATGGCGTTTTTTACATAAGTTACAGACTGATGTTAACTTGCAGTTACTCAATCCGTGCAATGTGCTCAGACAATTCGTGCACCCACGTTTAGATTTAATGAACTCGAACCTTGTTCTAGGAGTCAATGCGGATTTAAACTTAGCACAGTTATACAAATGAACATGAGCGTTATCATTACAGTACGCGCAGCATGGAACCGCGGTCGCGGGTGAACCAGCTGACTCGCTCACAACAAACGCTTTTGTATGTGTGCGTGACTCGCGAGGCGCGGAAGCGGGGTGGCTACTAAAGTTTCTCGCGTTCGAATGAGACAAATTCGAGCGTGCCAATATCCTTGCCTGATCTTGAACAAAACTTATCAATAATTTCGTTGTGGGAATTTCAACATCTCGGATGGAAAGTTCAAACGATTGAATAGTCTGTGAATCGATTTTTCTCATTGCGTAATGCAAAAGAATAAAATCAGCAAGATCCGAAATCCCAAGTTGTTTCAAGGCAGAAATAGATGCACTAAATGTTTCTATGAAAGAATCGAGACTATTAGCGTTATATGAACAATTTTTTAAATCCAATATGTTATTTAAATAATGCGTACCCAGTGATCGCGTATCTTGAATTTTTTTTAACTAAACTATCCCATAAAAACTTGTAAGTATCACCCGTAGGCACAATTCCAGCGGTAACCTTCAATGCGTTGTGCGTAAGCCTACCTACCAAGTACTGCAGACGCTGCGAGTCAGTCAGCTGATCATTATCATGAATATTTGACTTGAATGACTCATAGAAAACAGGCCAATTCTCAGTTTTCCCGTCGAAAGACGGCAGCGCAATAGGAGGCAACTTTATTTTAAGCGGTTCAAAAAGAGTCTTTGAGTTACTACTGGGTGTTGATGGCGATTGATTACTGTTTATTTTATTCCTAACACGTTCAATATGAATATACAAATCTTCAAAGGATTCTAAACAAGCATAGTCGGCACTCGAACCAGGTTTTAAACTCATGTTTATTTGATTTATTTGATCGACAAAGGATTCAAATTTATCTCGAATGTCATCAATTGTCTCTGACTCAGTCATAAAACTCTCATTTTTCCTCGAATCGAACGACGATATATTTTTTGATAAATCATACAATCGATTAATACGTTTAAATAACAATCCTTTGTTTTCATGAAGAATCGTCAGTAAATCTTCAGGCTTCAGTTGTCTATCCGTCATTTTGTTAAATAACAAACGAAGACAATAACAGAAAAAATACAAAGCCGAAATGAGTTGGTAACTACCTACTTATTTCCTTATTATCAAAGCGAATTTTAAAATACGGATACCTACATAGAATGAACTTTACCAATACATACGTAATGTCGTTCTATGTAAGCGTTTAAAAAGTTTCAATTACGATGCGTTTTATAGGCAATAATTTACCAAAAGTTTACGTAAATCAATAAGTACCTATTGTGCGTTATTGAACCTATATGATTTTTACCAAACAATTACGCAAAAATCTAGGTAACTGGTTATTTATGCAGCTCCGAAGGACCAAAAAATATGGTGAGGCGTGTAAATAGCCTGCACCTTTGTGTAGGGTGTGAGAGAATTTGAATTACGAACCTATGTTAAAAAGTGTAATGGCGGACCTCAAAATAAATTAATTTCCCCTTTGATAAATCCGCGAGAAACCAATACCAAAAGACTTATTAGCAGCAAAACATGCCCACGTACCTTGGCAATCCAGAGAATCCACTCAGACCCAGGGTGCTGGGAAGATACCACGTTCCATGCGCGCTTGATGGTCTTGTAGGTATAGGCTGCCGGCCGGCGAGCAAAATCTTGTTGAATCCACCGGTGCAATGGTTAAAACTCCAAAAATCAACACTGCACTATAAGTTCTCAATGAAGCACAGATGCAGGTCCAATTATTTTACGAGTATCATCAAGGTTTCACCAAAAAAAGGAATTTTCAAAAGGCGGAGCGACCGCACATACAGCGTTGCGCACGGTCACACGAAGAGGTCTGTCCGCTAACGCCCTCTATCGGCCTCATGGCGAGAAAACTCAAGAAAGTTTAGATACATGGGCGCTGCGGCAACAAAGATTGGTGCGAGGATTCATCAATTGAGAAACTAAAATATTTAATTTGAGATACTAACATATTATGCGTATTATATGACAAATCCTAAAACATTATTATTTTATTTTTTTATATTGAAAAAGGCATTGACGCTTCACCAATTACTTTGCACTGACTACATTGATGGAGTGGAAGAAATAATTGCTTGGAATTTTTAACATTTTTCTTATACAAGTTGGTAGATATTATTAACTACTTTTCGTATGGGGCCCACTTCATCGATTTCATCTTTCTATCTTGTACCTTGTATTATATCGATTTGTTGTTGAGTTTAAGCCCTTGATAACCAACAGGCTAGCCTGTCGGCTTGTAGTGGCGACAAAGCCACCACCAGAGTAGCAAAATTTGTACTGCAACAAACTCATCAAGTGTCTAGGGGTGCTAGAGTATCGCCATAATGGAGGATTATTATTTTAACTATTTTGGATCGTTATTGATTCGTTTTAGTGAATCTCACTATTTTCATAAATAATTTTATTTAAATGTTTAATATAAATAGAAAACCAATTGTCAATCAAGATTCCTATAAGTGTGTAATAGCGTGTTTACAAAACCTTTGGAGGTCCTCTAGGCGTCTGAAACGTTTGAAATTTAGTCAGGAAGTTAATACATGTGGAGGGGGGACCAATAATGGTTTGGGCCGATATTTGGATCTGTGGAAGAACCGATCTCATTTGAATCAGAGGCAGCCTCAATGCTCACATTGATGGGGAGAGGACTGTTTCAGACTTGATCATGTCTTTGTGAAACCGGTTGGGTGATTCGTTTCGACTAACGCTAGACTCGCCTAGAATCGTAACACGTGCTCTTGCCGATACTCGCATCAATGTTCTGGCGTGGCCAGCTTAATGGCTACACCTCAACCCAACAGAGTACGCATGGGATGTGCATCAAAGAAGAGCTCTGCCGGGTATGGATGCCGTGCATACCTCATAACAATTTTTGACTTGTTAGAAAGAACGTGGGTGGCCATTCTGCAAATGTGAGGAACTGATTTGAAGCATGCCAATTCGTTGTGATTGTGTGAGTTGTGTCATAGGTACTTTACAATAGAAATTCTAATTTTGCCATTTAATTGACGATTTTAACTTAGGTTAATTCCTACGATTTACAAAAATGCAAACAAAGGAATTGAAGTAAGAATCCATTCAAGAAGACTAAATTTGTATAAGTCGGATATTTTTTATAGTTAAAAATGTCCCTGATCCCTAGAAATAGAACACTTGTCTGGTTGGAGGATCCTACGTTTTCAAACGAGGTTTGTGTAACTTGACCCCCTGCTCCGCATATCTTTGTATGTGTGAAACAGATGGCCGTTTCACAATTTTGTTTCTTCGGCATTTTCACCATAAAGGTGATTTCATCGTGTTTGAAAAGAGAGCTGTTTCCACTTAAAGTTACTTGCTTACTACTAAGCTGTACCTCCGAAAAAATATATGTCAAGTTGAAATCAGTGGTGATGTGCCCATGTTGCTTGCTCTTACAGCGTAGTTTGTTTTAATTGTTTTTTTTTCTTCATTTAGGTGGCCTTGAAGTCATGATTATATTATTGATGATCATGTGATTTGTGGTGTATGTACTATGGTTTAATAAAGTACTATTATTATCTTATAAGATTTTTTTTTATTTTTATAAATAAATAGTTGTTTTGGCTTAGTGGTGGTAGTAGTGGGCTGGGGCAGCAACGTAGGCAGGAGCGGCCTTCACGAGCACAGGGGTGGCTGTAGGAGCGGAGTTGTGCACCACCGCGTTGAAGCCGCTGTGGTCATCGGCGGAGTACTCCACGGTCCTGACGGAGCCGTCGGCCTCGTGGAACGAGTACGAGCCCTTCACGACATCACCGTCGCGGGATTCCTGCTGGGACTTGTTGTCGCCGGTGTGGCCGTCAGCGACCGAGTAGTTGTACTCGTATTTGGGGTGAGCCTGAAACGAAAGATGATAAAGTGAGTTAGTGATTCAAGCAAGGTAACCAATTCAAAATATACAGTTTAGGATATTACAACTTACGTTGAACTCAGCAGCGTGGGCTACGACGGGAGCGGCGTGGTAGGCAACAGGGGCCGGAGCGGCGTGGTAGGCGTAGGCAGCGGGGGCAGCGTGGTAGGCGACGGGAGCGGCAACGGTTACATGCTTGGCTGGCTGGTCGTGACGCACGATGTTTTGAGAAGAAATGGCAGCAGCGGAGGAGTAATGGGCAGGAGCAGCGTGGTAGGCAACGGCGGCGGGGGCAGCATGGTAGGCGTAGGCAGCCGGGGCAGCTTGGTAGGCGACCGCAGCGTGCTGGGCAGGCTGGTCGTGACGCACGATGTTCTGGGAGGAGACAGCCGCGGCAGAGGAGTAGTGCACGGGCGCGGTCAGCAGACCAGCCTGGCAAACCGCCACCAAACCACACAGAGCTACGATCTGGAAAGGGAATTTACTAACTTAGTTTATTCGTAAAATGCGTAGGTATCTATTGTTTAATGAATGCTATATAAAATATTAAAATCAGTATTATCAAAGTTGAAAAATAGATTGCATTACTTTGGAGAACATATTGTTTGACTTGTGATCTAACAATGAGTGATACATTTCAGCTAATACATTTAGTTTATATGGTAATCGATAGTTGTACAAGTTCATTATTGCAAGTTGTAGAACGAGCTTACGGTGACCTTGCTCTGGGTCACATAGTTTTGCAAGATAGGCCATTCACTAAATAATTGGCAAACATTTTCACAAGTAAAAGTTCATGTCATGATATTCATTTTCACTGTTAAGAGATTATGTTACCAATATTTGTAGCAGTACGTTTGAGATTCAATCTATACTAATATTATAAAGCTGAAGAGTTTGTTTGTTTGGTTGTTTGTTTGTTTGTTTGTTTGAACGCGCTAATCTCAGGAACTACTGGTTCGAATTGAAAAATTTTTTTTGGGTTGAATAGACCATTTATCGAGGAAGGCTTTAGGCTATATATCATCACGCTTAATCCAATAGGAGCGGAGCAGCGATCAAGAATGTTTTAAAATCGGGGATTCCACGGGGACGAAGTCGCGGGCAGCAGCTAGTTAAAAATATTAATCTTGAAGTAACTTCAAGCTGTGTAACTTTTAAAACTAACAGTATAATGAGAAGGCTCGTGTTTTGGCTCTCATGCCTTATTAATGTCTCAACGACTATTCTAATAATAGGTTGGGTATGAATTTCTATAACTATTATTAAAATAGTCGTCGAGGGCTCAATTTATCTAAAGTTATTGAAAATAAATGTTGGCATAGGCATAAGATAGGAAACGCAACTAAAAATTGCAAACTAAATAACAACACGAACAGAAATAACATTATTTTGTAAAATTGTTAACAAAGTTGCTCTGTTTGCAGCTAGTAAAAAAAAAGGTAAAGTAAGGGAAGCTAAAAACGTTTTGTAGACCCTTTTTTTTTGGATGGGAAATCATCAAATGATTTCTCCCGCTCTGGGCGGAGCGGAAGCGAGTGTCAGACTCTTACTGACTAACACCCATGATCATTCTAGTGCCTTTAGCGTCCCAGGGCTGCGGTGACTCTTCGAACAAATTCCGTAACCCTAGCAGGCACTGACCCTATGAGGCCCCGTCTTCTTTTGTCATTTTTATTTTCATGTTATATCGTACTTGTGAATCCAACACGGGGTTTTTTATTTCTTTTCACTGACTACATTGATGAAGTGGAGGAAATAATTGCTTGGAATGTTTAACATTTTTCTTGTACAAGTTGGTATTATCAATATCTAGACTACTTTTCGTCTGGGGCCCGCTTCATCGATGTCATATTTCCATCTTGTACCTGTTTATTATATCGATCTGTTGTTGAGTTTAAGCCCTTGATAACCAACAGGCTAGCCTGTCGGCATGTAGTGGCAACAAAGCCATCACAAGAGTAGCAAAATTTGGACTGCAACAAACATAAATCAAGTGTCTAGGGATCAAGTAAGTGTTAGAGTCTCACCTTAATAGAGGATTATTATTTTAACTATTTTGGATCGTTATTAATTCTTTTTTAGTGAATTTCACTATTTGCATAAATAATTTTCTTTAAATTTTTAATATGAATAGAAAACCAATATTGTCAATCAGGATTCCTATAAGTGTGTAATTAGCGTGTTTACAAAACCTTTCGAGGTCCTCTAGGCGTCTGAAACGTTTGAAATTTAGTCAGGAAGTTAATACATATGGAGGGGGACCAATAATGGTTTGGGCCGATATTTGGATCTGTGGAAGAACTGATCTCATTTGAATCAGAGGCAGCCTCAATGCTCAGATTGATGGGGAGAGGATTGTTTCAGACTTGATCATGTCTTTGCGATAGCGGTTGCATGATTCGTTTCGACTAACGCAAGACTCGACTAGGCTCGTAACTCGTACTCTTGCTGATACTCGCATCAATGTTCTGGCGTGGCCAGCTTAATTGTTAGACCTCAACCTAATTGAGTACGCATGGGATATGCATCAAAGAAGAGCTCTGCCGAGTATGGATGCCGTGCATACCACATAACAATTTTATTTTTGACGTGTTAGAAAGAACGTGGGTGGCCATTCTACAAATATGAGGAACTGATTTGAAGCATGCCAAATTGTTGTGATCGCGTGAGTCGTGTCATAGGTACTTTAAAATAAAAAAAATAAAAATTCTTATTTTGCCATTTAATTCACGATTTTAGATTAACAAAAATGCAATTTTTGCAAGTTGTAGAAATAATTTAGTTAATTTTTAATTTTTACAAAATTAAGGGATACGTTAATTGTTAGCTTAAGCAAAGGAACTGAAGTAAAAATCCATTCTGGAAGACTAGCTTTGTTAAATATGAGTTGCATATTTTTTATAATTAAAAATGTACTTGATTCCTAGACACAGCCTCTATCCCACAGGACAGAACACTAGTCTGGTTGGAGGATCCTACGTTTTCAAACGAGGTTTGTGTAACTTGACCCCCTGCTCCGCATATCTTTATACATATGTGTGAAACAGATAGCCGTTTCACAATTTTGATTCTTCGGCATTTTCACCAAAAAGGCGATTTTGTAGTGTATGAAAACAGAGCTGTTTCCACTTAATAGTTATTTGCTTGCTACTAAGCTGTACCTATGAAAAAATATCTACCGTTATCTGTTTAAAATTGTCCTAAGTATTACTGACGTGGCAGGAGCGTGTCAAGTAGAAATCAGTGGTGATGTGCCCATTTTACCAGCTCTTACAGCGTAGTTTGTTTTAATTATTTTTTTTTCATTTAGGTGGCCTTGAAGTCATGATTATATTTTTGATGATCATGTGATTCGTGGTGTATGTACAATGGTTTAATAAAGTACTACTATTATCTAATAAGATTTTTTTATTTTTATAAATAAATAGTTGTTTTGGCTTAGTGGTGGTAGTAGTGGGCTGGGGCAGCAACGTAGGCAGGAGCGGCCTTCACGAGCACAGGGGTGGCTGTAGGAGCGGAGTTGTGCACCACCGCGTTGAAGCCGCTGTGGTCGTCGGCGGAGTACTCCACGGTCCTGACGGAGCCGTCGGCCTCGTGGAACGAGTACGAGCCCTTCACGACATCACCGTCGCGGGACTCCTGCTGGGACTTGTTGTCGCCGGTGTGGCCGTCAGCGACCGAGTAGTTGTACTCGTATTTAGGGTGAGCCTGAAACGAAAGATGATAAAGTGAGTGATTCAAGCAAGGTCACCAATTAAAAATATACAGTTTAGGGTATGACAACTTACGTCGAACTCAGCAGCGTGGGCTACGACGGGAGCGGCGTGGTAGGCAACCGGGGCCGGAGCAGCGTGGTAGGCGTAGGCAGCGGGGGCAGCGTGGTAGGCAATGGGAGTGGAGACGGCTACATGCTTGGTTGGCTGGTCGTGACGCACGATGTTTTGAGAAGAAACGGCAGCAGCGGAGGAGTAATGGGCAGGAGCAGCGTGGTAGGCAACGGCGGCGGGGGCAGCATGGTAGGCGTAGGCAGCCGGGGCAGCGTGGTAGGCGACTGCAGCGTGCTGAGCAGGCTGGTCGTGACGCACGATATTCTGGGAGGAGACAGCCGCGGCAGAAGAGTAGTGCACGGGCGCGGTCAGCAGACCAGCCTGGCAAACCGCCACCAAACCGCACAGAGCTACAATCTGGAACGTAAGGAATTCATTATTTTTACTGATAAATATGTTTATTTGCAAATCAATTAATTATTGCTTTGGAACTAATTCCCATATTATTCTTATTTAATTTCAGTTATTATTAAAATATTAATACACGTATGTAACAGTTTGACTTACTTTGGAGAACATATTGTTTGACTTGTGATCGAACACTGAGTGATACATTTCGGCTACTACATTTAGTTTATATACTAGTCGCTAGTTTGACAAGTTCAATAAAGCAAGTTGTGGAGCGAGCTTACGGTGACCTCGCTCTGGGTCACATAGTTTTGCGACTTACAATACCCTTCACTAATTGGCAAACTTTCATTGATAAGAGTTAAGCTATTCTTTTACATTACAATAAGTATTGCTTATAGGTATATGCTAGTTTAGGGCCGTAGGTCAAGGTTACAAATCGCTGTATCATTATTTTTCGTTACCCGTATAGCTGTATATACATAATTATACAACGTTTCAACGTGCGGTTCCACTCGTGTTGGCAATAATTCCAAGGGTGCTAAAAATATTCTAAAATATATAAAGGTATAAAGTATCATAATTATTATTATTTTATGTGTTAATGCAAGTTATCTTAACTATGTGCATTTATCTATACTAATAATAAAGCTGAACTTTGTTTGTTTATTTGAATGCGCTCATCCCAGGAACTACTGGTTCGATTTGAAAAATTCACAAATATAAAAATCTAATATATCATAACGCTAAGACTAATAGAAGCGGAGCAGTCTTGAAAAATGTGACACAAACGATGTTGCACGGGTCAGCTAGTGTATAATATTACTAGCTGCTGCCCGCGACTTCGTCCCCGTGGAATCCCCGATTTTAAAACATTCTTTATCGCTGCTCCGCTCCTATTGGTCTTAGCGTGATGATATATAGCCTATAGCCTTCCTCTATAAATGGGCTATCTAACACTGAAAGATTTTTTCAAATCGGACCAGTAGTTCCTGAGATTAGCGCGTTCAAACAAACAAACAAACAAACTCTTCAGCTTTATAATATTATATATAAGTATAGATGAGAGCGAAATTAAGTTTCTTTGTTATGTCTGTACGCCTTAAATGCAGAACCGATTAATTTATAATGGTACTGATAAAAATAGATGGTCTCCTTTAGACGGCGAAAATAAAAGTTGATCGCGAGCGGAGCTGCAGACAAAATGTAGTAAACTATTTGTTCTACAATATTTTTCGAAAAACTACACAGTTTACAACTGCATCTGTGTGTCTCTAGGTGACAATGTATGCTGCTGTGCTGCACTACTTTTCAATGATATCGTTAATGATAAATGAAATTTATTTTGTAAGTAGGTTAAACATAACAGTTTTACACGTCAAATATTTCTGGTCATTTTAAACTAGATGAAGCTGGTATTTTCTAACCGACTACCCTGAGAACAAACACCGAAACAAACTCAGAGGTCAACGTCTCTTTTGAAGTTCATACAATCCGTACTGGTCAAATCATATGAGAACCATGTAGGTTAATGTTTGAGGAAAGTGCCACACAGATTTGAGTGCACGTGTCCAGACAGTGCAAGCATTTGTCAGTTAACGTGTGGCTCAAATTTAGAACTTTAAGGAGCTCAACGGTTTGACGAACAATAGCAAAGTAAGGATATTTGTGTAGGTCGCATAAATGACTCAAAGTGCCAGACTTACTGAAATAAGATCCTAGTGTGGCGATCTACATAGTCCTCAAATTCACAATATTTTATATGACAACTATGCAAATCTGTGTCTGAAATGGTCTTTTGAGGAATGAACCACACAGATTTAAGTGGGCCTGTCCATTCAGTGCAAGCCTTTGTCAGTAGTCGAGTAGCTCAACTTACAACAAATAAGGAGCTTAACGACCCGACGAATAATGTCAAAGAAGAGACATTCGGGTAAGCTGCAAAAGTACTTAATATGCGAGACGTCGTTATAAAAGAAAATAATACCCATATAGTCCTCATATTCACAAAAACTTAATAAATTAATAAAATTTAATATATATATAATTATATATTAAAGAAATATATAATACTTTACTAAGTTCATTCAACATAATAAATAAAAATAAAAAATATTACTTGACAAAGTTAATATTCATGTCACAATAATAAAGGAATACTTTACAAAGTAAACATTCATGTCAAAATCAAAATTGTACAAACAGGAGAATATAAAATGTCAAAGAACAAACAAAAAAACATAATATTAGGCCATGTACATCGTTGAAGTGGATATTTCATGAATTGACCGAGGTAAGGTTATTTTAGGATTAGGTTTGAGATAACTTAGTCTTCAGAGGGTATCGCACGATCTCCTAAGAGTGGCTTGCACTGGCCGATTTCCCGCCATGGGATCTGGTTGCGAGAGACCTCGTATCACTGCATCTGTGGCGTTAGGAGGTACGGACGCAAGGTGAGGTATTCCAGTCCAAACTTGATGGCAGAATAGCAGGACTGGCTTTGTGCTCTACCATGCCTTGTAACCATCAAGGTGGTCCGGCCGGTGCTCGACGACTGGCTCGGGAGGCATGGCTTTCTTTCCTTCCATGGCAGCAAAAGTTTCACGGACCCCTGCATCCACCTCAGGAAGGAGGACAAACATAAGGATATCGTACAATTAAAAAAAAAGTGGTAGGCGTAGGCAGCCAGGGCGGCGTGGTAGGCGATCGCTGCGTACTGGGCAAGCTGGTCGTGATGATGTTCTGGGAGGAGACAGCTGCAGCAGAGGAGGAGTGCACGGGTGCGGTCAGCAGACCAGCCTGGCAAACCGCCACCAAACCACACAGAGCTACGACCTGAAAGTAATTAATATTATTAACATCATCTATCCTGGCCCCAAAAATTTATTTCAGATTCTCTATTCTTTTGAGGGTTTGGAAATAAACTTGCTTAAAAATTCTTCAACGGTGAACCTCCATTAAAAAAATTTCAAATATGTTTTATTTCTATTTTTGTACTCACTTTTGAGAACATTTTGATAAAGTTGTTCGTGTGATTAAAAGCTGAATGATATATTCGCACATTTAGTTTCTATACTAGTTGACAATTGATCGAGCCTAAGCCGTGGAGGCTGTTAGACGAGATTATTGCGACCTTGCGCTTGGTCACATAGTTTTGCAAGTCAACCCATTCACCAAAATGTTTCAAAAGATTCTCACGGGTATGAACTTTCTTATGATTTAAAGATTGAATTAATGTGGCTTTTCTTTCTTTGCTGTATAGTTGGGTAGTTCTATTTAAGGAGTGTAAGGTGTGTGCATAAGCGAAAATAATATAATTTTGAAAATACAACATAATTATGCATTACAATTCACATTTACATTTTCGTCTCTTGCTAATTGTATTCGTCATTTCAAAATGGATAATCGTCATTATGTAACTTTTATTCGCTTTTTAATATTTATTAATTTATAATTATCATTTAAAAAAATAGTAGTGTAGGGACAGGAATTTCCCCACAGTACGAGCCCTATATACCGAAAAGTACAGCCTTCTATATCAGATTCTTGACGCGCAAGACCAGCTTCGACGTTGAAAAAACGATGACGGGAAAGAAGAAGAAGGACGAATACTTTTGTTAAATAGGTAGGCCCGTTTCTTTAACTTTAGAGAAAGCCTGGATTCATTCCCATTTGGTCAACCTTTTGTTTGGAAAGTACAAACAGGAGTAAAAAGAAGTACACTTTTTATTATTTATTTACACAACATTAACAAACAAGTATGTACATTTAGTTACAAATAAAAAATAAGGAAATATACTCATAAAATATATACATATATTCCGAATACCACAATAACTTTCACAGTAGAGAGGAAAGGGTATGTTCTGAAGTAGATTCTTAAACAAATTCATTTGAAATTGATTTTAAGTTTTCAAATGCTAGGCGGAAGTGCGTTTCACAATCTAACTCCATGGACAGAAAAGAGTAGGAGTTGCTGAATTTATGGGGATCGGTTTTTAGGAGGGATTTAAGGTGTGATTTACACGGAGTGTCGCTAGGGTTCACTCAGGTAAGGGGGTTATGAAGGATGTTGAAAAAGAGGCATATAATCCGAGTGTTCCAGTGAGTCTTCACAGCAAACTAGAGCCACTAGAGTTCAGTAGTCTCTAAGCTGAAATACATCTTCATACGTGCGTAGACAAACACAAACCGAAATTTTAAGGTTTGCAGGCGCTCGAACTTGTTTAATAGCTCTTCAGTAGCATCCAGGTAGAGGTCGTCGGTACAATCTATAATCGGCTGAATAAACCCGAACCCTTACCTGACCCGTTTGGACTAAAGAAATTTTCGTCTTCAAAGAAAAGAACCCTGAAGGCATTTCAACGAATAAAAAAGAAAATAAACCTTGACTGACCTCATTCACCTGCGCAATCTAGGAAAGATTGGAATCAATAACAGCACCCAGATCTTTAGCAAGTTCAGTGTTGTCAATACGAACCATACCACCGATATATTAAGGCGATATACATACATATATGAAACAAGACAGTACGAACGTATCTTTTCTTTTTTTTTTTTTTTTTTTGGATGGGAAATCATCAAATGACCCCTCCCGCGCTGGGTGGAGCGGTAGGGAGTGTCAGACTTTTACTGACTAAAACCCACCCGTGATCCTTCTTGTGCCCTATGCGTTCCAGGGCCGCGGCAACTCTTTCGAACAAATTCCGCAACCCTAGCAGGCACCGACCCTATGGGGCCCCGTCCTTGGTGCTGACGGCTCCTTGAGGCGCGCGTGGAACACAACGCGTCGTCGACTCAACCTGGTATCGGACGGCGAGCCACCCACGCTCACCGTCCCCAGGCATCAGCCACTGCGCAATAGCACAGCGGCCGACTTGTCTCTGGAGGAGGCCACGATGGGACCATTACTGGCACTCCATCTCGGCCCCCTCCCGAGAACCAGGAGTCGCAGCACCCACAGCAGTAGCGGCAGAAGCGGCGTCGGAAGCCGCGGCGGCGGCAGAGGCGGCGGTGGCGGCGGACCTCTTGCCCCTGGTCGGGGCGGATGGCGCGCAGGCCCTTCCCCTAGCCCAGTGCTCGGCCGGCTTGCCAGCAGCCGCACATGCACTGCAGTGCGGCGTGGCCTCACACGAGCCGGCCCGATGACCGGGCTGACCACAGCGGAAACAAAGACCGCTGCGGTCCACCTCCGAGGGGCACATAGCTCCCGTGTGGTTGCCCACATGGCAGCGGTAGCACCTCAGAGGCCTGGGTTCCAGCAGTTTTACCCGCGCAGACACCCATCCCACCAAGGGCCTTCGGCCCTCCGACACAGTTCTGGCCGCCGTCACGGGGCAGCTCACCACAAGGGTTTGCATGCCCGTGTTGTCAGGCCGGAGGGTGCCCGCCTTGACGAGCTCGGCAGAGCACCCCCCAGTCCTGGCGACGGCGGCCACAACTTCCTCCTCCGTAACGGAGTCATCCAGGCCCACTATGCGCATGTCGATGCGCTTAGTCGGCCTGGACACCCGGACCTCGTCCGCGGGTAAGACCGCCCTCAGCCTTTCGGCCAGGGCGTCCGCGAACGGGCCACTCTCCGCTCCGGCGAGCTCGAGCTTGCGGGCACCGGTTAGGGTCCTCCTGACCCCGATGCCCCCGCTGATGCCCAGCTCTTGGAGGCTCACCGCCTCCTTCGCCCGCTTCAGTACGGCGAGATACGTCACGCCCCTCTGTTCCGCTTCCGGCTGCAGTGTTAACACCACAGCCGCGGACTTCGGGGCGCGAAGCCTCGCCGCAATAGCATTGGCCTTCCGCCGCTGCTTCTTGGCCTTGCTCTTAGCCGCTTTCTTGGCCCGCCGCTTCTCTCCAGCAACCTGCCACTCGGCCTCGGCCACAGGAGAGTCCGAGGGTGGGGGTGGGGGCGGTTGCGGCGCCACTGGCGCAGCAGCCTTAGCCGCTCCCCCTCCAGCCTTCCTCCTACCCCTCTTCGCCGGGGCCGACTTCGTCGTCGCCGGCGTCGCAGGTGCCGGCGCCACAGGCACTGGCGCGGCTCCTCCCTTGGCCTTCGCCGCCTGGCCAGACGTTGCCGGGCCGGCAGCCACCGCGGCTGCGTAAGAGGCCGCCTTCTGCCGGCCCGGGGCCTTCTGTGTCGCCGCTGTTGGGGGGCGCCGGACCATGTCCTCCAGGGTGGAGAACTGCCTCCGGAAGGGAGCCAGCTCCTGCCGCACCAGGTTTCGCACCTGGCTCAGCACCAGGCTCCCCTCCAGAGGCGCCGGACTCAGCCCCCCTTGCAGCTCCTCAGAGGCCGCTCTGGCCATCCCCGCCAGGTCCCTCCGGAGCGACTCATTCTCCCGAACAAGTCGCTCCGTAAGAACCGCGAGGCGGGCGACCTCCGCCCGCAACTCAGTCGCCTCTTTGGCCTCCTTTGCCCCGCCGACGTTGGTTGCCGCTGCCGCCAGGATGGAGGCTTTGGCCGCGCTGATGGCCTCCCGCTTCGAGGACTGCTTCCTCTTGAAGGCCACAGCGCGAATCGCGGCCTCCACCACCTCCTCAAATTTTCTGCCTCTCTCAGCAGCGGGAGGTACCTCTCCCGGGGGTTCTGAGTCGTCAGAGTCGAGAGGAGGTGGAAGAGTAGAGGGAGCCCCACGACCGCTCCCTCCAGGGCGACGCCCCTCCTCCACCAACCTCTCGGCCCGACGCTCCGCCTCCCGGGTAGAGGGAGCCAGCCCCCTCCCTGCCTCACTGCCCCTGCCCCGCCTAGCGGTGGGGATTTTGCGGGCGGAGGCGAACTCGCCCTCGGAGGACGACTCCTTGTCATCCTCCCGTCTGGGCCGCTTGCGGAAGAACCTCACGCTCTCCGCAGCAGCCCCCCCTTCCTCGTCTCCAGAGCCCGCCGAGCTGACCGTTACTAGGTCTGGCGCGGAGCCGGAATCCGACTCCGCACCACCCCGGCGCTCAGGCGAACCCTCCTCTTCGCAACCGTACGCCATCAGCTCCTTAAAGGAAGCGGACTCGGATGACGACGATTGAGAGCCTCCTCGGCTCGTGTTGCCACTGGCAAGCGGAAGGCGTTTGGTGCCCACCCCAGAGTACGGAGGGCAGCCCGCCGAAGCGGGGTGGGATTCCCCGACCGCTGAGCAGTCGGGACCCACCTGGGGACTCATTTTACAATCGCCTTTTTTCATGTTTTGTTCCTTTTAAGGGTGCGGTCCCTTTTCGCTCCGCCCCTTCTCAGGGCCCTCTCTCCTAACCTCACCTCTCCACCTGCTCGCTGCTCCCACAGTCACGTCTGATGATCAGACGCGTACCAAAGAGCAGCGAGCAAGCGTGTGTCTCTCTTGGTCTGATCCCTCACTTGCGACCTTCCGGCATGAGTGGCTCTACCGGGAAAGCTCGCAAGATCATTGGGACGCTCAAGCCCCACCACGACGACAACGTGGAGACACATTCGGTGGGGAGTACGAACGTATCTGTTGCCTATGATCATGGCCTGAGATTTAGTTGGGTGGATCTGCAATCCAAATGACTCAGCCCAAGTGTTGATACAAGCCAGGTCACGATTCATAGCAGAATCCGCCTCGGCTAAGGTAAAATGTCGGTAAAGAGCTACGTACCTCCCTCGTGTCCTCCGGGTGACACAGTGTTGACACCCGGGCGTGTCCTCCCGCCAAATTTAAAACATGTACCTCCCGAAACATCCTTTTCCGGTGAGTATCGCGTCAAGCGGAAGGTGAGGATGCCGTGACGCCTCTCCAACCACTCCACGCTACGTACCTTCAAATAATCGTTCAAATAACGCATTGTTATGCTTTTGGTATTATTTCTTATAATCATGCTTTGACATTTATACTCACAGTAAAATGCCTCACATTCTTCCGTGATTGTAGGTACGCACCGTAGCTAAATCAGTGATAGGCAAAATATATATTTTTAAATCTCAAACACCTAGTCATATTGACAAAATATGCAGTATCCGGTCGACATATGTTTGCAATCAAAATTAATATATGTTTATTTTGGTAAAACTAAAGTAATAAAACTGTAAGTAGATCGCAAAATAAAAAGATGTAGAGACTGAAATAATTTGCAGAGGCATTTGAAACACTGGTTGGGTATTTGACGATACTTGTTTTGCAACTGGCGAAAATTTGCTCTAATTTGAACGAGCGTACTTTTAAGAGAGTTATCGGAATTTTGACATGCATTTACTTAAGCTATCAAAGAAATGTGTATGTTGTGGGTAATTCGGTAACGATCAAGACGTGTGTTGGTTATTACTAGATTAGAATATTCGTGATTACAGTTTTGCTTGATACTCTGAATGAAATAATAAGGATTGTTAATTAGGATTTTGGTTGTAAATTATGATATTTTTAAAAGTGTGTAGAATCTGAAGAAGGTCATCCGATAATCCAAAAGTAAATGTAAATAAAAGATAATTTTAGATTAGAATTTATTTGTATTTACCACGAAGTCAACAAAATATACAAACTAAAATCATGCCACTTTAGTGGTGGTAGTACTGGATAGCGGGTGCAGCCTTGACAAGGAGGGGAGCAGCCTTGACGAGAAGGGGAGCGGCCTTAACATGAACAGGCGCGGCTGTGGGAGCGGTGTTGTGCACCACCGCGTTGAAACCGTGGTGGTCATCAGCAGTGTACTCCACGGTCCTGACGGAACCGTCAGCTTCATGGAAGGAGTAAGAGCCTTTCACGACATCACCGTCGCGAGACTCCTGCTGGGACTTGTTGTCGCCGGAATGGCCGTCAGCAACAGAGTAAGAGTACTCATATTTAGGGTAGGCAACCTCTTCTGGTTGAGCGACAAGTTTGGTGACAGGGGCAGCATGGTAGGCTACGGGAGCAGGCGCGGCGTGGTAGGTGACCGGGGCAGGAGCGGCGTGGTAGGCTACGGGTGCAGGCGCGGCGTGGTATGTGACGGGGGCAGGAGCGGCGTGGTAGGCAAGCTTAACAGGAGCGGCTTGGTAGGCGACGGGAGCGGAGTGGTAGGCAACAGGGGCGGCGGCAACGGCGAGCTTAGCGACGGGGGCGGAGTGGAGTTGAGCCTGGTCGTGACGCACGATGCTCTGGGATGAGACAGCCTCAGCTGGGGAGTAGTGAGCGGGTGCGGCCAGGAGACCAGCCTGGGCCGCAGCAACGAAAGCGCACAGAGCTACAACCTGGAAAATGAATAAATAATATTTAGTAACTAATTTTGTAAGCAGTATTTTTTTAGATATGTAATTATTTTTCACTTGTAACTTACTTTGGACAACATGTTGTTTCTTTTGTGATCAAAAGGTGATATGATAATCTAAATGTCGAAGCGTAACTATTTATAATACAGATTATTGCGTATTAACGAATTCTAGAGTAAGTAGTGGAAGTTGTCAAACAAGCTATAGGCAACCTTGCTTCGGGTTATATGGTAACACTAATCAATCCATTCACTGAAGGTACATCGGTGATTGCAAGAAATTTCACAAGTAGTATGTCATTTATTCATGTCAAGCTGTTATTTTTAGGCCTTCATCTAGCAGTTGACATCCTTTGGCCGATATCACATATACCTACTCAACGAAAAATAAATATCTAACACAACTTTTTTTTTGCTATAGAAATGTGCATAGTGAATAAAAGTAATAGCATCCATAATTTTATTTATTTGTTGTTGATATTTTATATAATTTGAATTTTACTGATACCTAACGAATTTATGGTTATTTTTTATATTAATTATTGCGTCTATATTAATTGAATGTAACGAATTATAATAAAATAAATAAAACACCCTTAACTAACTAAAACTAGAAAAATTTATCCGAATCACTGGCCATTGGTAATGTACCCAAGAGCTGTTTGGCAATGCTTTATTATCCTTAGTCCAAAGTAAAAGCTGGCCCTTGGCATACGAAGTGTCAACTAAACGTCTTGACAAATCTTTAAACAAGTTATGAGCACTAGGACCCCATGATCCAAGAGTTTCAACTCCAAACGGCTCGAAAATATAACTACCAACGAGGTTATTATATTTCCACCACTTGAGGTTCTCCGCAGCCGCAGCGGCAGCACCAGCACAATTACTCTGCAGAGTGGCTCGTAAACCCAAAAAACCCAAAAATAAACCTCAGCTTAGTCTTTAAATATGTATATGATGGTATCTAATCTGCTATATAACAGTTTTTCGGAAAACAATTTATTTACGCTAGTAGAACGTTGAGCTCATCAATGTTATGCTAGTGTAAATTAATTGAATCAACTTTATTGGCAGTTGTTACAAAGTATGCCAAAAAGTTAATTTTATCCTTCTATGATAAGAAGGATGATTATTATGGTCAATTCCACAATAATCGCCGGCATTTAAAACTTCAATATTTAAGCAGAACTGTCTGTTTACAAAACTAGTTATTTTCATGGAGAAAAATGACAAAGAAACTATATACATACAGGGATCGTTATGAATAAAAAACAATACAATATATTAAAACTTAATTTATTTTTTAAACTTATTGACATTTTAGTGGCAATCATACTGTGCCCTATAAAACAAAATAAATGAGTAATGATGACAGCTTGCTTTGTTTTGCATGCTCATCATTGCACCGCCTATGCTCAAGTAGGATATAGCGCTAAGTAAACAATACCTGCTGAAACGAAATGAGTTACTTAAAATCTACTGCCCTTTTAATATTGTATGCAGTGGTGGTAATTATATTAAAGTTATAATAAATAGTATTCTATTCTATTCTGATAACTAGCTTATGTAGTCTGCCTAACATTTTTTTTTAGATGGGACCGGGCGGTGCGAACGGGAATGTCAGACTTTTACTGACTAAACCCACCCGTGTTTTTCCTGCTCTGCGTTCCAGGTCCGTGGTGACTCTTTCGAACAAATTTCGCAACTCTAGCAGGCACTGACACGATTTCCTTGGGTATTCTTTTTATCCTGTGTAGAGTTATTTTCCTCTACGTCATTCGTGGTGCGTCACGCGTGACGTGACGCACCACGACGCACCGCACTGCACCGCACCGTGAAGCTTTATTTTTATACCATCTCTCTTTGTATGTGACTAAACCTGATTGACCTTGTCTCCGGTCAAAATTTTGAGATAACTGCGACTTCACTATATTTGGCGTATTCACTATATTACGTATTTTCATTATTCGGCTAAGAAATTGTATTGAAGAATGATTGCTATTGTAAGTACAAAGCTGTAGGATATTCCGAAGAAAATAAAACAAATTTTACAAATTTTGCATTTATTTAATCGTGAAGATTTTACACAAGCTAATGCACTCTTGATTATTAATGGTTTCTGATAACGTTCCTGTAAAAATGTTGCAGAATACGTTACGTATTTAATAATACGATTACACATTAAATTAGTACAACAACTCATTAAAATATGTTTGAAAGTTTCAAGTTCAAGTTTGGTTTCAATTTATACAAAATTACTTGTAAACTTTATCAATTTTTTATTATTTCAATGATGTTCTGTCTAATATACAGTGTAGTAAACTAATAAATGCATTTTTATTAATAAATCTTTATTTAAAAATAAACATATCTTTCGAATTTGATTCGGCAATTATTAGTCCAGTGATCGGAGTAGGTATTTCGGGCCAATGACCTCAGATGTATATATTATTATGGACAAGACACCGGGATCCCGGGATTTTAAATTAATTGAGAATATTTTGACATATTCAAAGAAATCTGTATTCATGTAGCAAAGTATCTGAATTTCGAACTAATTTAAATTGAATATACGTATACGTTGGGACTTATAATTTAAAAATTAATGAATAAAATTGAATTCTATGTTACTTTACTTAAACTTATATGTGTGAAAAATTGACCTCACTTACGTACCATCGCCATTTATTTCACACACATTTTATTTGAGCTTAGGAATAATAAAAATATAATTATTTTCATGCGGTCAAATCTAGTTTTATCTAAGTTCAGATATTACCCGTGACATCTGCATACATTTACACAAGTACCTTCAAAAAATCACTTATACCAACTTGTTATTCAATAGTGCTGTGTACTGCATTTAATTAAAACAAGACTTTGTTTAAAATTCTAAAGGAAATCGGCAGGAATAGTTCACACATTGATGAATATCATATCCCATGATCATTGTGTAATAGACAATTGTGTTTTGTTCACTACAAGTTATTAATACATACAAAATGATCATAACAAAATTTCTTTACAATAAAGAAGCCAAAGAAGGACCAGAAACTCTGTTCAAATACTAAAAAAGTCGCAGAGATCCATTCGTGATACACATTCTTTAGTAGCCATTGTCTTATTTGGGCACTCAATGTTTAGAATTGTATTTAGTAGTGACTAAACAATGGTTCTCAATAATGTTTACATAATTATTTGTTTTGAATTTTGTAATTGTTTACTGATCGCTGATAAACAGAATTTGGTACCCACAATGACGGACGGAGTGAATATTAGTTACTGTCACATTTAAACTCTAGTATCGCCCATTTTAGGTAACGCACCCACATCATCAATCGTCCTGTATATACAGTATGTTAACTAACAGAGGGCGTTCCCGTAAACCCGCAATAGTATAGCATCTATATATGATAAAAAAAATATTACCATTCAAAAACCAAATGTTTTTTTTTATATTAAAATATTCACTAAAAATGTTAAATTGATACGTTAAAGAAACACTCTGTATACGCGTACTTGCCGGTTTGGGCATTGCTACTACGAGTAGGTACTGTTCCGCGCTACTAATTTGATTTTAAACAGGATTTTTCGAATTGATTGCCAATTTTTTTTTTAATTCGGATTATTTTATGCTTATTTTTCTATTCTGATATTTTTATTTTAATCTATTAATGATATAGATTAACGAATTTAAGGGAACGCCCTCTGTTATTTAACATACTGTATAATATTGAAATTGGGTTAAAACACACGGGGATGATCATATTATGAATCATTGTGCGGCTAGAAATCATAAATTATTACAATTAGATTAGTTCCTTATTATTTATAATAAGAAACTACAAGGTGTTATTTGAACATACTGAAAAAATCATAAAGTTAAAGTTTTTCTTTTTATTATGGGAAATTTAAAAATAATTGCTTTTCAATACAATACTAAGCAGTCGTACTAAGTATTGTATTGTGTGTTGGATATATATATAAACAGCTGTTTCAGTTTCCCACTTTCAGATTTCAGGTCAATTTTATAAGCATAATCAGCCTTCTTAACGTTCCCCCTGCTGGAACACAGGCCTTCTCTCTAGAATAGGGAATGGGCCGTAATCTACCACGCGATCCACCATCCCCTTTATTAGGTGGATATTTAAACTTAAAAAACTCGCAACTTTTTAGATTTCAGTTATTAGTTTTAGATAGTTTCCAGATAATCAGATCGCGCGTTAAGATTCTTTCATTCAAACTTGAATATTCTGTTTAAGGTAAAAGCTCCTAATACGGCGGTAGTCAAAATCGCTTCCTATTACGGTGGTATTTCTATTTTCGAGTTTTATTCCTGTTTTATTTAGTTTAAGTACACTAAAACGTAAACTATTTATTCCAAATTTATTACTTTTTTGACTTAACTGACGTTTGCAAGTATAGCACATAGACAACACAACAAAATCAATCAGTAAGTGTAACGGCATCGAAGTGAGAGGAGTTTCCATACAAACGCGTAAAAACAAAAGTAAGTATACTAATATTTATAAACTAAGTTTTTCGTATTAATAAGCCGTTCAATTTTGTTTATGTATTATTTATAGCATTTTCCTACTATTAAACCCACTATTTAAATAGCTTGTTTCATATTTGTAACTCATTTTTTACCCAAAAAATAAGAAATAAAATACCGCCGTAATACGATACGAATTTTATAGATTAATCCTAATACGGTGGTATAACTCCGAAATAGGAAAAATACTGGGCATGTTTAATTGTTTATAACTTTCAATTTATTAACTTATTGAATTAGTTCCAAGTTTAGTTAAAATAATTATTAATGTCATAGATTAGAAACCATATTCTGCGGTATGTGTTCTTAATTAGAAATCTTGTTAAATATGACAACTGTTGAGTACAAAATGTTGGTTTCTTAGAAGGGGTAAAAATAGAAAGGTGTATTTTAATTTATCACAAATCATTTATTTTGTATAACTGTTGACTTGAGTTTTACACATCTGAGCCAAAAAACTGTTATCGTTTGATTAAGCATTTACACTCTTTGTTTATCGAAATTTTAATAGGCCAGAATAAGGATTATTAAAAACACGAGTAGTTTTCCTATTACGGTGGTAGTTATTTCCAGGTAACTCTGTATTAGGTTATATGATCTCCTATTACGGCCCTATTCATAGAACATAACATCAACATTAACATCGTATTTTAATATGAGAGAATCCTAGCGGATTCACATGTTAAAATACAATAGTAAAAAAAAATGAGCACAGCGAAGTCTATCTGTATAGAAAGATCTTTCTATACAGACCGATTTCGCCTCGCTCATTTCTTTCATTTTACTGAACATTAAAAAAAAATCAACCTTATTTTAATAACCCAAAACTCTTTTCAAAACGTGTGTGTGAATGCACAGTTATGCTATATTTGTAATTTCATTAAAAATGAATCAATGTAATCAAATCAATGGTCAATGAATGAAAAACTTACAATTTACTAACACATTAATATTATTTAACTAGCTGCTGTCCGCGACTTCGTCCCCGTGGAATCCCCGATTTTAAAACATTCTTTATCGCTGCGCTGCTCCTATTGGCTTAAGCGTGATGATATATAGCCTAAAGCCTTCCTCGATAAATGGTCTATTCAACCCAAAAAGAATTTTTCAATTAGAACCAGCAGTTCCTGAGATTAGCGCGTTCAAACAAACAAACAAACTCTTCAGCTTTATAATATTAGTATAGATAAGTATTATTTGTACGAAACTTCAATGAATATAATTTCAGACCCTCCGTATTAGGAGCCGTCTACCGCAGTATTAGGCTCTGACCAAAATCATACCTCCGTATTAGGGAAAATCGACCCGACTATTTGAATATTTTTTTTAAATAAGAAATATCATGAAAAGAAACATAGACTCAACAGTAATACAAAATGTAAGTTCCACTTTTGACGATGAAGTTGTTTGGCACCTTTAAAAATACTTACAAATTCTTATCTTTGTTTCTTACTTTCAAGTGTTGCGAAATACCTCCGTAATAGGTGCTTTTACCTTACTTATCTAATAATGTCAAGTTTAAATTTGATTAACCTAAGGAATAACATTTTTCAAATAAATAAATCTGCTCTTTTCAACCCTAAAAGTTTTAATTTACATAAAGCTCTCCGTAGCGCTCGCTTATTTTAGAAAAGGTTTTTGTGCAAAAATTACTTAAAGCGATTAAAAAAAAAGAGGAAGGTTCCGCTTTGCGCAGAGGTTTTTTCTTCGCTTTTGCTACCTCATATCTCTGGCATTTTAACTGGATTTATTTCAAAGAGTTGTCTGAGGAAAAACTTAGATCGACATATTAACCTCAATTTATAGTATAAATTCATATTCCTTCTCATCTTCTATTTACATTTAGCCGGTAACCTAAATTTTCATTTGATATCTGTAACTTTAAAAGGGTTTTTGACATTACGAGTACGTTGTTGGTAGAATTTACAAAAATACAAATTTACATATAAACTAACAAAATTTCAGTTTTACAAATTAATTATATTTTGAGAGACTGAGTTTCATCATTGAGTGATTGAGGGAGGATTCTGAACTGGTACTTGAAGTTAAGTAGGTATGTTTCAAACCTACTGTTGAACACTTCTGCCATACATACAATTTGATAAATATCTAATCAATGTCTTATTTTTTTGTTGCGAAAATCGTGTGTTAGTTACATTTGATCAACATCGTCTAGACTTTATCCAACTGTGTTTAGTGTTGAATTTGGCTTACAGCCTAAGGATGCAGAGCGAGAGAGTGACGTGTGTGTACGGAATGTAAAAATGTTTTTATGTTATTATCCCCATGCAACACCAATTTTATAAACACCATCAATTGTACCAGCTTTATAAGATGCAGACACATAGTAAAAAAAAACGATAGTGTTGTACAAAACTAAACCAGAGCCACAGCATTTACAATAGCAGGCCTAAATTAATTGTTATGTTTGAAAATCATTAATTCTTTGTTGTGGCACATAAACTACATGATCTCATGTGAGTGGGGCAATATATACAAACAAATCTGTCAAATCAATACAAATTATACTTAAATGCTATACTCAAAAATGTAGGATTGATGTGCGCCGCTGGTAGTTACCTTTCCTGTGATGCTTGACTGGGAATAGCATAGTTTTCTTATTCTGTTCTTGATACGTTTGCGGCATGTAAACCTGTGGCCTTGGTGGTCTTCCGAAGGGTTCAGGGTATGCGCGAGCGTAGGCTGGCACCTTCGGAGGCACCTGTCCCGGACTATACACTCTCGCAATGTTCAGGTGTAGTCTATGATACTTGGGGTGCGATGAGTAGCGTTTTGATTTGTCCTGCACGGGTAGATCGGTTTCTACGCTGCAATATTTTTGTGATATCAATACATTGCATTCAACGTTGAAACAGTTTTCGGTTGGAGGTTTTTGACTGACACATTGATACTCGCATATTCAGCAGAGAAGCGTAAGCGATAAGTAATGTGGAATTAAGTAACGCTTATGTGGAATATGCACCCATGAGAGCAACTATTGAACACACAATATACTAATACCACTTATTACGCAACGGGATAAAGAATTATAAATATTTAGTTGTGTTTTAAATACTTACGAATTGGGGCTTATAACATAATGTTCTTTGCTTAAGGTCAAAGGCTTGACCTTGTTGACTGAAGTAAGTTCAATCAACGGCATTTCCGTCGTCAATGCCAAAGATTTGAAGTCTAGGTTAATTCCGATTGGTTTGTTGTAGTCGTTGGCCTGAAAACACGCAAGTTAATAATTAATTTATAAAATAAGCTAAATAGATTATCAGATACATCTTATTTAACTATAAACGAATGATAAGAAAAACAACTTCTTTTTATAGGTATCGGTTAAAGCTTCTGGTAAGAAGTTACTTCAAAATTTCAGTATACCTTGTACACCATACATCTATGATTAATTATTCGTGATGATAATACCTATATGACTTAGCAAGTACAATATTTAAACTAATAGTCTCAATAATATATTTTAAACTACCAGCCACCTCCGGCTCCGCCCGCGCAAAAGGTAACATACTCTCGGGATACTACGCATAAAAACCGCATCAAAATTGATTTTGATTCGTTTTTTTTAATAGATAGAGTGATTGAAGAGGAAGGTTTATATATATATAAAACATGCATATTATAGTAGATAAAACATTAGTATCTACATTGCACCCGTGCGAAGCGGGGGCGGGTCGCTTTTAGTTAGTATAGATAGTAAAATTATATTACCGGTTTTTGTTTAACATTTGGTTCTGAAATTCTATACACAGCATTGTGACCCGGGCTTCGACTGGCTGATGATTTCGCTTTAGGTTTATAATCCGGGGCATAGCATTTCTTATCCGTAGCCTCTGTCCGGGGCTCCAAGTGTGATTTGCCATATTGTCTTGATTTTTTTGTTCTTAACAATTCGGTTGGTTCCACGGAACTACTGCTGTGCGTTGCCGTAGGATTTGTGTATTCCTTCATTCCTTCACGTAGTGGAGCGTACTGCAGCTTCCGAAACATACTATTTGCAGATCTAACAAATCGTGATTTTGAACTACTGTAATCATTATCTTGACCATATTTTAAGATCATCGGAAAAATGACGTGCCTCTTAAATGGTTCTGCAGGCGTTAGAAGTTCTTGTTCACTTAGGAGCTCCGATAATAACGTTCGGTGATCAGCTGAGCATATTGTTATGAATGCTATTGTTATTACCTGAAAATTTAAATCTATAAAGCAAAAATATTTAAATGAACTTTCTTTTAAAACACCTGTATATAAATAAACAGCCGACCAAGTACGAGGGTTCCGATCTAATCAGATTTCTTTAACATTTTACTTCAAAACCAGCACAAAACAGACTTTAGTAGGCTCTTCTATAGTCGTAAATAATGTAAATCAATCAGCCAGTCAAAATACTTATCTTGACTTTTTAGGATAATACTTATTAGTCAAATAACTTATATATACACAAAAGTGTCTGTAAATGGTCTATCCATTTACAGACACTTTTTAAATTACCAAGGTCTGTCAAATAGATGAAGCTAGCGATAAAAATCAAGAACTATGAAAAAAAGGTATTGTTTCTTAATAACCTAAAATGTATTGAAAAAAAAATATGAAAAAGAAATTATTGGTCCACCACTATTTCATATGAGGACCTACCATACTTTAGTAAATAGTCTGGGGCAGAAAAACAGGTATAAGATTGATGAGCTTTTTCTCAAGGCCATTTGGAACCCTAAAAATCTGCATAATTCTTAAATATTATTTACCTTGAAGAACATCATGTCTTGTACAGAAAAAAAAAATCACTTAAAATTATCCATTCACAAAAGAAAGAGTTTTCACGTACACATAAATACCTCCTTAATATTCAATTAATTTTAGACAAAAACACGTTTTCTATCACTATACGCATTTCTTTTGTTTCGAAGTTATTCACAAGATGAAAGCGTATCGTCTCTTTTCAGTACAAGAGTCGTCTGAGAGCGGCGCCTGTTGACAGATTCAATTGTCTATGTTTATTAGAAGAATGTTTTCATTCACATTCAATGAATGATATCAGTGGATGGACTATTATTCCAAGTACGTCCATTGTTTATACTTTCTCAAAGGGAAGTCGTTACGTCACCCTTAACAGATTGTGGAATCTTTGATCGTGAAGCGGTTCTCAAATAAATATTGATTGACCAGTTTAAAATTAAATTGTTTTTCTTATTTCTCAGACATTAACAAAGAGTGCTGTATCTGAGCGAGAAATTGGAAAATTAATTTTTAGCCTGACCCGCTCTTGATTAGATTTTTAAATCTAATCAAGAGCGGGTCAGGCTCGCGCGGAAATCATTAACATCGAAACATATATAACATGATAAAACTTTAAAGCCATAAAATTCTCAAGTATCTATAGTCGTTGTGTTTGTAAGATTTTGCACGATAGACGAGGCAATACTATGATTTGAGTTTGTAATTGGAAAAAACACTTTTCACTGTAAAAAAAATACGTGTTTCGTTCTATCATCAAATATGTTGCGGTCGTCAAAATACGCTTGCTCTTTGCGTGATGAATGTCCATAGGTATATGTATAAACACCTATTGTGTCCGATTAACCTTGTGTTTACCAGTTACTAAAACAAACATTTACGTTTTATAAATTCATTCCTTTTTCGTTATCTTTAAATTATTAAGTAACGAAAAGTTTACGTTTATCATTCAAATACAAATTAACGTCTAGAATGATCTCGGCCTCCAGCCGGGATCATTCTAGACGATCAACTAGATTTTTTGTTTTACTTTCTAGAGTCTAGCAAGAGTAAAATAATCCCTACTGGTGTAGATGAATAAAAACCTCCTGCGTGGGAAAAATAGTTCATTTTAATAATAGGATTATATTGAAATCATTGTTACGAAAACGAATTAGCTTATGTCATAGCATTACTATACATACTAGAAGATAAGTTGTTGACACGGCTACGATGTGGGTCGAAAGCTCGAGGTAAAATGGCAGCCCAAGATACAAACATATAGCGTCCTAACTTCTACTTACTTAGTTAGCTCCTAGTTTTTGAGATTTTTTTGGAAATTTTTCCGGCCCTCGAGATACAGCCGCTCCTAGTTCGGAGGCCACTGTGTAGTGGTAAGTACAAATATTATTTAGTTGTATTAAGAAATTGTTCGTAACCATAGTTCAATTTGTATTTTATTTTCAGTTTGTTTTAAAATGCGTTGTTTGCTTTTTTATTCACCATGTACATTGATAGATGACGACCTCTGGTTTTTTTTATAATTTACTAGCAGCGCCCCGCGGTTTCACCCGCATAGTTCCCGTTCCCGTGGGAATACGGGGATAAAATATAGCCTATGTTACTCAAGGTGAATGTAGCTTTCTAATGGTGAAAGAATTTTTGAAACCTGTCCAGTAGTTTTTAAGTTTATTCGTTACATGTCAAAATACAAAAATCTTTCTTCTTTATAATATTAGTATAGATTTAACTCTTTTTCTTGTTTTTTCCAATCAGATTTTGTGAATCTACGTTGGCAGGTATCCTGACGCTGTTAAACGTACCGTTTTCATACTACACTAGTGATCACACTATTAGTGATCTCACTAAATGCTTTTTCTATCCAAGATAATTCGGATTTTGATTTCAGGTTCGATTAGAATATATTTTACTTTCTCGTTAAAACTTATTTGAAATTCGGTGAGTAACTTTTACACAAATATTATGTTTCATCCGAAGTTTCGTTTCATGCAAAATAAATAAAGTGGGTCGAAAAAAAAACATTTCAATAAAAACATTAATTACTACCACTATCATCTCCTCCATTTGCAGAAAACAGAATATTCTTCCAAATTGCAGCACATCACCAGTGTTTGAGTCTGAAAAGTCAAAATCGCTATGCCTATTCTTTGCACCACAGATTGTAAGTCCATACTCGTGACTGAATTGTAACATATTTTAAAATGAGTAGGTACCGTAATCAGTGACGCGAACTGCTTAATAATGTGTCGGCCCTGACCTTTTAAGTGGGTCATAAAAACTTTCGACATTAATATTAATATTGAAAAACTTTCAAAAACTTTTTTTTTTTCAAGCTTTTATCAAATCTGTATAGTTAGTTAATATTTATGGGTCATATCTCGCAATTGAGTTTTACAACGGTAATCCCCAATCCAATGAGTACAAATTGTACGTAACAGGTTTGGATGATAGTGCACAGTAGGCTCAGTAGCATTATAAATCCGATATGATGGAATTTTGACAACACGGTTGGCGCAGTGGTTGAGCATTCGGCTGCTGCGCCACGTGTCGTGGGCTCGATCCCCGCACGGAACAAATGTTTGTATGGCCTACAGATAATTGTTCCGGGGCTGTGTATGTGAGTTTACATGTTTGTGAACGCACCTACGATATAGGAGTAAATCCTAGTGTGGGGCAACGTTTTTGTTTTATAAAAAAATTAAAGGATGCGGATTGCTGAAAGGTACATGAAAAAAAAATTACTAGCTTGTTTAAAAACTGTTTCTTTTTTTAATTTGTAATTTTCTCCATCACTCGAACAATCTAATGAATATGATTTTATAAACATGTATGTGTGTAGCTATAGATTTAAAAACCTGTTGGCCCAAAAAATAGCTGCATTTAACCTACCTAACTAACATATCATCGTACCATCCTGTATAGCCTGTTTTGAAAGCAAGCCGGGGCTTTAGAAATTCATTTCCCACAATTACTATAGTGTTATAAAATATAATAAAATAATATTATGAAGATCTTACACAAAGAAAACTATTCAACTTCCTCTATCCTTCAGTGTGGGAATATCTTTAACTTTATTGATAGCATTCAGTGGCGTGCAGTGGTTCGAGTTAGGGTAGGCCAGAGAAAATGACCAAAAAAAACGCACCACATTATTTAGGGTTGAAATGTGGTGTTATTTTTTTTTTAATAGGCTATTTAAAAAAAAACAAAAAAAAAACTCATTTTTATTAAAAATCAACCCTGAATAATGTGGTTATTTTTTAAAATTTATTTGGACATTTTCTCTGGCCTATACCCTAACTCAATGCAATGCTAAGCATTGCATTGATGATGAATGAAAAAAATCATCATCATTGAATAAACTGGATGATGCATTTGTCTATGTAAACTGCGTGAAAATCTTATGTTTGTGAATGAATGAATCATCTTCATTGCATAATGTTAAGTTCGTAGACCGCATGTTGAGGTCACGAAGAGATCCATGACATTAAACCGTTCATAAACGTCTTACACGGAATATGACGTGTATAGTATTTACTTGCAATCATATGTATTTTACAGTAAAAGCGTAAAATAATAACAGTAACTTACCAAAGTAATATTTTTTAACGAAAACTGCAAAAAGGATCTCGAGTAAACACTGTAAAAACGTTTCCAGGTCAAACATTACGAAAAAACGTAATTTTTCGTTTTATCTACGTGTTCAGTGCGTCATTTTTTTATTGCATTGCATTTCAAAGTAACTGTGACAACTAGGCAATCGATGTTTTACCTAATACCACCCATATTCTTCTCCAAGATTAATGTTTCACAGTCGCAAATTAAATTATGTGGCTGCTCTAACCATTGTTAAGTTATTATAATTGGTATTAGATTGAGTAAGAGTTCGAATAAAACTTTGAAGTCGCTCCGTGACCCGTCGACCTTGTCTCACCGAAAATGCAAACGCAAGGTATAAAAACCGATTACAGCGTGTGCAATATATCATTAGTATCTCAAATTATAATCATAACAACATGTTCTCTAAAGTGAGTTCTAACAAAAAATAGAGATATTTAATTATTTTTTTTCATAATAGGTCCCTTTCTTACAGTATGTTGTGTTGTAGATCGTAGCCCTGAGCGCGGTGTTGGCGGTGTCAGCAGCTGGTCTGCTTCCCGCGGCGCACTACTCCTCTGCTGGTGCTGTCTCCTCCCAGAGCATCGTGCGCCACGATGAGGCTCAGCCCGCCGCCCACGTGGCTCACTTGGCCGCCCCAGTCCACTACGCCGCTGCCCCCGCCCAAGTCCACTACGCCGCTGCCCCCGCCCAAGTCCACTACGCCGCTGCTCCCGCTCAAGTCCACTATGCCGCCGCTCCTGTCCACTACGCTGCTCCTGTCGCCAAGGTGATCGCACCCGCCCAGAAGGTGCTCGTCTCTGCCCAGGCTGAGGAATACGTAAGTATAGCAGACACCTAATTCTTGTGACTACGCATTTCTACCTTATTTTCCTCTAGATGAAACTTATCTTTGACGTGTTTGATGACAGGCCCACCCCAAATACGACTTCTCTTACTCCGTGGCTGACGGACACACCGGCGACAACAAATCCCAGCAGGAGTCTCGCGACGGCGACGCTGTGCACGGCGAGTACTCGCTGGTGGAGGCTGACGGCTCCGTGCGTCACGTTCAGTACACCGCTGACGACCACAACGGCTTCAACGCGGTGGTGTCTAACTCCGCGCCTGCGCACCATGCGCCTGCACACGCTGCACACGCCCCCGTGCTCCTCGCTCACCACCACTGAGAGCGTCTCTTGTCCTAGAAACGATGTCGTAGAGATTATTTATTTATAATAAAATGACCAATTTGTACAAGTACAAAACCGAAAACCTTTTTTTACTAAGAATTTTTTACTCGCAAATACTTACAACGCAAAACATGTCCAAAAAAAAGTTTTTTCAGAACAATTACAAACCACATTATTGTTCGTACCTTTAAATTGTAAGGACTTTAAAACTACAAAATACATTCAAAACAAAAAAGGCACAGTAATTATGAACGATAAGGGCATTTATGAAATAACTGTCAAAGAAGTCAGAAATTCATATCCAAAAAATGGCACCTGGGCCATTTTTTGGATATGAATTTCTGACTTGCCTACTGAGCTTGCCTACTGAGCTCTGGAAATATCTAAAAGGGGACGGAGAGATATGGCTCTGCAAGTTATGCAATAAAATTTATTGAAAACCGAGACAATGCCCGATGTTTGGAGAAAGAGTGAATTTGTCCCCTTCTACAAGAGCAAAGGAAATGTTCGAGAATTTGTAAATTATTGTGTAAAAGTCACATCACCCAAATATTCTGAAACGAAACCTAAGTGAACAACTTGATATCCAAATTAACTTAACAGAAAATCAGTTCAGTTTTAGTTATGGGAAGGGAAAAACGGACGTCATTCTTGAAATCAGACTGATCATAATAATAATAATTGTTTCGATCGTGTGCCGGTAACCATATTACGGCAAGCTCTGAGGGCTCAATATTTAACTGAACACTATATAAAACTCATTATGAAAATGTACTATAAAGTGCAAACCTGTGTCAAAAGTCCAGCCGGCCTATCGAAGGGCGAAATCAAAGTAACATCAGTTCATCAAGGTAGCGTACTAAGTCCCGTGCCAATCAATATCACGAATAACTACCAAACCGTCAAAATTCATGGAAATTTTTATATCATCCGCATATAAAAAGTTCCATGGCCTAAATTTCTCATGTTGATCCCATGTCAGACAGCAAAATCGAAATTCAAGTGTGGTCATGGAGAAAACTTCTAGAGTTAAACGGATTACCTACGCATAAGCAGAACCAAGACAGAGCATATACGTATGCAACGGTATGTAACTTCAATCCCGGTGAATCTATACCATCAAGCGTGGAAGTAAAATTGGATGGAGTTGCCCTACCTTTTATTTATTTTTTTCTAGATGGGACATCATCAAAATAATTACTTCTCCCGCTCTGACCGGAGCGGAAGGGAGTGTCAGACTCTTACTGACTAAAACCCACCCGTGGTCCTTCTTGTGCCCTTTGCGTTCCAGGGCCGCGGTGACTCTTTCGAACAAAATACGCAACTCTAGCAGACACTGACCCTATGGGGCCCCGTCTTCGTTGCTGACGGCTCTTTGAGGCGCGCGTGGAACACAATGCGCCGTCGACTCGGGCCTGGTTGCTATCAAACGGCAAACCACCCATTCGCAATTGCGCTCGCCATCCGAAAGCCCGCGCCTACGGTGGCCGGGAATCGCCCTGCGTTTCCCGACGCCCGAAACGTCTTCTTTTGTTGCGGCGGCTGAAGCGTGAGGTTTTCCTCTCTCGCACGCATTCCGCCTCCTCCTTCACTAGCATTACTGCTTCGCAGAAGGAGGTGACCGCTTCCCATGCCTTTTCGCTCCGGACCATGGTTTGAACAAAGGCTGGACGCAAGAGGTCGCCGCCGCCGATCGCCTACCAAACCCTATCCTAACTTACTCCCAATGATTACCAAGAAGACAATAGCCCATGATAATACTTTACCATATTGATACCTATTCAAATTAAAAAAGTTTCATTGAACTTGATTAATACGTGTTGATGACTTCTACTTATAAGTTCAGCGATCTCATAAAGCACATAATATCGGCATAACCGCAGACGGCGTGTCGTAATATTACTAGACCATCTTCACGTTTTTGTATCGCAAACTTATGAATGAGTGAATCATCTTCATTCATTACATAATGATAAGTTCGAAGATCGCATCTTGAGGTCACGGTGAACGATTCATATCATTCAAGTCAGAGAGATATAGAGTAAATATAGTGACATCTAAATAATTATTTTGATACTATGCAAAATGCTAATTTAAGTTAGGCCAAAATGGCGCAATTAGAACAACAAGCAATATCTGTCATAATACATCACTACAAGAACTAGACTAGAAGAAATTGTGCAACAAATTACGAAATGGTATCCTACGTTTAAAGTTTCTTATTAATACATGTTTGGTAGGTACGTGCTGAGAAAGCTTCCAAATGATCTATGAAGTCATATCGTGACCCGTCGACCTTGTCGCGCCCAAAACATTGAGCGCAACATATATAAGCCGATCTTAACACATGTTGTGCATCAGTTGTGTATCAGATTGTCATAACAACATGTTCTCTAAAGTGAGTTAAAAATAATATCACAGAAAATATGTGAATAGTTTTGCTGTGGACTGACAGACCCTATGTTAACTATGTTGTGTGTTGTAGATCGTAGCCCTGAGCGCGGTGTTGGCGGTGTCAGCAGCTGGTCTGTTGCCCGCGGCGCATTACTCTTCGGCTGGTGCCGTCTCCTCTCAGAACATCGTGCGCCACGATGAGGCTCAGTCCACCGCCCACGTGGCTCACCTGGCCACCCCGGTCCAATACGCCGCTGCCCCCGCTCAAGTCCACTACGCCGCTGCCCCAGCTCAAGTTCACTACGCCGCTGCTCCCGCCCAAGCCCACTATGCCGTCGCCCCAGTCCACTATGCTGCTCCCGTTGCCAAGGTGATCGCACCCGCCCAGAAGGTGCTCGTTTCTGCCCAGGCTGAAGAATACGTAAGTATAACAGACAACCAATTTAATGCTTGTGACGACGGCTGCCACATGGATTCCTTGATGAATATGATTTTTGACATGTTTGATAACAGGCTCATCCCAAATACGAGTACTCTTACTCCGTGGCTGACGGACACACCGGCGACAACAAGTCCCAGCAGGAGTCCCGCGACGGCGACGCTGTGCACGGCGAGTACTCGCTGGTGGAGGCTGACGGCTCCGTGCGTCACGTTCAGTACACCGCTGACGACCACAACGGCTTCAACGCGGTGGTGTCTAACTCCGCGCCTGCGCACCACGCGCCAGCACACGCTGCGCACTCCCCCGTGCTCCTCGCTCACCACTGAGTGCGTCTTAGAAACGGCGCCTAAGAGTTCGTAAAAATGCGACTCATTGTAAATAGTATTTAGTAATTTATAATAAAAATGCAAGTTATCTAAAACGAAACTGTCTATTTATTACTCCGTTGACTTAATTAATATTTCAAATATCAGGAAATATACACAGTGATGCAATTTTCATCACACGTAGCTCTTACCTTCGAGCCTTTCTGAGTCCAGAGGTTCCCAGTTCACTTTGGTCGCTCTGGCATTATTGTATTTGATGTCATTCATTCTTTCTAAACGTTCACTGTCATCATTTATAAAAAAATCGCACAATTTATACATACAGTTGATGAAACACTGTTGACATTGTTATTTTTTTTCTACGAATAAGGACATAACAAAACATGTGAATTGGTCAAAAAATTTACTAGGGGAAAGAACTTTGATGGTAATTCGCTGAAAAGATATTTCGATATTAAATACGCTAAAAAGATACTTCGATGTTAATAAATAAGATTAATTTGATGAAAAACATATGTAAAAATACTTTTCAATAAAGAAGAAATGACTGTAGTTTTATGGAAAACAAATTCAATCAACAGATTTTCTGTAAAAGGGGACAAGTCCGCTCAGACGTTCAACTCAGTCAGAATCAAGCGAGGCGACCACCAGAAAAACGCCGAGTCAATGAATTTTGACAAGTCCCGGAGTAACGATTCAACTTACGTGGATCCCGCAATTATTAAATCTGAAAAGAACAGATAGAAAAAACAAAATTTCCATTTCTCACCCATCAAGCAGAAGGCAGAGCAGAGCTAGCCCAATAGGCACCAAGAAGCATATATACAATTGGTTAAGCACAATTGCCAACCACCACATTACCGAATTGTATATTAAAATTAATAATATACTAAATGCTACTAATAATCTTTTAAGGGTTTTTTCATACGATCTAAGTATAAATTAGAGATCTCACGCATATTGGTTTTGCCGGATACCGAACACTAAATATTTGATTATACCTACTCTCGGCTAAAGTGATGAATATTCGGAGACACTGAGTACATTTTGCGGTCGACCAGTCCCGACCACTGAATTGGACAGCAGACGGTTACAACGGTTGGTCAGCCAAAACGAAACAATAAAATTTAAAACAATAAAATCATATTCAGGACTTACCACTGGCAGATTTAAGCAATAAATATGACGTTTTTTTTTTCATGATTTGGTATTAGGTCGAATATTGCGAAGCATTCGGCTGAATACCGGATAGTAAAAAAAGTAGCCGAATAGGCCGAATACCGAATAGTGGGAACTATTCGGTATTCGTCCTATATTCGTGGCATCTGTAATTCGGAGTTACTCTTATAACCTTAGAAATGACTAGATCAAGATTCCAATTTTTTTTTTGAGTGGGAAGTCATCAAATCGCTTTTTCTCGATGGAGCGGAAGAGAGTATCAGAATTTTGTTGTCTAAAACTCATCTTTATTTCAAATGCCTGTTGCATTCCTGAGCCGCGGTTATTCTTTCGAACGAATTCCGCAACAGACTAATTCAGAGGTAACGACTTTCTTCATTGGTGTTCAACTGCTGATGTATTATTTGAATGAACGCCAGCTTAGAATTGATTATGAAATGATACTCACGGCGAAAAATATGTAAAATCGTTGTGCCAACTTAAATTTTAATTTTGAGTGAGTTTTGCATGTTACAGTTGGTCGAAAACTCGTTAAGTCTACTTTTAAGCATGATTTTCTTGAACTTCGTTAAATTTACTTTCGTGATCCTTTCCTTACAGCTTCAGAGCATCAATAATTACAGAGTGAACGTTTACGGCCGAAACCAATAACCGATCTATCACATACTGGAGATAGAAAAACAAATGAAACAACAGAAAAATTATGTAGGTTTTCTGTTGTTTCATTTGTTTTTCTATCTCCAGTATGTGATAGATCGGTTATTGGGAACGGCCGTTAGACGAATAGAAGTGTGGATAGACGGACGGATAACAGTTGCTTTTTCTTAAAAAAAGAGCCCTAAGAAGAAGCAATGAAGTTCTTCAATAGTCTGTGAATCGATTAGATTGTTTTATTTTTGTTAATTACCGGAAGTACATATATTAGCTATTATTTTGTAGAACTTTATGGACAAATTTGACTATTTTTATCGGTAGCAGTAGCACCGGTCAAAGCAGCACCCATTCGCTTATCAGTGTATACTGTTAAGGCAATGGATATAATTATCTGAAAATTTATATTCGAAAGTTGTAAGCCAATTTTAATGTAATTTGAAAGTATGGGCTCCTGTGTTATTTTTCCAAGTAGTTTCTCACTATTCACTTGGCCATTAAATAAATCCTAATACTGTATCATTTTAGACAACGCCCACATCGATCACCTGTTGTCGCTTGTTTAGGGTAGTTTTTTTCTTAGATAGTTTGATAGGTAGTTCAGGTAAAAAAGATAATTTTCATTTGCTTCTTTTATTATAATAAATAATCACTATTTACTAGGAGACGCGTTCTATACGAACTCTTGGGCATCGATTCTAAGACTAGAGCCGCTCTTAGTGGTGGTGAGCGAGGAGCACGGGGGAGTGCGCAGCGTGTGCTGGCGCGTGGTGCGCAGGCGCGGAGTTTGATACCACCGCGTTGAATCCATTGTGGTCGTCAGCGGTGTACTGCACGCGACGCACGGAGCCATCAGCCTCCACCAGCGAGTACTCGCCGTGCACAGCGTCACCGTCGCGGGACTCCTGCTGGGACTTGTTGTCGCCGGTGTGTCCGTCAGCCACGGAGTAAGAGAAGTCGTATTTGGGATGGGCCTGTCATCAAACACGTCAAAGATCAGATTTATCTAGAGGATAATGTGGTAGAAATGTGTAGTAACAAGAATTAAGTTTCTGATATACTTACGTATTCCTCAGCCTGGGCAGAAACGAGCACCTTCTGGGCGGGTGCGATCACCTTGGCGACAGGAGCAGCGTAGTGGACAGGGGCGGCGGCATACTGGACTTGGGCGGGAGCAGCGGCGTAGTGGACTTGAGCGGGGGCAGCGGCGTAGTGGACTTGGGCAGGGGCAGCGGCGTAGTGGACGGGGGCGGCCAGGTGTGCCACGTGGGCGGTGGACTGAGCCTCATCATGGCGGACGATGTTCTGAGAGGAGACGGCACCAGGTGAGGAGTAATGCGCCGCGGGTAGCAGACCAGCTGCTGACACCGCCAGCACTGCGCTCAAGGCTACGATCTACAATACAAAAATATTCTTAGTCGAGTCACGTCACATTTATCGATCTCCAACACGTAATGATGTTTTCACGAAAATTCAGGTTTGGAACCATTTTGTTGGTAATCACTTTATCAAACACTTACTTTGGAGAACATATTGATGTGTTTATGTGAGGTTCACAACTGATGCATTGTACGAGCTAAGAGCCGTTTATATAGTAGTGGAACATTGGGTGTGACAAGGTCGACAGGCCAAAGTTGTTCTAAAGTTTAAAGCTCGTCAGCGTTCAATGTGATATGACTAATTATTTATTGGTTTGCTTTGGATTTGTTCTGAATTGCTTTTAAATAATGAAGTTCTTGAAGTTGATGAAGTTATTTGTGGATTGTTGTTTTAGTAATTTTAAATCATTGATATCAATTTACAGTTTTTTTTTTACTGTTAGCCGTTGGCGATTTTGAAGTAGTAGGTAGATCATTTTGTGGTTAAAAGAAATAAAAATGATGCGTTATTTGAGAATAAATAGTTAATTATTTATTTAAGTTATGAGTATGTTTACAACAAGTCCTTAACAACGGGTATAGGAATGTAAATAACATAGGTAATTTTCTAAATTTCCGTTAGAAATCAATGTCGCTTGTGTTCTTCAACGTGCTTGGTGGTTTGCTTGACGTCAGCGGAGAATCTGGAACAGGTAGAAACAGTAAATATTGAGCCGACCGTTCGTAAAAGCAAGTATTGTGTAAATAATTTAATAAATTACTTAAACTGCAACTACCTGTAATGTTTACAGTAATAAATCGTGAAACACACACTATACGACTATCAATTATTCACATTACACTAATGATCACTTGCTAGTACTTTTAACCATTGGTTTATTGCTGCTTTATATTGAATCTACAGACTGCATAAAACAATCTCATAACAGAGTTTTCTTAATCATAGGTACATACATACACAATACTTAAAGAACACTGGGGACAATAGCAACACTGAGGTGAATATCTTACCCGGCGTGCTTATCAGCAGCATATTCGACGGTGCGGATGGACCCATCAGCCTCATGCAGGCTGTACACACCCTTCACCTTGTGTCCATCACGGTGCTCATGCTGGTACTTGTGGTCACCAGTGTGAGGGTCCTTGATCTGGTACTCGAACTCGTACTTAGCGGGGCCCTGGCAAATATTGTTATGAATCACTAAATAACCAATTTGTAATCAAATAAATATTTTTTGTTGTATATTTTGTATCATTCAGTAAAAAAAAGTAGTCAAAAATATGCATGATGATGATACTGATCCGTCAAATATTTCTGATTGGTTGCATAATACTGATCCGCCAGATATTTCGGATACTTACAGTAGATTGGTCGTCGAAGTCCTTCGGGGGCTGAGCGGGCACGTCGTGACGAGATATTTGCTGGGAAGAGATGGCGTACTTCTGCTCGTGGTAGTTAGATTCCTCCTTCTTGTTAGAACTCTGCACATATTGAGCGATGGGGACCACTTTCACGGGAGCAACGACCTTAGTGACTACTGGAACTTCCTGTACCTTCTCGACCACAGGAATGATCCTGACGTGGTGCTCATATTTCTGCTCAACCTTCTTAGGCTCGAATTTCTTTTCCTTCTTGGGCTCAGCTTTATGTTCGACTTTATGTTCAACTTTGTGCTCAACGTGGTGCTCAACTTTGTGCTCCACTTTGTGTTCTTTCTTGAGCTCAACTTTCTGTTCCTTTATGGGCTCAATATTTTGCTCATATCCGTAATCTTCGGCCGTATGCTCGGTGTTGTGCTCTTCATGATCATAATGTTCTTGATGTCCATGTTGCACTGTGTGTTCGTGCTGAACCTCATGATTGTGATGAATTTCATGTTCACGGTGTTCTTCTTGTCCTTTTCGGTCTTCATGTCCATGGTAGTCGCCTAATCCATGGTGTTCTTCATTTCCATGGTGCTCGTTGTGGTCATCATGATGATTGTCAAAGCGGACGATGCTTTGCGAGGAGTAAGCGTGTTCCGCAGCATGGCAAGCGCCTAGAAAGGCGATAAGAGCAACGACCTGTGAATGAAACAATAGAAGTTGATTAGTTTTACTATCGAGTTACATAATAATTATGTCACTTTATATCTGGTTATAATGTATAGTATTTGTTTAGATTTTTGAAGTTATAATTTTAATATCTTACTTTTATGAACATTTTTAGTTATTTGTTCCAATTGTGTCTGAATTTCTGAAGTCTTTTGGTTGACTGATGTTAATGTAAAATTGATTGTCCATTTTATACTTTTTAATGTGTAACTTGATCATATCAAAGGTAATGCAAAGCCGGTTTTTCACTAATTTGCTCCAGAATATGGCATTTTGGTGAATGAAGGACAGTCACTTTCATCTTGCAGATATTTTTGGAAATTCGAGATTTGCATTGTAACGTAGGTCGTCAGGGCGTGTTATTTAATAAATTGCCTTGGGTCGTGGTTGACTGCGTAAGGAACCGGTCTCATTTTTCGGTCAGTCTGTACAATGTCAGCGGTAATCTATACTAATATTATAAAGCTGAAGAGTTTGTTTGTTTGTTTGTTTGTTTGTTTGTTTGAACGCGCTAATCTCAGGAACTACTGGTTCGAATTGAAAAATTCTTTTTGGGTTGAATAGACCATTTATCGAGGAAGGCTTTAGGCTATATATCATCACGCTTAAGCCAATAGGAGCGGAGCAGCGATAAAGAATGTTTTAAAATCGGGGATTCCACGGGGACGAAGTCGCGGGCAGCAGCTAGTAATATTATAAAGCTGAAGAGTTTGTTTGTTTGTTTGTTTGAACGCGCTAATCTCAGGAACTACTGGTCCGATTTGAAAAAATCTTTCAGTGTTAGATAGCCCATTTATTGAGGAAGGCTATAGGCTATATATCATCACGCTAAGACCAATAGGAGCGGAGCAGCGATAAATAATGTTTTAAAATCGGGGATTCCACGGGGACGAAGTCGCGGGCAGCAGCTAGTTATTCAATATACGGCAGGCGTTTAGAATTACGATCATGAATATTAATGAACTTTACTGGTTCAGTGCGGACAAATTGATCGAGATTTTGATTTTACTGGTACTGTTAATTAAAAGTAATATTTATTTTAATGTTAATACTGCTGTTATTATGAATGAAGTTATAAAATTTGTTGGGATGTTGTATTTAATTGAATTCAAGCAGTCAGACTGCGATGTTACATGATCAAAAACCTATACCAGTAAGCTCCGCCCTAAAAATAGATTCTTATAATCCAAAGGTCACGTAAGCTCAGCTGCAGTGCTAACTGTACTATTCCGCCCGATTGAAGAACTTTAATAAGCAAGCTTCTTCTTTATTTCACACTTACCTAAAATTACTCTTGTAACTGACACGTCTTCGAATTGTTGGTTCTAGGACATGCCGGTTTCCTTACGATGGTTTCCTTCACCGTTTTGAGAGCAGTGGTGATGAAATTAATTACACAAAGTAATGCGCCTTGCTGGGTTTGAACTTGCGACCTGCAATTCGTAAGTCAGGGCGGTTACCACTCGGTCACCACTGCTCTGAAACTCTCAAAAACTATATAAAACAACATCCTCAGTTCCACATGGCATGCTATGATGTAAATTCTTATGTGATATTATTTGTTCTTCTTTTTGGTGCAGAATTCTAAAGTTTGGAGTTGTATGTAGTTTATTGATCAGGATTATCGTAATTTATACTTTTAAAACACGGAACAGTGGTAGCCGAGTGGTAACGGCCCCGACTCATGAATAATTGTAGGTCTCGGGTTCAAACCCAGCCAGGCGCATTACTTTGTGTAATTAACTTCATCACCACTGCTCTCAAAACGGTGAAGGAAAACATCGTGAGGAAACTGGCATGTCCTAGAACAATTCGAAGACGTGGTTTATGGCTCATTCCCTCTCCTAGAGAAGGAAGCCTGTATCCCAGCAGTGGGAATATTAAAAAGGCTGATTATGATACTTTTATATACCTATTTAAACAGTGTACCCTGGCTGCACTAATCTAACTGCGCAGTCAACTATTTGCAGTAATTAATTATGATCACTTATTATTTGGATACACGTTTTTTTATACGTACCTACCTACTGCATGCACCTTGCGTGTTATTTTTTCTTGGAATCAAGTTCAAAACCTTGTGAAAACTGTATCAAGTTCCTTCATATATAAGGTATAATCAGTTCCGAATTACACACACTTCTTGTAAGTTATCGACATTAAGCACCAAATTTAATATTTATTCAAAATTATTTTTAAGGTAACCTTTAAAATACCTACTGGGTTATTTTACCTAATTTGTATTCAAAATTATGCTCTGTGTTTGTTTTTCAAGAATTGAAGTTATAAAGTATTTTTAAATTCAATTTCAGGTTATCTGCCTCACTGTTGCCCTCGCTCTGGTTGCTGCACGGCCGCAAAATGGTCACGACCACGGCCACGGCCACGAGAGCAAGCACCAGCCCGCACACTACGAGAAGCACTACGAGGAGCAACATGAAGAGCAGTACAAACAGCATGAGGAGCACCATCACGAGGAACACCACGGTCACGCCTCCTCATCACAGAGCATCAAGCAGCATCATGGACACGCCACCGAGAAACACGTCGAGTACTATGTAAGATAACAATCCAATTGTATATTGAACAACCTATTAGAGTTCGGAATGTTGTTGCTGACCGTCACTTGTCTTGCAGTCTCATCCCAAGTACGAGTTTGCGTACAAAGTGGAGGACCCTCACACCGGCGACAAGAAGTACCAACACGAGGAACACCACGGTCACGCCTCCTCATCACAGAGCATCAAGCAGCATCACGGACACGCCACCGAGAAACACGTCGAGTACTATGTAAGATAACAATCCAATTGTATATTGAACAACCTATTAGAGTTCGGAATGTTGTTGCTGACCGTCACTTGTCTTGCAGTCTCATCCCAAGTACGAGTTTGCGTACAAAGTGGAGGACCTTCACACCGGCGACTAGAAGTACCAACACGAAGCGCGCGACGGCGATGTTGTGAAGGGCGTGTACAGCTTGCACGAGGCTGATGGCACCATCAGAATAGTTGAATATCACGCTGACAAGAAGAGCGGGTAAGTGGAAAATATTAATTATAATGCATATAAAAAGTCACCCGGACATATGACGTTTGTTACAAGTATATTATCAATAATAATATTATATTGACATTCTACGGGCGAGCTAGACGATGTAATAGCCAATGTTCCATACATTCCCGGATCGAAAAATCTAAGTCATGAGCAGTGGAATGAGGCAGGCTTACAATAAACAGTGATACCTAAACTTCAAACATTAGGCTATAGACTGAAACGTCTCATGCACTAATGAAATTATCATATGCCTGACTGAAACTTGAAGTTCCGAATGATTACTACGGTAGCAAACTAGGAACATATGATTTGACCAGCTCCTGCCAGTGGGTTCACCCATGAATGTCCTTAATTATCCCATGGGGACACACTCCCGGAATAAAAGTAGCCAATGAGCTATTATAAGCTTTGATCTATCTCTGTGCCAATTTTCATCCAGATGTGTTCGTCCGTTCTGGTGTGTTTGAGTAACAAACATCCATCCATCCAAACTTTCGCATTTATAATCGTAGTAAGATTTTGCGTAGTAAGTGCATAATCTGTTCCAGATTTCACGCCAATGTGAAACACGAGGGTCAAGCCAAGCACGAGGTTCCTGATCATCATCACTGATAACACTCTAACAACACCTATTTAAATATTTATAACTAGTAATAACGCATATTTTTGAATATCGATAAAACAGTTTATTTTATTATTAAGTCATGTGATACATACCTACACTAAGGATATTGTTATTGTGATATTGTTACAGTTTTAGTTATGATGTTAATAAATTTAAATTAATAAAAAAACATTCTTTAATTGACTCTCACTCTGTTCTGCTATTAATAGAATTTTAAGTTATCGTGTTCATGTTGTTAGTCTTTTGTTACTGTTGGTAGGTATTGAGGTGGTCTATTCTCTCATCAATTGACTTCTTCCGCTTTGGTCGGAGCGGTAGGAAGTGTCAGATTCGTGCTGACTAGATTAAAACCCGTGTAACTCCTAGTGCCCTTTGCGTTCCAGGGTGAATCATTCGAACAAATTCCGCAATCCTAGCAGGCACTGACCCTATGGGGCCCCATCTTCTTTGCTGACAGATCTTTGAGACGCACGAACACGACGCGCTGTCGGGCCTGGGCCTGGTTGTTAACGGACGGCGAGCTACCCTTAGCTTGTCATCTGGTGGCCGGGAATCGCCCTGCGTTTCCCGACGCCCCGGACGTTTTCTTTTGATGCGGCGGCTGGAGCGTGATTCTTCTCCCACGCGCGGTTAGCCTCCTCCTTCGTTAGCATTACTGCTTTGCAGAAGGAAGTGGCCGCTTCCCATTTCTACTGCGACCATGGATTGAAACAGGATCGGAAGCGAGAGGTCGCTGTCGACGATTGCCTCGACGAGAATACGCCGTTCACTTCACCTCAGGTTACGCGGTGATGTTTACAGACTCACCCTGCAGTTTAGCGAGTGGGTTCCGGAGGTACCAGTCCCGAAAAGCGTGGCAAAAAATATGTAGAACATTTTCCTATAAGACTACTAAGTTACAAATGCAGTTAGTATTAAATCATTTTCTATAGAAATATTACGAAATTTTTAGTTATTTAGTTACATTTTATGAGTTGGTCGACTATTACTCACTAACGATCGCCTGGACAAGGATACGGCGTTCATTTTACCTAAGGCTACGCGGTGAGATGTTTACAGACTCTCCCTGCAGTTTAGTGAGTAGGTTCCGGAGTTATCAGTCCCGTAAAGCATGGCAAAAAATATGCAGTTCCTGTAAGACAGAAGCTACAAAAGTCTATCATTTTCTATGGAAACGACATTTTCAGATGTCCAGTTACATTTTATGAGTTTGTCGACTATTACTTATTAACTCGTTATGCCTAGCTAAACTTCGCAAGATACTACTATTGTGCATACTTTTCATATATCTGAAAACAACGGTTTAGTTTTAGGCGGAGGGACACATGGCTAACAAAAAATATCACTATAAAGCTTAATATTAAACGGATCTCTGGATCGAAAAATGGTTTCAGCTAAGCTATATAAATACTACCTAATATTTTTAAAGAAATCCCACATAATGGCAAATTCCCCATTTTAACCGCAACAACAAAAGGTACCTCAAACAAATAAGATTTTATATATTATAAATTTGTCTACGTGAGTACTAGTAATACCTACCAATAGCCCTGCCAAATTACAGCTTAGTAGCATCAATAGTATCTGAGTAAACACGCGGACGGACCTTTTTAGCTAGGCTTTCTTTGCCAAGAACAGCAGCCTAACTGAACTGAGAAAAATAAAACTGGTGACTAAGAAAAAAAGTGATCAAGATATTTTTTTTAAATCTTTTAATTGTGTTTCAACAACTTTAATTATTTATTAAATTATGAATATTTTGAACCAAAATCAGTTTTTGTGAAGAACGCCTAACAAACTTCTTCGGGCAAAATAAATATTTTAGCCACCAGATAGAGACATCTTGGTAGTATATTTTATTTCTACTGTTCCTCATCTTCAATCTAAGATATAAATAATTTATTTATTTAAATTTATGAAAAACACCCGGTAAAATAGTATCATCTACTTTTATATGTTTTTTTGGGAATGTGTTCTTTCTTGTGAACGTTTTTTTTAAACACTGTAAGATGCGTGTGAGGCTGTTTGGTCATATCATTTATGAACAGTAAGAATAAAAAGGGACCCAGCAGGGAGCCTTGGGGCACCCCTGCAGGTTTACTTCTCGTTTTGGACATATTGTCGCAAATATGTACGCTGACCGACTGATCAGGTAACTAGATAACTTTCGTAAAATTCCAATCAGTGAGTACATCACAAATTAAAGGTTTGTGCAAAATGTCTCCATAACAGATAAAATCAAAAGCTTTTCTACGTCAAGCAACGTCACAACCTTAGTTTCACCCAAATTTAAGGGGTACCCTAGCCAGTTGCAGCTGTAGAACGAAGCCGAACTGCTCAGGCAATACCAAGTGGTTTCTGGCTTTTGCTGAGCGTGATAAAATAGTTCCTTTGAATAATTTTCCCAACGGCGCGACAGTAGCACAATTATAGGTTTATAGCTGACTGGCATACCTTCATTTATACCAGTGCAGTCATCAAAGCACCTAAACAATCAGCATACGAGAAGGATTAAGTCTGCTATGGTCCTACTATTTTTTTTTTGTAGCAAAACATCGACTATCATGATCCCGTGACAGGTTATTTGGTTAAAGTAGTTCGCATGAGTTTATAGAAGTAACTGCATGAGACGATAATGCTTTGATGTAACAACATCACAATATCGTAGTGTCGCAGGATATGTGTGTATGTGTAGTGATAAAATGAGGACAAACTTGGGTAGCACTACTTAGACACCCAGCTTTCATGATATTTGTGTCAAAAGGAAAACTACTAAGGTATTTTCAGTAAAGTTATTTATTACATAGTGATAACAACAAACATTCAAATAACAATTAGTAAATATTAAATTAAGTCATGAGTGTATCACAGTATCAATGGTGGTGGTGGTGTTCAGGAACAATGTGTTTAGTATGACCCTCGAATTTCACGTTGGCGTTAAACCTGTGAACGAAAAAGGTGTCAAAACTTTATTGCTCGTTCATGGATCATAAATATTAATGTCAGCATGTCATTGAACCGTTCCTTTATATGTACATATATTTTTTAATCAATTGTACAGTTAGCGTTATGTTTAAATCATGCAAGGAATTACCCAGTCTTCTTGTCAGCGTGGTACTCGACGATCCTGATGGAGCCATCGGGCTGGTGCAGGCTGTACACGCCCTTCACGACGTGACCATCACGAGCCTCGTGCTGAGACTTCTTGTCGCCGGTGTGAGGGTCCACTACCTTGTACGCGAATTCATACTTGGGATGAGCCTGTATCAAATGATTTAAAATTAGTTACGCTACTATTTATAACAAATTAAATAAGCGTATTTGACATTTTTCTTGTTAAGTTTTCTTACATAGTATTCGACGCGTTTCTCGGTGGCGTGTCCGTGGTGCTGCTTGATGCTCTGCGATGAAGAGGCGTGACCGTGGTGTTCCTCGAGATGGTGCTCCTCGTGTTGGTTGTGCTGCTCTTCATGTTGCTCCTCGTGGTGCTCCTTGTGGTGCTCCTCGTGGTGTGCGGGCTCGTGCTTGCTCTCGTGTGTTTGGTGCAGCACGATGCTTTGTGATGAGATAGCGTGACCGTGACCGTGGTGGTTGTCGTGACCAATTTGTGGTCTCGCAGCAACCACAGCGAGGAGGGTGGCGACTAGAGCAACCTGTATAAAATATGCAGTTTTAGATTTGAAGCACTTCAATTGATTACAAATACTTCACTGTTTTCAACTATTTTGAATCCACTTTTACACACATCTTGATAACTAAGAAATCCAGTATTTAATACCTTAAAGAACATGATAGTGTTGGTTATTGCAGTTGCTTTGGAAACACAATTATAACTGATATGGTAGGCATGGAAGGGCTGTCCTTTTATATGAAATATACGAAAGAACAGAATGTGAAACAATATCTGGCAAACACGTAAATTAAAACAAACTGAACTGGTTTTTTTTACCAATAACATAATTTTAGTTGGCAGTGCGATAATTATTAGCAACCTTGATGAATGGTTAACTTTCTCTGAATATTTTAAGAAAGCATTGATATTTACACAACCGGAGACAGTTGTTTTTTTTACAGTTATTAAAGGTAATCAATCTAACTATAAATAATTCGTTTTAATTTTGAAAATTAGTTCTAAAGTTACAAATGGTCATCTCATCTTTTTTATGGTGTAACTATCGGAACCGCGTTACTTCGTTTTTGACACATTTTTTAAATCAGACCCGTAGTTCCTGAGATTAGCGCGTTCAAGCAAACAAACTAATTCTTTAGCTTTATACATAATTACATATTTGTATAATTAATAGTATAGATAAAAGAATATACCAGCTGTTTCGTATTCTAGAATATAAAGGTTTGCCAGATAAATATATTGGTATCGAGTCATCTTTTGCCATAATAACTGGATATAGAACTTAGTCTATATAGTGTAGTTCGCATTGTTCACGTATTTTTTCATACTAACACAACTTAGCTTGCAGTCGTATCTTCTACTCTGCACACGATTTGTTTTTTAATTACATCAAATAGGTCAACTTAAACTAACTGCAACCAGCTTTACAAAAAACGCTGTCTCTACATAAAAACACATCACAATTTAATAAAAAAAGTGAATTTTAATTATTGTAGTAAATTTATTAAATGGCAAAACTTATTTATCATATTGTAACAGAATCAGTTTTTAAAATGGACACTTTTAAAGACGCTTCAGTAATAATGATGATGAGGCACGATGTGGTGGGTGCTGTGCTTCACGTCCGCGTGGAACCTGGGGAGAATATATAGATATAGTTAGTTAAGAGTTCAAGACAGTGTTATGTATCTAACTGTAGCTGTTAGTACACTCACCCGCTGTGATGGTCTGCATGGTAGTGCACATCCCTGACGGAGCCGTCCGGTTGGTGCAGCGAGTAGTGTCCCTTGACGACGTCGCCGTCGCGGTGCTCGTGCTGCGACTTGTGGTCGCCCGTGTGAGAGTCCTCCACCTTGTACTCGAACTCGTACTTAGGGTGAGTCTGCAAAAGGGTGGAACCTTAGAAAAACTTTCCTAAATGGATATAAATTGATACGAAATGATAGGTAGTGTTTTACTGACATAGTAGTCATGATGACCATTCCCGTGGTGTACTGTCTCATGATGTCCGTCGTATCGGTGGATGTACTGGGACGAGTGTCCATAGGCGGAGACCATCGCGATTGCCACTGATAGCGCGCAGACCAGCTGGTAACAAAAGTACGATAGCATGTTAAAACATTGGCTGAGCTACAATTGTCTAAATGTCTTATGTAGGACCAACTTATATGGCTCGCTAAGTACCTTGAAGATCATCTTGTGGTTATTGTTGAGACTATATCCAAAAATGAACTGATACAAAATTTCTAAACTTTACGTCTTTTATATGACTTAAAATAATACACATTCAAGGTAGTATTGATTTCTCTCAATTTAGTCGCATTCGATAAGAGTGTTTCACTTTGACAGTAACTGTTTCGTAAAAGACGTAATTTTTATTTTTAGTTTGCATGGTGATAGACCGTTCTCCAAATATTTTTATTTTAAGGTATGAGTTGAGTGAGAGGTTTTGAAGATTGCTAGATATGTGTGTTGCTTACATATTTAAAAGTAACTTCGTAGATCGTTTATTCACAGTTTCATAATAATATCAAAATATTTATATTTTCGAATGAAAATGCATTATAATATGCTATAATAACATAGTAATAACACGGAGAAGCTCATGGCTAAACTGTAACAGCTACACGGGTCGATCTCCAAGAGGGTGACTCCTCCGTGCCTTGGAAAGCACGTTAAGTCGTTGGTTCCGGCTGTCATTTGGAGATCTTTGGAAGGCGTGTCGTATTGTCAGAAGCCAGAAAATTTGTTGAAGTTAAGCCGGATAACTTATTTTTGCAACTATTTTCAGCCATCTATATTGCACCTTGCCAGTATAGAGTTCTACCCTGTAAAAGTTGATCCACTCATTTCAGGATGGACAGTGGTCCAATAACTCTGGGTGACGGTGCGGACTCGGACGTTTGTGAAAGAGTTCGGGTATGTATGTACGCACTTTTTTTTTAATTCCCGACGAACCACGATCCTTCAATGTCGCGGACGCAATGATAATACCTTAAAATCTTTTTATGAATATCGATCGAACCCTTCCGTATTGGGTTATTTTAAGGGGTCGCTATATTTTTATAATGGCAATACTAAAGTAAATACTACCAAAGAAAAGACATGAAATGTAAAATATAATTAAGACTCTACAACTTAGGCCTCTTGAATTGCACTTCACGAAACTATCCTAGAATCTTATGAATTGTTGATTTGCAGACTCAAACTGAATAAAGTATACCAGCAAACTTTTGTTTTTGTTATTCTGGTTTGTGTGCCACTGCTGCAAAAATGATGAACCAATCGCTGTGGAATTTAAGACCTTATTAACGAACATTCGCGATCTGATAATTTTTGCCACAAAGAAGAGAAGGCAATAGTGTTATAAGGCATTCAATGATCAAGGTAAAAACATAATATTTTAAAGGGGATAGAACTTTTGTGACATAGCCAGCCGATAACAATTTGATCTTTTTTTTCAAAATCGTTTCGTTCTTTAGACATGTATATATCTAAAATCTATACACATATAAGTTAAGGACACTTAAACTAAAAAAAAATACATGCAGTATGATGCCCTAAAGTATTAAGTAGGTACTTTTTTTTTTGGGATTAGCGAAATTATATTTTCGGTTGAATACCGTGACGTTTATTGATTTATGGAAGAACTTAATTCAACAAAAAAGTTAAGTTTGTGTGTGTTTCTAACATTTTCTTTTTGTGTTTTCTACCCATATATGCGTCTCATTACGCGTCGCGCTTATCTATACTTATAATAAATCTGTAGAGAGGTCAATTCTGTACATGGAATATATTTTCAAAATAACTATCAGGGGGTGATTAGTGATCGATACTGGTGCCAAAAATGCAATCAGTAAAATTTTTGTCTGTCTGTCTGTCTGTCTGTCTGTATGTTCTTTATAGAAACAAAAACTACTCGACGGATTTTAACGAAACGTGGTGCAATTATTCTTCATACTCCTGGGCAGGTTATAGTATACTTTTCATCACGCTACAATCAATAGGAGCAGAGCAGTGAAGGGAAATGTTGGGAAAACGGGATAAGTTACTCCATTTTTTAAGCTTCCGTCGCGTGTGTAGCCTTAATGGTTAAAGTTACATAGAAATCATGTATGACGTAAATGTTCTACATAAAATTATCTAAAAATATCCCTAAACAGCATTTGTCTATCTTTTATGGTTGACTCACAATAGCACGTGTAACTCCCGATAGCTTAGCAGTTCGGAGCTTGCTGATTATATTTGTTTACTGTTACGTTTATAATACTCTCACTCATCACTAATTTAAAAAAAATAACATTATTACCTATTCAATAAAAAAAAGAATAATTGATAGGTATTAACAAACCGTGCTTATCAGCGCGACTTTTAGTCTTTAAATAATTTATTTGAATTTATTTTGTTGTTATTTTATAAAATAGGTACTTATTAGTTATTTTGGTAGTGTTTAAATATTCGTTCAAATTACAAATTATTAATAGTTTCAATTTTATTTCTTTTTAGGTGAAGTAGTAGTAGAAGTAGGAGCATAGATTTTTAGATACCAATAGGTTAGTTTTGGCTAATTTATGTTCTGTTTTTTTAGTATTAAGTAGGTAAAAGCGTAGATATTTTTATTAATTAGTAGTTATTTTATTAATTAGTTATACGTAGTTATAGGTATTTGTTTTTAAGTGAAGTAAGTATAGGTTATTATAATATAATTTTGCACAGGCATTTCAGCTTTACTTTCATTTCTTTTTTTGTTGTACATATTTCACACACACATAGTGATCGGACGTGACGGATCGGGCTGAAATTTGGCATGCAGGTAGATGTTATGACGTAGGCATCCGCTAAGAAAGGATTTTGATTAATTCTACCCCCAAGGGGATAAAATAGGGGATGAACGTTTGTATGAAACTTTGTCAATTTTAAACCGATCGGGCTGAGAGTTTCAAAATCGGGGTAAAGTAACTATTCCACGCGGACGAAGTCGCTGGCAGAAGCTAGTGAAAAAATAAAATAAAATCAACATAAAAGTTAAGTTTGTCTTTGAATCTTGTAACTTTATATTTTCGTCAGAGTAGTGAGAGTGCTTTCATAGTTAATAAAATTCTGTAGGTACATTCTCGGGAAAACAAGACTCGATCGAAACCGTCGGTGCGCGAGTCTGACGGTCTTGTCCGGATTTTTAGTGCTCTCACACAGCGACTTTATCTCCAGATATCTCGGCAACGTGACACTTAAGGCCACCAAGTTCCTAACATTTGTTTTTTTGGTGTTTTCTACTCGTAATATATGCATGTCATCACGCATCGCGTTTTTGAAAAAATAAAATCATAATGGCGGCAGGTAGCTATGCCAGCTTCCATACAAAAATGTTCGATTCCCTTTCTACATAGATCGACATAACTTTCGATTTTCAAGTATAAAAATGAAAAGTATGTACAGTAATTTTATTTTATTTATTGGTATTGCAGAATCATAACAAAATTATATTTACAGCTTTAACAAATCCTTATTTACAAGTAATATCACAGAATTAATTATGGTGGTGGTTTTCAGGAACAATATGTTTGGCGTGACCCACGTACTTCACGTTGGCGTTGAATCTGCGGAAACAAAAACGGATAATAGGCGTCACATTTCTAATGAAAGTTGTTGTTGTTACTGTACTTAAATATTTTGTACGCCTACCCGGTTTTCTTGTCAGCGTGGTACTCCACAATCTTGATGGTGCCATCGGGCTGGTGCAGGCTGTACACGCCCTTCACGACGTGACCGTCACGAGCTTCGTGCTGAGACTTCTTGTCGCCGGTGTGAGGGTCCTCCACTTTGTACGCGAACTCATACTTGGGATGTGACTGCAAGACAAGTGACGGTTAGCAACGTGATTCTGAATTTGAATAAACGGAATTCTATATAATGATTGAAATGGAACGTCATTATACATAGTATTCGACGTGTTTCTCGGTGGCAAGTCCGTGGTGCTGCTTGAGACTCTGTGATGAGGAGGCGTGACTTTGGTGGTGCTCGTGGCCATGGCTGTCTTGTGGCCGCGCGGTGACCACTGCCAGGACGATGGCGACAAGAACAATCTGTATGCAATAAATAATCCGTTTAATTTAATTCACTTCACACTAGACTCCTAAATGTAGCAAAATTAATTATATAATGCTGGTACGAATTTTGTACTTAAACGTATTATTATATTGTTTCTACCTTAAGGGACATAATTTAGTTTATGAGTGTGGTTCCTTTGAAAGCACAGTTGCAATTGATGTTGTAGGGACCAAGTCTGTCTTTTTATATTGAAAATATAGACCCGAATGAGTGATCCAGTTTTTCGTTACTGCATAAATAAAATCAAACCGAACAGACTTGTTCTTACACCAACAGTTGATTTAAGTTCACGATGCGAGTTTGCATCCTTGAATACTACTGTCAATTGTTTGCCTTTCTCTGGACATTTCAAGAAAGTCGTCACTTTTTTTTGCGTGGGCCCATCTCATGATGATAACGTCGACTTATTCATTTTCTAAATCTACAAGACAATGCACTCAATAAAATAAAAGAAAACTTGTTTTTGTTATATCTTTATTCTAAGAATATCTCAACAAACAAGTACGTAGTATAAAACAACAGTATTCTAGCTCACGAAACTTTAACAAGAACTCAGTTTTTTTCAGTAATGGTGATGATGAGGCACGATGTGGTGGGTGCTGTGCTTTACGTCCGCGTGGAACCTGGGGAGAATATATAGAGATAGTTAGTTAAGAGTTCAAGACAGTGTTATGTATCTAACTGTAGCTGTTAGTACACTCACCCGCTGTGATGGTCTGCATGGTAGTGCACATCCCTGACGGAGCCGTCCGGTTGGTGCAGCGAGTAGTGTCCCTTGACGACGTCGCCGTCGCGGTGCTCGTGCTGCGACTTGTGGTCGCCCGTGTGAGAGTCCTCCACCTTGTACTCGAACTCGTACTTAGGGTGAGTCTGCAAAAGGGTGGAACCTTAGGAAAATGACTTGTCTTATATAGCATATTTAAAATGATTGGTAGAGTTTTTACTGACATAGTAGTCATGATGACCATGTCCGTGGTGTACTATCTCATGGTGTCCGTCGTGTCGGTGGATGTACTGGGACGAGTGTCCGTGGGCAGAGACCACCGCAACTGCCACTGATAGTGCGCAAACCAGCTGAGAACAAATACGATAGTGTCATAATTTTTTATGAGCAGCAATTGTTCAAAAGATCCAGGTTATGTATGATATTATATTCCGTAGTACCAAATTTTACTGCCTCAATACTTACCTTGAAGAACATGTTTTTGTTATTGTTAAGACTACGTCGAAGACTGAACTGATACATTATTTCTAAACTTCACGTCTTTTATAAGAATTAAAATATTCAATCCAAGGCAATATCGATTTCTCTCAATTAAGTCACATGCGATAAGTGTGTTACGCTTTGACAATAAATATTTCGTAAAAGCTATTATATGAATTATTTTAGGTTTGTTTTGTTTGCATGAAGTTAGCTCATTTACCATTCGTTGATCGTTAAATGTGTTGACACTTTACGAAGAACTAAAGAAAGGTTAAGGTAATAAATTACTAGCGACCCGTCCCGGTTTCGTATGAGAGCAATGCTGATATTAAATCTCTACTATAGTGTGTACATATGTATTTTACATATAAACCATCCTCTTGAATCATTCTATCTATTAAAAAAGCTCATCGAAATCCGTTGCGTAGTTTTAAAGATCTAAGCATACATAGGGTCAGACAGACAGCGGGAAGCAACTTGTAGCGATAGTGATACCTTTTTTTTATTTGATTTGATATAATCCTTTTTATTTTCATAAAAATATATTGAATTGATATAAATGAATTGACTTCAACTTAAAAAAAAAAACACACATTTTCTGTAATGTTAATGCGTTGTACGATAATTGCAAATACGTTAATAGCGTAGAAGTAGTTAAATGAGTTATCATTAGGTGGCTCCAGAATCAAAGTACCTATCATTCAGTATATGTTTGATGTAAGGATCCGAAACTTAAAATTAAAACAGCAATAACATCGCCGTTATTTTTAAAGATTTTTATATCTTTGCACGCATAGTAATGTCGAGGATGATACTTTTTTCATAGTGACATGTGTGGTCAACTTTTTGAGGTTTCAAATATTTTAAATATTACCCTATATGTATTTAAAACTTTTGAAACCAAATCCAATGTTTACAACTTTTAATTGTGATATTATTTTTTATTAGGCTGGAATGTCCAGATATTTTTTCATGATAATATTATGATTGACAAAATCGCAAAGCCTATATATATGTATATATTTATAGGCATTGCGATTTTGTGTGGTATGTAATATCTACGAGATACCTAAAACTGTTATAACTTTTGGAAGGTTTTTCATCAAAATTACTCAATATTATTTGGGTATCTCATTAACATAACAACAAATATTCTGCTTTTCGGCAAAAACTGGATGCGAGAAGCCGAAAATAGATCTAAGTGGCGTCAATTGGAGAGGCCTATGTCCAGCAGTGGACTGCAACAGGCTGTTGATGATGATAACATATTATAGTAGAGATATCAGCATTGCACTCGTACGAAACCGGGACGGGTCGTTAGTAATTATTATCTTTAAGTTTTCTTCAGATCTTCGTAAAGTGTCAACACACTTAACGATCAAGGAATGGTAAATGAGCTAACTTCATGCAAACAAAACAAAAACTAAAATAATTCATATAATAGCTTTTACAAAACATTAATTGTCAAAGCGTAACACGCTTATCGTATGTGACTTAATCGAGAGAAATCAATACTACCTTGAATTGAATATTTTAATTCTTATAAAAGACGTGAAGTTTAGAAATAATGTATCAGTTCAGTCTTCGACGTAGTCTTAACAATAACAAAAACATGTTTTTTAAGGTAAGTATTGAGGCAGTAAAATTTGGTGCTACAGAAGATAACATCATACATAACCTGGATCTTTTGAACAATAGATGCTCAGACTTAATTATGACACTATCGTATTTGTTCGCAGCTGGTTATCGCACTATCAGTGGCAGTTGCGGTGGTCTCTGCCCACGGACACTCGTCCCAGTACATCCACCGATACGACGGACACCATGAGATAGTACACCACGGACATGGCCATCATGACTACTATGTCAGTAAAAACACTACCAATCATTTTAAATATGTATGCTATATAAGACAAGTCATTTTTCTAAGGTTCTACTCTTTTGCAGACTCACCCTAAGTACGAGTTCGAGTACAAGGTGGAGGACTCTCACACGGGCGACCACAAGTCGCAGCACGAGCACCGCGACGGCGACGTCGTCAAGGGACACTACTCGCTGCACCAACCGGACGGCTCCGTCAGGGATGTGCACTACCATGCAGACCATCACAGCGGGTGAGTGTACTAACAGCTACAGTTCGATCTATGTCGCAGTCTTAAACTGTTAACCTACTTCAGTCATTATAATGTTTCCGTTTTTCACCAGCTTCCACGCGGACGTGAAGCACAGCACGCACCACGTCGTGCCTCATCATCACCATTACTGAAACTGTTATCTATGCCATCTAGTGAATTAAAATGATTTTGTTAAAAAGGTGTTTGTATATATTGTATTTAAAGAATAAAGACATTTAAAACCACTGTTATTTTTATTTTATGCATTGCAACTTCTAATACTTTGTAAAGTTTATATTTCTCTATGTATTTTTCATTTGTAAGAAAGAAGTATTTACTTAAACTTGCTTAAACATTTGAAGACCTACAGGTCTTCACACGTTTGCACATGTACAGTGATTTATTTTGTTGTACCAAAATATAAGTTTGTTTAATAAATCACTATTTACTGGTAATCTCTCTGAGAAAGGACCACTGTTGAAAATATTTTTCAAGGATGCAAAAATTGCATCGAGAAATTAAATCAAGTACATATTGTTTAAAGGAACCAGTTCGGTATGCTTTAATTTACGCGGTAACAAAAAACTGGATTATTCATTATTCGACTGCTATTTTTTTAAATATAAAAGTACGTGCTAGCTTTCTTCAATATCAATTGCTATGGTGTATTCAAGGGAACCACATTCACAAACTGAATGTGGTTCCCTTGAAAAAAGGGACATGCCCTTAAGGTGGTAATATTGATATCATAATACATTAGGTAAAAAAATCGTACTTATTGTACAAAGTGTGACATAATAAACGCAGTACCTGAAAAGGGGACATTGTACTCATCATTATGAAGAACTAACCCCGAAATCACTAAATTAAAAATAAACAGTTAAAAAAATAAAATTTAGTAAAAGCCTCTTCCATTTTGAAGAGGATAACTTATCAGTCCGCTGAAAGAAAATCTGCAAATAACGGTGATTAAATATCTAATAACAGACTTGCACGTGTTTAATTCGAATATTATCATAAGGGAAGTTATTCCCGGGATAAAACGTATCCTTTATCGTATTCTTTCGACAATTTAAACAGTTACTCTCAGAAAATGTCGAAGAATGTGTTTGATTTACGTATTATATCAAACAGCATCACATCCAGTTTCAAGTACTGATCCGTCGTAAAACGAAAGATTGGATAGTTGTAAAAAACTAATAATGAAGACCTTATTATTTGCTTGCAGCAGTATTAGTTGGTAATAAGTTTCAAGTACATTACCCCAAGGAATAAGATTCTTCTTTAAAAACTTTAACAACCCTAAATCGTTTTTTGGGTTGTAAAAATGGAATTTTATTATTTACGTTGGTATTCGAGCATTTTTTTTACAATTTCTGGTACTAACGAGCAGCAGCTGTGCATTAATCCATCAGTCAGGATAAAGCATTTTATATACCTATATAGAAAAGAAAAAAAATAAAGAATTCAACTTAAATTTTACTCAAAATGCGTTGTGTTTTCTTACAAGTGGCCACAATACGTTGTGGAAATAAAGAAATGCCATAACGCGTGCTGAGTCCTAACTGATGCAAGCTCTTCTCGAAATAAGTATGCTGTATAGACATGGCTATCATACAGAGATAGGCAAAATGTGGTCGACTAATGAATAACGATTATTAATAACCAACGTAATGTGGTATAGTTAGGTACCTATTTATTATATAAATATATTGTATTTATATTATAATAGATAACAATTATTAAAATAGGTAGGTATTGAAAGTACTATACAAACCAAAAATTCGAAGACATGTGACATTCACCAACCCGCACTGGGCCTGCGTGGTGGCCGCACGGCCCATTCTCTCTCCTAGAGAGAAGGCCTGTGTCCCAGCAGTGGGAACATTAAAAGGCTGATTATGCTTATGCTTATGCCTATTAAAATAGGTATTTTATCATTATTAGTAAAAATAAGAAAAAAAATATACTTTTGGTTTTAACAAAATTATATTTACAGATTTAACAAGTCTTTACATAAAAATAAATAATATCACAGAATCAATGTTGGTGGTGGTGTTGGGGAATAATGTGCTTGGCGTGACCCTCGTACTTAACGTTGGCGTTGAATCTGTAAGAAAAAAGAAAATGTAAGTCTTCGCAAAAAACAAAAATCGTCTAGTTTTTAGTTGATATTTTTCACTCACCCGGTCTTCTTGTCAGCATGGTACTCCACAATCCTGATGGTGCCATCGGGCTGGTGCAGACTGTACACTCCCTTCACGACGTGACCGTCACGAGCTTCGTGCTGAGACTTCTTGTCGCCGGTGTGAGGGTCCTCCACTTTGTACGCGAACTCGTATTTGGGATGAGACTGAAAGACAAGTGATGATTAGCAACCTTATACCTAAATAGAATATGGGAAATGCTATAATTATAGAAACTTCATCATACATAGTACTCGATGTGTTTCTCGGTAGCTTTTCCGTGGTGCTGCTTGATGCTCTGTGATGAGGAGGCATGACCGTAGTGGTGGTCGTGACCATGACCCTCTTGTGGCCGCGCGGCGACCACAGCCAGGAAGGTGACGACTAAAACAACCTTGATAAAACAAAGATTTATAAATTGTAAAATTATTAATATAGTAATGTATTGCACTATTAATCTAGTTTAAACATTTCACTTTGGTATTGTATTATTTCGAACTTAAAAAATCAATTTAATACCTGGAGGGACATAATTAAATTTGTAAATGTGGTTCCTTTGAAAGCACAGTTGCGATTGATGTTGAAGGAACCAAATCTGTCCTTTTATATAAAAATATTTACACCCGAATATGTGTAATCCAGTTTTATGTTGCTGAGTAAATTAAAACTAACCAAACTTGTTCTTTCACCAAAACTTAATTTAAGTTCGCGAAGTGATTTCCATCCTTGAATAGTACTGTGAAAAGTTTGCTTTCTCTGGACATTTCAAGAAAGTCGTAATTATTTTCTTTAGCATAGGATTGAACACTAATATGGATCCTCCCGTGACGATAACGTTGACTTATTCATTTTCTAAATCTAAAGAAAGGCGATCAATGGAATAAAATAAAACTTGTTTTATTATACATATCTTTATTCTAAGAATAACAAAAGTATTTCAGCTCACTAGATAACTTTAACAAGAAATAAGTTTTTTTCAGTAATGGTGATGATGAGGCACGACGTGGTGGGTGCTGTGCTTCACGTCCGCGTGGAAGCTGGTGAAAAACGGAAACATTATAATGACTGAAGTAGGTTAACAGTTTAAGACTGCGACATAGATCGAACTGTAGCTGTTAGTACACTCACCCGCTGTGATGGTCTGCATGGTAGTGCACATCCCTGACGGAGCCGTCCGGTTGGTGCAGCGAGTAGTGTCCCTTGACGACGTCGCCGTCGCGGTGCTCGTGCTGCGACTTGTGGTCGCCCGTGTGAGAGTCCTCCACCTTGTACTCGAACTCGTACTTAGGGTGAGTCTGCAAATAATGTACACTTAAGGTTTGAGTGTTATAATATTAAGAATTCTAGTATTGAAAGTATACAAGGATAGTTACTGACATAGTAGTCATGATGACCATGTCCGTGGTGTACTATCTCATGATGTCCGTCGTGTCGGTGGATGTACTGGGACGAGTGTCCGTGTGCGGCAACCACCGCAACTACCACAGACAGCAAAGATACCGCCTGAAAACAATTTCACAAAATATGAAAAAAAAAACTTTGTATTTCTACAGTTTGAAATTTTAATGGTTGTTTTCCCGAAACGAAGTGAGTTTGTATCGGTAATACAATCGATTTATATATATAAAAAATATTAGACTCCATAAATGGCAGATTAACAATTGTGATAAACAAAACTCGAAAGCGACTTGAACCAACAGTAGTGCATCGCGCGATATGTACATAGGTACGCGGCGGCACGTGCGTCTCATGTAGGTATCTACCTACTTTATGTCTAGTGCACTACTATTGATTCTCGCCCTTTCGAGTTTATGAACACTTTTTTAATGATTTGAAAAAAAAAAAACATTTATTTTTTTAGTTTAACTTTGTGTTTAGTTGTGAGTTTAGTATAGTACTACTGATGGGTAATCGTCCTGCCGCGGGAAAACAACCATTAAGATTTCACACTGTATAATGGGTTGACCAACACTTCTTTGAATCTTCATCAATAGAATACAAAGTGTCGTCAACATTTTATCGAATCTATACCTTGAAGAACATTTTGTCCAATGATATTATTATTGCCAGTGAGTTGAAACTAAGTGCAAGAGTGTACTGATACATAGCTTCTAAACCTCACGTCTTTTATATGACTTAAAATAATACCGTCAAGGTAGTATTGATTTCACTCAAAATTACACTGGCTGTTATTTTTAATGGTTGTTACGCTTTGACAATTATATAGTTCTATTTAGTACACGCTGGATACATAAAGTTTTTTATTCACATGGTTTGAAGGTCATTCATGATGTTCATGAAAGCAGTGGTGGCCGAGTGGTAACGGACCCGACTTACGATCTGTAAGTCCCGGGTTCAAACCCAGCCAAACGCATTGATTTGTGTAATTCATTTCATCACCACTGCTCTTAAAACGGTGAAGGAAAACATCACGAGGAAATGTCCTAGAACCAAAAATTCGAAGGTATGTGACATTCACCAACCCGCACTGGGCCCGCGTGGTGGAGTCCCAGCAGTGGGAACATTAAAAGGCTGATTATCTTTTATGCATGATGTTCATAGCAGGAATATTTGTTATTAGTACAAATATTATATTATTAACCAGCAGGTTGTATTTTTACACCGCAATGTAATGACGGTCATAGCCCTTTTTTCACCGCCTCCTATTTTTTCACTAGGTTTGCGCGGCGCCGTGGGATACAGCTAAGAAGTATTTTAACTTTCACAACAAAACGTTAGTAGGATTGCACATTTTGATGAGATTCGATTTTTTATTTCTGGAGCCAGTTCTAAATGTTTACGCAGATGTCGTAGGCAGAAACGGATAAAAAAGGGATTTCACAGGGCCACAATATTCTGTTACTTTGAAATCAATACCAACCTAGAGAATATGACACACACATAAAGACACTTTTCACGCGAGCGAAGCCGCAGGCGGAAACTAGTAGAAATAACATGACACTGGTACTTCTGTTTTACTCTTAATTGTACTTGTCAAAAATAAGGTTGACCAAACGGGATTGAAAACAGATACATATTCTTAAAAGTTGACAAATCGGTTATGAAGTTAAAACTTTTAATCCTTATGAAACGCCACTTGTGTTCATTTGTTTTTCTACTTTTGACGTGACGAATGTGACATATCGGGAAGTAGTGTGTTTATGCGTGTACCTAGTTTTTAAATGTTTTTTTTTTATGAATTATGTTATTTTCAATATAAATAGGTACTTAATAGCTTATGTAGCTGGGTCTTACTTTGACATGGGTAGGAATTCATGCAAGAGGTATTTTTATTTTATTTTATTTATTTAGGTAACCAACAGCGATACATAAAAACATTTTACAAAATATGTGTGTTACAGTTATTATGGCCAATTATAGGTTTCCCTGTTTAACTGTGATATAAGTATGCGAACGGACTAATGCTAGATACTTATAATTTTAAACAACAAAATAAAACTGCTATACAATAAAACTACATAAGGTTAAATTTATATACAAAGGACAATGGCAGGCTTGTATGGGAATTTTGTACCGCTAATCATATTTCGTGTTTTGGGATGTTTTTTGTTTCAATTGGAAGGTAATGTGATAGACAAGCCCTTTTTAAATTCCTAGATTTTTAGAACTTGGGACGTAGAAGTTATAACCACTTTTATTTTTAAGGTTATGTTGGTACTAATGTTACATATGAGTACATAATCATTGTTTTGGTGATAAAGTAATGTTCTAGATTGCTTGCCGTTATGTTTGTAGTGTTTTAATAACCAATAAGTATGTAGATTGAGATGAGGATCGTAACTACTCAGCTATGGTGCATTAGTTGATACCTACCTATGATGTCCAGCAGCGGACTGCAAACGTTTGATGATTATGAAGGTCTGATGGGTAGTCGATTGATCGAAACAAAACAATAGGTACTTCGTTTTTGTAAGCATTATTTTATTTCATTGAACTTTCAATTAATTTATTCTTAGTATTACTCCATCTAAAAAGGGGGCAGGTCGGCGGCCCCTCATGGCGAGCATAGCTTAGGTACCAAATAACACTCATCACACGTGAGCAGCATCCCATTGTTCTTAAATAATAATAATAATTCGCTTAATTACTCAGACTCACAAACCACAATCCAAAACAACAGCAAATAAATTGAACTCAATGACAGTTTTTTTTTACCTGTCAATAAATAATTACCATAATTATGAACAAAAAAATCATTGCTGACAGAAATCTTATGATCTGAATCTTATGATCATCGAAGATCTTTTCGCCCTGTTTTATCGACGAGTCGGGAGATCGTTTATAGCAATAAAACCACACCACGTACTCAGAACGTAGACATTTATTAATTTTCACCGAGTTGTCTTATACAATCCTCGGTAACGAAACCATAGCGCGAATTTAAATCGACGAACGCCATCTATCGAGCTATGTGGTACTATTAAATAGTTTTAGATATTAGGTTTGACTTAAATTAAATATTATGACATGAACATTCCGCCCACCAAGGACCTGGTCCTTTCAAACCGCCCACCATGACATGATAAAGAGTAAGAACATGAACAATTTCTCTTATACTAAAATCCTTGGTGCTCGGAGATCACATGTTCTTATTACAAAATAACATAACCACATAAGTAGAAGAAAAAGTTAGGTTTATCAACAATTAAATCTAACCATCAGTACAATTTTAAATTTCTAACATCATTATCTGAGTGGACTGTATATATTATATAAAATAAGGAATTTAAAATAAAATAAGACAGTAAAATAACACATCATTCATCGTTGACAGGTAAAAGACAAAGCTTAGAAGTTGGGCGTTTGACTCGGGAGTCCTTACACTGAAGGGTAACTACGCGCACTAAATTATCCTTGCCAGGGTGTACTTCAACTACTTTACCGTATAACCACTTGGCAGGTGGTAAATTGTCTTCTTTTACGAGGACAACATCTCCAACCTTCAGATCGCGCGTACGTTTAGCCCACTTGTGTCGTTGAAAAAACATAGTTAAATACTCCTGAGACCAACGTTTCCAAAAGGATTGAATCATCCTTTGTGTCAATTGCCAACGTCTTAAGCTACTGACTGTCACATGCTCATAATCGTAATCTGGTGCTGTCACCAGTGGCTGACCAACTAAGAAATGCCCTGGTGTCAACGGGTTTGGGTCTGAGGAGTTCACGCTAGACTGTGATATAGGTCTGGAGTTCAGACAAGCCTCGATTTGGGATAAGACCGTGCTCAGTTCCTCGAAGGTCAAAGTCGAGTCACCAATTACCCGCTTGAGGTGATGTTTTGTGCTTTTGATCCCAGCCTCCCATAAACCTCCAAAATTAGGAGAATGAGGTGGGATGAAATGCCATTCGGTTCCATTATTGGCCAAGACAGAAGCAATTTCCTGGGGAAGAGAAGCACACTCATCGCGAAACATTGCCTTAAGTTCCTTGGACGCCCCTACAAAATTGGTGCCATTGTCGCTGTAAAGGTGACTACAGTGACCCCGTCTAGCCACAAAACGTTTGAATGTAGCCAAGAAGCCTTGAGATGTCAGGTCAGAGACCGCATCTATATGCACAGCGCGAGTTGCCATGCATACGAACAGACAGATGTAACCCTTATAGGACTTATGTCCACGACCCTTTGCTGTTCGTATTTGAATTGGTCCCGCATAGTCAACACCTGTATGAAGAAAGGGCTTACTTGGAGTCACTCGGCATGATGGTAGCTGACCCATTAATTGGTTTCTTGTTACAGCTGCATGTCGAATACACGGTACGCAGTCGCGGATGTGAGCCTTGATCATATTCTTGCCACGAATGATCCAATATTTTGATCGAAGAAAGTTAAGGGTCAGTTGAGGTCCACCATGCATTACACGCTCGTGAGCATCTGAGATAAGTAATCTTGACAAATGGGACTGACAAGGAACTATGATAGGATGCTTCATATCTTCACCAAGTTGTGAATGTTGGATCCTACCCCCTACTCTCATCAAGCCCTTGACATCCAAATAAGGATTTAACGAAATCAAGCGGCTGTTTTTGCTGACGTCTTTTCCGGCTTGGATAGCCTTGATTTCTCGTTCAAGCCAAACACTTTGACTCTGCTTGAGACAGCAATGCATGGTATCCGCAATCTCAGAAGCTGTAAGGTAAGGCGGAAACCTTGACCGTGATTCTCTGGCTGTCTTTAATTTCAGGAATCGTCTGCAATAGGTCAAAGTCCTGATTAATCTACGGAACGATGAAAATCTAGACCACATCAGTTCACTCGGCTGATCGTCTATCTGTGTCGCATGAACCTTCATGGATTTTAGTTCCAGTTTCGTCATTATAGCCTTGGGTCTGCTATATTCTATGGTATCACCAAGTAACCACGACGGTCCATGTTTCCAAATCGAGTTATTTAATAAATCTGTTGATGTACTACCCCTCGAAGCAATATCAGCTGGATTATTTTTTGTATTCACATAATGACATTGAGTGGAGTCGAGGGCATGAAGGATTTCAGATGTCCGGTTTGCTACGAAGGTTTTCCACCGACTCGGGTGATCACTCAACCAAGCCAGAACGACCGTGGAATCCGTCCAAGCATGTAAGTTGGATTTTTGAACATTTAAGACACGAGCCACTTCCAAAAGTAATTTGGTAACTAAAACTACGCCACATAGCTCTAGTCGTGGTATAGAAATTTGTTTAATCGGAGCCACCTTCGTTTTCGCGGTTACCAGATTGCAGTGGACTCGGCCTGCAGCATCAATGACTCTGATGTAAACAACCGCGGCATATGCTACGCTTGATGCATCAGAGAAACCATGCAATTCAACTCTTTGATCATCGCTTTTTTGTTTCAACCACCTAGGAATTCTGAAGTTGTTGAGTGTATGCAACTCACAACGGTAAGACTGCCACTCTTTTAGAAGATCTTCAGACAGCTCTTCGTCCCAATCCAAACCAGCAATCCACAGTTTTTGGATGAAGATTTTAGCGATGATTATACATGGTGCAATCCAACCTAGTGGATCATATAAGCGTGATATCTCTGATATAACTTTTCTTTTAGTTTCAGATGCAGACGACGGCAACGGCGACGGTGTTGTAAAAGGTAAGTTTACAGTATAATGGAACTCGTCGGAATTACGATTCCAGGTAAGTCCGAGAATTTTAATGGTTTCATCTTCTTTTATTTCTAGATCTCTTCCAGTATCCAGTCTTATCTGTTTTAGCAACTCTTTTCGGTTACTTGTCCATTTTTGCAAAGTGAAACCTGTTTTGTTTAACAATTCATTAAACTCATGATAGATTTTTACAGCTTCTTCATCAGTCTGGCAGCCTGTCATTAAGTCATCCATATAAAAATCCGTCTTTACCCTACTAGCAGCGCATGGATACGATTGACCTTCATCGCTAGCGGTTTGCTGCAATGCCTTGACTGCCAGGTAAGGTGCACTAGATGTTCCAAATGTAACTCTCAAAAGCCTGTATATCTTTATAGTAGACTGAACGTCATCTCGCCATAAAATCCTTTGAAAGTCCGCGTGATCATCAGCTACCTTTACTTGGCGATACATTTTTATGATATCGGCTGCCAAGCATACTGGATGTTGACGCCACCGCATAACTGTATGACGTAGATCAGCCTGTAAGAGTGGTCCTACCATTAAAGTGTCATTCAAGGAAATACCGTCGGATCCCTTAGATGACGCATCAAATACCACCCTTAATTTTGTGGTCGACTTGTCTTCTCGAATTACGGCATGATGCGGTAAGTAAACTGCGCTAAGTTTATTTTGATCTTTTTCATTAGAAATCTCTTCCATATGACCTAGTGATAAATATTCATTTATTACCGACGTATATTGTTCCTTAAGCTTGCTATTTTTTGCTAGCTTCCGTTCAAGACTATATAATCTTTTTAACGCTATTTCTTTTGTATTACAGGGTGTTTTATTGGATCGCAAAGGCAATTTTACTATGTAGCGACCCTCTGCATCTCTACGTGTGGTAGCAGCAAAATGATCCTCGCATGCTTGCTCTTCAGGGCTAAGAATTGACCTTTCAGAACCTGTTGGCTCTGCCTCTAGTTCCCAAAACTTTTTTAGGATCTCGTTTTCTTCGACCTTAGCGTGCATGCTTAGAATTACATTGTGGCAAGACGTCACTCTGTCTTCATCGCTGACCTCTCCTGATATGATCCAGCCAAGATAAGTATCTTGAGCCATCGCTTTACCCATAGGGTCTTTGATTAAGCCTTCTTTTAAGACTTTGGCATAGGCTCCCGACCCTAACAAAATATCAATTTTGTTAGGCTTATTGAAATTTGGATCGGCTAAATTCATACTATTTAGCTCTGGCCAATCCACCAGTGTAAATTTCCTTTCAGGTAAAATTGTAGTCACCTTACTCAGCACATAAGCCTTTATTTGTAAGGTGAAGTCAGGATCGTGTAACGACTGAATGTTCAACTCAACCATAAACTTTGACGTTAGATCGCTCTGACCTCCACCCACACCTGAGATAGACGTTTTGACCGCTATCTTTTTTAACTTTAATAACTGAACCGCCGATTCGGTAATAAAGGAAGCTTGTGAGCCTTGATCTAACAAGGCTCGCAAAACTTGCATGTACCCATTTCTCGACCTTGCCTTAATTACGGCTGTAGCCAGTACAACCTGACTATGAGTATTTTGTGCGAAATGGGTTGAAATATGAGCTTCATCCGTGGCCTCGTTCTGTGGTGTTTCATTTTGCTTAGAAGTGGTAGAGCTCGCCTCCTCTTCTGCTTCCGTTTTTAGATGCAAGAGTGAATGATGTTTTCTACTACAAATTTTGCACTTAGTATTTACTCGACAATTAATATTAAGATGACTTGAGCGAAGGCAATTGAAACACAAACCATGGGATTTAACTATTTGACGACGCTGATCAACAGTCTCCTGAGCAAACTTTTTGCAATGACACAAGAGATGCTCCTCGGAACAATGTGGACAGGTTAATTTTGAAACTACGTGACATGCTTTAGTATTACCTTTTGACTTGCTACTTTGAGGTTCTACAAATTCTAAAGCCCGAAAACGTTTTTCCAAAAATTCTCGAAAATCCTTGAAGGTCGGAAGTTCCTCGCAAGATTGACTTACTTGCAATTCCCACTGCTTTCGAGTCTCAACGTCCAACTTGGAGCTAATTAAATAAATAATAATAATATCCCAAGCGTCCACCTGCACCCCTAGATTTGACAGTTCATGCAAGCAATCAGTTGTTGTATCTAAAAGTTCCTTGAGAGCAACAGATGACTCGACCGTCATTTGTTTTTGGTTCAGTAAACGCTTGAGAATACAATTAGCTAGAAATCTCTTATTATTGTAACGACTGTTTAACAGAGTCCAACATTTTTTATAATTTGCATGCGTAATCGGTATGTGCTTTATGAGCTGTGATGCTTCACCTGACAACTGTGATCTTAAATAATGTAGACGTTGTACATCATCAAGAGTCTGATTGCTATCAATTAGTGACAAAAACAAATCTCTAAACGTTGACCATTCCTGATATACACCACTAAAAACAGGAATTGTTATTTTAGGTAATTTAGCAATTGACACCATTTTGGGTTGACTATGGTCCGGTGAAACATCACTCTTTACAGAAGACTGTGATACCGGCAAAGCGTTTTTAAGTTCAACTTTATAAGTTATAAAGGTATCGGTAACAGCCTCAAACACATCATTCTTCATGTAACTGGTCGCACTCAATTCATTTTCTGTGTAGTTGACCAAAAGCTCCTCATGTTTTCTTGTAAAGTCTTCAAACTGTTTGTCTAATATTTCCAAACGGGACTCAATATATGGTTGATTAATTCTCTCTTTCGGAGATTTTCTGAAGTTAATAAGCCCCTTCTGAATGCGACCTTTAATATCTTCCAACAACCTTAACTTAGCCTCCATGATTCAAAGTATCGGATGTTTGAAATTAACTAAGTGTTTGACTGTCGTAATTTTTCTAAGTGTTTTAACTGCACTTTAACTCTGAGTGAAATCGGGCATAGATTCGGGGTCTCTTCAATTTTTGCAGAATTATTCTAAGTCCCAAGTTTCTTTAAATTTCTCTAAGTCCATGCAACAACTTTAAAATTTTACAAGTCTCTGACACTTGGAACTGTTAATGAAGTAAAATGTACTCACAGTTTTTAAGTTACACTTTGATCACTAAACACACTTTCCTTTGACGTTCCACTTAGCTCCGTTGACCTCGCTCCGCTCTGCTCAGCTTAGTCGACCACGCTCCGCTCAGCTCAGCTCCGTAGATCACGCTGCACTCCGCTCAGTTTTCAAACTTGCACCAATTCGCCAAACTGCTATTTTTCTAATTCTCGACTCCGACACTAGAGGGCGTCTGTATCGTTTATCAAAAAACGTTCCGGATCGTAGGACCTTATGATCATCGAAGATCTTTTCGCCCTGTTTTATCGACGAGTCGGGAGATCGTTTATAGCAATAAAACCACACCACGTACTCAGAACGTAGACATTTATTAATTTTCACCGAGTTGTCTTATACAATCCTCGGTAACGAAACCATAGCGCGAATTTAAATCGACGAACGCCATCTATCGAGCTATGTGGTACTATTAAATAGTTTTAGATATTAGGTTTGACTTAAATTAAATATTATGACATGAACATCACACGTGAGCAGCATCCCATTGTTCTTAAATAATAATAATAATTCGCTTAATTACTCAGACTCACAAACCACAATCCAAAACAACAGCAAATAAATTGAACTCAATGACAGTTTTTTTTTACCTGTCAATAAATAATTACCATAATTATGAACAAAAAAATCATTGCTGACAGAAATCATTCGGACTATCATTAAATCGTAAACTATTATGATTTTATGCAACGATTATGCGTTCATAGGACGGTATAATATATAAGTGTTTAATCATAATTATTTAATGTTATTTCTATTTCTAAATAATTAATTATCATTTCGATATTCGTGTTATTTTTCATTGGCAATTTCTGAAAACATAACTGCGTTTAGTTTACGATTGTATTACGTTTAGTTATTAAAATCTTTTTATTTATATTATTAATTAATCCGAAGTTCTAAAAATAGCACACATACGTGAAAATGTATGGCTTATTTTTAAATGTCAGTTTATTACAGTTAAATAAATCAACTTCAGAAAATTCCGAATTATAATTTCGAGCAATGCGAGTCAGTACACAGTTTTTGGCATAGTTAGTGGAGTGCCTAGGAACGCGCAACATTGTCGTGTGACGAGTGCGCCATAGGGGAGTGTTAAAAGTTATCTGTGCGACCAACTCCAGGCAATCAAGGCGTCCATTGAGTATGTCATAGAGTAGACACATGTCCATCACTTTACGCCTTTCTGCGAGAGTTAACAGGCCATACGTTCGACAGCTATCTTCGTAAGACATCGGAGGTTTACGGAGGCGATAATTAAGATGGTTAATAATTTTTTTCTGAATCCTTTCTATTTGGTTCTTATAAATTATGTATTGAGGGGACCAGATTTGGCATGCATATTCTAAAACGCTACGCACATAAGCAAAATATACAGACATACCCTGCATGACCTAAGAACAAATCCTAGGTTCTTATAAGCCTTTGTGCTAATAAGGTCTATGTGATCTGAGAATGTTAGTTTACTGTCAAACATAACTCCTAAGTCCCTAACTATCTGGACTTTATTTATGACAATTCCATCAAAATCATATGAGTAAACAATCGGGTTCCTCTTACGTGTGTAACTAATAAATTGACACTTTTCAACGTTAACAGTGATCTTGTTATTTGCGTAATAATTATTTAAGTTGTTAAGATCCTGTTGAAGGGCCTTACAATCTTCGGGTGATGTTATTTTGTAAAATATATTTTTGTCATCCGCGTACATTAAGTGATCAGAGTGTTCAAAAGAATCAGTGATTTCAAATAGATATGCGTTGTAAAAAAGTGGTCCCAAATGAGATCCCTGGGGAACACCTCTAGGGATTTCAATAAAGTTGGAACGGTAACCTCCTAGAACGACAGCTTGTGAGCGTTTAAATAAATATGACTGTACCCATCGTAAAAGATCCCCGCGTATACCCAGTCGGTACAGCTTTTTGAGCAAGATTACATGGTCCACACGATCAAAAGCTTTTTCGAAATCTGTGTAGATCACGTCGACCTGCCCCCCCTTATCTGTATTCTCAAGAATGAAGTTAGAGAAACTGGCTAAATTAGAGATAGTCGAGCGTTTCTTTAAAAAACCATGTTGCTTGCAAGAGATTCCTCTGAGAATATATGGATAGATAGCGTTGTACACGAGTTTTTCAAATACTTTACCTATTGTGTTTAGTATGGAACTACCCCTATAATTTTTTATCTTAATCCGCGTACCTTTTTTATGAATAGGAACAATGAGAGCTTTTTTCCATTCATTTGGGAAGGTGCCTTCTTTTAAAGAGATATTAAAGATAGTACTAATTGGAGATGCCAATGATTTTGCACAGTTCTTCCAAAATACTGGGGGTATTCCGTCACACCCAGGGCCCTTATCCACGCCTAATACACTCAACGACCTCTCCATGGCTGACGAAGTGAATTGCAAGTTGGAAATTATGTCAGGACAGTGATCTTTCTCATCCGTTGTCAATGAATTAGCGAGGCTATAGTCAGAGGGTTCACCAAATACGTCGCGGAAGAAATCATTGAAAGCCTCACAGATTTCCCGACCCTCAGAATAATTGATGTTATTGTGAGACAACATTTTTGGATAATTGGAGCCTCCACGCATGTTTTTTATGAAAGTCCAAAACATTTTTGGATGTTTTTCCAAATTGCGTTCCATTTCCTGCAAGTGTTTACTATAGCAGATCTCATGGACTTGTCGCTCTCTCTTTCGTAATAATGCGAATTCGTCATAATCTAATAAGTTACCAAACCGTTTCCATCGCGAGTGTGCCTTGCTTTTCTCTTTAATAATATTAATTAAAGAGTTGCTATACCAGACTGGATATTTCCGTGATCCTGGCCTTCGATTAATAGGCACATATTTATCAACTCCTGTTTGAATTATGTTATAAAATGTTTCCACGGCAGCACTTGTAGATGTGCTGTCTAAATTTGAGCGCCAATCAAGTTCAGAAAAATAACGATTTAACAGTTCGAAGTTAGCTTTACGGTAATTATGTCTAAAAGTGGGCAACTCACGGAGCGGAGAAACTGCAAGGTCGGATATTTCGATACTAAGTACTGGATGAAGTAGGTCAGTCCTCACAAGGGGTGATAGATACTCAGTTATTTCAAGTGGCAAGTTGGAGAAGGCTAGATCAAGAGTATGTCCCTCTTAATTCTTAATTCTTTATTGTACACAAAAACAACTTATATTATACAAGGCATAATAAAGGGCATGTACAAAGGCGAGCTTAACTCAAAGTTGAGTTTTCTCCCAGCAAACCTTTGAGTGATAGAGAGATATCAGTATAGAGGGTAGGATCCAGTGTACAAATAATATAGATCAATATATTTATATAAGTACATAACAATACATATATCTATATATATATATATATATATACAATTATACATACATAACAATAAAAATATATTCAGATATATATGTACATATGTATCTATTAATTATATTTCATTGTGAAAGGAAATGCTCTTTAATTTTCTTCTTGAAGACATCAAGAGAAGGACTGTCGCGTATAGGGTGTGGAAGAGAGTTCCAGAGACGCACTGCAGTAACCGAGAATGAGCCATCATAGCGGCTGGAAGTGTGACGCGGAGTACGAAGAAGAAGAGAAGTGGCAGTGCGACAGGGTTTACCTCTCGGAATAAGGTACTCAAAGCGTTCACGAAGATATTTAGGAGAATTTGGATTGTGTAGGATAGTGTAGAGAAGGGATAGTACATGGGTATCTCGCCGATGCCGAATTGGCAGCCACTTCAATTTGGTCCGAAACTCCGACACATGGTCGTATTTGCGAAGGCCAATGTCCCTTGTGATTGGGTAGTGTATTGTACTGTGTTATTCCTAAGAACGACAAAATAAATCATTAACTAAGCGCGCGGCAGCGTTCTGCACACACATTCTCTTCTTCTACGGGATCCCGTCAGCCATCACAGTTTTCCTATATACCACTTCCCACTCATTCTTATGTATACATTTTATTCGAGCTCTATGTCCTATCAATGAATTTGGTGTACACATATATTCGTTCTTTTTTTAATTAATACTGAATCTACAATTCTATAAAATTCATCTTCATAATTTATCAATTATTTTTATATGCATGTCAAAGGTAAATTATATTAAATATATTAATGGATTGAAATTTCATATTTTATCAAATGTCATTTCCATCCATTATTCAAATTTCAATCAATCGATCTATTCTTTGGCGTCTCACTGCCTCTTAGAGTATATTTAAGTATTACATGCACCACATCAACTAACACGTATACAGTATCCTCTCTTTGAATGATATGTTTGTTGCTCTGTAGTTACTGCTGGATAATGTACTGGTTGGCGAAAAAAAACTGATTTCATCGTGTATGGTCTATACACATATGTTTTGATTCGATTATTCTGTACGTAATTATTGCTATGTGAAATATCAAGAAAATAAGTTATCGTTTTGTTTATAACATTTATTTACAAAAGAATAGCATAGTATACGTATTAATTAAATTACACACATATAGACATTAACAAAGTGACAAAAGTCATTTAAAAATAATAAAAAAAACTCAGTAATGATGATGATGAGGCACAATATGGTGTGTGCTGTGTTTTACGTCCGCGTGGAAGCTGGGGAGAAAAACAAAACATATTATTATCTAAACAAAATATGATTAACTAAAGCATACGTTGAAGACTGTGTTGAAGACTGTGTTATGTATCTAACTGTAGCTGTAAGTACACTCACCCGCTGTGATGGTCTGCATGGTAGTGCACATCCCTGACGGAGCCGTCCGGTTGGTGCAGCGAGTAGTGTCCCTTGACGACGTCGCCGTCGCGGTGCTCGTGCTGCGACTTGTGGTCGCCCGTGTGGGAGTCCTCCACCTTGTACTCGAACTCGTACTTAGGGTGAGTCTGCAAAGGAGTAGAACCTTAGGAAAATGGCTGGTCTTATATAGCATATTTAAAATGATTGGTAGTGTTCTGTTTTTACTGACATAGTAGTCGTGATGGCCATGTCCGTGGTGTACTATCTTATGGTGTCCGTCGTGTCGGTGGATGTACTGGGACGAGTGTCCGTGGGCAGAGACCACCGCAACTGCCACTGATAGTGCGCAAACCAGCTGAAAACAATAAAATTGCGATACTGTATTATAATTTAGACTGAAAATTAATAATTGTCTAGAAGATAAAGGTATGAAATTAACACTATCTCCTGTAGAACCAAGTTATATTGGCCCGTCACTTACCTTGAAGAACATGTTTTTGTTATTGTTAAGACTACGTCCAAGCATGAACTGATACATAACTTCTAAACTTCACGTCTTTTATAAGACTATAAATACTGAATTCAAGGTAGTATTGATTTCTCTCAATTAGGTTAGATACAATAAGCGTGTTACTCGTTGACAATTAATGTTTCGTAAAAGCTGTTAAATATATGATCTGTGTTTCTCATAATGCTTTTTGCGTTTCAGGGCTACATAAGCACCACAGTTTATATTTTTGCCTGATCTTTCCAAAGTTCTATCGACTTCTATCGATTGTTCCGCCATTGCCCTGAAGCTAAGGTTACATCGTCTTAATATGTATAGACTACGATTTGCACTTCATTAATCTCGATCTTTCCCCAAACTTGTCATTTTGTAAAGATCATCGCTGTAACTTGCTTGTATTTTAGTCTCGATTAGATTGCTAATCAAGAATATAATGACTTCAACGCATACATTGTCATTATCTCTGACGTTCATGCGTTTTACTATTAATGCAATATTATATTATAAAAGCATAGAAATGGAATAAAATAGCGTTAGGTGGTTCATGAATGGGTTGCGGAATTTGTTCGAAAGAGTCACCGCGGCCCTGGAACGCAAAGGGCACAAGAAGGATCACGGGTGGGTTTTTGTCAGTAAAAGTCTGACACTCCCTAATACCGCTCCACCCAGGGCGGGAGGGGTTATTTGATGATTTCCCATCCAAAAACAAGGTGGTTCATGAATGATTATTTTAAACCTGACCTGATGAAAGTCTAGAAGTACATTCTGAACATTTTTGAAAAAAAAAAAATAGAAGTACCACAGCTGTTTTTTTTTTAAAGATCTATGGATCTATGCACTGCAGTCACATTGCTTTAAAGATGGGCAAACATACTTTTTTTCATAGTTACATGTAAAATCATATTTTTCAGGTTTTAATTTTTTAAATATAGGCTTTACAAACCTTGAACTTTTAATTAATTTTTTTTTTTGAAAACCAGTAAAGTCCAGATATTATTCAATATTCAGGTTTTGCGATTTTGTGTGTTAAGTAACATCTGCCAAATCTTCACCTTTTTGCTGCCTAAATATGTTACTTGATTAGTCATGTTTTTCATAAAAAATTGTCAACATTTTTTGGGTATCCCATACATATAAAAAAATATACCGCTGTTGCTTTTAAAAATATAGTATAACAAAACATCCTTTTATATAACACCATAGAAATAATCTGTTGAATTTTGAGGTTAATTAATGCGTTGTGTGCACAGAACACTGGCCGCATGACACGTTGCTACACTGATTCGTCGACCAAAGACAAGGCCAGCCCCCTGGTTACACAAAGAGTTGACTTACTGCTTCCTGAACTGACGAAAAAGTCAAAGAGCACTCAGACATGGCCCTAATGTTTCAACCCCAAACGGCATTCCGAATAAGGTTGTTGCATTTGCGCCGTTTGAAGTTGTCTGCACCTTACGTAGCCGCCCCAGCACAACCCACCGTGCTAAGAAGATGGGATGACGCAAGGGCGTCAACACATGCTGCATACCACACCAAAGTTCTACCCACCTTCCAAGGCATTATAGTCATCCTATCTTGCCTCTTTCCACCGTCTCGCGTCAAGCCATTCAGTTCTTATACAGCTGGCATTCGGGTGATAAGAGACCAGATAATGTCATTAATGCTGGCGTGCAGTACTATCCGAACAGCGCTTCTACTGCAAGACAGGCTGTGGTGTCCGAGGCAACTCCTTCATCACATTGGCAGCGATGTGAAGCTCTGCTAGGAACACCCAGACGCAGACATGTAGAGTCCTTAGTTGTATTTTAAATAACATGTGTATAGTCAAATAATCCTCAAGATTATTTTAAGTCAGGTAAAAATAAACTGATCATTAAAATATTTTACTTGATATCTGTTTAATTCATTTTTATTTTTTTTATTGGAGTTCGGTGTGTACATAACATGAGTAAGTGACATTCAGCCAAACAGGAATCGTCAAGTAATGCATAACGTACCATTTTTTTTCATCGACGCCGAGTAGATAGCCTGTCGATTTTCTATCGGTTGCATTTTCGGGAGTGTGCGACGGAAATGCATAGTTTAATTCCGTCAAACCCATTCCATCACCATACCAGCCACACACACAAAACGTTTTGAGAAGATATTTATAGTGCGTACAGCTAAGGTGTGGGATTCCCTGCCAGAGTCTGTGTTTCCTGGTAACTACAACCTGGGAGTCTTTGAGTCAAGAGTAAATAGGTTACTTCTAGATAAGCGTGCTTTATCTTTGACCACATCATCGCTTACCATCAAGTGAGATAGTGGTGAAACGCGTGCCTATAAATAGTAAAAAAATATGATTCGAATGTGTACCGTACCTTATTGAAATAATTTAAGCATGTCAATATTAATTACAAACAAATCAATTTTTTTATTGGGTAAAACTGATGAGTTTGTTGATTTTTTTGCTTGAACGCGCTAATCTCAGGAACTTCTGGTCCGATTTGACCAATTATTTCAGTTTTAGAGGCTATATATCATCATTCTAAAACCAATAGGAGCAAAGCAGAAAAATCTGACGATAAATTACATTATACACATATTACACACTAGCTGCTGTCCGCGACTTCGTCCCCGTGGAATCCCCGATTTTAAAACATTCTTTATCGCTGCTCCGCTCCTATTGGCTTAAGCGTGATGATATATAGCCTAAAGCCTTCCTCGATAAATGGTCTATTCAACCCAAAAAGAATTTTTCAATTCGAACCAGTAGTTCCTGAGATTAGCGCGTTCAAACAAACAAACAAACAAACTCTTCAGCTTTATAATATTAGTATAGATTATACATATCAATAATATTAAAAAAATACTAAATAAGAGCGGGTAACCCCGAATAGAGTAGTTGGTGTCGCCACGAGTAATGGTTGTCGTCATTTTGTTGACAGCTGCCGCGCGAGATGCACTCTTGCTGACCTATTGGCTCCTAATCCAGTTTAATCTTATTTGTTTGTTTAAATTGTGGAACAACCAAATAAAAAGACGTACGAAATTACAAGTGTGCTTTTATTTTTAAATTCCTACCGTTATAACGCCCTGGATGGCCATAGTCAAAACCGCTATGAAGCCCCGTCTGACGCTCTTGCATATTAACCATAATTATACCCATATTATTTAAATTATAATAGATAACAATTATTAGAATAGGTATAATTATTATTCAAAATAAGAGAAAAAAAACAGCCTCGTTTTTTATAAAAGTGTTCTTAACTATAATAACAAAAGTATATTTACAGATTTAACAAGTCTTCACATATAAATAAATAATATCCCAGAATCAATGTTGGTGGTGGTGTTGGGGAATAATGTGCTTGGCGTGACCCTCGTACTTAACGTTGGCGTTGAATCTGTAAGAAAAAAGAAAAGTAAGTCTTCGCAAAAAGTACTATTTTGTCTAGTTTTTGGTTGATAGGTTTCACTCACCCGGTCTTCTTGTCAGCATGGTACTCCACAATCCTGATGGTGCCATCGGGCTGGTGCAGGCTGTACACGCCCTTCACGACGTGACCGTCACGAGCTTCGTGCTGAGACTTCTTGTCGCCGGTGTGAGGGTCCTCCACTTTGTACGCGAACTCGTATTTGGGATGAGACTGAAAGACAAGTGACGATTAGCAACCTTATACATAAATAGAATATGGGAAATGCTATAATCATAGAAAGTTCATCGTACATAGTACTCGACGTGTTTCTCGGTAGCGTATCCGTGGTGCTGCTTGATGCTCTGTGATGAGGAGGCGTGACCGTGGTGGTGGTCGTGACCATGACCCTCTTGTGGCCGCGCGGCGACCACTGCCAGGAGGGTGATGACTAAAATAACCTGGATGAAACAACGATTTATAAATTGTACAATTTTTTATACAAGTAGCGCCCCGCTGTTTCTCCCACATACTTCCCGTTCTCGTGATAATATGGGGATAAATGTAGCCTATGTCACCCAGGGATAGCGTTGCTTCCCAACAGTGAAAGAATTTTTCAAATAGGTTCAGTAGTTTTGGAGCCCATGTCCTATTGCCAAACAAACAATCAAATCTTTTCACTTATAATATTAGTATAGAAGTAATATATTGCAATATTAATCTAGTTTAAACATTTCACGTATTGTATTATTTTGAACTTTAAAAACAAATTTAATACCTGGAGGGACATAATTAAATTTGTAAATGTGGTGCCTTTAAAATCACAGTTTTAACTGATATTGAAGGAACCAAATCTGTCCTTTTATATAAAAATATTTACACCCGAGTTACGTGTAATCCAGTTTTATGTTGATGAGTAAATTAAAACAAACCGAACTTGTTCTTTCACCGATACTTGATTTAAGTTCACGAAGCGATTTTTGTCCTTGAATACTACTGTCAACAATTTGCTTTCTCTGGACATTTTAAAAAATTACGTGCAGTATTTTATTTTCAAATCTCTTCTCCCTCCTAGAGAGAAGGCCTGTGTCCCAGCAGTGGGAACATTAAAAGGCTGATTATGCTATTATGCTATATCCATGTTCTAAATCGACAAGATCTCTATGATACTTAATGTACTCAATGAAACAAAATAAAACTTATTTAATTATATCTTTATTCTAAGAATATAGCAACATTGTAGGTAGTAGTAGGTATAAGACAACAGTACTTTAGCTCACTAGATAACTTTAACAAGAACTCAGTTTTTTTTAGTAGTGGTGATGATGAGGCACGATGTGGTGGGTGCTGTGCTTCACGTCCGCGTGGAATCTAGGGAGAATAAAAACATGATAATAATAACTGAAGTAGATCAAGAGTTCAAGACTGTGTTATAAATCTAACGGTAGCAGTTAGTACACTCACCCGCTGTGATGGTCTGCATGGTAGTGCACATCCCTGACAGAGCCGTCCGGTTGGTGCAGCGAGTAGTGTCCCTTGACGACGTCGCCGTCGCGGTGCTCGTGCTGCGACTTGTGGTCGCCCGTGTGAGAGTCCTCCACCTTGTACTCGAACTCGTACTTAGGGTGAGTCTGCAAATAATGTACACGTAAGGTTTGAGTATATATTAAGAATTTCAGTACTGAAAGTATACAAGGATAGTTACTGACAAAGTAGTCGTGATGACCATGCCCGTGGTGTACTATCTCATGGTGTCCGTCGTGTCGGTGTATGTACTGGGACGAGTGTCCATAGGCGGAGACCACCGTGATGGCTACAGATAACAAGCAGAGCACCTAAAAATAAGATTATATCAAATGTAAAACGTATATTGTATTCCGATGTATCATTGTATTTCCAAAAACTGGAAATATATTATTCACACACTATTTCTGGAATACACACTATCACAGATTGCTTTACACTTAGCCAAAATTACCACATTTAACTGCATTTGAATATCACTTAGGGCTAATTTTTCTTCATTTTGCATTGGATGAATAAATAATTTTGACAGATTTATGTCTTTAGAAAACCTGTCAAACTGCCGAATTATTGTTGAGATAAATCTTTTAATTGAAAAATTATCCTAATATAATGCTAATAATGGAATATTAGAATGTACCTTAAAAAACATGTTACTTGTTTGAAACTATGTCCAGAAGCGAACTGATACATAATTTCCAAATGTCATGTCTTTTATATGATTTAAAATAATACATTCAAGGTAGTATTGATTTCACTCATAATAGTTATGGCTGTTAAATTGTTATGCGTAATGGACAATTACATATTTCGTAAAACTATAATTGTATTGCACGGTAATGCTGTTTTTACTCGCATAACATGTAAATCGTAACAATTATCACATACTGTTTTTTTTTAAATAAAATATAATATTATCCATTAAAATTAACTTAAAAAAAACTAACAGCGGGAATAAGCAGAGAGGCACTGGGTACGTCAGATTTACCAACTTTAATTATAAACACCCCGGTTCTCAACTTGTAAAATAAAATATAAGTATGTAGTTCCCGTAATATGTAACGGAAACTAACTCATTTCTCAGAATAAAACCAAAAACAAAAGAAACCATTGGACAAATCTAAGTTCTTGAAATATTAGAAAATCTCAGAAACGAAATCCACAAAGCTGCTGCAGCTGGATAAAAATGTTTTATCATTAATGATTACTATTTGGCCTATCTCTTACTTATTTAATGTAAAATCTATTATGTTCTCTTAATAATATGGAGGGTATGCGGTACAGAGTGAATTTTCGCAAACCTCCATAGAAGGTTGACCCAAATATTGTACATGTTCTAATCACACGGAAAACTCTGATACAATGAAGCAGGATTTCGTTTAGTTTATTCGCTGTTGGAGGGATACACCTATCCCTCCAACGGCGAACAAAAACAGCTGCATCGCCGCCGCATTGCAGCTATTTTTGTTGCCATTCAATTTTTTTTCGTTAGTTTTTCTTTTAAGACCATTCAAAAGCGCCTTTTAATGGTTTACTTGAAATAAAAGGTTCAGAGTTTCAAGAAGATGTCAACCACGGCCAGATATAGTTATAATATATCACAATGATCAATGATAATAGTCACTGCTCCTCTTTTTTAAATCAGAGACAAGAAAAGTTAGTCAGAAGATTCCTTTGTTGCTGACTATATACATATATAGCAAGACAGGTAAACATATTGTTATACTTGAGAGTGATTAGTAGTAGTGATTATTTCATATACGTACATATAACATAAGCAATGAACCGATGGCATTTACCACTATACAAATAATGTGCTAATGAGCTGGGTGTTTTTATACACCGGACACAACACAGTTTTTGTTTTAGTGTTTACGATACAGTGCATGGAACTTCGTAATTTTGCCCGTGCTGGTTTACGTCTCAAGATACAAATGTACATTTTAATTCTAAGCACTACTAGATTTTATCTAGTTTATATAGATTTAGATTTGATCTCCGGTGTGAAGGTCCTTTACTTCGTACTTGAACTCGTCAAAGTACGACTGGAGGTAAATGTTATAATTCGTGTTTTATTTTCAAATCCCGACAAGCTATTGAATAGGTATTTTAAAGTATTTAATAGTAGTCGATCAGAGATTAGATTAGCATCGCCTAATATTTTTTAAATCAGTTTTGAAAGCTTACTCGATGTTAAACCTTAAAGATATTAGGTACAGTAGCTTGTAACTAATCAATTAGACATGCGTAGTTTTTGTAAAGACTCTAAGTCGTTAAAATTTCCGACTATAAATTAAGTAAATTAATAAAAAATCTCGCGGACTTTACCTAAACATTTTCTTTTCAACAAGATTTGGATAGATTTTAACAATCACACATAATTATCGTGATTTTAAAGTCTAGATTTAGTACGCATCTACGGTGTTTATAATAATAATATTCAGACAGTTGTTTTTTGTTTTGCACCTATATCAATCCATATAAACTCGATTTTACTAACATAGTAATCGACATGGTGGTGATGATAACCATGATGATAGTCGCCGTGGACGTGCACAAGGTGGTGATGATCATCGTGCTTCTTAAAGTAATGTGTGGAGTGACCATATTCTGCTGCCACCACCGCTGCGACCACCAATAGGTAAAATGCCTGTAAGAAATATCTACTGTAAAACGGTAATAACGAACATAAGGGAGGGTTATAGACAAAATAAAATCAACAATGAAAATGGGGTAAAATGTTTTTGGTTGTTTCTTCGTTTTTTGAACACTTGAAGTTATTTTATACTTTTGTTTTTTTGTTCAGAAGTTAATTGTTATTTTTTTTAAGTTTTTTATTTTTCACTTTTAAGTGGTACACCCCCACTCCTTACTAAACGTACCCATCACGGCGTACACGGTATAACTTGATCATAAACATGCGATTTCAGCAATCTCGAAAAATTTGCTATCATTTATTAAAGAGTTCCGATACCTATCTTTGTTCTTCATCAGGACTTCATCAAACTAGAAAGGGACCTCCTTGAAATACTAAGATGCTCTTCCAAACTATCGTATACAGTTTAATTTTTTCATTTTACATCGACAAGAGTGAATGAGAACATCATCAATGTAGTCGAAGCCACGCATTATTAGGGATAACTCAAATACTAGTCGTCAGATCTCAATCAAATTTAGTACTCGCCAAGCACCAGCTTTCAAATACAAAAATAATCATCAAAATCGGGACAACCCGTACAAAGTCATCAGTCATGAGGTAACACAAAAAAAAAAACAGTTGACTTGTGAACCTCCTCCTTTTTTGGAAGTCGGTTAACAAAAGCCAATTTTACCCAATACCTGAGTGATAAACCATGCGGATCCTTGCGCGTCTGACTCGCGTACCGAGGGTTCCGTACAAACTCGTATGTAGATAGTTCGTCAATTACGAAATTTAAGTCTAGATTTTTTCCGAGTTTACATTACCTACTAAAGTGTAAAAACTATGCAAGCACACTCATTACTCTTACAAAAAGATAAATGGGGAAGATTGAAGTAATATTAACTTTTTAACCGAATAATATTCTTCTATACAATGATGTACATACGTCACTTCTTCAACTGCAAATATGTATGTATAAGCTTGTAATCGTATAAAGTGTTGTTTACGTGATATTACAATTTCTTTTATTTTTGCTGTAAGACCTTGCTTCTTGCCAAACTTCATGATTCTAGGTTAACGGGAAGTACCATGTAGGTTTTAATTCACTTGCGAGCGTCAAAACATAACATATTCAGATTGCGTTGATTTGTTTTTTTTTTTACTGCTCCAAGGGTGTAGCAGGTTTGTGTATTTGATATTAATTTCTACTTGATTCCCCTACACGTTCCTGAGAAAATGGGTCTTGACAGACGGACAACAAAGCGATCCTATAAGGGTTCCGTTTTTGCCGACTGACGTGCGTAACCCTAAAAACATTTAAATAAAAAAATAAATTAAAAAAGTACCTGGTCAGTATTCAACTGATACTTATCAGTAAAACACAAGACTTTCATAGAGAAAATAAAAGCAATAAAGGTTATATATGTAGATAGATTTAAATCTAATTGATTGTTGGGTGGCCATTAAAGATTTCGTACGCAACGACTGTTTGCAATCGTTTGTGTTTGTTAAAATATGCCTACGTGGGTTATTTAACACAGACACGTAAAAATAAATGTATTATTAGATGTGTGCTTTGATTCAAATTCATGAATACATCGAAAAAGTCACTTAAGTATCCGAATTGTATCTGCTTGTAGTTGGGAAAAAGAATATCTACTTTATCATACTGCCTAACGCATGATCATCGGTTCCTTTCGAATCAACATCTGAGAATCTCATTATTTAACATCTTTATTTCTATTTAATATGCAGTCATTATCCTTATTAAAACCATTACCACCAATTAACAACAATTTATTTTAACTATATTATTTACAGAACTATTCAACATGTTATTTTAATCTTTGTAGCCGTAGTATGAAATCAATGATGGTGGTGGCGTTCAGGAACGATGTGCTTGGCGTGACCCTCACGTCTCACATTAGCGTTGAATCTGTGAAATAGGGCAGACATAAGTTTACTACAATGGTAAAATATTGTTGCACAGTTTTTTCCTAGATCAATCCACTCACCCGCTCTTCTTGCTAGCGTGGTACTCAACAATCCTAACAGTTCCATCAGCCTCGTGCAGGCTGTACACGCCCTTCACGACGTCACCGTCGCGGGATTCGTGCTGAGACTTCTTGTCGCCGGTGTGTGGGTCTACTACCTTGTACGCGAATTCGTACTTGGGATGGGACTGTAAAAAAAATAAATATCATATAATATCGATTAACAAATAAAAGGGTATTTGAGACAAAAAAATATTCAAGATATTCATACGTAGTACTCGACGTGTTTCTCGGTGGCGTGTCCGTGGTGCTGCTTGATGCTCTGTGATGAGGAGCCGTGACCGAGGTGTTCCTCGTGATGGTGCTCCTCGTGATGCTTGTGCTGCTCTTCATGTTTTTCTTCATGGTGCTTCACGTAGTGTGCGGGCTCGTGCTTGCTCTCGTGAGTTTGGTGCAGTACGATGCTCTGTGACGAGATAGCGTGGCCGTGACCGTGGTGCTGATCGTGACCGCCTCGAGGTCGCGCGGCGACCACAGCAAGAAGGGCCGCGAGTAGGAAGATCTGGAAATCGTCAGATTAGTTAATAAGACTCATCATCTACCTAGCCTTTTCCCAACTACATTGGGATCGGCTCCCAGTCAAGCCGGATTCAGCTGAATAACAGTATTTTACGCGAAGCGGCTGCCTCCACAACCCATTAACTGGGGAACACGGTATTTCTTGGCAAGACTGGTGTCAGATTTTCTGGCTTTTGACAATCCGTAACGACTGCCAAAGATCTCCAAATGACAGCCGGGACCAACGGCTTAACGATTGGTTAATAAGACTGTTGCTTTAAAATATTAGTGCTAAGAAAAATCTTGTATCATCTAAACCTATTCTCAGTTATGTAGAAGTTACTTACTTTCGAGTACATTTTTGTGAAGCTAATTAAACAGTTGATGCTTTAATAAAAGAACAGAAACTGATAATATGTTAAGTTAATCGTTGTCTTTATATATGGTGAGTTCGAGTATGTGAGTTGATTTTACGCAATACTTTCCGCCACTTTTGTTTCAAAGTTCAACCACTTTGTTACCGTTTCATGTTGATAAAGTATCGGGAAAGTACGACCTTCACAAGGACTTACGTTGTATCTGAATATTATCATTGGAAACATACAGTGGAGTAGTAAATCCATATTGTTTCAGATATCATTGAAACAAAAAAAAAACGCGATAAGAAAGTGGTTGAAAAACTAATTTTTAATACGATTTAATATGGTGTGTAAGAATAGTGTCTCATGCAGAACAGCATAGAAAGACAAGAGGTACATTATTGTTGAAGATGCTAGTTGGCCGTTTGCAAAACTAGTTCTTCATGGACAAGAACAACAAATAAACTCCATGATAACTCTTTTACTCATATATTGTATATTATCATAAGTTTATTTATTGTTGTATTGAATATCATCAAATGGGACGTATCCGTATGTCAAAGGCACATCAGCCGTGCTATTGTGAAACTCTTTAGTTTAACATGATTTCACTGCGGATTCAGAAGTGATTTCGCAAATAAACCTTTCAGAATAGCACGGCTGATCTAATAGCTGACGTTTCTCTTGTAATCGTTTTGGGAAAATATCACGTTATCAATAAAGAAACAACTATTTTCCTAAATAAAAACCGGCCAAGTACAAGGTTTATTTTAAGTAAAAGTTCACCCATCACGATAATCGAGTACAATTAGAAACGTGTACATGTAAAAATTTACGGTTTTCGTAATTTATCCTTTATCTATGCTATAAGACGTTGCTTCGTGCCAAATTTCAAGATTCGGAGTTCACGGGAAGTACCCTGTAGGTTATGATTCCCTTTCGACTGTCCAAAATTTTCGGCATACACGTCTGTATCTTTTGATTACGTTGGCTTAGACGTTTGATTTTTCACAGCTCCAAGGGACAGTAGACTTGAGTATTTGATATAAATTCCAGCTTGATACCTCTATGCGTTCCTGTTCCGTATACCGGCCTCGCCGACAAGATCCATCGCGACGTCCCCGTAACATCCCTCCCCGACTTTTGCCTAACGAGCCAGCTCGCGCCGCTGAGCCATTAGCGTTAAATCCCCAAAATAATATTGTGCTGAACTGCGAATGATCCTTAAAAAAAAAAACATGCATTCCTGAGAAAAAGGGTCTTGACTGACAGACAGACGGACGGACGGAAATATGGATAAAATCATATGCGCCTTCGGCCCTTCGTTAGTTTTTGTTTATGCTTTAGATTAAATATTTGAGTCTAGCTGAACCACGCGACGTCGCGTTCCGCGTTCTGCATCACATAAAACAGAAACAAAAATCCACCGTTTTTGCAACATTTTTCATTGATGCTTCACTCCTTTTGGTCGTTGCGTGATGAAGTGTAATAGCCTTCCTCAATAAATGGGTTATCCAACACTAAAATCATTTTTCAATTCGAAACTGAGATTAGCGCATTCAACCAACCAAACAAAAAATACAACCGACTCGGAGTTTTTTGATATTTCTTCGTTTTTTGAAAACCGACTTCCGAAATTAAAGTTATTTTATACTTTGTGTTTTGTTTAGAAGTCGATTGTAGGTATTTTATTGTAAATTTTTATTTTTTACGTATTAGTGGTGATACGCCACACCTAAACCACAGTAGAAATATGGAACAGTACAGAAACTACGAAAAACGATCGAAACGGCACACTCACACAGACGCGCACATCTACGAGGCCCTTTTTTTTTTCTGGATGGGAAATCATCAAATGACTTCTCCCGCTCTGGGCGGAGCGGAAGGGAGTGTCAGACTCTTACTGACTAAAACCCACCCGTGATCCTTCTTGTGCCCTTTGCGTTCCAGGGCTGCGGTGACTCTTTCGAACAAAATCCGCAACCCTAGCAGGCACTGACCCTATGGGGCTCCGTCTACGTTGCTGACGGCTCTTTGAGGCGCGCGTGGAACACGACGCGCCGTCGACTCGGGCCTGGTTGCTATCGGACGGCGAGCCACCCATAGCTCGCCATCCGCAGGCCCGCGCCTACGGTGGCCGGGAATCGCCCTGCGTTTCCCGACGCCCGGGGCGTCTTCTTCTGTTGCGGCGGCTGGGGCGTGAGGTTTCCCTCTCACGCACGCGTTCCGCCTCCTCCTTTGCTAGCATTACTGCTTCGCAGAAGGAGGCGACCGCTTCCCATGCCTCCTCGCTCCGGACCATGGCTTGAACCAGGGCCGGACGCGAGAGGTTGCCGCCGCCGATCGCCTCGACGAGGACACGGTGGTGCTCCGCCCAAGCAGGGCAGACCTCCACCGTATGCTCAACCGTGTCCTCCGGGCGATCCACACAGTGATGACACCCGGACGTGTCCTCCCGCTGGATCCGACACAGGTACCTCCCGAAACAGCCGTGTCCGGTAAGCACCTGCGTCAGGCGGAAGGTGAGGACGCCGTGACGTCTCTCCAGCCACGCCTCAAAGAGGGGACTTATCGCCGCAATAGTGGCGTGCCCAGCACTGGGTTGCGATAGTCGCTGTCTCCAAACCTCCGTGAGATCCCGCCGGAGTTCCGTCCGCTGCGCAGCAATTTGCCGCGGCAGCAGAGTTTCACCCCGGCTTAGCGCCTCCACGCGCAACGCGTAGACGTGCGCGAGGGCTCTCGCCTCTAGATCCCACGGCAGCAATCCGGCAAGGAGATTCGTCGCCTCGCCAGAGACCGTGCGGTATCCACGGACTAGCCGAATGGCCATGACCCTCTGGGCCGAGACCAGGTGGCGCGCTGGCAGTCGCCTTAGCGACAGCGCCCACACTGGGGCCCCGTAAAGGGCCATGGACCGCACGATCCCCGCGTACAGCCTCCGGCAGGAGGCGTTTGGACCCCCTAGATTGGGCAAGAGCCGCTTGAAGGCAGCCCCGGCCCGCCCCAGTTTGGGGGCCAAACGTCGGAATCTACGAGGCCCCTAAGGGACCTTCGCGGTGCTCTCAGTGGCGGGTGCCGTGTTCATAGATAATATCTACGCTATTATAATGGCTATGACTTTTCGCTTACGCTCTCTAGATAGTGATCGTGGGATTTTTAATACTAGTATTAAATCCTTATACCGAGTACTGATTATAATTTTATTTATATTGTATTATAATTTATATAACATATAGAATGAATGAATTCATATGAGTATGAAAAAATAAATGACTATAATTTGACGACAACATTATATTCTAGTCTTGGCAAAGGAAATCTACCCTTCGAAACATACACATAGGAATTTACTTACTTCACAAATTATGTAACAATAATTTTTCAACATACTTACAGAAATCCTTCATCAAATAGGGCAGATATTATAATTGAAATGGAATAGAAATGATAAACAATATTCAGTTTGTAATTATTATTTTTTACAATGGCATTATTTACATTTTGACCAAAGAAGAAAGTCGCATGGAATAACATGCACTACCGCATTTTCGCGTGAGTATTTCTCCCAGTCAACTCCTACCGCAAGCCGTGTTAAAGAACTTCGTTCCAATAAAACACTTATTACAAACATTAAAAGTGACAACCCTAATTCTCTACTGGAGTGTAGGTAATTATTTCAACAAATGGGCTTAGTTTCCATACTGTTCCATATTTTTACTGTGCCTAAACGTACCTACAACAGCGTACGTGTTATAAACTAGTGTAGAAAATAAATAGACACACGATTTGAGCAATCCTGGAAGATTTGCTACTTATCATTTATTGAAGAGTTCCGTTTGCTATCTCGGTTCTTCATCAGATCTTCAGCAAATTAGAAAGGGACCCACCTCGAAATACTAAGATGCTCTTCCAAACCATCGTACACAGTTTTTTTTTTTCATTTTACATCGAGAATGACGGAATGAGAATTATTAGGGATAGTTCAAATACTACTCGTCAAGTCTCACTCAAACAAATGGGACCACATGACAAGCATCAGCTTTCGAATAAAAAATGAATCATCAAAATTGGGTCACCCAGTACTAAGTTATGAGGTGCTTTTTTCCCCTTCTACCCCTCATTATCTCAAGAGACGTTTTTAGTTTCTCTGTGACTCCCACACTAAATTTCTGAGGTCATCGGATAACTTACGACTTAAAATGCCAATGCATTCCACAATTTTTTTGGATAAATCCTTTACTGTTCAGGCTGCTCGTTTGTGGAATGCATTGCCAGTGCCAGTAAGACGCGCTCAATCGTTACCTGTATTCAAAAGGCTCGTGAAGGAGCATTACTTGTCGCTGTGATATCGATGTTCGCCATTTATCTATTGCCTATGTATTTGGTATATATGTATCTATTGTTAAGATTATTTATTTATCTGTGTATATATTGAATTATTTATAGTAATGTTGCACCGATTACAACCCCATTTATGTCCAGGCAATTACTGTCCATTCCAGGTTGCCTGGAAGAGATCGCGGAATGCGATAAGGCCGCCCATTGTACATTGTGTTTTAGTTTGTAGTTTTCTTTTTTTTTTTTGTTAACTGCGGTGTACAATTAAGTATATAATAAATAAATAACACATACGAAAAAAGCTGCTGTCGACTTGAGAACCTCCTCCTTTTTTGGTAGTCGGTTAAGAACTCTTCAGCTTTATAATATTAGTATAGACTGTTACTTTGTCTCGGGCCCCCTTTTATTTCACTGTTAACTTAATGCTTATATTTCTTATACGCTTACAGCAATTAAGTATTTGAGATTTTTATGTTTATCTTTGTGGGGATATCCTCATAAGAAAGACCTCCAACAATAACAAATAATCCCATCCTACATACAGGTGAAGTTTTAAAGTAAGTTTTTATCAAAATCTGACTCGAGACTCCTTTTAGTGTTTTTCGCTAATCTTCAGAGTATTTGACTGTGACCACTCGCCATCTGTGGTATTTTAGTCGGTAAACTGAACAATTATGTTCAAATATTAAATGATTAGGATGAAAGGAATACTTCATCAATCCACGTTAAGACTATTTATATTTTGTTTCAAAGCGACACATTATGGTATATCGATGATAGAGAAGTAACTAAGACTCACAATTTATTTATTTTGAAGAGAGCTCACAGTCAAATAACAATCTTGAATATCATGCATGCGACTCCCAAAATTAAAGTTATTTTGTACTTTTTGTTAGTGGTTTGTTCCAAATATAAACCACTAAATGTACAAAATAACTATTTCAACAAATCAGCTATATTTATTTATCAAAAAGATTTTTATACGTCAAAATGTGAAAATATAATTATACTATCTATATCTATACTTATAATAAATCTGTAGAGAGGTCAATTCTGTACAAGGAATATATTTTCAAAATAACTATCAGGGGGTGATTAGTGATCGATACTGGTGCCAAAAATGCAATCAGTAAATTTTTTGTCTGTCTGTCTGTCTTTCTGTCTGTCTGTCTGTCCGTCTGTCTGTCTGTATGTTCTTTATAGAAACAAAAACTACTCGACGGATTTTAACGAAACTTTGTGGAATTATTCTTCATACTCCTGGGCAGGTTAAAGTATACTTTTCATCACGCTACAATCAATAGGAGCAGAGCAGTGAAGGAAAATGTTGGGAAAACGGGAGAAGTTACTCCATTTTTTAAGCTTCCGTCGCGTGTGTAACCTTAATGGTTAAAGTTACATAGAAATCATATATTACGGAAATGTTTTACATAAAATTATCTAAAAAATATCCCAAACAGCATATGTCTATATTTTATGGTTGACTCACAATAACACGTGTAACTCCCGATAGCTTAGCAGTTCGGCGCTTTCTGATTATATTTGTTTACTCTTACGATTATAATACTCTCACTCATCCCTAATTAAAAAAGTAAACATTATTACCTACCTATTTAATAAAAAAATCATAGAAATCGGTATAGAAACACCAAACTTATACAAGAATACAATAATAAGCCATCGCGCCGTCGCGCTTTAATACTGAATCATGCTGTAAGATGTTATTGTGATTATTTTTGTGTAACTTTTGTTGGTATTTTATTAAATAGGTACTTATTAGTTATTTTGGTAATGTTTAAATATTCGTTCAAATAACAAATTATTAATAGTTTCAATTTTATTTATTTTTAGGTGAAGTAGTAGTAGAAGTAGGAGCATAGATTTTTAGATACCGATGGGTTAGTTTTGGCTAATTTATGTTCTGTTTTTTAGTATTAAATAGGTAAAAGCGTAGATCCTTTTATTAATTAGTAGTTATTTTATTAATTATTTATATGTACGTAGTTCTAGGTATTTATTTTTAAGTGAAGTAGGTATAAGGTTATTGTAATATATTTTTTCACAGGCATTTCAGCTTTACTTTCATTTCTTTTTTTGTTGTAAGTTGGACATATTTCACACACACATAGTGATCTATCAATGCACAGCCCAAACCACTGAACGGATCGGGCTGAAATTTGGCATGCAGGTAGATGTTATGACGTAGGCATCCGCTAAGAAAGGATTTTGATTAATTCTACCCCCAAGGGGATAAAATAGGGGATGAATGTTTGTATGAAACTTTGTCAATTTTAAACCGATCGGGCTGAGAGTTTCAAAATCGCGGGTAAAGTAACTATTCCACGCGGACGAAGTCGCTGGCAGAAGCTAGTATAATATAATTTACTCGTACCTAAGTATGGGCAAGGTGGCGTACCTCCTTATCGGGTTGCCGCCAAACTACAAAGATTAGTGACAGACAAGGACACTGTAAAGAAATAATGTAACAAGTTACTTTCTAGGTGAGAACCTACCCCATTGGTCTTTTCGCATCCAATCTGGTCTTGTTTAAACAAGGCCAGATTGGATGCAAAAAGACCGGCTGTGGTCCACCCATCGGGAGTGGACCTTGTATTAGATTAAGTGTCTTGTATTATATATTATATGACCAGTTAAATATTTAGGTGTTTATCTACAATGTTTGTACATTTTGGTTTAACAAGCAAGGAGCGTTTTTATGGGGTAAAAAAATGGCACAATATAGTGATAACAATTTTATTTCCAACATTTACAACAACGCAAACATTCAACAATCTTATGATATAAGTTTAATTAACAGTAGATTAGTAACCAGATCAGTGATGATAATGATTTTCAGGTACAATGTGCTTGGCGTGACCTTCCCTCTTAACGTCAGCATTGAATCTGAAACAATAGCAACCATAACGTTAATCCTTTAAAAACTTACTATTTTTAGCAATGCAATTTCATTTGCACATGTTGTTATGTAGCTAAAAAGAGAGTAATAAAAAAGGGAGAAAATGATTGGTTTGAATTAATAATGATGAAAATGACTTACAATTTGATACCGATTCTCAAAGAAAAAGCTTGCTAAGACAATTTTGACACTCACCCGCTCTTCTTGTCAGCGTGGTACTCGACGATCCTGACCGTTCCATCAGCCTCGTGCAGGCTGTACACGCCTTTCACGACATCGCCGTCACGGGATTCGTGCTGAGACTTCTTGTCGCCGGTGTGAGGGTCCTCCACTTTGTACGCGAACTCGTATTTAGGATGGGACTGCAATATAAATTCAAGAGTTAGTTTCCGATACTAGGGTAAATTAAATTTCACTGGATGTTAGAAAAAAGTTATCATACATAGTACTCGACGTGTTTTTCCGTGGCTTTACCATGGTGTTGCTTGATGCTTTGTGATGAGAATGCATGTTTATGTTCATGTTCCTTATGTTGTGGTTCAGCAACTACCATCGCAATGATTGCAGCGACTAGGAAAATCTGAAAGATAAGATATAGATGTCATTGGTCCGATCTTACAAAATTTATTTGAAAGGCTCATTTTGTAACAATATTTATCAATTATTTACCTTGGTGTACATGATTATTGATTTGAGGTATCTTATTTCTTCACTCTTGAAGTTACAAAAAGCAACTGATAATTTGTGAAGGCAAAATATGTCTTTTTATATCCAAAGTTGTAAGGTTTCAACGAATTGAAATACTTTTCGTAATTGTAAAATTAACCAGTTTAACTCGTACGCTTAAAGTGGTATGTGACATAATTTCGAGTGTAAGTCGTTTTACTTTTTATGGTCCTTCTTTTAATTAACCAGAATGTATTGTTGTTTTCATTTCTTTTCAGCTTTAAACGTTAGAAACTAGATAGGCGTACCATCATCGGCATTTTTAACTACGGAGGTAATATTTTCCTCTGGTAGTTCATGCATTTGTACGACTTTAAAATTCCGCCTTTGTAAAAAAACAGATTTTACTCACGATTTACTATATATCTATACTAATATTATAAAGCTGAAGAGTTTGTTTGTTTGTTTGAACGCGCTAATCTCAGGAACTACTGGTTCGAATTGAAAAATTCTTTTTGGGTTGAATAGACCATTTATCGAGGAAGGCTTTAGGCTATATATCATCACGCTTAAGCCAATAGGAGCGGAGCAGCGATAAAGAATGTTTTAAAATCGGGGATTCCACGGGGACGAAGTCGCGGGCAGCAGCTAGTTTTAAAGTAAACCGTTCCAAATTGCTCATTATTCTTGATTTTTACGTCTTTATCCTGGATTATGATTGGTATAACACAATAAAAAAATACAAAAGAATAAAATTAATAAAGAGACCAACTGGATTTATTAAAAAAAAATTAACAATAAAAAATTTAAACACGAAGACTATGTAAATACTAAAGAAATTTATATTAATGGTGCTTATGCGGTACTAAGTGGTGAACGCTGTGCTTCACATCTGCATGAAAACTGAAAAGAAATGAAAACACCATTACTTCTAATGTGAATAAGTAACGACAATGATTCAATTTTGATGTTACAGAAGTATAAAGCTGTAGTGAGAAGATATGTTAGAACATATATGAATGCACAAATGGGTACAAGCTTGAAATTAGTATAATAATTTTGACGAAGACGAAGACGAGACAAAAACTAGATTGTAGTAATATTGATTAAGCAAATTCACCATGTCTTTGTCAGTTTTCGAGATGATAAAACTCTTTACAATATCTTCACAAAAATGACAAACTTAATACTTTAATAGAATAGGTAAGTAGAAATAAAAAAATTGTTATTAATTAATTAAAATACTGGTAATCAATTCTTACCCAGTCTTTTTATCGGCGTGGTAGTGAATATGCCTGGACCCACCATCGGGTTCGTGCAGAGAGTACTCTCCCTTAACACTGTCGCCATCGCGGTGCTCATGATGAGACTTGTGGTCACCGGTATGATGGCTCTTTACTTCATACTCGAACTTGTACTTAGGATGAGTCTGGAAGTTTTAAAGGCTTAGCATAAGTTTTAAAACGTATAATTTAGGGTGCCCACCAAACTTGGAATGTCAGCTTGTTGATCACTTTTGATAGTTAACGGTCGTATCAGCAAAGCGATATCTGTTATACCAGAGGCAAAGCGAGTACATATTCATAGGCTTGCGAGCCACACGCTACGTGTCGCGGGTTCGATCCCCTCACGGAACAAATGTTCGTATGGCCTACAGATAACTGTTCCGGGTCTGGGTATGTTTACATGTATGTGAACGCACCCACGATACAGGAGTAAATCCTAGTGTGGGGCAACGTATTTTTTTTTAAAGATGTAAATACTTCTAAAAGGATTACTTACATAGTAGTCGACGTGATGGTGATGATGATGCTCGTCCTTTATTTCCACTTTCACGGGATGGTCGTCATGTTTCGAAATGTGTATGTGAGAGTGACCATCATCAGCTGTCACTGCTACCACAGCCATCATTGCAATTGCTGCTAAAATGCACACCTGAAGCAAAAATAGAAGTCATTTAGTTTTTGCTATGTTGCACATTGCACAATCAATATGATGACTTTGTTTTAGAAATAGAAATTACCTTTGAAATCATTTTTGTTTTTGATTCTTTGTCTTGATCACACTGAACTCAGTACTGCACTGATAAATACTCACAAAATTCCCAACTTTTATATTCAAAACAAAGCTATTATTGTTGCAATAATTTCACTCTAAATTTTTATATGACGACAGAATTTGCAACGTTTGAATATTGTGCGAACTTTTTAAACGTTTCGTAAAATACATTCACACGCATGCATACTGCATAATCACATTGGAAATATGCGATCGAACCAGAAAAAAATATGGTTATTCAGTTAATTTGAAAATAAATGAGGACCGCATGCCTAGATGTCATATATAACATAGATTAAATATATATATTATATAATACAAACCTATTCATATCTTGTATTTGAGATACAAGTGTTTAATAAAAATTTAACTGGTATACTAGTGTACAGCAATGTAATAGACAATAAATTTTGAACCATCAAAGTATAGAAGATTGTCCTTCTATACTTTGATTGGATTGTTCAATACTTAATGTTCATATATTCAGAATTCTAAATTTCTAATATCTAATTACGATAAAAAAAAAAAAAACAAAAAAACGTTGCCTCACACTAGGAATTTCTCCTGTATCCTGTGTGCATTTACAAACATAGAAATTCACACACACGAACAGCCAGACTCGAAACTATTATCTCTAGGCCATAAAAATATTTGTTCCGTGCGGGAATCGAACCGGCACGCTCAACCGAAAAAAAAATCTAAATAGTCCATCAGATAAGATTTCATAAATACAAAACGAAGACGATATAGTGCGTTGAATATGTATGACGTCACTACTCGTTACAATTTTTACCACGCAGTGACGTAACAAGCCCCCTGATATTTGATGCTTTTTATTTTCGTATTTTTTATAGATTTGATAAAGCAAAAACTACTTTTCCAATATCTTTTAGACTATTTTTTTTTTCAAAGTCCCTATTGCGCTGGTCAAAATCCAACACAACGGAACAAGGTTAATGCTTTAATAGACCTGTTGATTGACATACGGTGCAAGCATTTGACTGCTATCGTATTTGCTCAGACTTGCACTTTTTAGGAGCTCAATGTTTTGACAAAAAATACCAAAGGAATTTGTACTCTGCTTGATATCGAAAAAAAAAAAATACTTGAGGAGAAAAGAGCATCCGAACGGTTACGTTCAGATGCAGTTGTGCATGTCGTAAGTCATGGCTGTGCTGCTGCATGTTGTTGGTTATTGTTATTTTGTAGTTATTAAACAAACATACAAAGTAGGCCAGATTTTCAAAAATTAACGATTTGCAGGTTCCACAAATGTAATTAATATTTCTGAGTATTGTAAAACTATACTTTAATATTATAAAGCTGAAGAGTTTGTTTGTTTGAACGCGCTAATCTCAGGAACTAATGGTTCGAATTGAAAAATTCTTTTTGGGTTGAATAGACCATTTATGGAGGAAGGCTTTAGGCTATATATCATCACGCTTAAGCCAATAGGAGCGGAGCAGCGATAAAGAATGTTTTAAAATCGGGGATTCCACGGGGACGAAGTCGCGGACAGTAGCTAGTGAAAAATACGCTTTAAAAATGCTCAATTAAAATAGTATATAATCATAGATTTTCTAGCTTTCTGTGTCTATGGTTTCGGCCTATTCTTACTTGTTTATATAACTTAGCAGGGGAGTGTTGCTACATAGTTTGGTGTCCACAACAAAGTTATAATGAACAAACTGTAAGTAAGTCATCATTTTTTCTGCCATTGTCATACGAGTATATAACATATCAATGAAACACAGTGCTTTCTTCTTCTATTTGTGCCTATCAATTAGTATATATTATCAATGATTTTGTAAAGATTGAGTTAGAGAAAAAGGAAAAACCCTGTTATCATTTTTTTATGTTTTAAGCCTATATTTGTGTCCCACTACTGGGCAAAAGTCTACTCTTTTTCCTGCCAAATCTCTCTATCTTGAGCGATTTCTGCCAAAACCTTAATTCAAAGTAGGATCATTTTCATGCAAAAACGATAAAACAAAACAAATAACTAAATAATTGTTCTGAAACAGGCGCTTCTAACAAGATTTATATGTATATTTGATGATGATAAATATATATTCAGATGTAATAGATATTTAGGGAAGCAATTGACCTATTTCAATTGCGTGTTTATTTTGTAAGTTACAAGTACAACAACGATCATAAAAATAAGTTTCAACCATTTATTTGCAGCATTTTGCCATGACTGTATCCTTACACACTATGTTAACAAAGTTTCAGTAATAAATTCCTCAATAGTGATGGTGATGAGGCACAATGTGTTCCACGTGCGTTTTGTAGCCGCTCTCGGAGTGATGTCCATCGCGGTGCTCATGCTGCTCCTTGTGGTCACCGGTGTGATCGTCATCCACCTTGTATTCGAACTTGTATTTGGGGTAAGTCTGGAAGAAAACATTGATGTGTATAAGTGCTTATTTGTAAGTTGACAGTTGGCTTAAGGGTAATGAAAACTATGTGAGCTGAAAGGTTTGATCTCTGATGTGTCAAATTTCAGTAGCTAACACAGCATACTTTTTACAAAAAAACTCGGTGTTTGTGGTTGCTTTTTCGTTTTTTGAACACCGACTTCCGAAATTAAAGTCATTTTGCACTTTTTTGATTTTTTGTGTAAAAGTCGGTTGTATTTTTTTGTAAAAAGTTTTTTTTTTATTTGAGTATTTTAGTATGTTTTATTAAAAGTTGTTAATAACTTACGTAGTAATCGACGTGGTGATGTCCGTGATGGTCTTTGAATTCCACCTCGTGGTGGTGACCGTCGTATTTGTGGATGTGCTGAGATGAGAAGCCATGGGGTTCCGCTGTCACAGCTGCCAAAGCCACCACGGCTAGGGTGCAAATAACCTATAAAGAGGGTTTAAGAGTGAATTTAATTATTTCAAGGAAACATTCGTGGTCAAAGAGTGGCGGGCTCGGCGGGGGTCTTTCAAAACGGATTATTGGCCGATAATGCTAATAGTGAATGTCTGATCAATAAAATATGCACACTAAACCCAAAAGATGATACGTCTAGAAACAGTAGGAACCGAGATACTGAATTAATTATATAGAAAGGAATGGAAGAAGTTGTGCAAATGAATTGGGATGAGAATCGGGTCTTTAAGCCAACAGTGAGCCTATCAATATTCAAAAGAGGACAAGAAAATAATGACTTTACATAGAAAGAAGTTATATTTTTAAAATTTAAGTATTATGATATAATTTTAAAATAGCAAATCCTTTTTTACCTTGAAAGACATTTTGGGTTGTTTTTAATGGTAGGAGTTGTTGTACTAATTGTACTAAGCTCACTGATGAACTGATACTTATTCCGAAACAAACGTTGCTTTTATATTGAAAACAATACAATCAAGGTAACATTGATTTCTCTTTGAATGGGCACTAAAAATTAATTACGGTATTATAATATGGATTGTTTCGTAAAAGTGTACTTTTACGTGTACGCCTACACTAATTGCTCAAGTGACAACGGAAACGCGTAACAACTTTATGGGTTTCTGCAGCTATAACCGATCAATACTGTTACAAATATATTTGTAGGGCATATTTTTGCTAGGGTTGCGAAATTTGTTCGAAGTAGTCAACGCAGCCCTGGAACGTAAAGGTGCAAAGAGCATTTGCAGGAACACGGATGGATTTTAGTAAGAAAGAGTCTGACACTCCCTCCTACTTCGCCCAGAGCTGAAGAAGTCATTTGATTATTTACCTCCTCAATATTGGTACAGGTACACAGTATAACAATTACAGTTTACACTTATGTGTAATTGCAGAATTGGGATGTTTCTTGAGTAAAAAAATATGATTCTATTTAGTCCGTCAGTTAGATTATAAAATATTTGATACTAGCAGCGCGCCGCGGTTTTACCCGCGTAGTTTCCGTTCCCGTGGGAATATGGGGATAAAATATAGCCTATAGCCTTCCTCGATAAATGGACTATCTAACACTGAAAGATTTTTTCAAATCGGACCAGTAGTTCCTGAGATTAGCGCGTTCAAACAAACAAACAAACAAACAAACTCTTCAGCTTTATAATATTATACTAGCTGCTGCCCGCGACTTCTTCCCCGTGGAATCCCCGATTTTAATACATTCTTTATCGCTGCTCCGCTCCTATCGGCTTAAGCGTGATGATATATAGCCTAAAGCCTTCCTCGATAAATGGTCTATTCAACCCAAAAAGAATTTTTCAATTCGAACCAGTAGTTCCTGAGATTAGCGCGTTCAAACAAACAAACAAACTCTTCAGCTTTATAATATTAAGTATAGATAGTATAGAAGTATAGATGTATTTTTTGTTTTATCAAGTCTATAAAAAAATACGAAGATAAAAAGCGTCAACGATCTGGAGTGGGGGCTTGTGACGTCACGTCGCGCGTCGTGGTAAACATTGTAGGCAGTAGTGACGTCACACGAGTATTAAACGCACGGTGTCGTCTTCGTTTTTATTTGCGCGTATAATACGTGTCCAATTTTTTTTGACACGGACCCGGACAGACGGATTAACATGTAATTCTATAACGTTTCCAAATACATATGCTACAAACGGAGCAGACACGGCCTAATCTTTAGATTGCGTTGACTTAGAAGTTTGTATTTTTCACTGTTTCTAGGGGTAGCCGACTTGAGTATTTGATATTAATTTTACCTTAGTTCATCCATGCGCTCTAGATAAAAAGGGTCTTAATAGACGGACAGACGAACAACAATATGATTTTATAAAGGTTCCGTTTTTGCCAACTGAGGTATGGAACCCTTAAAATAAAATACCAGCAGGTATAGGGTCTTGAAACAGTTCAGCATACCTTAGACAGTGTGAAATTCTGTCAGCAATAATGATAGTTGTAAAAAGATAATATAAGAGATTGGTAACGAGAATAATTTTTAGCTGTCATTTTGTTTTTTTTTTTATAATCAGCGATTATATTGCTGACAAAATGTCACTGTCTCTAGAGCTTCGTTTATAATAATTTCCATTGACGCTATCGTAGTTTTTGGCAAGTTATTTAGATAACCTGTCAGGTCGTGGCAATTCCTCAATTGGGGGATATATTTAACTGACTACATCAACACTAACCGTTTGAATTATTTTTGTATAGACGTTTGATATATAACTCTACCTAAAATGATACATTACATAGGTACGCGTACCTATTTAGTAAATAAGCATCACTTCAAAAATACTGCCAGGAAAATTCATTTTTGCAAAACACTAACGCTGTGAAATAGCTATACAAGTTAGATCTGACCTACGCGTGATTTTTATGGTAATAAGTGTCAAAGGGAAAATTCCCGTAATTTTAACGTGTTGCTTGTGAGGTATGCTTGAATCAACATCTGATGCTGCTGTGCTGATGGTGAAGCTACAGAACTCCTTAACGGTTAGGAGTTAGGGGACAGTACTGCAATTGGTCGATGGAAACTAGCTAGTAGTATGTAGGGCTAACGTGATCCCCAACGAATGTGTCTCCACGTTGTCGTCGTGGTGGGGCTTGAGCGTCTCAATGATCTTGCGAGCTTTCCCGGTAGAGCCACTCATGCCGGAAGGTCGCAAGTGAGGGATCAGACCAAGAGAGACACACACGCGAGGAATCCCGCTCGCTGCCTTCTGGTACGCGTCTGCTCATCAGACGTGGCCGTGTAGGCAGTGAGCGGGTGGAAGGAGAGGCCCTGTGAGGGAGAAAGGGCGAAGGAGCAAGGGACCATACCCTTTAAAAGGAACAGAGAATGAATACACAAAAGGAAATAGTAATACCCCAGGGCGGTTCCAGCGGCTCAACCGCTGGGGAATCCGCCACGCTTGCAAGAGCGTCTGCCCCACCGTACTCTGGGGGGGGCACCAATTGTGTACCGATTGCCAGTGGCAACAAGAGCCGAGGAGGCTCCGAATCGTCGTCATCCGGATCTGCTTCATTTAAGGAGCTGATGGCGTACGATTTTGTAGCGGAGGGTTCGCCTGAGCGCCGGGGAGGTGCGGAGTCGGATTCCGGCTCCGCGCCTGACCTGATAACGGTCAGCTCGGCGGGCTCTGGAGTCGGAGGAAGGGGGGCCGCTGTGGAGGGCGTCAAGCTCTTCCGCAAGCGGCCCAGACGGGAGGACGACAAGGAGTCGTCCTCCGAGGGGGAGTTTGCCTCTGCCCGCAAGATCCCCACCGCTAGGCGGGGCAGGGGCTGTGAGGCAGAGAGGGGGCTGACTCCCTCTACCCGGGAGGAGCGTCGGGCCGGGAGGTTGGTGGAGGAGGGGCGTCGCCCTGGAGGGAGCGGTCGTGGGGCTCCCTCTACTCTTCCGCCTCCTCTCGACTCTGACGACTCGGAGGCCCTGGGAGAGGTACCCCCCACCGCCGAGGAGCGAAGGGCTCAATTTGGGGAGGTTGTGGAGGCCGCGATCCGCGCTGTGGCCTTCAAGAGGAAACAGTCCTCGAAGCGGGAGGCCATCAGCGCGGCCAAAGCCTCCATCCTGGCGGCAGCGGCGGCCAACGTCGGCGGGGAAAAGGAGGCCAAAGAGGCGTCTGAGTTGCGCGCGGAGGTTGCCCGCCTCGCGGTTCTTACGGAGCGACTCGTTCGGGAGAATGAGTCGCTCCGGAGGGACCTTGCGGGGATGGCCAGAGCGGCCTCTGTAGAGCCGCGAGGGGGACTGAGTCCGGCAGCACCGGAGGGGGGCCAAGTGCTGAGCCAGGTGCGTGACCTGGTGCGGCAGGAGCTGGCTCCCTTCCGGAGGCAGTTCTCCGTGCTGGAGGACATGGTCCGGCGTCCCGCAACAGTGGCAACTCAGAAGGCCCCAGGCCAGCAGCAGAAGGCGGCTTCGTACGCGGCCGCCGTGGCTGCCAGCCCGGGAACGTCCGGCCAGGCGAAGGCGAAGGCCAAGGGGGGAGCCCCGCCGGCGCCTGTGACGCCGGCGGCTGCGATGCCGGCGACGACCAAGTCGGCCCCGGCAAAGAGGGGTAGGAGGAAGGCTGGAGGAGGAGCGGCTAAGGCTGCAGCGCCAGTGGTGCCGCAGCCACCCCCACCCCACCCTCGGACCCTCCTGCGGCCGAGGCCGAGTGGCAGGTTGCTGGCCAGAAGCGGAAGGCCAAAGAGGCGGCCAAGAAGAAGGCGAGGAGGCAGCGGCGGAAGGCCAACGCCATTGCGGCGAGGCTTCGCGCCCCGAAGTCCGCGGCTGTAGTGTTAACACTGCAGCCGGAAGCGGAACAGAGGGGCGTGACTTATCTCGCCGTATTGAAGCGGGCGAAGGAGGCGGTGAGCCTCCAAGAGCTGGGCATCAGCGGGGGCATCGGGGTCAGGAGGACCTTGACCGGTGCCCGGAAGCTCGAGCTCGCCGGAGCGGAGAGTGGCCCGTTCGCGGACGCCCTGGCCGAAAGGCTGAGGGCGGTCTTACCCGCGGACGAGGTCCGGGTGTCCAGGCCGACTAAGCGCATCGACATGCGCATAGTGGGCCTGGATGACTCCGTGACGGAGGAGGAAGTTGTGGCCGCCGTCGCCAGGACTGGGGGGTGCTCTGCTGAGCTCGTCAAGGCGGGCACCCTCCGGCCTGACAACACGGGCATGCAAACCCTTGTGGTAAGCTGCCCCGTGACGGCGGCCAGAACTGTGTCGGAGGGCCGAAGGCTCTTGGTGGGATGGTTGTCTGCGCGGGTAAAACTGCTGGAACCCAGACCTCTGAGGTGCTACCGCTGCCATGTGGGCAACCACACGGGAGCTATGTGCCCCTCGGAGGTCGACCGCAGCGGACTCTGTTTCCGCTGTGGTCAGCCCGGTCATCGGGCCGGCTCGTGCGAGGCCACGCCGCACTGCAGTGCATGTGCGGCTGTTGGCAAGCCGGCCGAGCACTGGGCTGGGGGAAGGGCCAGCGCGCCATCCGCCCCGACCAAGGGCAAGAGGTCCGCCGCCGCCGCCGCCTCTGCCGCCGCCGCGGCTTCCGTCGCCGCTTCTGCCGCTTCTGCTGCGGGTGCTGCGACTCCCAACGCTCGGGAGGGTGCTGAGATGGAGTGCCAGTAATGGTCCCATTTCGGCCTCCTCCAGAGACAAGTCGGCCGCTGTGCTATTGCGCAGTGGCTGATGCCTGGGGACGGTGAGCGTGGGTGGCTCGCCGTCCGATACCAGGTTGAGTCGACGACGCGTTGTTTTCCACGCGCGCCGCAAGGAGCCGTCAGCACCGAGGACGGGGCCCCATAGGGTCGGTGCCTGCTAGGGTTGCGGAATTTGTTCGAAAGAGTTACCGCGGCCCTGGAACGCATAGGGCACAAGAAGGATCACGGGTGGGTTTTAGTCAGTAAAAGTCTGACACTCCCTACCGCTCCACCCAAGGCGGGAGGGGTCATTTGATGATTTCCCATCCAGAAAAAAAAAAAAAAAAAAAGGGCTAACGTGATACTTTTAAGGGTAGGTACTACTCCTGAGATGGTTATTTATAACACATACGCTGTGATGGATATGTGTAAGATGTGGAGTGTCATCACTAAAAAGTGAAAAATAAAACAATTTTTTTACAAAAAAATAAAACCGACTTCTAAACAAAAAACAAGTGTTGTGTGTTTTTGAGTTTTTGCAGATTGAAGTTGATTTGGTCATTAATTTACTTGCTTGTGTTTATTATCTTTCTTCCAGAAATGTAAGTAATATTTGTGAGCATTGTAAATGAAAAATACGCTTAAAAAATGTTAAATTAAAATTGTATTATATATAATCATACATTTTCTAGTTGTCTTTATCTGTGGTTTCAGCTTATTCCTGCTTGTTTATATGACTTAGCTGGAGAGTGTAGCTAGTTTGGTGTCCAAACCAAGTGATCATAATGAAAAAATTGCATGTGAGTCATCATTCTCCTGCCTTTGTCATATGAGTATAAAACATGGGATCAATGAAACACAGTGCTTTCTTTTTCCATTTGCGCCTATCAATAGTATATTTATCAATGAATTTGTGAAGCTTGAGTTGGGGTGAAAGGAAAAACCCTGTTAACATTTTTTATGTTTTAGCCTATATTTATGTCCCACTACTGGGCAAAGATCTCCCCTTTTTAAACGACTTTTAAAAAAAGGAGGTTCTCAATTCGGATGTTTGTATTTTTTTTTTAATGTTAGTTCGCGCATAACTCTGTCGCTTGCCAACAGATTTGAAAAATTATTTTTTTGTTGGAAAGCGTATACTTTCCAAATGGTCCCATGAAAATTTTATCGAAATCGAACAAGCGGTTTTAGAAAAATCAACAAAAATCTAAAAAAATGTCTACATTGTCTACATTAACGATCTTTTAGTTTACTCTGCGTTGGAGCAGTGCGTTTTTTAACCGACTTCTAAAAACGAGAAGGTTCTCTATTCGGATGTTTGTATTTTTTGTTCATCAGATCTGATGATGAAGCCAAGAGACAGGCACCGGAACTCCAGAATAAGACAATGTATCCTAGCCATGTTTGGGTTTGTTGGAATTGTAATGGTATGCACTTTCCAGGTGAACCACTGATAATTATATAAAAAAAATAGAAAATTTTTTCTTCATTCAAAATAACATTTAATTTAACAATTAAACTAAGACGACGATTATAACCTTCTTGACTTTCCTAATTCAACCTACGTAACATATAGGTCCTCTGCTTTGCAAGTCTGTTTTCGCGATGGTTGGGGTTCCCATTCGAAATGTGTTGAGCATTTCTTTCTCCAATTTCTTTTAAGCGTTTTCCTTTTTCATTCTCAGTTTCAGATCCACGCCGTTTTCTTATACGAGAAGCATCCTTACCAGGCCTACCCATATTTTAAAAGATTACACTAAAAACTAACAAATAAAATTCTTTCTTGCAAAAAAAAAACACCCACTTCAAAAAACCTTAGAAGCACTAAAAAGTTAAAAATAATTCTATAAGCTACCTATACTAATAAACCTAACCTAACCTAACCTACGATACGAAAAGTATACCCTTTCCAACAAAAAAAGAATTTTTCAAATCTGTTGGCAAGCGACGGAGTTATGCGCGAACAACAAACATAAAAAAAATACAAACATCCGAATTGAGAACCTCCTCCTTTTTGAGAAGTCGGTTAAAAATACTTCAAGATAGATTACCTAATACCTTATATTTAGGCACAAATAAAAAATATACTAACGTTAATATTTATGCTTAATAGTAATATATTTTACCATCCCACATGACGAGAACCTCGTGAAAGCTGAGAAAGACAAACAAATCAAATATCTCGACTTAGCACACGAGGTTGTCGATATGTGGACTCGGCTGTCATTGTGCCGATAGTTGTTACGGCCAATGGCCTAATGGCCAAAAGCTTCGACGACCATCTGTCGAAGCTGGCGTTACACGGTTGGTTAAAGGGCCTGATACAGAAGGCAGTACTCCTCGATACGGCTCGTATTGTGAGGAGGTTCCTTTCTCTGGAGCCCTAACCACCGGTAGCTTGGACCCTGCTCCCGGTACCGGCGGACCGCTACTTTTTTATATTTTTAAATGTTTTTTTATGTGTTTTTTTTAAAGATATATTTAAAAATGTAAATTAGTGAGTAAGTGAAAATAATAAAGGAAATATATTTTTACATACATTAAATACAAATCAATGAAATCAGAGCTAAAACAGTTTACACAATGTAACAACGCAAGAAAAGCAAGGAGTTCGACGATTAACAGCTTTAAGATCTTGAGTCACGTGAACATAATGAGCAAAATTTGTGTAGCAACCTTACTTAGAGAAATTTCGGTAACGAAACCATAGCGCGATTCACAAATGAGGCCTCAATGACCAATGCCATATATCGAGCTTTGTTGTACTAAAACGGAAGAATACTCTGAAATTACTAGTCGTTTCATTACTTAGCTTGGCACCGACTCCAAAAAATTGTTTAATTTTATAATAGGTTAATCGTAGGTCAGGTTAGGTTTATTAATATAGGTAGGTTATAGAATTATTTTTAACTTTTAGTGGTTCTAAGGTTTTTTGAAGTCGGTGTTTTTTTTTGCAAAAAATATTTTTTTCCTGCCAGATTTCTATCTTGAGTGATCCCTGGTAAAACCTTACCATGTTTTTTTCCCCGGCGTCCGGGTAGAACTAAATACAATGTATGATAATTTTCAGGCATAAACGATAAAACAAATCAAATAACTAAATAATTGTTCTGAAACAGGCGCTACTAACAAGATTTATATGGATAAATATACATAAATTGAGATGTGATAAATATTTAGGGAAGCAATTGACCTATTTCAATTGCGTGTTTATTTTGTAAGTTACAAGTACAACAACGATCATAAAAATAAGTTTCAACCATTTATTTGCAGCATTTTGCCATGACTGTATCCTTACACACTATGTTAACAAAGTTTCAGTAATAAATTCCTCAATAGTGATGGTGATGAGGCACAATGTGTTCCACGTGCGTTTTGTAGCCGCTCTCGGAGTGATGTCCATCGCGGTGCTCATGCTGCTCCTTGTGGTCACCGGTGTGATCGTCATCCACCTTGTATTCGAACTTGTATTTGGGGTAAGTCTGAAAGAAAACATTGATATGTACAACTGCTTATTTGTAAGTTGATAATTGGTATAAGGGTGATGAAAACTATGTGAGCTGAAAGGTTTGGTCTCTGATGTGTCAAATTTCAGTAGCTAACACAGCATGGCTAATGTAACATTTTATGTTTCATTATTGCCAATGACAATATCACAAAGCCTGTCTGTCACAGGTAAGGTTTGTTTTGTATATTTGAGTATTTTAGTATGTTTTATAAAAGTTGTTAATAACTTACGTAGTAATCGACGTGGTGATGTCCGTGATGGTCTTTGAATTCCACCTCGTGATGGTGACCGTCGTATTTGTGGATGTGCTGAGATGAGAAGCCATGGGGTTCCGCTGTCACAGCTGCTAAAGCCACCACGGCTAGGGTGCAGATTACCTATAAAGATGGTTTAAGAGTGAACTTCATTATTTTAAGGAAACATTAGTGGTCAAACAGTGGTGGGCTCGGCAGGGATCTTAGAAAACGGCCAATAATGATAATGCTAATTGTGAATGTCGGATCAATAAAATATGCACACTAAACCTAAAAGATGATATGTCTAGAAACCGTAAGAAGATGCTGAATTAATTATATAGAAAGAAATGGAACAAGGTGTACAATACTTGTTGCAAATGAATTGGGATAAGATTCTGAGGGTTTTTAAGCCAACAGTAAGCCTATCAATATTCGAAAGAGGACAAGAAAATGATGACTTTACATCGAAAGAAGTTGTATTTTATAAAATTAAGTAAGTAAAGTAAGTATATGATGTAATTTTAAAATAGCAAATCCTTTTTGTAAGTACCTTGAAAGACATTTTGGGTTGTTGTTAATGGTAGGAGTTGTTGTACTTATTGTACTAAGCTCTCTGATGAACTGATACATATTCCGAAACAAACGTTCTTTTATATTGAAAACAATACAATCAAGGTAACATTGATTTCACTTTGAATGGGCACTAAAAATTAATTACGGTATTATAATGTGGATTGTTTCGTAAAAGTGTACTTTTACGTGTACTACACTAATTGCTCAAGTGGCAACGGAAATGCGTAACAACTTTATGGGTTTCTGCAGCTATAACCGATCAATACTGTTACAAATATATTTGTAGGGCATATTTTTGCCAGGGTTGTGAAATTTGTTCGAAAGAGTCAACGCAGCCCTGGAACGTAAAAGCGCCAAGGGTATTTGCAGGAACACGGATGAATTTTAGTTAGAGAGAGTCTGACACTCCCTTCTGCTCCGCACATAGCTGAAGAAGTCATTTGATGATTTAGGTACCTCCTCAATATTGGTTCAGGTACACAATATAACAATTTTCCAAATATTTACATGCGCCATAAACGGAACAGAAACGCGCAGGGACCGCGCTGCTTAGTTTGGTATCTAATAGAATATTTTGTAGTTAAATTGTTAGGTCCCCAAACGTGACGTATTTTGTATAGAATTATTAATACGTACTTAGGTACTTTAAGATTGAGTTTTTTTTAAATTATTTTTTACTTATCGAGGGAACTTAGGTTTTGGTGTCAGGATTTTTTTTACTTAAAACAATCACAAAAACGTTTCAGAACGCTTGGATCTTTTTCGCCAAACAAATTCCTCTCTGTAAGTGTTGATGAATACAACGAAAGGGATCCAATATTCATAAATCTTTATTGATAAATCTATACTGATAAATCAATATATTCATAATTTATCAAAACGAATAATGTATCAAGATATTGGGAATTGGACGTAGAGTATCAAAAAGGATCCAACCCACAAAATGTTACTTTTGAGTTATTGAAGATTGAAGTTTCTTTGATCATAAATATACTTTCTTGTGTTTATTATTTCTTAGGAAAATATTTGTGTGTATTTCTTATACAAATAAGTTTTATTTCCCAGCAGTGGGAACATTAAATGGCTGATTACGCTGTGCTTATGCTAAGTTTTATATAGTATTTTCATATTTTTTTAGATATTCAGCTAATTGTATCTTTGGATCTTTTTTGATAAATACCATTTTCAATTTTGTTACGCTCATATTGAATTCCGCAAAAACGATCCACATTAGTTATTTGTCACTTAAATCGTTCATTTAATTAATAAAACTAACGATCTAAGTGGCAGTTAGCTACTGTGTATCCTTTTTGCGAAATTTAATATGAGCTTAACGTAATTGAAAATAGTTTTTATCAAAAAAAGTAAATCCTAACACACATTTAGCTAAATATGTCAAGATATATGAAACTAAACTCAATTAAACATATTTGTATAAAAATTATATAGTATATTAATGAACAAATATAGCTTACACTTCAATCTTAAATAACTGAAAAGTAACATATTGTGGGCTTTTTTTTTCAAATGGGAATTCAAAGTATCAATTTGTATTGATACTGTGCTGTGTCCCTTATTTAAAAGCTACATTAGAAAAACCAATTCCTGTATAATTAAAAAAAATAAAAACAAGATAGGTAATAATCGGGAGATATTTCCTTTAGGTGTACTTCAGGTGTACATACTTGCTGTGAATTTTTCAATTTTCCTGGTAGAAGGAAATTGAAAAATTCACAACAAGATAGGTTATAATCTTTTCAGTGCAGTCGAACGTAGTATTACCTATCTTGTGATTTTTTCACTTTTTGACATGGCAGGCGTATTTTTTAATTTTTTTAATCATGTTTTTTATTTCATACTTTTTGCATGCTATAGACGATAACAGTATAATTATGTAGTATAATTTTCATGAAAACAAAATATTTTGGTTTTTTATTTGTGATCCATGGCTCCCCCTTAATATATTTTTTTATTTTCACTGTTATGATACTACAAACATTGATATCGGTTAAGCCATTAAGAAGTTTTTTTGGACATTCGTGTAAAAATGGTTAAATCATGGATAATTGAAGGAAGGAATGGAAGGGGTTTCTTCTTTATCATCATTATAAACCATTATTACTATTATTTATTCCATTGCTGGGTGTACGATTCTTCAACTGCATGCCATCTATCACGAATCTCAACAACTGTCTCAGCTGCTACCCTGTTTTTTATGATGACGTATTAAATCTAAAATAATATTGTAGAAAAGGATTTTATTGCTAATCATAAAAATACTAACATTTTGTAATATTTAATTTATTTTTAAAATAGTAGTTTACATAATCTCGTCTCAATGGTATACCAAGTAGCAATAACATTAAAATAGTACAATAATTACATGCATTAGTTATTATTATAGGGGAGACTTTGCGAGTTATAGGACAATGTAGGTTAAAAAATCAATAATTATGATGGTGATGATCGGGAACAATATGGGCTACGTGCACAGAGTACTTGGTCTTAGAGTGGTCACCATCGTGGTGCTCATGGTGGTACTTGTGGTCACCGGTGTGGTAGTCATCCACCTTGTACTCGAACTCGTACTTGGGGTGTCCCTGAAAGATAAAATATAATGATAACTATTTATTTGAGTATGTGTGTATTTATATGCCACTCGGGACGTTTTGGTGCCGGCGCTTCTATTCGCGTTTTGTAGAGTACCCAGCCTCAAAACTATGACTTTAATCATGCAATCTAGGAACTCTGTTTCGGTGGTTAAAAACTCAACCGTGTTTTTGAACTACAAGTCAAATTTTTATCTAGTGCTGGGTGGATAGCAAATATGATAAAAAATAGACCTATTATGGTCTTACATGATAGTCGACGTGATGCTCATGATGGTCATCGTGTCCGAAATCTTCGTCACCGTGTCCAAAGTGATGGTCGTTGTGTCCAAAATGGTCATCAGCATGTCCAAAATGGTGGTCATCGTGACCTAAATGGTGATCTTTGTGTCCATAATGATGGTCATGGTGATCTTTGTCTCCGTGATGATTATCATCGTGGCCGAAATGATCGAAACTATGGTGATCATAGTGTCCTAAATGGTGATCGTCGTGACCGTGATAGTGGTCATCATGTCCGTGATGATGATCATCGTATCCGTGATGGTGGTCATCATGCTCATGACCTCCGATGTGCACAACCTTGTGGTGGCCGTCGTGTTTGTGGATGTACTGCGATGAGTAAGCATGTTTTGTTGATGCTGCACGGAAAAAAAGGATTTCTTCTGCGAAGAATATCAATATTCTCAGAAAAATTGTTTCAGTCCAAGTAAATATTTTCTTAACTTAAGTAAATGTACTCAGTCGAAGAAAACCCGTTTACTCAAATTAAGAATAATAAATACTTGGTTTTAATTCTTGACTTGAGCAAATATTTTTGATTCAAGACTATTACAATCTTAATTGAAGAAAATATCTACTTTTTACTGAAGACTTTAAAAACTTTTCAAAACAAGATAATGGTGTTTTCATTCAAGAATATATTATATTTACTTTAAAACAGTTACATTATTTTTGACCTAAGATATACATTTTCTTAATCTAAAAAACTTTTACTCAATATAAGAATATGATACTCTTATTCATTTAAATTATTGTTTCTTGATTCAAGAATAGAAAGGTGGGTAATCTAAACCAATGTTTTTTTATTGTTAGTTTTGGTTGAAGAAGTTCAAATTATTTCCATTATGAGTTTAAAAAATCTAGTTGTAATATACTTAATTTAAGAATATATTATTAATCGAAGAATAAATTAGTCTCATTTCAAGAATACTTTTAACTGGAAAATATTGACTTACTTGAAACCAACACTTTTTTTCTTGTACCAATAAGGTGTATTTTCTTGATTCAAAGATTTCGCTTATTTTTGACTCAAGAAGCACTTTATTCTTAGTTCACGAGTTTCTACATCTTCTTCTAAAATGTTATTTGTTTCCTTACAAGAACTCAAAATTCTTCAATACAAAACAATATTGATTTGCATGTCAAGAATAATGTATTTTCGGTTGAAGAAGTTCAGATTCCTTCCATTAAGAATTTAAAAAATGTAGTTGTATATACTTACCTTAAGAATATATTATTAATCGAAGAATAAATTAATCTCATTTCAAGAATACTTTTATTTTAACTGGAAAATATTGACTTATTTGAAACCAACACTTTTTTTCTTGTACCATTAAGGTGTATTTTCTTGATTCAAAGATTTCGCTTATTTTTGACTCAAGAAACACTTTATTCTTAGTTCAAGAGTTTCTACATCTTCTTCTAAAATGTTATTTGTTTTCTTACAAGAACTCAAAATTCTTCAATACAAAACAATATTGATTTGCATGTCAAGAATAATGTATTTTCGGTTGAAGAAGTTCAGATTCCTTCCATTAAGAATTTAAAAAATGTAGTTAATATATTATTAATTGAAGAATACATTAATCTCATTTCAAGAATACTTTTAACTGGAAAATATTGACTTAGTTGAAACCAAGCCTTTTTTGGTTATAGGTACTAATAAGATGTATGTGGGATTGTATGGTAAAATAAGCGACCAGAATCCTTGTAAATACTGCTTGATAAATACTCCAATAAATAAATAATAAATACTTTCTCACTCGCACATATATTTCTCACATCCTTTCATCCGTTAATTTTATCGAATTCTGTACAGTTTTGTGAATTTTAAAATCAACCCCTATTCTACCCCTTAGGGGTTGAATTTTCAAAAATCCTGAACCGCATATTTCTTTATTTCCTACCAAAACAATAAATTTGAATTTTCATGTCCCTAACTTAAGAAATGGTGGGTTTCCCACACAAACTTTCATTCCCTATATAAAATAAAAAAAGTAGCCTATGTCCTTCCCCAGGATATCATCTATAGTCTTGCCAAATTTTATCGAAATCCGTTCAATGTTTTAGGCGTGAAAAGGTAACAGACAGACAGACAGACAGTTACTTTCGAATTTATAATATTAGTATGGATGCGCTCACTCATCACAGATTGCGCAAACTATGTGCAAGGAAAGAAAAATCTTTTTGCCAACGCGATCGAAGCCACGGGCAAAAGCTAGTAGTTAATAATACAAGGTACTCAAGGGTGGTTATAGTGGATTGAGTACCTTGTATTATTAACTATACAAGGTACTCCATCCACTATACCCACCCAAACCCATAGCCCAATATATTTTGTTTCCATGTTCTGCAATAGTCCTGCATCATCCAGGGGTTATCCTTGGGTGCACTTGCATAGGGCATACAGGAATAATCGTCGGTTAGTGCCTTCTCATAATGTAAAATGGTCTAAGGGGCCTCTGCAAGTTGGCTTCGGCCCCTCGTACGCCTTCCAAAGGTCCGGGACCCAAGGGTCTCGTGATATGTCAAAGAATAATAAATCATTTATTTGCATAAAACATAGTAGGTATACAATGGTGTTAAATATTAATAAAAAGGCATAAACAGGTACAGCTAGGACAAAAAAATAGCATAGCATAGCATGCAAAACCTTTGGGTTTTTGAAAATGTGACCCTTCTATGGCATCAACATTTTTTATCCATAAATTCTTTTATACTTTATAAGTTACACTCATTTAACCACTCGTTGTTAACTAACCAGGTACCTACTTACCCACATCATGTTCACAATAACTACCTACTAAGCTAGCGATTTAACCGTTAATTAACCTTATCTAGATAGAAACCTATAGTATTTACTAGCGCCTCTACCCGGCTTCGCCCGTTTTTTTGGTAGGTACGAAGATCGACAATTGTTTTTTTCGACCTCCCCGGAGTTCATCGTGATAAGTCTTTTAGTATGGCTAGGTAGGTAAAGTACCCGTCACGAGAAGCTATAAATTATGTAAACAAACATCTTTTACTAAGTAAACATTTTATACTGCGAGATAATAATAAATTGACCATATTCAATCGACATGAAATATAGACGGGTTATATGAAAGTAACAACCTATTTAATTTAGTCGGATCATATTTTAACGACGCAAAGCGCTATCGTTTGTGTTTTTTGGTACCGGAACGCGTCCGTCGCAGGGATTGTATTGTAAACTATCGGGACGCCATTTTGAAATAAACGCGTCATTCGAGTTTCGAATGCGTTTTGTTGGTCCAAATTTTGTGAACTCCTGAACACTTGTTTACAAAATTTATAGCTTCTCATGACGGTTACTTTAGGTACCTATACCTATTTACGCATAATGAATATAAGTAGGTAAGCTAATCAACATTATAAACCTTCCTCTTGAATAGGTAATCATGGAGTAGGTAGGACCTACTTAGTTACGGAGAAAAACGTGAACAGACAGCCGCGGCAGGGTAGGCACACTTTGCCTTTGGTACTTTTTACTTAGGTAGGTATTTTCTCTAAAACTAAAAGACCTAGGTAGGACTGAACTGTAACCTGAAGGTACCTATAAAACAACTTTGGATAGGTAAGTAGGTACCTATGATCTTAAAACCAAGACTTTTTGTCTTAACACAAGAAGACACTTTTTTGGAAATCCTTTTCATTTTGCTCAGACGTTACCTATGATTTTAAAACCAAGACTTTTTGTCTTAATACAAGAAGACACATTTTTAGAAATTCTTTTCATTTTGCTCAGACGCAGTGCTGCAAGCAGCAAAAAAAAAAAATATTTTCACAAAAAAAAAATCGAGTTGCTTTTTTTGTCAAAACCAAGTTTATATTTTTTTCCTTACAAGAAAAACAATAGGCAGGGAAATAGAAAAGTTTAGCGTAGTTTATTTTACTTCTCTAAAAACTGTTTACACATAGCAATGAAAAATACCTCGAATTTGGGAAACTAGGTAAGCTTCCAAAAGTTGAAAACCCAATGAAAATCTGTTCCGTAGTTTTCGAGTGTACCTACTCGTATAATATCCACATTTTTTTGTTGATTGGAGTAAATTTTAAATTATCTGCCTTAGTTCCTTTTACATTTTTGTATTTTTATATTTTATATAACAGTTAAGACTCGCTGTTACACTATTATTAAAATAATATTGAACAGGCTCCATGGCGTTAACGGGCGAAGCCGCGAGCAAAAGCTACTGTAAAATAAAAAGAGAAGTCCTGACTGACTCTCATCAACGCCCAGCCCAAACCCTTGAACCTAGAAACTTGAAATTTTGCACAGAGGTTCCATAGATAATGTAGACAAGGAATAAGGAAGCATTTCCCGGTAGCACGTTCCCGTGGGATACCTATTTTCCGACATCCGCGAAGTTAAATAAAAGAAACAAATTAAAATTAACTATACCCCATTCACAAGAAGACATTTAAAGAAACCTTTTTTATAGTCCGTTCAACCGATTTTGATTTCTATTGCGTTGGTGATATGACAAATGGCAGCTGCAGTAACAGACTGTAAAAAGTTATCTTTGAATATCTAATCGTAATGTAAACGGAGTCTAGTTAAGTTTGTTTTTGACATAAATTATTTTCAACTACGGGACCTTGTGCGTGGTCCGACACGCACTGGGCCGGTTTTTATTAACTCTTAAAATATCGATTGCAACCATGTGTGCAGATAACAATAAAATTTCTGTTGTCTGCTAATTGCCGCGCGACGGGTAATATGATAAAGCAAAAAATTCGTGTCTAATATTTTTTTACTATTTGACTGACGGACTAAATAGACGTGTTTGGTGTAAAATTGGCTCAAGGGTATTTTACTCTTATTTTCTTAATAACTTGTTTTATTGAATAAGCTAATAAAAAGCGGATGTCCGTTTTTCGAGGCAAAAACAATACTGTGGGATGGCAACACTGTTAAAATATTCCGCGCGCCACGCAACCAATCAGAGGCCACAATTCATCGGAAGATAAAAATAAACAGCCAATAATGAGCAAGCGTGGCACAAGTACTTCAACTGCTGCGCCCGACAACGACAATTCCAATTTCCATCTCATTTCGTTTCATATCGTTTGTGCCGTTGTGCGTCTACGCATGGTCGACTCCCTTAGCTCAGCTTAAATTAAATATAAAGGACTGGACTGTTAAGACTACTGACTGGGCTGGCCTTAAACCTTTGCTGATTTGCATTATTGTAAAAAAAATGTCAGAATTAGAATTAGAAACGTGTCAATTATTAAAAAGCTGGGGCATCGAAGAACCAATAATTCAAAATTTTACAGGTAAGTCTTGTACCTCTAGTCTGTACACTAGACACTGCTAAGCTTTTTATTTATTTGATGTATTTGTATGTAGATATTCAGCTAATAGGTACATATCTCGATGGATGTAGGCATAAAGACCTAGTCTTAATTCTAAGTAAGCACCTCTCCGATAATGTTAATTACTGAATTCAACTATTTAATCGCATTTAACCAATTAGAATCATGGTAGAATAGCTCGTGCCTACCCTACATACCTGCGCCTACGTGACTAGGGAAGCTTAGAAAATTATGTTACTATAAGTACCTACCTAATTATGTCCGTATTTCTAGCTCGCTCACGAATTTATACCTACTATGTATTTATACCTGCCTACCTACTACGACAGGACTAGAGATGGGCATTTCTACCAATTTATACCTAAATACCTATTTTTACCCATTAATACCCATTTTTACCGTTCTAATTCTAATTTTTACCGGGTAAAAATTAAAATTGGTTTTAATTATACTTTTATTTCAAAACTTTAATGTTTTGGTTTATTTTTTAACCCCCGACGAAAACTCTGCTCTGTTACTCTCGAAAGTAAGATGCCATTTGATCCATAAAGTTTCTTATCTATTTTTATGAAGAGAGAGATTATTAGTTTATTGTGTTTGGATTGTGAATCTTGTTTAAAAAGAGTAAGTACCTACCTACAAAAATAATTAATTAATAAAAAGGGGCGCGCGCGACCGCAGGCGAAACAAACGCGGTGAAAGTCCCTAAGTCCCTGTCAACGGCAATGTATGTCAGATTGATCATAAACCCAAACTAGTTCAGGTTTTTGATAAAAAATCTGGACTGTTACAGGTTTATGATGAAATTGAGTTTAAAATGTGTCATATTCCGGCTTTTGGTCAAAAACTTAGGTATTTGATCAAAAACCTAATTTTATGAACAACCTGCGACATATATACGTAACGATTAAATGAACTCGTCATAATTAAATGAAATCATTGATTCGTAGAGATTAATATAGTTTAAAATAACGTCGAATCTTTACTCCACTACCTATGTACTTCATAACTTTTTTCGTTTTTTTAGATAATGGGGAAAGGAAGAAACAAACGTGAGGACGTTTGGAGAAATTATCGCGTTGGTCTTGATAAATCAGTGATTTGTACGTTTAGTGAAAATAAATATAAAGTTGCAAATGTCAACAACATGCAATGTCATTTACTAAAATGTGATAATGCCCCGAAATTGTAAAAAAAGAGTTTATAAGACAAAACAATGAAAGCACTGAAAGTATTTCTTTAGCTCCAGTTATTGCATCGCCGCTTTTTATTATCTTGGATTCAGAAAATAGCCAAGGAAAGCATCCCCAGTCATCAATCTCTTCAGCTCAACTAGATTTAAGTTTGATTCAACCATCGACGTCCGCTTTTCAATCAAACCTAAGTTTGATTCAGTCATCGTCCGCAGTACAAAATCAGCCATCAATCTCCTCAGCTCAATCAGATTTAATTGTAAGTCTGATTCAACCATCGACGTCCGCTTTTCAATCAAACCTAAGTTTGATCCAGTCATCGTCCGCAGTACAAATTCAGCCATCAATCTCCTCAGCTCAATCAGAGTTAAGTCTGATTCAACCACCGACGTCCGCTTTTCAATCAAACCTAAGTTTGATTCAGTCATCGTCTGCAGTACAAACTTCTTATCAATCATCAGAAGAAGAAAGACTTAAAAGCCTTACTAAGAAGTTTGCTAGTGATGAAGACTGATTTTAATAAAAAGAACTGAGAAGTTAATATCATAAAAGGTATAATTTTTGACGATTTAAATATGCGGTATTGTTTGTTGTATAATTAGTAAAGATCGATATGACTTGTTTTGTACTTAAAATGCTTTAAAATGTTATTGTTATTATTTTGTTGTTTGTATGTTATTGTTTATTTAAATTGTAATACGACTTTTTTGTTTCTAGACAAAGGATTAGATGACTAATTTAGTTGAAAAGACTGACAGTTTAAATTCTATGTAGAATTTTTGAGTTCATTTTAACATTTTTATCAAACCAATCATTCAAATAAATATTTTCAATCGTTCATTGGCTTTTCATTTAATTTTTTGTAAGTACAAATTACAGTTTTCTTAGCTAACTGTAACCAAATCTCTTTCAGTCTAAATACCCGGTATTTATAATATTTACCGGGTAAAATTGGGTATTTATAAATTTATACCCTTTTTTACCATTTCCTTCCAATTTTTACCTTTCCAATTTCTACCCACTGCCCATCTCTAGACAGGACGCGTCGCGGTGTCTAACCAATTTGTTAATTTGATAATAATTATTGATAGGTAGGTATATTATGTAGTAGGACAAATACCCGAAACAATTTTAATTCTGTTCTCTTGATTCAAGACTAAAATTCTTGGTACTTATTTATTATTTTCAGACAATGGCATTGATTTAAGTCATTTTAAAGACTTAACAAATGAGTTATTAAAAGAGCTGAGCCCAAAAATTTCCACGCGCATATTTCTGAAAAACAAAATTGACGAATATTTAACAGCAGAGGTTTGCATAACTTTATTATACCTATGTAGATTTACTAGTAAATAATATTTTGCAGGATGTTACTTAAGTAAAATAACAAAAATAAAGCAGTGCTGACACGGCTTAAATTTTATACAATAACTCGCTGCGCCCTGCGGTTCCATCCATGTGAATAATGATGAAAATTGGTGATGATGATGACGGAAAGTACCCTATGTCCTTCCTCAGGATTCAAGCTATCTTCATTCAAATTTCATTAAAACCCATTGAGCCGTTCAGCCGTAAAAAGCTACAGAGAGACAGAGATACTTTCGCTTTTATAATATTAGTCTGGATTTCTGATGGCTTTTTCATGGTACAGTTTTAATCCATTAAAGCCATATTATGCTAAAGTAGGTATTGAATTATTTCTCATTTCAGAATAAAACTTCAACGGTCACTTCTGTGCCCAGTTGTTCTCAAAACACAGAAACAGAAATCAATTACATCAGTGAACTGGAATCCGATTTCGAAGAAAATAATATTCTTGAAATGATAGGATGTCGGCCAGCATTTCCCGAATTTGACTTGAGAACATTACTTACCACATCACCTTCTGGAAGTAGCATACTCAAATATTATGAAACAAATAAACAACTGACAGTCAAACATAGAAATACACTCACAGACATTATCTGCAGACGTATTTTTACACGTGTTGTAAATCAGTAAGTACCTATTAATTTAGTTTTTACTTTGTATTACCACGTACATTATTAGCTCGAGGAACTGACGTCGGTTGGGGCACAAAGGTTTTCGAGTGGAGTCCACTCATCGAAAAGCGCAGTCTAAAACAGCCCCTCACTAAATGGATTTCAATATGAGTTCATGTTAAAGCCGCTCTAACACTAATTATTATCTGAAACAGAATTAATCTTTCTTAAAAGACTAGTAATTAGAAACACTAGTTACCTACATGCTTATTGACTTTGTTGCTGACTATACATGATTTGACAGATGAATTTTCTTTCTTTTCCTAAACTTTACTTTTTTTTCCAGTCGTATCAATCATGAAGAGTATAACATACTGACTTCAAAAATCATCGCTCTTTTTCCCACTGAGAATGCGGGAACATATTTTGATCCCTCTGTTAAAAAAAGAGATTCAATCTCTGGAAAACCAGGTTTTGCAAAGGGAAAATTAGTTGATAAAATTCGCAATACCCTATATAAATCTGGTGAACGTAAAAGAAAATTGAATGAAACAGAAAATAAAGATTCTATACCCTCTAAAAGATCTAAAAACTTAAACGAACTACAAGGTTTATTTTTAATTTTGTTACAGTACATATTTTACAGTAGTTAGTTTTATTTAGGATCTGTCATTTTACTTGCAGTAAATAGTTTATGATTGTATTTCCTACCTGGTTTATTTTGCGATTGGTTTCTTCTATTTCCGTCCCACTCATTACCTAGAGATGAATGCTTTCGTAGGTAGAGTAGCCATAGAGCTATTTTTTTGTGATTTAATTTACATTATTCACCATTTTCGCCTTATTTTAGATGTGCACAAAGAAGATGTTATTTGGCTGAAAAACAATTCAGAACCATGGGAATGTGTCATAAACAAATGGAAAACGACCCATGAACTCCGCCAAATTTCTGCTCATGAAACCGTAGGTGGGCTGATTGAAAATTGGCCTATATTAAATGACGTCAGAAGCGATGTCTTGGTAAGAAACATTAATTTCATCATGGAGAGACAAATAAGTTATGTTTTTTCTTTCACTCACATTAACTTATTTTCAGATTCAATTAGACTTTGATGCAATACATCCAGGAAGAGCGAATAAATTCTACATAAATTGGAATGAATTTATCAAAAAGATAATAGAAATAAAAAAAACAAATACTAACGAAGAAGTGGTGGCCTTGATTGAGTATATTAATGCATTAGATGACAATGGTTGGTACAAAATAGTAATTTAGTTTATATGATGCCATTTTTATTTTAGAAATGAGGCTAAATAATATACAAGTTTTTATTGAGGGCCTTGATATGCTTGCTCCTTGATATTTTCTGACAGAATAAATGTGAGAATTATGTACTTACTTATATTATTTATGTTAATGTTAATAGGTAAAGTTTATTTTATTCTAGATAAAAAACTTCCATCACAAATAAAATTGCTTTGCAATTTGGTGCCACCAAAAGGACGCCTAAACAGGAGGCAAAAATTTTCAACTACCGAGTGTGTAGAAAGCTTCATTGTAAATGTCAAGGTAATTACACCAACAGGGTACTTTACATTAAATCCATACTTTAATTGACTGACTGAGATTAGTTCTCATCAACTAAGGTTGCTGAAACTGTGTCTTAAAATGTTTATCCCACGTCACCTGTAACTTGCGAACCCAAAAAATTGCAAAAATTCAAAGTGGGACCATCGAGTTAGGAGTGCAAACCTGTTTTTAGACAGCATTGTTTTTTTTTTAGTTTCATTATATATGACTGATTTATAAAAAAAAAAATTGAAACTTAACGTTATTTTTCTTTTTTTAGTCACCTGGCGATATACAATCAAAAATGGACGAAGTTTCTACGGATGCATATGGGAAAAAAAAAGCGGTACAGCCGTATATAATAGATGTTGGTGGAACATATTATCTTATTATAGATAAGGTCAGGTATGTTTTCCAAACGGCCTTTAAGGCCTTTGACACACTATTCAAGTGTTATCACGCACTCCATGTGTCTTATCCGAAACCTGGATACCACCTGTATTTACTTATACAAATATGTATCTATGATATAAAGACTAATTATGATGTGATCCCACCCTACATCATGGATTTGATTTCTATTGCTAAATGCTAAACGAAAATATATCTCGTATGATATAAACACTAATAACAATCTTCTTGTGTTATACATTTCCATTCACTTGATAATTTAATAAAAATGCTGTGTTCAATATGTAGCACTGATTATCACGATTTCAGAACATATTTTGTACATTTAAGTTACTATCACAACATCACTGATTATTTTAAATGTCCTTATCAAAACTGTGAGCGAGTGTATGATACAAAATCGTCTTTGAAAAAACATGTATGTGCTGCTCACTGTGTTCAGAACGAAAATAAATGTAAAAGTAAAGGTGAAAAGTGCAACACAGAAAGTAATGTTAACCCTGTTGCTGTTGATGAACCTACTAACGATTTTGAATCAACTGTACACAATAATGATCATATCAATGAAAATGCCTTGATGTCCAATTTCAAAATTGAATTAAATAAATTACTTCTTTCTTTTTTATCCCAATTATACAGTATTTCTAGTTTACCTAGAACTGTTATTCAAACTATAGTACAGTTAGTAACTAATTTATTTAAATCGGAACCATTTAAAATTTTAGAAAAAACCATGAATATATCACAAGAATGTTCGTCAATGATGTCACTCCTTCAAAGCTCTTTTGAAAACCTAGGAACAGATTACAAACGAAGGAATGTTTTAAAAAATTTACAAAACGGACAGTTAATTTTTTCAGCTTCAGAAATGCTTTGTCTTGTTCGGAACTTCAGATTTATCATAGGTGACTTAGTGCATGTAATGGATGACCCTACCTGGCAACATTACTTATGTTTGTTAGAGATAATAGAAATACTGACATCTCAAGTTTATACATCGGAGCTTCTTGATTATTTGAGTAATTTGATTGAAAATTATTTAGAAAACCTACAACATTTGTTTCACTGCACTTTAAAACCCAAACACCATTTTCTTCTTCATTATCATAGAGTAATTGAACAAATTGGTCCTCCAATATTGATCAGCGCGTTTAAGTTTGAATCAAAACATAAAGAATTAAAGTCAGTAGCTCAGTCAATATCTTGTAGGAAAAACCTGCCTTTGACACTTGCTACGAGGCATCAGTTGAAAACTAGTTACAGATTAATTGCACAAAACGGTTTTGCTGACAGTATTTCTTGTGGTAAAGTGATGCGTGTTCACGATTACCCAAGTGAATTAAATGAAGCCGAGTTCATCTGCGTCGAATATTTTGAAATTAATGGGATACAATATAATGACAAAAATGTTATTTTGTACAAATATGATATTAACTATCCATTATTTTATAAAATTGACCAAGTTTTTTTAAAAGAAACTGGTCTCAGTATGGTATCATTCTTGTGTACAGTGTTAAAAACGGTAGATTACAGTTCTCATTATATGTCATTTGTTGTGGAAAGTACAACGCAAACTAGATTAGTTCGTTTGGATGATTGTGATAGTACAACACCTACTTTATTAAGAAAATTAAATGAATGTTATTATGTGGATTTGAAGAGCTAAGAATATTCCGCATGTAATGATTTGTATTAAACTTGTTACTTAATTGTAATTTTCAAATATTTCAAAATATTGGGTAAAACAATCATTTTGAACACAAGAGATTTTATTTGGCGTCGTCATGGCAAATACTGTGGACCCTAAAGGGGTGGTAATTTTTTATTATAGCAGAGTAGTTTGCCATGATGCCAACGATTATACTCGTATATATTTCGTAAAAGCATTTTTTTTAACCTAAAGACGGTACCTATATAAGTTGTATCTGTTCAAACACGATATCTCTTAAGGGGTCATTGTACTCATCATTATGAACAACTTTTACAATGGGACCAAATCTGAAATCGCGAAAAAAAAATCAACTCCTCCCTACATTTTGACGAGTTTGTTAAAGATAAATATACTGAGCAGCTGATTTTTTTTTTCGCAATTTCAAGTTTGGTCCCATAGTAAAAGTTGTTCATATAGATGAGTACAATGACCCCTTAAGAGATTTCGTGTATGAACAGATACACCTTATATAAAGGGGATACCTTTATACTATTGTATCGTTGAAATGTGAAAAAGTCGCATAATAATGTAAGTTGTATAATCTGACTATTTGGTTTATATTTTGCTGCTCGATCGTAGGACAAGCTGCAGAGTTTGCGTTGTTGGTAACAAGCCACAATACAAGAGAGAACAGCAGAATAAAAACTAAATAATTGTAAGGTCAAGGTAGAAATATATAATCTATTAAACTAAAAAGTAATATAATAATATTTAGTAAAGCTACAGGAGAACCCCATCCTTAGTCACTAATCAAAGGCGCAGGACTAATAAAAGTTCGCGTATACATATTTTGTCGGGCCGCAGCTGTCGGGTCGCAGCGCAAAAATTTTATACGAACTATCACAAACTATGCCCGCTGCGCCCCGGCGTGGTGTGCGATAGTTCATATAAAATACATAAGAGCGATTTGAGCGGATTTTTGCGCTGCGAAATCGGCATAATTTCGTGTACGACCTCAATTTTTTTTTTATATTTTCTAAAAAGCTTGAGACGTGAAACATCATGTTATTTTGCAGTATTTACATACCTATATTAAATTTAATTACAATTCACCTCTTAAAGTTATATTTATAAGTTGTATTACTCCCTGATGATGCGCCTAAGGATTGGGGCTGTTCTGTATCTTTACTATTTAAGTTCATACACTAAATATTATTTTGTTACTTTTTAGTTTAAAAGCTTGCTTTTAAAAATAAATAAGTTAATTTTATTTATTTCTATACTTAACCTTTTCGATAAATTAATTCTAAAGTATATGTATATAATTTATTCGCTCTTCCTGGATGCATTGCATGCAGCTATACTATCGTCCATTCAAATTTAGTTATTGTGTACCTACGTGTAAGAGTGACTAAAAAGTGTATTGTGTTTGTGTCAGTTGTGTGCATGTGATTTTATTTGGCGTCTTCATGGCAAATACTGTGGACCCTAAAGGGGTGGTAATTTTTTTTTATAGCAGAGTAGTTTGTCATGATGACTACCCTTAACGATTCAATATATTTCTGTAAAAGTATTGTTTTTGAACCTAAAGAAATAACTTCTCCCGTTCTGGGTGGAGCGGAAGGGCGTGTCTGACTTTTACTGACTAAAACCCACCCGTGTTCCTTCAGTTGCCTATGCCGCCAGGGCCGCGGTAACCCCTTCGGACAATCCGCGACAGTTTTATGAGCCTAGCTCGCGGGGTCCAGCTGGATAGAAACACATAGAAATAAGTAATATTAAAATGTTTCATAATGTTGATCATACACTGCTATTAGTACCCTGTTGAAATAATAGCGTGATAATAGAACTTATAACTTTCATATTTTAAAGTAACTTGTAAGTGATTCATTTGATATTGAAATAATATCATTTATGTATGGCAGGCTTCATAGTTTAGTCTAACGGCCAAACCCAATAACCTACTGCCAGTAAAAACAGATCGCTACTGGTGACAGACAATATAATTCTATCTCTGTAATAGTGTTATGATAGTATCTGTAACAACTGTTGGTGAACCTTAATTAAATAAATAAATAATAATAATAATAAATAATCTCTCCTTACGTCACTCCGTCCGTTCGTGTTCTTTTGTTTTATGTCTTAGATTATTGGGACGTTACAACCATAGATTGGGTTTAGCCGTAAGATTATTATTGTAGTATTATATAGAGGGTCTTAGGTTAAACGAGTGGCTGATCTACTTTAACGGAGTGCAGTACCCATCATTATGAACATCTTTTACTATGGGACCAATCCCGAAATCGCGAAACAAAATCAGCTGTTCAGTACATTTATGTTCGCATAAGTCTTTAAAATGTAGGGAACAGCTGATTTTTTTTTCGCGATTTCAGGTTTGGTCCCATACTAAAAGTTGTTAATTTTCATGAGTACTATGCACTCCGTTAAAGTATGTCCCTCATTTAACTTAATATCCTGTATATTTAGGTATATTTTGTTAAAAATTGCCTATTTATGTTTATTTCAGTATTATTAATAAATATCTAAAAATAAATTGTATATTATTAAATCGCACATTAAAACTCTCTCATGAAAACAAATATTTTCAGATAACAATAGTAGAGGCTTCACCTGAGATTACATAGTTTCAGTATGAAACAAACAAGTCTTGTCTTGAAACAAATGTGTCTTCAGCTAACAACAGTAGAGGCTTCACCTAAGATTACATAGTTTCAGTATGAAACAAACAAGTCTTGTCTTAAAACAAATATCTCTTCAGCTAACAACAGTAGAGGCTTCACCTAAGATTACATAGTTTCAGTATGAAACAAACGAGTCTTGTCTTAAAACAAATATCTCTTCAGCTAACAACAGTAGAGGCTTCACCCAAGACTACATAGTTTCAGTATGAAACAAACAAGTCTTGTCTTAAAACAAATATCTCTTCAGCTAACAACAGTAGAGGCTTCACCTAAGATTACATAGTTTCAGTATGAAACAAACAAGTCTCGTCTTAAAACAAATATCTCTTCAGCTAACAACAGTAGAGGCTTCACCCAAGATTACATAGTTTCAGTATGAAACAAACAAGTCTTGTCTTAAAACAAATATCTCTTCAGCTAACAACAGTAGAGGCTTCACCTAAGATTACATAGTTTCAGTATGAAACAAACGAGTCTTGTCTTAAAACAAATATCTCTTCAGCTAACAACAGTAGAGGCTTCACCCAAGACTACATAGTTTCAGTATGAAACAAACAAGTCTTGTCTGAAAACAAATATCTCTTCAGCTAACAACAGTAGAGGCTTCACCTAAGATTACATAGTTTCAGTATGAAACAAACAAGTCTTGTCTTAAAACAAATATCTCTTCAGCTAACAATAGTAGAGGCTTCACCTAAGATTACATAGTTTCAGTATGAAACAAACAAGTCTTGTCTTAAAACAAATATCTCTTCAGCTAACAACAGTAGAGGCTTCACCCAAGATTACATAGTTTCAGTATGAAACAAACAAGTCTTGTCTTAAAACAAATATCTCTTCAGTTAAGAATAGTAGAAGCTTCGTTCAAGAATATGTTGTCTTAGTGTGAAACATGATGAGTCTTGCTTCGAAAATAGACAAATCAAATTTTTAATGATTCTAAGAGAGAATACTCTTTTACTAAGACAAATAATATTCTTATAATTAAACATAAAAAATTCTTCATTTAAGTCTAATGTCTTCGAGGAAGACAATAAAACTAAGACAATATTTTACTTCATTCAAAAATATATTGTTTTCCCCATATATGAATCAATATTTGTCTTGACCAATAGGATATTGTCTTAATGTAAGACATCCTTTTTTTCCGTGTGCTGTTACGAAAGTCAATGCGATCAAAACCTAGAATAAATAGAAAAATTATGTAAACAGATCGGTGTTAATCTTGAAATGCCTTTCAGTTTTCAGATAAAAACAAATTCTTATATTATAGATACGGTCAATAAGACCAATTTTACCTTGAGATGCATTTTTAATTATTTTGTTCTGCTTGTTCTTGAAGGGACTAAGTCTGTTGGTGGACTGGATGTAACACCAAAACAAATCGTGGCTTTTATATATTAAAAACTAAAGTAATCAAGGTACCTTGAGCACTGTAGTTTCACTTGGGTATTTGGCAGTTCAAATTATTATACTTTATTTGATTCAAGAATAATATTTGTGTTGATTTCGTAAAAAAAGGCATTGATATATATCGATTCTTGTACATAATTGTTGACCGAGAAAGAACGGAAACGCACCATTGCAGACAGTTATTAAAAATGTAATATTGCATTATAATATATAATTAGGACGTTAATATTTTTGAAGAATTAGAGTAAACCACCAGGTTTTACTTGGCGTGGCCTCCACAGGAGTGGCCCCGATTCGGTTCGCTTGTATAGTAAAACGTTGATTTTCATTTAACTAGCCAAAATTCCTATTGGTATTAAACAGACGCGGGTTTTGCGTGAGAATTAGGTACTTCTTAAGTATAGAGAAGCTGTGACAAAGTAGAAAAGGGATTGATTAATAATCTGTATTTATCATTAGCAGTAAGTAAAAGACTGGGCTGAACTGGAAAGAAAACATCGTGAAGAAACCAGCATGTCCTAGAATAAAAAAATTGAGCTTTTTATGGCGCAATTACCTACACTTAGTCTTTCCCAATCCAGTACCTGAATACAGGTTGGATTCAGAGACTGGAAAACACTACGTGAATACGGGAACCCGGTGCATTACACTAGTCATCACATTGGAATAAAAGCTTACGACTAGTAGTTTGAATGAAGTCAAGTACCTGACGCCGAAGACGTCCGAAGACGGTTCAACTAGACCCCATTCATTTTTTGGGAAAGCGACTAACTGTAAGGAGGTGTTTGACAAAAAAGAAAAGAATTAGTCCGTCAAACAGATTTCCAAAAAAATATTGGTATCTTTGCTTTATCAAATTTGTAGAAAAATTAAAAAAGATAAAATGCATCATAGACCAGGAGGAAAATTGTAGCTAGTAGTGACGTCACCCGAGTATTCAACGCACTTTATCGTCTTCGTTTTTTATTTACGTGAAAAAAGAAAAAATGGTTGTCCAATAGGTACTATTCGGAAATCTATCTGACGAACTAATTAGATTTTTTTTAATCAAACACCCTATTGTGCCTTTCAAAATAAAAACTATGTACCTATTAGCAAGCATTGAACTAATTAGAATAACACGAAAATTTGTACTTAAATAATAGCCCGTTTACACGATATGACTATACGGTCAATATTTAATGTTTTTTCGTGTTCCATGCGAAGGGTCGTGTCACGTGCTAAACTCCAGTTTAAAATACAGAACCTATTACACAGTTTTTACGTTTGTACATGGTGTTATTTATGTGGTGTACAAACCTACATAAAAATGAGTATTGTATAAATTATTTTATTTAATCGTTTATGCGACAATCGGAATAAGTAACTTTACGCTTACGTTGGATTAACCAGATTAAGAAATCGAAATTACTTTTTCATAGCGTGACTAGGCAATCTTTAATGTACCAATTAAGAAGCGTGCCGCTCTAAAGTGACGTAGGAAATAATATCATGTTTGCAGTAAACATTTTTCCACTAGCATAAAAAAAAACTGATGCAGGACAGGGAAAAAATCTGCCGAGCAGTGTTGTTTTCTAGTAAGCAATGGCAAAAGGGTTCTGTTAGTTCTATACAATCGCTATAATGTCGTTATAATCGAGAAAAACAAGTCTCTTGGTGGGGTTTTTGATTATGAACATGTTTATTTGGGATTCGCAAAAGACAAACAAAAAAGTTATTTGTTGATAAAAGTTTAACGTAAGCCTGTTGTTCGAAAAATAATGGTCAAAAAACTGTTTCAGCTCGAACGACTTTGGATGGGTTACATATTCAAAGAAAACTATTTATCATAATATTTAGTAGCGTTTAACATAAAATATGACTTCAAAAAGAAGCGTAACGAAGTCGCTTACACGACCAGTCATGAAACCTTGCCAACGATTGCAAACTTACACGTAACTGGCGATACGTGTGTGTACTTACATTTATGTTTAACTGCTCAGGGAATCATCATTTGCTTGCCTTTTCCCAACTATTAAGGATTCTAAGGGTTGGTTCATAGTCAAATTGCATTCAGCTGATCACCAGTAGTTTACGTGGAGCGACTGCCTACCAGACCTCCATAACCCATTAACTGGGTAACACGGTACTTCTTATAATATATGCGGGCTTTTTATACACAACACAATAGGCAGGTAATACTGTTCCTTTGAGTCACCATGACGTCTTTTGCGGGAAAGTCATTAGTAACTTTTTTTTTTTCTACTTGAAGTTTTAGTTATTTGAAATCTATCTATCTATAGAGCTATATTGTCTTTCTTTTGGAGGAGCGAGAGTTTAAAAAAAATATATCTGTCTTATTTGGGAAAACATTTATTTACACATGAAAAATAACAGAACAGATTTAAAGAAGTAACAACATTTTGTAAGTCAATGGTGATGGTGATGATGCACGATGTGGTGGACGCTGTGCTTTACATCCGCGTGGAAACTGCCAAGAACAATTTAAACAACACGATTTAAACGGGAAGATAGATTCACGATATAGAACAAATAAAATTCAGGCAGTTGCAGTATACGTTTTCTTCTATGAATTCAGCGGGTAACGGGAGCGTACTGTACGCTCCCTTTACCCGATTATTTTTTTAAATATTTTTTTTTTATAAGTACTCGTAATGGGCACCGCTATGTAAAAGTGGCGCCTGTTACTTGCGCAATAGAGATATTACTCACACGCCAACTTTTGTATACTATTAAAACATGTGGCATATGCTGGCGCGTCATTGTTTTCATGAATCCACTGTGAAAAAGAGATGAAGCTCTTCGTCCTGCTCTCTGTCTCTCTCACAACGATAACTGATGACATTGGCACTTGACATCAGAAGGGGGCTGTTTATTTGTAAATAATAACTACATTGTGGTTAAAAGAAGTGTTCCAGGAAGCTTACCCGGAATGTTTGTCAGCATGGTAGTGGACGTGTCTGTGGGAACCGTCAGGTTCATGCAGAGAGTAGTATCCCTTAACGCTGTCACCATCGCGGTGCTCATGCTGTTCCTTGTGGTCCTTGGTGTGAGGATCCTTCACTTCATACTTGAACTCATACTTGGGATACGTCTGGAAAGATCAATGTTAAGTATACAGGTGGCAAATCTGATAGTAAATTAACAGTGACGTCTCAGAGCCAATTATGCTATTTTTTTTTAAAGAAAATTTCGTTTTCTCGTCTCAGGTGCAATCTGGCTAAAATGTATGGAAATCGAGGCTGTTTTGATAGATTCCAACTGAGATGAGGAGCGAAAGTTACTTTAAAAGTGAGTAGAATTGACCCTTCGACCTCAAATGTCAAAAGCATGGTATGTGCAATCGCAGAGACTATGTCTCAGTTATACGTGACCGCCACCCATTGTCTTTAAACTGGAACTCCTCAATGCTGTTTAGAGGCAGAAATAAGTCAGAATGTAGAACTTTCTAAGACGAGCTCCTTTACAGAAAATCTAGCACTAGAAGGTAAAAGTTTGTGAGCGTTACGAACATAATAGTCGTAGTGGTGATGCCCGTGATGATCCTTGAACTCCACTTTGTGGGCGTGACCATCGTGTTTGTGGATGTGCTGCGAGGAATGAGCGTGTTCCGCGGCCACTACTGCTACAGCACACGCTGTCATGGCTAACACCAACACCTGAAAGGTGCTATTTGATAAGTTCACGTTTATGTTTGATAAGGAATCATAAAGAAATTTTGAAAAATATAATTTATTGTGTAACAGGTTTGGCTGATGCTTTTGAACGGGAGAAAATGAAAGTATTTTTGAGTTAAAATTTTAAATCTCAGTGTTTTACGATGTAAAAGAAAAAAAAAAAAACAGAATGGATAGAGAATAATAAAAAGTGAAAGATCAAATAGAAAAAAATAAATAAATAAAAATAATTTTAGAGAAAAAGAAACTCCATGTTATTAAAAAATGCTACATCTATGCAGATACCTTTGAGACCATCTTGTATTAATCCGTTGTATGTATGTAAGATCAAAGGTATTTTAGTAAACTGGTGCAACGTTTAAAAAAATCTCGGCTTTTATAGTGAAAAGTAAAGCTACCAAGGTAATAACGATTTCACTTTGAATTTTTGGCACTAAAAACGTTTGCGACAATTCGGTATGCATAATAATCGAATAATGTCGCAAAACTGTACATTTGCGATAATTTTTTAAATTGGAAAACAATTAAAGACGGCGGTGTCTTTGACTTTGTTATTATAATAATTTGTGTTTAAAAAAACAAATATTATAATAAGATATTTGTTGAACTATCGAAGTAAACGGAGTCTATAACGTACGCAAAATGTGTTAGATAATAACTTTAATCATTATAATCTTAAAGCTCTACATAGCTTTTAGACGCGTTATTTCTCTGTTCTCAAGGAACGCACGATCTGGAAATAGAATAGAATAGAATACTCTTTATTATGTACACCATATAAGTTACAGAAAATATAGATGAAGAAAACATTACATAGGGTGACACAATTGGCGGCCTTATCGCTAAAAGTGATCTTTTCAAGACAACCTTTGGATGGATTAAAGAGAAAAGGAAATAGTTAAGTCTCTTGTATCCAAGTCGTAGCCTACCCGTCCAAATTTTGTTTTGTTTTGCCCTTGTAACGTGCCAATTTATTAAACTCACATCTATATAGTGGGATTGTTAATTATCGGGGCTAAGTTATGACGCCAATAGTAAGAATATGACGATTTCATCAGCATCTTACCCTCGCAGACGGATAGCTGCATGAAAGCAGCTTTTATGATGCTGCAACAATTTTGTCTAAACAAGGGGCCGTATTATGACCTCTTAAAACCATCATGTTTTCGGTGTGAAAAAGAGACGGAGCTATACAGGACGAATAGCACTATCCTTTTCTCACACAGAAAACATGATGGTTTTAAGAGGTCATAATACGGCCCCAGAAAACATCCTATACAGGATGTTTCAGAAGTGTGTGGTCAAATATAAGGTGATGTTCTGTATGTGATGTACAGTAAAGAAACAATAGCAAAATAAAAAATATGATCTTTTTCCAAATATCCTGACTGTAAAAAAAAAACACGAATAAAAATTCCCATTTTGATGACTTACAGATATTTGTTCTGAGCCTGGCTGTTTGTTTTTAAATGCCCTCACGATACAAAAAATAATTTTCATTTGTTATAATGACCAATTGCTATACTTTCATGAGGTAGGAGTTATAATTGTTAGGTGGTATAACATATATTCAAAGTAATGGTTAAAAGTTATGTAGGCATTAGTGTATGTAAAAGATTTTTTTTTTATGTAACGATCACTTGCTATAATTTTTCAAATGTTAATTCATGGCCAAGAAAAGTCGACGAAGCGCCGGATATACGACAATGGATAGATTGGGTTAGAATGGGATAACGGGAATTAGAGTGAGCGGATAAAGCGAGTAAACTAAGCTTTTATAATAATAGATGATTATAAAAGATGAACATTATATGAAATGAAATAGGAATATTTCCTGAGTAAAAAATATATGATTATGTTTAGTCCGACAGTTAGATTATAGAAAAATATTGGACACGTATTTTTTCCTTTATCAAATCTATAAAAACTGACGAAGATAAAAAGCATCAAAGATCAGGAGTGGGAGCGTGTGACGTCACGGCCCTGTAAAAATTGTAGCGAGTAGTGACGTCAAACGAGTTTTCAACGCACTGTATCGTCTTCATTTTTTGTTTATGTGAAAAAAGAAAAAATACGTCTCCAATATTTTTTGTAAATCTATCTGACGGACTAATCAGATTTTTTTAGTTATACCCTATTATCTCATTCCTTGTTCCAAAAGATGAAGATGATGTATGACTTTCCCATACAAACTACACCACACACCCCCCGTGTCCTCTAACGTGTAGGTAGTCAGGCAGTTCGCTCAAACCACAAAATTTTCTCAAAGCATTTTCCTTATTTAGAACATTTTTATACCTATAGTAACTTTAAACGGAAGTTCCGATTTCATTAATTTAAAGTGTAATTTACATGTACATAATCAACCTTAATCATCAAACCATTTCAATGAATAAGGATTAATATCTTGATACCTAAATCACCACTATTCCATTTCACCCGGGTTTTGATTGAGTAATTTTATCAAAAAAGAAAAAAAAACGGTCAGTGTGTCTTAACAATACTAGTTAGACATATACCCGGACTTTTTTGTATAATGAGTACTTTTATCATGTAGTAAATTATTTTATTAGTATCATCAATAGTGCTCCCAGCGCACGCCAAATAATGAACTTTATAGGCAACATTTTGATACCTTGGGTTACATTGCTCCATTTCAGTCAGGGATTTCTAATATTTTTTAAAATATAATATGGTTAAAGATTTATTTTTTTTAATCGGTCGAGGAGTTTTTGAGTTAAATCGTAACAATCAAGCCGAGAAATATCATATCCTTCCCATTTATACATTAGTTTAGATTTAAGAAAAGTTGGATCTTAGGAACAAAAAGATAGGAAACGGCTCGGAGGAAGTAACGAGCTGATGTATTGGTTTTAATGAGTTTGAGTTAGTGCTTAGTATTACTAAATAACTAATGGAGATCAAAAGAAAAATAACACTGCCGTTGTACACAAATAATTAGAAATATTGTTTCGTTGTTGTTTTGCAAAAAATCCTATCCTATTATAATAATATAATCCTATTCTATTTCAGATATATTATAAGCTATGATTAAAATAAGAAACATAATCCAAGCATTAAACAGATAAGCATCTGCTTTGTGTAAACTCAACATTTTGTGCGGATGTTAAAACTATTGATTACAGTACAAGCTGGCAGGATAGGTAAAGACGGATTACAAGTTTTCAGATGGGAAATTCTTCGGAATTAAATTATTTTTTGAAGTTGTTACAAGTAACTAAGGCAGTTCTTTTGTGACTATTAAAGCAAGCAGTACGTAAAGTACCCTATTTACTGTCTCTTGAATTGAAAACCTAGATTATAGCATGAATATATATTTTTGAGTCAGTAGTCATTATCGCTCGATGATATACACGTATTATGTAATTTATGTCAAAAATAATTGTGAAATAAGTTAAAATAAAAACATCTTTATTAGCAAGTAAAAATAATAACATAAACTGACAATAACAGTCATATTCATAAAAGTCAACAACAATATAAAGTTTAGTGATGATGATGATGATGAGGCACGATGTGGTGCGTGCTGTGCTTCACTTCGGCGTGGAAACTAAGAAAAAAAGAAAATAGTTAGAAATTTTTATTTTGTATGTACCACCAATAAATAAACATTATATCTAACTATATTATATAAAAATGCTCCTAAATACAAAATGGCATCAAAAAACTCGTCCGCATCGCTATCGACTGGGAGTGAACCCAATAGACTGGCGGCATTGCCACGTTGTATGGCAATACTTATCCTCTGTACGAAGTAAAAGCCAGCCCTTGGGTCACTGGCCAGAGCGGCCTCGGAGGAGCCGCAGGGGGGGCCGAGTCCGGCGGCGCTGGAGGGGAGCCAAGTGCTGAGCCAGGTGCGGAGCCTGGTGCGGCAGGAGCTGGCTCCCTTCCGGAGGCAGGTGTCCGCCTTGGAGGACATGATCCGGCGTCCCCCGTTGGCGGCGGCACAGAGGTCCCCGGGACAGCAGAAGGCGGCTTCGTACGCAGCCGCGGTGGCTGCTGGCCCGGGAACGTCCGGCCAGGCGAAAGCCAAGGCGGGAGCCGCGCCAGCGCCTATGACGCCGGCGCCCGCGACGCCGGCGACTACCAAGACGGCCCCGGCGAAGAGGGGAAGGAGGAAGGCTGGAGGGGGAGCGGCTAAGGCTGCTGCGCCAGTGGCGCCGCGGCCGCCCCCACCCCCAACCTCGGACCCTCCTGCGGCCGAGGCCGGGTGGCAGGTTGCTGGAGAAAAGCGGCAGGCCAAAAAGGCGGCCAGGAGCAAGGCCAAGAGGCAGCGGCGAAAAGCCAACGCCATCGCGGCGAGGCTCCGCGCCCCGAAGTCCGCGGCTGTAGTTTTAACACTGCAGCCGGAAGCGGAACAGAGGGGCGTGACGTACCTCGCCCTCATGAAGCGGGCGAAGGAGGCGGTGAACCTCCGGGAGCTGGGCATCACTGGGGGCCTCGGGATCAGGAGAACCCTGACCGGTGCCCGGAAGCTCGAGCTCGCCGGAGCGGAGAGTGGCCCGTTCGCGGACGCCCTGGCCGAAAGGCTGAAGGAGGTCCTCCCCGCGGACGAGGTTCGAGTGTCCAGGCCGACTAAGTGCATTGACATGCGCATAGTGGGCCTGGACGACTCCGTGACGGAGGAGGAGGTTGTGGCCGCCGTCGCCAGGACTGGGGGGTGCTCTGCCGAGCTCGTCAAGGCGGGCACCCTCCGGCCTGACAACACGGGCATGCAAACCCTTGTGGTGAGCTGCCCCGTGACGGCGGCCAGAACAGTGTCGGAGGGTCGAAGGCTCTTGGTGGGGTGGGTTTCTGCGCGGGTAAAACTGCTGGAACCCAGACCTCTGAGGTGCTACCGCTGCCATGTGGGCAACCACACGGGAGCTATGTGCCCCTCGGAGGTGGACCGCAGTGGACTTTGTTTCCGCTGTGGTCAGCCCGGTCATCGGGCCGGCTCGTGCGAGGCCACGCCGCACTGCAGTGCATGTGCGGCTGTTGGCAAGCCGGCCGAGCACTGGGCTGGGGGAAGGGCCTGCGCGCCATCCGCCCCGACCAAGGGCAAGAGGTCCGCCGCCGCCGCCGCCTTTGCCGCCGCCGCGGCTTCCGTCGCCGCTTCTGCCGCTTCTGCTGTGGGTGCTGCGACTCCCGGTACTCGGGAGGGGGCTGAAATGGAGTGCCAGTAATGGTCCCATTTCGGCCTCCTCCAGAGACAAGTCGGCCGCTGTGCTATTGCGCAGTGGCTGATGCCTGTGGACGGTGAGCGTGGGTGGCTCGCCGTCCGATACCAGGCTGAGTCGACGACGCGTTGTGCTTCACGCGCGCCTCAAGGAGCCGTCAGCACCAGAGACGGGGCCCCATAGGGTCGGTGCCTGCTAGGGTTGCGGAATTTGTTCGAGAGAGTTGCCGCGGCCCTGGAACGCAAAGGGCACATGGAGGAGCACGGGTGGGTTTTAGTCAGTAAAAGTCTGACACTCCCTACCGCTCCACCCAGGGCGGGAGGGGTCATTTGATGATTTCCCATCCAAAAAAAAAAAAAAAAAGCCCTTGGGTCACGTGAAGTATCAACTAAACGTTTAGCAAGTTCTTTAAATAACGCATGAGCACTCGGACCCCACGGTCCAAGTGTTTCAAAGACAATATATTATGTAGGTCAATCAATCAAAACAGTTAATGTCGACTTTCAGAAAAGAAAATGGAAGTTCACAAAACAGTAAGCCCACTTGCAAAAACCAGAGTTCTCTTTTAACTTCGAGCAAGGTGCTAACCATTATTTTACACATTTATATACATAATTAGTATTTAATCTCTTGTTAGAAACTTACTTAGAGTTGAGAGATAAATCTGATTTGAGGCCTTAAGGAATGATAAGGCTGTAAGAAAGGCGGCTACACAAAAGTGTCTCGCACGCAAACGCAATTATGCTTAAGAATTTATTAGATAACTAGCTGCTGCCCGCGACTTCGTCCCCGTGGAATCCCCGATTTTAAAACATTCTTTATCGCTGCTCCACTCCTATTGGCTTAAGCGTGATGATCTATAGCCTAAAGCCTTCTTCGATAAATGGTCTATTCAACCCAAAAAAGATTTTTTCAATTCGAACCAGTATTTCCTGAGATTAGCGCGTTCAAACAAACAAACAAACTAACTCTTCAGCTTTATAATATTAGTTTAGATTAAGATTATTTTAAAAGGTTGTCACTAAAATTAAAGATGAACTAAATTAAAATTCAAAGTACTCACCCAGAGTGTTTGTCAGCGTGGTAGTGAACATGTCTGTCAGTACCGTCAGGGTCTTGCAAGGAGTAGTGTCCCTTGACACTGTCGTCGTGACGATGCTCGTGCTGCGATTTGTGGTCACCAGTGTGAGGGTTCTTCACCTTGTATTCGAACTCGTACTTGGGATGAGTCTGGAGGTGTGAGGTACAATTAGTGCAGTTCCACATCGAGTTGATGAAAATGTTAGATTTTGTATATGTAATGCCGTAGTTGCAAGATTAGCAGAGGCTTTAGACAACCATTAGAGATCATAATCTATCAGGGATCAATATTTTCCACGGGGTTAAACCACGTAAGACTTTGGGAGCGCATATCAATCTCATAAATTTTGGAACTTTTAGGCAATCGTTTTTGCTAAGAGAATGTGACCTGTCTCAAGTCAGATAATTAATTATTGTTACTTACGTAAAAGTCATGGTCATGATGTCCATGTTTATCTTTAAATTCCACTTTCGTGTGATGATCGTCGTGTTTGTGTATGTACTGAGATGAGTGACCTTCTTCAGCTAACACGATCACTACAGCACATACTGCTAACACACACAGAGCCTGGAATTAAGAAAAGTAAATTATTAATAATTATTTTGGACGTCTTTAATAAAGTACTAGCAACTTAGCAACGAATTTGATAGGTATTGAAAAGAAATCTGTGAGTCACAGAGTGAGTGGGTATCTATTAGTTTAAAAATCTTAAAAAAAACTTTTATTTTAAAAATACCTTGAAAATCATTTTTTTTATTTATTGTACCCTACAAATAGTTTGTAAGTTTATAAATGAACTGATGCAAAACCAAAAACGATGTGAGCTTTTATAGTAAAAATAAAACTAAAGACACAAGTGATGTAACACGATTGATTTCATTTAGAACCATTAGTAATTAATAAAAGTTTAAATCATTTATACGTATTTCGAAAATGCCTTAATTGTAGCGTGGGTAGTTAAAACTACACAACATTTGCGTAGTAATAAACAATCCGTCGATTCCGTGTTGGGTTATTGACGAACGCTAACGAAATCGAATGTTAATTAAAGTTCTCAATTAGGTTGTTATCTTTGATGATATCGTTGCTGATTGTAACATCACTTTATCGGGGCGTCTTCTGCTGTTGCCACAACAGCAGGCTGGGGCGTGAGGTATCCTTCTCCCGTGCGCGGTTTGGCTCCTCCTTCGCTGGCATTACTGCTTCGCAGAAGGAAGTGACCGCTTCCCATACCTCCTCGCTCCAGGCCATGGATTGAACCAGGGCTGGAAGTGAGAGGACGCCGCCACCGATCGCCTTGACGAGGACACGGCGTTGTGACTTAGGCGGTGGAGCATACGGTGAACCGTATACTCCACCGTGTCCTCCAACTGGAACTTTGACATAAATAAATCTGTGTTAAGGATCAGAGTACCAATTTTTTGACACGTTGCGACTGACATGTGAATGCGAACGTTAATTGTAAATGAGTAGAATTGGCCATCTGTTGTTTCGCGTGGCATATTCCGTATTTTTTTTTGTTGGTTTCATTTTGTGTGGTTAATACATTGTAGATCATGATTATGATACTGTACACACTTACACAGGATCATTCTATTAATCATTTTAATATCATCATCTTCCTGCCCTTATCCCATGTTACTTGGGGTCGGCGCAACACGTTTTTTTCTTCCATTCTGTCCTGTCAGTCGTCACGCTATCACTAACTCCCTTTTAATATGTTTACTGTCAATCAGGTCCATGGCTTCTATTTTAGAGTAAAATAAAAATATGTTAAGGAAGTTGCCAAGAAGGCTTAAGTGCCCAGTCCGCACTGACCACAAAGCAACAAGACAAACTCCTCCAGCATGAGTGCTGCTCTCTCAAAGCACTGTGTAGAACAGGTACCTACTAACTGACTATTATTAACTTATAAAAAATTTGTGATTTGGCTTGAGGAGGAGCAGCAGTTGGCCTTGATAGCTACAGGCTGCCAGCAGGGAGGGATGCTCTCCCTACTATTGTGGAATCTAGTAATAAATTACCTTATCACAAAACTCAACGCACATTGTTACTACACAATAGCTTATGCAAACGACTGCGCAATCCTGGTGCCTAGGCAGGTGATTCGACCGATCTGCAACCTCACTCAATAAGCGCAAAGCATCGTGGAGACATAGTACGGAGAATATGAACAGTCATTAAACTCCACTAAATCTAAATAAGTCATATTCACACAAAAACGACCACTAGGCCTACGGCGTACCTGAGATCTTCAACACAGATTATGTACCTGGGGTTTATCCTAGACATTTTATGTTAATCTGGAGTTATCACTTAGACTACAAACATAAAAGCCTATATATCACTTTCTGGCAATGCAGGAAAATGATCGGTAAAAATTAGGCCTATCTCCCAAAATAATACTATGGTTGTACAGCGCAGTAATTCGACCCATGATCACCTACGGGGCTGTGGTGTGGAGGACCCGCACAAAACTTGTTGCAGCCGTAAACAAACTAAAATACATGTTAAGGCTGCACGGCGACGACGGACTGCGTGAGAACTACTCCGGCAGCGGCGCTGGAAGCCATAGGTACTGGAACTCCCCCCGTTCCACTTGTTCATATAACAGGAAGCGATGATGGCAGTAGTCCGCCTTAAAATACTAGATCTCTGAGATAAAAGTGAACACAACACAATAACCTACTTCAGGAGCTCAATAATGAACTCCCCATAATCGAATGACAGGTTTGTCCCAAATGCCCCCACACACACGCTTAGTCGTGGAGTAACGGAAACCAGCCCAACTACCATACATACACATAAATGGGACTAGCCTGAGTAGCCTGGGCATGTTTGCCGCATGTCAGACGAAAATGGACAAAAAAAAAAGAACACCGAATCAAAAGACATCGCGGCAGACCAAGGTGAAGATAGCTGGACGAGTTTGACTCCTACCGAAAGGACTGGTCCAACATTACAAATGACAGAAGGAGAGGAAGACATGTGACCAGTAGCGGGACAAAACAGGCTAGATAGATAGATATTTTATGATGACAATGATTGTATTAATGTTAAAATATGTAGACCGATAAATTGTACATGGGTTGCCTAGCTAAATTCGGGGGACACACGCACATTTCAACAATTATTTGAGTAGTGTCACGTATGAACATAATTATGTACATGGTTGCAGTACTTTTTGAAAAGAAAACCTACATAATTATGATGGAAAGGTAATAAAATAAGCTTTAATAAACATATAATCTTTATCATCATCAAATAGCAGATGAGAAAATATGTACGTACATAAGACGTATCTCTTACTAATCCTCCATGCCGGCTATTGGACCCGTGTAAATGTCAGACAAACGTGATGCAAACGTGTTAACACCAAAAGAAAATAGCAGACATTACTGGCTTTATGTAAACGACACAGGCAAAACCAGTGATGGCAAGTATGAAGAACGAGCGCTAGAAATTTGTTTCGTGTAAACCTACATTGACAAATGGATAGTAAACAATGTATAATAACTAAATACACAAGCATTTGTGACGTTATAATAACGTCCGTGTTGTATGAATATTATTTTTGTTTCAACATTGAGTTGAGGTCAACGTCGATAATTAGTTCGACGACGATACAAAATAAATAAGCCAGTTTAATGAACGAATTGTTCAATTTAACGATAAAATAATAAAGGTATATTTATTTATTTTGTTGTTAAAGGCCAGACACTCCTTATTTATTTTTAACTAGCCACCCATTTTATTCTTTATACGGGTTTGTACTGATGTCGCACGTGCCTCAACGTGGGAATTTGTGTGCAATGTCAAAATAATTTATGAGTGTAGATGTTATTCTCTTCTTGGCTAGATGATCTAAAGTATCCTGAAAATTTCATCTAAATTTACTGTATATTTTAGAAGATCTCAGCGGTCTACCAACAATACAAGTGATTTTGACTTTTACTATCCTATACTAACTAGTTATTAGGTATTACCAAAATAATGAGAAAGTGAGTTTGTTAGTTACATTTACACGTCTCAGTGGCTGAACAGATTTTCATGAATTTTGGTACAGTGATAGAACCGAAAATCTGTAATAACGCAAGCCGCGGCGTGAAACCTAGTTTAGAAATGAAATAAGATGCTCAACGTGTTTTTAAAAAATCAAATCATCCATATATTTATTGCTTTGTTAGCTTACTCGCAACGACCATAATTACAATCTTATGTGGTCGTTGCTTACTCGTTTGTTTGTGTATTTTCAAATATAACTTGCAAAGTTATATGTTGTTCAAGCTACCTTTGGTTTTCCGTAACATTCTTCACGGATTCGTAACAAATTCGTAACTTCTACGGATTAGTAACAAATATAAAAGGGACCTTTTATATTTGTTAATAATCCAAACACGAATATTGTAAACTAGCTTCTGCCAGCGACTTCGTCCGCGTGGAATAGTTACTTTACCCCCGATTTTGAAACTCTCAGCCCGATCGGTTTAAAATTGACAAAGTTTCATACAAACGTTCATCCCCTATTGTATCCCCTTGGGGGTAGAATTAATCAAAATCCTTTCTTAGCGGATGTCTACGTCATAACATCTACCTGCATGCCAAATTTCAGCCCGATCCGTTCAGTGGCTAAGCGCGATGGCGCGATGGCTTATTATTGTATATTCATGTATAAGTTTGGTGTTTTTATACCGATTTCTATGATTCTTTTTTTATTGAATAGGTAATAATGTTAACTTTTTTTAATTAGGGATGAGTGAGAGTATTATAAACGAAAGAGTAAACAAATATAATCAGAAAACTCCGAACTGCTAAGCTATCGGGAGTTACACGTGTTATTGTGAGTCAACCATAAAAGATAGACATATGCTGTTCCGGGATATTTTTTAGATAATTTTATGTAAAACATTTTCGTAATACATAATTTCTATGTAACTTTAACCATTAAGGCTACACACGCGACGGAAGCTTAAAAAATGGAGTAACTTCTCCCGTTTTCCCAACATTTTCCTTCACTGCTCTGCTCCTATTGATTGTAGCGTGATGAAAAGTATACTATAACCTGCCCAGGAGTATGAAGAATAATTGCACCAAATTTCGTTAAAATCGGTCGAGTAGTTTTTGTTTCTATAAAGAACATACAGACAGACAGACAGACAGACAGACCAAAATTTTACTGATTGCATTTTTGGCACCAGTATCGATCACTAATCACCCCCTGATAGTTATTTTGAAAATATATTCCTTGTACAGAATTGACCTCTCTACAGATTTATTATAAGTATAGATAGATATTATTTCATGTTCAAAACATGCCCTGTATGTAATAATTTGTTTGAATTGCAGGAACAATAAAAAAAAAACAAAAATAGGCTTAAAAATATTATAATAATAAGATTCTCACAACATAATGTAAAATAACTTTATAAACATACCCCGCATACTCGTAATAACAACAACACAAAACAACATTCATTGGTAAAAGTACAAAACCATCAAAATATTTTTAGAAAAATTCAAAAAATTCAGGTTGATCTTGTTCTTCATGTTGAAAATGTTCAAATTGTTGTTCAAATTGTGGTTCAAATTGTTGTTCATGTTCAAATTGTGGTTCATCATGTTTGTGATGTTCCTTTTTCTTGTGATGTTCAGGTTTCTTATGATGTTCATGTTTTTTCGGGACGAGGTGGTGGGTGCTGTGTTTTACTTCCGCGTGGAATCTAGAAATAAATAAAAATCAGTTATAAACGGTAAGTGTTCGTAACATTTATTTTAGTTAGTTTGCCTGATGAATAACCAGTATGATTTCATTAAACAGACAGCTCAAACTCAAAGCATTTATTTCAATTAAACCCTTTACAGGCACTTTTGAATTGTCAAGTCGAAAGAGGTGAAGCTATCTGCACGTTCCAAAGCGTAGATCTCTATGGAGAAGAACGTGCAAGAAACTCCACGGACACTCTTTTAAATCATGTTCTGTATTACATTACGTTTTAATACATCCTTTGGTGCTTCTATATGTGAGGACAATGCAAAGAAAAAAAAGGAAACCACAAAACAATTCAAAGTATAAAGATTAAAACAAATCAGTGGCAGTTAAGAGGTGACCAGTCTCAACTGACGGCGCCCGTTCACGAACATGACGCGTGTATCGGCACCGTTTAGCTCAACCATTTTGAAGGGAACCGAACGATCCAACACACACGCCACCATCAGCGAGACATTTGAGCGAGCATGACATGCTCTCAACTGCCATTTTAGTTCAAGTCACAAAGTAAACTATAAGGTATCACATGTAAATGGCTCCATGGTACTCACATTTACAATATTTGAAAATAAAATGCTTCTACAGTATACAAAACTACGGTTTACATTAAACCAAGCAAATACAAGTAAAAAAAACAGATAAATTATTTATTCTCAAAATAATATAATAAAAAAAAGAAAAATAAATAAATGAGACAAAAAAAGGGCGAGCATCTCTTCCAAATATATAATCCTAACTTGTTAACCCAAGTGGTTGAGGCTGTGGAGCAGGACCGGCATTTAGCCAAGCATTTTTATCAAGGATATAATCTTCCAGTTTATAATATGCTTGCCTACATAGTGTGCGTTTTATGCATGTTTTAAATTTTCTCTCATTCAATTGAAGAATATCGACTGGTATTTTGTTATAAAATTTTATGCAATACCCCATAAAAGAAGTGTGTACTTTAGCCAATCTAAACCTAGGTTGATCTAATTTGTTTTTATTTCTGGTATTAAAATTATGCCTGTCGCTGATCTTATTAAACATATGAAGATTTTTCCGAACATACATAATGTTTTCATATATGTATTGACAAGGTACCGTCATGATGTTAATTTCCTTAAACAGTTCCCTTAGAGAATCGCGCTGGCGGAGATTGTAAATGGCTCTTATTGCTCTTTTCTGCAGAATAAAAATAGACTCTATGTCTGCAGCCCGTCCCCATAGCAAAATACCGTAAGACATGATACTATGAAAGTAACTAAAATAGACCAGTCTCGCGGTATCTACATTAGTAAGTTGACGGATTTTTCTGACAGCATATGCTGCTGAACTTAGCCGTCCTGCAAGTGATGCTAAATGAGGACCCCATTGTAGCCTTGAGTCGAGCGTTATCCCCAGGAAAACTGTGCTTTCGACGAATTCTAGTTTCTCTTTATTCAATACTATTTCCTCAATACTACTTTTAACATTCGGTAAAACAAATCTAATACATTTAGTTTTTTTCTCATTTAATACTAAATTATTAGCAGTAAACCAATTTTGGACCTGCTGAAGGGAGTCATTCACTTCGTCAAGATTTGCGGAACGTCTATTTATCTTAAAAATTAAGGACTGAAACTAAGGACAGCCTACTAACGTTCCTCAAATCTCTGCTTAAAGTTAAACATAGGAAGCTAGCTATGACTACAGCTGGCAAAAATTACTTTCCCGGATAAACTCCCTTCATAGTGAGCTCTTTTCTTGTTAAATCAGAAACCAAAATACTACGTTTCATCCTTCGGTGGCCCTAATCTCCATTTATTTGGGGTCAGCGCAAAATGCCTTCTCCTTCCATACATCTCTATTAGCATCAAAATAATTCAAACTAATACGATAACTGTTCTAAAAGATATACTCACCCAGTTTTTTTATCAGCATGGTAGTGAACATGTCTGATCTTGCCATCAGGTTCTTTAAACGAGTAGTGTCCCTTGACTCCATCACCATCACGGTGCTCGCTATGTTCTTTGTGATCACCGGTGTGAGGATCCTTTACTTCATACTTGTACTCGTACTTAGGATGAGCCTAGAAGTAAACGTCATTATTGGCATTTTCATTAGTTATGTCCTCATGACAGAATTTCAGACATGGTGGCCAATCTTATAATGGAGCCAAGCCGGCAACGTATAAAACAAATACAGGTGCAAATTTCCTGTCATAGCTTTAGAGTCCGATGCAATGGCAATCCACCTTCATGTTATTTCTGACGGAAACTCGCAGTAACCTTTTTTGGCAGCCCAAAAAAGGTTTCAACATTAAGGCAGCCCTTAATGTTGAAACCTGTGCCCTTAAAATCGTCGATAGTTAAACTAGCCATTAAAATTTGCCAGTTGGTAAAAAATGGTTACAAAAGTAAGGTACTAACATAGTAGTCGTAGTGATGATGTCCGTGGTGGTCTTTAAATTCCACTTTCGTGTGGTGACCTTCATGTTTGTGGATGTGCTGTGAGGAGTGACCGTACTCTGCAGTCACTGCTGCTACAGCGCATACTGTCAACACGCACAATACCTGCAAATAGTTAAAAGTAATTTAATTATTGTAAGCGACAAATAAATCTGTCTCAGCAACTGCAAGTTTATCACACTGGATCACACAACACTTGGTATGGTGTGTGTGGATATTGGTGGAACTATTGTTTTTGCTTCGTGACAGTGAAAGTGACAACTTTGTGTGGAAGAACCCTTGGTAGTCAACCCAGGCTTTTTTAACTAAACCACGAGTTCACAACACAACCACAAATTAAATCCGTTAGATTTTGTTAGTACATTTTAAATGCTCTAATTCACTTAGTCAAACTGTAAATACCTTTGAACACATTTCGTATTTTTACACTGTTCCACGCTTGTAAGTAAACTGATACATAAACACGAATAATCGTGTCTTTTATACAGAAAACAAAATTTAGTAATCAAGGTAAAAATATTAATTTGTATAATAGGCAGTAAAATGTTTAGTACACACGACAAATGTTTGCAATGATTTCGAAAAGCCATTTCTACTCATAAACGGCGCCGCGGTAGTTATTGGCTTTTGACAGTGAAGTTATGCAAATATTTTTGTAACCAAGTATTTTTGTAAATTGTTGTACGGGTGCCACTCATTTAGTATTAAAATCTAATATAAAAAAGGTCTATTTTCAAAACTACATCGCTTAAATGAGATAATATTTACTTGATCTAACAACACTATACTTTCATATATAACGTTCATGGTGTATAACAATGTATTTACATAAACATATGAACAACACTTTCCCTAACGTTCGTTTAGTATATTATTATTTAGTAAGACGTTTTTTGATGTAATTATCATCTATACTTTATCTATACTAATATTATAAAGCTGAAGAGTTTGTTTGTTTGTTTTTTTTTTGTTTGTTTGTTTGTTTGAACGCGCTAATCTCAGGAACTACTGGTTTGAATTGAAAAATTATTTTTGGGTTGAATAGACCATTTATCGAGGAAGGCTTTAGGCTATATATCATCACGCTTAAGCCAATAGGAGCGGAGCAGCTATAAAGAATGTTTTAAAATCGGGGATTCCACGGGGACGAAGTCGCGGGCAGCAGCTAGTCGTATTTAATTGGCATCTGAACAAAGAGTGAACGTACCACCTAGGGAATTAAGTGCACCTGAACACGGATGGTAAGGTTCGAATGGGATTTCGGGAGCTAGAGTAGGCGAGCAAAGTGAACGAACTTAACTTCCGTGATCCCATTCATGTAAGGTTCCTTTAAATGCTATTAGTAGAAATAGGAGCTCATCAACTTCCCATGCCAATAACCGTAATTTAAGCTGCCAAAGTCAGATGAAATGAGTGATCACTGGACCTGTGCCGTTTTCAAATGCCACATTTTTTAAAAACAGCATTTTAGCCACATGTGTTGTATTATGTGTTTCAGTTGATATATCATAAGCGTATGATTAAAATTTAAGTTAGTTATAATCTTTATTTTGTGTAAGATTTCTTTTGAACCGTTTAGTGTTGACGGTTCGAAATCTCATGCTTCTAGCTTCTACATAACATGGCTTTTGATATTTTAGTAATTGAAAAAGGTTGTCCCTAATTGTGATAGACGTAAAACTGATCGATTTAAAATAACTTGCAGTACCCCGCGGTATTGGGAATGTAGCTTTTTAGCAAGAAAACGTCATAGTAGTTTTTGAGTTTATTCATTACAAAAAAATACAAATCTTTCTTTTTTATAATATTAGTGTAGACTAGTGTAGATAGGTACGGAAAATAATATGCATAGAGTTTACTTTCAATAAAAAGTGCTATATCGGGTAAACTAATAAAATAGTATAAATGTTACATCACAATCGCGTTTATTCTTGCATCACACATAGAACCACATTTACAAATAAAATAACAACAATGCCAACAGATTACGAACTATAAGTCGATAACAATAAGACTAGAAATAGTAGAATCAGTGATTGTGGTGGTGTTCAGGAACAATGTGTTTGGCGTGACCCTCACGTTTAACGTTAGCATTGAATCTGAGAAAATAAGGTAACAATTAGTGTTTGCAAATTTCACATTACTACTATAAATACGAAAGTTTGGTTGGACGGATGGAAGGTTGTTACTCGATCCCACCAAAATGGATGAAGTTATGCACATATGCTTTTTTATCCCTGAAGTATGTTCCCTTGGTATAATTACATATATTCACGCGGGCGAAGCCGGTGGCAAAAGTTAGTAGATACAAGTTTTTGACGTATCTATTCCGTTCTTTATTGAAACTCACCCACTCTTCTTGTCGGCGTGGTACTCAACGATCCTGACGGTTCCATCAGCCTCGTGCAGGCTGTACACGCCCTTCACGACGTCTCCATCCCGGGATTCGTGCTGGTACTTTTTGTCTCCGGTGTGAGGGTCTTCAACCTTGTACGCGTACTCGTATTTAGGATGAGACTGTAAAACAAGTGACGGTTAGCAACATTGTTCCTAATTTCATTTTTTTTTTATTGAATGGACCACTCGCAGTTCAGCACACTAAGGCTGGTTACTGCTCAACCGGACAATAAAACCATCATTTCGTTTATGAAAGAGTATGATCATACATAGTACTCGACGTGTTTCTCAGTGGCGTGTCCGTGGTGCTGTTTGATGCTCTGTGATGAGGAGGCGTGACCATGGTGGTGGTGGTGGTCTTGTGCGGTGACCGTTGCTACTACCACCGTGAAGAGGAGGATCTATTGAAAGAGCCAAGTTTAAATTTAAGTCATAGCATTAATCTTATGGTAATCTGGTTTAACCTAAGGTACGAGTAAATATGTAAAATATGCATTTAAAAGGCAATGACAATATAGAGAGAGATAATATTTAGTAGATACCTTGGTGAACATTTTGCTGTGTTTAATTTAAGACTTGTTCGCTTTTAAAGTTGGGTGATGACTGATATTTCCGAAAAGTAATTCGAGGTTTTATATACTTACAACCAAAATTCAAGTTTGTGATAATATAGTACTACAGTATTTTATAAATACAAGTTTGTTCTCAAACCGGTTGAGGTTACGTATAAAGTAGCCACCGTTTTTCGGTTTTCTTATCTTTTGCTCAACACGCGTGCCGTAAATTAACTTCTGAATCACTTTTGTTTGCATTATTTAGTGTTTACAATTAACAGATTTTTTATATAAATTACGAAAACTAAATCGTGAGCTCTAAAAGCAGATTTACGTTTGAAACATTCAAGCAGGATAGGGTGAAGTTCCATAAGAGATAGAACTCTCGAGGGCTGATGCATTTTTGCTGTTTGCTGGGATAGGTTTACTTAAACCATTTTGGTTTAATACAAGAGATTTTCGACGCTATCAGACTAATCATCTTTTTTGTCAGGGGTAATTTCTTCTCAGGGGTAGCAGATAAGCAATGTAGACTAAATTGAGTTAAAAAGAATAACATGTAAAATAGTTTTTTTTTACATCTTATTTACATAGTAAATGATTATAACACATTTCATTTTAGAAATAGGTATAAATTGTTGCCTGTAAACGTCAGTACAATGTTTCGTATTCGGAACAAGAAGCACATTAAGAACTGCAGAGTTAAATGAACCTTTAAAATTCTAAAAATCTTAAGGCTTCTCTACAGAGGATTTGATACCACATACAGAATATCTCGTCACTCCTAAAAAATGTGTTTTCGTTCCTCGACAGTCTCAGTTATTCCAAAAATGGTTATCTATGTGTCAACTTACTTTCTTGGTCTTCACGGGTTCAAGGTTACTTAACCTTCGAGCACTGCAAGCAAGCAGCAGGTTTTGTACAAACTCGTAAGAAATATTGATTACACTGAAAAGTTGATATTGTGCTCAATATAAAACATTGAATTTATTTGTTAAAATTATCAGTTCTCACTCAACGTTAATCGAGTAAACATAAAGACAAACAATATGTTCGCAAAGGTATATTAAATATACTAAAATAAAATAACGTAATGAAAAGAAATGTTAATTATCAATTAAACATTTCTTATTCGTTCATAGATCCTTCTCATCACGGTGGCAGTAGCAGCAGTTGCCGCACAAGATCACTACCATCACCACGGTCACGCCTCCTCATCACAGAGCATCAAGCAGCACCACGGACACGCCACTGAGAAACACGTCGAGTACTACGTATGATAAAACTCAACCACAGTCTAGAATTTTGCTTATTACTTCTGGGAAATATTTTGCTAACTATCAATGTTGTACCCACAGTCTCACCCTAAATACGAGTTCGCGTACAAAGTGGAGGACCCTCACACCGGCGACAAGAAGTCTCAGCACGAAGCTCGTGACGGTCACGTCGTGAAGGGCGTGTACAGCCTGCACCAGCCCGATGGCACCATCAGGATTGTGGAGTACCACGCGGACAAAAAGACTGGGTAAGAGTGGAAAGCATTCAATTTTAGACTCTGCTCCCATGTTTATACAAAAGTGTGTTTAATTTATCCTCTTTCGTTTTCACAGATTCAACGCCAACGTAAAGTACGAGGGTCACGCTAAGCACATTGTTCCTGAATACCATCACTGATTCTAAAATAACGAGCCTTATTGTTGTGTAATTATGTAGATATTTACCATTGTTATTGATATTTAATTGTGATATGTTGTTATTATATAAATGTAAGTGATTGAGAATTAAGTATGATTTATTTCCTTCTCTTGTTATCGATACACTGTTTTGTCTTAATTTTTATGGTACAGCAAAATTTGATTAGATTTAATTGTTTGATGGTATTGAATAGGCTGCAAAACGACTGAACCGATTTGAATAATTCTTTCACTGTTGGGAAACTACGCTACCTCGGGTGACACAGGATATATTTTATTCCCATATTCCCAGGCTAACGGGAACTTAACTGATAAATTCATAATAATATTAACAATTCGAGAGCAACTCTGTCAATGTGTAAGTACGGTATTCACGACTAAACCACTGAACCCATTTAGGTATGGAGATAAACCTTTTTTTTTTTTTTTTTTTTTTTCTGGATGGGAAATCATCAAATGACCCCTCCCGCCCTGGGTGGGGTCCGATCCAAATCACAACCTCAATAACAGCTACTTAACCCCACCCATCCAAATCGCGACCTCACCAATAGTTGCTTAACACACCCATCCAAGTCGTAACCTCATTCACAGCTGCTTAACCCCTCCGATCCAAATCACAACCTTAATAACAGCTACTTAACCCCACCGATCCAAATCGCGACCTCACCAATAGTTGCTTAACACACCCATCCAAGTCGTGACCTCACTAACAGTTGCTTAACCCCTCCCATCCAAATCGTGACCTCACTCACGGCTGCTTAACTCCACCCATCCTTTTCGCAACCTTGCCAACAAATGCTTAACACACCCATCCAAATCGTGACACAAAAAGTGTCGTTACAACTTCGTTCCAAAAAAAAAAACATATGCTTACTTCCATCTCGCTCACGCGCACGCTTTTTGTATTACTGTCTCTTAGCATAACTCAGCGGATCCCGGCTTACCTCGCGGCCTAGAATCGCGGTGATCATTGTGACGTCATGACGACTATTTTGCCTTATAAATTGAACTGTCAATAAGCCGATAGCGCCTTTTTTTTTTTTTTTCTGGATGGGAAATCATCAAATGACCCCTCCCGCCCTGGGTGGAGCGGTAGGGAGTGTCAGACTTTTACTGACTAAAACCCACCCGTGATCCTTCTTGTGCCCTATGCGTTCCAGGGCCGCGGCAACTCTTTCGAACAAATTCCGCAACCCTAGCAGGCACCGACCCTATGGGGCCCCGTCCTCGGTGCTGACGGCTCCTTGTGACGCGCGTGGAACACAACGCGTCGTCGACTCAACCTGGTATCGGACGGCGAGCCACCCACGCTCACCGTCCCCAGGCATCAGCCACTGCGCGATAGCACAGCGGCCGACTTGTCTCTGGAGGAGGCCGAAATGGGACCATTACTGGCACTCCATCTCAGCACCCTCCCGAGTGTTGGGAGTCGCAGCACCCGCAGCAGAAGCGGCAGTGGCGGCGACAGAAGCCGCGGCGGCGGCAGAGGCGGCGGTGGCGGCGGACCTCTTGCCCCTGGTCGGGGCGGATGGCGCGCAGGCCCTTCCCCCAGCCCAGTGCTCGGCCGGCTTGCCAACAGCCGCACATGCACTGCAGTGCGCCGTGGCCTCGCAAGAGCCGGCCTTATGACCGGGCTGACCACAGCGGAAACAGAGTCCGCTGCGGTCGACCTCCGAGGGGCACATAGCTCCCGTTTGGTTGCCCACATGGCAGCGGTAGCACCTCAGAGGTCTGGGTTCCAGCAGTTTTACCCGCGCAGACACCCATCCCACCAAGAGCCTTCGGCCCTCCGACACAGTTCTGGCCGCCGTCACGGGGCAGCTCACCACAAGGGTTTGCATGCCCGTGTTGTCAGGCCGGAGGGTGCCCGCCTTGACGAGCTCGGCAGAGCACCCCCCAGTCCTGGCGACGGCGGCCACAACTTCCTCCTCCGTCACGGAGTCATCCAGGCCCACTATGCGCATGTCGATGCGCTTAGTCGGCCTGGACACCCGGACCTCGTCCGCGGGTAAGACCGCCCTCAGCCTTTCGGCCAGGGCGTCCGCGAACGGGCCACTCTCCGCTCCGGCGAGCTCGAGCTTGCGGGCACCGGTTAAGGTCCTCCTGACCCCGATGCCCCCGCTGATGCCCAGCTCTTGGAGACTCACCGCCTCCTTCGCCCGCTTCAGTACGGCGAGATACGTCACGCCCCTCTGTTCCGCTTCCGGCTGCAGTGTGAGCACTACAGCCGCGGATTTCGGGGCGCGAAGCCTCGCCGCAATGGCGTTGGCCTTCCGCCGCTGCCTCCTCGCCTTGTTTTTGGCCGCTTTCGCGGCCCTCCGTTTCTGGCCAGCAACCTGCCACTCGGCCTCGGCCGCAGAAGGGTCCGAGGGTGGGGGTGGGGGCGGCTGCGGCACCACTGGCGCCGCAGCCTTAGCCGCTCCTCCAGCCTTCCTCCTACCCCTCTTCGCCGGGGCCGCCTTGGTCGTCGCCGGCGTCGCAGTCGCCGGCGTCGCAGTCGCCGGCGTCGCAGTCGCCGGCGTCACAGGCGCTGGCGCTGGCGCCGGCGCGGCTCCGCCCTTGGCCTTCGCCTTCGCCTGGCCAGACGTTCCCGGGCCGGCAGCCACGGCGGCCGCGTACGAAGCCGCCTTCTGCCGGCCCTGGGGCCTCTGTGTCGCCGCTAGTGGGGGACGCCGAATCATGTCCTCCAAAACGGAGAACTGCTTCTGGTAGGGAGCCAGCTCCTGCCGCACCAGGCTCCGCACCTGGCTCAGCACTAGGCTCCCCTCCAGCGTCGCCGGACTCGGCCCCCCCTGCGGCTCCTCCGAGGCCGCTCTGGCCATGCCAGCAAGGTCCCTCCGGAGCGACTCATTCTCTGCAATGAGTCGCTCCGTTACGGCCGCGAGGCGGGCGACCTCCGCCCGCAACTCTGTCGCCTCTCCGGACCCGCCGACGTCGGCCGCCGCCGCCGCCATAATGGAGGCTTTGGCCGCCGTAATGGCCTCCCGCTTGGAGGACTGCTTTCGCTTGAAGGCCACAGCGCGGATCGCGGCCTCCACGACCTCCGCAAACTGGGCCTTCTTCTCCTCGACAGTGGGACGCACCTCTCCCGGGGCCTCCGAGTCGTCGGAGTCGAGAGCAGGCGGAAGAGTAGAGGGAGCCCTACGACCGCTCCCTCCAGGGCGACGCCCCTCCCCCACCAACCTCCCGGCCCGACTCTCCACCTCCCGGGTAGAGGGAGCCAGCCCCCTCCCCGCCTCACAGCCCCTGCCCCGCCTGGCGGTGGGGATCTTGCGGGCGGAGGCAAACTCGCCCTCAGAGGACGACCCGCTGTCATCCTCCCGTCTGGGCCGCTTGCGGAAGAGCTTGACGCCCTCCACAGCAGCCCCCCCTCCTCTGTCTCCAGAGCCCGCCGAGCTGACCGTTACTAGGTCTAGCGCGGAGCCGGAATCCGACTCCGCACCACCCCGGCGCTCAGGCGAACCCTCCTCTACGCAACCGTACGCCATCAGCTCCTTAAAGGAAGCGGATTCGGATGACGACGATTGGGAGCCTCCTCGGCTCGTGTTGCCACTGGCAAGCGGAAGGCGTTTGGTGCCCACCCCAGAGTACGGAGGGCAGCCCGCCGAAGCGGGGTGGGATTCCCCGACCGCTGAGCAGTCGGGACCCACCTGGGGACTCATTTTACATTCGCCTTTTTTCATTATTTTGTGCCTTTTAAGGGTGCGGTCCCTGTTTGCTCCGCCCTTTCTCAGGGCCCTCTCTCCTCACCTCACCTCTCCACCTGCTCGCTGCTCTCACAGTCACGTCTGATAATCAGACGCGTACCAAAGAGCAGCGAGCAAGCGTGTGTCTCTCTTGGTCTGATCCCTCACTTGCGACCTTCCGGCATGAGTGGCTCTACCGGGAAAGCTCGCAAGATCATTGGGACGCTCAAGCCCCACCACGACGACAACGTGGAGACACATTCGGTGGGGATGGAGATAAACCTTACACGTATTAATACATTTTTTCCGGAAGTATTTTTCCTTGGGATTATTTCCGAATTTCACACGGGCGAAGCTGTTAGTGGAAGCATATGTATGAGAGCTGAGAAAGGTATCTTTTTTGGCTTCGCACAGTTTAAAATTAATAATAAACTTTTCGTTTTTGTTTTTTTTCTGCAAGTCCTAAATAAAAAATAAAAAAAAAAAAAAAAAGGTTTATTTCTTTCTTTTATAAGGTAAGTAGTAAGTACCGAACACCTATGATAATAAGGAATTAGGGGCGTAGGACGTAGTTGTTTAAGAAGCATATAGAGATGCGCCTAAAATGAAATAATAGTTTTCAGTTCGGTATTATAAACAAACGTATACGAGGTGTAATAGAGAGTTCTTGCGGAGAGAGAGTACGTCAAGGTTTAAGCTGCGCTTGCAGAGGCCGGTCCGTAGATATGCGATTATTTACCGATTTTACTCCGTGCCTCGGAAAGCACATTCAGTTCGTACCTCATAAATGAATAATAGCACTGATTTCATCACGCGGTCCCCATATGCTTCTACGCGGAAAGGAAGTATCGAACCTAGTAACACAACATTAATTCAAATCAATTATTTAAAATCACCAACTGATTCAGTCTTACTCTCAAACAAACCTTATAAACCTCTTCTGGCAAATTATTAACAGAAATCTTTTAAATAATGACTTTAGTAGTATGTTAAGTACAGATCCCCTAATGTCGTCAACATCGACCTCGCACATTCCTACATGTTTATGCCAACTCAAACTCAAACTCAAACTCAAAACGTTTATTTCAGTTAGGCCATTAACGGCACTTTTGAACGTCATCAATAAAAAATATCTTAAATTAAGTGACTCTAGCGTCCATTCGCAAAGGTAGATTCTTATGGAGAAGAACGGACAAGAACCAACCGCATATAGACTGTAACGATACATTCACTCCAATCTGTGTGGCACTTTGTCAAAAGGCTACCCTCAGACATTAACCTACATGGTTCTCATATTATGACTAACCTCAGGCCTTTAAATTCATAATCAAAATCCCTACTGTACTTTCTTACAGCATTAACATGCCTACTCGAGCCCAACAAATGTTCCATGAACCATTACCAAACTATAATCCTCTAGGCAAAGTTTTTATAATACAATATAGGACTGATCTTCCACAAAATTAAGATCCGAAACCCATGAGCGGTGTTCAACATTTTGTTCCCAAACCATTACCGATGATGCCAGATGATGGCATTATTACCAACGAAACGGTAATCCACCACAGAATAATTATTTTAATACGCGAGAATTAAACCTTAGCAAACTTGCTTTTCCTGACAGTTCCTATTATTCTGCTGAATATTACTATGAGCTAGTATATGACTACTACACGGATGGTAATTACTGTTGCATTGTTTACGACTTTGACTAAACACCAATATGACTGATTCCAATCTGACTTGCGATAATCAAGTAAAGCAGAGCCAAACTTCTCCTAGCAGTGCAAATCAGATCAGAACCAACATTTTCAGACAAACAAGACATAATCTGTCCATCATTGCCACTGGTTACCTTAATCAACTCCAGTACGAATGCTGAGAAGTTTCGGGGGCGCAATGTATGTTAATGGATAATTAGCATACGTTGCGCCCCCGAAACTTCTCAGTACTGTAATGTGCCGTATAAAAGGGCAAAATTACAAAACGACTCACGCCACTCATTTATACCTTAGTGCCCCTGAAACTAAAAAGATACAGTAGTTTTCTTGGATATGTGAATCCATCTGCCGCCAACACCACCACGGAAAAATCTGATCTTTGGCGAGTGAGAGAATCTCAATCTTCCAGATTATTTCATCGAGTCCAAACAAAATAATTTGATTTAATAGGGTTAGCCGGGCTGATTTCAGCAAAATCGTTGAACAAACTGAGCAATCCCCGGGCTCAAATAGAAATGATGGCAAAATAAAGTCATGCATATCCGATTTAGGCGCTCCAAATAAAGAAGGTGGAATAATGTTCATTTTGTAAATTAAAGAAATTAGTAATTTTTACTCAAAAATCTTATTTGCAAATAACATAATACGAATCAACAATAATTGTAGGTATGTATCTAATTAACAATGAGGTCGGATTTGAAGAATCAGTGATGATGATGATGTTCAGGAACAATGTGTTTAGCGTGACCGACGTACTTCACGTTGGCATTGAATCTGTCAAAACAAAATGTTATAATAAGAAAAATTTACTCAAGAATACCATTATTATCGTCAATATGATGCTAAGTTCACAACTACATACTATTCAGCTCACTTACCCAGTTTTCTTATCAGCGTGATACTCCACAATCCTGATGGTGCCATCGGGCTGGTGCAGACTGTACACGCCCTTCACGACGTGACCGTCACGAGCTTCGTGCTGAGACTTCTTGTCGCCGGTGTGAGGGTCCTCCACTTTGTACGCGAACTCGTACTTGGGATGAGACTGTAAGGCAATCAATAATGAGCAAAACCACTCCGAATAAAAAGAATAAATAAAATTCTATGATTGGAATGTTCTCATACATAGTACTCGACGTGTTTTTCAGTTGCATGTCCGTGGTGTTGCTTGATGCTCTGTGATGAGGAGGCGTGTCCATGGTGGTGCTGGTGATAGTCTTGTGCAGCGACCACTGCCACTGCGAGCGTGATGAAGAGGACCTATTCAAACAAGAAAAAATTTAAAAGGTGTCCATAACAGTAATTTCGTATAACTTGATATTTCTGATTTTATTGATATGAATTTTACCTTCGTGAACATTTTGTGTTTCTTAACGTTTAGTTGAATAAAAAGTTGACTGATAACTGATAATCAAATAAAAAATTTCAGTGCTTTTATACGAAGTGTGAAATCAAGTTTAAAGTTGAGAATTTTTGTTTTGTTTCAATAAAGTTCGCTCGAAACCTGGGCGGCGGCGCTGATTACGAACGCATTTTGATTAAAAGCTTGGTATCCTTGACAAAGTTAGGTAAGATTGAAATTAACTAATTAAGGTAATTTCTTTCTCCATTCAACACAATCAATGAACAAGGAATTCTAGATGGCAGTATTCTTTCAGCTCTAAAGTGTGTTAAAATTAAGAAAACATAATTTAGAGATGATTTATTTTACTATTTATGTTAGCGAAAAAAAACCTAATGAAAACTCAAATTAATAGTTAATAAAAAAAAATTAACAATAAAAACGCAACTAAAAATATAATTTTCTTTTCTTTTGTATCTGACAACTTGAGATTTTATTTCCAGATAGAAAACTAAACTCAGTTGCTCCTACCGTAGTTTTATATCAACGCATAGAAAAATAAATTCTCTGTGTTTTTGCTATAGTAAATTTGATCTTGTTGTTCGAGTAAAACACACAAATATTTGGGTGTTTTAATCATTTTTTTAATTTTTTGTTGTGAAATGTTTTTGCTCTTGACTCTAGTGAACAAAGTCGACAATGGAATGAGCTTACTCAAAGGAAGCCTGCGGGCGTACCATGACGTCTTAAAACGTGAGTCTTCCGAGCGAGAAAAAAGGATGGAGCTATATACGAAATTTTTACCATTTAATGGTAAAAACATATTCAAAATAATCATGCTCGCGTAGAAAGCCGCAAAATTGGTTTAGTTAATAAACAACGCCAGTTTAATGCACTACTATTATCAGTACTGTAAAGAAATTACGAAATATTTTGATTTATGCCCATGATATGAAAAAATCATCAAAATCGGACAACATAATACTTTTAAGTAACATCTTCGTTAATTTTGTCGTAACCTAGCTCACCCTTGTGCCTACATACCATCTCATATGCAGTTAATACTGTTAAATAATGTTCAATGTTCATATTATCAAAATAATGAATGACAATAAATTATTGGTAAGTAGTAGGTTCAAATATTCAAAAAGTTATCTTAAATCGCGCAAGGCCAACTAGCTTTAAATCAGAACTCTTACAAATTCAGCAATTTCGGTGATAAATTAACTTTGTAATAAAAATGTGGCTTTCAGGTTAATATCTCAAACTTGCTTTTTCGGCCTATATAAATTCTCGAATTTTTTCATCAGCATCAGTTAATAACTAGCCTTACAAGCATACAAACTTAAAGAAAATACTTATCATGTTTACTAAGGTGATTATTTAGTATTTAATTTAAAGTTGATTAATAAATAGCAGACATAAATAAAATAGAAATAAAGACACACAAAGATATTGGGATTGACACCAATATACTACTGTATACTTCAACGTCAGGTTCAGTTGAAAACCAGCGTCAGGCAGCTCCTAATAGTCTGGCATTTTGCTGAACTGTACCTATTTGGCGCAGCCGCGGGTCACACAATGTTACTGTCATAAAATTAAATTTCCTTTTATTTGTATCTACATTGTATGTATCTGTATGTGCGAAATAATTTTATTTTCTTTCTTTCTATCTTACAATAGTATTTTTGATTAATTCTCTTTTGAACAGATCATTCTAATCGCTGCTATCGTTGTGGCTGTCACCGCTCGGCCACAAGAAGGTCACGGTCACGAGCACCACTACGGTCACGCCTCCTCATCACAGAGCATCAAGCAGCACCACGGACACGCCACTGAGAAACACGTCGAGTACTATGTATGATGGTGCTCTTATCTAGACAAAAAATAGTATTTGATTATTTCAAATTCAGAATTACGTTGCTAACCGTTACTTGTTTTGCAGTCTTATCCCAAATACGAGTTCGCGTACAAAGTGGAGGACCCTCACACCGGCGACAAGAAGTCTCAGCACGAAGCTCGTGACGGTCACGTCGTGAAGGGCGTGTACAGCCTGCACCAGCCCGATGGCACCATCAGGGTTGTAGAGTACCACGCTGACAAGAAGACTGGGTATGTGTACATGAAATTTGAATAATGGATTCGGCAACATCACTTATTCAAAGAAATGTGACACTAACATAATCCTTTTTGCTTTCACAGATTCAACGCCAATGTTAAGTACATCGGTCACGCTAAACACATTGTTCCTGAACATCATCATCATCACTGATTCTTCAAGTCCGCTCTCATTGTTATTGATACTAACTGTTGTTGATTTATGTTATACTGTATTATAATCTGTGAATATATGTAGATGCTTAAGAAGTATTTTTCTTGTTTAAATATTATATCCTACGTCTACGTTCTATTTAAAATCTCCAGAATGCTTGAGTTCTCCTGTATCTCTGGTTTTTTTTTTCTATTTAGGTCACATTATTCCAATCAATCTAATTCGTCATCGTAATGATATTGCTATCAGAAAATAAATATGATGACGAATCGATACGATTGATTTTGTTTTGTAAGATGCATGTTTTGCTTTTCTCGGCTGTTTGATTACAAATATCTGTTGCATCAGAAGCCTTTATTGGCTTAATAATGAGTACAAACTTATACTTTAAATAAGCTTTATGAATTCCATAGTTTTTTTTTAGCGAAAAAATAAAAGAAAATCTTATAGGTACATTTTATTAAAACATAAATCATATTAAAATTAACTTATAACAATAGTATTATCACAGGATAACTAGTAACATTACAATCATTATGAAATAAGATATTTACATTAATTTTTATGATGATGCGTCTTCGGCAATATGTGGTGAGTGCCATGCTTAACATCTGCGTGAAAGCTGTAAAAATATATTTAAAAAATGAAAACCATACCAAAACCATAACATTTGATACATTCACTTCATGACAAGATTTTTTTTCTAATATTATGCATTTTATTTGAAAAATATGCAATGCAAAAATTTAGTCCTCTTGTAATCGGGACTGCTTAAAAATATCTTAAAATTTTCATAAGTCTTTTAATTCCCAAACTCATCAATCAATGAATCAATCATTTATTTACAATGAATGTAGGTTACACTAGCATACAGGTGAAGTAGAAAGTAGTGAGCCATGTACATTCTGCCTGGGAATAGGCACGCAAAAAATTATAAAAACGGTTAAGAAATTGTCTAAAAATAAAATAACAAATAAGTTTTCAGAGTTTGAATTATTACAATTATAATACATACAACAATCAAATTGAAAAATGAAAATGGTACTTTTGAGTGAAATTAAAATATAAAATATAAATATTTTATAAAAAAAAAAAAAAAAATGAAACCCATCAGTATCACCCACAAGATCACTGGTCTATTATTTATCGATTGCTACGTCATCGTTAAATTGATGTCAAGAACATCTTTTTCTTGCAGTTTTTTTTTCTGAGCAGTTCATTAATTTTATACCATTATCGTTCACAAGTATGGAAGTCAAATTACCCACTATGCTTGTCAGCGTGATACTTAACATGCCTGACAGAACCATCAGGTTCGTGCAGTTCATAGTAGCCCTTCACATTGTCTCCATCACGATGCTCATGATGTGACTTCTTGTCACCAGTGTGATAGTCTTCCACTTTGTACCCGTATTCGTATTTTGGATGAGCCTACAAAAAAAAAATAGATCGTTTAATGATAGTGTGTAAGAGAAGTGTTTTTTTCATACTTTGACAAAAAAAAAATGTGGACACATACAGCTCAGCAGCTGTTACTTTGATCAAACGAACCAAATAGGTCGCTTTCTATCTATAATAATGGATAGGTACTCCTTAATTTTTGTTGAAAAAATGTTCTGAATACGCTGGGTCTAATAACCTTTTGTAAATAAGCGCGTCATTTTTATTGACAAATAAGAGATATATTTGATACCAAAGTATAATGTTCAGTTCTTAGATCCAAGCTAACAATACTCACAAAGTAATCAACATGTTTCTCGTGCTTGTGTTGTTCCTTTTTGTGTTCCTCCTTTTTATGTTCATCTTTTTTGTGCACTTCTGGTTTATGTTCTACTTGTTTATGAACCTCATTTTTGGAGCTTCATGTTTGTGCTCGTGGATGTACACTTTTTGATGAGGACCATCGTGACGGTCGATGTATTGCGACGAGAATGCGTCTTTGTAAACGGTTACAGCGTCGGTGAGTATAACCAATAGTGCTAGGGCACACAGCACCTGAAATTGTAGTAAATATCAATAAATGACTTTGTAATACTGCAATGCTATTCTGTAAGAACTCACTCCAGTTCTCACTTCTGATTCTGCGGTGAAAACTGTATTTGGTATTCTGTAACTTGATGAAAACTACACTAGCGCCACTAAGTGAGAACATAGGTGAAGCGAACTTAACTTGACAGAATATCAAATACTTTTCACTTCAGGTGAGTTACGAAGTGTAATCGAAAATGAGATATGAATCGAATTCGCACGTGAGTTCTTACAGAATAGCACTGCTGATCTAATTAAATTGGTGAGATGATGATTTTCAGATATCCCAGTTAGATAGTGTTTACAATCCATTCACTACAACATATTTTTATATTACACACACTGCATCATAAAACTTTTACTATCATGTTCACTTAATTTTGTTTATTTCATTACCTTAAACACCATGTTTCACTAAAAAGTTGTTGTTCTATCTAAATACAAAGATAAACTGATACACACTTTCTAAAATCGGTGTCTTTTATATTAAATCAATAACGTAAATGTAATAAAAGCGCAAGAGCGATTTCATTAGGAGTTACTTACAAGTGAAATTATGCACGAAATATTTTCAATTGATTGTAAGAGTATTTCGTAAAAGTATTGAAATGACATACCTATGAGTGCAAGTCTAGATTGTATTGAAATATTACTTGAGTATATTTTATTACAACATTTCTGACTTGTTTGCTTATTTCATTATAGCAGTATAAAGTTTAGTAACAGCAGTCCAGCATATTTTCAAATCATCTTCAGCAGCAAAACATTGAAATTCATTCACAATTTTCCGAAGATTTTGTTCCCAGTTTTTCATATGTGTATCGCAGCCAACTGGTTTAATGAGACGTTCAAGCCTTTTGATCGAATGGCGCCGCTCAATCAGCGGCTTAAAAGTCATCGAGCCAATAGGTCTAATGCAACATTTAAAGCCAGACTGGCTTTATAATACTTAGACCGTTTATAGAATAGGGTATTCTAGGGTGTCTGTGGTCTGAAAGGAACCTAACATGAAAGGGATGACGGGAGCTAAGTTCGCTTGCATCGTTTGCTCACTCTAGCTGCCCCCACCTGATTCAAACCTAACCTATCCATGTCCGAGTGGGGTAAGTCCTCAAATGACTTAGCTAGGCAAGTCATTTAATTATATGCCGAGATGTCACGTAAGCAACTAATTAAACGGCTAGGCCGCTAATTAAATGGCTGATTAAGTCAGTTGTCTGCTACATAAGGTTGTCTCAAGAAGATTCAAATTGAAACAAAATCTTAAGTTTTCTTTTACTTAGTTATATTAAGATCTTAGTATGATATAATAATAATCAACAATCTAGAAGGTAACAATAAACAGTCTGTAAGCTAATCAGTGTTGGTGGTGTTCAGGAACAATGTGTTTGGCGTGGCCCTCGTATTTTACATTGGCGTTGAATCTGTGAAAAATAGTTAAAATTAGACACGTTTCTCTGAAAACTATGCAGCTGAATCCGAATATGAATGCTTTTATACACTTACCCAGTCTTCTTGTCAGCGTGGTACTCCACAATCCTGATGGTGCCATCGGGCTGGTGCAGGCTGTACACGCCCTTCACGACGTGACCGTCACGAGCTTCGTGCTGAGACTTCTTGTCGCCGGTATGAGGGTCCTCCACTTTGTACGCGAACTCGTATTTGGGATGAGACTGTGGGTTGACATGTGTGTGGGTGACAGATAGTTAGCAAAATATTTCCCAGAAGTAAGCAAAATTCTAGACTGTGGTTGAAACATCATCATACATAGTACTCGACGTGTTTCTCAGTGGCGTGTCCGTGGTGCTGCTTGATGCTCTGTGATGAGGAGGCGTGAGCGTGGTGGTGCTCGTGACCATGACCCTCTTGTGGCCGCGCGGCGACCACAGCAACGACAGCAGCGACTAGGATGATCTGTGTACAAGAAAGATAGATCCATAAGAGATTTTTACTTTTCAGAAACATTTATCTATTGCAATTGATTGTTTTTTTTACTAGACCAGTTCAGCACACTAAGGCTGGTTACTGCTTAATCGATGATTCCTGTGGTTTAAAATGAATTTAAGGCCCCCAGCCAGGGCTTAAAACTACTTAAAAACTAAATGACCGCTCGCTAAGGGCATCCCCTGTGGGACACGGGCCTCGGCTTAGCGGGGTCATTGAGGGAGGGCAACATGGGACAGGCTGGGTCAGGTTGGCGGGCTGGCTCGTTACGCAAAAGTCGGGGGGGGGGCAATTGATTGTAATTGCATCAACGTTTTATTGCTAACGTCAAGGAATTTTGTATGATTTTGAAATATTACCTTGTACATTTTGATGATTTGTATTCTTGACTCTTTGAGTACAGAATAGTGACTGATAATACTCGAGCATATAATTTTCTTTTTATACAGTTTACTAAGGGATCTGTGAGACAAATATTTGCAATCTGATCTAAAAATCTCAACCAGTTCGCCATAAACTCGTATATCTTATTTTGGAAAGTAAAACTGACCTTCATTCAATAACTTAATACAGTTAATTAGGTGCCTTTTTTTTAAAGGACGATCATAATAGATAAATACTAGTAAAAATTAACAATAACAAGGGATGTTGCAGAATGTAATACATATATAGGGTGGCCAGACCGGATGTTTTGTTTTGCCACAATTTCAATTTATGGCCAAAGCAGTTTATTGGTATCCTAACGTTAGTTAAGCAGCCGCAACTAGGTTTTGGTTTAAGGCTAGGATTACTGTATTAATTATAGTAACTTAGTTTGAAAATTTAGTTGCAGATAATAAAATAATCAAAAACGTTCAACAAAATGTTATTCGGGAAACGTGTCCCGTTACGGCAATTGAAACGTCATTTGTTAAAAAATAAAAACACTGTCGGGGGGAAGAACATCCTTAGCTCATCTCTACAAAACTCCAAGGGATCTTGTGCAGATCAGCTAAAGATGACGACCAATTAGTCTGTAGAAGTGGATTAAGATCCACTTGATACATGATACAACATTTGATGTACAACATTTGCTAATGGAGTGTGTCAAAAATAAGAGAGAGAAGATTTGGAAGAGAGAAAATAAGAGAGCATTCACTGAACAGATTAGATATATTATTATGTAGGTTCAATTCAGACGATTTTGTCACTTCCTAAATCTGATCTAGCGCAACAGCTCTGTAATTTAGCAGTAGTGAATGAGTGTAATTAGTGTAGTAGTAGTGTAGTGATAGTTTAGTATTGTGTTTAGTAGTATTGTACTTAGCATAATCAGCCTTTTAATGTTCCCACTGCTGGGACACAGGCATCCTCTCTAGGAGAGGGAATGGGCGGTAATCCACCACGAGGGCCCAGTGCGGGTTGGTGAATGTCACATATCTTCGAAGTGTTGGTTCTAGGACATGCCGGTTTCCTCACGATGTTTTCCTTCACTGTTTTAAGAGCAGTGGTGATGAAATGAATTACACAAAGTAAAGTACCTAGCTGGGGTTGAACCCACGACCTACAATTCGTAAGTCAGGGCCGTTACCACTCGGCAACCACTGCTCTACTCGGCAACCACTGCTACTCCAAAGAATTGCATTCTACATTAAACCTCATTCTGTAAACCAAATACAGACCAATAAATATATTATTTATAAATGACTGTCTTGACGACACTTATTGTCCGGTTGAGTAGTACCAGCCTTAGTGTGCTGAACAGCGAGTGGTCCATTAAAAAAAAAACCTTCTCGACAGTTTTATTACTTTTAGCTGTATTCACAACGAAATACATAGAGACAACAACAGCATAAACCCGAAGGCATGGGCATTAATTAAATGGGAATTTTAGCCAGTGATATGTAACTATGTGATGACTCCCAGCTTATGACTTCGTTATTTATTGTACTCGCTTAGATTTCTATACTTATTGTATTGCACTGTCGGTTACACCAGTTCAAAAATAAAATTAATACTATAATATAATAATTAAACCCAAAACTACTTATAGTTTAAGGAACAACCCTTAAAAAGTAAAACAAAGTCCTTTATCAGTCGTTAGAAACCAAATAAACAAATATTTATCTCTCTCTCATCTTTCATAGGTTTATAATTAATCCTGTTAGTGATTTATGATCTTAGGATTGTCGCCGGGATCGGCAAAAGTCGTTCATCGTGATTTGGTATTTGGATATGCGGTTTTGTGTCAATTTAGTAATACATACGAGTACTTCGTACATACATAAACAAAGTAGGTAGGTTTACCTACTGAATCCCATATACTTCTCCCGCAATAATTTCACGCAACTGACTGTTTTTGAAAAGTCGAAAATATGTATATGGTACTGACATGCACTATCTGTAATGTCAAATATTGAGCCTAAACATGACAGAATTTTGTAAAATGCACGCTGGAGAAGAAGGTCCAGTTAGGTCTAGTCGTTACTCGCTACAAATCACGCAGGGAATCCAGGGCAGACCAGTTTAGGAGCAGACCAAATTGTGGGAAGAGCCCACCTTACGTCTTCAAGGAATATCTGTCTCATGTGGAAAGCTCTCGATTGACTTCGTACCCAAGAAGGCGAAGACCAGCAAATATACCCTAGCGAAATGGGGGATTATTGATCCATTCATCACCCACTATGAAGTGTTAGTGTGGTGCGGTTCAAACTGCGTCCCATTTGATGGAGTATCCCAAATATCCAGCCCCTAACCTCTGCAGCCTAGATGACTTAGTTCACCTCCATCGAAGTGTTAAACGTAGCCACCTACTTTGCCCAAACAATATAATCTGGTAAAAAATCGACTCGAAACATTTTGAGTTTATTTCGACAAAGCTTTATAGTTTGTTGTGTGCCTTATGTGACATCTATACTATAAAATCTATACTTAATATATATCGAGTCTGGAGCATCAAAGAATAATGTTTCAAAATTGGGGAGTTATTAACTATTTACACGCGGATGAAGTCGCACTCAGAAGCTAGTCTATACTAATATTATAAAGAGGAAAGATTTGTATTTTTGTATGTAACAAATAAACTCAAAAACTACTGGACCGATTTCAAAAGTTCTTTCACCACTAGAAAGCTACGTTCACCCTGAGTAATTATAGGCTATATTTTATCACTGTATTACCACGGGAACGAGAACTATGCGGGTGAAAAAGCGGGGCGCTGCTAGTTTGGTATAAAGCTAAAGAAATTTGAAATTGAAAACAATATATTTAGTTTTAATTTCCGCGAATATTAGTGGGTTGCAGGTATGCACCTCCCTCCCCACCGAATGTGTCTCCACTTTGTCGTCGTGGTGGGGCTTGAGCGTCTCAATGATCTTGCGAGCTTTCCCGGTAGAGCCACTCATGCCGGAAGGTCGCAAGTGAGGGATCAGACCAAGAGAGACACACACGCGAGGAATCCCGTTCGCTGCCTTCTGGTACGCGTCTGCTTATCAGACGTGGCTGTGAAGGCAGTGAGCGGGTGGGAGGAGAGGCCCTGTGATGGAGAAAGGGCGGAGGAGTAAGGGACCGCACCCTCTAAAAGGAAAAAATGAAGAACACAGGCATTTGTAAAATGAGTCCCCAGGTGGGTCCCGACCGCTCAGCGGTCGGGGAATCCCACCCCGCTTCGGCGGGCTGCCCTCCGTACTCTGGGGTGGGCACCAAACGCCTTCCGTTTGCCAGTGGCAACACGAGCCGAGGAGGCTCCCAATCGTCGTCATCCGAGTCCGCTTCCTTTAAGGAGCTGATGGCGTACGATTGCGTAGTGGAGGGTTCGCCTGAGCGCCAGGGTGGTGCGGAGTCGGATTCCGTCTCCGCGCCAGACCTAGTAACGGTCAGCTCGGCGGGCTCTGAAGACGGAGGAAGGGGGGCCGCTATGGAGGGCGTCAAGCTCGTCCGCAAGCGGCCCAGACGGGAGGACGACAAGGAGTCGTCCTCCGAGGGCGAGTTCGCCTCCGCCCGCAAAATCCCCACCGCTAGGCGGGGCAGGGGCTGTGAGGCAGGGAGGGGGCTGGCTCCCTCTACCCGGGAGGAGTGTCGGGCCGGGAGGTTGGTGGAGGAGGGGCGTCGCCCTGGAGGGAGCGGTCGCAGGGCTCCCTCTACTCGTCCGCCTCCTCTCGACTCCGACGACTCGGAGTCCCCGGGAGAGGCACCTCCCGCTATTGAGGACCAGAGGGCCCAGTTTGCGGAGGTCGTGGAGGCCGCGATCCGCGCTGTGGCCTTCAAGCGGAAGCAGTCCTCCAAGCGGGAGGCCATTACGGCGGCCAAAGCCTCCATTATGGCGGCGGCGGCGGCCAACGTCGGCGGGTCCGGAGAGGCGACAGAGTTGCGGGCGGAGGTCGCCCGCCTCGCGGCCGTAACGGAGCGACTCATTGCGGAGAATGATTCGCTCCGGAGGGACCTGGCTGGCATGGCCAGAGCGGCCTCGGAGGAGCCGCAGGGGGGGCCGAGTCCGGCCGCGCTGGAGGGGAGCCTAGTGCTGAGCCAGGTGCGGAGCCTGGTGCGGCAGGAGCTGGCTCCCTACCAGAAGCAGTTCTCCGTTTTGGAGGACATGATTCGGCGTCCCCAACTAGCGGCGACACAGAGGCCCCCGGGCCGGCAGAAGGCGGCTTCGTACGCAGCCGCCGTGGCTGCAAACCCGGGAACGTCTGGCCAGGCGAAGGCCAAGGGCGGAGCCGCGCCGGCGCCAGCGCCTGTGACGCCGGCGACTGCGACGCCGGCGACGACCAAGGCAGCCCCGGCTAAGAGCGGCTAAGGCTGCGGCGCCAGTGGTGCCGCAGCCGCCCCCACCCCCACCCTCGGACCCTCCTGCGGCCGAGGCCGAGTGGCAGGTTGCTGGCCAGAAAATGCGGGCCGCGAAAGCGGCCAAAAACAAGGCGAGGAGGCAGCGGCGGAAAGCCAACGCCATTGCGGCGAGGCTTCGCGCCCCGAAATCCGCGGCTGTAGTGCTCACACTGCAGCCGGAAGCGGAACAGAGGGGCGTGACGTATCTCGCCGTACTGAAGCGGGCGAAGGAGGCGGTGAGCCTCCAAGAGCTGGGCATCAGCGGGGGCATCGGGGTCAGGAGGACCTTAACCGGTGCCCGCATGCTCGAGCTCGCCGGAGCGGAGAGTGGCCCGTTCGCGGACGCCCTGGCCGAAAGGCTGAGGGCGATCTTACCCGCGGACGAGGTCCGGGTGTCCAGGCCGACTAAGCGCATCGACATGCGCATAGTGGGCCTGGATGACTCCGTGACGGAGGAGGAAGTTGTGGCCGCCGTCGCCAGGACTGGGGGGTGCTCTGCCGAGCTCGTCAAGGCGGGCACCCTCCGGCCTGACAACACGGGCATGCAAACCCTTGTGGTGAGCTGCCCCGTGACGGCGGCCAGAACTGTGTCGGAGGGCCGAAGGCTCTTGGTGGGATGGGTGTCTGCGCGGGTAAAACTGCTGGAACCCAGACCTCTGAGGTGCTACCGCTGCCATGTGGGTAACCACACGGGAGCTATGTGCCCCTCGGAGGTCGACCGCAGCGGACTCTGTTTCCGCTGTGGTCAGCCCGGTCATAAGGCCGGCTCGTGCGAGGCCACGCCGCACTGCAGTGCATGTGCGGCTGTTGGCAAGCCGGCCGAGCACTGGGCTGGGGGAAGGGCCTGCGCGCCATCCGCCCCGACCAGGGGCAAGAGGTCCGCCGCCACCGCCGCCTCTGCCGCCGCCGCGGCTTCTGTCGCCGCCACTGCCGCTTCTGCTGCGGGTGCTGCGGCTCCCAACACTCGGGAGGGTGCTGAGATGGAGTGCCAGTAATGGTCCCATTTCGGCCCCCTCCAGAGACAAGTCGGCCGCTGTGCTATCGCGCAGTGGCTGATGCCTGGGGACGGTGAGCGTGGGTGGCTCGCCGTCCGATATCAGGTTGAGTCGACGACGCGCTGTGTTGCACGCGCGTCACAAGGAGCCGTCAGCACCGAGGACGGGGCCCCATAGGGTCGGTGCCTGCTAGGGTTGCGGAATTTGTTCGAAAGAGTTACCGCGGCCTTGGAACGCATAGGGCACAAGAAGGATCACGGGTGGGTTTTAGTCAGTAAAAGTCTGACACTCCCTACCGCTCCACCCAGGGCGGGAGGGGTCATTTGATGATTTCCCATCCAGAAAAAATTGATTGAGTCAGGCGTTACTTTGCGGAAATCCATTTTAATTTGAAATTGAAAACAATATATTTAGTTTTAATTTCCGCGAATATTAGTGGGTTGCAGGTATGCACCTACGCAGAGCAATACCCCCGTGTTGACTCGCTGACCGTTGAGTTGCGACTGACGCAACTCAACGGTCAGCGAGTCAACACGTCCCCTGAGGATGCCTCGTGGAGAGGCGAAACACGTGTCAGTAATGGTGTTGGGTATTGCTCTGCCTTCCTGCATGTGCACAAAATCCTTGCATTTGCTTTGTAATCTTGCATGTGCATAATATAGCGGGCGGGAGGGAGGTGCATACCTGCAACCCACTAATATTCGCGGAAATTAAAACTAAATATATTGTTTTCAATTTCAAATTAAAATGGATTTCCGCAAAGTAACGCCTGACTCAATCAATTTTATAAAGCTAAAGAGTTTGTTTTTTGCTTGAACGCGCTGATATTAAGCACTACTGGTGCGATTTGAAAATTCTATCAGTGTTAAATAGCCCATTGATCAAGGAAGGCTATAGGCTATATATCATCACGCTAAGACCAATAGGAGTGGAGCAATCATTAAAAATGTGACACACACGAAGTTGCGCGGGTCAGCTAGTATTTTAATATTTTTTATTTAACATTCTTTGTGAGTGTGCTCTGATCATGACACGTTTATTACATGTGAAAACAAAACCCAATTCTGAGAATTAATGTCTCGGCTCTCTGTTTAAGATAAAATAAAAGCCAATAGTATTACGTCTAAATTTTCATTAGATAAAATGATAATATTTATTATTAAAATACAGGTAAAGAGAACTTAAGAAGAAAACCAAAGTAGGTGTGTTTCAATCGTTGGTTAATTAATTTAATATGTACAACACACAGCTAAGATACAACAGTCAACAACTAATATCTACATAGTATAGGGGTTTAACAATAAAGAAATAACAATCAGGTTCGTAGAATAAATTAGTGATGGTGGTGGTGTTCAGGGACAATGTGTTTGGCGTGACCCTCGTACTTTACGTTGGCATTAAATCTGGAAAAACGAAAAGGAAAATAAATAGAGTTGTCCAGCCATAATAATCGATACAGCCTGGTCACGGTTGAATTTATATGTAAACTTACCCAGTTTTCTTGTCCGCGTGGTACTCCACAATCCTGATGGTGCCATCGGGCTGGTGCAGGCTGTACACGCCCTTCACGACGTGACCGTCACGAGCTTCGTGCTGAGACTTCTTGTCGCCGGTATGAGGGTCCTCCACTTTGTACGCGAACTCGTATTTGGGATGAGACTGTAAGACAAGTAACGGTTAGCAACCTCATTATAAGCTAAATTCTATAAATATAATCTTATAGACGTCATCATACATAGTACTCGACGTGTTTCTCGGTGGCGTGACCGTGGTGCTGCTTGATACTCTGTGATGACGAGGCGTGACCGTGGTGGTGCTCGTGACCGTGACCCTCTTGTGGCCGCGCGGCGGCAACCACAATGACAGCAGCGACAAGGATGAGCTGTGGGGAGGAAAATGCTTTTCAATTCAATTTTTGGACTTTGGACTTTTGGATTTATAAATGCTTATGTTCATGACGATAATATAATACTGTAGGTAATATACTACCTTGTACATTTTTTTGATTGGTGCTCTTTACTAGTACAGTACTGAACGGTGACTGATAGTATACTAACAAATATTTTTTCTTTTTATACTATACACTTAAATCAATTAAAGGGTCTGGCCAGTTGGTCAATTTTTACAGTACACTAAAAATGTGAAACCTGATTACCAAAAAAGTCTTATTTCGGAAAGTTGTCCTGACCTTGATACATTTATAAATAAAATGATTTACTTCTTTCTTAATGGCGTAGATTGAATACTTAATTCAGTTGGTTTCCATATTCTTTATGGCAAACTGGTCTGTGACGTTTACAACGTATTGCGCAAAACTATATCGCCAACCCTTTAATGTATATAAAAAAGAGATAACGCACAAAGAAGTTATCACTCACTGTTTAATACTCCAAGAGTAAAGAACACAAACAATCACAATGTACAAGGTATTATTTTCTAAATCTGACATCATCTGCTTAGCCTTTTCCCAACTACATATATTGGGTTCTCTTCCATTCAAACTGGATTCATCTAAATACCAATATTTTACGACTGATAAGACTGGAGTCAGATTTTCTGGCTTCCTGTAACGACTGCCAAAGATCTACAGATGACTTGCGAGACTAACAGTTTAGCGAAACGTATTGTACCTAATTCTGTTAATTTTAATTTGTGTTAATAGATCTTCCTAGTTGCTGCTGTACTCACAGTGGCCGCTGCTCGGCCACAGGAGGGCCACGGTTACGACCACCACCACGGTCATGGTCACGCTATCTCGTCACAGAGCATTATCCTGCACCAAACTCACAAGAACAAGCACGAGCCCGCACACCACGAAGAGCACCACGGGGCACAACATGAAGAGCAGCACAACCAACGCGAGGAGCACCATCACGAGGAACACCACGGTCACGCCTCCTCATCACAGAGCATCAAGCAGCACCACGGACACGCCACCGAGAAACACGTCGAGTACTACGTATGATGATGTTTCTATAATTATAACATTTCCAATATTCTATTTAAGTATAAGGTGGCTAACCGTCACTTGTCTTTCAGTCTCATCCCAAGTACGAGTTCGCGTACAAAGTGGAGGACCCTCACACCGGCGACAAGAAGTCTCAGCACGAAGCTCGTGACGGTCACGTCGTGAAGGGCGTGTACAGCCTGCACCAGCCCGATGGCACCATCAGGGTTGTAGAGTACCACGCTGACAAGAAAACTGGGTAAGTGTGCACACTATTTTAATTCATCTAAGCCTGTATGAGACGATATTATAAGTGACGTTAAAAATGTCGTTCTAAATGTTTTATTGTTATTTACAGATTCAACGCCAATGTAAAGTACATCGGTCACGCGAAACACATTGTTCCCGAACATCATCATCATCACTGATTATTCTATAAATCTCGTCGCTTAAAAACTTTATTGTTGAAATCCTATGTATAGTTGTTATTATTATGTTCTAAGCTGTGTATTTTAAATAAACATGTTAACTAAAATATCGAGTCTCTCTTACCTTTTTTTTGAGGAATCTGCCGGAGGTTTCTGACGATTTTTTTTTTTATTATTGATTTTCTATTTAATTAAAAACTTCTGAGTTCTTCTGAGAATCGTAGATTTTTCGTCCCGTATGTCACAAGTGCTTGTCTAAAGATTGTGACTACCTAATTATTATCAGTCAAAAAAAATTAAATTTCCATACATTAAAACAAAACAAAAAACCGACTTCTAAACAAAAAAGTATAATAATTTTAATTTCGCAACTCAGTATTTTTGGTTGTTTCTTCGTTTTTTGAACTCCGACTTCCGAAATGAAAATTATTTTATACTTTTTTTTTGTTTAGAAGTCGGTTGTTTTTTTTTTTCATAAAAAGTTTATTAATTTTCACTGCTACGTGATGTTATTATGTGTGATTGCGTTAACAATACACATTTATGCGAAAGCAGTGATTGAGTTTGATTTGCTGTCATTTTTTGAAGAGTTCCGTTGTCTGCCTCCGAAACCTATTATCAGATCTATATGAAATTTAAATGGGACCATTTCTGAATAAACACCTTTCGAATAAAAAATAATTTTCTTATTCGAAGCCTGAACATACATAAAAAAAAGAAAATGCAAACATCCAAATTGAGAACCTCCTCCTTTTTTGGAAGTCGGTTAAAAATTATAGCCCTTTGCTTACACAACGATATTTTTCTGTGATTTTGGAACTCTGGATTAAGAACGATATTCTGTCTGATTTTTAGTAACATTTTAAATTTTACAAAGTTTCCGATTCTACTTTTGTTTTTTATCAATATGTCTATTTTAAATAAAATCGCATTTATTTACTATACAGATTAAAGAAAATATAATTTATGTACGGGTTAATTCATTAGTTATTCATCAACGTTTTATTAAGTAAATAGGTTTTTTTTTGTATGTAGAAGTTATGATTTGATAATGACCATTCTTTATTTCTCCATGACCGTGTGCGTTTCATATAATTTCTAAAATATCAGTTTCATATGCGATGACTTCAAGCAAATCGCATGATTGTACCTATTTATAAATGGGATGTGTCGTTAGTGCTGCATTTTGGTGAAAGAACATTATATATAGCCTTAAAAATACCGATGAATAAAAACTAATAAAACGGTAACATTTAGTTTATGAAATCATCTAATGACGTTTCCACTCTGGGCGGAGGGAAAGGAAGTGTTAGAGTCTTACTGACTAATACCCACCCGTATTTCTCCTAGTGCCTTTGCGTTCCAGAACCGTGGCGACTCTTTCATAAGTAATTGGATAATATTCCATCCTCAAAAAAAAAATGGGCTGTTTTAGATAATTGCAAGTTCACACTGTTAACAAACACAAACTATTTGTAACCGTTTGAGAAGTATTAACCCTTTAATTGTTTTTCATGTCAAAGGTTGTTGGGTAGATACCTATTACAATTAGAGACATACAATATATGAGTTTCATTCATTTATTTAATATGTACAACAAACATCTTAGAACATAACAATCAACAATTAGACATAAGGTTTCAACAATAAAGTGTTCAACGTTAAGATCTACAGAATAATCAGTGATGATGATGATGTTCAGGAACAAGGTGTTGAGCGTGACCGATGTACTTTACATTGGCGTTGAATCTGTAAAGGACAATAAAAAATTAAGAATGTGTTTACTTTGGATATCATGACAGTTAGACTAAGATTGAGTTCAAATAGTGTCCAAACTTACCCAGTTTTCTTGTCAGCGTGGTACTCCACAATCCTGATGGTGCCATCGGGCTGGTGCAGGCTGTACACGCCCTTCACGACGTGACCGTCACGAGCCTCGTGCTGAGACTTCTTGTCGCCGGTGTGAGGGTCCTCCACTTTGTACGCGAACTCGTACTTGGGATGAGACTGCAAGACAAGTGACGGTTAGCAACGTCATTCTGCATTTGAATAAACAGAATTCTATATAATGATTGAACTGGAACGTCATCATACGTAGTACTCGACGTGTTTCTCGGTGGCGTGTCCGTGGTGCTGCTTGATGCTCTGTGATGAGGAGGCGTGACCGTAGTGTTCCTCGTGATGGTGCTCCTCGTGTTGGTTGTGCTGCTCTCCATGTTGCCCCTCGTGGTGCTCCTCGTTGTGTGCGGGCTCGTGCTTGCCCTCGTGAGTTTGGTGCAGTACGATGCTCTGTGAGGAGATAGCGTGACCGTGACCGTGGTGGCGGTCGTGATGGCTTTCTTGTGGCCGCGCTGCGACCACTGCGAGAACAGCAGCGACTAGGAAGATCTATGTACATAAAACAAATAAGAAACTGCGAACAAATTTGGGGCAATGTTTATTTTATAAAATTGAATTACTATAACTGGCTAACTAGTTTTTTTTTTACATATTTATAGGTGTAAATAGCTATACCTTGTACATGTTGATAAAGTTTGTATTTTTACTCTTGAAGTACTGAGCAATGACTGATAATCTCTTTCGGAATCATTTTTCTTTTATACACGTTAAAAGGTCTGTGATACAGTTTTGGGTAACACTTTTTATACTTGACAGACCAGTTTACCAAAGCTAAGAAATAAACTGACCTTGAGTAAAGTATTAAAAGTATTAAATCTACGTTAATTGATCCTTACTTTCTTTCACTGAGGAGTTTAACATTCATTCAATAACAAGTTTTAAGCAATACTCATATTTCACATACATCGTTTCATTCGGCTATTTGAAGCAAATCATTTGTTAGCGCTTTAAGGCACTCTATTTATCTATATATCAGAAGTCCAAAAATGCTTTGTACATTTTTTTTCATCCTGTTTTTACAGTCGTAATCAGTAATCACTACTGCATGAACTACCAAAGTATCACGGGGTATTGTTATTTTAGAAGCTCATGCAGTAGTAATATTTTAGATTTTTGTCAATCATTGCCTTATGGTGCTGACAGACTTGAGCATTCATTTGTAAATAGAACATTGACCATTAACCGTTTAATTGAACAACGAACAGAGCCGAGCATAGAGCCAAATATTGCTAGGAACATTTGCACGAACATTCTAGCGAACGTTCAAGTAAATGCTCGTCAAAACATGTATTATGAAGATAACAAACAAAAATGACAGAATTGTACATATCTGCACAACTAAACGGGGTTGTTAATATTTTTGTTAACCTTCATAAGGTCTTTAATTTTACAGACGTTGCCGTTCTTCGGGTGAGATTTGACCCAGTAGTAGAAATAAACTGTTAAATGAACAAAAGACAAAGATTCAAATGTGTAATGAATTTATTTGATATATTATATTTATTTTTAACCGACTTCTAAAAAAGGAGGAGGTTCTCAATTCGGATGTTTGTATGTTTTTTTTTAAACGTTTGTTGGCGCATAACTCCGTCGCTTGCCAACCGATTTGAAAAATTCTCTTTTTGTTGGAAAGGGTATACTTTCCAAATGGTCCCATGAAAATTTTATCGAAATCGAACAAGCGGTTTTTTTTGTTAATTTCAATAAATGATAGCAAATCTGTCGGGATAGCCGAAATCGCATGTTTGTTTATTGTTTACACCAAATTATACCACGTACGCTGTGATGGGTATACTATATTTAGCTGGTAATGAACCACTAAAAAGCGAAAAAATATTTTTTTTTACAAAAAATAAAACCGACTTCTATACAAAAAAACCAAAAAGTATAAAATAACTTTAATTTCGGAAGTCGGTGTGTTCAACAACAAAAAAGCAACCAAAAACACCGAGTTCCGAAATTAAAGTTATTTTATACTTTTTGTTTTTTTTTTTTTGTTTAGAAGTGTAAAAAGTTTTTTTTACAGAATTACTAAACATTTTTATATAAAAAGTTATCAAAAAAGAGAATAATCTTACGATGATGCCCTTTCAGGTCGTGAGTCAAATCAAGGACTACTCGCATACCTTGGTTGTTTTCAGGCACACCTCCTATTTCTTTGCCCGACGGAATAGCCAACTACAGGGTTGGCTAACTTGGCTATTCCAAACATAACTTGTGGCAGGATCGCATAGAACCCAAAATTTGATTCCATATTTAGCTGGTTTCGATGGCATGTCTTGTCAAAATGGACATCTCCTTCTGAATGCCACAAGCTGCTCATCTTGCAGTAACGTTTTCAGAAGGATTATAACATTTTGGTAAAAGGTCAACCCACTGATTCCACTGATTTCGAATTGGAGTAAACTTATCCAGTCCAGTCGCCGTTCGGATCGAGTTTCTCTATTGCCAAACCTAATCAACCCTGATATTTTTTTGAAATATTTTAGTGGCATGACTCAAAAATAAGCCTACCTTTCTCACTATCCCACTTTTCGGTGCTTTCATTATTTGAACGAAATGTACCAGATATTAATAGTAGCCCAATGTATGCAAGCAGATCAATATCATGTATGTCATTCCAATCATCAGCGAAAACACGCTTACCTGCCAAATTCGTATATTCCAATATAATGTGTATCAAGGGTGGAGTGAAAAATAAATCAAAACTGATTTTTTCTTCTGAAGTGATCCTTGAGCAAGAATAGAATGTCAATCCTGGTGTCAAGTTTATAATGTTTTCTCTGGAAGCTCTGCCACAAAACTGTGTGATAGGGTTTCTGGAATCGGCCAATTCTTTGACGTCATTGAAAGCACAATCACTGGTTCACTGTCACTATCCGTGCTATGAGATAGTTCAGCTTAATTTGAAATTGAAAACAATATATCTAGTTTTAATTTCCGCGAATATTAGTGGGTTGCAGGTATGCACCTCCCTCCCGCCCGCTATTTTATGCACATGCAAGATTACAAGGCAAATGCAAGGATTTTATGCACATGCAGGAAGGCAAAGCAATACCCAACACCGTTACCGACACGTGTTTCGCCTCTCCACGAGGCATCCTCAGGGGACGTGTTGACTCGCTGACCGTTGAGTTGCGACACAACGCAACTCAACGGTCAGCGAGTCAACTAGAATGGATTTCCGCAAAGTAACGCCTGACTCATTCAATTTTATAGTTCAGCTTCTTCGATACAATCTTCTGTTTCAGAACAACATTCATAACTATCCGAAATATAATCCAATAACACTGCTTCTATTCAAAAAGTTATGCAAAACATAAACAATTCGAACGATAACAGATGCACTGTGCATTTGTTATAAGTTGAGGTCAATTCTGACCCGAAGACCGTTAAAGTAAAAAAAATCATAGGTGGAATATTTTAATCATTTTTGATAAACTTATTCCAATAATGGGACACTTATTTTCTGAGAAAATTACATTTTTATACCAAAATGGGTCAAAATTGACCCGAAGACCTTATGAAGGTTGTCATGGTGATTAATGTCATGACTTGATTTGGTTGAATTTTTAGGGTAAGGTAGCTTACCACCGCCGTCATAATTCGTACTCTAGCAATATCTGATTCCTTGTTTGATTAGGCTAAAATTAAATAGTGTAAAATAAAGCATGCTTCTTGAACTTTATACGAGTAGGCAGCGTTTCTTTGCTAAGCCCTGCAGTCTAAACGACTTGATGGATTTTGACAAATCAGGAATCATTTAATTCTCAGTGACACACTAAATTACTTTTTTTTGTGTGTTACTTCAAAACTTTTTACTAAGTAGGTATACCGATTTTGATGATTATTTTATATTCGAAAGCTGGTGCATGTCATGTGGTCCCATTTGAATTTGAGTGTTTTCTGACGACTAGTATTTAAATTATCTATACTTATAATAAATCTGTAGAGAGGTCAATTCTGTACAAGGAATATATTTTCAAAATAAATATCAGGGGTGATTAGTGATCGATACTGGTGCCAAAAATGCAATCAGTAAATTTTTTGTCTGTCTGTCTGTATGTTCTTTATAAAAACAAAAACTACTCGACCGATTTTAACGAAACTTGGTGCAATTATTCTTCATACTCCTGGGCAGGTTATAGTATATTTTTCATCACGCTACAATCAATAGGAGCAGAGCAGTGAAGGAAAATGTTGGGATAACGGGAGAAGTTACTCCATTTTTTAAGCTTCCGTCGCGTGTGTAGCCTTAATGGTTAAAGTTACATAGAAATCATGTATTACGGAAATGTTCTACATAAAATTATCTAAAAAATATCCCGAAACAGCATATGTCTATCTTTTGTCAATTTTCAACCGATCGGGCTCAGAGTTTCAAAATCGGGGGTAAAGTAACTATTCCACGCGGACGAAGTCGCTGGCAGAAGCTAGTCTTAAATAAATGATAGTAAATCTTCCAGGGATTGCTGAAATCGCATATCTCTTTTTTGTTTACACCAGTTTATAACACGCCCGTATGCTGTGATGGGGTATACGTTTAGCTGTGGGGCACCCCTAAACAGTGAAAAATAAAAAGTTTTTACAAAAAAATACAACTGACTAGAGACTTTTTAAAAAAATGACTTAAATTTCGGAAGTCGGTGTTTTTGGTTGTTTCTTTGTTTTAAGACACCGACTTCCAAAATTTAATTGATTTAAAGATTCGTGTTTTTTATTTAAAAGTCAGTTACCTTTTTTTTTTTTTGTAAAATAGCTTTTTCTAAAGGGTGGCAAATGAACTGTCTACTGTTATGGTCGCTGATGCTGTAATCTTTTACTCATTGATTAGTTCAATAACTCTACTGTAAGAACGGTCCTCAATCTTTAGAAAATTTTGGAAATTATTAGTTCGACAAAGTTCTATTCTATTAAAATCTCAGTGTAAAAACTCAGATCACAAAAATCACAAAGATTGACTTCTCACATCATTTTAGCTTCCACGGTCGGACTTTTACAAAACGGACCGATTGCTCAAGAACTACTTGAGTTATTGTTTTGAGCTAATACTGCACTACTTCAAGACTTAAATACATATAGAATAGGCATCACTTATCTCAATGTTAGGTATCGGAAAGAGTGACATTTTTTTTCGAATTATGGTAAAACAAAAAAAAGCGATTTCAGTGTTTGTTCCACAATAAAAGTTTTTTAGTAATGTGATGAATACAATTATTCCTTTTCAGGTATTACGTACTTTAATTTCATCACCACTTCTCTCTAATCGGTGAAGAAAATTATCGTGCGGAAACCGGCATGTCCAAGAACCAAAAATTCGAAGACATGTAACACTCACCAACCTGCACTGGGCCCGTGTGGTAGATTACGGCCCATTCCTTCTCCAAGAGAGGAGGCGTGTGACCCAGCAGTGGGCACATTAAAAGGCTAATTATGATGATGCTAGGTATTACGTTTATTCTCTTACACGTAGTATAGATTTCTAATCACTTTTTTTTTTGCTATAATTTTGTCAATAAGATGATAATAGTACAGGAGAGAATTGCACTGCAACAAGCAAGAGTTACGTAGAGATTCACGTTAAATAAAATAAATAAAATAGAGAGAGACACAGCATGGTGAAATGCAAGAAAATTAGTAATATAAACAAATGTAATAAATAGGTATGAGACTTAATTTATTGACTTCAATTATTATTTACAACAACATTGTGAGTTACAAACAACAACAATAACTGCTTAGACATTAGTTTCAACAATAGTTAAGTAATTTCGGCCAGAATCAGTGATGATGATGATGTTCAGGAACAATGTGTTGAGCGTGACCGATGTACTTTACATTGGCGTTGAATCTGTAAATAGCAATAAAACATGTAGAATGTCATTACTTTAAACATCGTCTCAGATAGGCTTTGATACAATTCAAAGAGTATACACACTTACCCAGTTTTCTTATCAGCGTGATACTCCACAATCCTGATGGTGCCATCGGGCTGGTGCAGGCTGTACACGCCCTTCACGACGTGACCGTCACGAGCTTCGTGCTGAGACTTCTTGTCGCCGGTGTGAGGGTCCTCCACTTTGTACGCGAACTCATACTTGGGATGAGACTGAAAGACAAGTGACGGTTAGGAACATGATTCTGAATTTGAATAAACGGAATTCTATATAATGATTGAAATGGAACGTCATCATACATAGTACTCGACGTGTTTCTCGGTGGCGTGTCCGTGGTGCTGCTTGATGCTCTGTGATGAGGAGGCGTGACCGTGGTGTTCCTCGTGATGGTATCCCTCGTGTTGGTTGTGCTGCTCTCCATGTTGACCCTCATGGTGCTCCTCGTAGTGTGCGGGCTGGTGCTTGCTCTCGTGAGTTTGGTGCAGTACGATGCTCTGTGACGAGACAGCATGACCGTGGCCGTGGCCGTGACCACGGCCTCCTTGTGGCCGCGCGGCGGCTATCGCGATCACAGCAGCGATTAAGAGCACCTACGATACAAAAATTAAAAAACATATTACCAAATTAGGTGGAAGGGCTTTTTAAAAAATAAGGCGATAAACATTTCTTGAATTGCGTTTTGATAAGCTTAGAAAGTTATACCTTGTACATATTGATAGCTAGTTTTCTTTACTCTTGGAGTATTGCAGGTCAGTGACTGATAAGCTCATTGAAAATAATTTCTCCTTTTATACACATTAAAGGGTCTGTGATACAGTTTTGCGCAATATGTTGTGCACTTGTCAAACTAGTCTACCACTAAAATATGTAAGCTGACCTTGAGTGAAGTATTAAATCCACTTTTACTGACTCATTAATTTCTTTTACGGAGGACATTGACCTTTTTTATTCTTTATTGTGTACCTAAATACGTACTAAACTTATATTACTTACAGTGATAATTAAGTTCATGTACAAAGGCGAGCTTAGCTTAAAGTTGAGTTTTCTCCTAAAAAACCTTTGAGTGATAGAGAGAGATCATCAGTGTTAATAAAACATAAATACACCTACATTCATACAAATTTATGTATGTATTTATGTAGTTATTAATATAATATATGTATGTATATCAACTAAAATCATGTAATTGTGAAAGGAAATGTTCTTTAATTTTCCTCCTGAAGACATCAAGAGAAGGGCTGTCACGTGTGTCGAAGAGAGTTCCAGAGATTCACTGCAGTAAATAAGAAGGAGCCATTTATATCGCCCCATTTGTTTTTGGTTTTTTACCAAATCTGTTGACTGTTAAATTTTTGTTTATCGTTTTTCGAAAAAAAAAACCTTTTAAATCCGAAAAATATATCCCGCCAGTCTGAAAACTTAGAAAAAAAAGGTTGTGAAGAACGCCTTGTAGCAAACTCGTTTATAATACGTACGTTCATCTGTTATTTAATTTTCATGCTTTTGTCGCACCCCAGACCAAATACATGAGTTGAGTACCTACCTATTTATTTGACGAATAGAAATTACACATACTAAAAGATTTCTGTGTGCGCTTGCTATATATTGAACTCAACACCTTCAGTATCGCGATACAGTGAAAACTGATAATTTTACAAAAAAAAAGAGAACCAAATATATTAACATTATGTGCATAAAATAATATGGTCTGAATTATTTAGAACCTTCTCGACACTCATAGATAATAAAAAAGTAAACTACTACTAATACCGTATACTACTACTGTACTATACTAATATTAACTTCAACTATTTCATCGTTGCTTTACAAAAAACCGTCCAAGTGCGTGTCGGGCTAAGCACAGTGCTTCCCTAACAACCTATCCCGTAAACCAAAACCCAACCAACATCGGACAATAGGAGGTCCATTTAATTTATAACTCTATGGCATACATATGAGTTTACAACAAAACAGACCAATCAATTTAGTCAGTCCCTAATTTATTTCAATTCACAATGTCTCCGAACAACACGGAGAGATTAAAATACAGGACTAGTGTCATTGTAGAATAAATGTTCAGCTGATAATTTATAGAGAGTTTATAATCTCTCAAGATATTTAACAAACTGTTATAGAATAAGCAACTATGCAGTCCACAATAAACTAAAATCTCGAATACTTCACTCACATACCCAAAACTAACGGTAAAAACAGTAGCCCGACTGCATAATAAAGTTTAAAAACTCTACTCTAATAAAAAAAAAACTAAAAGTGATCTAAAAAGTATGAAACAAGAAGAAATTTCAAAAATAAATCAAGACTGATACAAAATTATTCAATGTGAAGCCGTGGTCGCATGTCATTATAATTTTGTAGTTGTATCTAGCACCCACATCAAAACATGGGTACGTATGTATAGTCATTATCTGACCCCTCTTAGAGTAAAATGCATGGCTCTGAATGTATCACCTCTTCGGTTTAAAATACCGATGAGCCATAGAATTATATCCTGAAACCTCGAATCAAGATGATTCTAAATTTCGTACCTACTACTTAATATGAATTGATTATACCTACGAGCCAGTAACTTAATAGGAAACAATTTTCCAAAACGAATGAAAAAAACATCAAAGATATTTTTTGAAGACACCGAATATTCAGAGGAGCTCCTGGCTAATTAATAACAGCCACAGAAATCGATCTTCTAGGTTAAGCAACGCTTTCTAAAGTCGGTCTGTAGATTGTTGACCGCCTTATTTAGTTATACCAAAATACCTATGAGCGTCGCAAAGTACTTTAAGCCATTACTCCCGGCTGTTATTTGTTGATCTTTGGCCAGAAAATGTGACACCAGTCTTGCCAAGAATTTAAGTACCTACCGTGTTACCCAGTTACTGGGTTGTATCAGTAATTCCCTTTCAAATATTAATATTCAGCTGAATCTCGTTTGACTGGATGCCAACCGATATAAGGTACTTGCGGTAAACACAGGCCGCCTTCAAAGCTGGTGAAATGGTATAAAATAAAAAATAAAACAAAATAATAAATTACAAGGGAATAAAAGGTCTATTCGTTTAAAACAGTACGGGTATTGGTTTTTATTACAATTTTCGTCATAAATTACGTATTTTTTATATTATATGGTACGCCTTTATTATATATTGGGAAGTATAATGAGGACCACAGATTACTATAATAATTAAAACAAATACGTTATGTGCAATGAACTTAAAAATTACGTTCATTGTATTCAATCTTATAGTATCTGTTATAATCATTTTGGCATTGAATCACAATTACCTACAACGAATGATATGAAAAAAAAAGAAAAAACTATAGTGGGCCTTATAATACTTATGTATGTCAAAAACATATATAACAATAAAAACATTTTTCGGTGAAATATTCAAAAATAATTAGTTTCAAATGAAGAATTCTTTACTCTTTCACAATTTCAATCAGTAAATACAATTAATTGAATCTATAATAGTAGAATTACATAATCAATTTTGATGCCATTCATCTCATCTAAAAAATTCAATAAGTTTCCGACTTCTAAAAAAGGAGGAGGTTCTCAATTCGGATGTTTGTACGTTTTTTTTTTTATTGTTTGTTCGCGCTTAACTCCGTCGCTTGCCAACCGATTTGAAAAATTCTTTTTTTGTTGGAAAGGGTATACTTCCCAAATGGTCCCATGAACATTTTATCGAAATCGAACAAGCGGTTTTCGAAAAATCAATAAAAATCAAAAAAAAATATCTACATTGTCTACATTGACGACCTTTTAGTTTACTTTTTACACTAATGATATTGGTTCGTTTAGGTGGGGGGAGGGGAGGGGGTTTAGGTATCACTAAAAAGTGAAAAATAAAAAACTTTTTACAAAAAAATACAACCGACTTTTCCACAAAAAATCAAAAAAGTACAAAATAACTTAAATTTCGGAAGTCGGTGTTCAAAAAATGAAAAAGGAACCACAAACACCGAGTTCCGAAATTAAAGTTATTTTGTACTTTTTTGATTTTTTGTGGAAAAGTCGGTTGTATTTTTTTGTAAAAAGTTTTTATACCTACAGAACCCAAGATTTTTGTACCCAAAATGAAATACGCTAAGTATGACTCTTTATTTATGGACGCCGAATTCCGCCGCACGAATTATTAAGTAGTATTATTAAAATCTTACCAGAATATCTAGTATTTAACAGAAACAATCACTATACAACTTTTATACGAACCCACCCACAGCGGCACGGAATTATTTCGGAAGCTGCGCTTCGAAACGGTTACAATAGTTTAAAAACGAATTTTGTTAGTATAAATATTATGTATGTTTTTCTTTCAGTGCAACCCGTTTTTCTATGTAAAAAGATGACCTCAGCTGAATAATGCAGCGGTGATAAAAACGAAATCCAAAACCTCCGGTATTTGGAGAAGATGAAAGAAAATACATAAAAATTGAGAAAACAAAAAATAAATGGAAAGCAGATTTAGATTTAGCATATAAAACTCTTCCAATGTACCTATTATATTTTTATTTAAAGCAGGATTTCGTTGCAGACTAGTGTTATTGTACGAATAAAGAGGAAGGGGAATAAAGAGGGAGGATTTAAACCATTTATCATCGTTAAATCCTGTCAATGGAACGTGGAAATAAAAACAAAAAGTGAGTAGGTACGAGACTATATTATTTGACTTTATTATTATTTACATTAACATTGTGAGATACATATAACAATAACAACTGCCTAGACATTAGGTTAAACAATAGTTAACGACCAGATTTACATTCAGTGATGATGATTTTGTTGAGGAACAATATGTTCAGCGTGACCGATGTACTTTACATTGGCGTTGAATCTGTAAATAACAATAAAAATATTTAGAACGTCATTACTTTGAATATTGTCTCAGATAGGCTTAGATTAAATTTACAGAGTGTGCACACTTACCCAGTCTTCTTGTCCGCGTGGTACTCCACAATCCTGATGGTGCCATCGGGCTGGTGCAGGCTGTACACGCCCTTCACGACGTGACCGTCACGAGTTTCGTGCTGAGACTTCTTGTCGCCGGTGTGAGGGTCCTCCACTTTGTACGCGAACTCGTACTTGGGATGAGACTGTAAGAGAAGTGACGGTTAGGAACGTAATTCTGAATTTGAGTAATCTGAATTCTATATAATGATTAAAATGGAACGTCATTATACATAGTACTCGACGTGTTTCTCAGTGGCGTGTCCGTGGTGCTGCTTGAGGCTCTGTGATGAGGAGGCGTGACCGTGGTGTTCCTCGTGATGGCGCTCCTCGTGTTGCTTGTGCTGCTCTTCATGTTTCTCCACGTGGTGCTCCTCGCGGTATATGGGCTCGTGCTTGCTCTCGTGAGTTTGGTGCAGTACGATGCTCTGTGACGAGATAGCGTGACCGTGACCGTGACCATGGCCTCCTTGTGGCCGCGCAGCGGCAACCGCGATCACAGCAGTAACTAGGAGAATCTGTGGAACAAAAAACAGGTATGCACTTCATTAGAGCCGTTTGGAAACAAAAATAGTACTTTGATTTTTTTTTTATAAAAGTATACCTTGTACATTGTGATGTAAGTAATGCAATCTTGAAGCTTGAAGTATTAAATAGTGACTGATAACCTCTTTGGACATATTTTTGCTTTTTATACAAATTAAAGGGTGTATTATACACTTTTACGCAACACACCTGACAGACCAGTTTGGCTTAAAAAGTAAAAATGACCTTGAGCAGGTATTAAATCCACGTTAATTGACTCTTGCATGTTAAAGAAAGGATTTTTGTGCAGGACATTGACATTCATCCAATTTTAAAGTTATGTAACACGTTTAAAACCAGCACATTTTGAGGCTTGGATTTAAGGAGCTTCATTTTAATGAACCATGTTTATTTTGGTAACGATCAGTAATTCCTTTGTTTTTTGATCTTGAGTAAGAAATTAAATTTTGTCATATATAAAGAAATATATCGTGACATTTTTTTAAAACTGGTAAGTTATTAAATATGTGATCTACGTTTATTGTTTTATTAACTACCTTAACATAACATTACCAAAGACCAATTTTGTTTTTGTTAAAGACAGGTTTTGATCATAACTTTAAACATAACAAAACTCACCTAAAACTTACCTTCTGAAACTAGACAGAGAGAGCCCAAAGAGAAAACGTAAAAGTAAGTGCTATCCTATCCATACGATACCTTTTATCATTTTTATTTTTACATTTAATTATCCCATTTCATTTGATCTGTATCAACGCTGTAAGTTACTGACCGTTAGGCAGCTTTTTATTCTCCAGACAATTATTAAAAGAAGTCTGAACTATTTTGCAACCCCAAAGCAATTTCAAGTAACAGGAGAACTATAACTAATGTCTGACTACAAATAGATATAAAATCAGTCTCGCACATAATTTTTGCGATTTCCTGGATCCACATATTTTATAATAAAATTAACAAGCAGCTTTTAATGTATCCTCTTTCTATAGCAGAGCGCTTTTGCTTGTTACTTTAAGGCACTGATTACAACGAAACAGCACGTTTGTTAAAACTCTTCTCTCTCTAAGATAACGTTTACTGACATGGAACGATATAAACCACACACGTGTCCATCGGACCATCACCCACACTCTCACTCACACACCCTCACTCAGTTTCACACACAATTTCTATTACTCACACTCAAACACATCCACAAATTCTCACCTCTCAAGACATATTAAGTCACTTTGCACTGGAGTCAGCCAAAAAAATATATGGAAAATTTAAAATTAATACAATTCTGGTGTCAAAGTTGTATGACACCAGAATTGTATTAATTTTAAATTTTCCATATATATTTTTGGCTGACTCCAGATTGTATGGGCTGGTATTTATAAAGGCCCAGTCTGACAACACATTATTTTGCTAAGCTTGTTTACCATATATAGTGTCTCCAGTATTTGCATTTACTGGTAAAAACTGATTACCACCTGAAACGAATTGTTTTAAAAGTGAAACAATGAGTAAAACTTTTAACACATGAGACTCAACCACAATTACACCCAAGTGGGAATCTAGCTGTCGAGATCCAAACTTTTTGTATTTCAATTTGTGTAAGACACCTTATTTTCTGAATGGGAAATCATCAAAATACTTCTCCCGCTCTGGTCGGAGCAGAAGGGAGTTTCAGACTCTTACTGACTAAAACTCATCTGTGTTCCTCCTAGTGCCCTTTGCGGTCCAGGGCCTGACTCTTTCGAACAAATTGGGTGTTATTTCATTTCATGAATGATTGTGTGTGTATCAATATTAACCTAACTATCTTTGATCTGCAAATGCAGACCTCGCGTGCCACAACGTGAGCAATCATCAAATACACTCAGTATTTGATGGTTCGGATAGTGATGACTAATTAATCAACAATGAACTCATAATCTGCCTAGCCTTTTCCTTTTTTGGTCCTTTTCAACTATATTGGGGTCGGCTTCTAGTCATACCAGATTCAGCTGACTGAGCAATATTTAACGTGGAGCGGCTGCTTACCAGACCTCCACTACCCATTAACTGGGTAACATGGTCCTTCTTGGCAACACTGGAGTCAGATTTACTGGCTACTGACAATCTGTAACGACTGCCAAAGATCTAAAAATGGCACCTGGGACTAACCATTTAACGTGCTTCCCGAGGCTTGGAGGAAACTCGGTGTGTTAAGATCCACAGACCAACATTGGCAAGAGTTGCTTAATCTCGACCCGTGCCGTTGTTTATCTGAGTTGCTGTAATTTCACGGATAATTTTAATCTTTCAAGAACCTATGTTTAATTGTTTACAGTGCTATTGGTGATTCTTCTAATTCACGACCATATATCTAAAATAAATCTACATTAATCGGCACAGTGAGTGAAATTTTTGCCTTTTAGCAAAAATGATACTGTTATTCGGATATTCGCATGCATATATACCTAAAGTACATTTTTGGCTAACATATTATGGCGGCGGCTACTTACAATATTTTGACTTAAAAATAAATTCCCGGTATTCAGGGTTCGCGGTTGAATCAGTGGAACCCGCTTAATACTATTTCCAGCACAAATCGCTATTTCAAGTCAGTCCCTGCAACATGAGGCATATTTTCATACCTTTTGTCTGTCAGTAAAATTTGTGAAAATCAACCATTATTAGTCGTAACAAGGTGACTGTCATTTGTGTTAAATGGAGTTTATTACATCTCACGGAGTATACTCTTGAATTTGCAGACCTCGATATTGCGGTATTTTTTCGCCAAATAAGCTCTGTCCATAAAAGACAACCTCTTAACTTCAGGACAATAGGAATCCCAGTCTCTGATTTCTACTTATTAGTGATTGACTGGTAATGACGAAAGGTTGACTGGTAATGGATACACTGTTGCATTAAATCCAACTAAGTACCACCATTGTAGGTACATTAAGATTAATTAGACTTATAATTATATGAAAACTTTTTAGCTCTCATATAATTATGAGTTTATTTTAACTTTTAGCATCCGAAAACTACGAGCACTATCTTAAGTGCTCGTAGTTTTTGGAAACTTAAAGAATCACAAAGCCTTATACAAGATTGTTACTTTACATTATGTAAGTTCCTCTACAACCTCTCAGGATCATAAATTTCCAATTCCACATTGGATTCTCATAAGCCTCCATTGGATTAAACTGCGCGTGGGCAATGGATTTTAATACTGTACAAGTAAATAGCTTCGAAACCATTCTTCAGGACAAGAAATATTTGTATCAAATAAGCATTACTAGTTTGTTGTGAAACTACAAAATACCGCTTAGCATAGTACTCGTTTTTACTGCAAATTGCACGTTTAAGACATGTCTAGCATGCTTTGCTAAAAAATGCCATCAAAAGTTTTTATTTCTTTGTCGAGACCGTTAGTGAACTCTGTCACAATAATAATTGCTGTTGTTGTGATATTTATTGAATCATTGAACAGTGTCTCATCTTATCTGGACCTCGATTGCGCGCGCACTCGGTATGGTATTCACCGCGAGGTTTCTGCAGAGCTGAGCAGATCGGGCACTCACCGCATAATCGGACTAGTGTGATATCCATCAAGCCATCGTCATCGCAGCATCCAGCCTCAAAACGCCCGGAAGTGATTTCCCGACCAGCCAGGCCACGCGGTCAACGGTAGAAGGTACATATGTAGGTACTCTCCTAATTTGAGATTTTTACATAAATGCGTCCACTATAGCCAGGGGGAGAGGATGAGAGGCTCTTTTGGAAATGTTTATATGGTGTGAGAGAATATTCTAAAAAATTGTATTTAAAAGTATCATTACTTGTCTGTGCTACATTCGTTCATTTTATTTAAATGCTGATCTAAAGTTAACTTTAGAAAAAATATTTTAAGGTTTTTAAAGTAAATGAGAAAAAAGGCAGCTACATTGTAAATTGGAGCAAAAGCAAAACAACCAGGAACAAAAAAAAGTAATTACATGAATAAATATATTGGCTTCAATAATTATTTACATTAACATTGTGAGATACAAATAACAATAATAACTGCTTAGACATTAGGTTCAACAATATTTAACGACCAGATTTACAATCAGTGATGATGATTTTGTTGAGGAACAATGTGTTGAGCGTGACCGATGTACTTTACATTGGCGTTGAATCTGTAAATAACAATAAAACATTTAGAACGACATTTTCATCGTCACTTATAATATCGTCTCAGACATGCCTAGATTGAATTAAAATAGTGTGCACACTCACCCACTCTTCTTGTCCGCGTGGTACTCAACAATCCTGATGGTGCCATCGGGCTGGTGCAGGCTGTACACTCCCTTCACGACGTGACCGTCACGAGCTTCGTGCTGAGACTTCTTGTCGCCGGTGTGAGGGTCCTCCACTTTGTACGCGAACTCGTATTTGGGATGAGACTGCAAGACAAATATCGGTTAGTAACATTATTTCTGAATGAAACAAACTAAATTATGATGGAAACGTCATCGTACATAGTACTCGACGTGTTTCTCGGTGGCGTGTCCGTGGTGCTGCTTGATGCTCTGTGATGAGGAGGCGTGACCGTAGTGTTCCTCAGGCTGGTGTTCCTCGTATTGCTTAAGCTGCTCTTCATGTTTCTCCTCGTAGCGCTGCTCGTGGTGTGCGGGCTCGTGCTTGCTCTCGTGAGTTTGGTGCAGTACGATGCTCTGTGACGATATAGCGTGACCGTGACCGTGGTGGTGGTTGTAACTATCACCATTTTGCGGCCGCGCAGCGACAACCATGATGGCAACAGCGATGACTAGGAATATCTATGGAACGTCAAATTTTGTTATTAAATGGTGGAAAATGAGTAATTTCTATTGGGTCTTTTGATTTTCAATGTTCTAGTAATCGTTTTCAGCAGAATACGAATGAATTGCACAGAGTAATTTATTTATCTCTGTGGGCTTAATTAAGGTATGATACATAGATTTTTGTAAAAATGTTGCCTGTTGTACCTTGTACATTTTGTTGGATTGAATTGTTCACTCAAGTAAACTCAAACTACCACTGATATCTGAAAGCCATATTTTATTCCTTTTTATACAAATAAAACGTACAGTATGCATTACCAGTTCTCATAAGTCGTTCAAAAACACCAAACCTGTTTGGCCAAAGTTTAATGAATAAAAATGAGCTACTGATCAAGAAAGTTACAAGTTAATTCACGTAACTTTTTAAACTTTACTCAAGGTCACCGTGTTCAAAATTTTTCATACGATACGAACCGATTAGGGGTTTCAACTTATTTCAAAAATTTTGTCTCTGTTCCTTCAACATTTATAAAAAGAAAATTGTCAACTGAGGAATTATCAGTCACTGTTCATTACTCCAACAGTAAAGAATATTAATCCTTGATCATGTACAAGGTATGTGGTACATCAAAACTCATGATGTATATTTAAAAACTGGTAAAAAATATTATTCGGAAAAGGCGTTATTTGGTCGTAACTATATAGTTTAGAATTATTTTTAGTTTCGAGTTATTTGCAGAAATGCTCTGATATTCATAAATAAAATAAAATTCTACATTATCCTGCGACACAGACTTACTTACTTACATATCTTATATGAAAATTAAAGTTTTTAAGAAATATGTTTAATTTGCACAGATCGTCCTTATCGCTGCTTTAGTCGCGGTAGCTGTCGCGCGTCCGCAAGGCGGTCACGACCACCACCACGGTCACGGTCACGCTATCTCGTCACAGAGCATCGTTCTACACCAAACTCACGAGAGCAAGCACGAGCCCTTATACCGCGAGGAGCACCATGGGGAGAAACATGAAGCGCAGCACAAGCAACGCGAGGAGCACCATCACGAGGAACACCACGGTCACGCTTCCTCATCACAGAGCATCAAGCAGCACCACGGACACGCCACTGAAAAACACGTCGAGTACTATGTAAGAGTGTTTCTTTCAAATGTTATTTCTCTGGCAGTAGCCAAAAACTTCACTACTATCACTTGAAACATTTGATACAGGCTCATCCCAAGTACGAGTTCGCATACAAGGTAGTGGACCCTCACACCGGCGACAAGAAGTCTCAGCACGAGGTGCGTGATGGTCACGTCGTGAAGGGCGTGTACAGCCTGCACCAGCCCGACGGCTCCGTCAGGATCGTCGAGTACCACGCTGACAAGAAGACTGGGTGCGTTTGCCGATACAATATAATTCGACCTGTGTAGGAAACTATCAAACATAATATGTATATAAATTAACTTATTTCTTTATACCTGTCCCCAGATTTAACGCCAACGTAAAGTTCGAGGGTCATGCCGTACACATTGTTCCTGAACATCATCATCACCACTGAAGCTACTAAACTGACCAAAGAACTATTTTTCTGTTAAAATTTATAAATTAAAATTGTTGATTAATGAGCCTCAAAGAATGTATTATGTTAATATATTTTACTACCTAATTTTCTTTAAAAAGTGCTTTAAGTCGTAAATTATTTGAACTCCCTATATACTGAAACTAACCTTTCAATGAGATAATGAACTGGCAGTGTTGTCTTTACATTATCTAATCATTATGACATGATTGATCTTTTTCATGTTGTATCTTGGCTTTTTCTGTCAAATAATCAGGATTTTAAGGAATCAATTAACAGCCATCATGTCGCGTCGTTTAGCTATGATCGCTTTTTAGTGGAAACTACAGATTATGATACATGGGTATTTTACTTTTGCCTATAAGGTTTCATTTTAGTAACATAAACTTATCCCAGACAAGTTAAATTAAATTAGCATTTTGACCTACTAAACAGTTCGCATGTTCTTAAATTTTAGTTCCTGATTAGCTTAACACACACAATCAACCTGATTAATAAAAAGTATAACCATATGGTTAGTTTCAAAATTGATGAGCAAATTCTTAATTTGAATTTGAATATAGTGTAGTGTAGACTAATCGGACAAATTGGTGTTGTTGATTCGGATAATTGAATGTATGAAGCAAAACGATTTTTGTATTACAATTAATCAATCGATTTATTTATTTGTTAACAAAAATACAGATAATATGTTATAAAAATAGGGCACTATATTATGCTAAAACGCGTAACAATTAATAACTTTAAATAAATAGTAATATTGTGATTCTAAATTAATTCATCATTCAAGTATTCTTCAATTGTAAGTTTGTTGTAAATAAGTTGGACCATACCCAAAACACTCTTATTTACTTATGCAGTTTTACATTTTTATGATTAAACAAACATTTTTTTATACTGCCTATTTTGTACAGCCTATGAACTGGAACATCTCGTACCGCTGTATTTTTTTTTAAACGTTCGCATTGCATTTGTTCACTTTTGAAAATTACATAGTCTTGTGATTGCTGCTGGCAATTCAGATAATCGCGAATCAGCTGAGTCTTTACTGCAGCTGAAACCAAATCGCTTAATGGCAGAGAATGCCTACAGGATTCTATCAATAATGCAACGAATCAACGAATCAGTATTACTAGTGATAAGGGTTATTAAAAAAAAAAGTTGCCCCACACTAGGAATGTCTCTTGTATCGTGGGTGCTTTTACAAACATATAAATTCACATACACCAACAGACAGACCCGCAGCAACCATATGTAGGCTAAACAAATATTTGTCCCCCCACCTTTTTTGTATAGATGGGAAATCATCCAATGACTTGTTCCGCTCTGAGCGAAGTGGAAGGGAGTACCTGACACTTACTACCCATCCGTATTCCTCCTGATACTCTTTGCATTACAGGGCCGCGGTGACTCTTTCAAACAAATTCTGCAACTCTGGCTGGCACTGGGCCTAACGGGTCCCATCTTCAATGCTGCCATCCCCTAAGGCTTAAGGCGCGCGTGAACACAAGACGCCATCGACCTGGGATTGGTTGTTATCAGACGGTGACACACCCACCGCTCACAGTCCACAGGTCCGTGCCTACGGTGGCCGGGAATCGCCTTGCAACTCCAGACGCCTCCCTGTCCCTTCTGTTGTTTTTTTTTTGTAAAAGGTTATTTTGTTTTTCACTTTTTAGTGGTACACTAAACGTACCCCACCTGAACGTACCAATCAATTTGGTATAAACAATAAACAAACATGCGATTTCAGCAATCCCGAACGATTTCCTATAATTTATTGAAGAGTTCCGTTTCCTGTCATCTCTGTTATTTATCAGATCTTCACCAAACTATAAAGGGACCACGTTGAAATACTAAGATGCTCTTCCAAACCATCGTGCACAATTATATTTTTTCGTTTTACATCGACAAGAGGGAATGAGAACGTCGTCAATATAAACTAAGCCACGCATTATTAGGGATAACTCAAATATTAGTTGTCAAATTTCAATCAAATTTATATGGAGCCACACGACAAGCTACAGCTTGCGTATATAAAAAGAATCTTCAAAATCGGTACTCTCAAAACAAAGTTATAAGGTAACAAATATTTAAAAAAATACAGTCGAATTGAGAACCTTTTTTGTCGGAAAAGCGGTTTTTTGTGTTCGGAGAAAAAGCTAATAAAAATGCACAAGCTGAAGAAAAAAAGCCATTTCTTTATTTGGCGTAGGTTAGCTCAGTTTATATTTGTAGGAACGTAGGATACGGAACGGAGTGTAATTTGTTGGAGCGATTTTTGCTCTCATCATACCATTCATTTTTCCTTTAGACCATGGCAGACAGAAATAGCAGCTCTATCGTCTCAGTTAGGTTTGAAGTTGTCACTTTATGATGTGGCCAGGCAATAATAATTTGGCCAAACGTGGATGAAAAACAGGCAATAATAATTTGGCCAAACGTGGATGAAAAACAGGCAATAATAATTTGGCCAAACGTGGATAAAAAACGATTTGATTGTGTCGATGTGGCCACGACATATGCACTATAGCTATACATTTCTATACGACGCGCGTTTTGTTCCGCACACGCCTCAAAGAGATGTCAGCATAGTAGACGACGCCCGCCTAGTACCAGTGCTTGCTAGGGTTGCAGACTCTCCCTTCCGCTCCGCCCAGAGTGCAAGGAGTCATTTGATGATTTCCTATAATTAAAGAAAAAATAAATGGATGATACAGCTATTACATTACTTGAATATAATAAGTATCAAAAATAAAGGTTCACGAAAGTAACTTGCCGTGACTGCAGTCTATTGAATTAATGTCAATGCACTAAGAAAGTTACTCGAGTTTAATTTCTGTAATAAAACATGTATATTCAGGGTCAGCTGTAGGTTCTTGCCAAAAACTGACGTGTTCCAAAAACTGGTTGAGTGCTAAAGAGTATTGCGTAAAACTGTACCAGTGTCCCTTTTATAATTCGTATAAAAACGAAACACATGTACTGGGTTACCAACATTCACTTTCTGGGAGTCCTGGAGAAAAGAATAACAACAACCAAAATGTTTAAGGTACCTACTTATCACTGTAATTTGTATTAACAGTCACATTCGCTAAATTGTAGAAAAAAAAACCTTTTTAAATTAGTAAAGGTAGTGAAACAATTATTATATCACACAAAATTGTCATAAACTTAGGTTTATTTTTTTCAACATAACTTTTTACCATTCATTTCTCTAATTGTATTATTTATATTATAAACAGATCATTTTAGTCGCTGTTGTAGTCGCGTTAGCAGCTGCGCGGCCGCAAAGCCACGGTCACGACCACGGCCATGGTCACGCTATCTCGTCACAGAGCATCGTACTGCATCAAACTCACGAGGGCAAGCAAGAGCCCGCACACTACGAGGCCGCACACTACGAGGAGCAACATGAAGAGCAGCACCAGCACCGCGAGGAGCACCATCACGAGGAACGCCACGGTCACGCCTTATCATCACAGAGCATCAAGCAGCACCACGGACACGCCACCGAGAAACACGTCGAGTACTATGTATGATAACATTGATAAGATTAGTGTTGAATAATGCTCATTTCTTTTAGTATCTGTGGTACAGTAACTAACTCACAAACATTTGATACAGGCCCATCCCAAGTACGAGTTTGCATACAAGGTAGTGGACCCTCACACCGGCGACAAGAAATCACAGCACGAGGTGCGTGACGGTCACGTTGTGAAGGGCGTGTACAGCTTGCACCAGCCCGACGGCTCCATCAGGATCGTCGAGTACCACGCTGACAAGAAGACTGGGTAAGGGCAATCATACTTATTGGTGGTCATTAAAAAAAAACACAACTTTAAAATGAAGCAAGTCTCTTATTATTTTATCCGTGTTCACAGATTCAACGCCAACGTAAAGTTCGAGGGTCACGCCGTGCACATTGTTCCCGAACATCATGATCATCACTAAATCGACTGTTAAAACCACTTGTTGAATTTTATTAATACTATAAGATTGTTGATTCTATAGAGCCTCAAGTAATGTGATACACTGTAAATATTTAAATAAATACGTTTATACCACCTTATTCATTTTTATAGTTATTTCCCTCGTTTGTGTGATCGATTCATTTTATTGTTCCATTCGTTTGTGCCAACAAATTCTTAGGAAATAGGACGTTTATTACGTCCTATGTGTACCTGTAAAATTGTGGATGTACTCCTCTTCGTTTTACACTAATCTGAGCTATACTATGCGATCAAACTTCTGACAAAACAGACTAGTAAAAATACATTGACATGCAAGTTTATCCTTCGTTATTTTCTTCATCTCTTCGACCTTTTGATGAATCTATCAATACCTCATTTGTTTATAGTTTAAATCCATCAAGCCTTTTACTTGGCTACAGAGCGTGGTAAAAATAGAAATTTATGTACAGGCATAACTGACCAAGTGCGAGTTGGACTCGCGTGCAAAGGTTTCTGTACGAATCTCATGTTTGTAGCATATTCCTTTAACACTATATTTTAACACATAAGTAATTTTAAAATTATAGGCCCAGTAGTTTTTAAAAACTATTTATTTGAAAATTATAGAAAAAATAAAGTTTAAATCCTCAAAATAAGCTCTAATTGGCAAATTTTCTAGTATGTCCCCACAAAGTGTGGGGACATACTTACGTTATTACAAATATTGTTAGCCCTCATACTATTTACGCGTTTCACGAGTTGCGCTTGGTCGGTTTTTATTTGTTACTAGCTGCTGCCCGCGACTTCGTCCCCGTGGAATACCCGATTTTAAAACATTCTTTATCGCTGCTCCGCTCCTATTGGCTTAAGCGTGATGATATATAGCCTAAAACCTTCCTCGATAAATGGTCTATTCAATCCAAAAAGAATTTTTCAATTCGAACCTGTAGTTCCTGAGATTAGCGCGTTCAAACAAACAAACAAACTTTTCAGCTTTATAATACTAGTATAGATTATAATATTAGTATAGATTCAAACTACTTAAGATCAGAATCTTTTTGTTTTTTTTTTCAGGATTTTACTCAAATGCCAAGACATCGGCAAACCGCTGGTCTACTTGACATGTGACCAGAGAATGTTGGTCCTTATTTAACCAAGAGCATTGTTACCATTCGACATGGAACTTTTTCATTGACAGCCATGCGAACAATTTATCTTTTTCATATTTTTGCTTGTACCTACATAATTACAATTTTTAGCACTGTTAATACTGTATTGAATGATTGTGAATAAACATAAATCGCGTAAAATGAATGCCACATGGGAAACATTTATAACACGGCCCGAGAGAAATATCAAAGTGTTCCGTATTTTGAATTTACATTTATTTATTATTGATTATTATTCAAGGGCTGGCTTTTATCTTGGAAAAAGGATGAGCATTGCCATACAGCGTGGTAATGCTGCCAGCCTTTTGGGTACATTACCAGTGGCCAGCGATGCGGAGGAATTTTTCGACGCCATCTTTTAACTATTTTTAGTCTTAGTTAGTTTAGTGTTTTTTTTTAATTAAAATGTATATATAGTAGTGATTATTATTATTAAATAAACTTATTTTATTACTGATTCAGTAAAGTTCATACGTTTATGCGTAAATCCTACTAATATAAATATAATAATAATGATGAATGTTAGTTACTTTTTACGCAAAATCAACTGCAAGGATCTTTATGAAATTTGACAAAGATGAAGATTATAGTCTGGAGTAACACATAGGATACTTTTTCCCGGGAGTATGTTCCCTTGGGATATTTTTTGACATTTACACGGGCGGATCCACGGGTTGCAACTAGTACTCTACAAAGTTATTCATAAGAAAAAAATCCAAAACTTATTTTAGTAATAATACAAGGATTCTAGATGAATTTGATATTTATTCTTCCTTGATTTATTATTTAATTTATTCTTATTAATGCAGTTTTTTTACCAAAATATTACGTTTGTGAATGGTCATTTTTTTTCTGAAACACTATGTTGGAAAATGGCTACTGGTTTCGATGTTCATATGTACTGACGTTGTGGGATGCAGTGTACTGCAACTGTAGCCCATTATCAGAAAATATCACAGATTAGTCAACTTGACTTGTTTGATTTGTAGTCATGACGTTGCAGGTAGTATACAATCTTTCTTTTTAACTAATACCTCATTATCTATGATCAGAAAAATGTATAGGAATAAAAAGTACGAATTAAGTAAGTATTCGGTATTTATTTTAAATATTTACATTGTAATACAATAATTTAGGTTCATTAATCAACAATCTTAAAGTATGAGGTTCAACAGAAATAGGTCTTCAACAATCAGATTCGAATCAGTGATGATGATGATGTTCAGGAACAATGTGTACAGCATGACCCTCGAACTTCACGTTAGCGTTGAATCTGTGAATATAGATAATAAATGCCTAAGTGAATTCAGTTTACTTAGTATTTTTCTTGAAAAATGGTATCCGCTGTGATTTTTTTATTACCCAGTCTTCTTGTCAGCGTGGTACTCGACGATCCTGACGGAGCCGTCAGGCTGGTGCAGACTGTACACGCCCTTCACGACGTGACCGTCACGCACCTCGTGCTGAGACTTCTTGTCACCGGTGTGAGGGTCTACTACCTTGTACGCGAACTCGTACTTGGGATGAGCCTGTATCAAATGTTTTAGAGTTAGAAACGCTACTGCTAGTAATATGATATAATGAAAACAGCATATTTGATATTTAAGTTATCATACATAGTATTCGACGTGTTTCTCGGTGGCGTGTCCGTGGTGCTGCTTGATGCTCTGTGATGAGGAGGCGTGACCGTGGTGTTCCTCGTGATGGTATCCCTCGTGTTGGTTGTGCTGCTCTCCATGTTGACCCTCATGGTGCTCCTCGTAGTGTGCGGGCTGGTGCTTGCTCTCGTGAGTTTGGTGCAGTACGATGCTCTGTGACGAGATAGCGTGACCGTGACCGTGGCGATGGTCGTGACCATGGCCTTCTTGCGGTCGCGCAGCGGCCAGCGCTACTACAGCGGAGACTAAGAGGATCTGCAAAATACAAGATATAATTTTGCATTAAGCCTTAATCTGTTTAAATAATATTATGTGTTTGGTGTATTTTGTATCATAAAATAAGAGGTTTGAATATGTTTGTATAGAAGCTGGCATAGCCACCAGCTAGCATTTTATTTATTTTTTAATCCAGGCGCATGTTGAATCATCATACTCGTATATGGGTAAACAAAAAAAGATGTAAGTAGCATGATGCCCTAAAGTGTCACGTTGCTGAGGTATTTGGAAGTAAATTCACCATATGTGAACAATGAATGTCATTATTTTTTTGTTATTAAATCATGTCCTTATTTGCAGTAGCTTTTGTTCTTATTATACTTCTCGGCTTGATTTAACCATTTACATATATAATCAACAAACAAAAAAACTATTGTTTTGCGAAGTTCTTAATAAAGTGGTTTTTACGTGTTTTTATTTTAAATTTCTTCCAATAAATGGTTAAATCAAGCTGGGAACTATTATTTTAATTTAATAAAAGCACTCAATGATTTTTAATGATAGACCTTGTTGTCACTTAACGACTTTACCTCTCAGTATCTCGGCAACATGAAACTTGGCACTTTATTTTTAAGTGTCCTCTACCCATACATGAATAACCAAAAGTAGCGATTTTGGAAAAAGCAAATAGCGACTCGGTAGCTATTTCTGACAATTATCCCAAGTTGCAATCCGTACCTTGTACATATTGAAGGATTGTGTTCTTATCTCTTGAAGTACTGAACTGTAACTGATAATCTCCCAGTACGTTATTTTTCTTTATATACGTTAACATGTTAAAGGGACAGTGATACATTTTTTCGAAATACGTTTCAACGCCCCACACCGGTTTGCCGTATAAGTCAGGTTTTGGTAATCTGAATTGACCTTGAGTAAGAGCATATTAAAACGCTTACTTTTCAGTGACATTAATTGACAAAATTAAGATAGCTGTATTTCACTAAGGTGTGCAAAAGCACGTTTGTATCTTGTTATAAGAATCAGTTCCTACATCATAACCGGTTAGTCGGATGGCTGGTACTAATAAATTCCTAATAGATGAATATTTTATCACTGTGCAGCTTTGGTATCAAAACCATGAGCCATTAATTCAAATTAGGTTGAGAGACAGCCCTATTTCAACGTCAGTTTTACTTAAAGAAGAGGTTCCAGGTCATATTTAGGACTCCCGTAATCATTAGTCCAGACAGGCGGTAACATCGAAAAAGCAGTGTCAATGTTTTCAGGTCACCTTGAAAGTTCCTAATTCACTACAAGTTGCGGTTCGTTTGGTTACGAGTACTTTATCCGTGACCTATGATTTAAGAAAAGTACCAAAAACAAAATTCTTATTTAATTGCAATGCAACTATTATGCATACAATCATAGAGCGTTACTTGTTGACAATTTTGAGATGAAGCAGACGATTTAGCAGTCCTAGAAAATTATCCCAGCTGTAGCGCAAACGTTTTATCTATACTAATATTATAAAGAGGAAAGATTTGTATTTTTGTATATATGTAGCGAATAAACTCAAAAACTACTGGACCGATTTCAAAAATTCTTTCACCATTAGAAAGCATCATTCACCCTGAGTAACATAGGCTATATTTTATCCCCATGTTCCTACGGGAACGGGAACTACGCGGGTGAAACCGCGGGGCGCTGCTAGTATAATATCATATTTTAGAGTAACAAGAGAGAGTAGTAAAATAATATACTTACACCATCGCTTTTTGTGGTCAGTGAATTTTTGAGCGATAAAGCATATTTTTTGGAAAGTTGGTAAATTTTCAAATTCATTGTTTCGATTTATAATACATAAAAGAAAAGAAAAATGTTTATTTGGGACTCGCTTATGACAAACAAAATAGCTTCGTTTTCCGTATTCACTACGCGAAGTAAAAATTGCGTAAGTGGGAGGCTACTTGTATCAATTTTTGTTTCTTGGTTATGGAAACTTAGGTACTTATTTGGTATATAGGAAATGTAGCAGTACTATATAATTGAGCTACTATTCAACTATCGATTTAAAATAAATGTTTGATCAACCATGTGACAATTTTGTATAGAAATGGCTGAGAAAAAAAAAAGACCAGTGTTATAACTTACCCCGTGATTGGGGCTAGTTGTAAGAGGCCTAATAGTCCAGGGTCGATAATTTTTAAAACCAAAAAAAATAATAGTAGGATAAAACCCATTAGAAAAGGAGGAGAATATTATAAAAATGAAAGGAAAAATAATTTACGGGCGATCTGAGGTCGGGAAGGGGGGGGGGGGTGAGGTTTTAAGGGTAAAAAACGGTTTATCTCGATTTCCGGCAAAACTAAAAGTCCTATGGAAAAAAGTCAAATGGCAAAGTTGTAGGTAATAAAAAGATCTAAAACTTTTGTATTTACACTTTTTTCACATAACCTCAAAATTTAGGAGAAAAATTCAAAAAACCAAGTTTTTGGTTTTTTATTTTTATCTTTTACAAAATTATTTTTTTTTGTCACGAAATTTGGTGAAAACTTACCTTTTTATGTCCCAAATACGCTGTAATTTATTTGATTAAAAATATTTATTTTTTCGCCTTATTTTGAATTAATATCGAAAAAGCACCCTAATTTTCAATCAAAAATTCACCCGTCAAAATATCAGCTTTTTTCAAAAAGTTGGTATGCTTTCTGTTCGTTGAAATCTCTACTTTCCGATGGTGAAAAAAAATATATATGTTACTATAGTAAATCTTCTCAGAAAATGCAAAAAATCGAAAAAACTCGAATCGATTTTTTTTTAAATTATTATATACAATTTTGGTCTATTTATTAAAATTTACACTTTAATTACTCGAAAAACGTAAGATTACATGTCACGTTGATAAAAAAAAACTGCAAATCAAAATATACTACTATAATTAACCAAGAAATAAGTTAATAAAATTAATATTTAATAAGACATCTACAATATTTAGAGAAAGTTGTAGAATATTCTTTAAATTATATGCGTAGATGCCTATTTATAACTATTTTAAGATAACTTATATACCTGAGTGACCTACGAAAAATTTTAGCCCATCAAAAGGTATTTCATAGAAAAGTGGGGAAGGGGCTAGGCGGGTCTGGGTCTTACTACATACATACCTACTATTTCGTAGCAGCTGTAACAACCGTTAGCCTAGCCAGTATTCGAAATACAGTACAGTATACAACATCGTTTATAAAAATACACGTGCACGCTGAGTTTTCCCTTCCCCACTTTTCTATGAAATACCTTTTGATGGGCTAAAATTTTTCGTAGGTCACTCAGGTATATAAGTTATCTTAAAATAGTTATAAATAGGCATCTACGCATATAATTTAAAGAAGATTCTACAACTTTCTCTAAATATTGTAGATGTCTTATTAAATATTAATTTTATTAACTTATTTCTTGGTTAATTATAGTAGTATATTTTGATTTGCAGTTTTTTTTTATCAACGTAACATGTAATCTTACGTTTTTCGAGTAATTAAAGTGTAAATTTTAATAAATAGACCAAAATTGTATATAATAATTAAAAAAAATCGATTCGAGTTTTTTCGATTTTTTGCATTTTCTGAGAAGATGTATTGTATAGTAACATATATATTTTTTTTCACCATCGGAAAGTAGAGATTTCAACGAACAGAAAGCATACCAACTTTTTGAAAAAAGCTGATATTTTGACGGGTGAATTTTTGATTGAAAATTAGGGTGCTTTTTCGATATTAATTCAAAATAAGGCGAAAAAATAAATATTTCTAATCAAATAAATTACAGCGTATTTGGGACATAAAAAGGTAAGTTTTCACCAAATTTCGTGACAAAAAAAATAATTTTGTAAAAGATAAAAATAAAAAACCAAAAACTTGGTTTTTTGAATTTTTCTTCTAAATTTTGAGGTTATGTGAAAAAAGTGTAAATACAAAAGTTTTAGATCTTTTTATTACCTACAACTTTGCCATTTGACTTTTTTCCATAGGACTTTTAGTTTTGCCGGAAATCGAGATAAACCGTTTTTTACCCTTAAAACCTCACCCCCCCCCTTCCCGACCTCAGATCGCCCGTAAATTATTTTTCCTTTCATTTTTATAATATTCTCCTCCTTTTCTAATGGGTTTTATCCTACTATTATTTTATTTCACTTTTTATTATTTTTAAAGGCTTCTACCCTGGTCTATAAGGCAAATTGTAACAGTAGAAAATATCTTTAAGCTTCCTAAAAAAAGTTCAACGTCGATTTTACTAAACGATGTTGCGCGGCTCAGATATGTAGCTCCAGGCGTCCTCAAAGATAGTCTTAGGTTTATTGCCATAAAGTTTTTGAACCAACCAGGTCCAGCTGATTTATTTTCATGCCATGACTGAGGTCATTTTTTTCCTTTAATCATAACAGCATGCCAACTTTCTGATTTCCAAAGGAAGCAATTCAAAGCAGATGTAACAAGTAGGCAAGTACTCATATATTTTAGCTACTTCTTCCTCTTTTAAACCAATCTGGGTTTGATATAAGACTGATAGAGATTTGTTTCTCTTCTTTTTTCCACATATCTACATAGCGAGAAATGACTGGTTTTATTTTTCAAGCCTTCATTAGAAGCTAAGTCGTATACATCTTGGCTTTGGAAAGCACATTAAGTTTTTATTTTATGCTTCTTTTCGTTCTTAAATAGACAGAAGTAAACGCAAATGTTTTTATCTGGCAATGGGTATTTGTGTTAATCGCACAAGAGACTTTGCTCAGTAAAAGAAACAGACGGCGGTGGTGATAGTATATTTTATTACTACTTACTCTTCCTACTCTATCTGAAATACAAATTAGGGACTAGATTAATTATATACCATGCTCTATTGTCACTGTGAGTTTATTTTGCTTTAAATCTAACTATAGAGTGCAATAACTTATTGGTTCGTAAACTGCGGTTCGGTCACGGTCACGCAAAATTAATTCGGTGATAAGCTGTCATTGCAACCACATGGCTTTGAACTTATTTACATACAATAGAACGACCTGATTTTTTATTCAAATTCGTAATAGAACTTATTTGGTTTTCTCATTATACATAATTATGTTTGTGACATTGTGTGGTAAATAAGTTTCGTGTTCTCGATTTAATTGAAATACTATGTTTTCGGGAACTGATTGCAGGTTTCCAGTTATATCGTTTGACTTACGATGGTAATTTTGTTTTCTTATTTCTCATTGATTTATTGTATTAGATATCAATAAAACAATGTGAGTGATGGCGATTATCCAAATGAAAAAATGTGAGGGATTGATGACAGAATTTCAATAGAGGTTGTCAACACATTCCATTAAAAAAAATGACAATCGCTGTCGCCATACTATCGATGTCACTGGTCTAGAGCTTCTGGTATTTTTACTATCAGAAAATATCATTAGTTACCTACACGTTAAAGATAAAATGTGGAAGAAAATAAAAACGTAGAAATAAATATGAAATCGTGTAATATGTATCAAAAACTAAAAACTCGTCAACAAATAAACATTAGATCACAGTAGGTGTGTAACAATAACGGTAGTATCACAGTTTTGGTTCAGCAGAGTTTCAGTAGTGGTGACCATGGTGGGGAACAACGTGGTGGGTGTTGTACTTCACGTCGGCGTGGAAACTGTGGAGGAAGACAAATTCATTAAAAGGTAGATCATGAAAAATGGTGTTGACCTCAGTCAAAAAAAAAAATGATACACAGAAAGAAACGTGTAGATTTGAAAATGAAAACAATATATCTAGTTTTAATTTCCGCGAATATTAGTGGGTTGCAGGCAAATTAAAACTAGATATATTGTTTTCATTTTCAAATTTAAAATGGATTTCCGCAAAGTAACGCCTGACTCAATCAATTTTTTTTTTTTTTTTTTTTTTTTTTTTTTTTTTTTTTTTTTTTTTTTTTTTTTTTTTTAGAAACGTGTAGGCCTAGGCTATCTGAATAAAATGATCAATATTTATGTTTTAAGGCCGTTTTTCTCTAAGAAGGAACTGATTATGAGTTGCAATTATATGATATCATCAGATAAGGAGCAGCAGCTGCTTAGCTCACTACCTCTTACTATTGAGGTTTTATGATCAATGAATTGAATTGAATGATGAATTTTATGTTTTTAAAAGCTGCTAAATTTTCCACTATTTCGTCAATTGAAGTTTCATTTAGGTATCTAGATTTCTTAATGTTTCCACGTACCCCGAGTGCTTGTCACCATGGTAGTCAACATGTCTGACGGAGCCATCAGGCTGGTGCAGCGCGTAGTAACCCTTAACGACGTCGCCGTCTCGGTGCTCGTGCTGGGATTTGATGTCTCCGGTGTGATGGTCCTCTACTTTGTAACCAAACTCGTATTTGGGATAGGCCTGTAATTTTACAAGAACAGTCTTAGTATGAAATTCCTCAGAATACTGACCAGAGGCAGCGTCATCACTAGCAATGCAGCAGGCAATTAATGTGATACAGCTTTAGAACCTGACCTTCTGTGAAAGCGGTTTATGAAGATGCATAGAAGAAAGAAGAAATATTCTGTGCTGGACCCTAATATTATGGTATAAGAGAAAGACACTAAAATCATGAATTTTGAAGGGTCAGCCTGATCTTCTTTACCAGTCAATATTAGTTTAGGTACCTATATTACTGAACAAATATGCACTAATTAATGGTTCATAGTTTGTGGAGTTTTTGACTTACATAATAATCAACGGCGTGTCCATGACCGCCATCATGTCCGTGACCATGCCCGTATCCACCATGGCCGCCATCGTGACCATGCACGTGGACCACTTCAGCTGGTCCATCATGGCGATTGATGTACTGGGAGGAAAACCCATGGCCATGGCCATACACAGCTTCCAGGAAAGCCACGGCAGCTACGAGACAAAGTACCTGCAAAAGGAACCAAGCATTATTTGAAGTGATAATTTAGAAGTTATGGAATCCTGATAAAGATTGGCCTAGAAGGATTCTTGTAGGAACAGGAATGCTGTTAGGACTGATTGATGTTTTGGAGGGTTTTCTGGGATGAAGAAAAAACCAAATGACCTATGGTCTTAAACCATGCACATAGCTGTGCAAAATCACTAAACATTTTCACATAAAATGAACACAAGACACTTCACTTAGACACACTTTGATATGAAAAATATGTTTACCTTTGAGAACATTTTTAAGTTAATAGATTCTATTAGTTGTTGTACTAGTGAAACTAAGACCAATAGTGGACTGATACATAATGATCGAATTCAACGTCTTTTATATCAATAACAAAGGTATCCAAGGTAAATAGATTTCACTCTAAGGTATAAACAAGCAGTACAAATTATTCACGAACTTCAGTATACGGTAGTAACAATGAATTTCGTAAAAGCGTTTGTTCGAAATTACCACTTACACCTTGCAGTGTGTCATTGCCACAGTTTGTTATGCCTAAGTAAATTGCGCAAGATCTGTGTATTATTGACACGAATATAATTGAGCAAAAAACGGCCTAAGTGATAATCAGTTGCAGCAGTTTTATTATTGAAAAAACTGATCAAGAATTAATGAATGTGAATGTTGCTATAAACGACGTCGTTTTTGTGTGTGGACGCAACGCAGGCAGTAACGATAGCTTTCATAATGTGTGATGCAGAAAATGCTATAGTTCAAAGCTTTTAAATTGTAAAGCTGTAATTATTGCTAGGTATGTACTTCGCTAAAGAGATGATTCTTGTTTTTAAGGTTTTTTTTTTTAAATTGACCACTCTCTGAACTATTGCATCCATTGAAAATCATGATCATGACAGCTGCTGTCAAAAGGTGATCATGATTTTCAATACATTAGCTTAGTGGGCACTAAGAATGCATTATATAAAGTTTCAACCTATTATATTATCAAAATAAATATTATTATATATTATTCATATACTGAATTACCATACACAAAAATCCCTTAAAATACATATCTTTTCTCAGCCAAGCTTCGTAATTCATTTTTATTGGCAATTACATGCTTTTTTACGAACGTTAAAAGTGTTTACAAATGCTTTCAAGTACTTGTTTTAAACTGTCAAATCCCTTGCATTCGATGGCGGATTGGATATCTTGAGTATTAAAGAAATTAATTCTTGCGTAAAGTTATGATTTTGATCTTAAATTTCACAAGTGAACCAGTTTTTCAGTGAAATACATTATTTGCACATATCTGCGTATAGCGGTTCCCAAATAACATGAAACAGGTTTTGTTTCGAATAATTTTTTAGTATAAAATCTTGAGCTTCTTTGGGATCCAGTGTCATATTTGCAACAGCTTTTGTGGGCACAATATCAAAATGATAATATCTGTAAAGGTACTAAAATAATAATGATTACGTTTTCTGGAAGAGGCTCAGCAATTCGTCGCGCTTCATCATCTTTGCTTTCATTAAAAACTACTTTCATAAAACCTACAGACTTACTAGTTGATAATTTAAATCGTTTAATATTATGTCTAACTCTATCTATATCGATCTAGCTTTAAATTTCAAACACGATATATTATTAATAAATTATACTGATGGTAAAATTATGCGGCAAAGCCATCTCCAGTTAAAGCACGTCTAATCTATTTGTAGCTGCGGTTAGTGCTAACTTTGCCCTGACTTTCTGAGATACAATGTCCGTCAAAGCATTAAAGTCGACTAACCTAAAATAAATGAATCAACTTGTTTATTTTCAATTTTGTAATAGTTAATTTTACATAATTCATTTCAGGTCCTAGCTCTACTCGTATTTATGGTAGTGGCATACTGTCAAGATCACCATAGTCATACAGTCTCCCTCAAAACGATTGTCCAGCACGAAACACACCATGAGGCACCAAAGAAGGTGGAATACCACCACTACGAGGAAAAAAAAGCCCCAATCCAAACCAATGTACATGCTGCTCCCAAATACCTCGGTCACGCAGTTCCGGCCCAAAGCCTAGTCCGTCATGACAGCCACGGTCATGAACAAATTCAACATGTATCTCCGAAGCACTATTTCGTCCCAGCCAAAGAGCCCGCTCCCGTACATGAAGTTATTGCTGTGGAAACTCCTGTTGTTCAATATAAGTACGTTCCTGTAGTACCCGTTCATGTGGTCCAACAGGCTTCTCATCAAGAACATAAAGTAACCCAGCACAAGGAAGTACAACTAAAGGAAACCTACCACAAGGAGTCGCATAAAGAACATCACGATGAACACCATGTTGACTACTACGTAAGTTGAGAGCAAACTTATTAAGAAAGTATTTACTTTCTTTCTCTTTTCAAAAGGCTTTTGAAACTCTCCCTTGATGAATTTCTATGGTAAGGCTGTTGCTATTTCCTAAATAGGATATGTTATTTAAACTTAGAACTTGATCGGACCTAGCAATACCAGCCAAAGACTTTTTTTAAACAGTTTATTATTATAATCTTCATCTTCTAGGCCCACCCTAAATACGAGTACGATTACAAAGTGGAGGACCCTCACACCGGTGACAAGAAGTACCAACATGAGTCTCGCGATGGTGACGTCGTGATGGGCGTGTACAGCTTGCACGAGGCTGATGGTTCCATCAGGACAGTGAAATATACCTCTGACAAGAAGACTGGGTAAGTTTAAACTTTAAAGTTGATACGATAATTCAAACATCACCATCAATTGCGCTACGTGTCGCAGGTTCGATCCCCGCACGGAACAAATGTTTGTATGGCCTACAGGTAGTTGTTCCGGGTCTGAGTGTTATTTGTATGTGAGTTTACATGTTTGTGAACGCACCCACGATACAGGATTACATCCTAGTGTGGGGCAACGTTTAAAAAAAAAATTGTTTACCTATTTATTCAAAAGCATGTCTTCACTCATTCCTCAGCTGAATCGAATCCAGTCCGGATTCTTCCCGTAGTTTTACTGATACATTTAGAGCCAAGAATATAATTCCGCTTTTATTATTAATTTATATGATAGACAAAACGAATTCGGTTTTTCTTAATACAATAATATATGTGCATTTATCTTTACCAGATTCAATGCCGAGGTGTCACACAAAGGCCATTTTACCCACGAACATCATTACCATCACTAAATAGTCTATTTGTATTAAAACAGTATTCTATGTATTATTAATTTAAGCTGTCAAATAAATATTTAAAACATAGTAAATAATTTCAGCGTTTCATTCCTTTACCTTTACTATTTGTATAGTGTATCTGTATCACTTTGTACATTCAGTTAAAGAAAAGCAAGTTTCCAATAAAAGGTGAATAAACAATGATGTCATAAACACTAGAAAAAGGTAAAAATCTGTATGCTGCAGTGACACAGATTATTCCCGATAAGTAGAAGAAATCCGTATTAACTAACATCATAGAAAGCTAACCGTATCGCATGTTACATATACCTACATACTAAGGCATGTAAAGTAAGCAATGAGGAAGGTATCAATACCACAGTACCTACCGATTGCAAATACGAAGTTATTTCGTCTAGAAACTTTGATGATGTGTACGTTTCAAATTTACTACTATCCGGTCTAGTTGAGCCGGATTATAATAATACAATAATTAATAATTAAATATTTGTAGACAAAGAAAACGAAATCAATACTACGCACGAAGGATATTGCGAAATATTAGAAGCGGTACTTAAATGTGGTTCATGGTTACTCAATGAAGATTTCCATGCGAAAGTAGTCAGTTCACCTGATTTTAGTAAAAAAAAAAGTATGGCAATGACATCGATGAGGTCACTTTCCATTGTCACAATAGAAGAGTATGATATAAAAAGCTATAGTGAGCTGATCGATGGTAAAAAACTGTTTATAAAGCAATCATTGACTGGTCATCTAACCGCATTATTAAGTTTGACGTTATGGGTATCAAACAGTTATGACACTTTTCATACCATTTCTTAAAATCGATAATTCCTGTTTGTGAATAAAAAACAAGGTTGATTTTAAGCTTCAACACGCCCAGCTCTTGTGAATCAGCTTATGCTCTCCATAATAAAAATTGAATTTAATATGAAGAACCAAAGAATGCTCTGCTAGTCTACCACTTTGAACTACTAATGCTCTTAGATAACTGTATGAAATCTAACCGGATTCCAATGTGTACAATCAGCACACAGGCTACCTACTAGGGTACTTTCGGTTTGTAAAATATTTTGAGTAGCCGTAGATGTTGAAAATTAGAACAACGATATTAACTAGTACGCAATTCAAGGATAAACCGCTGATTTTACCATACTCAAGGATAGCAGCAGATTTTCTCGTGGGAGTCGAGATCATGTATGTTTGTAGTAAACAACCTGCTAATATGATTATATTATCGGTGAGGAGGTTTCAGTCAGTTTTATATGCAGAAACGAATATTATTACTGACTAGTTTTATGACGGTCACCGTTTGATTGCTCCAGTGACCGTAAGTTCAATATCACGGTCGTATGTGTAATAATGTATTATTTTTCGTAACTAGTTTTAACGATTGCCCGAAGTTAAAGTTTTGATAGAAAAGACCTCTCCTAATATTGAAAACAGGATTTCTGAAAGTTTCTTGGGAAGATATGATGTTCATTATAATGATCAGGTATCATCCGGGTGTGTCCTGTTGGAAGTTGCATGAAAGAATAAAATAATAATATAATTAATAAATAGACTGTTTGGTCATATCAGTTCCCATACAATGGTGTCAGGTGGTTGGTGTTCACCATCACTCGGATTTACTTACTTTCAGCCTGTAAGGCTTCCCCCAACTCCTTCCGGATATCTTTGTCCTGAGCCGCCTCGACTACTACCCTTTTTTTGGATGGGAAATCATCAAATGACTTCTCCCACTCTGGGCGGAGCGGAAGGGAGTATCAGACTCTTACTCACTAAAACTCACCCGTGATCCTTCTGTACCCTTTGCGTTCTAGGGCCGCAGTGACTCTTTCGAATAAATTCCACAACTCGAATAGTACCCTTGCAGTGGTCCTAGGTCATCTCGCCATTGCAGTCGTCTCACACTCTCAGCAAGCCTCGGAGGCCCTGTCCATCCACAGACAGCAACTTTGTGGAGGTCACTGTGAATTTGGCCAACATTACCCACCCAATCCGTTTTTGGCTTAGCAGACTTATTCCCTACTACGCCGTTTTTGAGCGCGGCGTTTCGTTTCTTATTGAAGAATGCTGTGCTCCATTGCTCTTTGTCAAACCCCAAGATGGAACTTTCGCAACTTGGTGAGCGAACAGGTCTGAGCATCGTAGGTTAGGATGAACAGGGTACACATATCAATGAGCTTTCGCTTCACGGATATTGATAGATCTCCCATCATTAGCTTGTATGTATGTAAAAGCGGGCTGGTTTCCGCAACTCCACGACTAAGCGCGTATTTTGCGATTAGCTTATTTATGGATCAGTAGCTTGTCCATGCGTTTTCGATACGGCGATGCTCATTACTAATAGTTGACATTAATGTGGTTAATTTCACCAACGCTGTACGTAAGAACATCGTGATTAGGTTTATATTAACAACTTCAGGCCATAATTTTAACAGTGAAATCGTACATTTAATTGAATTACAAGAAGTAGGAAGGCAGTAACTATTCTAGAATACTAACTAAAGAAAAAAGAGATTTCTCTATCTAAATTAGTGGTAAAAATCTATAATTCAGAGAATACATGCGATAAAAGCTTTGATGTATTTGATTATGAATGAACCATACAAAGTATAGGGAGTAGTGTAATCATCTGGGGTACAGTCCCCCCTCTCAGAGAAAGAGTGAACCTTTTTTTTGGATGGGAAATCATCAAATGACTTCTCTCGCTCTTGGCGGAACGGGAGAGAGTGTCAGACTCCTACTGACTAAAACCCACTCGTGATCCTTTTTGTGCCCTTTGCGTTCCAGGGCCGCGGTGACTCTTTCGAACAAATTCCACAACAGAGTAGGAGTGAACCTAAGAAACTATTGTCAAAAGTATACTGATCTAATTTAACAGATTGACAACCTTCACATTGGTTACGTAAGTTACGTCATAGATCCGTGCGCGCCGTGGGTTACAAACATGACGCCCCGAGCGGCAGCAAATTGATTCAATACTCTCTCGTAACGTCTCCGGTATATATTGAGCTAATGACTATGTTAATTCATCAGTTCCACCACGGAAGTCTTAGGAGAAAGAGCAAAATGTTCGCTAAAGTGCGTGTTTGATATCCTATGAGTTGACAATACATTTAATATTAGTTTTAAAATCATCACTTAATGTTTTTTGTTGTTTTAGGTGATAGTGCTTACTTTCGTCGCCGCGGTGCTGTGTGAAGAACATGGATATACTCTGAGGAACCACCATGAGCCAGCCCAAGAGTATAGGCAACGCTATGAACATGTCCCTATAAAGGTTCACGAGGAACATGAGGGTTCCCAAGAAGTTCAGTACAGTGCTGCTCCAGAAGGACATGGGCATGGGCATGCGTATTCCTCGCAGAGCATCATCCACCACGCGGCGCTTGCTGGCCAGGGAGAGTCTCAGGAGTCTCATAACGAACACGTCGCCCCAGTGTACCAGTATGTACAAGAGGAAGAGGAGCCAGCTCATCAGCAGGCACCAGCTCACCACGAGTCTCCAGCTCAGCACTACCAGACCATCCACTTTGCTCCTGCTCAAGCTCATCATGAAGTCAGCCATCACCAGTCTCACCTTAAGCACGACCACGCTCAGCCTCAATACGCCCATGGACACGAAGGTCCAAGCTACCAACACGGTGCTAACGCATACGAAGGCTTGAGCTTCCACAGCGGTGCGCAGCTCCACACGGCTGTTCATCACCCAGCTCCGGTGCATCATTCTGCCCCCATCCATTACGCTGGCCCTGTCCACCACGAAGCTCCTGTCCATCACGCGGTGCCTGTCCACCACGAAGCTCCCACCCATCACGCGGTGCCTGTCCACCACGATGTCCACGCTCACGATTCCCACGATGAGCCCATCGACTATTACGTAAGTGCCCACCATTATACGAATATAAAACACTTATTTCCGACTCGCAGTTTTATGGTAACTTTCTATTCATTTATTCCAATCACAAATTGAACCGTTTAAACCGCGGTAGTTGACAAGTCGCATTTAAATGGCCCTTATTAAAATCTAAATGTCTTAATATTCCAGGCGTATCCTAAGTACCAGTATGAGTATAAAGTGGAGGACCCTCATACCGGAGACAACAAATTCCAGCACGAGTTCCGTGATGGTGACGTTGTAAAAGGAGTGTACAGCCTTCAGGAAGGTGATGGATCTATCAGGACTGTTGAATACAGCTCTGACAAACACACTGGGTAAGTGTTTATTTCTCCTGATGACTGCCTCAAGCCAGCTACAGTAGTTATTGTTTTGCTATTCCAAAAAGAACTCATCTGGATTTTTGAAATTTCTTTCAGCATAAGATCTAACTTACATAGCATCTAGTTTGCAACCAAACAGTATTTAGTTCCTATTTTGAATGAAACTGAGTGTCTAGACAGATGAGAATTCATTTTAACCCGCTTTATGCGTCGAGTCACGCACCGCCTTCCATCGTATTGTCTTAGCTTTCTATTTCGAATCATCGACTGTTATTATACCTGCATTGTATATTGAATAACTTGTTTCATCAACATCTCTTTCTCCTACAGATTCAACGCTGTCGTGAAGCATTCCGCCCCTGGTCATCACGTGCAGATTGAGAGCCATCATCACAACTAAGACAAGACTGATCAAATTGTCCTGTTGTTTTATAGTCTTTATTGTTACTAGATGTGTACTTGCCTATATTATTCTTAATAAAGTTTATTTAATATTTTGATATATATTGTGGTTTTTATTCTGCTCTTCGGTTGACACTGTCCTGTTTGCTGAATGAGATTCAGCCAGAAGTTATTGGATTGGGATTGTATGAGCTTTTGGTTCCACTTTGATATCGTGCCAATACTAATTTATTAGTTAAATAAAGTAAGCAAATAAAACTTTATATAACAAGCAAAGCTATAATTTTACTTGAGTAAATAGTACAGCATGCAACTGCACAATCTAAACCAACATTATAATAATTTGTTTTGTATTATTGTGAGTAATGTAAGCAAGAGTCGATACTTATTTCATTATTCTGTAATAATGTTTTATTTACATTCAATCACACGAAATCGTAACAAAGAATTTAATCAAAGAGTTACCACATTATGACTGCTTTTGCCTAGCAGTTATATAATGTTTAACTTACCTGTTGTAACTATGGTAAATGCATTAATTTTTAAGACAGTGAATACCTCTACAAACAACACAGTTTCTATCATAGACAGAACACTTTATTTTAATTTCAGTCAAGAGCAGTGTTTTCAAACTCTTGTTTTCAATGAGCGGTAATACTAAGACGGTTGCAATACTCAATCTATACTAATATTATAAAGAGGAAAGATTTGATTGTTTGTATTAAATAAGCTTCGAAACTACTGAACCGATTTCAAAAATTCTTTCACTATTGGGAAGCTACACTATCCCCTGGTGACATAGGCTATATTGTATCCCCATATTCTTACGGGACCGTTCCCATAAACTACGCGGGTGAAACTGCGGGGTTGTAGTACTCAATATATTTATTTACATTCCAAAATGTGAACTTAGGTGGTAGGTATATCGGGCCTGCGGATGGCGAGCTATGGGTGGCTCGCCGTCCGATAGCAACCAGGCCCGAGTCGACGGCGCGTCGTGTTCCACGCGCGCCTCAAAGAGCCGTCAGCAATGAAGACGGGGCCCCATAGGGTCAGTGCCTGCTAGGGTTGCGGAATTTGTTCGAAAGAGTCACCGCGGCCCTGGAACGCAAAGGGCACAAGAAGGATCACGGGTGGGTTTTAGTCAGTAAGAGTCTGACACTCCCTTCCGCTCCGCCCAGAGCGGGAGAAGTCATTTGATGATTTCCCATCCAAAAAAAAAAAAGGTGGTAGGTATATCTATACTAATATTATACAGAGGAAAGATTTGTATTTTTATAAATTTTTATATGTAACGAATAGACTCAAAAACTACTGGACCGATTTCAAAAATTCTTTCCCCATTAGAAAGCTACATTCACTCTGAGTAACATAGGCTATATTTTATCCCCGTATTCTCACGGGAACGGGAACTACGCGGGTGAAACCGCGAGGCGCTGCTAGTAAAATATAAATTCATAATCAGATCAGTGTGGACTCTAACGGGTACAGCAAAATAGGATTGATCAAGAGGGCTATTATTAGTTAAGAAAATTAAAATGATATGTAAATGTTTTATTACTATTCACTTCAATTTTGGTTCTATTTATTATTTTTGGTATTAATTTTTATTTATTAATTTAAATTATTATTAAAATATTCATTAATATTATAATAGAATTTATGGATTAGGATTTTTTTATGTTTATTTATAAATATGTATATTCAATTTTTGACTACGTTTGCCTACCGCCTAATTGATCTGGTTTGTCAGTCAAAATAAAATACCTAAACTTAATACTATTACGTTTTCGTGAAATGACTGCGAGTTTCGAAATGATAACTTAAGAAATACCTTATATACTCATAGTGATAATGATGATAAATTACTTTAGACATTGATGACCTAGATATCGATCACGATCATTCTACTTTATATCAATCATTATTAAGTATTATACAAATAGTTAGAGATATGTTTTTTTTATGAACGTGTGAAAGGTAGCTAGGTATCCATTCACCATCAAAGGAAATTATTTAATAGGATGTTAGTACCGCTTTGGTTACAAATAATTTACGATTGCCATTTTTAAATACCCAATTGAAGGTTCTACGTAATATTTCTCAAGTATTTAAAGAGAAATGAGTGAGATATTAAATAATTATTGCAGAGATATGTTAAACCCCTTTTGAAAATCATAGCAAGTTGGCAAGCAGTAATCTATACATTATGCTTGTTTTAAGATAAAGTATTGAGTACTTTTACAATAATAAATAAAAATATATAGTTAATAATTCTGAATAGTTTTACAGCTCGAAAGGATTATTCCATTTGTGCTGTAGAACTGTAGATACCATCTGTTTTCGCACGGTTCAGTTCGAGTAAGCATTAAATTATTTGAAAATATATTAATAACTTTAAATCAAACGTTTTCTAATAAAGTCGGTCATGACTACAAACGCACACGCGAAGCAGATAAAAAAAAAACATCATATAAACACATTAGACTAGATATATTTAATGGTTACAACAATATACAAAGATAATATGTTATCAGGTACTGGTGAGGTGTTCTTAGTGATGGTACTTTTGTTCATGTCCGTGCTTGGTTTCAGTCTTCACCACCGCGTTGAAGCTGAAATCAAAAGAAAAACATACATCAATGAATTGTTCGAACATAGTATAGTTCGTACAGTAAAGGATGTGGAGATGAAAAGTAAACTTAAAGAAATTCTAGTTACGTTATCATAAAAAAATTACTCTCTCCTCTCCCAATGATCCTCTCTTTTGTAATATAGTCATAATTTACAAAAGATAGGAAAATGAAAAAATTGTAAAAAAAAGGTTTTTTAAATTCAATTTTCGAGACTTTCAAATGCCTAAAATATTTAATAAAAGTTAGAGGGAACATCATCATAAAAAATACTGAATGCTGAATCAGTTTCGAGTTATAAGCCACAGAATATTTAAGTGGCATCAATAACGATTCAGTGTTTACTTAATTTAATAGATTTCATTTTAATAGTGTGTAGTATGAAACGGTGCACTACCTACAGCGTTCTAAGAAAAAATCAAGATTTCTTCATACCCATTGTGCTTATCGGCGGAGTACTCAACGGTGCGGATGGAACCATCAGAGTCGTGTAGGCTGTACACGCCCTTAACGTTCTCACCGTCGCGAGACTCATGCTGGTACTTGTTGTCACCGGTGTGGGGATCTTCGATCTTGTACTCGTACTCGTATTTGGGGTGGGCCTGAAAGAGATTTGTGTTGGAAATGAGGATTGGAAGGTGTGACGGATGTCGAACATTTGGTAAATTCAGGATAAGAGTCAATTTCGGTATCTTGATGTGTCTGGTGGGACTGGAAGACATTCTCAATCTAGTTGGGAAACTACTAGGAAAACGTTCATGTATACAGGAGTTGGTCTAAAGTATACCTACTTTGTTTTTATGCATTAATAATGTTTGCACAGTCTGTAGTCATACATACTTAGGACTTAATGCAACAGGGAACTGGTAGTAATTACTGACACCAATATTAAAAAAAAAAACAAGACACATTTTGACTCTCTAGTTCTTAGAAATAATTCGGTGAAATCTTATCAAAATTCGCCTGGCATGTAACGTGATTCTAATTTAAAAACACCTATATAATCACCAGCATAAGAAGAAAAAACGAATATGGGATACAGTATCCTAAAAACATAACTTTAAGCCAGATTAAATACTCGTACATAGGCTCTTGGGGAATAGTGTCAGTCAACTCGTAACATGAACAAGCTTCTTATTAGGCGCATTGCACAATAATGCATTTTTAATCATAATTGGCAGATCAGTGATTGCATCACAATTTGTCGGCTGACTGGTCTTCAAACCATCTAATCATGAAAACGCATAGTAAAAAATTACATTCACTTCCAAAGCCCGAACCAGTTACCTACTTATGTAAAACTGAACATCTATAACCTTATCTTATGATACTATCTATACTTATAATAAATCTGTAGAGAGGTCAATTCTGTACAAGGACATATACATATTTTCTAAATAACTATCAGGGGGTGATTAGTGATCGATACTGGTGCCAAAAATGCTATCAGTAAAATTTTTGTCTGTCTGTCTGTCTGTATGTTCTTTATAGAAACAAAAACTACTCGACCGATTTTAACGAAACTTGGTGCAATTATTCTTCATACTCCTGGGCAGGTTATAGTATACTTTTCATCACGCTACAATCAATAGGAGCAGAGCAGTGAAGGAAAATGTTGGGAAAACGGAAGAAGTTACTCCATTTTTTAAGCTTCCGTCGCGTGTGTAGCCTTAATGGTTAAAGTTACATAGAAATCATGTATTGCGGAAATGTTCTACATAAAATTATCTAAAAAATATCCCGAAACAGCATGTCTATCTTTTGTCAATTTTAAACCGATCGGGGTGAGAGTTTCAAAATCGGGGGTAAAGTAACTATTCCACGCGGACGAAGTCGCTGGCAGAAGCTAGTTCAAAATAAAAAGTTCAACTCACATAGTAATCGACATGGTGTTCTTCTCCATGGTGTTCCTTCTTCTCATGATGAGCAGCCTCAACATGGTGCACAGCGGGAGCTACATGGTGCACGGCCACAGGAGCCTCATGATGCACGGCTATGGGGACGTAATGTATGGGCTGCTGGTGAATGATGTGTTCCCCACCGTGGTAACCTTGGGCAATTTCTTGACGACCGTGGGAAATCTCGTGGTGGCCCTGTGTAATTCCATGAAGACCTTGGGAGCCACTCTGATGCCCTTGGGAAATTTCAAGTCCGTGGGAACCACCGTAATGCCCTTGGGAAACTTCTAGTCCATGGGAGCCACCGTGATACCCTTGGGAACCTCCCTGTCCAAGGGAGCCACCGTGATGCCCTTGGGAACCTTCATGTCCGTGAGAGATGTGGATGGACTGGGAGGAGTAAGCGTGGCCGTGTTCGTGACCGTGATGGTCTTGAGCGAACACCGCTGCTACGGCAAGGGCGAAGACAAGCTGGAAGAAGAATTACTGTTGTTTAATTTTGTTTTTTTATTCGTGATAGGAAACTATTTGCTCTATCTTTTTTTATCTATCTTTTCCGAAAAGTCTTTTTATTGTTAGTGATCCATGTTAATTAATAACAAATATGTAAATTCTTCTATAAAAAGGAAGTCTTTACTATTATAAACAAATGTTCCATTAACAGATTTTTTGCTTCTTTTAAACACATTTTCACCAGTTTTTTTACTATAAATCCAGAAAGCTACTCACTTTAGAGATCATCGTGCGTGTATGTGTTGTTATGCACTTATTAATCGAATGATATAATTTCAGAAATCAAGAGCCTTTTTATACTCAAAAGTAAGTTCGTAAAATCTTTCATTTGCGACAGTTTAATATTACGTAATCAAGCTGAAAACAGGTTCTTTCCAATTTTATCACCTGTTCTGTAACCGGTGCATTCATTTATTTTCTCAGAAAATGTTGTTAATGAAAGGCACCAAGAATGTGTTTTTTAAAAAGCGAAATCTTTAGGCATAATCTATATAATTTTGAAGGAAACTTCTGCATTCAATCGTATTGATCGCCATTAAAATGGAGAAAATCCTCTTTAGAACAAAAATTGCAAACTATATCAATTGACTGAGTCGTAGAAGCAATTACATAGAATGTAGGGGTTCAAAAATAAAATGAAGATTCAACATACTACTAACAAATTATCAGATTACATTCAGGATAAGAATGCTGGGATACATGCTGATCCTGCTCCATAAGGCAATCAAGGTTGTACTCAAAACCAAACTGGCTGATTTTTGTATGTACATATTAACTTCATGAACGCATTGTTTCTATTTTTTGGTTTTTAATTTTATTCTCTATTAGTGTGTGAGTTAATAGAGAATAAAATTAAAAACCAAAAAATGATTTAATATTTGTAAATATGTGAGTACCATGTACCATTCTGTTTAGAAAATGAATAATTTTAATACGGCTGGTGGTTCTTGGTTTCCATAACTAATATATTCTAGGTGCATCATCCTGACATATATATATTAAATAAATATATTGTATCCTACATATTGTAAAACATTTGTTTGAAAAAAAGTAACTATAGAGTTTCTTGTCCGTTCGTCTCCCTAAGAATCTATACCTTTGCGAATGGACACTAGAGTCACATTATTATTTTAACAGTAATTGAAGACATTCAAAAGTTCATTTTACTGGTCTAATTGAAATAAATGTTTTGACTTTGACATATCTTTTTTATAAATTATATTGAACATTTGGTCCTCTTAACCAACGGCTATCGTGTTTGCTAGTTTCATGCACAAGTTTAGACTCTTGAATCTTGAGACTACCTGTCAAAACGTAATTTCTATTCATCAAGTAAAAGTTTGTGACTTGAAAAATCGGACCTAAAGTGTAAACAAATTGCTTAGCTTATTGGCTTCCTTTAGAGATGTAAATTGAAAAAAAAAAAACAATAAGTTTTTTTTTCACAATCTTGAAAAAAACATGAAAAAAAAACTTGGCAATATTGTTGATGATTGTACTTGTCATTTTTTTAAACGTTTTTTAATCTCAGAATAAAACCGCTTTTTTACAACTTTAGCTTCCTTTATGTAGGTATAACAAAACACGGGGGACAAGAAGTATGAATCAAATCTATTTCGGGAACTCTTGTTTCATGAACTTACGAGACGTATTATGTGCCGTCGAGGTTACAAGTTGCTCGACAAGAGAGTCTTCATCATTAAAATAACAATGCTATATGACAAAATATTATATTTAATTTACATTATTCATTATCAGTCACAAAAACCAAAGTTTCTGCACAGCATCCCGCAAGCAATCGTCTAACGTTTCACAAAATGTATGAAAATAAAAAAAAATAAGTACAAACACGAAAACTTACACACTACAAGAAAATATAATACAAAAGATTCTAATGCGTGGTAAAAAATGGAAATGTAAAAAGTTCTATACTAATTTGGGCCTAAGTCCCTATGCAAATTGTGAAACGATTAGGCTGTAAGCAAACTATTCTGGAAGCCGTTCATTGTACGATGTTCATTCGTTGTCGCATTCCGTCCGTGCTTAGGCTAGGTAGTAATAAATAGGTGTCGTCGGTGTGGTCTAGGCTTAGGGTTGGGGGGCCTAGCCGTGGAGAAGAGGGCCATGGCCAAGGGCGGGGGCGACCACGGCGTGGGCCGCGGGGTGCGCTGCGTGACCGCTCCTGCTGACTACCGCGTTGAATCTGGGGGAAGAGTGAGAAACGATTAGCAAGTGTACTTGTTAACTCATATTCGTACCTGCTGGAGCTACATTATATAATGCAGCTCAGGCAGGTACGAGTATGAGTCAACGGAGAAATTTTAACTTTCTGACTACTACTAAAAGACATCTTTACCATGTTATGCATCCATACAGTCGTATATGAGTAGGACGTCGTTCTACTCTCGTGAAGTGAAAACCCGCATAAACCGATTATCCTTTTAATTTTTCTCATAGTATTGCAAAAATATTTGATGATTCTGCATAAACTTCTGGTTATAATAATGCAGTCGGGTTGCTTTAGAGTTCTAGCCAGTAACAAACACAACGTCTGAACAAAAGCAGCCACTGAGATGAGTTCCAAATGACTTCTTCCGCTCTGGGCGGAATGGAAGAAGTGTGAGACTCTTACTCTTACTGGGTCCAGACCTGGCAATGATGATATTCAACCGGCAAAAGATCAGTTTTCATGCTATTTCTAGTGTGGAAATTCACTCCTTACCCATTATGGTCGTCAGCAGAGTAGTTGACGGTGCGCACGGTACCGTCAGGCTCGACGAGAGAGTACTGGCCCTTCACGACATCACCATCGCGCGCTTCCCATTGGCTCTTCTGATCACCGGTGTGGCCGTCAGCGACACCGTAGTTGAACTGGTAACGGGGGTGGGCCTGAAATTCATATTATAAGAGAGAGATATTATATTTGGACATATAAAATCTCTCGGAGGAGCTCGTGGCTAAAGAATAACAGTCGCTCAGATCGATCTTCAAGGTTAAGCAACGCTTGCCAAGATTGGTCTATGGATGGGTGACCATCTTAACATACCGAGTTTCCTCCGTGCTTCGGAAAGCACGTTAAGCCGTTGGTCCCGGCTGTCATTTTTAGATCTTTGGTAGTCGTGACGGATTGTCAGCAGCCAGAAAATCTGACACCAGTCTTACCAAGAAGTACCTTGTTCCCCAGTTATTGGGTTATGGAGGTCTGGTAGGCAGTCGCTCCACGTTAATACTGGTATTCAGCTGAATCCAGTATGACTGGAAGCCGACCCCAATATAGTTGGGAAAAGGCTAGGCAGCTGATGATTATATTTAGAAATACAGGATCTCTATCTTTTTCAACCCGAATCCGCTCAATGTCGAGTGTAATTTCCTTCATTACTCGCCACTCAACACGGTCTGGACTGTTACTTTAGCCAGATCGTTTCTCCACTTGCTTCTGACTAGCCCCTAAAGCTAATACTGTAAGTCAGTTTTTATTCAGATTGTATACATATTATTACACCGTATACTTAGTTATTGGTGTATAAATAAATAAACAATAATAAAAAACATTTATTCAATAACTTAGAGGTATAACATTAAATACAGTATTTCTTAAATTAGTATGATTTTAGGCTGTTAAATTTAATTAAAATAATAACGTAAGAAGATGTCACTGTATAGCTAACCATATAGACATACATACCTACTACACAAACATACAACATTTTCATTCATCACTATGCTAATATTGTATATTAGCAATATTATAGACCAGAAACAACCAAATAAAAGCAGGAAAAGTCATAGTAATTTATCGTATGAGTTTCTCTTTCATAGAACATTGTGAAAGTAATGCATTTTAGATTTCAGTGAAATGGTAGTATAACGAATATATCAAACGTGAATTGTTATTTATGGTATGCTGCTCTTCAATTTATATTACACCAACAATTAATAATTTTAACGTGATTCCGTTAGTTATAAATGGTTTTCTGTCTAAAGAACTATTATTTATTAAGCTATTAATTAGCATAGTTTAAAAAATATTCCTAGCTATTATATATACAGTATGAAATACTACCTCTTTTTTATTGGTCCAGTCCAATCCAATGACTTTTTCCGCTTGGACGGAGTGGAAGGAAATGTCAGGCTCTTACTAACTAAAACCCACCCATCTTTTACGTACTAGGGCCGCGGGGACTCTTTCGAACAAATTACATAGCCCTAGCAGTCACTGACCCTATGGGAGCCCATCTTCATTGCTAACATCTCTTTGAGGCGCGCGTGGAACACAACGCGCCTTCGACCCGGGCCTGGCTATTATCGGATGGCGAGCCACCAATAGCTCGCCATCCGCAGGCCCACGCTTACGGTAGCTGGTAATCGCCCTGCGACTCCCGACACCCGGGGCGTCTTCTTTTGTGGCTGGGGCGTGAGGTTTCTCTCTTCTCGTGAGGTTTACCTCCTCTTTCGCTAGTATTACTTCTTCGCAGAAGGAGGTGAGAACACTTCCCATGCCTCTTCGTTCCGGACCATGGAAGTGAAAGGTCGCCGCCGCCCATCGTCTTAACGAGGACACGGCGTTGCTCCGCCCAAGCAAAGCAGACCTCCACCGTATGCTCTTTCGTGTTGTGTGTGTGTTAACAACAAGTTGATACCTCCCGTAGAAATTGAAGTGAGTACTTCCGTCAGGCGGTAGGTGAGGACGCCGTGACGCTTCTACAAACACTCTTCAAAGAGAGAACTTAACGCCACAATGGCGGTTTGCCCAATATACTACCTACCTATCATATTTTCTACGAAAATCACTCAAAAGTTATTTGCGTGTTTTTGTATAGTTATAAAAAATCTTTTACACTGAAGTATATACATGTTTTCAATTTCGCGATTATTAAAAAAGTTGGTGACCTTACATTAAATATGCATGCATGTAGCCCTATTCTATATCGAAATAAATATGGTGGTAAATCCACTACGACCACAAATAGCCACAGGTCATTTTCTGGCTTATGACATGGAATATTTTCACAATGGATACGGTTTGACTACGACTTGGATCAGAACACATATAACTTCTTATCCCAGTAGTACGTTCAAGTCGGTTATTATTTGACTTTTAATCGCAAATGCAGGTTATAAATACAAAACAAAAACACTCACATATATCTCAACAGGGGCAGCGGCGTGCGCCAGGGCTGGGCGGTATACCGGCGCGTGCGCAACCACGGCGCCGTGACCTGCAAGTGACCTGGCGTTATTACACATACACAAACATAACGTTCCTGGTTTATTAGTATCTGCAGATTCTCAGCTTACTAGGATGAAACAAGAAAACTGTCCAGGAACAGTCAGGTTCTCTTTTATATGGATTGATACGAGCCATAGGGAAATAAATAATACAGGGTCAATAAGAAACAAGAATTTGTTACAATTTGATTTTCCTATAGTGTATAAAATAATATAGTTAGAGTTGAAAACGGTACCTAGTAACATTATCCGTCTCTTTGCCCATAATAAACTACCACGTACAGCTTCTAATATCACTTTCGGAAAATTGATATGATACGGTTTTTTCTTAAAAAAAATATCATTAACAAAAAGCAAACTCAGATTTCGTGCTGATTATTGAAATAGATTCACACTTTTATGAAAATAAGATAATATAGTTCCACATAATGAACCAACATCTCTCATTGCCACTGAAGCATTCATACCCAATCCATATCCCAAAGCGGGCGCCGCAATGGCCGGCGCAGCGTATCCTCCGTAGCCGCCATAACCGTGCGCAAGGGCAGGGGCGCCGAGCACGATGCTCTGTGTGGACAGCGCTCCGTGACCCCCCGCGATAAGACCTGCGCGCGCGACGCCTACCAACGCGCATGCGAATAACACCTGCGACAGGGAATAGGGTTAAGATGTCAATAAGCCAACTCTGTATCAACTACATCCGAACCTATTTTGTGTAGAACCCATTTATATCGTATATATAGTATCTACATAAATGGGTTCTAATTGATAATGACGCTCTTGCTCTTAAAAAAGATTTTTTAAGAGCGTCATTATCAATTAGATTTTTTTTTACTGTTTCTGTACAATTTTGATCAATTTCTAAATTTAACTCTAAAGGTGTTTTTTTAAACAGATTTTTTAAAGATTTATTTCGCCCTCTCATTTTCATGTAATGCAGATATTACTACACAAAAACACGATAAGTTAAACATCGCTCCAAATAAAATGAACCCATATTTCGCCTTGAAATCGTGTTTTCCTCAGAACTTTTTATTGCCAACTATTTTTTTCATTATTTTTCAAAGCTCAAAAATTAACCACCAGCTGACTGCTGACTAATACCGTAAGCTCACAAAACCACAAAAAAAGAACATTTGTGTCACCAAGCACTCATAAACTCAAAATCACTATACCTTAGCGAACATTGTATTTTTGTCTAAGTTCAAACGGTACGTCACTCTAAGCACTAGGGCTAGTTGTGTGCCGAATTCTAAGATACCAGGCGTTTATATAGAGGCTGTATGTCCTATAGATACAGGCTAGGGTCCCATTCGGGCGTGTCGCAGGAAACTGTGTGTAGCTACACGTATGTGGCGGTGGGCGCTGCCGCAAACTAGATCGGTGGCATAAGCTGGATACGCCTGCCTTTTGTTTCTGATAGAGTTACGCATGTTAACGGTTTTCTCATCACTCCTGAAAGGACATCTTCATGACTGCCAAAAAAGGTCCTAAGTCATGTTGGGCTTAGATTTAGATATTCCTAAGCATCGTAACAACGATCGGTTCTCTGCTGTTCAGATCCTTCTGGGAACTGTAACCCTTTTTAACCGACTTCTAAAAAAGGAGGAGGTTCTCAATTCGGATGTTTGTATGTTTTTTTTTTTAATGTTTGTTCGCGCATAACTTCGTCGCTTGTCAACCGATTTGAAAAATTCTTTTTTTGTTGGAAAGGGTATACTTCTCAAATGGTCCCATGAAAATTTTATCGAAATAAACGAAGAGGTTTTCGAATAATCTAAAAAAAATATCTACATTGTCTACATTGACGACCTCTTAGTTTACTCTGCAAAGGAGCAGTTCGTTTTTTTTACACCAATGTGATTGGTTCGTTTAGTTAGGGGAGGGGAGGGGGTGTAGGTACCACTAAAAAGTGAAAAATAAAAAAACTTTTTAAACACCGAGTTCCGAAATTAAAGTTATTTTGCACTTTTTTATTTTTTGTGTAAAAGTCGGTTGGATTTTTTTTGTAAAAAGTTTTTAAAAAAACTCTCCCGTTTTCTAAGAAATCAAGATTAGAAATTAGCTGTTAAGTCAGTGAAGGATGCAGGATAGCAAAGTACCTAAATTTGATAAGTCGACCAGCCTCTAGAAATGGACCATTTATTCCTATTAAAAGATGATTAAGATTTTATATTCTTATTGAAATAGAACTAGATTATTCCTGAAAAATTGCCAAGATTCATGTATTTCCTTTTTGAAAATAACATGTCTTATCCATACAAAACTCGCGCGCACAGTTCAAAGCGTACTGCGCTAAGAATTGGTATCAGAATAGTAAATAAATACATTTATAGTGCCACATAGTTGTATCTACTGTACATTCTGTACAAAATAAATTAATCTGAAGCACGCTATGTAGGTACCTTATTGAATTACTGTATTTTAGACAGTCAATTTTATTCAGCTACCTACATACTTCTTGCTATTGTTGAAATGACTGGTACTGTAGTCAGGAATATTGGACTGTAAATTATAGTAGGTTTTTGACACTTTATCAATAAATTTTAGGGTCTTTATCACCCGCCTGTAAATTGCATGATTGCTTTAATACAGGGAGTTCCAGAAATGCGTGGTCCAATTAAAAGGGTGGTGTTTGGTATCTATACTAATATTATTAAGAGGAAAGATTTGTACTTTTGTATGTAATTAATAAACTCAAAAACTACTGGACCGATTTCAAATATTCTTTCACCATTTGAAAGCTACATACACCCTGAGTAACATTTTATCCCCCTATTCCCACGAAAACAGGAACTACGCGGGTGAAACCGCGGGGCGCTTCTAGTCTGCTATATAGCCAAGAAAAAATAAAATACTATTTTAACTTCACCTTAAAAAACGACTATACAGTTCTAAAAAATCACTATTCAAGCAGTTTGATGCAATTGCTCGCATCAAATCTGTGATTGAACTAAAATGAACGCTACAAACTGCATCAGATTGCACAATGATATTGCTTGAAGTTTTTAGGTCGGGTTCGGAAAAGCTTTTTTTTTAAATTTCCTCTTAAACAGATACAGAACACCACTGACCACGCATTTCTGGAACAACCTGTAGTTGTAAACGTACCTCATATCTACTATATACTAAGTAAGACAACATTTCGTTTTAACAAATTTAAACAAGCAAGAATCAACAGTTATGATTCTTGCTTGTTTCCCGTCTTCATTTTGTTTAATTTTCTTATATTTCCAGCAAATTTTACAGTGATTAGAATCACCCAGAGTCATCTAAGGTAAAAAGGAAATGGTGAAAGACTATATTATTGTGTGTAATATCCAGTACGGAACGTAAAGACGCGCATTATATTGGTAGATACCTGTTCAAGTCGCTTCCTCTGATGTTTTCAACGTAAGATATGCCGCTTTAAAATTCATAAGGCATTGTTATCTGCAGATTTCATTGTGCCAATCTTGAAATGTGAAGTAAGTTGAAATGCATGTTCTGCTTAAGTGTTTGAACCATAAGCAGATATTTTTGTTGATGTGGTAAAACGCACACATGAACTGATATCGAAGATAGATGATATCGTAGTAACTACTAGGGAAAAAACTAGTTTATATTAAATATTAATAAGACATGTTACATTTATTTATCTTCGATATTACAACGTATTTATGACTTGCTGAAAAAACTTTTTGGTCTAAAATGGGTGTCCAAATGGCGCCTGTCCATAATAGAAGCATGAACTGATTGTGACCGTAAATAAGGGCATGAGAAAATTGGTCAAATAGACAATTTTAGTAATTGTGTGTTAGTTGAACATTGTCTTACACGATTCGAGCCGAATCAGGCGAGAATTGTGTCGAAATATTATTTATCGATAAATACCTTGAGTTGAAAAGATTTGATTTCTGTGAATAAGCTCGGAGAAACAATTACTAACAGTTGCTACAGCTAATTTAGGTTACCTTAATATTTCTAAGAGTTAAGACCAACTTTAAACGACACACTTTTCTCTAAAGTTTCCTCAAGGACTTGTTGTTGAATTTGATATTATTTTTGTAAGTAAAGAACCTTAGTACTGTAAAAAATTGCTTTGCAATAAACACATGAGACGCCCCGAGACGACCTCTTATCGAGAATACATACAACGTAAATCACATAAATGTAAGACAAGTAAAAAGGTGCAATAGTGAGATATGATAATGCCAGTATATGTGCGCTTGACATAAAGGCATTTTATACGCCCCCGCTATCTTGTTATGGGATGTGCACTTGAGTTGATAATGGAAGTGGTATTAAGAGGATAGATATTATACGGCATTTTTTTATAAACCACTCTTTTAAAGGATGAAAAAAAACTTTTGTTTTTAATTGAAATTTTTGTTTCGATAGTAGCCGTAAAAAAGTGGTCAGAAATATGAAAACATGTCTTTCAGAAATGTGTCTGACTTAATTTTCAAATAGAAGTTGGTAAGTACAATATTCTACAGTAAATAAGTTTTATTTGTATAGAAATGGACAATTATAAACACGCACATACATACATATATATACATACATATATATACATACATATATAAAAAGGGACACAGGAAAAAATAAGTGGGCATCGCTCTCTATGGTAAATGTTTAGAATGTGTAAAAAAGTCGTCAAATATTTTATCAGTTAATAACAGTCAATGAATCACTACAAAGGCATTTGTATTTGCATAGTCCAAAAATAGCTCTCAAACTAGTTAGCACTGAATTAAAATTAGATCTACTAGCAAACCACACTGCATTTATTAAGGTGTGGTTTCTGTATCACACTTATAATGTAAAAAGAAAGTCAAGAATGTTATGATAATATTTACCTAGTATTAATTTTTACTTGGTGCTATTACCCAGCAGAATGACACGACAGCGTGACAATGCACCATCATGTTACCATTTTTCATATAAATAATTAGAAGCGTGAAGAATGCTTATTTAGCAAAGCCTGACGTTCTAGACAAGTGATATTCTGTCAGCTGTAGCAGAGCGAAGGCTATTTTCAAAACATTAAAAATATATTTGATTGACAAACGATGTCGAAATATCACATCATGATCATTCTGTTATAATGATGTACTTCGAAAATTGCATTCGTTAATAGAATGGTACTTTTTCTAGAGCCAGGAATCTTTATTCAACGCTCTTCGAATACATCACAGTATGATGATAGTCCAAGGACTTATTTGAAAACCTACAAATTTATTTTATTGGAAGTTCCTTACCGTTTTGTACGGACTTGGCTTGGATGGCTAGGCGAAATATTGTGTAAGAATTTTTCAGCACGAGTTTTGTCATGACTCACTTTGGTCTACACTGTCATCCATTGCCCGTTTGCTATTGGCTGTGCCCAGTCATAGGTGCGCGAAACCAATTATTATTACGATTGTATGTACTGATGTATAATGCATTAGATAAATTGAATGATGATGTCGACGGTTAAAAGGAAGTAGGGCATAAGCGACATTTTGGTCAAAAATGAGTTATATATGCCATCCTACGTAAAATTTTCCGCTCTTTCGAATGCGCTTACTCTCATGGCTCTACGATGAGTTTTTTGGCGTTTATGCCCTAGCAAAAAAAATCGTTTTCATAGTATTAGTTTTCGTAACCGACGAAAATTCAAGTAATTTTTGCTACAAAGGTGCTTGTGCCCCTTCAAAAATGATTTATTTTGTGTTTGTTGTCGGTAATGCTTTTTTACTTCATAAGGGTGTCGAGCTTTCGGTTGTTTATGCCTTTTAAGCTTTTCCCTCACAAAGTACAAACGTTGTTTATAGCCTACTTCCATTTCGTAATTTAACATAGCTATGGCGCTTGTACCCTATATACGAAATTCATTTTCATATTACTCTGTCAGTTATACCCTATTACCATTCAGTACTTTATGGAAGCTATGCAGGTTATGTTCTATTACCTAAATTTATTTTAATATCACACTGTTGGTTATACCTTACTTCCGCGTACAATATAAATACAGTTTTGTCGATAATATCTTATTACTTAAATTAAATTAGATATCATGGTGTCGATTATAACCACATTATAACCCACTTCCACGTTCTACAATCATACTTATACGTCACTTATACTACAATACCCAATAAGCTTTTTATTATTTACTATTATGTTTGTTACCTTTTTAAATGTTAATATTACGGATACATACCAAGTGTTCGTAATTAATTCTTAAGTTCCCTACCTGCTAGCTGCAGTATTAGCTACCTACCCATCATCATCATCATCAGTCCACTGCTGGACATAGGCCTCTCCAATTGCACGCCACTTAGATCTATTTTCGGCTTCTCGCATCCAGTTTCTGCCAGCCGTCCTGCGCAAATCGTCACTCCACCGTGCGTCTCGGCAAACGTAGTGTAGAACGTCCTACATTACGTTTGTCGAGACGCGGTCTCCACTCTAGAACTCGTTTACCCCAACGGTTGTCGGTTAATATGGCCAGCCCACTGCCACTTCAGCTTACTAATCCGGTAGGCTATATCGATGACCTTGCTTCTCTGACGGATCACCTCATTTCTGATGCGATCCCTCAGAGACACACCGAGCATAGCCCTTTCCATAGCCCACTGAGCGACTTTAAGCTTGTAGACCATACGAGCCGTCAGTCTCCACGTTTCTGCTCCGTATGCCATGGCGGGTAGGACGCACTGATTGAAAACTTTCGTATTTAGGCATTGTGGAATCGACGATGTAAAGACTCGACGTAGCTTCGCAAACGCTGCCCAGCCTAACTGAATTCTTCTATTCACCTCGCCCTCAAAGTTGTTTTTACCTAACTGCAATGTCTGCCCGAGGTACACATATTTTTGAACAACTTCAAGAATTGCACCGTGAATCGCAATCGGTTCCGGTAGAACATTTTCGTTGAACATGACCTTGGTTTTATCCAAAGTCAAAGTCAAAATGTTTACTGCGAAACAATGTTGATGTTACAGAAAAGTCAGCCAGATCATTCAGCATCTGTTGTAGGTCCTGCAGCGTTTCTGCCATGATGACGATATCATCTACAAATCGCAAGTAAGAGATGTATTCGCCATTGATGTTAATGCTACGTTCGTTTCAGTTCAGCGTCTTGAACATATCCTCCATTACATTAGTGAACAATTTCGGGGAAATAACATCCCCTTGTCTCACTCCTCGATGCAACGGTATGGGACTTGTTTGCTGATTCTGTACTTGAACGGACATGGTGGCGGCCTCGTAGAGACATCTTATCACTTGGATGTATCGCCAGTCTACTTGGCAGCGTTGCAGGGACTTCAGAACAGACCAGATTTCAACCGAGTCAAAAGCCTTTTCATGATTCACAAATGCTAGACACAGGGGCTGATTATACTCTTCGGTCTTCTGTATAATCTGCCACACTGTGGATGTGGTCTATGCGGCCGTATCCACTCCGAAACCCAACCTGTTCTGGTAGTTGGAATTCGTCGAGCTTTCGCGCAAGACGGTTCATAATCACTCTTGAAAACAGCTTATAGACGTGACTTTGAAGGGATATGGGTCGATAGTTCTTCAGTAGGGTCTTGTCTCCCTTTTTGAAGAACGGAGTAGAAGTGTGGTTATCTTAACCACACTTCTACTCCACGCCTCTGAAATTCTCCCTTCAAACAGGACAGCTTTAAACAGCTTCTGGAGCTCCCTCAGTATGGGTTTACCTCCAGCTTTCAGCAGCTCTGTGGTAACGCCGTCTTCTCCAGGGACTTTTCCATTTTTAAGCTGCCCAAGAGCGATCGCGATTTCGCCAATACTGACTTATTTATTTATTAAAACTTTACGCACTAGTAAAAAAAAAATCTTTACAAAGCGGACTTAATGCCATAGGACTTCTGGCAGGTCTTCGGTTAAATGGCGTGTCAATGTGGCTCTAGAACCCTCATTTTTGGGATCAGGACGAGATGCATGCGATGCGTATAACCGGCTATAGAAGTCCTCCACTTCCGAAAAGACTACTGGCTTCAAAGAAACAACTTCTCCACTTGCTGTGGTCAACTTCATCAGGTGGCTTTTCCCAAGAGACTGTACGAACACCTTTGACCCCCGATTCTGCTCGATTGCTCTTTCAACCGAAAGAGCATTGAAGCCCCGGAGGTCCTGTCGTACGTGCTTGTTGATCTCTCAGTTTAGAAATCGCTTTGCCGATGAAGTGACGGGTGGGCTTTCACGTCATTCCTTCATTAGCCCTAAAGTCCCTTCTGAAAGCTTGAACTTCTTGCCCTTACGCTGCATATCACAGAATCTCGTACCCTTTTCCCTGAGGATCCGAGTCACATTTTAGAGGTTCTGGTTTACGTCTGTTGTGGTTTCCACGGCAGCGAATCGGTTTTCCAGGTTTGCCTGGAACGTTTCAGATCATGCCATGGTTTGGAGCAGAGTTGGTCGGAGTCTGGACTTCATCAGACGGACACGTTCGACCTTGAAGTTAATATTCAGAGAGCCTCGGACAAGTCGGTGATCGCTACAGGTATTGAACCTATTGATCACGGAGACGTCTCTGAATATATGCCTCTTGTCATTCATGATGAACAAACATGAGATCGACATCTCATGTTTGGTCATAGTATCGGGGCTTTGCCACGTCCACTTCCTTTGGGTCTGTTTCTTGAAGGAGTTAATAAAGAACAACCCCTCCCGTTCGAGGAAGTTGACGTGGATTTGCCCCCTATGATTTCTGCTTCCAAATCCATGGTATCCTATTACCTATTCGCAGCAATACTGTACTCCCACTTTGGCATTAAAGTCAACATGACAACGATGTACTATGTCTTTGTAGTGAAGTGGAGGGCTCTCGATATGTCATCGAACATATTTTTCACTTCGTCGTCCGAGTGTGTCGCCGAGGGTGACACCATAAGGTGTTCTCCCCCCTTCTTCGGACTTCACTCAACCCTAGTGTTTGCCACCTAATTTTCCCAAGTTTCACCTCGAGCGTCAGATGCGAGTCAAGCCGTAGCGTGCGTCGCCAGGGTTAGTTTCAGTTTATGGTGATGGTGGCCTCCTGTAGCCCGGAGATTCTTGGCACCCCCCGCCCCGCCGTTACCGTGGTCGCCACCATGACCAGGAATAGCGGGACCGCCGCGAACTGGAGGCCGTGGCTTTTTGTTGTTCTGCATTGGAGGTATTTGCCCATAATCGCCACGCTGGGCAGGCGGGTTGGCTACCTAACCACCACTCCTTTTTAAGTAGCTTTGATTTTTCCTTATTGAAAACATAAAAAATGTCTTTTTTTATTTAAAAAAATCCTACTATCCGCTTGTTAGTAAATAGGTAAGTAGGTGACATGAAAATGTCTATAATGACGAACTATCATCTTTGAAATCTACTATTTAGTGTAAATTAGAATCACTTAAACGGGTAGGCTATACTGAAACAGGCCCCTAAGACTAAGGATCCTTAGTCTTTTTGTATGAAAATCGACTCCCTAATACTTTTAAAATACTTCACCCTATTTTACGAGTTAGGAACAAAATCACAGTGTAGTGTAATACCCGTTTTAGCTCTTATCCTGATGAAGGATCGTGTTGGTTGCGCTACTTCATTATTTTTGGGGTGTCTTTTCATCCATATTTCCATAGACTCACGCAATGCCAAATGTTGATTATCCTTCTTTTCCTTTGCTTTCAAGCGACATTGTGCGTCACTAATGTCTTATATCCTGGTATTGTTTTGAAAGCCGACTGTTTCTTGTGCTCTATTAGCTTCCATACAACCACTGTGAAAAGTACCTTATCCTTCTTTTCCTATAACATTTATTGAACTGTCTAGTCTCTTATACCCTTTTACCTTGCTGTGTGAGAAATCAGTATGTCGCTTAGGCTTCTTATCCTTTAATATTTTACTTTGTCATTTGCATCTTATGCCATATTTCCTCATTAGAAAATTAAAAGCTATTGTTATAAGCGACAAAAACCACTTTAAATAGCGTCAAATCACTAAAACTAAAAATACTGGTAAATGCTCCATTTTTTTCTGATTTTATAACTGTTTTAGTTTTCACGATATCTTAATAAATAACAAAATTACGTCAGTTTTTCTAAAATTTAAAACTTTGAACGGCTCTCCTGAACATTTCACTTTTTGTCGCTTATACCCTATTTCCTTTTAACCGGCGATGTTTATTTTCACAACGAAATTTTCTCACATTCATTCAACTACGAAATTAACTTCGTTCCAGCCGAGTGTCCCACGACACTCACGAATATTTTATTTTTTTACTTAGCATAAGCATAATCATCCTTTTAACGTTCCCACTGCTGGGACTCATCTAAGCTGGTGAGATGTTTACAGAATCGCACTGCAGTAATCACGTTTTTAATCATAAAAAATATTCATTTCAGATTGAATCGCAAGATACATATAACATAATCAGCCTTTTAATGTTCCCACTGCTGGGACACAGGCCTCCTCTCTAGGAGTTGGAATAGGTCGTAATCTACCACGCGGCATCTTATCATAATTGAAACTCATTGCCTAGATAAAACGAATATATAAAACGCTTGCAGCTCGCACAGTAAAACCGCACCTTAATCACGGCGTGAGCGTCTACCGCATAGTCTCGGATGTCAAGTGGCGGTGACTCATCTATACGAGATCATTGACCTCACCGCGGTTATCTCAAGCCTCATTGGGCAATGTGGGCAACAAGACCGGTGCCGCGGTGTATATCTGTATACTTACCCACTAAATGCGCCAGTTTACACGATGTCGCAAGTTGAACGAGTTTTTACAATTATTTGCATACGTGATGACGATTTAGTCTTGTGAAATTGTTTTGCATACTTGTTAGGCCCGTAGGCGTGGTATCTTGCAGTTGATGGAGAAAAGATAGTGTTTTGACAAGACGTGTGATATTATGAGCGAAATGTTGTAAGATTAAGATATAAACTATTAGGTTTACCGTCCCCAGCCGATAACCTGACTACCTTTTGTAGGTAGCTGTTTTCCTTGTATTTCGACACAACTGCTGAAAGCACATATCACCTACATATTCCAGTTTCTATATTATCTATACAATGAGCTATAGCTATTGTCTTTCATAAATTATCTAAAGCAATTACATAGTAACATGGTTATACTTAACGCCGGTCGAGGCAAGTGGCGTAGTTACCTATTCCATTTTTCATTGTCAAAGTCTTTTCCTCAATATTTTCTTCAGCTTCTAAATCAAGTCTCAAATTATGCATGCACGGGCATTTGTGATACCCAAGCAAGGCCAATAACTGAATTTATCAACGTTCAATGAAATTGTTTTATTAAGTTTCAGCGCAAGCATTTATGTATCTTGCGATTTAATCTGAAATGAATATTTATTATGATTATAACGTGATTACTGCGGTACGATTCTGTAAACATCTCACCAGATTATACTTCACGCTCACTTCACATAAACAGATTCACAGTGGGAAATGTCACCAGCTTAGATGAAGTACACATGAAGTGAGCTGTGAATCCATACAAACAGGAAAGAATTATACTTCACGCTCACTTCACATAAACAGATTCACAGTGGGAAATGTTGACAGAATAGATCAACTTCTATTAAAGCTGTTTGTACACGTATGGATAGTTAGCGATGCAAATCGCTGAGAATTGAGAGAATTGCATGTTAAGTGACGACGCTGATTTTTCACTATTCATATCGATACAATTCCCTGCAATGTTCTTATTAATAAATCATAAAATTTTACATACGTGTTCTTTAGCGATTTGTTACTGCATGGGGGCTTTGCCCTATAAATCATATTGATTGAGTAATTTGTCTCACGATACATGAAAGCAGGTAGTTTGTATGATAAGTGGCGCCAGGAGTTATATCATATAGACTACATCAATTTATAATGGCTTGATATCTACACTAATATATTAAAGAAGAAAGATTTGTATTTTTGTATGTAACGAATAAGCTCAAAAACTACTGGAACGATTTCAAAAATTCTTTCAACATTAGAAAGCTACATTCACCTTGAGTAACATAGGCTATTTTAACCCTATATTCCCACGGAAACTACGCGGGTAAAACCGCGGGGCGCTGCTAGTATATTATAAGTGATGCGCCAGCTATACAGGGTTATTTGTAAAACACCAACAACCTCTTAAGAGGTAATTTTACTCATCATTATGAACAACTTTTACTATGAGACCAAACCTGAAATCGCGAAAAAAATCAGCTGTTCCTTACATTTATGTTCGTACTAGAAGCTGCCCGCGACTTCGTCCCCGTGGAATCCCCGATTTTAAAACATTCTTTATCGCTGCTCCGCTCCTATTGGCTTAAGCGTGATGATATATAATCCACAGCCTAAAGCCTTCCTCGATAAATGGTCTATCCAACCCAAAAAGAATTTTTCAATTCGAACCAGTAGTTCCTGAGATTAGCGCGTTCAAACAAACAAACAAACAAACAAACAAACAAACTCTTCAGCTTTATAATATTATTATAGATTATAGATTATAGATAACTCGTCAAAATGTAGGGGACAGCTGATTTTTCAATGACCTCTTAAGAGCTTGTTGGTGTTTTACAAATAACCCTGTATATTTTGTAAGCGATCTACAATAGTGTCTAAGTGAATAGTAATGTTGGATCGTCAAATCAATCAAGAGGTTAATTGCCAGCAATTTAGAATACCTCAGAAATGGCCAGTGACCTACTGACTGAGTCTGCAATAAAAGACAAAATTGAAAATTTTGAAAAAACCCACGACGTTAAAAACATAATTGAAAAAGAATAAAATAATTAATAAAAACCCCCGACTTACAAAATTAATGTAACCTAAGAATATCAGTCAGGGCTGCCATTCAATGAGCTAGTTTGCAGATAGTGAAGACAGCCCCCGTCGGATATTCTTAGGTTACATTAATTTTGTAAGTTTTTATTAATTATTTTATTCTTTTTCAATTATGTTTTTAACGTCGTGGGTTTTTTCAAAATTTTCAATTTTGTCTTTTATTTCAAACTTTTTAGAGAGAATTTTATTATGAACCAGCAGCGCCCCCTGGTGAGTTGTCACCGTAACACCTATCCAAGAACATGCACCAATCAAACCCGAACACATCATTGAAAAATACATCAAAATAGGAGAAGTTTTGTTTTTTTGCATAAACATGTTTAGTGCAGCGCCCCCTGGTGAGTTGTCACCGCAACACCTATCTAAGAACATGCACCAACCAAACCCAAACCCATCACTGAAAACTATATCAAAATCGGAGTAGTTTTGTTTTTTTTTGCAAAAACATGTTTACTGCAGCGTCCCCTTGTGAGTTGTCACCGTAACACATATCTAAGAACATGCACCAATCAAACCTTAACCCACCACTGAAAACTGCATCAAAATTGGAATAGCAGTTGTGAAGATAAATGGCAACATTGGTTTGCCCAAATATCCCTGACTGCAGCGCCCCCTGTTGAGTTGTCACCGTAACACCTATCTAAGAACATGCACCAATCAAATCCGAACCCATTACTGAAAACCGCATGAAAATCGGACTAGTAGTACTGGAGATAAATGGGAACATTGGTTTGCACAAACAAACATCCTCTCACCCCAAACGCATACACTGTCTCCGTTCCGTCGTGGGAATAAAATAAAATTATTCAGTTTTTGTTGCTCATGTTTAAGGGGTTCCATACCCAAAAGGTAAAACGGGACCATAGGGTCCCGTTTTACCCTTTGGGTACGGAACCTGTCTGTCGGTCTGTTACCAGGCTATATCTCATGAATGGCTATAATCAGACAGTTGAAATTACCACAGATGATGTATTTCTGTTGTCGATGTAACAACAAAAAATATTAAATATCAGAATGAAAAAAATATTTAAGGGGGCTCCCATACAAATAATACAATTACAGTTTTTGCTCGATATTGATAACGGCCACAGGTTGACGCTTTTTTTTAAGGCTGGCTCCCATACAACAGACATCTGCTGTTTTTTATATATAATGGTTCGGAACCCTTCGTGCGCGATTTATACAGATTTTCCTTTGTTAAAAAAAGTTTTACGATCCAATTAGTATTTTGCAAAAGGCTGTATTGATTTCGTTTAACTTCCTACACTTTAAGTCTCTGATCTGTTTTAGATACTGTCAAATATCCTTTATCCTATATAGCTTCTTATTTTCATTATTTTTGGTAAGCAGATTAACAGTTCCAAATTTTCCTCAAAAATTATTAATAATATGATCAAATATTATTATCAGATGAAAGATTATCTATTCTTTCATCTGATAATAATATTTGATCCTTATCTTATGAATACCGTAGGATTTCTCAAATAACTAAACCTGTGAATAGGTACCTTCATTCCAATACCTTTAGCAGAAATTACCCTATAATTAAGTTATTTAGTACAACATTAGACGTAGTGTAAAGTTGTGCAAGCCATTCATCAAACATGGCGCATAGGCACCCACGCTCATATGTAACTGGATTCCTATGAGAGTTATATTGAATTACTCGCGAAATATTTGTAAATCAATAGCTCGCCTTCGATGAAAACCGATATGCTTTGAGAAATAGACAGTTGAAGAAATGTATGTATGAGCATTCAATTTGCCAAGCAATCTATTGAGTATTAGCTGAAATCATATTTTAAGTTTTGCAACGATTTGTGAGTTTTACAAGTATAGCTTGTCAGTACCCAGTGGCGTGCAGTGGTTCGAGTTGGGTAGGCCAGAAAATAATGTCCAAAAAAACACACCACATTATTCAGGGTTGACATGTGATGCTTTTTTTTTTAAATAGCCTATTAAAAAAAGAAAAAACTCATTTCATTAAAAATCAACCCTGAATAATGTGGTTATTTTTTTAAATTTATTTGGACATTTTCTCTGGCCTACCCTAACTCGAACCACTGCACGCGCCTGTCAGTGCCCACTCATGGAACTATTGTCAGAATCATGATTATTAATCTTATAAAAACCTTTTTTGACAAGGCGTTATTCAAATTGATTATAAGAGAGGTTTATGTTTCAGTTATCATCACCATCAGAATAGCTTTTCGTCCTCATTTAAATGCTAATATTTTAAATAAAAGTATCACAAACGGAAATATTAGTAAGGACTACTTAGCATAAAACCATTAAAACAAGCCTATAGTACCAAAAAGACCTCGTCTAACATGTCCTTAACACATATGCATAATACATTTTAAATTAAATTCCAACATCACAAGTCGATCTATCACTACAAGTAACTAAATTATATAAATAGCTAATGCAATAATGTTTTACAGTTGATCTATTTGATATATTAAGTTCCATTAGGTAATTTGCAAGTACCTAAATGAAATTAGTAAGCGTAATTTAAATGCTTGGCAATTTATTATTGCAGATCATATAGCATATTTTAGCACTTTTCAATTTGTAACGTGCAAGACGAAAAAAGATTTTGAGAAGAATTAAAAAACTCTTCTTTTCAGGTATATTTTTACCCTTTTTAGGCTACTCTAGCAGTTGCGGAATTTGTTCGAAAGAGTCACCGCGGCCCTGGAACGCAAAGGGCACAAGAAGGAACACGGGTGGGTTTTAGTCAGTAAGAGTCTGACACTCTCTTCCGCTCCGCCCAGAGCGGGAGAAGTCATTTGATGATTTCCCATCCAAAAAAAAATAAATAAGGCTACTCTACCAGCATCAATGACGACATAAGAAAAAAATCTAAAGAAGCGAATATTTTACGCCAACAAAAAGAATCGCAACGCCATCTAGCCCGCCAGCTGCGAACTAATTACGAAATCCTACATCGCGGTATCAGAGTTTACCGTGCGACTAAAACATGTATATATCTAAATACCCGAATATCAAATATCGGGCAGTTGCCGGACCCAACAACCGTCCTATCGGAGGATTCTCCCTTTTCTATGGAGGCTTGCGGCACTACTATTTGTACCGCATCCCTCCATACAACTAGAAGAATATTATGTTGAAGGCATTAGTGGTCGTAGTAAAAACTGTCTACGATATCGATCGATCAAACCAGCGTGATGATTATGAAGCGAAGGCTGTATTTAGGATGAATTTCACAACTATTTGCTTGTATTTAAGTAAATTATATGTGATTATTTCAATCCGTCTTAAAACCAAGGCATTTCATAGTGAAACTGCTGTCACTCACTTTTTACAGAAAGTGCAAACAAATTATGAATTGCTAAATTATATTTTCAGATCAGATCCCAGTCTTGATCAAAGTGCACGACGGCTTTCAAAGTCTGGTTCATAATCTATTATAGGTAGGTATTATAAGCACCAATATAATTCACTCGTGTCAATCTCAATATAGATTTCGTAACTCAACTTGTCAGACACGACTTTATTATTCGTGGACCTGATAGATATGAATTTGCAATATTGTTATGTAAAACCGATTGGCAAAAAGTTCTTAGAAAAATTGAATGAGAAAAATCTGTAAGGAGCGCGTTATTGCAAAACTATTCATGAAGACGATTCCAGTTCATTCAATTTTAACGGCCACATAGGTATTCTTTCATATGCAGCTATAGGGTGAATAGCTGAAAGGAAACACCAAAATATCGACGAAAAAGGGTGAACACTGTTGCGGAATTTGTTTGAAAGGTCACTGCGGCCTTGGAACGCAAAGGGCACTAGAAGGACGACGGGTGGGTTTTAGTCAGTAAGAGTCTGATACTCCCTTCCGGTCCACCCAGAGCGGGAGAAGTCATTTGATGATTTCCTATCCAGAAAAAAAGAGGCTGACGACTTATAGAGGAGTATGGAAATAGAAGGTACAAAGAGATCTGGCTAAGATATGTAATGATGATTTAGATCCCAGTCTGATATCAATTACCAGAATATGTTGATACAATTTGCAGATCCATTTCTTCGTTGTTTAGAATGCAATGCCGAGGCAATGGCCGTAGGCACGCTTCAGATGGTACTGGACATCCGATGGACAATCTACAAGTTCCGTCACTTTATTCACTGCCCGTAAAAAAAATACTTCCTCTACCGCTTCATGCAAAATGAACACAAATGCGGCATACTCATAGCATAATATTTTACAACAGTCCCCAAGCATAAAAATCACAAACATAAATAAAGCAAACGTAGTAAAAAATATGTAAATGGTTTTTTTTTTTCATTTTATCGATCGCTTACGTTAATTATCTTTTCAATTTCACTAAAGATATTTCTTTCGACATTATTTATGGAAGTGCCGCAAACATAGATGTTGAAATTTTTATGCTGGACTTATTCTAAGGAATTTCGTGTGAATATTTTGAAGCAAATGAGTCTTATGATACAAATACAGAAATCGGAAATATTATATTTTGATAAGTACTTTCAGAGTAAAATACATTTTAGTGACAACGGTAGAATGAAGGAATATTTCTACAGTAAATATTTGTTCTAAATATATGGGCATTAAAGTTTTGTGACATTGGAATTATCTTTGAATAGTCGGGATTACACTTTTCATTCAAATTAAGGCAGGTGAGACTAGTAGCGCAATCTATCGCTGCTCGACTATATTAAGCACGTAAATTAAGATATTTTAGATGCCGATTGGTATTTAAAATACCTAAATTATACATGTAAATATAGTCGAATACCTACTCTAAATTCATTTTAAAATTTATTCATTGTAGCGTAGGTAGGTACTAACTAAGAATATTAAAAAAATTGGTAAAAAAAAGAAATCATTAGTGGTCGTTCTAGGCTACAAAATTGCCAAGTAATAAACTTTAAACCCTACATGCTCAATGTACTGTGGTCTGACCTGTAACTTAATCTTAATTTTGTCGGTCTATCAAGTTTCCTCAGGAACAAGATTATGCCTTGCAGTTGCAAAACCTGATAGTAGAACTGACAGTTAAAAGCGAATTAAATACATGACTACCGGATTTAACTAATTATGTAATTCACAGTAAGACATTTGTCCGTACTTAGGACAACATTGTAGGAAAAACTTAAAAATGGTTACTGTTTGAATTGCGATGCCAATCATTAATGGGTTGTGTAGATCTCCTACGAAAACAATAAAATATTATTATTTGGTTGTTATAATGTAACAAGGACGAACCTATTAAAATTTCAGTAGTCTAACTTTAGAACAAATATATAAGTATATTTAATTATAAAATAATTACAATTAGTTTTGTGTAAGAATTTCATGTCCTAATCGAGACAAATACCTACGTAATTGGATTCCAATCTTTTAATTTGTTAATAAGCCACAAAAGCTTGATTGTTAAAACATAACCAAATATCGAAACTTTCACACTCGTAAATTAGGTTTATTTTCGAACATAACTGTTAAAGGGTATTTGTTCTTAATTAATGATAGTTAATTAGTTAAAATTGAAGTCTCATCAACAAAATTTGCACAGAGATTTGGGTAGTATGCAGATAAGTACGTGAGGATGGCGAAACAGGAAGTCTTTCAACCTGCAAATGCAAATCATAACACCGTAGAGTACTAACTTAATTTATTTAATTGCACACGATCAACCGACAGGGCATTTTAAATTCTTGTAATACTTGATATAAGTACCTATACTATCTAGTTGTCTAGTAGCTTTATTTAACCGCAAAGAGTAAAAAGCTACAGCTTAAAACTATCTGATTACAGCTTTATTACGTTTTTTTTGTGATATTATATCTTTGGCCAAGTTTTTCATATGAAAATGATCAAACGCTCGCTAACTCTTAGTATAAGTCGAAAGATTCATCAATATCGACTGAAAGTTTCTGTTTTCTTTTTCCGCAAACGAGAGTTTAACCTGTATGTACACAAACTACCCATAAAATATTCCCAATATTAGCTGAAAGCTACTATTGGGAATACTTTGACAGTTTGTTCTGAATATGGGTAAGTTACGTTACCACGCCACTATAGTTATATAGTCGTACAAAAGTCAATCTGCACACAGCCTTACCGTTTGGGCTTTGTAAATTTTTCATAAGTTTGTATAGCTGTCTTATGGAATGATTTGTAGCACCTGATTGCTGTAAAAGGAAATTGGTAATCAACGAACGGATCAATGCTAGACATTTTTTCCCACCTAGTTTGTCAGATGACACAGTGGGAATACAATTTTTTGTTTAATAACTGTCATATATGTAATGTGGCAATGCCGCTCTTTGGGCACATTACCAGTCGACAGTGGAGTGATTGACCGAAGCGGAGGAATTATTATTTAAGTAATAGGTTTGTAAAAAAATCCCTGTTTAAAGTTTTTTTATACTTTACTGGCTGCCGCCCGCTTAAATGTCGCAAGTTATCCCAAGGGTACAGATAAAAAAGGTATCCTATGTGTTATTTTAGACTATAATCTACCTCAATGCAACATTTCATCAAGATCTTTGCAGCCGTTCGACTATTTTAATACTAGTATAGGTTTATCTATTAGTTACTACAGATCCATTTACATGAGTCCAAACATGAAGCGTCTGCTTTATGTAAGTGAGGAATAGGCAGATTCCAGGTCATGCTACAGCATCAGGTCAAGGTTACTAATTTCCCGATAATCCGCTTATTGTAAACATTCCAGTGAGCCCAAACATGATACCTGTGCTGTTACTTAGCGAGGAGTTGAATTTCAAGTCCAATTCCGCAACATCGCTTAAAAACCTGCGTTCAAATATAAAAAACCGCATCCAAATTGGTTCTTCCGTTTAAGAACTACGGTGCCACAGATATACAGATGGTGATAAAAATTATCCAGTTTTTTATTTTAAATGAAAACTTTAATAATGAATAACACGGTGAACTGATTGGAAAACTACGATATATTTAAAATATATGCAATTTGATTAATTTATTTTCTCTTAGTGATTATAATGATAAAAAACAGTGATTTTCAAATAATTAACAATGCTTTATAAAATGAAGAAGTAAATTATAACGTTACGATCATAAAAGTATTACCTATAATTTAATTATAGACATTATTGTATTGTACTGTACCTATTTATTTATATTATTTTTTTAATCTTTCTTAGTGTTTCATTTAAAATTATGAGGATTTTTTTGTGAAAATAAGCAATTTAAATTACATTAGAAACTATAAGCTGTAGATAGGATCAAAAATGTATGTTATAATCAATTAAAATAATGTTGAAAATCTAAACAATTGCGAATTTAAACTGGTCATGATTGTATTTTTACCCACAGTTTAAAGAAAAAACCTTTTTCCCTTCAGATAAAGTGAACGCATTATTTTACACTTTTTACGATATGAAGGCAACATTTTTCTGATAATATTTCAACTCATATCGACCTACTCTAGTTCGTGTATAGCAATTAGTGTCTACATTACTTCAGAAATTGTGGTATTGCTTGAAAATTAATCAAAATTATTTATGTATTCAGTTTAAACCACACACGTTTACTATAGATTTTCAACAAACAGGATGTAGGTGAAGTGTTTAAGAATTCACAGTCTCTTGTTTACTTGCTGGATCATTTTTGCAAACCATAATATCTAAATCTTAAACTTGATTGAGAATTTGACAAAAATTAAGCATGGTTTCTAAATATAATAAACCTAGTCGGCAATTATACATATGTTTGAGCCGTTTGGGGTTGAAACTCTTGGACCGTGGGGTCCGAGTGCTCATGCGTTATTTAAAGAACTTTCTAAACGTTTAGTTTACACTTCGCGTGACCCAAGGGCTGGCTTTTACTTCAGACAGAGGATTAGCATTGCCATACAACGTGGCAATGCCGCCAGTCTATTGGGTTCTCTCCCAGTCGATAGCGATGTGGACGAGTTTTTTGATGCCATTTTGTAGTTAGGAGGATTTTAGTTTATTTTTAGTTTAAGTGTATATATAGTTAGATTTAAAGTAAAATAAATAATTTTAGGTGTTAATTTAAATAGCATTTATTTAAATCAGAAAGATAATATGTACTATAATGAACTATGCAAGAACTTCATAAATCACTAAATATACATATTTAATTCAGCATGGTTTCCAAATCATTTTCATCTTAAGTAAGATTTTTTTAGAAATTGCCTTTTAACATACTAAATGTAGATCAACGTGAAAATTTTTTTTCCTGCTAATTTAATGATTATATTCCAAAAAATCGATGATAAATTCTGTGTTGTCCCATTGCTGCGCAAAAATATCCCGCTTCGCCTTTATATAGAACAAACAAAAAAAGACCTTGGAGTACCTTTTCGTATATTTTAAAAAGAACTCCATAAACTATAACAAATGCTATGATTAATTGACAAGACAACTGGTCCAAGTTTTTGCTGACCTTATACGTTTGGACCACAACCCAATTCTAAGAACGACGGAATTGGCCACGGAAATCTTATTCTCACGACAATCAATTTATAAACTAGAGCAAATAAGTAATTATTTTCAGTATTTGGTCAAGCATTTGATATAAAGGTATCTATTATAATAAGGATTTTATGGTCTATCCGTTATAAACTTGCTACGATTGGCCATAATTAAGTTAATAACTTTTAAGTTCCGCAGGTTTTATTGCGCCTATATTAAGTGACTTGTGCGCTTTTATTTCTTGAAGTTCATAACGACTATCTACGAGTAAAGGTATGGGTATAAAATTGTACCAATCGACTTCTTATCGGTAAGCGCATTCTTGTAAATTATTTTATGTAATGTTCCGCAAAAGATATTTAAAAATGTCAGTTACCTTTACTTTCACAAGTTCCTTATTGGTTTTATTCTGGTTTTTTAATTAATCTGTAGCTTCTGGGAAGATAACATGTCTGTAGTGTTTTGCGGTTTACAAAACCATTTTCAGTTTTATGTCTAACATTAAAACGTTTGATCGATTTGGAAATTCAATGCTATTTCGTCCCATATCTATATCTGAATATCGATTCCAAAAATTACATTTCGATTACCCTAGCAGAAACCTTTCTCTGGGCCCTGATTAGGGACATGTATAGCGAGTGCACGGCGCGTGGCACCACGAGCACATTGCGACAATACCGACGGTGTCATGGCCGCCACCAGTGAACGGCATGTGCAACTAAAATAAAACATAACAGTACTCGTAAATCGTGGGACATTAATGTCACACTCTGTTCATATTTGCACCTTGTTCTCATATTACTTTTTAGAGAATACTGTAAATTAATTAGTTTAAGTTCGCTTTGTCGTTTTTTTTTCTGGGGAAAAAGCTCGGTCTTGAAAACGCTTGAGAACTAATCATTTTGCAATCCTGAATCAAATTGAAGCTTCGTGCAATCAAAATTGCTAATTTATACAAGCGCTGGCAATTCATGCGAATAAAATGCATCGATTTGCATTTATTTGTTTTTAATTTACCACGGAGGTTAGAGAATTTTTATTTTTTCCATACAAACCAATTACATGTGATTGATCTAAGAAAGTTCGCTTCTAGTAATGGGATGAAAGCAGCTGAAGAATGAAAATAAAAGTCTGGTGTCATGCTGCTGTGGTGATGATGGTTTTTAACAGTAGAATGATCATGGTTGAAAATTATGATGAGGAATCTCCTGTTTCTTTGGTTATGATCTATCGCATGATAACATAAACCTCGTTAGCTGTTTTTCCTAGCAAATAGGTCTTAGCTGAATTAATATTAAATATAACAGTATAGTTTATAATAATATGGATATTTTGCTGTCAGTTTTCCGTCAGATTACAATCAAGATTTTTGCAGAAACCATTCAGTCACTTATTTCATAAAAGAACTTACATAAAAGGGCCAAATAAAAATGAAAGTAAGTGCCTTTCGGCAACAAGACAAAGCCACGGCCGTCTAGTTTACTGCCTACACTCACTGACCTAATTAATTAGTCTTGGTATAGGAATATCGTGTATTGCGACTTATAAAAATATCTCCAAACGTCCTTGTGAGGTAATACGCCACGAACACTCCCACTCGCTCCAGTTTCCGAGGCTTTGGACTTTCACTATCATTGTGAGACCGTTTTGCGCAACATGTATACTGTATGCGTAATGCCAGTGGCGTGCAGTGGTTTGAGTTAGGGTAGGCCAGAAAATAATGTCCCAAAAAAAACACACCATATTATTCAGGGTTGAAATTTGGTATCTTTTTTTTGTTTTTTTTTTTAAATAGGCAATAAAAAAAAAGAAAAAATATCATTTCATTAAAATTCAATCCTGAGTAATGTGGTTATTTTTTTAAATTTATCTGGACATTTTCTCTGGCCTACCCTAACTCGAACCACTGCACGCCACTGCGTAATGCATGCTTTAAAATTTCGATTTCAGGCCCAATTTCTGTTTAACGAGTATTCTAATCGAATTGTAAATAGTATCCATCAATATTTACGAGCTGACTTATCATAAATGGGGACTAAGAACGAAAATATTTCAGAGATATTTTCTTATATCTTTATATTTTCCAGATCAAAAAGGTCGAATAAATCAAGGGTATAAACATAAAATGCACTTTAATTTACAGAAATGTTTCAGTCAATTAGTTTAGCGAACCTTGGTTCCAATTTACTCTTCTCCAACAACGACTTACAGCGAAAAAATCACTTGCTATAAAATAACAATAAATAATTTGGTTAATTCACTTCAGTCTGTTTCAATTTATCCTATCAATATTTTAATCTTACAATCTACAACGGCTTTGGCCTGAATAGTTACACAAGTATACATAATCTAATTTGTATTTATAACAAATAACTTAAATATCGAATATATCTAACAGGTTTATGACGGGTTTTCGTTTCTTCACAACTTTTCGTACAACCTCCTTGGGTGCTGTTCCTCGAGTGGAACTAGGGTACCTGTCATCCTGTAACGCCTCGTCGGAATTACTCAAGTACTGAGGACGCTCGTATTCGTCCTCCGGTACTCTGTAATCGTAGGGTTCAACAGTAGGTGTAGGCTTCTTTAGTTTCTTCTTAGGAACTAAAACGTAGTCACTCAAATCTTCACTAGGAAAGCGGTGTTCTGGTTCTCGTGGTTTATAAGGCCTCCTCTTTTTAGGTCTGGAAGGAACTTCATCTGGGTAATACTTCTCGGGTGGTGTCACATCAGGTATTACTGGAAACGTATATTTCAGTGATGTAGGTTTCACGTCAATATCATCGTACTTGTGCCCTTTAAAGTTCCCGTTGCCATAATGTTTTGCTACGTACCTATCAAAGTCGTAACTCGGTTCGGCGTATTTGTCGTAAGTGTCTCTATAAGAATCTGAGGGAAACTTCTTATTCAATTCTAGATCTACAATGTTTGAATATAAATTGTCTCTGTTGTTGTGGCTTTCTTTTCTAGTTTTGGTTTTGCAATTCGGGTCGGAACTGTAGCCAACGTGACTTTCTGGCTCGAATTCTGAGAATTCGTCGCGTGGATGTTTAATTGAAATACTGTGCGTGTATTCGCTTGGTTCTGAGTCTAACGGCTGATCTGCATAAGATGGATATTTTGTTCTTTTCTTATTGGAATATTCCTTTCGTAATGGTTCGTAAGGCTTTTTGGTCGGTCTTCTTCTTTCATAGTAATCCTCGTCTGCATCTTCTGAAAAGTCGTAATATTTTTCATAATCTCTCATGGCTTTCTCTTCCAATATACTCCGTCCTATTTCTGCCGAATCGAATCTTTGGTTTTCAGTATTAACAACGGCTTGAAACCCTGAGTTCGGTCCTGCTGAATATTCCACGGTTCTTGTGGAGCCATCTGGTTCTACTACACTGTAGTGACCTGTAAAATAAACAAAAACTTGTAAGTTCCTTGTAATCTTTAAATACCACATTTTGTAATTTGCTTGTAGAAATATATAAATTTGAGTATTTTATAAACTGTTGCCAAGTCATTGATACTATATCTTTCTTTCATCTTACGAAGACATGAGAGAGTGCCAGATCAGCCGCAATAATCTTAAAATATCATTCACTAGGTTTGCCCGCGTCTTCGTACGTGCTTATTCCAATTTATCCCGTTCCTTTGTGGCTATCAAATAAAAAAAAAAATTCAAATCCGACTGGCACTTCCAGAGATAAGCGCGTTGAAACAAAAAAAAAACAAACTCTTCAGCTTTATTATCTTATACATATATAAAATTCTCGTGTCACGGTATTTGTGGTTGAACTCCTCCGAAACGGCTCGACCGATTTTCGTGAATCTTAGAATGCATATCGGCTAGGGTGGCGAATCACAGAACATCTATTTTTCATCTCCCTAAATGTTAAGGGTGGTCCGCCCCTAATTTTTTTTTTTTAATTGGCAAAACAACGTTTGCTGGGTCAGCTAGTATTAGTATAGATTAATTACCTTTAACAGTGTCACCATCCCTTGACTCCCACACACTCTTCACGTCCCCAGTTTTGCCATCAGCCACTCCATAGCTGAATGAGTAGGTCGATTTTCCCTGACAACAAAAAACAAATGCATTCGCTCATTAAGTCAACGACTAATTTTTTACGACTACTACAATTACATCGTGATGTTTCTATAGATTAAAAAAAAAAAAACTTTGAAGAATGTGTGAAGCGATAGGTTGCGTGTAATAATTCGGTATTTTACTCATTATGACAATTGATTGCATGTCCAGCTATTTCAGTTTAATATTCTGAATAGCTAATGAGGGCTTTAATCGTTTCCATAACGTAGGTATGCGGGTAATTACAATCAGGTAGAGTGAGTGAGTGTATTAATGTCTGTCTGTCCGTCGAGTCGTTAGGCGTAACGCGTGCGGCATTTATCACTCTCGATCACGACTAGCGGTTGACCAACTGAGGTTAGATTGTTCTAAATGATTCTAGATACGGTACGTGTGCTGAAAATACAATGGGCGTGTTATACAAGACAGTATATATATATTATTTTTTTAATTAGGTGTAAGAATTATATTGTGTACTTATAATAAGTGTTAAGATTTAATTTTGGGAAAGATTAATTTAAGATAAACTAATGTGTTAAAACTAGTTTGTCTTCAAAATATTTTCAATATTTTATCAAGAATGAAGTTAAGAAGAAATATTTTATATTTTTAATAGAATTTAATTAGATAAACATATAATCATGATAAGCTTGTTTAACCTAAATCTGTATCATCAAAATGTATATCGAATAAATCATAAGATATAAGAACGATCAATAAATACCCCTAGACAAGTTTCGTTTTGTTTGTAAACATTGCATTGGCGGCATAAATGTCACCCGTTGACGGCCATCTTGTCGCCAAGTTCAAGATGAGCCAGGCGAGGCGAGGCGCTGTTACTCAATGTCAATGACGGATCGTTCACTTTCATTTGTTTCCGCTTCGATTCGCTCAACACGAATTAACGCGATTCACTTAATTTTTTTGTTGCTGTTGTTTAATCATTATTAACACTTCTCTTGATAAATGGGAGACGTTCAGCACGAAATTTGGCATCAATTAATCTACTACTTTTATTGATCGTGTAGAATTACACGAAACTGAACATTCTCGGATATGGAAACTGTCATCGATAACGCTGTTACTGAAGCAATTGAAGCGCGTAATTACATCAAAATCGAAAGTAAAGAAACTTTTACTACGTAAAAAATACGGTGACAATGTAATAATTTGCGAGCGTGTGTTCTTCGCTCCTGCAATTAGGATTTACATAATATTAAGATATTTTTAATTGAAAAAAATTAAAAGTATCCAAGTGGAGCAGTGTAACAGTTCAATTAGTGTTGCTTTGAGAAAAGTGGGTGAACAAGACAACCGCGGCCGCATTCGTTTCGACATTCAGCGACCACTTTCGATAGTATGAGTATTTGAGTGCATTGACATGTCGCAAGCGTGGTGATAAGCGCACGTTGACGAGCTATTTTTAGAGAAAAAAAAATTACAAACATCGAGAGCTGGAATCTATCTAAATATATATGTATAACTCAAAAGTGACTGACTGACTGACATAGTGATCTATCAACGCACAGCCCAAACCACTGAACGGATCGGGCTGAAATTTGGCATGCAGGTAGATGTTATGGCGTAGGCATCTGCTAAGAAAAGATTTTGATTAATTCTACCCCCAAGGGGATAAAATAGGGGATGAAAGTTTGTATGAAACTTTGTCTATTTTAAACCGATCGAGCTGAGAGTTTCAAAATCGGGGGTAAAGTAACTATTCCACGCGGACGAAGTCGCGGGCAGAAGCTAGTTCATTCATATGGCGAGCCCAATTAGTGCAGATGGCAGCGAATGTGGAAGGCCGCACATCGGAATTAATAGCCCACATATCAGCATTGATCATTAGATATGGAATTCCAACTACTAACAAACCTCAAGACTTATGAAGGTTTAGGGACAGCCTAGATATCGTTGGTCCAGATGAACAGGGTGTTAACTCAAAAAAGCCTATTTTTCAGAACAGCGATTTGAAGTTTTTAACTAAATCTCTTGTAAATGTTTTGAAATCAGAAGATACTACCCCGCACCCCCGCCAATTTGACGTCATAAGGTTAAGAAACCATGTTCGTAAGAAAGATCGCATGATTTTTAGTAGGACTGTTGTTTTAGGCTAAAAATCGTAAATTTTAAGTTAATACCCTGTTCATCCAAACGGACGATACTTTATCCTTAAAATGTTCTGAACAAATCGGAAAACACAACAAGCGTTCAATTTTTAGAATGTCTCCCCGTGGGTCCTATTAAGGGAAAAAATTTAACTGTTCCGATAGTTATTTAAATCAAAATCAAAAATTTGACTTACTAATGCATTTTGTGCAGCTCAAAGTGAATTTCCTAACTCTATTAAAACTCATCATCAGTAACAAAACATATGTAAGCGAAAAGTGGAAGCGACGGGGAAACTCGCTTATTATGCATTTATTGTATAGGTGTAAGTATAATTGTTTATAACAGTACGTTAAACGGGACTGATATTTTTCCAGAAACTTTTCAATATACACTGCCCTGCAGTACAGAGTGAAGCTTTTCAATACCAGCGGAATGAAATTTTATCTAATCCTAGCAGCGCCACGCGGTTTCACACACATAGTTCCTGTTCCCGTGGGAATATGAGGTTAAAATATAGTCTATGTCACCCGGGGATAGTGTAGCTTCCCAACAGTGAAAGATGAATGCTAGTATTAAAACGTTTCTCCATTTCGACCTATCTCATCAAAACAGTGTTCTAATACCTATGCAAATAACTTAAATCCTTTTTAGAAAGTGAATGCGTGTTCCATTTCGATTGAACTACTGATTGATTAAATCTCTTTAATTATATTGTTCATAAAATAGCTTATGCAATAAATAATAGCAGCTTATCCTATTTAATAATAGAAAGAGAATGTGAGCCCGATGAAATATAATAACAGATTTAAAATGGCGTATCTGATTAATATCTTTATTGTGGACAGAACATTTAATAGAAAGTACCATGTGTACCTATTGTTATTATGAATGGCAAATTAATTGGTAGGTATACCGACCACAACTATAATTGTGAATATATTATGAATATTTTTGCTTGATTTTCATCAATTATACAAAAGTCAAAACGTTTATTTCAATTAGGCCATTAACGGCACTTTTGAACGTCATCAATAAAATTTATCATAATTAAGTGACTCTAACGTCCATTCGCAAAGATAGATTCTTATGGAGAAGAACGGACAAGAAACTCCATAGTTACTCTTTTCAAATAAATGTTTTACAATATTTGGTATACAAAAAATACTTCATATATGTGAGGACGATGCACCAAGTATACTAGTTATAGAACAAAGTATTACCAGCAGAGAGAGAGAAAAATCATTGTCCATTTGTAATTTTATTAGAGACAAATAGTAATAACTCTCTAGCTATACACAACTGATCTTTTTTCATATCTCATACAAAAAAGCAGCATTACAATTCGTCTAGTTCAACGAACAAAAAAGTATTGAATAACTGATTTTTACAGTTAATTTTTACCTGAAAAATATCTTTAGATTCCTTATCCCTGTTTATTTTTTAATGGTGCTAAAAAAACTACTTTTACAGGATCAATAAATAAGTCAACATTCTTATGTTGACTTATTTATTGATCCTGTAAAAGTAGTTTTTTAATGTTTTTTTTTTTTTAATGTTTGTTTGTTTTTTTTATGTTTTTTGTTTTTATTTTGATGTTCATGATGTTTATTTATTACAATAAGAACTGAGGTGTGCCATTTGTTCTATTGTCAAAATGTAATTCAATGTAAATAACAAGGAACAAAATTCATGTTTTATTTCACGCTTAACAACTGCTAATTAGCCATTTAATTTCACGAAGAAATTACAAAATCGTATAATGCGCGTACTCAACAATTTAATTAGCAAAAAGTGAGTTGCTATAAGCTATGATTATAATTTCGACGCCTATTTCTGAACTTAAAAGGTGCGTGTGTGACTGTTGTGTGTTATAGTGAAACCTGCATGCTCTGTCGTGTCTATTATCGTAATAAATAGTTCTTTTTTTATAAACTTTAGTATCAATATCGGCGTATTGTTGATTATTCAATGTAAAACAGACATGATATTATTAGCATGATTTGCGAAAGCATTTTTACTGTTGAGAATATGGTGAATGTTATCGAAACTTTAGAATAAATGATAACAATGTCTTTTATGATTCTGAGTAATAATAAAACATTAATTCCGTGTCTCGCTTTTAATAAAGACAGTATAAAAAGTTGTGTGTTTTTTCCGCACCACATGGAAAAGTTTTCACTGTTTTTGAAATGTTCACTAAATAAATAATCCAAAATTGATGCAAACTATAAAACGTAGAAGTTATTTCATGCCGTAGTACTTAACAATATCTGTTGTATATATTAATGTACAACAGATATTGTTAAGTACGCACTAATTATAGTGTGTAGGAATGGAATATTACTTGTATTTTTTTTGTTTTGACCACTCGCAGTTCAGCACATTTAAGGCTGGTTACTGCTTAACCGATGATTGTATTGAAAATTTAACTAAAACAAAATATTTAAAGTTTGTACTCACTTTTTCTGACGTCTCCTCTATTTTATCTTCCACATATTCCCCTTCTTGACAATTGGTTGCAAACAAATTTGCCAAGAGGATCTAAAAATTATGAAAATTAACTTTTTTAATAAACGATAACATTAGAACTGAGCAACACTACTAAGTCAATAAATAAAGCAGAAATTATTACGATTACGTATTTGTCATCACAAGGTAAATAGCAAAACTTTCAGCAATAACTATGATAAAGCTCTAATCAAACTAATAAGATCAACTGTTTGTTAATACCCAAAGAAATAAATAAGAACGAATTACGTACCAATATCACAAGCGCTTTATCCATGATAATTGTGTATCACCACACAAAGTCACGTCACGATATTACAAAAACAAAAACACGAGAAAAAAATTAAATAAAAACTATAAACTTGTCCATTTCAAGGTTGAGGCTAGATAAAGACGAGCCGCGCCAACCACCACCTATCTATTTATAAACGCACACAGGAACACCCCCGGGCGTGCGTGAAACGACACACACTCACACCCGCACACCCCCACATGCCAACGTAACAATTACTCAACTAGGATGTGATACATTTAATTGTAGATCAGCTACCGGTAACGATCTGATAATTGTACCTTACACATTAATAGAGACAAGCCATAAATTAAACCTTTAATTTTTAGTGTTAATTAAATTATCCACTTACATACGTTTCTGAAAAACTAAATGGCCATTAAAACTAGTATTATTCGGACAGTCAAGCATCAGGTGAAGTCAAAGTGTTATGGAACAATATGAAATTTGGCATGCAATGTATTCGAAGGGGGTAATACTGCAAGGGAGGTATCTAGGTCCACCTGTGGATAGTACACACACACACACAGATAGTTACACATAGTTTATTGACTTACTTCTCGATGTAATAATAATACGTTAATACGATACATTTTTTTAGTAATTAGGTTTAAAATTATCATAGCAAAAGGTGGAATGCAAGATAGGTCAATGACATCATTCATTTCGAACAACGACCGGCAGGAATGGCATAAAAGGTACAAAGTGCATCCTAAAAGGCGTGAATGATGCTGCCGGTGATTCTGATCTTTAAAGAAATAATGATTCAAAATCACCTAAAAACATCGTAGCTATAGTAATAAATACCAATGATGAGCTCATTTCATAATCAACTAAGCATGCAAATCAAGGAAAGTGAGCGCTTTCAGCTGTGATGGCATGAGAGTCAGTGTCGCTACGCGTAACGCACTATCGTAAGCCTTGTAATTTGCAATGGTAATTGTTATCTGACTATATCACGATATTCAAAACCAGTTTGAATTGTAGACCTTGAAATGAAGTTGGGTAATGGAAGTGAGGTCTAGAGAATGTTTGCAGCATTTCATTTTGTTACCGAAAGCCCTTAGTCTCAACGGAGCGTTTGTTATGAAGGAAGGCTTCGTTAAACTAAATGTTTGAGACCAAATTGGTGTTTGATAGCAAAATTCCCTTGTGGCAGCGATCTAGTTACCTGTTTAATTGAGTTCTTTAGTATAAAATGCAGATTACTATAAACAGTTGACTATTTAGAAGGTTCATTGAAGGACTAAAATTTATATTAAATAAATCAGAAACAGAAAAATAGTCCGTATGCGTAGACGAATTAAATTGAATTTGCTTTCTAGCTTGAACACCATTTTCCTACTTTATATTTTCATGTTACTTAGACCCACACGGTTTCTTTATTGTCTCCGTCAACGGTCAAACTATCATCATTCCCTTTAATGTGCCGTTGCCGTTCTTTCATGCCGTTTTCTCTCACTCCAGCACTTAAAAGTTTCACTTTTTTCAAATTAATTCACCATGTCTAGGTACAAATTAAATTAAACCAACGCTCGAGGAATCTTTCCTCAACATTTTTCCGGTGCGCACCCGGAATGGCAGAAAAGATACAGAGCTCGATAAACAGCGTACAAAGAAACAGCTGATGTTAGAACTAGATTAATAACAATGTTAAGTCACAGTTACAGCTAGTAACGGTATATTAAAAAAACGGCATTAATCGCGAACATCCATCATTGTAGTCTAAACAATGGTCAAAAGAAAATAATTTATTGGCAAGTCTGAAGTAAAGCCGTTTCTTCAGCATAATTTTAGGCTAATATCCTGATACTAAGTGTTCAGTCTGTTGAAGCGTAACAGCGAAGCGGCGACACCAGCCGGCGTCATCCGTCAATAACTAAAACCACCTCCACATTACACGCGTAGAAATCGCGCGGCCGTAAATTTCAGCAAATTGACATGTACGTTTTCCGAGTGTCGCTTCGATTACAAAGCATAATTATTGAATCAACGTAAAGTCAATGGATTGTATGTCAGATATAAGTGTTGATTACGACATGTGGAGCTAAAGCGATGAAGTTTAGGATTTAAACATATTACCGCGGCTTATGACGTCTAAGTGTGAATGTCCCTGTAATATTTATTAATGGCCGCTCAACAATGTTTCATGCATGGACTCCTCCTGTAACGATGATGAATTTGAGCAGGAAAAGCGGCTTAACTCATCACTTTCCTTTGTGAATGAACAAAAAATTAAGACACACTACTTCTAATAATAATACTTTCTTTATTTTTCTTCCCGCAGTATCAAAACACTCAACGGTTTATCGTTACTTAGGCCTTACAAACTATTACATTAATAATTATCATTGCGACAACTATTTTGTTAGGTACATATTGTTATATTATAAATAATACATCGAAGTTAATATCACAGTCTGGCACTGGTTTCAGAATTTTGAATTCAAACTTGAAATCAGTGCCATCTATTGAGTAGCGGTGGAACTACATGATGAGTTCAGCAGCACCATCTAGTAATGTGAGTAGTAACCGCCAGAGCTGTGCGTGTTATAGTGTTGTGGGTGCTGCGCGTGACCGATGCGCTTAACCACAGCGTTGAAGCCGTTGTGCTTGTCAGCAGTGTACTCGACTATGCGAGTGGTGCCATCGGGCTCGGCGAGGGAGTACGCACCTGAGGAATCGAATCGTGTTAACTATATACTCATATAATAAATGTCCATAAAGTATTGCAGGAGGATATTACGAAAACATTTTATTAACTTTGCGCTGCTACGGACAAACACCACGGAAACAGATGGCAATAGTTATGGGACATCATCATTTTTTTTTTACAAATTGGAAGAAGATCAATCAAATTGAACGCCCAGTTATTGGTTCGCTTGTTTTTACATTTTTTACACTTAGCAATGATACAAGCGTCAAAAAATTAACAAATAGCTTTCATTAAGGTGTTAGAGAAGACAGACATGTTATCATGAATTTTTCGATAGGTTTTACAGGCCTTGTAATTTCTTTTTTGTTTTTTCAGTTGGATTATGTTTTGTTATTGATTACTTCTTGATCGATAAATTTTTCATTTAAAACTTTTCATGAACCCTTACTTGCATAACCCTTGATGGGCTACATCAAGGAAAGTTAGCAAAACCGCTCTTACCTTTGACAACATCACCATCCCGGCTCTCCCACTGCGTCTTATGGTCTCCAGTGTGAGGGTCTGCTACTGCGTAGTCGAATGAGTACTTCGGGTATGCCTGAAACATATGAAAATAAACTAGGTATTTAAAACAATATCATATTAATAATTGATTTACACTAAATTATTACAAAAGGCAATCATGACATCCTGGAATGATGCCGGGTTCCTGTGGTCATTTCAGCGAAATTGTGGAAAAATGCTAATCTAAACATTTTTTTTTCTTGATAATAGGCGATATTCTCTGGGAGTACCTACACTTGTTTTTCCGTTATCACTGAGTGTCATAGGAAAATTTTTATCAAACCCAAAACAAGTCAGTTCCTTAAAAATAGGCCACAAAAAATCTAGAAGGTCCAGTTGCTTGTAAAAAAAAGTTAAGCTAAAATCGTTATGATAAATTGGCCTATTTCACCCAAAATATTATATTTTATTAGGATTTCTTTTTTACTAATAAGTTAGTTATACAAATAAAACTACATGACATTAACGAATTAACCTTGGTTGAATAATATAAAACAAATAAGTTTAACACAAAATAATGATGTTGATTAATTGTAACTGCCTGATACATTATTACCGATACGTTATTTCGTTATGTTACTTTTAATAATGTGTAAAAAATCAAACAACAACAAGGAAAGAAGGATACAAATGTCTTGTCAATGTGTTCGCGAAACGTTTTAATCTTTAAGGTAGGTAGCGCGTTGATGTCTTTTATTCTGCTGTTTCGAAAACTGCAGAATAAAAGACATCAACGCGCTCTTATATTTTGATCTTTGATACAATGTTTATATTGCTTCCGTGTTTAAAAATAAGGTTAATATTTTAGTACAACCAATATTGTTACAGACACAATATTATTTTCATTTGTTTTTTCTTTCTGCATGTACCTACCTAATATTCGTTTGCAGAAATTTTTAATGAGATAAGATAATGATATAATGATAAGTCGAAAATTCTAAAAATCCTAAACTAGTTTTCGAATTTTCGACTTAGGCCAATAATCGTGCGTGTCTGAATAATATTGTACCCACTACGCCCAAAGTGAGCGCTTCCAGCTACCTTATTTATATAACATACTTTTTTCGGGATGTGGTTGCATTAGTTAGGGCTCAGAACACATCATGATATTTTGTTTTCATTTCCACAACGCGTTGTGACCGTTTTTTTTAAGTGCCACGACGCAAACGTGATGTGGAAGTTTGGAACAAGCCACAACTCGTTGCTGTTGTTTTTTCAATGATCTCAATGAGCATTTCCGGTCTTTGGGCGTAACATATCCACAAAATCAAATCATTAAGTTGACCAGACCAGCTATTTCGTATTTACCTTAAACCATACCTATCAAATCGGATCAAGAAATAATCGCCTATAATTTCGTCAGTAAAAATTCTAGGTTTCTGGCATCAAGTAGTGTAATGAGGCGACTCATATCCGAATTTCCTCAAACTTCACAATACAAATGACAAGTGTGACGCAAAACCTCAAGTATGGGACGTCATGGTGCCTTAACATCGTAAACGTGACGACTTAAAACCTTAAATATAAGGGAATTCAAGCCTTATGTATTTAATCATAAAGTAGAATTTGATGTGACAGAAATTATGATTGTAAAGTTTGTTTGAATACTAGGTAATTTAAGTCTTATGTCTTTGAAGATGAAGTAGGCTTTTAAGTGTACTTAGATGATTATAAAGCCTGAATGTTGTGACGTTTTATAATACATTATGATTTTATCAGCGTATTTATTAGAGCGTTTGATGTAAACAAAACAAAGGGGCTTTGGTAGCTTTACAATAATATCTAAACTTAAAAATTTTCGTTATACATATTCAATTGATTGTACTAAAATCAATGTTACAATATAAGTGGTTGTCAAAAGTGGGGTCCACTAATTATTAATATAAGGTAGTAACTGTTTTGTTATATTCAGTACAATTATGTTATAAAGCGAAGGGTCTCGCTCATCACGACATATCGAGAACCGCTTAATGTAGATATAAACATGAAATTTGGCAGCGAGGTAGTTTAGTGAACGTCCGTTAAGAACAGAAATGGATGGATGGAAGAAGGGGATGGAAATCTGTATGAAAAATCTTATTCCTGAGGCTATTTCACTTAAAACTTGTCCGTATGTTTTAAGAAATTATAAAGATTATCATAAATATTTTTTCAAAAGTACCTCTAATAATTTACGATATAGGGGATATTAAGTTTGTATTGAAGAATCTTATTCCTTGGGTTTACAAACTTGAAACTTGGTACGAATAATTAAAATTGGGGATTTAGGGGGTGTTAATGTTTTTATGGAAGCAGCTTAACCAAAACTTCCGATGAAGTTGTAACTCGATATTAACAATCTTGATAAAACAATATGGGACATGTATGTATTTATTGCTCTAAATCTTAAAGGGTGTAAAGGGATGATAAAGTTGAATAGTGGAGCATATTACTGCTTGCCTAAATTTACTTAGAAAATGGTATAAACAATCTTAAAGTGAAATAATTCTAAACAGGTCTAAAGATTTTTCCATAATCAACTCCCAACGGGGTGAATCTGAAGCTGTTGTCACCAGCTGCGCTGATACTGTGATTTCAACAAAAAAAAATGAATTTAGCGTAAAGTTAGATTACGAACGTCCGTTAAGAAATGATTTTAGGAAACCTCCCCCCGCAAAAAGGTAAAATAGAGGATGAAGTTAGTATGTAAAATATGATTCTTCGGGCTTGAAACTTGCCACCATTATAAAATATCGTCATTATTGAGGTTGTAAATCTGACAGTTAGTTCTAGGTACCCTTAGAAACAATTGAAGGAAGTTTTAAGTTCGTAAGGGTGCTAGTGATTATGTAGATATTATCTTATGACAATGTTAGTGTTAGATTATTTTCTAAAAAATAAATATTAGATTTAAGTGGCTTAGAATCATTCTATATTGCTGAATAAACTTTACTACAATTTACCACAGCTTATCATCCAGTGGAAGTTACAGTTTATGTAATTGTACATGTGAATAGTACTTACATAATAATCCTGGCTGTGTCCGCCGTAATCAGCCTGGATGGGGTAGTAGCCACTGCTGTAGCCTCCGTGGCCACCACTGTAGCCTCCGTGGCCACCGCTGTAGCCTCCGTGGCCACCGCTGTAGCCTGACAGGCCAGCCCCGTAGCCTGCGCCTATATAGCCGGCGTTAGCAGCCACACACGCCGCGACGAACATAACAACCTGAAATCGCAGAACAGCAAGGTGATGTTAGTTGTTCTTTTGAAGTAACTAAGTCATGCAATTGTTTCTTTTTTTTTCTTAAATCACCCTGAAGCAGACTTATACTTAACTAGTACCACATTTATATGCCAGTTATATCGACGTCCTATGTCGTTGAGGGCAAATCAAAAGCCTGTAACTATATTGGAAAGTTTGCAAGAAGAATATTTATTCTTGATTACAAAGTAATGAAATGGTTTGAAACATTCGATTGGTACCATTTCAGATCTGATAATTAAAATCTAAAATAAAAATATCGGGCCCATAGACTTAATTAAGGTCAATAAACTGAAATTATTTATTTAATTAAAATCATTGTACTAAGGCGGACTTAGTACCTAAGAAATTGAGAACTAAGAAAGATGCTCAAATTGTTTCTCACGTTGTACTTGTCTAAATACCAGCTGGCCACATGTAAATCGCCTGTTGATTTAATTTGACTAATAAGACAAAATGTAACATTGCTATACAAATACACGACAGCAAAACGTACTAAATTACATCTACTAACATTGACCTTAACAAGGATTAAAATAAACAAATTGCGTCGTACTAAATAACAATCAAAGAACAACCAAGAAAATTCGCACGAATTATAATAGTGACATTTAAGGTCAGTGTTCCACAGGTCATTCTTGAATCATTTCATTCATAACAACGGGAAACCGTGTCGTTACACGCGACCTACTGATATTAGTACATTTAGTACGTTATGGGTATTATCTAGAACAATAGGACAAGTAAACACAAATGCAGGAAGTTTTGAAGTAATAAATAGTACAAGTGTTGTGGCTAAGTGTGTTCCGATTTCGAAGAATCTTGGTAAAGTATGGTGTATCAAGTAAACAAAGGAATAAAAACAAAAACTAAGACGTGAATTTCTGTGTCTAGCAAGAATATAGTGTGTGAAATTGTAGACAATAAGGGTGCCTAATATTTTAAAACTAACTCTAAATAACGCTATTCCCTACTGTAACAATATTATAAATTTGTTCGAAAGAGTCACCGCGGCCCTGGAGTGCAATGGGTACTAGGAGGAACACGGGTGGGTTACCACTAAGCAAGAGAATTCATTTGATGATTTCCCATCCAGAAAAAAGGTGTTACTTCTCCAGTAGGCGAAAATATGTAATCCATTGAAAGTAAAATCATACCATTTTGCATACTCGAAGTTTCAGAAAAACGAAGAGACATAAAAAGTGCGCCTCCATAATATAAAGTTGCAATCACATTGTATACCTACGTAGCTTTGGCATTCTTAAAAAGAAACAAAAGTGTAAACAAACTGCTGCAAGATTGATTTTTAATAGTAGCCTCACTTTCAGCTTGTTTTTACTCAACCTGTGCAAGTTTAGTTGCAAAATTATTTCAGTTGAAACTGAAACACCTGTAACTATGTATGAAATTTTAAAATTAGATCTACTTATCGTAAACTAACAATTTCAAAAGATTATCCAAATGCTAACCTGCACTTTTTCGCGTTTTGGAGTAACCATGATTGGAAGTAGCATCACTACCTGTGTAGGTACTTAAAGTTATGTGAATTCACGTTTGGAAACGACACTTGAAGAACAATACAACTTGATTATGAACATAGTAATTATGTATGGGCAAAAACACAATCCCCATCGAATGTATTGACTAGTGTACTTCTCGTTACATATAACAAAAAGAAAATCTTAAAGAAAAATAAGTTTTCCATAACCACATAACGGATTACGTGTTTGTCACATTGTAACGTCGATATTTCCCATAACTTCGCGTGTTACGTTTATTCGTCTAACAAGGTTTGTTAAATATACCGTAACGATGATGAATACGTGGTTTTTGCGTCATGACGTAATCTGCGTTTGTCACACAAATAACCGTTTTCAAGCCGTTTGATAACTAAATAAATGTACCGAGACGGCTTTACAATTTTATTAAATTTTACAGGTGTTGAAAAGTGTTTCATCAGCTTAATTTAATTTTCAGAGACATTTCTTGATAGTTTTCAGTATATTGTGAAAATAAGTATTGTTAATGCCTGACCAAAATTCGACTTCATAAAATTGATTATTTTATTGTTGTCTGACAGTTTATGTGAAGAGTATTACTAGGAAGCTTACCGTACTTTTGATGAATACCAAATTGTTAGCCAGTCCCGCGGGCGTCCGGTAATGTTGCCGGGGCCGTAACAAAATTGATTATACGATTTACTTATAAATTCAACTCTTCGATTACCAATACAAATATATAATGCAAGGGAAAACAACCTAATAAGGACGGCTCGTATTCGTTTATTTTCCATCCTATGTATAGAAATGTGTTTAGGTAACGGGAAAAAACCAGACGGCCCAATTAAAATAATGAAACTGATCGTGTATATATATATATTTGAAGTAAAATCATAAAGGAAGTTGATACGTGATGGATGCAATAAATATGCTAAAATGGATATTAAGACAAGTTTTGATCGATTGGATGAACATGCTGCGCACGAAAGAACAATAATATAATAAGGATTTTTAGAGCCATATTTTTAAGAAACTTTCAAATACATTTCGTTTTTTTTTAAATTAATTATTTGACATAGAGTGTCGTCAAGAAGAATGTGAGATTTGGCAATTGAACGATTTGCGTTTATAGGTAGGTCTTCTGGACAGAAAAAAGAGGTAAACAAAACATGATTAATATTAAGTTACAAAAAGTACTCGTCAACGAATGCCGTTTGTATGCAATTATTTGTGATTTTTTAAAATTAACCTACGCATCGTTATACTCTTTATTATCATGAATATAAAACATTTAACTTACAATTTCAGCAATGAAATGATTACCCAATAACGTTGACTTTAATATATCGCTTTTAGGTTTAATTAAAAAAAAAACAACTTTTGGATGGCAGTATTTAGTCAATAAGGCAACTATTGTCTTAATTTGGTGCTTCATATTCATAAAATTAGCTTATAAATCCATAAGCTGTCGTACGCTACGACAAAAGTCTTTCCACATTTTTTTCGGTACCTACAAACAATTTTCATCTACCAATCCTGAGATTTTAACTACCATAACTATCTGGAAGAACTTAGAGGAGGTGTTTACCCAGCAGTGGATCATTATGACTCATACAAAAAAAACATATTATTCTATTTAATGAACGCATACATGACGGAAAATAATTAAGAGCGTATACGCCGTCCGGCATTTCATACAAGTTTTCAAGTCCTTATTTTCCGAGATGACTAAACCGATTTTAATGTAACTTTACACACATAAGCAAGATATATAGGTCTAAAAAGTTCGTTGATAACATTTTCGATAAATAGTATTACAGTTAAATTAGACCCATTTTAAATTATCCATACAAACATAAATTACCAGTTATCTTTTTTTAAATAAGATATTTCGAAAATGTTTTAACTATTTTTTAGACCTATGTATCCTGCTTATATGTGTGGAGTTTTATTAAAATTGGTCCAGTCAGTTCGCAAAATGGTGACTTAAAAATTTGTATGAAATGCCATACGGAGTTCACGCTTTTTACCCCTTATTATAATCAACCCTTTTAATTGAACTATCTAAAGTTAACTATGGACAAAAACAAATCCCCGCACTTACTTGGAAGGCTCGCATTTTCACAGTTAGGTCACTTTCGTCCTCTTCAGCGGAGCCGACAGGAGCTGAACTGACACTGGTACAGGTCTCCGTAGACCACTGTATTTATAACAAGCACTCTGTTGCACCATCGGGGCGTATGGCTGGTGTAGCGTCGTGTGGCGTCCGTGTTGGTCTCGTAGACCCGTGTGTGAGGAAGGGCAGGGATGTGTATAATATATTTTTTTATTTATTTAAATTTTATTAATTTAAATTATTCTCTAGACTTTTTAGTTGATATTCAGGTCTTCTCCAAACAATTTCAGGTACTCTACATAATTATGTCACTTTTAACCATTTTTGTTTTTGGCTTCGTGCTTTTGGAGCTAATGGAGAAATAACAGACCAAGAATCAATGCGAATGAGCAAATCTAGCCTATTAGTATAATTTAACAAAAACTACCAGTTGCAATCGTGTTTGCCACAAAAGGATAAAAATGATTTTCATGAATAGAATAGACACAGACACAACAGCAATAAAACACAAAGTAAAAAATAATAATAAAACGTAACAATGATCATGAGATTCATAGTAGGTGAATATGCATGGGTTTCTTTAGAGACATGAATTTAGTATAGGTTATATTAAGTAAGATAAAATTTTTATGCAGTTATGTACATTGTTGTCTTCAAACAAAATAGAAATAATAATATTTTTGTATTTAGTAATCAGACTTACGATGGATAAATCAATCAATGTATAAAATTAGTTCTTCAATAAAATTTAATGTCTTGGTCCAGATATTTGTGATTGAAAGTGTTATCCAATTACGATAAAATTATAAGTGTGCGCGAGATCACATATAATAAATAAGTTAGCATGACATAAATATTATCTCGAGACTTTTAACGAATTTAGATTTTTAAAGAGATTTTCAAGTGAAACCATATTTGAATCATAGCAAATGAAAGTCTATTATTTTTGCAACTCAAAAGTGGAAGAAAGTCCAATTTATTATGCGTGACGATGATTGATATTTGTGTAATAAATTATTATAAGCTTTTCACAGAAAACTGAAATCCTTAATGTAAAACCTGTGTTATCGTACCTACAATGCAATTATTTTGACCTGTTATAGGTATGAAATAAGTAGATAATTTGGAACAACCGCAGAAGCTGAAGAATACACTGCATCTAAGGAAACTACCATAATTATGATATTAAGAAAAGGATCAAACTTTAGGAGCGTGAGAATAATAAAATCAAATTAGTCACCTACTTTTATCACAAGTCAAGGCCACTGTTAATTAGAATTCCTTGAAAACATTCTTTCAAAATGTAACACTTGTAATGTGCAAAAATTCAAAGTGTGAATTAATGTTCACGCATCTTTACATTGGATCCGATAAAAATACCTACGTCTTTATCTACGATTTCTTATCAATTTGTGCATTTTAAGAAAAAAACTTTCAGGACTTACAATACGATTGCTGAAGCTGGGGAGTTTGTTGCGCCATTTCTTCTTCCCAGCTAAAACGCTAGGAAGTGGTGATGGATGAACGTTTTGGGGGACTGTCTTTATGTAAAATTTGACGTTCAAAAAGTGGCTCTCAGCTAGTTTTAATAAATGACTTTTGATTTTGTTTTTAGGTATAAGTTTCTAAATGACTGCTTAAAGTCTTATTATGCAACAATAATTTTAAGTAGGTACTATTATTTGTTCAAATGGTAAACTAGAAAATAATTTATTTTTTCTGACAATCGATTTTAACTATAGCTATCATTCTTATTCAGTTTAATATCGAGTGACAAATTTACACAACCGTAGAATATTTCGGGGTGTAGAAGAATCTATGACATTCAGTCATGGAGAAAGTTTCCTTCAGAGAAATAATTCATTTATTACATGAGTACTTCCAGATATAACTTTATTTTAAAACTAGGTTGAGACAAATAAAAAAGAGTCTTGTACATGTAAGTGGCATATTTTTGAGCCCAATCGTCTGCTAAGAATGAATAAGGTACCTTCATATTTCATGCATACACTACACACACATTATTACAACTAATATTTTTCGAAATCCCGAAGCCGCAAGCGTCGATCACAATATTACCTACATTGTTACGTGCCTCGACTATATCGAACAAATTGATCTACATACATAGTTTATTTGGTGCGCCATTTATTGCAGTTAATAATTATTAAGCTGAGTTGCGTATACGCATTGTATTGAGATAGAATTGCTTGTATTGATATTCAATGAGGTTACAAGTGTAAATATAGTCAGGAATCGTTTGCTGTTGCTTAAGTGTAATTGGTTGTTGTTTCTATGATACACTTGTCTACGAGCTAACCAACGGACAATATTTGATAAGTAACATAGTTGTTGGACTGTAGATAATATACAAGTGACGGCTGTGATAAGTTCAAAATGTTTGAGATGATCCACGTGATATTCCATTAGCAGGCAACGAGTATACTCGTAATTATGTCAATTTCAAAATTCCTAACTTCTCGTGTAGATACATATTTAACGAGTCTTACTTTGAGTTTTCAAATAACTGAAAAAAAAAATGTTATGAACGTTCTTTTGTTTGAAGGATGACGGTCGAAAGATTGATCAATGATTACCACCGTCCCTACGTAAGACTGTAGGTATTGTATTGTTTTCTAAGAATAAGCTTATATAAAGGAGAACTAAATAAATTATAAAGCATACTGATCACATCCTCTAGAACTATAGTCTTGATAGACAGCGGGAAATAAGATTATTCGATGATGTAATCAAATCATATCAATGCTTTACTTAAGTATTTTAATATAAATTGGATGTTTAAATCATTTGTTGCGGCAGTCAATATCCCGTCCTTCTTAGTCATATCCTCAAAAACGTTTGATCATAATCTTTAAAATGTCATGTTTAAAAAAACAAAGGTACCTTTTTTACTGGATGGAAAATCATCAAATTACTCCTTCCTTGGAGCGGAAGGGAGTGTCAGGCTCTTAATGACTAAAACCCACCCGTGATCCTTCTAGTGCCCTTTGCGTACCAGTCGCGGTGACACTTTCGAATAAATTCCGCAACAAACTAAGGTACCTACCTTTTTTTTTTCTGGATGGGAAATCATCAAATGACTTCTCATGAGTGTCAGATTCTTACTGACTAAAACCCACCCGTGATCCTTCTAGTGCCCTTTGCGCCTGGAAGAGAAGTGACACTATTTGGTCCAGATAAGTACATATAGTCTAGTCTTGTGCATTTTAATCTCTTCACCCTCAGTGTATGATGATGCTGTTGGCAATTAGTTTGGTCTATATCATGTTCATCCTAAGCTTTTCGTGGCTTGTTTTTATCAAGTCTGCGAACAGGGTACCCAAGTCTAAATCGATTAGGAAGAAGGTATGATATCATTGGCGAAGCGGAGATTTGAGATTATTTACTAAGACACTGTCCAGATTACTAAAAAAGTAGCGATTACATTGAATGTCAGCAATCAGCAGCAACAATTCATCCCAAACTTAATCAGAAACACGATACATATTCATATTTACTTATGGATTTGAATACAAAATGGTGTAATTTAATTAAAGACTCCATGGCATGGGTATCTAATAGTGCGCATAAATCAAAGTACTAACGGATGCATTACATTTTATTAGTATCAAATAGTTAAATTTTATTTATATTTATTGTACTATAAAGAACCAATACATAAACACACGGCTGTTATGTATCGCTCACGACTTTTCCCCTAAAAGGCTATCACCATTTCATGTGCACATAGGAATTTCTATTGTTTTGGGTCGTAGTTCCTACACATCGAACATTACAGAAAGATTGTGATAGTAAATAAATATTATAGACAATTGAGGCTGAAGAGTAAAAATCAGTAACTTACCCGTCCTTTTCTATATAACGAACCCTTTTTCTATACTACTATTATAAAGAGGAAAGATTTGTTTGTTTGTTTGTATTGAATAGGCTCCAAAACTACTGAACCGATTTGAAAAATGCTTTAACCATTGGAAAGCTACATTCACCTTGAGTAACATAGGCTATATTTTATTCCCATATTCCTACGGGAATGGGAACTAAGCGGGTAAAACCGCGGGGCGCTGCTAGTCTGGCATAATTTGGTAAGCAACGGAATTACATGACTAAGCCTCGGCTGTCCGGCCGTGTGTCTGTCAGCCTGCCCTTGAACCGTAATAAACTGACATCTAAAATTTTTACATGAATAAAGCAAGTATTTTTGTACAGTGCTTCTTTGGTCTAGAAACCACTGCTGAGACTACGTCATGAAGTCCAGGTTTATCATCGGATTTTTCACCTGAAATTTCTCATCAGCTACCCAGAGTCTGGATTTTTATCCACCATCTCTCTGCAAGGGTTAGGAAATTTGCTCTAAAGAGTTACCGCGGGCCTGGCACGCAAAGGACATGGGAACAAGGAGTAATATGGATGGGTTTAGTCAGTAAGAGTTTGACACTCCTTTCCACTCCGGCCAGTGCGGAAGAAGTCATTTGATGGTTTGCCATAAAAAAGGTGCCCCTCAGGCCTACCCCTCAGGGGCGCGGAGGTGTTGAGAGGGTCGCGTGAGGTTCATACAGTTTGATTCAATAATATTGATACCATTTGCCATACAAGGAGAAATGCTAATTTACTATTGGCACAAAAATGAATACTGACAAATATATTAATTAAGTTAATTGATGCAAAAAAACAAACACGATAGATAAGTGGAACTATGCAACTTATCGCCGCTAACCTAAAATCTTTACATACGCTCTCCAACAAACCTACGTTTGCCACCAGCCAACTTCGAAGATCTAACAGCTTGTTTCAGTTCTACATTCGAGTGACCGCAAATGTAAGTTGGTAAAATGAAGATAATTAATGAAATAGTATGCGGTTGTTTGCATTAGTCAGTAAAGTTGCGCTATGCATATTAGCTTCGTGTGATTTCGTGTTATTATGAACACAATTGACTTTAACGACATCGACCACATGTTTGATACTTAGCAAACTATCATTCCAACTTTCCTTAAAACACAATCATAATATGGTAAATAGGTCTCCGTTTTTGTGGGGTAAAGGGTGTATAAAATATCTACGGAAAAGCAAACAGAGAGAGACTCGTGGTAGTCGTGCTGATATTGTTTTTAGTTTTAATTGAAACGTTATTTTCTTTTAAGCTTGTTTATTTTTTTGTGCATCATCTATGACGGAATAAACGAGTTTTCTTTCATTCTTTCTTTCTTTCAATAGTCTTTTTTTTATCAAATTCAAATAAATCTGTTGTAAAAAGTGAACTAATTTTTTTTAATTCAAATTTTATTGGGATGAATAGACGTAACAGCTTTTTTATAATTTAAAATAAAACAAACTTGCACAACTTATATGGTTTATAATTTAAACTTACGCATGTTTCAGACCGAAAATCAGAATTCAAAACAACATGAATACTTACAGAGAACTTGATACTCTCCAGTGAATCCATTTGTTGTCAATCAAGATCAACAAAAACTTACAAACATATTACTACATGTATTTACTAATCTTCAACCCAATCTAAACTATTAAAAATTAGGAAACGACGCACATGACTTGTATTTATTATAACCTACTTTTGTATTTCCAATATACTTAATTATTGCTTCAAATAAATACTTCAAGTAAGTACGTTCTTTAATTAACGTGCCTCCCGATCTAGATGCTCATTTATTGGAAACATCTCTTTAGTCTGAGTCAGTATTGTGTTGAAACTTTGCTAAAATACTCATTGATCCGCTAAACGATGCCTATCAGTAACTGGGGTAATATTTACCACATAGTATATAGGTACATAGGTACATATGCGTAACATGAGATACAAGACTGTGTAGATGCATTTTTTTCAAATTCAAGATCGTATATTGCAATCCATAATGTACAAATACAGATGGTAAATATGAGAAATAGAAACAATTATGCCAACCTGTAGCCTGTACCCAACAGGGTCCTGTTGGGTACAGGCTGCAGGTTGGCATCTTGTTGATTTTTAATCAGATCCGAATGACGTTTACGTCAGACCGCATTTGGATATGTTTAAATCGCCATCTGAATTATAATTAAGTGACTCAGTTTGAATTATAATTAAGCAAAAATGTCCAAGACAGGAAACAAACGGTTCGGTACCTCCTTAATTGGCAAAGTTTTAGAACTAATTTATTTTTATTAAACCTAATTCTAAATATACAGTACATAGGAAAACGATTGAGTGACAAAAAGACAATATTCGGTGATATGTTGTAAAAGTGAATAATGTATAGTATATCCGCAAGGAGTTGGACTAGCTATGGGACAGTATAGGCTGATGTAACATACTATATTAAAAAAACCATGCACAGCTGCACCCACATATGTAATTCTAATTAAAAAGGGCGCCCTTTGCTATTAAAAATTAAAATTAAACTAAAATCCTAACAGCCCGATTAAAAACGGAATAGATTAACAACCACTTAGTGGCTTCTACGATTAGCAATCGAAAATACGATAAAAATCACTGATATTCCGGTTGCGGAATCAGAACAAGGCAACGATTGCAACACATCACCGCTTCGAACCTAAACCCTCCATTAGAGCAGCCGATGATAAGAACAAAGCTACCATCATTACTAATCAGTGCATCAAATTAATCGGCAATTCCTTTGTATTGATTCGAGTGATCGAGTCCGTCGAATTTCGAGCGGTCGTGAAATGGAGTTGTAACGTATGTGTAATTAGTGTGGGGTTGTGTTGAGTGCATTATTTATCATGATTAAAATGAGGATTTTAGATAATCCATTTAGTGAGTGTTAGTTTGGATCTTCTGCCTTTACAGATATTTTTGTGAGTTGTATGTAATTAGGATTACAATCAAGTCCAAACTTTGATTTGAGATTTTTGCTTCTTCATTGAAAAACATCTGCAAAGAGCGAGTCGGATTCGCGTGCAAAGGGTTCCAAACGGATAATATGCATTGTTACATAACCATAGACTCCTTATAGGTTAAGACGTACCTATTTATAAAAATGCATACACTAGGTCTTTTGTTTCGGAGATGAGAGGGTGGAATGGACAGTTTTTCTTCATTTTTGTTTAATAATTTCAGAATAAAATATATTAAAGTTATAGTTGTGAAACTCATACGACGAACCCGTTAATTTGATATGCCACACGGTAAATTTGGAACATTTTTGTTTTAATCTTCTTATTTACCTCTCAAAAAATTCAAATCATCTCAAATCATTGTCATCATGTCTTTATCTTTGTTTCGCGTGCATGTTTGGGTTACACAAGTTTTTATGTTCACCGAATCTCAGCTGAGCCAGTCCAGTAGTTTCGGAGAAAACCAGCTTTGACAGCCACACTCACGAGTGTCCTTTAAGGATTCTGTTTATTATATTTAATTTTCTCTAAGAGCAGTGGTCACTGTCTACTTTCTGGTCACGTCAGTATTCACTATTGCTGTCCTAGACACAAAATTGGAAGACATTTTATCTGTATTAATACCTGTCATTTTATCATACTCATTTATTTTTAAGCAGAAAATATGTTATGTTTTCATAAACCAAAAGTATTCGATATACCCAGAACCTGCATGATAAATAGCTCTAATCAGAATTGAACTAAAAAACGATTTACCCAGCTCATTAGGCACTGTAAAACCACAACAAAGATTCAGACAAAATTCAAGATTCCATTGAAAAACTATACCACATTGGTACGTGCTTTTTGGCCAAAGAAAAACGGTGAAATAATCGGCAAATGTACTTGGCAGCCAAGGTTGGCCAAATATGAATTGGCGTGACAAACTACTTGGACGTGTTTACATCAGAAATATGACAAAAAAATAATAATTGGAATTTGATATAAACTGTTGTGACATAAGGTAGTTAGTTAGGTTCTTTTGGGTGTCACTATGACAAAATTCCTTAGAATTGTACCCGACGGGTATCACACAATTGCAGACTGTCGAATGGGTGTTTCTTGCACAGGTACTTACATCTTTATTGTGTTATCGGCAATGATTTTATACGAATGATTGTACGTTACGCTCCCATGAATTTGTCGGTTTTTTATCACAGTCAGTAATTTGTTAACTGTATGTTGGGTGGACCAAAAAGAGACATTTGAAGCCTGAATAAAGGGTTTAACGAAGAAACGAAATTATTTTTACTGCACAAGAAAAGGTTTGTTTTGAAAGAGCATGTACATATAGTCCTCGTTGATGTGGATACCCGGTTGAGACAGCTGGCACCTCTGGACAAAACAAATCGCTAAGGCCGGAATGGAGGGTGTTCAGCCTACATTACGAGTGTGACTGGGATGATGCAGATAAGTACAAAGCGGGACCGCGAAGAGGCCCAAAAACAGTTACAATCCTACCAATAGCAAAGCAGGTCCAGTAAAAAATATTTTCTATTAGCGGTATCGATTTTCAAAAACATTATGAGGCTTCTATAAGGGGCTGTCAGGTTAAAAATATAAAATATCAGGGACATGTACTCCATAAATATCATGTGATCAATCCTTAACGTTTTGGAATATTCTCTGTTAAAATTTCACTAGAACAAAGTTTGCAGTGTATCGTCTCGAAAAGCCTAATTGAGACGTACGAACATAAGTATCGCATGAAACGGTCTTCAAGTAATTTCGGGCAGTATTACGCACTATGTGTTATTAGCACTATGAAATTGAAAGTAGGGCGTGACGCGTGAGTAGTTATGTTCTCACGGAGAGATTAACAACCTTGTTTGAAGACATGACGATGGAAAACTGGTGCTGAGTCATTTGGATATGGGTCCAAAATAATTTTTTGAAGCAGGTATTTCTATAGCGCACTTGTAACAATATCAAACAAATACATATAGGTAGATATTTAAGACTAGACGAAGTGGTATATATTCTATTTCATTACTTAAGAAGAAGCGCTAAAACAAACTAAGAGATCACGCTATTTTAAATTCCAGACATACTTTTGGTCAGATTGATCATCTTAGAAATTTTGATCTATGCAAATTAGTGTCTAAGATGATTTTTAGAGAAAAGAGTCGAAGTATACCAAAGAACGTCTCATATTCATTTGCTTGAAAACGAAATGGTTGAAATATTGAATGCGCTTGAGTCGATTGAGATTCGAGTTTCATCGTCAATTATCAAAACTACAAAGCCTGTTTATCAACGCCGAGAGCATGTCGATTTGCCATCGGTTGCATTTAGAGGAGAGTGCGTCAGAATTGCACATTTTTATTTCCACCTAGCCCGTTCCATCATCGGGCGACAAGACGTACGCCGTTGCGCCACAACCAAAGCATTTTGAGAATACTTGCACAGTGCGTACAGTTAAGTCTCCCTGCCGGAATCTATGTTTCCTGATAGCTTCGGCATGGACCTTAAAGTCGAGAGTGAATAGCTTACAGCTACATATTTGTGCTCCGTCGTCGACCGCATTATCGCTTTCCATCAAGTGGGATTGTGGTCAAACGCGCCTAACATTAATTCATATAAAAACTCTTCCGTTATTGAGTGACTGTGTGACTGAAAACGCACAGTCGAAACTACGGGTCGTATAGAAAACTAAAATTTGGCATGTCGCTTTCCGAGGTATGCGCGTACAAAATCGTGGGAAATTTAGTAATTAATAAAATAAACTTATTTTTAAACCAGAGAAAATACCTTAAGCATTCAGGGATTAGGTGGTACCATAGAAATATAATATATCTATGGGTGGTACATATACGTAGAACTTTTTTTATAGATAGGAAATCAACAAATTGCTTCTTTCACTCTGGGCGGAACGATAGTCTCTTACTGACTAAAATATTCGTCTTCCTTCTAATGCCCCTTGCAATTTGGGGCCGTGGCGAGTCTTTCGAACAAATTAAGCAACCCTGGCAGGCACTGGCCCTAGCGGGCTCCGACTTCTACACTGACATCTCTTCGAGGCACGCGTAGAATATAACGCGCGATCTTTTTTTTTTTTTTTTGAAAGTACTACTCGCAGTTCAGCACATTAAGGCTGGTTACTGCTTAACCGGGCAATCCTGTGGTTGCCTTAGATTCTAAGGCCCCCAGCCAGGGCTTAAAACTACTTAAAAACTAAATGGCCGCTCGCTAAGGGCATCCCCTGTGGGACACGGGCCTCGGCTTAGCGGGGTCATTGCGGGGGGGCAGCTGGGACGGATTGAATCGCGCGATCAACCCAGGCCTTATTTTTCTCGGACGACGAGCCACCCAACGCTGGTCATACTCAGGCCCGCGCCTACTGTGACCTGGATTCGCCCTGCAACGCCCGGGGCGTCTTCTTCTGTTGTATGCGTGGAATTTACTGTTTTTGAAAATATTTTAAGTCACTATAATTATAATAATATAAACTGGGAATATCTTAATTTTTGCTTTAAAGCAGGTTTTCTGTGTTGAATCGCGTTGTAAAATAGCGCCATCTGCAAAGATTTTTCAGAACTTCCATCAGCGCTACGCTGCGTACAGCTTTAGCTGCGCAGACGCTCGATTCACAGCAAACACAGCGGTGCGGCGTTGAACTTTCATTACATCAAAACACACAATTGCTGATAGAGCCAGCCAATACTTAAAACGTTTTGTGGCTTTTCCACGAGATGGCGCATGTAGTATATAAGAAAATTTCGTAACTGTTTACTATAATATTTTAGTTAAAGAAGTCGATGAATAATTAAGAAAATGAACTTTAAATCAAGTACATTACAAATCTGATTTATTTGTAGACTACTTCTAAAGTAATAAAATGATGCTTTGAGTGTGCTTTTTAGGGATATTTTAATGACCTGCACTTATGCAGGTCGTTAAAAGATCCCTAAAAAGCAAATTGCAATGCTAAATTCATAATGGTCAATCATTATGAATTTAGCAGCTTACTAACTTTTGATAACCGAGCTAATAAAAGCAAAGACTGCACAATGACGTTCTAATGGCAGGTTAGGATCAAAGGAAGTGTCAAAAGTTTAACAGATTACCGCATACATACGTCTGTCATTCATTTGTAACTATGTAGGAGATTACCATTCTATCTATGCCATTTATTTTAATGGAGTGTGAGTGGTTGACCATTGGAAAGTCATAATGACGTTTTTATATTAGTAGATTACCAAACTTGTCAAAACCAACCGTTATGAAACCAATGATAGACCATTCTGACACTATTATAATAGCAGACTTGAGGCCCAGGCCCGGGTCGACGGCGCGTTGTGTTCCACGCGCGCCTCAAAGAGCTGTCAGCAAAGAAGACGGGGCCCCATGTGGTCGGTGCCTGCTAGGGTTGCGGAATTAGTTCGAAAGAGCACCGCAGCCCTGGAAATCAAAAGGCACTAGAAGGATCAAGGGTGGGTTTTTGTCAATAGGAGTCTGACACGCCCTTCCGCTCCACCCGGAGCGGAAGAAGTCATTTGCTAATTTCCCATCCAGAAAAAAATGGCATCCTTTTATACGATAAACTCCTAAAGTGTGATAATTAAATATTGTTCACATAAAATATACAACACGAATATGGAACATAACTGGATATTTATTTCTAGCGACTATTATGTCCATATATGTAAAACACTACATCAAACGATATTATTAGCACACCGTTTTAGATAGGTAGCTAATGGCTCATTTACACAGGACAGTTTCTCGCTTCAATTATTATATACTTTATTGCACACCACATAAGCTTAAAAGGATACCTCAGAAAACGTTGACTCGAGCATATAATGTGTACCCAGGGAATACACACTTACCTGTCGTCTGACCAGCAGGTACGCAAAACAATAATAACTTCAATATTTCATTTTATTCATCACTCATTATACTTAATCGAATTTGTTTTAGAACAAAATGTTGAATATGCATATGTACATATCATCTTAAATACGTATGTATATGGCGGCTAACTAAAATGTATTATAGTGGAGGGCAGAGCAAAACACACTGATCTTTTGTCGTATTATGAGTCACAGTAGGAAAAAATCGCCTATCGCCGAATCCCATAGGCATAATCGACAGCCATATAAATTTGCTTCGCAGCCGCTGTCAAAAATAAAACTCTTTTAACAAATTTTTGACATGGAATGTTGCTGACATGACAATGCGACTTGAATTCGTATATGATTGACCTTTACATGACTGTGGTCATATATCCCCTGGCGAGTTTAATCATCGAGACTAACATGTTCCCTCTACTAGACCATGACGAAAAACTTGCATCGTGTAAACGAGGCCTAAATCCAGGTGGCAGATTCTGTCTAATTTTCAATATGCACTTGATCTGCCATATTTGTTTATAACTAGTATGTAAATTTTAATAGAAAGAACGGGCACACGATGTGAATTATAAAGTAGTTGTATATTAATCGTCTTTAATATCAAGGATCATTGTGATTTATGATGGCAGTAAGGCGAATTGATGTATAATTTTGTTCAGGAAGGAAGTTAGTTTATAAAACAGGATATTTAAATAAATTAATGCACTTACTAAGATTTTTCGAGAAAAACCTATTGAATTTTGATATGCGGTCTGCCAAAATTAAACGGCTTGACCAAGTAGGCAGCTTAAGTATATATTGCAATTGGTTAATGAATAAAACAAATAAAAACTTCGCAAAACTTTCGCAGGTATGCTAGAAGAGATTTCCATAGAAATAAGCATCACCTTTGTAACTATTTTTCTGTTTCCTTCTTCTTATCTATTTATTAAATGTGTGTACATAAATTGTTGTTGTTAAATAAAAATTGAGAGACAAATTTCTCAAAGGCAGACCCAACACGAGATGGGCAGACGAGTTGATAAAAATAGTTAGTACCTGCTGGCCGCAAATATTTCAAGATATGGAATTCTTTAGAGGAGGCTTTCACCTTCACTTGAGGAGGGGTTCATGTAAACAAACTTCTATATTATTATCTATATTTGAACATTTTCTAAAATAAGTGAAATACGTGTAATTAACATCATTATTTTCTTTTTTCTTTAAACTATGTATATACCTATCCTACTTTTGCATGAAATAAAAGGTTTTGTCATTATTATTATGATATTACTATAACCGAGAATACATACGAGTCCTAATCTATACTAATATTATAAAGAGGAAAGATTTTTGTATGTAACAAATAAACTCAAAAACGACTGGAATGATTTCAAAAAATCTTTAGTCATTAGAAAGCTACATTCACCCTGAATAACATCTATACTAATATTATAAAGCTGAAGAGTTTGTTTGTTTGTTTGTTTGTTTGAACGCGCTAATCTCAGGAACTACTGGTTCGAATTGAAAAATTCTTTTTGGGTTGAATAGACCATTTATCGAGGAAGCCTTTAGGCTTTTTATATATCATAACGCTTAAGCCAATAGGAGCGGAGCAGCGATAAAGAATGTTTTAAAATCGGAGATTCCACGGGGACGAAGTCGCGGGCAGCAGCCAGTAATAGATAAGAGAGCACAATGTTCGTATGAAAATCCCAAAACGATCAAATAAAATGGTACTATCAGAGGCTAGCAAAATGTTACATGCTCAATCAATATTTTCGAGTTTGAATGTCACTCTGTCCTGAGTGCCAATTTGTGATTGATATACAAATGCAAACATTGTTTAAAAATTTGAAGATTTGGACCTTTGTTTTATTATTGAAATTAATTGAAAACTTATAAGACAAACCGTAGAGTTACGTAGCAACTGAAGTTACAACAATCTACTGCATGTAGTGTACGCACTATGCATACACAAACTTTATTTAATAAATTCACGATTAGAATGTTTTGCACTGAAAGTAGGTTAAATGTTGATGAGTGCGATTTCACACTTACCTTGGGATTGAGAAAACCTTCGTCGTTATAGCCAGTAGCTATGTTCAACTGTTTATGTCGTCTCATGATTTATTTGTGTTGTAAAACTGGTACCAAGTCTTCTTCAAAATAGCTGGATCTTAATATTTTAAAACTACTCATCAAAAGCGTAACTCAAGTAAATGTCCACTCCAGGCAGGAAGAAATGATTACATCAAATCAGTCTTAAGCATCACCATATCGATCCGAACTGTCATTTTTCTGGAAAGAAAATGTGAGGTCTTAAAGTCCTGTTCGGGATTTCCATGCGTGTTATATTGCGTGGTATTCTGGTCTAGTTGTACGAATCATCTTTGGGTTTTTCTTATTCTTATTCATCATAGCACAAAAAATATATAGAGATAAATAATACCATTGGAAAGCTTGTACACTGACCCATCTTTCACATTGAGAATAATCCCCAATGCAAAACTTTACTACCTACAGCATATAATAATTAAATGCATTTAATTCAAAGTATGTTTACGACATTCACTCCTTATTTTACACTAACACAGATACATTACATGACTCTTCTTCCTCACATTCATCTCGACGTTCGCCAACGGAGGAATCCAACCGAACATCAGCGTCAGGTACGACATTTGCTCAGTTGGAATCCCATTTGGTCCACACACCTTCCCACCACACGTCTTGAAGCGCACACTGCACTATGGTTGTTCTATTCAATATAATATTTTTGCCAATTAACTTTTTACCTTTTAAGTGTATGAGAAATCGTCAAATGACATCTTCCGCTCTGGCCGGAGTAGAAGGGGGTAGTGTCAGACTCTTACTGACTAAAACCCATCCATGTTCCTCCTAATGCCCTTTGTATTTCAGGGCTGTGGTGACTTTTTCGAATAAATTCCGCTAACTTTGACATCAAGTCACTTTCTTTATTTTATCGTGTTTTTTAATGTTGGCATTACCGCAATTATTGTTTATATTTTCAAACTAGCTTCTGCTGCGACTTCGTCCGCGTGAAGTAGTTACTAACCCCCCGATTTTGAAACATGCTTCATTGGTTCTCTGCTCCTATTGGCCTAAGCGTGATGATATATGTAATAGCCTGTAGCCTTCTTTAATAAGTAGGCTATCTAGCATTGAAAGATTTCTTCAAATCGGACCAGCAGTTCCTGAAATTAGCGCGTTCAAGCAAGCAAACAAACAAACTCTTCAGCTTTAAATATTAGTATAGGTTTGTGATAACGATAATTTAAATGTATCTAATTTTTGTTTAGGTGCTTAGTTTTTCATCATGTTATTGCGTTTCTACTGTGTTTTTTTCGTTGCATTGCGTTAAATTAATGTATATCTATCTGCATATGAGTTCATATAATAAAAACGAAGGTTTTAATAGTTATACGTTTTTGAAATTTCTTGAATCACTGGAGCGTCGGCCTTTTAGAGGACGTACGAAGAGCCAAAGCCAAATCGTGAATCCCTAATAGAAGTTTTTCGTTAAATGGAAGGATTTGAACACTGAAAAAACGTGACCTAGTTAAATAGGAATGACCAAGTGTTGTGCACATTCAGTTAAACCTATTTTATCAAGAACTCGGGGAGTACTAATATTCCCCATGATCTTTCCCAATAATGATAGTGTTTTGTCATCAAATTATATTATATTTACAGATAGGTAATACAACTCACTATTTGAGGAAATAATTTGAAACATAAAGGAGGAGCTCGTGGGTAAAGAATAAGAGCCACATCTTCAAGGTTAAGCAACGCTTGCCAAGGTTGGTCTTTGGATGGGTGACCATCTTAAGTATCTTAACATACCGAGTTTCCTCCGTGCCTCGGAAAGCACGCTAAGCCGTTGGACCCGGCTGTCATTTGTAGATCTTTGGCAGTCGTTACGGATTGTCAGAAGCCAAAAAATCTGACACCAGTCTTGCCAAGAAGTACCGTGTTCCCCAGTTAATGGGTTGTAGTGGTCTGGTAGGCAGCCGCTCCACGTTAAATACTGGTATTCATCTGAATCAGGTATGACTGGAAGCCGACCCCAACATAGTTGGGAAAAGGCTAGGCAGATAGACAGGTAATACAACTCACTATTTGAGGAAATCATTTGAAACATAAACTCACTAATCTGGTTTCCGTGTAACTTCTAGACCATACACAAATTAATAGTCATTGAACTTATTCCACTAATCTTTATTACTAATAGTAATGTTACAGCAAATTTATGCGTACACATTTGCACAGAAATCGCTGCTAATTATTATATGTGAATAATTACAAGTGCCCTTTACAACTGGTCCACGCTTATCGTTTTATCAATCACATGTTATAAATATAACTGTCACTATTGCAAAAATCGATAAAGGCAGTCAATCGATGATGATTATTTTGTTATTTAATTTTTTTATAAATTCTCATACTGATACTAATCTAGGTCAATAATACTGAAGATAAGATTTCCGATAAATTAAAAATGTTTTTATTGGAAAAGTCCTTGCTAAATAGGTTTAAAGCTTAATCTTATCAGATTATCTATGGTCAAAGCCATATTGTCATGTTAACTGTAGAATTTACATTAAAATATGGCTTTGATTATAGATATGAAAATCAAAAAATAAACAGAGTTCAAGGTTTCTGCACACAGTCGCGACGTGACTATGCGACAAAAAGTTAACATAAAATCGCTCGATCCATTATTCGAGACATATCGATTTGTAATAAAAGTAGTTTCGAACCTTTACTTGTGTTTAACTAGAGATTTCACACGAGATTAAATTGAATAAGCCTTAAGAAACCAGAGGTCAGCTACTGCATAATAAATCCCGTCATATAAGTTAATATTGTCCTAAACTGATTTATTGCAAATATTTTTAGGCTTGGCCTCCATCTGCCGAGCCTTAGTAACCTTTTCCAGGTAACATTAGCACGGATCGGGTTGCAAGCTGACTAAATGAGGCTAAATAAGCAGACATCTTAAGCTGGATACCCACTATAATTACAATAAACAATATTTATTTATTCAAGACTTAAACCTATCTACAATTATTGTATCTATTAGATTTTTTACTTAGTGGCAAGTTACAACACATGTGCAACTGGGCTTAAACAAGCAGGACTCCTGTGCTATAAGCACCAGTTTCTTCCGTGACCACCGTGATCGAGCTGCCATTACAAGTGCGTATACATATGTATATGCATGACAATTACGTGGGTATCAAGCGACCAAACATATGTAACATATTACTTCAAATGAAATTTTCTTTGGATAAAAACATCACAAAGTTTATAATAACCTTAATTGCGGAAGTTTCTGGTTTTGTTCCTTCGTTTTATGACATCAACATTCGAATTTTTCGGCTTTTTTTTTTCAATATAGAGGTCAGTTGTAATAAGTTTATTTTAATATATTTATTTATGGTGGGCAAAACGAAACCTTCAAAGCGATTGACAATAGACGAAGTTATCGCTGAAACAAACAAAAAAATAGTCGGATGAAAATCTCTTTCCTTTTTTGGAAGTCGGTTAAAATTGGCCATCGCGACGGAAAAGTGCGCTGATAATAGTTGTTGGAAAACCAGCTTTATCAACAAGCGACAAAACTCATAATCATAATTTATAATCTGATATAATATCATACCCTTAACGACAGCTTGATGATGCAATTTAAACCAAAATTACCTCATTGTCAGCTGTCTGTTCAATGTCACTGCCATTTACATATTTCAGGGAAACAAAATAGGCTTTTTAAAGGCATAACGCGTTCATATAAATGTTATCTTGCACAAGTTTTTATTGAAGCACAAGAATGTTATAAAATTCCTTTTCTAGTTATTTCAATTTACATATCTTTCGATCTCCTGTCCACACTTACGTTTTATGTTAAGTTTCAAGCAATCATTCTGAATATTGTCAATAGAATTTTGAATAAAATTACGCATAAATTGAATTTATAGCTTGTAAGGAGTTTATCACGATATATTTAGGTGCAAACGTACAAACCAATAAATTCTCGTATGTTGAATCTAAAGATGATGATATATCTTATCTTGTATAAATCTGCTAAGCGTTGAATACATCAGCATCTATTAGGGTGCAGCAATATAAGATATTATATGTATGTGATAAGTTAGAGTAGAAGAAAACACGAAATAAAAAAATAGTTATTTTTTCTTCACCGATAAAAGGCTACGCTATCGATAGATAATGTTAATCGGCTCGCGTCCTTAGGAAAAGCTTTTAACAATAAAAATACCATCTAAGTGGCTGTTTCATCTCACCACTGGAGAAAAACAAAATTTCCAAGTATAATTAGTAAAAAAAGATAATGCCTTAAAAAAAAACAACATTCTAGTTATTTTCAAAAAGCGAATCTTAGTTTAAATGCCCATTAAACTGTATCCATTACTATACTTGAGTGGCTAAGATCTTAAGACTTCGTTCTTCGAGCTCATAGCGAATATCATAGCTAATTCATCTAGTAAATGTTTACTTCACTCAACCAAAAGCTATTTATGGCATTACAAAACGAATCTTACCAACTAATGCTTGTTCCCTAAATGAAATTTCGCATAACTACCTGAATAATGAATTGAATTATTATTTATCGTTTACCGCACTGTTGAAACTAAATTATTTGTAACTAGCAGCGCGCCACGGTTTTAATCGCTTAGTTCCCGTTCCCGTGGGAATATTGGGATAAAATATAGCCTATGTTACTCAGCGTGAACGTATCTTTCTAATGGTGATAGAATTTTTGAAATCAGTCTAGTGGTTTTTGAGTTTATTCGTTACATACAAAAATACACATCTTTCCTCTTTATAATATTAGTATAGAAGTGAATTAGATGATACTAACGTATGTAATTTAATTGGTATTATTGGATGTGGTATATTCTCCAAAGATACGTAATGGCTGGAAAAACTTATGTTGATCGCACTTTCAGGTTAAGTGATGTCAATCGTAATGGTATGACTATTACGATTCCAGCAAGTGTTTTTTTCGTCTTGGTTTTCTCCGACTGAAGTGAGTTACTTAGTAATTGGTATAATATTAATATGTTGAAGTTAGGAATAGTAGTTTTTAACGGAGTGAATGTTTTTCCGAGTCATATTAAAAGCAAACTTTAAATCTAAATATATATAACTCAAAAGTGACTGACTGACATAGTGATCTATCAACGCACAGCCCAAACCACTGAACGGATCGGCATTGGCATGCAGGTAGATGTTATGACGTAGGCATCCGCTAAGAAAGGATTTTGATTGATTCTACCCCCAAGGGCATAAAATAGGGGATGAAAGTTTATATGAAACTTTGTCAATTTTAAACCGATCGGGCTGATTTTCAAAATCGGGGTAAACTAACTATTCCATGCGGACGAAGTCGCGGGCAGAAGCTAGTCAGGAATAAATGTCAACGACGACACGGTTGGTGCAGTGGTTGAGCGGTTGGGTGCTGCACTGCGTGTCGTGGGTTCGATTCCTGCACAGAACAAACATTTGTATGGCCTACGGATAGTTGTTCCGGTTCTGGCTGTTTGTGTATATGAGTTTATGTGTTTGTAAACGCACGCATGATACAGGAGAAATTTGTAGTGCGAAGCAACGTTTTTTTTTCTAACAATAAAAAATATGTATCAAATTATGATTCAGCATCATCTGCCTAGCCTTAACCGAACTATATTGAGTTTCACTTCGAGTCAAGCCAGTTTCAGCATTCTCGCTCATTATCAGAAAATTAACACTCTGTTTCCAATATCAACTATTTTCACTAATCTTAAGTTCTCGAATCGCATCGAACAACATCATTATAAGATTTTTTATCCTTCAGAATGCACTTTAAGAAATTACCTAGTAAACCGCTATAACTATCTAGAATGGAAACTATTTGCCAACTATGGTGTCTTGTGTTTAATATTCAACAATGCAGGTCAGTGGGCGCTTCCAAATTCGTTACATCTATGGTGCTCGTCCTGACTGCGTAAAACCTGATTCACACTGGCGAGAAATTTACTGCACATTCTTGGCTAACCGAGGTGCTTATTATAACATTTGTCTGAACTAGTTTTAACAAGGATAACAAACTATGCTGAGAGGATCTGAGCCAATTCCATTGTGAACTAAATAGAACTTTTATGCTGCCCAAATCGAATCTTATTCGAACAAGTTATTCGATGTGGCACTTAGGTACTCGAAGAAGTCTGCAAACTGGATTGCATGCAACAAATATAATCTATAGCTTTTACTTAACTCAAGGTGCTCAAGCCAAAGTGATATTCTAAAGGTCTTTGTAGAAATTCCAGAATATTTGGGATTGAACACATGCCATTTCGATGGTGTATATGCTGGTGCTTCTTATTTTTCGACTTAAGGCCGCTTATGACCGCTTTTCATGACTCCTCTTTATTTTTTTATTGATTTTGATTGAACCAGGGCCGGACGTGAGAGGTCGCCGCCACTGATTACCTCAACGAGAATACGGTTTTGCTCCGCCCAAGCAGGGCAGACCTACACCGTGTCCTCCAGGCGATCCACACAGTGTTGACACCCGGACGTGTCCTTCTACTGAATACAAAACAGGTACCTCCCGAAACAGCCGTATCCGGTGAGCACCTGCGTCAGGTGGAAGGTGAGGACGCCGCCGGTAATTTGCCGCGGCAGCAGAGTTTCACCCCAGCGTAGTGCCTCCACGCGCAACGCGTAATAGTGTGCGAAGGACCTCGCCTCCAGATCCCACGGCAGTAATCCGGCAAGGATCGCCGGAGACAGTGTAGTATCCCCGAGCCAGCCGGATGGCAATGACCCTCTGGGACGCTCTCAGGTGACGCGCTGGCAGTCACTTTAGCGATAGCGCCCGCACTTGGGTCCCGTAAAGAGCCATGGACCGCACGATCCCCATCTTAGACTATCCCTAGGTACTAAACTGCATGCAGTCCTTTAACAACATAAACATTTTCACACAGTAATTCTCCTACTGACAAGTTATGCAATAATATCTCCACGATGCATCTGCTCCACACAGTCACACGTCAGTCTAACGCGTTGATTTAATGGATCACAATTGAATAACAACCAATTTTCTTCACTTAACACTCCTTGAAACATAACAAGCAATTGATGAAGACTATTGTTTTATTTCTCAATATAAGTCAGTAAGGATTTGTATTTTATCAACTGGATTATTCTGCATTACTATTGAAAGTTGGGCGTTTTCCTCTGGATTTGAATCATCCACCTTTTTCAACTATGTTAAGGTTGAGGATTAACTTGATGCGATAAGTTATCTAAATTATTTAGTACCTATGTATGAATTTATTTCAGCAATCTTACAGAATGCTCTACAATTTTTAATATTTCCCAGAAGCTTTACAACAAAGTTACGAAACAAATCATATCGCTATATGATTTGTTTCGTAACAGCCCTTTTGATTCAACGTCATGCTAATTTGTAATGATCACCTCAAGCAATATTATACAATGTATCACTTATTCACTTATTGGTCATTTCAAATTACGATCAAAAACCGATCTGTCACGAAGAATATTTCTACTCCAATCGTGAATGACCGTAGACGGTGTGTTGGACTTAAGAAATTCGAAATTCGAACTGCGGAATCTATCGATTTGGATTAATGCAGATATGGAATTTGATTGCAACGTTGCGAATGACTCGATCCTAATCGATTTTATTAGAGCCCACTTTGGTATGTAACAACTATCGTTTGTTGGTAAGTGATGCAGGATGCAACTATTATGACGGAAATTGCATGACATGGAACGTACGATAATTTCAGGCATTTACGTGGGCGAAGCCGTTGGTAGAAGCTAGTGAGACAATAAGACCCAAAAAACATAACAACAAAAAGTTTAAATCTTTAAACGGTACTGTGACTTAGGACTTACACATGTTAATCAGATGTCTGGTAACTTTTTTTAGTCTCAAAAGAATTCTCTCGCGCTCCTCTCCTAATGAGATCTTTGATGGATGTGGTCGGTTTTCATTCTCAACGTGTGGTCGCTGCAGCCGATCCTTCGATACATCCTTCACATTCACATGCCCACTCTCGGTGATTTTGACAGATTTAGGGCTGGCAGTTTCCATCAAATTGAAGTGTATTTATTACTCTGATATATCAGTATTCTGACCATTAGGTTAGGTAAACTATTATCAGTAAAATGACAGTGATCTTAATTCAAGTCGACATCTATACTTTCTGCCGTAGGTAAAGGGCTTGATTTTAAATATGCATATACATTGTACATGAATATTAGTTGCAAATAATATTTTAAGTACCTACCTAATCAATTTCATTTTGGCTAAAGTTGAATGAAGGCCTCAATATATATCCGAATTTAGAGCAATTTTTACTTATTCATCTCAGTTACCTAGGCCTTAAGTTTGCTATTACAATAGTATCAGAATGTTCTATCATTAATTTTATAATGATTGATTTTGACACGTTTGGTAATCTACTAATATAAAAGCATCATCATGACTTTCCAATGGTCAACCACTGACACTCCATTGAAAAAAATGGCATAGAATGGTAATCTCGTGCCTAAATAATGACAAATTAATGACAAACGTATGCGGTAATCTGCTAAAATATTGACGGTTCCTTTGATCAGTGACCTACCATTAGAACGTCTTTTTGCAGTCATTGCTTTTAATAACTCAGTTATCAAAAAGTATTATGAGACCAGTGGCCGGCCAATGCAAAATGACTATGGGATTGTGTTAGAATGACGAATTTATAAAAAATAGTAGACGTGGGGCCCTGACCAGTCGCTATGTTTGACCGACCTAATGAAGCTTAAAAAAACATAGTCACACACGGTCATAACACCAACACAGCATACTTTAACAGCGATTTTAAACAGCAAAGTAATGAAGTACAGCTTGCTTAAGCTTAAGATGCTTAAGCATTATGAGTTAACGGTGAGACCGTGTTACCCGCTTATTACGATGCAACGTTTCAGCCTTTGCCCGGCCCTCGAGGCGGTATGATTACTACACGAGATTTCGTTGTACATTTAATTATTTACAATGCAATTAATAATAAATTCGATGCATCTGAGAATGGCATATGAATTGAAAAGGTACTTAATTATGGATCTCGAAGTGTTTTTAGGTTTTAGCAGGCAGTACAAAGTACTTAAATGAGGTAAATAATAGAGCTATCCTAGCTGATTCGTTCTGGGCGCAAGAAATATGAGACGTCGACAAGAAAAGAAGAAGAAACAGGTCATCCATCTTGTGTACTGTATGACACTTTTCATATAAATGGTAAAGACATATGTACCTTTATATTCTGTACTCCCATTCTGGATTTACCTCGCTTTAACATCTACACACATAATCCTCGAGCAACTGCAATTAATTGTATGTGTCTAACTTACCTTTTTTCCGGATGGAAAATCATCAAATGACTTCTCCCACTCTGAGCGGAGCGGAAGGGAGTATCAGACTCTTACTGACTAAAACTCACCCGTGATCCTTCTTGTGCCCTTTTGCGTTCCAGGGCCGCGGTGATTCTTTCGAATAAAATCCACAACTCGACTACTACCCTTGCAGTAGGCCCTGAGTCAGCTATTTTTATAAATTTGTCATTCCAACACGATCCCAATTTTAGCAGATTACCGTATATCTCCGCAAATATATATATTTTTTTTGGATAAGAAATCATCAAATGACTTCTCCCGCTCTGAGCGGAGCGGAACAGAGTGTCAGACTCTTACTGACTAAAACCCACCCGTGATTCTTCTGGTGCCCTTTACGTTCCAGGGCTGCGGTGACTCTTTTGAACAAATTCCGCAACCCTAGCCGGCATGCGTCTTAACTACCTATGAATATAATAAATTATTCGATTATGGATACCTAAAATTTCAAGAAAAAAAGGATAGTACTAAGTTTTTTAACCAGTTAATTGCACAGTACATGCCATTCACACGTTCACTATAATTTCCATCTCAAATGAGTTCCTACATAATTATGTAGTTAACTAATCGTTTGTTGACATTACAAAAACGACCAGCCGAGATTGATTCATTGAATGCCGTTCCAAGATACCAATTACAGTAATTAAACTGTACAATCTTAGTTATAAGTTCATTGCGAAATGGTTGAAAAAGTTAAGATCCTTGGCCTGAGTAAAAGATGTCTTACTTTTTAAATATTATTAGGCCATATACAGTATGTTAACTAACAGAGGGCGTTCCCTTTAACCCGCATTAGTATAGCATCCATATATGATAAAAAAAATATTACCATTCGAAAACAAAATGTTTTTATTTTTTAAATATTAAAATATTCACTAAAAATGTGAAATTGATACGTTAAAGAAACACTCTGTAAACGCGTACTTGCTGGTTAGGGCATTGCTACTACGAGTACTTACCATTCCGCGCTACTATTTTGATTATAAACAAGATTTTTCGAACTTACTGTCAATTTTTTTTTAAATTTGGATTATTTTATGCTTATTTTTCTATTCTGATATTTTTATTTTAATCTATTAATGATATAGATTAACGAGTTTAAGGGAACGCCCTCTGTTATTTAACATACTGTATATATATATTGATCGGTATTTTGGTTTTAATCCTTATTAGACAAGCTTTTAAGTGACAGTGATGGTAACACAATGTAAAAATATGAAGTCTTTGTTTAAGTTTTAGTCTTTGCTGTCTTAATCGTCCTCTTCAATCTCATGTCATTTTATAGGATCCTTGGCTAATAGCCTTCAACTACTAAAAGCTAAGTTACACAATCTTTGTTGTATCAACAAGTTTACCAAGACTAACCAAATACAATAGGACCGTCTATCCAAAGACTACAATAGTATACTGCGTCTACCTAGTATGTGGTTCTAAAGGCACATGCCAAACCATTTTAAGTCACTAAATCTACGGTTATAGAGGATCAAATTTTCTAAGTAGTGAAGTGAACGAAGTTTTTTTTTATAATATAAAAGAGTTTATGGATACTAAATGCTGATTAGTTTCATTATTATTATAGACTGTTTGACAAAAAATGTTTGCATACTATAACATAGCATAACATTATTTGTATATTGATTTAACATCATTTTATACCATGATTTCGGCAAATAAATAATTTATTGCTATTACAGATCTGTTGCAGTAACACAATAAACACTACATACATATTATCATATTTAAACTTCAATGGAATGCAAGAACACTTCCGTTACGTCACATTTTGCCTATTGGAGCCAGCTGACAGTTCTCACGCTTTCAATCACTCTTGAATCAATTTATTTTGAATCTACGATCACTTTTTGGACGTCAATTGTTTTAGATAATCTGACAAGACCGCAGATGCGTCGATTTATTATATTTGAATTAACATTTACTTTTTATGTGAGTACTCAATGTTTTAAAAGTTATCTTTGGAAGGACTGATTCGATTTCTAAATTCTTTCACTGAAAGCAACATTGCCGTTGAATGCTCAGGCTACTTTTACATAATCCCGAAAATAATATGTATGCTCTGGGGTAGGTAGGCTACGAGCGCCAAGCTGCAAAATAAAGCGAATGACTGTATGATATTTGGTAACCCGATTGTTCATGTTTCCCTTGATTTAATCTTGAAACACTTCCTTTTTTAGGGATACGTAATTATCAAATGACTTCTTCCGCTCTTGGCGGAGCGGAAGGAAGTATCAATATCTTACCGAGTAAAAAATTCATTCGTGTACCTTCTAATGCCCTTAACGTTCCGCGGTGACTCCTTCGAACAAATTCCGCAACCCTGGTGAATACACTACACACTACCTACGGTAAAGATATTAAAATCAAACTTGGTCTTATCGTAATATTTACGAAAAATTAATCTTGATCTTATTGCAAAAGTTTTCTTAAATGTTAATTAATCTGCCTGTTTGCACCCGCAAATTCCACGAATCAAAAAACATGATTAACTTTAATGCCATGTTCCTTACAATGATTGGTTTTAACCTCATCATAATTGCATTTCAATGACATAACATGAAGCTCGCATTCCCTTGGAGGGCAGTGGTTTTACACCCACATTACACCAATAATGTTTAACTTCCATTTAATAACAGGTAATCTTATTGACATTATCAGCACTCTGGCATAATACTCAGTCCTGTCTTGATGTAATGTAATCTTATAGTTATTAAAGCGTACGGAAGCAATATCGTTCAATATTCCTAGAATAATAACTACCGTTTGAATATTACCTACATTGCAAGATTCACAACACATTAGCTATAACAAAAGTGTTGGCCCATCTTCGTATTGTTGATCAGGCTTCGTGCCATCACTCTTACTTCACTGCTTGCAACAGTGACTTAAGAAACATGTAAATGTACCCTCGAGCAGTGACTTTCGTGCAGGGATGCTATTTATTTGTTAAGTACCTGTAATGTAATTATAGGTGTGCGTTTCTGTTGGTTAATCTCTTTATTTCGCTCTCGGGGAGGTGTAATGGTGATTGTTATAATGGGTCTTAAAAGGTCTACTGGCTCAAATACATAATTATTTTTGCTTTTTGTCGGCTTTTGATTTCTGTTATTGCACTTATGATATTCAAATTTTAGCAGCATGTAGTCACAAGTAGATTTTGAAAATGAGAAGGTCTAAAACGTCCTCAGAGTGTAGGCCTTTTTCATCCAATTGCGAAACACAAAAGATGAATAACATGTTTTTAAAATCTTCTTTTACACATCTACATTTTATTAGTTTAACAATAATATACATTTTATAACTTACATATTATTGTCGGAATCAGGGCACAGGTCAGGTTTTGCACATTACAGACACAATAAATATCATACATAACATTTTTCATTTCTTATTAGGCGTTGGCAGTGGAGCTCAATTTCGGTTGGATTCCATATTCCCCTTTATTAACACACACCGGGATAGACCAAGGACCATTCGATCCATATGTAACATTTTCTTTTTAACTTTTTAAAGGATTACTTTATTTCCATCTTAGGCACATTTAGCACCTTCTGCGAAGCAGTAATGCTAGCGAAGGAGGAGGCGAAACGCATGCGAGAGAGGGAAACCTCACGCCCCAGCCGCGGCAACAGAAGAAGACGCCCCGGGCGTCGGGAAATGCAGGGCGATTCCCGGCCACCGTAGGCGAGGGCCTGCGGATGGCGAGCTATGGGTGGCTCGCCGTCCGATAGCAAACAGACCCGAGTCGACGGCGCCTCGTGATCCACGCGCGCCTCAAAGAGCCATCAGCATCGAAGACGGGGCCCCATAGGGTCAGTGCCTGCTAGGGTTGCGGAATTTATTCGAAAGAGTCACCACGGCCCTGTAACGCAAAGGGCACAAGAAGGATCACGGGTGGGTTTTAGTCGGTAAGAGTCTGACACTCCCTTCCGCTCCGCCCAGAGCGGGAGAAGTCATTTGATGATTTCCCATACAAAAAAGGCACATTTAGCAAAATTAATATAAGTCCATATCAAAAGGTAACGTTATCTAGAAGCTCAAGTTTGTCACACCCACATTTCAGATACACAACATTACTCTACCGTCCATGTCCATTCGAAGTGTCTTTTAGTTTATCAAGATAATTGATATCGATAAAGTCAATTAACGTTGTTAATGCTTGCTAATATATCCAAGCTGTCTGAATAGGTCACGAAAGACATACCTGGCAGGTGGAAAGGGGTGCCCCTTAAATATATTTAGTCTACATTTGGCAGAAAAGTGATTTTTTATATGATAAAACTACCATAACTATCAATCGCGATCGATCGATCCAATTTCAAGGATGATATAAACACGTTTACTTGACACCACACAACACACGACAAATAATTGAAATCACATAATATTTAAAAAAAAAAGCTTTAGGTTTGATGAATATAAATCAAAATATAGTATACTTACCTCAAGGCTGGCCAGCCAACTGGTGTTCGACGCTGGTTTCCAATAATTGAACCTGAGGGTGTAACGCCAATTTTGTGCTAGGAGCCTACGGATTTGATTAGGTGAATATTTGCGAATTTTGTGTTTTCCTAATATCCTAAGAACGCTTATAATAGCATTATGTTCGTATATACTCGTATGTCAGCGTATTTTAGTAACTATACTTTTTAATATATTGTTTTTTTAGGGTTGCACCCCTCAAAAGGAAAAAAGCGGAACCCTTATAGGATCACTTTGATGTTCGTCCGTCTGTCCATATCGTACGTCTATTAAGACCTTTTATCTCGGGAACCCATGGAGGTATCGATTTGACATTAAAACCATATACTCACGTCTAATAGGTGAGAAAATGATATCAGGAAAATAGCAGGTCCAACATGGACTCGAACGGTAAGAGATAGAATTGAATGGCGATCTTTGGAGGAGGCCTTTGTCGGAAAACAAGTTGAGGAGTAATTACCGTTTGCCGAATTAAAATCAGCTAAACATGAATTAATTAATATAATAGTGTTTACAGTATATTAGTTAGGAAATTGGTAGTAGCAGTGAGTTTTAAGCGTACTTACAAAACTTTTTTTTATTTAAACTAAAATCAACAATAAAATAATAGGTATTTTAGTTTTATTCAGGTCTACAGTCCCTTGAAGCTCTAAAAAATCAAACTTCTAAATTAACGTAAAAAAGATACTGCCATTTATACCGCTAAAAACGTATATTTCGATACTTTCAAGGAAGTTAAAATGTATAGGGTAGATACTTTCGTTGATCTAGAACTATGAACGACAAGAAGATAGATCTTACAGTATGGGAACATGTCAGAAAATTGGGAAATTGTCGAAATTCATTTTCTGCGATCAGTAATTTTCGGTTGAAGAATTGACCGTGATGTACCATAGATATAATAATACTTCTTATGGGATACACTATATTTTGCTCTTATAGTTTATGAGCAATGTATACTCGGATAAAAAATCTAGATTTTAATTTTGAATCAATCAGTAATATTATCCCAAATAAGGAATTTATTTCAAATATTAAGATTTGCATTCACAAATAGCGGATTTTAGCAGATATGCAATTTATGAAGAATAATTTATTCATTGATAATTTAAAAAATAGCCATAAACTGCACAATCACAATAGGTGGGCCTTTAATGGTTAAGTAAAATCGCAAAAAGATCGTAAAAGTTGGCACGGAGTTATAAATGAAATCACCGTGTAAACAGACCGGTTAGGCGCAAGCGCATCGCATCGTGAACTGTACATAGCTCGGTGACCAACGTTTAAAGTTAAGTGGGACAGTTGACCTGGCTTATTTATACGCAGTCTCTTATAAACTGTGTACTTTATGAATATTGGAAATATTTTTACATCTATGTACTATGAAGTACCATAATAACAATATTTTTGTGAAATAAAAGTACCATAAATAAAATATTTGGTCGGCTATCCATTGACAAGGTTGATTACACATCAACATAGTCACTTGTTTATTTCAATGATTGTAATTTCAGGGTTAGAAAGTATCCCCACCGAATGTGTCTCCACGTTGTCGTCGTGGTGGGGCTTGAGCGTCTCAATGATCTTGCGAGCTTTCCCGGTAGAGCCACTCATGCCGGAAGGTCGCAAGTGAGGGATCAGACCAAGAGAGACACACACGCGGGGAATCCCGCTCGCTGCCTTTTGGTACGCGTCTGCTCATCAGACGTGGCTGTGAAGGCAGCGAGCGGGTGGGAGGAGAGGCCCTGTGATGGAGAAAGGGCGGAGGAGTAAGGGACCGCACCCTTTAAAAGGAACAAGATGGAAAACAAAGGCCTTTGCAAAATGAGTCCCCAGGTGGGTCCCGACTGCTCAGCGGTCGGGGAATCCCACCCCGCTTCGGCGGGCTGCCCTCCGTACTCTGGGGTGGGCACCAAACGCCTTCCGATTGCCAGTGGCAACAAGAGCCGAGGAGGCTCAGAATCGACGTCATCCGGATCCGCGTCCTTCAAGGAGCTGATGGCGTTCGGTTGTGATGCGGGGAGTTCGCCTGAGCGTCGGGGAGGTGCAGGGTCAGATTCTGGCTCTGCACTTGACCTAGTAACGGTCAGCTCGGCGGGCTCTGGAGACAGAGGAGGGGGGGCTGCTGTGGAGGGCGTCAAGCTCTTCCGCAAGCGGCCCAGACGGGAGGATGACAGCGGGTCGTCCTCCGAGGGCGAGTTTGCCTCCGCCCGCAAGATCCCCACCGCCAGGCGGGGCAGGGGCTGTGAGGCGGGGAGGGGGCTGGCTCCCTCTACCCGGGAGGTGGAGAGTCGGGCCGGGAGGTTGGTGGAGGAGGGGCGTCGCCCTGGAGGGAGCGGTCGTAGGGCTCCCTCTACTCTTCCGCCTGCTCTCGACTCCGACGACTCGGAGGCCCCGGGAGAGGTGCGTCCCACTGTCGAAGAGAAGAAGGCCCAGTTTGCGGAGGTCGTGGAGGCCGCGATCCGCGCTGTGGCCTTCAAGCGAAAGCAGTCCTCCAAGCGGGAGGCCATTACGGCGGCCAAAGCCTCCATTATGGCGGCGGCGGCGGCCAACGTCGGCGGGTCCGGAGAGGCGACAGAGTTGCGGGCGGAGGTCGCCCGCCTCGCGGCCGTAACGGAGCGACTCATTGCAGAGAATGAGTCGCTCCGGAGGGACCTGGCTGGCATGGCCAGAGCGGCCTCGGAGGAGCCGCAGGGGGGGCCGAGTCCGGCGACGCTGGAGGGGAGCCTAGTGCTGAGCCAGGTGCGGAGCCTGGTGCGGCAGGAGCTGGCTCCCTACCAGAAGCAGTTCTCCGTTTTGGAGGACATGATTCGGCGTCCCCCACTAGCGGCGACACAGAGGCCCCAGGGCCAGCAGAAGGCGGCTTCGTACGCGGCCGCCGTGGCTGCCGGCCCGGGAACGTCTGGCCAGGCGAAGGCGAAGGCCAAGGGCGGAGCCGCGCCGGCGCCAGCGACAGCGCCTGTAACGCCGGCGACTACGACGCCGGCGACGACCAAGTTGGCCCCGGCGAAGAGGGGTAGGAGGAAGGCTGGAGGAGCGGCTAAGGCTGCGGCGCCAGTGGTGCCGCAGCCGCCCCCACCCCCACCCTCGGACCCTCCTGCGGCCGAGGCCGAGTGGCAGGTTCCTGGCCAGAAACGGCGGGCTGCGAAAGCGGCCAAAAACAAGGCGAGGAGGCAGCGGCGGAAGGCCAACGCCATTGCGGCGAGGCTTCGCGCTCCGAAATCCACGGCTGTAGTGCTCACACTGCAGCCGGAAGCGGAACAGAGGGGCGTGACGTATCTCGCCGTACTGAAGCGGGCGAAGGAGGCGGTGAGCCTCCAAGAGCTGGGCATCAGCGGGGGCATCGGGGTCAGGAGGACCTTAACCGGTGCCCGCAAGCTCGAGCTCGCCGGAGCGGAGAGTGGCCCGTTCGCGGACGCCCTGGCCGAAAGGCTGAGGGCGGTCTTACCCGCGGACGAGGTCCGGGTGTCCAGGCCGACTAAGCGCATCGACATGCGCATAGTGGGCCTGGATGACTCCGTGACGGAGGAGGAAGTTGTGGCCGCCGTCGCCAGGACTGGGGGGTGCTCTGCCGAGCTCGTCAAGGCGGGCACCCTCCGGCCTGACAACACGGGCATGCAAACCCTTGTGGTGAGCTGCCCCGTGACGGCGGCCAGAACTGTGTCGGAGGGCCGAAGGCTCTTGGTGGGATGGGTGTCTGCGCGGGTAAAACTGCTGGAACCCAGACCTCTGAGGTGCTACCGCTGCCATGTGGGTAACCACACGGGAGCTATGTGCCCCTCGGAGGTCGACCGCAGCGGACTCTGTTTCCGCTGTGGTCAGCCCGGTCATAAGGCCGGCTCGTGCGAGGCCACGCCGCACTGCAGTGCATGTGCGGCTGCTGGCAAGCCGGCCGAGCACTGGGCTGGGGGAAGGGCCTGCGCGCCATCCGCCCCGACCAGGGGCAAGAGGTCCGCCGCCACCGCCGCCTCTGCCGCCGCCGCGGCTTCTGTCGCCGCCACTGCCGCTTCTGCTGCGGGTGCTGCGGCTCCCAACACTCGGGAGGGTGCTGAGATGGAGTGCCAGTAATGGTCCCATTTCGGCCCCCTCCAGAGACAAGTCGGCCGCTGTGCTATCGCGCAGTGGCTGATGCCTGGGGACGGTGAGCGTGGGTGGCTCGCCGTCCGATACCAGGTTGAGTCGACGACGCGTTGTGTTCCACGCGCGTCACAAGGAGCCGTCAGCACCGAGGACGGAGCCCCATAGGGTCGGTGCCTGCTAGGGTTGCGGAATTTGTTCGAAAGAGTTACCGCGGCCCTGGAACGCATAGGGCACAAGAAGGATCACGGGTGGGTTTTAGTCAGTAAAAGTCTGACACTCCCTACCGCTCCACCCAGGGCGGGAGGGGTCATTTGATGATTTCCCATCCAGAAAAAAAAAGGGTAAGAAAGTATTGTTGCTCATTTTTACGTACTTGGGAGTCCACTGGAAGCGGCTCAAATGATGTTTAAAAATCACTCGTGAAAATCATCTGCATCTAGAAAGAAAGCAAAAAAAAAACTCGTACAATATAGTAAAAAGTCTCAATTAAACAAAAACACAATGTTTGTACTTCACTTCGCCGCCAAAAAGGTGGATAAAAATCTTCTTATTTCTCCATAAATGATCGACTTTTAACTCCTGCCAAATACAATCTCTCCACAAACCATTGCAAATTCGATTTCAAACCAAGTCCATTGTTCTCAGAAAACCTGGTGACCCTCGACCTAGAGCATTATTGCCCATCAGTACGCCTTCTATGACATCGCGTTATGCAAGACTCGCCACAAGCGAACCTTGGGCTATTTTCTATTGTACCTTTAAACTTGTCGCGTGATGATCAGAAGATTAAACCGAGATTAACACTAATGTTCGTTAGTCGAGGATAGGATTTATTGACGCTGTACAGTCATTCAATTGCTTTGTGTTGATGAGAATTTGTTTATTTAAGTAATAGTATTGTCTGCGTTGTGTCAGAGATATCTTAACGAGAGTTAATTTGCATTCCTGATTGGTTTGTATGTTGCATTTCTAGTGGATTGTGAATCAGTATGAATGGAGAGTGCGAATGAGTTTCAATTTGTGCTACTGTTTGGTAATCTTGTGTAGGATCCACCTTGCTTATCATTTCATTAGTTTTTTTTATTGCTGAAGATCGTACCCTTCCTGGAAACTTAAAACTGGATAAATAAACCATATATATACATAATAAATAAATAGCGTGTTTATCTCCACCTCAAAATGCATTAAATTTATTTCATGAAATACAGTACATTCATACAATCAATATTATAACATAGATTTTTGGAGGGCTCAAAGCCTCCCAAACTACCTGGATAAGTTGCTACTGTACACTAATTTAGAAATAGCGGTGGATGCTTAATATCTAAATATATATAACTCAAAAGGGACTGACTGACTGACATAGTGATCTATCAATGCACAGCCCAAACCACTGAACGGATCGGGCTGAAATTTGGCATGCAGGTAGATATTATGACGTAGGCATACGCTAAGAAAGGATTTTTGAAAATTCGTCCCCTAAGAGGGTGAAAAAGGGGTTAACATTTTGTATGGAACTCCACGCGAACAAGTCGCGGGCATAAGCTAGTATGCTTATATAAACGCTTTAAGGTCTTGTGTCTTGGGTTCTTCTCAGGACAGTGGACACAATGAGTCCCGTTATCACCTTGGTCTTTGGCTCTAGACAAGTGACGTTCAGTCAGCGTGCGTTTCGTATTGCTCAGGCGATTAAAAGACGAAGGGGAGGTAACTGTATTAATGCAAGAAAAAAGTAACGAAGCAAATTATTACGGCAACAAAAAGAATGACGCCATCTATCCTACCAGCGGCGAACTAAATGAACGAAATCCTGCATCGCGGTATCAGAGTTTTCCGTTCGATTAGACGTGTACTGTTGTACATGTTCTAATCGCGGGTTTTCCCTTTAGTTTGTATGGGATATTACCCATACAGACTAAATGGCAGTTGCCCACTGGACATAACAACCGTCCCTTTTCAATGGAGGTTTGTGAGACTTTACACTTTGTACCGCATACCTCTGTACATATATAAAATCGTCATAAATATATAGGATTAGCAAACGCCGTCGAAATGTCACGTGATCAAACCCTTTTAATTTGGCATTTCGACAATCGCCATTACTCTAGAGTGCCTCTCTAGAGTAATGGTGATTGTCGAAATGCCAAATTAAGAAGAGAGAATTCAGAATAGAATAGAATTCTCTTTATTATGTACACCATATAAGTTACAGAAAATATAGATGAAGAAAACCTTTGGATGGATTTTAAAGAAATAAGTGCTGCACTTAGTGTAGTCTTTGGTCTAACCAGCGAGTAGATGAACGCCACGTAGGTCCAGTTGTCCAATGTATGTCATCATCGTGCAGCTTTCCATAGTATCTACATATCAAATATAATTTCAATATTTCAACCTTTTCAATACATCAAATCAACCGTAACGCAGAAACCACTTATAAATAAGATATATTCAAGTAAGTATTTATTGTGCGTCCGAAGTTACAAATGAACCTAACCTATTTAAAAGTGTGTAATTCTCGCAGAACGAAATCTATCAATCTTCGCTAAACTGTCGATTAAATACAGGTAGAGCATTCACCAAAATACGCAATTTTGTCTCTGTTTACCACACGAAGGACATTCTAATATATGTACCTACAACATCATACATTTGCATCAATATAAAGATTTTTCTACCTGTTTTTGTGGTATTTCTACAACAGTCACTTTAGTCAAAAGTATATTTATTTTCTTATAAGGTCTGATTTTTGAGAAAAGATGGCGGCTTGTTTATGTAAAATGTGCCAGACTGACATTCTTCAAGATTCAAGATATCTGACATTTGAAAAAACGGGATTGATAACAACGCAAAATTAAAATAATTTGCTTGAAATTGTAGATTAGGTGATCACGTTCACAGATCGTAATTATGAATTCGATAGAAAACTTAATCTAGAACTATTTTGGTATATGAATCGCAAGCATTGCAGCAGGAAGTAAATAAGCCAACATGTTTCATTAATAATCTGTCAGTTACAGCTCAGACTAAGGAATTGTGCTCGGTGGATTGTAGTTATGTACCCTGTAACATGCGGACTTCAAAATAAAAGGCAAAATGTAAGGTGTATGTCACCTCTGCCTATCCCTTTGGGGATAACAAAGGCATGATTTAATGTTATTTTATAATGCTCCATCCATAAATATGCCATCTCAAAATATATTCACACTTTTATAAACTTTGTTTCAAACCCACGAGGTGGTCATGAGCTACGCAAAAGTGTGCACGAGTATGTATGGATGTTTGTTATTCTTTCATGCAGAAACTACTGGATACTCTTGATGAAATTTGGCACAGAGGTAGATTATAGTCTGCAATAACACATAGGACATTCTGACTATATGACTTTTTATCCTGAGAGTGTGTGCCCTTGGGATAATTTTTGACATACACGCGGGTGGAGCCGCGGGCGGCAGCTAGTAAAAAATCCGAATAGATAACGTCAAACATATTGTTGACCTCTGCTTACGCTTTCACGGTGTACCAGCGTGATGTTATGTTATACATTGGCTTAACAATAAACAATCATGCGATTTCAGTAATCCCGGAAGATTTGCTGTCATTTATTGAAGAGTTCCGTTGCCTATCTCCGAAGATCTACATCAGTTCTTCACCAAATTAAAATGGTACAAGTCCGGCTAAATATTATTCCAAACAATAAAATAAAAAAACAATTAATTTGAATTCAGAACCTCCTCCTTTTTTAGAAGTCTGTTAAAACGAACATTCAATTTAAAAAAAAAATATTGTAAAGACTGTAAGTGTAAACAATAATATTATGAGTACCTACTACCCTACTTATTGTATGAATGTCATTTTACTGGGTCAAGGTTGCACGATGCATAATGATGATCAGTGAGGATGAAACCTGTTTAAATATTACATATTTTATACAATTACGTATATCGAAGATTCGCGATGTTGATTTTAATATGAAAATTACTGGTTGTTACTATCAACCATTTTAAATTAATTAATGCTTCAGATTTATTTTGAAACGGCAAACGCTGTAATTTGTAGTTAAAATACAATTCATCAATTATGTTATTCAAATCACTCATTTGATTTCAAATAACATATACATATAAGTAAAACATTTTTACAGCAAACTTTTCATGGTATTCCTTGTCTAACCTTCTTGAACTTGTCTTGAACACTACACTCTAGAATGTAGCGATAGAGAAGTACTTCCTCCACTTTTCCAATAACTAGCTAGATCAAATTCCTGAATGTTTTAACTGGGACCCAAATCCCGCTATAACTTGCAAAATATACATATTTTATATCTGAAGGATAACAGGATTGACTTATTGTTAAAATTCGACTATTGACGCTACAACAAAGAAATATTTCAATAAATAAAAAATGCATACCCAACGCTTCTATAATTTGCAACTTTCATACTAGTGAATCGAGCGACGACCACTGCCAAACAAACAATGAAAGTAACAGTTACGGCGCCAAAAGTAAGACAGTAGGTTATAATGTTCCAAATCACTCTTACTTTCGTACTGTGACGTGACGCGAAAGTATTGACGCATCGTCTGCGTCATCACAAAGTTGGGGTAGGTCACGATCACTTACACTCTCAACGAAAGTGAATCTAACAACATTTGGTCAGAAATGATGCGTTTGACGTCAGCCGTGCGTCACGTTGAATGACGCTGTATCCAAATTTAGTAGTAGTGAATGTGTTGGTATCATGACGTTTGTTGGTGAAGTGCGGCGTTCTGAGTGATTATTTTTATTGTAGGGTTATTTTATTTATAAAAAATGTGTGTAAAATGGTATAAGCTGAAGCTAAACTATTCTTCTTAAAAAAGAAGTAAATTAAGCTGTTCTCAAGTCGGTTGTTTTATTGTAACTCATTGAAATTTTGTCAATAAATTTCGGCATGATTTAGTAAATAATTTATGAGAAATTGTTTCGTTACTCACCAAACTAACATCGAGCAACATATCTTGTTAAAGGTTTCTTTTAATATCTGTGAGCGTTCTAAGATTGCTGCTATCTCAATTCGTTACATATCTACACACGTCAACATTGAATGTTTTCCGCTTATATACCTACAGTCACACAGTTCAAGTTCCAGGAGAAACCTTAAATCATGAAGGGTCCAATAATATTAAGATTTTATGTTTGTCCGAGGAATAAATATGGCGATATGATAGCTTCTGTGTAGAAAATTCGACAAACGGTTATTTTACTCTTCCAGAAAAAGGTTATCTGATGAAATCGGCCCTTATCAAAACAAAATTTTATTGTCTACTCTTTCAAAATAAAACTTTGAAATTATGCAAAGTAAATGGTCACTGTAGAACGAAGTCATATTTGTAAAAAAGCAATGCCAACTATATTTAGGTCATAGGAATTACCCTGACCTACAATCAGACGTTACAGCGGCAATCAATCAGGAAAAGGAGAACAGGATTTTTTCTAACAAAACGGAACAAATAATGATAAAAATTGTCTACAATATCTAAAGAATTTACTTAATTAACACTTTATATGGTGATAATTGAACTAAAACAGATACCTGACGTGCAAAGTACATTCTAGATAATAATACCAATCAGTGGACGTAATTATGACATGGGCACATTGGACGCGACACTCGCTAACCACCTCAGTTCATGTCGCGTTTCACACACAAGTCAAGCGTTAAGATATGGGATAGCCGCAGATTATCTTGAAAATGTAGGCCAATTAAGCATTTGACCGCATGACTTTAATGAGACGTAATAATATAAAATAAGCCGAATTGCTCGGTCAGTAGTTGTTCTTAGAAGTCTGCTAGTAAATTGTGAATTCCGAAACAGAGGTTTGAGGCTGGGGCTTGATTTGGTTGCGGGCGTGGTGCGATGGTCAGCGTTATACGGAAGCTTTGTTATAAGAGTCAAGAACAGTCTGACATTCCCTTCCGCTCTGCCCAAAAGCATGAGTATTGAGTCTTGGGAACCAGTTTTCATGAAGTGAGATTCGCGAACATTTATTTAGCTGTAAAATAAAAATAAAAAGCCGTTACCTAATCGCTTCCTCGCCAGCACTAGGACAGAAACCTTACACACTACACAAATTGAAACAAACAACGTCGAACCTTTACTTACAATATATTAATCAGAAAAATATAATATTGCGGGTGTGGTGCGATGGTCAGCGTTATGCGGAAGCTTTGTTATAAGAGTCAATAACAGTCTGACACTCCCTTCCGCTCTGCCCAGAAGCATGAGTTTTAAGTCTTGGGAAACAGCTTTCATGAAGTGTTTTAGTCAGATCTACGAACATTTCTTCAGCTGTAAAATAGCCGTTACCTAATCGCTTCCTCGCCAGCAGTAGGACAGGAGCCTTACACACTACACAAATCGAAACAAACGACATCGAAACTTCATTCAAAATATATCAATCAGAAACATCTAATAATTAAAAGTTGTATTTTATGATTATTATAAAGACTCTAGTGGCATCTAAACAAGATAAATAAAAGGTAACTGCATTCATCTACAGTTACTGCAGGCTCTCAGTCTCACTCCAGAAATAACTTATTTTCACTGTGGAAGATCACAGTTAAAGTCATTTAATAATTATCAAAAGGTCCGAGATGATTGAAATTGACATGAGCTTTCGAAGCCCTACATACTGTGACATTGATGAGACTCTATAATACAAAGAGATATTCGATTGTCAAAATCGAATATCTCTTTGTATTATAGAGTCTCAAACTAGTAGGTAAATTTTGCATAACCTTCAAGCTCTTTATACTATAGGCTCTTTTCATTAAAATTAACCATAACAATCAATTAATTGACAACCAATTCGTTCCGCCTATTAACTTCAAAACCAGACCCTTACAAAATGTTACGATTGGACCATTTAAGATATAATAACCAATAGCGAGGCACCAATTAAAAGACTTTACCTCACATTTTGTGGGTAATCATTGTTGCCGCAGCTAATTCAGTGGGTTTAGAAACAAGAAATGCTTATAGAGCCACGCAATTATGGGTCATTTCTAATTGCAAAGTAAAATGTTATAATGGTTTTGCAAACCATTGCGGAGTTCTTGCAATTCTTGACTTAATTGCTGTGGACTCTACTGGTTTTTGTTTTTGCATTGAAATTATGAGAGTAGTTATTCATAGATTTAGCTACTTTTAATGAGAAACTAAATATAATAGAAGAAGACACGTGTTAGTGTATAATGTGTATACGCAAACACAAGTCGAGGTTTTTATCCCTCTTGCGGAATTTGTTCGAAAGAGTCACCGCGGCGGCCCTGGAACGCTTTTGCGTACCGCCGTTGCGCGCCTTTTCTACAATGCCCTTTGGCATTAGTAGGAAAGTAAGAGTCTGACACTCCCTCCCACTCCAGCCAGAGCGGAAGAAGTCATTTGATGATTTCCCATCCATAAAAAAAGAAAAAGGTATTTTTGCCTCATCCTAACAGTCTGATAGGACGGTAATGCGATACGGAGAAAGATCAGACGTAGAACCATTGGCTTTATGTGCTTGTCGAAGCACAGGAGTTTAACAATGTCAGCTTCTAGGCCAGATTGCCACTCATCATCTGCCTAGCCTTTTCCCAACTACATTGGGGTCGGCTCCCAGTCAAGCCGGATTCAGCTGAATACCAGTATTTTACGTGGAGCGGCTGCCTACCAGACCTCCACAACCCATTAACTGGGGAACACGGTACTTCTTGGCAAGACTGGTGTCAGATTTTCTGACTTCTGACAATCCGTAACGATTGCCACTAAGGAATGTTTAATGTACCCAATGATACTTTTGCCAATACGTGATCAATTCCCAGATTCCACCATTTCCAGTCAGTACTTGCAACCTTTAGATTAATGAATGAAGCTTAGCGATCACAGAATATACCTTATAGGTATTGCTCTGGGTATTCCATGTTTTCCTGTTTCTACTTCAATTTGAATAAACATTTCAGACCCTACTATGTAGCACGTTGCAAAGCCGTAATCCGAATGCGTAGGAGGGTACTAGATCATTGCTTTCTATGGCAGGCTGTGTTCCTGGTACTTGTCATATTATCTAATCTTCATCATAACGCATTTACTTATTCCGCATTACCATGTTTGTATTTGGAGTACTTGTTGTTAGAATGATCCCTGTTTTCTAAAGGTATGATCAAATCTGTTGTCATATCTATTATGTAGTACTTTTTATATATTGGAAAATCATTAATATGAGATGACACGATTAGGTAGTCTTTAATCAAAATCGGTTTATCCATTTAGGAGCTACGATACCACGGATATATATGTACATATACAAGCGGACATTAATACGCACGTAAAAATTATAACACCTGTCTTTTGGTTTGAGGGACTCAAAATATTTAGAGATAAATGTTTCAAGTAAATTCTGAATATTAAGATTTATTGGTAATCTGACTTTCATAAATTTTAAAGAAACTTCATAATTATCATGCAACCAACATCATTCAATACGGAATAATAATAACAAGGTATAAACTTGTCATTATTTCGTGTACGAGTAGATTTAAAACCTACAAAAAAGATTCGAAAGGTAGTCAATTACCTACTGATGAAGGATGAAAACGTATCAACAGTATAAATAACCATTCTCAAAAATATACTCAGTAAGATAAAATTAAATCTTAAATATCAACGACATATTATTATTATATTGTAGATTGCCGTTTTTGTACCGATGTTAAATGTTAACCTTACGAGAATAAACGAGAAACAAACAGATGTTATTTGTCGACGTTACAAGGTTGATGGACAGTTTGGTAATTGTGTCTACCATTACCAAACTGTCCATCAACCTTTTTAGGGTTCCGTAGTCAAATGGCGAAAAACGGAACTCTTATGAATTCGTCATGTCTGTCTGTCTGTCCGTCCGTATGTCACAGCTGTTTTATTCGGAGACTATTAAAGGTACATAAATGAAAACTGGTAGGTAGAAATTTTTGGGGTGGCACTCCATTCATGTAACTGGGGGATGAAAAAATAAATTCCAACAAACATACTTGTATGGTATCATTGGATAGCTCTTTCAAAATGAAATTCAGGTTTCTTAGAAAGTTTTTTATTTAAGGTAAAAGTTTTTGATATAGGTATATGCTACCGAATTCGTAAAAAATGTGTCCCACCTCTAACTTTTAAACAATGAAGTTGAAAATTCTAAAAAAATTTGAGTAAATAGAACTTCAAAGACATACGACGAAAACAGGTTTGAACATTACAGCTTATATACTTTTAGAGATATAAAATATTAACAGTGAACTACGGAACCCTTCACTATGCGTGGTTTTTTTTTATACACGCACTTGGCCGGGTTTTTTTTTTCAGAGTACACTTGTATGTAGAACATGTATAAATATTGCTAAACCAAAATTAAAAATGTTGATCACCCAGCCCTATAACTACCTTTCAAAAGATATGACAACATGGAATCAAATTATGTTATGAGTATGACTTAATGATGTTGCAAATTGCAAATAAATACAATTATTATTAAACAAATTATTGGCGTTTAGATTCTTTGTTGTAGCTGTCTCATTGCTGAACAAGGCCCAAATATTTCTCTCGAATCAGTTTTTGATTAATGTGTCCACTGTTCTTAATAAGTTTGAGTATTTGTGTGTGTTACTTATGCGCTGGAAACTGTCATAGCTTTTCGATTCAACAATATTAAGGCTTCTGTACTATTGAATGATGCTATCTCTTTAATAAGTTAGTATTCTGAAAATAATAGAAGATTCTGCAACACTTTTGTTTTTATTTCAACTTCTGCACTATACTTCATTAGTGTTACTCAGTAAAAAAATCACCGTGAAATGAACTGTCAACCCATAGCCTTTTTTTTTCTTGATGGGAAATCATCAAATGACTTCTCCCACTCTGGGCGGAGCGGAAGGTAGTGCCAGATTCTTAGTGACTAAAACTCACCCGTGTTCCTTCAAGTGCTCTTTGCCTGGAACGCAAAGAGCACTTGAAGGAACACGGGTGAGTTTGAGCAGTTTGAGCACTTGAAGCCACGGTGACTCTTTCGAACAAGTTCCGCAACCCTAGCAGGCACTGACGCTATGGGGCCCCGTCTGTCAACCCATAGTCTTAGGAGGATAAATTGACATTTTGTTTCACGCTATTTTACCTGAAATTTTCATAGTGAAGTATTTGCAGAATAGAGTACCAGTTCATACTTGCCATTTCAAAAATTTCTCGTCGCAGTCACATCAATCAGTCAGACAAAACTTATAGAGTATTTATGCCATTCACGTTCCGTTTCGAAATAGTAAAACATATTAGCCTTAGGAGAGTCTAAATGGAAACGATAATAACTGTAAGCCACGACAACTTATTATAGTTGTTTAGTGAAAATCACAGTTATTATAGTCAGTTCGGAGATAGGGCTTGGCTTGGTGCGAATCCCAAAGGTTACGAGGTTCAAACAGTAATGGCTTTTATATTGTGTTTATTTAATGTTTTGCTATTTAGTTGGTAGTTACACTAATGGAAGTTATTGCAACAATTTTGAAGGAAACATTTTCTTGTACCTTTAGCTGGTAATTCGAGCCAACACTTCGTCAGTTTGTGTAACTTTAGCTATATCTACGCAAAATGTCTTTATTTATAGTTAAGTAAAATATTTGTTCAGCTTGATTAAAAAATCTTGAAAATAAAAACCATTTTTTGTGTCTATATTGTATCGCTATCATGTGACTGAGAAGGCTAAGTGTTCTATTAGGTAAATATACATATAAATATAAAATACCTACATAAAACAACAATTAATATTGCACTGGAAATAACAATAATTTCATAACTAAAACTTGGATGATCGACAGATCGTGACGTTCTGTCTGAAACGCTAAGTATTGCTAACAATGCAGAGCATCATTTGATAGATTTACTGTAAGTCTTAAGACGAACTCTTGGCTTTACCGTGAACTTCCTCGTCATGCGCCTGCGCTTACCAATACTTTGTCCGACTAGCTTTTTCCCAGGGCTTCTCTCGCGACCTACATTTAAAAAAAAAATTATAGGCTCTCATTCGACCAATATGTAAAGAAATCACTGCGAAATCACTTCTGAATCCGCAGTGAAATCACGTGAAACTCTTTAGTTTAACATGATTTCACTGCGGATTCAGAAGTGATTTCGCAAATAAACTTTTCAGAATAGCACGGCTGATGGAAAGCGACAGTGTGTTTTACAACGATAGAGTTCACTTGCCCAGAAGATACCTATGCGCACACCCAGGTTGTAACTTAAACATAACTCTAATACTCAAGGAAACATAGACCTTTCTCCAGGGAATCGAAGAAGTAACATATTATGATAATCGCCGATACTCTAGTTTTTATGAGTGAAAGTATTTTTGTCTTACTCGCAGATTTTTCATGTTTCAAACAACAACGTATTACCTATTTTTGTTAAGATAACCATTTAAGAGTAAAGTCCCTTAAGGATGCAAACAAGAACCTATTACCAAGCCCACATCTGTCTTCTTCTGCCTGTCTGTCTTTCCATTTGTCGGTCAGACGATTTATGTATCTGTAGATTTATGATAATTTGCGAGTTTATGCGCAGAAGCATAAACTCGCAAATTATCTTACATCGTGCGTAAGCACTCTAAACTCAAGTAGTATAATTTATAATGACGTCACGCACACTTCTCACATTTTACTGCTATTATAATTATTATCTTCATAATTCCTCGCATTGACATTTTTACGAGTGTAATAAATCACAGTGGTCGCCTAAAGGCATTGCCATATGCTTTGTAACGAATGCAACCTTTTATTAGGTAACCGCATAAATAAATACAGTTATGTATGCGCTTTAATGCGCTTTCCGCTTAGGGGATAAGTGCTGAATACGTGATTAATATGTTACTGTCACGGGCTATTTCTTGAAGATATTGTGAAGATGGTAGCCTCCTTGGTTGCGGGTCCCTGGTAGACAAGCTTGTCCATAGAACTTTGGACGTGTCCAGCAAAACAATAAAGAATACTTTGAATTATGAATACGGAAATTATGCTTTGTTTTATATGAAAAGTCATGTAGTAACGCGCTTTTAAGGCAGATGCCGTAAATAAGTACCAAGTTAAACCCCAAACGGTGTTTTATTGATTAGAATAGTAATTAACACTAGAGTGAGGTCCTTGGTGTTACAACATAATCCTAAAGTTACGAATTTCAAAAACTTGCGTATTTTCTTTACTTATTCTACAGAGATAGATAGAAATTAACCCATAGATTCCCTAAACTTGACTTCACTTTAATCAAATTGAAACTTACCTATAACTGCTTTTCGACATGCTATTGTTGTATTCATTGTCATGGCAACGGAGTCTCCCTATATTCCAAACCATTGTCTTTACTTGAATCAATAAAATTGACAGATCTTGTCATTGAGTGACATTAACATAGACATGATCTTAGAAGATAGCCATTCACTTCCTTTACATAAAAAAACTGAGGTACAAAATTTCGAGCATTTACATTCATTCCGTTTTTTGACAAAATCTTGACGTTAACTAACTATTAAATTACACGGCTTTTGTTTCCTAACAGAAAATAGTCAACTGAAACTTGAAAGTTGCATTTAGCTGCCAATATAAATGCAAGTTATCTAAAAGATCTCACACAGATGCACAGATAACTTCATTCTCCAAAAACTTAAATTAATAAAACGTCAAGTAACAAATGATTCAACTGAGAGCACTACCGCTTATCCATATTGCAGATCATCAAAACCAGGAAGCGTCATTTGTGCAACCACCGTCACGACCCACAATGTTCACGAAATTGAAGTTCTTCACGTGTCATGGAGTCACGAAAGATGAATGGCTCTTCAATTGATGGCGCCATATTGCTGTCGAAAGTTTTGGTGGTTTTGGCTCTAGGCGGTTTTATAATTGGTGGCTTATCTAGGCAACTTGTAAATCCGTGTGGGTAAAATACTTGTGAGGTTTCTATGGCAGAGGTATCTGTTGTCATGATTAGAGTTCGGATAATCGGATACATATTTACCTATAGCTAATTTTTGACTGATATATTATGGAGACGGCTACAGTGAAAATTTTCATTAAAAATGAAATACCGCGATTGCGTTTAAATTGTAAGTTGACGTCATTCCCTGCAAATTGTAAAAAGGTTTTTTTTTGTGTTACTAAAATTAGGGAAAACAAATCGAAAAATATCCAATCGGGCTTATTACAACTCCCGGAGAATTTAATTAAATATGTTGTTTAAATTAGATATGTTGAATTGCGAGATTTTATTGATATATATTTTTTTAAATTATTAATACGGATTTTATATGAAAAGTCATACAGTAGCGCTCTTATACGACAGATGCCGTAAATAAGTACGAAGTATAATGCAAATCCGTGTTTTATTCATTAGAATAATAAGTCACATTAGGGGCGAAGTTCCTTGGTGTTATAATATTATATTTTGCAAAGTATTTTAAGAGAATCATTGTTTAAACAGCAGTGGTGGCCGAGTGATAATGGCCCCAACTTACGAATTGTAAGTCGCGGGTTCAAACCCAGTCAGGCGCATTACTTTGTGTAATTAACTCCATCACTACTGCTCTCAAAACGGTGAAGGAAAACATCGTGAGGAAATCGGCATGTCCTAGAAACAAAAATTCGAAGACATGTGACATTCACCAACCCGCACTGGGCCCGCGTGATGGATTACGGCACATTCCCTCCCCTAGAGAGGAGGCCTGTGTCCCAGCAGTGGGAACTTTAAAAGGCTAATTATACTTATTATGCTATTATTGTTTATGCCTCAAAGCTGTCTCATTCGAACTGCACTTCTGGATATTTATTATGCTAAGTTAGGTGTCGCCGCAGTAATAACAGTCATCCTTGAGATGATTTGACAATCTTGACAACCTAGCATTAGGAAAATATTTCATAATTAACCTTTCATCACTTCATTGTGACTGTGCAGACATTTCAAATTCTGTCTGGAGATAATTATCTATCTTGATTGACAGTGAACGAGCTATTCTTTAGTTCAGATAAAGTATAGACTTAGGTAATAATTTCATTTTAGTTGTTTTTTTTTGTCCTTTCCCCTCGGCTAATTGTAAAGCTCAATTCGACGTCGTTAGTGATACTAAGTACATGACTCAGCATTGTGGAAAAATAGCGGAGTAGTTATCAAATGGATGAATGGATTAATTCCTAATCCTGCCAGACAAAATCGCATACTTAGAACGTCGTGCGTTGGAAATAAAATAACTGCAAACAAATACATACACTCTTATCCTTAGCGATACATCAAAGTTAATTTTTACGAAACTAATTACAATTTTAATATTAATGTGATATTAATTACTAGGTTTTGCCTGCAGCTTCGCTTGCATTCCAGTTTCATTTTAGTAAAAAAAAGTTGCTTATCACTGTCTCCAGTTACTCTGTACCAAAATTCGGTTCGGTTTGAAAGCAGTACAAATAAGCAGACTCACTTTCGCATTTATAATATTTAAGGACAAAGGCCCGTCATCGTCAGCGTCAGCCATGTCCTTAACAAGTGGCAATGTGGGGCGAGAGCAGCAAATAATCAGGCGCAACAATTGCGATTCGTCTTGTTCGTGGTGCGCTCGCTGTTGCCTAGCAACCTAATGAACTAACATGGCGGCGTAAACCATCGACTCGAAGCTCCGCTAGACTGACAGGCGTCGAATCTAGATCCGACGTATCTTCAACAATAGCGCTAGCAATGCGCCGTCAAATTAGAACGTACGTACTACGTACGTAGTAAAGTTTTATGAACCACAGGTTGTCTGGTAGAGACTGCCTTGTTGCATGAAGTCCACCTACATATGTATCATAAATTATTATAAATAAAGTTTAAAATAATAAATAAATAGGTACCTACTGTGAACACAACAATCATTGAGCCGATCATCGTGACGGCCAATGGCATAATTACCAAAAGCCTCGACTAACATCTTGAGAAGCTCTCTTTGGGCAGCTGGACCAAGAACTTGATCCAGAAAACAATACTCCTGAACATGGCTTGCAGGAGGTCCCTCTCTTAGGAGCCCTGACCACCGGTAGCTTGGAACCTGTTCCCGGTAACGTTGGGTTAGATGCTATTTTTTTTTATTTATAATTAAATTTAGTTTTTATTTTTTTATAGAAATATTAAACAATGTAATTAATATATATATGATGGCAAAAAGCTTCGACGACTATCTGTCGAAGCTGGCGTTACACGGTTGGTTAAAGGGCCTGATACAGAAGGCAGTACTCCTCGATACGGATCGCTTTGTGAGGAGGTTCCTTTCTCTGGAGCCCTAAGTTCCAAGCTACCGGTGGTTAGGGCCCCTAACCACCGGTAGCTTGGACCCTGCTCCCGACACCGGCGGATCACCACTTTTTATAATTTTAAATGTTTTTTTATGTTTTTTTTTAAGAAATATTTAGAAATGTAAATTAGTATGTAAGTTAAATGAATAAAGGAAATAATATATATGAAATTAATAAATGTAATAATAAACAGGTATGTATACTCACACTTTTTTTTTGGTGGGAAATCATCAAATGACTTCTCCCGCTCTGGGCGGAGCGGAAGGGAGTGTCAGACTCTTACTGACTAAAATCCACCCGTGATCCTTCTTGTGCCCTTTGCGTTCCAGGGCTGCGGTGACTCATTCGAAAAAATTCCGCAACCCTAGCAGATATATACGCACACTGCACAACGACTTCGTGATTGATGTTCCATACGCAAGTCACCAAAGATCACTAATCCATTAAACCTCAAACTCTGTGTTATCTTTCAAGTCTGTATTTGTGCATAAGTACGAGTAGTAAATGGCAATAGATCGCTAGTCAATTACCTATTATTTTAAAGTTACCACACATACTTGCAAGGGACGATTTGCAAGTAACATACCTAGTTATGTTTATTTAAGATTCACTTGTCATCGTGGAGTGTTAAATCTTTAAACTTCAGAGCTGTCTAGCCAACTTGACATAGTTTTAAATACAACTACTTTCAATCCGTAATATACAATGTACTGTCCATACTAATATGCCTGTTTTTTTGCGACCTCTTCTCGTCTTAAGAGCTGCACAGATTTGCATGAAACTTGACACACGGGTAGACCATGTCTTCGAATACGACGAAAAATCGAAAAAGTTTTATCACGGGAGTATGTTCTGTTGAGATAATTTTCGCCATTCATACGAACATAGCCGCTGGCACAAGCTGATGTGTGCATAAAATGAAGAATTCAGTAAATATTGAGCATCCAAATACACTGCCACATGGCGTAAACAGCGGTTCCTTCAGACATCGTTGCACAAAATGCTACTTGATAGCCATGCCATAACACACGAATTCTATACGACACGTGCTTACGTATTTTTATAGTGTGTTGTTTTGCATCTTTTCGTTTCTTTATGCACTATTGTTTCGCAAGTTCACTGCACTTTAATATTAAGTAAGGTCTAACCTGATTCCATGTCGAGCAAAATTACTTAACCAGTTAGTAATAGCAAAACACAGTAAAACCCACATAAATGTTTATATATCTCTTTATTTTACATATTTACAAGCATAATTACAGCTAAGTGATACATATTCAAAAACAATACAGTAACTTAAATCGTTAAAAGGAAATAACAAAACGAAACGAAAGCTACTTTCATTTTACATAAAATAGGTCTAAATATATAACAATAATGTATCTACTATGAAAGATTTCAATCGTCAGAAATTACATGAAAATTGTTTAGATTGGAATTGAACTTAGAAATGGATTTAAGAAAGTTCGAGAAATACTGAACAATTACATCTCTTAATAGCAATAGACAGCAATAGAGATTCACCACAATGAACAAAGAACTTCCGTCACACTCTCTGAGTTAATGGTCACGCCGGTATTTAAAAAAACTAATTTTGTATTTAGTTTCAACGCTCTTTTAGTTGTAAGATGACTACATTTTTTCACCAACGACTAAATAGCAGTATCAGCGCGGAACAATACAAATTACGTAATGGCAATATTATTCTTAGATGTATATCATTTTAACTTATTTACAAATATATGACCTTGGCAGCAAACACTAAAATTTAACTTTAATTTTACAGGAACTGAACACTTGCGTTTTTCTTGATGACTTATGGCGGTGACGTAGCCATGTATGAAGGGCAAAACGATGTTTAGAATTTTAATGTGTTCCTTTAATTAACTTTTTGTATTTGTTTTAGGAACTGGCTGATTATTTTGTACAAAAAAAAAAAACAGTAATTAAACGAGAATCAGAACAATATAAACAAGAATCAAGGTAAGGTCACCAAAAAACTAACGCCGAGCTCATCTTTTGTGTACTTTAATATTCTTTTGATAAACTTCATATTTCGAACAGAATTTATTACAAATTATGATTTACATAATGTGAAGACAATTTATTTCAGTATTCAAAAATAATTTGACAAAATAAAATATGGGCCATTGTGCAGTCAGTTTTCTGTTTACTCTCATTAGATCTGACACGAACTATCGAACTATTCAAAATAAGTGCGTATAATTGCGTGAAAATATTTTCAAAAGAAAGACAGATCTTTGAAGATAAATAAGTAGTCGAATAATATGTGTTCTACAACTAAATAAGGATAATCTACAACAGATTAATTACACGCCGAGAGAGAAGGATCACTGCAACCACAGTTTGGTTGCTCATTTATGCGATTCCCGCTTGCTGTTGAAGTGCTTTTAATAACGGAGTAGTAACTTGTATTTTATAATTCTATGTATTTAACGCTCTCTGCATGTCATCAATCTATTACAGCTATCCTTTTGGCTGTTTGTTGATATCATAATCATTGTTTCCTATTATTAAAAGATAGACTATTTTTGAAGGTATTTTCATAAGGTAAAACCCAAACATTTGCTAAATCAATTTTACTTCAAATCGCAACCGTATATTGTATTCCTGTAAAGTATAAAATCATTTTGCACACATAGTAAAAAAATACCGCGTTATCCTGTCAAGGTATCATAATTTTACATGAATAAATATAAAAAATTAAATCTCCAGACTCTTCTCCAAACTGTTATAAAGGCCGTACCATACTACAGTCCCAACGATTTCCGTATTGTATAAACATAGATACATCTGGCACTTTTGTCTTACATCTAGTACTAACAATAATCATCACAGTTACTACGGTGTTCGTTTAGCGACATGGTCGACATGTCGCAAAGAACTTAGTAACGTTAGTGATGCCGCGGGGGGACGTAGACTGGCCATTGGTATACTGCTCTTGCTGTGCCCTGGAAACAAAGAAAACATATCAGCAAGGATTTGTTTTTATTTTATTCCAGCTGTCCAAAAGTCACCTCTTTCTCCACCTAAGCTTTAGGCTCCTAGTCTAGTGTGATCTCTTAGTAAACGTGGGTGAGACGCGAAATAAATCTTATTTATATACTATAGTCCTTACAAGATGGGCAAAAACCTGATAACAGAAATGAACAAAAACTTGATGCATCTGTCATATTTTTTACAAGACACAATTATTGTGGCTTATTCTTCTGCTTATAGTTTTTCGCAACAGCCACTCAGAAACGGGTCAGTCAAGATCAAGGTCTTAGACTACTCATGGCCATCGCTAACAACATTCAATTTGAAGTAAGTCATATATAACTGTGGCACCTAAACCATAGATATCTGTTCTATATCCCAAATACTGTAAATATTAAGGTCTACTCACTTCCAAAGAACTCCTAAGGTTCCGTCTCGTGGCGTCCTTTTCATATTTCCACTGGAAGTCACTAGCGGACTCCGTACCAGCCACCACTGTCTCATGATTATCTATTTGGTTCAGCTTAGCATCCTCTTGTCTTGCAGGCTTCTGCGTCGGTGGGTAAGCGGGGAAGAAGTACCGGAGACCGATGCCGGGCAAGCTCTGACTGCCGAGAATGGCTGGAGGGCTGTTTGGTCCACTTTGGCTTGGTAGGACGGGTTTAATAGGAATGTAAGAGTTGACGAATCGTTGGGCATTGTTGAGAGGCAGTGGCGATGGCTGGGAGCTGTAGATCACGTTGGTGTATCTCGGCTGGGGCACGAAGAAGGGAGGTCGCCTGTGTGAAAAATGTTAGTTTGTTATTGTGTGTTAAATACTTAGTTTAGTAGTAAACTATTATGATCCAAGAAGATAAAATTACTATTTTAAGTATGACAAAAAAGTCATTCGGTAAAAAACTTGCATCTGAATCTAAATAGCATAACTGTGTCTTAGTTTGAAGGGTCTAGATGTGTGTAGCATTTGTAAGTCTAATGTACTTGTAATAAGTACATAAGACTTACAGATGCTTTTATCGGCACTGATCAATTACAATTAGCCTTCTATGTGGGCTTCTCTGAATAGCAATAAAAAAAAATGATATTACCATTGAGCATTAGGATCGGGGGTGTCACTGGAGCGTTCCTCCCAAACAGGCGCGGGATCGCGGTAAGGTTGCGGGGGGGCCGCTGGCTCTGGCGTAGGGGGTACAATGGGACCCCCTTTCGTGCCGTACTTCACCATGATTGCATGTGCGCTGGACGCGTACAGCACCAGGCAAGTCAGCAACTGTGAAAATGAGGAGAGTTAATATGCTAACTGCAAAAATGTCGTCTTGTTTTTGTATTTTAAATCGATCGCTTTGGATGTAGTCTTCAAATTTAACACTGTTTTTCGGGCTTTCATTTATGTAAAAACTATTTGAAAAAAGCTTTAATTATATTAAATAAGTATCTATTGTAACAATTTCAGAGAATTCTAATATAAATATTTATAGACCGAGAACTAAGCTGAGCAGGTCGTAAGTGTTATTTTTTTAAGTTTTATGTTTACGAGAACATCAGAAAAGAAAAATGGGTCATGGTGACCCAGCACGTATTAAAACGAATTTTTTTTTGAATGCGCTGTTTGCATATATTTTAAGCGTTTATGTAGCTGGAGGTAGGTACGTCATCTCCCTCTCCGATTCGCCGGCATGCTCAACGTGACGCTGGTAGTGCAGTGGGATACAGGTGCGTCAAATCAAAGCGGGTAAATATGACCCAGCGTCATTGCTGGCGGTATATTAATTGTGGCATACCTGCTTAATTTTCATTGGGGTCTTCAATGTCTGAAGTTAATTTACTTTATACTTTTTCAGTTTTTCGACGAAAATGTCATTGGCAAACCACCCAGACCGAATTTTGTCGTTGTTACAGGAATCCGAGTCCAACGAAGAGAACATCGATTTCGCGCAAAAGAATCACAGGGTGGACCTTCCGAAGAACCGCCAAAGAAAGATTCCAGGAACTTGCAAGAGATGCCAAATATGGCCGACAAAAAGGACCAAAAAAATATATTTGACTAGATCATATCATTCCGTACTGCAATAATTGTAGTACTTCTATGACTATCAATGATGATGAGGAAGACTGATTTCTTATTATTTTTAACGTTAGAAGTTTATTTGATCTCTCATATATTAACTTAGATTGTGGATTCCTATTATTTGTAAGAATAGTTAGTTAATAATGGTTTAAATAGAAAGAGATTATTCAAGATTGATTTTGCATGTGTTACATTGGTAGCTAATACAAGTTTGATTAATTTAATACGGTGGCATTATTTTATTTTAATACATACGTAAAGAACCCTTCTTTAACAAACAATTTAAAAAATCATGGTGACATCTTTGATTTCGCGAAAATTCATAATCAAAATCGGGGCAGTTTTGACCCAGCGTCATTACCCGTGTAATTTTTTTCACGTCAATCATGCGCGGATAAAATATGAAAATTATCCCTCTTACACTACTACTATGTAAAGGGTGTAAATTCTTAGATACACACGTGTGTACCGAAGAATTAAAAATTACTTCAGCTATGCAAGCTTAAGTTAGATCATAACGATAATTTGTTAGCGTATCTATTGTTTTACAACCTGCTTAAGCGCGTTTCGTTATTATCCTTATCGTATTTCATACAAACTCGCAAATTCAGTCAAACAACTTGGAAATTAATAAACCGATTTTATCGAAACATGATATACATATGCAAGATACGTAGGTCTAAAAATATCGTTGAGATAATACCAAAGTCACAAGTGATATCAACAATAGTTATATAGTTATGCATTATCATTTAGTTGAATGTATCGACAGTAAACAGTTCAGACAAACTACAAACAGACATGAATTATAGCAGGATTACTATAAAGAGACCGATACTGATTTATGCTAATAACATTTCCAGCTGTTTGCATAGTTGTTCTCTATGGTTGAAGTAGCTGGCTGCAGTGATAAAGTAGGCTTATGTCTGTCAGTACTCGATGTGCCTACTGCGTAGGCGCCATGGAACGTGCTAAAACGTCTTGACCAACTTATTAGAATCGTTTATTTTAAGGTTTATCAATAATTTGAATGCCGGTTACTTAGATTCTTTCGTGTACAGAGTTATTTGTCTCCTCATTGAATACACATAGAATGTACGATCATAGTCGCTACGATTACTTATGGCATAACCGACTTGTACGTATTAAATCAAGAGATTTTAAACAAAGCGCCATTCCTACAGCGAATGCGATTGTCGAAATGTTAAATAAAGAGGATTGTGACATTTCAAAAGTGTTTGTCAGTTCCATACGTTTTTGTTATTTTGAAAATTGCCTTCGTCACGTTACCGATGACAAAATGTCACTTCCCTACAGCCCCAAGTTACTTATTAATTACTTATTGACTATTGTTTGTTTGTTTCTATTGTTTGTTTGTTTTGTTTGTTTGTTTGTGTGTGTAATTGGAAGACAAGCTCATCTCAATGATTAAAAGACAAACCTGCCACACAACCACCGCATGTCCTTTTTTTTTGGATGGGAAATCATCAAATGACTTCTCCCGCTCTGGGCGAAGCGGGAGGGAGTGTCAGACTCTTACTGACTAAACCTACCCGTGATACTTCTTGTACCCTTTTGCATTCCAAGGCCGCGGTGACTCTTTCGAACAAATTCCGCAATCCTAGCAGGAACCACCGCATGTGCTGAGAGCTAGAATCGGTGGCAACCAATAGAAAAACGCCAAGTCAATAAAGCTCGAAGACTCCCGGGGAAACGATTCAACCGACTTGAATACCGCAACGAAACCCATTAGAAAAAAAAACAGCAGAAGAAGATAAGAAAAGAAGAAGAGCCAAAAGAGATTAGAAGAATCATGTATGCGTGTGAAAGAGGAAAGATTTGATTGTTTGTTTGCATTGAAAAGGCTCCGAAATTACTGAACCGATTTGAAAAATTATTTCACTGTTTTGAAGCTACACTATCCCCGGGTGACATAGGCTATATTTTAGCCCCATATTACGACGGGAAACCAAACCAAATAATCCATTTCACGGTTACTGAGTCTATCTAGTCCTGAAAAAATACTTACAGTATTTTTTACATAATTAGAATTCTAAAGTTAGTACCAACTATTTTATTTAGGTACATGATTTCCCTTTACTATCTACAGAAAGCGCCCGATTTAAGTGTAACTGATTAAAGAATTCAGTAGATTAATCTCGCAGTATAAGAGATAAAATTATACACACATAAATATGTAAATAAATACAATTAAATGTAGACTATGATTTCATTAGGAAAATTGTGCCTATGGCCTTCCAATTATGATAATTGTAAGGAAGTCCCTCCTAAATATAACGTAACTTGTGTTTTTTTATTATAAAACCACTCATTGTTATAAATTAAATATACATCACGTCTTGATTAACTAAGATGTGATTAATAAGATAATCATATAGGTGTTTTATTAAAATATTTCCTTTTCTATTTATATTTCTTTTTCAATTTATATTATAGACATAGTATCTAAGTAGATACTACTCTATAATATAAATTAAAACTTCTTCTTGGATACTATATTTATAACAACAAAGAATAAATATTATAAAATTATCTTATCTGTGGAACTGAGCTCAGGACCACGCCAACAGACTGCTCAGTGAAGTTTGTGTAGGTATGTAAGGATAGACCACTTGCACCAAAACTTTAACTCCGAGTAACACAAGGTTAAGTAACAATTCTTTAATGAGTAATGGAGCCTGAATTAGAGTGTCAGATTTATTTCACATTCTATGGCCCATATTTCAAGATACGAGTTGAGTTGCAGTTTATGTGCCTACATATGTACGTCCAACTCAACTCGTACTCTAACTGAACATGAGCTCGAAATGTCAATGAAAGCGTGTCTAATTAACGTTTTCTTACTCGAGACATGAGTAAGCAATGCCCTTGTTCAGCTAAAACTCATCTCTCGAGCACGAAAACTTAAATTTGTGACCAGCTCGGATGAAATTGGAGTTTATGTTTTGTATATATGGGCCAATGTGTATCATTTTCTTTTGGTGTGAAAATCGGGAAAATTATTCAAATTCTCGGATGGTTTTAAAATCAAATAGTGATCTGATTTTGTCTGTTGTTAGAAATACCTTTAATTTCTCGTTCAATGAATTTCAAGACCACTTTTGAAACAGTGTTTACAGCTGTAGATCATGAATTAAGTACCTACATTTAAACGTCTAGTTTCAAGCGAAACCTCGTTAAATTCAAAGACATTATACTCGAATACAACCCAAGATGGGCTAAGTGGCAAGCTTGTACTGAATAACATTACTTGGCATAATTATGGCTGTGCTTCAGTACTTAATGACATGTTTTCTTGCCAATGACATTGAATAATGCTGCTGGGCAGTCAAAGGGGAAACCTGTTCTTGATCGCACATCGATTAAATTACCGTAGTTATCGATTCAAAATCATGGATATTTATAGATAAATTGTTCCACTACAAAGTAACGACGCCCTAGTGGTGACACCATGGTACGAGTAATCATATGCGAACGAGGAAAATTGTTGCATAATGCAATGTCGGTGTTGCTGAGTTTATAAAAGCTCATAAAAATACAACAGGCTTCCAGTTTAATGTTTTTGTGAAGGTTTCTCGTTAATTATAATTTATGTATATCTCCATTAGGCCTAAAATATTATTCATTTTTATCTAAATTACTATCTATTTCTATATAAACCTTGCAAAGCACAGCAGATAAGACTTTCGATTAGATCACAATAAAAACCCCATTCTCATACAAATGTATCCAGTTTCCGCCAAGTGACTTCATTTTAATTAAAACAACATTATTAAATCAGCTTCATACATCTTCATCTCACAGCCTTGACGCACTTACTTCAATGCTTATCTTTCCCACGCGAGCTTCTTTTTCTACTATATAAAAACTAGTTTTTTTTTTTCACTGAACTTTATCTATTAAATGCTCAGTAAATTGCACATTTTAGTACCGGTCGCCATTGTCTATGTAAAGTTAGCACATCAACTGTTGCAACCTCCTTGAATTTCCAAACTTACTATTATAAAGTACGAATGCACGTTATCATAGAGCATCTGGACGTATTTATTAAAGTCGAGCATCAAATGGATTGAACCAGATTAATGTTTGTTAACGAGCAAATTGGTTCGCAGCATTCAATTCAGGGGCAAGCGATCTTCACTGAGATTAGATGAAATCAAAATGTGTAAATGTTTTACATACCTGTAACCTCGCCGAGAATCTCATGTTAGTTTGTTTGTTTGTGTGTTGACTACCTTGACATTCGTCTCTGCTCCCTGTAACAATTTTAAAATAAATTAGTACAATTTGTCAGTGAGTCATGCATAAAAGTTGATGATATCATTACTGCGACTCCATATTAAGATTGAGAACAGCGAACGCCTGCAATTGTAATAACAAGTGTCCAAATAATTATACCCCATCAACTTGGTAAGAAAAAAAGGCTATCAACAGCCCGTATGTACTTACAAAAAATATTGTTATGAAAACATTAATTTACATGCTACGGAGATTAAGTCGGTAAATTGCAGTAATTATAATGAGGAATATTTTTAGTTTCGAAAGATATTACTGAAGTTACACATGCACATATGTATGTAGATGGAAGAATTTGACTGGAAATTTGTTGGCATTCAAGATGCGTGCCCGAGTTAGGTAAAAACAAATCCTTAGTACGAACTAAAAATTGAATAAAAAAGACAAGATGACAGAGTATAAGTTATACCAATATCTACTTGCCCAAGTAGTCACACCACACCACAAGACTTATCAACGAGAAACATGAATACAAATAGGAGGTAAAGACCTTACAAATCTTAACAAGGATAAAAGCTTGGCGGAATACTTTTGTTGCAAAGTCCAATCTTCAAACTAAACCAGATGAGCAATAACTAAGGTACTTTTAGAAGACAGGTTTCATTAATCCTTAGTGGTAGGTGCATTATTATACTTACTTATTGTAAGCTGTTTTGAAATATTAAAGGAAGAAAGGTGAACAACTTGGCGTATCTCGCACGCATCACAATGCTACCACTAAATAGAGCTTGGCATTTGTTGTAGCTACCATGTTGTAACTGTTACAATAGAAGTTAGCGATGACACGGTTAGCAAGGTTGCATCTGATTAGGTTACTGGTAACAACCACTATAAGGTCTTGGATTGTGCGCACAGTGATATGGACAATGATTATGCAAAATACTCTGGTCAGAAGCGAGATTTGACTGTGATTCAGTAGAAACTTGAAAATAAACTGCCAAACATGACGATAACTTTGTTAGCAAAGAAAATGCGTAAGTAAGGGAGCTTATGAATGTTTTGTTACAAGAACATAGGTATTGCTTAACGTAATACCCAAGAAGTTAACAACTATGATCTATTGCACGATATTAAAGGTAAGCGTGCGATACAATACAATAAACTGATATGATCTGGATCAAAATCTGAACACTGTTTTGCCATTGATCAGATAGATTGCCTATTGTTACTAAATTGGATAATGCTTCTGATGGATTATAATAAACATGTTCTTGATAGCAACATTAATTTTACATAACCTGAAGATTTATTTATAATATCGAAGCAAGACGGGCAACGTTTTCAAATACAAGCCTAGATATACATATGTACTAGATGTATCTAGATAAAGATAAGAATTCATTACAAACCCGAATTGAAAAAGTTCCCGATGAGGTAACGTGGTGGAAAATTTATTAGCATTTGTGTATGTTGCACCGAAATGTTAAAATATTGAGTGCCAATGTCCGTATTTCGGCACACGACTCGACATAAATTCGTGCCAAGAATACGCATGGATGTTTTGAATTTATAATACACACACAGTGATTGCCACAGTTCTCCTTTTAGCAACCGCGTGTGTATTTTATATAGGCATATATTTAACATTGAATAAAAATATGTTTTATACATTACGATTACTTAAATTGAACTTAAAAAGGAGTCTCGGTGAACATAAATTTTAACATCTTGAAAGGTTAAGCGTTTCATGTCAGTTGTTGAAATATCAAAGTCAATTATACACAAAAACGAATCATTATTTCTTGTAATTTCTTTGTATGTATTTAATCAAAGTAATTGTATGTAATGTGTTTATAAAGTAATGTTTTTCATTACAAAACGGCATGCGTACGTGGTTATTTACTTATGGAAGGTCAAAGTAAATTATGTTGGTATAACACAATTTCATATTCGTTCATTCGCATTTTTTTATTTAATTACTAGCTTCTGCCCGCGACTTTGTCCGCGTGGAATAGTTACTAACCCCCCGATTCTTTGTGATATTGATTCGTTGGTGGGAAAAGTGGTGGGAGGCCCCCGACGTGACGGTACAGTGGTGGCATGCGTGTGAGCTGCGCCCGGTACTGGATATTGCAACATTACTTTATTTTTCTAAAATACGAGTAGCTTAAGTTACTCCTTATTACATCAGCTACCTGCCAATGAAAGTCCCGTCAAAATCGGTCCAGCCATTTCAGAGATTATCCGGAACAAACAGACAGACAAAAATTGAAAAAATGTTATTTTGGTGTATGTACCGTATAATATGCATGTAGTAAAAAGAGTAAAGAGTATTTCAATATTACAAGCAGACGCTCCAATTTCATTTATATGTATAGATAATTATGTATTCGAGTCTAGTTTACTATTTTTAGGAAAAACCCTGGGAAAATTAAGTTTCTTTGTTTCGACGACATGTACTGAACCCTGAACTAGTGTTAATATTTCATAAAAAACAATAAATAAAAGGAAAAATACACAACAATATTGACGTCTTAACTTATATTTGCATCAAATTATTCCGCACCAATTGTTAATATTTGCTCAAGAGCAGTAGCAATTACAATACAACGCAGTTCATTCGACATTAGTTCTGAGATTTGTGTTCGAGTCACGAGTTTGATTATGATAATTCAATAAGTAATGGACCTTGTATTATTTTGATATTCTAAAGATTATTGCTTGTTAAATCTCATCTATGAATGGCGAGATTATTCAGTCTCTTTCATTCACAATCTTGAAAAAGTTTACATTCTAATTTATGCACCGAACACAAATTAACGTATATTTGAAAAAAAAAAAACCGGCCAAGTGCGAGTCAGACTCGCGCACCGAGAGTCCTTACAAACGTTGATGTAACTAAAAAATTACGTTTTTCGCTAATTTTCCTTTATATGTGCTATAAGACGGTGCTTCGTACCAAATTTCAAGATTCTGAGTTCATCGGAAGTATCCTGTAGGTTTTGATTCCCTTGTGAGTGTCGAAAATTTGCAGCATAAACGGCTGTATCTTTTGATTGCATTGGTTTAGAAGTTTTTGTTTCACAACTCCAAGGAACAGTAAATCTGAGTATTTCATATAAATTCCAACTTGATACCTCCACCCGTTCCTGAGAAAAAGGGTCTTGACAGACAGACAGACGGACGGACAAACAACAATGTGATCCTATAAGTGTTCCGTCTTTTTTTCCTTTCGAGGTACGGAAACCTAAAAATGTGTTAAATAGTATAGTGTCGAAAAAAGGGATTATGCCGAATATTTTTTTTTATTGTTAAATATGTATTTACGTTTATATAAATCTTGATAACAGGTACCATGATTTTAATATAAGTTATTACTTTCAGAAGTCATACATTATTTCGTTAATTGTTACATACATTTCTCTTCGATATAATTTGAGATTTGATCTATCAACATTTAGGTTTCTGTGTTTTCCGTTTTTTTTTTCTGGGTGGGAAATCGTCAAAGGGCTTCTCCCGCTCTGGGCAGAGCGGAAGGGAATGTCAGGTTCTTACTGACTGAAACCCACCCGTGTTCCTCCTAGTGCCCTTTATGTTCCAGGGCCGGGTTGACTCTCTTAAACAAGTTTCTGTACACATTTTTAACTGATTTTACGTACATTAGTTTTATTTATCCAATCCAATCGTTCTGGTTATATCCATGGGTTATATAAAAACTGAAACCAGGCGAAATTATAAAAGATGTAGTTTTTGTTTATACGAACTTATATTTAAAGATCAACTAGAAGTAGTCACCCTGCCAATTTATAAGGGCTTGCCAGCGCTCAGGTAATTTTCTTACTGCCTTCCATGATGGTTGCTATCGGCTATTTGGCTAAAGCTTTTCGCAAGGCATTGGCATCAGAGTAAGCAACACCACCAATTTTTCTCTTTAACTGATGAAAGCAACCGTAATCACGTTGACTTAAGTCAGGGGAATGTGGTGGTATAATCATTTGCCATCATCATTTTCATAGAAATAATGCAGTCGTTATTCGTAACATTCATTAAATTCTGAGAGCCGTGGACGTGACGTGAATGGCTCTCGCCGTTGCCGGTCGGTGACGATTACCCGGGCGGACGCTTCACCCGCGTCCTGGCTGCCCCGGGCCAATCGACAGCGCCCTACCATCGTGTGTCACACCTATTGAAAAGGGAAATATGATGGTTAAATCCAACGGTCAATCTTATGTAGGTCTATCCAGACTTCTACAGATGAGTGACGGTGACTCCTTGCGTTGTCGTCTAACAGCCATATTGTGCCCTTATGATTTTTACCCCACTGACCTATCAGATTATTCAAAAATTGCATATAGCGATTATGATTAATGGTTTCATGTTCATCCAGTAATTCATAGTAGCATATGCCATTGTAGTCCATTGCCAATATCAGCATTAACTTAGGGCCAAATCTTGACTCTGGCACAGCTGTTGGTCGTTTTTCCCTTAGCTCGCCATACTTTAGTTTGGTCTACACACTTACAACACACACCACACACTACACTTAACGTAAACATCCTCTCGATCTTTTTTTTTTTTTTTTATAACATGCACTTTTCCTTAAGTTTCAATTACCTATGTACCTATCTTTTTATCTAAACAATAATTTTATCTAAAGAATAAACTACAGCCGATACAAACCTTGTGATGGAAGAGACTGGGCCTCACGACACAGGGTATCCTAGTGTGGGGTCCAGTGTTACTCGTAACCAGAATGTTAAGCTTATTTTTTGTGAGATTAAATAAATTATTATTATTATTATTATTATGTCTTTCTCGGGTGGACGGTGAAGTCTGGCCCATGTTTCATCGATGGCTATGTATGATTTAGATGGCTGGGTTGTTGTTTATATGCTCGTAAATTTACTTTTGCATATTCCACACGCACATTTTTTTGATCATCATTCAATTCATGGGGCACCCACTTTGGTTTTCTTTTTTACATTTTTTTTAAATTAATTCATGGTGGTCTTGTGGAGCACACCAGTCTTCGCCGACAATGAGGTTAATGATCAAGATCTTGACTCACGAAACGCTTCTTGAATCACCTGTAAACGTTTGTCAGTTTCGGGTCCAGATATGTGATCGCCTCCACGGTGCTCCCCGACATCAAAAATCTCCGTTCCTAAAACGCTTGTACCACTCCTTAACAGTCGTTTGGTAGAGTGCGTTAAAAGTCATCACCTTAGTCAGTCATCGATGGGCTTCAGCCGCAGAATGTCCTTCAAACTTCTGAACATACGTCAATAGAATTACGACGAGAGCATGGACGATAACAGAGAATTCTCTTTACCAACAAAATAACATAATGTAATAACTCTTAAATATTGCGCAATAAAATTTCAAAACCGGGCGGGTTTGATCCGATCAACCTAATATTATAGTCGATATCACTAACAGAATGTCACTTTCGCCTAATTGACATACTCATTCATGTTTGAATTTTTTTGACGTAATTGTCTCTCAACATTTCTAGTACACCATAACACCATATACTTATGAGAAGTTTAATATTTCATGATGCAACCTTCGACTTATGCGTAAATATAGGTAGTAAATTACTGGTTGTTTATCTTTAATTACTCACGATATGGAAATTATTATAGTCACGCTCTTATTCCCTTGGGGGCTAAGTAGAGGAATCGATGGTCTACATATAACTCTATAATGGCTCCCTATATTTCTTTGACCATAGTTTCATGTATTTAGTCTCACCTTGTAATTTTTCTGACACAAGAATCAATCGCGTTTGGGTAAATGATAGATTATTATAGCTCATGTTTAATTGAAACATCATATTACCATGCATGTAAAGTCTACCTGTCATCATTATAGCTAACCCTATAATCTTCATATCCTCCAATAATCTATTTCTCATCACCATCACTATCACTGCTTAGTATAAAACAAATTCGTTTCCCGCTGTCTGTGTGTCCCTATTTATTAATTTAAATAGAACGGCCGAAGCCACTTACACCATTTAAACATATAATTTACTAAACACATCATGTATTCTTCTCACAAAAATTCAAACATTCCGACAGTATCACGTTCCATTCATTCGCAAACACGTCAAATCTTTGTTTGAGTTCAGGTGAGCGTTAATAGCGGCTAATGTCCGAGGAATAGATGACTGAGTGGGAGTGTGCAACAGTACGGCAAGTTGGAACAGCCAGTAAGCGGTGTTACCTGTTACGACAGTAATTGTCTGGGACAAATAACTTGCAGATTTCATTATGCAGATCAGGAACATCAATACCGAGAGAATTTTAAGTACATATTACCGTCATCTGATCGCGCGATCGTCTAAAGAATTGAAACCCAAGCAACCGAACAGGAATTTAGTGGGATACAGGAAAAGATAAAACCCGTACAAGTGCTAGATGTATGCTTAGATCTTTATAACTAGGCGACGGTTTTGATGCAGTTTCCTAACAGATAGAGTGATTCAAGAGGAAGGTTTAAATGTATAATACATGCATAATATACATATAAACACTGATAATTTCAAAGGTTTCTATTGGGATGTCGTAAATAAACACTTTTTTTTCATAATATAGCTGTGGCCGTTGTCATTCTGTAGTATATTTGGCCCGCCCGGCTTGGCACGGGTTAACAATGCACGTGCGAAGCCGGGGCAGGTCGCTAGTATGAAATAAACGACACCTTTTGCGGATGATAAACTCACTACAGAAGTTACAAGTTAGCGAGTTTTTCTCAAATTCCCACAGCATAGCAAAATACGTATGTCAATATATTGAATCAACCAGTCTGTCCATTTTCAGCGAGTATTTAACATTTATATTCGCGACGCCTAATCTTAAGAATGTGGCGACATGAAATAAGTATCATTATCGATTCGATTACAGTTTACGCGTAAGTTGCCCAGTCGATGTCAGACGTCGATCGTTCGGCGAGATGTGATAAATTAAATTAAGTTTATTAGTCAATGCTATGCTTAGTTGCCAAATAGAGGTGTATATCTCCCTAAATGTATGTAGGAATTTGTCATAAATTGACTGGTGTACACATTACACATGGGTGCATGTATGCGGCGTCTTTTCCAATATAAATCAGGAAAGCCCGATGCCTTGTAAGCAGATTATTGTGAAACTGTTTAGCTGCCAACTCGTGTTATTTACAATTGGTTGTATTAATTCGATATTCGACGCGTGCCATTTGCTTTGCGGTGTAGAGAAACTGTCTGTGGTTATCGAGGAATTTTCTAAAATACCTAGTAACCGCAAATGTTTTGTTATTATTATTTTAGATAAAGTAGAGGATTTAGTGGGGATAAATTTTAGATAGGTGTGCATTGTTCAGGATGGGCTTTTAAATTGAGTGTATGAAATTTTCTTACCTAAAACAACTTTCTAACTACCTGAAGGAAAATACCGGTGAATAATGTTTTAACTATCAATTCCCTATGTAAATTTGATCTAAGATCGTGAAATCAGACCCGATTACGCACCAAAAATGAATGGGTACATTATTCATAATTATCAATAAAACATAATTCAATGATAATTTAGCCTATAAATCTTAGAATTCATCACATCTTTTCTTGCTTACATTCTCTGTAAGAAAAGACGTTTAACCTACTTAGTTTGCCACTCAAGTCTCAACAATAGAAAATAAATTCTTCTAAACACAATGAAAACTAGTCACACAATTATTTAACGGTGTCAATGAGGTACAGCGACATTTATTTAAATCAATTAATTGATTTAATCCATCAATATGCATAGTCATTCAATTGTTTTCTCTGCAGCATTCCTTAAGGAGTTGCACGCACATAAATAATCATATCTAATTTGTTGTGGGGAACTGCAGATTTTATCATCGTACTGGATATTTTACTCTATATGTATTGCGGTATAGTTGGCATTGCACTGTGTGCGAATTCTATACAGTTACGCATTATTTAAAGCCAGTTACAAAATATCGTAGTGATATTGTCCATTATAAGCAGTACAACTCGATCATAATTTGTCATTTACTGTCAATACCTATGAGTGTCAATGGGATTTCTAACATACCGAAATAAATTGAGTCTTTTAAATGGAATATAAGCTCGTTAGCAGCCTACACTGCTTGTCTAACAAGCAAGCTGGTCTTACCAAAATAAACTAGAGTTAAATGCTTCTGTCCTATGTTTAAAAGCTTAATACGCTAAAAAACTAGCAATTATTTAAAAATGACAGATAGAAAAATATATTTTCCTAAAACAATTAAATTAATAAGTCCTGTAAATTATTCATAAATGCCATTAGCTGCTAAATTAAAGATGCAACGCACTAACAATATTGTTGTTAATCATGTTGTTAGTGTATTGTATCTTTCATGGTGCTGATTTTTGGTTTTATTGTCACTTTATTATTTTATTTAAAATGTGTACCTGATTTATTTCACGAGAAAAAATCTTTTCTTTATTTTTTCGACAGCACATTTTGCATCAAACTGCAATCTACATTTAGTGTAGACTACGCTTAACCGCGAGGAAGCATTACAATAATAATTGGCCTGTTTCCTTGGCTGTGCCTTGACAGTGCGTCAAATAACAAAGAGCTAACATTAGTCAGGACAGGTAATGTAAATGTCCCACCCACTCGAGCGCATAATGTTACTCAATGGTTCGAAATACGAAATGAAGTGCAAGTGTCACCCGCTAACTGATATCGCAACGGGTCAAATTAATGTGTTAACTGTGTTGTCAATCTTTGGTGCAGAAGTTTGTTAAGAATAAATAATGATATTGAGGAAAGCATGGAGTACAAACTAACCAAATTACTTGAATTATGTTAGTATGTGCAAAAACACAATACCCAAATATTTTAGTTTAGAAACATTTTAGTATTGTGTTTTTCTTTTATGGATATATCTTGGTTAGGCTTACGTTGGGCCTATAGCTGTTTTATTTCTTTGTAAGATGTGTTCTTGGTTGTATTAACTTTCACGATTCAGCTAAGATGTCTTGACATAAATAAGACAAACACTGATTTTAGAAATTTATACATACAATAAACTGAATAATTTAATTGTATGTACTTTTTTATAAATTAACAGAAACAAACTGAATGATTTTTTACAAGTAATTTACACGACATTCTTTCTATTCTTACTTTTAAAAAACTTACAATGTCAGCCGCATATTCTTGTAACGTACACTCTGTAAGACTAAAGAGGTAGAAGACTAATTAAGAACTTCCAAATGGCGGCTAAAATTAGATGTCAGTGTCATTCAAACATTACCTGTGTGTTTACACGTCTTCCCAGGCTAATTAAATTAAAAATAATGTTTAACGAAACAAGCGATTAAAGAAAATTCTTTTACTGATTACACTTTCGTATTACTGAGTGGCATTATGAGCATAGACTTTTACTGTAGCGGAAAATACCCAAATACTAGGGGCATGTAAGCGAATAGCTAGTACCTAAAGACTTTTTGTTTTTTAACTAGCAGCACACCGCGGTTTTCCCCGCGTAGTTCCCGTTCCCGTTGGAATATGGGGATAATATAGCCTGTGTTACTCAGGGTGAATGTAGCTTTCTAATGGTGAAGGATTTTTTTTTTAATTAGCAGAGTAGTTTTTGAGTTTATTCAATACAAATAGGTATACACACACACAAGCGCCAAATAAATGAAAAAGATCAATTTATTCAGCAGTTAACCTTAAACGCAGGTGATGAACTAAAGTAGGTATGATTATCGTATTTTTAAGGAGCTCTCGCATTTGCAAACGAAAAACACGTCTAATTTCACAAGTTAATAAATTAATTTGTACTTTATTTCTTTAAGTTTTTTATGCTTATCAAACTTTTTGTACCAGCCTAGTTATTAAGTGAATGATGTGGTCGCCTATAATTGGAAGTGCACATTTGTACCGTCTCTGTCTATGTTAACGTGCATGTAATGTGTAGCCTCTGTTGGTGATCCAAATAAATAAATAAAATAAAGTTTTTGGCACTGATGTTCGCTGATGAGCGACTAGAATTTGAACGCTTTTTACAAGCTTTTTTACGAGAATCAGCCTTCTGTTTGCTATTTTTTTTATTTATTTAGCCTATTGTGTCCCACTGCTGGAAAATAGCCTCCCCAAAATTCTACCAGACACCCTTTTCATGCACCACCTCGAACCAGCCATCTTGGTGTGCATCCAGATTATCTCGTCACCGCTTTCTGGCCCAGCCTCGGCGATGCCGTCCATCCTCTAGCACTCATTGCGTGGAGACTTTTGTCCAGCGGGCACTGTGCATGCGGCAGGTGTGATCCACCCAGTCCCATTTCTGTCCAATTTTAATTTACGAATCGTTATTATTTTGCCCCGTAAATAGATATCATTTACCGACTCTTTCCCAACATTCCAATACACAGAAGGTGTTAACTTCAATAAATAACTCTCCATCGTTCCACGTTTTAATATTTAACAGCTAATGTCGGAAACTCGTTAACGTTATTAATGGGCTACTCGAATGTGAACAATAAATACCAAACCATCAACTTTGTGTGGATTTGCAATCTTCTGGTGGTATTTAATTGAATTTCAATTAATTGCACGAAGGCCATTATTTTAAAGACTAAGACTGCTTAATTTAATAACATTTTAACAGGTAGTTATCACTCAGCTAATCAGTACCGTCCTCAAATTCTAGTTTCTTCAATGCTGATTAACTTGTAGTCTGTATATCAATTTAGTATCTTATTTTATAGATGCAATCATCAAATGACTTCTTCTGCTCTGGGTGGAGCGAAAGGGCGTGTTAGACTCATACTGACTAAAAACCATCCGTATTCCTCCTACCGTCACCGCGTACCTGGAACGCAATAGCGTTCCAGGTACGCGGTGACTCTTTTGAAAAAAAAAATCCGCAACCATAGTAGACACTGGCCCAAGCGGACCCGTCGCCCATGCTGACATCTCTTTGATAGCTACGATCCCTACATAGATTTAGATTTAGAGTTACACTAAAAGTCCCACACGACTGCTTATCAAGGCGATTAATCAAAAGTCGAATCAAACTCAACATATTATGCAACATATATGAGATTAGTATATAGAAACTTGTTAAACGATACGTAACCTAACGTAACGAACAGGTCGGACAAGGAAGGGTAAGGATATATAATATGATACGCACCCTTTCTCTGCTGGCGTTACATATTTTCTGACACATGACAGCGTTTTGTCATTCGATATTGTTTGTGTGTAGACAGGAGCGAGTTTTCTTATACCTGGTGTAAAAAAATGTAGCAAAATATCGTTGAAGTGCGATTTTCAACCAACAACAAATAGTAAGAACAGATAAATTATTAAAAAAACGCTTTTTAAAACTGATTACATCTCATTTTTTATGAAAAGAACCAGCTACAGCTGAATATGAAGTACTGGATTTAACTCTTGGGTCGTGCTAAGTGTAATTGGGTTTTCTATCTGAAATTACCTACGAGTAGAACCTGCCCGGAGTTTTGATTTGCGCGCAGTTCACAGCAATGGGCTCGCCGTTTATTCTTTTGCTTGGGACTTAAACTCAAGTGACATAATGAGGGTGTGCCTGTTGCAGTCCACTGCTGGACATAGGCCTCTCCAATTGCACGCCACTTAGATCTATTTTCGGCTTCTCGCATCCAGTTTCTGCCAGCCGTTCTACGCAAATCGTCACTCACACCGTGCCTGAGGACGTCCTACACTACGTTTGCCGAGACGCGGAATACAGACCTGCTGTAGTGTTATGCATGATAGTGATCCTGCCAGGGTTGCGGAATATGTTCGAAAAAGTCACCGTAACCCTGAAACGTAAAGGGCATTAGGAGGAACATGGAGGGGTTTTAGTCAGTAAGAGTTTCACACTCCTTTCCGCTCCGTCCCGAGTGAAAGAAGTAATTCGATGGTTTCTCAGCTACACAAAAATGAAAGATAACAATAATGGCGTGCACAGACATTATATACAGTCACTCAACCATTTGCCCATTGTTACGCTCTTCTATTTTTAAGCCTCTAATGTAATGTTTATATGTATGCAATAAAGAGAACTTCTATTCTGCTCAAAACTAACATGGGGCCTAAAAAAATATTAAAAGTTACTGAAAAGCCACAATTTACTCAGGAAAATCTTGAAGCAATCACGGCTAAGATAAAATAGCTTTTTACTAATTAGGGTTAATGGATTGATTAGTAAATCCAATACTCACTAGCTTGCTACATCTTATCAATAATTTATGCACAGTACGTCCTGATTTTATTGCTATTTATCTTCACAAAAATAAATTAGTAGCAAAAGATCAAGGCGGTCTCGTTAATTACCAAAAAAAAACTGTGTTAATTGGCGAAATAATGAGAATCCAAAAGCCTCGCATTATTTATAGGGTCGTCTAGAATTAAATTAATTGACTTGGTGTTTTATTAGCTAACACAAGCCAAAAGTTTACGCAAAAGGCGTCAGTTGGTGATTAATATTTCAATTAAAGCACTCAAAGCGACGTGGACGGCTTACCAAAATGACACCCGCGGTTTAAAAATTAGTACAAAGGATTTAAATTCTTTGCGGATATCTGTATCTTCTAGGCGAGCGTGCACCATCATTGACATAATCTTCGCTTTCCAAAAGGTGAAATTTTGATCAAACGCAAGACGACCAATAATAAAATAGGGATGTTTATTATATGCTTAGGTAGATTCAAAAAATAAGGTGGTAACATTATGTTTTGATCTAGGCAAAGTGTAATTTACTACTCAAAGCAAGCTATGACTGTAAGAATGAATTAATGTTTCCTCTAAGGCAGTGCGCACATAATATATTATAATATAAAAACCAACAAACTTATTTTAAACACATAAGTATTGCATCTAAATGTTAACGACCTCCCACTGACTGCTGCGCCTGCGCAAGATTAGGTATGTAGCTGGTAGACAACACGCAGGTACCGTGTACCAAGTTTACATGTGCATTTATGTGTTCGAAGTTCGAACGCACTAATGAATGTAAATGGTCCGTCAATTTGTCAGGTGACGTCACGGATCAGGGCAAGGTTAGCTCGTCAGTTCTGTGTTGAAGATTTGTTTCGCTTGCGAGTGTTTCTTATACGTTAAATATATGGAAGATTTGATCAAATCTAAAACTATGTAGTTTTGCATTGAAATTAGAGGAGCTATTGTTCAACAGAATAATTAATACTTATAAATGCATATGATTAACGTTTTGCATTAATATTTTCCCCACTATGTTAGGTACGTAAATGGGAAAAGCGAAGTCGAAGAACATCATCATGTTGTTAATTTATGAAGTGACAAGAACTTGGCATTTGGCTATTAAACACATAAATAGGAACGTTAATTAATCAAATGACAGTACCGATGATACCTAATTGACCTCAGCCAGCACATAAAGCTTTGTTTTACGGTGACATTTTAATTATTTCGTTGGGCTGCACCTTGCCTTATCAAAACACGAGTGTCGTCGTCATTATTAACAGATGACAGAAAAATGTGTGTGCTGAATGCAAGACTGATGAGATACTTCACGCCTAGGTCACGCACGACATGTAAACCTAGTTCTGACTGTAACGTTCCCTCTTGCCTATGTCTTAATAATAATTACTTACCGTGTGAAAACATTTAGGCAATGTTTTTAAAAACGAAGGCTGACATTATGTAGATTTTTATTAATTGTCAGTCTTTCATTAAGAATCGCTACTAATTTATTTTTAACCTACTTCGAAAAAGTTATGGTGCTGTATTAACAGCGATAACATCGTTGTTTAAGAACTGTTTTAAATTGGTAGTATATCAGGAAAAGCTTCCAATTTGGTTCCATTTAAATATGGTGAGGATTTTATGATGGGTTCTGGAGATGAAAATTGGAAGTCTTTAACGCATACGAATAGGACTAAGAGAGAAGCAGAACTATACAGGACAAATAGCACTATCCCGTTCTCTTAACGGAATCATGATAATTTTTCAGATATAATCCTTCTCAGTATCGCTTAGTTAAATACATTCTACTTCATAATTATTAAGGTTGATACCTGATCTATCGAAGGATAAACAGTTATTTAAATGAGTATGCTATCGTCGCAAATGCAAGGCATTCTATGAATCGACGTGCAACCATAAGTGTATGCAAAACGTGTAATGCAAGCACGCTTTTGAAGTTGCTAAACGAAGATTCCTTTTTTAAATTACTACTACTTGGGTGGTTAATGTTTTGACCCCTTTTGGTTGATTTTAAATGTCGATAATTAAATAGTTTGATGGATGTAATTCTGATGATTTGAACTTGGACTTGAAACCAGCTCGCGATGAAATTAGGTACTTTTATACAGCCTGTACGAGTTCCCCGAAATATAAACTTCTTATTTGATAAGCTTTGTGTTATTTTCACACATTGGCACATCATCCATTTGTATACTTAACATGTTTGTGGGTCTACCAGTCCAGCCAACATTATTACCTGCTTTTGTTATTATTACGTTATTAACGTGGGGCGAAATTGGAAAAACCTAGGATGTTTTTAACCAAACAAGTGGTTTCATAATGTACTGGTAAAATAATGGCTTTATTAATGTACATCAAGCCTTATCTACAGTAATACAAGGCTATCTTAAGCTAAGTTTATAACGGCGCTATATCTTACACAGTACGTGCCTCTAGCGCGGCAGCGGCGTTGACATTATATGAAACTGAAACGTACTACTGAAAGTCACAATAGGCTCTAGATACGAAAGGCGCAGGGCCGGCCGATGTGGTGACACCTGGCTTATGTACAGCAATAGACGTCTTTCGGATAAAATAAGGATGATAACGTTGAATTTATTGAATCTAAAATACTGATTGGGTTGTTTTTATACTAATCATAGGTGTAAAAATCTACCAGAATTTGCATTACTTCTTTGATACTGACCTTTACAAATTGCAGCAAACTTTTTTTGATTATTTTAGATGGGTATGTTCTTGACTCTTTTCTAGGTCAAAGGTGGCAGAGACACAGTCAACGATAGAATGAGCTTACCCAGAAGAAGCCTGTTCACTCTACTTAGAAGAGATTAGGGTTGAATGCGTTCGGAAACACATACGCAGACAATTTGCTGAAATAGCAACAAGGTATGTAAGGGATGGTAAGTATAGATGTCCAATGGTAGACGGGGGCCGCTAGGGTTCGGACCTTAGTCGAAACTCGAATAATTCTGTTGCCCCTTTGCAAACCTAGCTTTATCTGACGTAAGTGCTACATTGTGGTAATCAGCCCAATGCCCACATAAATATTTAACATCTCCTTTAATATATGTAAAATAGTAAATTTTATCGTTATTCTTGTGAATCTAGTTTACCGCTTCGCTCGTTAAGGGTAGTTAAGTTAATAGTCATTTTATTTATATGACGCAAGCGCATAAGTAACGTGCGGTGATTGATTCAATGTGCCTGTGTATGGATATTAAGGTTTTAGTACAGAACACGATTATACCTAAAGTGACCGCTTTTAGGAAAATTAAGTCGTTAACTGTTTTTTTGAAATGTTTACAGCGATCTGTTACATTTAAATAACATTTAAAATGGGACACGCGACAGCTTTAGTACCTAAGATTATGTTATTTTTAGACCTCAATTACATACCTACTTAACAAAACGAGTTATGTGCGTGTTGGACTCTCGTGGGAATATTCCTTTACTTTTTAATTTTATTTTCTTTTGTTATAATGGCGATAGAAATACACGTAAAGAATTTTACAGTTGTGTACCTATTATGGTTTTTGAGATACAGCCCGCTGACAGACAGACTGACGGACAGCGGAAGCTTATTAATAGTGTTTCGTTGACCTGGAAGCGGACCGCGTGCGGGAGAGGGAAATCTCACGCTCCAGCCGCCGCAACAGAAGAAGACGCCCCGGTCGCCGGTCGTCGGAAAACGCAGGGCGATTCCCGGCCACAATAGTCGCGGACCTGCGGATGGCGAGCTATCGGGCAATATGGACTATATATATACAATCGGACGGCGAGCCGCCGTCTGATAGTATATATATAGTCCGGTTTGCGGGATTTGTTCGAAAGAGTCTCCACGGCTCTGGAACGCAAAGGGCACAAGAAGGATCACGGGTGGGTTTTTGTCAGTAAGAGTCTGACACTCCCTTCTCTCCGCCCAGAGCGGGAGAAGGCATTTGATGATTTCCAATCCAGAAAAAAAAGGTTAACATCTTTTTACACATTTATCACAAAGCGAAAATACATTAAAGTATTTATTCATAAAACATCATGTCTTGAAGTTTTATGACATGTTAGCAACATAAATCATTTTGATGAACCTTGATTTGTAACACGCAGTTGAACTTAAATACGTGTCATTAAAGTTGTTCTTATTGTTTTATAACAAGCTATTGTTTTAACGCAGCTGTTTAAGTGTAGTATAAGCGGACAGAAAAATAAGGAAGTTGTTATGGACTTCTTTTATAATATATGCACATAATTATATCACAAGTACTACAGTACTGTTAGCAGACTGCGCTGCACTGTTCTGTTAGCTGCTGCTATGTTCTGTTGTGCACATGTGATATCAATCGATATAATATATGTAACTTGTATGATGTTTCACTACATCCATTTTACATTACTGCACTGTTTACTTACGTTACGTTACTGTAACCTCTCTTGTTAATTAATGCACAAGATGATCCAGTGGTCTTCGAATCAGCTAAAGTTCATTCGAAAAATAAATTGACTAAGTATTAAAGTGAACAATTGCTTTTTTAAATATAAAACCAGTAATCTAAAAGCAGAATCCGCACTCACAGTACCCAACACTTTTGATCAGTTAAATATACTAATATTATAAAAAGGAAATAGTTTTTGGTTTGTTTGTATTAAATAAGTTCCGAAACTATTGGTTTTAACTGTTTCGTCACCAATGGAAAGCTACATTGTCAGTGAGTAACATAGGCTATATTTTATCCTCGTATTCCCACGGGAACGGAAACTATGCGGGTGGAATCGGGGTGCGTTGCTAGTATTAATTATAATACTAATACTGATCATAGCAAAACTAATAAGTACAGTCCATTAACAATTCTGTAGTGTACGTTAAATAATTTAATTACATAAACATAAAGCAACTCATACAAATGCAACATGAAATTTGCAATTTTTTATGTTTGTTTTCTTTTAGTTCTGGAGTTCTGCTCAATTAAGAACTTAATTCTTCGTAACGCGAAATGTCTAGGTGGATGAGTAATGTTCGTAAATGCCTATCTAGTTTATTTTTTTGTAGAAATGATACTAATTGGTTTTGAAGTAATTATTAAACACCAAAACTCTACAAGCATAAACTCTCAGATTTTTTCTCCTCAGTAAGTTTACTAACACAGAAACGTGTTATGATTTTATTTATTTTTTTGTTTGGTGATGATTCATTTGAAATTGTTGGTTATTCTTGTGTTTGATAGTGAAAGATCTTTAAAGAGGTGAAACAAATGAAATTACTTATAACAGCGGGAAGATTTTTTGCTTGTTTATTTGTTAGTTTGTACCGAATAAACTCCGAAACTACTGAATCGATTTTAACCATTTTTTCACCAATGAAAAGCTACATCATTAATGAGTTATGAAGACTATGTTCCTATGCGCGTATTCCTACGGGAACGGGCACTACGCGGGTGAAACTGCGAGGCGTTGCTAGTATGTACTAAAAAGACAGGTAGTGCCAACCCCAAATAAGTTAAGAATTGTTTATACAGGGTGTAGTCCAATAGTAAAGTTGTTCTGAATAATGAGCAGATACAATGTCTCCTTGCAGGTTTTCTATTATTTTATCTACACTTAAAACGCAAAACCTATCCCCAAATTTATTAGATGCAGATGTGAATCACTATTTATTAGAAAACGTAAGGATAAGCAGCAGCTATTACATAAAGACAAACATAAAAGGTGCTGCTTTATCTTGCAAAACACGGCAGATCAACTAGTACATACATAGGTACGTGTTAATATGGCGCCAGCGACCGGTGAACTATAGCAACCTATAACGATTTACGCTCTATTTCTTATCTTATACCAACACATTGCCGTCTCACTAGATTGCAAACGATACCCAAGCATTTGTAACACTTCCGCGTGAGCTAACACTGTCTAGTGGACAGACGTGCTGGGTGGCTAGACAGCGCGTGCAATGGCCCTTTTACGTTTGCTTGCGCCTTCAATCATCTGGTATTTTTTATTGCATTTGAGGCCAACGCATTCAAAACATCAGCCTATACTAGTATGAGGTACAGAGAGTAAAGTCCCGCAAAAACCTACATCGAAAAGGGCGTTCCTCCAACCAGGCGGGTATTGTGTCTGGTGGTCACTGTACCATCTATCTATACTAATATACATACATATAAAGCTGAAGAGTTTGTTTGTTTGTTTGCTTGCTTGAACGCGCTAATCTCAGAAACTACTGGTCCGAATTGAAAAAATCCTCAGTGTTAGATAGCCCATTTATCGAGGAAGGCTATATATATATATATATATATATCATTATGCTAAGACCAATAAGAACAGAGCACCAATGAAGAAAGGTTTTCTGCATTTTGACCATTACAGATAAGTTATAAAATTTGTACATATCTTTAAACCGCGTGTCAGATCATATTTAAGGGCGACCTACAGTAAGGAATAAACAGCAGATAAAACATAATTGCCACCAACTATAAGGAATAGTTTGATAGGTCATTTTTCTGGAATTTAATGATCATTTTTAGCTTTTGGGTTATTTGAAAAAAGTATTTTTTTTCTTCTGAAACTCCCTATACATAAATTTGTAGGAAAAATATCAACCATCAATATCATAAATCGTTCTGAAAGCAGTTATCTTACAGCAATTTGGAGAAAAATAAGAAATTAATTTGTTGGCAATGATAGCTAATATCTGAAGGTAATCGTGTGTTAAATTAATCGATTCTTAGTAGTTCCAATAACTTAGTAGCCTAGGCATTAAAAGATCACCGAGGGAAAACCAACCTCAAGTCTCTCAAAACAATAGAGAGTTGTGCGTGAGACAATAACATCATGATTTAATACGAAACTGTGAATATATATATTCGTGGGAAATGATGAGAAAAGTACCAATAGAAGATACTCATGCACTCTGAGAACTAAAGAAAAACTAGCTGTCAACGTCGCGGGGCAAGTGTCACGAATCAAACGAGGAAAGTACCAACTCCTCTGATGAATCAAAGCATTTATTATCGTATAATTTTATTATATTCTAGAGCATCTTTACCATCGCAAAAAAAAACTTACATTTTTAACCTGACTTACCCGACGACACATCAAAGTTTGTTGATACAGGTCTTATTATAAAATTGACATTACAAAAACAATTTCCTGAAAACACTAAATCACACTTTTTTTATTCTACTTTTCAAACCATTCTTGTTGTTATAGAAAAAAAAAAAACTGAAGTTCACTTCAGTTTTTTTTTCGCGCTAGCACAGAAATCATTTACAATTTAAATTGTTTAACTCTCGACTGACTGACTTGTTTTAGTATCAACTACCAATAAAACAGCCATTTTTATAACGTCCAAACAATCAATTTATTATGTGTTGGACAACTGAATATTTTCTTTAAGTTACGAATATTTTCATTCATGACAAGATATTATAATGTATATCGTAAGTTCATTTAATAAATGACAGTTAACATAATATCCACTTACAGTTACGTCGGGTATACTCGCCAGTAGCAATCGTTTACGGCCGGAAAATGATTATTAAGATATTAAACTATTAATTATAATAATTTTAACTCGGTGTGAATGACAATTATGTTATTTATGAGCTGCCGACATGGGTAGAATAATATATACAATTTTATATATTTCACTAATTTAACTGCAATTTGCTGAACGCTATCTCTATCTATTACTAGCAGCAAATTAAAGAAGCTATCACACAAGCAAATACACACACACACAAATCTTTCCTCTTTATAATATAATTAGTGTAGATGTAGATTATAATTTACTATAGACCTTTGTTGAATATACATATCAGAGAACTTAATTAATAACCAATATTATTCCATGTTCGTTGTTCTTCAATCTGTAATTTCACAGATTTAGCGAGTTATTTTATTAGTGTCCTGTTATCGGGAAAATGCGTGTCTTATATTTCAAGTAAAGTAAAAATAACTAGCAGAACATGGGACTATGGGTGTACTAAAAGTATGATAATCTGCCCTAATGTTCGAGAATAGACGTGATGGCATGTTATTTCGATGTCGTTCATATGACTTGTATTATTTTATTCATATAATATTATTATGCTTTTAACTTTTAATCCCCGCGCACAGGGAAACCAATACACGTACGCAAACTACAAAGCCGAGCAAATTCCTATTCCGAATAACATAAATTACAAACACAATGCGATATGTGATTGTAAAAACTTTAACATTATACGTTAGCACGTTGTTACATTCGAATACAATCGCGGGAAGGCCGCAATTAAACAGGTACACATTATAAGGGCGCCAACACACGCCACGGGAGTTCACGGCCAAGTCACTGTTGCATAACGCCCCGATGCAGTAGAAAACAAATAAAACCGATACTAATCTCCACGCCACACCATAAATCTTTTTAAGGTTAAATTTTGCAAGTACCTGTGAATTCTAACCGTAAAATATTGTGAGTGGGAACTGTTTAGAAACAACCCATGTAATCGTAGAATGTGTAAATTAAATTAATCTTGCGAAATAGGAATACATACTGTGTGAATTTTTCAAGTTTATAATTAGCGTGAATTAATTAGCCAAGTTAATTTTTATGCAACTGCCATTTGGGTACTATGTTCGGAAACATCATAATCATCCGCGTGTACAATTGAATGTTTTAAAAGTACGTGTTTGATTTCAACATCATTATAAGACGGTTCAATAAACTGTTTGGTATGATCATTACAATAGAACAACAATTCAATACAGTAGTGTAATGCATTGATGTTTGATAATACTGGCTGTAATCATTAAAATCTTGCCTCGACCTTTGCTCATCAATCATCATCATTTGCCGGGTCTTTTCCTATGTTAGGTAGGTATGTTTTATCTTGCTGTTAGATTTCAATGTCACTGGATATTCCTAAATACCAGAACTTTTCATGGATCAACTACCTATTTCATCCGCCATAAATCCCTTTTTTCGTCTACTTAAAAAAAAACCTTCGTAAAACGCAACAGCCATACAAGCCACAGGGTTTGGAAGCGATTACAGTTTCCATAGAACTAAACGTTATAAGAAATTCCTTCCCTGACGACAGATGAAGCTTTATATAGAAATTCGTCAGTTTGTCTAAGTACAATCCCACTGGACAGCTCATTAATAGAAAAAAAACTCAACTGCAAAGTTTTCCTCAACCCAACATAACTAACCAGTCTTGATTAGCTCCTTTCAAAGCTAAGAAAGTATGGCACGATACACATCGTGTATTACATAAGACAAGTAAATAGGTGAGCTGTGGCGTTGACATGGGAACTCCATCGTTAATATCGGTTGTGCAACCTTCTTTGATAGAGGTCAAAGAGTAAGTTACGTGTGCTCTGAAGCGACTGCGTGGTGTTTATTATTATTTCTTGAAATTGGGCCTCGATATTAAAGATAGGTTTCAAAAGTCATTGTAATTGGTTTTCCTCCTTTCCTCGAGATTTCCTTTATTTAATTAAGTGATTAGTACATTGTGTCATCTTCAAAAGCGGCATTTCCAAGCTTTTTAGGATTTACGATACTTGAACCTGGGTAAGTAGCTTTCCATCGTGATTTTTGTGATTTTCTTAACACAATTGTATTCGAACAAAATATTTACCGCTAGAATGTATTCATCAAACACATTAGTTATTCTTAAATATTACATATATTAGCATTATTTTATGTCTGCCTATAAAAGTGCGCTGAAGTTATGGCCCTACATCTAGAGTTCAATACACTGTTCCACACACAATAGCCAATCTCGACCTGTCAACTCATCGTATATCGTGATCATAATTAAAATTTCATTATTTTAAAACATCTGTCATTACATTTGGTAACGACGTCTTGTCAACTTGTCAATGTGTCGAAACCAAATATAGCTTTTATGTCAATACGACCCAATTTAATTAAAAATATCACCCAATATGCGCTTCTGCAGCATGACTACAAGGCGACCGTTAATTAATAATAATTGGTACCTAGGGATGATCCCATGTTTGTGATTTTGCCTGCAAAAAGTCACCCTGCATGAGCCATTTACCAGTTGGGCCCAACAGGCAGAGGGTGTAAATACTGAATAACTTAGATCTGTGCCAAAACCATCTTCGTTCTTGTGGTCAAATATTTTGAAAAAAAAAAAAAAGGAACTATACAGTAAAACACCTTTTACTTGTTACCTGAAGAGGTTACCGTATCAAGGCTGTATATTTTATAATTTTACGCAACTTCTATCCAAAATATTATAACAAAATCCTCCAACATACAATAGAAGTAGAAGAAAATTAGCATTTTTAATAGAATGGTGCAAGAAACCGCAGCTCATCATATTTTATGTGGAGCCAGTACAGCACGCGACCGCATAATTGAATGTAATATTGCGAACATCGAACTTTCACCTCGCTGGTTATCATTATAATTTATGGGATTGCCTCAACAACTTCAATGAGCGTCATTGGAATTGTATTATGAATTCGTGATTATTTTTATCCTACAGTAATTTTAAACGATATCACTTGGTTCTCATTGAAAAAAAATTACAGTTGTTGTCAGGCACCTTAAATCTATATTCTACAACATCGTTCTCGTCCCATGGACCCATACCTTTTGACAGCACCACTAACATTTACATGGAAGCACCTACCACAGGTTTTATACTATCTAGAATGTCCAAATTAACCAGTCGAAGACGTTAATGGGCTACAAACTACGACAGAAAAGAGATCTCACGTCTCGAAACTGAATCCGTTTCGCATGCACCTCGCGTCCATCATCTAACCGTAACATTTGCGTAACCTTTGACTCTTACAACAATTTGACCAAAACCATTCAACTTAGTTTCCGAACTATGGTTACACGGCACATTGACGCAAGATGGTGAAGAGTACATCAGTTTACACGCAAGCGGCTTTTCGGTTATGTAAAGCTGAAGTAACTTTGTATAATCTTTCAGATGTGTCATAATTTCTTTAGTGGTCGTGGTCAGTGCAGTGATGTGTCAGATGTAAGTGTATTATTGTCATGCTTTGGTTTGTTTTTACGAAGCTGGATTGGCAATATTTGGGCATCTAAGGTGTTTATGTTATTTATTTTAAACTATAAACCAGAAGCTCCCTGCTTGTGAAGTTGAGATACATGTTTACGAGGATGGTCTATGTTTATGTAAATTAATCCTGGTAACATCAATTGCAACTAACATCGTTCTAGATTGCAGAAACACTTTTGTAGAAAGATTCTAGCATCTGTCTAATTTAGTTACATAAATAAAGAATTTCATCTCATTGCCTTAGTTGTATTGAAAATTCACTTTCTGTTTGTAGCAATTTTGCGTGTCGTCTTCCAATTAACATATAATGGGCAGACGCGATGCTATGTGCAATGAGTGAATTAAAACAAGCTGTTACATTACGACTGTTAAGTAAGCCGATGTTACACACAGTGTACGTATTAATGTCATGATTTATTTTTGTGGGTCACTTATCTTATACGGGATCTCTTACGATAAACCATGCTATAGGGTGTAAGGCGATTGGTACAGTTTTCAAATGGACTTTAACACTGGGTGGATCTTAAGTGATAAATAGCAAGCTCTTGAGATTACTAAAATTTCAGATTTGCTCACAAAAGATAACCATGACCGACAAAGCGACTCCTTTTGAAGTAAACCAAAATAAGAACTGGGCCTAAGAACAACGTAATTGCAGCAGCATCGTCAAAGTTTTAGTATTACACCTTGTATATTCAAATTAGCTTCTTAAACGTCATTAAGTCAAATAACGACAAAACACCCATTAGTGTACATTATTGCGTAAATAATTGTATCCTGGAAGACATACTTAACAAACGTTTGGAATTTAATGTAGTGTTTATATTAGACGCGATTTAACTGTGTAAACCCCGGTCACGAATACTCGAATACTTCAAAGCGTGGTATTAAATGTTTGCGGAATATATTGCCTATATAAATGTGATAGACATTACTGCCAGTGATCAGTTTCGAATATAATTTGCAACCTAATTACGAATTAACACGCACACTGTATGATTTACGAAGGCTCCGTGTGTCAATTAGATCATTTAGATGCTAAAATAGTTATTAATAGCAAATTAGAAGTAATTAATCGGATGCCTGTATATCAAGTCGGCAACACACAAGTTCGGCTATTTTCATTATTAACTTTCGATTATTTAGTACTAATGAAGACGTTAATATGTACTGAAAACGAGTTGATAACAATTGCATATTTCAAGATTATTCAGCAAATTACAGACCTACAAGAGATGTGTACATACCAGCTTTTATCGTAAAAATATTTAACAGTATTCTTTTTTTTCTTTTTTTTTTATGTAACATGACTTACAGAAATTTTGCCTTACTGACTCAACAGAAGAAAACACCATGATGAGAAATAAGATAAAAACACAAACTACCTATACTACAAAATTTTCAACCAAAAGTTCAATCAACTTATCTTACCCTTATCAATAATTTAATGCAAGAAATACTTGAATAGGGTCAATGGCAGTACAACACTTAACCGTGAAATGATTGAATTACGATCGTACTGCACTATTACAATATCGAGGTTTATGTAACAACATCGGTTTATAGATTCATTCATTGATCGGCCGAAACTATGCCAGTAGTCAGCATCGAATATATTGCCCAAGAATGTTACGCGACAAAAAATTGCACGCTTTTGGACACAATGAGAGTGATGAGTTTGTCATTGTTCGTCTTTTATTGGGCTTTTGTCATTGCTTTCGACTTCTGTTATGTCATTGTCATCTACTAATGTCTCTTCAATATGTATTACTTTATTTTTATCTGCAAACACATCTTCATTGTGAAATTCATTTGCAATGTTAGCTTGTGTTTATGTAGGTTCTTTAAATATATATTTATTTGTATATGTTTGATATGTCTTGGGTACGTGTGGAACAAATCAATACAAATACTTGTTCAGATACGACAATTGAACCATCGACCCCTGATAGCAAAAGGCAGATTTGAATTGCCCTCCCTTATTTCAATTAATTTTGATCGATATTCGCATGTACATACTTTATGTGTCGACAAAACCTTCGGTAAGTTATTTAGTAATTACTCTTCTTACACGCAAAAAGCTCAGTCACAACTGCCTTGGACTTGATAACATTACCCGAAGTCAAAGACCACAAGAAGGCTGTAAGGTCAAGAAGATTCAATCAAATTATGTCTAGGTATCGCTGGAATGCCATCATCATTACTCGCGACGACCCGCGCGGCATCGAGGCTTGTAATGATGTTCATTAGTGGAAAATTATACTTAATTCGACAAGAATATTGAATTTTATACATAAACACTCAATTCAGACACGTGTTTATTTTGCATAACATGCAAATTATTTAATATCGAAAGATTTCATTGAAATAAACAAACAAGCAGGAAATTCAAAACGTTCAACAGGCTGCTTATTAAAAATAGATACCTACCCAATTTTGACCAAAGTCTTTGTAATGGATCAATTATATATATTCGAACATTAGACATAAGGTCTAATACTAGTATTACATGCCAAATATAAAGACCAAATAGGTACTTGGTATCAATCATACGGAAGTGGATCGCGTAAGACAAGACCTAATAAATCAAAAAGCTTAGCACCAAGACTATCATTAAGGCATGCATAAGAAAATTAATTCGTAAACATGTAATCACAGTCAAAGTCCATTACTTTTTGATGGCCCATTACGATCATTACAGATTTGAAGACCAAATTATGTAAGAAGTAGGCATTTTGCCAAAGTAGATCAAAACATCGATCAATAATGGAATTTTATTAGTATTGCTATTTTATTGCCAATTTATTAAACTCATAATCATCTGTATCAAATATCAATATTATGATGCAATTAATATTTATCAACAATTTAATAATTCAGGACAACGTTTAGATTTGCTATCAGTATGTGCACTTCACAGCTTCCCTAATATACATACATATATTAGGGAATTTACAGTTTGATTAAACATGGCGGTTATTCTACATTTAAGACCTAAAGAACAATATATTTATAACTGTATCTGAACAAAACACATAATTACGACAATTTGAATAAGTACATATGTATACAGAAAAAGCTATTCATAATTATTAAAGCTTTCGTAGCTCTGCACAAGTGCACTAAAGTGAATATTAATGATCAAAACAACCTTAAGGTGCAATTAGAATTACATCATTTGATACTTTACTATGCAGACAAAGTATCAAATTATGAAATAAAGATTGTATGAAGGTCAATACCGTGTGCATTTAGCCAATATCCGATGACAGCGATAAAGATAATACTAATATAGGTAATAATATCGAATAGATGATTGCGAAACGAAAAAGACATTTAGTTCGCAGGGGAAGAGATGTTGAAACTGAATCGGGTGTAAGAGCTGAGCATAAGTACCCAATGTAAGAATTAGATGAAGCAACGCATGTGGCCAAGAGAACAAGATTGAAATGTGTTTCGTTCATAATGCCGGCCGCATATAATAACAGAGCGAACTCAACACCGCATCGAATTGTGCTGTCAACAATAATATTAAATTTCTTGAGCTCCTGTAATTGATTTTGATGTTGGCGTTCATGACATTATTTTATGCTCATGGAGATTCGTGTCGGTGTTACTATATGCTTATTTGTCGGTATACATTTGTTTGCACACATTTTTACTTGTTTAAAGACTTAGAGCATATTCATCATCTTCGATAGGCTACGATTAATCAACACCTACAAAATCTTCGAATGCAACAGTTTTATTAAATTTGATGTTTATTATTGTTCTTGCCAAATTAATGTATAACTGAACATAACCTTATTTCATAATCCAGTTGTTAGATATTGATAGGTCTAATGTAATTTTCCTAAGCCTATAGAAAACGCAATAAACGTTGAGAGATATAATATTACAAGTGATTATTACGACACCTCCTTAATAGTAGCTCCTCGGATTTCTGCCGTTAATTTAATAGGCGTAAACGGTCAAGTTACATTGAATAACTAAATGCTAATTTTAATATTTTTGCATTTCATATTTTGATGAACGGTGCTTTCGTAATAACGTCTAATTCTGAGAACTGTTTGCCTAATCCTAGTTTGTTAGCTTCCTTAATTTGGCTACTGTTAATAGCTCACTTAAGATTTTTTTAGTTTTAAAACTATTCAATCTAGTCATTTTTCTTAGAATCGACATACGGAAAAAATAACTAATTGATTGCCTTGCGAAATTTTCACATACTTTACGTTACATAGGTACTTTAGGAGCCGGGTGTTCCAATCTCTCGAAATAAAATTACTAAACAGAACAGAAAGTTAGAGTTTCAAACTAGATATATCAAACACGGATACTGAATCATCATTACCTATAAATCTAAGTTACTACATGTAACATTTTAACCAAAAGGAAAATCCTATTTGTGACTAACAAGCACACATGGAGAAATGCATCCCGAGCAACACCATACACGGCTCAAGGAAGTTATTCAACAGCTGAGGTAGATGACAGATATAAGATACAGGGACAAAGGGCCAACTGCCTGCTTTGTAAGTGCTAGACCTAGACCAGGGATGGCAAACCTTTTAAGAAAAAGTATGATGGTTAGACTAAAAACTTAAGGCCAAGATAATTAGGCAACATATAGCAAAATTCTCACTCATTTAGGAATAAAATATATCCACGTAAAGAAACAAATGCAAGGCAACTTTTACAAATGCAAGGAGCGGATAAAGTGTGGTTAATGTGGACGTACTAATGCCGCTTTTGTTTCACTGATACATATATACCTATGGTTAACTTTAATATGAACTGAACAGTCGCTGTGTAATATTGGATACTTTAATCATAGTAAAAATTCTCGGTTCTTGTGGGATCTGAGGCTAGGGAATGGAAGCGGCCAGTAAATATAGATTATTATAATGATTAAATACAGATTTCAAATTGCACTGATTTGTTTAACAAATATGAAAGGATAATCCGTGTTTTTCGACAACATTCTAGATCGCTCACTTTTTGACGAGTGCATTCATAAGTTCTCCACCTCTGAGTAGACTAGACCATGAATATAAACCTTAGAATATATTGCTGAAAATCTTGAGAGTAAGTGAGAGATAATCTTTGACCATGATAAATGGTTATCGTGCAACAATAATGATGTCAACACAATTCTGAGTAGTGTTGACATGAATGACATTAAAGATGAAGTGAAACTTTTTGTCCTTTTGTGTTCACATGTAATTAGATACCTATTGAAGTAGGCATATTTTGTAAAGGTATCGAATATACATACAGACATGTCAAATGCCGACATTGCTTTGTGATCAGAAGTCGTTGCTTAATGAATAGCCTCGCCAAACAGTCTGACCCTAATGATTTTTCCAAAGTGTTTAGTCTTCAAATGCTTCGTGTTTAAATAGTGCTCCGGCGCTCATTCTTCTCTCTTCATTTTGTGCAATAAAAAAACAGTAGTTGTGACATTTCCAGGTTTTTCTTCTGTTTACTGTTCTTATCAATATGGAAAATCTAAATCAAAGTTTATTTAATCTGTCAAAGATATCCTGCCGATTCCCAAGTGAATGGATATTACTCGTAAACGACCATTATTAACTGTGATTATTTCCTTAATTTTACGCATGTCTATGAATACGACTGATATTGCCTTTAAAATGCTAAATTAATGACAAACGTGTTATGAATGCTTCGAAATGTAATTGACACTGACAGGAAAATAACTGTTATAAAAGGGAAGTAACCTAATAATTAATCGCTAATTGTTTTCTAATAATTGGTAGCGTGTCATCGGTATATAAGACAGAAATGTAAAGATAATGTGGCTATTACGTAGGCTCTGAAATATACACAATCCATAATGCATGACTTGGGATATGCCGCCAGTCGTATCCATGCTTCCATAGGTGTTGCAACCATTGAACGAGGCATGGCAGGTGACATGGTTCAAACGAAGTCAATGCTGTGCTTTGCCGATACAATATTGCAATATTAATTACTCTGTCATTATATTATTTTAAACGTCTGCGCCTATGGATGTTATCAATATTTTACATTTATACTTTTAAATACTTCATAGTTTTGCAATGAAGAAGATGGAATTAGGTCCTTCCTAATTCAATCATAATAATTGCAAAAACCCTCCACTTAACTACTACGAGATCTCTTCATTAATATCTTAAGATTAGAATTGCGGTTTAGGCCAATTGAAGGGCTGTTGAATCTAGTAGGTTCCTTAATTAGCAGATGATCAATTCTTGGCAACTTGCCAGATTATTTCTAAGCAATGAGAATCTGAATGCTATTCACGTATACTAAGGGCCATTGGCCGTTGTGAAATCTCTTAGTAACTACGCAGGGGCTTAGTATTGTTTCTATGATTATAGAATCCAGTAAGATTGCACGAAGGAGGGCCTTGTGATATATTTTGCGTATTTTATCCGGCTCGAAGGACCACCTTACACTTAAAACAATATTACGCTAAACTTATTTTATTTGCCAAAGTTTACAAATAAATCTTTAAAACACTAATTTCTCATACTAATGTGTGTGAAGTTCAAGAATATGTTTATATTTCTAATTACTAGTAAAGGCATTGTTAATATTTTTGTTACATACTTCATAAGTCATGGAACATGGAACCTTTAATTAAGTGTACCAATAAATGTCACAAAATATTGTAAATAGATGTTGTAATCATTTGGTTTTGTTTCTGTGCCTGTAACCTTTCATTTTATTATTATTTCCTAATACTGAAACTGATATCAAACTAGTCTGATAGTGCTTTTAATTTAAATATGTATTAATTGCTTAAAAATCAATCAAGTAATTTGATATCATTTCCTTTATTGGTCAAGTTGAAAAAACATGGCCAGCATAAAATTAAAAATAATTTATGTTCGTTTTGAAACTAATGACAGAGATCGAACCTAGGTCTTAGTAGAAGATAGATGGTTATCTTTTACATCAGTATGCCTGAGCCCATTCCGTAATTTTATTACGATACATTAGAAACGCGAGAAAAAGTGTCTGGAGTTGGCCCATTGGCGACCGCTCTTAAATATAAGCAAATCATCAATTAAGGCAGGCTGAATCAGTGGCACTTATGGCCCACCCAAGTTGCGTCAGGAACCTGGCTGCCCAGTTTCCGCAACGTTTAAGAATACCTACTACTGATACTATTATAGGCAGAAATGTTAAAGAGATTCGACTTCAAAAATATAAAGCCTTAGCTCATTAGCAATATTTTATCTTTATTCTAATAAAATAATCACAAAGAACAAGACATGAAGAATTCCCTACGGTAACGCGATTTTTTTTTTTAATTTGTTATCATAGCTACAATACAAATAAAGTTGTGAGACGTCTTTCTCTTCAAAGTTCAACTCCAATACGGCTCTTACGAAATATCCCACAGACAGACAGGTGAAAGGATAAACGGACAGCGGAGAATTCGTAATAGGGCCCTGTGGGTATCCTTTGGAACGGAAGGAACCCTAAAAAGACTGCTTTTCTTCAAGTCATGACATAATCAACTCAGACTATGTCATGAGACAATGTCCAGTTATCAAAGTCTATAAAAACTAAACAATTTTCTTTCATGACAAACAATGAATACTGACAATTAAATCCATTACATACTTCATTTGCTTTGTTTGCAAGATCATTAAATAATAAAACAAAACTCACACTCAAGACAAAACAATTGTAGATAATTTGTTTGTCATTTTAAAACATCATAGTAATAGCAGTTAATGTGAACAAAGCCTGATTCACTTAATTTGTTGTGAGTCAGTGGTATCTCGTCGATATTGAATCGAACTTATGACGCGTTGACGCAGCGGTAACGTCGTGTTTGCGTAGCGTCTACTCCGCGTATAGTAGTATCATAACTATTATTGCAAAATCCTGCTCTTAGGACAATTATATAAGGCTGCACGCACTCAGCAATCTTAAGGCTGATCCACACATATCAGGGCTGTGCCTGGGACGTAGACGGACCGTAGTCCTAATGAACTCCGACCGGAACAAGCGCAAATAAAATGTACCCTCAGATTTTTTTTTTAGTTTCTGTCAGACCACGGTCTGTTCACGTCCCGGGCACGACCTTCATTATGTGTGGATCAACCTTCAGTGTAAATATCGTTTAATGAAAAAAAAATAGTCCACTGCAGACAAAAAATCTAGGCTAGTTTATCAAAGGTTCTCACTTCACTTACTTATTTTGATCACAAATTAAATCATTAATTAGCACACTACTTCTAAATGCTAACTCAGACGTTTGACACGTTCACTATTAAATATATACAGCCGAAATTAGTCAGACAACACATATTTAAAATCTAAAATGAAAAAATATATATATATAACTTTATCCAACCCACTGCTCCAATTTCCGCCTGAAGTAAATGTAAAAGGATAGTTGGAATTATTAAAATATTTGAATTTGTCAAAGTATTTCCACCTACAATATTATAACGATTGCTCATGCTCCTTCATTGAATATTTATGACGTATACCAAAAACGTACATAGGTATGTAAAGCTTACTTTTAATGGATTATGTAAATAATTAGCTTTCTATTTATGTTCTGTACATGGAGTGTTGAGCGGTAACGTGCCCAGTACGAATATGTAATGACGTTGGTTGCACATCGACACAAAATTTGTATCTTATTTTTAAACCTACTGCGGTGCAACGTGTTATAAATAATTGTTATGTGTGGATCCTAATTTTTTTTAAATAAAAATACAACATGGTTTATGTAATGCACTATATGCCTGGCTATATTTTTTAACATTGTAGATTGGCTTGTCACGCTTTTGAAATACGTAAACATATAATCTTGTATATTCCGGACCCACATAGAATATCCGACGGGTGTATCAAATCACATTTTGCTAAGTTATGTTTGCAGCGGTCGAATTGTATGTGCAATCGATTAAATGCATGTAGGCTACTGCAGATCGCGTCTAGTTGAAAAATGATCCTTCAGGCTTCAAATAGTTGAATGGTGGTAGAGGACTTTCTTCCCATAGCTAGGGCTATTATTATATACTTTAAAAATATGGCTACTATTATTAAAAAATATTATTGAAAAATAGACGCACTACCCAGGTTTAATTAATTAATAAGCACAACAGTTCCCTCCGTAACGAAGGTAAGCAAATAAGATGTTTTTTAATTTGAATTTTAAATTCGATGGGAACACCCATCGGTCGTACATTGTTAGGTATTATTTAACAAACTAAGAACATTATTTCGTAGCCACATTGAAGCAATACTAAATGTTCTATTCAGTTTTGAGTGTGGTAAGTACTTAAATGTCAGTGTTTTTATATGGAATAATGAATTAAACAGCGAACTAGAGCGATGCAAATATTACTAACTACAATAACTGCTCAATAACGCGCTCCGTGTTCATACGAAAAAGAATTCCGTAGCATTTTTATTTCAAATGATTTAAATTGAGTTTTAGTTTCATAAACGTTAAGTTTTATTAGGTTTTATTGAGGTCTATCATAAAAAAATATAAGTTAATTAAAACTATAATCTGTGTTATATACAGATATTGTTCAACAGATTCATATACTGACTATAGATTACTTTATAAAACGAAGTGCTAAACAAGGCAAAGACGCACGATTCACAAACATTCGAGTTAAAATACTTTTAGATATCATCTTAATCCATTCTAAATCACACAACAATATATTTTACTAGCTGCTGCCCGCGACTTCGTCCCCGTGGAATCCCCGATTTTAAAACATTCTTTATCGCTGCTCCGCTCCTATTGGCTTAAGCGTGATGATATATAGCCTAAAGCCTTCCTCGATAAATGGTCTATTCAACCCAAAAATAATTTCAATTCGAACCAGTAGTTCCTGAGATTAGCGCGTTCAAACAAACAAACAAACAAACTCTTCAGCTTTATAATATGAGTATAGATAAGCCTGATGCGTCTATCATGTTGATTACTCCGTTGATGTTCTTAGTCAGCAATGAACGAATAAAACATTACCCGGTACTGACTTGTGACCGCAAACAAACGGAAATGAGAAAATAAGAACAATCCAAACGAAATAAATGTACATAATGACTTGAATCATTTAGAATTGAGATGATGAATGACTGTGTTAACAGACCTAGTAACATAGCCCAACTAGCACACAAGCTGCTTAAATGACTTCTTTACAGTCTGAATGTTCTATAATAGCTGGTCAATGGGTTTACTATAATACTAAAGTGGTTCAGTAGCGTATTTTATAGTTCTTTAACAGGCATGTGGTACAATAGCCGTACAACAGTAAATATAATCCCAATGAAGATACAAAGGCGTGTTATAGAGTTATTGTACGGGTATTTAATATAAAGCAGAGTTATAAATATCTTTTAAAACACTGCTAGATCTTATAGAGGGCTTTAATAGTTATAAGTGTTTAAATGGAGTTATAAGCTTCCTCTAAAGTGCTTTAGGTTGTATATTGCATATTTCTAAATGTCTAAGCTGTTAAATAGTACTACCTAGTACCTTTGAAACTCTATATCTACAGCAGGGATATATAATTCTATAGTCGGACACAGGTCGTTATAGTGCTTACTTTTACAGCAACTGTATGGTAAATAGCTGTTTATGGCAAGATAAACACGCCTTATAAAGCTCAAAGCTCAAAAATTTCATTTCTAGGGCCAATATAGCGGGTGAAGTGGGACAAAAGTATTTTTACTAATATAATTGCTTTATTGTGACTCCATTCTGTCAAGAGTGCATCGAAAATAAAAAGGGTTCCATAGATTTCTAATAAAAAAACTACTGCAAATTGGAATAAATATTGAGGAACATGGCAACACAATAAAAATAAATATAACATGTTTTATTTGGAGATTGCGGGGTAAGGAGCGACGGTCAGGCGCGGCGCATACTCGCTCGCTTCCTCAGCCACCGATACGTAGGCGTCGCGCGCGGACTACCCGCCTCTGCATCCACTCGGCAGCTCCGATAACAACAAGCAAAAAACGAATAATGATAAAGTATAAAAAGGATCAACAGGGGTTTTAAGATTCAGATAATGGACCCCTAAATAAAATTAGATACCCACAACGGATTATCAATAGCCCGTTGTACAACCTTAGACTCTTAAAAGAATATATAAATGACTGATGTACACCTAAAAAAGTACAATAGATCGCCAATACCACAATCGTAGAACCAAAAGTTCTACAATAGTGGATACTAGCGGTTTAAATCGATATAATGGTTCTAGTAAACTCTGAAGGCTGTTGTAACCGAGACGCCATTATAGTTGTGAATACAAGCAATTCTCATGATTTTTTATAATTTATTTTTATCATTTATATACATAAAAAACCAAATTTACGTTGCTCTTTCTCACCCAGAATTCTAAAGAAACTACCTAGAAAGCTAAACTATCATATATAAACTAAATGTAAAATTCACACCTTCTAATCAAATGTACTTTTTATCCATAAAACGACATAAATCGCAGGCGCGTGAAAATTTTAGCTAAAATATATGTATATATTCACAATACACTGACACTCGCACTGGTACTTTGCATGTATAAAAGGAAAAATCAACACTTAACACTCACCTGTTGTTTTTTTTTCCCAATTATTTGAAGTCTTCCATCAAACACTTTTATGTAGACGTCTTTGTTAAAGTTTCAATTATGTTTTCTTAATTTCCCCAAAATATCGTTATACTGTATATCTAATACAGATCTGTAAACTCTAATTCAGAGATACAAACGCGTCTAATAAGACGCAAGCACTACAGTCGCGCTACAAGAACTTATTTTAGATAATGAGGCGCACACTAACTCTCGCATAGCACCTTTGTATCTCCGCACTAACACATATTTACGAACATTGTAGAGACATTGTAGAACCTTAGGCTGTATAATTTTGGGCCTCTTTTGGGGGTACAGCGGCGCTGTAGCCGCTTGTACATCTACTGTAGAACTTATTTATGGAGCCTATGCCGTTATTAAAAACCTATAACCGGCCGGTGTACGGCTTGTTATAGAGCTTGTGTGCTACTTGGGTAGAGTCGTAAATGTGAGTCTAGATTATAGTAGCTTTGTAATCTATATATATAAAAATCAATGCCACTTTTCGTTGTAATTCCATAACTCAAGAACGGGCTCACCTATCCAAACCAAATGCTTAGGATTTGGTCGGCATATTTAGTAGATGGTTTATGTGAAGTTTGCACAAAATCGGTCGAGCGGTTCCTCATTTGTCACATTTTTTGTAATAAATGAATTCAATAGAAACTTTTTTCACAGAAACTTTTTTGAAGTTTTGTTGACAGGACAAGCACGTTGTTATGTCATTCATGCCGTCAATTCATTTTGGACGTGGTTTGATTAAATCATATTATCAGCGATAAATTTCTACTATATAAAAATAAGTCGGGTTTTCCTTCCTGACGCTATAACTCCAGAACGCACGAACCGATTTCCACGGTTTTGCATTCGTTGGAAAGGTCTCGGGCTCCGTGAGGTTTATAACAAAGAAAATTCAGGAAAAATTTCAACAGAAAAGCGGGAAAATATTTTTTCATTTTTTTATATAAGTATGGCAAAACAACGTTTGCTGGGTCAGCTAGTAGTGCATAATAATACAGTTATTTGGACGTGATTTATTGAAATTGTTATAAACTTTTTTCAGTTATTAGCCGTGAAGTATCGAAATGAAATTGAGGAATACCTAATTATGACTAAGCACCTGTGACAAACAGACCTATTGATAAACGAAATCGAACCATAAGGAATCCTTTTTATTTCGCAGATATCGAAATAAAAAGAAGTCCTTATGGTGCGATTTCGCTATTTAGTAATAATAGGCAAAATGTCAAAACCACGTAGTATAGAGAATGTAGACGTGATTCGACGCCTGTCCTAGAAGCATTCAACGATGCGTTTGTAAAGGTTTTTGTTTTATTAAACGCGCATTTTACAAACTGAACCCCAAACACCAAAAAAGAAGCGAAAATGTTGTATATTAAATAGCAATTTTGATGATATCATGACTGTCCGGCGGCGCTACGCGTCGTCGACTACAGGCCCGTCGTTATAACCATTGGCTATTTCATTAATAATTAATTATTGTACTAACTACCTTTTTTGTTCACTATGAAAAATGTCCGTCACGCTCAATTTATCTGATCGTCCTTCTACGCCGCAATTGAATGGTAAGAGCCAGCCGATTAGGTATGTGTGCTAACGATTTTGCCAGTCCAAAAACATCTTAAAAACGTTTTAGATTTATTTTTCATTTTCTTGATTATTTATAAGTGATTATTACGATCTTGAGATGTCATGTCCTTGATCGCACGCCCACTACAATCGAGATTTACATTCCGAAATCAAATATTGTGACTCCGTTCGTAAAATTAAAGGAAATTCCTACAATAAACTTCATTTTGCGCAAACATAATAGCCTGTAAGAAGCACTTACTATTCATCATCATCACCAGCCTAGCCTTTTCCTAGCTATGGGTGGACTATCAGTCAAATCAGATTCAGGTGTATACCTACTGGTATTTTACGTAGAGAGGATACCCATTAACTGGGTTACACGGTACTTCTTGGCAAGACTGGTGTAAAATTTTCTGGAGTGCCGAATAGCCAATATATATTGTTATAAATATCTAATGGCATTCCTCATTGAGTAGGGATCTGCATTGCCAGTGTGCATCTGTTAGTCATAGCCTAGATAATTATTTAGTGACATAATTACGTAGGCTGGAGAGTGCTCCAGTCTGCGGAATAGGGACATTCTGTGATAATCTTAACAAAACATGTAGTCCCACTGGCTTATAGGAAATTGTAACTGCAGTATCTTTGTAAATATTACGTTTGTAAACAGAAGCCATAAATTAATCATGCCACTGATGTTTAATCAGGAAAGGCTGTTAGAATATTAACGGAGCTTGAACGATTAATAAACCATACTATATGAACGTATTATGAAGCTAATCCATATTATTTTTCGTGTGCACATTAAGGTACGGAAAGTAAATAACTCATTCCGTTTTAAAAAAACATTTTCACAAAAAAAAGCAAACCACCTCTAAACAAAAGAAGTTTTTTTTTCACTTTTTAGTGGTACATCCCCCCACCTAAACGTACCAATCACATTGGTGTAAACAATTAACAAACATGCGATTTCAGCAATCCCGAAAGATTTGCTATCATTTATTGAAGAGTTCCGTTTCCTATCATCTGTTCTTCATTAGATGTTCACCAATCTAGTAAGGGACCACCTTGAAATACTAAGATGCTCTTCCAAACCATCGTATACAATTTTATTTTTTCATTTTACATCGATAAGAGTGAATGAGAACGTCATCAATGTATTTGAATCCACGCATTATTAGAGATAACTCAAATACTAGTCGTCAGATCTCAAACAAACTAAAAAAAAACAAGCACCAGCTTTCAAATGTAAAAAGAATCATCAAAATTGGTACACCGAGTACAAAGTTATGAGGTAACACACAAAAAGAAAAACAGTCGAATTGAGAAACTCCTCCTTTTTCGGAAGTCGATTAAAAATCAATTCAAACTGCAATCATCAGTACTTTCTCGGCTGCACAATAATTTTATTGTCAATCACAGTTGTAATGACCTAATGATCCGTTATGTTAATGGAGCTATATTCTTAAATATTATGTTTTATTATTTTTAACCGACTTCTAAAAAAGGAGGAGGTTCTCAATTCGGATGTTTGTATGTTTTTTTTTTATTTATTTTTTTTATTGTTTGTTCGCGCATAACTCCATCGCTTGTCAACCGATTTGAAAAATTCTTTTTTTTGTTGGAAAGGGTATACTTCCCAAATGGTCCCATGAAAATTTTATCGAAATCAACCAAGCGGTTCTCGAAAAATCTAAAAAAAATATGTACTTTGTCTACTTTGACGACCTCTTAGTTTACTCTGCAAAGGAGCAGTACGTTTTTTTTTACACCAATGTGATTGGTTCGTTTAGGTGAGGGAGGGGAGGGGGTGTAGGTACCACTAAAAAGTGAAAAATAAAAAAAAACTTTTTACAAAAAATAAAACCGACTTCTAAACAAAAAGTATAAAATAACTTTAATTTCGGAAGTCGGTGTGTTCAACAACAAAAAAGCAACCAAAAACACCGAGTTCCGAAATTAAAGTTATTTTATACTTTTTGTTTTTTTTTTGTTTAGAAGTCGGTTTTATTTTTTGTAAAAAGTTTTTTTTAATATTTAGCTTTTAGTTAGTTGACCTACCTTGATTCTAATAGAAACTTAGATCTTTTGGTACAAATAGTTACTACTCGTATAATTAATTAATGTATAACAAGTTATTGCAAGCTGAAAAGGCATTTGCTTTTTTATCATTACACTTAGCAGGAATACAACATAAGTCCCTTACTACGTTTGGGTATGTATATGTTTTTTTTTAAAGAGTTGAAATATAGTACCTACGCTAGTTTAATAAGTTTTTACAGACTTTTACATTTTTAAATCAAATCAATATTGTGTCTATACATCAGTTCGTTTTATGTCTTTCCAATACAATCAACTATATTAAAGGCAATACCAACATACTGACAATAATCAATCATTCAATCCAATACAAAACAAGAAGTTAATGAAGAATCGGCAAACAATCGTGCTGAAGGTAAAAAATAAAAGAAAAAATAACAGGTATAGTACGGAATTAAAACGTGAAAAAGAAATGAGGAAGCCAGTAACAACACACGAAGTTGATAAGCAAGAAGTAAACACACTTAAATCGTGCTTAATTATTAGCTTTGTTCGTTCATTTTCTAGATAAGGCATCTCTCAACCGTAGATGACTCGACAATGAACTCGAATTTCTTACGAATCAGTAGAGTTTTAAACAGTAGGATTTTGGTTCTATTCCGTGCATTGAGAGTCAAAGTTTCCCACACCTTTTACACAAAAACTGCGGTACTACGTCAATTTATTACGATGAAAAAATCAGCCATTAAATAGTACAATATTATAAATTACTAGCAGCGCCCCGTGGGAATATCGGGGTAAAAAATATCCTAAACGTTACTCCTGGTTATAAACTATTTGTGTGCAAAATTTCATTCAAATCCGTTCAGTATTTTTTGCGTGAAAGAGTTACAAACATCCATTCATCCATCCGTCCATACTTACAAACTTTCGCGTTTGTAAAATTAGTAGGATTGACATTTTTCAATATTTAAATGAATTTTGATTTAAAGTTATAAGTGTCACATTGAGTGTCATTTGAATTTAAAATAGTGTCCATTTGATGTTGACTTAAATTAATCGTATGGAATTAGAAATGATGATCACACGAGTATAATCAGTCAGTTCGTTGCTAAATTATAACATCTACACGGGTTCACTTCAGCTTCGAGGTTAAGCAACGTTGGCCGAGGTTGTTCTGTAGATGGGTGACCATCTTAACCTACCGACCCTCACTTGTGCCTCTAAAAGCACGGTAAACCGTTGGCCCGGCTGTCATTTGGTGATCTCTGCAGTCGTTTAGAATTGTCAGAAGCCAGAAAATCTGACACCAGTCTTGCCTGGAAGTACCGTGTTACCCAGTTAATGGGTTGTAGAGGTCTGGTAGGCAGCCGATCCACGTAAAATATTGGTATTCCGCTGAATTTGACTGGGAGCCGACCCCAATATAGTTGGAAAAAGGCTCGACAGATGATGACGAGTGTCATGAGTAAGTATATCATGTGCTGATACAATTAATTGATCTTTGTAAATAGTAAGAATGAGTCTATAAAAATAATGGTTCATTATTTTGCCTAGAGCGACGATTAATAAAACAATATACTGGTTAATGACTCGTCATAGAATATTATAATTTTGTAGACGTTAAATATTAATATAAGTTTAGTGAATCTTAAGCATTCGACAAAAGGCAATCTTCCTGTTTAAACGAATTCTTGTACAAACGGCGGCGAAAAAACAGGAAACGGCGATAAAAATAATAAATTATATATGTTTTTTTATGTAGGTTAAATATAAAACTTTTACACGTCCAATATTTTTCGGCAATTTTAAGATAGATGAGGCCGGAATGAGACTCAAATAAGCTGATACTAGTTATTGTAATGTTTTATCATTAAAATAACTTGTACCTGCTTATTCTGCCAAAGCGAAATGTAAAAGGCCTTAAAATGTAAAAGGCATTTGCCTTCTAGGAAGACAGTTCTTCTTCTTCTTTAAGTGCCATCTTCTATCGAAGGTTGGCGACCATCATGGCAATTTGGATCCTCGACACAGCAGCTCTAAATAGGGAACGTGTGCTTTTTTTGTACCATTGGCGCAGAGTTTTAAGCCAAAATGTTCTTCTCCTTCCTGGACCTCTTTTCCCCTGTATTTTCCCCTGAATTATAAGTTGCCACAGGTCATATTTCGAGCTGCGCATAATCTGGCCAAGATATTCAAGTTTTCGCCTCTTTACAGCGTTAAGAACCTCCACCTTTTTCCCCATTCGTTGCAACACTGTTTCATTTCGTACTTAAATTACGTACACTGCTGTAACTGTGTTACTTGTAAGTAAATCAGTTACATCAGTGCAATTCTGTAAACATTTTACACGGTGCGATGTCATGAACATGAAGTGACAGCTGTCAAACCATGCAAACAATATGGAAGGACAGTTTTCTTAATGCCCACTCCACCTAAGTTTATACAGTGAGATGTTGTGGGAATAGATGGGCTGGCTACTAGGTACTATTATGTTTAGTAAATTTTCCTCTCAAGTTATGGCTCGCGAACATTGTCATTGTGTCATGTCAGCGTCATTTTCAAAGCAGTTTTGCTTTGACAATGACATTGTATGATATATAGCAATTCAATTCAAAATATTCCTTTGCACTACTAATTAATTCATGTATATAAAACAAGATTTACAAGTTACTTATAGTAACAAAGATTTAATTTGCATTGAATTTTAATCCTTTGAATAAAAAAGCTTTGAACGTGTGATGTAATGTTGTCAATAATCCTACCTACATGGTATGTTTTTATTGAATTTCTCGCAAAAACTTGGACCTGTCTAAAGAGTAGACTGTGCATAGCTTGTAAAAAAGTCCGCAGTGCATTAATTGTAGCTCGCAACAAAAACAACAGAATGTCTAAAGAAAATGATGTGATGTGCTAGTTTTATCGAGTGTGCTATCGTGCGGTAATAACTTCCAGTAATTACTAAGGTTTATTTGAAGAAAAAAAATTGTCTGCTTTTATTAAGCTATTGTATAGCTTCTATCGCAGGCCTTGAGCGTGGCAACCGAATCCAGAAATTCCGTAACGAAAATAACCTAACACAGCTACGTTATTCAATTAGGTCCCGCCTATTTAAAATGGTCGCTTGCCGTCACCGAGCCGACCCGAACGTCTGCGTTCGGAAACAATCGGTGGGACAAAGTTAAGTGAAACGTATGTGATTTACATTAGTACAGTAACCCAGGTGAACGAATCGAGACCATATTACAATGACGCAGAGTACTAAATATATAATTGCATAAGTTAATAAAAAATGCTATTCAATAGCTTTACCGCGGCAGTCCCCGAGTGCCACATGTTTTAGGAATATTACAAGGTCATGTTGTCCTTGGTAGTTCTTGAACTCTTTACAATCACAAGTTCGATCCCCAATGTCAAGGTTTCATCTCAATAAAAAAATCGTGTTCCTTATTTCACAATGCTCATGAAACAGACATCTTTATTATATCTCTAGTCATTATGGACAAGTAGTGGCTTCAATTTTAATGTCTTCGTGATCTGTCAGAAAAGCAGATGGCAATGTTCCGCGAGGTCATGACCTTTATGAGTCTATGATCAACCGAAAGCACACCAATAAAACATAATAAAATATGCAAAATCGATTCTTAATTATATTTTTGTATTTTGCAATGTCAATCTATTAATCACTATGTTTTGTCTATTTTCAGAATTGGGGTAGATCTTGTTGCGAATTGTACATTAAATCGTTTATTAACTTTACACGGTATTTTTTTTACAAAACACTAGATTTTTCCCGCGACTCTGTACGCGCATATCCCGGTATTATCCATTCCCATAGGAATTTCGGGAAATCCTCTCTTCGGCTCAAAGCTTGTCATAAATTGAAGTTTTCGTGCTCGAGAGATGAGTTTAAGCTGTACAAGCGCGTGTACGCATTTGCTTGCTCATCTTTCGAGCACGAAAACGTAAATTAGAATAGCTTTCTTACATTTTCGTGCTCATTGTTGTTGTAGTTGAAGTAGGAGTTGAGTTGGAGTTAACATTTAGAAATATGGACTTTAGCTCCCTACAATCCCCAAGGAACCTACCTACATGCCAAATTCCAGCTTTCAACGGCCCGTAGTTTCAGCTTTGCGTTGCCTATCAGTCATTCGTCAGTAAAGGAAGAATTTTAATGTCAACGAAAAGTTGCGAACTCCGTAATATTGAAAAATTTCGCTAATATATCGAGAATATATGTATAATCTAAAAAATATTTCCCCGTTCACATTATTCGTCTGTCTTTAACAAATTAAATAACTGACCCTAATAAAAGTAATTACCCGGTCTCTCAAGTTGAACACAATACCAGAATAATTTGTCTTAATAAAATAAAACCCAGCTTAGTATCAAGACTACTCGTATAACTACACCATACGCGATTGTAATGAAGGTCAACGGTGCATCGTGTAGTGACAGCCTCGAAAAATTCAAATATAGCATTTGAATTTTTGCACAGAAATGGAAAAATCACTGACTTCAGTGAGCCCTATTAAACATCACACGTTTAATATTCATGGTCATTAATTCATTTTTCTTTCGATAAAGGTTTAATAAAGACAAAATGTAATTGTGATTGCTTTGATTTTCTTCATTTTAATTCTATTATAAGTTGGTAGGGTACATTACATTGTCCAATACCTGTAATAGCATACGTATTACAGTATTGTGATGTCTCGCATAAAATATTCGTCACGGGCCACGATTTTGCATTCGTTTTTATGTCTTCTTTATACTTATACAGAGAAAGCTCATAATACCTTCTCGTAATGTCAGTTATGTAATTATAAACGAAATTTAAAAAATCAGACAGTAATTTTCATTTAAATATACACGGAAGTGTAAAATATACGGATACTTGGTAAGATTACAGCTTGCCGTATTGTACGACAAGAATAAAAATAAACACAGCTTTAGATGAGCATAACCATATTCAGACTTACGATGTTTAATCTGTTTCACAGCTTAAACAGAGACACATTAATCATATGCGTCCTTATTAACAAACCCCGTCTTTGCAGCGCGCGCTAAAAATGGTAATACGCTCTGCAGATGTTCGTGCTTCAGTTTAAAAATGGCATGCATTAATACTAAGTATACACACTTCAAGGACTCTACCGTACAAGATAGGTTAGAGGTTTATACCACCATAATATTGTATACAAAAATAACAAAACACACGCACCCTTTCAATTAAATTCACCGGCTTTCACGTTTGAAATAGTACAGTAATCACCACGCGATGTATTCGATCACAAGTCACACAGGGGCGCTAGGCAGCTAGCGGATGTGTCTTCCTTTCGACGCGCGAACATCAACTGCTGGCTTGCACGCGCGCGCGTCCGAGCCTCGTCCGATAACCGATAGCTACCACGGATAAACTCAGTATATATGTACACGACAAAAAATTGCCGCTAAATGCCTTTTTATAGACACAGGTTTACATCATTTGTATTAAACACACATTGTTTCTTTTTTTACGAAACAATTATTGATTCATTCCTGTTGCTTCAAATGCATATAAAATAATTTCATGCACATCTTTTATTTCGCTATCGCTCAATAGCCGTGTAGTTTTATTGTTACTTCAATGACGAAAGTCGAATTTTACAACATTTTATGGCCTTTTTGCCCATTAATTTGTTTAGTGTTTTTGAAACATGAAATGGAGTGTGATCTTAAGGCGTATGGTATAACTGTTACACGATTTTGTTGACTTTTAAATTTCCATTTCGTAAAAACTGCTAAGAAAATAAAGACACTTTTAACAATAATGTAATTTCCACTAAGTAATCGGAACTTACAGCGGTCAGCAACGATTCTATATGTGCCTATTACATTGGCAACAAATATAATTTTGTCATACCCTTTTTATACATTAAATGAAGATATTAAAATTCCTCAAAATATAGATTATTAAAAGCCACAAACATTTTTAGGATTGTCATAATAACTGCACACAATTGATGTTTTACGGCTGTCGTAAACGTCGTTCTGTGTTGCATGACTGACTCAGCCATTTCTCAATGAAGTACTAAATGATTTGAATAGTTAAACAACTATTTTAGTAATAGAACCCTAATAATACGATTATTTTGTATTTGAAATATTTTCTTCAAGAGGTGTCGTACTGATTTCCGATTAAAGTGAATCTGAAGACTAAAGACAATCTCTAGATTTATTCCAGGGTTACTTTTAATTAAAGAAACTGGTTGAAGCAGAATTACTTTGGTGAAGGACCACTTTTTCAAAAATAATGCCCTTTTTGTTTTATATGAATGGCCAACCTGTTACATTTATCATCGAGATCACGTTTTAATCCGTAATGGAATCACAGTAGTTATTCACTTATTTTTAAGGAGCATTCACATTTACATACATCGCTGTCGCAAATTGTTAAAACACCTCAACTTTTCATAAATTTTGACATTGAGTTCGCTGAGATAATACTTTTTTTTTTTAAGAATGGGAAATCATCTAATGACTTCTTCCGCTCGGTGCGGACTGGAAGAGACTGTCGAACTCTTACTGACTTAAACCTTTCCATGTTCCTCTTAATGCGCCTCAGCCCCCTTTGCGTTCCAGGGCCGCTGCAACTCATTCGAAACACTTCCGCAAGCCCAGCAGGCACTGAACCTAGCGGGTCCCGTCTTCTATGCTGACATCTAAAAGGCGCGCGGGGAATCGTCTTGCTAATACCAACGCCCGGAGCGTCTTCTTCTGTTGCGGCGTCAGCTGGGTCGTGAGGTTTACCTCTCCCTCAGAAACACTTTAAGTACAATAAAACAGAGGGCAAACTCTAACTAACTATTTTAGCAACTTTCGCATTTGCATAGCTCTGTGTCAAGAACACCTCTAATTTCCCTTCATTTTATTGACCTTCAGTATTAAATATTTAACTGAAATTTGTGCTGAATTCTGTCTAAAATTCTGGCAAATATACTAGGAAATACTGATTTTTTAACTAATAATATTGAATAAATTTGTCTTTCGAAATACCAAATTCGACGAAAAACTAGAAATGTCTACACAAGCCAATTAACGATACCAACTTGTCAATATCACTTGAATTTAACGAGAGATAACGTACCAAATAGGTCTCTAAATTACGGGACACTCTTATTAGAAGGAATCTCATCGTTTCGGCTGGGCGTTGTCTATCAGAAATGGAAGTGTTTGTATGTTATATCGATTGATGTTTTAAATGAACTATTGAAAATTAATAGAAATACAAATAAACCAACACCAACTTGTTTCGACATTACAACCGCAGTGATACACAGGCACCTCTTGCAAATACGAAGATAAGTGTATTTTTAGTGTCTTTATCATAAAAAAGACACCCATTGAAAAAAATGGGCAGTTTCATTTACATAACAGTTCTCTTAAAACCATTGTTCGGCCTTAACAAAAAATATGAACAGCATTCTATAAAAAAAATGACAGCGTTCTCTTTGCTTAGGTAACGCACTTTCACACTGACTGAGCTGTCATACTGAGTTACTCTAGTTATGATTTAATTAGGCCTGCCATAAAATGTTTATAACCACTTACGATACGTCTAGATTGTTTTAATGACGTTAAAAGTGCGGCAAATCGCACGGTTAAGAGTTTACGACTGTGCGAATTTGTTCGTGATAAACATCATGTTTTTTTTGCTATCATGTGATTTTTCTTCGCATGTCGTGTCTTGCGTGCCCTGTTAGACACATACACAGTCCTGTTTAGCTGTTTTTTTTTTTTTATTTTGACTTTTGCGTGTCCTTAAGCATTTTTCTTTCTTCTCTATGGCCTGTTCATTTCAAGGACCAAAGGCGTCAAAGTTGTAGCCGAAGTCAAGAAGGCCAATTTTAAGAAGGATGAGGGTCGAACGATTTCTTAGCATAGCCATGTTCTAGAACAGGCAAAAGTTAAAAAAAATCAGAAGTAACTATGAATTTACACATGTTTGTCATTGACGCGCTAGAAGAAAGAAGAAAAATGTTAAATTACTTACTGTGTATGGTTGACTGAATTATTTGAAGAAAATCAAAATCAGTTAATCCGTTCTTGAGTTATGATGCGACAAACAGACACACACACACACGCTTAAATTGACTAGATGATAATACTTTACAACACCGGGGGTAATTTTCAACTGAATAATTATCATTGCTTCGTTAACCTTTCCACAACTCGAAAGTATTTTATAACTATTAGGAAGCATGGTGTGAAATGCTGCTACTTTTCCTGAAACCCTTCCCATAGATTAAATACCTAAGGTGAAAGGCAGCTTGTCACGGTGTCTTAGCCGTATCATAATAAAAACCCTACTTTATACTACTACTACTAAAATAATCGCTAGACATACGAGTACTTCGGTAGTGTGGTCCGTTTAATAAAGTATATGTCGTAACATGTATTTATTTGAACACGGAATTAGTGATGTTACCTTTCACTATTTTTGCTCTATAGTGGCCTTTGACCTACCACGTAGTGCGTGTAGTAACGTACTCTTTATTGGACGTTTCCAATCTAGATTATAAACGCACCTTAGGGATGTGCTAATAGCTCACTGAAGCCTTATAGGCGCGCTCTAATTGAAAGCTTTGAATATTTACTTGTAGTGTAAATAATAGGCACTCGATCTTTTATGTGAGATGCACAGGGCACCTGACCGTGTCTCATCTCAGTTGACTAAAAAAAAACTAATTAGTCCATGAGACAGATTTGTCCAAACAATAATGGACACGTATTTTTCTTTTTTCACGTAAACAATAAACAAAGACGGTATACTGCATTGAAAACTCGTGTGACGTCACTACGTGCTACAACTTTTACCACGACTTCACATCATAAGTCCGCCACTCTAAATCTTTGATACTTTTTATATTCGTAATTTTTTATACAGCAAAAAATACGTGTAAAAATAATGAATTTTCAATCATCTAGCTGACGGACTAAATATTATAGAATCATGATTTTTTTACTCAAGAAACATCCCTATTCTAGCTTCTAATTGTAAGTCGTAATTTGTCAAAATGTAGGGAATTTGAGTTTTATTTATACAGATTGCGACTGAGTTGCGAATGTATGAATGTACACATGTTTATCATTGACGCGCTAGAAGAAAGAAGAAAAACGTCAAATTACTTACTGTGTATGGTTGACTGAATTATTTGAAGAAAATCAAAATCATTTCAACCGTTGTTGAATTTTGATGCGACAAACAGACACACACACACGCTTAAATTGACTAGATGATAATACTTTACAACACCGGGGGTCATTTTCAACTGAATAATTATCATTGCTTCATTAATCTCCCCGTAACTCGAAAGTATTTTATAACTATTAGGAAGAATATGGTGTGAAATGCTGCTACTTTTCCTGAAACCCTTCCCATAGATTAAATACCTAAGGTCAAACCACATAAATTCATGTATCCCCTACATTAAAAGTCAGCTTGTCACGGTCTCTTAGCATAATAAAAACTCTACTTTATACTGTAAAATAATCGCTAGACATACGAGTACTTCGGCAGTGTGGTCCGTTTAATAAAGTATATGTCGTAACATGCATTTATTTGAACACGGAATTAGTGATGTTTGTTACCTTTCACTATTTTTGCCCTATAGTGGCCTTTGACCTACCACGTAGTGCGTGTAGTAACGTACTCTTTATTGGACGTTCCCAATCTAGTTTGTAAACGCACCTTAGGGATGTGCTAATAGTTCACTGAAGCCTTATAGGCGCGCTCTAATTGAAAGCTTTGAATATTTACTTGTAGTGTAAATAATAGGCACTCGACCTTTTATGTGAGATGCCACCTGAGATAGGACACCTGACGGTGTCTCATCTCAGTTGACTAAAAAAACTAATTAGTCCATGAGACAGATTTGTCCAAACAATAATGGACACGTATTTTCTTTTTATACATTGCCGTTTGACGTCACTACGTGCTACAACTTTTACCACGACTTGACATCATAAGCCATTCTTGATCTTTGATGCTTTTTATCTTCGTATTTTTTTTATAATTTTAGCAAAAAATACGTGTAAAAATATTGGATTTTTCAATAATCTACCTAACGGACTAAATATTATTTATAGAATCATGATTTTTTTACTCAAGAAACATCCCTTCTAAGTCGTAATTTGTCAAAATGTAGGGAATTTGAGTTGTTTATTTACAGATTGCGACTGAGTTGCGAATGTTGCTTAAAAGTGAGTAGAATTTGCCCTTAAGGTTTGAGAGTCAGATGGATCTTCTGCTTTTAAAGAAGAATCGGAATGCCTATGTTACTTTGACGTAGGATGAATCTTTTCAGAAGTATAATGTTTCTTTATAATATCATTTCATGGCAATTTTGTTTATTATAATTCCTATTTAAAGCAGTCCCATGGTCACAACCATTGAAAAAACAAACACCATATTAATTGCATCGGTCATTGAACCGACTCCAAAATAAAATAATACCAAATTGAGACACTTCAATGATAAAAAAATAGCTCAGTACCTTTCTTGTTTCAATAAATTGTATTCTTTGTTTTTTGTGAAACTGGATCCTTGTTTACGGAAATCGCAACTGTGACGTTCATTTTGCATAAAAATAAGAAAACAAAGTTAATAAATAAAAATAGTTTATTTACAATAAGATATAAACACAGTAGACACATAGTCTCTTAAAGTAAGCAGTCGTTGTGTTCACTGTGGCACAATATGTGACGAGTAAACACACATTTGTATAAAAAAAAACTTTTGGTCATAAAGCAAACATCACTGAATAGTATAAAACTAAGTCGCTTCCCGCTGTCTGTCTGTCCCTATTTATGCTTAGATCTTTAAAACTACGCAATGTATTTTGTTGTGGTTTATTTAATAGAGAGAGAGAGTGATTCAAGAGGATGGTTTATGTGCATTTCACATGCATAATATAGTAGAGATTTAATATCACCCGTGCGAAGCAGGGCCGGGTTGCTAGTTCAGTCTAAACTAAAATAGTCTAGAGATATAGATATAGTAAAGAGATCTCTCGAATTACCCCCTAAATCTTTTCTTTTAACTTAGTCAGCTTCACTATAACTGAGTCAATATCATTGGCTACTTTTTATCCTTCAGGTTCCCTCAAACCAACAAAACTAAATTCATAGTGACCCATTTTTTTTGCTTGCCAGTTTGTATTTATAAACACGAAACTGAAGCTTGCTGTCTAATAGTAGTATTGGAAAAGTAGTTTTAATTACCCACTGTAAATTATTATATCATCCATCAATTAATACCCAAAAAAGTAAACTAATTCGTGCATACACCTGCGTGTGAGTTTACAAACCGTTTAATAACAGTTTACACGGGGAAACTATAAATCGTAAATCATATTTAATACTAGTTAAAACAGATTAAATAATGATTACGTGTAATCACAACCTGACCGGAAAACGAGTGGTATATTTCAGCCCTGTATTTTATATGTTATTTGCTGTATGTTGTTATGTAAATCGTTTATAATTAATTATTTGACAACGTTATCTGTATGACTCGTTATACAGGTTACTCTTGTCTGGTAACGCTCCTGTTTGGTAATGCACATATACTTACTTATAGCGGTATATCGCGTACACCAGATACAATCTGTTTTTTTTTTTTTTAAATGAAATGTATCCAAAGTGTTTGTAATGTATTTTTCAATTAGATAAAAACATAAATTATAATATGATTAGTAACTAATTACGTTAACTAAGTGAAGCAAAATCAACACAATATACGTAACAAAAATATACAATAAGCAAATTGTATGTGTTGATTAAAACAAATTTGGATTTTTTTTTAAATCTAGTAATGTGTAAAAATGAAATGTAAAGTCGAAAATATTCAATTAGAACTAAACATAGCAAAACCAACTAACGAAATACAATAATCTGGTACGCTAAATATAAATTGTAAACTCAGGTAAACCGGAAAATGGGAAACTTCGTAAGATTATAAAATATCTTAAGAGATTGCAAATTCTCGGTAAATTGTCAACCAAACATCTGAAACACATTTTTACACATCAAAATTTGATAGTCTATAATTAATGTCTCAAAGTCATTCCGGGAAATTGTGAACCGTCATAATCGGACGATATATTGTGTATGGTTAATTACTCAACACAAACAAAATCAACAGAATAATAGATCAGTAATATAAAAAAGTAAACAAAGCAAAATCTACAAATATAATACAATATTTTTTACACCAAATATTCAATGTAAGAAGATATACATATAATTAAACTAAACTCAAATTATTAATCAGTTAATCTTATGCCTCCTGTTTCCGCCATGGTAGCCAAGAGAATAATCATATTAGTATACTGTAGTAAATTACACATTTTGAATGAATTAGTAGTTACATAATTAATCTTTTCTTTTAAACTGTTAGACAGAGATAGACCAAATTAATATAATGAACATGTCTATATCCGTCTAACAGTTTCGCAAAGTGTTGTCTTCCGAAATGAACTAACTATAAGGACATACTCTGAGTTTTTAGCTATTCTTTTGTTTGAAATATTTATTTGTGATTCTTAAAACAATAGTCATAATTATATTCCAAGTTATTAATATAGCACCTAGTTTAAAAACATGAAAATAAAAGGAACATTAAAAAAATTCGGTCCACTAGAACTTTTTACTCTGATTATACTTTAGCGTGTGCTCAGGTACTTAATATCTATAAACTTAACAAAGTATAATGTAGCAATGCCAAACGGGAACGTTACCATACGGGAGTAACCCTGATATATGGGTGGGTTGAAACAGATTGATTGGACCTGTACTTCCCTAACATAGTCTATGTTCAGTTTTATCGGAGTACAAACTCTACGAGTCTTAGTAACTAGTTGCGGAATTTGTTCGAAAGAGTCACGCGGACCTGGAACGCAAAGGGGATTAGAAGGAACACGGAAGGGTTTTAGTAAGTAAGAGTCTGACACTCCCTTCCACTCCGGTGAGATGAGATGTTCTTTGTTACCTTCCACGTTTTGCATCCGTAGACTTTGACGACACGGTTGGCGCAGTGGTTGAGCGATTGGCTGCTGCGCTGTGTGTCGCGGGTTCGATTCCCACATCGATCAAGTATTTGTATGGCCTACAGATAGTTGTTCCGAGTCTGGCTGTTTGTGTATGTGAGTTGGAATGTCTCTAAATGTACCCACGACACAAGTGAAATTCCTAATGTGACACAAATAAAAATCTGCGTCACACTAGGAACATGCGGTCAGTTTCTGTTTTAAGCAAACAGGTTTCAGTTGCGCGAAAAAAGCTCGAGCTTTGGCGGTCCGTGAAATGATGTCCACTTCAGTTCCTCCGACACTTATGAGGTACGTAAAGAACAATGGCCGCTCGACTAACATGCTTTGACTTAGTAAAATCTAACAACTAACTTGATAAAACATGATTGTGTCGTTTCATTTGTCTATTTACGTATATAACTACGGTCTTTTATATATATTTAGTTCGGAGAGTCAAGTAAATCTGAATTATGTTTTGAGGTTATGTTTATATATTTTCATAGCTAATACTGGAACTAATCGTGGTCTGCCACTTAGTGTTGGATTCTTGAACATAGTAGTACTTCGAACTTTGCTAGGAGCAACGACAACAACACGCGGTCGACGCAAAAACCAGTCTTTTTTTTTACTTGTCAAAAATAATATGTCGATCGTTTTTATGACAGTATCAATTTTCAACCGACTTCTAAAAAAGGAGGAGGTTCTCAATTCGGATGTTTGCATGTTTTTTTTTTTATTGTTTGTTCGCGCATAACTCCGTCGCTTGTCAACCGATTTGAAAAATTCTTTTTTTGTTGGAAAGGGTATACTTCCCAAATGGTCCAATTTTATCGAAATCAATCAAGCGGTTTTCGAAAAATCAACAAAAATCTAAAAAAAAATATCTACATTGCCTACATTGACGACCTCTTAGTTTACTCTGCAAAGGAGCAGTACGTTTTTTTTTTTACACCAATGTGATTGGTTCGGTTAGGTGGGGGAGGGGAGTGGGTGTAGGTACCACTAAAAAGTGAAAAATAAAAAAAACTTTTTACAAAAAATAAAACCGACTTCTAAACAAAAAAAAACAAAAAGTATAAAGTAACTTTAATTTCGGAAGTCGGTGTGTTCAACAACAAAAAAGCAACCAAAAACACCGAGTTCCGAAATTAAAGTTATTTTATACTTTTTGGTTTTTTTGTTTAGAAGTCTGTTTTATTTTTTGTAAAAAGTTTTTTTATATGTAAAATCATTAGGTTTTTATTTTATTTAATTCATTGCATGATTAAAACAAGAACATCAGTGGCATAACATTCTTTTGTAATAACTAGCGTGAGTTTACATGTTGTTATTGCCTGGGATTTTTTATTTCAATAAAAGATCATCAGATTCATCATAGTCTTGAGAAAAAGTATAACTTCTCTAGTAGCGTAAGTAATTACGGATGCATTCAAAGTTAGATATTTTATATTGCATCCAGATAAAAAAATGTGGTTTAAGAAAGAGATTAACTTTATTTCCCCAGCTTTTGAAAATCAATGAAGATATCCAATAACTACATTAACAATGCAGTACATATTAGTGACAGTTTCATCTCGAATTTTCGATACCACTTTCTGTTTTTTCCTAGTCCAAAGTCACCATTGTTCTTTGTAATCACGTTCCACTGCTTCTTTGCCGATTTGCAGCGGTGGTAGTGCGGCGGGAGACAGGGTTCAACCTGGGTTTCATTTAAGATTTTGAGATTTCATTTTCGATGTAGAGACGCTTGAGGAAAGTATGTCACATTTGATAAGCCAGTAAGACTGGATAAATATTCATCATACTAAGTGAATCATTTATTTGAAACATTCAAGGAAAAAAGATTTAAATCAGACAAAGACATAGTCCGGTATGTAAATTAAAATTGTTTAGTTGATCTCTTGTCAGGAAACTACTTACAAAAATGATTATATTAATAAGGTTCTAGGTTAGATGCTTAAAGACCATCTCTATCAATGAAAGATGAGTAATCTTGGCAACAGGTTAAGGTTAACACGGTATTGAGTCTTCTTGAAATTATAATATCAAATGTTTTATCAAATCGTAAACAAAAAAAAAAACATTATTTAGCCTCGGGCGAGAATTAGCCTTCATTCTAACGCAGGTAAGGTACCTATTTAATAATATGCACGAAATATTCAAGTAACATCTACTAAACTACTTATTTATAAAACCCAAATAATATCGATCGATTCAGTAAATATTATCGTAATTCCAACGAAACCAAAATATTTAATCCAAATTTTTTATCAGTCAAGCGAAATCTATGCAAATTTATAATATTATCAAGAGAAAAGATTTTGTTTGTTTATTTGTACAGAATAAGCTCCAAAACTGTTGAACCAATTTTAACCTTTCTTTCAACAATAGAAAGCTTTTATTCTAAAAATATTGGACACGTATTTTTTCACGTAAATAAAAAACGAATTACAGTATACAGTGCGTTGACAAACCACAACTTTTATTACGACGTGACGCCACCCCCTCCGATCTTTGATACTTTTTATCTTCCTATTTTTTTTTATAGATTTGATAAAACAAAAAATAGGTGTCCTTTTTAATAATCTTACTGACGTACTAAATAGAATCATATTTTTTATTCAGGAAACATCCTAATTATATTCAGTCACCAGTCTTCAGCCAAACAAAAACATAAGTTTACGAACTAATATAGGCCACGTACCTACGCAACTGCTGTGCAATTGCAACGCCCTCTAACGCTTCAAATAAGGTAAGCATATGGACCATAAAATTGCTTCCACATTACATCAAGCTGATTTCCGCTATCGGTTATAGATTTTGAAAGTTCTTGTTACATGGTAATGTTGCAGTAAAGTAAGAAAACAGAAGTTTCAGTAAGGATGATTATTATAACTTAATCATTAGCTCAAATCAATCCAGTGATAGTCATAGACATTTACAATTTCCTGAAAATAAATATGGCCTGTTGGCTGAAATTAAGTACGGTCCGTTAGCCGAAAATTAAGTGCGACCCGTTGACTGAAATTAGGTGCAGCCCGTTGGCTGAAATTAGGTGCGACCTGTTGGCTGAAATTAATTGCGAACCGTTATCTGAAATTAAGTGCAGCCCGTTGGCTGAAATTAAGTGCGACCCGTTGGTTGAAATTAGGTGCAGCCCGCTGACTGAAATTAAGTGCAGCCCGCTGACTGAAATTAAGTGCAGCCCATTGGCTGTAATTATGTGTGGCCCGTTGGCTGAAATTAAGTGCGACCCGTTGGCTGAAATTAAGTGCAGTCCGTTGGCTCAAATTAAGAGCGGCACGTTAGCTAAAATTATGTCAGTACCTATAATACCAATAACCGAAGTAGATTTAATTTGTTCTCATGAAATCTGCTTTAATCAATGTGCCTAGCCTTTCCAGTTTAACAGAACGCCTGTATTTCCGAGTCTATCTGACGTCCACAACACAACAACTAAGTAACACCTTACTCCTTGGCGAGACAACTCGACTGGTGTCAGATTTCCTGGCTTCTGACCACTCGTTATTAAGGACTGTCAAGAACTACTCTACTGTTTAACCACGTGCTATGCCACGAAATTGGATTTAATCGTGCATTTTTACAGCAGTTACATAATTTTTTATTGCCAATGAAATGTTTCATTCTTTCTTTGCATCCATTAAAGGAAGTTAAACTTCAATTTATTACCAACTAAATAACTCAGAACTTATATAGACATAACAACAATTCTTTCATGATTGATATCACTGATTGGTCACTTATAGACTAGTCAGCTATATGCGACATTGAAAGATGTATCACTGGCCTTAATCCTAATACCGTATCCATTATCTAAGTATCTATAAATCATAGAATATATTATTATTTATGAGTTAAACTTAAGTCAATCAAAACATGCCGTGAAATTAAGTACTTAATTATTATGGGTGTACGTTATCAAGGTTCGCCTTTTATTGTTATTGGGTATTTTATAAAACAGTCATACATAAGTATTAATAAAACCATAACTGCTGAGTAAGCTTATTTCTAACCTAACTGTGGATTTTCTCAAATATGTACAGTAGACTAGATGGTCTGGACAAAGTGATAGTGATTATCGAAATGCTAAACTATTAGAGACTATGAGAGAGAGATATTTTTTTATTTTAATATAGCTTATGTTACTCAAAGATACAGTAGCATTCTAATGGAGACAGAATTTTTGAAATCGGTTCAGTATTTTTTGAGTTTATTCGTTACAAACAAACAAATCTTTGCATTTTAAAATGTTATCGTGACATTTCTACCGCGTCGTTTGGCTTCATACGGCTTGTGTATTTAGGCAATGCCACCTTTGGATTCTACAGCGTTTGTCAGTCACATACGTTTTTGATGTTTTGACAATCACCTTCGCCAAGCGGCAGCTGACAGATGACAGAATGTCACTTGTCAAGATCCTTAGATGGCAGCACTGAGGCACCTGTCAAAACGCTTATATTTTCCGGTATTAGTTATGGCGTTAACGTCATATCCACGTCAAAGTCTGTTACATTTTCAAAGAACAGGACCTTTCGCCCAAGTGTTGCTAACTTGAGCCGTGAATTTTCCTGAAAAACTTTATTGATGTTAGTTGAGAAATATACTAATATTGAATCGCTACTTGACATAATACATCTATACTAATATTATAAAGCTGAAGAGTTTGTTTGTTTGTTTGTTTGTTTGAACGCGCTAATCTCAGGAACTAATGGTTCGAATTGAAAAATTATTTTTGGGTTGAATAGACCATTTATCGAGGAAGGCTTTAGGCTATATATCATCACGCTTAAGCCAATAGGAGCGGAGCAGCGATAAAGAATGTTTTAAAATCGGGGATTCCACGGGGACGAAGTCGCGGGCAGCAGCTAGTACCTAATAACATGTTACATCATTCTCTTAACTTTTCTTCTTCTCTGCACTGTAATGTCTAATTGTCAACTGTACTAAAAAATAAAATAAAAACAAGCTAAACTTCGTTAAGTTTATTGAAAATACTTATTAAATATTTTATATTACACTAGCAGCGCCCCGCGGTTTCACCCGCATAAGTTTCGATCTCGTAAGAATATCGGGGTAAAAAATATCCTATATGTTAATCCTGGTTATAAGTCATCTATGTATCAAATTTCATCCAAATCCGTTTAGTAGTTTTGCGTGAAATTGTAACAAACATCCATACTTACAAACTTTCGCATTTATAATGTTAGTATGAAGTAGGATTCGAAAGTAAAGACTGACCCGTAAGATAAGGGAAAGTAATTTGTAATAAACCTTTTCTTTGACAGTCTTAATCAAACTCAATGATTTAAAAGAATAAAACATGGCAGTTTCTTCTCTTAAATCATTCGGATTATTAATACCTCAATCCATTCTCATTACTTGAGTATTAATGCTCCCCTCGACAGAATATGCAACGCACTAATGTCAAAATGCCACCGTGCGACGCCACCTTTTCATAGGAATTATTTTAAAATTGCTCTACCGTAACAGCTATCACTACATACTATAAAACAAAGTTGCTTCCCGCTGTCTGTATGCTTAGATCTTTATAATAACGCAACGGAGTTTGATGCGTTTTTTTTTTAATAGGTAGAGTGTTTCAAGAGGGATGTTTATATGTATTATGATACATGCATATATATAGTAGAGAAAACATTAGTATCTACATTGCATCCTTGTGAAGCCGGGGGGTCGCTATTATTTCTATAAAACGCAACGTTTCATTTTCATGTCGCATTTTCGGAAAATGCGTAACATCGGAGATCCGTTTCTAGTAACGTTATCAAAGGTTTTTTGACAGTTCTTGACTGAGACGCGATTGAGAAAGTTGTTTAGTTTAGTTGTAGAATGTGCAATAAATGACATCAAGAAAAATGTTGAACTATTCATTCCAACCAGCAATTTTATAACTATGCATGATGCAACCTAATTAAAATGTAAACTGAAACGATTCGCATAACCAAATGTCAAATTTTATAATAAAACTAGTGTTACTGCATAGGAAATATGAAATTAACATTAAATAAATATTATTAAGGTTATTGAAAATTAAAATGAAGACTTTTTATTTACTTTTAAATGGCAACGAAGCAAGTTATTAATTGCATACAATCGAAATGGCATCAGGAAATAAGCTGAAGAAGTCTTGTGAGGATATCATTAAATCCACTTCCGATGGGTACAGTTTTTGTCCAGTTATTGTTAAATAACAAAATGACTGAAGATGTTGGATTTTTCGGTCGTATTCGTCAACCATAGTTTGTAATATATTTGGCATAGTGATGAAATCAACAATGAGTATAATATTACGGGTTTTAATAAACATATGTATACTTGACTAATACTTCGCCCACAACTTCATCTACGCAGATTTAGTACAAGTAAGTTTCCCCCTTTTCACTACCATTTTTTTGAAGAATTATAAATCATCAAATGACTTCGAAGAGAGTGCCAAACTCTTACTGACTAAAATCCACCCGTGATCCTTCTAGTGCCCTTTGCGTTCTAGGGCCGCGGTGACTCTTTCGAACTAATTCCGCAACACTTTTCACCCCCTAAAAGGTTTAATTTCCAAAAAAAAAACAGTACTCACACATCATAAAAGATAAACTTGCTACTAGTGCCACTAGTTTACGCTTTGCGTTGATATGTCAGTCAGTTGGATCCCCTTTTATCTGTACTAATATTGTAAAGAGGTTTTTTTTTGTACCGAATAAGCTTTAAAACTACTGGACTAACTCAAAGCATTTTATCACCAATGAAAAGCTATATTATCAGCGAGTAACATAAGCTTATACTTTATTCCCGTATTCTGACTGGAACGGGAACTATGTGGAAGGAACCGCGCGACGCTGCTAGTATATTACGATGATTGAATATTTTATTGCTTTTGTTAGTATTTCATGCATCTATAACTATTCTATCAATTCTAATGTTGACCATTAGATGACCAAGAGAATCATAACCGTGATCAAATCCACCATAAATCAAACCAAGATTTTAATCAGCCTACAAAACTTGAATATCTGACCCTCTTGGCTTATCAAAGTTTTATCATTGGTTATGTTCTAATGATGTGTTTATAAATTTATTTGTATAGAAAATGAAATGATTTGTATTCATTCAATAACATTACGTGTAATGATTTATCAAGTTGTAACCCATCTGACACATCATCAATGCGGAAACCAATAACATTATTCACACAAATTCAATTCCGTCGTATTTAGACCAAAGCATATCCAATCTGTTTAGAAATTACCTCAGTAACGCACTTATCAATTTATCATTACAACTTTTAACTGACATAACCAATTGATTGAATACATATTACCTACTCTATTGAAATCTTTGTTGCCTAACATAGGTGAAATTTCATCAAATTTCTTGTTTCCTTTCAAAATTTGGATCCAATCAATTTTTATTCAATCGTAAAAATGTATACTTGTTAGTTCTAAATGTTTCATAGATGGATGTCTTCTTATAGGACATAGATATGATATCGTCTAATTTAGTATACTCAATTTATGTTATTACACATTGAGGTTATTTTTCTGGGGCACGCCACCATTGCGGCCCTTTCAGGGGTGGTTGTAGAGACGCCACGACGTCCTCACCTTCCGCCTGATGCAGGCGCTCACCGGACACGGCTGTTTCGGATCCAGCGGGAGGACACGTCCGGGTGTCAACACTGTGTCGATCGCCCAGAGGAGACGGTGGAGCATACGGTGAAGGTCTGCCCCGCTTGGGTGGAGCAACGCCGTGTCCTCGTCGAGGTGATTGGCGGCAGCGATCTCTCGCGACCGGCCCTGGTTCAATCCATGGTCCGGAGCGAGGAGGCCTGGGAAGCGGTCACCTCTTTCTGCGAAGCAGTAATGTTAGCGAAAGAGGAGGCAGAACGCGTGCGGGAAAGGGAATCCTTATGCCCCAGCCACCGCAACAGAAGAAGACGCCCCGGGCGTTGAGAAACGCAGGGCGATTCCCGGCCACCGTAGGCGCAGGCCTGCGGATGGTGAGCTATGGGTGGCTCGCCGTCCGATAGCAACCAGGACCGGGTTTACGGTGCGTCGTGTTCGACGCGCGCCTCAAAGAGCTGTCAGCAAAGAAGATGGGGCCCCATAGGGTCAGTGCCTGCTAGGGTTGCGGAATTTGTTCGAAAGAGTCACCTCGGCCCTGGAACGCAAAGGGCCCAGAAGGATCACGGTTGGGTTTTAGTCAGTAAGAGTCTCACACTCCCTTCCGCTCCGTCCAGAGTGGGAAAAGTCATTTGATGATATCCCATCCAGAAAAAAAATACTTTTCTGTCATCATTTGGCTGGGAGAATAACTTACTTTTCCATTTTTGGATTTAATTAATTCCATCAATGGATTTCCCAAGATTTCCGGGTACTTCAAACACAAAGTGGGCAGTACAGACAAATGCTTACAATGTTCTCGTACAACGATAACAGTAACTAACCCACCTACTTAACTTGACACTAATGTAGCAGTCTAATGAACAGGTGATCTTTACTGATGGGTCATTACATCAGCGAAAAACCTTGTGACTCCGTTTATGGCTTCTTGGAGTAAAACCTCATCATCATTAATGTCTTAACCTTAGCCCAATTTATTAGGGGTCTGTGTGCAACAGGTTGCCTTACCCCATACTACTTTATTAATCACAGTAATCACCATTGTTCTAGACATATAATCTTTCACGCATTTCAACCAACCTTTCTTGGTATTTTCCTAACTTTATAGCCTTCTGTCATTTTGACTGTATACATTAGAAGAATCTGAGTTCTTTATGATGTGTGTGTTTTAATACGTACCTAGACCACTGTTAAACATTATCTTCCAGCCTTACTTTGATAATATACTGGTCCATAAGGTTATCAATACTTATCCAATAATTAAGCCTGCATTTTAATCACCTCATTGGTCTAGTTGTTGGTAATTTAGCTGCGTTACAGGCCTGTATAATGTATTACATCATTTTACTCTTAAGGCCTAATAAGTGGGTCTGTTGAGTCTTTAACCTTTAGGAAAATAATTAGAAACAAGGAGATTCTAATTAGTTTATCTAATTTAGAACTTCAAGTAGCAGATTAATTTAAAAAATGAATACATAGGTACTTGTATCTATGTCTAGTACTTTAAAATAATTAACTTATTGTGATCTTTAAGATTAACAATCACAGTTGCGTACCTATATTATGTAAATTGACAGTTTGGAATGTCTGAAGTCGGGCAGGTTGGAGTAGTACATTTTTTTAAATGTCAAATACTTTAATTTATAATTAAATGAACTACTAAATAAAAAACAAAGCTGAATACATTTTGGTAAGTATTGTTATACGAGGGGTGTCCAAATGGATGTATTCCTCCTTTTTGAGTCACTAAAACGATAAAATATTATTTTCTTTTTTTCTCAAAATTTGGCCACTTCACTTGACCACGTAGAGGTCAAGTCTGCATGTTTTGAGGCACAGCGAGTAATTGTTATCTAGTAGCGGTGCTACCTAGTTAGCGGTACCACTCCACATCCTCTCTCAGCTGCCTTCAATCGAGGAAGCCGAAGTGTTAGAAGTAGACAGAACTTTAGGAATTCAGTTCGGGGCAGGGCTGCCATCACCTAATTCATCGATGCCAAAATTCCCGGAAACTTTGGTGATATTGAATTTTACCTCGGGCCAAAAAGAAAAAAAAATCATCGCATCCTTATAAATAAAAACATCGTATACATTTTAATTTATTTAATCTTTTAGCTTCTTTGCTATATAACTTACAGCGTAAAAAAATAAATACCAACTCACATTAAATTATACACTATTCTCTTTCTCCGTTGATTATACCTGAGAAAGAGAAGAGTTTAGAACACTATTATCTTTGACATCATGATAAATATCGAACATTTTGACACCCAGCCTTGGGTAGAATAGATTATAATATTTTACTAGTTACATCTATTTCCAGAAGGTATAAAGTAACAGGATCGAAGATCACTAGTGCTTGCCAACTAGTGTTATCAAACAAGCAGCATCATATGACGACAAAGCAGTATTTAGCTTAAAATTATGCGGCTTACAATAAAAAAATAGTTTTTTAACTAAGTATATACGTTTCAATCATTCATCATCATTTAATTTTACCTTTTGCCGTTCAATCAATTGAGATTCCCCGCACACTAAAAGTATCCGGGTGACGGATACTTTTTGACGTCCGTCCCCCCCGGACGCACCCCGGACATCCTCCAAACTAGGACAAATCCGAAAAACTCATATACCTACGTAACTTTTTGTTTTTTTTTTGTCTGTCATCGATTGTTTATGCGTACCGCCTTTCTCTCTTGTGCCAGACTCAAAACTCTCTTGTGAGAACTCAACTCTATAAGAACAACGTAGCTTTTAATTCACGCACGAGGCTTCTTCGTTTTCATTGTAACTTTTAATTTGATTCGTTTAATTTAAAGTCACCATGTATAGTCCATTGTTGCTGGAATTTTTTATAAATTTACGTAGAGCGTTACAGATAATATGTCGTCGGACTTAACATTTAAGTTCGATTTATCTCAAACCAGTTGGTCGTGTTTAAAGTACGGCCGCACTACTTCCTCGTTTATCTCTGTTAACTACTCCTCATGTATAATGTACTAATGTAGGTATGGCGTCCACCATAAACGGCTTCGTAGGCTGCGTTTATAAGGTGTTGTGTTTTTATTAAATGTGTGTACATAAATTGCTAAATAAACTTTATTTTACACTTACCTTTTCCTCGTGGCTATGATCCCATTTTCTACAAAACAAGAACGATGATTTATTTCGGGATAAAAATTTGATACTCGGCAAAAGTGAAGCATTTTCTCTTTGAACTACATATGTAATTTTTATAATCGTATCGATTTTCTTGTTTATAATATTTGTTTCATTAACTTAAATCGATTATTTAAAATTCATGTCTTTATAACAAGGTAAACGTTACTCTTTAGGATATTTTATTGAATGCATTTTGCAGTTTAATAGCTGTCATTCAAATAATATTTCAGAATACAAACAGCTAACATTGTTTATTGAAAATATTACCGATAGCTCCCGCTTGCGTGAATGTCGAACATTATTCCAAGGGAACATCCTCCCGGGATCAAAAGTATCCTATGTGTTATTCTAGACTACTGTCTTTGTGCCAAAGTTAATCAAAATCCGTTCAGCCGTTCTGAGGTGATTAAGTAATAAACATTCCTCGTTACATCCCTCCATTCATTCAACCAAACTTTCGTATTTAAAATATTAAAATTGTATACATTAAGATAAAATCAAACAGTTGATTTTTACGTCGAAATCAGAACCTGATAAGTCTTAAATATCTAAAGATTTTAACAACTTATATACCGAGTAAAAAAAAAACAACAATCTCCTGTCTGTATTGTTTCCTAAATTGATTGAACCTTGGAAAACAGGCGTGTTGTTTTTACTAAAACGTAACTTACCACCCACTTTACACACGCCCTAACATTCAAGAAACCAGTTATCTCATAACATCAATGAACTAAAATCGAGCAAGAAGAACGGCAGCTAATTCAAGGTGAATGTCAAACAATAAATTACATTCAGAGGCGAAACACTTCCTAGATTCCCGTGCATTGTTGATTAGTATTGAGGACGATAGTCATTTGTTTTCTACCTACTGCATCGAAAGGGTTAATGACCGTGCCTTTCCTTTGTTTTTGAAGTCTAAACTATTATTAAGCTGAAAAACAACGCACATGGCAAGAAATAAGCATATACGTGTATACGTTTTTTTTATTATTGTGTTCAATTAGATTACCAAAAAAAAAACGTTTTAATAAAAGCTTTTATTTAAATGCTCCAAAAAGAAGACGCGACAAGCTTTTATGATCATATTAATTGTGTATAATGAGGCTATAAGTTGATAATTAACGTTTCAACTTTATTTTCTTCTTTATAGAGCATTTAAATAAAAACTTTTTTTATGCTTTTAATTTATTTTTTTCTTATTTAACCTCCATTTTTATTCTCAGCAGACCCATTCCCATACTATAGGAAAGCATAAAAAACTTTAAAAGTCCACCATGTTGGATTAAGAGTGATATCAGAACATTTTCTAATCATTCTTTGCAAGCCCTTTCATTTGATATCCATATTGCAGAAGTGCATAAAAAATACTATTCCGCCATCTTGGATGTTCCGCCATATGGGATTTAGAATTACGTCACATTATTTTTCAAATTACTCCCAACAAGCCCTTTTATTTGACACCCATATTGTAGAAGTGCATAAAAAATAACTATTCCGCTATCTTGGATGTTCCACCATTTTGTATTTAGAATGACGTGACTTTATTTTTCGAGTTACTCTCAACAAGCCCTTTCATTTCATATCCATATTTTAGAAATGCATTAAAAATAACTATCTCGCCATCATGGATGGTCCGCCATATTGGATTTAGAATGACGTCACACAGCTTGTCGTGTATTGTCATCCAAACTAAACGTGTATACAAAATTTCAGCTCAATCGGTTGAAGATATGTATCTGCTTAAATATTGAGTAGCAAGATACCACCCGAACAAACAATACATTGCAAGTTAAATAAAAGCTTTTAAAAATATTGGCATTTTTTCTTTTGTCGACAAAATGAATATGAATGACGATCTAACGGACTAGATAGAATTCTTATTTTATATCTAAGAAAATACCTTATTCTTGATGGAATTCTATTTCTTCAACAATTAATTTCCCTGCCGTTGAGTGGGTGTCGACATCTCGTAACATCAATACTTTAAAGGGTTAGCGGTCTAGACAACATAAATGAAAGAAAACATCAGCAGGACGATGAACCATAACATGTATGATTTTTATATCCAGGCCATTAATAGGTATCTCGTTGGTATCAATTACCTCTGATAATCTATGGTAGTTCTTATAATACATTGTATGATGAACACTTAAGGTTAGCAGAATTTATCCGTGGTGGTCGTCACTTTACTTTAAAAAGTCTTAACATCGTTATCATCACCGGTCATCGTTCAGCCAAAGGCGAGGCTCAACTGCTGGAGATGGCTCACTTAACCATCGTATCCCATTCAGCTCACTTCCGGCCCTTTCCAGGACAATTTAAATCCATCTTGTGGAATGCCTTCCACCTCTACACCTGGTGTGCGTGCGCTACCTATAATAACTTCACTACAGCTATAGAATTCTAAAATGCTCATCATTTAAACTTTAATACATTTGAAAATACTCCTCATAAACCACCAGCCCACATGCCGACAGTTTTATTCTTTCTCACCATTGTCACAAAGTATTGCCATCAAAGAAGCAATGAACGTTGGAACACTTAGCGCCCTCCCACAGGCTCCCGTCAATCAAGTTGACACCTACCGGATTTGTAAAGTAACCAGCCAGTATAATAAGACCTGTCATTCTTGGTTTATACCCGTTAATGTGTCACATTAGTACATTAGTTATAGATGTGCGTATGAAAAGAGTGATGTAACGAGTTTTTAATCTCGTCACATGTTTTTATGGGTTTTAGTAGATTTCTGGACGACACTTTTTCTAATTTCTACTGTGCTAGACAGCTGTCATTTTGGACAGATACTTATCGACCGATGATTGATATGATCAAACAGGATATACTTACCTAGCACAGGGGCTACCATAATCGTGTGAACAGGTTCGTAGAGTACCTATCAAAAATGGCAGCTCTCTAGCGCAGTAGAAATTTATATAGAAAATTTATCGTCCAGAAATCGACTTAAAAACATAAAACATGTGACGAGATTAAAAACTCGTTACATCACTCTTTTCATACGCACATCTATAACAAAAGAATTTTTCAATTCGAACCAGTAGTTCCTGAGATTAGCGCGTTCAAACAAACAAACAAACTCTTCAGCTTTATAATATTAGTATAGATAACTGATAAGGAATATACATAAGTACCTGTGCGTACACGTCCTTACATGTGCTACTTAATTTTAAACGTTTGTTTACTCGGTGACCTGCGGTCGACAGCAGCGATTTATCACATAAAAGAGGCTGTACTTGATAATTCAATTATCGATAATAGGCTTGGACGAGTGAATGTAGTTAATGATATAATTTGATATGTAGATTTTAGAGTTATTTACATTTATGTCGGCTCAATTAAAACGCCTCAGGTGAGATTTTAATTAATTAATGTAAAATATTTGTCACATAAACATGTATTTGCATAATTTATTTTTATTATAAGTGGTATTTTTGTAATTGATACTAATTTACAAATTAATTTCCTTTAAGTAACTTTGCACCCAATTACATTAATCACATACATAAGTAGCAATGCTAACTACCTATTTGATTCTAGGATCTTGTTACCAGGCCAGTCTGCTCTAAATGCAACAAGTAAAAATTATGTCCACAATGAAGACAATTAACTATTTTTCAGTTCTAGCAACCAGCAGACCAATGAAGAAATGCAGATCTAACTAATCACTGAATACGGGTTATGAGACAATGTCCTACTTTAGAAAATACTAGTTTCATTCGATTATTCATTGATCGAGGTGACGACAAAAACACATCCCTTAAATAAACTTGTTAACAATCAGATATTTCCGTAAATAAGCCAATCACTTCAAAACCATTCATGAATAATTTAATCATTAATTCACAAGGTATTTAAAATGTTACACAGAAACACAAGAATGAAACATAAGAAAGGCAGACATGCACCTACATATCTACAATACACTCAGTTTATGCCAGTCCTGTTGCAGGCCCCATTTCTTTAATAAACTTGTTAACAATCAGAAATTACCGTAAATAAGCTAATCACTTCAAAAGCATTCATGAATAATTTAATCGTTAATTCACAAGGTATTTAAAATGTTTATCTATAAGTCTATAACATAAGAAAGGTTGACATGCAACTACATAATTATCTACAATACACCCAGTTTATGCCAGTCATGTTCCAGGCCCATTTAATACAAGGTGAGCTTGCTGCCATCAACCGGACACGTAATCTAACTGGCTCCAGGCTACTCCAGAGAAATTAAATATGGAAATAAATAACACATTTTAATAAATCAACTTTATGGAACAAAACCCAGAAAGCGATGTTGATAGTTGGTTTTTACACGACTGCCCAAAAAAGGAGTATTATCTTTGAAAATGAAAACAAAATATCTAGTTTTAATTTCCGCGAATATTAGTGGGTTGCAGGTATGCACCTCCCTCCCGCCCGCTATATTATGCACATGCAAGATTACTAGGCAAATGCAAGGATTTTAAGCACATGCAGGAAGGCAATGCAAAACCCAACACCATTACCGACACGTGTTTCGCCTCTCCACGAGGCGCAACTCAGCGGTCGGCGAGTCAACGCGTCCCCTGAGGATGCCTCGTGGAGAGGCGAAACACGTGTCGGTAATGGTGTTGGGTTTTGCATTGCCTTCCTGCATGTGCTTAAAATCCTTGCATTTGCCTAGTAATCTTGCATGTGCATAATATAGCGGGCGGGAGGGAGGTGCATACCTGCAACCCACTAATATTCGCGGAAATTAAAACTAGATATTTTGTTTTCATTTTCAAAGTTAAAATGGATTTCCGCAAAGTAACGCCTGACTCAATCAATTTTTTTTTTTTTTTTTAAGGAGTATTATGTTTTCAGGCTTCATGTGTGGTTCTTTTGAATAGTTCTTTACAAGTCCCCCCGACTGCAATGAAAAGATTATTATTAATCTTGTTTTTAATTTTTTAATTCACTTTTTGACATGGCAGGCATGTTTTTTTTTTTAATTATTTGTTTTTCTTGACAGATACTGGTACTGAATATAATAAGTAAAGAACTACAAAGCTCCTTTATATATATCATATTTATTAAGTATGGACTACCTTGGATATTTATCACTTGGAACAATTACTGATAATGTGATGTGACATCCGCATGTCGAAATAGCATTAGGCATTAGCCGGAAGACGCCTACGAACGTGCGGTCACAGACTAGCATATTTCTTCACTGTGTCATCCTGTTTTGAAACGTATGATAGGTCGTATATTACCTACAGACTATTCAAGATTCAGTAAATGATCAACTGGTATACTACAAAAACACACCAATCCTTAAAGTAGATAAGGTAAGACTTATTAAGGACATAAAAACAGCAGCATTTCCTAAAATCCTATCTACTATATCGTCCAAGTATAATTTTATATATGTCATAGTGAGTTCGTTTGTTTTTATTTTAGGTACAAATATAGATGGGATCCTGGAGACGGTTATAAGCTACTTGCCAATGGCATAAGCTAGTAGGTCATATGGATAATATCAAATTATGACATTTCAATAAAATTAAGAAACAAAAAGCTAGGGTCATATTAATTAAATCACATCGTTTGCACATACTGCATCAACTTAATTAGCTGCTGACCAATATAAAAATGAAATGTGATTCATAGCCTCAAATTAAGATTTATGCAAAAATATGACATTAATATTTACGGATCTTTTATTATATGCCATTAACACATCATAACTCATACATCTAAGCTTCGACCATGTCGTAACGACTCCAAACACAGAAAAGCCATGGCCAAATGCCATCAAGATAGCTTTCAATATTATTTATCGAAGACACAGAGCTTTTTAATCGAATTGTTACGTGCGTCGGATCACGAGATGTCGTTACAACCTTCGAGCTAACAATGTAGGCTAGGAGCTGATGTCCCAATGATTTATGCGATCAGAATTCTTGTAAAACCTGTACTTCTTGAAAATGTTCCCATCTATGTACATATGTTGAAGCCGGCTTTCATTCCAACCGGATGCAACTGAGCACCAGTATTTTACATGGAGCGCCTGAAATTCGGAAATCATGGTTTTTTAATCCAGCAACATCCCAAAATACACTCCTTTTACTGGTTTCTTCACTAAAAGGACATAGTAATGTTCGACATACGGTGTCGTTTTACACATTCGCTCAATAACTTTTCACTGCTAGAGTTCAAGCCTCTTCTCAGAAAGATGGATCCGTAGGATTTTACGTGACCACAAATTACTATTTGCACGTCTACATGTACGCCAGTCTTTAATTGATAATTCTTTATTGTACACCAAAAAAATAAAAAAAAAAACAACTTATGTCAGACATAATAAAATGAATGTAAAATGGCGAGCTACACTCTTCTAATTCACAACTTGCACATTTCCTTTTTTCAAATAAACAATTCAAATAAGCCAAATTAAAACTCATGCGAACAAAATAGAAGAAGTCTCCCAGCCTATACCATGTAATTACGTACCTACCTCGTTCAATTCCCCAGAACGGCGGCTCGTTGTCATTGTATGATAATATGACAAGACGAATTTGAGCCTCCCATTTAATGCTCGCCAGTTTACTTGGCACTTGGCACTGACAATGGTCCGCCCACCTTCAGCTAACAATGTAAGTAGATTTAGACATACATGTTGTCTTTATATATGCTGAATTGTCTGACTTTGACCCTGTTGCATATTGTTCTACTCCTAGTTAGTTGGTAACAAGGGTCATTTACGAAATATTTGAATTATAACCTCGTGTTAGCTACTGACTCAGAGTTAAGTTCTGTATCTAAGCAAACAATCTGGATGGATCCAACTGAGATTCAAGATTCAAAGCATTTATTTCAAATAAACCCTTTACAGGCACTTTTGAATTGTCAAGTCGAAAGAGGTGAAGCTATCTGCACGTTCCAAAGCGTAGATCTCTATGGAGAAGAACGTGCAAGAAACTCCACGGACACTCTTTTAAATCATGTTCTGTATTACATAACTTTGGTTACATCCTTGGTGCTTCTATGTGTGAGGACAATGCAAAAAAAAAAAAGGAAACTATAAAACAATTCAAAGTATTAAAGATTAAAACAAGTCAGTGGCAGTTAAGAGGTGACCAGTCTCAACCGACGGCGCCCGTTCACGAACATGACGCGTGTATCGGCACCATTTAGCTCAACCATTTTGAAGGGAACCGAATGATCCGACACACGCGCCACCATCAGCGAGACATTTGAGCGAGCATGACATACTCTCAACTGCCATTTTAGTTCAAGTCACAAAGTAAACTATAACCTGTAAATGGCTCCATGGTACTCACATTTACAATATTTGAAAATAAACTGCTTCTACATTATACAAAACTATGGTTCACAATGACCAAGCAAATACAAGTAAAAAAGAGAAATTATTTATTCCCATTATTAGAAATTAATTATTTATATAGAATTATAAAAAAAAAGAATAAATAAATGAGACAAAAAAAGGGCGAGCATCTCTTCCAAATAAAAAATCCTAACTTGTTTACCCAAGTGGTTGAGTCTGTGGAGCAGGACCGGCATTTAGCCAAGCATTTTTATCAAGGATATAATCTTCCAGTTTATAATATGCTTGCCTACATAGTGTGCGTTTTATGCATGTTTTAAATTTTCTCTCATTTAATTGAAGGATATCGACTGGTATTTTGTTATAAAATTTTACGCAATACCCCATAAAAGAAGTGTGTACTTTAGCCAATCTAAACCTAGGTTGATCTAATTTGTTTCTATTTCTAGTATTAAAATTATGCCTGTCGCTGATCTTATTAAAAATATGCAGATTTTTCCGAACATACATAATGTTTTCATATATGTATTGACAAGGTACCGTCATGATGTTAATTTTCTTAAACAGTTCCCTTAAAGAATCGCGCCGGCGGAGATTGTAAATGGCTCTAACTGCTCTTTTCTGCAGAATAAAAATAGACTCTATGTCTGCAGCCCGTCCCCATAGCAAAATACCGTAAGACATGACACTATGAAAGTAACTAAAATAGACCAGTCTCGCGGTATCTACATTAGTAAGTTGACGGATTTTTCTGACAGCATATGCTGCTGAACTTAGCCGTCCTGCAAGTGATGCTAAATGAGGTCCCCATTGTAGCCTTGAGTCGAGCGTTATCCCCAGGAAAACTGTGCTTTCGACGACTTCTAGTTTCTCTTTATTCAATACTATTTCCTCAATACTACTTTTAACATTCGGTAAAACAAATCTAATACATTTTGTTTTTTTCTCATTTAATACTAAATTATTAGCAGTAAACCAATTTTGGACCTGCTGTAGGGAGTCATTTACTTCGTCAAGATTTGCAGAACGTCTATTTATCTTAAAAATTAAGGACGTATCGTCAGCAAATAACACCATTTGTGATTGTTTTTTCAAAAGATAGGGTAGATCATTTATGTACACTAAAAAGAGGAAAGGACCCAGTATTGAGCCTTGTGGTACCCCCATTTTGACTCCTAAACCACATGAATTTACACCGTTTATTTGAACTTGCTGCTGTCTGTCATTTAAATAAGACTGTACTAAACTAAGTGCAAGTTTACTAAGTCCGTAATGTTCTAGTTTTAAAAGCAAGGTTTCGTGATGAACACAATCAAACGCCTTGGAGAGGTCACAAAATATTCCTATGGCATCTTGGGCCTCTTCCCACCCTGCAAATATATGTTTTAGTAAGGTGACACCAGCGTCAGTCGTGCAACGTCCTCTGGTGAAACCATACTGTTGATCGTGTAAGATTTTGTTGGTGTTGAAATGATTGAGCATCTGATTGAGCATCACCTTTTCGAAGACCTTGCTGAAAACCGGCAACACGGATACAGGTCTATAGTTATTGGTGTCTTTACTATCGCCGGACTTAAAAAGTGGTATAACCTTACTGTATTTCATTATATCCGGAAAGACACCTTGGTCCACACATAAATTAAATATTAAAGCCAAGTATGGTGCTGTTGTCTCAATTATGGATGAGTCGGAGATCGCACGTGAACAAAGTCGCAGATGAAGTTATAAATTGTAATCATTATTTATTACTCTTTGAAGGCAAATCACTTTATCTTGATTACCCTCCGTCAGCCAATTTAAGATTAATAGGTTCTCCGATACAGTGGATTTGTCTCTAATAGATCCCATTAATTATTTTTTATAAGAGTTTGATAGTGCAAGTTAATTGAGACATAGTAATTGTGACATTAAAGCAACCATTTCATGTATCTGTTTCAGTCATCTCACGTAAATTGTTCAAGTTTAATAGTACTTAAAGCACTTACTGTAAACAGTAGTTTAAAAGCCTAAAAATTCTACCTGATCAAAACATGCTTATCTGAAATCTGAAACAAATGAACCACTGAAATGGCCCCATTCATTTAAAGGTTGAATTGCTAAACGACGTTAGGTACTTTACACCTTATGACTCGACAATGCAAAGACCCAAAAAACAAATGTTATAGCGACACTTATAAGGAATAAATATACATTTTGATCCAAAAACGTGCGATAGACTGATTACAAAAGTCTTTATTAAGTCGGGACACGTGTTATCTTGAATATGGATCGAATACGAATTGATTGTGTCATTCGGGTGTGTTGTGTCCAGTCGAAAAAAGAATTGGGCACATACGAGTATGACACTTCAGCTTCGAATGCCAAGTTATTACAAATTTCAAATACTATAGCTAATTCATATCAATGTTTCGTCTTCATTTTACTAACCCAATACACTTCCATGACCAGTGGTGGCCGAGTGGTAACGGCCCCGACTTACGAATTCTAGGTCGTGGGTTCAAACCCAGCCAGGTGCATTACTTTGTGTAATTAACTTCATCACCACGGCTCTCAAAACGGTGAAGGTAAACATCGTGAGGAAACCGGCATGTCCTAGAACCAAAAATTCAAAGACGAGTGATATTCACCAACCCGCACTGAGCCCGCGTGGTGGATTACGGCCCATTCCATCTCTTAGAGAGGAGGCCTGAGTCCCAGCAGTGGGAACATTAAAAAGCTGATTATGCTTATGCTATGGTTCCATGACATTGGTGACCGTGCATAGTCTGCATCGGCTTTATTGTCCAGAAAGCAAGTGGGACACAGTATGCGATGCTTTGCACCCTTCAGATATTCACTATGGGATATAAAGCTTTCCATATTCTTTTCAAAATCCTGTCATTACCAGCTGTGTCACTCAATTTACTCGGTGCTGTTAAAAACTAAAAATGCTAAATTTTACTTCAATCTATAAAACCTTATCAATTGAAACGCCTTAAGGTACGCTTCCTGCGAAGTTTTGCTTTACGGATTTGTTTCGTAATATCAAATTCTGAAACTGTACTACATATTTAACTCTTGAACAACTCTCGATCACGCCTTGACGAGGCACAAGGCACATTTATCTATCTATTATGAACCTATTTCGTTAGAAACTCCGAACGCTCTTTGTCTATCATTATTCAATCTGGAGAACGTCAAATTCCAGATGTCTTGGATCGATAAATTGTTGATTATTAGAATCAAGTGACTTGGTGCTACTAAAGATTGGTAGCTGCTATTGTGTGCAACGCTAATGAACATAATTTTGGCCTAAGTATAGATATTAATTTGCATTGATATTGCGACACTGAGTAGGCAAATACAATTTTTGTGTTGCGACAGGGTTGGCATACCAGAGAGATAATTGGATAAAGCGTAGGCATCGACGGTTGGTTTATTTTAAACGTAGTTTTTCTTGTCTCAACTGTCGACGCGACGGGAGACTTGCTGGATGCCGATGTTGAGTATCAGAAATTCGTAACATCTAACAAGAAATAAAGCTCCATATGTCTATCTATACTTATAATAAATCTGTAGAGAGGTCAATTCTGTACAAGGAATATATTTTCAAAATAACTATCAGGGGGTGATTAGTGATCGATACTGGTGCCAAAAATGCAATCAGTAAAATTTTTGTCTGTCTGTCTGTCTGTCTGTCTGTCTGTCTGTCTGTCTGTCTGTCTGTATGTTCTTTATAGAAACAAAAACTACTCGACCGATTTTAACGAAACTTGGTGCAATTATTCTTCATACTCCTGGGCAGGTTATAGTATACTTTTCATCACGCTACAATCAATAGGAGCAGAGCAGTGAAGGAAAATTTTGGGAAAACGGAAGAAGTCATCTACATAAAATTATCTAAAAAACATCCCGAAACAGCATGTCTATCTTTTGTCAATTTTAAACCGATCGGGCTGAGAGTTTCAAAATCGGGGGTAAAGTAACTATTCCACGCGGACGAAGTCGCTGGCAGAAGCTAGTTGAGTAATAACATTATTAAATAAATAATAAAAAAAATAAGTAATAAGTGTAATGTTTGTATGGCCTACAGATAATTTTTTCGGGTCTGGGTGTCTTGTGTATGTGAATTTTCATGTTTGTGAACGCGCCCACGATACAGAAGTAAATCCTAGTGTGGGGCAACGTTTTTTAATAAAATAAATATAATAAATAATTCCTCTGCTAAATTTTAGGAACCATATTAAACAAATGCAGAAACAATATTCTAATCTAAAATACATATCCATATTTCAACAGACAAACATAAATTATACTGCAGTCTTTCAGTTTAGTAAGTCAGTAGGTACTTGACACGAACGCTTAATTCAGATCTCAATATAGGAAATACCGATCTTCTGGTTAGCTGTTCCTAATTGTGCATCAGTTGAATCTGTGCGCATGCGCAACAATCGGAGGCACATTACCTTATTACGGCATGTTGGTAATAGTAAAGCTAGTATGTAGGTAACTTGCATTTACCTTTCTTTGGATTTAATGCGAGATTATAGACTTAGAACAAGCGCGGATAATGAAGAATGTCTTACTTCTTTCATTTGTTCGATTATGTTTGCAGTTGTAACAAAGCATTGGATTGGATTGATCGTTTACTGGTTTCTGAGAGAGAAATGTATTTGTGTAGTTTTTTCTTTGGGAACAATCTTGTCTAGGTTATAGTAGTACATTAAGCTTATTGTAACCGAAATTAATCTGACAATACGTCAAGACTGGAGTTTCTTGCACGTCCATCTGCATAAAGATTACGCTTTGGAATGTGCAAATAGCTTCATGTTTTTAACTGAATAGTAGGTGAATAATTTATTTGAAATAAATGCTTTGAATCTTGATTTTTTTCTTGTTTTGTCGAGTGAAATACACTCCAATATAAAATGTTAGCAGATCTGTGTTCGTCAGTGATCTCTACTGCCTAATAATACTAGCTTTTGGCAGCTGATCTCAGCTCACCTGTGTGAAACATATTTTATTTTCCCAAGGGAACGTTCTACTGGGTAAATGTAGTCTTGTTCCTAATCCAGGTTACTATAGGTCTTTACTAGACTCAAGAGTTTACTAGAAATCTCATAAGTGGTTAGCCGTGAAAACGTAACTGACCGACACACATACTTTCGCATTTATAATATGAGACTTAAATAACTGTTATTTTTTGTAGAAATATGAGGCTCCTAGCACATCGCCCGCAACTTCGTCCGCGCGGATTCATTCATTCCTTTTCAACTACACCACACACCCTTTTTTTTTTTTTTTTGGATGGGAAATCATCAAATGACCCCTCCCGCCCTGGGTGGAGCGGTAGGGAGTGTCAGAATTTTACTGACTAAAACCCACCCGTGCTCCTCCATGTGCCCTTTGCGTTCCAGGGCCGCGGTAACTCTTTCGAACAAATTCCGCAACCCTAACAGGCACCGACCCTATGGGGCCCCGTCTCTGGTGCTGACGGCTCCTTGAGGCGCGCGTGAAGCACAACGCGTCGTCGACTCAGCCTGGTATCGGACGGCGAGCCACCCACGCTCACCGTCCACAGGCATCAGCCACTGCGCAATAGCACAGCGGCCGACTTGTCTCTGGAGGAGGCCGAAATGGGACCATTACTGGCACACGGCAGAGGCGGCGGCGGCGGCGGACCTCTTGCCCTTGATCGGGGCGGATGGCGCGCAGGCCCTTCCCCCAGCCCAGTGCTCGGCAGTGCTCACATGCACTGCAGTGCGGCGTGGCCTCGCACGAGCCGGCCCGATGACCGGACTGACCACAGCGCAAACAAAGTCCGCTGCGGTCCACCTCCGAGGGGCACATAGCTCCCGTGTGGTTGCCCACATGGCAGCGGTAGCACCTCAGAGGCCTGGGTTCCAGCAGTTTTACCCGCGCAGACACCCACCCCACCAAGAGCCTTCGACCCTCCGACACAGTTCTGGCCGCCGTCACGGGGCAGCTCACCACAAGGGTTTGCATGCCCGTGTTGTTGCCCGTGTTGTCAGGACGGATGGTGCCCGCCTTGACGAGCTCGGCAGAGCACCCCCCAGTCCTGGTGACGGCGGCCACAACTTCCTCCTCCGTTACGGAGTCATCCAGGCCCACTATGCGCATGTCGATGCGCTTAGTCGGCCTGGACACCTGGACCTCGTCCGCGGGTAAGACCGCCCTCAGCCTTTCGGCCAGGGCGTCCGCGAACGGGCCACTCTCCGCTCCGGCGAGCTCGAGCTTCCGGGCACCGGTCAAGGTCCTCCTGACCCCGATGCCCCCGCTGATGCCCAGCTCTTGGAGGCTCACCGCCTCCTTCGCCCGCTTCAATACGGTGAGATAAGTCACGCCCCTCTGTTCCGCTTCCGGCTGCAGTGTTAACACTACAGCCGCGGACTTCGGGGCGCGAGGCCTCGCCGCAATGGCGTTGGCTTTCCGCCGCTGCTTCCTCGCCTTCTTTTTGGCCGCCTCTTTGGCCTTCCTCTTCTGGCCAGCAACCTGCCACTCGGCCTCGGAGGCAGGAGGGTCCGAGGGTGGGGGTGGGGGCACCACTGGTGCTGCAGCCTTAGCCGCTCCTCCTCCAGCCTTCCTCCTACCCCTCTTCGCCGGGGCCGACTTGGTCGTCGCCGGCGCGGCTCCCCCCTTTGCCTTCGCCTTTGCCCGGCCGGACGTTCCCGGGCTGGCAGCCACGGCAGCCGCGTACGAAGCCGCCTTCTGCTGCTGGCCCGGGGCCTTCTGAGTCGCCGCCGTTGGGGGCCGCCGGACCATGTCCTCCAGGGTGGAGAACTGCCTCCGGAAGGGAGCCAGCTCCTGCCGCACCAGGTTCCGCACCTGGCTTAGCACTAGGCTCCCCTCCAGCGCCGCCGGACTCAGCCCCCCCTGCGGCTCCTCGGAGGCCGCTCTGGCCATCCCCGCCAGGTTCCCCCCGGAGCGACTCATTCTCCCGAACGAGTCGCTCCGTAAGAAACGCGAGGCGGGCGACCTCCGCCCGCAGCTCAGACGCCTCCTTTGCCTCTCTTGTCCCGCCGTTGGCCGCCGCTGCCGCCAGAATGGAGGCTTTGGCCGCGCTTATGGGCTCCCGCTTCGAGGATTGTTTCCTCTTGAAGGCCACAACGCGGATCGCGGCCTCCACCACCTCCTCAAATTTTTTGGCTCTCTGCTCCTCAGCAGCGGGAGGTACCTCTCCCGGGGACTCTGAGTCGTCAGAGTCGAGAGGAGGCGGAATGGTAGAGGGAGCCCCACGACCGCTCCCTCCAGGGCGACGCCCCTCCTCCACCAACCTCTCGGCCCGACGCCCCGCCTCCCGGGTAGAGGGAGCCAGCCCCCTCCCTGCCTCACTGCCCCTGCCCCGCCTTGCGGTGGGGATCTTGCGGGCGGAGGCAAACTCGCCCTCGGAGGACGACTCCTGGTCATCCTCCCGTCTGGACCGCTTGCGGAAGAACTTGACGTTCTCCGCAGCAGCCCCCCCTCGTCCATCTTCAGAGCCCGCCGAGCTGACCGTTACTAGGTCTGGCGCGGAGCCGAAATCCGACTCCGCACCACCCCGGCGCTCAGGCGAACCCTCCTTTTCAAACTCGTGCGCCATCAGCTCCTTAAAGGAGGCGGATCCGGATGACGACGATGACTCGGAGCCTCCTCGGCTCTTGTTGCCACTAGCAAGCGGAAGGTCTTTGTTGCCCACCCCAGAGTACGGAGGGCAGCCCGCCGAAGCGGGGTGGGATTCCCCGACCGCTGAGCAGTCGGGACCCACCTGGGGACTCATTTTGCAAAGATCTTGGTTCATTTTGTGCCTTTTAAGGGTGCGGTCCCTGTTTGCTCCGCCCCTTCTCAGGGCCCACTCTCCTCACCTCACCTCTCCACCTGCTCGCTGCTCCCACAGTCACGTCTGATGATCAGACGCGTACCAGAGAGCAGCGAGCAAGCGTGTGTGTCTCTCTTGGTCTGATCCCTCACTTGCGACCTTCCGGCATGAGTGGCTCTACCGGGAAAGCTCGCAAGATCATTGGGACGCTCAAGCCCCACCACGACGACAACGTGGAGACACATTCGATGGGGACACCACACACCCTCCGATTCCTCTAGAGGGTAGGTATTCGGGCAATTCGCCCAAACTGCAAAATGTCAAAGTCAAACTTAGAGATTTTTTATACCCGTTGTAACTTTTAAACGAAAGGACTGATTTCAATAATTTAAAGTGTAATTTATATGTAGGTACATAATCAGCCTTAATTATCAAACCATTTAAAAGGATAAATAAACTAAATCATTCCACCCAGGTTTTGAGTGAATAATTTGAACAAAAAAACGGTAATTGTGCCTTAACCGTATAGTTAGATACATAGATACCCGCGCGGACTTTTTTGTAGGTATATGATTTATTTATTTATTATTATTAATAAGTACTCTAATGATGTTGTACATAAAAGTAAGTAGAATAAATTTTAAGTAGCATCAATAATTTTCTCAGCGCACGCCAAATAATAAAGTTTATAGACAACATTTTGCTACTTTTGGTTAAATTATTGTAATCTTCTAAAGGATCTCTATTTTTTTTGTATATATATTAGGAATAATGTAGAATTCTAATGGTGAAAGAATTTTACAAATCAACCAGTAATTTTGGAGCCTATTCAGTTAAACAAACAAATCTTTCCTCTCTTTATAATATAGAGAAGATAAATCAGAATAAAATAGTTGACGTCCACGATGACGCCAATGTTACAAAAAATAAAAAGAAAATCATAAGAAACAGGAATACATTACTTAGGTACACCTTTTTTTCCTGTTATCATTTTAACATTAATTCGCGTTTATATTTTTTATCCTTTTATATGTTTTAAATGTCAAAGCTGTTTTTTCCTCAACAAATGTTTTGCATTAACATGCATAAAAGTAATTGAGTTTGATACCCTAATTTATTTTTTTACTGAGTGAGTCGTGACTGTGAATAAATAGTTTTATATTATTTTTATTTTTTATCCATTATTAATAGTAGCTGCTATCACTGTTTTTCTTTTTTAATAGGTCAGAAAAAAGACGACACACTTAGTGTTTGTATTAATTGCTTGGTGCAGTGTATTATATCGTTTTCTTTGAATATTTTGACAGCCATAGAAAAAACATCCTACTAAAATAAATAATACTCCCCATGATAAAATTTAAAACAAATATTGAAACTAATCATTGTCTTCTGTCATTTTTTTTTAAGAAAACGGCATTCTTTGGTCTCTCTTATAGGGTAAGCTTTGTTATTTTTCTCAACTAAGAATTTTCTTATTTTATAAATAAATTGTAAAATTATATTTTTGAGTTCTCTCACCCTCTAAAAATGTTCCAAAAATTAAAAGCCTTTAAGCTTACAGTCAGACAAAATGTCGGGATGTACTAAACTAAATACTTTATGTAAGTAAGGATAACCTCCTAAACCAAAACCATAAAACTTAACAAATACCACAGTACTCTAATGACTTGATTATCAGGCGCGAAGGGAGAAAGGAAGAAAATGTGCAAGTGCAGACAGGAAGCAATTGTTTCATTACGAACCGTGTTCTGCTAACGTTTCCAGGTGAATGCTGGACTGACATAACTGGGACAGTAGGCGAGGACTGTCACAAGTTACGTGACATGTGAAGAACTTAATAAGGAAGAATAATAGACTTTTTAAAAACTGCACACCTACATTTTTGACATCATTTCTAAACGTAAACAAGCTTGTATGACATGTGATATTTTTTTAGAACTTTATCTTAGACTAGCAGCGCCCCACGGTTTTACCCGCGTAGTTCCCGTTTCCGTGAGAATATGGGGATAAAATATAGCCTATGTTACTCAGGGTGAATGTAGCTCTCTAATGGTGAAAGAATTTTTGAAATTGGTCCAGTAGTTTTTGAGTTTATTCGTTACATACAAAAATACAAATCTTTCCTCTTTATAATATTAGTATAGATATTAATAATTATGGGACACTGGCAGCAAGATGATGAGGGTACGTTGGATTCAAATCGATACCAACAGGAACAAATCAAAGACAAAAGTCTGGTTTTTCTACACAATTAAGCCCGTACCTTACCAGAGGCTCAGGAGCCAATCACTGTACACTAAATAAAATTAACAACCTGTAATTATCACTAAATTGAATCAATGCCAGTTGAGTTGACAGCAGTTGCTTCTACAATTAAAATAACTCACTATCTGTCTAACTGCAGTCTGACCCATTATCGTTTAGCTCATGCCACGTGAAGAATTAATTACATTAAGCCACATAAATTATGCATCTGCACATCAACATAGACTTAAGGCCGCAATTGTGCATCGAATAATTAAACAAAATTATCGCTAGTTCTGCAAAAGGGTAAAAGTGTTACTTTCGCAACCAATGCATCCAAGGTAGCGTTTCGCCATCACTTAGGGCTTATTCGCAAACGGATTTCGTTCGGATGCGCCCGTGCCATGTCGAAACGCGAGTCGTGACTGATTACACAAATACTGCCACTATGATGGTCATTAATAGTACACGATTTAATTATGAGTATTTGTTTGGTATTAATTATAATGAGAATGAGATTGGCTTTTGATTGGCATATGTTACCCAATGGCGAGCACGTTCCTTTTTGCCTGGTAATCATCATGATAATTTTCATGCACAATACAATCGGCAGTATTAATATCTTGCCGGCTAGATTGTACAGAGATGAGAGAGATTTTGCACATCTGCAATCTGAAGACATATAATCACATTAATTACACCTATTGCAGACGTGTAAAATCTTGCCGACTACCCGCGGCAGTGCTATCCTACTTCTAATAAGGGTATTTTCTGGAAAGGAAAATAAAAATAAAAAAAGATAACGATAAAGCGTATTAGAGTTCAGGGGTGGGGGGTAATAACGTCATCAATTAGTAAAATTTATCCCAAGGCGTAGCGTCTACGAAATTTGAAAGCACAGTATCGTCTTAATTTTTATTTACGCGATAAAAGGACAAATACGTGTCAAATATTTTGGTAGTCTAACTAATGAATACAAAGAACTTTCTGAAGAAATAGGTACAGAAACACGTAGGTTCTCCTTCAAAAACCTATGTACCTGTTTGTGTTTGTATATATATGCCTTGTTTTACCTATTTCAACATAGTTATATTGCGCAACCACTGAAACTACTGCTGAAATTACCACTCGTAAGTAACAAACAGCTTGCACGTTATGTTTGATAAATCAGTTTAGATCTCTAATTAATTTGTATGATGCAATCTATTTTTCTGATTCTTAAACAGTTAGTAATTACTAGACTAACTACGCCATACAAGAGGAACAATTAAACCAATGATCATAGTAATTCATACCAGCATTGTTCCCATAAACTAAAGTTTGAATAGATAAAATAATTATACCTTACCGTGCTACCACTATTGAAAACACGCAGATATTAGCTTCCGTACATTATACCAAAACGGTTTATCTTAACAATGGGGGTTTAAGTAGCTGATTTATTAATAATATTATAGCTTAGATCTGGAACCTTTTGTTCTACTTAGAGCTGAATTAACAAAGGTTTTGTGTAAGAAATACAGTAACTATTCTTTTCGCATAGAAAACGTAGGTTTCAATAATTTGTCGGTCAAATATTTTACCCGCGTAGTTCCCGTTCCCGTGCGATTATGGGGATAAAATATAGCTTATTTCACCTGAGGTTAGTGTAGCTTACGAACAGTGAAAGAATTTTTGAAATCGGCTCAGTAGTTTGTCAACCTATTCAATAGAAACAAAAAATCAAATCTTTCGTCTTTATAATAATAGTATAGACAAAAATAATGTATCGATACTATAGACCCTGATCACATCAACTTTACTAATATGGATATGTATATTCCTTTTCAGAACTCTACCATTGCTTAATTTTTTGTTTGCACTATACTATAGAAAAACGGTGAAAAGTTTGTTAGTCTATTGCAGATACCTACTATGTTTAAATCTTCGGGTGGACGATCGATCCTAGTTATAGAAAAAAACTGATCAGACTCCTCCCGAAAATTTAGTAACTGCTTCGTCACCGCAAAAACGTTACCAAACATTCTAATTTGCATAAATTTTCAATCATGAGACAAAACAAAAACATGTTTATCCTATTTTATCAATTTATATTAACATAAAGTCATTAATTAATTCACACTAATTAATCACCTTCCACTAAACAGGAATACTCAGAATCCTAGCATTCATGTTTATCCATACAAGAAGTAAAACTTCCTGCACATAGTTTGTTTCCTTATATAAACCACGTTAATTAAGCGTCACATAACTTATTCCCTCAGAGATTTTCTGTAAACACCATTTTGTAACAGACTAATTTTTAATTAAAATTAAGTTCTGTGTTACTTTTCCGTGTCCTATGTATGTTACCAGCGACTCCGATCGTAATCTTATCCATGGACAGAGAGTAAGATTTACTAATTACTAGATACTAATTCTTTGGACTTTTCTTCTGCCAAAGAATTGCTATTTAACGCGGCCATGCTGCCAAAGTGTTGTGGGTGAGCATTTTTCTATTAGCAGCAATGTGGATGTTTTGATTTGATATTTTATTATGTTTTTATACGTGTTTGTTCGAGAAATTTGCGTTATTATAGGTCTTGTTGTATATTAGAATTTAGAAATTACTTATATACATTATATTGTGAACAGTTTAAATAAAAACACTTGTAAGCTTTTATTTACCTTGCCTAATTAGTACACCCTGCAACTAAATTTCAAAACTGTCATCCCCAATCGATTGAAATTGACTAAAATTTATAACATGTCTAGTTTAGATGATAATTCAGCTGCTGTGTTAAAAATCTCTCCAAAATGCCTTCAGAAACAATGACTTCCTTTAAAAAGAAAGTACTAAGATTAATTGAAGGTGTGAATCAAAGTTCTTAATTTCAAAAGAAACGCACAGACACCTTTGAGTCACCATACTCTGTTGCAAACCCACATCAGCTCTTCAAGCTGCAAATTCGCTGTAATTTAAAACCATGTACAATGTCGTAACGAGTTATAGAGTTCATCCACGATCCTACAAGCCTCATCTCTCGCTATCTTAGGTGTAAACGTGTTTCACACTAGCAACATCGCACCAATTCGTGAGGAAGCAATCGCAGGCAGCACGGCCCTACATATCTCACGACACGAATAATACGAAACCAGTAAAAACATCGCCGGGAATTAAATTGAAAATCAATCCAATACGTTCTCATCTTGCATTGCGTCAACGTTTCACATAACTAGCAAGAAATATTTTACCAACTTAGCTATATTTTATCGATGAAGCAACACGACTGGCAATTCAGAGTTATTGAATATTACATATCAAAGTAATGTACAGCCAGTCCTCATTTTGTGGCACTCCAATTTGAACCACATTTTGGATTAATTCAATTTCTCATATTTACGCCTTGGATTGTTTTGTGTCAGTTATAACAGTGACGTTTTGATAGCATTCTTTGAGCTAATGCATATTTTAGCTCATTTTAGGATAACTAGACAACCGCAGTGCCTGAAGGTATACAAATCAGTACCTACTAATGGGATGCCTAGCTACTAATTCTCAAACATAATATTATTTGAACCTGTAATGTCCCACCGCAAAGTAAAGTTTTCCCTTTTAAATCGTTATATAAGGTTCTTAACGACTTCTTTCCACGAACATGGCAATTTCTAGGAATGACTTTGAGAGATTATAGGCTATCAAATTTTGATGCGTAAAAATGTGTTTCAAATGTTCTCTGTTTGACAATTTATCGAGAGTTCACAATCCCTCGAGATATTTTATAAGCTTGTGGAGTTTGCCATTTTCCGATGACATATACAACTTAGTTTCGCCTCCCTTTCAATAAATTTCAAAATTTTACAATTTTTTTAAAAAAGAGTCGTAATTTTGTTTTGGATAGCTTCTAAGGACTCAGTAGTTCTGATCTTAAAAACTGTTATTCCTGACTGACGTATTGAAAGTCCAAAATACGTACATGTATACGTTAGGTCAGCTCTTGGTTGGCAGTGGGAAGCGACCTGGCGCTACCGGCTGTGATTCCATTGTCGGTAGCGCTTTAGTGCTCCCGGAGATCCCGGTACAAGTTTGGGAGGGAACACGAAGTGATTTTAGTCAGGAGGAGTTTGATAGACCCCTCCATCAGCCCCACGACGAAGGACATCCATGAGGATCTCCACCCCGATACCAGTATAAATAAAAGCTTTCTCTCAGTTACCATATAAAAGCTAATATATCTGACTTATTTGATTACTGTTTTATTTCTTTCAGTGATTTATGAAATTAATACAGCGATTAATGTCATAAATTACTGAAATTCGAAAGTTTCTAAGCAGATTGTAAAAAATATGTATCTATAAGTTTTTCGTATTTCTTGTCTGATTTCATAAACAAGTGGTGAACTGACGGTGACTGGTGAAGTGAAACAACGGTGAACAACATAAGATTGCTGAAAAATGACACTGACGAAGGGAAGAACATTCTTTACTAATCTATACAAGACCCCTTAACCTACTTTGACTAACTAATTACAGAGTAACTTGTTAGTCAAAGTAAGAGAGTGGAAGTCAAAAATGGAGTTCTTAAAATGGTAGTGCCATTTTAAGAACTCCATTTTTGACTTCAATAAATTAATCTGTAAAGCTAAGAAAAAATCTGGATCTAATAAGGTCTAAATAAGCCTGCGCCGCAAAATTTGCATCATGACATGTGGAAGTTTGGGACGAACTTTTTCTAAAAAAATCTATACAATTAATCGAAAGCGTTGGTTGACCTCCAAAACCAACAAATTCTACAGATCCTGATTTTTACTATGGTTGGTTATTATCTAATGGAACGTGTTTTGGGGAATTTTAAACAAAATTTACACACATATTAGAAAACTTACACCCAAAATATATTGCGATAATTTTATTAAAAACGCGGCCAAAAGGATTCGTGTTTTTAGGCAGCAAATAAATGGAGGTTATTTACCACATAAAACCGCAAAGCCTATATAATACATGATATTATCTTGGAAAAATATTAGGACATTTTTTATTAATAAACATTTTTTGCAATTAAAAGTTGTGTATAATTACACAAGATAAAACTTTACACAATCGGTTGGACCATATCACATACCAAATCTATAATTTCAAAGTCATTTAGATATCAATTTTGTTTATGTTGAAACCATGTGTGTGCTAGTACATTCGGTACATTCACTTAACAAAATACTTACTTATTTATTTTATGTATGTCTCGTGCCAAATGTATAATGTACGAGTATATAAGGTACCTACTTAAGGTCGTAACTTAAAACGAACTTCAATTCTATGACAGAATTTATGTGTGGACCTTCGAAGAATCCGAATAATCATCTTCGAGCAACTGTATAAGGACTGCTTTACACTACACGTTTAGACGTATCTCATTAAATACATTGTGTTTGCGCTGATTTCGACTACCATCACAATAATTCTATATTTCACCTTTTTTGTACGTTGGCAATATTATATCGAACCATTGAATGATTTGCAACTTCCTATATCTCCATTCCCCTCCCGCACATTACTTTCGTCCACGTGTGAGTGAGACGGCAACATCGGTTGGCGATCTACTCAAGTGTCTTCGTTTCGAAAAAGACAAGATGGCGTCCCGGGCTATTCGTGTCGTGTCGCGTGTGCCTCTCAGTGTGTTTTAAAATCAGAAAAACCCTAAGGAACCTCTTCAAACCTACCTGTCGTCGCTCCAGGGATCGCTGGCTTCAAGAAAGGTATTGTGCAACCCTCCTTTATCGTACAAGCCGCTTTCTTTCTCGTCTTTTCCACGCGGTATGTACCTCCGTTCTCAAAATTTGCAAATCAAATCGCGTAAACACATTGTAATTAATAAATAATATATGTGTTTATTTGAAACAAAGAAACTCTTGGCTATCTAATAACAGCCATACGGTTTTATCTTCGAAGTTAAGCAGCACTTACCTGGATCAGTCCTCAAATGTCATTACATACATAGACATTTCCGTACCTTGAAAGCACGTTCAAGAGTAATTGGTCCCGGCTGTCATTTGTAGATATTTGACAGTCGATACGGATAGTCAAAAGCCAGAAAATCTCATAGACCCGCATTTCCCAATAGACTGGGATGTGGAGTTCTGATTAGCTCCTTGAAAAATATAGGGACTTAGTTAGCTGGATCTAGTTAGACAACAAACGAACCCTAACAAAATTGGGAAAGGCCAGGCAGATTGATAGATCTACATACAAGTATCTATTCCAAAAATGTTGTGTTCCAACAATAGTTAAATTATTGGCATCTTTTGAAACTGAAACTGTATAATAAATCATTCACTTCGTCCCCTTTCCTAGGGCACAGGTCTCCTCTTTTTGGGAGGGTTATAAAATTGATTGAGTCAGGCGTTACTTTGCGGAAATCCATTTTAAATTTGAAAATGAAAACAATATATCTAGTTTTAATTTCCGCGAATATTAGTGGGTTGCAGGTATGCACCTCCCTCCCGCCCGCTATATTATGCACATGCAAGATTACTGGGCAAATGCAAGGATTTTAAGCACATGCAGGAAGGCAATGCAAAACCCAACACCATTACCGACACGTGTTTCGCCTCTCCACGAGGCATCCTCAGGGGACGTGTTGACTCGCTGACCGTTGAGTTGCGACTGAGCATTTAGTACAAGGCACCCCCCTTTTATACACTGCCACCGTTGGTTATTAAAACTAGATATATTGTTTTCATTTTCAAATTTTTTTTGGGAGGGTTATAATTCACTACGTGAACCCAATACGGTTTGGTAGCTAACAGCTAAGACCCCCCCCCCCTCCCCCCCTTTTATACACTGCCACCGTTGGAAATTAAAACTAGATATATTGTTTTCATTTTCAAATTTTTTTTGGGAGGGTTATAATTCACTACGTGAACCCAATACGGTTTGGTAGCTAACAGCTAAGACTTACGGTGTTCTACTGCACCGTTTTGAGAACACCATTGATGAAATAAATTCCTACACTAAATAAAGCACCTGCCTGAGATAGAACCCATGACCTTCTTGCAAGTAGGAGTCGTAATCACTGGTTTGTCGGTCGTAAAACTGTTGACACTGAAATATTAACTACCCATATACATATGTACTTACCTACCCAAAGCTATTAAATTAGCCCTAAACACAGAACTTTTAACCTAATAAAGTAAACAAAATTCTAGATGCGTTAATGTGTCCTTATGTCAAGTAAGTCTTACACAACATAACTAATAGCTAAAGCAAATCTAGTAATTATCGACATTGCCACGCCCAGAATGTAAATTAAAGTAGCAGGATAATATAAAATAAAGTTAATGCTCCTAGCCTTAATGTCACGGTCCGAGAAAATGCTACACTTTGAAGAGAGCTTGGTAGAGAATTAATCAAGAACAATTTATTTGATTTACTGATGTCCTCAACGCTTATTAGCAATTTTATTTGAAGATTAAATATTTATTTAATACTAGCTGCTGCCCGCAGCTTCGCCCGCGTGAATGTCGGAAATTATCCCAAGGGAACATAATCCCGGGATAAAAAGTATCCTGTTACTTCTAGTACCTCCCAAAATATGTGTAGGTACAAAGTTTCATGATGATTCGTCAAGTAGTTTTTGCGTGAAAGCGTAACAAACATCCATGCTTTCACATTTGTAATATTAGTAAGGATAGATATAGATATAGACTAGCAGTGCCCCGCGGTTTTAACCGCGTTGTTCCCGTTCCCGTGGGAATATGGGGATAAAATATAGCCTATGTTACTCAGGGTGAATGTAGCTTTCTAATGGTGATAGAATGTTTGAAATCGGTTCAGTAGTTTTTGAGTTTATTCGTTACATACAAAAATACAAATCTTTCCTCTTTATAATATTAGTATAGAAGTATACATAGTCTACAATAAAGATTGACAACTTTCTGGTACCTGCCATTTTGGTATTAATTCAACCAAGAGTGGAATTTCGAAGTCTAGTATGTCTGAGACCTTTTTAAGACACACTGTATTTTTACTGTGGTCTTAGATGTTCCTAGCTGTGAAGTATGTATATAATTATGATGCTATGCAGTTAAGCCAGTTGGTTTGGCGTCACTGACCAAGAAAAAGTATTGAATTCGTTTGCTGTGATTTTGACTCAAGAGAACGAGATGTTTTTAAAGAATAATTAATGTGGTATAATTATGACAATCAGAGATGAATATAAAAGGAACAAAGGAAACAGCTACTGATCCAAAATAATTTCAAATCAAGGCAGGAATAGGTCTCTCAGTAATTTCGTAGTGCAATCTTGGTATTGTTTGCTAATCGAGCAGCCAGTTCCGGATCTGCTTGATATTAATAAAATCTCATAGATGCAACTTTGTAATTCGTAATAGAATAATAAATTCCAATGTATTGCAAGGGAAAAAAATGTGAACAAAGAAGCCGATCACGAAGTGGACACCAGGTTTAATGACACTTCACTGTAAGGTGATTATGATGCATTATTATGGTGATATACATATGTATCTGTTGTTAAATTATTTATCTATCTCTTTAGGGTTCCGTAACTCGATAGGAATAAACGGAAACTTTTAGAGGATTACTACACGAGCCTTTTCTTCAGAAACACGAACAATATAATAACTGGCGAAATGTAAATTTACCAACCACGGGTCTACAAATGTATGTATATCCTTTTGGAAAATACAGTTGTAATTTTATGTCTATCCTTTTTTTTTTAAGACAAAAGGACAGACATACGAGTCTTAGAACAAAATATTGCCTCGATATAATTTATACGGAAGCTGTATAGAACACAGTTAAATGTAAATTAAATAATTATTGCAATTATCTATACAGGTAGCAAAACAAATTATTCTTCATTTTAAACTTAGTAGTTGGTTTAGCTAACCAATCAATCATTATTTTAATATATTTTATTGTAATTCGCATGTAACAATTATAACGAACCGTGATCGATTGATATAACTGCCGTTGAACATTTAGATCACCAATAACTTTTTGTATCCTATGATTAATAATGGTCAGAAAAAGTCACCGAATTAATTAAATGGACCGTATAGTTTATTTATGTATGCATATCCAAATTACAGAGAGGATTTTTTTTCTTGAGAAATAATCAAATAATTCTTGAGCTCTGGATGAAGCGAAAGGATGTATCAGACTCTTACTGACTTAAACCCATCCGTGTTCTTCCTAATACCCTTTGCGTTCCAGGGCCGCGGTGACCCGCGGTGATCGCCACGGGGGTACAAAATGTATGCAAACATCAGGAAATGCGTTTGTGGCAGCGTTGTGTATGTATGTAAAAATAAAGTAAAACAAAGTAAAAGATCATAATTGGTCCTTGTCGAGCACAGCAAAATAGGGAGAGGGGAAGAGGGCTAAATAGCAATTCAAGGAACTCTATATTTTCTACTTAAAATGTTATTATTAGATAATGTTTAATTGTATGAACAATTAAGTACGCATATAAATATATTTATTGTTAGATCTGTGTATATAAAAATCTTGGTGTTTTCTAACAAATTTACATAATTCTAAAAAGTATAAACAGGGAAGTGTGTGTATTTGGTATTTTCGGAAGTGTGGTTTGCAGCTATCAATTTTTTCTATGTTCATTATTATTCGTATTAAATTCTTTTGTAGAATAAATTTGGACAAACCAAAGGGGGGGGGGGGGTAATAGTACAGATGCACAAACCATATTTAGCATGACCCCATAGAACATTTTGATAGTTTGTATTTTATGTAAGTATATCAAATTGTTCTGTGTATCAAAATTCTGGCCAGTAAGCCTAATATAGTAGTGATGGACTGAATCGAGAGGCGTGCAATGATTGCTGACATAACCGTTCCTCACGATGAGAACTTCGTGAAAGCTGAGATAGATAAGCAAATCAAATATCATGGACATGGCTCGCGAGGTAGTCGCGGTAGTTGGGGGATGGACTGCTCGCGTCCGTAGGATTTACTTGACCTTTGACCGCCCTACACGTGTCCCCTGGGTAGTGCTAAACGAGCAGTAAAAAACGGTGGTAGGCCATAGCATCGGCTGCCGGCTTAAAGGTTACCACCCACCAGATAAAGTCATGCCGCCAAGCGATCTATCGTGTTCCGGCATGTAGTCTGGTGAAGCCGTGTGGTGGTAGATGGGTCTGAGCAGTTGTGTTGCGGTGTTCGCCGGGTATGATGCACCAGTTGCTGTTGTGTCGGATGTTTGATCGCGGAGGGTAGCAGGATCCGAAGCACGGTGCTCCGCTGGCCGACCGCAGGTAGTTGGGGGCCCAAGTAGTGTGCCAGCCACACACGAAAGGCTGCCCCGCCAACTGCGAAAAATCCCAGGGTGGCCCCATCGTGCCGGTTGGCGACCGGGCGAGAGGACCCGATGGCGATCCCTGGGGGGGTTCGGGCGTCCCTGCAGTCTCCGGACCAATCCTCCATTGGGGCAGCAGCTCTGGGTGTGTTGTTGGGCTTAACATCGCATCACCTCGCTCAACTGCCATCGTCCACCAACCCTATTCACTCTATATAAAAAAAACAAAAAAATTATGAAAGGTAAAAAGAAGAGTAAGTGTGTACAGCGGATGCACGTCCTCTCGTTTCATGTGCACCTCTCAAACATTCGAGGACTGCACTCCAATCTCGATGCAGTCCACTACCACCTCGAGACTGACAAGCCCCACTTACTTTTCTTGACGGAGACGCAGATCAGATGTCCGTCTGATGCGGCGTATCTCGACTACCCGGGATACTCATTGGAGCACCATTTCCTGCAGCGTGCCGGGGTCTGTGTGTATGTCCGCAACGACATCTGCTGCCAGCGTCTCCGTCACCTTGAAGACCCCAGTTTTTCAACCTTATGGCTGCTGGTGGACACCGGTGTGGACAAAATTGTCTACACCTGTGTCTACCGATCGCACAGCGGCGACCAGGAGACAACTCAACTCTTTGGCCACCTCAGTGAGGCCGCCGATGAGGCTCTGCATCGGCACCCTGATGCGCAGTTTGTCGCTCTGGGGGACTTTAACGCCTGCCACCAAGACTGGCTTTTCCCATACCAGAGGACCGACCACGCTGGGAGAGAAGTGCGAAACTTTGCAGTATCGATGGGCCTCTCCCAGCTGGTAAAGCAAGCGACTAGGGTGCCTGATGTTGTTAGTCATACTGCCAATTGTCTGGACCTACTGCTGACAACTGATCCGGACAGATGTATCGTAACAGTTTCTTCACCACTTGGAACTTCAGATCACTGTCTGGTGAAATCTGTATCGTCCTTCTCCCCACCTGACCGCGACTCTCGTGGCGAACGGCGAATGTGGCGTTACAAGTCAGCAGATTGGGATGAGATGCGGCACTTCTTTGCGTCTTATCCTTGGCAGCAGGTCTGTTTCTCTTCCGAAAATCCGACGAGCTGCGCGGATGCTGTAACCGATGTGATACGTCAAGCTATGGAATATTTCATCCCTTATAGCGATGTACCCATCGGTGGCTCAGCTCACCCATGGTTCAACGCCGATTGCGTTCAGGCTGAAGAGCACAAGCATTCGGCGTTTCTCGCCTGGGTTGATGCTCGTGACCGCAAAGCTCCGGATCTGATCTCAAAGAAGAGAGCCTTTAACCGTGCTGCCAAGTCCTACAAAAAGGCACTAAAGAAGGCTCGCTTCGACCATATAAACCATATTGGCACAAAGCTCTCTGCACAACCTTCAGGTAGCAGAGCCTTTTGGTCCCTTGCCAAGTCGGTCGAAGCGAACTTCTGTCGGCCCTCATTGCCTCCGCTGGTAAAGCCTGATGGAACACTGGCTCATACGGCGAGAGAGAAAGCAAGCCTTTTTGCGTCTCTTTTCGCCCATAATTCTCGTCTGGATACTAGCGGTGCTACTCCACCGACTCTGCCTCATTGTGACACCTCTATGACCGAGGTTCGCATAAGGAACAGAGAAGTTCTGAGAGCGCTGTGTCGCCTAGACGTGAATAAGGCTAGTGGACCGGATGGCATACCAGCGATTGTTCTCAAGGCATGTGCGCCCGAACTGTCTCCTGTGTTGACACGCTTGTATCGCCTCTCGTTCACGACTGGTATAGTGCCCAAGTCCTGGAAGCTTGCCAACGTGCAACCCGTGCCCAAAAAGGGCAGTCGTGCCGATCCTGCCAACTATCGGCCGATTTCGGTAACCTCCATACTCTGCAAGATTATGGAGCGTGTATTGAATTCGCGCCTCATGGCATATCTAGAAGGTCACGATCTCCTCAGTGACCGACAGTACGGGTTTCGCCGTAATCGGTCAACTGGGGACCTACTAGTTTATGCCACCCACTTGTGGGGCGAGGCCCTCGAGAGGAACGGGGAAGCGATGGCCGTTTCCTTAGACGTCTCGAAGGCCTTCGACAGGGTATGGCACGCTAGCCTTTTGAGCAAGCTTCCAGCGTACGGCATTTCTCCTGGTCTGATTAACTGGATAGGAGACTTCCTGAGTGAACGGTCTCTCCGAGTTGTTGTCGACGGCTGCTCATCAGAGCCCATGACGACTAATGCCGGAGTTCCTCAGGGGTCTGTTCTCTCTAAAACTCTCTTCCTACTGCATATCAATGATCTGCTGGTGCCCGGTATCTATGGGTATGCAGATGTTAGCACAGTTGTAGAGAGATACCTGCCTAGTGCTCGGGCTAGTAAGGAGCTAATCCAGTCCGAACGAGAGGCTATGGTGGAGCGTACGAATGTCTCACTTCAGGCAGTCTCCAAGTGGGGTGAAGCCAATCTGGTGGGATTCAACGCCGCCAAAACACAAGCGTGTCTGTTCACCGCCAAAAAGAGCCCGTTCACCTTGGCTCCTACTTTTCAGAATGTATCCCTGGAGTGCACCGACCGCCTTCAGCTTTTGGGAGTAGAAATCTCTTCAGACCTAAACTTTGGGCGGTTCATTGAGTCCAAAGCCAAGGTGGCTGCTAGGAAACTCGGCGTTCTCGCAAAGGTCCGCCGGTACTTCACATCAGAACAGCTTCTGATGCTATATAAGGCACAGGTTCGTTCGTGTGTGGAGTACTGCAGCCATATATGGGCTGGTGCTGCGAAATGCCATCTAGCGGCTTTGGACTCGGTGGAAAGGCGAGCGAAGAGGCTAATTGGTGATCCAGATTTGGTTAAATCCAATCTTCAAAGCCTTGAGCACAGGCGTAAAGTAGCCAGCCTTTCGGTGTTTTACAGGTTGCATTTTGGAGAGTGTGCGCAGGAACTGCATAACTTGATCCCGCCATCCCTTTTTTACCATCGGACGACCCGACGTACGGCGAGTATCCATCCATACGTTGTTGAAACTTCTACGGTCCGGACTAAGCGTTTTGCCTCGTCGTTTATACCGCGAACATCGAAGGATTGGAACAATTTGCCTGCGGCGGTCTTCCCGTCCGATTATAATCTGAATGTCTTCAAGGCAAGAGTGAATAGGCTCATAAACTAGTGCGCCTTACCATCAGAGATTGCATCGCTGCTTACCATCAGGTGGGATCGCAGTCAAGCACTAGTTTATATCAAGTAAAAAAAAAAAAAAAAGTCGCAGGTTGGAAGTGGATCCGATGCAGCAATCACTGTACCGATAATCGCGTCAGCGAAAGGCTTAATAGCCAAGAGCCTCAACTGACACCTTAAGAGGCTCACATTAGGCCGCTGGATCAAGTGCTTGATTTAGAAAGCGGCACTTCTGGACACGACTCTTATTGTTAGGAGGATCCTCTCTCTAGAGCACTGACCGCCGGTAGCTTCTGGACTCAGATCCCAATGCCGGTGGGGTACTAGTTTTATATTGTTAAGTAGTAGTAGTACTAGTATTTACCTGGAAATATTTGATGTAAGTTTTATTAAATAAACGGAATAATTTATTTGCAATACATTAAATTTTATTGACAAATCCAGCATGTAATTGCAATAATAACATAATTATATATACTAAAAGCCGTGAAAAATGTCGGTATCATTTTTTCGTAGTCTGTAATTATATGTTCATTACAGAAAGCGGCAATACTCATAGTCACAGGAAACAGAAATACTTATGTTAACTGATTCGATTTATTACTTACTAGCAGCACCCTGCGGTTTTACCCGTTCCCGTAGGAATAGGGGTATAAAATATAGCCTTTATTACTTTGGGTGAAGTTTATAAATTACAAAAATATATTATTATTATTAATATTTATTCAAAAAGACAACTTTCGGTCCACAGGTGTAAGTAGCACTTAATACTATGTTAGTTAATTTAATAAATATGACATATACCAAAATTATAAATTGCAAACAAAATAATTATACACACATAAATACAAATCTTGCCTCGTTATAATATTAGCGTAGATGAATGATATCTAATGCTTGATAAAACGAAAAGATTAGTGATAAATAATCATGACTCTCACTACTTTTTGATATGTTTCAGATAATTCTACTTTGTCAAAAAATTGTTATTGACATAAACCTTAGCAGAAGACCTAAAAGTTTATGTTAGTGTGTATGTGCCAAAAACAAAAGGCGCAATCGAAATAATTAAAACTGTACTCATAATTTGGTATTCAAAAACATTTTTGTTCACATAATTGGACAAAATGTAGGGAAAATTGTTTTTCTATTTTTGATTTCAGTTGTCTTTTCAATTTGTGCTAAGATTACATTTAATATTAGGTTTAATGACCCATATTTTCCACGGGCTTATTGATGGAAATTCAGGTTTTCAGAACCTACGTAAAATCAGGTCTTAATGTTTCTACACGAATTTATTTTGTTTGTCATTATTTTCAAATGTCCTAGTACAAGTACGACAAATCTGACCATAGAACAGCGAAGTGCATATAAAAACACGTATGGTCAGAAGGTCGACCAGCACAAAGCCGTCGTTATGTGACTATAGCTTCATCGATTTGTTCTAATGAGCTAATGTCATGGCACTGTGATTGTAATTATTATGCTGTCTGTACGTGTTATATTATGTATTTGCCGGCAAATAAACGCCATTATTAATGACGCCATGTTGTTTTTTCAAGTGAATCTCCTGAGCTGTGTAAATCATTCAGCTGAAATTCATATTCAAATGCAAAAGAAGGTAACTCTGTTATGTTTACCATCCTGTTGAACCAATTGCGATAAATTTTGTGTTAAAGATATATTGAATCTTTGAGAAAGACATGTGGTGTTTTTTATTCCGTCTAGTTATTTATTAATAAATTAATGATGATGTGTCAAAGCACTCAAATAAATACTGCTTAGTTGTAAAAACCTGAAACACATAATGCATCATATTTAGTTTAACTATGTCTAAGCCCAACCCATAACTAAAATTGAATACAGTACGTAATAATTCAAAACTAGTAAAGGCAGGAGGAACTTCATAAAATAACAGATATATCGAAGCCTTTAATACTTACTTACGAGTACAAGCAGAGTTCTAAGGACATCAAAGAGGAGCGGCTCATTAAATGCTTAGTGATGAGTTAAGACCTGCAAATACCTATTACGTCGGTTTGCAGTGTCATGGTTTTTAATTAAGTATTTACGTATAATAGCCGTTGTATCATCACTAATGTATACTCCGGAAGGATTGACAGACAAAGGCGTAACTAAGTAAACTCACATTTCATCAGTACTACATAATTATCAATGTGCTATTACTTTTTAATTTGGAAAACGTTATTGAATTTGAAGAAACAAGAGTGTGAGTATGATACTCCCATTAACTTCATTATATTCCACCCAAAAAACTTTTAACAAAAAAATACAACCGACTTCTAAACAAAAAAATAACTAAAATTATAAAATAACTTTGATTTTAGAAGTCGTTGTTTTTGGTTCTTGCTTCGTGTTAAACAATACGTTGCGAGTGTGTTCTCTCTCTTTCGAATCTTTTGCAATCATTTACTGAAGACTTCCGTTTCCTATCTCCGTTCTTCATCAGATCTGCACCAAACTAGAAAGGGACCACCTCGAAATACTAAGATACTCTTCCAAACCATCGTAAACAATTTATTTTTATTTTTACGTCTACAAGTGAGAATGAGAAAATCATCAATGAAGTCGAAACCACACATTATTATCTAGTTCTCACTCAAATTTAAATGGGACCACATGAGAAGAACCAGCTTTCGAATATAAAAATTATCATCAAAATCGGTACACCCTGTAAAAGCTTATGAGGTAACATACAAATAATCGACTTCAACGCATCCTCCTTTTTTTGAAGTCTGGAAGTATCGACTTCCAAACAAAAAAAGAATCATCAAAATCGGTTGACATTGGTGAAAATATTGCTGAACAAATGTACAAAAACAAAAAAACTGGCGAATTGAGAACCTCCTCCTTTTTTTATACTAGCTTAAGATCTGAATACTTTTTTCAGCTGAACATAGTTTCTTAATGGAGGTTAAATATTTTACCATGCGAGAATACATTTCTCGTAATAAAATTATTTATATAACTGTGGAAATGTAACAGTAATGATACTTATTTAAATACATTTTTATTTACCACAATTATGGATAAAGTTTACTCGAATATATATTTAGTAATTGCCTCATATTTTAAATGTCATGGCAGTTTTTCAGTTGAATCAGTTCTGTTATAGCATTGAATACATAATTTTAATTTGAGATTTGATAAAAAAGCCTTCGGGCATTTTCGTCGAAAAAAAAGACTCGTTCAAGTAAGTACACGTTACACACGTTCGTAACCTGACCAGAGCAATAAAATTAAAGATTGTAAAATTCCATAGTAAAATTAGAAAAACTTAAATTAATTTTCAGCTTTCTAATTTAAAGGCCAACAGCTTTTAATTTGTATTTCCTTATTCAACCAATATAAAGATACAGTACTAATTAAATAAATCAAACCCTAATAATGAAGATTTTGAAAACGCGATGACTTTTCTGCACGCGGTATGTGACGTCACTGATGTGACGTAAGAGAGGCGTGACTTTAAAACCTAGACCTTTGAAATCAAGATCTGCGGGACGTGATAAACCCATTGATTCACCAAGCATGCGTTATGTGATCTTGGAACACTTCGACACTTTATTTCTATTTACATATGTATGTGAGTGCCAGCACTAGACTCTTTCAAGGTGTATCAAAAATAACGTTAAGCCTAAAAAGGGGTGATTGTACAGTTACCGGCACGTAAGTTGGCAAAGATTTTCGTAATGGGGGAAGTTCGCGCACGCATAATTTCACACAATTTTACATGCGCGAACTACGAAAATCTTTGCCAACTTGCGTGCCGGTAACTATACTCATCGTTGGAAAATGTTTTACTATTCGGAACAACCACGGGAACAACCCTCAAATCGCTCAAATAAAATTAGCTGCTCAGTACATTTTCTCGATTTATGCAAATATACATACATAGGTAGGTAAATGTATGGGGCACTTGATTTTTTCTGGCGACTTCAGTGTTGTTCTCATCTTAAAAGTTGCTCATAATAATTACTACAATGACCCCACGTCACTAAACTTGTAAAAGCGATTTTGGAATTAATTTACAGATTGTACAGGTACAACACTTTAAAACGGTGTTATAAGTTACTAGCAGCCCCCCGCGGTTTCACCTGCGTAGTTTCCGTTCCCGCGGGAATATGGGGATAAAATAAAGCCTATGTCACCCGAGGATAGTGTAGCTTCCCAACAATGAAATATTTTTTCACATCGGTTCTGTAGTTTCGGAGCCTATTCAATACAAACAAATAATCAAATCTTTCCTCTTTATAATATTATTAGAGACTAGCTTCTGCCAGCGACTTCGTCCGTGTGGAATAGTTACTTTACCCCCGATTTTGAAACTCTCAGCCCGATCGGTTTAAAATTGACAAAGTTTCATACAAATAATCAGAAAGCGCCGAACTGCTAAGCTATCGGGAGTTACACGTGTTATTGTGAGTCAACCATAAAATATAGACATATGCTGTTTGGGACATTTTTTAGATAATTTTATGTAAAACATTTCCGTAATACATGATTTCTATGTAACTTTAACCATTAAGGCTACACACGCGACGGAAGCTTAAAAAATGGAGTAACTTCTCCCGTTTTCCCAACATTTTCCTTCACTGCTCTGCTCCTATTGATTGTAGCGTGATGAAAAGTATACTATAACCTGCCCAGGAGTATGAAGAATAATTGCACCAAGTTTCGTTAAAATCCGTCGAGTAGTTTTTGTTTCTATAAAGAACATACAGACAGACAGACAGACAGACAGACAAAAATTTTACTGATTGCATTTTTGGCACCAGTATCGATCACTAATCACCCCTTGATAGTTATTTTGAAAATATATTCCTTGTACAGAATTGACCTCTCTACAGATTTATTATAAGTATAGATAATTTCTTAAATAAAAACTAATTTTATATTTATACATGAAATACGAGTGTATAAACAATTTAAACAAAAAAAAATCAATTTAATTTGGTAATAGACAATCAGCTACTTATTTGAATCCTTGAATTATAGTAGAAATATAACAGTTCAATCAACTTTGAAGTTAGTTTTGTGATGGTTTATGCAAAAGATGTGCAACTCATGAACTTTTGTAAAAGATGAACGGTTCTGATAACACAATGAGGTCGCATTCCTATGTTGTTATTTGGTAGATGCTTATTTAAAATTTAATCTTAATAACAGGTAATAAATAAGTGAGTAGAAATGCCAGTGTTGTTATTTCTATGGATGGTTGATTGCAACAATCGTAGGGAAATTAATTAAACAGAGTGAATCATTTGTACTATCGTATTTTTGAAGCAACCGCAGCAGTATCATTTGTATTATCTAAAAAAGGGAAAGGAAAAGATCCATTCCCTGTTTTGGTACCCTTGATTTATTATTGTATCAGTTTGTGCAAGTTAACTACAATTAATAAGCAACCACCAATTTATTAACCTTTTAATAATTCTCATCAAAATAGAATAAAAAATCCAGTCCCAATTCGCTAGCTTCAATAATTTACAAAATAATTAAAACCACAAAAGACATCCAACCATTAATCGTATTCCTAACACTATTTACTTTATCCAATTTATTCTGAAGCGTTAAAGTACCATGATTTAATTTGCATGCAACCTTCACGGCACCACATAATAAATGGAATTATTAAATGATTTATGTTCGGTAGCCCTGCTCACGCGCAGCGGCGCGGCGCGGCGCGGGCGCAGGATAACGGTCTAATTGAAGACTCGTCTGCCGTCGATCACGGCTCACGGCCAATCTGAACACGACTGACGATCCGGTGATCTTGTTCTTGGTGGGTAAGATGCTGCGTTTTTAAATCCATATCTGTCTATACTAATATTATAAAGAGCAAAGATTTGTAATTTTGTATGTAACGAATAAACTCAAAATCTACTGGACCGATTTCAAAAATTTTTTCACCATTAGAAAGCTACATTCACCTTGAGTAACATAGGCTATATTTTATCCCTGTATTCCCACCGGAACGGGAACTACGCGGGTGAAACCACGGTGCGCTGCTAGTTTATTCAATAAAGTACATTTAGTAAAGATCCACGTAGTCGGGAGCGAGCCCATTGAACAAGAGATCGGACTGCTACTGATAAAAACCAATAACACTTTTCCCAATCCCGGTATATATGCATGTATAAGAGTTCAATCTTCGAGTTACTAAACCAAAACGGAAATAGCAGTTGATTGGTAAAATCTGGAAGAAGCAATAATAAAAAAATAAAGTAAAAAAAAACGCTTTAATAGCAATCAAACTAAAAATTACAAAATATTTTTTGAGTATAAGAGAATTTGTGTTACTGCAATATAAAATGCAAAAATTAATTATTATAATTAATTTTGAATAAGAATAACAAAAAATAAAATACTGCAAAAAAGCATTTATAAAGTGAAAGATAAAATTTTTCAAGTGAAAATAGATATTAGCAAAACTTTTTTGGGGTTATTACGGTGAGTTAGATATCTGAGGATCTAGCACGAATGTTTTGACTTATATGTACATAATAACGTAATAGTATCTTTAACATAAGTACATTTTGAACATAAAACTACATCCCCATAGAATTTTTCTTTAATTTTATGCGACATACATATGTATTTTGTACTATACACAAATTCGTATATGGTATCTAATTCAAATAAATATTATGTGCGAAACGAGTATTATATATAGTTATAGGAAAATTTTAAAATACCGAATATATATATTATCTTAAATCCGTGCTAGATCCTCTACTTATTTAGCTAAAGAATATTATAATTAAAGAATTTGGGTGACGGAAGGTGCTCTAAGAAATGGATATTGAATTACTTTGTGTCATTGGTAGCTAAAATGCATAAAAAATGTTTTATGTAACACAAAACTCAGAGTTACGATACATCGTAAAGTAACATTTTAGCAGCCGTGCGCTTTAAAATTCGCCTCGTACCCCGCGCTCGTGATAGCATTTTTATTGATGCACACCTGCATGTTTGGCAACTCACATCGCATTGGAACCTACTTGACACATTTGTCTAGACAGATTCGGCTTTTTAGCCCCACTAACATGCAAAATCACTCTAAAATGTCTTACGTATTATTGAAATATACAACATTTCGAAATAATAATGCACTGTTAGCTAGTTAACGGAACGATTTTAAAGGTTCTTATTAAATACTAGTTCCAGAACAACTTTACTAATCGAATGATTATCTCCTAAACTGTAGCTATGTAATAAAGTTTTATAAAATATTAAGTCTTAGAGCAGACAGCACATAATGTTACTAACATATTCTGTTTAATTTATTAGATATCTGTGTTCTCTCAAGACACTATTGAAATAATGATAACATTAATCATTTATAAGGTTTTATATTTCATTTAATGGAAACTACCTTACAGTAATATGAAATTGACATTTCTGTCCGTTTAAAATTTAACTACCTGAGTTAGAAGCACTTAGCCACTTCTCTTTTCAAACAATCGTGAGTAATTTATTTGTCATAGCCTAAAAAACTTTAATTCATCGGCTGAAAAAACCCTGACCCGGATTTGGACTCATATCTTTACTAAAAATAAACTTATTATTACTATTTTTTTCTCTCTTTTTCTCCATATTGTGTTGGCTTTTATTGATAAAATTGTTTATTTAAATTTAAATGGCAACTACACATACATTTAAAAGATATCCTTATCCACATCCTATTATTGTATTTAAAAAACCCTATTCATGAATATGTCGTTAATGAATAGGTACAATCGTGTAAATTAATACTCAGAACGCATGTTATTTAGTTTTTATTTTTTTATGAAACTTTAGTTTTTAATGTGAGGGAAATCCATATGTACCTATCTAGGATGTAAAACATAAGATTTCAATTAATGCATGGCTATTAATAATTAACTAATTACTCCACCGACATACAGGGCTTTATACTCAGAGGTATTAATGCGAGTTTATAAACGAACTCAATCACGTTAGAGTAAACGTTTACTTCCCTATGTCAATTTTGATATGATACCCCCAAAATTTCGAAAACGCTCAATAAGCGAGAAAATAACTAACAACGCGTTGTGGCTTCCAACAAACGGCCACGACACAAAATTCACGTAATGACAAAATGGCCTCAAAGCGTTGTGGTAAAAAATAAATGCCATGGCGCGTTCTGAGTCTTAAACTGATGCAAACGAATTGCGAAAAAAAAAAAAATTTTGTGGGAACTTAGGGCACCCCGATACTGATAAGTTAGGTTCCATTGGGATGGCATTCGAGTAGTATGACGGGAGCTAAGTTCGCTCGTTTCGCTCGCTCACTCTAGCTCACAACCATTCATGTTAAGTTTGTTTAAACCCAGCAGACAGAAATAGTTTCTTCGTAGTTAGGTTTGAGGTGACCAATACCACAGTATTACAATATCAATACTATCTATAATAGCCATGTCTATACAACATCTTTATACTTTGAATTGTTTTTATAGTTTCCTTTTTGTTTCTTTGCATTGTCCTCACATATAGAAGCGACCAAGGATGTTACCAAGGTTATGTAATACAGAACATGATTTAAAAGAGTGTCCGTGGAGTTTCTTGCACGTTCTTCTCCATAGAGATCTACGCTTTGGAACGTGCAGATAGCTTCACCACTTTCGACTTGACAATTCAAAAGTGCCTGTAAAAGGTTTAATTGAAATAAATGCTTTGAATCTTGAACATGCTTATTTTTGCGATGTGGTTGGATTGGAGTGAAGTTGTTGAAGTTAGGGCTCAGAACGCGTTGTGGCACTTCTGGATTTCAGCAACGCGTTATGGGTATTTTTTGGCTAATATGATAATGATGATGATGAATTGAAAACCCACTCTAAGGTCCTTATACAAACTAGGGTTGTAGATTTTTTCACCGGGCCAAGAGTCACCGGGGCCCTAGAACGCAAAGGCGCAAAGGGCACTAGAAGGATCACGGGTGAATTTTAGTCAGTAAGAGTCTGACACTCCCTGGAGAAGTTATTTGATGATTTCCCATCCAGAAAAAAAGGTCCTTATACAAAGTTACACATGGTTGAAAACATAATTTTTATCCATAACTAGCTGACCCGCGCAACTTCGTCTGCGTCACATTTTTCATTAATACTCGGCTCCTCTTAGTCGTAGCGTGATTATACTTATGGCCTTCCTCGATAAATATGATATCTAACACTGAAAGATTTTTTTAAATCGGACCAGTAGTTCCTAAGATTAGCGCGTTCAAGCAAACAAACAAACTCTTAAGCTTTATACGTATATTAGTACTCGTATAGACGAAACAATGTTTTTGGGAGACCTAAAATTTTGGTTGTGCGGATCTTATTTAATTCAAAATAATAAATTAAAATAATGTTCAACTATACTTTCTGCTATTCACTCGAATAATGACCAATTACGCTAATCTATTTTCTTCATTTCATTTGGCACCAACTATACTTCAATTATTTTGAAATAGCAGCGCCCCGCGGTTTCACCCGCATATTTCCCGTTGGTTCCTGTGGGAATATGAGGATAAAATATAGCCTGTCATCCGGGAATAGTGTAGTTTCCCAATAGTGACAGAATTTTTCAAATCCGTTCAGTAGTTTGGAGGCCTATTCAATACGAACAAACAATCAAATCTTTCCTCTTTACAATGTTAGTATAGAAAACTACGTATGTATGTATTTTTAAAATATTAAGCACGCTTATTCCGAGAAGAGTCATTAAGAACCACGTCCGTTCACATTAAGAGTGACAATGAATGTGATTGAAGTCGGCGCGTTTTTTTAATTTTTATTTTTTGGGATGGCTAACGATTAAACACAACGGGCCGTGCAGCAGAAATCGTAATATTTTAATTTCGCCATAATTTTAAAACCAAACGTCCAATTTTAATCAAATATTCTACATAAACTGTACTTAGTGATGAAATAATTTATTTTGATAAGGATTAATAGCATGTGTAATGTACACTAGGATCCAGAGGTTGAAATTAGGAAAGAGTAACACTAAATTACACTGATATCGGCTCGTAGTAAGCGTGCACGTCTTCTCTCTCCGGCGGTCGGTTGACAACTGTCTCGTCTGTGGTAGGCTATGCCCCCACCCGACCCCGTGTCACCGCGCGTACGTTACTCGAGACGACAGACCCGCTGTCTATATGCTACAGCATGAGTAAAATAAATGCGTTTAAATGTAATCCAAAAAAAAATTCAAGATAAAAAAATAAAAAATGGTTGTTGTGCCTCACTCGACATAGATAAGTATAGTGTGTCGCGGACTTTTTTACAATTAATTAGAACATTTTAAGGTTCTATCTTTTATAGTTTAGGAAGTGTGCGCAAAATAAGTAACTTTTCTGGTAGATTTTTTACACCTTGTATCCGAAAATCCCAAAAATGTTACGGAACCCTATTTTTTCCAAAATAAAATTTAGCCTATGTTACTCGTGTATAATGTAACTTTCGAATGGTCAAAGAATTTTTAAAATCGGTCCAGTAGTTTTTGAGCCTGTTCATTACAACCAAACAAACAAAGTTTTCTTCTTTATAATATTAGTGTCGCAGGTGAAATGTAGCTTTCTATTGTTGAAATAATTTTTAAAATAGAAAACTTAAAGCTAAAATACTTCTTAGCTGTATCCCGGGGTTTCACCTGCCTGTGCCATTTATTCTTTCTGGATCAGTGTTCTTTCTTTCGTCTCCTAAGGATCATAGCTTGATGTTAAAAAAATATGGTTCTGGTATCCTGGTACTTTGTAAGTCTTCACTCACAATTCCAGCCCAGAAATGCTACGACAGTTTATGGTCTGCTGATACACGTGAATCCTTACTTCTCAAATTTTCAGTCCAAAAAAAACACCTGAAATACTAAAATTTCTAGTGTGAGTTTACCGGCCTTCTTGTCTTCGGTCCGCAGCACTGAAAAGTTAACCTATAGAATTTTAGCTCCATCTCTGGTTAACTTTGAAGTGCCATGTTTGACCGAAGCAGTGAATGCTTGGAAAATGGCTTGCCGGAATACGGCTTTGCCCGATAACCCATCTTCCCAGAGGCAGTGGGATGAGCCGCTTTGCATGTTGGTGCGGAATAATCTCTTAAATACGTCAACCAACACTGCTGAGCGTGCCCGCCTGCTGGCTGTGTGTGGATGGGAGTCGGGCCTTTGGCTACAGGCACTTCCGTCACCCAACATAGGTACTATGCTGAGTGACACCACCTTCCGGATCGCTACATGTCTGCGTCTGGGTGCTCCTAGCGGAGCTTCACATCGCTGCCAATGTGGTGAAGCAGTTGACTCCCTCGGACACCATGGCCTGTCCTGCATTAGAAGTGCGGGTCGGATAGCTCGGCACGCCAGCATGAATGACATCATCAGGCGGGCTCTTGTCACCGCCGGGATGCCAGCTGTATTAGAACCAATTGGTTTGGCGCGAGACGATGGGAAGAGGCCAGATGGGATGACCATAATGCCTTGGAAGGTGGGTAGGCCTTTGGTGTGGGATGCAACATGTGTCCTTGCGCCATCCCATCTTCTTAGCACGGCGGGTTGTGCTGGGGCGGCTGCGGCATGTGCAGAAAATCTCAAACGGCGCAAATACAACAACCTTATTGGGAATTATGTATTTGAGCCGTTTGGGGTTGAAACACTAGGGCCGTGGGGTCCGAGTGCTCATCGACTTTTCCGTGAAATCAGTAAGCAGTTAGTCAACTCTTCACGTGACCAGAGGGCTGGCCTTTTCTTTGGTCAACGAATCAGCATTGCCATTGAACGTGGCAATGCGGCCAGTGTTCTGGGCACTTTTCCCGTTGACAGCGATGTGGACGAATTTTTCGATGCCCTATGAGTCTTTTCTCCGCTTGTACATATATATATATATTCTATATTATATCTTCTTTAGTTGTATTTTGTAAATATATAGTTTTTAATAATAAATATAAGCATCGACTGTACTTTCCTGAAATACTTCGACATTCTTCTTTCTGGTCTTCTAGTACTTTTAAATCTTTAGCGCATGCAATTTTAGCCCCGGAAACTATACCATTTTTAACAAATTAACGGCTAGACTGATCACGTCCCACGGAACGGTATAAAATGTCCTTTATAAGTATATTCTATACCTGCGCCATTTATTCTTTCTGGCTCAGTGTTCTTTCTTTCGTCTCATAAGGATCATAGCTTCATGTTAAATAATTATGGTTCTGGTATCCTGGTACTATGTAAGTCGTCAATCACAATTCCAGCCCCAGAAATGCTTCGACAATATGTTTATGGTCTGCTGGTACACGTGAATCCTTACTTCTCAAATTTTCAGCCCCTGAAACACTTCGACATTCTTCTTTCTGGTCTTCTAGTACTTTTAAATCTTTAGCGCATGCAATTTTAGCCCCGGAAACTACAATTTTTAACAAAAGAACGGATAGACTGATCACGTCCCACGGAAACTATATAAGTATATCCTATGCCCGTGCCATTTATTCTTTCTGGCTCAGTGTTCTTTCTTTCGTCTCCTAAGGATCATAGCTTGATGTTAAAAAAATATGGTTCTGGTATCCTGGTACTTTGTAAGTCTTCAATCACAATTCCAGCCCCAGAAATGCTTCGACATGTTTTAGGAACATACCTACATTATTAAAACAACAGTGAGTGCTTGTAATTTAATATGAACTTTATACAATAGCAATAAAGCTCAAATTGACTCTACGTTTTAGTTAGAAAACGTTTGTATGGGAAAAAGAAAAGGGCTGTTTTAATGATTTTTCCGGCAATTATTCGAATTATTCTCACCGTAGAAACCATTCTTTAACTTCAACGAACATTTAAAAAAAAGAATTGGCCAAATTGGTCCAGGCGTTGTTGAGTTATGTGCTTACCAACACATTTTGCGATTCATTTTTATATTATAGATCAACAAGCATCTACATCATGCTACTCTTTCGAATTGAGGATTTTTGGAATTAAACTAGTAAACGATGTTGCCTAAGCTCCATGAATCCCTTAATACGGTCTTATTCTTACTTTGTAACACAAGGAACTACGTTTCATGAATTAACTATCTTAATTTAATAAAATGCAAAACATGAAGCATTTGAATCAACGACGTATCATTACGTCCCGAAATGGCAAACTCAAATGTATCTTGTTTCTCAAATATGGTGTCATCTGACAGGTAAATTATCTTGTAAATAATAGTTCTACAAGTAATTTATGAAAGTGGAGGAGGAAATTCAATATGGAAAACTAAACCGTCAACGGCTTCAATCCAGGCATTTGCAAAGAAAACGAATGGTAACTAAATGTCTTCAGGAGATTTAGAGATAGAGAGAGCGTGTCATTAAATCCACAAATTTTTTTTAACTATCTTTATCCTGCAACTTCATCAGCGTGGGTTTCAGATCAGGATAAGTATTCAAAGTGTTTATCCAAATATACATCCATCAATATTTCCATTCAACCTTACAAGCTTAATAATATTAGTTATAGTACGTGGTGTAGGCTTAGGGCAGGATAAAGGTTGATAACGAAAGCCAAAAGTACAGTTATCTGCAGTTATTTTAATGATGATATTCCGTTCCGTACAAGTACATCACCCAAAAGACAACATAGCAACATTGAACCGAAAATACAGCAACAAATAAACAGAGCTGCTTGAAATAGTTTCGACACATCAAAGGCCGCATTTCCTAACAGCTACTAGTTTTAGTTGAGTTATTGACTCTGAACGATCAGCCGGACCGTCGTATGTCATAAGTCTATTATAGTCAGTCGTCGGAAGCACTGGGAAGCAGTCTTTAAAAGTCAAGGCCGACACGGCTTATATCAGACCAATGTTAACTTGTGTTATTTAAATATCAGCACTGCAATAAGTATGTAGCGACGAATTGGTCTGTCCCCTTTCGAAACTTCATATTTTTTCCGTGAAGGACAGTTGTTTGTAATAGGGAAGTTTATGAGTTTGTTGGTGACTGGACATTGTACATGCACTTGTTATCTATTTGTAATATTATTTTACCTCCTCTATCGACATCAGAGAAAACTACTCACTGGCAATGGGGTTCCTATTCTGTACGTGTCTGGGCCTATGACCAACGCAAAATTAGAACATATATAGCTTGGAATATTACGTTTAGGGTGTTGATCCCAACATTCTAATAATATGATCGTATCAATGTCTCAAGATTACGGATATGTCAGTTCTGTTAGATTCTCATCCGCATTTCGAGCTGTCATTGTTCACAACCTTGGTTGTTATTTGATGCTCGTTACCATAGTACTTCAACCATCAGTATACTGCGAACACATTCCTAATTATTAATATCGCTTTAATTATGAACTTGTGACAATGCATTTATATACGTTGCGTTAAATGGCCGTGAATTTAGATTCAGAAACATGGCGCGGATATTTTGGATTATCAAAATAAAAGCAAGCACTAGGAGTCATTGCGCAGTTAAGCTGCTGATCCAAACCTTTACGATACTCACAAAGTATTTACCATGATTGTAGGTATTAGTACTGCTACTAGTACCGGTCCTAATTTCTATTGCTCTGTAAAATTGCATGTTTACACATCGTGATACTAAAGTTCAAATTCGATCTAGTAACCACCGCCATTATTGGCGAAATTATGAGTTTCGAAATTCTGAAATATGATTTCAAAAGCGTATCTAATGTCGCATTTAAGCCACCACCTACCTATTAAATTTAGGATTATAGTTTTTAATCTGATAACATGCAATCGATGACTGGTCTACCGCAGTGTTGCTAATGCTTTCAATTTAATGACTTCTAGTAATTGGCAGAAATTTGTTGTTGTAACAAAAAAAAACTAAGATCTATTAGTATCGACTTGCAAACGAAAGTAGCTTGACATTGAGCTTGCATCCATGTTAGAAGCTCTACACCTGTCCAACTTAATGCGATCTAATAAATTATATTGCGTATGAAGTCCTTAGTCTCATCTCTATCTCTATAATTGTTATATTATTATTACACGACTGCCAAAAAAAGGAGTGTTATGTTTTTAGGGTTCATGTATGTACATATGTAAGTATACATGTTTGTGAGTTTCTTTATTCCACCACAGATTCTAAATGGCTTAACTGATATCAATATATGTGGTATCGATGTTAGAAGCGTTGAGTTATCCCGGGTAACTTAGACTAGAGAAAAATTTGAAAAATACAAAGGCCATGGTTCATAAATAAAAAAAAAAAAATTTTGTTTTCATGAAAATCACGACTATCTACTTGTTCGCGATGATCCGTCTCAACTACATAGTTAAAGGTAGTTATAGGTAGTTATAGTTGGTACTTAGTTTGTTATAGTAAAATAAAACGCATTCGTTACAGTCGTTTGCTCTCAAGAGGCATTATAAGCCCTTGGAGCCTTTATTTTCGTAAATATATAGAATATAGTTAGGTAAGGCGTCCTATCCCTTACACATAGACAGTAAACACACGGTAACCAAGGTATATAAGGTAACAAGGCATTTTACACACATAGACAGACATACATAGGTAATAGAAAGGGCTTGGTAATTTGAAACCTACAATACTTAGGTCAAAGGTAGTCGCATAGCTAAGCGACACTGACTAATCACAGAGCAGGTAGGGTGCTGGTACGTGATTGGTCAATAGTATTTTGGTATTAGCCCTGGTGAAGGTATACAGAAAATGACACATTTTTACAACTACCCTCTTCCCTTCCCGAAATAGAAAGTCTAGATTCTAGACTTCTAAATGTCTGCATTAGAACCGCCTTAGAAAGCCCTTTCAGGGGATATATAGATGTCTATGGTATATAAAGGCATAAAGCCGTAATTAAGGTTTTAATAAAACTGTTTATTTTTATCCCTGCGAGATATATACGCTTGTAAAGTTGCAACCCTTCAAGTGACAGGGTTGAAACTTATATAGTTTTGTAGAGGGTTGTCGTATCTATAGATATACATATAGCTGTATAGCCCTCCTAGCATAGTTTTACGGTAAATTCGCCCCAAATAGGCAATAGCTTCGTGTCTATAATAGTTTTGTATAGTTTTCGGCATCCCACCCCTAAATGGAGAGGGATGAAGGGGTGAATTTATCTCCGCTGCATGGAGCATACCAAGGGCTATCCATAGAGGTACGACAACCCCTACTCACATAGACCTAAGCCTAGATATAGTATAAAGTCTAGGATAAACATAGTGAAAATTACTGTTAATAAAGTTCATCACACGCGGCGATTTTATGGGTGTCGATACGGTATAGTTGCGCCGTAAGAGAAACATAGTGATTTTATCGAGTTTGTAGTCATTAGCAAGATATTTTGAAACTTTAACTAAATGTAGAATCATATAGTCGCGAATTTCACCCTTCAAATCGCTAAGTGCATAGTCAGCAAGTTAAATAGTGTTTTTATTGGTAAGCCCTCAATACCTACCCCTATATCTTGTGTCAATAACGGCAAGTACAGCAAGTAAACAACAAAGGGTTGCAACCTCATGTGTTCGTAGCTCATAGACGGAGCGTCAGCGCGTCTGGATCATCTATACCGAGGTGGGTTGTCACCCTACAGTCCACTTTGAAGAATAGGATAACCTACCCCGGCCACTACAATCCAGTCGATCACGCCCGTTCCGTACACTACTTATACTATCATTGTCTCAAGCTTGCTTAGCACATAGCAAAAAGGTATGAAATAAAAAAAAATAAAGAAAGGGCTGATATGATAATCTTTTCATTGGGGGGGACAGTTCCTTTGAATAGTTCTTTACAGAACCCCCGTATAACTTTTATACACGACGTCTACATGTATTTTAATAGACTCTCTTTTCTTATATTGTATTCTTTTTTTTTATAGATGGAGAATCATCAATTAATTGTCTTCTTGGGATATCGGCGGAGTGGAAAGGAGTGTCAGACTTACTGAATAAAACCCATCAGTGTGCCTCTTAATGCCCTTTGCGTTCCAGGGCCGCGGTTCTGCAATTTCACATTTTCACAGGTATGCTGAAAGAGATTTCTTTAGAAATAAGCATCGCCTTTGTACCTATTTTTCTGTGTTCTCTTCAAATCTATTTTTTAAATGTGTGTACATAAACTGTTAAATAATCTTCATATAAGTTTCAGTTATATTTCCAATCCTCCTGCAATCATATTTTAGGCAGTAGTGGATCGCCTTAACTTTAGGAAGTGGCCTATGCCTTCAGTTTCCAACTTGGGTATAAAAATAGTCGTTGCTTTTGTCATCTCAAGTATTTCTAGTTTGATATTTCGAAGGTTTTTGCAAAAAATACGCATAGGTAGATGAATAGTGTACTGCCACCTTTTGGAAGTTCGATTAAAAGTTATGTTTATCATTATCTAAACAAGACTTTTTTTAGTCACTGGAAAAAAGCTTATCTATTTCTGAATGCCATTTCTTTATTATTTTTATACCGGAAAATGCAAAGTTCATGCAGGATTGGCCACAAGTTCACACTTGGTACCCCGCAGTGTGGTTCCCGCATACGCGTAGAAAACTCTTAAAAACTAGAGAAGAACATAAAAACAATGGATAACTACAACAATCTCTTTACCACGTTAACGAAAAGAGTTAGCGCACTAAATAAAAGGCCAATTCTCGACTCTGTCAAAACAAACGGCAAGTTAAGCCTTACCAAAATTGGAACAAAGTATACTAGCAACATCCGTTCTATAACAATGAATCATTTTCTTAAAACAAGGGCCGCTGTGCCTTCACCGGGAAATAATGCCTTCAAATCTCCGACAAACAATAATTGGTAGAGGAACGTTTGATCGATCGGTATCATCGTAATTGGCTCCGTAAACTTGGGCTGCACAGTAATTACCTACCTTCGTACTATCTGTGTTATCTTAGGAACTTTATACAGTGGATGCGGCACGATAGATCAGATGGTAAAACAGTATTAGCCTGAGGCGTTTTGTTGAATACAGTTGCTAAATTGAAAAGGTACGCTGCTTACTGTTTTATTGTGTTGTGAGAAAAGGTCTTCTCCACCTTTGGTAAAAATTATACTACTTCTGTTTGATGTTAAGTCAGTTTATTCGACTTAGCCAGTTCCTTCCACTTCTCAATAAGCTCGGACAAGCTATAATGATGATTGATCACGCGAAAGTATAAGAAATGTATTTTGAGACAGTAAATAATTATGTAAGAGATTTAGACTGATCACCTTAAAAGGAGACTGCATCCAAAGTCAATTTTCATGAAGACATTTAAAGAAATGAGTTAGCGTAGGTTTGTAGGCATAATAGTAAGTAGGTACAGTTTTGGTTTGTTACGAGCCCAGATCAGACAAACTCTGATCTGAGGTTACGAGGTACTGTTTTTATGTGCTCTCCAATGACTCCAGCTCGCTGAATATAGCATCAACTACCCAAGATACTTTAAAGGAATGTCCGACAAGGAAGTGAGAGAGAGAGAGAGGAAGCGTCTCATGTTACGTACGTTTGATTAGCTTATAATGTTACCTTTGGGACAGGCGATGGACGCCGGAGACAAATAACAGGTATCTGCCCTCATGGCAAGTATCATACTAGTATTATGAAAGTCAGCGAAATGATGATCCGAAATTAATATCGGATCATCATTTACGTTATTATTTTGTTGTGTTTACTTTAGTTTATAAACCTTATTTTTTCATTATTTACTTTCAACTGGTAAATCCGATTTAGCTTTAACTTGGCACAATGCAATAATATAGTACCTTACTATGGAGTTGGTCTGATGATGGCGCCGGAAGGTGGCCATAGCAACTCCCTACTCATACAAGTTAGCACCACGATGACTGGGCTCATTAAATATGTGCGTATATGTATTGATGAGTGATACAGCATAAGTGATCCCTCACATTGGGCCTCATCAGATGGCTTAAAGTCACCCAAAGGGCAATAGAAAGGGCAATGCTCGGAGTTTCCTTGCGTGATCGAATCAGGAATGGTGATATCCGCAAGAGAACCAAGATTAACGTCATAGCCAAAAAGTGGACGTTGCTCGCAGAACACATGGTCGATAGGGCCGAAAAGTTCTGGAGTGGCGACAGCGTACCGGAAGACGTAGCGTTGGAAGGTCTCCCACAAGGTGGAAGGATGGCCTGGTGAGGGCTGCAGGTAGCCGATGGATGCGAGACGCACAGGACTGGTTATTGTGGCGACACTTGGGGTAGGCCTATGTCCAGCAGTGGACGTCTTTCGGCTGATATGATGGTGATGACAGCATAGGTCCTTTGTTCATTAAAAGCTTGTTTTAAAAAGAGTTCACTTTAACATATTAATAAAAATCCATGATAAAATCTAAGAAAGAGGCATAAACAGACATAGAACAAACACTTATAGCATGAGTTTTGGCGTAAAATTATTGCACTACTACAAACAATAAAATAATAAATCATTGACCACAGTCCACGTTCGTAATAAACCAATCCAATCAACATTATAATTAGCCTTTCGGGTGAGTCCACCGTCTGTAGTTTTCAGGTCAAACAGCTCGAAGCTCGCTAATTCCCACGAAAATTTCTCGATAACGTAAGCAAACATCTCGATAAATTTTGCAACAAATAAACTAAAACTATCGCAACATCCATCCATACTAATGTTTTTAATGAGAAAGTAAATCAGTCCGTTTGTTACGTTTAGTTTTTCAGTTTTAACTGTTTACGTTAGTGCTATCTTTTGGATGCGCCAACACCGGGATCAAAAATATCCTTTGATTCAGGACATGACATGATCTACCACCATTTGCAAGGTTTCGTCCAAATCTTTAAGACGCGAAGAGTTGACTAACAAACAAAAATTCACTTTTTCATTTATAATGTCAGTAAGAATTCAAGACTCTTCAACTCTGTATTTTTGTTTGCTAACTTTTCACGGCTTTATTGCTGAACTTGTTCGTGAAAAAACTTGGTTCACGGGTGGACCATACCAGGATCAGGACTTACAATATTTTTATGCCAATAATACTTTTTTCAGATGATAAAATAATTCCATGTAGGTGAAGCTGCGGGCAGAAGCTAGTTCAAACACAAATCGGTAGCGGTTCAGCGATGGAATTCAATCGAAACGCAATCGGACAAGCAAGTTGCATCGATATAGTAAATTTGTTATGACTAATCGATTAGATGCCGATATTGCACTCGAATCAATGGATGTCATAGCAATACTTTTAAAAGGTCTAACGTTTCTCATAGTTTTTAATGTGACCCAGAAAATAATGTGAGATTGACTGGTCGAATTTAATCTGTATAACATTGTGATGTAATTTTTTGGCTGACTATACAAGTTGTAAAAAAATAAAGCAAAATAAAAAAGGGGTAATTTTACCTGCTCATCGTTATGAACAACTTTTACTATGAGACAAACATCCATATCTATATTTTACACAGCAATGCCAATTTGTGTATACTAATATTATGAGAAAAAATATTTTTGTTTGTTTGTTTGTACCGAATAAGCTCCGAAACTACTGGACTGATTTTAGCCATTTTTTCATCGATAGAAAGCTTCTTTATCAGCAACAGAGGCTATATTTTACCCCAGTATTTCCACGGGAACCGGAACTACGCGGGTAAAACCGTGGGGCGCTGCTAGTATTTAATAAATGTATAGGGTAATATTCTATTACCCCATACATTTATTATCACACACAGCTAACCACCACGCGGGCCCAGTGCGGGTGGGTAAATGTCACATGTTTTCGAACTTTTGGTTCTAGGACATGCCGGTTTCCCCACGATGTATTCATTCACCGTTTTGAGAGCAGTGGTGATGAAATTACACAAAGTAATGCGCCTGGCTGGGTTTGAACCTGCGACCTACAATTCGTAAGAAGGGGCCGTTACCATTTGGTCACCACTGCTAACAAAAAAGACTAAAACACACAATAATACTTAATTACGCCACCTCACGGAGACACCTGGCAACAGTACAAGCACTGCGCACAGGTGCCCAATAAGGTGGGCCTAAGTTTTACTAGCAACAACACATAACTGGATAACTAACTTTTACTATACAACCCAATACATAACTGGATAACACGAAATATCTTAGCAAGATGGAGGATGGACGAACGTAAAGTGATACAAGATCTACGAATAACATTCGGGACGACACAGAGGAGTCTTGGAACATGGATGGTCGGGCGAAAATTAATAAGAAAAGAACAGCGAAGTAACTTTGGGTCATCAAGGCTATTACAATGTTTTCTTTGGTTAAAACTGGAAAAGTAAGAAGATCTTGGAAGCTGTGCCCCTTACAAGAATTCGAACAACAATCCTTCGATGTCATATAATTGCACACCATTTGTGGGAGTGTTCATGACTTATCGCATTATTAAAATTATGAACAGTTATCAATTGACATGATACCCTTTATTAACAACATTATTTTATTATATGTATTTTATTTATAATTATGAAATAATTTATCGTCGTGTTGTCGATGTACTGCAAATGTAATAGTTGTGATTCAATGCTCGCCTACAGATGTTTATCGCAACTCATTCTCGCATCATTGAGCTTAACAGTCGTGAGCTATTATATTGTATTGATTCGATTATACACTTACTTGCACTAATATATAGTTATAATAATATCTAGACTTATTTTTAATCCACTGCCTCAGAAGGAGATAGATAATGTTTTTTGGTATAGGCACTAATTTAGTTACACACCGCGTTCGTTAGGCAGATGCTACGAATAAGCACGAAGTTAAATCCAAATGCGTATTTTATTCATTAGAATAATAAGTAAAACTAGGGGTGACGTTCGAAGACTTTCATATAAAACAAAGCATATTTTCCGTGTTCATAATTCAAAACACTCTTTATTATTTTGCCAGATACTTTCAAAGTCCTATCGAGAAACTTGTCTGCTAGTGACCCGTAGCCAAAGACCATCTTCACAATAGTAAAATACAATAGTAATGTTATCTGAGGATAAAAAAAAACTCGACCTTAGTTGATTGATATGTAATACTTAGGCATAAGATCCGCCATTGTAACTTTGTGCTTGATATGTTATATAAATAAAGTTTTTATTCCAGAATAGGTTACGATATGTGGAATATACCACGTGTGCTGGAGCGATCTAAACTGTGCCAAACTGTGTGTAAAATACTGTAATTTTGTACAAACTTGGCATGTTTTGTGTTGTAACTGGTTTTTTCCATACAAAAATAATAATTCTGATTAATTAAGGAAACTGTATGGCCAGTCATTGATAGACATTAATTTACGAAACCGCTAATTCATTAAAACTGCCTACAAATCATTTTAATCACATCATTACCAGAACATCTTCCGAAACCGTGATATTTTGTAATATGCAAGATGGTAAACAACTGTTAATTATGAAGGAAATTCTGCTAAAATTATTTTTACAAGGCTATGTATGGCTAGACATTTTCGTGAAATTCGTATATTTCAGTAATTTGTAATTTTAAGTAAGTCGTTTTACACAAGATACAAAAAGTGCCTACATTGTAAAAAAGAATAGAAATCAATAACGCGACATAATCCTTCATTTTCTCCGGCTTTTCTGATTCTTGAATCGTTAGGCCGAACTCATTGAACTTCATTGATTTGGTGGTTTTCTGGTAATCGCTACGGTTGATTCTGGCTCTCAGGAATTGCAGTGGTTAGGGATTGCTGTGGTGGACTTTTCATAAATGGAATAGAGTAAGAACAAATAAATGTAATTTTGGTGTAATGCATACACCATACATGCCATACAGTCTTATTAAATAGCTCCCTTATCTTTCATACCATTCGCCATACATTCCATCCATATTTTATTAAGCCCCTTTTTATTATAATGCACGCCATTGTACGCTTATAAAACTGAAGATGACTTTGTGATCGAATACCGGATCTAAATACAGATAGTCACGATGTGATCTTGAATACTGAATTCTTAACATTACACGTGTTCATAGTTTCATACCGCTCTTCCTATTATAATAAATTACTATTAAAATGCACACATAATTTAATAAATAGATATACTAAATATTTATTTGGTAGATTCCAGAATGCATAATAGGCGTATTTTGAATGCAAAACATGTGTGTTCACTTTGTTTTAAAATAGTTTGGACGTTTTTTTAATTTAATTTATTGCTATGATTACGAAATCATTGTTTTATTAATCTGTTTCTAGTGTTGTGGGAAAAATGTAAATATTGATATTTATTTTTGAACAAAGAAGTGACTTATTAATTTGACATTATTTTAAACTGCATAATATTTATATATTGAATGCAAACTAGGCATAATAATTATGTCTGGTATAGATATGTATATATTACTTTGTCACAAAATCGAGTAAGGTTAATAATTTTGTTCCATAATAGCAGAGAGATTAAAATACATTTCATAAACAAAATAATTATTTAAAGACACATATCAAAATTTTCTAGGGATCAAGGACGTGTCAGAGTATCGCCGCAATTGAGGATTATTATTTTTGCGTTTAGTAGATTCTTTTTATTCAATTTCACTATTTGAAAAAATAATGTTCTTTAAATGTTGTCCTGTCTTATAAAAGTGTGTAGTAGCGTTTTTACAAAACCATTCAAATTACTGCATTGGAAATGAAAAAAAAACTGCATCGTTATGCAGTGACGACATTTATTTGACACGGGAAGAGATGATGAGAGCAATCGGAATGTTGCAAGCTGGTTCCAGTTCCAACGTATTGTGGCTGTCACTTGGCACTTTACAGAGCGTCATAAGCCGCTTCAGAACACGTTATCGAATTAGCAGCGTGGCCTAGCGATATGGAGGACGATCTCGAATTGTGCTATGACCGCCATGATGTTGACTACGAGGCTTTATAGCTCTTCAGACTTGCTAATAAGCGTTAAACCATCTGAAATCGTTTATGTGAATCTGAGATAGGGAGCTTTTATGGCCTCGCGCATTATCTACTTTTTTTGTTAGTCTTGTACGAGTGCTATATAAATTTTTATCTTTCTTTCTTTTTCCCAAAGGGCGTCGAAAGTTCCACCTATAGCACCCCGCAATCGTAGGGCTCGTTTACAATAGGCTTGCGAACAAAAAAATTGGGAAGAAAACTGGCGTTGTGTTTGCTTTTCCGATTTATCTCGTTTCGGTATGAGGCCGAATACGAGACGTAATCGAGTTTGGAGGATATCTAGACGTCAAGAACTTTTTAAATTTCGTCAGGAAGTTCAGTCATTTATATGGAACCGTACTGGTTAGGGTCGGTATTTGGATCGGTGGAAGAACCGATCTCAATTGGATCAGGGGCAATCTCAATGCTCAGATTTATGTGGAAACTATTGTTTTAGAGGTGATCATCCCTTTGCGAAACCGGTGATTCGTTTCGATTAATGCACGATAATGCACGTTTACACACGGCTAGAGGCGTAAGACACACTCTTGCCGATGCTCGCATCAACTTTCTGCGTGTCTTGGTCAATCGCCAGACCTCAACTTAATTGAGTACGTATGGGATAAGCTCCAAAGAAGAGCTCTATCGGGTAAGGATGCCGTACATACCCCACAGCAGCTTTTTGACTTGTTAGAAAGAACGTAGGCAACAAAAAAATAGTTCATCAAAACCAGTTTGAGGAATAAACTGATTTTGATGAACTATTTTTAAGCATGCCAAATCGCTGTGATTGCGGGTTGCCAATGGTGTAAGCACAGATTTTTTTTTTCTGTCTTATCAATAGAAATTTAAAAATCCTCAAATCCTTATTTTTAATGTAGACTTATTGTGACTAATTGAATTTATGATTATTTTATTTATGCATTGACTGTAGAAATGACTCCATACTTTGACATTTATAATTTTTGTTTTTATCAATTTTGACATACTTACCGAGTATATAATTTGTGTTTACCTCAAGCATGATTATTATTGAGTTCAGCATGCAACCATATTTGTACGCCTCTTGGCATAACATAGCGAACTATTAATTTAATTTAAGAGCTGTATTTTCTACCTATGTTACACAAATAAAAAAATGATTATGAATATGATTACCTTTTTTGCCATTTAATTGACGACATTAACTTATTTTATTAGAGATTTCCCAAAATTTGCATTTTTAACTTTGACAAAATATAGGGATAAGTTGTTAGCTTGAACATAGGAAGTAAGAAGCCTATTGAAGTTGGCAAATATTATTTTTTTCTGATAAAAATGTTGTGAAAGTTTATATTTTTCTGTATTGTGCGTCAGTCCTGGCGGAATAGATGAGTTTTCTTTCTTTTACTTGATCCCTAGACACTTTTGATGTGTGTATTTTTGAGCGTGTGCTTGTTTTGCACTTGAGTTAGAATTACCCTGTTTGTGTTGAGCTCCACGAAACCCGTGACAAATGAAAGAAACTGAGGGAAGCCTGTGCATTAATGACGTGAGATGAAAACGCCAAAGTGCAATAGCACTGTTTTGTTCAATTAACAAATTATAATTTGTATTCTACACATTTCGTCCATGTTTATCGGGAAATAAAGTTTTTATTATGAATAAATTACGAAGGACTAATAAAACCCGTATCTATATTTAATTTATGTACTTAAAACTAAACCTCAAGTAGGCCAGAACGCCTTATCGTTACTAGCAGGTCGCCTACTAAGACATTTGCCACCGCGTTTGCAAAGGCGCATTAAGTGCTCGCGCTCCAAATCGTAGCGCCTGTTAGTAAATGCTTAACTATTGTTCTCGTACAAATAGATATAGTTTTACTAATGTTCTTTTTATTACTTATATGGTTTTTATAAAAACGATATATTGGCTACACACGAAGTCACCCTAGCGATTATTTTGAAGGAAGTTTCAGATTGCACATTATTTTAATCAGCCAATAGTTGCAATTACGCAATGTTCAATAAAACGGAATATATAAATAAGTAGATAATTATCTATCTTGCTTTTTATTTTTTAGTTCACTTTTTGATATTGCAGGCATGTTTTTTAATTGTTTGTTTTTTATTTCATACCTTTTTTGCTATGTACTAAGCAAGCTTTAAATGATGACAGCATACGTAGTAATTTTCATGAAAACAAGATATTTTAGTTTTTATTTAATTTTCACTAGCCTATGTTACTCCGGATAACTCAACGCTTTTACCGATACCACATACATTGATATCGGTTCAGCCGTTTAGAAGTTATGGTGGATTAAAGAAACTCACAAACATACTCGTACATACATTCATGAACCCTGAAAATATAACACTTTTTTTTTGGGCAGTCGTGTTTTGGACAGTCGTTTAAAAATATCCATATAAGCTTGATGTCTGTCTGTCATGAATAAAATCATAACGAGTCCGAGAACACTCTAATTAAATAATAAAATGAACTTTAATTAAATCTATTAAAATAAATAAAGTTCATATAGGATCTACTCCTCAATCTAGGTACTCGTATGAACTCAAAATAAAAATCAATTGTTAATGGTTAATTGTTATGTAGTTTTTACGTAATTTTTCACATATATTATAATCTAATAAATATTATTCTTTCTTTCTTAAATTATTTCTTAATTATGTAGAAATATTTACAAACCCAGCTCATTCACATTATTGTAATACTTAACATAATATATTTTACCAAAAGGTCTTTGTTTTCACAACTAATATGCTAATCTATAAATAAACATCATTTCCACAATATTAAATTTATTTAAACTCGAATATGGATTTATTTTAATTTAAAATAGTGTGATTTTACTATTCATGTTATTGTGATGGTAAAATATTTGAATTAAAACTAAAATATGAGAGTATCAAGGACAGTGCAATAGTTCCCGTCAACATTTGATAAAAATCCTATTGTCTACATCCATAACAGAATATAAACAAGGCTTAATACTTTTCAACTATGACAACCGTCATTATTATTTTCGGCTATCCACAAAAAAAAACATCACACGTAGGATTATTTTTTTTTTTCATCTAGTCAGATTTGTTTAAGAAACTCAATTGAGTGACATGACACTCCCAACCGCTTTTAGTTTATGGTACATAGTACTCACACATATGCCGTTAATGCATGAAGTTATATAATGCTAATAAGATTGAGTACACTATTTTTTTTTTCAATTCTTACAATCTTCAGCGGGTCCAACAATGTTTTCAAATGCTAGAGGAATAGTTTAGTTTGTGCATGTGCACCCTAAAGGCACCAGCAGGACCAGCCTTTAGCCAAGCATTATTATCTTGATAAATAAATGATAAATGATTTATTTTTTGTAAGTAGGTTGTAAAAAACACTTTTACACGTCAATCTTTTTTTTTTTGGCCGTTATAAAACTAGATGAGGCCGGTGTTTCCTAGCTGACTACCCTGAGAAGAAACACCGAAACAAACTCAGAGGTCAAGGTCTCTTTTGAAGTCCATACAATTGTACTGGTCAAATCATATGAGAACCATGTAGGTTGGTGTCTGAAGTGGTCTTTTGAGGAAAGTACCACACAGATTTGAGTGGACCTGTCCAAACAGTGCAAGCATTTGTCAGTTATCGTGTAGCTCAAACTTAGAACTTTAAGGAGCTCAACGATTTGACGAACAATACCAAAGTAAGGACATTTGGGTAGGCCACCTAAAGAACTCAAACCGCCAGACTAACATGAATGAACCCCTGACGTAGCGATCTAAATGATCCCCATATTCACAATACGTTATATGAAGACCATGCAGATCAGTGTCTGAAGTGGTCTTTTTAAGAAGGAACCACACAGTTTTGAGTGGACCTGTCCAGTCAGTGCAAGCCTTGGTCAGAGTCGATTAGCTCAACTTAGAATCAATAAGGAGCTCAACAACTCGACGAACAATGCCAATGAAAGGACATTTGGGTAGGCCACAAAAATACTCAAACAGCCAGACAACGTTAAAAAAAAATACTTGAAGAGGAAAAAGCTAATAATAACCCATATAGTCCTCACATTCACAATAGGGAATAAAATTTAAATTTAAAAATATAATACTTTACAAAGTAAGTATTCATGTCAAAATGAGATATTGATATAAAATAAAAATAAAAAAAAAATATGATACTTTACAAAGTAAGTATTCATGTCAAAATAAGAAATTGTAATAAAATAAAAAGAATACTTTAAAAAGTAAACATTCATGTCAAAAGTAAATGAAAATGTCAAACTGTATAAATATAAACAAAAAGCGCACAAAAGAGAACAAAACAAAAACATTAAAACATTGGGCCGTGTACAAAACTGAAGCAGCTCAATCCCAAGCCTTCTTGTCCTCAAGATAATCTTTAACTGTATAAAAAGCTTTCTGGCATAGCTTACGTTTTATAAATGAATTGAATTTATTTCTGCTTAGTTCTTGAATAGGGCTAGGAAGTTTATTATAAAAATGTATACATTGACATCGAAACGAACCACCTATTTTTTTGAGCCTGGTTTTAGGAACGACATAATTGTGCTTGTTCCTAGTATTTATGCTATGGATATCACTGTATTTTTTAAACAGATTAATATTTTTATGTGCATACAAGAGGTTTTCATAGATATACTGGGAAGGCACAGTCATAATATTAATCTCTTTAAATTTGTCTCTGAGGGACTGTCTGGGACTTAATTTATAAATTGCACGAATAGCCCTTTTTTGTAAGACAAATATTGTCTGAATATCGGCGGCATTTCCCCACAGCAGAATGCCATATGACATCACACTATGAAAGTAGCTAAAGTAAACTAAGCGGGCTGTCTCTAAATCAGTTAAGCCACGAATTTTCCTAACAGCATATGCTGCAGAACTGAGTTTTTTTGACAGTTTGTCTATATGGGGGCCCCACTGCAGCTTCGCATCTAAAGTAATGCCTAAGAACACTGTGGTATCTTCGGGTTTCAACTCTTCACCCTTTATCGATACAACAGTGTTCACTTGTCGCACATGAGGTAAGGTAAACTTTATACATTTTGTCTTTTTCTCGTTTAGTAAAAGATTATTAGCATTAAACCAGTTAACTACAGTTGCAAGGGCAGAATTTACATCGTCAGTAACTATCTGCTGGCGTTTTAGTTTAAACAAAAGCGACGTGTCGTCTGCAAATAACACTATATCGTGTTTGTCTTTTATGAGGTACGGCAAGTCATTAATATAAATGAGAAACAAGAAGGGACCTAAAATTTAGCCCTGGGGGACCCCCATCCTGATTACAGATCCAGGAGATCTTTTACCGTTGACATCAACTCTCTGAATCCTATCACTCAAGTATGAAGTAAGAAGATCCAGAGAGGCGTTCCTGATTCCGTAATAGTGTAATTTCCTGATCAATGTCTCATGGAGAACGCAATCAAACGCCTTGGACAAATCGCAAAAAAACCCCAAAGCATCGCATTTGTCCTCCCATGCATTATAAATGTGTCCTAGAAGTTCAACACCGGCATCAGTTGTTGAACGACCCCTTGTAAAACCAAACTGCTTATTATGTAAAAGATTATGTTTATTAAAATATCTTTGCAATTGATTTAAAATCAGTTTCTCAAAAATTTTACTAAAAGTAGGTAGCACTGAGATGGGTCTATAATTGGAAGGGTCTGATGTGCTACCTGATTTAAATAAAGGTATTATTTTACTATATTTCATTAGATCAGGAAACTCACCACTGTCTACACAATTATTAAAAATAACAGCTAAAGTAGGAGCTACAATGTGTATAATAGACTTAGCAAGGTCAACAGAATTACCCCACAGATCTGCAGTTTTTTTAACATTCAGTGAATTAAACGTCTTTACAATATCAGTAGAAGTGACATATTGGAATTTAAATTCAGCATCACAAACTGGAACGTTTTCTTTAAGTAAAGCTTCTGCAGCACTGGGTGATGAATCTAGATACTTAGTTGTCGATACGGGAATCTCTGCAAAGAAATCTTCAAATGCCGCGGCGACTTGCGAATCTGATTCAATAATACTGTCATCAATAGCAAGGCTATAATCACTACTTCGATTGACAGACCTTCCTGTTTCGCTATTAATAATATTCCATGTCGTTTTAATCACATTACTACTATTTTTAATTTTTGAACCCAAGTATCTAGACTTGGCTATATAACAAACCTTTTTAAATAATTTAGTATAATTCTTAACATATAAGTTAAACTCTACTGTATTAATATAAGTTCTTTCTTCATACAACTCATAAAGCCGTTCTCTACTCTTATAAATACCAATGGTGGCCCAGTCACTGAAGGTAGTGTTACAGTTAACTGAAATGGTTTTGGGAACAAATGTTGTATCAAACTCTGCGCAATACATTTTGAAAAAATCATTGTAATATTGATTAGGGTCATCATTCGTTGACAAAGTTGGCATTTTATTTAAAAGTTTAGCCTTAAATGTTTCTAAACGAAACTTTGATTTTGGGTTAACAGTGATATCCTTTTTTGTTTTAGTTTTATTTATATTTGGTATAGAGATAAATTGTCCACAGTGATCTGAATCTATTAAATTAATCATTTTTGTATGTGTAGGTACAACATCTGTATAGATATTATCTAGGCAAGTTGCAATAGTGGGGGTTATTCTAGTAGGCTCCATGAAAAGGTTTGCAAGATTGTATGACTGAAACAGACTTATAATTTTCGTACTTAAACTAGAATTTTCTAACAAATTAACATTAAAGTCACCACAGATAATGATAGACTTGCTTGAATTACCAATTTTGTGCAAAACTTCATCCATTACTGTTTCAAAACTATCATACAATCCTGAAGGTGGTCTGTACACACTTAATATAACATACTGCTCCAATTCAACACAGGCTATTTCAATGTAATCCCCCAACTTATTATATGATTGCCTGCATAATGTGCGTTTAGTACAAGATTCAAATTTCCTTACATTCAGTTCATACGATGATGATGTTCATATGGGAAGAATTTTATTGTAACATTTTAAACAATAACCCATGAAAGATGTGGAAGAAAAAAACGTGGGACAAACTTATTGAAGTGAACTGGGCACTACATTAATCCAGACTCTTGGCTGCTACTTAGAAATATTGCCGATGAAAACACCCAATGACACTTTGCCAGACCTATCAATTGCATACAGGAAGTCATACTCAGCAATGGCGCTCGCTTAAGATCGCTAGACTAACTAAACAGATATAAATACGTTTGTACGTATATTATGCATTAATTTGATCATTATAATCTTTAAAGATACTGCACTATCCTCAACAAAGTCTACTAATACTGGCCATGACTAACCTAAGGTCACAAATAAATCTGTGGCACTTTACTTAAAATCTATTCAGGTGATATTATTTCTATATTATAAAATTATTTGGCTGGTATGGTGGCTCAAATTCAAATCTGCCGTAGTCAAACTGGGGATCACCTTTTGAGAAGTCTGAAACAGAAATAAATAATCGTTATTAGTAATTAAATGCAGCAAATTAGTTCAGGATATGGTTTTGACTTCTCATTTAAAATATTGAGTATTAGTGGCACAATTCCTCGATAATAGGCTTGTTTCCACTAAGAATAAATCGGATGGCTTTGAGTTTCTAATGATTAACCATGATAATTAGTAAACAAAAAAACAACTTTTCTATTAATATAACAAAAGATTAAAAATATTTTTGCAAAATAAAATCGACAAAATGAGGCGTTTAATCACGTGACATTAAACACCAATCAGAGAAGAGCATGGAAGCGTGACGTCACACCTCGCGAAACGCTATGTTGTTGCTGCCATTTTCGTATAAAGTGAACAGGTTATTTCGCAAGCTTTCAGCAATTGTTTTTAAATTAATACAGTTCGTTTTGAAAAACGGATAAACTTGGGGTACTACTTTCCTTTGGCTCATTCAAACACTCTGCGATTATTGACATCCTTCGTTCTTTCAACTATGGTAGTTCCTTATTGAATTGCAATGCATTGAATTATTACATTTTATAAAACGAAAATAATATTTTCACTTCAGTAGCTCAAACATGATTTTAGGTTTTGCTGCCTGAATTAGTGGGCTAAATGCGATTTTGCTCACTGAATAACTTTTAAATTATTTTATTTTCAGAAAGCCGATAGGTACTAGCTACGGGAACAGTATTTTAACACCAGAAGAGTAAAAACAACAAGTTATTAATGCAGAATTAAGTATAAAGGTACTACTATTCCTGTTTATTATTTTAACTCGTAAAGTGTTCTCGCTGCTGAAGTGAAAAGTTATGTGCGTTACACTAGAGCAAAGTTTTTTGCATCTCGTGCCTTTGAATCCCTCGCCACACTCAGGATTCAAAATCAGCACTCGCAGCAAAAAACGACTTTACACAAATAACTATTTAACTCAAATAAATCATAAAACCCTATTTAATTATATTCAACTCATAAAATTTTATAGGTTTTGTGTGGTATATTATGGTAGATTTTGCAAAATTCATTTCTTTTACTATACATTTATAAATAGATACATCGAGTTGTGTTTAATACTTACATCAAAATGATCTTCACAGAAATAAATTGTGGAATCAGTTGATAAAGTAAGAGAATCTTCCCACCTTGCCATTTTTAACCACTTTCTTCGTATTTGTTTATTGTTTGGAACATATATGAATAATTTGTTTTGCATTTTTACCGTTGTACTTGTACATTGGGGCACTATACAGTATTTATAATATGAGGAATTCATTATTTATTAAAAAAACACAGCTGACTGTTATAAACAAATATGACTGTTTCGCGAGATGTGACGTCATTAAAGACGCCATGACAGTCTTGGCCTTTTTCACGATCAATTTCAAATTCATTTCAAAAGTCTCAAAATACTAATGTAAAAGACCTATTTTTCCTAAAATAATATATTTTTGGGGTGAAATAGATGCTAAGCTATAGTTTTAAACTAATTTCCAAATTTTGTAAACTAGCCAATTATTATAATGGTGTAGGTGGTCAGATCATGACCAATAAATGTACATTGTACATACATCGAATCCGTGATTTCAGAATTCCCCTTTATGTGCTGCCTTTTAGTAAATCTTGAAAGGAAACACAGTAGTTTTTGTCTGAACCAGATTTTTCTGACAGTAGTGTCAGAAAAATCTGGTTTCTAAATTAAGCAAGCAGATTGTCAGAGTTTTACTAAGCAGGAATATATCCCCTCGAAATTCGAATAAGATCCTTGGTAACACTGCAGCTAATTGACCATTGCAGACTTACGTTTACCGTTTTTACTAACTTGACGCAATTCGCATAGAGTATGACTAGGCACGAACAAAACGTATTTTTTATGCCATAACAGACAATAGACTACCGTACAATGCGATTACTAATCGTAGACTGGCACTAATTAGACATAATAGTGTTCTATGCGTTTGTTCGTATCCGGTACTCAGTCTAACACTGATATTTTTTATTCGATATGTTAATACTATGGTTATGTCAACAAAAGAATAAAATCAAAGTGATCTATGATTTTTATCGATGACAATGAGCCATTGAAACATCATTAATGATTTAATTAGAATGTTGAATGAGATATTAGCAAAACGTGTGAAGGTTGATTATATTACGCTCAATATCCTCAATTTTACTATCAAATGTTCAGTCACAAACTGGGTAGACCTAGGAAAACTTTCTTATCAAAGGATTTGCTTGTATCCACTAACGTTATAATTCGAATTTTTTTGTGTTTCACGTCACGTGAATACTAGGTTTTTTTGACAAAAAATCTAGTTGAATCCTCATGCATTTGAAAAACGTGTTTTTTTTTTCATATACTCGTATCAATCAATTAAGGCCTTTACTCTGCAGTGGGACCACACAGGCTAATAATAATAAAAATAATGGGAATGATTCCATCAGTATTTCCCTCCCCGACTTTTTCCTAAAGAGCCAGCCCGCGCCGCTGAGCCATTAGCGTTAAATCCCCTAAATAATAATAACCAGACCCAGCCTGCCCCTTGCTGCTCCTCCTCAATGACCCCGTTAAGCCGAGGCCCATATCCCACTGGGGATGCCCTTAGCGAAGCGGTCACTTAGCTTTTAGTAGTTTTTAGCCCTGGCTGGGGGCCTTAAATTCATTTGAGGCCACCACAGGATTGCCCGGTTAAGCAGTAACCAGCCTTAGTGTGCTGAACTGCGAGTGGTCACGTCAAAAAAAAAACCATAAGTATTAAAAAAAAATCATTCTAAACCTCCTAAAATTGATGATGCATCAACGATATACTTACAAAATGGTTCAGCCGAAGGATATATCTGCTGTGGGTAGTATTCAGGCACTTCCACGGGTACAGGGATTCGTTTCGGGTAGTAAACTGGCTGGATTTGCTGAGGAGGCGGCGCCGGGGCTGAATGCAGGTTCGGCCCAGTCTTAGACACCACCGCGTTGAAGCCGTGCACGGGATCCGCTGTGTAGTCCACTGTACGGATGGAACCATCTGGCTCTACGAGGGAATATTGTCCTGAAAAGTTGTATTAAAACCTGTTAGATTTTTGATCCCACTATAGTCTACTGAAAGTGTAAATGTGGAACAGCATGAGTTCATTAGAGGAAAATATTTGATTAATAAATATATCCAGGAAGCTAACTGTTATTTGTCATATTATAATATAATAATTAGAAAAGAAAACACTGGGATTAACAATCGCCTAGTTTTCATATTTAATCAAAATTCAGTTGATTTTCTCATAAACTTACAAGTTATTCTAACAAATAGTGTAAATACATTAGTGTCACATGTTGTATAGTAAACAAAATGATTATCTAAATTGAAAACTTGCTAGTAATATAAAAGAAAACTGGCTCGCTAATAACTAGGCAGACAACAGTGTTGCTCATTAAAAAAAAACCGCTCAAAGTGGCACCAAAGAGCCATTCATATGTCAGTTATCAAAATAAATCACTATATCATCAACGAAAGCGTAAGCTATACGCCAATTATATCAATTACAGTATAATACATTGACTCATATCAACACAGGTCAGTGACCTCAAACAAAGATGCGAATTTGGAAATCGCTTGAGAAAAGCCCGTTTTTCACCCGTTTTTACATACTTCACAAGCGTTTGAATGTGGCAACTTATCGTTAATAGCGGCATAGATTTAAGAACAATGCATCATGGAGATAATAATGTCTATCAGCTGTTATTTGTAGGTGCATTGTATGAACACACTAGACAGGTAACAGCAGAAGGTCGGCTTCATACAAAGCGTAAAAAAAAACAACAAAGGCGCTTTATGGTGAGTGCCAGCTAACGCGATTGCGTCTTTATTATTTACTAGTCAACTGTCATGACTGCTCCGCTCCTATAGGTCTTAGCGTGATGATATATAGCCTATAGACTTCCTCAATGAACAACAAACTCTTCAGCTTTATATACATATATATTAGCATAGATTTGTTTTGCAAGTCAAATTCAAAACACAATTTTTAATAAAAGCTGTAGTTGTTCATTGAAAAAGGTAAATCGTATCTCTTCTATTATCTTATGGATAATAACAGACAATTACAAAGTCTTTTCAAACAGTATTTTGTTTATGCAAGGACGATACAGGACAAATAGTCCTTTCCAAATTATATTTTCGTAGGATCTCGAACAAAAACCCTGTGTATGTGTTTTTTTTAATTGGTAAAACTTGTTGACCATACGATAGGTGTGTCCACGGATGCAGGATGGCTTTGTGTACCGAAAAAAATATTCCTTCTCTATTATTCTGACGAATAACATAATCGATGTGTCATGCATGGTAGCGGTACGTCTACCAAAAAGGAATTGGCACAATGGACACTTGTGTAGGGATAATGTTGATATTTTATTGATATTAATTTGTGCTTCCAACATGATAACGTTGACAGTGATAAAAGTTTATGTCTTCCGGGTTTATTCTATTATTGTACCTATTGTTTATTCAGCGATCAATTCCTACATGTTTGGCACAATGACAACGTGAAGCAAGGACACGTGGTAAGAGACAAGCATGGTCTAAACAGATGAACTGCAGACCAACTGCACGTCCGCCGTAAAGTTTGAAATTTGGATGCAGTTAGCATAACTTCATCCAAATTGCCAACTGACTGCGCAGTCCGCTTTGGTTTGCGCTCCGGTGTGCAGTATATGCAGTTCCGTTGACCCTTAAAAAGGAGAATTTTGTACGGGTTTGTTGTCTAGACAAAAACATTTACACACTAGAATGTTGTTGCAGAATTTCGAAATAAGTTATCTAGATCATCTAATTTCAATGACAATATCTGTTATTAAGTTAAAACAAAAGCAAAAGAAACATTTCTTATACGAGTAGTTCGTTCAGATATTTCTGTTTTATTCGATGATGTTTTCTTAAGTACCTTGTTGGTTCTGGATGCGACTACCGGTTTGGGTACCATTTTATTAAGTTTTTCTATCTGGAAGTATCAGGCCGGATTCTGGCTTCGTGCTCAATTGACAGCAGTAAAGTCACCCACTATTAAACTGGTAAAATATAGGTGACCTATACTCATATTTTACCTCTGCCTAACCCTTCTGTGAGTACAGGCGTTATGCTATATATTATGTTCTCATTAAAGTAGTGTAATGTTTTGTTTTATAGAAATATGTATGACTAGCTGCTGCCCGCAGCTTCGCCCGCGTGAATGTCGGAAATTATCCCAAGGGAACATAAACTCGGGATAAAAAATATTCTATGTTACTTCTAGTACCTCCCAGATTATGTGTACAAAGTTTCATGATGATTCGTCAAGCAGTTTTTGCGTGAAAGCGTAACAAACATCCACGCTTTCACATTTATAATATTAGTAAGGATAGTCTGTAAGGTAGGTTATGGGTCTTTGTTACCCGAAATAAAAGATATGTTATTATCATTATTAAATGTAAGGTCCTCACCTTTTACTACGTCTCCATCTCTGGTCTCGTGCTGTGACTTCACATCGCCAGTTGTATGATCTGCTACACCGTAGTTGAAAGCGTATTTTGGCGTGTCCTGAAGAAAAAATATAAAAACCATTAATTAGGTATGTATAACGATCAAGAAACCTACAGCAATAACTGAGACATCTTGACATTCAAAACTATATGGGATTATACAGGGACACCCTATATGATGGCCTTTTCATAATTTAGTAGTAGGTCTTAACTAAAGCTTAATTTAGAACAGATTCCAATTTCATTTAATTGAAAACAATCGGTATATAAACTATGTGAAGATTTTTTACAAAGAAAGCCCATATTTGTAACCAAGATATTTAGCTTTTCTTCAAAATCCCACATAAATTTGGTTTATTTTAAGCGTTTTATACTTCTGAATTATTTTAAGGTTGTCACCGTAAAAATCTGTACCCATTTTTTTATGATAAAGTAGCAGTGCCCCGCGGTTTCACCCGTATAGTTCCGATTCCCGTGGGAATATGGGAATAAAATATAGCCTTGATATATACTATATTTTCCCGGGGATAGTGTAGCTTTCTAACATAGAAAGAATTATTCAAATCGGTTCAATGGTTTCGGAGCCTATTCAATACAAACAAACAATCAAATCTTTCCTCTTTATAATACTAGTATATGTAGATTCCATATTGAAGGTCACCACCCTCAAAACTATTACAGCCTGAATAAAAGAAATAATAATATAAATTTTAGGTGCAGAAACAAAATTAAACCTTACATAATATCCATAAGCAGGCACCTGTCCCGGCAAAGCAATTCTTGGTGCAGCCAGCGTCACTCCAAAACATATCGCCAAAACGAAGCACAGACAACTACACATACTGCCTAACAAACACACACACTGGGAAGAATACAACCGTCTTGATCAGCGTCTACTCCTTGAATACCACACTGGTGGGTTCACAGGCATTTATATGTGGCCTTATTTGACGCCAGCCTTGGTTCGTTCGTCTAAGTACCAAGCCTTCCGAAAATGAAGTTTCCTTTAGCGTTTTGTCGCAGCTAATTAAGAAAATGTTCGCACGCCACAATAGGTCGCATGTAGATTAGATTGCTCAACTATTTCTGATCCAGATGACGCCTTATTTAGGTTGTTTGTTTATTTTGGTCAGGTAGCTAATAGATTTATAATATGATGCTAAACGTTTTGACCTATGGACCAATGTCCAGAGTTAATTTTTATTTTTAATAGTTAATATTAATTGGCCATTGAGGTTGTTGCGGAATTTATTAGGAACAACCTCAATGGCTAATTATGCCCTGGAACTCAAAGGGGATTTGGAGGAACACGGGTAGGTTTAAGTTAGTAAGAGTCTGACATTCCCTCCCGCTTCGCCCAGAGCGGAAGAAGAATGGTCATTGGGTGATCTTCCATCCAAAACTCAACCGTGAAGGTTAGATACGGTAGGTCAGCTTCCCTGGTCAGTAATATACAATATATACGCTATCTAAAGATAAAGCAAATTCTAGATAAGAAAATTAAATCAAATTATTCCGCAACGTTACAAACGAAATCTTTTGGATGCAGCTTCACTTGCGAAATTATAGATGAATATTATGCGCATACATGTTATTTTCATACAATGCATGTACTTACAGCCTACCTCTTCATGAACTTATTGAGAAATGTTAGTGTTGTCATTTACTCTTTTCATCAGTCACGCAGATTTAAGTAATCAAACAACGGACCTAATTTTTCTAAAGCTATTTCGGCATGAATTGTGCATATGGAGCAATGAGGAACATTTAACCAATAGGGTAGTTGCCTAAAAAAATCTAATTAGTCCGTAAGATTATCGAAAAATATTGGACACGTATTTTTTATTTTTTCACGTAAACAAAAAACGAAGACGATATAGTGCGTCGAAAACTCGTGTGACGTCACTCCGTGCGACGATTTTTACCACGCCCTGATGTCACAAGCCCCCACTCATGATCTTTGAAGCTTTTTATCTTCGTCAGTTTTTAGAGATTTCATAAAGCAAAAAATACGTGTCCAATATTTTTCAATAATCTAACTGACGGACTAAATAGGATCATATTTTTATTCCTCAGGAAACATCCCTATTACGGCGCATTTCTCATAATAAGGATGTTTTCTGAGTAAAAGAAATATGCTCCGACAATCAGATTATCGAAAAATGTTGGATACGTATTTTTTGCTATATCAAAACAATAAAAATTGAAAAAGATAAAAAGCATCAAAGATCAGGAACTGGGGCTTGTGACGTCACGTTTTAGTGAAAATTGTAGCACGTAGTGACGTCACACGAGTTTTCAACACACTGTATCGTCTTAATTTTTTATTTACGTAAAAAAAGAAATAATACGCGTCCAATATTTTTTGGAAATCTGTCTGACAGACTAATTAGATTTTTTTAGTTAACTACCCTATTAATAGAACTATTAATCTGGATGTTGACCCACAGCTGCTTTTTTTAAGCTAAATCCGATAACACTGCTCAACTCATCTCGGGATTTGAACCCAGAATTTTATCGTGAACAGTCTACATACATATATACCTATTAACTACATGCGAAATCAACAATGTGGTAGTTTACATCTACGAACAGAATTAAATTTTGTCGGTACTGAACCTTAATACTAATCCTGTCCCTGAATTAAGTATATACTCACAAGACAAAACCAAAATTATAGAAGCTCCTTATTTGTTTTCAAAATTAGCATGGAAGTTTAGACCACCTGCTACAAGGCTATACAACGATAGCTGTGCAAGAATACATACATACACAGATTATTTAGTTTTCCTATAAAGGTAAGTGAAAGAGAATCGGTACCTAAATATTCTGCATAATCTCGAATACATTGCTAGCTGGGAAAACTTAAACCGTGGGTAAGATCAGGATGTGGCTTCCAGACCAGCATGAGGGAAGTAACCAATGCATAGGAATCGAACAAAGGTGATCAAATGTGGTCAAACATACATTTCAAGATGTTAATGATGATATCGTAGTTATTTATTTATTTAACATACGCACACCAACGACTTGTTTACAGAACATTATTTTATGAAAAAATCTACAAGAGAATCCTGAGTAAACAAGTCACTTACGCCTATAAGTGACTTGTTTACTCAGAATTCTCTTCTCTTCAAGATCTACTACTTTGTGAGTGATGTGCATGCCTATGCACATCACTCTCAAAGTAGTAGATCTTGAAGAAATAACAATTTTTTACGCAGGTGGGATGGTTTTATTCAAAGTTATTTACACATATGAAACGCATCCTAGATGTGTGTAATGTTTGGTATAATTATATTTATTTTTAATAGAACAACAGATTAGGCTTTTGTTATAATTTTCATTTGTAGTAACTATTGTTATAGCATCATATGACATAAGTACGTCCATAAGATAGATTTTATTATTATATAAATTCAGTTGATATAACTTACACTTAAAGTAATGATTTAAAAGTTATAAAGTTCATATTGTATACGATTTTGTAGATTAAAAATGAACAAAAACAAACGCTTAAAACTATGGTCGTTGCCAAGGAAAGTCTACGAGCCGGGTGGGCTTCTGTTTCTACCATCAAAGTCTAAAGAAACCAAACACGAAGTAGATCACGGGAGCTAAATTCGCTTACATTTCTAGCTCACTCTCGCTCCCGTCATCACATTCGAACCTAACTGATCCGTACGCACCCAAATAAAAATCATGTAAATCGTTGTAAAATAGTAAAAGTAAACTTTGTCATTTGAGCATTATAGTTTTTGAAAATGAAGCAAGTATTTTTATATTAATTGAGTGACATCCCATCCAAGAGCTCCTTCCTCCTTCGATGGTGGGCTTCGTTTGTACCCGTTTAGTGGCTATCAAAACTCGCTCCATGTTGCCACTTAAACATTTCTGGCGAAATATGCCCATATTTCTACTATTAAGAAGTCCCTCAATCTTGTTGCCATCGCGGGTATTAACTGAACGAGACTGGCACAAAACGTGAGGATAAGCACAAGAAAAGGAAAAAGGGTCTATACTCAGCGATGGACGATGTCGGACGGGGGATGGTAATGATGACATGGTGTGGCAGGCTTGACCCAACAAAAAACTTTAAATTAATGACCAGATACAGCTCTGCGGAACCCTTCGATGAATGCAATCCCCGTGCTTTATAATGATGTTGTTGGTGGAATAAACTATCTTGCAGTTGCCGCTACTATAAATACTATTAACATAAGTTTCGTAGTAGCCCTCCTGATTAATGTGGGAACTGCGACTATGTCATAACGTTGATTATATTACCGATTATAGGCGTGTACACCTCCAGTAGATAAGAAACTGTGTACGCGCACCTAGTAGCTCGTACAATTGAGGCCTGTAACTAAATCTTGGTTATTGATCTCGTGTGAAACTGTTTGATGATCTATGTCTTCAGAGTTTGTGGTAACTAGTTAATAGACCTTTATAGAGCATTTCGTAGATTAGAATTTATTGGCTTTGATACTGTTTCGTGAGAACACGTTTGATACTTGATACCTGTTGTTATCAAAATGGTAGTTGATAACAACAGGTCCAATGCTGGACAAGGGCCAAGCATCTGTACAGCAGTAGACGTTTTGGTGTTAATAGTCTCTTTATAAACTTTTCGATAGGAATAAACAAAAACCAAAATGGCAGTTTCAGAAAGCAGTTCGTCTTATCTCAAATGTCCAATTGCTCGATAAAACCAGGTTAGCGGTTTTTGACATCCAGGTTAACTTAATCTATCTTTCTCTAGCCCTTAAATTGATGAATTGACTTATTTTAAATAGGTAGGCAAACAAGTATAAAAAAACAGCTGTTCCATACTTGTAGGAATGTCAGGATGTGAATAAAGCTAAGACTCTTCTACGTACAACACATATTTACATACAAGCATTGCTTCTCTACAGCACACCGAAACGAATTGCTTAAACCCAAACAAAGAATGAAAGACTATGACCAATCTCTTCCATTGTTAGTACTTGGTCTACCTTCACCGTCCACTCTCCAAAAGTTGACGTTTCCTTATCAGAACAATAGATTGGTCCTCTCAGCAGACGAACCTTCGCATTTGATTCGCTATTCGATCAATGAAACTTAACAAACAAAGTTCGTCACCCCTGTCTGTGGATCTTTCACGCTTTTTCTCTGTTTACTGTTGTTGACTGAGATCGATGAGTTATATAGGTACTCTTTCTTGAACCCCAATTTATATTGATTCTTTGGGAATTATTTATAGAGTGTCACTTTGAGCATTGGGCAGTCTTACCGGTAGAACTGAGTTATCAAATTATTGTGCCATTCAATGATAAATGATATTTATTTTTTATGTAGGTTGTAAATAACACTTTTACACGTCAATCTTTTTGGTCGTTATAAACTAGATGAGGCCTAAGGATGAGGGGATGATGAGGGATTATAATGGCTTAGTATGAAAAGTTCATGAAAAGGGTATGACATTGTGAGAGAGTGATGAATATAAATGTAAATTGATGGAGAGGCCAGAGAAGAGTAGGGCAGATCGTATGAGCAATGATACTAACGAAATGGCGGTGAATGTACCGGTGTTTGTCGATTCACAAAGGAAAATGGCAGAAACCAAACGTGGAAAGAGGCGGGTTTATGATCATAGTATTAAGGAGTCTTGAATTATCCAGCCCACTAATGGATTAATGCTTCATGAATACAAAGAAGACTTCAACTTTACTAATACCTAGCTCAAAACAATTAATTAAGGAAAGAGAAATAATAAACAAAAAAACAATGTTGCTTAACTAAACGTCTCTGCTAATAGATGAGCCATTGAACGTTTGATTATACTCACGATAACAAAATGGCGGATTAGCATAATGCCCGTTTGTTTCGTGTTCTCAACTGGCTTATAACAAAGGGCTAATGAAGTAATTACAAACACCTGAATTTCGACAAAGATGTAGATATAAACCGCGAATAAATCCACTATATAATTCGGTTTTCAAAGATTTACTTATTAAAAAACATTCTAGGTGTTTTTTGATAAATTATACTATAATAGGATGGCTTCATTAGTCTCCTACGCATGTCCAACATATAAATGTGTACAAGTTTTTTAAAAAGTCGCAAGTATAAATACCATTACTATTTATTTAAACTTGCGACTCAGATCAGATTCTAAATTATAATTCCCTAAAGACAGTTAAGAACCTGGTTAAACAGTGTTTAAATTAATCAAAAGTATGATATGGATCGTTTTTTTATTAAAAAAAAAAACGATCCATTCCATACCTGTGTGTGTGCTAAGACTCAAGAAAGATGAAAAACAGCACAATGATCCTTCAAACTGCTTCAAACATAAGAAGGATACCTACTCAATAGTTTTGAACGCCCTCGTACAAAATTATTCAATAATTTTATTCTGGCGCAAAATCATAATCAATTTGTAAATTAACCTCCCAGAAACAGGATTCTGCATCAAACAGTTCATCAAGGTAGATTTCTGAAAGTTACTTTAATAACGACTGTTCTATATGTCATTGTGTCAAGAAAATACATAAATCAAAATTAGTGTTGTGCTTGTGCTGTGCCCTCATCCAAGTTCCACCCGCGACGGCAACAATGTCGCCTGCCCATATCTCAAAAATAAATAACTGATACAAATGATTAAAACAGAGCTACGTGCTGTGAATAGTCAACAATATTTCTTAGAGGCACGTTTTATAATGCGTGAAAAACTAACGTTCAATCGTCCATGGGGACAGAACCATGGGCGCCATTGTTATCACAAACGTCTTGATATCCCATTGTTTCTATTCACACAGACAAACGATTTATCCTTACATATTCTGCATATGTATCATAGCATTGTGATAAAGACCTTCAGATTTTTCTCACACAGTGGTATGGTATTTATTGCAATATTGAATTGGAAGTAATTATTTAATTTAAGGTACTTAATTGCTGTTGCGGAATTTGTTCGAAAGAGTCACCGCGGCCCTGGAACGTAAAGGGCACTAGAAGGACCACTGGTGGGCTTTAGTTAGTAAGAGTCTGACACTCCCTTCCGCTCCGCCCGGAGCGGGAGAAGTCATTTCATGATTTCTCACCCAGGAAAAGGTACTTATTTGCTAGGGCAAGATTGTTTAGAATATATATATGTCATATGATATTACAAATTATTAAGAACATGATTTACTTCACGTGACCCCAAGTCTGCTATTTTTATACATTTTTCATTTCAACACGATCCCATTGTCATTTTGCTGAAAGTTCGTAACCTGCTAAATTCATAATGGTCGATCATTGGTCAGTCAATAGTGTCGTAATACTTTTTGATAACCGAGCTATTAAAAGCAATGACTGCACAATGACGTTCTAATGGTAGCTCACTGATCAAAGGAAGTGTCAAAATTTTAGCAGATTACTGCATACGTCTGTCATTCATTATGTACAAGATTACCTTTTTTTCTTTCTTTTGTATTAGTACCAAACAGAATTGTAGTTTTAGATTACCAAACTCGTCAAAATATTTTTTTTTATGAAATCATTGATTGACCATTCTGGTATTAACAGACAGCTGGTCTTTTCTTCGGCAAAAAATACAGTATTCGTAGTAAACAAGGCAATGCTACCAGTATCTTGGGCTCTTTTCCCACTGACAGCGATGTGGACGAATTTTTTGATACCCAATGAATTCTTTGGTAAAGGTTTAGTATCGTTTGGCAGGATTTGGGGGGGTGAGGGGGAGGGGAGGGGAGAGGGGGGTGACCCTTCCCCCATGGCACCACTCCCGTAAAAAGGCAACGCACCGTTTCCGAGAAAATCGAATTTTAGTAACCTAACCTCAAAACACTTAAAGTGGCTTAAAAAGCGTGTCGGAGCCCCGCTTCGTGGGGCTCAAGGGTTTAAAAAAAAATAACCACGAAGGAGTGGCGGAGTCTGCTCGCTCGCTTCGCTCGCTCACTAGACTCCGCCACTCCTTCTAACCTAACCTGTCCGAGTCGGGGTGCCCCATGTCCCGACCTCGCTTCGGTCGCTCTTGCATCCTAAATTCTCCTTGTAACACTAGTAAACTGCCTTTTGCACATACATACAATTTGGTATAAACACATCACATTAATTAAAGTTATTTATTTTATCCAAAATTTATCACTTTGATTAATTCCTCAAAAGGATCACTTTCATTTGAAAAAGGTCACAATAATACTTCAAAACAAACAGAGAACATTCACGCAACTCGGGAAGAAACAGAACTTAAATGGAATGTTGACAATGACATAGACACATGATTGAAAGTCTTTTTTTACGTTCCGTTTTACCGATTTTGCACGATATTTACACCACAGACACTATATTGTGACAGATTTGGTTGTCAAACACCCATTTTAACGTTCCGTTTTCCGCTTATTCAATTTGAGGTTAGTAACTTATTTTGTTAATTTCTCGATAAATATGCATTACCTTTTAATAAGAGTGTAGCGTTATAATCAGGGACTCCAGCTCTTCCAGATTCAATCGATTTTACACCCCAACTCCTGCCAAACGATTCTTTCCCTGTTCCTCTTATTTACTTTGGACATAATTTATTATCATTGTCGATTATATGTTTCGTTTTTTATTAGTCTTGGTAAATTAACATTATGATGAAAATAAATTAAAATATGTTTTTTTTTACTATTTTGTGTAAGAAATACAAAGGAATTTGAAAAGTAGCATAATAATCCCTTTATTTTTCAGTTTAATTTATTGGTCGATCAAACCCTTTTGAAAAGTTGTAATTATGACGATGCTATATTGATATATTTTGTCCATATATTTTCATTTGGGGTTTGCGTAATGTGTGTTCTAACGATGGCATCGCGTCATTTTAATCTATTGTCTGTAATAAAGGTTTTAATAAAGATACATACGGTGGATTCTGTTTATTATGAATCCGCTTATATTGACCAACCGCTTAATAATAATTATTAAGTAATACAGTGCGAAGTTTGAGTTTCATATAAAATTCTTTACAAAAAGTTCGCATTAATGACTTCGCTTATCTATAGTTAATAGTGAATCAGTGTTATTCATAAAAACTTAGAAGAAGTTTATAAGCTGGTTTTAAAGAAAATGTTGAAAAACATTACTTATAAATATCCAAAAGCACTAAAATGCTCGTAAGTATGTAATACAAAAATTATACAAGAAAGTCCTTCCTTCTACTATCCATTATTAGAGTAGTAATATTATACAAAACAACTGATTGTTGATTGCCGTTACGAATAATTTGAAGTTGTTTTAAAACGAACAAACGACGGTTACTAAAAAAATGTTGTAAAAACCTACTTTTATGAAAAGGTGTGCTGGTACGCAGAAAGTAATCAGTATCAGTAGTGGCTATAGACTCCTTTGGACATATTATAAGCAGTCCTTTTTTTTTTGGATGGGAAACCGTCAAATGACTTCGCCCGCTGTGGGCGGAACGGAAGGGAGTGTCAGACTCTCACTGACTAAAACCCACCCGTGATCCTTCTTGTGCCCTTTGTGTTCTAGGGCCACGGTGACTCTTTCGAACAAATTCCTGCCTTTATCCTTTAGATTAAAGAATAAGAGAAAATAAGCCAGCGGCAACTAAGAAATGACGAAGTTTACTGAAGACGCTAGTTCACGAACATGACACTTGTATCAGCGCCATTTAGCTCAACTATTTTGAAGGGCTCTTCTCTTATGTGTAGACTTAGGAAAATGACGTACATATCAGGGATCAGAAATGGTCGCTCTGTTACACTCAATAACCAAAAAACAATGGAAGTATTTTATCTTCTAAACATGCTTTGTATGACAACCGCTTAGGTACTATGACGTGTTTGTTAATTCTCTTCGTTGTTATAATCAGATTCCACTGAATAATGTAGAATAACAACAACTGTATTAAAAATTCGTCGCTTTATTTGACAAAATTGCTAATTATAAAAACAATAACATTATAGAGAAAACAAGTAATCATATAACAAACAAAGAGATTCCTATAACTTTTTATAAAATATAACGTTAACCTATAATATTCAGGTACTTCTTGTGGAAACATTTAACAATAACAATAAATAAATGAAAGGTCAAATTAATTGGAGATCGAGAGTTTTGACTTGTTCCTTCCATACAACAACAAATTTACAAGTATTTCTCGCTAATAATACTTATATTATAAAACAAGCACTTAAAACTAATGTAGCGTAATAAAAACATCGAAAATTGGCATCGAAATTGGGTTAAGAATATTCTATTCTATTCTATTCTATTGGCCTCAATTGAACTCGCAATCAATTTTTGTATCCGAAATTATTCAATGTTACTCCAATATGAACTTCAAATGTGTATTCTAACTCCCAAAATATAAAAGTGAAATTGACTGCATGTATAAAGAAAACTTTAGTAAAATACTTTTCTCATTTTTGTCAGTCTTTCACATGAATGAGGAAAATACTTTTCTTATTTTTGCAAAAAAGAGAAAATAATACTTTTGAATTGGTGAAATTCTAACAAACAAGCTTTGCTCTTTACTTAGACCAGCCATTGTAAAAATCTTCCTTTTTTGTATGTTCTGGGCTACAGAAAGTTTCAATTATAACTGCAGTTGGTTCTCCATCTTCATCATTGACTTAATGATGGAGATGTGCAGCCTCGTGAGGTGACAGGGGTGCAGTCTTGTGAACCACTGCGTTGAAACCGTTGTGCTTGTCTGCAGTGTAGTCGACTGTGCGGATGGAGCCGTCGGGTTCAACCACCGTGTATTGACCTGGAAAGGAAAGTTACTTATGGTCAGCCTTTGTTAGATCTTAAACCGGACGCATTTAACGGGTATCTACATCTTTCTGCATCGTTTCCACTTAAATGGATTATTTTAATATGAATTGAAGTAAATAACAAGTACAGTACAGTAAGTAACATTTATTTTACTGAGCATCCGTGCTTTATGCAACTTCCTAAGTGTAAATAGCCATATTTTTGGGAGTTCACACTTTATAATTAAAAAGTTCTTGTAATTAAAATAAATGCTTCGAGTTTGTATTTGAGTATGAAGATGAGAACGTTGTTGATTAGTGGAATTGATGTACTGATTGCTTTTTTTTGTATTATGGTAGAAATGATTGTTGTTCTTCATATAAAAGCCTTCATATTATAATAATTTCCCCAGAGGATTTAGGCCCGTTGCCATATACAAACTTAATTATTAAAAAACTATGAATTATTTTACCTTTGACGACGTCTCCATCGCGACTCTCATGGTGGGTCTTAATGTCACCGCTATGGAAGTCATTCACGCCATATTTGAAGACGTATTTCGGATACGCCTGAAAAAATAAAAATATTGAAGATCAACAAACACAATTTACACCAACTAGATGCACATAATATACGTTTGATTCGGACCATATAGACAGGTTAAAAGCAAACTGCAGTTGCTTGAAATAAAAGTATTTATGCAATGTCAAAAAACCTAAGTAATAGAGGTTACACTTTCACACCGAAATCACTAGACAAATAAGGTTATAGGCTACTTTTTTTGCGAAATCTTGAACACGAACGAAGCCAAAGCTCCATTATCCATAATGCACATTGCGCACGAATTGGGGAAAAAAATTAAGTGTTACCAAATAACGTGGATACATAACTACTAAACTAAACTAACGCGAATAAAACTTATCAAAATAAGTCAATAAAACGTGTCTCACGATGAAAAATGCAGGTCAAATCAGTTTCCTCTAAACGCAGGTTTAGTTCTTTACTCTGATTTTTGCTGTTATCGTGTTGAGTATAAGTAGAGAAGTATGTCAGTATCCCGCGAAATGTAAACCCCTGCTTGCTCATTTTTTAGGATACCATGGACACAAATATAAATTGGCATGTTTGTTAGGAATATTTGTAGAGATTGAGTTTTACACGTAGGTCAGAAAATAAAACATTCTAATCTATGCAAATACCCTATTTTTTTGAAGAATGTGATTTTGTACTTAAAGATAGAATTACTGCTTTCTTTTCTTAAAGTCACTTAATTTCTCAATTCAATAATCAACTGAAATTGAACATTATTTGTTTGCACAAGTTATCAATATGTATCAGTTTTTTACGATAGCGATTCAAGCAAAATGTAACTTAATTAAATTGAGTTTTTATGCAAGGTTTAGCTAATTTGACTGGCCTTTTTTATGGATGGGAAATCATCAAATGACTTCTTCCGCTCTGGACGGAGCGGAAGGGAGTATCAGACTCTTACTGACTTAAACCCATCCTTGTTCCTCCTGCGTTCCAGGGTCGCGGTGACTGGTTCAACCAAAGTCCACAACCCTGGCAGGCACTGGCTCAAGCGAGCCCCGTCTTCTATACTGACATCCCTTTGAGACGCGCGTAGAATACAACGCGTTTCGGTCCGGGCCAGTGGCCGTATTACGAAGTGCCAATGCTATCATGATTCGTGTGAGGGAAAGAGATAGTGCTATTCGTCTTGTGTAACTCCGTCTCTCTCTGACACAGAAATCATGATGGATTTAGGACGTCATAATAGGGCTGCTGGTTGTTATCGGATGGCGGACCACCTAGCGTTCGTCGTCCGCAGGTCTGCGCCTACGGTGGCCGGGAAATTTGACTGTGGGTTAACAAATCTACAATATTACATAACGACAATGTCAAATCTAGCCCGTATGCAAATAGTGAACTCGGAGATACTCGGGAAGTGTCGTTCATACGAGGTGCGTGTGGTGAAACCTTTAAACCACGTGCCATTACGCAACCGTTTTATACTATAGCGAATTTAATTTATAAACGGAGAACGATTTTTATATTTAAAGAAGAATTTTATAGCAATAAGCGCTTATTATACAATAGGAAAGTAAGTATATATCTACAACATCATCTGATGGATAATTTAACCAAAACTTGACTTGACCTGGAGGACCAGCAATGGGTCGTAAGATAAGTTAAAAACTGTAAATAACAGCCTGCTATACATGGTAGGTGAAAGCTCAAAATATAAACACAGCACCTATATACCAAAAACCTTTGGAACACTTACTCAGGATTTCCAGTGCACTTGGAGGGTCAAATGAAAAGATTCTAAGATTTATATTTATTTTAAATGCTTTTCCAACATTTTAGTCCCATTAAAAAACTTTGTAAACTCAAATAATGCAAAGGGTATTCTAAAAGTTTTTCACTTCTAACTTGGACCACACTCGGGTGACTCGGGTTACCTGCGCACGCGCACGCAGTTCATCAACAAGCGGAACATCGCAGCGGAAGCGCGATCTCGTCGCAATTCCCGCTCTGTCACAAATGGACACAGACGTAAATACGAATGCTCTTAATTATGTGACTTTTTCACATATACTTCTTAGTTAGAATTACCTTTCAAAGCAGCCATTGTTGCGAGAGGAAGCTTGTTAAAGGAAGTAGCGAGTTAAGATTTTTAGTGCTTGTTTTGTTATTCAACTTTATGGTGCATAGTTAAGTCCATTATTGCCGATGTATGAGTGCATCAGATATGATATAACGTTCATAGAAGTCAGATAAAAGCCAATTAAATAGCGATAAACAATTATTATTTGAATATAGATAGATGGAAATATAATTTTATCGCGACATCCATTTGCATTTCCCGTTAAACATCCGGTTACGCAAGATATTTTCTTTTCTATCTACTTTAGGTTATAATTATATGGTATGGTATAAATGGTGATTCAACTGGTATTATATTTAATAAATTATGCTATTTTAATTACAGTCACGTATATTATTTTTTTACATAATTTAATGCATAAATATATTTTATGATTTGTTTCTAAGTGTCATTAAAAAAATTATATTTTACAATGTTTACAGTGGCCCATAAACAAATGTGTTCCCAATACATAAACTAACTAGTACAACGGTTCTGTGAATGGAAACCATGGGCGTGTCGAAGAAAGTGTATATTGATTTTCCACGTAACTTAACCCATTGGTCTGATTATCATATAACGTTGTATCGATTGCGTACCTAAGGAGGCCGTTGTAAACTTAATCTGGTGAAATACGGTATGAAAGAATCTTGATCAGACTATGTCTCATTTGCAAGAGTGTTCCAAAGGTCTTCATCTGCACTTTTTACGCTCTAAACCAAATGCCAATAAAATATGGCTACGTATTGGGGCCAAAACGGTTATATGTATATGTAGATATATCATTGACACGAAAAAAAAAGAAAATTTTTAGGTACAATCTACAAGATTCAAGAACTACATAGCATATGTAAAGTTCACAGATTCAGACATTGATCCCATCTGTGCGTTGCGTAAGAAAGCAATGGTGGCCGAGTGGTAACAGCCCCGACTTACGAATTGTAGGTCGCGGGTTCAAACCCAGCCAGGAGCATTACTTTGTGTGATTCATTTCATCACCACAGCTCTGACAACGGTGAAGGAAAACATCGCGAGGAAAAATATCCTGGAACCAAAAATTCAAAGACAGTGATATTCACCAACCCACACTGGGCTCGTGTGGTGGATTACGGCCCATTCCCTCTCCTCGAGAGGAGGCCTGTGTCCCAGCAGTGGGAACATTAAAAGGCTGATTCTGCTATTATGCTTATGCTAATGCAAGTACTACTTGATCGTTAGTCTTATGCCTATAACCGGGCACTTTAAGTCAATACCGATTACGATTACTGCCATAAATCGATAAGTTTTACGCAACACTGAACAATGATGTGTTATAACAGACATTACCTCACTCGACTTTTTTCTCATTTACTTTACCCCTATTTGAAGTATCGGGCTAATAATTAAACACTTAGACGTAACGTTATTGCATGCGCACGTGTTAATTTCTTCGTAATACTTAAACATTTTTTTTTTTATGAAGAATCTACATGGCCTTCTAAGGTAATTACTATAACTTAATAGACTTACTAATTCTGTAATAATAGGCCCATTATAACCCAAACGTCAGAGGTTTGTTATCAATAAAAACACAATATTTCTTTTGGAAATGACAACGCTGTTCAGCGTGCCCTGAAACTTGTTTGTTGAATTAATGGAGGGTAGTGAAAATTTCACACCTAGCTAATACTTGGGTCGACACAGGGCCGCCTATAGATCGCCAAGTAGTTACCAAAAAATCGAACAAAACCAACAACTACAAAACATGTAAATATTCCACGTGCAGTCGTTCTCACTAAGGACTTTCACAATCATACATGCATTTTGACATGCACCTCTCTACGAAATCATAATAATATCCATTGAGCCTACGATTTTTTATGTTTCTGGGCCATTCGTAGGTATTCTAATGAATGAGTAAATCTAAGCTTTAACGAATAAAAACAATCACAAACGAATGAAAAATAAAAAGACGCGTTTTGACGAATTATTGTTCTAAAGTTACTCCACTTTTTCCACATTGTCGCATTATTGTGTCTGCGAAAATCTGAATACTTACATAATAATCAACGTGCTCATCTTCCGAGATGTGGTGGTGCTCGTAGTGCTTGGGCTCCGCTTGTACAATCGTCGCAGCGGGCTGCAGGTCTGAATGAACCACTCTGATTGGTCGCAGGTTGTAGAACATCCGCGCGTGCGAGCACGCTACTATCGTCAGAGCTAAGATCACCACCTGGAAAATGATGAAGATAGATTGTTAACACCGATACGAAAACGTTTGAATGTTTTTGTATTATCTAGTAGGTAGTTTGAGTCAGAAAGTAAATGAAATAGTCTGGGCATTTTAGGCGACCGCAAAAGGAGGAGGAGGTTCTCAAAAATACATAATATACACTATGACCTGACCACCAAAGCTTTTTTGTGTGTTGTTTGTATTCAGTACCACATACTCCATATCACACCGTTCGCGTTCTGATCAGGACAATATATAATTCATGAAGTGACTCATACAGGCAACTGACAAAACCAGGAGCCAGGATTTATTTTATATGCGACTATTTTGTACATCCTGCCACTCAAAATTGAGTTACGGAATTTATTCGAAAGATTCACAACGGTCCCGGAACGCAAAGGGCATTTGGAGGATCACGCGTGGGTTTTATTCAGTAAGAGTCTGATACTCCCTTTCGCTACACCCAGGGAGGAAGAAGTCATGTGATGATTTCCCATTCTTAAAAAATAAAACACTCAAAACTACTTTGTGTGGTTTCGATGTCGTAAATAGGAGAATTTTAATTTTATTAACAAAGAGTTGTTTCTTTACCCACTCATAAATAAATACCAGCTAAACTAACCAAGCATACCTATTTTTTTCCTTCCTGTTTGATATACATCTTAGTAACAACCATGCATACTAGCTATTATCTTAATAATGCACTGGTGGTGACATGGTAAATAAATTATTATTGAAAATGCATTCAAAAGATGTTAGGGTTAGTCCTTCAAACCAACTGCTGGCAATGTTGAAATAAAACACGTTTATTAAATTAAAATAACACTATTGTATTATAAATTGAAAAATAATTTACAAATAGCTTTAAAAAAGTATGTTGTTACTCCAAACTAGAAACCCACCTAATCTCGTACTTAACGTTAAATATTACCACCACCAGCTAATTATAAAACCACTCATTACTAATTCCCCAGAATCACCATTACATAAGAACAAAACATAAACAATAACAAAGCATGTATCGAATAGTTTTTCATAGTCATTGAAGGCTTATTCTGAACTCGAACACAATGTGTTCATAACAAATTATTCGTTGCGTCTTCCATGAAACAATGGTGCGTTTTTTATACTTTTTACCAATTTTCTCTCACACACTTTCAACATTTCATTGATGTTTACCCAGAATACGGTTTTTTCTTCTTCCTTCGCAATGTTAAGTACCACTTTTGTTTTCACTTGAAGACATAGTTTTAATGACCTCATGTATAGGTTGATACTATGGACGGATGATTTTTACTAGTATATACTAACTATTGGTGCAGTTTTTAAAAACAAAGTCGAAAGAATAAAATGAGACTGATTAATGGCAATGATCTGGTTTCTAAAGAAACATAACCTTTTTTACAAACTAAGATGCCCCTTGAAATAGAGAAACAAATATGCTAAATACCTACTATATTTTACCGATTCGGAAATGTTGAATTTTGAGGTGTAGCAAGAGGGAAATGTCTTCACCAGCATAGAGATTTGGGTTAGCATTATTGTTTACTAAAGTTATTCTAGAGAAATGGTACTAAGATTTGGACCTACGTGCCTGAAATTTCAGCTACTGGACGGACAGCACATGAGAAAGATATTTAGCACTTGCTTATTGTGTATGCTTATTTACCAAATAAACTTTTAAGATCCTAAAAAATTGGTTGGTACAATTATAATTATACCAATCAAGAACTTGTGAGGGGCTTTTACATCGGAAAAGACTATAAAAATTGCAAAGTAATCTTTTTAAAAGGGTTTTTCGAATTTTTATGCATATAAAAGTCTACCTATAACAACATAAACTTTCTTATATTGTAAATGAAGTTATTAAAAAAAAACTGACTTCAAAAGTGTAATTTATTTAATCTATACTAATATTATTATGAGGAAAGATTTTTTTGTTTGGTCAGTTGAACCGAATAAGCTCCCAAACTACTTTGACAATATTTTCACTAATGGAAAGATACATTATCAGCGAGTAACATAGGCTATATTTTATCCCAGTATTCCCACGGGAACGAGAACTATACGATAATAACTAAAAAGGGAGAAACAAGAGTTTCATCTGTTAAAAATCTAAAGGAAATATGGCGACTATCTTTTAGACTTTGGTGCCAGCCATATAATGTTTGGAATAAACGTTGGTACTCGGTAGTCATATATTGGTAGACCCCCCGGTAAGGTAAGCCTAACCGTAGCTAGGTTAGGCTTATTTTTAATGCTATAGAAGAATAAGTACTTATCCCACAATCATTATCTTCTATGATAGGTACATGTATCATCAAAAAAATGTTTCGTGACTTCATGATATTTCTAACGAAAACACAATGACTTTTTTTGGCTTTAAATAGGTTAGCCACTTTTTGAAATCCCCATCGAGATGAACTGCATGTCGCATTGTAACAACATGCATAATGATTTGTTTTAGAATTAAGCTGGTGACACGTTTTCCTTTTGTATGATATACACTTAACTGTCTATCTCAAAAACTACTGAACCGATTTTAATGAAACTTACACTGTTTCCTAAGCTGGACTATACCTACTCCAGCCAAAAATAATGTTTGCAGTCCGACTAAGAGTTTTTAAGATATGCGTAGACAAACATACATACTTACCTATATATACTTTTTTGGTACAGATGTCTAAGCCGGTATAGACTAACATGAACAAAAACTGTGCAATTCTGACAATGTTACATACAGATCGAATTGATAACTTCCTTTTTTTGAAGTTGGGTTATAAGTGGCTTTAAATTTTAGTAAAAAATATTTAACCCTTTCCTCCGTAAAACAAGAAGGGATAAAACTTTACATGCCTCAAACTTAAAAAAAAAGTTGGTTCACTTCTGATCTTCCAATTAAATGAGAGCTTTGCTTACCTTGAAGGCCATTTTCGATGTACTCGTAATTAACACCACTACTTCTAATTAAGACACCAGCACACGATCACTCGATTCTAAATCGATTTGAAACAAAAAATCGAATGATACACTCGTTTCGAAGGCTGGATATCGAATGTGGCGAGAGAAACTACACGCTAGATTTATATGTGGGTGGCTAGGGTGGTGGGTAAGCCGCATGCCGGGGAAATAATATTAAAAGTGTACCTAGCAAAAGTAATACAATAATTAATATTATTGACATGACGTCACTTTTATTAACATACTTGTAAGGAATAAAATATCCTGTTGATGATTAAATAAGTTCTCTAGTCCAATAAACAGCTTAACGCAATGAGTGTCACGGCTTTTACTTAACAATAAAAGTGTTATTTTACAGTTGTGCATTCTAATTACGGGACCACCTATGTATCTATATCATAATAATCATATGGGCGAGAAGCTTTTAAACTTCGTTTAGCGGGTATCCCAGTTTACTTATTGGAAGCTGTCTCCAATTCTCCATCAAGATTCAATTTCAGAGCTCATTATAAGGACTGGCCTGTTGGTCTAGTGGTTAGCGGCCCTGACTGCTAATCCGGAGGTCGTGGGTTCGATTCCCACCCAGGACAAACTTTGTGTGATGAGCATGATTGTTTGTTCTGTGTCTGGGTGTGATTTATCTATAATATGTATGTATTTATAAATTATATAAGTATGTATATCAGTTATCTGGTTACCATAACACAAGCTCTGCTTAGCTAGGGATCAGATAGCCGTGTGTGAGTTGTCCAAGATATTTATTATTATTATTTATTATTATTGTATATCCTAGTAATTTTGATTAATAAAGTCTAGAATCAAGAATCAAAAGCAAAACAGATAAAAATATATTTTCTTATCATATATTAACAACACCGAACGATAATCAATATAAAACCAATTACTTAAGGCACTCGCGTTCAACAACGAGTTATATCACGGTTGCACGCCTATCACTTAGTAAACATTCTCATTACATTCAGCTGCGTCCAGCGGTTATCAACACTGCATGCAATAAATAGGCGCTGCGGAGTTTACTCAGCCATAAACATTACCATTCCAAAGAAACAATTACAAATCGACATAACAGTAACCTCTCATTCACAGATCATAGTAATAAAAGAGACAGCAATATAAAAGTCGACGTCGATTAACTTAGTACTAAGCAGATAGGTATTGAATAACGATAGATAGTTGATACACTTACGTCAGTTCGCGAACAAAAATACAACCGCAGACGATAGCATTATAAGAAAGCTTCCTGATGTGAAGAAATTGTTCTAAGTAGGTTATACAAGAACTATATATGCCAACAATGATAATATTTTTGTTTTGTCTTCGGATTATCTGATGTTAAAATGTATTCCATTTTATGTTAATTGGCTACTAAATGCACCTGGGCTGTAGCTGTAGCTTTAAGCCTATAGAAATTAATGTAACACATACGCTTTATAAAAATATAATATGCTCCATAAACCATATTATATATCTAATGACCGTTTTGCTATCATCTATTTTATTCTACAACTAGCTGCTGCTCGCGACTTCGTCCCCGTGGAATCCCCGATTTTAAAACATTATTTATCGCTGCTCCGCTCCTATTGGCTTAAGCGTGATGATATATAGCCTAAAGCCTTCCTCGATAAATGGTCTATTCAACCCAAAAAGATTTTTTCAATTCGAACCAGTAGTTCCTGAGATTAGCGCGTTCAAACAAACAAACAAACAAATTCTTCAGCTTTATAATATTAGTATAGATTAGTATAGATAATGTATTTTAGAAACAGTACCACCAAACCAAAAGAGAAAGAAAGTCAATTTTATGTCCATCTGTATATGTTGATAATTTATTAGTAACTACACTTGGGTTCTTGAATAATCTTCATACTGTTTTTGTTAAGGATGGGAAATTACCAAATGACTTTTTGCGTTCTGGGTGGATCGGAAGGGAGGGTTAGACTCTTACTGACTTATAAACCCATGCGTGTTCCTCCTAGTGACCTTTGCGTTCCATGGCCGTGGTGACTCTCGAACAAATTCCGTAACCCTGGCAAGATCATTATCATACTACCCTTTCTTCAATTTAATTGGAATTGACGTAGCATGTCTTCTTTTACTATAACTGTATTTACCGTCATCTTAATAGTCAGCGTCGCAATCTTCCTTTTGTTTTTCTTCCTCTAACCCTATAACAATCCATTACTCGTATCATCTATAATCATTTAGTCTTTCATTAAAAAGTAAGCTAATATACTTGTGTTCTTGTCTTAAGTGCAACCCTTTCAAGAAACAATCAATCAAATTTGTATCTTCAGTTATACAAGAAAATTCTAATTTTGACAATGTTTTTCAACTAAAACACAAGAAGGCGTACTTACTTACATAACTCATACGCAATTGCTAGCCCACTTTCCTTCTGCACCTTAATTATGTGACAATGGACGTAATGCACGTTATGTGTCCAGAAATAATATGTATGACGTAAATCAATGATGTTGATATTGTGTTCAAGATTGGAGGAGGCTCCAATTAGTCATGGTTGGATTGGTTCCACGTGGTAGGAAGCGGCTTGGTTACTTGAAAGTGATACACGAGTACGAGCTACTGCATTCATTGTTGAAGGAGTTTTACAGCTAACGGTTGATGAAGGTAAGCTAGAATATCAAAGGGCGAAACTGATTGCTATTGATTGCTGTATAAATGTGTTCCTACCCAAGTATGTGAGTAATAATGTAGGAAGGCAATGGCGTGGATTTAAAGAAGATGTGGTAACCAGATTCGAAAAGGGTATGCTTAGATGGTTTGATTGTATCGAGAAGATGAATGAAAGGTGACTAACTAAAGATATTAACAAAGCTGACTTAAGCAAGAATGCTGAGAAGGGATGCCATAGAATTAATATATACATAGGTCATATTATTGATGTTCTTCAGAAAACCAGGTGCGTTGTACTCGTAACCGGTGTGTGTGTATGACCAGATGTATGAACGTGCACGAAGAAAAAGGAGCTTACCCCCATAGGTAGTAGTTAATGTTTGTATGGGAATTGAGTCGCCTGTATACGTATTTACATCACTATTTTGGTGGACATCATCATTGTCATGCACTTTCACATCAGTTTTCTCACAGGTTTCCTAGTTCCACTCTTCTCCCATCATACATTTCTCTTCATTCCTCTAATTTTTTTTCATCACTCTTTTAATGGAATGCATTTAATCCCTAAAATGTGATGGACAAGGTGTGTTTGTTAAACTTTAGAGAACAGTTCCACTACACATAGTATCACAAAATATGAATCAAATAAAACGTTTCATATTACGAACAGACAGTACCAAAAAAGTACCCTACCTTATAATGACTAAATGCATTGCGTTACGATATCTATTGATTATGCGGTCCAGTTATACAACCGTAGTCTTTGGTGCCTAGAACGCTTTTAACTCTTTGTAATGACTCATTCAATTCTTTGCTATTTTTTTTTTTGCTGTCATTCTTGTCATTCAATAGATATATCGCATATGTAAGGATGAGCAGCTGTCCCAGTGTGAAAAACCACTCCGGAACGCTGGTAATTTTAGAGCGTTGTTCAATAATTTAATACAAACATTCTTGATTGACATAATACAATGTTAAAACAAACAAAGCCTCTTCCCCCCGGACCGCCATAAGGTGTAGACGTGCACTAGACCCCTAACAATATATTATAAAACAAATAATCAAATTTAAAGTAAATTAAATTCAGTGAAATAATAAGACAGCATAAAACGCAAGAGGTGTTTGGTGCGTATCGGATCACCGCGCGTGAGTACCGTTCAAAATACTACTCTACAGGTCTGTCGCCCTGGTATACAATACTGTGACAACTAATCAACGTAAGCGCAGGCAGAATTAAATTGGACCGCGCCCACTAATTAGCGCGCACTCAAGCCCGTAAACCACTAAGAGCTTAGCTACGCCTACCTCAAGGACAACCACCGCCCACCTTATTTGTCATTGATCGCTTGACCTGCGCTTGCGCTCACTACTGGCTGTGGTGATATACATATACCTCCATTCCATTCAACCGGACCCCGACGACTAATTAACGCTCTGTACTCATCACAGCCTGGTACTTTGAAACGGGTTAAAATGGATAAATCTTTCTCTGACACAAATATCAATTCAATGATGGACGAGACTCCCCCGAATTTTATATCTATGCGTAGTAAGAGATTAAGGGAAGAAGATCTACCAGAGGAGTTTTCGAAATTTAGAAAAGAGATCAAAGAAATGCTTTCTTCGTTTATCACAACCCAACAAAATGAACTAAAAATCATTAAGGATATTCAACTGACCAACAACAACATTGAAACCGCCATAGTTAATCTATCTCACCAAAATGAAGAATTCCGCAAGAAAATAGAATCTCTTGAATCGCAAGGTAAGAAGGACCGTGAGTACATTGCAATTTTGGAGGATAAAATAGAAGATCTACAAAGAACCAGTAAAAAAACCTGCATTGAGATAAAGAACGTCCCTAAGAAGCCTCAAGAGACTGATACTGACTTGATAAACATGATCACGACCTTGGGAAAGCACTTAAGTCTCGAAATGGACTCACGCGACCTCAAAGACATTTATCGGCTACCTCGCAGGAAGGAAAGTAACACAAACACACCCATAGTCGTTGAATTTAACTCCAATATGCTGAAAACTAATCTATTAAAGAAGGCAAACTCGTTTAACATCAAAAACACTGGTAAGCTTCAGGCGAAACATCTTGGAATTACAAGTAACGCAGAGGTACCTGTGTTTATATCAGAACAATTGACCCCTAAAGGTGCCCGACTGTTTTTCTTGGCTCGTGACCTTGCTAAAACTAAGCAATACAAATTCTGCTGGACTTCTTTTGGGCGAGTTTTGGTCAGGAAGGATGAGAATGCTCGGGCGATTGTTATACAAAGTGAAGCACAGGTGCACCACCTAATGCAGGAAGCATGACTAAGTATTGTTATTGTCATTCGAGTGTTCCTAGTACTAAAAACTTTGTTATTTATTGTTAGCTTTCTCTCGGTTATTGTTTTTCCTAACTTTAATTTTAAACTATATGGATTTATCTTTAACTTTTATAACTGTAAACAAAGTCAGCTCGCTCTTATACACTCAAACACCACAATTCACACAAAATATTCTACACAATATACACAACTAACTTACTCAAAACATTCACACTTATACTCGCTCCGCTCAATACCTAATAAACCATGTCTTGTTGCGCCAATTTATGCATGTGTAATTGGAAATGGTCGTTCATTTCTGAAGACAGACGTTACACGATTATTATGTTATTTTCTAAAACTTAAGAAACAAAATTGTTTTTCTTTATTCAATAATGGATAGCAACTTATGTAATATGCAGGAATTGGACTCTGCTGAAATTGCTAACTCTGCAGTTCTTGATATCGCACACTTGAATATTCACATACAACATAACAAGTATAACTTAACCGTCCTAACTCAAAACATAAGGAGTATATATAATAATGTAGATGACCTTCAAATAACTTTGTCCCTAATTGGAGTTGAAGTGGATGTCATAATTTTGACTGAGTGCAGACTGAACACAGATAAACAAATACCAATGCTAAATAATTACACTTCGTTTAACACATCTAGGCACTTAAATCAAAATGACGGCGTAGTCGCCTATGTAAAAAGCAGCCACCTACCTCACGCTACCGAAATTAATTTGACACATGCCTCAGCTCTGCAAATCACAATCTCAAACTTCATAATAATTGGAATTTATCGGTCTCCATCGAATATATCCGCAGATGGCTTCATTGCATCGCTTGAGCAACACCTTCAAACTATCGAATCACATGGGGACACTATTATTACCGGAGATATCAACATAAACTTAATAGAGAAACCAACAGAAACATCACAAATACGGACAAACCGACTAAATTATTTAAATATAGCGGCGTTACACGGTTTCCTCCCAGGACACTGTTTGCCTACCAGGGGTGACAGCTGTCTAGATCACATGCTCCTTAAGCTTGATAAATCTAAAAACTCGGCCTTCGTAGCAGTTTTAAACACGTCTGTTACAGATCATGCAATGGTTCTATTAAGCATATCCCATACACACCGAATCAAGTCCTATGTCAAATCAAAAACCGTGACTAATCTGGAGAACACCTATAAACACCTCATAAACACGGATACGTCTTTTCTTTATTCGTATAGAGACCCTAATATTTTAGCAGATGCGCTGATAGATATGATTAAATCCTCCCTCCTCCAAAACACAAAGACTGTCTTAGTCTCTGGCTCTAAACGTATTATAAAGCCCTGGATATCCGCTGGAGCCTTAAGATGTATCAGATTTAGAAACAAATTGCAGTTACAGTCAAGGAGAGACCCTTTTAACGTAATTTTGATCATAGCATATAAGAGGTATCGTACATTTTGCTCTAATCTTATTAAAAAACTTAAGAGACAGTATCATAAAAATCAAATTTCAAGTTCTGTGAAAAATCCCAAGCTGCTTTGGGGTAAAATCAACGATTTGACCCATTATAAGAAGCCCAAGACATCAAACGTACACCTACTTCAAATCACACCAAATCCTCTCGACTCGTTAAACCGTGTAAATCACTTCTTCGTAACAATTGGTAAAACACTGGCGGAAGAAATCATGACTCTAGCTGGGCGAGAAAATGAACCTGCTTTTAGTACTGTTAACACACTGTCTCAACACAACTCATTCGTGTTGCTGGAGACAGACCCGGTAGAAGTAGACAGCACAATCATGGCACTTGACTCAGCAAGTGCTTCAGGGTGGGATGGCATATCCGCGAGTTTCCTCAAGTTATCTCGAGACTTTGTAGTCCCTCTGATATGCAAACTAACAAATCTGTGTTTTGAAACGGGAGTATTTTGTAATGCGTTGAAACGATCTGTCATTACGCCTGTGCACAAGGATGGCGACAAGAGTGATGTTAATAATTACCGACCGATTTCCGTCTTAACATCCATTTCAAAAATAATAGAAAAAATACTGAATAAAAGATTTACAAATTACTTGAATAAATATAATATTCTTTCGGACTCACAGTATGGATTTAGACAAGGTCGGTCAACTCAGGACGCGGTTGTGGCTCTTACTTCTGAAATTACAGATAAGGTAGATAGGGGATTTAAGTCCATCGCGGTGTTTTTAGACCTGAAAAAGGCTTTTGACACCGTATCCATTTCCATTCTTGTGCAGAGGCTTGAGGCTATAGGGATTCGAGGAAAGGCTCTTTCTCTCTTTGATAGTTATCTCCGGGGTAGGAAACAACAGGTTAAGATAGGAGAATCGTATAGCAACGAGGAAAATGTTGTTTTCGGTGTTCCCCAGGGCTCCGTCCTCGGCCCGCCACTGTTTCTAGTGTATATTAACGAACTCTGTAACCTAAAAAACAGTGGTGGGAAAATCTTCTCATATGCGGACGATACGGCGATCGTCTACTTTGGCAGCACTTGGGAAGGGGTACGTAACAAGGCTGAGCAAGGGTTAGTCGTTATAAATGGATGGCTCAAAGCAAATCTGCTAACTCTTAATATTGCCAAAACAAATTACATACCTTTCTCTCCAAGTGCAAGGTCTAAGGCGGACACTAATTTCAATATTCGTATCCATATGTGTGGAAACAGTTTGAACCAAGATTGTGACTGTAAACCTCTCAAACAGGTACCGTCTACAAGATACTTGGGAGTTATAATCGACGGGTGTCTAACATGGCACTCGCATATTGAGGTAATTATGTCGCGTATTCGCAAACTTATATGGATGAAAAATCTACGACATGTAATGCCCCAAAAGACACTTAATAATATCTACATAGCTCTCGCACAATCAATGATCACGTACTGCTTACCAGTTTGGGGAGGTGCCACAAAAACTAAATTTCTAGAATTAGAAAGAGCCCAAAGATCACTTTTGAAGGTAATCTATTTTAAACCTTATAGATTTCCCACGGTTGATCTGTATAAGATTAGTGGTCTACTATCGGTTAGAAAATTATACCTTTTATACGCCATTCTATATTTACACAAACATATTCAGGTAAACCCAGAAACACAATCTAAGAGGCGAAAAGAGATTGTGGCTCAAGCCCCTCGGGTGCGGACGGTTTTTGCTAGGCGTCAGTATGTATGCCAATCAGCATACATATACAACAAAATGAACGCAAAATTAAAATTCCACCACGAGGTTCGGCATAAATGTAAAAATGTGATAACCGAGTGGTTATCTAATCTTACATACGAAGAAACGGAGCAAATTCTAGTTAGGATAACATGAGTACTGGCACTAACTACACACACATAACCTCACGCATACATATCATACATTCACACAGACATCATCACACACACACACTCACACATACACAATAACACATCAAATCACATACATACACACAATACACGAGTTGCATATTATTTTATAATTTTTTTGTTTCCTTTTAACTTAAGAATGTATTCATAGCTAAATATTTCTCTTTTTTTATCTTTAAGTCTCAATACTGTTAACTTAATTAAGGGAAGTAGCGAGACAACCCTAACACAAGTATTTTTAATTACTTACTGGGGCTGTTTCATCCACATTTGATGATGTAACCTTTTGAGACAAATAAACAATTTAAACAATTTAATAATTTAATTTAAAACAAGTTCGATCGTATCTCGATCTAGATGACATTGATTCGGTTGATAAACGGGCCGAGAGGCACAACAGAAACGATGCATTGGGCGAAGCAAAGCTCCAATTCCTTCATCACCACTAACGGGTTCCCAGTCTATCGGTTACTTCTAGAAAGGGAATGCGTTAAAACAAATACTCTGAGAGTTATACACCCTATATAGCTCCATCCCTTTTTCTCGCTCGGAAGACTCACGTTTTAAGACGTCATGGTAGGCCCGCTGACCTAACCTAACCTGAGGGCCTTACGTCGTGAATGAACCTTACTTATAGGTCAGCGTGTTCCATCATCCACCACGTCGTCGCTTCATTAAAAATAGCCTTTTCCAACTAATACACTTATCTGCGTTTTGCTTTGCTTTCTGTATACGTAAGTATATTTCATTATTTAATTAAATTTAAACTAGGCTACTGATAGGCCAGTAAAACAGGTCCATTATTAAATTATCGACACGAATAAGGCACAGTTCAAGCTAATAAAACGCTAAAGCGATAACCAGAAAGTGTGAGGATGTAACCGATGTAATATGCGTACGTTTTATTATTTACGCAAATGCTTGAATGGCATCCGCAATCATTTCTACTTCTGGTAGTAAATACATTGCTTGGTTGAGTACCGTTTGTGAATCATTCTTCTTTACTTTGTTTTTTGTAACATAATTATCATAATATCTATTGTTCCACCATCTGATCGATCAGAATCTCCTTCATCTGATCTATTTATACTTGGTTTCCGGCTTCATCACACCATCAACCAGGTCTAGTTCATCAATCGTTTCTATGTCAACAATTAATGCCAAATCCCTTAAAAACAATAGAACAACATAACATTATGCCTAATGACCCTCAAAGATAAGTTCCTGCAGTGCTGTTTTAGTCGCACAAACCTAGGATTGGGCCGAGTTGATGCCATTAAACTAACTAGACTCTTTTCAAGGAAATTGCAGATAGGAAAACCCGATACCGCTTTTTTGACCCAATAATATAAACCGGGATCCGGGAACTAAGTCCCGAGGTGCCGCTGCACAAGTCCGAGGCCATGTGCTTTCATGGCCCTCGAAACCAGCCACAATCGGCGTCGGGCCTACGATGAAGTACTTGGGATTCGCCCCTTGGCATCCGATGGAACTCTTCCGACGTTTAGCTCATAAGGTGGGGCCGGCCGGGGCTGCCTTCAAGCGGCTCTTGCCCAATCTGGTTCCAAACGCCTCCTGCTGGAAGCTGTACGTGGGGATCGTGCGGTTCATGTCCCTTCGTGGAGCTTCTGTATAGGTGCTGTCGCTGAAATGACTGCCAGCGCATCACCTGAAAGCGTCCCAGAAGTTCATGGCCATCCGGCTGGCCCAGAGATACCGCACGGTCTCCGGAAAGGCGGCGAGCCTCCTTGCCGGATTGCTGCCGTGCCGGATCTGGAGGAGAGAGCCTTCGCGCACGCATACGCGTCGCACGTGAAGGTGCTACGCCGGGGTAAAACTGCGCTGCCGCGGAGAGAGCTCTGGCAGAATCTCACAAAGGTATCGAGACAGCAACTGTTGCAACCAAGTACTGGGCACGCTACCATTGTGGAGTCCTTTCTTTGAGGAGTGTTGGAGAGATGCCAAGGCGTCCTCACTTTCCACCTAACGCAGTTGCTCACCGGCTTTTTCGGGAGGTACCTGTTCCGGATTCAGCGGGCGGAGCACGCAGTGTCGTCGAAGCGATCGGCAGCGGCATCCTCTCACTTCTGGTCCGGGGTGAGAAGGTATGGGAAGCGGTCACCTCCTTCTGCGAAGCAGTAATGCTAGCGAAGGAGGAGGCAGACCGCATGGGGAGATCCTCACACCCCCTCCGCCGCAACAGAAGAAGACGTCCCGGGTGTTGGGCCTATGGATACTATGGGTGACTCGCCGTCCAATAACAACCACGTCCGGGTCAATGGCGCGTCGTGTTCTGTGTGGTGTCTCCCAACAAGGGAGATAAAAAAGATGGTATAACAATATTTATAGAATTCTAAGCTTTTAATCATATTACACTGGCAATATATTATTAGATCTGACATTTTGCGTAGCAACCGTATGTTTTTCAATGTCACAGTTTGTCAATGTTTTATAACAGATTTAACGATTTAGAGCGCTTTATTTGTACTACAGTAGAATTCTTACAATGTTTAAAAAGGTAACGTAATCTTCCTTAATCGCTTCTAAACTAATCACATCGCTTTGGTATATTAGTATTCATTTTGCACATGTAATTTCGTAAGAGCATCCGGATGCAAACGCGATACATGGCTATACTGTTAAGAGGAATAGTACACTTTCGCTTCATTTATAAATATATTCCTATGTTCAAAACATAAAGAGTGGTGACGTAGTGAATTGTATTAGCATGAGTAAGCAAATGGAATAACAAGCCACTTTGCTAGGCTTTTACTACTTTGTTAGGTGTCCAAGTGTGAAATAGTCACTTGTACTCAGCGTATATTTAAGATTACGATGCGAGTAAGCCAGAATTTAATATTTTATCGAGTCGCCTAAACACGTACGGTTTTTTCGATTTACTGTCGTCTCAATAGATAGTCGGTGATATCCCATAGACAATCGATATACAGTACCTCACTATCTAATAAAGCTTTTGCCTATTTAACTTCAACTATCTACAACTCAACGAAAATGGTTGATAGCTACACCTTAAAAACATTGAACAGCAGCCCTATTATGACGTCTTAAATCCATCATGATTTCTGTGTCAGAGAGAGACAGAGTTACACAAGACGAATAGCACTATCTCTTTCCCTCACACGAATCATGATAGCATTGGCACTTCGTAGTACGGCCACTGGTTAAATAACATAAAGGTTTTACCCACGTCGTCGCATCTGTAGTTCTAACTCGTCGCATCTGGATCGAATGAGCCTCAACAGTCAACTATTGCATGCAAACTAGAGTTAGATAATAACAAGTAGAGCATTTACTATAAATGTTTTAGCTGTACTCTAGAGTAAGGGAATGCAATATTATCTAAACAGAATGACACAACAACAGTTTTTCGCCCGTGTGCATTGCATAGCCAATTCCAATATGTTGGGGTCGGTTTCCGGCCTAACCAGGAGCAACTAAGTACCAGTATTACATGACCTCTAAAAACTAGTAACTAGGTCACCTTTGTCAAGACTACTTCCAGTTTTTCTGGCTTCTGAATATTCTTAACGACTGACAATAATATTCAATTGACAGCCAGGTTAACGGCTGATTTTCGAGGCACTGATGTTTGATAATTATATTTATAACTAGCTTCTGCCCGCGACTTCGTCCGCGTGAAATAGTTACTAGCCCCCCGACTGTTTGTGATATTGATTTGTTGGTGGGAGAAGTGGTATGAGGCGCCCGACGTGCCGGCACAGTGGTGGCATGTGCATGAGCTGCGCGCGGTACTGGACAGTACTTGGACATTGCAACACTACTTTATTTTTCTAAAATTAGAATTATTCCAAAATAAAATTAGCTTAAGTTACTCCTTATTACTTCAGCCAATAAAAATCCCGTCAAAATCAGTCCAGCCATTTCAGATATTAGCAGGAACAAACAGACAGACAGACAAAAATTGTAAAAAAAATATATTTTGGTGTAGGTAAGTATGTACCGTATATATCAATCATTTCAATAGCAATCTGTCTGTTACGGCACTTCTAAGTGAAAAAATAGATTTCATTTTAAAATATTAATACATAATCAGCCTTTTAACGTTCCCACTGCTGGGACACAGGCCTCCTCTCCAGGAGAGGGAATGGGCCGTAATCCACCACGCGGGCCCGGTGCGGGTTGGTGAATGTCACATGTCTTCGAATTTTTGGTTCTAGGACATGCCGGTTTCCTCACGATGTTTTCCTTCACCGTTTTGAGAGCAGTGGTGAAGAAATTAATTACACAAAGTAATGCGCCTGGCTGGGTTTGAACCCGCGACCTACAATTCGTAAGTCGGAGCCGTTACCACTCGGCCACCACTGCTCTCACTCGGCCACCACTGCTCTCGAATTTATATAATCTCGAATTGCTCGAAAGAAATATTAATATATTTTTACATTTGAAGGTTTATATCCTAAATCCTTCCGAGGCACCCAGCACGGAGAAGAAACAGATTCATTGCTCAGTTTGCAAAAAAATGGAAAAGTCTATTCTTCATGCATGCGAGTCGGAACATGTTGTCTGCAAAAGCTGTCAACTTCGTGGTGAGATAAACATAAATAAATCGACCATTTCGACTAGAATTAATTTGATGAAAATAATTTAGTGAGGTAGAGTGAAAAGATAATGTCAGTATTATTTACTAGCACCGCGCCCCGCGGTTTCACCCGCGTAGTTCCTGTTCCCGTGGTAATACGGGGATAAAATATAGCCTATGTTACTCAGGGTGAATATAGCTTTCTAATGGTGAAAGAATTTTTAAAATTGGTCTAGTAGGTTTTGAGTTTATTCGTTACATACAAAAATAGAAATCTTTATATAATATTAGTATAGATTAATCATTTTAATTTTTCTACAACAGATGCTACAAGTAAAACTACCGAACATGGTGACTATACTTCTGAAAAGGAATTCGACCTCGATACTGCCATCCCACCGCTACAAGTTAAAAAATCTCCAATAAAAGGTACAGATTTAGCAGGAGGCGACCGTGAAAATGTACTTGCTACTCAAGGTAGTATTTTACTAATCAAGTTTATCTACTTTTTCATATATATAAATAGCCATTGTACACTATTTTAATACAAACTTCTCGACTATAACAGAAATAAATGGTGAAGTGAAAAAATCCTACAAAGAAGACGATAACAGCTTAATTTATAAGGTACACATTTTAAACGGCAGTCTTTGAAGCAAGTCATCTACCACACCTTAGTAACGATTAAATAATTTCAGGAACTGACTCCAAAAAAAAATGTTGAAATAACTATGGATTATATAAATCCACATTACCAAGAAAGCAAAACAAGCGCAAATACAGATGTTAGCTCAAAAATAACTGAGAGCAAAGATGAAGATGAAGTGGAATGCTGCGACGTAGTGGATCCAAGGTCAAAAAAAAATGTTGTTCATAAATACTGTACATCAAATACTTAACAGGATAGTTTATAACTAACAGAGAATGGCAAAACTATCTCTAACGGCCGAACCCAATAACCGATCTATCACATACTGTAGATAGAAAAACAAATGAAACAACAGAAAAATGATATGGGTTTTCTGTTGTTTCATTTGTTTTTCTATCTCCAGTATGTGATAGATCGGTTATTGGGTTCGGCCGTAAAGTTATACTAATCTTTATTTCAGGCCTGTAGTGTGTCCAGTAACCAGCTGCTCAAAAATTGTGACGATTGATTCGTTCCTGCTCCATTTTCTTTTCGATCACTCCAAAGTCCCGAGATCAACATTGGATGATACGACACCTCAAGAAGTTACCCTAAAATCTTCAAATTTTTCTCCGGAATTACAATGTGTGGCTACGTTCATTATGGAAACACAAAAACGGTACATACTAAGCAGGACGAATATGTATTTTACCTTTAAGTCATGAAATATTTAAAACTACTTATTTTATCATTTCAGACCAAGCCTGACCAATAAAACTAAAATCGAATCAGTACCTTCCAGTCATAATCCAAAGAAAGACAACAAATTACTACTATTAATGGCTGTAAGATTACCAACGAGCCCTATAAAATTGCCAAATGTGAAATGTGACCCGTCGGCAATTTTCACAAGAAGTATTCACACGCAAACTGAAAAAAATAATGAACATCTTTCAGGGGTATCCGAAATTTACGATGTTATGCTATAAACTCGTATTTACAAGGCGACAAATGTCTTGAAACACGTGTCACTAAAGATCTCGCGTGGACCTTAGAGACGCCAGTTGGTGCCGTTAGGCATCTTCTCACGATTTTTGTCATTAAGTCATTACTATTGATGTCCCTGATATTTCTTGTAACATGACCATTTCTCAATATCTGGCCCACAGAGTTATGGATACTAGTGGTCGCCCAATGATCGAAATCCGACCATAAATCCATTTAGTAAAAAGTAATTTTAGTAAAGAGTAAATATGTGTTAGTGTGTGTCTAACGCAGGGTAGATTTTTTTTTTAAATTTGCTTTCTGCACACATCCATATAATCGTTAGCTATGCCAAATTTCATACTCCTCTGTCCGCATAGCTTTTGTTAAAAGGGGTAAGAAGTTTTTGCTTCACGTATTAATGTATAAGTAAATATGGAGGGATAGGCAGTCCTAAGAAAATATGAATGGAATATGTGAAAAATGACACGAATGAAATGGATGTCACTGTTAGCGTTACGGTTCACATTACGGAATGGAAGATGAAAACGTGTTGTGCTGACCCCAAGTAATGATGCAAGAAAGTACGGGGAAAAGATCAGTAATACACAAAATCTTATTTTTATAGTTTAGTTTAGTGTTGGTTTCCTTCAGAAACCTACGCCAACGAATAATCCAATCATCAAAAACGTTTTAGACGCTTTTTCCCGGAATTGAGTTCAGTTATCGCCGCAAATTCTCCTTGCCGTCTTCTGCCGAATGAAAACGGGTGCCACGAAGTGGTAATTTGAGTTTAGGCAAAAGGAAGAAGACTACTCCAGCCATAGAAAAGATAACTCCAAACACAAAGTTCCATTGGCAATGCAAAATTTAAGACAAAGTCTTTGTTCGATGTTTTTGACTATTATGAAATTCACAATACAGACTAGATACGATATAACTTAAAACAGCACTGTATTAATCTAAATAATAAATGTAACTCAAACTCCGCGCCAAAATGGAAAACAATCGGTGCCAATCTCACAAAAAAAACCAAGTAACTGAATTTAGAACCATAAACAAATCATCCATTCCCGATACTTTTTTGGCAGAATGTATATCATGCGACGTTGCTCAAGTTGCACGAATCCGTGCGCTATCTTAAGTGACACATTTGCGAGACATGTGTATGTACGTCCCATAGTAAATACGAGGCTGATTAGTTTTACATATTTAAACTGAATATAGATCAATATTAGATATTTTCTTTCAGATTAGTACAGAATGCCTTAGCAAGAGTGGTGCTAGCGACTACAAATCTTGTACTAGTAGATCTGTGATCGATGAGGATGAAGTTCTTCTATTATGGCTCTGCAAGTTAGATGAGGCAGTAAGGGTGTTTAGTGTAAGCATAAATAACATGTTTTATTCTGTTTCTATGTATGTATGTCTGGATTGAGAGATTTTGAATCGCTATTCGTGCTAATCTTTTTCATCCCATCTTATAATAATTATTATCTTCTACCATTTTAAATTCATATCAGTTCCTAATCAGCCTTTCATATTTCTTCAGATAACTCTTTTGGGAGAAGATAAAAGACGTGGCTACTGTTACATTGGTGACGCCGTCCATGTAAGAGGCAAACAGGATCCATCATTACTCTACGACCGATCCGAGTGCCTCGTGGTCAAGGGGTCTGCTATCAATCGTCTCTTTGATCCCAAGGGACAGATCACCGCCATTGTTAGTCTTATAGGATGATAACTTAGTAAAATACATAATAACCAAAAACATATTTTATTGCTAGTAGTAATCTAGTTCATTAAAATTGTTCACAAAATTTATCAGCATCAGCTAAGTCATTGACTGCACTGCGCATCTTTCGATTTTCTTTACTATCATAATACACACGAACTTTTTCTCTGCCACATTTGTTTGGTTCCTTCAGTTCATTTTGATAAAAAATTTCATATTCAGGATTAGGTTTCTCAACTTTGTAACGGTTAGTTTTAAGTTCTTTGTTTAAAAATTCGTATGGGTTCGGGAAGTCTTGGTTCATCTTATGTTTGTAGCCACCTTGTAAGGCGGGAAATCTTTTGTTGTTTAGTAACTCTGTAATCGTCTTTGCATCTGATTCAGGGTCGAAGCTATTCGAAACATTCTGGACAATCGTTGTTGTTGGGAATGGTTCGCCGGTTGCATCTACCACTTTAATACTGTTTAATTCAACCCTGAAATTTGGTTAAGAACAAAATAGAAATCACTCAACGGTCAGTAGATTATTATCGCGGAATGAATCGATTATTTCATTTATCCACACCCTAAATCCTCCTAAGACCATAGAGTCGCTATTTTAGGTTGGACAAACGTTTTTGGTTTTGCTATGGGCCACTCGCAATTCAACACTCTAAGGCTGGTTACTACTTAACCGGACTTTCCTGTGGGGGCCTTAAATGAATTTAAGGCCCCCAGCCAGAGCTAAAAACTAAGCTACAAGCTAATTAATCGCTCGCTAAGAGCATCCCCTATGGGATACGGACCTCGGCTAAGCAGGGTCATTGAAGGAGGGCAGCAAGGAACAGGCTGGGTCAGGTTGGTATTATTTAGGGGATTTAACGCTAATGGCTCAGCGGTGCGGGCTGGCTCGTTAGGCAAAAGTCGGGGAGGGTTTGGACGAGGGCGTCGCGATGGGCCTCTTCGGCGAGGCCGGTATACGGAACGCGGTCTGTTTTTATTTTTCCTAAGACTGCTGGTTTCCTTAAAATCTAAGATTGTGTACCTATAAGTTCAATAAAATATACGATTTTACCCATAGCTTGCCTCGTCTGCATAATACTTCACTTGCACGGGATTCCCTTCGTTGTCCATGTAAGTGTATTTACCAATGGTCGTTCCATTAGGAAAGTGCTTTTCATTTCTTAATTCGGGTTGAGTCTCTAAATCTGGTTTCTGAACGGCGGGATAGCCTGTGAAATAAGCAATTGTGCTAGGAATAGATTTATGGAAACTAAAATAATCAACGATAAATCAGTCGGTAGATAATGGTAATCAGTAACATGCTGTTTGCCATTTCCAAACAATGTTTGGGTCTGCCAAAGATGGTTTGGAAAAGGCTTTGAAAAAAGTTTAGGTAGACAATGCTACGTAGGCATATATTGACAAAACACAAAGTAATTTTGTCGTACTTGTTGAACCATTTGATATACTATATTTAAGCAAAATAAGACCTATGTTGTTTTTAATATAATATTATCTTACATGCTGCTGTAATAAACACCAAAGACAAAACGTAAATATTCAATATACAGCTTTTATAAGCTTGAATAAGCTGCATTTTACTTAAATATCAAAAACGTTCTGTCACAGTTTGCAACCAATACTTTTAATTTCTGTATAAAGTGTCAAGGTGACACAGCTACATATTTTTTTTATCAATATTTGCCTGTCAAACTCTTCCATAACCGGCTCGGAAGGTTATGGAAGAGTTTTCCTTTCGAGGTTCGATATTAAACTGTGCATTGATAAAATGGTATCGTAATTTTTGGGACCGCTTAAAGATACGATACATTGCTGCAGGAATTACGTTCAATTTGATCAGAAAGGTGCGTTTAATTCTACAAGATAAATCCTTTTGACTAAGAGTCCAGGATCCAACAATCTTCAAATTTCCTCATGAGGTGCGAAGTGTACACCGCGGGTACAAAAGAGACACAAACAATTTTGATCAATATTTATTGTTAACTTATTAAATAATAAATGCTTGCAACCATAGTAAATACGTACGTGCTTACCCACAAAATATAATCTAACAAGGAATACAATGATATGATTTAATGTTTTGCATTAAATATGCTTTAGAGTACGTAAGAGGAAGACTGAAACTGGCACCAGGTTAGTGATGTGTTGCAGAGGAATGAAGAACACTGATATGAACACGGATGATTATATGTATGTGAGTATAAAGGAAGCAAAGAAAGGACTGAATGAGTGGTGATTAAGGTAGTAAGGAATTGATTTATGAAAAGGATGACAAATAGAGATGAATGAAAGTCGAAGATTTGCTGCGCTGACCCCAAATAAATGGGGTAGTTGACTAAAAAATCTAATTACTCCGTCAGATAATTTTCCAAAAAATATTGGACACGTATTTTTTCTTTTTTCACGTAAATAAAAAACAAAGACGATACATGCGTTGAATACTCGTGTGACGTCACTGCGTGCTACAATTTTAACCACGGCGTGACGTCACAAGCCCCCACTCCTGATCTTTGATGCTTTTTATCTTCTTCATTTTTTACATATTTGCTTAAGCAAAAAATACCTACGTGTCCAATTTTTTCGATAATGTCACTGACGGACTAATTAGAATCATATTTTTTTATACAAGAAATATTCCTATTGTAATGTGGGCAGGGGAATGATGAAATGCTTCACGGCTCTTGACAATTTTACACTTTTTTAATAAAATCAGTGTTAGAGATCAGTGTTCCTAGTTGTTCCACAATATCGTGGAAGACTTGATTCTGGTGTGGTTTGGGTGGTCTCGTCCACGTGATAGATGGCTCCGTTGGTTCATGAGCTAGTACCATTGGGGCAGGCCGTTGAGTTGCCACGTCGGAGAAAACCCTGAAATTAAACAAAGGGAAATTAAATAATAGCTTGGATAATGGCTTTCTAAAATTATTTGCTGTAAAAACTCATGCAAATGAACAGTAGGTTTTTCTGATAATACATATTAGAGGATTGTAAGGGTCTATAATTTTATATGTTTATCTTATATTCGTAAAAGCGATACAAAATCGGGCAGACGCGGTTCTTTTCTAATAGGTTGAAGTTTTTCCTTAGAAGGCGCAATAGCAATGTCTTGTATAGAGTCGTTTATTTTATTATTATTTTGTACATCAATTGTGAATTCAGACGAACAGAAAAATGACCAGAAACGCTAGTAAAATAAGCCAGTCTCCATTTTTGACAAACTCACGTCATTGCTAGAGATGATGTAGTACCTGACCTTTGATCTCTTGATTTACAAATCTCCAGGGATGATATAATCATGTTTCTGTCTAAGTCCATGTACTAGTTACTGGACATGTTACTACGTTTTTTTCGTCCATATTGCCTGTCAACCGGGATGCTAGATATCACTAAGTCTCTTTACTTTTATAACACTCCACACACAGAAATAAGAAAATTAAAAACATGTCTGCCATTTCTCATGGCGTGCAGATATTTCAGGTACTTTTATTAAAATTGAATCAATGATTTTCAATTATACACCTTTTATTCAATCACTTACTACTTACTTACTTTGAGGTCATCCTGAAGGTTGACATCAAAAATGCATTTAATTCTGTAAATAGGGACACCTTGCTGGCTGAAACTAAAAAAGAAATACCTCAAATTTTCAATTTTCTCTGGCAATGTTATAGACAACCATCGAAATTACTATATCGGGACAAACTTTTGGAATCCGCTGTTGGTTGCCAACAAGGTGATCCCCTCGGGCCAGTGATCTTCAGTTTAGCTATTCATCCCATTATTCGACAGCTAAATTCTAAATTTAATGTTTGGTATCTCGACGATGGAACCCTTGGAGGCGATGTAAATTCTGTATTAACTGATCTTCAATTTTTGAATGATCATTTTCATTCTATAGGACTTGACCTGAACTTTTCCAAATGCGAATTATTTTTATCAGACAGTACTGACCGACATCTAACGCTTTCTAAATTCAACGCAATAGCCCCTGAAATCAAAATTATGGACAAAAGTTCTCTTCGCCTCCTTGGGTCGCCAATCTTTGAAAATTCCTTTCCCAACTTTATCGAAGAAAAAATTCAAAATTTCAATGACGTGTCTGAAAGATTGTTCCAATTTAACATGCATTCGGCCATCACCATAATTCGTTACTGCTGTTTCGGCTCTAAATTAACTTATTTCCTTCGTGCTTCCCATCTATGGAATTACCCTCACCTTTTAGACAAAATGGACCAAATTATCAAACATACACTGTCTTCAATTTTAAATGTGACCATGGACGACCGAGTTTGGGCACAAGCTACTCTTCCCATCCGTATGGGAGGTCTTGGCGTCCGCAAAATTTCCAGTATTAGTTTACCGGCTTTCATATCCTCGGTTCACGGCACTGATAAATTAATCAGGAATATTCTAGCTCCCACACTGGTTGATTTTGAAGTGCCGTACTTCTCCGAGGCCGTGAATGCATGGAGACTCGCTTGCCCGAATGCAAATCCTCCCGACAACCCATCAAACCAGAGACGGTGGGATGAGCCGCTTTGCAGAGAAGTTCAGAAAAAGCTTATTGCTACTTCTGCTACTCCTGTGGAGCGTGCGCGCCTGCTGGCTATGGGCGAGTGGGAGTCGGGCCTCTGGCTTCACGCACTACCGTCGTCGAACATAGGCACCTTGTTCGACGATACTACTTTCCGCCTCGCTGCTTCCCTTCGTTTAGGCGCTTCTTGTTGCTCTCCTCATCGCTGTCACTGTGGCGAAGCTGTCAACAGCCTCGGGCACCACGGCCTGTCATGCAGCCGTAGTGCGGGTCGCATAGCACGGCACGCAAACATCAACGACATTATCCGACGTGCTCTTGTTGCCGTCGGCGTTCCTGCCGTATTAGAACCCAATGGCCTGGCACGCGACGATGGCAAGCGACCGGACGGTATGTCTTTATTTCCATGGAAGATGGGTAGGCCTTTAGTGTGGGACGCTACTTGTGTCGATACTCTTGCGCCATCCCATCTTCCTAACTCGTCGTGTTGTGCTGGTGCTACAGCTGCGGCTGCTGAGAACCTCAAACGGCGGAAATATAATAACCTAGTCGGCAATTATATGTTTGAGCCGTTTGGGGTTGAAACTCTCGGACCGTGGGGTCCGAGTGCTCATGCGTTATTTAAAGAACTTGCTAAACGTTTGGTTGACACTTCGCGTGACCCAAGGGCTGGATTTTACTTCGGTCAAAGGATAAGCATTGCCATACAACGTGGCAATGCCGCCAGTCTATTGGGTTCACTTCCAGTCGATAGCGATGCGGACGAGTTTTTTGATGCCATTTTGTAGTTAGGAGAATTTTAGTTTATTTTTAGGTTAAGTGTATATATAACTAATATTATATAGAATAAAGTTGAACGAAATCACTTACACTATCCAATTATTTATTATCACAATGTTTAAATAAATAAAGCCTTTGTTCCCCAAATTAACAATATACATAATTATTTTTGATTTTTCATGCACATTATAATAGCATTTCATATATTATATCACGATTTCATTTCAACGAGTATATTCAATTAATTTTAGACTTTTATACATTTACATTTATACTAAAGTTACATTAAATATTTCAATTTTATATGGTTTTTATACAATATTATTTTTAATTGATTTCTTTTAAAATATTATTCATTTTTAAAGGACTAATTAGATATTATTTTTTTTTTTAACTAGATATATTATTTTCATTTTCAAATTTTAAATTTAAGCTTTCATTTCATATTACATATTTGATTAAATTACAGTGTTTAGTCATATTCCAGTAACTCATTCGTAAAATCTGTCGGTTCTAAGTACTCGGTTTATATTGATATGAAATGAATAGGGATTCAATTAGGAATTATATTTATTTAATTATTAATAGTAAATAAATTATTAACTTTTGTAATATACGCATATTTGAGTTCTGCCCATCTATCCATCTTTTCTGTGATCTCGCTCTTTCTATCCATTCATATTATATTCGTACCTCCAGATCAGATATATGTATGTATATGATACAAAATACTTCTTACCTGTAGCCAAGTTTATCAGCGATATATCTGTATTTGACTGGTCTGCCGTAAGGGTCAATGTAGCCATAACGTCCTATAACTGTTCCATTAGGATGTCGCTCTTCAGAACGGTACTGATTGTTGCCAGAAGCTGGGTCTGCTACATCGTAACCGAAGGACAATATGTTTTCTGGGTTTCCTGAAATAAAATAAGATTTTAATTATTATTTTTTCGTGGAAAGTAAAGTTAAATCTATGTACGGTTGCGGTATAAAAATGTTTATCAGTGTTATAGAAAAACCTTTTGGATGAATAAACTCATTTCTTGATATAAAATTTGGCATATTAGCGTCATTGATTGGTGATATCAAGAATATTTATCTACACTTATATTATAAAGAGGAAAACTTAGCTTGTTTGTTTTTTTTTTGGTTGTAATGTAGGCTCAAAAACTACTAGACCGATTTTAAAAATTCTTTCACCATTCGAAAGCTACATTATCCACGAGTAACATAGGCTATATTTTATTCCCGTATTCCCACGGGAACGGGAACAACGCGGGTGAAACTGCGAGGCACTGCTAGTTAACTAATAAAATGGCAATTTGTAACCTTGGAACAAAAGGCTGGAATAATAATTTTTCATGGAGACTGATGACCTGAGCATTAGTGCTATATCACGAAAACTCAATATATCTCAATTCACCGTGAGATTTGGATTAGCCATCATGGCAATGAAGGACAAATAACTGATCATAGAAGAAATTCAGGACGAAGGTCGATATTAACCACTCCGCAAATAACTGATATGGTTCGACAGTACAAAGGTCAAAGGTCAAAGATTTATTTGCAGATAAATATGGTTACAAAAGTTCTTACAAAGTTCTTACGAAGAGCAAAGCTTCACACCAACTAGTTATTTTGCTACTTTTTACGATATGGGTTCTCGGAGAACTCATTGAGCTTTGGCCTGGTTTAACCAGCACCGTGACACCACGGACAACTGATATGAATCTTATTGAAAATCTGTGGGGCATAATGGTTGAACGGAGGTATTCCTCGTAGCGCTCCCGTTTTGAAACGCTCCCATCTAAGCGCTCCCGTTTTGTTCCTCCAAGCGCTCCCAAAAAGAGCGCTTCGAGGAACGATTAAAAATATTAAAATTTATTTCCTCGAAGCGCTCCCATGATTAACTTTCGGATAGAGATGGGACTATACTAACTGAAATTATCGATAATAAGTAGAACACATTGTTATAATATACAACTAGCGGTCCGTCCCGGCTTCGCACGGGTTTGGTAATTATTTTTTTTTTTTGTTTTATTGTAAATCCTTTAGTCCACCAAATAGATGAATATAATCTACCGAAATATGTACCTATTCATATTTTTTTATTGTTTAGAAAGCTTATGATTTCTCTCCATTATGTTTCCCATTACTACCCCCTTCCCCGCACACCTCAATGTTTTTTTTTCGGAAGTTTTTCGTAGAAATAAGGCAATGAGGTGTCTATCGTTTACATCAATGGTAGAAATGACTTTCCTTGTCCTAGGCGGGGCGAGAGAGTGTCAGACTCTTATTGACTAAAACCACCTACTGACTAAAATCACCTGCTCTGAGCCGGGATCCAGTAACGTATTGCGCTCAACGGTGATGCTAGTCGTACCTATGCGATTGATAAAATGGTTAAAACAATTTTATAATTAATTTTTGCCAAAAATAGCGATACTAACTTCTTAACTAAGAGTTAAAGATGCGGCGCGCGCGGCGTGTGAGTCCTGCACACACACATACAAACCGTAACCCCGCCTCCCCATTGTATCCTAGAGAGTCGCGTTTAACGAATTCACACGAACCCAGCCTGGAATATGTTTTTATATCCTATTTGTAATGGATAATGTTACTTTGCCAAATCGCCTGAAAGTTTGTCATAATATAGCCTGTATGGATACAAGTTAACAACTTTTTGTTTCTCTCAAAAATACCCAGTAGTTTTTATTTTATTAGCATTTAAAGTTTCGAAAAATATTCAGTCGCGCTGGCAGACTCGCTAATGCGTATGACGTCACAGTACCGTGGCGTGGAGCTAGTCGCCAGGGGTTATTCCCGTTCGTCCACACCCCGTCGCCAGTGGTACACACAAAGTACTAATGTAATTATTATGTAGGTCTACTGCAATGTGATTATTATACGTATATAATTTATATTAAGTATATCTATGCGTTTTATTTATAACATCCTCTTTGAATACCTACACAATAACATTGGTCCTTGTATACACATAAGAGTGACGAAAGCAAAAAGATATTATTCTCTCAATTTCGTAATTTGGTTAAGCAACTTCGATGTCGATGATGCACACATGAGTTTTTAAAAATTATCGATATAATTCATTACTTCATGCGTTTCCCTATTTTTAAACGTGGGAGCGCTTCGAGGAAATAAATTTTAATATTTTTAATCGTTCCTCGAAGCGCTCCTTTTGGGAGCGCTTGGAGGAACAAAACGGGAGCGCTTAGATGAGAGCGTTTCAAAACGGGAGCGCTACGAGGAATACCTCGTTGAACGCTGGGTCTATCAGAATGAAAAAAACCCTCGAGCTATTTCTTTTGGGTATGGGATGATATCAGGATAAATGATATTTATTTTGTAAGTAGGTTAAACATAACACTTTTACACGTCCAATATTTCTTGTCTCTTTGAGCTAAATGAAGCCGGTTTTTCCTAGCCGATTACCCTGAGAAGTTCAGAAACACCGAAACATACTCAGAGGTCAAAGTCTTTTTTAAAGTCCATACAATCCGTACTGGCCAAATCATATGAGAATCATGTAGGTTAATGTCTGATGTAGCCTTTTGAGGAAAGTGCCACACAAATTTGAGTGGACCTGTCCAGACAGTGCAAGCATTTGCCAGATACCGTGTAGCTCAAACTTAGAATTTTAAGCTCAAATATTTGACGAACAATATCAAAGTAAAGACATTTGGGTAAGCCGCAAGAATTACTCAAACTGCCAGACAACCTGAAATAAGAGCCTAATATGGCGATCTACATAGTCCTCACATTCATAATATGTTATATGAGAACCATGCAGATCTGTGTCTGACAAAGAAACACACAGATTTAAGTGGGTCTGTCCATTCAGTGCAAGCCTTGGTCAGTAGTCGAGTAACTCAACTTAGAAACAGTAAAGAGCTCAACGACCCGACGAACAATACCAAAGAAGGGATATTTGGGTAGGCCGCAAAAGTACTTAAACTGCCCGACGTCGGCAGGAGGCAGGTCACGAGGATTGACTCATGCCGCAGATGTTTGTGTAGTCTATCTCACATACATAGATATGCGAGATAGACCGATAGATCGCGAAGGAGTGCCTATTCCTTGACTGTAAATAGAGACGATATACGTAGGTATCAAATAAATTTGTTGTTCCAATTTACCTAGGTACTTGTCTTGATTTTAACTTTGATTAACATACTTAGTGGTAGATGAATAATCTTATCCATACTTATAATAAATCTGTAGAGAGGTCAATTCTGTACAGGGAATATATTTTCAAAATAACTATCAGGGAGTGATTAGTGATCGATACTGGTGCCAAAATGCAATCAGTAAAATTTTTGTCTGTCTGTCTGTCTGTATGTTCTTTATAGAAACAAAAACTACTCGACCGATTTTAACGAAACTTGGTGCAATTATTCTTCATACTCCTGGGCAGGTTATAGTGTACTTTTCATCACGCTACAATCAATAGGAGTAGAGCAGTGAAGGGAAATGTTGGGAAAACGGGAGAAGTTACTCCATTTTTTAAGCTTCCGTCGCGTGTGTAGCCTTAATGGTTAAAGTTACATAGAAATAATGTATGACGGAAATGTTTTACATAAAATTATCTAAAAAATATCCCACAACAGCATATGTCTATCTTTTATGGTTGACTCACAATAACACCCGATAGCTTAGCAGTTCGGAGCTTTCTGATTATATTTGTTTACTCTTACGTTTATAATACTCTCACTCATCCCTAATTAAAAAAAGTTAACATTATCACCAATTCAATAAATAAAAAAACATAGAAATCGGTATAGAAACACCAAACTTTTTTAAACCGAGCTGAGAGTTTCAAAATCGGGGGTAAAGTAACTATTCCACGCGGACGAAGTCGCTGGCAGAAGCTAGTTACATTATAAGTATGAAAGTTTATATGGATGAATGAATGTTTTTGACTCAATCACACCAGAACAGCTGTATGGATCTGGATGACATGAATATAGACTATAGTCTGAAATAACACTTAGGCAAAATATGTACTTTTTATCCCCGGAGTATGTTCCCTTGGAGTTATTTCCGACCATCATGCGAGTGAAGGCGATAGCAGAATCTAGGAATTTATCAATCAACAAAATTGTAAGAAACAATATCTTACCATCAAAATGGTTGTACATGTAATTTTGTCCATGTTCTGCTATAGTTAGTCTTGGACTTCTCGGAGCCGTGTACGCCTGCGCCAGAATCGAGCTGATCACAAATACCTGAAATAGTAAATTATAATCTATATTTAATTATTTATAACCATAAGGTCGCTTTTCGTGCCTATCTCATTGAAAATCGCGAGCATAGTGCAAATTCATGTAGGACCACATAGAATGCAAAGAAAACAATACGAGTAAGAATATGCGAACAGCGACTGACAATTGTTGATACAATTTATGATTATTGCTTCAATCATCCGCAACTTGTAGAGAACCGGATTTAAAAAAATGCCTTTGTCTCTAAATAGTTGAACTTGTATAATTTCTTAAAGACTGGAGTACCAATTGTACCTGCCTTGTTTTTAAAATTCCTTGTCCTTTATCATGTCTAAAATTTACATTTCATATATGCCGAAATGATTTAATTTCCAATCATATTTGAGATCTGCACAGCATTTCTTCTTCTACCACACAGTTCAATCATCGTTTCTTTGACCTTCCTTACCAGTTCTGCTTGTGAGCTGGTTCTGAGTAATACTCATTGGATATCCACTTTCATTCTCCAAACTCACCACAGACATTCTTCGCATTCTTCGCTTGTGATGCTAGCCCTATAAACAGGGTTAATTTTGTAAAACACCAACAACCTCTTAAGAGGTCATTATACTCAACTACTAAAAAAATGAGCTGTTCCTTACATTTATGTTCGTGTAACTCATGCAAATGTAGAGAACAGCTTATTTTTTTTTTCGGGATTTCATGTTTGGTCCCATAGTAATTCAAATCGGACTTGTAGTTCCTAAAATTAGCGCGTTCAAGCAAACAAAGTCTTCAGCTTTATATGTATACTAGCTGCTGCCCGCGACTTCGTCCCCGTGGAATCCCCGATTTTAAAACATTCATTATCGCTGCTCCGCTTCTATTGGCTTAAGCGTGATGTTATATAGCCTAAAGCCTTCCTCGATAAATGGTCTATTCAACCCAAAAAGAATTTTTCAATTCGAACCAGTAGTTCCTGAGAGTAGCGCGTTCAAACAAACAAACAAACAAACAAACTCTTCAGCTTTATAATATTAAAAGTATAGATTAAGTATAGATGTAACTACACTACATTATACAACTATATACTATAAAAACCACACATTTTAGGCACATTAGGTAATATTAAAAAGCTTTTGGACAAAATCATACGTTGTCTTGACGATTTAATTGTATGATAACCCCTAAATTATCCTATAAATCTTTAGGTAAGATCACGTATCTTTATTATCCGACACTGAGTTAAATCGTCTTCATTTGTCTACATTAGAGTCAGTTTGAGTAATGCTAACGATTAGTTAACTGTCCGCTGCTATGATACGCATGAACGCAAAGAGTATCACTTTTTAATTACAGTTTTTGTTGAATAAAACTTTAAAAAGGTTATTAATCTTTGCTTATGGGAACTCCAATAGACGAAACTTCCATAGTGAAGAATAGCAACGACCTCTTTCTCTGATCCCAATTTGTTTGGGAGCTTCTTACTGTTAAGAGATTGCCTTGAAAGACAAGACAGACTCTTGCTTTTATAATTTTTTGTCCTGTTCTTTGTATGAAATGTACGATCAGATTTGCCATCTCAGTAGAGCCTAGCCTTTCTAGACATATCATTATGCCATGATTCATCCATCATCTCTTTAGTCTTACCCTACTCCTCAAGTCATACATGTTCATACTTATGAAGAAGAAGAAGAAGAATAGCTGATGTCAAAAAGTTTTGTAAGTAAGGCACATTTATAATAAAACATTTTAAAATCAATATCAACATTACAAGCAAAATTGAAACTGATTTATTCAAGTTAAGCCATTACTTTTTTAATGTTAAAGTTTCACACAAAGACAGTCCCCCAAAACGAATGCCGGCACGAATGAGCAGCATTTTTTTAAACAGATAAGTAATTATACGAAATATCTCCTGTTTATTCCTGTTTATAGTATGTTCGTAATCCCATAATCATTCGTATTAGTTATATAACACACCATATTGCTTAATTCTTGGTGAGCTGACTATTTGTAAAGTTTTGTGTGTGTGTGTGTGTATGTATAACATTACACTAATTTTAAAATACGATGAGTTATGTAAAATATTAATATTAAGTACGTATTATGATTTATATTATAAAATACTAGCAGCACCCCGCGGTTTCACCCGCGTAGTTCCCGTTCCCGTGGGAATACGGGGATAAAATATAGCAGTATGAATGAGCAGTATACTCAGGGTGAATATAGCTTTCTAGTTGTGAAAGAATTTTTGAAATCGGTCCAGTAGTTTTTGAGTTTATTCGTTACATACAAAAATACAAATCTTTTCTCTTTATAATATTAGTATATATAGAATACTCTTTATTGTGTACGTCGTTTAAAATACAGAAAATACAACTATTGAAACCATATAATTTAGGTAACAAAATGGGTGCCCTTATCGCAGATGATAACAAAGGTGCCTATTGAGATAACGCCACATAGAGATATAGGTATAGGAGACGAAGATATACTGGGGCGACTTCAAATTAATTGGTATACAGGAAAAGGAATGGCACTAATTATCTTCCCTAGAAAAATAAACTAAATTTATTCTTTGTTTGTCATCAGAACAGTGAAACTGTCACTCTTAACAATAAACGTTACTCTTACCTTGAAAACAGTATCCATATTCCTCAAAAAATATTCACAATTTCACACATGAACTTGGGCAAGTCTGCACAGTATTACGAGCGTCGTCCACATGAATGAACATATTTATCGACCTCTCCTTTTAGTGGTTTTTTCTTCATAAAAAACAACGGCCACGCACAATGTTCGTAAAGTCAGTGGGTGAAGGCAATTTCGCCCGTATTCGCTTCAGTGATGTCATAGTAGGTACAACAGGATACTAGATAGAGAGCCGACGACCAAATTTTTGACTGATATCACTATAGCTAAAACATTTTAAAATCGCAATTTAAAATTTAAAACTATTTCCATAAATAGTTTTAGGAAATTGTTTATCCGCGTCCCGCATAACTTATACACACATAACCGATATTTAGAATATTCATGAATGGTTTCGGACACCGAAGACACGTTTTCAGAAATCTGAAGGGTTTGCTATAGTAGGTATTTAAATGTTCATAGCATAGAAGAAAAACTGAATACCTACCTAATTTACTAATTAAGAGCGTTTTGGAAAGAAAACGTTTTTCTTCTGAAAACTGTTGGATGTAATAATTTAAATTACTCAAATGTAGATTAATAATTTGAAACTAATTCAGTTCAATACTTCACGTAAGATTTTAGGTATTTTTCATAAAACAGATCATTGTACAATATAATAACGCGCCGCACTTCTCGGGTCTCGCCCGATTCAAGAACTAATCCTGCAATATCTATAACTTTGGTCATATTTTAGTATTTTACTTGCACTTGGATGTCAGCTCTCCACCTATACGACAGTATTGCTTTTTACGCGATAAAAGTTAGATATATGACAACCAATAATGAGAAATGACTTTAAAAATCAATTTTAAAGAAGTTGTCATAAGAAAAGAATGACAGCTATTAAATTAAATCAGTATTTAATAGAAATGATCTTATATGGTTGGAAGATTTACAACGATAAATTAAAAAAATTGTGATGATGTTAGTTGACAGAAGATAAGTTATTGCTATGGCGTGACCAAATACAGAGAATACTAATTCCATGGGCATAGCTCATTAGTAAAGTTCGATGCACTTATATACGTCATAGATTTTATTATTCTATCACTTACATTTAATCTCTCACATACTATTTTTAACTTTTTATATTTCAATTAACACTTTTAATGACAGTGTAAATTAATTTTAACGACCATTTTTACTCAACCGATAAACGTTATCTCATTTAAGCGGCACTTTTATTGTTCTTTGCTTACAAATACTTAACGATGTTAAAGGGTCAATAAAAAGACAATTTGGCGTAAAAGGCACGATACCGTTAAAATCTGTTTTGGAATGTTCCTGCTTCCTTCAAAGGTAAATCTCCCACGCAGAACCACACAAAATACTTTGGAGACTGTTCTAATCGAATAAACATACGGTTTTGAAGAAAAACCACATCATCGGCAGCCATGTAGAACTTTGTTTTATGACTTTCACACGTGTGGTAAATGTAAATTTATTGCAGTCTTGTTCTCATATTGAGTGAACCTGAGACTTTTCTGTTCCTGAAGACTTGTATGTACATTGACATCGGATTCACTTTATGTCCATGTTACTTTAAAGTATAACAATACTTAAATTTTCGAAAATGTATGCTGTTTATCACTTCTTTTTTTTTTGTATGGACCACTCGCAGTTCAGCACACTAAGGCTGATTACTGCTTAACGGATCAATCCTGTGGTGGCCTCAAATGAATTTGAGGCCCCCAGCCAGGGCTGAAAACTACTTAAAAACTAAATGACCGCTCGCTAAGGGCATCCCCTGTGGGACACGACTATTTATCTCTTATTAGCAGTCTCATATACCTTGTATCCTCATATATTTGCTTAAATTATTCGATTACTGAAATTAAGATCTACAGGGTTACATAATCTGATCTATGCTGCTCAGTTCTTGCCTTTGTTCTTTTGTTTTGTGGTTTTTGATATTCGATATCTTTTATGCCCCATCAAGTATCATCCTTCTCTTATAAGTCAAAATAATCTACAAGAACCTACTCTTAATATTTGCCTTTATTAGAAAATACGCAGGAAACTTACTAAATAAAAAATTAAAAACAAGGTAGATAATAATCTTTTCATTGCAGTCGGGGGACCTGTAAAGAACTATTTAAAGGAATATATAAGGTATAGTCGAATTTTCATGAACACCTTTTTTTTTTATTTACGAACCGTGGCTCGTCCTTTTTAACCGACTTCTAAAAAAGGAGGAGGTTCTCAATTCGGACGTTTGTATGTCTTTATTTTTTATTGTTTGTTCGCGCATAACTCCGTCGCTTGCCAACCGATTTGAAAATTTCTTTTTTTGTTGGAAAGGATACTTCCCAAATGGTCCCATGAAAATTTTATCGAAATCGAACAAGCGGTTTTTGAAAAATCAACAAAAATCTAAAAAAATATCATAACATAACATTGTCTACATCGACGACCTTTTAGTTTACTCTGCATTGGAGCAGTGCGTTTTTTTTTTACACTAATGTAATTGGTTCGTTTAGGTGGGGGGAGGGGAGGGGGTTTAGGTACCACTAAAAAGTGAAAAATAAAAAACTTTTTACAAAAAAATACAACCAACTTTTCCACAAAAAATCAAAAAAGTACAAAATAACTTTAATTTCGGAAGTCGGTGTTCAAAAAATGAAAAAGGAACCACAAACACCGAGTTCCGAAATTAAAGTTATTTTGTACTTTTTTGATTTTTTGTGGAAAAGTCGGTTGTATTTTTTTGTAAAAAGTTTTTTTTATATTTTGTAAAATGTTCACTAGCGTAATGTTACCCGGGAAAGCTCAACGCTTCTAACGATATCATATACATTGTTATCAGTTAAGCCAAAAGAAACTAACAAACAAACACATACATACATGAACCCTGAAAACATGACACTCCCTTTTTTGGGTAGTCGTGTAAAAATCAATAATATCATTTATAAAAACATTCTCTAAAAGACTTAGAGATTAAAAGAAAATAAAGCTCACTGAATTAACTCATTAAATACCATAAATAGAGTTAGGCAATATGATTAACTATCTGTTCTAGATTAGGATGTAACAAAAAGGAAACAAGACATTTGTCAAAATTACAAAACAGGTTTTGCGGTAAACGACCAAATAAATTAAGTCATAGCTAAGTAAATTAAATATATCTAAATAAAGTCACTAGAGGTTATTGAACTTCAGTCTCGTTTTGACGGTGTAATATAACTTTATATGCGTTTTTGAGTATCAATCGTAATACAAATATTGAAGCCGCGCAGTTGCAGCAATAATTAAACTACATAGGGGCGAGTCAGTGTATGCACCTTATCGTCACCTTGGGCATTATACATTTTATCAGCGTAATGAATGTCAAAAAGTGGAATTCCGAAAATATTAGTTACAATTTAACAGGGTGAGAAACAATAAGTTTATTGTTTTTGTGTACGCTATTAAAGTTTATGCTTCATTTATTGTATTAAACGTGTCCTCCATTAATTTGTTTTATAGTTGTATCTTTGGTGGTACTACACACCGTGTTGTGACAATGGGCCTTTTTAACCGATTTCCAAAAATGGAGGAGCTTCTCAAGTCGACTGTTTCTTTTTTGTGTTTGTTACCTCATATAACATACCTATTACTGGGTGGATATAAAAAGAATCATCAAAATCAGTATTTTGATGATTCTTTTTATATTCGAAAGCTGGTGCTTGTCATGTAATCCCAAATTTGAGTGAGATCTGATGACTATGTATTTGAGTTGTCCCTAATACCTCATGCGTGGCTTCGGCTATTATGATAATGTCCTCATTCACTCTTGTCGATGATATATGAAAAAATAAAATTATGTACGATGCTTTGGAAGAGTGTCTTAGTTTTTCGAGGTGGTCCCTTTCTAGTTTGGTGAAGATCTGATGAAGAACGGAGATTGGAAACGGAACTCTCTTCAATAAATTATAGCAAATCTTCCGGTATTGTTGAAGTCGTATGAGTATGTCCGTTTATTGTTTACACCAGTTTTATAACACGAATACTGTAATGAGTACGTTTAGCTGTGGGGTGGGGCCACTAAACAGTGAAAAATAAAAAAAATAAACATAAAAAATTACAACCGATTTTATACTTTTGTGTTTTTTTTTTGTTTAGAAGTCGGTTGTATTTTTTTGTAAAAAAGTTTTTTGCTAACGTTAATTTAAGGTGTATGATTAATTTTAACCCATAAAATACCCATGTTCATGATTAATATTACTTACGGAGTCAGCGTAGTTTTTAACCGACTTCAAAAAAAGGAGGAGGTTCTCAATTTGACTATAGCTTTTTTGTTGTAGGTATGTCTTATTTTTGTTGTAACTTTTTACTGGGTCTACTGATTTTGATGATTCTTTTTATATTCGAAGGCTGGTGCTTGCCATGCAGTCCTACTTAATGTGGTCTTATTTGAGTGAGATATGTTGAGGAGTATTTGAGTTGTCCTTAATAATGCGTATTTCATTGACTTCGACTAAATTAAAGATTTTGTCATTTTCACTTGTCGATGAAAAAGAACAAAAAAATAACTGTGCGCGATGGTAATATTTTGAGGTTGTCCCGTTCTAGTTTGGTGACGATCTGCAATGCTATTCTGTAAGAACTCACTCCAGTTCTCACTTCTGATTCTGCGGTGAAAACTGTATTTGGTATTCTGTAACTTGATGAAAACTACACTAGCGCCACTAAGTGAGAACATGGGTGAAGCGAACTTAACTTGACAGTCAGAATATCAAATACTTTTCACTTCAAGTGAGTTACGAAGTGTAATCGAAAATGAGATATGAATCGAATTCGCACGTGAGTTCTTACAGAATAGCACTGCTGATTTAGAACTTCAGAGGTAGGGAACAGAATTCTTCAATAAATGATAGCAAATCTTCCGGGATTGCTGAAATCATATGTACCTATGTTTATTGTCTACATCAATTTGTAACATACCGGTACACTATGGAGGGATAAGTTTAGCTGTGGGGTATAACCATTAACATAAAAAACTTTTTTTTACAAAAAAAATGTTTTTGTTGATTCATCGTTTTTTAAAACCGTCTTTTGAAAATAAAGTTATTTCATTGTTTGTAGTGCCTTTATTTAGAAGTCGCTTGTATTTTTTTGTGTCTTAAATAACCTTCAAGGTTAACATTGTCAATTTTGATTAACAGGACGCACATTAACCTCCCCACTCTACCGATTTTTACTCCTACTCTTTTACTGTGCATGCGGTTCGGTTGTGGAATTGGCATTAGGGACTGCCAAACCCTTGCAGTTTTTAAAAGAAGAGTGAAAGAACACTATCTTTCCTTCCCATCTTAATTGCGTATATTTATGTATTATTATTTACCTTTTAATATTATTTAGTATATATTTGTATAATTATTATAGTTTGTATGTTATATTTAAACTGTATGTTTTATCTATTATATCTGTGTGTTTTCATTTTTCCTACTCAATACTTTTACACACAATGTCTACATCTCTTTTTACTCGACTCTCCTATCGCAGGTATGCTGGAAGAGATTTCTATAGAAATAAGCATCACCTTTGTACCTATTTTTCTGTTTCCTTCTTCTTATCTTTTTATTAAATTCGTGTACATAAATTGTTAAATAAATAAATAAATAAATTAAAACAGCCAAAAGTTAGAATTTGGGAGAAATTGCAAAAGTAAGACTGTGACTAAGATTCGGTTTTTATTATTATTGATAGCCACGGGTTTGAACACAATCTCAACTGATGGAACGCAATGATGTGGTCGATGGGGGTGCAGACTTTCCTAGAAGTAAACTGTTCAATCTTGACTTAAAACTCTGGCAAGGAATCCCACTCCTCAGCTGTAAGCAAAGCTGAAATTGATCACTAGCACGTTATGTCCCACTGTTAGGCAAAGGGTCACGTCCCGTTCTTTACGCCACCTGTCCACAATATTTTCTTCTTTACCTTTTTTAAATACGTGAATGTACAGAGGCAGAATTAATACTTAAGGCATTTTCTCCCAGGCACCCTTTCGATGATGCAGGGACAAGTAGTTATTGCTAATCATTTTCAATGGATAAACATTTTAAAAACTACGGGTTTTATAGTGATTTTATTTAATACTTAAAAAAATAAATTTAATTATATTATATATTATAATAATTATTTTAATAATCTGAAAACACAATTGACAGGATTGATTTTTAGTAAAAAACAAAATACAATGTCAAAATATTGAGATCACGGCAAATGAAACTGAATAGTTTTAGTAACACGATCTACTTCTCACAAAAACTTATGAATGGTACAAAAGACTCATTTTCTATTTATTATTAAATTATAAGTGATTTCTAAACACTATTATGTAAGCATTTAAATATATAAATATCGATGATAATTGTACTTCAGATGCTTCGTATACAATGGCAAGTTATTCACTTATATGAATAAATATCCACAAACTCTTATTATTCAAATAATCCATCACACACATTTATAATTTCATAAGCATACCCATTTTAATTGCGTTTGATTCTTCCGAAAATGTTCTCAAAATAAGTCATGTTGCTTAGACGAGAAATTATAGTCTTAAGCAGCAACATCTCCTCCATTTTTTTTGTTCGGAAATCTGTGCTCTCAAAACGCTTAGCCCAAACCCTGCGCATAATAAGACACACCCTTAACACTAATGTACAGTATTAACATAACTACGGAGTACTTGAGTCGTTAACATTAAGTGGTAATTTACACAGAGCATTGAAACGCCTCAGTGGTCACTTAGAGACGGCAGTATCAAAAGTCTCTTACAATAGTGGTACACAAACATCATAGAAATGGCTCATAACACTTCTGTCAGTGGCTATAATAGCCAAAAAAGGCGCTCATGGGCGATCATGAATATTATTGTAAGCCTTTTCCCAGGAGTGGGACATAACAGGTCAGATAGATGTTTATATCGCCTCTAGTCACCAGTGCGGCGGTTCCGTGCTCTGTCAGTGGCTAATGCAGGTGGTTAGTGTAGCCCATAGCCGTGGCCGTAGGACGCCACTGCGATGGGTGCAGCCGCGTAGTGCACCGGAGCTGCGTGTGCAACTGCTACTTGTTGCTGGAAAAAAAATGATTTCGTTAATAAAAGCACAAAAAATTATAACTGTGAAGCAGGAAAATTTCAAAATTCTCAATTATATAATAAAGGTTTCTAGAAACTGGTGCAACAATTCGTTTACATAGAAATTAATCCAGAAACTGCTAAACGAATTCTGTAAAAAAAGTCTCGTCGCCTCGTCAGGCTAGTATGTTTTAACCTGGATCTATTTTGGACAGCGTCATCACACTCACATCATCACTACCTAAGTGTTGATTGACTAATTTACGTACATATTAAATAACAAGTCAAATTATCATTAGTATTATTTAGTAACGAGGCCTCTGTCAAGCCATGGGATTCAAAAATCTAAATTAATAATTTGCATACGAAAAGTCTACAGCGAATACCAAAACAAGTTGTAGTAGTGTAGTCGAGTATTTTCTTCAAGTTTTCTATAGGCCTTTGCATTGAGAAGTGTATGTTAAAGGAAACATATCCTGGCCAATACCTAAGCCTAATTTGTTTCAATCTACAAGAGTTGCAGTTGGCTCGGTTCAAACCCAGCCAGGCGCATTACTTTATGTTATTCATTTCATCACCACTGCTCTCAAAACGGTGAAGGAAAACATCGTGAGGAAACCGGCATGTCCTAGAACCAAAAATTCGAAGACATGTGACATTCACCAACCCGCACTGGGCCCGCGTGGTGGATTATGGCCCATTCCCTCTCCTAGAGAGGAGGCCTGTGTCCCGGCAGTGGGAACGTTAAAAGGCTGATTATGCTTATGCTTTTATGCTGCAAGAGTTGTGCAATGACTTCCGACAGCTTTCTAACTGGTCACTATTGCAATACGTAACTAGTACCTAAATATACTAAACATTATTGTTACTTCATATAAATTATAATTTAATTTGTACTACCTGAAAAGGATTACAATTATATTGCTGGATAATTAAGTGTTTAGATTTTATTATTGACAATTCAATTTTGACATGGCTATAATTTCTCAATTTAATTGTAGAAGTCGTAACTTGTGCACCAACGTTGTACACTTAGTTCGCATAAACGTTTTGACTTTGACTAACGTAGAAATAAGATAGAGTTACAAGGGACTAGAAGCTGAGTCTGAAATAGTTGGGTTAAGGCAAAACTATTTTTTCATTGGATTTATTAAGTTCGAGTAAGGTAAGATTGGTAGGTCCATGAAGATATCCAAAAGTTCCAATAAACGAATTCAGAACAACCCAATCTGAAGATTTTTTTATGTATTGGTAATCACCAAATAACTTCTTCCGCTCTGGGCGGTGCGGAAGGGAGTCCAACCAATCCTTGTTCCTCCTAATGCCGTTTACGTTCCAGGGTCGCGGTGACTTTTTCGAACAAATGCTGCAACCCTGGTAGGCATCTGAAGGTTAAATTTCATTAGATTTCATAAACATTTTGAACAAAAAAAAAAACTCGTGGACTTATTTTGAAACAGCGAATTCCAAACTGTAGTGTACCAGAACATTTATCTGCGTGAGCTGTGTTGCCGGTTCAAGGTTGCGGCTACTCAACCATGGCATTTCGCTGGTAATCGATCATTTACTAGTTCAACTCTTTTATTACTTTCGATATTTTACTGTATTTGATTTTCTGTTCATTATTTATTCCGGATTTTAAATATCTAATATGAGCTTTAAATAGCCAAGTCTAGAGAAAATTACTTAAAGAAACGTAGTTCTGTATTCGTTTTGACCCGAAGCGCTTATAGTTCCTAAAATGTATTCTTAAAAAACTTCGCTCAAGTTGGGTAACTCGCGCGAATCACGAATTCTCACCGCGTAGGCAAGCAAGCTGAGATATCAATAAAAACCGGGCAAGCGGGTGTCGAACAACGCGCTTTGTAGGGTTCCGTAGTTGCAAGTCACAATTACCGACTTAGAATGTAGGTTCTTTGATTGTAGTAACTAACAACTTTATCTAACTAATCTTCCTTGGAATTTGTACTAAATCTTCCTTCTCCATGTTCATTTTATAGGTTGGTCGCTACTACTTGTTAACTTGTGTAGCCTACTTAGTTATGATAATTTTCCTTTTGAATTCGTTCATATACTATTGCCATGATTTTTTTTTTCACGTCTTCTAAAACAACTGTTTTGTTGGCAGAGGGGGGAGGGCACTTTAGACTCCAACAAAAATGAACACTTCAAAGCTTAATATTTCGCTAACGGACCCTTGGATGGAAAAACGGTTTCGCACATCCTCAATATTTTAAACGACACCCTACAATGTTATAGATTACTTTTTTTTCAAGATTTTACTTTTTTAGTCAGCTAGGAAACACCGGTCTCATCTAGTTTATAACGACCAAAAAGATTGACGTGTAAAAGTGTTATTTACAACCTACTTACAAAATAAATATCATTTATCATTTATCACTTTGTCGTCGTGATTAATATATACGAGTAGTATACACGGTACACCCATACCAAATTCCAACTTTCTAGTACTAAGCGTCCCTGAGCTAAACCGCGGACAGACGGACATAGCGAAACTACTCGTATAAGGGTCCCTTGTTGTCTATGGAACCCTAAAAAATACCGTTTATTCTAAATAAACAAAAGATAATTTAGGACTTGCTCCACTTTACCCGTAGAGAGCGTAGCCAAATAGTATAGTAAAAAAATGACCAACCCAAACATCAAACGAGGCAGTAATTAATCAGAGTCGCAACTAGTTAAAAACGGGACTAGCTTCGAAATAACCAAAAGCAGAAACGGTAATCAGGCATTCCATACACTTTAACTCTCTAAAGTCAGTTTTATCAACGGGCAAAATACTAAAATATCTATCGGGTATTTTTCTCGGAACGCCCAGTCACCTAGCGGCTGTTATCTGGGAAATTCGGAGTAGTTTGACCAAGATCCACAAGTTGTAGCGTTTCCTTATAAGCGCACACGCCGGTACTGTTTGCGCAAGAGTGGCCGCCGCCGGCTCGCAATCTTAGAGAAATCGGGTTTGTGTAACGTTGGCCCATGACAAGAAGTTATCAGTGAAAATTGTACTTCTAAATGAGAGAATTATGTGTATTTCAAGTATTTTATCAAAGAATAAAAAACAGTCAAAATTCCTTATAAGTGATGTAGAAAAGAGTCGACTGAAAGTTAAATAAATAAGTTCCTTGCCTGATAAGGAAGGTTACTTAATTGAGTTTCTGTGTTGTGCCATTTTGTTAGATAGCCGTGGAGGTCTTTCACCTTCATGTAATTGGTATAACTAGATAGTTCTAACATGAAAGATAGCACTGCTGAAGTTCCCGAGCACCTTACTTAAAGGTTTAGTTTAAGTAATATCTATTTATTAGTTCCATGCGAAGAACCTACATGAACAAATTTTTCAACTGTCGCATCGAATTTTTCGAATTCGATGGGATAAAAAAGTCCCTTTTATGTAAATGAGCAATTTCTTTTGAATTACATCAATACATACATTATTGAATTACTATACATCATAGATCACCTCATTCGCTTTCTCTAATAACTTAATCGTATAAAACTAGTCGTACCGGATGGACGGCGTGTCCGGACTTGTGCACGACTGCGTTGAAACCGGTGTGGTCATCCGCGGAATACGCCACCGTCCGGGTGGAACCGTCCGGCTCCACTAGCGAGTAGCTTCCTGAAAAAGAAGGTACATTTTACATATAACTCAAATAAGGCGTGGTTTAAGATACAGCATTTCACGAAAAGACAAAAAAATTACGACGTGGTTTTTGGTAGCGCTCAATCAATCTCATTATTAGGACTTATTGACATTTCTATCGCTAATACTCGTAGAATGTTACTTGGTTCAGACCCTAAGCGACGTTAGACGGGGCTTTGTAACGTCGCCGAATGCCGATGCCGATTCAACTAGTACATGGATGGATAGTGTTACAGATTTGAAAGGGAATGACTGTGGATTGAGGGTGAACGCCTTCTCTATGCTGTTGATCTACTTATATTTACATAGTCAGCAGAACAGTTGCGGCTGTGATTAAAGAAGCAAACATGGACGAATTGGTCGAAGAGAACAACACCTTTGTCCAGCAAAGGAACAATGTATGTAGGTTGGAAAAAAAAAAGTGAACAAGACGTAACTGCTTCTTTACTAATAACAAATAAACCTTGTTCAAAACAAGAGGTGGTATCGGTGTTTGATGTGAAAATCTATACTTATAGTAAAACTGTAGAGAGGTCAATTCTGTACATTGAATATATCAATGATAGAGATTGTGGAGGATGTGAATAAGTTACTCAGTCACTAGGGAAGTCTGTTACCAAGAGGTGGAAACTTTGTTGCATAATTATGTGGAAGGGATATTGATAAACCGCCCGAATGGCTATTCTCAATGGTGATCTGTCGGTCTATTCTGTAAACATGTTACCGTGAAAACGAAAGTGGAGTGAACTTGTCACTCCTTATAGTAGGTATGAACTGATGTCAGCACCAGAGACGGGCCCCATAGGGTCGGTGCCTGCTAGGGTTGCGGAATTTGTTCGAGAGAGTTGCCGTGGCCCTGGAACGCAAAGGGCACATGGAGGAGCACGGGTGGGTTTTAGTCAGTAAAAGTCTGACACTCCCTACCGCTCCACCCAGGGCGGGAGGGGTCATTTGATGATTTCCCATCCAAAAAAAAAAAAAAAAAAGGTATGAACTGATAGCTCACTGCGTGGTCTTAATACCACACACAGACATGTTACGCATTGTATTTTTTTACAGAATCGACCGGCTGTGCCTCGGCTTTTGTATTGAAGTGAATGTTGGTTGTGGCAAAAGAGAATGCAATGAAAATGCAACCCTTGAAAAGTAACTACCTTATTTTTGGCTAAATATGAATGACAGATCGAGGAATGGTACCTTTTTTAAGACAACGTTGTATTTTAATGAAAATATTGGTGCCAATTGCGCTTACGAGTAGATGGTTTGGTCTCGCGGATTTGTGTGATGTTTAGATAATAAATGAAAGGAAACTAATAAAAGGTATTTGGCTCACAAGGCAAATGTGAGTGGAAATCCCGAATGAGAACGACCTACAAGGGCATATTTTGACCTTATTGCTGATGAGGTTCACGTAGGTCATGTGCGTAGTACATGTTAACCGGCGTTTTAGTGATGACGAGATCAACGTTAATTATTATGGGTTTTGGTAAAAGTTAAAACAGTTCTGTATCAAAAAATCATAAATAAGTAGTCTAACTTTGTTATTCTTTCATCAGTTTTTAAATGGATACTATGGTTTCTTGTATTGTATTGTATATATGGAATGTTATGACGAGACGGCTGGCGCAGTGGTTGAGTTATTGACTGCTGTGCCGCGTGTCGTGGGTTCGATTCCCACACGTAACAAATATTTGTATGACCTACAGATACTTGTTCCGGATTTGGCTGTTTGTGTATGTGAGTTTATGTATTTATAAACGCACCCACGACACAGGAGAAATTCCTGGTTTGGGTCAACATTTTTTAATAAACAGGAAGAAATAATGGATGAGTTATTTCCTTTGACTGAGATAGAAAGTGTCCTGTATGTACAGGTAATGCTTACGAACAAAAGGTTAAAGGGTATTGTAGACTAACCTTTAACAACGTCGCCGTCGCGCTCCTCTTGTTGCGATTTGATGTCGCCAGTGTGCGGGTCCTTCACTCCGTAGTTAAACGCGTACTTTGGGTACGACTGTAAAAAGAAAATTAAATTGATGAGACCAGTATTTTCGGCATTAAAGATGTATGAAGATGAAACAGTATTTAATTGGTACAAAACGATATACATACATTAGTGGATTTTGCACTAAAACCTAAACGATAGTGTTAGTAGTTCTTAAAATATGATAGTAAATACAAGTTAAAAATAAATAAGAATTCAAATAACAAATGTGATTAAGTAGCTATAGACTATATAAATCAAATGTTTCCATTCAGCATAATGTTGTGCCGTGAGGGACACTCAGCACAACACAACGCTGATTTTCAGTGCTTGCCTAAGACATGACGTAAGGAAACCAAATCTATTATGTACATTTGAAAATAGAAACAAAAAAATAATACAGTAACATAAAAAAACTTTTTACAAAAAATAAAACCGACTTCTAAACAAAAAAACCAAAAAGTATAAAATAACTTTAATTTCGGAACTCGGTGTTTTTGGTTGCTTTTTTGTTGTTGAACACACCGACTTCCGAAATTAAAGTTATTTTATACTTTTTGGTTTTTTTGTTTAGAAGTCGGTTTTATTTTTTGTAAAAAGTTTTTTATTTTTCACTTTTTAGTGGTTCACTCCCAGCTAAACATACCCATCACAGTTTACGAGGTATAAATTGGTGTAAACAATAAACAAACATGCGATTTCAGCTATCCCGACAGATTTGCTATCATTTATTGAAATTAACAAAAAAACCGATTTTCTTTCCAACAAAAAAAGAATTTTTCAAATCGGTTGGCAAGCGACGGAGTTATGCGCGAACAAACAATAAAAAAAAAAAAACATACAAACATCCGAATTGAGAACCTCCTCCTTTTTTAGGAGTCGGTTAAAAATAGACTAGGTACTTAAAACCTATGATGTGCTTATGTCACTAAAACCAAGCAGGAGTTTCTTGAAAGAACCATAAAAATAATACCCGCTGCTATTTCTAACGAGGTGCTAACTGTACCCGCTTCAAAGTTTAATTGCACACGTAATAGACAGTTGCCGCCAATACCTAAGAAGCAGACATCTTTATCACACTACAGGTTCTTATGTGCGTTAGAATCCTGACATAGCAACTGTGAAGTAATCGCTGATAATGCTAAAGACTGGTTTGCTGTACTTTTAGCGCGACTATCTATCTAGCAAAATGCCACGTCATCTTGCTTTTTGAGCTTGTAAGAAACAAAACAAGAAAATAAAGCATTTAATCATGTCATTTTTTTTGTGAAGAAGTTCCACCAAACTTTTTGTGAGAGTTAACTTACAGCCAAAAACAAAAACCTGACTGTAAGTTAACTCTTTTTAGGCTAGGAAATCAAATTAATTCTCCTGCTATGGGTGAGCCCATAGCGGGAGAAGGAGGAAGGAGGGTCAGGGAAGTTCAGACTCTTACTGACTCAAAACTCACCAGTATTGCTTCAAATGCCCTTTACGTTCCAGGGCCGCGGCTTAAGAAACCAGCAGCCCTACCATGACGTCTTAAATCCATCATGTTTCCTGTGTCAGAGAGAGATGGAGTTCCACAAGACGAATAGCACTATCCCTTTCCCTCACACTGAATCATGATAGCATTGGCACTTCGTGGTACGGCCCCAGGCACACGTGTTGAAACGCTTGCTGATAGATATTAGACCGTGGATGGATGACTGTCGGCATCGCCCAGGGAGATCTCTCTATGCCTCGAAAAGCACGATAAGCTATTGGTCCCTTCTGTCATTCGTTGATCCAAGACAGCCGTTACGGGAAGACAGAAGCCTGGGCCCCAAGTCTGCTATTTTATAAATTTGTCATTCCAACACGATCCAATTTTCATTTTGCTAAAAGTTCGTAATCTGCTAAATTCATAATGGTCGATCACTGGTCGGTCAATGGCCTCGTAATACTTTTTGATAACCGAGCTATTTAAAGCAATGACTGCCGAATTACGTTCTAATGGTAGGTCAGTGATTAAAGGAACTATCAAAATTTTAGCAGACTACCGCGTACGTCTGTAATTCATTACACGATTCATTATACGAGATTACCATTCTATGCCATTTCTTTCAATGGAGTGTCAGTGGTTGACCACTGGAAAGTCATAGTGACGCATTTTTATTAGTAGATTACCAAACTTGTAAAAATGAACCATTATGAGATCAATGTTAGAACATTCTGACACTATTGTAATAGCAGACTCAGGGCCCTGAAAACCTGCCAACCAGTCTTGCCGTGGAATATCGTGTTAGCTATTTACTGGGTTTAGGAGGTCATATCAGACTGTCACTTCATGCAAAGTACCTACTGGTGTATACCTGCATCCGTTTAGACTGGAGGCCGATTTCATGATTTTGCAACTTCCTAAACACATTACGTAGATACGTTCTCGAATGTATGGAATGGTTAGGTTTCTTATTAGTTAGTTGGTGACTCATACATGTTATGTGCTGTACCGCGGCCGGCATTTAAAGACATGATCGCATTGCAATGCTGCACGTTAGTGAAGTGAACTTTGCATCAACCTATACCTACACCTGTTATAATATAGACATCAACTTAATGAACACAACACTTTCTAATCTACAACCCTCTCTCTCTGGATCTCGTAGATGAAAATTAATGTTTTCACACAAAAATAAATTTGCAGTAAAGAAAGAAGAATGTTTATTTTGGACTCGCACAAAACCAACAAAATACTAAAATTAAATAAAACACACATAGCACGAACATAGCACGAAATAGATTAATCATATCTTTGGTAGAATATGAATTGATAACTTGAATTGATAACTGTAAATCAGCACTCGATGTTAAACGCCCAACAAATTTTGTGTCGGTAGCACGTTCAGCGCAATTTTATTTAGCTCATTCTTCTATTAGGTATTCCTGTACATGTCGAATAAATGTTATTCAACATGGTAACTAAAAAACCGACTTCTATTGCACGACTTTTAGGCATAATGTACTTACTGTATTATATACGTTTATTTTTATATACTCGCAACCACCACCTCCTACAAAAAATGCCGAACTTCGCCCACTCATATCAAAATGTCTTACTAGATACCAATTCTTCTTTCTCGTCACTTCTATTAAAAACACTTACAATTGTCTCAGCCTGCACAGCATGTACTACCGGGGCAGCATGAACCACAGGGGCAGCATGGATCACCGGGGCTGCATGGACTACGGGCGCATGCGCGAAGTACCCGCCATATTCCACCGGCACGGCCACCGCCACCGCCGCGCTCACGCTAGCTAACACCAAAAACATCTGCAAGTAGAACGAAGGATATATGATTAGACTTGAAAATCTATCTATACTAACATTATAAATGAGAAAGTTAGGATGTTTGGATGGATGTTTGTTACTCAATCACGTCAGAGCGGCTGAACAGTTCTTGATGAAAGCGCAGAAGTAGATTAAAGTCTAGAATGATATATAGGATATATTTTGTATCGGTAGTATGTTCCCTTGGTATAATTTTAAAATTCACGAGGGCGGAACCGCAGGTGGCTGCTAGTAAGTAATAAATTTTATAATAAATCAAAGGGGTTTTCAGATATAAATGTTAGCAATCCTCATTCCTAATAAGTTTGATCCTTAAACTCGGCAAAGCTAGGACTCTGGACAAAGTAAATAGTCTACAACAAAGCAATTAATTTATCAACTTGACACCCCCTCCACCTTCCAGTTCTTTTCAGTGAGGTGTCGCCTACTGTTTGTGAAAAGGAATTTCTTAATAGTTCATAAATACGATTTCTAAAATTGGAAGCAACTTAATCTGCTTTAAACTTTATTAAACGAGGATCATGATTTACAGACAGGAACTAAAGCTCCTCATGGTTTCATTCGTAGCCAAATGAAAATAATCAATCACAGTATCTAATAATTCCATACGTGGACAGGACAAAAAGTTGCTAGATTTAAAATGTATATTTCTAAAGATTTCAAAAGAGGTTTAGCGCCGAGATAGCAACCTGTTTGTTGCCCATGGACATGATTTATTATCTCCGGCTGTTTCCGCGTTAACTTTAGGAGAGATGCCGTACCTACTTATTGCATCATAAAAACTCTCGTTATGGATACCTTAAAGCAAACTAAGCTTAATTTATATTATTATCTGCAATTGGGAAAACTAGACTAATTGAAACGGTAAAATTGTTTGTTTGTTTTTCAGGGTAATCTTTGGAAGCACTGTTTGGTTTATGAAAATCTTTCGTTGAAGCAAAATCAAAGCTGTTCCTCCAAATGCCCTTTGCCAGGGCCACGTTGACTCTGTTGAACCAATTTCGCCTTATAGGCTGACTAGCTTCTGCCAGTGGCTTCGCCCGTATGAAAGTAGGTAATTATCCCAAGGGAACTAAATGATGATTCCCTTAGGGAACTTTTAAAAAAGATTAATATTACGACAGTCCCTTGTCAATTCACATATGAAAATACTATGTATGTGACGAAAAACTTATGCTAAACTTACACTGATTCATTTTTGTTAATTATTTATTTATATAAATAGTTGCAAAATTTGTAAATATGTAAGTACTATGTCCCTTAGTAGCAAACTTACTAATTTTACCTCTGCTGTTATTACTTTGTCGTGCCTATTAGTAATAATACTTAGTGTTATTTGAGTGCATCGTTCTCACATATAATTAATTGATTAATGTATGAAAATGATTGTAAAACTTATATTTGAGTACCTATGGTTCTTCTCCATAAGAATCTAATTTTTGCGAATGGACAACTAGAGTCACTATAATATTTTTATTTTCAAACTGTTTTGACGTCCAAAAGTGCTTTTTAATGGTCTAGTTGAAATAAATGAATTGATTTTACTTTGGAACACACTCCCAAATATTTAAAAATATCCAAGGCCTATTCCAAGACAGAATGCCTGTGTCCCAATACCCTATACAAATCCGATGAGTCGTTAACAGACAGACAAACACACAACTAAACAGGCATACAGGCAGGCAAAGAGACAGAGAAACTTTCACTTTTATATTATTCATATAAATTACGGTAAGATGAAATTGACTGTTGGCCAAACGTAGAATCGATGACCTATCATTTTTTTATCCCGGTAAAATGCACGGTGCCAATGGGATAGGCCAAAACCGCGAGGAAAAGCTCCAAATAAATTATCAAAACTACACAATTTTCTAGAAAAAAATGTTGCATCTAATTAAAAATTAAACCTAAAATACCATACTTGACGTAACACATACACGGTTTAAAAATGTGACACTTATAAAAAACATCTAAATGTCATTAATAATAATAACGCCACTCACCCGCATATTCGTATCTTAGGTGCACAACGACACAACACACTCCAGGCAACATGCGCCGGCGCAGGCGTCTTATAAATATAGAACCCCACTCTATGCACCTGACTTAGATGTACCACAGGGACACATTCATAGATACCATTCGATTGTTTTGACGGCGTTCTGGCTCTGTTTCGCACACAAGTCCCAGCATTAAGCTGAGTGACGGCCATTTTGCGTGGATGTGACGCATGTTTTCCGCAGCACAGCATTTTTTGTCGTTAAGTTTGCAGTGGTAGCAGTGCTACCTGGGTACGAAATCAATTGAGTGCTTTAAATATAAACCTCTGCACATGCTCAGTTCACGTGGAAGTGGTAGTCTATACTAATATTATAAAGAGGAAAGATTTGTATTTTTGTATGTAACGAATAAACTCAAAAACTACTGGACCGATTTCAGAAATTCTTTCACCATTGCAAAGCTGCATTCACCCTGAGTAACATAGGCTATATTTTATCCCCGTATTCTCACGGAAACGGGAACTACGCGGGTGAAACCGCGGGACGCTGCTAGTGATATTCGTGGGGTTTCAAGAAGTCGGGTGATGGTGTACCCGTGTATTGTCTTAGACGACCTGCACGAGTACATAGGGATGAAATCTCTTCCGTAAAGTCTAACCGGGGCTTAAAATTTAGTGCACAGTAAAGAAAAACATATACGGTTTACATAGAAATACGCTAAGGATATTGCTGAATGCCGTCCATCATGACCGACATTTTATTGCTGTTATTACTTAGTGTACATATTTCGTTACGAAACAGATATAGTCCCACGACAGTTACTCTGATTTTATATACTTTAAAGGTTTAGAAAGTGTATTTCAGCTAATTGCTGCATATTAGGCCTTATATAATGTATCTACGTGTGTGAACCGACTGCCATATTTTAGCCTCAAGTTACTGATAACGAAACCTAGAGTAATTATCGTGGAATAAATTGGCTGGCTAGTTCACTTAGGTTTCAAAACTACTTATCTATCCAGGTTTAAAATTGTAAGAAGATGAGTAGATAGAATTCTACTGTACTCTATCTATGAACATATTCTTACATTCTATAATCTTATAGAAACTAGAACAAATTTCCGTGTGTCCAAGCGATTTTGCCATTTATTAGAATCAAATGTAGCTCATAATGTAGGGCCATAAGTATTTATTTTTAATCCTAGGAAACTTGGCTTATCCCAGTTGTAAATGTACGCCAGCACCATATTGCCTTAGCTCTGTATCTCCTGCTAGCTCTGGAAGCTCAAACTACGTTTTCCTTACTCCTCAATTCTTCTTTTCTGCTTAATTTCATTGTGGGATCCAAGACAGTCGTTTCTCCGGGACTCGTCGATTTTCTTGTGGTCGCTACTCTTGACTCAGGCTCTCCAGAGTTGCAGTTGTAGCAGCAACAATTGGGGTGGAAATAGTATGGTGTGCTTTTCCCAAAATAAAACATAAGTTATCATGAAAACAACTAGATACAAGCATATCGTTATTCCTACGAGTACAACAGATACTAGTTTGGTTTAGTAAACCAGAGTTTCCTACACCAAATAAACCAATGAAGCCATACAAAAAGCTTTACTGAAGATGTCATAAAACATATGTGACATTATAGAATCACTATTCAGGACTAAACTATTTATTGCTAACTACACATTGAGTTAACAAGAACTCACGAGCGATAAAATGCCACTTTTAGTTAGTGACCATTCAAGTCGGCCTTAGCGGCTGGTGCGCTTAATGCAATAAAACAGAGTTCAGTTACTTCTCTAAGTACCAGAGTGACGCCATGGAAACCTATTTCTTCCAGTAGTAGATAGGGTTATGCTAACTTGAAGGATATTTATTTCTTTTGTGGTACCATGATCATGATGGTTATACCGGACGTTCCTGAATGAGATTTTGTGAGGGTTAATGCTGCCCGAAAAGTAAAGCACCAGGATGGCAACGGTATTGACATCCGACACGCTGTTTTTAGAGTTGAGACTTTAGGTGCACAGGCGCTGAGAATGCTTCGAGAAAGCCGCCTACCAAATGATCTTTAGGAACACGGTGACATAGTCGTCTTGTGGGCAAGCGCGCAAGACTCGAACGTTCAATTGGGTTTACGGAGGTAATAAAAGCTTAAATCTATTACTAGGATAGTATTAGGAGGTAAGCCTCCTAATACTATTTAAAGTCAACTCATTTATGGATTTTGGAAGGTATTAAAAGCAGCATCTTAACACTCACAGCCGGAGCTGCGCTGTCTCTGCTTCTTATGCAAATTGTATCTTTGTACCGACGTACTGACTCTGTTTTGCGTCATTTCTGCTCTGAATAGAATTTCTTAAAAGGAAACTGTCTATCACATTCCTAGCGATCATTACAATTCTTAACAAACGGTATTTTAGCGGCGGATGCTGACAACAGAATACGTTCCCTGGTTTTATTATAACAAGGTTTATTTGAGTCACAACAAGTAATAAAATTAAAAGAGTACAATATCAAGTTTTTCAGTAGATGCTTTAAATGTTTAGAAAACAAATTACTTAATATTAAATCTATGTCGAAGTATTAAAGCAAATACCAAGTAGGTACTATATAAAAAGCGACATAATATTCTTTAAATAGATTTCAAGAGATAAAACATACTATTCCGGCATAGTATTTCTCGATGAAATTCGCTCTAGATTGCGGCTTGGTAATACTCATTCGAGGTGTTTGATCATGTAGTCATTTGAAAGAAAATCCCGGTATCGCTATTAGATTTGTGAGGACTCATATGTATTTAGTAGATAAATCCTTTTTTTTATTATTATTAATTTATAAACGTGTTTAACAGAATAAAGGCAATACATCTTAAAGGGTCATTGTACTCATAATTATGAACAACTTTTACTCGTAGGTACATTTTGTTGAGTTATGCCGTATGCGCACATAAATGTATTGGGGTGTCGATATTTTTACCGCGATTTCAGTGTTGCTACAAAGTGAAAGATATTAATTATGATGCGTAAAATTACCCCTTAAGTGGTATTGCGTTTATTTTGTCACACGTCGTATAGTAGTTATGTATTTTGGAGAGAATTTTAGTAGTCCATGCACATTTTATAAAATATGTGTAGGTTACAACTTTAGTGGTAAATTGGTTGTTTTTTTAGAAAATTCCTGAGGCAACTATGTCCACCATTGTATATTTTTTTTACTAGTGCATGAATAAACTGTTTTTCAAATAAATAAATCAATTCTGTTGAACTTTTTCAGTGTGTTATTTTCTTGTTGCACCGAATAGGACACCGGTTTGTTCATCTGTCTACCCTACATATCTCTATACCACTTAAGTATAGGGAGTTATGAAACAGATTGTTATGATTACAGTCCAATACTGACTTTTCTCAACAGCTCGGTTACCTAATGTTGGTAAGTTAGTATTTTGCGGTGCCCTGTAAGGTGCCACCCATAAATTATGTCACACGAATTTCATGATTTTTGACCCCTGCCTCGTCCTTGTCACATCTGGTCACATTTGTGACACCCCCTAGTGTGACGTCACATATTTTACAATTTTATTCGTGACTAGCTTCTGCCAGCGACTTCGTCCGCGTGGAATAGTTACTTTACCCCCGATTTTGAAACTCTCAGCCCGATCGGTTTAAAATTTACAAAAGATAGACATGCTGTTTCGGGATATTTTTTAGATAAATTTATGTAGAAGATTTCCGTAATACATGATTTCTATGTAACTTTAACCATTAAGGCTACACACGCGACGGAAGCTTAAAAAATGGAGTAACTTCTTCCGTTTTCCCAACATTTTCCTTCACTGCTCTACTCCTATTGATTGTAGCGTGATGAAAACTATACTATAACCTGCCCAGGAGTATGAAGAATAATTGCACCAAGTTTCGTTAAAATCGGTCGAGTAGTTTTTGTTTCTATAAAGAACATACAGACAGACAGACAGACAGAAAGACAGACAGACAGACAAAAATTTTACTGATTGCATTTTTGGCACCAGTATCGATCACTAATCACCCCCTGATAGTTATTTTGAAAATATATTCCTTGTACAGAATTGACCTCTCTACAGATTTATTATAAGTATAGATTCGTGATTTTGAAATGTAACGTCACGAAATTTAGGACCCCTCCCATCCCCTTGACACATAATGTTACACTTCGTCCACCCCCTCCCTCCCCCTTAACGTGTGACGTAATTTATGTATGGCCCATAATGCATCAGTTTTCTCCGCTTCACTGTATCCTAAAACTAATTTTCTAAAAAAAAAAGCTTTACTTAAAATTTGATTCTTGACCCATTGTTACGCTTCCGCAGGCCACATTTTTTTTCTTGAACTAAAGTAAAAGGATTTATGGAACTAGTTTTTATTGTAAAGGACTCTCCAACTTCCAATTTCCAAAACTCAGTCAGTACCGGATTTACGGCCTGTTTTAACGCTTCTAGTGTTCTATGTTCGAAGGGATTGCCCGGCAACCTGTGGAGACTATCAGCTGAATACTATTGATGGAGTTGACGACACTGGAGCGAAATACCACCAGATTGTATGCCAGTGTTCGAGTATTACTTAGTAAAGCCTTGTTTCTTGGTCAATCACACACAACAACAACCACCTGTATCACACAACAACCTGTATCCTTGCGTGTTGACAAGTCGCAACTGATGAACCATAGAATTTCGTATCACGCCTTCACCAAAAAGTTTTTCATAACAATTGCAATAAAAAAATAATAATTATAAAATAAGGTCGTTATAAAGTGGATATTATAATCTATAGAACTATATGTCAGTCCATGTCAATACAAGTATTGTACTGAATTGTTGAAGTATATAATTTCTAATCATTTATACATAATTGCTATTGTATTTTTATAAGTTATAATGGATGACGACGACATAGATGACGACAACATAAATAACGAAGAAGTAGTGAAGACACGTAGTGCAAAAGGACACAAATATGATGGTCCACGTAAAGTGCCTTAAATTATTTTAATCAATAATCAACAGGTTAAAATACGCCTTGTTACACTAAGTGATGCTAAAAGCCAGGCAGTTTCTGGATATATCGGTACAAAATTTAAAATTTAACAGAAGTGTGTGATATTGTGGTAAAATAAGCAGGCGGCCCATCTGATTGCTATTAGTGGGACCCGCCACGTATTGACATCTGATGGGTCATCAGTTAATTGGTACTATTCTTTAAAAATGGCGATAATTACGAGACCTACAGGGCCGCAGCCGAAATCGAAAATTGCCAAATATCATTGGCAGTTGGTATAGCAAATTGCAGAATGGTTTTGGTCAAACAAACAAGATTCCATAAGAGTATTTGATCTGAAATTCTCCTTTTATCTTCTTATTATAAAGAAATGTTGCCCCACGCCAGGAATTTCTCCTATATCGTGGGTTACAAAAGTTTTAAACAAACTCAAAAAACTCACATACACCCAAACAGCCAGGCCACTTCGAAAGAGTTACCGCGGCCCTGGAACGCATAGGGCACAAGAAGGATCACGGGTGGGTTTTAGTCAGTAAAAGTCTGACACTCCCTACCGCTCCACCCAGGGCGGGAGGGGTCATTTAACCACTGCGCCAGCCATGTCGTTAAATTCTTAAATTAATTGATTTATGTTATTTTTATATATTTGAAAGCTTCTTGAACCAATCAAAATATTGTTGTTTTCAAAAAATGCCAGTGTATTTGTGAAAATAGGGCAAGACGATCCCTATCTTGATATTGCTTTTAGGGCTAATTTCTTGATCCGTTACCCATTGGTTAAAACATTAGTGCACGTTCAAGTGCGTTTTATAACGAATTGTTAGTTATAAACTATTTTTACTGTGAAATGGAGTTGCTCTTGACTCTAGTCTAGGTCACAGGCGACAGAGTAATTAGGTCAAGCTAATGATTATGATTGTATAACGTAGATTAAGAAATGCAGGTGCCCATACTTGCTAATCAATGGGTAATACGGATCAAAAACTTGCCCTAAGATGACGAATCTTTTTTCTTGTGTTCGGCAGCACCAAACCCTATTTTGACGTGCTTCATGACGGGATTAGCGTACGTGCTCGCTATCATAACGTGGCCCTTTACATTGTGCAAAATATGCGCATGCTGCAAGATATTTCGAATGAAGTTTCTGGTAAGCATTTGTAAAACTTTCAAGATTATTTTGTGAAGTAATGAGATGTTACACAAAGTAATCTTGATTATATTCTTCGCAGCTAAATCCTTAAAAATTATATCATACTAGCTGACCCGCGCAACTTCGTCAGTGTCACAATATTCATTACTGCTCCGCTCCTATTGGTCTTAGCTTCATGATATATAGCCTATAGCCATCCTCGATAAATAGGGTATCTAACGCTGAAAAAAAATTTCAATTCACACCCGTTTAAACAAACAGACTCTTCAACTTTATATATTGGTAATAGATATATACATATATAAATGGTATAAATTATAGCCGTCCCAAAAAAATGACTGTATAAGTGTAGATATATCTCAACTCATAATCTCTATTGATAAAGTAGTTCCTTTAATTTTATAATAATTTGTAATGTTTATACGATGATAGTAATGCTGATGTGTTTGTGATTGATTAAATTCAATTTATCACTCTCGCTCGCCAGTACTCTCTCTCTCTCTCTCTCTCTTTCTCTCTCCACCTTTCTCTCGCTTCTCCACTTTCGATTCCTTGAAACACCAAAAAAACACTACTTTAATTCCGGTTTAAACGTTCCCTTGGGATAATATCCGATATTCACGTGCGTGAAGCTGCTGGTAGGAGCAGTAAATGATATAAAACCTCATTTCTAGCATTGTAACCCGTATGAACGTGCCGTCGTGTTGCGACTCGGTCGGAAGCTGCCAGGAGAACTGAAGGGACCTGGCCGCGTCACCGTGTTTCCTTGGATCGATGATTACTGGGTCATCGACCAGCGGTCCGTCGTTGTAGACGTACCTCCCCAGGCAGTAAGTGTAGAGATTATATAATGTAAACTGAAGTTATTACATCATGTTAGTTATTATTTCAATGTGGGAATTTAAGAAATTATTGCTAAACACTAGTAGTATGAGTGTATTCGATTTTACTGTGAGCTTTTAATTTCCAAATATGATGATAAAGATGATAAAGACCAGTTTGTGTGTTTACGCTATCTAAAAGCTCCAGATTCTAAGAATCATTAGATCTCTCGCTCCTATTCTTAAAGAACATAAAGTTCATTTCGAACTCAATATCCTTGCAGTGATGAACGACTTATAGCTACAATTTTCCACCCTATTTACGACTTTTTAATAAAATGGGAAATCATATAATGACTTCTTCCTTTCTGGGCGGAGCGGAAGGGAGTGTCACTCTCACGTCCACTCTGAGCGTGACTCTTACTGACTAAAACCCATCCATGTTCCTTCATCCATGTTCCCTTTGCGTTCCGGCTAGTTAACTGCGTCTCGCGGCAGTGAAAGTGAATCTTAGTTAAGTTCCTCTCTGTTCTTGTCAAGAACTGGATCCTAATCTTATGCCACAACTGGATAGCACCTACCTATTCATTTCCTTCGTTGTAATTTATAATAATATTATTATAAAGAGGAAAGATTTGATTGCTTGTTTGCATTGAATAGGCTCCGAAATTACTGAGCCTCTTTGAAAAATTCTTTCATCTATTGAAAGCTACATTATATTTTACTCGCTGTAAAATAGGTTATATTTTATTCCCGTATTCCCATGGGAACGAAATACGCGAATGAAACCGCGGGACGCTGTGTTTTAATAAAATTAATCAGCCATCGTAATGTCGCTAGGAGAGCGGTGTCTTCCCACGACATTTGAACTTGGCAAATGTCACCCCACAAGTAGCTGTCTCGTGCCTCACAGATACTAATACATCCTCTCAGTGGAATTGAACACGTTCTATTACTAGTTTACTACGAGGTTTGAGTTATTATCGCATGTCGTTTTGCTACCTGGCCAAAGAGCTAAGGCAGTGACATTTTTTATTTTGTTTAAAAGTAACCTTCGTTATTATGGCATTCGCTGCAGTCTCAGGCATATCATCATACTTTTTGTAAGAACCAACTCATCTAAGCCAACGACGTCGGAAAGCACAGATCTGACTACTCGCGCGTCGGTTCCTGCTGCAACGTCTCCAATGTGAATGCACCCTCATGTTTTAAAACCAATCGCAGCTCTTAGTGCTAGTAACATCTCTAATGTGAATGCACCCTTTCTGGATTATGTTCAAAAGTAATCGCAACCCTAGGCCGCGTTTACCATTGCAAGCAACTCGCATGCAAGTTTGATGACATTGCGGTGCACGATCTACTGACTGATAACGTTATTCGTAAGAAGTCCATAATGTAATGATACTTGCATGCGTTCTGGATACAGATCGAAACATGGTCTTATGAAATACAAACCTCCTGACGTCAATGGCCAATCATGACCTGGTCAATGAACCATAATGATGTTAATATGGACATGGGCACGAAAATATTTTTCTGAATGTCGATGTATTAAATAAAGTTAATCTGAGACTGACTGACTGTGACTGTATTAAGATATCATGAGTACGCACGACAATATATCAAACTATATATAATTGATAAGTATAAGATGGTCCCGCGCGGAGTTGTTAGCCATATTACTTGCTGGTCTCGGGATTGAGAAGGCATATCCGTCTTAAGATTACTGTCACTAAATCCCGGGAATAGCACTACCTATGCCGATCACTACCCACAAATTGATGAAGACACTAATCATTATTTCAGGTTTTGACGAAAGACGCTGTAACTGTGGCTGTGGACGCTGTCATGGTCTACAAGATTCATGATCCTATGAGTGCGATTATGCAAGTCGAAGATCCAATGTACGTCAATGATGTGTCAATCTTTTTCTATTTTGAGCAAAGTCTCAGGAAAAAGCTAGTTTCTTATGATGAAGTCTTAAATGATATATTAGGTAGGTAAACCAAAAACACTAAAACTTTTGGCCATTACAAAAAATTACTTATGGATGGTAAAAGAGCAGTGGTGGCCGAGTGGTAACGGCCCCGACTTACGATTTGTAGGTCGCGGGTTCAAACTCAGCCAGGCGCATTACCTTGTGTAATTAACTTTATCACCATTGCTCTCAAAACGGTGAAGGAAAACATCGTGAGGAAACCGGCATGTCCTAGAACCAAAAATTGGAAGACATGTGACATTCACCAATCCGCACTGGGCCCGCGTGGTGGATTACGGCCCATTCCCTCTCCTAGAAAATAGGCCTGTGTCCCAGCAGTGGGAACATTGAAAGGATTATTAAACCAAAAAGTTGGTTCTAAAAAATTGAAATAATAAATATATCAGTCTCTGTCATCCCCGCGCGCTTCATGTGTATTTTTCCACGATTCGAGCAGATTCTGGACAGAGGTAAATAGTAGTTGAACGGCTTCGGGTGGTTCAGAAGTGTCTATATTGAGTTATTTTTGGTGTACAATAAAGTATATTATTATTATTTCATGAAATCAATTCAAAATTTAATCAAATACAACGGTAGACTCTAACAGACATGCCAAGGATTAATGCAATAGATTCCGTGGCGAGTATTTATTACAACATCTCATATTACATTTTGGGCGTCAATCGTGCTTTCTAAAAATGACATTCTAAATGAGTTTTGCGAATAATTTTAAGAAAAAAAAAATGTATTTAGGGTACCAACAGAAAATTGCGTCTTAGCATTAAAAAAAAACACAAATAAAGCATATTTGATTTTCTAGTAAAACAACGAGTCTCTCGGCTGTAACGGCGCTGAGGAATGAACTTGGGAAACGAGAATTGGCAGAAGTGCTGGTTGAAAGAGAAGAAATGACGACCTCCATGCGAGCCATCCTTGACGAAATTACGAATCCGTGGGGAATCGAAGTGCAGAGAGTCGATATGTAAGCTAATCATCAATTTCTTAAGGCCAAACGTCAGGGTAACTAGAGATTTTTTCTTATGTGAGGCTTGCTCTTCATATTCATTTATACGCCCGCGGCTCCGCCCTCGCAATTGTCAAATATTATCCCAAGGGAAAGTACTCCCCGGATAAAAAGTAATCTTTGTATTATTCCAAACTATAATCTACCTCTGTGCAAAATTTCATCAAGATCCATTCAGTAGTTTTTGCGTGAAATAGTAACAAACTCCCATACATTCATAAGTACAAACTTTCGCGTTTATAATAAGTATTAGTAAAGATCTACAACTAGTATAAGAGAACTAGAAATTTTGGCTGAAGGTTTCACCCAGAAAGACAATTTAAATATACCTAGTACAATTAGAGTCCTCTCCCAACAAAGTGGGCTTTTTACACCATAAGAAGCATCAACTAACGGTTAAAATAAACTCTTTTTTTAAATCAATGATTAGACGTAAAAGCACAAGAAACCCTAAAATAATAGTTAAATTTAAATCCCACTTTTATTAGTATTATACAGTTTCCTTTTTTTCTAGAAAGAACGTAGGCCTGCCTCCTGCGTTACAAAGAGCGATGGCCGCAGAAGCGGAGGCAAAGCGTGAAACTAAGGCCAGGATTATTGCCTCAGAAGGAGAAGTAAAGACGGCTAAAGCATTGATTGAGGCTTCGATTCCTTTGTTGGATAATCCTACTGCTCTACAGGTAAAAATAAAAACCTTGCTAGACTATAATCATCATAATTAAAAGGACGCATGCTTGATGACCGCTGGACAGAGGTCTCCAAGCGACGGGTGCGGGAGGACGGTATCGCCGAAAGTGGTGGTGAGATAACGTACACGGACGCATACCACGAAGGCTGGTTCAAGATGTTGCAAGAAATCAGGCCTGCGGACGGCGAGCTATGCATGGCACGCCGTCCGATAGCAACCAGGCCCGAGTCGACGGCGCGTCGTGTTCCACGCGCGCCACAAAGAGCTCACAGCAAAGTAGACGGGCCCCATAGGGTCAGTGCCTGCTAGGGTTGCAGAATTTGTTCGAAAGAGTCACCGCGGCCCTGGAACGCAAAGGGCGCTAGAAGGATCATGGGTAGTTTTTAGTCAGTAAGAGTCTGACACTTCTTTACGCTCTGCCCAGAGCAGGAGAAGTCATTTGATGATTTCCCAACCCGGAAAAAAAAGGTGGTGCAAGAAAAAAGTGTTTGATCTCTCCTATATCTTTGTGTGATGCCTTTGCTTAGCAGTAAGGCATTATGAGCTATAAAAAAAAAGTTAAGAGGTGCAAGATGGCCATTGTTTGACATCTCGCTCTTAACTTTCTAACATCGGCACTAAGTCCTGCGCTGTCTATTTTTTACCGGCAGTATAACATGTGCACCTTCCTTTTCGAAAAATGCAAAAGCACGTAGCTTCATTAAAGGTTATAAACAACCCATTTATAATCTCTTTCAGTTGCGTTACCTCCAGTCTCTCAATGTGATATCGACGAATAAAGAGACAACATTAGTTTTTCCCTTTCCGATGGATTTCTTAGAAAGCTTCGAATCACAACCAGGACCAAGTTCACGTGCGCAATGAACAAATTAAGTGTAGTAAAAAGGTGTTAATTTTAATTAATGAAAATATATGCAATAGTCGATGGTTAGTTTTATTTCATTTCTATACATAATATCGAAGAAGTTAATATTATAGTCACTTCTTTATTTACTGCTGCAATTTAAACAGTATTAAATGTATTCCATTATATTCAAGAAGTTTTTAATAACAAATACGTGTTTTACTAAACTGAATGCGAAACGAACATGAAACCACTAACATGGTTTATTTTGCATTACCGGCCTCATCTAGCTTAAAATTACCAAACATATTGTACGTGTAAAAGTGTTATTGTTTAACCTACTTACAAAATAAATATCATTTATCGTTACGAATAGACTTACTAAAACATTCCTATTTACACTTATTTAGATAAAGTACATGGAAAAGCGTAAAGCCGCACGAAAAGACTAGTAGAAAAAACATTGTTCTACCTAAGCACGGATTGCACGGAACCCTTCAAATATACTGGGAAGTATATTTGAAGGGTTCCGTGTATAAAAAAATATACTGGGAAGAAAAGAAACCCTTTCTTTTCTTCCCAGTATATTTTTTCTCATAACAACTAGTTTTCAGTGTCACCAATACTTCTGTACTAGCTATATTGTTTTATCTATGGTACTAACTAATTCCATGCAATATAAAACATAGACCTTAAGTTTCTACAAGACAGAATTTAAATGACATTATTTGTCATTATTGTGTTGCTGTTTTCGTGTTTAGATTGATCAATATTTTTGTGTATTTTATTCATTCGCTTTTCATTTGGGTCCCATAATATGAGGCCCGTTTTATCTAGGGAAGATAGGTCGAGATCAGATTTTATAAGTAAAATATCTAAAATATCTACTTTATATGTTATGGAGGAAGTGATTATTCAGGCCATTTTATCAGCATATATCCTACCCTCCTCTCCTACCCCTACCCCTACTCACCTCAAAGGAAAAATCACTCTTTGGCAAAACAAATAATTACTACTAAATTATTTTCATGAAATTTTCCCCTAATTTTTCTTGGATGCCGTCTCCCATTATAAAAAAAGTCCTAGCCGTAGTAAAAAAAAAGTCGGTCAAGTGCGAATCCGAGTCATGCTCTTAAGGTTCCGTATAATTTTGTACGTATGGAAAATGAACAAATTTCATTTTGTTCATTTTCCATAAAATTATCATTATCATCATAAAATTACAGCCTGTTGCATGTATTGCGCTTTGTTAAATCAACAAAAATCTCTTTAAGTTTTCTATCTGATAATGGAAGAGCTCAATAAAAGAGGAGCAATAGTTTTAGTTATTGGCAGAGAAGGTGCCTACAGTCGTACGAGACCATCACTTCTGCCTAGCCTTCTTTCAAATATCGCTCATTTGCTACAAGTTCGACATATCTCAAAATAGATTTTTTAGTTAATAACATAGTTGAGTTTAGATAATTGCGCTTCGTTTACTGTAAAACCGTAGTTTCTCTAAGCTCTATAGTAAGAGAGAGTGAGAACAGATATTTTCCGAGAAATTACGTTTTCACAGTAAACAGAAAGCAATTTTTCAACACATCTGTCGTTAATAACTATAAAATCATCAATTTTGAAATATGTCGGATGCCAGTCAAACCGGATTCAGCTGACTACCAGTATTTTGCGTGGAGCGGCTGCCTACCAGACTTCCACAACGCAAAAACCGAATAACACAGTACTTCTTGGCAAGATTTGTGTCAGATTTTTACATTCTTTACAATTATTTTAATATTGACAGAACTTAAAGAGACTTAGTTCATAATTGAGTGATTGTTTTGCCTAGCGTTTTGCTCCAGTGTTTCAGTGTATTTGGTAGAAATAATCAATCACCCATCACCCAGTAACCTAGATATAATTTCATAATAAATTAATTAAACTTTTGAAGTATGCATTTAAATTACTTTCAAATTGGTGGAACATTTAAATGTTAATTTTGTTATGAAGCATGCCATACTCGTACGTTTCATAGATCCTTTGAATATCACTTTCTTTAACAAATTGGAAACAATGTTTTTAATATAATTTTTACGACGCGCTAATCCCGATAGTCCGCCGAGAACAAGAATTTGCTCGTCACGTTACAATTATATACCTACTACAAGTAATACTAAGCTGAGAATCTTTGTTAAGGCGTTTCCCTGACAAAATAACCTTGAGCATTCGTTCCCTCTTTGCCGGCCGCATCCTGCGCACATAAAATTCAAACAATTTTTGGAATTATTTTAATTTTTGGAAATAAAACGTGTAGAATATAGATTTTTAAATTATCTATCGATTAGTGTAATCCTCAAACGATTAGAGCGTTGCATTTAACAACAGATGCATAAAATCAACAATTTTAGTTATTTTTTAAAAGTAGGTTTTAAAAGTATTTATAACACATAAAAACAAATTAGAATGTGGAATATGATGATAAGACATCGAACATTAATAATCAGCTTTTACATGTAGATTATTTCTCATAACTAATGAGTTCATAGTCTCTGAATAGCGAAGAAAAACGCACTATCGCAAGGTTTTGGTCGGGATATCGCCTTAACTTTGTGTGACATAGGTGTTGTCGTAGCTAATGTGGCCTATAAAAGGGTTCATTAGAAAACCAGCGTCAGACAGCGTCAGTCTGTCTGGCATATCGCTGAAATGGACCTTTTTAGTGCAGCCGTGAGACACTCACTAAGTTTTTGTCATACTTATATCTTTGTTTGTTTGTTATTTCCATGTACCGTGTGTGTTTCATGTATGTGCTAAATAAATTTTATTCTTTCTTTCTTTTCTTTCTTTCTTTCTTATTTGTACTTTAGTGTAAGTATTTTTTCAGAATATTCAACACAAGAAACAAGATTAGAAAAAGTATTTCGAGTAATAGCTATACTGGCAATCATCTTATTTCCATTGGTGTTAGTGATAAGTTTTCGGGTTAGTTTTTTTTACTTCCAAATACGAATTAGCTTTATAGTGTTCGACACTATCTATACTAATATTATAAAGCTGAAGAGTTTGTTTGTTTGGTTGTTTGTTTGTTTGTTTGTTTGTTTGTTTGAACGCGCTAATCTCAGGAACTACTGGTTCGAATTGAAAAATTCTTTTTGGGTTGAATAGACCATTTATCGAGGAAGGCTTTAGGCTATATATCATCACGCTTAAGCCAATAGGAGCGGAGTAGCGATAAAGAATGTTTTAAAATCGGGGATTCCACGGGGACGAAGTCGCGGGAAGCAGCTAGTCTTAATATAAGATTCTCGTGTCACAATGTTAGTTACCATACTCCTCCAAAACGGCTAGACCGATTTTATGAAATTTTATATGCATATTCAGTAGGTCTGAGAATCGGCTACTATCTATTTTTTATACCTCTAAATGATAAAGGGGACCACCCCTACATTTTTTTATGTTTGCTGGGTCAGCTAGTTTATTTATATGTATGTATATGTGTGCCGCTGGATAGTTGAAAACTTCGTAAGATTGTAATAAATCTTTGATTACTCTCGATATATTTTGAACAGATTGGAATCACGCTGACGCAGTGGATTGGCTGCTGCGGTACGTGTCGCGGGTTCGATTCCTGCACGGAACAAATATTTGTATAACCTACAGACAGTTATTCCGAGTCTAGCTGTTTGTGTATGTGAGATTGTATTTTTGTAAGCGCACCTATGACACATGTTAAATTCCCAGTGTGGGGCAACGTTTAAAAAAAAATATATTTTTACAAATACAAATATTTAAAAATACAAATTGCCTCCAAATTCAAAAGATTCCAATTTATCCGTCCCCTTTAAGAAAAAAATATGAACTTACGGCGTTTGCAACAACCCGATAACATTTAAACTTAATTGTAAACATGAACATACACGAATTCATAGACACTAAGAAGCTATCTCTTTCATATTTCACTGTTTTTTTTTAGGTGGTGAAACAATACAAAAGGGCCGTAGTCCTGCGTTATGGCAGACTTCGACCTGATTCGCCAGCGGGCCCCGGAATAATATGTGTGATACCCTGCACCGACACCGTTGAGATGATTGATCTCCGAACTCAATCCTTTAATCTGGCACCTCAAGAAGTACGTTAAGTTTTCGTTTTTTCTCAAAAAAACTAAACCGTATTGTGAACAGATTTAGGTTTTATTTTCAGCATTTTTTATTTAGACCTGTTGCCGTACTACGAAGTGCCAATGCTATCATGATTCAGTGTGAGGGAAAGGGATAGCGCTATTCGTCTTGTATAACTCCGTCTCTCTCTGACATAGGAATCATGATGAATTTAAGACGTCATGGTACCGCAGCTGTTGCTTCGTAGAACAGTTTTGTATTGATTTGATCTTTAACGGTATCATTTAAATTAAACAAAGACTGTTCGTTTCAGGTTCTTACAAGAGACTCAGTGACAGTAACAGTTGATGCTGTCGTCTACTTCCACATTGAGAGGCCCCTAGCCTGTTTATTGAACATTCAAAATAGCAAGTTACGTGTCGTCCTTATACAAAGCGACCATTGCGCGAATACACGATTGTCGCGTTCATTTGTTTGGCGAAACCTGACGGTAGCGCCCTCTGTCAGTGCGATGAAGCGATCGGGTTCGACGTACAAATGAACGCGACTAAGTATAACGTATAAAGTTTTAAGACACCTTAGCCATTTATAAATCAATAAATATAATAATTTCAGATGATTTTTATGATTCATGAATTCTATTTTTCAATTACAGATACGCAACAGAATTAATAACGATTGCTTCAATAAGAAATATTCTGGGGGCCCACTCATTGTATAATCTATTAACAAGCCGGGAATCTATAAGTTATAAGTGCAGAACGGAAATAGACAAAACGACTGTTCGATGGGGAGTTGTCATTGAACGAGTTGAAATGTATCTATCTTGTCACTACTGAGCGTCTGCTCTAAATAGTCACTTTTATTCTATCATTTATTTTACCTTACTACCAACAAAAATAACTGTGTTATGGGTTCATTGCGTTCATTCAGTTACACGTTGTATATTTGCCGTCAGCAAAGAAGACGGGGCCCCATAGGGTCAGTGCCAAAAAAAAAATGGGTCATTTGCCCCGCTCTTTTACTTCGTTAGCGATTTAGCTTTTTATTTTTGATATTAATAAACCTTTTTATAAATTGGGCTATCAAATGCAAGCATCACTATATGGTATTAAACAAAGTCGCTTCCCGCTGTCTGTCTGTACCTATGTATGCTTAGATCTTTAAAACTACGCAACGGATTTTGATGCGCTTTTTTTTTTTAATAGATAGAGTGATACAAGAGCAAGGTGAATATGCATAATACATGCATAATTTAGTAGAGATTTCCAGCACTGCACAGCTGGGGCGGGTCGCGGGTCACTAGTATTTTATAAATTTTACTGGAACATCCACACGTTTATCATTAGCGCGTTCAAAGAAACAAATTCTTCAGTTTTTTTTTTTCTTAATATATTTGTGTAGTATTGGTTGTAGTATCTGTAATAGTTTCAAAGTTGCAAACGTCTCCTTTTCTTAAGAGACACAGCTTCTATTTTATGATTTAATTTCAGAAAAGATGTGCTTTTACCTTTTGAGCTCCAAAAAGCAATGGCAGCTGAAGCCGAGGGCACACGCATGGCCAAAGCTAAAGTGATTGAAGCAGAAGGTGAAATAAAAGCGGCTGAAAACCTCAAAGAAGCCTCTATGCTAATGATGGAAAATCCTAATATTATGCTGGTAAAGATTGTTCAAGAACATAAGTATTTTTTACCAACCCGCACTGGGCCCGCGTGGTGGATTACGGCCTCTCCTAAAGAGGAGGCCTGTGTCCCAGCAGTGGGAACAGTGAAAGGCTGATTATGTTTATGTATAAGTATTTTAGTTATTTTGCAATAAATTGCTCACCATAAAGTACCAGGGCGGCCTACTATTTTTTATTAAAGCTATGATTTATGATTCATATCGCGCATGTTTACAAAGATTTCATTCAGTTAAGAGTATTTTAAAAACTTTTTATGACCAACCCTTTCCAGAAAGAGGCAGCTCGGGCTGCCCTGAAATTGTCCCACTAAAATAACGTAAATAAAATTCTGCACAGTTTCTGTTATCTTTAAAAGCGCCTCGTCACGTCGCGTCACCTCTCGGTCACGGTTGACCACTGTGATAACTGGTCAATGTGAAAATCATGAACCGTTTACAGGCTAAGAACGCTAACACTGCAGTCACTTAGTATCCGTATTCCTCTATTGTCTTAAAACATCTTTAATTTTCAGGTCCGATACTTACAAACATTGAATCATATTGCTTCAAATCAGAGTACGACAGTAATATTTCCATTCCCAATCGAACTTCCCGGAACGCAGTTGGTAAGTCATGCGTATAGTACGAGACCACTGTACAACTAAGCTCAGTAGTCAGTTAAGTCACAGACTTTTCAAGCACAGGCCGTGAAGTATGATTATGAATGAGGATGATTAAAGAGGCAGAAGAGGGAGACTAATAATACGATGGATGGATTTATGGTTCCTTGAGTATATGATACATTGCACAAACCTGGTCTTTGAAACTTGAGCTCTAAGCTCGAGGTTAGCCAGTGAGCCATGGAATGTAAAATCTTGGGATTACTCCAAGGATACTACATTCCTTACGGAATACAATACTGTGCTCCACCGAACATGTCCCATTAAATACCATGCCGGGTTCGGCTCCTACAGAAAAGACTGGTCTGATCTAGTTTCGACAGAGTTATGAAGATATGGAAAAGGGAGACGGCAACCTTTGCCCAGAAGCAACAGTAGGTCAAAATAGGTTAGATATATAGAATCTACGATACCTACATGATTATAGAGGTACAACCTACTAAATAGAGGTAGCGGGGAACTATCATAGTATGCTCGCAGGCAAATCCGTTTAGTTGGTGAATTCCTCGCGTATTTCTGAAGCGCCAAAACAGACTGCGACAGTTCTATTATTGATTATATCTTTTTCTCATACTTTCAGTATTCCGAAAATGAAAAGGACGTTGCCAATGATGCTCGTGAAGCTTAAGTTGTATTTCACAAGTTACTCCATCCAGCCGATGGTGAAATTTGGTCTTCAAATTGAAGATCCTAGGAACATCGGTTCAACAAAGCAGATTAAGTCACCAATTTAAAAGTGTGAATCAACCTTTTTCCTTTCTTGAAACTTTATGCGGATTCTCTATGAACATCAATCAACATTTCTTATTATTATGACAGTTCACATATCACTCTATCACTCACTCAGAGCCAATGACCGCACATTTTGCACTCTAAATTTCAAGCTTTGTTTTGCTAAATATAAAGATTTTAAATAATGTCTATCAGTTCAAAAAAGTCTGATAAATCCACAGCCTCTCCACCAAAAAAGCAAGAAGTCGTATCTGATCCAGAGGGCGCAAGAAACAATCCCAATGTAGCTAGAATATATCAAGGCTTCAATTTAGATCAATCTGACTCTACTGAAGGTATGTATGTATGTGTATTCGATTTAGATGACTTTAAAACTAGGGGTGACCAAAAAAGAGTAAAGGTTTAGTATCGTTTGGCAGGATTTGGTGGTGGAGAGGGGGAGGGGAGGGGAGCGGGGGTGACCCTTCCCCCATGGCACCACTCCCGTAAAAAGGTAACGCACCGTTTACGAGAAAATCGACTTTTAGTTACCTAACCTCAAAACACTCAAAAGTGGCTTAAAAATGTGTTGGAGCCCCGCTTCGCTGGGCTCAAGGGTTTAAAAAAAAATAACCACGAAGAGGTGGCAAAGTCTGCTCGGTCGCTTCGCTCGCTCACTAATAGATTCCGCCACCTCCTTCTTAACTAACCTGTGCGAGTCGGGGTGCCCCATGGCCCGACCTCGCTTCGCTCGCTCTTGCATCGCTAAGTTCTCCTTGTAACATACAATTTGGTATAAAGACATCGCATTAATTACAGTTATTTATTTTATCCAAAATTTATCACTTTGATTAATTCCTCAAAAGGATTACTTTTATTTCTTTCTACCGAGTTCAGGCGAGAAGCCAAGGTCGTCGAAAAAAGTCACAATAATACTTCAAAACACACAGTACATTCACGCAACTCTGGGAGAAACGGAACATAAATAGAATGTTGACATAGACACATGTCAGAAATGACTTTTCTTACGTTCCGTTTTACCGATTATGCACGATTTTTTACACCACGGACACAATATTGTGATAGATTTGGTTGCCAAACACCCATTTTAACGTTCCGTTTTCACTTTTATTCAATTTGAGGTTAGAAACTTATTTTGTTAATTTCTCAATAAATATGCGTTACCTTTTAATAAGAGTGGTAGCGTTATAATCAGGGGAAAAAACAACCCCACTTGACGTGTAGGGGAGAACCTACTATAAAAAAAATATTTCAAGTTTTTTTCTACCATTTTGCCGGTATCATTAATATGTGCATTCATGCCGAATTACAGCTTTGTAGCCCCCATAGTCTCTGGGCAAAACCGCGGACGGACAGACAGACGGACAGATGGACGGACCGAAACTATAAGGGTTCTTTGTTGACTACGGAACCTTAAAAAATTCGCTTTAATATTGTCAGTATTGCCAAAATTCCGATTATATATAATCTGACCTTTTTTTTGGCAAAAACGGACGATGAATCACTTCTGTTTGTCAGAGGTCATGAACTGTCATGTATCAAAGGTTTACTAAGTTCGTCTTTTTGTTTACATAATACCAGTGAGGTCACTAGACGCTGATGTTATACGTTCCGCTTTACGTTATAATAATTCGTAATAGTTGTTAAAAATCAATATAAACTACAATAAAAACATTGCAGTGGCCCTTCTTTTATACTATTTTATCATTTCAATAACAATATTTTCATGAATTCTGTAATTGCATCTTCCCTATTGTGGGGCCATACTTATTATCTTCATGCTCTTCTCCCATACACATATATGTACTTGTACATAATTGGGAGTGAAGATGGCAAGAAATGGAATATGAACGGTATACATGAAATACCTAGCCATCAGATAACTTCGAACAACTTTTACATAATTGAATAAGTAAATAAAGTGACACGTTACCCTTAAAAGAAAATATTCCCTTGATGATGATAATTATTTTGAGGTTGTTAATCTCAAAATAATCATTTAAAACATCAGATCTATATAGAGAACCCATTAATGTACCCTGGGACAAATCTGATTTATTAAATGAAACCTTATTTCTCACCAACCACATCCCTGACGGTAAACTAACCTCAGATGGCCCAAAGGACGAAGACCCTGAAACTGATATTGTACAGGAATATTATTTCCTTTACAGATCGAGATAAATTTATAGAAAAATGCCTTGTGATCCTGTCGTCCCTTTTTGCTATTGTAACATTTCCACTTTCTCTGTTTATTATCTTCGTGGTAAGTTAAGAATAATAACAAAAACTCCACCATCTCACCATACTTGGTAGTTAGTGCTAGTCTAGTGCTTGCTAGTTAGGTTAGTTCATGGCTACGGCGTAACTTTTCTTTATTGGATACTATGATTATAAATATGAAAGCATCTAACCCTGGTAGTTGGTTTGTTACCTCTTCACGCCTCAAGGGGTTGTGACTAGATCCAGACCAGACAGATAAGATAGAATATAGAATATCATTCATCCCGGGACTATATTCTGTTGGTATAATTTTCGACATTCACGTGACGGAGCCGCTGGCAGAAACTATTCGGATTAAAAAAACCGAGCTGAGTGTTCTGCGCCATCGAGAAACCGCTTAATAAATGAACAGTAAATTCATTGCGGTATCAAAAAACTCTTCGAAATGTCTCCTAGTTTCGTGGCTACAAAGAAGCTACAGATGGCTACAAAGAGGCCTGACCATGGTGACAACATCAGATTTACGGGCGATCCAAAACAACGACAATAAATAATAAAAAATTAAATGATATAGGCACAGAACGAACTCTACATAGTCTACTACTGATGTTGGTCTTGGTATTTTAGAATTCAAAGCTATTGCATGTCCGATACAGGTAGTGAGGCAGTTTGAACGAGCTGTAATTTTACGAAATGGAAAATTGCGGAGCGATATACCCTATGGACCTGGTCTCATTCAATACCTTCCATGCGTTGATACCGTGAAGTTTGCGGACTTAAGGATCACTTGTTATGAAGTACCGCCGCAGGAGGCAATGTATCTCTCGAATATTTTTATTAATTATATTATCATATGAAAAAGCTTCTGTGGGAGGCTAATATAGACTCCACTGCTATAAAACTAATGGAAAAATCTAATAAATCTTTTCCCCGACCTGGACCAGACAATAGATGAAAATATAAAACCAACGAGGCAGTAATTAAAATTTTGTTAGCTCCAAATTTTGTCACTTCGACAGCATCGTCGGTGAAAGCGCAAAAATCAATTTAGCGGCCATTTTTAGTGGGACAGAGGGCAGGGTCGGGCTTAGAATATACTCATACTTTGTGACATAAGTCCTTCATCGACATCTTCCTGCAGTATCAGTATTTTAATATATAGTATTGCTTAACAGGCTCTGACAAAAGATGCTTTGACTGTTGCCGCGGATGCAGTTGTTTACTACAAAATTTACGATCCAATTTGGGCGGTTGTGAATGTTGCTGATTATAAGTAAGACTTTATAAAATAGTACTGATTTCTTGCAGATTTTCCGTTGCTCCAATCAGTAAGTGTTTCAGCTTACAAAAAACTCAAGTGTTGGTATAAATCCGATAGGGCCAAATGGTGCTTTATTGTTTGATTGGGGAGTTCCTATGGCGAGCATCCAGCTGCGTCACCAGAACAGCTGCATAATATCACAGTATAATAATGACTTCAACTTCTATAAGCATCACAAGCTTAAGCTCAGTTGGTTGACAGTACGTGCTTCAAAAATATATAGCTGATTTTTAACCAGGTACACAGATGTGAACGAAGCAACTGAACAAAAAGCCTAAAACCCTTATTGTTCAAACAGAAAATCGACACAATTTTTAGCAGCGACAACCCTCCGCAACGCTCTTGGAACGCGGAAACTATCAGAAATCCTTTGCGACAGGGCCGCAGTAAGCTTTCAAGTCTTCGGAAATATGATGAATTTGACCATGAACTGGGGTGTCAAAGTCGTGGGATTTGAGCTGTAAGTGGTAGTTCCAATTTAATAAATAAATACCAGCTTTTAACTGTCTCAGTATAAGGTAGAAGACTCTGCTTATAAAAGAAAATATCTGATTTCCATGCTGTATGCTGAATATTCACAATCCAGTGTACAAAAATAAGTTGTTTCCAATATTTTTTTTTTTCTTATTTATAGTAAGGACATAAGTCTGCCCTTACAACTGCAAAGAGCAATGGCTACAGAAGCTGAGTCGTACAGATTGGCGAATGCTAAAATCATCGTAGCCAAATCTGAAATAGAATCCACCAAAAATCTTCAGAAAGCTACTAAGTTACTCATGGATAATCCATATTGTATGCAGGTTGGTAGACTTTAACAACCTTTTTAATAAATAGTTTGGTACATTCGGTCAATGAGTTATAAACACTGGGATTGAAACTTAGGATTTGAAAAGCTTTACAAATCCTAAGATTTACCAAGTGAGATCCAGTAGAAGTCCGAAATAAGCAGCTTTCACAGGTCAGTTCGGACTTTTACCTTTTTTTTCTGTATGGGATATCATCAAATGACTTCTCATGCTCTGGGCGGAGCAGAAGGGAGTTTCAGACTCTTACTTACTAAAACCCACCCGTGATCCTTTTAATGCCCTTTGCGTTCCAGAGCCGCGGTGACTCTTTCGAACAAATTCCGCAACCCTAGCAGGCACTGACCCTATGGGGCCCCGTCTTCGTTGCTGACAACTCTTTGAGGCGCGCGTGGAACACGACGCGCCGTCGACCCGGGCCTGGTTGCTATTGGACGGCGAGCCACCCATAGCTCACCATCCGCAGGCCAGCACCTACGGCGGCCGGGAATCGCCCTGCGTTTCCCAACGCCCGGGGCGTCTTCTTCTGTTGCGCCGGTTGGAGCGTAAGGTTTCCCTCTCCCGCACGCGTTCCGCTTCCTCCTTCGCTAGCATTACTGCTTCGCAGAAGGAGGCGACCGCATCCCATGCCTCCACGCTCCGGACCATGAATTGAAACAGGACCGGACGCGAGAGGTCGCCGCCGCCAACCACCTCGACGAGGACACGGCGGCGCTCCGCCCAAGTAGGGCAGACCTCCACCGTATGCTCCACCGCGACCTCCGCTCTATTCACACAGTGTTTACACCCGGACGTGTCCTCCCGCTGAATCCGAAACAGGTACCTCCTGAAACAGCCGTATCCGGTGAGCACCTGCGTCAGGCGGAAGGCGAAGACGCCGTGAGGTCTCTCCAACCACTCCTCTCGGACTTGTACCTGTAATACATACCAACTTTGTAGATCTTATAAAAGTTTCAATGGCCACTGAAAAAATGGTCTTTGGATTTACCTCTAATCGGGCTTTAACTAGCATAAATGCACCTCCTGAAATAAAATGATCTATGGCAGTGAGATCAATCATGATTTGTCATCATGAATAAAAGTTTTGAAAGTATGCATCCTAAACCGTTTATGAAACTTTTTCAGCTAAGGTATTTACAAGCACTACAAATGATCGCGGGAGAGAAAACGCATACCGTTGTCCTACCTTTCTCAGCAGAATCTTTGAAGAATATATTCCACACTTAGCCAAAAACTTTTATATTTGAACCGGTGCAAGTGAAAAATGTGTTTGGATTTGTAAATTAAACATGACAAGTAATTGTTTCACTCTTTTTATTGAATAAAAGAAACTAATAAATAGTCAACAGAATTGTTAAAAACACTAGCTAAACTAAAACAACGTAACGGGGACTAGTATTCTCTGGAGTCGTCTTCTTGTTTTGCATGACCATAATGTACTTGTTTCTGGGGTTGTCCACCCGCTTTTTTGTGAACTGTAGCCTGAAATTATGAAAGAAGATATAGTTTTAAAACCATGTTATTGTAAAACCATGAAGCATTGTAGCTGCTACGGTGGTGACCAGAGCTGACATCTTACGCCTACTAACACATAAACGCAATAGTTTGTAATGATGAATGGATGGATGGTTGTTGCTCTTCATGCAAAAACTATTGAACGGATCTTGTTGAAACTATACAGCAAAATAGCTTTTACAGAATAACACATTCGCTTTCATTTATAAAGTTGTTAATTAATTTCCTGCCTGCGCTGAGCACACGTTTCTGTTACGTGGGCTATAGTCAGAATTTTCAATGCCCTGAATTTCTATGAGTAAAACGGTGACAATCCGACAATCTTGGAAGTGACTGCCGAGACATCTCGTATTTCTACACTCACGTAAAATAATACTAATAAATAGCACAAATGGAATAGAATTACCTGGAAACCATTCTTGGGGTCGGCGGTGTATCTCACGAGACGGATGGAACCATCAGGTTCAACCAGTGAGTATTCGCCCTGGACAACGTCGCCATCGCGATGTTCTTTGTGGTTCTGAAGATTTCCTGTGTGAGGGTCTTCTACACCGTAGGAGTACGCGTAGTCAGGTTTGGCCTAGAAATTAATATAGCAGTTTTAATTAGAATAGACAAGAATTTATTTTAACCCCCTTTTCCCTTCCTCCTTCATTTCCTTCTTTCTATTTTCTCTTATCACTTTAACCTAATTCTGTTTTTAAATGTGTGTCAGAAACGTTATTTGCGTATCACTATTAAAATTGCTAATGTTGATCTTGCCTTTATTCCCACTTATTTGGGGTCGAGCCAACAAGGCATGTTGGATCGACCCCAAACAATTTGGAATTCTTCCATACATCTCTACTTTTCAATCGACATCTCAGTGCATTACATTTCATAACAATATCACTTTCACAGTTTCACAAGGTTCAAGGATATTTTCTTTGGATTAGGGGAAACCCAAAGATGGACCTTATGACCATCCACGTTCATACTGAGACGTTCCTCGGCTAGTTCAAGTTCTATGGACTAATTTTAACAACCATTCTTATTTCCCCGGTATCTTAAAAAAATCACATTAGATTTACGTATTAGGTACTCTTAATCTTGTGAACTTATATCTTTACAAACAGAAAACAGCTTACCACGTAGTCGACTGTCTTCAAATGTGCGTATTTAGCGGTGTCCGGGTGGATTTGTCCTGTTTTATGGTCGTAGCCATAATCTGCGTGTTGCTGAGCTGGGATCCCCTCTGCTGCTGGGACCTGGACCTCCACGATCTGGCCACTGACAGGCCCACTGAAGCGGCTGTATGAGTACCCTCCAGGTTTACCTGACAACACCGCTGTTGCTAACGCCACTGGTATGAGGAACTGGAAATAGAAGAATTAACATAATAATTAAAACATTTAAGTATCTTTTTTAACAAAAAACCCATATCTTACAGAATCTGGTAAACAGGCTGGATTTGGCTACATATAGCGTCCACGTTGGGTCTCATGGTTCGATTTGTCTAGACACTTCTATATTTTTTCTATTTTTTATTTTGTGTAAAAACGTGGGCAACGTTTTTACCACTAGGAATTTCTCCTGTGTCGTGGTTGCGTTTACAAACATACAATATCACATACACAAACAGCTAGCCCCGCAACAACTATCTGTAGGCCAAATAAATATTTGTTCCGTGAGGGAATCGAACCCACGTCACGTACCGTAGCAGCCAATCGCTCAACCACTGCGCCAACCGTGTCGTCAAAATAAGTCGCTCATATTTTAAAATGTTCTTCATTATGGGAGTGTCACCACCTCAAATGGATCAATTAGAAACGGTTGCCTACAAAGATGAAGGAACACCATAGTTTGAAACAGCTTAACTGCTAAACCATAAATCATTATCCAATTAGCAGTTGTTTCACTGCTAAACCAAGCTCTCCTTCTTCAGTTTCCACAGATGTTTGTGCTCTGCCATTGCAGACCACAGCCCTTTTTTTTTGGATGGAAAATCTTCAAATAACCCCTCCCGCCCTGGGTGGAGCGGTAGGGACTGTCAGACTTTTACTGACTAAAACCCACTCGTGATCCTTCTTGTGCCCTTTGCGTTCCAGGGCCGCGGTGACTCTTTCGAACAAATTCCGCAACCCTAGCAGGCACCGACCCTATGGGGCCCCGTCCCTGGTGCTGACGGCTCCGTGAGGCGCGCGTGGAACACAACGCGTCGTCGACTCAGCCTGGTATCGGACGGCGAGCCACCCACGCTCACCGTCCACAGGCATCAGCCACTGCGCAATAGCACAGCGGCCAGACCACAACCCTCTCGACAGGACTCAATTTGAAAAAGATCAAGGGACAAACTTGCGGCCATAAATAAATGCGTACCCATATCGCGATGTCGATACGATAGATCGTGGAAGCTAATTTCGCTTTATTTTATTGAAAACATTTCTAGTTTGTTATTGACAAAAAGCTACGGCCTTCACGGTCAGTAGCTATTAACATGTTACTCAATAGCGACAATGAAAAATAATCGACCACGAAGAAAGCGAGACCTCAGTTTTTACGGTAAGTCAGCGAAACTAACTTGAATTTTATTTTTTATTTATTTTATAGATAGAATAAGATAGTGGTAATTTGGTCGTCTGTGTTTAAATTAAAAGTTTAGCTCTTATTTGGAGCTAGTTTGGGAAATATAGTAAATTGTTGTGTAAGTACTCGTATTCTTATGTACCTACTATGTACGTTAGGAAGGCAGCTTCGTCGGTCTCGAATGAACTCAGGTCAGTTGAATGTGTAGCACTACTTTCATAGGCCTCTGATGCTACATGCTACTAGGCACATAAGTACATAAGTACATGAAAGAGTATTGATTTGTAACAAACCTAACGAAGATCTTGCAGCAACATTTTCTATCGTATTGTTTCATCAGTTTTTGGGAGGCATGTCTTAATCACATAAATATTGATACAATCTCCAAAAACGTTTTGGGAATCCTAACCGATTTCTAAGCGCAGAAGGTACCTTTTTCATGGATGGAAAATCATCAAATGACTTCTTCCACTCTGAGCGTAGCGAAAGGGAGTGTCAGACTCTTACTCCAGCCGTGTTCCTCTTAATAGCCTTTGCGTTCCAGGGCCGCGGTGACTCTTTCGAATAGACATGGGTAGCTCGCGAATCTATACTAATATTATAAAGCTGAAGAGTTTGTTTTTTTGTTTGTTTGTTTGTTTGAACGCGCTAATCTCAGGAACTACTGGTTCGAATTGAAAAATTATTTTTGGGTTGAATAGACCATTTATCGAGGAAGGCTTTAGGCTATATATCATCACGCTTAAGCCAATAGGAGCGGAGCAGCGATAAAAAATGTTTTAAAATCGGGGATTCCACGGGGACGAAGTCGCGGGCAGCAGCTAGTGAGAGATAAAATTGAACTAGCTCTTTAATTACAATCTAGCTCTCAGTCGCCTCAGTCGTTCACGGAATAGCTCACTAGTTCATTTAGCTCAATGGCTCATCTATACTAATATTATAAAGCTGAAGAGTTTGTTTGTTTGTTTGTTTGTTTGAACGCGCTAATCTCAGGAACTACTGGTTCGAATTGAAAAATTCTTTTTGGGTTGAATAGACCATTTATCGAGGAAGGCTTTAGGCTATATAACATCACGCTTAAGCCAATAGGAGCGGAGCAGCGATAAAGAATGTTTTAAAATCGGGGATTCCACGGGGACGAAGTCGCGGGCAGCAGCTAGTCTATACTAATATTATAAAGCTGAAGAGTTTGTTTGTTTCTTTGTTTGTTTGTTTGAACGCGCTAATCTCAGGAACTACTGGTCCGATTTGAAAAAATCTTTCAGTGTTAGATAGTCCATTTATCGAGGAAGGCTATAGGCTATATATCATCACGCTAAGACCAGTAGGAGCGGAGCAGTCATGAAAAATGTGACACAAACGAAGTTGTGCGGACAGCTAGTTGACTATACAACTATGAAGGAAAATCATTGGCTTTCATAATATTTTTTTTTTTTTTTTAATTTTATCAATAGCTCGCGCTCAATTTGATCTGTAGCTCGCAAGTAAATCAATTGAGCTCAAAAGTTAAAAGAGTTATTCGGTGAACTAAAGAGCTAAAAGAGTGATACAGCTCTTTTGATCAAAAGAGTTGGTATCTCTCTTTTTTTTTCAGTGAGCTACATTTTGAATGTCTACTTTCGAACAAATTCCGCAACCCTAGCAGGCACTTGACCTAGCGGGCTCCGTTTATGCTGACATCTTTGAGGCGCGCATTGTTATCGGACCTCGAGCCACCCATCGCTCGCCATCCGCAGACCCGCGCCTACGGTGGCCGGGAATTGCGCTGCGACTCCCCACGTCCGTGGCGAGTCCTTCTGTTATGGCTTCGCGCCCTAGCGCGAGGTTTGCCTCTCCCTCACGCGGTCCACCCCCTCCTTCGCTAATATTACTGCTTTGCAGAAGGAAGTGACTGCTTCCTATGCCTCCTCGCGCCGGACCAGTTGAACCAGTCCGGAAGCGAGAGGTCGCCGCCGCTGATCGCTTCGACGAGAACACAGCGTTGCTCCGCCCAATCCGGGCAGACCTCCACCGTGTCCTCCTGGCGGTCCACACAGTATTGACACCCGGACATGTCCTCCCACCGAATCCGAAACAGGTAGGTACTTCCCGAAACATGCGTGTCCTGTGAGTACCTGCGTCAGGCGGAAGGTGAGTGGACTCCGAGACGTCTCTCCAACCACACCTCAAAAAGGGGACTTATCGCCACAATGGTGTGCTGTATAATATTGTATGTATATAGCCAATAGGTATGCGTGCCCAGCGCTGGGTTGCGACATTTACTATCTCCATAACTTCATGAGACTCTGCCGGAGCTCCGTGCGCCATGCAGCGAAAATGCAGAAGAAATAGGGAAAGAATTTTAGGGGTTTCTGAATTAAGAATTTGAAATTAATAAATTACCAAACTCAAGGTAAGGGTCCTACGTCAAACTTTGCCACAAAAATATATTTTATTTGTTATTATAAATATATTTAACTTCAAATCCTGAATTCAACAATTGGGTGTTAATTAGCTATGCAAACAAAATTAAATTAAGTGCACGTAAGTACCTTGTATATGAAAGCCATGATTCTGGAACTAGTGTCGTGGTGGTCTCCCAATGATCCCTTCGGAACTGATGGCTGTACTACAAGTGTTGTAGTTTTATACCCGTTGTCACCTCGACTCGAATGAAGTGCAATCGTGAACTTGTACACTACGGTTGCAGCAAACTATGAATCAATAATTTTCAATATTCGGCTTTGAGTACGCAGCCAAACGTTACAACGAAGTTGCGTAGATTTGTTTCAACGGTCAATTGTTTGTTTATAATGGCGACCTTGGGCATTTATATTTTGTATTATAACTAGGTACTGTTGTTTTAATAGGAACCGACCTACCTACCTAGCCAGCTGGGCTAATATGTTGATTTACTAAATAATTTTCTAAAAAAAAAAAAATTGATTGAGTCAGGCGTTACTTTGCGGAAATCCATTTTAAATTTGAAAATGAAAACAATGCAAGGATTTTAAGCACATGCAGGAAGGCAATGCAAAACCCAACACCATTACCGACACGTGTTTCGCCTCTCCACGAGGCATCCTCAGGGGACGTGTTGACTGGCTGACCGTTGAGTTGCGACTGAGGATTTAGTTTTTTTTTTTTTTTTTGAATGGACTACTCGCAGTTCAGCACATTAAGGCTGGTTACTGCTCAACCGGGCAATCCTGTGGTTGCCTTAGATTCTAAGGCCTCCAGCCAGGGCTTAAAACTACTTAAAAACTAAATGGCCGCTCGCTAAGGGCATCCCCTGTGGGACACGGGCCTCGGCTTAGCGGGGTCATCATAGAAATATAAAATACAGGAGAAGTGGCAAGGGGGCGTGTCGGTGTCCTCGCGACATGCTCTTGTCGAGCATGTCTTACGCAATGGTCGAATCCGCGAACTAGTGCGCTTACGACCGTGAGCGTGATAAGATATAAGAATGCCGTGTTGTTCAGTGTTTTCTTGTAAAAACCGAAGCATAAACCAAAACTTTGTTAATTATGGAATCACTTACCATATCAAAATACAAGTATTTTACTATATTTGTCTTTAAAATCATGAAAAACAAAAAATCGTAAAATATTTCTTGCTTATACTATGTTATTTTTGTTTTCAAATGTCACAGCGACAATAACATATTACAATGAATACACTGCTCCTTAACCACTACCTAAGTTTGTCGCTAAGTGACTGGATGAGCAATGTAAAAATCACAAAACGATACTTTAGCAAGCCGATGTATCGCATAGTACGGCCGCTGCTTCTTGCCGCGAGTTAGTGATGTAATTGTGCAGATACACTGTCGACAACAATGTCGATTGTTGAATGAAATATTACAAAAGTGTACCAAACTTTCTTAGATTGCAATAATTTTTTGGTAAATAATCGTTCAAGTGTTTTTGGCTTTGAATTATCGTATGTATGCCTTATCCTCGTGCTACTTCCTTACTTTTTATGGTAATTGTATTTTACTTTCGATAAAGTTTCGAATGCATTATAGTAATCGGCATGTTTAAAATAATATATTAGTGACCTTTGCTTAAAATAGTCAACATATTCATGCTATTTATTTGTTATACATGGGCAGCATGGCGTGTGTAATAAATGCCAGAATCGATAAGTCAATCACTAGCGTATATGTAAAATAAATTGCTTTTGCACAGCACAACGATACCCAGCGTTGTTTTTGTGTGAGTAAGTTGCACGGTGTACTGTAAATATACGCTGTGTTTATTAGGATAAGGTTTATAATTGATTGTGTAGTACAGTCCGATTTCAAAAATGCGGGTGTGTGCGCGACTGCGTATCTATTGCTTTTACTGAACTGCATTCGTAGTAGTTGCCGGGTGGTAGGGCAAAACAGGAGACACAGGTTCCGATACATTTTCGGCTACAGGGCATATCTCCTTGTTTATTATATCTATGGGGGTCATTGAGGGGGGGCAGCAAGGGACAGGCTGGGTCTGATTGATATTATTTAGGGGATTTAACGCTAATGGCTCAGCAGCGCGGGCTGGCTCGTTAGGCAAAAGTCCCGGGCACCCCCCTTTTATACACTGCCACCGTTGGTTATTTGTGTACAACTACCCACAAACATTCGCAGTAAAGGGGAAGAAACCAAATTCGTCTGGTCATTCAACAGTGCAAAATTATTATTATTACTATGTTTCAAAACCTGTAATTGTTCCAAAACACACAGCCGGAAACCCTTATCACAAATATGTAGTATATTAAAACTATTGTTGTCGCGCAAAGAATGGCCGGTATCAATTAGATGTTTCGCGAAATTCGATTTGTCCGAATGGCCATTTCTATACGCGGCAACATGTTCCCCATACCTTATGTCAAAGTTACGGCCCGTCTGACCCACATACACCCCGTTGCATTCATCACAGACCAGCCTATACACCCCAGACTTTTTACTATTTTCTAAAATATCTTTTCCGTTACAAACACGGCGTATATTCTGGTCCTACCAGCCTCTTCTTGTCACCCTCTTCAACATAAATTAGCCGCCTTCCGCAGCTATATTCATAGATTATTTGCCCTTTCCGACTGTGTGTTTTGGAACAATTAGAGATTTTGAAACATAGTAATAATAATAATTTTGCACTGTTGAATGACCAGACGAATTTGGTTTCTTCCCCTTTACTGCGAATGTTTGTGGGTAGTTGTACACAAATAACCAACGGTGGCAGTGTATAAAAGGGGGTGCTTTGTTTATTGTCCGGTTAAGCAGTAACCAGCCTTAGTGTGCTGAACTGCGAGTGGTCCATATAAAAAAAAAAAACTAAATCCTCAGTCGCAACTCAACGGTCAGCGAGTCAACACGTCCCCTGAGGATGCCTCGTGGAGAGGCGAAACACGTGTCGGTAATGGTGTTGGGTTTTGCATTGCCTTCCTGCATGTGCTTAAAATCCTTGCATTTGCCTAGTAATCTTGCATGTGCATAATATAGCGGGCGGGAGGGAGGTGCATACCTGCAACCCACTAATATTCGCGGAAATTAAAACTAGATATTTTGTTTTCATTTTCAAATTTATAAATAATTTTCTATTAACACAATGTAGTAACCAAAACTACGGAAACATTTTAAAAAATTGGAAAATCCGATTATAAATTCTAAAGCTGGGCGTTCCAGGACCATTATGCGGTCATCTGCATCCTGTACCTACACAGAGCGTTTTTTTTTTAATAAAAATACAACCGACTTTTACACAAAAAATCAAAAAAGTGCAAAATAACTTTAATTTCGGAACTCGGTTTTTGTGGTTGCTTTTTCTTTTTTTGAACACCGACTTCCGAAATTAAAGTTATTTTGCACTTTTTTGATTTTTTGTGTAAAAGTCGGTTGTATTTTTTTGTAAAAAGTTTTTTATTTTTCACTTTTTAATGGGAGGGGAGGGGATGTAGGTACCTAAATCCCCTCCCCTCCCCCCACCTAAACGAACAATCACATTGGTGTAAAAAAAACGTAGGGTCAGGTGGCCAACAGTGAACCAGGAAAAAGTTAAACCTCTGTCATGCAGTCATATTCAAATATAACGTTTATTTTTTTCATTTATACGTTTCAGTGTCTATAAGACTTCATATTTCTTTATAAATTTCAACTTTAATACTAATAGATTTGACAATAAGAAGTGTTTTAAAAAAAATGGGAAATGGTTCACTGTGTACACTATTGGGTACACACTGATCCAAGGTGAAGTTCACAGTGAACCACTGTTGGACACAGTGAATCATGTCATAATAAAAAGCATTTAAGTTATATTTCTACTGTGCCCACTATGGTCAATCAGTCATCAATCGAAAACTCATCAATTAAAATATAAGATTTTTCATATTTCGTAAAAGGTTTATTGAACAATAGTTACAAAAAAATCAAAATAGTAAGTTGTGACTTAATCAAATTAACATTATACATTACAAGTATTTAAAAATAATGATTTAATATAGAAAACCTTAAACTATCTGTAGAAAACTAACAAAAAAGGAAAAGAGGTCATTGAGATCTATGTTATCAACTTATTAGCTAGTTATTACCTACCTACTATAAAATCCGTCTCAAATTTGTAGTAACAGTCATTTTCATTATAACATAGGGATGAAAGAAGAAAGAAAGAAAGAAAGAAAGAAAAACTGTTTATTTGCGCCAAGCATGACGCACACCAAAGAATTTAAAATACAGCTTAGAACTAGATGCATAAATCATAGGTTATATACTATTAAAATTGTCCTAATAGGACCTTTTTTTTTCTGGATGGGAAATCATCAAATGACTTCTCCCGCTCTGGGACAGACTCAGACTCTTACTGACTAAAACCCACCCGTGATCCTTCTTGTGCCCTTTGCGTTCCGGGGCCGCGGTGACTCTTTCGAACAAATTCCGCAACCCTAGCAGGCACTGACCCTATGGGGCCTAGGACCTAGTAATTAAATTTCAGAAGTGAGATATTGACGGGAAATTTAAACGTCGATTGTCGACGACTGCTGCCTTCTACTTTGGGTTTAGGCAAAATGTATTTAATACCATTTTTCCTAACTCCTGCACAATCCGGTTCAAGAGGCTCGCAAACTTATGGTAAACTCTACTTTTTAATTTTTTTTTTTTAATTTAAATACGACACATAATAATCATAATCATTTTCATCAGGTTCTTCAAGAATCTTAGCAACATAAAATATTTTTTTTTCTCGGTTTCCAGCAATATAATAACATAATCTCCTATTTCTGGGTCCCGAGATAAAGGTAAAAAATTATCAGTCAATATTATATTTTCTCCTTCTTCATTTTCACTCAGAAATTCATCTCCCCTGGAAGAAGAACCACTGGCTTGGAAAATCTCTTCATCGGTCTTATCATCAAACATTGTAATAGCTTTTAAAAACATCTCTGTTTTTCACGTTTTTAGTGCATTTCTTTTTCTTGTTTGCTATTTAATTCTTCTCTGGAGTATCAGTTGCGAACATGCTTTTTCCTAGCTTTCTGCGCTTCTTATTTCTTCGTGGTTCGTGGTACACAATGAACCACGGTTCACTGTATACCCTAGATTACTAAGTCACTGTATACTACCTACATCATTTGACAGTTGAAGTAAGATAAAAATAACAATAATTAGGTTATGGAGAAAACACAATTACCAAACGATTGCCAAATAGTAACTTTACATGTATAGCAAATACAGTAAGAAAATCTAATAAACCGCATGATTGAGGAACAAAAACAAAACTCACCTTTTTTTAATTTTTTGCGTGAGAAAACACAAAATGTCCCACAACGCGTCTGCTAAGCGCGGGCGCCCGCCGTCAACAATTGGGGAGTGAGGGATACGTTACGAGACACGTTTCTACGTGTCGGTTGCATGAGCTAGTTACCTACTACTACTTAAGGATATACTTATACTGGTTATCTGTGTACTGCTGGTTCACTGTTGGCCACCTGACCCTACTGCTCCTTTGCAGAGTAAACTAAGAGGTCGTCAATGTAGACAATGTAGATATTTTTTTAGATTTTTCGAAAACCGCTTGGTCGATTTCGATTAAATTTTCATGGGACCATTTGGGAAGTATACCCTTTCCAACAAAAAAAGAATTTTTCAAATCGGTTGACAAGCGACGGAGTTATGCGCGAACAAACATTAAAAAAAAAAAAATACAAACATCCGAATTGAGAACCTCCTCCTTTTTTAGAAGTCGGTTAAAAATGGGTATATTATGCTGACTAGATATTACAACGCTGCAGACTCCAGGATGTATAGAATATTTGCATCCGCATCTGCAAATGCGGAGCTTCCGCATTAATTGCATTTGGATTCGCAATAATCAAATAATACCTACTAGTTGCGACAAGAAAGAAATTGAGCGGGACCGGCGAATGGCGCGTGCCGTTCGAACATGAAAATGACCAATGGGAGCGAAGACATTGGTGACCAGATCCGAATCCGACGTGCTTGTTGTGGTGCATCATTGTTTCTTGTAAACAAATAATTCGTTACTTATCGTATAGTATTTTGATTGTTATTTTCTTTATTCACTGTATATACATATAAATTGAGAGAGAGAGGGAGCTCCTAACAATGCGAGACGTGTCCAGAAGTACCGCTTTCTGTTTCAAGCCCCTAAATGATAAGCAAATTAAATACCTACATGTCTTGACTTGGCTCGCTAGATTGTAGACATGTGGGATGTGGACTCAGCAATTACAGTACCGATAGTCGTGTCAGCCAATGGCTTAATAGACAAGAGCCTCGAACAATACCTTAGGAGGCAGCGATTCTTTACGATTACTAACTTTGGAACGAAATAAGCCTAATTTTATTTTTCGATTTTGAACTAAAGTACTTAGTTTAACTTTTACGGTAAATCCCTCGGTTATTGTACATACATATCTGCTAGTTGCAGATATGTATGTAAGGCAATATAAATAGTGTTCAATTATTTTGAAGCTATGGGCCATTTTAAGCAGAGAAAGGACAAAAGAATTTCGAATGTTTTATTTCTTTATTTAGCCTCCCACCGGCAAATTAAAATAATAATAATCGTTTATAATAATAATAATAATCGTTTATTTTTCTCAACCACAAATAAAACGAGAAAACAAACAAATGTAAATTTTACTTGGCAACTCTATCGATTTCGCATTTTGACGTTCGAGACCATGGTGAATGTTACCAGATTAGGTGACTTTTCGCCATTTTGGCTAATCGGAAGGGACGCTAAACTGCATTTGGAGCCCCATTTGGTCGATCGTTATTACGCCACCTCGGAAAAAAAATGTTACTTTTGATGGTTTCTGGATTATCAAAACTTACCAAAGGAATAATTTAACTGTTTGGTAATACAAATGCGTTGACCAGTGTATCAGGATAAATGTTTCATGTAGAATCGAATGATTCTTGTGACTAACAAAATAAGTGAAAAAGTCATGGCAATAATATGAAACATTACAGAGTCAAATGAGACAAAACCTGTTTTAAAATAACTTAATAACATAGCAGGTCACTGAATAAAATCGGTCAATAACATCACATTTTGTCAGTCAAAAATTCCGATATGCTTTACTCAACAGTAACAATTTTAAAGCATTGTTTTTAACTCTTAAATGAATTTTATTAGGCACCTATGTGGTTATTTAGGATTGGTGCCATGCAAAAAACACTTTTTGGCTGTGTGAGATCAATAGCTTGTGCTTTTTAAGCACAAGTTATTGTTATTATAAGCTCGTTTGTTATAAAATGATATTTAAGTAAACAGTGAATTCAAACATTGTTTAAAAAGGTCTCACACAGCAAAAAAGTGTTTTTGCATGGCACCAATCCTAAACAACCACATAGGTGCCTAATAAAATTCATTTAAGAGTTAAAAACAATGCTCTAAATTGTTACTGTTGAGTAAAGCATATCGAAATTTTTGACTGACAAAATGTGATGTTATTGACCGATTTTATTCAGTGACCTGGTATGTTATTAAGTTATTTTAAGCACACGTTATTGTTATGTGGTCAAGCTCGGTTGTTATAAAATGATATTTTAGTAAACAGTGAATTCAAACATTGTTTAAGCGCTCTAAAAACCTAAATGGCTAAAAAATGTGATCAACTTTATTTTAGGCTACGACTTTAGGCTACTTTGCATTTTTATTGGGTGTATTTAGGCTAGTTGTGACGAAACTTTGGACTTTTGACATCTGGTAAGTGGTAACACTTGCTTTAAGTTTTTAAAAAAGTACTCTGTGGTTTAATTTTAATCTAACAAAATATTGTTTCAATCATTGACGTAGGTAATAATATTTACTAATTTCGAAATCATTAATGGTCTCAATATTTTCGTGTCAACGAAATCGTCGCCTTTGTCCGGTACTTATTTTGTCGCGATAAGTATTAATGTGCGGTTCTATCAAAGCTTCTATCTAACTAGTACTTTGACTCAAACATACTAATAAAAGATAAACGAAACACAAACCCTCAAATTTAACAATGAGTCCTAGAAGAAAAAAAGCTAAACAGTCTCCAAAGAAGAACAGTTTAAAGCGGGAAAGTAATTCTGAAGAGGTATCTTGTAAACGACCAAAAGTCGTTAAAAGCGAAGAAGATGAACAGAAGTCTAGAAAGAAAAAGAATTTCATCGAAGCTTGCAGACAGGTCTCCTGTACTGCTTATTCAGACCACCATGCAAGATTATTGTTATTGTATCTTCCGTCTTGTATGAAGAAAAAAATTTGCAAACATAATGAGAATAATGGAGTGAGTACCTAAATAAACAAAACTTGCTTTAGTACAAGTGATGTGATAGTATGCATTTGAAATCTATCTATCTAATAGGAGCATAAGACTAGTATCATGCTGCTGAAAGCTCTTAAGATTTCAGTGACTACTGATTATGCATGACCACCAGGATTTTACAGTTACATATATAATTTCTTCCTCAAATCACACTTATTAAAGTTTAAGTTATTGTAACAGTCAAAATCAAGTCTAGGGTACATTGTTCTTGTAAATAGTAGTTAAGTAAGCCTTCAAGCCTGTATTTATCATGGAGAATGTTATGTTTCAGATAGACATCAATGAAATGCCAGGTTATGCTGAAGAGTCATTCAATATAGAAATAAAGAACAACATGTGGTATGAAGCTTTAGAAGTTTGTCAGATGTGCATTACACCTGTCCAGTATTTATCAGCACATGTACTCAAAGAGGTTGTGGAGATTATGTTGGTAAATAAACTTTTCCTGTAATGTTTTCAATTATATGTAGAAACTTAAAATCAAACTACCTTGCCTTCCCAACCATGTTGGAAGCAGCTTTCAATCTAACTGAATGCAGTACCTTCCATTTATTGAAAGAAAATATTTATGAATATATAGCTAAACTCACAATTTTCAATTTAATTAAAATACTAGAATTATTACATTCCAGAATGTCAATGAGGATGACTTGTCTGATCATCTGGTGTGTGACATCATAGACAAGTGCCAGCAGATACTGGCTCAAAACTTTAGCACTCACCCGCCATGTGTTGTCAAAAGTTTAAGGACTTGTTACTTGTCTTTCCTAACATCACCCATGGCTCTCAAGGAGAAGACATTCACGAACAGAGAACAATATGATTACAGAAGTGGCGCAGTAAAATATTGTATGAATAGATTGGAGAATGAAATCAGTTCAGACAGCCAAGATGGGCCCTTAATTAATAAGGTTGAGAATATTCCAGAAGAAATGAAACAGAGCCTGCAAGGTCTGCATTGGCAAAAAGAGAAATTTGAAATATTTGAAGTACTAAACAGGCCAGACAGAATAGAACGACTGATGGCTGTTCTAGAAAGCATTGTAGAATTATTACAGTTTGATTTGGCTATTTGGCATTCAAGGTACATAAATGAGTTATTTTGTGTTGCCATGTAAATACTCTAAGTTGGACTGTTTGATTTTAAGTTTTTATTGCTGAAAAATATAAAGAAAATGTTTTAAAGAATGAACTATAGAATATGCTTTGATTTTTTTTTTCTTAAAATATGAGTAGGGCTATTGTCCTTCGGGTTTCCCTGGATTTATACTAATTTAGGGGGCTTCACTTTTTGTTGGGGGGTCTCGATTGATTAAAAGTTAAGAGATAAATTTAATTAAAATTAATTAAATTAAATTTTATGGTTTTTAAAGTTTTTGCCTGGCTTCAACAGTTTAGGTGTTGTAGAGGAGGACGACACACCTAGGGTAGCTCCTAGTTCATTTTAACTTACTGAAATTTAAAATGGATATTTAAATGTAATTATTTTCTAGGTACACCAATAATTTGACAAGACATATAATGAGATCTCACAAGCCTCTAATGGCGTTTCTGTTGTGGTCGGACAATGTGCTTTACACTGGTGGTGTAACAGCCAACTGCAGGCAAATAATGAGGATATTTGTTCAACTAGTACATCTACGCTACCCAGAGGGTATGATAAAAATTATCACGGTAAGTCCATGTAAAAATATTTGTATCGTGAAGCATTTTTTTTTTGGATCTTAAAATACTAGATGATATCAAAACTCAAATATGGCAATGGTGAATTAACTATAAATCGTTTTCCTTTATTTCAGACTTGGCTAAATATAATGATTCAAACATTTTATATCTGTGAGCAAAACTCAAACAGTGATTATCCAAATATATCAAAATATTGCACAACATTTGCTAATGAGTTCTACAAAATAATCTCAGGTTTGAATCTTTCCTTATTTTAAGTTCTGTACATTACAATATTTAAAATGGTGAGGACTATTCTCGACGCGTCGTCAGAAGGCCTCCCACAAGGTGGACCAAGATCTGATGAAGGCCATGGGAATCCAAAGCATGCGATACGCACAGGACCAATAATATGGCGACAATTTTGGTGGAAGCCTATGTCCAGCAGTGTACAACAACAACACAACTTTTCACTAAAATGTTGGTAACATTACAATGATAGATTGATTTAGACAATCATAGTCCACTTTTTATAACAAAAGCCCTAAGTATGTAAAAACTCTTGCCATTGGAGCAGATTTTTAAATGTCAAAGAGTTATTTACTTTGCATTTGGTTCAAAATCGCTTGAAAATTCACATAGCATAATATCCTTGGAATAAAAAATATATTTGCTTCAATTTGTATTTTTTGGTTCTGTATCCCATAGTTTAAGCACTGTGGCCTAAAAAGAAATACTTTGTTCAATCCTTATCTGGGTAAAGAGATTAAAAAATCTAAGCTAATACAATAATTTTCAGAAATGCCGCATAACTCCATCAACAAGATTTTAGAGAGGATTGAACCAGCATTTATGAGACATCTCATTGGCATGTTACACATCCAGAAGTTAACCAAAACAAATAATGATTGCATAATAAGCATTTTAATAAATTTTTGCAAAGAATCACAGTGGCTGTTGTATCCAACAGATGATACTGAAATAGTAATCTCCAATAAACTATTTCCTAAACCCAAGAAAATAAAGAGAATTATTAATTATGTGATAAAAAAATGTATGATTCCTGAGAGTGAGGAAGTAACAGAATATGCCAAGTTTGATAAAAACGAAATAAAAGCTATTGTGTTATCAATGGCAGATCATTTCAGCCGAAATCATGTTGTTCATACTCTTTATACAACACTAGAAGCCTATTTAGATACATACGATGTACAGAGTGTGGAAGAGAAATGGAATAAATTGAATGAAGAAACTACAGACAATAGCCAAACTGCACCTGAAAACAGTTCATATTATGTGACAGAAGACCTCATCAAAAAGTACAAAAATTTAATGAAGGCAATCAAGGAATTACAAATAGTATTTCATAATTTGAAGAGCAGTGGAGAATTGCCTGATATTTTGAAAATTTTTACTAATATAGAACTCTTACAACAATAAGCTGCAACTGTGATGGGTTGCCTTGCCATGACATAATACTAGTTCTCCACTATGCTGTTTTAAGAAAACTCTTCAGTTGGACTATCTAAAACATGCAGTAATAAAAAAAAAACTGACCCGCATATTACAGAATTTGATCTAAGAATCTGCTTATCAGGGCTAGCGAGGTTGAAGAGCAGGCATATTTTTGCTCATTAATTAACAACATGTATTGAGTGAATAGACATGACGTCTAAACAACTGCAGTGTTTAAATATTCACTAAATTGAAACCTAGTCTTCTTCCAAATATACCAAAAAAAAAAAGTTGTAAATTCCGTGTTAAGAACTTTTCAATTGTTTGAATAAAGGTCACAATAACAAGATTAAAGATTTTGGCATAGATGAGAATGAACTTGTATAGTGATAAGGCGACTTGTGTTAGCTGGTACATGCTGTGAAAGCTTTATGCTTATTTGAGAACACAATTATTTAAAGATATAAGTTTTACAAATTGGCAGTGCCATTATTTATTGTCCTTGAAATAGTCTTAGTTGAGACAAATAAAGCAGCCTCTGAATACCTATTTATATTTTTATAAATAAGATGATGTGTACTTGCATCACACTTAAACTTTTTCCATGTTAATTATGAATTATTATTGTGTAGTTTAGTAAGTTTGTGAATCTATTGTGAAATATTATCTTCTTATCTTTGAACCAAGTAGTGTGTTTTGTTAATTTAGTGTATGGTTTAGAAGAAGTTTGAATAGGATTTTGTGAATCTTAGTCTTTAGTGGAAAATTATGGGACTTAAAACTTGTAATAACAACATTACAGCAAAGATGTTTGTCAAACTAAGTGTGTTAATGCACCAAATATAATTACACTGTTTATATTATTATAACTGGCAATGTATTCGTTCAGACTCGAATCTAAACTTATGAGAAAAGATATAAATAACACTTACACATCCAATATTTTTTGATCATTTTAAGCTATATGAGGCCAGCTACAACGACCCTGAAAAGAAACTCCAGAGGATAGTCTCTTTTGAAGTCCATACAATCCGTACTGACCAAACCATTTGAAAACCATGTAGGTTAATGTTTGAGGTGACCTCTTGAAGAAAGTACCACACAGATTTGAGTGGACCTTTCCAGGCACTACCAGCATTTGTCAGAATGATTTGAGGAAAAATACCTTGGTAAGGATATTTGAGTAGGCCACATCAGTAACTCAAACTGCCAGACTAAATCTATCTATTATGTAGTAATGTTTGTCATCATCATCTTATTGATGTTTTGTTACAGTAAAAGAAATTTATTTTGTTTACTATGATTGTGTATTCTGTAAGAATAAATAAAACTAAAAGTAACTACACTAATAAAATTTATGTTTAATTAATATTTTGGCATAAAATGTCCTCTGGCTTTCTTGGATCGTTTAGCTTTTTCAATATCTACATTGGGGTATTCTGATTTCAATGCCTCCATACTCATGTCAGGGAAACGTTTCAGTAATTGCTGAACATGTTTGAAGTCTCTATTGCGCGCTTTCCTTTCAACATTATACTGCTTTTCTTTGTACAGCCTATAAAACTTCTTGACAGCTGCACTGGTTATGAAGCCGTGTTCAAGGTAAGGTCTCACCCAACGCGTGTTCATAAATCTGGGAATGTAATATTCTCGCTTCTGATACTTCTCTTGTAAACCAAAAAGGTTCACCACATCTTCAACAGGTCGTTCTCCAGTCTCTCCTGTCTCAAGCTGGTAATAAGCGACGTTGCGTTCTCTTATAACAGTTTCAATGTTATTCATAGACTCTTGAACTTTGTCGATTCTTTCAGGATTAGGAAACAATCTCATTTTATCATTACATTCATGTTCCATTGTGTACAACATATTCCGTTCTTTTAACAGTACGTACCACAGTTTGTGTAAATCTGTGTTAGATTTAATTCTCAGTTCATCCAACTTCCAGGATCTACCAACTCGAATATTCGTTTCACCCCAATTTTTCTTTTCATCGAAAAACTCCATCAGGTCGCAAGCCGGGTTTGTGGTATGTACATCTCGTCTCATGATTGTAGAACTTGCAGCTTTGATGACGTTCTGAGATCTCAGACAGCGGCTTATAGTACTTCTTAGGAAATTACTAATCATGGCAGTGTTCATTTTATTATTTATTATGATTAAATAATAGCCAGTGACCACTTTGAGGTTATTTTGATTCTATTTCTGTGTGACCAGATAATAAATTAGTAAAAATACCAATTGCCTCGGAAAAATAACAGGTAAATCTTATAATAAAATATAAATAACTTTCAAAACAAGACACTAAATTGGAGCGGTCAATATAGACCAAAAACCAGTAAAGTGAGTGTCGGGTCACGTGCAGTGTAGGATACCGTAGCACAAATAGTACAGGCACCGACCAAGCCTACTTGACTGGGATAGTTTTCCTTTATAGATCAAAATAATTAATGTTAGACTGTTTACGTGACCGTGTCGGCCAAAGAATCAGCATTATCATTTTAGTCCAGTCATAGGGGTTTCACCTTGTTAAATGAGAGATAATAAGAAAGATGGAAATTCGTATATACCTTCATTTCGGCGTTCTATAAGTCTCCTAAACAATGGAGGGCGGAGACCGCGCAGCGCGCAGACAAAAATACACTTCTCGCAATGTTTGCTATAATAGTCTTGTCATCTAACACATACTCCGTAAGGACATTTTGAATGTAATTTGCGAATGTTATTCTACTAACAAAAGATCTCCTTCATGGCTTGAGTTACTTGATTATCTTTGCGAGAGTCATTCTCAGAAGATGGTGCTCAGTACAGTAAATTAGTATGCTTCAGGTGCGATCAATTCATACTCATAAAGGACCTACACGATCTTTGAGTAATGCCTGTTTTCTTTCACCAACATCCCCTATACTATCGCCTAACGAATACTTCTAAGATGACTCTGTAAAAAGACCAAAAATTACTACTATTCCAAAAAACCTGTACCATAAGACCAGGTAAATAATACTTTATGTGCTGGTCATACTGGCTTGATCAACATTCCATTCATGGTCATGAATAAAGATTAAAAAAATAATGTCAACATTCCATTCCTTTGTATTTTTTTTTGTTCTTCCCATTTTGACAGGGAAAGGCAAAGGCAAAGCCATGCAGCCGTAGTCCTATTTGGTCTTTGTTTTTATTGAAGGCCGAAGCCACGTCTTCAATTTTTTTTAAATCCATTATAATATATGTAAGGCCGAAGCCATGTCTTCATTATCATTCTTTCTTCATTTTTTCCATGTAATGCCGAAGCCACATTCCAGTTTGTGGTTAGACATTGACAGTTTAGGAATCAGTTCTATAATGAAATTAATATGTAAACATTTCGTATTATTATTAAGGAAATTAATTTTATTTACTCCCCTTTCTTATTGCATTTCTTTTAAATTAATATCGGTTTGTAAAAAAACTGAAGCATTGAACAATCTCCATTCCTTTTTTTTCATGCAATATACATATTTTTGAACGATTCAGTTTTGACAGCAATTACACGTTTCGTTCACACGTTCATACACTGTTTAAATTATAGTTATTTGGGCCACAAAAACATTACAAATTATAATTACCAATATTTCCCAAAAATACTTGCAAAATTGGGTTTAAATGTATAATATTTTACACTATGAGCTAAAATAAAAGGGAAATAACTTTCAGAAAGTCCGGAAAATATCTTGACAGTCGTAAGCAAGAACTAAACGTAAGAGTTGAATAATGTCGTGGATAGAGTGAGTGGTTGAAAGGACGCATTTTCTTCGGTTTTATGGGAAAACACAATAAAAACAAGTTAAAATATTCGATTTATCTATGTGCATTTTGATGTACTAATGGTGTTCATATGACTAGAGTACTGAACAGTTTGTGTAGTGTATGTTATTTTTGAAGATTCCATCATCGTAGAGGAAGCTTTTTGAAAGGTACAAACATCATTCACCTCTTTTATTTTTTATGAAACTTTTGTTTAGTGTTTATTTTACCTGTCCTTGGTCTTGGTTGAGGTGTTTCCTTCATTTTGGAATAATTTAGATTTTGAATTCAAGTTGGCGTTTTTTACTGTTTTCGTTAGGTAACTTTTTTTTTAAACAATGTAAACAATTATTCGAACGGCTTACTTCTGGTCAGAGTGTCATCTTACGGATGGCGCGTAGATAAAGTGTTTAACGAGTATCTATGATACATTAGACACAGTCATACAGGTTTGAACTGTGAGTAGCTTTTGTCACAACAAAATCCAAAAGCCTGTTTAGGCTACGGTTCTAATATCATTTTCCTTTTCTAGTGATCTATAAACTATCCCTTAGCCAGTAGTGTTATCGAAAAGTACAACACACAAATTTTATAAGTTGTTATTTTTCAGTAATGCAATAATAATGTATTCATGAGTGAGTACGATTCAGCAGATTATTAAAGCTTAAAAATCACTGCTATGAGAACAAACACAAATTTATGTTGTTACTTGATTGTTATCTATATTGGTGTTTTATATCACAATCACAGTTCCAATCTTCTATGCTACGTTTTACACTTGGTTTCAGTCTTCTATGCTAAATTTTTTCTTTGCCTTTGTAAGTAAGATAATTGAGTTAGGTTTTCAGTGCTAAGCGCTCAGCAGTGTGTGACAATTTTATTCATGCATCAAAACTCATCCCAGCAATGAGAACACTATAAGCTACCTACTTATGCTTAAATAAGCAAGTAATTTTGTTAAGTACACATTTTTTAATACCATTAGAACTTTTAAAACTATTTTAGTATATAAAAAAAACTTTTTACAAAAAATACAACCAACTTCTAAACAAAAAAAAAGTTTTTTTATTTTTTACGGTTCACTCCCAGCTAAACATACTCATCACAGCGTACATGGTATATAATAGTGTAAACAATAAACAGCTATCCCGACAGATTTGCTATCATTTATTGAAATTAACAAAAAACCGCTTGTTCTATTTCTTTAAAATTTTCATGAGACCATTTGGGAAGTATACCCCTTCCTACAAAAAGAAAAGAATTTTTCAAATCGGTTGGCAAGCGACAGAGTTATGCGCGAACAAACATAAAAATAAAAAATACAAACATCTGAATTGACAACCTTCTTCCATTTTTAGAAGTCGGTTAAATTACTAAGACCTACTATTATATTATATTTATATACTTATTAAAATAATAACTCTAAAACTCTGTTAGAAGACATAACAGTATTTATAGAGGGTAAGGTTATGCTAGGCTGTTAGAGTGAGGTAGTCAACAATAAACAGATGAAAGGTATGATTCTTGGAATATGTTGGAAGTAAAGTAAAAAGTAAAGGAAGATATCTGGATGTCCTTTAACAGGCAGGCTACATGGATTATTATTTCTAAATAAGTATGAATAAACTCAAGGTTATGTTTTGCTAAATAACATAGACTCCTTCTCACTTGGTCTCATAGACTCTTTCTCATTCAGGTCTGGACTTACGAAGTGCATAAAAGAAAACCTCTTTTTTTTTGGGTGGGAAATCATCAAATTTCTCTCGCTCTGGGCGGAGCGGAAGGGAGTGTCAGACTCATACTGACTAAAACCCACCTGTGATCCTTCTTGTGCCCTTTGCGTTCCAGGGCCGTGGTGACTCTTTCGAACAAATGCCGCAACCCTATGGGGTTTTGCAAATTTTGTGTGTTCTTAATTTTTAATTTCGCATTTTAAGTAGAAGAGATCCTAATCACCATCACCATCAGAATATAAGAACAAAACCAAGTAGTTTAGGTTTTTAGGTTGTGCATTGTTAGTTTGTGAATAAACTAAAGTAAGTACCTAAGAGTTTTATGAAGTAGATTAGGATGTGTTAATAAAGATATTAACATGTAAGTATTTTTAAAATGTATGTTTACTGAATTATTGGTGAGGTATACATTGTAACGAGTTTTTATTCTCGTTACATGCTTTATGGTTTTTATAGTCGATTTCGGAACGCGACACTATTTCTAGTTTTGACAGATGACGTTTTTGACAAGTCACTCTACGATCCTGCAGACGATGGCTGGTCGATAATTTGAAACTATTTTCAATATATTTTTAAATCACTAGTTATCTTGGATATTTTTGGTTTATATTATGCCATAACGTATTTAAAACGACCAAGGACGATGATACTATGAGGATTGACCTTAATTTTTGGTGAGTTAGAATTTTTCTGGACATGATGCTTTCGGCTTGAAAATCGTATAGGAATTTTATCAGACGTATTGTTAATTTCAGATATCAATAATTTACGCTCACTACACACGTACTAAATGGAGTTGCGTGGAGCACATCTATTTATTTGAAAAGGAAAACGGTAAGTTTTTTTATCTTATGCACGCGTCCACGTGCTCAGACTCGGATGATTTTCGTGTATATTAAACTTCATACCTTTTGTTACAGCCCATTGGCGTTTTTCTTAACGGATTTTTTCTTTATGGATGTTTTTCTTAACGGATTTTTTCTTTATGGATGTTTTTCTTAACGGATTTTTTTCTTAATGGATGTTTTTCTTAAAGGACATTTTTCCTTAATATTGGATTTTTTTTACATCCTTTTGGATCATTTTTTTTGCTGAGGGAATCTTTCGTCGGTCATCGCTTCCTTGGGTTATATTCTACTATTTTTATAGCCAGTAAACTGGTAGGAATTTTCCATTAAGTATTTTAAATTAACAGTGCACGATGCAATAATATCGCCCATGTACTTACAATAATATCACCTCTTTAAATATTAGTAAAACGTTAAATATAATGTTAATTAAATTGAAGCTACGGGCCATTAAGTAAAGAAAGGACAGAATAATTCTTTTTTTGTTTTATTTCTTTATTTAGCCTCCCACCGGCAGATTAAAAGTCTGGCTCTTCCGCTCTATTCTTTCCGGCAATCTTTTTATACTGTGTGCAATCTCCATGGCGCCCGAACTTATTATATAATTTCTTCTGTTTCTTTTATTTGGAGAACACACCTTCTTTAAAACATATTGTGTTTGTCACTTAACCACAGGCAACCACAAAAAACATTACATTTGTCGCTCTGCGAACAGGGACATTGAAGTAGCTTCATGACTTTTTATGGGATATTATTGCATCTATTAATTTAATAGTATTGTTTACAGATTACCTTTGTTTCTGAAATTTAATATTGTTAATTTTTGAACTTAATTAAATAAATACTTTTGATATTTTCTTGTAGACAATATTTATCTACTAACAATATTGTGTTATTGTGTTCTGTTAACTTTTATTGTTACAGCCTTTATCCTTTTACCCTTACAAAATCAACATATTTGTATGGTAAGACAGTTTTGTTTTGTTAAGTAACTCAACAGTGTGAACTTAGTGCGGTGTAACTTTATTTCATAGTTAATTTAAGTGAACTTTAGTTTTACTTTATAATCATACTTTAAGTGATTTAAACTTATCTTGTGAAGTTATTATTGCATCTTTTCACTGCTAAACACTTTGATATTTTCATAAAAACAACTTGATACTTAAATATTTTAACATAACCTCAAATATTTTACAACTTTTTGAAGTTTTGCTTTTTGGTTTGCCTTGCTCATCAACCATAGTTTTGCTTATTCGTCATGGATAAAGAAGTACAGTGTTCTCCGCCTCAAGCTGTTAATAAAAACTTAGAATCTGATGGTGCATGCACAGTTTCTAATGCTAATGCACATGTTGTTGATATGATTAATTTGACAGAAATACAACATCCTTTTGATCATAATGACAGGGTTGCACAGTCTTCTCCAGCTTTTGCAACTCATGCTTTGCCTTCATTTAATTCTTTGAATGCTTTGGTTAATGAACATATTAAAAAGAATTTGCCTTCTGCAACTAGGTTGCCAGATTTAAAAAAGAGTAGAATTATATTTGATGGAAAAACTTGTGTTAGAGAATTTATTACTGAAGTTGAAGAATACTTTTTATTTAAAAATTTTGATGAGATTTTATTAGTTGGTTCATTTACAGACTTGCTTAGTGGTATTGCTGTTAAATGGTTTCGCACTGTTAGGATTCGTATTTCATCATGGCATGAGCTAAAACTTGCTTTGCTTAAACGTTTTGACAAGCCAGATTTTGATTACTTTTTGGAACATGACCTTCGTACGAAGAAACAGAAGAGTTCAGAATCTCTTTCAGACTTCATTACAGAAATTATGGACATGGCTAGTCGTCTTTCTTTCCCATTGTTTGATACAGTTTTGGTTAGTATAATAAAACATAACATGTTGCCTATTTACACTCCTTTTATATTTGGTAAACATATTGATTCTGTGGAACAATTCCTTGACTTAGCAAAGGAACTTGAAGTTTTCGTCAACAGAAAATCTTTCAAGGACTCTAAAACTGATAAACCTACAGTCAAGACTAATGCAGTTACTTCAAATTTAACTTGTTTAAAATGTAAAGAATCTGGACATCATTTTAAAAATTGTATATCCATACCTGGCGTTATTTGTTTTAAATGTCGAAAGGTAGGAGTCACATCTAAGAATTGTGATGTTTGTAATTCAAGTAATAAAAACTCTAGTGAGTCAAAAAACTGATTAGGTCGCATCGAGCCCCTGTTATTAATATAACCGCGAGTGTCTCGATGAAGAAAAAATTTGTTAAATGTCACAAACCTGATGATGTTACTCGTAACAAAGACTTTGCAGATTGGTTGGATTATTTAAAAACATTCTTCAAAATTTATAGATCAGCACCTGTTTTATTTATTAAGAATAATGATTCTAGACCATATTTACGATTTTCCATAGATAACCACACTTTTTCTGGTTTGTTAGATAGTGGTTCCAATAGTTGTGTTTTGGGCTCAAATAGTCATGAACAATTTTCACGTTTAGGTTATAAAATAAATACTGTTAGTAGTGCTGCATATACAGCTGATGGTTCTTCACAGAGAATTATTGGTACTATTGAATTGCCAGTTACTTGTGACAATTTAACTAAAAATATTAACTTCCTGATTATACCTTCTTTTCAGCCTGATTTCATTTTAGGTTTTGATTTTTGGTTAAAATTTGATTTGGCTAAAGATTTATGGAAAAATATTACTTATGTTCAAAGCAATAAAGTTCAAGTTTGTACTGTCACTTCTGCCAGTGAACTTACTCCTTCTGAGAAACAAAAATTAAATGATACTGTTTCACTTTTTGAAAATATTTCTTATGAAAAGAAAGGCTTAGGTCTTACTCATCTCGTTCAACATAAAATTAGTGTTACTAGTGAACCTTTTAAACAAAGATATTGGCCTTTAAGTCCTGCAAAGCAGAAGGAACTTTTTGATGAAGTGGAAGTTTTATTAAAGGAAGGTATCATTCAACCTTCTAAATCACCTTGGTGTTCACCTGTCTTAGCTGTAGAAAAGAAGGATGGTAGCACTAGATTATGTTTAGATTCAAGACGTTTAAATTCAGTAACTATAAAGGATTCTTACCCTCTTCCTTACACCTCTAGAATATTAGATAATCTTGGTGGAGCTAAATATATTAGTACGATTGACCTTTCTAAAGCATTTTTGCAAATTGCTCTTGAAGAATCTTCTCGAGAAAAGACTGCGTTTGTAGTTCCGGGAAAAGGACTTTTCGAATTTGTTCGTATGCCATTCGGTCTCACTAATGCACCGGCTGAGTTGCAGAGACTTGTAGATAAACTTTTTGGTCCTGAATTCGACAATACGGTATTTTGCTATTTAGATGATTTAATTTGTGTGAATTCAGATTTTAACTTGCATATAGAGTATTTACACAAAATTTATAATATACTGAAAGATGCTGGATTGACAGTTAATTTGAAAAAGTGTAATTTTTGTAAAGATAGACTTCGTTATCTTGGTTATATAGTTGATAGTAATGGTTTACATACAGACCCTTCTAAATTAGATACCATTAAAAGTTTTCCACGTCCTGAATCCGTTAAACAACTTCGTAGTTTTCTAGGTTTATGCTCATATTATCGTAGGTTCATTTGTAAATTTGCTGATATTGCTGCTCCTTTAACTAAATTAACAGCTGGAAGTAAAAATTCTAAAAGATCACTTTGTTGGAATGATGAAGCTGAGAATGCATTTGATGAGTTAAAACAAACTTTAATTACTGCTCCTGTTTTGCAATGTCCTAATTTTGATAAACCTTTCTTTTTACATTGTGATGCCAGTTCTGTTGGCATTGGTAGTGTTTTGAGTCAAGAGGATGATAATGGAGATCAACATCCTATTGCGTTCTATTCTAGATCACTCAATAAATGTGAACGTAATTATAGTACCACAGAACGTGAATTGCTAGCTATTTTAGCTTCAATAGAACATTTCAGACCTTATATTGAAGGAATGAAGTTTACTGTAATAACTGATCATGCTAGTTTAAAGTGGCTATTAGGTCTTAGTAACCCTAGTGGACGTTTAGCACGTTGGGCTGCTAGAATATCTCAATTTACTTTTGATATAGTTCATAAAAAAGGATCTTTACATTTAGTCCCAGATGCTTTATCTCGTATTGAAGTTGCTGCTATAGGAATTTCTCAGAATAATTTAGTTTTACCTGATGATGATATTTATGATCCTTGGTATAAAAAAGTATTTATTAACTGTCAGAAATCCCCTTGCAGATATAAAAACTTTAGAGTAGAAAATAAAACTTTATATAAATTTTGTAAAAGTAAGTTTGATCCTAATAGTCGACTTAATTGGAAAATAGTTATTCCTAAAGAACATATTTTAGATACAATTCGTTCTAACCATGATGATATTAATTCTGGTCATCTTGGTATTCATAAAACTTTAAACAAATTAAAACAACACTATTTTTGGAAAGGAATGTTTAATGATGTTCAAAAATATATTCTAGCTTGTGATACTTGTAAAGCTTACAAACATACTACTAATCCTCCTTTTGGAATTATGGTTAACCCTAAAAAAGTTGATCGACCTATGATGATGCTTTCAGTTGACATTATAGGTATATTACCTAAATCATATTCTGGACATAAATATATTCTCTCCATTGTTGATGTTTTCACTAAATACTGCTGGATTTTTCCTATGATAAATGCCACTACTAGAATAATAAATAAACTTTTTGAAAAAGAAATATTTCTTAAATTTGGTTGTCCCAAGATAATTGTTTGTGATAATGGTACACAATTTACTTCTAAACATTTTGTAGAATTTTTGAAAGGTTTTAATATTACTAAAATATTTTATAATACTTTATACACACCTCAAAACAATCCTGTTGAGAGATATAATAAAACTGTTGAAACTTGCATAGCTTGTTTTGTTAAGGATGATCATAGAACTTGGTCTAAATATTTACCTCACATTCAATTGGCTTTGAATAATAGTGTTAATCTTGCTACTGATTTCACACCCAACTTTTTGATGTTTGGTAGGGAACTTATTTTTGATGCTTCTTTACATCATTTAAGTAACTCTATTGATAACCTGAGTGAACTTGAAGTTTCCAATAGAAAGCACTATGCTGAATCTCTTAATTCACTTGGTGATATTTTTGTAAAAGTTCAAACTCATTTATTAAAAGCTTATCAGCGTAATGCTCGCTATTATAATAAGGGTCGTAGAGTCATTTCTTTTGATGTGGGTGATGTTGTGTGGAGAAGGAGTTTCGTTCAATCTCATGCACCTACTTATTTTTCGGCAAAACTTGCACCTAAGTTCATTAAATGTAAAATTATTGAAAAGATTTCTGATAATGTTTATGTTCTGAAAGACCTTAATAAGGGTACTTCTGGTCGTTATCATATTAAAGATATTATTAAATTTTAATTTGGTTTCCAAGTGATAGTTTTGATTTTGGTATTTTTGTTTGAAGGGCGCGCATGATAGTGTGATGTATGATGGGATGAATGATAGGTTTACCGCGCTTTGTATGAAGATGTATGTTAGGTAACTTCATATAAATTTATTGAATTCATTTCTTGACTTTCTAAAACATAACTTAGGTCATTTTAAGGTTTATAATGATAACTTTTTCCACCCACACAGTCGCGTTTTTCATATCAAAAGATCTTATATTTTTTATACATTCTTGTATACATTGTCTGGATGGTTATCTACTTATATATACACCCTTTAGATATTGTATTACTTGCATGTCTAGGATTTTCTTCTAACTTTGTGTTAGAATGTAAAAATCTTAGTTTATTTTTTAAGTTACGCGGATCATACTATTTCCCTTAGTAGAAATAGTATTGATTTTTGTGTTCCTGATGTTTTTTTTGAAGAACTGCCAGCTCTTGTTTTAGGGTTGGTATTCTTTGTTTATATAGGGATTTCAATACTTGTGGTCTTATTCTCACTTGTAGACATTTTCCTATCCTTTTTTTACGGATCTCGGTATATTTCTTTTTCCTTGATTTCGTTAGTTTTTTTGTTACTGTGCCCGGGAAGTTGGTGGTGTTGTGCCGATCACAGTATACAATTTTCTTTTGTTATTGTGCCCGGAAAGTCAGTGGTGTTGTTCCGATCACAGTATACAATCTTTTTTGCTATTGTGCTCGCAAAGTTGGTGGTGTTGTGCCGATCACAATATGCATTTATTTTCGAAGTTGTTTGTGCTCGGGAAATTGGTGGTGTTATGCCGATCACAACAATCTTCTTTATATTTTTACATCTTTGGTGATGTGATTAGTTAAAACTGTGACGAACGGTTATAATTTGTTCTTGCTAGTCAGTGGCGAAGGTGCCTAACTGTACTCATGTAGACATTTTTTGGATTATCTTTATTAAACAGCGGCAATTGCGCCTAACTGTACACCATTAGTATTGTCTTTTTGCATTATACTTGATAGTCGGTGGCGATGGTGCCTAACCGTACTCATATTGGTATTTTTTTTGTGACTTTCTACGTGTTGGTCAGCAACATGTGCGCTTAACTGCACTTGCAGTACTTCTAGGATTTTACTTGTTAGTCAGTGGCGTAGGTGCCTAACTGCACTCATGTTGGTTCTTTTTGTATTGTGAGTCGGTCGTGTTTGTGGCTTGACTGTACTTTTTTTGTATTATCTTCAGGAATTTGCACTTGTTTCATTCCTTGTTGTTTTTTTTTTATATAGGTTTGTTGATAATAGACTTTTTGGTTTATTGTTTTTGGAATTATATTTCCTTCGTTCTTTTTTAAGTTTTTGCTTTTCTTTTTGGTTTTTAGCATAAAAGAAATTGCTTTCTTTTATTTTATCGGGGAGGGATGTAATGTAACGAGTTTTTATTCTCGTTACATGCTTTATGGTTTTTATAGTCGATTTCGGAACGCGACACTATTTCTAGTTTTGACAGATGACGTTTTTGACAAGTCACTCTACGATCCTGCAGACGATGGCTGGTCGATAATTTGAAACTATTTTCAATATATTTTTAAATCACTAGTTATCTTGGATATTTTTGGTTTATATTATGCCATAACGTATTTAAAACGACCAAGGACGATGATACTATGAGGATTGACCTTAATTTTTGGTGAGTTAGAATTTTTCTGGACATGATGCTTTCGGCTTGAAAATCGTATAGGAATTTTATCAGACGTATTGTTAATTTCAGATATCAATAATTTACGCTCACTACACACGTACTAAATGGAGTTGCGTGGAGCACATCTATTTATTTGAAAAGGAAAACGGTAAGTTTTTTTATCTTATGCACGCGTCCACGTGCTCAGACTCGGATGATTTTCGTGTATATTAAACTTCATACCTTTTGTTACAGCCCATTGGCGTTTTTCTTAACGGATTTTTTCTTTATGGATGTTTTTCTTAACGGATTTTTTCTTTATGGATGTTTTTCTTAACGGATTTTTTTCTTAATGGATGTTTTTCTTAAAGGACATTTTTCCTTAATATTGGATTTTTTTTACATCCTTTTGGATCATTTTTTTTGCTGAGGGAATCTTTCGTCGGTCATCGCTTCCTTGGGTTATATTCTACTATTTTTATAGCCAGTAAACTGGTAGGAATTTTCCATTAAGTATTTTAAATTAACAGTGCACGATGCAATAATATCGCCCATGTACTTACAATAATATCACCTCTTTAAATATTAGTAAAACGTTAAATATAATGTTAATTAAATTGAAGCTACGGGCCATTAAGTAAAGAAAGGACAGAATAATTCTTTTTTTGTTTTATTTCTTTATTTAGCCTCCCACCGGCAGATTAAAAGTCTGGCTCTTCCGCTCTATTCTTTCCGGCAATCTTTTTATACTGTGTGCAATCTCCATGGCGCCCGAACTTATTATATAATTTCTTCTGTTTCTTTTATTTGGAGAACACACCTTCTTTAAAACATATTGTGTTTGTCACTTAACCACAGGCAACCACAAAAAACATTACAACATATATAAGGATACCTGAATACCTGTGTGGATTTGGATGAAACTAGTATAAAGGTAGACCATAACCCGGAACAAAGTATACTTATTATAGGTAGGTTTGTAGGTCATTTGCTTGGGTTAATTTTCGGCTATCACGTGGGCAGAGCTCTTGACAAAAGCTGGTAAAAAATAAATCACAAAAAAATAATTGTTAGTTCCAATTTAAAAGTTGAAAGTATATTTTGCTTGAATAGGTACATACCATAGTCCATAATTAAACACGACATCCGTGCATGAATGTAGGGCAATAAATTCTGAGAAGCCACATTGCCACTACTTACCGTATGTTTGTGAACTAACTAGGTATGCCACAATTCCGTCTGCCGTACAATTTATAAGGTGACAAAATACGTTAATTAAGAAGGGGCCCATCCTCTCGTATTTCGGAGGGTAATTTGTCGCGTGCATTAAGCAAGGTTGTGCGCGCTCGTTAGGGCCCCGGGCCCCGGGCCCCACAGAACCGCACGCTAAACAACGTAACGTCTCAATTGCGCTCCTCTGCCGCCATGCCGCTTCTCCGCTTGCCGACGACGTCATAAACATTTTACATGATGGCATGCTTATGACGCCAACTGACGCTGCGATGCCTGTTAAAAGAAATCACCCAAGTCCCGTAAGATCCACATAATGTACTTCGGCATACTATTTCAATCTGACAATGAATCAAATTATGTTCGTGAAATAGGCTTGGAATAATGACTGAAGCCAATATGTAGGTACTATTTACTATATAAAAACCCGGCCAAGTGCGTGTCGAACCAAGCACAGGGTTCCGTAGTTGCGATTAATACACAATTAAGCATGCACAGTATTGATTTGATCCACGGCAAAAGTAAGTTTGTATTTCTTAGTACCTACTTCGGGTTTATTCAACTCGTGTGCCGAGTTCTGGGCACTAAAAGTGTTTAAGAAACTGAATAAACGAAAAATATTTCTGCGGTAGAAAAGAATTAGGTCCCTATCCTTTCCCATCATCATCCTTCTTTTGCCCATATTTCATTTCCCTAATTTCAATACACAATGCCCTTGCTTGCAAAGATCGATATTACAATATTGATAATAGTCGCGAGTAAATTACTATAACACGTTCAGACTGACGCACAGTGGATCGACGCCATACAAGCGAAGGGACATAGGCAACTCAAAAATACATGTGTCAATTTTTGAAAAACAAATCATTCCATCGTATAGGCCTACTTATAAGCTGTAAAAAACCTATGAAGCATTTTCTTATCGGAATCTTATATTGAGAGCTATGGCACTAAACGTGATTTTTTTGTATGGGAAACGGCATAAAAAATAGTATACCTTCTGAGTCCCTTCGTGTTTCGACTTGATTTTTTTATATGGTAATAAGACATATATTTGCTACATTTTCTCCGAACAAACATGGTGCGCCACTCGCACCCCTTATGAGGTACAAGCGTTGACCGATTTTTTCCTTATTATCTACAAATTGATTCATAAGTTATTATTTCGAAATATTTTATCTCCAAATCTCACTTCACTGGTGACTTACTGATAAATTGGTTAGGTCAAAAATCATCGGTGCACTGATAATAGATTACCAGAAAACGTTTTATTGCACCCAATGTCTGGAAACGATTGTTGTTGACCACCTAACCATCGATTCTTGTCAAATTCTGTAAATCGATTTTTATTACACCTAATTAGGCCATTATCTGAGATCCCCTTATAATTACTGATTACCTCACCTTTTGTGTATTAATGAAGTTTTTGTTGTAATTCTTATCACTAGCTAATCTCTCTAAAAGGTATGTTTCTTTAATGTCGAACATAACCATCATTTTCAAAGAATCTCTTTACAGTTAAATCCAACAATGCTTGTAATGTTATTTTAACCGAGGTTTCTGTTATAGTTATAGCACTACCGTCATCAGGGTAACACTTTTTCTTCTCTTCTTGAATTTTATAATAACTAGGATATTTACAAATTCCTTCTTTTTCACTGAAAGTGTTATATAGCGAAACTTAGATAATCTCAAAGTAATAAATAATGCTAATGCTTTTAGGGTTGATATTTCTTTCATTTCTCCAATTTGAATAAATTGTTTCACTTTAGACACTTGGCCTGGGTTTTCCATAAGGTATTGCAGTATTTCAGCAACATCTTTTTTTCCAGACGATTTAAGGCTGGTTTGAGCTGAGAAGACGATTTCTTCCGTACTGTTGATGCTGCAAGTTGCTTCTGTGCGTCGTCTTTTTTGTTTATTGATAGGTCTTCGAAAGATTTGCGGCTGTCTATCGAAGTTGACGTAGATGTGTCGGAAACCCGACATACTGGGTCCATTATAATATTTGTAAAAGAATCGGATGTTGTCGCAGCTGGTTCTTCAGACGACTCATTTATACCTTCTTCTGTTAGAGCACAATTCTCTTTCTAATTTTCCGGCCATTGAATGTCTGTTTGCAACCAGGAAGAATTCTTCTTCATAAATTTTTCGTGGCTTCTTGAAGATTTTGTCCACTTAGCAAAGATCCGATAACAGAATTTACGGCACCAGACTTTTACTTCTTTATAAACACTGTCACTTAACTGAACATTACAGTTTGTTCTAAAAGATGTATATAATAGATTATAGTCCCGAAGATCACCACCATCACGTAGAGAAACGTAAAGGTCGAGGTAAGTAACGAAACTAGGGAAAGACATAATGACAACACTCGGATGAGGATGAAATTACAACTGATGCACTTCAAGTAATGCACCTATTTACATGGTTTAAAAATTAGTACTAATGAGAAGGATAATTATAACAAAAGTATAATTATCAATTAGCTATTGATCGATTCTTTGAAAATGATGGTTATGTTCGACATTAAAGAAACATACCTTTTAGAGAGATTAGCTAGTGATAAGAATTACAACAAAAACTTCATTAATACACAAAAGGTGAGGTAATCAGTAATTATAAGGGGATCTCAGATAATGGCCTAATTAGGTGTAATAAAAATCGATTTACAGATTTTGACAAGAATCGATGGTTAGGTGGTCAACAACAATCGTTTCCAGACATTGGGTGCAATAAAACGTTTTCTGGTAATCTATTATCAGTGCACCGATGATTTTTGACCTAACCAATTTATCAGTAAGTCACCAGTGAAGTGAGATTTGGAGATAAAATATTTCGAAATAATAACTTATGAATCAATTTGTAGATAATAAGGAAAAAATCGGTCAACGCTTGTACCTCATAAGGGGTGCGAGTGGCGCACCATGTTTGTTCGGAGAAAATGTAGCAAATATATGTCTTATTACCATATAAAAAAATCGAGTCGAAACACGAAGGGACTCAGAAGGTATACTATTTTTTATGCCGTTTCCCATACAAAAAAATCACGTTTAGTGCCATAGCTCTCAATATAAGATTCCGATAAGAAAATGCTTCATAGGTTTTTTACAGCTTATAAGTAGGCCTATACGATGGAATGATTTGTTTTTCAAAAATTGACACATGTATTTTTGAGTTGCCTATGTCCCTTCGCTTGTATGGCGTCGATCCACTGTGTGACGGTTAGAAAAGGTCCCGTTTTTACTAATTGGATACGGAACCATTAAAACAAACGGTAATTTATTTTGAAGTAACTGCATGACTTTTACGATCATTATCATAAAAATGTAAAAAGAAATGTCGAATCGAATTAGGATTCTACACTCAAGCCTTGTTCGATTTATTGCCCGTATATATAATTTATTACGACGGAATTATATTAGGAATTACCGTCACGTCCGACTTACTATATCTGTCACCGGCCGAATAGGTGCTAACATAGGATCTTCGTATAGAATCGTTGATTAAATCAGGCGCCGTCGCTTTGTTTAGGCAGCGATCGCATTATCTCGCATGCTTGTCAGTCACACTCGACCCGCTTGTGACGTCGGACATCTCACAGCTAGACCATATAAGCCCGGAACGGACAGGGATGATTGTATTGCATAACACAATACGACATCGAAATTAATGCAACATTCGCAAAGATGTCGCATACATCCGGCGCGTCAGTAACACGGTACCGGGGTACCTATTGCAGTTAATGAAATTGTGTGCCTTCTCCCGAGTAATTTTAAATAATCTTATTACAGGGTTGGTTCGATGTCGATGGTCGATGATCAAATCAACCAAGGCTTGTTTCTCTAAGAATACGGTTCGTCTTGAAAGACCCTCACTCACATCCTTCCTAACCTTGGAATATCTAAAACGCCAAGTTTTATCCGACTTCAAAAAACAGAGGCGGTATTATGTCTGACTATATTTTTTTAAATGTATGTTCACAGATTTCTCCGCCAACTGTCAACCGATTTTCAAATAAACACATCAAAAGTATCTAGGGATCAACATATATTTTTGCAATAACTTTCCTCCTGATTGATATTAATTAAAATTTTCTTTAAGGATTCATCAAATAAAGTGTTTTCGTTTGTCACAGTAACGATAAACCAAGTCACCTTTGCATTAATAAAGAAATTTGCCATTTTCCTAATAAAGGGATTTTTGACATTTGAACCACTAACATTAAAGTTCGAAAAAAAGACTGAAATAACAGTTTTCTTTAAAATTTTATTGGGTAACTTAAACAATTAATAATCCGTGTTTCTACCGCGAACACTAACAACACAAGAACATCGGTTTGGCATACTCAAAATGAGTTCATCCAAATCACGCTGTGGAATGGCCGCCCATGTTCGTTGCAACAACAAAAAAAGGTCTTCTTGCGACTGGATACCCTCCATATTCGGCAGAGCTCTTCGCTTACCTTGGCTGAGCGCCATGGAGGACGGTATCGCTGCACCACACGGAGACAAGACCGATACATTCAAATCTTAACTCGAAGAGCTCCAACAATAACCGCCATGATGTTAGCCGTGAGGCTTCATCACTCTTCAGGGAACTTAATTAGCGACCAAATCGAATCCTACGATTGTGCATTGCTATAGGTGGTACCCGTAGCGGTCTTCGGGAATGAAGGTTCACTTCATGCAAGCGGTTTCTGACTGTTTGGTCGCTAATTAAGTTCCCTGAAGAGTGATGAAGCCTCACGGCTAACATCATGGCGGTTATTGTTGGAGCTCTTCGAGTTAAGATTTGAATGTATCGGTCTTGTCTCCGTGTGGTGCAGCGATACCGTCCTCCATGGCGCTCAGCCAAGGTAAGCGAAGAGCTCTGCCGAATATGGAGGGTATCCAGTCGCAAGAAGACCTTTTTTTGTTGTTGCAACGAACATGGGCGGCCATTCCACAGCGTGATTTGGATGAACTCATTTTGAGTATGCCAAACCGATGTTCTTGTGTTGTTAGTGTTCGCGGTAGAAACACGGATTATTAATTGTTTAAGTTACCCAATAAAATTTTAAAGAAAACTGTTATTTCAGTCTTTTTTTCGAACTTTAATGTTAGTGGTTCAAATGTCAAAAATCCCTTTATTAGGAAAATGGCAAATTTCTTTATTAATGCAAAGGTGACTTGGTTTATCGTTACTGTGACAAACGAAAACACTTTATTTGATGAATCCTTAAAGAAAATTTTAATTAATATCAATCAGGAGGAAAGTTATTGCAAAAATATATGTTGATCGCTAGATACTTTTGATGTGTTTAGTTTTTGTTTTTTCGAAAGCTCCTGATGTGGTCCCATTGTCTCCCAAGTCAGAATCTGATGATGGGATCCCAGGGAGAGCAACCCTTTTATAGATATACTAGCGACCCGCCCCGGCTTCGCACGTGTGCAATGCTGATACTAAATCTGTACTATATTGTGCATGTATTATACATATAAACCTTCCTCTTAAATCACTATCTGTTTAAAAAAAACCGCATCAACAATCGTTGCGTAGTTTTAAAGCTCTGAGCCTACATAGGGACAGACAGTAGGAAGCGACTTTGTTTTATAATATGTAGTGATATTTCAAACAATGTTGTCATATATTTTCTAACGCAGTTCTGATATTTGTGCCTGGTATCATCTTATGTTGCTGAGCTGATGATGGAACCTTCAAATTTTATTGGCGTGGTTTGAAATAGTATACTTCCCATGCTGTCACATGGTTATCAGGTTAGGATCTGATGATGGGATCCGGGAGATATCGAGGGAACTCTTCAAATTAGGCCCGCTTGTACCGATTTGGGTATTGTTGGTAGACTAATTTCTCGGAGTGGTCCCATAATCTGATGAAGAACTTCCGACTTAGGCAACAGAACTCTTCAATGAATGATAGCAAATGGAACTTGTTTACACCATAACACCGCGCCGGTAGGCTGTACGTAGGTAGGTACATTGTGGAGTATCACCACCAAAAATAGACAAATTAAAAAAATAAAATAAACTTCCAAATAATATTAAAAAAAGGTTGCCGTAATTTTGGTCGGATTAGTTATCTAAATAAAATACATTCCTAAAATCCACCTGTAATTCAGCCAAATATTTTAGGTTGCAATTATTGAATTGCATAATTGCAAAACTTTTCAATTAACAAAATGCTTTCCAACATTCCGCGCTTTAGGAATTGATCTAAGTCAAAGTCAATTCACTTATTTCTACTAGACCATTTTTTTTTTTTGGATGGGAAATCATCAAATGACCCCTCCCGCCCTGGATGGAGCGAGCGGTAGGGAGTGTCAGACTCTTACTGACTAAAACCCACCCGTGTTCCTCTTGTGCCCTTTGCGTTCCAGGGCCGCGGTAAGTCTTTCGAACAAATTCCGCAACCCTAGCAAACTAGACCATTAAACGGCACTTTTGAGCGTCAGAACATTTGAAAATAAAAAATATTATAGTGACTCTAGTTGATCGAAATATAAATAGGTAATGGTAACTTTTACTATGGGACCAAGACCAACCTTGTGATCTGCCAAAATGATTTCCTGCTTTTTCAATTTACCTAAATTAAATGGGAAATTTAAATAATTAAAAACATATTTTTCAAATAGGTACGTAAGTACATAAGTCTTGTCCCATAGGTATTTTATTGACAAAGGGTATAAATACCATTAAAACTGTTCCGATGGATCCAAAACACTAGATTGCCTGACGATAGGTACATTGGCACAGTGTTTGGTGTCGCTCGCTTCCGCCCGCATTTAATGATGGGGTCTCTAAAAACACTAAAACCTTTTTCAACATCAACCTTTTTTTGGAATACGTTTCGGATCAGTAAATCAGCTGTGTCGTCGGCTTTTAAAAAGCAATATGAATGCGATCATTTATTTTATACCCACACATAGTTATTCAAGGAGGTATCCTATTCTAATTTAACCATTTATTTAAAGTATTTTGTGAATCTAAAGAAGAGTTTTTCAAAGGGCTGAAGATCAAAGCTATTTAAGCGAAGATATAAAAGGGGATTGGTACTTTAGTCGTTCTTTATTCTATGGGGCCACACTCTATTTTGTTTGCGTATATCGTCGTTGGCGTACAAGGATCTGATATGATTAAGGTGAATTAATTACTGAAAATACTCGTACTGTCATTGGCTAACCTGGATCTGGTGCATCCTTCTTGAACTCATTGTCAGTTATTTAAAATCCGTAAAAGAAATGCTTGTGCTAATATTCAGTACTATATAAACTCGGGTACTAGGTCGAATCTGCTTGATTTAGAAATGTTGATTTAGTCATCAGTGCAGTAGGGAATTCATTTACTAACATTTTCTGCCAATCGAGATTCCGACTGAGAATAAAAACTGAATGTGTATTTTGAGTATAAAATGGTGACATCAATATATCCGGTACCAATTTTCCCAATATCTTATCAACTTTCTTAAAAGCTTAATGTTGAATCCAACATCATCATCATTTCAGTCGAAAAACGTCCACTGATGCACATAGGCGTCCCCCAAGCGTCGCTATAACGACAAATCTTGACCGTAGTTTACCTTAGTTTTCTTAAGCAAAGCTTTTGAATATTTTTAAAAATGTATGAAGCGAGCTTAGGTAAGGCGGGTTGAATCAACTGCTAGAATCAATTTCGCCATTGCGCGGTTGGTGGCGCGAAAGCAGATGCTTAGCTAAGTAAGCTGAAGAGTCAATATCCATTACTTGGCTTGTGTTAGCTTAAGGTCAGCTCTGAATATTTTGTTTCGGCATAGGTATGATGTGCGGACGCCACGCCATCATTGTTGGTATAATCGTTCGTGAAACGCTTTATTCTAGAGAGGTCACGCGTTATCTAATACAGCTGTCGGACGCGCACGGCCTACAATGGACTCGTTTGTATCCCTGCCGTATAATATTGTTTGTAATTTAAAATATCGGATGTGTTGGCGCGGGTGGCGGACGGTTTATTTTCCAGCTCAATTGTGGAGTTATCCGAGGTGTATTGTTGCGTTGATTAGATCAGGGGAGCTTTGTTCGGAGGAGAATGGTCGGCTCCGCGCCGCTATCGTCTGTCGGCTGCACGCGACCCTGTACATGAGGCTGTGCCTTTGCGGCTACGCGAGTATAACCGTTTCAGTTGGTTTCAGCCTTCTGACCGACCGCAGCATACATTATTGTAGAATTCTGAAGGCGGTCTTGCTTGCATCTTGAAGTTGTTATATTGCTATGAAATATCAAACATCGATTTTGCGTTCTTATTTTTAATGGCATTGGCAACTTATAATAGGAAAATAATGTTACTTTCGCTTTTTGTTCTTCTTTTGTTTTGAAAATGAAAACAATATATCTAGTTTTAATTTCCGCGAATATTAGTGGGTTGCAGGTATGCACCTCCCTCCCGCCCGCTATATTATGCACATGCAAGATTACTGGGCAAATGCAAGGATTTTAAGCACATGCAGGAAGGCAATGCAAAACCCAACACCATTACCGACACGTGTTTCGCCTCTCCACGAGGCATCCTCAGGGGACGTGTTGACTCGCCGACCGCTGAGTCGCGACTGAGCATTTAGTACAAGGCACCCCCCTTTTATACACTGCCACCGTTGGTTATTTGTGTACAACTACCCACAAACATTCGCAGTAAAGGGGAAGAAACCAAATTCGTCTGGTCATTCAACAGTGCAAAATTATTATTATTACTATGTTTAAAAATCTCTAATTGTTCTAAAACACACAGCCGGAAACCCTTATCACAAATATGTAGTATATTAAAACTATTGTTGTCGCGCAAAGAATGGCCGGTATCAATTAGATGTTTCGCGAAATTCGATTTGTCCGAATGGCCATTTCTATACGCGGCAACATGTTCCCCATACCTTATGTCAAAGTTTCGGCCCGTCTGACCCACATACACCCCGTTGCATTCATCACAGACCAGCCTATACACCCCAGACTTTTTACTATTTTCTAAAATATCTTTTCCGTTACAAATACGGCGTATATTCTGGTCCGTTCTGAACGCTACATAAACGTTGTTTTTTCTAAGTAAATTACTAATTCTATCTGAAATGGGGCCCATATAGGTCAGACTGGCCACATATCTATTAATATTAGTACGCGGACATGCATATAATAGTGAACGAACCCTTTCTTTCTGCTTTTTACTAATTAAACTGTCTACCATTGACTTTGAGTAACCGTTAGAAATTGCGATCTGGTAAATAATATTAAGTTCTTTTACATAATTTTCTGCTGAAAGGGGGAGGGCAAATAATCTATGAATATAGCTGCGGAAGGCGGCTAATTTATGTTGAAGAGGGTGACAAGAAGAGGCTGGTATTGTATTGTATTTGCATGGTGTGGTATTGTATTATAGTATTTGCATGAAACAAAATTATTTTAGATTTAATAACCAATATTATATTCAAAAGGAAGGGTTGGCTATGGGGTCGCCTTTAAGTCCACTAATGGCGGAGGTTTTTATGGATAACTTTGAATGTAAACATATAGTGAACGAACCTAATATTCTGTTTTATTATAGATATGTAGATGACATAATTATCTGCTGGAATGGTACCGTTCGACAAATAGACCTTTTTGTTAAAAAACTAAATAAAACACACCCAAAAATTAAATTTAAATTAGAATTAGAGTCCCAAAACTCCCTTAACTTTTTGGATTTAACTATCACAAAACACAATAGTGACTTAGATTTCCAAATTTATCGAAAGCCGACACACACTGACACGACAATACCAGCCTCTTCTTGTCACCCTCTTCAACATAAATTAGCCGCCTTCCGCAGCTATATTCATAGATTATTTGCCCTCCCCCTTTCAGCAGAAAATTATTTAAAAGAACTTAATATTATTTACCAGATCGCAATTTCTAACGGTTACTCAAAGTCAATGGTAGACAGTTTAATTAGTAAAAAGCAGAAAGAAAGGGTTCGTTCACTATTATATGCATGTCCGCGTACTAATATTAATAGATATGTGGCCAGTCTGACCTATATGGGCCCCATTTCAGATAGAATTAGTAATTTACTTAGAAAAAACAACGTTTATGTAGCGTTCAGAACGGACCAGAATATACGCCGTATTTGTAACGGAAAAGATATTTTAGAAAATAGTAAAAAGTCTGGGGTGTATAGGCTGGTCTGTGATGAATGCAACGGGGTGTATGTGGGTCAGACGGGCCGAAACTTTGACATAAGGTATGGGGAACATGTTGCCGCGTATAGAAATGGCCATTCGGACAAATCGAATTTCGCGAAACATCTAATTGATACCGGCCATTCTTTGCGCGACAACAATAGTTTTAATATACTACATATTTGTGATAAGGGTTTCCGGCTGTGTGTTTTAGAACAATTAGAGATTTTTAAACATAGTAATAATAATAATTTTGCACTGTTGAATGACCAGACGAATTTGGTTTCTTCCCCTTTACTGCGAATGTTTGTGGGTAGTTGTACACAAATAACCAACGGTGGCAGTGTATAAAAGGGGGGTGCCTTGTACTAAATGCTCAGTCGCGACTCAGCGGTCGGCGAGTCAACACGTCCCCTGAGGATGCCTCGTGGAGAGGCGAAACACGTGTCGGTAATGGTGTTGGGTTTTGCATTGCCTTCCTGCATGTGCTTAAAATCCTTGCATTTGCCCAGTAATCTTGCATGTGCATAATATAGCGGGCGGGAGGGAGGTGCATACCTGCAACCCACTAATATTCGCGGAAATTAAAACTAGATATATTGTTTTCATTTTCAAATTTAAAATGGATTTCCGCAAAGTAACGCCTGACTCAATCAATTTTATCTTCTTTTGTTGTTTACTTTCCAATATCGAGTTTCCGTTTTGGCAAAATGTAATTTATTTTGATATAGATAGGTACTCGAAGATACTCGACAAAAACCCCGAAAATGGAGGGTACAGTTGAAAAGACGCTAACAATACGCTAATGGCTTATGTTTGCGATGACTGTCCCTCGCAGCCAACAGGCTCTATTATCAGGGGCGGTCCCTGTGCGCTGAATTGGCTAAATGTTTTGTGCCTCTGAAAAGATTCAAGATGACGGTGAAATTGTTAAGAAAATTGATCACTTCCACTCGAGCGAGCCGCCCTTGTTACTGCAGAACTCGTTATCAGTTTTGTTGGTTTGAAGGCCTAATGTGCTTTTTACGTTTTTGATAATTAACGTGAAAATAGGAACATTTATGTACATGTAATGTACGTGTGATATGGGCGCACAGAGCCTAATGTATACAGGGATACCTAATTAACTAGTTCATACAGAGCCCTTTTTTTAGTTTGCTCTTTGATATCTAGAGTTATCTAATTAAGCTTTCTTTGTTGCCTGTCTACCAATTCCCTTAACTTACACAAGTCTTAACTGATTTTTGTAAAGTTCAAATTGAAAACGTGAAATAATTGCTACTAGTAGGTAGGTATTTCTATAGGATCAGGCCATAAAGTCAGATAACACAACGTATATTTTCTCCCACTGGAGTTAAGGCACAAAGTTAACTAATAAAATATCGACAAATACTTCAGTCTCCTACTTCCTTATTAAAATATACGAGATGGCCGTCTTCATACTTGTTCAAACGTTTTCCAGATCTAGTAGTATCATGAACTTTTTAGAACATTTTTATTTTCAAAGTTAGCAGCACTTATCCTCGTTCTACGTTCGCCATAATTCTGGCGGAAAAAAGATAATTATACTCCTATCTATTTCCTGTAGATATATTCGACTCACAAAATCTTAATGCGTTTCCTTAACTGACTGCATTCACAGATAACATTTGACTTTTGCACTTACATTTGTGGCACAAATTTGGAATTGGTGATGGATTACGCGCGATATTGTGGAGGCGATGTAAGCGATGTGTGTGCACAGTTGCACACGTCACGGGGTGTGTCGATCAATCACGGCCGCGGATGGACGAGCGACAGGCCATTAGGGGCGCTTCGTCGCCGGACTCAGGTGCCGCTGGTCCGTCCGTCACCTCGCCGCCGCCGCCCGGGCCGTTCGACAACAGCCAAGCCCGTGTCGTCTTCAATCACCCCACCAGTCGACCGCGTGATTCATATAACTCAACACTACGGCTTTATTATGGGTTTACCCCGTTTTTAGGATAGAATACATTACGCATTAACCAAGAGTCAAGCTTGTTTTACACATAAGATCGCATGAGTTTAGTCATGTAAGTTTTAAGATGCGATAACTGGTATATCTGGGCTTAAACTAGGAGAAAATCCTATACTGTAAGCACCAGTTACTACTGCTCGGTATTTAAATTAATGTGGTTTTTTTATTATTAATAAGCACCCCGTGATGCAGCGCAATCAAGATTACTAACAGCTTCAGATGAAGTATACCCGTTTATTGAAGTGATAACTCGTAAAGTTCTGAATGTCGACTTATGACTGTAACCATGGTTATATTCAGTACAAAATGGAAAGTGTAGCAATAAAACGGGTTTAGTCGTAGTTGGCCACGGCTGTCTGCGACACATGCCATCCTTAACCATGCGCTAGATAGCTAAGACATGCGAAATGAACTGCACTTCTTGTGTAACGTAATAACAACTGTGTTTTATGTCTGTCGTGTGCTAACTACAGAGAAATATTAATATATATTAGTCTCCAATCAGCTGTAGCTTTAGGTTTCATTTCGAATATTTGCAATGCTTTGCGGCTTTTTCGTAAGTAGCAGCCCAGAGTCTAGATTTGTGCTTTTGGCATTAGGCTTGTCCTCCATACTGCAAAGATGGTCATGAAGATGAGGCACAGGTAAAGTGAGGGTTTTCTTTAGCATGACTTTATTTTATCTACGGCTTCACGTTAAACTGTGAAGTACCTATGTGAAGTAAAATATGTCGTACTGAATTTATTTACTTTTTGTTTTGGTGTCATTTATACTACGGCCTCCATAGATATTTCTTTATTTGTATAATACTAGCACATCAACCAGCCACTACTTCATCAACGTGGAAGTCAACTTTACGAACTTATGATTAAATATGGCCTTGAGCAACAGTGTAGCTTTGTATCAGTAAAATAATCTGTGAAATCGGATCAGTACTTCCAGAGATTATCAATACAAACAAACCATTATGTTACTCTTTATTACATTAGTATAAAAGTTTAGATAATTTCACTTTAATTACTATATTTAAATGAATTCTTAATAATACGCTGGGAACCAACAAAAGCGTTTTTATCCATTAATTCATTACGAAACACGCTCACTCAGTACGCATTCAACCATGGTTCCAAGAATTACAAAATAGACAGATATTCGTGTAAAGATCGCGATAGGTACATGAGCAAGCTCGCCACGTGGCCGCACAATAATAGACTGTGCCCATTAATTAGTCCAACATGTTTCATCGTAAATGGACATCACTGACGCCTACTGTACTTTAGCGTCCGTATAACATGGACGTAATTGATGGTCGCACCTCTAACGCTTTTTGCTTTGCTTAAACATAACTCGACCCGTTTTTGTTTGGCTTACAATTTCATCTAAAATGTTCACGTATATGCCTATGCTTATCCATTTACTGCGCCCTAATGTTACTGTGTAGTGTGTTCGGTATCATAAAGATTAGATAACTTAATAAATCGTCATCTATCCTCGTCTTCGAGTAGCTTATCCTCCGTTCTGCGTCAGGATGGAGCTATTCACCTTTCACATGTGGGCCATTAGTAGAAAGATAGGCTCGATATTGTAGCACGTGCCTCCTCCCGCACCCTGCCTCGTTTGAGATAAGCCTAGAGTGTTAAATATGTGCCTCTTGTGGCGTGTGGTCGGCGATAGCGCCTACTATACATGGATAAACACGTTTGTTTATAATCTTTTTGTGTTTTGATCGTAATTTTAATTAATTGTTGCTTTCTGAATACCGCTTCATTCATGATTTCTCTTTTCAGGTACGCAGAACCACAAATTCACAGATAAACATTTTGATAATTAAATTTCCAAAGGATGTTCATCGTAAGTTACTTCTATATATCTTTATAGCAATCGATACGTACCTTTTTATGTAAGGGAAATCATCAAATGACACACAACATTTTGATAATTAAATTTCCGAAGGATGTTCATCGTAAGTTACTTCTATATAATTTTATAGCAATCGATATGTACCTTTTTATGGAAGGGAAATCATCAAATGACTCTTCTGGGCGGCGCGGGAGGGAGTCAGACAGGCAGACTCTTACTGATTAAAACCCTTCCGTGTTCCTCTAAATGCACTTTGCGTTCCAGGGCCGAAATTTCGGAAAGGGCGGAATTTTCGAAAAAAATCCGCAACCCTGGAATCGATACATACTTACCATTCTATACCCTGACATCATTGATACTGTACTGACCTTTCCTTTGTTTCTTACCTACCACTTTTGTTTTAAAAACCTATCTGTTTAATACACTTTACCTTAGACACGATAAATATTTTTTGCTGGAATTTTCCCAATAAAATTAATAAGGGAGTTTTCCGATAGACCTTTTGGTCCCGATGAAAAATTCATATTGTAAAAATCTAAAAATCTCTCTGTACTTATCTAGAATGTAGGATTAACGGAGAACAGAATTCCGAAGCACAGTGATCATTTATTTAGCAATTCTGCCTGAATATTTACGCTGAACAATGCCCAGTTATTTAATAGCTTGAAGGTTAGTGACAGGGCGTCCCCTGACGACCCCTTTCGCAGAGAGCTTCGAATGTCAACTGGCTTGACACTTCGAATACCACGATACACCGAGTTTGTCGGCACGGAATGTCGTGACGAAGCTGCAGAGGCGAATATCTTTGGACCAAATACCTACAAGTCAAATACTATACCACAGCATTGATTTTAGTTATAGTAACTACCTATTCTACCCGACCGTCATTCCGATTTGCTTTGCTATATTAGCACTTACGTCCACGTTTTAGTACAATCGAGGATACCCGCTGAATTTTTAACGGTTCTTGACCCATGGGATTCAGGGGTGCTAATCGAATTGGAAACATTTGCGCAATAGAAACGGGAATCCACATTTATTTTGAATACATTTTTCGTTTTTCTATTCGTTATCAATAACAATATTCACCAAAAGTTTGTGAGAATAGCATTCATTCAAATAATTGGTCGTAGCGCTACCCCAAATCGATGTTATTTATGCTCCATATAAAACGATCCCGTTCAAGTGTTCGAATTTGAATTCCAAAAACTGCGTCCCTCCTGTCGATTCGGTAATGAACTGTAATTAGGGATTCGGCAGGAATTCTTATTGTCAATTTGTATTGTTGGTATAAACTGAGAGCTCTAATTTATATCCATATTTATTAAGGTCGGGGCTTTCATTGACCTGGAGCGGCACGCGAAAACAACCGTTATTCGTACCATCATTAAGGTTTAATTTGAAATTAAAGGTTCTGCTGATATTTTATTCGGATGCTTAAAACGTAAACGTTGTCTAAATAAATATTTGAAATGAATCCCCTGAGAGTTTGCATTTCAGTTAAGTTGTAGGGCAAAAAGAGGCTTATCTATTGATAAAGTTGGATAAAGGTTAATTCATCTCTGTGGTTTTTATTTCGATTGGCGTATTGGTCTTATGGTAGGAGGAAGGGTAGGTTTCATCTTCAGGTCCAGCAAGATACCGGATTTCCTGGGAATCCTCAGAAGTGGCTCGTTGTCTATGTGCTTATGGTTATTCATTTTTATGTTGGCTACCTTTAAATTAAATTATTTTTCTATCCAAATTCTTTTGTCGACTGTACCGCCATTGGCAAGCTTAAACGTCCTTCCCATATTATATAGTGTATCTGTGCTCTTATAACGTAGCATGCATAGTTCAATAGGACAGTAAGTGGGTGAGTACAGTGTGGGGAACATGTTGCAGGTATTGTTCGCGACACCTTTGTTTTACCGGGGCACGGGCGCACGTTACTTTATCTTATTAAACACCTGTCTAACGAACCTGCTCGCCTGGTACCCGTCATCAAGTTATATGACTCATTCATGTCAGTATTTGGTTGTCATAAGGTCACTTATGACACACCTTATGACAAGCAAATGCTGACATGATTTGACCAAACATAGTATAGTAAACTAGCTTCTGCCCGCGACTTCGTCCTCGTAGAATAGTTACTAACCCCCTGATTTTGAAACATTATTTATTGTTGCTCCGCTGTTATTGGTCTTAGCGTGATGACATATAGCCTATAGCCTTCCTCGATAAATGTGCTATCTAACACTGAAAGAATTTTTCCTGGGATTAGCGCAATCAAGCAAGCAAACAAACTCTTCAGCTTTATACATATATTAGTAAAGATTTAGCAATCCCAAATGCCAATAAATTTATCTTTATGCTTGACATGACCAAAGCAATTTACCCCTATACACCACCGTAATTAACTGAAATTCATCGTTCAAAGAGACTAAATCGCGATACGGGTAACATTATCGCAATCTGTTATCAACAGCAGAGGTTACTTTGTAGAGATTGGAGGAAAACGCAAGAGATTAGAATCCAGGTAACGTTCTAATTGGACATATAAAATACAATTACCTGTTACAATATTCAGCACCCCAATCCTGGGATAATGTCGTGTCTTTTCTATTTATCACTGACACAAGTAACTAGATAAGTTATTAGGGCGACAAGACGTGCGTAAAAAGAATATTTGTCTTGTTTAAGATCGGGAGACATGTTACATTATCGCATTACTAGACTCTACACAACTACGTTTTTGTTGTTGCTAGTTTTACCGACTATGTATATTTTTAAATATTTCTTAAAAAAATCTTTAAAAATACAAAAAAGTACTAGTACGCCGGTGTCGGGAGCAGAGTCCAAGCTACCGCTGGTTAGGGCTCCAGAGAAAATAACCTCCTCACATTACGAGCCGTATCAATGAGTACAGCCTTCTTTCTGTAACAGGCCCTTTACCCAACTGCGTAGTGCCAGCTTCGACAGGTGGTCGTCGAAGCTTTTGGCCATTATTATCTACTATTATTATTTTTCTACACATTGCGTGAATCTTTGTGTGGCAAATAAACTTGTTTTCTTTCTTCCTAGTCTATACGTGACTTTTTTCTCAGTTTTTTTTTTCCTTAACTCTATTTAGAAACCTTTATTACATCATGCAACTGAATTTGAAAACATGTATCCCCGATGACAATTTGCATAAGTAGGTACATGTTTGGATTGGATGACAATCATGGTTAGCTTAGCGACACCATTCCAAATCCAAAACGGACTAATGCTCATAATTTATTATTGCTTCGTTCAATTTTATTGGATAAAATTAAATGAAGTAGTGGATATCTTAGGTATTTTCTTTTCGAATGATTGACTCTAAGGGATTTTGTTGGAGTCTAACTTAGCTTAGGTAATCCCTGTACACACTAGCAGCCAAACACCCAATAAACACGTTTCCATGTAACCTGACTAAGCCTGAATCGGAATTAAGCATAGGCTTATTGTCGTTTTTCATTAATATGCTCCATAAAAGCGATACAGTGGTGGTAGCCGGCCACAAATGGCATATGGTAAATTACCTTGCGTAAGACCTGGATTGTGGCAGTTAGCTCGCTGCGCTGCTACCATGGAGCGTTAATGAGTTCATGCCATATGTGGCCATAACACAATGGCCTCGCAATTGTTACCGCGGATTATATCCATATTTTGCGCTTTGTTTTTGTGTCTACCCACATTTGTACGTTATTTTCTCTTTAGACATTCGTTTGGTGTTATTTTCCCGTTTTCAGCTCTAATTTTAACCCCCGATCATAAAAGAGTAGTGTTACTTACATATGTATACTTTATAACTTTGACGTGTGTGTCTGTTTGTCTGTGGCATCATAGCTAGTAAATGGATGAACCGATTTTGTTTTTTTTTTTTGGAAAGGTTTTATCGAGAGTGTTCTTAGCTATGATTCAAGAAAATTGATTTAGCAAGAAAATCACCGCAGCTCTTATTTAGTTGATGAAGGGATGTGAGCAACTTCCAGAGGTCTGACCAATGCGAAATTTGGTATTCTGCCACTTCAATAGTACCTATTACAAGAACATGGTAACCTTGAGCTGATGTTGCACCATGGCCTGAGGTCTGCAGAATACCAAACTCCTCGCTTAGTTACAGCACAGGCATCATGTTTGGGTTCATTAAAAAGGTTTCAATGACCAGATGATAGCAAGATTAGTGTACCTTGACTAGATGCTACAGTTCCTCCTCCTCACTTACGTACACCAGACGCTTCGTGTTTGGACTCATTTTAATGGCCTCCATGAATAGGTTCGAAACATGGTTCGAAATAGATTGTGATCAGGGACTACTGATGAGGCAGACAAGAGAAATACATTGATGAAAGATGCTCAGCTATTTCCACTAGTTGGATCGATATGAAATTTGGTATACGATATAGTGGTGTTTAGGTGAGTGTAGATCGTAGTGTTTGTAACTAATAGGTAAATTAGGTAGGTGAATAAAGCATAAGAATAAAAACTAAATTGAAAATTTAAACACCCCCCGAATAAAAAGGTATAGAAATACATGTTTCAGGTACGAATATTTTGGACCAAGCGTCGTCGTGTCGGGGGATCGCTAATAAATAAAAGAATCATTTATGAAATACAAAAAATTGCGGCCTCCCGAGGCTACGACGCTCGGGCCAAAATATTCATACATACATAAATGTTAAACTAAATGATTTATTTTTTATTTTTTCGAAGGATTGTTTTTGTGTAATTTGATTTGATAGCCCTCTCGACTCATACATAGTTCCTCATCATAGTTCTCTTGTTCTTATCCCAATTTATTTGCCTGCCAACATGCCTTCTTTTTCCAAAGTTCTTTATTCGTTGTCATAGCATTAGTAGTCACAAGCCATACCATCTTTTAGTTAGTCAATCCATCGTTTCTATGGTGTTCCCCACCTTGCACCTTTGTCAATTCTTTCACAAATTCAAAACTCCACAACATTTACCTCATTCCTCCCCAACACATGCCAAACGATGACCACCGATTTCAAAATTACCTCATCGTTGTTCTCTTGTTCTCATTTCAATTTGTTGGGGGTTGGCGCAAATATTTTGTTCCATACATACTTCTTTATTAGATTTCACCTCAGTAGTTTAGTTACCATATTTTAACCAGTATCATCTTTCACACAGTGGGTGCATAGTTTCTTTAGTCTTCTGTCTATATACTCAAAACTATACTCTCATAATTTTCCATATTCCTCCTCAACACATGCCCATACCGTGATAACCGAAGTCTACACACTTTTTCAGACACCGGTTCAACTTTCAGATCACGAACAGCAAGCTGAAATATGAAGGTGTTTGTCGATGCACTACCAACCTTAGGGAACGTACCCATACTACGTGACCCGTTCTTAGGGGGTCTTTATTATCACGCTTAGCCACAAGGGCGGGAGCAGGGCTTGGATTTTCGTCTCTTAGTCAATATTCTCTATTTGAGCTATATTCAACTATGGCGCGCAGCGTTTGTGCATTTTAAACTCAAAGGTGGCAACACAGACGTACATACCATCAACGGGACGTCAGCTGATTAACCGCTCGGACGTTCCGCGTCTGTTTACCTAAATATGCGCAAATTGCTGCAAAATGTCAGGTCTAATTGATACATTTTACTTTTGTAAAATGTATCAATTAGACCTGACATGTTAGTCTACCCACAAAGTAAACCTTCGATAAAATGTAAAATTTATCAGTAATCGCCATTAACACACTATGTATTCAACCTTTTTGGCTTAAATTAAGCCTTCTGTCCTACCATATGGAAAAATAATTTAAAACTGAATTTTATTGATATGATATCTATGTCTTCGCATACACTACGGGTGGTTACCGAGGGGCGAAGGGGGCATATAAAATGGGTCACGTAGTATGTGTACGTTTCCTTAGGTACAAAGCTAAAATACCTTTCTTGTAGGTCATCGCTGAATTGCGTCAATCTATTTATCTAGCCTATTCTTAACTACATATGTTGGGGTTGGATTCGAGTCTAACCGGATTCAGCTGAGTACTTACCAGTATTTTACATAGCTTGCTTATCTGACTTGCATAACCCCAGTAACGGGGTAATATAACGTTTCTTGGCATGACTTGGCTTCTGGCTACCCGAAACGACTGAAATATGTTCAAATGACTGACGACCCATCCATGGACTAACTTCGGTAAGCGTTGCTTAACCTCGTAGATCGTCCCTTGCGACAGTCATTATCTAGCCACAATCTGAATTGGGTAGTTGTAATTATCAGTAACAATTTTTGTTGTTGTTTTAATTCCGGATGATAAATAATTTCAAACGAAAACTATCAAAGTATAAAAAGATTTATATACAAAATGATTCCATACAGAAACTTTTTGTTCGTTAGCTTTTAATATAACACCAACATTGATTACTGTAACGGCAAAAGCACATTATAACAGAATACAAATACTGTAACGCCAAAAACAAAAACACATTTATTTATTTATTTAACAATTTATTACACACTAGCTTCTGCCAGCGACTTCGTCCGCGTGGAATAGTTACTTTACCCCCGATTTTGAAACTCTCAGCCCGATCGGTTTAAAATTGACAAAAGATAGACATGCTGTTTCGGGATATTTTTTAGATAATTTTATGTAGAACATTTCCGTAATACATGATTTCTATGTAACTTTAACCATTAAGGCTACACACGCGACGGAAGCTTAAAAAATGGAGTAACTTCTCCCGTTTTCCCAACATTTCCCTTCACTGCTCTGCTCCTATTGATTGTAGCGTGATGAAAAGTATACTATAACCTGCCCTGGAGTATGAAGAATAATTGCACCAAGTTTCGTTAAAATCGGTCGAGTAGTTTTTGTTTCTATAAAGAACATACAGACAGACAGACAGACAGACAGACAAAAATTTTACTGATTGCATTTTTGGCACCAGTATCGATCACTAATCACCCCCTGATAGTTATTTTGAAAATATATTCCCTGTACAGAATTGACCTCTCTACAGATTTATTATAAGTATAGATTATAACAGAATAAAAACACTGTAACGGCAAAAACAAAAACACATTTATTTATAAATTTATTTATCAATTTATTACACATTATAACAAAATAAAAAAGTCGTTTAAAAGTAGAAAAGATAGCTCAGGTAAAAGTTATGGTAGAATGTGAGCACCCGGCAAGATGACTCATGAGTAACCCAGGCCTCAATCACAGTAAAAATATGGAACAGTATGGAAACTAAGCCCATTTGTTGAAATAATTACCTACGCTCCAGTAGAGAGTTAGGGTTGTCACTTTTAATGTTTGTAATAAGTGTTTTATAGGAACGAAGTTCTTTTACACGGCTTGCGGTAGGAGTTGACTGGGAGAAATACTCACGCGAAAATGCGGTAGTGCATGTTATTCCATGCGACTTTATTCTTTGGTCAAAATGTAAATAATGCCATAGAAAAAAAAAATTACAAACTGAATATTGTTTATCATTTCTACGCCATTTTATTCCATTTCAATTATAATATCTGCCCTATTTGATGAAGGATTTCTGTAAGTATGTTGAAAAAATATTGTTACTAATTTTGTGAAGTAAGTTCCTATGTGTATGTTTCGAAGGGTAGATTTCTTTTGCCAAGACTAGAATATAATGTTGTCGTCAAATTATAGTCTTTTTTTTTTTAGTTATATAAATTATAATAGAACTAGCGACCCGCCCCGGCTTCGCACGGGTGCAATGCTTATGTAAATATACCTACTACAGAATGTCCTTATATACAACGTTCACAGCTTTTTTTACATGTTTTGACCCCCGGCCGGCCGCGGGTCGGTACCGCCGCGGCGGCGCCGCAACAACTACGTCTGCATTTTGTAATATCTTCGGAAATATTCACTTAAATTACATGCTGTAAAAAGCATATTTATCTATAATAAATGCACAATTTATTTAAGGTACTTAATTGGATAAGGATTAATGCTGTATTGTTTAAAATCACTTCGTAAATAACCATTTTTTAGTAAAGGATAAAAAATGGTTATGTTGGGTTATCCCTAAGAGATAGACATATACCATCGCGGACTTTTTTGTTGAACTTTTTAAGGTGGACAATACTGTAGTACATTATTTCTGTCTATCTCGTAGGGTTCAGCCAGCGTTTGCAATATAAGCGCAAAAAACGTGCTTATTTACGACATCACATTAGAAACCCCTAAATTTATCAGTGTTTCTCTACTATATTATGCATGTATTATACATATAAACCTTCCTTAAGAATCAGTCTATCTATTAAAAAAAACCGCATCAAAATCCGTTGCGGATTTTTAAAGATCTAAGCATACATAGGGACAGACGGCGGCAAGCGACTTTATTTTATATTATGTAGTGATATAAATTATAATCAGTATTCGGTATAAGGATTTAATACTAGTATTAAAAATCCTACGAGCGCTATCTAGAGAGCGTAAGCAAAAAGTCATAGCCATTATAATAGTGTAGGTAGGTATTATCTATGAACAGGGCACCCGCCACTGAGCGCACCGCGAAAGTCCCTTAGGGGCCTCGTAGATGTGCGTGTCTGTGTGAGTGTGCCGTTTCGATCGTTTGTTCGTAGTTTCTGTACTGTTCCATATTTCTACTGTGCCTCAATAATGCATTAATTTTATTGCCTCACATGTATCATGTTACCACATAATCATCTGCCTAGCCTTTTTCCCAACTATATTGGGGTCGGCTCCCAGTCAAGCCAGATTCAGCTGAATACCAGTATTTTACGAAAAGCGGCTGCCTACCAGACCTCCACAAGTGCCCATTAACTGGGGAACACGGTACTTCTTGGCAGATTGGTGTCAGATTTTCTGGCTTCTGACAATCCGTAACTGCCAAAGATCTCCAAATGACAGCCAAGACCAACGGCTTAACGTGCTTTCCGAGGCACGGGGAAGTCTTGTTATGTTGAGATGGTCACCCATCCACAGACCAACCTCGGCAAGCGTTGCTTAACCTAGAAGATCGTCCCGTACGGCTGTTATAATTTAGCCACGAGCTCCTCTCATGTTACCACATAAAATTAATACAATATTAATAATGCCTATCTATGTTAATCTTGTCTCATCATCAAAACTTTGCATTAAAACACATTGTAATTAATTAATTAAACTTCACATTATACTTGCTGTAAAATCTATTCACACTATATAGCGGATGTATCACTCTCATATTCTTAGAACACTAGCAGCGCTCCGCGGTTTCACACGCGTAGTTCCCGTTCCCGTGGGAATACGGAGATTAAATACCTATGTTACTCGCTGATAATGTAGCTTTCCATTGGTGATAAAGTGTTTAAAATCTGTTCAATAGTTTCGGAGCTTATTTGGTACAAACAAACACAAATATTTCCTCTTTATAATATTGATATTTAGTTAGCGTAAAGCGTGTGTGAGTTTATAATAAATATAAATAAACTATGTGGTAGGGGTGAACCCTACAGATATGTTGCTTTCACTTATTGAAGAGTGACCATTCCAGTCACTCATCGTCCAGCCCTTGTCCCATGTTACTTGAGCTATTATGAAAATAAGACCTTGAACTGACATCATATTATTATTTTCTTCAAAGAAAAACTAAAAACGATATTTTGTGTTAGTGATTGGTAGGTTCTAATTTTTTTCAGACAGACGGTAAATGAGAGAGCTAAACAAGATTTTGATAATCTACTTAATTTAATTACCTTTAGAAAAAGCTCTTAATCTTCAGGTAAAATATTGATTAATTACCTTAGGGAGGACGCATCGACTTAGTATGCTGACCGTACTATAAAACGTACTAAGTATTTTATTATTACGGATAATGTTAAGACACCTTTGCTGCACCTGCCTGCTTAATTAATTGTTTCATAGTCTTAGAGGTAGTATCTACCTTTTGTGAGAAAATTAATACCACCTCACGTCTTCCGCGTAGACTTCATTAAAATTTTGAAAACGTATCGTTCAATGTTTTTAATTATTAATTCGTCTGAAAGTTTAACCGTGTGCTGGGGAGAAGTTGCGTCTAGCGCTACTTCCGTCATATATACTAATAGTATAAAGCTGATGGGCTTGATTGTTTGCTTGAACCATTTATCGAGGAAGGCTTTATATATATACATAATTATATAACATCACGCTACTACACACACATGCCAAATGTTGCAAACACAGGGCTTTTTTTTAGTATACGATTAAGTTTTTACAGTTAACTCTTGAAATCATGATGATCCCACCAAAAACATTCTGTAAAAAACGAGTCTTTAGTCTCCTATTAGCTTTTGTAAACGACATGGCCTGCTTGCTAGTAAAAAAAAATATACCACAGGCACGAACTATAGGGATAAATGTAGTATCGAGGTCATGGTCTACCCGTGAGCAAATTTCAGACAAATCGGTCCAAGCCGCTAAGGCGTGACAGATTTGCATACATCCAAACCCTTTCGGTATGGGCACGCTCAGCGCAATTCTGTATCTACTATTATTTCTGTTACATTGTTTGTCTGTGCCGAATACATGTTTTCTATTCTATTCTATTCAAACTCACTTATAACGGCTCAAGTAATCACAAAAGAATAATTTAATATGAACTAGCAAATAAAGGAAAAAAGGAAAAGTGCTCGAAAGGCGTAACTAACAAAGTCTCAGCTTTTTTTTTTTTCATTTAATACCTCGTACAATAAAATATAAATGGCTAACATTTTATTTTATTTTAGGCAAGCTCTGCTATATTTATCTTTCATATCCTAGATTCTATTCAACCAAACGTCTTGCTGTATGTATTGTTCCCTCCATTCGTTTTGACTTACGTTTTTGTCTACAATGTATGAAGTTTGCGACCTCAACTTCGTGATGCATGGCATTTGTCTAAGTTTATTTATTCCCAAATAACAAGTTGTAAAAGTTTTATTCTTACGATCAGTGTTGGATTGTCTTCCTTGTTGGCCTGCCTGTTCTTATAAATTGGTACTATCGGCAACCATTTTTTTAAGCGCTCCGTGAGCGTATGACTTTGGTCACTTTTGACTCATCTTGGAAGACCCAGACAGTTGACTGCTGCTTGGAATCTGGATCGTAAGCATATATCCAAGACTAGTCACCACTAACCATAAACGCGTTTTGACTCTCTTCGGTTGCAGAGTTTTGCGACACCATCTAACACTAAACTCTGCTTTTTGTCGTCGCTAAGCAAATGTGGTATCCAACGAGAGATCAACTTTCTTATGCCGAGTTCTTCGTGTAGGATTTTTGGATAGTAGTTCCTGAAATGCCCACGGCTGTCGCTGTATCACGGTATGTCACATGACGATCTTCGACGATTAGCTGCCACACGACGTCGGTATTTTCTTGCGTCATGGCGGTTTTTGGATGACCTTGTCGTGGCTTGTCACTGAAGCTAGAGAGCCCGCGTTGAAATTCTAAATACCAGCGTTCTACAGGCATAAGACGGTGCTGCATCACTGAATACAGAAGTGATCTCCTCAAAGCACTGAAGTCGCGGTCATCCCCTTTGAATGTTGTAGAACATTATCGCACGCATATTTTCCTTTGATATTTCCATTTTTACAACCGACTTGTCACATTTGAATAGACGCTACAATAAAACTATTCGACCGATCAAAAAACATTCTTTTGTTTTCGATTCTAAATTCAAAAAGAGTAAAAAGCCATAGGTATGTTTTTATTTTATTTTAATAATTGCGGAAGGTTTGCAAACGACACTACTTAAAAGGCAGTCCTCCTGTATTGTTATTGGAGAAGCTAAGGCAAAACAGACACGCCAAGCGATTTTCGGGAAATGTTACATCCAGACATTAACAATTTAATAACACAAAACATAGCTAATAAAGAATTAAATAAAGCCCTTTGTTCTCTTAGCATTTAAAAGCCACATTATAAACGAGAATACAATACTTTTAACTTATGTAGAGACAGCATTTTGCAGCGTTCCATTGTTTGGTTTCTGTTATAATTACGGAAGTAACTAACAACATGGCTACAACCTGTTGGAGGCGTTGCCTACAACACAAATAGAAAAGTTGAATTCTGCTAAAGTTTTACGGGCGAACATAAAAGGTACAAAATAGCCGCTGGCGAGAATAACAACACTGAATATATTAAATGTCCTTTACATTTTTATTAGAACCACATGGTAATAAAAAAATGTTTCGTTAATATAAGCTCTCCAAATCATTACTGAAAGCGAATGTGAAAGCAATCAAATGAAAATCTTCAAGTTCATTTTGTCGGTTTATTTTGCGGAACGTTTTCATGGATAACGTTGAGTAAAATGCCCCAGGAAAAATTAATCTAGTGTCTGGGACCAACAAATATTGTTGTTTGGTCTGCTCCGGGGGCTATAAGTAATCTCGGCACGTTATGCACTCAGCCGAGTTGGTTTATTGGGAAAGTGGATGCCTCGCCACTGCCACTACGCTACTCGCCGCCGGGCCACTACGCCAGTACGCCAACTAATGCTCCACAAATGTTTGTTGATATAACGCTCGTGTAAATGGGTCTGTAACAACAGCTGTATCCAAAAGTAGTTTTTTGTTTTAAGAATAGAACTAATCTCTTTATTTGATTTTGTTATTTTTTATTACGCTGTGTGGATACTGCGTTGTGTTTTTCATTATTTCATTCCTTTTGTCCATTGTTGTTGGAAAAAGAATTTTGATTTGAAAACGCAAACGAAAAAGAAAACGTTTTTCAAACAAAAACGTTTTACGCAGCTATTTATGAAAGCAATGCTTTTAGGCCTATTGTAGAAATAAGTATTCTTTTTACTGTCACATTCTGATACAGTTTGTTCAATATTCAAACAGTTACGTTCGTTTTGGCTCAATTAATTTATTTAATAAATTCGTAGAGGCCCCAGCGCACCGTCTGTCTCCGGTTCGTTCCGAAGTTATGAATTTATATAGCCGGACGTGTTCAGAATTTATGCGCAGATGTGTTTTCTTAGTTTGCGCCCTTGCAACCGTAAGAAATTCATCGTTTGGTGCCATCACCAGATGTCTCCTCGCCCGATCTCTCCTCTTAACTTTTAATTTGCGCTAATTAGTTTTTAATTAACACGAGGAGTGGCCGGTGTTGTTTCTTTCAGCGCTCCTTACTAAAAATAAGTATAGATGCCTAATCATCACCGTATTTAGGAGCATAGGTAGGTACTCTGCCTATATTTTGCTTATCCCTCTTAAGTGGTCCTCATCTCAAAGTCAGATATTCTGCTTTAATAACAGGCGTCATATGATAGTGGCTAGATGTAGAAAGTTATAATCAGAACACATTTCATTCGGTGCTTAGTTTACATGCAAGCATGGCGCAGGAAACCATATCTTTATCTTATGTAATCAAGCATAACTAGAGTTAGTTCGGTTTTCAGACCCCTCTCAGCTCTCTAGGCAACCTAGCTAGCGCTAAACTCGTTGAGAAGTAATCTAAGGTCGTATTTAGTGGTTGTAGCTGACAGCGGTTATGACGGCTCCCATCGCTTTGTTGTCTCGCGCAACCATTGTCCCCTGAGGCACGCGGTTAGTTTTAATTAAGTTCTCTTTGACTGTTCATTTCCGATCGTACGATCCCAGCGAATGCACATAAAGGTTCCATTCTTTTCTCCTTATTGTAACTAGGTCTGCAGCTCATTATGAGCTAGTCATATTACTGTAACTCCCAAAGGAACTCCTTCATCGATGGTCTGCGCAGAAAACTATTTCTTCGCGGTGTTCCAGTTTCTTCTTACTACATTTAGCAAATGTTTATTCAAGCGATTGTCGAATCACTACAGTTTTCTTTACAGTGAATGAGCATTTTCTTTCAATGCATCAAGCAAAAGCAGAAAATAGGTCACTATTATGTACGTCTATTTAACTTCGCGGAAACTAAAACGAGAGAAATGTTAAATGCGTAAATTAATTTTGAAATATTAGCGTGAAGGTGGTAGAGACATTTAACTTGGGCTTTGAAGGAACCGAGATATAATTAAAATAAATATTTGGCACGAAATCCGGGTCGCGGCGGTTAGGCGGAGACATTTCCACCCTTTGAACAAGTTCTTGTTTATGTTTGCTCATTAAACAAATAAAAGTGGAAATTCTGTCTTAATCTGGGAAAACTTTTACGTTACCTACTGTGCCGCGTTGAAATTATTTTGCGTAAATAATTCACAATTTCTAAAGTTTGAATTCGTTATGTATTTACTTATTTAAATGATTATAACTTGGTCTTATTAGCATTTCGGTAAGGTTTAAAATTATTTAGAAAGCGTTTCGTGGCGGCTTATAGTTTAGAGAAACTGACTGATCGCAGTGTGAACATCGAGATTTTTGCTAAGCAAGACATTGTTGTAGTAATTACACGGACGATTTAAATTCATAGAGCGTACGCATAATGAAGTGGCAGGCAGCGGCGCTATTTGATTGCACATTAGCTAGCTAACTCGATGCCAAGTCACGACTAATGGTACAACAACACTCTCATCTAATGGAATCTGCTCTGCACAGCGCACTACCATCCAAAGGAAATAACAGCCTTACAAATAAATGCTCGTAGATTAAAATGGATGCTGCAACTAAATCATTGCATTTGGTATCTATTTTAAAAGATTCCAACGTTTAAAAAGTTAATTGCATTGTTGGCGACATTCCATTTTACTCGATAATGTGGAAATGCACAAACGCCGTTATCTAAGAGTTTTTATTCGATTCCCTCGCTCTGCACCTGCCCTCGCCAGTCTTTTGCCAGTTTGGTTTTCATGAGAATGTATTTCATATATTTATATATGACACCGGAAAATTGCAAACTCCGTAAGATCGTAAAAATCTTTATTAGATTATAATTCTCGATATATTTTACATAATTTTCAATACAGTAAATTCTAATTTATTTGTTATTATTGAGAAAAAATAGTTATAATTTCACGCGATATTTTACAATCTCACGGCGTTTGACATATATACAGATTCACTCTTTACATTTAGGTCTTTAGAAGCGAGAAGTTCCAGGAATCAGTGGATAGTAAGTGCTTCCTGTCCGTCGCTTCTTTGTAAATATTTTTAAATTACAAATTTATTACTAACTTATTGGCTTACACTCTGTTTATAAAATAGTTGTAAATTTTGTTTTCCATATTAACTGTTCTAAAACATTAAAATACAACCTGTGTCAAAACTATATATTATCCATACACACTTATTGAATCCATACATATCTAACCAAGGTTGTTTAAAACGAACAAAACAACATTTATATTTTCATTCTCGCATTCGACTTTGTTTCGCCTCCTCTCACGGGCACATGTTTTGATAAACATAAATACTGGATAAATATGAAGTGTACCTCCCCATCAAAATATGATTCCGTACGTCTACTCGTATTAGGTACGTCGGCGCTTTTCCTCGAATATGTTTATAAGCCAGAAAATGTATTTCCCGAGCTCAAGCCTCACATGTCAACGTTGATAGTTCATAAGCGAAAAAGGGAGATCCTTAAATTCTTAGTGTTCCGCAATATTTGCTTTTATGATGTACCAACGGCAACTAAAAATTGCCAAGGTTGTCACTTATGTGTAGTTTCAGTAACATTTGGAGAGTTTTCAGCGGTTTACACAGTTTTAAATGTTATAGGTAAATATATAAACAGTTTTGTGAACAGTATTTGTAAGCACGCAAGCAGCAAAGAGGAACAGGAATACAAATAACAGAACTAACTGAAAGTGTTAAAATTTTAGAACTCCATCGGAAGCGAGGAAGTCTGAAGTCGTTTCTGTGATTGGATTTTATTCCCTTCTTATTTTGATCGTCAGTCTCCTCAAAGGTCGCACTGTCATTAATCGCTTTATAAGAGAGGAAGTGCAAAGTGGAGCGTACGAGTACGCTGGAGCCCCGCCCTCGCGCCCCGCACCACCTCGGGCCTGAATTCATTATTGTCCTCCAAGTGAGGATGCGCTTCAAAGAAACTGCTGACTTCTACTCTATGTCGTGAGAGGGTTCAACGGTTTATTGCGCTTTCGGAAACTTGGTTTATTGATATCGAAGTTACTTAAAGCTTGGTTTATTCCATATCGATTTTCTGTATTTAATCTCGGTTTCCTCTTCCGGCTATTATTACAATAATACAACGACGCCGCGACGTGTAGAAGAAAAATGATTGCTCTTAAGGAGTTTTTGTGTTATAAATGACTCACACTTCTAATTACCTAGTGTCTTTATATATGCCTTTGTCTCAGATCTAGGGTCATATTTTTATATAAATGATGTAATATTCCCCTTAAAGTCTGGGAGTTATTTAATCATTGGACCGTTTGTCATTGTTACTACCGGGAAGCTTAAACTCTTCTAGGTACCATCTTATTATAAAGTATAATTCATTCGAGCATGCAGCTACATAACCACAAGATTTATTAATGCAAAACCACGCTACATTAGTTTTAAGAATCTGATATTTTATTAATAAGATGAGGCTGACTACGCCGAGACTTTAATTAAAATTCGTCCATCTTCTAGTTAGGTAGGTACACACGACTCAGAATTTATGAGAGAGTAACACTTGACTGTGCTCAAGATGATTTAGTAAAATTATACTGGAAGCCAGCTGTTTCTACAACGTACGTTTAGTGGATAGACAGTATCTACACAAAAGTTCAAGTGTGGAATTTCTTTATACGAATAAAGATTGGAGTTGACTGTGCGCCTTGTTGCAGTAGGTACGGTAGATACACAAGCGTTGAGTTTAAATTATTATTTGTTTTGCTGAAGTCGGGTGCAAGAAGTATAGCGCTGGTGTATCCTAGCCCGCGTCTGACGGGTGCCTGCCTTGGCAGCACCGGACACTTGAGACGCCCTGGCTGCCGCCCAACGCGCTTTATCTTAATGCACTCGCCTGTCCTCTCCCTTCACTGTGTCCATAACTCGCTTTTCCACTCCACGATTGTTTCAGCTATACTACAACGCGTCGTTAGCGCGAAATTTGATGCGACCGCTCTCCTTTACGAATCGTGCCGTGGCGCCACGCTGCAGTTAAATAATGTACCTAATTTTAGAAATCTCTCTACAGTTTTGTTAAAGTTCTAGCGAAATTTGTGCTAGGGAACCGCAACATGCGCATTGGCGACGAGGACAGGAATTTAATTCGGGTGTTTCTTCTCTGTACGAGTGACGGCTTGTGACATAGTGCGACGTCCACCCAGCGATTTCCGCCACATTTTATGTTACCCAGAAAAGATTTTATTGTGTCCTAGACATTCCGGACGTAAACTGTGTTCTTAGTTATTGTTCTCACTCAGTTTGTGAACACTGACATTTTATATTTGAGAATGTCTATCGCAATATTAGAAAACAACTTGTGTCATTTGAAATATTAGTTTGTAAACTGGCGATGGTATATGAAAAAACACTTCACACTAAAGGAAACAAATCTGTAATACCCAAAATGTTCAAGACCATGCAATATGTTTGCCTTTCAGTGAGCTTGCCTTACCTAATCCATGACAATATCATTTTAAAACATGTCATTTTATTTTTTCACTTTCAAAAATAAAGCTATGTCCAGTTTTGTTCATAGTCTTAAGTCTTAGCTCCAATGTTGAACAATTTTCCATGAAAATGCGAACAAAGATCGATCACATTGCTGCTCCCGAAGAATTCTTTTAGCTGAAAACTTAAAACTAAAGTTTCTGGAGAGGAAACATCTGTCGTCTTTTCAACTCGGATTCATTGAACACAACGCTTCAAATTGTTAACAATTACCTTCGTTTAATGAAATCTCGCTCTTTGCTGGTATGAAAATAAATACCTTGTCCAAATACTAAATTCTTGTTTCATAAAAGTTTTCAAATAAAACTTGCCAATGAGGCCTTCAGACTTTGAATGTCTGACTGTCGTTTAGTCGTTTCAGCCCAGGAAAACAATGTTCTTTTTTTAGTATTGTCCTGTGAATGCCAGCGATTAGGTTCACTTTGATGAATGCCAATAGAATAAATTCACTGATTTGATTGGAACATGCTTTTTAGGGTTCCGAACCGTTATCACTCGTGTGTTGGTCTGTTTTTCTCGGAGTCTACTGGACCAATTTGATTGAAATTGGAACACATCTAAACTTTTGTAAGCCAAACATATAACGAAAATGAATACATTTTAAAAATGGTTACTTTTTGGGGGCAAATGGCGAACTTACTTAAGAGCGTGTACGCCGAATGGCATTTCATAAAAAAAATCCAGTCACTATTTTACGAAATGACTGAACCGATTTTAATGAAACTTCACACATAATTATAAGCACATACACACTTCACAATATATAGGTCTAAAAACTACGTGTGGCGGGTTCGATCCCCGCACGGAACAAATGTTTGTATGGACCATAGATAGTTGTTTCGGGGTCGCGGTTTCTTGTGTATGTGAGTTTACATGTGGGGTAACGGTTTTTTTTAAAGAATGAAATACTTGGGCATTTATGTAGACATCATAAGCGTTCCCTAGCTATCGCGTAGTATCCATAAACCATGTACGTATGTCGCATTAACTGTTAATAATACCATATCTTGCATGTGTTCTAGGTCACAGCTTAGCATTAAACATGAACTCTAGTAGCGATTAGTACGGCGTGTATCTTGCGTAGTGTCAGCTGTTTGCCCATTATTCGAGTCGGCACGTGGCACTAACCCATTGTCAAACTCGCATCTATTATATTCAGGTTCAGGTCCATAATGCATTTACACCACGAAAACCTATGTATCTAGCACAGACACGTCCATATAAAATTCATATAATATCAATCATTATTAAATGCCATTGGTCTTTAATATATTCAATATTGTTTCATCGCATGTAGCCTTAAAGGAAAATGTATGTAAATGTCTCCAGAATAAATCAAATTGTCTATTTATACCACACCCTTTGAATCTTTGTTTACCCAAACCTCGCAAAGGTGGTCCAATAAATCATAAACTTAGTTTCGCGCGATCTCTTATCTTGGCTATCGATTATATTTGAAAAGACCTATCGACGTTTTAATACGTTTGAAGTATTTGAGAACTGTATGATTTATAAGCCGAATTCAAATTAAAGTAATACGCGTCTATAGAGAGGAATGTGCGGTAGAATGTGTGATTTAATAATAGATTCCACTGTAGCAAACAAACGTTCATGTTTTAAGGATTGCCAATTCCTATCGTTCGAATCTTGCTGTGTATCTGTAAGGCTGCATCGCACTTTATTGGAAGTGGAATCACGTTCCATTTCGCGGCGGATATAGGGCCGCGCGTTACGGGCCAATCCGACGACACGATGATGGTTCGTCGACGACTACGATTTCCGGCTCGCACGCGTCTATATGCCAGTTTATCCCGTAGTCACGCCCAAAGTAAACTCTGTTTAACTTCAAACGAGATAAAAAACAAGCGATTGACATTTTTCGATCCTTTGCGCGATTAGTTTTCTATCCAGAGAACTACAAGGCGGACATTCGTTTACGCTGTGACATGTTGCTTGGGGCAGGCTAACTGACAGTTAAAATTACATTTCCGTGTTCAAAGCATCACAGACGCAGTCTTCTCTGGGTACATTAGGAGATACAAAACGGAGCAAATTATTGACTTTGACTCGGGAAATAGTTTGTTGGAACATTAAACAACTTGGTGACGCATGCATAACAACATAACTATGAGTGAAACCGTTTAGAACGTAACGAAACTCGTTTGGAGTGTAGAGATAAATGCAAAGAGCCCAACAGGTTAGAGAAGTGGCAGGGCCGACAAAGCCTGTTGGACAAACATAAAGTAACGCTGTGTAAACATCTGGTTCCTACGCGCTAATGCACGAGGACCTCTGTGCAAGCCACGGCACTCGCTCGTGTCGAGGGACCTCATTATACATATATTTTTAAGTACCTGTGTATTCAAACCCACTCAACGTAATAACGATTTTGTTTCTATCATTTCTTCTTTTCCTAGTATTCGAAACAATGTGACGTTTTTCTTTAAACAATCCAGAGGAAATAGGTCATGCGATCACTTTCGCAGACTTATCTGGATGCAAATGTTATTCACCAAAATGCCGTGGGTAATTAAATATTCAGTCGTTCACAACAATGAACTGATTTAATACTTTGTGATTCAGCGTGCGTCTACGCTTTTCGGATGAGTCTCTCTTTCGTGACCACATGCTGAGAAAACATGTCCATGGTTCTTCACGTACTTCAAAAATCTTCAAGTTAAAGTTAAGAGTACAACAAAATTACTTATTCGTCTTGATAAAACACAAAGGTGTACTTTCAGTATGAAGTGTTGTGAAAATGCGAGGTTTTCCGTAAAAAGCAGGTAAGCCCGAAACCATCCTAGTGACTCGACTTATCCCAACATTTAACAGAGCTATATTCAAAGTTTAAAAAAATATATAATTCGGTGGAGTAAACATCGTTAAGGTCGCTGAAGACGGGACGGGACTGTGAAATTTGCATGCGGAATGAGATTTGTCATCCTGGGTTTAGTTGTGGGTAGACGGGCCAGGTTACTTGAACGTATTTTATTTGCCGAGAGCACGTGACGGACGCGGCTAAAGTCGCAGCCGGTGCTCTACCGCTCGTTTGTCACTCAGAGCTACCTCTAACCCGGGACTTTTACTCATTTGTAACATTTCATAAAATCTAACCTCATTACGCGTGCGCAGAAGTAATTACTCTGAAGAAGTCAGTTGTGTTGTGTCATCTTATGATTTCATTTTACTCAAGCGCCGTTTTTTTTTAATAAGCGCCGTTAAGCGTCTTAAAGGTTAAGCAACGCTTGCCGAGGTCGGTCAATATCTACTGATCATAAATTTCCATAACAACAATGGTCATCCATCTGGATCACCATCTACTGACATCGTTTTTTATGGAAATTTATGGCTTGAGGCAGTAAGAAAATGATTATTGCAATACTATCAGTCAATCCTGAAGTTGAAATCAGGTGGTAAAAACAGACAGAGTAGAGACCGCATGGAATCTTGGTATAACGTTTACGATACGATTTGAGAAACACATCAGTAAGTACTAGTAAACTTCATAACAAATTATTTTTATCGACTAAAGCTCCTAGATTCCATTAAAACCCATCTGAGTGAGAGAGTTGACTTTCACAAACAGCTAGTAGATTGCTTAATTTTATCCAGACTAAACTATTGTGACACTGTTTATGGCCCATGTCTGTTAGCAAGCACCGAGAAGCTCATACAAAGAATACAAAACGCATTTACTCGGTATTGTGATAAAATACCACGTAGTCATGTCACTCCTTTTATTAATAAACTCAGTGTTTTGAAAATTGCAACTTGTGGAGTATTGAAACTAAGTTGGGAGAGAAGGTAAATTGGAGACAGAGCAAATACGCGTTTATCCACATACCCTCTTCTTACACCACAACACATAGCAGCAGCATTCAGCGCGAGTTTCAAATTCTTTTGGAATGATCTTTCTCCACCAGTAAGAAGTTGAAGAGAGAGAAGAAGAGTTACCCAGAATAACAAATTGAAAACGACTTCTTGGACTTGCCTCCAAGGTCACGGCCTATAGGCGATGGTTATGGTCATCAATATTGCTGATGGGTTCTCGCTCTTAGGGCACAGTCTGTCGTGTGTTCGAGAAGAGCTTGGCAATCTCCAGTTGCCTGGAGCGTGTTTGCTGTGTTCGCGATGAAGCTTTGAATAGGTGGGCATGCAGGCACTGGGGGTTGAATGATTGGTTGCGTATTTCATCGGTAGTCGGCAGGTTGCTGGATAATTATCTCTTTCGATCGATTTGGATCCACCCAGAATCCATTCGGCATTTCACAATACTTGTAGATATTGCTATCTATCTATCCGATTTGCTGTCTTGCTGACGCCATACAAATGGCCGCCATTCCATGGTGTATAGATTATGGGAAATTTGTCATTGATACACACTTCATCTACGATAAAAAGGTAGATAACGAAAACTAACCCAACTTGGTTGGTTTTCGTTTGAATAGAGTAGATAAGAACATTCATGTATTATGTGTCGTCGCGAGTTAATTTATTAATTTTAAATGTATTTTAAAGTTGAATTTTCAGTTTCAAGTATGTATTGAGAACTATTACACTACTAACACGTAGGTACGTGAATAAAAAGGTTTAATCCCACGGGGGGCACCATTACTTCACTCGACATGGGTTGTTAGTTGTTACTGAAAATCAGCGCCAATGACGTTGGTACGTCCCAAGTCACGGCATTTAGCAACAAGCTATTCCTGCTTAGATGCGAGGTACAGTTTACTCGTATTATACTTAGTTTTTAACTTTGTACATAGTTTAAGTTTAAATGATGCTTTATTAGATCCTCTCGCGAGCCAGAGCCGCGGCCACACATAATGTCAGTGTCACAGAATGAATGTTGTTTTGACAATACTGTAACTGCGACAGTAACGTCTTAACTATAATGCCCGTCCCTGACATTGACAGGCCTATTCATGAAATAATCCGGTCAGTGCTTGGTTTAGATAATGGTCTGGAGGTTCCAATTTCAAATTCTCTAAAGGGAATTTTAGTCACCTAATTAGCCTATGAGTTACCCCGGGTAACCTCAACGCTTCTAACAATACCACATATGTATGTACATTGATATCGGTTAAGCCTTTAAGAAGCTATAGTGGAATAAAAAAACTCACAAACATATATACATACATTCATGAACCCTAAAAACATAACATGCCTTTTTTGGGCAGTTGTGTAAAAAACACGTGAAGCTGTTGGTCATTCATTTGTAGACAGTCGATGCGGGTTGTCAGAAGCCAAGAAATCAGAACCGAGTCTTACTAAGGCTAAGGGGTGTTACCGAGTTACTTGGTTGTGGAGGTTAGATTGATACTGTCACTTAGCTGCATGTGATTAGACGAAGACCGATCAGGAAAATGAGACGAAATGGCTAGGCAGATTGAAATACACAAGTCACTTTGGGCTCGCGATTGACAGTTACAGGAAAGCGCTTGCTAAATACGCCCGTAGATTAACGCGCCTATTAAAAAACTTCGCCGTCCAATCAAGAATTTTTCTCTCCATTGATTCGTTCTGGGACAACTTCCACGTTTAATTTCCGGGCTTAATTAAACCGGCGGGGAAATCAGCTTTTTTAATGAGCTTCATCCAAACGTGTTACGTTATGTGAATTAACAGCAACTTCATTTCAATTTTTAACCTGAAAGAAGGTCTTGAATTAAAATGTAGGCCAGCTTGTGACACTCATTGTATTTAAGTATTCCCCTTTTGGCAAATTCAATTTATGAGCTCCATCAAATTCGTAATCGTATTTTCTTACAATTCCAGTTTCCTCAATAAGTAATTAAAGATCAACATTGGTAGTGTTTTGTTAGCAAGTGGCTAATAGCGTATTATGAGGTAGTTGAAATGTGTAAATAGCCTTTTTAGAATGAGGCCGAAATCCCATTACAAGAGACGTCGCGTCCGGGGCCGCAAATTGGATTCACGAGGAATGGACGGCCCGAAATAATGCGGCTTCGTCGCCTACAACCTTTTTAATTTGTGTGAAAATTTAGTACGTCCATACTCAAATCTCTCCTGCGCTCCAAAATCCTGGAAATTAACGAAAGCCCAGCTTGGGTTCATTGTTTGGATTACGATTTTGTTTTTTCGGTGTTTTTGATATTAATTTTCTCTCTTTTTGGGTAATTAATTGAATAAAGCCCGCGGATGAAGAGTGTGTGATACTGCTATCGATTGTTATGGTCGTTGTGGGTTAGTCTGTCAGTCATGCACAAAAGCAACACAACATGCCTTTAATTTTTTGTACAAAAAATAACAACATACCTAAAGCCTACACGTATTCTATGCTATTTTTACTCATGAAAATCTGGCTTATGTAAAAGCTCTCGATAAGTAAGATGTCTTATGTGTCTGAGTCCCTCTTGACAGGCTGTCACCTAGCGACAGCCAGCCACGTAGCTCTGTGACGACAGAGGAGTAATTCAAATACTTCGTTTTATCAGAATAGAATATTCTTTATTATGAATAAGATATAAGTTACAGAAAAGATAGATGAAGAAAACATTACTTAGAGTTATTCAACACAAACTTTGCATGGATTTTAAAAAGAAAAGATTATTATGTATATTGGCTTCACATATTTATGAGTTCGATTTCGGAATCCAATTGTTTCTACAGTTACTTAAATACTGAAAGATTCAATACCGCAGCATATCGTGTAGAATTTGCCTGCATTAAGCACCGAATTTATGCTTTCTGGCTGCAATATTAGAACAAAACAAATTGGAGTATCGAATTTATAGTGAAAACGTGACACATTCGACGAAAGGTAAATGTCACGCAACTCATCGAGCGAGCATTGTTCGTTGCACTGGGTTCTTTGTATTTACGGTAGGTAGGTACATTGAATTACAGATTGTTTTTTTATCTTTCATCATGGAGCATTTAATAGTTGAATTAAACGTATAAATCATCGGTTGAATGAATAAAGTAACGCTTCAATTCCATGTCAATGACACTTCGATATAAGTATACAATGTTTTACTGAAACGTATACCTACATTATGTTTTCATAATGTTGCTGAGTATCGCTGAAGTTCATGCATTTCACCTTTTGCATTGACCCTAATGATAGCTACACTTTATCATGGACGTTTATCGTCTTGTTGGCGCCTTCTGCTAGATTGATAAATTGTTGACGGAAAATCTATAACATCATTTGCAAATATCAATATATTTTGTAATAGCAGTGCTATTTCACTCGCGTAGTTCCCGTTCTCGTGGGAATTTGGGGATAAAGTATAGCCTATGCTACTCGCTGATAATGTAGAATTCCATTGGTGAGAGAATTTTTAAAATCGTTTCAGTGGTTTAGGCGTGAAAGCGTAACAAACAAACTCACATTCGCATTTATAATTTTAGTTAGGATTCACATAGAGTTGAAACATTTTCAGAGTTAAACAAAATGTAGGTAAAATAAATCAAGTCACAGTGCTCGTATTAAATAGCTGAAGCGCGTACAAACCTGAAGTACTAAAAGCAAAACGTATTGCTACGAGTCAATTGGCTGTTCAAACAGGCAGACGTAGGCGGAATAGCAAATATGTGAGCGCCTATTTGCTACCATTATATGAGGAGAAGTCGCGGGAGACATCTAGCTGTACATATCCAATACATTTAGTTTATGTGCTGCTGTTGATAAACCATGATATTTTCGTACGACTCTTTCTTCAGGGTTGTTATTAATAGTTTTGTTTACACAAAGGTTGGCCAGCGATCTATAAAGCATTTGGAAGCTTAGTGTAAAAATGCTGGCTTAAGACTGCGCCGAGCAAAAAGCGACAAAAGGTCAGTTACGGTTAAGTTGATATGAACGAAAATAGTTTATTTACACAATCAAAATTTACATAATTATTACCACGGATAATGTGTGTACAATGTTTGCGAAGCAAAAATATGAAATATGGTGTAGTTTTTCTAATGGACTCATATGAAGTTGAGCAAAATCTACAAAAAAGCGTGCTGGCATTTAGGGGATTTCATATCTTTATCTATAGAAATATTCTGTAGATATTAATTCAAGCTAATCTCTAATATGTTATCTTAATAATTTGCGTCTCATATTTTCATAATATTGTCCAGAAGATTTTAATATATTTTTATTCAAAATGCGCTCCGAATTCGCCATACAAAATTTGTACTGTGTCTGTGCCGCCACCTACAATTCAGTCGTCCCCGAGAGCTCAGAGCGACCGCACGTCACTTTACAGAGCGAGCGCATCGATCGCGAATTACCTTTTAAACACATTCTGCTGCATAGAAAAATAAGGTACGTGACATTTTCGATATCTTGAATTTAATTACATCATTTCATGAATTTAATCTTGTAAGCAATTCTGTTAATCGAATGTGTTTAAATTTTGTATATTTACATTAGTTTTATAGCATTAATATTGTTTTAGATAATTTGGAAAAATGGGAAAGCGAAAGGAGAGGTATTATAGAAATAAAAGAAACCAATTAAAAAAAATGTTCTTCCAAATCGGTACGTATCATCTGCTAGTTTAAGATTAATAATTATCCGTCTCCTAATAAATAAATGTAGGTATTTATGGGATTCGTGAATCTAGCTGATTTACGAATCCCATAGGTAACTACATTTATTTTTTCAAATCTATTGTCGACGAGTCCCTTTGAGGCCGCCAATAATAGAACTGACAAACGTTCTGAGAGCGGCGTACGTCTTACGATAGGCACTAGGATTTGCGACCCTTTCGAATCGAACAAGATTTTTGTTATTTAATGTAAAGCGATTATTAGTGCCATACTAAAGATTATTAAGTCGTTTGTTGTTTAATATTAATGTATATATATAATATTAATAGTAATTGTTTCGGCAAATCTATGTTATTGACAGTGTTTTCTTGTTTTATCTTAGATCAATCGCTTCGAATGATCAAGAAGAAGAACAGTCAAACGTATGTGACAAGTTTACGTTCCAATTTAACTTTTTATAGGACCTTTCAGATCTATTTATAGAACAGTTGACAATCGGTGAAAATATTAGGGATTTATTTTAAATTGATTTAATATGATAAACTTATGTAATTGTTTTTCCATTTTTAGGAGCAAGCCCAGATTGACTTGTTGGATATACAAAAATTGTAGAAATAAAATGTCCATATTCTGCTAGGGGCAAAAATATTGACGATGCTATTAAGGTGAAAAAATTACTTTCTGGAATATAGATCGAGGAGGTAATGTATATTTAAATAAAAACAACGATTGGTATTACCAAGCACAAGGTCAGATTCGTATCACGCAAAGAAAAATATGCATATTTGCCGTTTGGACGGATGTCGATATGAAAATAGAAATAATAGAGGAAGACAAAGCATTTTGGACTGTGTTGGAAACTCAATTGAAAATGTTCTATTTCGAATGTTTACTACCAGAAATAATCGACTCAAGATTGGACAGACAAATGGAAATCAAAGAGCCCGAATACATCCTAGAAGCAATCAATGCACGGGCAAAGACAAATAAACGAAAAACTGAAACTGAAAAATTGACAAATGAGAAACGTAAAAAAATAATAATGATTAGTTGATAGTACAATTGTAATAGTATCATCTATGCCCCTTATATTATATAATAACTCAGAAAATATAAATACTGTGTTTATTGTCACACCACTTGCTGTTTGATACGATCCAATATAGTATACCAATAAAACAGTTCTATTTTTTTTTTCTTATTTATCCATAATGTATATAATTTTGGCATATTTTTTAAACTTAGAATGTATTGAAAACTTTTAAAGAGTTGTTTCAAAAGAAGTTTTGTACAAATCGTCATAAAACCTAAAATACATTTTGATATACCTTTCTTTTAATTTTTGCAAAATATTTTTCATCTATACTTATAATAAATCTGTAGAGAGGTCAATTCTGTACCAGGAATATATTTTCAAAATAACTATTAGGGGGTCATTAGTGATCGATACTGGTGCCAAAAATGCAATCAGTAAAATTTTTGTCTGTCTGTCTGTCTGTCTGTATGTTCTTTATAGAAACAAAAACTACTCGACCGATTTTAACGAAACTTGGTGCAATTATTCTTCATACTCCTGGGCAGGTTATAGTATACTTATCATCACGCTACAATCAATAGGAGCAGAGCAGTGAAGGAAAATGTTGGGAAAACGGGAGAAGTTACTCCATTTTTTAAGCTTCCGCCGCGTGTGTAGCCTTAATGGTTAAAGTTACATAGAAATCATGTATTACGGAAATGTTTTACATAAAATTATCTAAAAAATATCCCACTACAGCATATGTCTATCTTTTATGGTTGACTCACAATAACACGTGTAACTCCCGATAGCTTAGCAGTTCGGAGCTTTCTGATTATATTTGTTTACTCTTACGTTTATAATACTCTCACTCATCCCTAATTAAAAAAAGTTAACATTATTACCTATTCAATAAAAAAAGAATCATAGAAATCGGTATAAAAACACCAAAGTTATACATGAATACAATTATAAACCATCGCACCGTCGCGCTTTAATACTGATTCATGCTGTAAGATGTTATTGTGATTATATTTGTGTAACTTTTGTTGCTATTTTATAAAATAGGTACTTATTAGTTATTTTGGTAATGTTTAAATATTCGTTCAAATTACAAATTATTATTAATAGTTTCAATTTTATTTCTTTTTAGGTGAAGTAGTAGTAGAAGTAGGAGCATAGATTTTTAGATACCGATAGGTTAGTTTTGGCTACCTAATTTATGTTCTGTTTTTTTTAGTATTAAGTAGGTAAAAGCGTAGATACTTTTATTAATTAGTAGTTATTTTATTAATTAGTCATACGTAGTCATAGGTATTTATTTTTAAGTGAAGTAGGTATAGGTTATTATAATATAATTTTGCACAGGCATTTCAGCTTTACTTTCATTTATTTTTTTGTTGTAAGTTGTACATATTTCACACACACATAGTGAACGGATCGGGCTGAAATTTGGCATGCAGGTAGATGTTATGACGTAGGCATCCGCTAAGAAAGGATTTTGATTAATTCTACCCCCAAGGGGATAAAATAGGGGATGAACGTTTGTATGAAACTTTGTCAATTTTAAACCGATCGGGCTGAGAGTTTCAAAATCGGAGGTAAAGTAACTATTCCACGCGGACTAAGTCGCTGGCAGAAGCTAGTTGAATAATAAATAAACATAAATTGTTTACATTTCAAACCAAATCAATAAAAATGAAGCTGAGGTAAAATTAAAACACTACTAGAATTATATTTACTCACAATCCACATGATGCTATATTTTAGTAAATTGTAAGTTACCAAGTTTTATTTTTCAACAACCACGCACGTATGAGTGCGCAGCTGTGTGCGTGACTCGCATACAGCGAAAAATTTACCAAAACAGCGTTCGCCGGTTTAGGTCGGCACAGTCTTAAATCTGACCGCCATTAAACTGTGTAGGTATGAGGTTGATCAGGTTAATACTGAGCTTAGTTTGGATGAGACCTTTCCTTTCGCAATCTCAGGTAATCTGCTTATTTATTGTAGTCTATTGTTTTCTATGCATGACTTTGGTAGAACTATGATATTATTGGCTAATTAAAATGCATTTTCTTATCACATACAACTACATATGTGTGCCTCATTCATTAGTCAACGCTTGACAGGTTAACTCTGCACCTTCGTTGGTTAATCAGTTCAGTCACAGCTATAAATCAGTTAACCCTTCTTGTAGAGCATTAACATCTTAACTGAATTCAGTGATTCAACGAAGTGTCAATATTTGCCGGGGATGTTCGCAGTCAAAACATTCAGAGTCTTTAACAACGCCGAAGTCTGATCCTGCATCATAACAATTTCGTTTGTTATCTCGGCAAAGCGGCGCCATTAACTCCAAAACGGTTTCACTTGTTGGAACAGTTGCCTGTTTGAATGCTAATTTCCTTACCCGTTAAATTCGTGCAGTATAATGCTTGTTAAAGCCATAGCTATCTAAGAAATAGTGGCTTTAATTAATTGAGTGGTTCACATCTTTGATTATAGCGAGATTTCGAATAAGTATATGAACAAAGGTATAAACTATGTAGGCTCTATTGAAAAGTTTATAATATAATGTCTGCTAAGCTTACAGTTAGAGCCATGACAGTAATACATCCTAAGGTGACCGTTGTAATCGATAACCACAATGTTTTTAATACTTGGCAAATCTAGTACGTACAAGTACATCAGATTAAGATTCCAGACATTTTTGTTTAAAGCCACACATATGCCGTTACCAAGAATACCAATATTAAAGAAACCTCATTATAAGATACGAATTTTATAATCGAAGCAATTTTCTAGATAATTTGCCGTCAAAGTCTTCGCAACTAAATAGATTAAGTTTTTTAATTAGTACCCCCTAACACAATTTGCTAGAGCTCAAGTTGTGAAGTCTGCAGCAAGCAAAAATTTTGCCTTCAATTAGGGTCAGAATTGCAAAACAGAAAGAGAAAGGAATTGAAGTATGATCTTATTTGAATGTGATGCTGTTTGAGTTGACGTTCCATATTAAAAATTTTGCTTTACTTATGTAAAGGTAGGTGGTATTTATGTAGGTTAAGCACCGGTGCAGGCCACAATGTTTCAGGTACCGCCTACCTGCATTGTCAACTGTTGTGTGTCGCATTAATTATTCACGTTTCAAGTTATTTTTTAATCGCCATCATTGTTGACGTGTGTGCTTCCAACAATGCTTCATAATCGCGAGCCTGTGTACAAAAGGTCTGAATGTAGGTCATGATAATCCGTTTGCAAACGTGTCATTTGAATGGGCAGCTCAGTTTCGTCCCTGTAATTAAGGAGTCACCTGCGTGAACAACTCAGTCCACATAATTAAAGCTTTCAACTTGGGTCGAGTTATGTCGGCCCAGTACCACTAGGGAGACTGCGGTTTGTGAGTCAAATTTCATGCAGATAATAGTACCTCTATAACTGCGCAACTTGTGAGCTTAGCCACGATTTAATTGAAGCCGAGAATAAACTGGGTAAGTTTACAATATAAATAGGCAACCTCTTTGCGGATTAATTTGATAATTTAATTGTTTGAAGAAAAGAGGAGCAGGGTCTACCTTTATTGCATTGTGGGATTATGTTTTCAGTTTTCATTTGGATAAAATTATTATGATAATTTTCTTTTATGTTGTTAGTACAAATGAGTTTCCGGAGAGAGATGTAAAAAATAGTCTTTTGAAATATTCTCGTCAATTATTTAGGTGAATTAGAGAACTTGAAATCTAGGTACTAAGCGATAGAGCAATAGGCGCAGTATCTGGAACGGGTCGCAGTACTAACGGTAGCGCCGGCGCCCAGCCCAGTTGGACCACGGCCAGCATCTACTGTTTGTTTATAACATTAAAACGTTTAATGTCGTCGAACCTCTTCCAACGTGGCCACTGTGAATTTTTATAAGCATTCGAAAAATCTTTTGTAAGCTCTCGAATCATGAAGGCACCAGCCTAAAGAGATAATTTCCGATTTCACTGTTTCGATTTCGTGGATAACTCTCATTTTACGCTGTAATCATGTCGATCGGAAAATAATAAAGCTGTCGCAGTAATAACTTTTTATTCATGTTTCTTTTTCTGTGCGACGGTATTAAAATTGACGATTATGGTGATGATTTAGGACGTTGTACCTATTTGTGTGTGTCTTGAGGTAAAACTTGTCAAATGACAAGATCCCAAGTTCTTGGAAATGCAAATAGTTAAATAGGTAAACAAGTAAGCAACAAAGAAAATAAGTGATGCATAGAAGTTTTCCAATTGTAACTCAACTCGACTCGTTTCGATACCTGATACCTAAATTTTGCAGTAGCAATGACGTGGGTTAGTTACCGCCGATACTAAAATGTCCAGGTTTAATTTGTAAACAGTTCCGTAAACACTCATAATAGGATGTTGTTTAATCATACGTGGCGCGTAAATGTCCGTGTTTACAAAGGACTCGGAAACATCTGGTTTTGATGAACTGAATACTTCGCATTCAGGTTGGCGGCACTTGAAATCGTGCCAGCTTATTTTAAGTGGCGACGTCTGTTCAAGATTTGTGTCTAATGCCCCGCGCTATAATATTTTACGATTCCTATTGAAATCACCATTTATATCGTGTTTTTCATAATATTTGAGAAAAGTTAACCCAATTTTCTTTCGAAGGATCACGAAGTTTGTATACAGCGTCTGTCACTTTTGAGTGGCCTGAAGATATGACGAAGATATGACATTAACACGATTTCACTTTCGCGCCGTTCACTCTCTCCATCTTCGTAGTTGCACCGATGTGCATGGATGCCTACAATACGTTCATGTATTATTCATTAATTGTGCGGCTCATTTTTGCAATATAATTAATTCGGACACATGTCGCATTGTCAATGTGGTTGACATTTAATTTTACACCTTTGAATTTTAATTGGTGCATTTCGTCGAAAATGTAATCGATTGAAGCTATTAATGTAGACTCCTTTTTGTTTCTTAGAATGTCGATTGATATACCAAGTGTAACTAAAGTGCTCGTTTAACTTTTGCGAAGGCTTGAACTATTAATGTTCGTTGTCTCTGTTGCGCAATTTAAGCGCTCCTTTCGCAGCCCTGTTGCTAGCAGTCGTATGATAATGAACCGAAATGGTTTATAGTTTGGTCCCAATATCCCCCAGTAACGACGGTAACTCGACGGTGATTCCCGGTGGAAACAAAGTTTGATTTAGTTTAGACACGACAATCCGTTTGTTGTAATGGTAACGAATCCAATTTTAGGTGGTTAGTTACCTTCGTTTGGCGTTGAATGTTGCTCTCGTTCTGCTTCATGTGGAAGATTTATTAAACCACTTGAGTATACTTGGCCGCTGAAACGGTTCAGCGATTTAGCGAACTAAATGTTTGTTGCAAGACTATAAAGGGATTTGAACTTTTGAAGCTAGCCTAGTCGCTCAACTCCATTTTGATTTCTACCATTTCTTAGGCCATTTTTGTTTGTTTAAATGGCCACTACCCATACATGGCAACAATATTGTGCGCTACAACTTGAAAAAAGACGCAACGACTAAAAAAAACACTTCTATAAAACTCCAAATGCCAAGATTATTGTGAAATCAATAAATAGGTTTTTATTCGTTTGAGCTTAAAACGAACGAAAGCCTATTTATGGAAAGTTGAAGCGGTGCATTTTTTCGCCAACAGAATTCCCAGAGGTACCACCACAAAGGTTGCGGGCAATTTTCTTTTTATTGCATTACTAGCTTTTGTCCGCAGCTTTGCTCTCGTGGATCTTGAAAGTTATCCCATGAGAAGGTAGGTTATGTTTTGGTATAGATAATACTGACCGTCTCTCATGTAAAAGTATGTCCCCCTAGTGCTTCCAGAAACTCTCCTGCACCTCCTCGAACCAGCCTTCACAATATACATCCTGATCGGCTTGCCACCTCATACAGGCATAAGGCACCCAGTGTATTTTATACTACTTGAATAAAAATGTCGTATGTCCTAAACCCATGCCTTTACGCTTGCCAAATGTGTTCAATAGATGTGGCTTGAGAAGGTACCAGACCACTGACGGAGTTACCTTCGGAAACATTGTTAATTTATAATATGAATAGACATTTTTACACGAGTTGCTATTTTTGTGTTAATATGTAACACATACTGAGCATTCACTGTATACTGAGCATTCACTGTATTTAAATACAGTGAATGCTCAGTATGTGTTACATATTTACACAAAAATAGCAACTCGTTATCTTGTAAAAGCTCAGTACTCTAATTCTAAGCTAACGTGTAGGTAACATTTTTTTTTAGTCATTCATTATGAAGTCATTTTACAATGCGTAGCGTAGGTCTGATATAGCTATCTAACCTACGCTACGTCATCAATCAAAGTCAATTTTGTAGCTGTTATCCCAAACGTATATCAACAGCTGTGCAATTTTCAATGTAAACCGACGCTTTGAAATGTTCCACCCTTAATGACACAGATTATTGAAATATTAAAAAACAGGTTGAATAATAATATAACAAAACTTCCCTTTTGAAGAAAATGCTTGCTTTCATGAAATCGCTTTCGACTTCCGGGCGGAACATTTAACAGTTTTTTCCGTAATACATATTGCCTCGGGCTAAGGATAGAATTCTCGAGATACTTTCCCGTTTTAACACATTTGCCAGAAAGTCGGTACAGCGCTGCGAGACAGCGCCCGGAGCCAGTCGTCAGCTGTTCGCTCCTTGCACATTTATGAAAAAACTTTTCTATACATTCTTGGCATTGTCTCTTCCATTCTTAGGTTGAATTTATTCTACATTTATGTAAGTACGTTTGTCTATCTCGTTCTACAATCTGATCAAAACGAATTTTCCTATAAAACAAATAATTTCGTTTGATCTGTTATTATTCGGAAAATGAAATTATATTATCCAAGAGATTCAATTACATCTGAGCGTGTATTGATAAAATCATCTTGTTGCGGTTTTTATTTGCCGCAATTTCACTCTTGGTAAGTTATTGGCAATAATGCAAATAATATGAAATATTGAAGTTATTAAAGTTAGTAAGTAACCTCGACAACTGTTCACTTGTCCGCTCGTTCTTCGCAGCCCACTGCCTCGTTGTACTTTTATGAAAAAAGTTTTACCCGTTGCACTCTACTACGGGTATTCCCTTCGGAAAATTCTTGTTCGCTACAAATTTTGTGCATTTATACACGCAATAATAAGCGGATTTACTCAGTTTGAAATTAACACAGCGTTTCTAAGAAGGTAGGTTTGAATTAAATGTAGTTTTAGTAACAAAAATAAAAAAGAATTAAAGAGAAAAAAGTTGTTTGTGAAATATCCCTTGTTCTAGAAAGAACTTATATGTACCTACCTACCTAGTTGATGTTTATTTAAAAAGTTCGATCTTCCCCTACCTAGACCTACTTACCTGCCTTCCGATGCGTAATCAACCATAAATGGCATATTTTTCATAATTAATTTTCCTAAAATAGAAACTAGGTACTCCTTCCTGGCGCCATCGCGTTGCTTCGAGACAGGAGATGAATTCTGAGTAATTCTATTTTCCAAATTTACCAAACTGCCTCTGTACGCACATTTTGGCAAAACATTAACACCGCAATTTAATCAAGTCGCATATATAGTACAGATTCGCTATAGGTACATCCACCGACTGAAACCAACATATTAACAATGTGATAAAGTACGCTGTATATTAAAAAACTTTTTACAAAAAAATACAACCGACTTTACACAAAAAATCAAAAAAGTGCAAAATAACTTTAATTTCGGAAGTCGGTGTTCAAAAAACGAAAAAGCAACCACCAACACCGACTTCCGAAATTAAAGTTATTTTGCACTTTTTTGATTTTTTGTGTAAAGTCGGTTGTATTTTTTTGTAAAAAGTTTTTTATTTTTCACTTTTTAGTGGTACCTACATCCCCTCCCCTCCCCCCACCTAAACGAACCAATCACATTGGTGTAAAAAACGTACTGTTCCTTTGCAGAGTAAACTAAGAGGTCGTCAATGTAGATAATGTAGATATTTTTTTTAGATTTTTCGAAAACCGCTTGGTCGATTTCGATAAAATTTTCATGGGACCATTTGGGAAGTATACCCTTTCGAACAAAAAAAGAATTTTTCAATTCGGTTGAAAAGCGACGGAGTTATGCGCGAACAAACATAAAAAAAAAAAAAAAAAATACAAACATCCGAATTGAGAACCTCCTCCTTTTTTTTAGAAGTCGGTTAAAAATCATTTACATTACGACCAACTGTGACATTTAATTTCGTTCGCCCAGAATATAATTCCAACCAATATTACAAGAGTAAATAGAAGGCACTCGGAATATTCTGATCAAAAATAAAATAATGCACTCAGGTGCAGGTCTTTTATAGTCTGTTTTAGTCCTCTTGAGTATGAACAATGATATAGCGCGCGAAAATGGAAAAAATAACGTTTAGTATCTACAATTAGGTAGATAACTAGATATAATTGAGATTTTCAATCAGCTCTTTCTCAATAGCAGATCTTTGGGTTTGAGTTGTGGCCGGCTAGCGGCAAGACAGATATTACAGATAACCTATTTCCACTAGTATCTAGTTCTAGAGTTGTTCTGCAACATACAAGCTACAGTATATAGTTACATGTTGCGGAATTTGTTCGAAAGAGTTACCGCGGCCCTGGAACGCAAAGGGCACAAGAAGGATCACGGGTGGGTTTTAGTCAGTAAAAGTCTGACACTCCCTACCGCTCCGCCCAGGGCGGGAGGGGTCATTTGATGAGTTCCCATCAAAAAAAAAAAATATTTAGTTACATAATGTAAAAAAATGTAACACACAAAATGTTAATATGTATAAGAACAACTAAACATGAATATTCATTACCCTCCTGTGGCCTTAACGTACCTGTTAATAAAACCTTCTGTATTGTATACTCAAGAATCTGCGAAAGCAAGCACAAGCACTGTTAGTCTTATTTCTGCTCTAAGGTTAAGTCTTTTTCATTGTACGCTCCTGAAGATCTAGGTGGCACTTCGACTGAGCCGCTTACCGCCGTCACGAACGCGCCCGGCAGCTTATGCACCGCAGCGGCCGGACCTATCTATTTGCGCAGGCGTCCAATCAACTGTGTCGATTCAAACAATATTTTACTTTATACTCCACTTTGAATTCGACCTATGTTTAGAATTGAGGTCAGGTACGGTTTGAAGGTAGTTTTTTTCTAAGTATTGAGGAGATACCTTACGTAATTACTTGCTTTGCTATATTGTCTGAAAAATCTTACAAGCAGAAACTAAACAATAAACTAAGCCAAAAGAATAAACTAAATACAAATAGATAGACAGGCAGGAGTACATATTGATATAGTAGAGAAGAAGTCGTTACTAGACCAAACAATACACCGTCAGCTTACGTCAAAGCATCCCATTTAGAAAATCCCATAGCGAAATAAAAAGGGATTTCACGTAGAATGATGACGCCAAACATTTTATAATATCATGTCAAAACCCTTGCGTGGTATTAGTCCATGGGATCACAACTAATCCCTGTGCAAAAAATGTTTGTTTCGCCTACGCAGGGATCTGGCAAAATAAGTAAATATCTTGATCAAATCCCTTACACAAAATCACTATCTTGACAAAGACTCTAGGGATTCTGTTTAGGTTAGTTTGTGCTAGGTTATGTTTGGTTATCAGCCATTTGATCAAATCCCGAGAGCAAAGAACACGACATTTCTGTTATACCCATCCGTCTTATGCTTTCTTTAATTTACTTTGTTTTGTTTTCGAGAGCGGAAGAAAAATCAATTTCCTTATACATATTAATATATTTTTGTAGTACCTACCTACATTATTTAATGTCAGAAAATGTGCGTGCTTCCATGATAGACTGACCCAAAAAGGCGTAAAATAAATAGACAACTGGCTATTGGGGAACAAATCTTCAGGAGAGGAAATAGTTTATTCAATACTTGATTTATGTAAAGGCTTGTCGAAAGGAAAGGCGATTTGAATAGAGCTTCCCGTTAACCGTGTCGAACCTGAAAGCTTTTCATAAATGAACCTACTACAGTGGGTGCTCAGTGCAAGGTGGCTAAAAGCCTCCGTTGTTATATGTGTATGAAACTTTATACTAGGGTGCGATGAGGCAGACGTACCCATTGAGCGACACATTAAAAGCATGACGCGTTGAATATGAGCCCGCGCGTCATCACGCTGTGTCGCACTAGCGAATATTTGTTATTGTATACTGAAAGTTAAGTAAATGTCACATTGATAATGTACGAACATATTACACAGTACATTATCCTACAACAGCTTACTTAAGCTAACAGCAAACATTGGAACAATCGAATTTTCCCCGAATTCTGTACGAAAGTACTAAAGCTCGAGCACACGCATACGGTTCTCATTTTATTACCACTAGTTCGTAAGTACTTAAGGATGTTTGGAGTGTCTCGAACGTTGCCTGTACGTTTAACTATCAGTCGTTGCATCATTAATGCATGTTGTTACAAGTTCTCACGCTGTTATTGGAAAACTCCACTTTATCTTGTCGACGACAGTCTGGGGGATGTTCCCGGCCAACGGTTATGCTCAAGGCTCTTCTCACTTTAATATGCATTTTCAATTATTGCGCGTAAATCTCTCTCTCGCAGTAGAACGTTGGCAAAGCATAATGGAGCTTCCCCCTTTGTTAGGCGGGCCTATGTCACTCAACCGTAAATACTTTGTTTTCCCAATAGGGTATCAAGTTAGTAAAAAATAATATACTGTTAATTCATGGGTTAATCACGCGATGGGTCGGAGCTGACCTTTGTCATGTTGCTGACAGACCCAAGTAACAATAGCCTCTATAACCAAGGCGTTTTATCACCAAAGAGTGATATAGTAGGCCTATAGTGGTAACCATTGTAACTGCTTGTACTATAAAGATGTTTAACAGAACGTTTTAGTTCTATAAGATTAAAGAATATTTAAGTTCTATAATTTAGCTCTTAGAACGCTTCCAGGACCATACAAAAGAATCTTTAAGGTGTTGCACTGTAATAGATATGAGAAAAGCGATTATGGTACTATTTAGTACTATAGAGGACCTTAATGGCACTTTTATGTATCTATTTTGCACTAATAACGCGTCAAAATAACTTTTACAGTACTAGTATTGTAGCAGTATCTAAAACACTATTACAGGATCAATCTGCACTGTAAAAGTACCATACACAACCATTAGTTAACCTTTTAGCTTCTTAAAAGCTCCCTCAACATCGCTATGGGGCTAGTTCTATAAAAGTTATGAAAACTCTTCTATAGTACTAAATAGTACCATAGCGACTGCTGGTGCAGCTGCTAAATAATGTAAATTCTACATAACTCTGCAAGTGAGTTTCTGTTACTGCTACCAGACTAAAGCGTGACATAAAAGTACTAAAATTAATAATTAATGGACTAATTAGATCTATACTAGCTTTTCAGTAACAATTATATCACTAGTATTTCATAAATGGTGTCGATAAGTAGTTAAAGGTTGATTCATGGATTAAAGATGTCTGCGTAGGTAAAAAGGTAAAGAATCGATATATACAAGCAATAGCATCAATACAACAGGCTCATGCCCAACACTATATCCATATAAATACTGGACAAGTGGGTTCAGAAAATAAATCACATGGTTCTGCACAAAATATTTGTTTTGTATCACAATCAGGCTGTAGTAATATTGTCCCTTTTTCTCAAGCCAGTAATAAGAAGGAAGAATATAAGAGTGAGATACCTCCTGAGAGTTCAAAGTTCCTCAAAATCGGAATGTTCAGATGAGGAGAGCATAAAAGACGAACAATTACGCAGTGACATAAGAAGATGGTGCGTCACTTATTATATACCTCATCAAGCAGTAAAAAGTTCGTGTAAATAATAAACATGCGAATTCCCAATGTGTGCAATTTTTAACTTCCAACGGTCTCGCGCTTGCAACCGCCACGCAGGGAAGAGAGATAGAGAGCAATATACCTTATTTATCATAGCGGTAGGTACGCGACTCTACTCGTAGGTCTTTGGATTACTACTTGCTATAATCCCAAATTATGCTCCAGAGTGGATTTAATGCAACTCCATACAAAGCATTTTATTTTAAACACTGTTTAAAGTTTCCACGATTTAAAACTAAACTTATCAACAACAACATTTATGAACAATCAAGGAAGATATCAAGTGACAGTAGAAATTTATTTTGACTACAGTATTTTATATTTGGACAACGAACCCTAATTCGTTTTAGATGAAAATATGGCTGCTGTTTTCTGCCATGATAGCACATTAGCAGCACGGCTGGAGCCAATGTGTACTATAGCAGCCATAGTCGGGACTAGTCATTATTTTATTAATTAAATTTTTATTAAAACATGAAAATTATGAGGGCGCATTGTCAAATTCCAAATCAGCATAATGATTTTATCGATACAATTATTTTCGCAAGTGAAGTTATGGCAGCTTATAGTTACGGCTCATGAAAGTTTTGTTCCTTTATATAACATGATGCAAATGACAAAGCATAATTATATTTTTTTTCGTCGGGAACACTCACGACCACAACACGAATAAGAAGTATGATAAAAAAGATCACAGGAATCGTTTACGGTGCAAAAAAGTACTATAAACATGTTTTGGTTACTTTCATAGTGCAAATTTGTGACATAAACTTTGCAGACAGCACTATTTTAGTACTAAAAAGAGTTTCTCTACACTTTTACATTTCAACTATAGAGCTGATCTATCACCGTGAGAGCCTATACGTAATGATTACAGAATAAATCAGTGATAAAACTCGGGCCTATTTGGGCTTTTGTAACGTTCACAACATCATTAAAGTACTAATCTTGATCACTAAATAGCACGTTCTAAAACGTTCTCAGGACTTTTATAGTACCAAATTTTGTTACTTGGGGAATTTCATTACGAACTATCGGCACCGCCTTAAATATTAAAATTTAATTATTCCTTCGTAGGGAGTAAGTATCGTACACGACACATTACCAAACATTGGATAATATAGTCAAAACGTAACCGTATTCGTGGAAATAAAACTGACGGAAGATTTAAATTCAGCTCGTTAAATTATAACGAATCGTGCACTATTTATTAAGACAAAACCAGGAAGGCGCAAGAAAACTGCTGAGGAATTGGTAATTAAGGAAATAATTCATGCCTATCATGCATTACTGTGTTATCTACGTGCAATAAAAATAAAAAAGTAAAATTTTACGAGTCCGCCGTTTCTAAGTTAGAAAGGGAGGGTAGATGGTAACGAATGCGAAGTGTAGGGTGGGTACATCGCGTGCGGATGGCTCGTGCCGCCCCCGCTCAGGTGATAGCGTGAATGTAGCCGTACATGCAATCATCAAGCGCACTGATACCCATCCTTGCTTGCCACAAATGTAGCCGCCGCTAACACATTTGTCACTTTCTTCAACACGCGTGTTTTTCCACGCGGGTAATCCTCGTTTTTTTGTCATTTAATTGGTGTTGTGCATGCTATCTTTCTTATTGAACAACAACACAGAATGTTACGGTAATTTGTTGCGGATTGTTAACCTCAATCGAAAGTATATATTTAATTTTATGAATTAAGTTGTCAGATATTACACTGCCGGGAATGTCGAAATTATTACAGTAGTCTTTGGTGACTAGAACTTTGTAAACGGCTAATATACCAACTGGATGATCGAGAACTAACTCTCCTCAAATATTGAGTAGAGACGTGCAAATCATCCCTAAGTTCCGTTTCCATTAAATTAGCCTACGAATAAATGATTGAAGAACGATTCCGCAATCTCGATCAGGAGTGATCGATACTTGGCGATTTTATTACCACTTTTATTACAGCAACATAGTCATCACACAGATAAAACGATGATTTATTGTTTCCTTGAAGGCCTTGTTGGATTTAATGACCAATAAAAAGGTAAGGCCTCCGGGTGCTCTCATCTTCATATTTTGACGTTCAGTCGATTGTAAAAGACCTAGTTGTAATAAAAGAATAATTGAGGACTTTTTTCGTCTGTCTTTTTCCGCCTGTTGGCCGAGAGTGAACTGTAATTAGTGTTGCAAACTCCAATAAACCTGAATTCGGGACTGGCTTTTATTAAAGGTGCACGAGTTCTTTAATTGGAATTCAAATGGATAATACGAGTAATCTGGATTTATTATTCAACTAGCTTCTGCCACGAGCTTCGCCCGCGTGAATGTCGGAATTTATCCCCAGGGAACTCGGTATAATTTTAATCATATTTTTACAAAATACCTTTTTTTCTGGGTGGAAAATAGTTTGAACCGGTAGTGTACATGTTTGTTTCTTTGATTATACCTGCCTACCTACCTCGATCCTACTTCGATCTACTTTTTCTTGAAGAAAAATGTGAGGAATTTAATTGTTTTCTTTTCCGTTGCGTCCTGGATATTTTAAACACTTCTGCTAAGACTCGTGTCACGTAACGGCTCGTGTTCATCATGGCTGCTGGGAGCGGCACAAGTGCGCTTGCAAGCACCGCGTCCTGAACGTTACCGCCATACTGTTGCCAGATGTCACCGCTTTTCTACGACGTCCTCAGCTCCTCATATATGATGTATTCGTGAGTTACGGGAAAATTCTGATGCGAATGCTAAAAATCTAAGGTTCTTTGCAGTGGAATGCTCTGAATAATTTCAATATTACTTCTATTATAAATGCAAAAGTTTATTTATTTATTTAAGGGCAACCAAAACAGCATACACCAAAATATACATGTTAAAGTTCACCAAAATTTTTACATGTTAAGTATAGTGTAGCCTTAATTATAGGCTGCCACGGCATGCATTACATAACTATAGCTGTAGGAAATGCAGTATGAAATATAGTCTATTGTTATAAAAATACAAGAAAGTTTGGATAGATAGATCTTTGTTATTCAATCTGGATGAACTCTGGCACAGACAAAGATATACATAGTCTGGCATAAGTCATAAAACAAAGGCTGGCACCCGGGAGTATGTTTCTTTTGGGATATTTTCTGACATTCACGAGTAGAGCCGCTGGTAGAAGTTATTCAAACATACATATTTTGGCCTACACCTTAATTCAGCCTATCCCAAAATTCAGTTTACTTTACCTGTGAGAATTTTCAAACAACCCAAGAACACTACCTCACCTAAGATCGAATCCAGGCAGCCTAGACCCCCCACCGAATGTGTCTCCACATTGTTGTCGTGGTGGGGCTTGAGCGTCTCAATGATCTTGCGAGCTTTCCCGGTAGAGCCACTCATGCCGGAAGGTCGCAAGTGAGGGATCAGACCAAGAGAGACACACACGCGGGGAATCCCGCTCGCTGCCTTTTGGTACGCGTCTGCTCATCAGACGTGGCTGTGAAGGCAGCGAGCGGGTGGGAGGAGAGGCCCTGTGATGGAGAAAGGGTGGAGGAGTAAGGGACCGCACCCTTTAAAAAAGGAACAAGATGGAAAACAAAGGCCTTTGCAAAATGAGTCCCCAGGTGGGTCCCGACTGCTCAGCGGTCGGGGAATCCCACCCCGCTTCGGCGGGCTGCCCTCCGTACTCTGGGGTGGGCACCAAACGCCTTCCGATTGCCAGTGGCAACAAGAGCCGAGGAGGCTCAGAATCAACGTCATCCGGATCCGCGTCCTTCAAGGAGCTGATGGCGTTCGGTTGTGATGCGGGGAGTTCGCCTGAGCGCCGGGGAGGTGCAGGGTCAGATTCTGGCTCTGCAGAGAATGAGTCGCTCCGGAGGGACCTGGCTGGCATGGTCAGAGCGGCCTCGGAGGAGCCGCAGGGGGGGCCGAGTCCGGCGACGCTGGAGGGGAGCCTAGTGCTGAGCCAGGTGCGGAGCCTGGTGCGGCAGGAGCTGGCTCCCTACCAGAAGCAGTTCTCCGTTTTGGAGGACATGATTCGGCGTCCCCCACTAGCGGCGACACAGAGGCCCCAGGGCCGGCAGAAGGCGGCTTCGTACGCGGCCGCCGTGGCTGCCGGCCCGGGAACGTCTGGCCAGGCGAAGGCGAAGGCCAAGGGCGGAGCCGCGCCGGCGCCAGCGACAGCGCCTGTAACGCCGGCGACTACGACGCCGGCGACGACCAAGTCGGCCCCGGCGAAGAGGGGTAGGAGGAAGGCTGGAGGAGCGGCTAAGGCTGCGGCGCCAGTGGTGCCGCAGACGCCCCCACCCCCACCCTCGGACCCTCCTGCGGCCGAGGCCGAGTGGCAGGTTGCTGGCCAGAAACGGCGGGCCAAAAACAAGGCGAGGAGGCAGCGGCGGAAGGCCAACGCCATTGCGGCGAGGCTTCGCGCCCCGAAATCCGCGGCTGTAGTGCTCACACTGCAGCCGGAAGCGGAACAGAGGGGCGTGACGTATCTCGCCGTACTGAAGCGGGCGAAGGAGGCGGTGAGCCTCCAAGAGCTGGGCATCAGCGGGGGCATCGGGGTCAGGAGGACCTTAACCGGTGCCCGCAAGCTCGAGCTCGCCGGAGCGGAGAGTGGCCCGTTCGCGGACGCCCTGGCCGAAAGGCTGAGGGCGGTCTTACCCGCGGACGAGGTCCGGGTGTCCAGGCCGACTAAGCGCATCGACATGCGCATAGTGGGCCTGGATGACTCCGTGACGGAGGAGGAAGTTGTGGCCGCCGTCGCCAGGACTGGGGGGTGCTCTGCCGAGCTCGTCAAGGCGGGCACCCTCCGGCCTGACAACACGGGCATGCAAACCCTTGTGGTGAGCTGCCCCGTGACGGCGGCCAGAACTGTGTCGGAGGGCCGAAGGCTCTTGGTGGGATGGGTGTCTGCGCGGGTAAAACTGCTGGAACCCAGACCTCTGAGGTGCTACCGCTGCCATGTGGGTAACCACACGGGAGCTATGTGCCCCTCGGAGGTCGACCGCAGCGGACTCTGTTTCCGCTGTGGTCAGCCCGGTTATAAGGCCGGCTCGTGCGAGGCCACGCCGCACTGCAGTGCATGTGCGGCTGCTGGCAAGCCGGCCGAGCACTGGGCTGGGGGAAGGGCCTGCGCGCCATCCGCCCCGACCAGGGGCAAGAGGTCCGCCGCCACCGCCGCCTCTGCCGCCGCCGCGGCTTCTGTCGCCGCCGCTGCCGATTCTGCTGCGGGTGCTGCGGCTCCCAACGCTCGGGAGGGTGCTGAGATGGAGTGCCAGTAATGGTCCCATTTCGGCCCCCTCCAGAGGCAAGTCGGCCGCTGTGCTATCGCGCAGTGGCTGATGCCTGGGGACGGTGAGCGTGGGTGGCTCGCCGTCCGATACCAGGTTGAGTCGACGACGCGTTGTGTTCCACGCGCGCCTCAAGGAGCCGTCGGCACCGAGGACGGGGCCCCATAGGGTCGGTGCCTGCTAGGGTTGCGGAATTTTTTCGAAAGAGTTACCGCGGCCCTGGAACGCATAGGGCACAAGAAGGATCACGGGTGGGTTTTAGTCAGTAAAAGTCTGACACTCCCTACCGCTCCACCCAGGGCGGGAGGGGTCATTTGATGATTTCCCATCCAGAAAAAAAAAAAAAAAAAAAAAAGGCAGCCTAGACCGAGACCGCAAGTCTAAATAATGTGAATGCTAGATTCTATATCTATACTAATATTATAAAGAGAAAAGATTTGTTTGTTTTGTTTGTACCGAATACGCTCCGAAACTACTGGACCGATTATCAGCGAGTAACATAGGCGATATTTTATCCCCGTATTCCCACAGGAACGGGAACTACACGAGTGAAAGCGAGGAGCGCTGCTAGTTGTCGCTGTTGTTTATATGTCGGCCGAAGGACGACTGAAGGGTTAGACGCGTGTTTATAATAATTTTCTAACGATCAAATAAATACAATTTATTGAAATTCAACATAAAATTGTAACTGCGGATAAGGTACATAACTATTGCTCAAGAAAGGATTACCATCTGGTATGATCTCATTTAGTGATTAGTTGCTTCGTTGTTCAAAGACGCCTTCAATTACCCTTTAACAGGTTAAGCACCTAAATTCAATCAATGTACAAAAAATACCTAACAAAAATGTCTCCATCGAACGCTACAGTGGATAAAAAGAACATTTCAAAAACATTAAAATGCGCTAACATTACCGTAATAATGTGGATGTATCGATACAATAAAGCAACGCCAAAAGCAAAATAACGTGGAATCCAAAACGTATCTGAGGTACGCGATTTGTCAGGCAAACGTGAGTGTCCCATTAATAAAAGGGAACGAATCTTCCGTGCAAGACAAAGAAGCTAGTATCAATATTTATTGGCGTGCTTAGTATTAATCGGGGCGGATCGTGCCATTGTATCGCGGCGCGCGAGCGTACGTTGGCGGCTGCGAATAGATGGACTGTCGCGGTCGGAGCTCGCCTAATTTTTCTACTGTGAATAATTTTTCGAGACCCGTGTTTGCAGTAATACTTTTAGCTGGCGAAAACGAGATAACCTACTGAGTTAATTTGCCATTTTATTAAAACGCTGGCTGCATTTGTTTTCCTTATATTGCTCCATTCTTCCGGTTTTATTCGTACCGTTAACAGAAGAGAGAATCTCAATTCCATAAGAAGATTGTTTCATCTAAAACTCGCATTCAATGATACAATCTTCCTGCTTATTTCTTTTAACATTTTTTAGCGTAGCTCGTAGGCCTCGTAGCGCGTAGCGTAGAGGTCTCGTAGCCGCGCCCGCCCTACACGCCGACCGCCTGCTTTGATATCGCCGGTAGCCTCCGGTATCACCAATAAAATTCAGACGCGAGCCAAGTCAGTATGCCCCCAGACACAACCGAGGTCGAACGTGTGGCGCGCGCCGCGATCTCACTCACTATTCGCGTACGAAATGTGTGACAATAAGTGTTGCTTCCTCTTTGTTATCTAAAATTTTGATGTGTTTATAAATAGATATCGCTGTTAATATACTTAGAACTTTTAAATATATAACGATTGTAGGTAATAATAAGTGTATAAATATCGCTTTATCCTGTCTGCGAATGTAATCAACCGAAAAAGGGTAAGATATTTTTTAAAGCGTTTTGTTGTGTATATATTTTACTTTTGGCTTCACTTATTTCACACAAACATTTTAGTATAAATGTGTATCACTTATAAATCACTTTTGTCCTTGAATTCCATGGCAGGCGGGTAGTGAACAATGTAGTAAGCACGCGACCGTTTTATGATTTCATCGCACATTAGTTTGTGATTTTCCATATTGCCTCCACCGTTGAGTCACCACGTCGACAGGTTTTTTTTTAAAATATTATTTGACCAAATCCAAACGTTCGTGACTAAATAAAATTATTATGTTCCAAATAAATCATGATATGAAGCAACAATGGACAAATAAACCGTTGTATACGCTGGGAGAGTTCATAGGTTGTAATTGGTATTTATGTCAACCCTGTTAGGTCTTCACACGAGCTTATTACTCCCTAACGATGTTGTTTAGAGATAAAATATTGGTCAAACTATACTCATTAAACTCGTGTTCGTAACACAAAATGTGTTCGTATTTTGAGAGATAAGTAAACATTAAATAGAGTTGTGTGTTTATTTATTTTAGTAGAGTATATGTCGATCAAGCGATGTGTAGCTATCTATATGTAGATTTAGTTCACGTAATATGCTGTCAGCATTTTCTGGGCTTTGCATTATGCTGTTACTTACAGTCATATCTTTGGGCCGCAAATATTGGCATCGTAAAACGTGGCCACAAAAAACTACGCTGTATCCCTTACGCGTACAAAGTTTCCATGTCGGTATTCTTAGGAATGGTGATGGATCTCATTCATGTCGTCGTGTTTGATGATATTATTACGTCGGGGCCTATTGTGAGCCGCATTTTTTGCGAGATCGATGTCATTTAGCGGATTAGATTAGGACTGAGTCCTTTTGGTTCTTTATAAAATAAGGTTAGGTATGGAAAAACCCGGCCGCGGTGCGAGTCGCACTCACATGAATGAATCCGAAGAATAGTATTTTTTAACGTGTTATTTTAAAACCACAGTAGACCTTTTATATGCCTATTATGCAGTTAGATTGTGGAACTCACTTTTGTCTAGCATTCGAGACTTAAAATCTATAACATATCTTTCCTCTCAACTGTAATAATTATAGTATTTCAGAATATGTTTTATAATTATATTATCTTATTTTGATTTTATACTTTAGTTAGGTTTCGAATAAATATCATCAAACAGGACAGACATGAATGAGATCCATCACCATTCTTAAGAATATCGACATGGAAACTTTGTACGCGTAATGGATACAGTGTATGTAGTTTTAGTTAGGCTTCACATTCTCTTGTTCTTACACATTATTGTCTACATTTCTTTTTCGTTTCTTCTTTCTCAGGTCTGCTGGAAGAAATTTCGTTTGAAATAGGCAGCTCCTTTGTACCACAAAGGAGCTGCCTGCACAAAAAAAATATAAGTAAATATGTACTTTCGTACTTCTTAAATATCGGAATTCGATATTTTAATTTCAGATATAAGGCCTACCTCTGACTGGTCAATTTTCATCTGTTTTCTTGCTTCGAGATTTCTTTATTTACGTTACGTGTTCATATGTATACCATATTTCATTTGAATCGTTCCAATAGATTCGGAGCAAACTGGCTGTGATACACGGACATACATTCACGAAGGTTCCTTTAAGGGTTCCGTTTTCCTTTGAAACATACGGAACCCTAAAAAAGGCGGTATAATAGGTAGTTCGGGCGTTGCTCTTACCATTTAAGATGAGGAATGGGCAGCGATGCCGTCGAGACAGCGCCGCACTGAGATTGCGGCGGTATTATGCTTATGCACTGAATATTCATTGTCGCCTCGCGCACTCAGTTGGTGCTCTTTAATCAACTCCTTTCGCGGCTTACGGTCCTTTGAACCGTAAATATGCCTCACAAACTTCCCTAAGAGATAGGCATATACGATCGCGGACATTGGGTTATCACCCACAATAACCGTTTTCTATCATTTACTTGTTACGAAAAATAATGGCTCATTTACGTTGTAAAGACATTCTGTAGTGTACAATTTAGTATCAGCATTGCACCCGTGCAATAGGGTAGTGCAGTTGCAGTAGTAGTAGTAGACTAAAAAAATCTAATTAGTCCATCAGATAGATTTCCAAAAAATATTGGACACGTATTTTTTCTTTTTTCACGTAAACAAAAAATGAAGACGATACAGTGCGTTGAAAACTCGTATGACGTCACTACTCGCTACAATTTTTAGCGAGCCGTGACGTCACAAGCCCCCACTCCTGATCTTTGATGCTTTGTATCTTCGTTAGTTTTTATAGATTTGATAAAGGAAAAAATACGTGTCCAATATTTTTCTATAATCTAACTGACGGACTAAACATAATCATATATTTTTTACTCAGGAAACATCCCTATTTCGCTATAAAAATGATTATTCGTATTTAACCGAACAAGTGCACGTGCGCGTGTTTTTGCGACACAGTTTCGTAATATTATATTCTATTATTGGCACGTTTAATAGTTGGTATTGAACAGTTATTCAAAGAAAATTGACGACACAGTTGGCGCGGTGGGTGAGTGTTCAGCTGCTGCGCTACGTGTTGCGGGTTCGATCCCCGCACGGAACAAATGTTTGTATGACCTACAGATAATTGTTCCGGGTCGGGTGTCTTGTGTATGTGAGTTTACATGTTTGTGAACGCAACCCACGGTACAGGAGTAAATCCTAGAGTGGGCCAACGTTTTCTTTAAAAAAAAAACCAATCATGTTTGAATCGGACTAGCATACGAGGGATTTCCTACCGTAAAACGAAAAATGACGTTTCTTGTAAAGAGCCTCAACATTTAATTTTATTACTCGCTTTCGCGGCTATAGAAAATCCTATACGCTCTGTGATTTTAATTGTCTTCCTATTAAAGTTCATAAAATTCAGCCCGCTGTTACACAGACGGACGGACGGATAAACAGGCAGCTTAAGCTTAGTAGTTGGGTTCCGTTGGTAACCTTTCGGGTATGGAACCTTATATAAAAAAATAACTACGAGAATCTAAATGTTTTGAATAAACTTTATCGTAACATCTTATAGGCCTATCTAACAGGTGTACACAGTGAAGTCAGTGACACCAAGCAGAATAGATTGTGAAAAGATAAGTTATTACCTTTTGTTTGGACTTCCGATAACCATGATGATAAGAAAAGCGTATGAAAATTAAAATATTAACGTCATATGAATAGGAATGTCAAATATTGACGTTTACGTCGTGTAAGGTCTATTGACATCTTAACGTAAAATTAATAGGAACATAAGATATTGACGTTTGTGTCGTAAAAATATGTCTTATGTTTATATTAACGTGATATCAATAGGAACGTCAAATAAATTAACGTTTCTATGCCGTACCTACCTAAGATCTGCCTACTTGGTGTTTTCATACATATCTGCATTATTAAGTACCTAATGCCATTTATGCGCGTATACATACGTCTATTTACGAGTATATTATTCAATTAAGCATCACAACATCAGACTTGGTAATAGATAAATTAATTACTGTAGTCATTGTATTTACTATTTAATATACAACTCTATAATGTACAATCAAAATTAAACACATCAAAAGTATCTAGGGATCAACATATATTTTTGCAATAACTTTCCTCCTGATTGATATTAATTAAAATTTTCTTTAAGGATTCATCAAATAAAGTGTTTTCGTTTGTCACAGTAACGATAAACCAAGTCACCTTTGCATTAATAAAGAAATTTGCCATTTTCCTAATAAAGGGATTTTTGACATTTGAACCACTAACATTAAAGTTCGAAAAAAAGACTGAAATAACAGTTTTCTTTAAAATTTTATTGGGTAACTTAAACAATTAATAATCCGTGTTTCTACCGCGAACACTAACAACACAAGAACATCGGTTTGGCATACTCAAAATGAGTTCATCCAAATCACGCTGTGGAATGGCCGCCCATGTTCGTTGCAACAACAAAAAAAGGTCTTCTTGCGACTGGATACCCTCCATATTCGGCAGAGCTCTTCGCTTACCTTGGCTGAGCGCCATGGAGGACGGTATCGCTGCACCACACGGAGACAAGACCGATACATTCAAATCTTAACTCGAAGAGCTCCAACAATAACCGCCATGATGTTAGCCGTGAGGCTTCATCACTCTTCAGGGAACTTAATTAGCGACCAAACAGTCAGAAACCGCTTGCATGAAGTGAACCTTCATTCCCGAAGACCGCTACGGGTACCACCTATAGCAATGCACAATCGTAGGATTCGATATCAATGGGCTCTTGAACACAGAAATTGGGCAGAAGAACAATGGCGTTTCGTGTGCTTTTCTGATGAGTCTCGTTTTGGTATGAGACCGGATACAAGACGTATACGACACTGGAGAACCCCTGGACGCCAACAGCGATTAAAATCCTGCCAGGAAGTCCATCCTTATAGTGGTGGAACCATCATAGTATGGGCGGGTATTTGGATCGGCGGAAGAACTGAGTTGATTTGGATCAGAGGCAACCTCAACGCTCAAATTTATGCTGAGACGATTGTATCAGACGTCATCGTTCCTCTACAAGTGCAAATCGGTCCCTTATTTCAGTTAATGCATGATAATGCACGACCGCACACCGCAAGAGTTGTAAGACAGACTCTCGCCGCAGCTAACATCAATGTCCTGCCCTGGCCTGCTCAGTCGCCAGACTTGAACCCGATTGAGCATGCATGGGATATGCTACAGAGAAGAGCTCTGCCGAATATGGAGGGTATCCAGTCGCAAGAAGACCTTTTTTTGTTGTTGCAACGAACATGGGCGGCCATTCCACAGCGTGATTTGGATGAACTCATTTTGAGTATGCCAAACCGATGTTCTTGTGTTGTTAGTGTTCGCGGTAGAAACACGGATTATTAATTGTTTAAGTTACCCAATAAAATTTTAAAGAAAACTGTTATTTCAGTCTTTTTTTCGAACTTTAATGTTAGTGGTTCAAATGTCAAAAATCCCTTTATTAGGAAAATGGCAAATTTCTTTATTAATGCAAAGGTGACTTGGTTTATCGTTACTGTGACAAACGAAAACACTTTATTTGATGAATCCTTAAAGAAAATTTTAATTAATATCAATCAGGAGAAAAGTTATTGCAAAAATATATGTTGATCCCTAGATACTTTTGATGTGTTTAATATGAAAAGATAACTTTTCTTATCTGCCCGTGTGACCAGTAATTTTAAACTGCCGCCGTAGTTTTTAACACGCTTTTTTATACATTATTATTATTCATTTGTAACATAAATATAAGCACAGAAATCTCCAGTTACTAGGCATGCCTTTTAAGTTTTTTTTTTATGTACAGTCGGTGATAGCAATTAACTGACCCCCCTAAAAATTACTCGATTTTACACCCTATGCTCATAACATTAAACGTTATTCAATATGGTATGAGTTTATCAGACTAACACTACTCGATGAACAGAAACAATAAATAATTTTGATACGCAAACTTGAGCTTTAACTGGTTGGTATTAGGTCATTTATTTAATAACTTTTTACCTTTTTTAATAAGTGGGTAGTTAGACGTCAATATGCGTATTCAACAAAAACTGCTATAAATATGACATAAGGACTATGGGGTAGAAGAATAAATTGAACAAGATATTCTATGCACAAATAGCAGTGAATACGCGCGAACATTTTTACCTTGCCTTACTAAATTGGCTTTTTTCCTTTTTATTAATTGTTATCAGTTTTGATAGTTTAATCGTCATGTCTCAGTTGAGTGATTTTTTAAAATACAAAATAATCTATTTGCATGAGGAGAATGTTGGTATTAAAGCGATTGCTAGGAAACTTAATATAGCGGTAAGTGTATTATTTTTATGCTTCATTTATAATTATACTTTTTCCTTAATTCGTTAGTCTGCTTAAAAGCCGGTGAATGTAGAATAATAGACAATTAACTGTGTTTCATTATGAGTCTAATTTGAGATCATTTATAGGTCTAATTTGATTTTTATAATCTAATTTGATAAACGTATTTTTTCAAACTTAATCGATAAATTATGTTTACCTATTCGTTACTAAAATTATGCTTATTGTGTTGTTTCAGAGAAATACAGTCAGATTGTCGCTAAGACGTTTTGAAGAGGCAGGGAATATTCAAAAAGATCGTCCTGGACCAAAACCTACTATGTTACATACTCCAGTGTCAGAACGTCATCAAGCAATTGTTAGAAGGCATACTGAACAGCCATTTTTGCCTACTCATTCAACTGCAAGTGGAAGTGATCGTAGTTGGAATTATATGGTGCGCGGTATGCGGGACCGCTTGCAACAAGCAATAGAAAAAATGGTGCTCCACTTCGCTATTAAAAGCATAAATAACTTGAGTAACCAGTGTTGGTCACAAACAATACTAACGTATGTCAGTGTGTGTGTTAAATTAACTATTGTTATAATTTGTAACGAAGTATTTCGAATACCTAGTTTTTTGTCAAAACCTTATTTTATAACTAAAATAACTATTCATAAAACAAATTGATATATAGTAGACCAGTTAGAACTTCAACGTATAATGCCGTTTTATTTAGTTCAATGATATTTAATGTAGTGATGTTATTGTTATGAAATAGAAATACATACCTATATTTCTAAATATTATAACATGCTGATTCACTACATTAAACTCAGTGCAGTTAACAACGTTATTAGTAAGCAGGTAAATATTATCATCTTCGTGTCGTCATCAATATCATTTATGTTATTCTTACAATATTTTTTTTATAAAATAAAATCGTTTTTACCACCATTTTGGTTTTTTATTTCTGTTCATTTTTTTTTGTTGTTGTTGCTAAAGTTATAATTTATTATTTATAACTTAAAATAAATATACAAAAACAGAAACAAACGCGTCAATTACGCTGGTTACGAACTCGCAACCACGATTTGTCAGCTCACTACAGTCACCACTAGACCGCTCGAAACATATTCAACGTGATCGAAATTACGTATTATATTACAAGTTAAAATAATATTCAAGAACATACCTACCTTAACACTGCGTATTAAAGATCAAATTCGAATAACTATTTTATTGATCGTAGACGTTGAACCAGTTCCAACGTTGTTCTAGTTCGATCGTTCGTAACAAGCAAAAGGTTCAAATTCGTTTAATTTTTAGGGGGTCAGTTAATTGCTATCACCGACTGTACATAGTTTGGCACTAGTTAGATCTTTGAGCCAATTTCGGGGCCTTTTAAGTTCTGTCTTTTCCAAAATTCCCGGCAATTTTGAATATAGAACTATTCTATAATCGAATCTCAATTCATTGAATCTCAAAACAGTTGAAAGTATTTTAGGATTAATGCTATTGTTTAGTCACAGCGTCAATTGGAATCTGTCAGGCAGGTTACGTACGAAAATGAATCTTTCTAAGGAAAATGTTCGTGCAATAATTTTCTACAACTTTAGACTTTAGGCTTCAGTGAACGTTTTAACATTTCGTCACATCAGAAGATTGCACTTGTGCGGAGTGTGGGTAGATCACTAGTATGTACAGTGATACAGTCACAGCACAATCACAAGCTGTTACGTTACACTTACACAGTATTGAAAATCGATTATTAACACTACTTTGATACATTAGGTATTGTTATAAATTGTATTGTAGGAACATAATTGTTAATAAAAATTAATCGTTACAAGTAGGTTCATATTTCCTATGTGTACGGTAAGTGTATTTATGTTTGTGACCGCATTTGCGCCTCTATGTAATGGGCCTATGTTTTATGAGACCCAAAGAAACAAAAACTTTCATCAACAAATTGTTTTGTTAGAAAGCAAACTCGCCAGTGAAAGCCACTGACACTGTATCTAAGAGCGAAATTACTCGAAAAATTGGTTCGGAAAGGATTCCAGTGGTAGCTTTATTGAAAAAAGGTCGGCTTGATTGATATTCGAACTTTACACGTCGAAAATGGCGAAATGCGAACCGTTTCGGTTTTTCGTCTCGGGCAAAAAAAGATTGACTCAATTTGTTCTTGTCCGTTACGAAATAAACTCGACTTAGGATATTTTTAACTACGGATTTATCTTTGGTGAAAGTCTGTAATCGGCCTTATTTCGTCTAAATTAATACTAAATTAGGTTTGTAGCGATGTAAAAGAACGCTTAATTAAGTCGGTACACTATTCACAGGGATTAGTACAGAAAAATGCAATTTAAATTGCTTTTCAAAGTTTTACTATAACTTAATGGCTCTTCAGTCGTAGCATTTAGTGTCTCTCGAAAAATTCATTACAAATTCATATCCCGGCCTACGCGTAATCCAATGATTTTCTAAATCCCCCATAAAAATTAAATAGTCATTTGGCTAATTACCACCCCCTCGTTTCACCTTCATAAAGCACAATGGCACGACGGCGAGCGAATCGTTTCTCCTTCTACCAAAATACTTAACGTGTTTTTACGGCGCGGTATCATTATTCTAACAAAAATTTAATTACCTCAACTGCGGTGCTCTAGGGGCCTATTGTGCCTTAAATAAAACGTCGTACGCACTGCCGGCGACGGTCACGAGAGAGCTCACCGTGATAGATGATATTCGAGAACAATTAATCTTGGGCAAAATATGCGGACGATTTGCGAGCGAGTGGTCGGGCCTAATGGTCGGGAGATTATCACGCGTCCACGTCCCGCGCTCACCCCGCCCGTCGTCATTAGCGAGTATAACGTCGCTGTATTGTACCTACCCGCGAATTAATTGATTGCCAAAACAGAAGCCGATATCTGCACCAGCTGATATATAAAAAAAAATAGTGACGTTTGCATACAAAAGACGTCGAGGGAGGCAATAACGTGTCGGCACACAGCCATATATCATAGTGAGGGTTTTCATAAAGGAGGCGAGGCCGCGCGCCGACGGGGAGTCGTGCGCTCGGACACTGAAGGCGTTGTTATGCGACGCCGCTGTCCTCGGATAATGTCTTGCATAAATTTAGTGTAATCGTGTAAAGCCAGTGCCACTTCCATAATTTAATGCAAGCAATGCTGTTTACATTAAAAACGTCACAGGCAGACATATTAAAACAGCTGCACTGCGAGACTGCGTTTCCACTTCTGTAAAGTGAATCCACTAATTATGCATGAGAACACTCGGCAATAACAAGAATTTAATGGCGCCAATGTTTCGTTAATTGGAGATACCTGTTTGCAACTTGCATTACCTTGCAAACTAGAATGGGTTATTGTAGTTACCTATACTTGGATTCAATATCGAAACGGTGCCTCTAATTGCCTTTGATCAATTAAATAGCACATGGACTATTAGGTAATGTAGAGGTATAGTGCTTCGTACAATTAAATTACGGTTTTTGTAAATGAACAGCTTAAAAGCTTTCTTTATTGTAATTGAAAAACGTTGCTAAGACGCTCAGTATATTTACTCGTAGTCGATATTACTTTCAGAAACCTCAAGCGAGCTATTCACAAACAAGCTTTCTAAGAATTGCTTAATCAAAAGATTTTAAAGTAAGAACAAAAGCGAACTAGATAATCCATTAAGTATGGTTTGAGCGGAACTTGCGGCAGTCTGATCAGTGTGGGTAATTAAAACGCAAGCAACGTTTAAACGAGAGTAGATCTAAATGAAGGCCCGCTGCGATATGAAACCTTAATTTTAATCAGATTTAGTGGGTTCCTGTATAAATAGCCGTAGTGTAGGGTGTGGGTGTGTTTGGTGCAGAAAAGTTGGGCAGCGCGTCCGCGCGGCAGGCAAGTATCTACGGGCGAGTCGTCGCGCCAATGCAAATTAGTGGAATCACAATTAGCGCTCGATTGTTGTTCGCCCTGCAGCTTGCATTTAGCAAATGAAACAACCAGGTAAGAGATTCTGCAAATAAATTATGGAACGGCACACTCTGTTTTCCATCAGCCGTACCCGCTACTGTGTTCTTTGCAAAAACGAATTGAATATTACCTGCAGTAGCAACCGCAATGATGGTATATTTTATCTAAGTAATGGCTGCTCCGGTCTTTTCACTTTAATTTTCATTTCACAATACTATATTTTATATTTGGTTCTATATTGTATTTGTTTGAACGGAAGCGTAGTAGGTATCAATACCCCACAATATGTAGATATGTATTTAAAGCCAGACGCAGTACAATTAATAACGTGCTACAAGACGAATATGTTGAGCTATTTGTACAGCAAACAAAATGTCCACGGAATATCCCTCGGGTTGACAGATGATGTTAAGGGCAATTAATCTTGACCAAATATGCGGGCGAATTGTGGGTTTTGCTCTGTAGCCTAATGGCGACGGTTCTGCGATGTTCCAACGCCTTGCGTGCTCTCCGCTCCCGCTTTTATCTACAAAAAGTAAAACTAGATTAAATGTACGTGATTCACGTGTGTATTTCACCACTAATGCGTCATAAATGTATTTATATTTGATTTTGTTAAGCAAATAACCCAAAACAAACGAATGGCACTCTAGTTTCGATAGCATAACATTTTCCGTGTTGGTATTTTCGAATAGAGTTTGATTTATAGCCGATAAATATTTCAGTTTTACAGTAGCTATGACACGATGTTTTCATATAATGGCTATGTCATTCCGCTCGGGCCACAAAGATGAAAGTAATACCCCGATGTTCACTTTGAGAAAATATTTAATGGTATCCGAAAGACCCCTGTCATTTTCAGCGTATCGTCTGATTCACACTGTTCAATATTTTAGAAGTTTGATCTCCGTGTTACACGAGTTCTATGGTAGCATTATTATGCGGGTTTTCTGAACGCGCCCTGTGACGACGAGGTGTGGTGAACGAGCAAAGTTATAATAACTTCGTCCCTTCATCTCTGGAGCGAGGCCATTGTCTTTTGATCCGATATAAAGACGCTAACACTACATACGTTTATTTTTTGTCGAGAAAATAACTTACACAGCTTCTTTTGTTATTCACGTTATTATGTGTGAAAAGGATTTTATCTCCTTTGATAAAATGATCTTTATTCAGGAGGTTTTTATTAAAGTTAGGCTTCTAATCTGCCGTTTTATTGATTGTTGTTTTTATTACACCCTACGTTTTATTTTCCAAATAATCTCGCAGCATGTGTATGAGCGCATATTATGCCAGTCATCTCATACAAAGTCCGGCTAACCCTAATCATTAATAGGTAATTCGGCCGCTATGTTTCCTGAAAGGGCCAAGGGTTAACTAATAATTGTTTTCGCCCGTTACCCGTACTACTGTAACCCGTCCAGATCGTTTACGGTCATTCCCTTAATGAGATTAATGCATCACTATCTAACTTGGTTTCTATCTAGTGATATACACGTACGTGTTTCATTTAGATAACACCACTTTATTTAGGTATATTGAGCCTAATATTGTGGGCGTTAAATGTGGTGCTTTTATACGCGCTCTCGTAAATCTCAGGTTTCACATACAAATACATTTATTATAAGTACCCCTGCGGATTAGGGGAGCTCTATTTATTTCAGTAGCTGCAAAAAGTTTTGATAACGTTTCATAAACCTCGTAACCAGATATTGTTATTAGATGTATGGAACTTTGAAGGCTCTTCAGGAGTTTTATTACATGTTACGTACTGTTATTGAAATTGGGATATTACAATTATTTTGAAAGGCTTAACCTGTAAGGCTGTATTCTTACTTGATGTTACTTTTGTACTTATCGTTACGCGAAGTTTATCGTCGGAGCCATTGCTGCGTTCTAGATGGACGTTCCCTTTAATTAACTACCCTACTTTTTCTTCGCCTTCTACTCATTTCACTGCAATTATTCTTGTTTCTAAATAATTTTGTTTTAAAACAGCTTCTCATTTTCGCATAAAAATAACAATTCACTAGGGTTGGTTCTTTTGGAGCTGGAAAAGACGCTAATTTCGATTTAAACTTCTTGGATCTGGCTTTATCGTTGAACACTTGTGGAATAATTTAATTTATGTTCGATTTAAAGTTACAAAAGTTATTTAGTTATATTGCTGAATACAAAAGATTATTTTTTAAACCAATGTAGTATTACGCTATAGGGACATATGCTCCAAACCTCAGTCTAGAATTGGTATTTCTTTTTCAATTTACATCGGACCCTACGATTTTATCGGGGGCGAAGAAATAAAGCACGTCCCGACAGTGAGCAGTTTGAATTAACCTTTCGAGTAGCCTTGTAGATTCGTGGCCCGGTTACGAGCGGGTCATCTGCTGGTTAATATTCAAAGGGTCGCACAATCACGGATTCCGTGCGCGTCTCTGCTCCACCGACGCTCACTGTGACCGCCCGAAAACCTCCCTTTTACTTACCAAATAGACTACCTACACTGTTTGTCTGGAAAATAACGCAGACAATTTAGTCAAGCGAAACAAAAATTTCGCAAACAGTAAAACGAGCGCGCACATGAAATTTCATTACAGCTAAAGCATGTGTTCGGACCATAGGTATCGCAGAATATTCACATAAGCTTGGGACCCTCAATTACGGTTCGTTCGTTTACTGAACACAAAGACTGACGTATAAAAATTCTTTTTCTTATGAACAGACACCAAAGTAAAATATGAAAGTGTTACATTTTTCGTGTAATGAAGGCCGCTGGAGTTCGATAAACTGGCTTTGCCCGTACCATTTCTTTGCGTTATCTATGAACAAATGCGAACGCGTTTTTTAACATCCTTCCCTGACGTTCCCCAGAGATATCCTACTTTAAGAAGATAAGTGAAACTTCTGAGATAGAGGAGGGCTCTATTGATAACTTTTCTTTTTACGTGTGAGGTGGACGTAAATAACTATGATGTTTTATGACTACAACAGGTATCTATTTATTTGTTGTATTCGCGAACCGATTATACTGTAATGCTTAATAACGTTTGACATGTTCCTATTAACGTGTAGAAAACGCGGTACTCCACAAACCGTTGAATCGATCATTAAATTATTGTATAAATCTGATTCCACGTTCATTACTTAACTTTTTGATCAAATTTAATTCAGAATTTTGAGGATTGTTCGTCCAATTTCACGGATGAATGGATTTGTTTCGGGACTGCAAAGAAATGTTTCAATGTAAGCCTACATTCAAATAATGCGAAGGGGGATTTATAGGAGCGGCCGGTCCAAGCAAAGTAGGTACCTATTCACGATTGAATAAACACACGGATTCAAAGATAAATCGAAATATTGCTAATTGATAAAGTATTTATTTTTGTATTGCTTTCGTCTGCGTATTTCGAGATTCGGTCTTTTGTTCAAGTTGTGAAAATATTTCTGAATTTAAAATTTCCACTCAACTTCATTTAAGATTTCACTACATTCTTCAACCTAGTCTGGGCACCGAGATGTTAATTAGTAAGTGTCGGTATAATAACCTTGAAAATGATAGGCCTAACCTGCGGCTCCTGTCTTTAGCAGCAATAAAACCTTCGCAGAATAACTTATTGCCGTAAGGAAAGTTATAATCAAGCACTTGTTCTATTATAATTAAAATTTACGACTAGTCCGTTTGTAATTAATGGCAGTTTCCGTAGATAAATGGTATCGCCGTTTATAGTAAGGCTGTTTTATATTCGTGTCTCGCCATGTTGATATTTAACGAGTTCTAGGTAGTAGAAACTATTTACTAAATTGTTTGTGATGGTTGGATCAGATTTTAGTATAAAATTTAATGAATAATCTTGTCACCCATTATGCTAGTAGGTATCTGTTTCATTTGCCAACCTAGCCTTAGCCTGGTCAGCAGTATTTACGTACTGGTTAATACCTACTGTCAATCGTGCGTTTGTTACTGATTATTCAGTTCATGACACGAGTCACGAATACAGATGAGTTTGTGTCGCACATTACTTATATTCAGTTTTGATTGTTGCAGATACCACCGATGAGCCGAGGCGTAGCAGACCCTGAGCTGTCGTGGAGACGGATGCCGTGAGCTCTATCCCAAGGAGCGCACGACGACGGCGTGATGAGCACAACCCGCCATAATGCGTCGGCGGCCATTTTAAACCGGGAACGGACGCGTTTGTCGGCTCGAGATGGCCGTCAATCGCGACGTACGCGCATCCAGCCTCCCTGCGCACACGCAATCCCATACTCCACCGCGGCACTATGAAATGTGGAAACACGGCAAGTGGCGACAGAAAACGTCACCACCAAGGACAAACGCAGCCGTTAGGGTTCCCAGATAGAAACATTGTATAGTGAAATCCTTAGAGGCCTAAGTGTTACTTTTGTGTGTAAATATAGTGGTGTATAGATGTTAAGGATGGCGGGCGAAGGTCGAGGTGCGCGCGCGCCGCTGCTGGAGTGCGGCGGGGCTGAGTTCGCTCATCCGCATAAAACGTCAGCGCCGAGGTGCTGCTTTTGGCTGGCCAGCCACGTCAACGTGAGGAAGTGTGTCGCCGGCGTCATGCTGCTATCCGTCCTCACCATATTCTTCTATACATATTACGTCACAGTACCTCTCACTAGGTAAGTCAATAACCTGCGTTCACGTTTCACATTCGTCTTTACTGAAGCGCATCAAACTATAGTTTCATTAATGAACAACGTAAACATGATAGCAAAAGTGGATTGTCTGTATTGTGTTTGTATTATGAATCACTCGTAGCACGCTACGATACTCAAAGCTATGATTTATTGCTTCGATGATTCTATTCAATAGCATTGCATTGGAGTTTCCAACGATACGTGTTAGTTAATCGTTTTACATAGTTTATCCAACCGAAGGGTGAACTTTTCTCATTATGGCATTATATTCATTAAAATTTAAGCGAAACGCGCTGAATTTAATTAATTAATCTAGTTGAAAATATGCGTCATTCGCATAAAATCCAATTTGATTCGTATCGGGAGCAAACACGTAGGTAGCTGATACGAATTAATAATATGAAATTATCGCATTTGGACAGCTCGTCGTTATGTCACACTGTTATTTATTGGGATTAGTTGGGGCTATGTGGCGTTTGTGTTGTATTTTTATTGTGTCGATAGTATTTCATTATGGTAATAAAATGAAATCATTTTCCCATTTCCATGCACGTAAAATTCCCACCTAAATACTTACTTTTATTTTTAAAAGGGTCGCTTCTATAAAACCCTTTGACGTACAGGAGACGTTTCCGTTTTATATCTCTCAAGATTTTACGGAAACGTATTTGCATAAACTCATCCTTTTCTTATCTCATGTTGTGGAAGTACACGTACCGTACAGAAAACTCGTATTTTCTGGCTCTTTTGCCGGTCGCACGAGAACAAATTCAAGTGACACAAACATGCAACTAGAAACACCGAACTCGTTCACTTTACGTTGTTTATCTTTTATTTCAATACCAGAGGATTCATTATGCATAAAATTGGCATTTAATACGTAAAGGAAATTGCTTCGCGGAAGTATTAAAGACGTTTAACTTTGTGCCGAGCGTCCTCGTCGCCCTTTGTTTGGCAGCTTTTCGCAGCTGAATTAGGACGAGGAGGCGAATATTTCAGAGTAATTTATAACGTGATTTTATGTAATTAGGGCAGATGGCGTGTAGCTAGGACCCATAATATTTTATTTTATCGGCTTAAAATAACATCGCCGAGATGAGCGGCAGGGGCGGCAAGTTTCGCCGACTCCGTGGGATTTATAGCTAAACTTGTGTTCTGGCTAATTAATGGAAGCTGCTGAGCTAACGCGCCGCCAACCCGCTGATATAAAGGCATATTGTTTTATAAACGTTTATTTACTATTCAGGCGTTATCGAGTTTAGCGTCAACATTTTCGCCTTCCTGATCTGTATGCAAATCTAACCACATTGTTGCTAATTAGGGCTAATTACGTTGTTTATTGTAAATAAATACATCATTTTAGAGGATAAAAAGAGCAGGATTTGTGCTCAATAGGTACATAGGTCGGTATTTCTTCTAAGCACCGTTAAAGTTTCCTCTACGTTGATTCAGGCGAGGCTTTCATTAAAACAAAGAGGCCACAAGACTCAGCCGCGACTCACAGGACCAACGGATAAAATATTTCCACAAATTCCTGCCTTTATTTATTTTACGCTATTGAGATAAACCTTAATGGCGTTTTGATGTGGCTCGTACTTGGAACGCAGCTTTAAGTTTGGCAGTCTTTGATTGATTTTCTTGTGAAATTTGTTTTTGGGATTTTAATTGCCCAGTCATTTGTTCAGGTGCGGGAAAATAACATTAATTTATTATTAGATTTTTCATAAATATTTATAACCTTTTACAGAAAAACATTTTAACTTTTACAAACCAATACCCATAACACTTAGTATCGCTGTTGTCTGAATAGGAAAATACACTACCAGGCCACGAAATAGGAATCATCATAAAATAAATAAAAACTACAAGGGAAGTCCATTTACCTTTGTTTAGATAGCCGCGATACGGTTACACAATACGAGTAGAGCACACTATACACAGCTTTCACAGTTTACATGGCTTAGATAATAATAGGCACTTCAGTCCTGTTATCTCGGAAACAGTAGACACTTAAATGATGATTGCGTTTTATGATGTTATGACACAGCCGGGTGTAAATCTGATAACTTTGAACTCGCGTCTTAACCGGTCTGGTTTGTTAATCTTATACCGATATGCTTCTGGGTAATTGAAAACTTCTTTTTTTTTACAGTGAGACAAATTAGAATCGTGTTTTCTATAACCACTCCGTGTTCTGGCCACCAGTCCACACACAAGTCCACAAATTATTATCCGATTTGGTATAATAATAAAATTGGAAACTTGGCCCATCATTCGTGACTTATATTTTTACAGTTCATTTCGAGATTGAAAACAATGATATAGGCAGTTTCTTGTAGAACATTATATAGGGATAGCACTTAACTGACCTTTATTTTGTTTCCTAAAGTTTTTGTAAATATTCACCCATATACAAATACTAGCTACTTTCCGCGTCTTCATTCCCGTGGTCTATTCTATACATACCTACGCATTATTATTTTGTTTTTGTTAAAAGTAGATTATGGCGCACACTTACAGTCACAGTGTAGCTATCAAATAATGAATCATACAGACAAACACACATTTGCACCTTTTAAATGTTTGTTTAGATAACAAAGATTAAAATCTAAGGTGGTTTCCAGTCTGGTGTGGCGCGACCGCGTACCGCGACCGCTGTCGCAATGTTCGTTGCTCGCGTCGCAGCAACAGGCGGCGCGCGACCACCGATCAGACGCGCGTCTGCGCATCGACGCCAAGGTGCTGGTGATCGTCGAGTCGGCGTACTCGCGGCTAGGACGCGACATCGCTGAGCTGCTTGTCGCCAACCGTATACGGTAAGTGGACTTACACATACATCTTTTTTTCTTTTCCCGACTTTTTTGATTACGAAGCTAGGTGAAGCATACTTGACGAAGCACGGAAAGACCGTTGCCTGTCAAAGTTGCATGATTGTTTGAACAATTACCGTGGCCCTGGAACACAGAGCAATTGAAGGAATACTGACGGGTTTCAGTCAGTCTCTCTGTACAACTCCATCCAGAACGGGAAGAGTCATTTTATGACTTCCCATTAATTAAAAAAGTGCCAAGTGCATATTACACGAACAGTTTAGTACATTTTAGCTGAGTAAGCCGCGTTTTTCAGCCTAGGTTCATCAGCACTATTTCTTTATCAAACATTATTCTTGAAACTGTACCTACTAGTAGGTAATCCAAATGCCCACAACCCAGTTATCCTAGGCAGCTACCAAACGAACAAATTCAGCATTTAAACGCTCGAATCTCAACATTAAACTTTTTGACCGCTACATAACGTGTAGCTTTCGCTTCGGAATGGAACTAGTTTCACGAAATATTTCACAGTTTATTTAACTTTCAGAATTTTTCAGCATTTCGAGTATTTTCAGCGTTCATGGTCTTAGGTGGACTAGGAATTAAGCTCTTAACAGCGTACATTTTTGAAGGAACTCCTGTGGCTTTCGTTATTGTTGAAAAATGCTGTTGAAGTTAGGTTCGGAATAGCTAAACTAGATCAAAAAGAAGCTTCAAACTGTCCCAAATTATACAAACCTACTCGTGACATTAAGTAGTCAAATTAACCCATCATATTACCATATACAAATTCACATGACTTTTTAAGAACCAATTTCTTAAAGTTATCATGTAAATATTTACTGAGTCGGCTCGTTTGATAGCTGTTATGGGGCTTTGCCTCCCTTTGTTTGTTTTTCCTTGTAGAGAGCGTGGGGCCACAGAATAAATAGGAACAGAAGGTCGGCTCTAAATAACGTGGGAAAACGGACAAACACATTGGTACACGTCTATTTAAGTCGTGGCACTCGTTTGTAATTGATTGTTACATATGGAGAGACAGTTACATACTAAGCGAACGAGCGAACGCGCTTTCGTTCGCCTGCGTCCGCTTTGTCATTAAGCGAGTCTGCGATGCCGAATCGTTAGCACTTGTGTCTCCCTTGATCTGTACCCGGTATTAGTGTACGTGCTTTTTATAAAATTATATGCAGCCAGCCTTCTGCACCCATCTATTCCGTGGCGAGGCGATCGGTTGTGCCCGCTGACAGCTAATATGCGCGCAGGTGATGTACTGCATCGGGCAGCGTATTGGGGAAACAACCTTTGTTTTGTGCAAGCTGAGAACTAGCACTAACAGCGGTTTTCAGCTGGAAAATTTGATATTTTCCCCTATTTTATAGTCGGTTTCAACGGACCAAAATGATTGTTATGTTTCCCGTTTTTCACATGTAGGAATAACAAATACCTACGTACCTACATACATAAAAGCTATCGATAAAAATGACTGTTGGTCTAGTGCTTGCAAACACTAAGGCTGATTATGAGATCCTGGGTTCGATTGCCGGGTAGGGTTAAATGCTAATGGGTTATTTCCTCTAGAATTTAGTAGCAGTAATTTGTAGTATTATTGGGTAAAGAATAGGTACACCTCTGCTTATGCCTAACCTATCAGGGAATACAGGCGTGAAGTTACTATCAAAAGATCTCCTCAAATTTTCTGAAACAATGCATTGATACCCACTGCTGTCAATGAAAACATTCACTAGGTATGTGTCCAGATGTGAATTTTCCAGCGGAAGCTGTAACGCTATTTTCGTCACGTATAGCTAGACCCGAAGACTGATATAGTATCATCGAGCGCTTATTATTATAAACGTTTTAAAAATAACTTTAGTATAAAATATTGTATCTACGCTAACAGGAAAATTACTAGAGAAAACTGCATTCAGCATCGTGTATCGAACAAGGAATTTATGATTCGAAGATCAACTACTATCATTCCAAGAGCACCTACTACAACAACATAAGAAGATCAACAACATTCGAAGATCAACTACTACAACAACATTCGAAGATCAACTACTACAACAGCTACTTGTTACGCTACAGGTTACCAATGTCAGGCTGAACGTATTATATCCCATTGTTGGTCATAGGCCTCCCCAATGACTTCCAACTGGTTTGTTATAGTACACTAGCCCTGAACTATACCGAAACAGCAGGATCAACTAACTGACCGACATTCCCGGGGTGAAAACCTTAGTATCAAAACAGTACGACGACATATTTGTACTAAGCAAGTATATACTATGCTACAATCTTACAAGATAGCTCAAATCTGAACTTTGACATCGGGAATTTCCTATGAAGTAAGCCTACGTTTATAATAATAACACTGTACATGATTTTCCTCGAAGTTATTATTTATTCTTATCACGATTCTTAATAATCATGTAGTCATTGTATTAATGAATGGCAGCTACAAGTATGTAAATAATAATAAGTTATCGCGGCGATATGAAATTAACTTATTAACCCCTCGATGTAGACGTAAATACTGTAACGGTCGGATTTATCAGTTACTGTGAAATATACAATCAGTTTTTTCTTTAAGAATATTTTTTAATTAATACATCGAATTGATTAAAACATCACTGAAGTACTAAGACTGAATAGTGTTTTTTGCTTCTTATACAATTTATCCATCTTTTACAATAAATAAAGACCACCCAGAAGTCTCATACCAAAAGTCGAACGATTATAGGATTTTTCAATAAAAAGTATTTTTCTGAGTCTAATCAAAAAGTAATTTGACTATTGTAAGAAACTAGAGATACCGTCGGCGTTGTCATTTTAGGAATACTCCATACCATAACGAGAACCTGCTCGATCGGTCGATAGCTCCACAGGAACTGCTGAATATTTTACTTAAGCTGAAGTACCCTATACATTTTCCAGTGTCCATTCATCATTGACTAAATTAATTCATAAATCGTGCAGTATTAAACTGTCTCCGGTTATTTTCCGGCCTGTATCTCGTGTCTCACGGTCGGCCGCCTTGTGTTATATGAGATTTTTTGCTCCCGTCGGTTAAAAATCGGTTTCCTCTCGAGCGCTAGGCTCCACTGAACTCCACGCTTGCTTATGAAATGTTTGACGGGTCAGGAATTAGTTTTCCTTCCTTGATATTTTTTATCGAAAGCTTTTCCTTAGGCCTCGGGTTTTTCTATCGCATCTGTTCGCTTATGGACTATTTTTTAAGAATGATAAATTAAATGTTCTATTTTTGACAACAGTTCTGTGCTTAATCGTTTCCTAGAAGAACTCTTTGTTGTGTTTTAAGGGCAAACTTTTTTTGAGAATCATAGATATACTGCGTACGCTTTTTCGTAGAAATGTTTTATCTGATCGGTCAGCCTAAATACTTGTAAGCTATGTTGTGTATTCATACGCGGATCGGACATATCGGAACAGCCCCTAGGCGTTATTTAATGGAAACAAAACGTAATCACCGAAAGTAAAGTTATCAATCAAGGTAACATTAGTATAATAACAAAACGTGTCAGGTTTTGTGTTGATTGCTCTATATGTGCCTTTTAATGTGTTTAGTTGTCCTTCTAGGCAATTATTGCTGATACTAACTCCTTAGCAACACACAAATATCATGTAAAAGCGTGTCTCATCAGTATGTATATATACACATATAAAACTCTTCCGTTACTGAGTGACTGACTGACAGACAATGTACAGCCGAAACTACTGACCGTAATAAAACTGAAATTTGGCATGTATGTACTACATAGGTTCCGTGGGGAGTTCAGGGACGCACTTAAAGAGGATTCCCGTAATTCCTACGGGAACGGGAAAAGACGAAATATGCGCGTATGTAGTCGCGGTCAAAAAATATAAAATGCACGATAATTTTTCCCGAACAAAACTATTTAAGTACGTTGTTGGAAAGCTCTATTCATAAATTCATAATATTCTAACTGTGCAGCTTCTCCTAACTACATAAGTATTTTGGCCTTAAAGTTATGAGTACCTAACTACAAGATGCGATAAGTCCTCTGGGGCAGATTTGTCTGGACCTCCAGTAGCCTAGTTACACGACTACGAAGATACGACTTTGTTTGTTCGTCATTAGGTACAATAAAAACTCTTATCGTTTTCATTGAGACTGAAAAGATAAGTAATACGGTATTTGGTTGTATTTTTAAGCAATGCGGTCGACTTGATGACGCTCCAATATTTTGTTTTACCAATAACTAAGTAACGTTTTTTAACCTCGCTCTATTGAGTTTTTTTTTTTGCTAATCAACTTTCAGTCTCATAAAGGGTGTGGAACCAGACAACTGTTTAATGAAGGATCACCTTTTATACACACATATAAAACAAAAGGCTCTATTTGGTTCTGGGAGCCTGTCATAAAACTGTACCCAAAATAAAAACAAAGTGAGTAACACAGAAAAACTATGACGTATCTATCCTACTAACTGGAACATACAAGTTCACAATATTACACACAACGCTTATATATGTCTATACAGTTATGTACACACAACATCAAGCACGCGGCTATGTCCAAATCCGGTTAAACTCTACTGCTGTCATAGAATGATTTAGCATCAAAATACACAGTGTGGATTTAATTCTGAATGCAAACAAAAGTTACATTGTTGAAATTCCTCTTTATTATGAATTCCATTGACCTAAATATTGTTGCTTAAACAAAATTACCTCGACCTGGTAATGCAGTGCGGTATAATTAGCTGATAATTCGGAAACAAACAACATTGGTGGGTAAAGCGAGGTAGTAATGTAAAGTTAATTAAATATAAAGCAAGGTGTAAGGTGACAGCTGAGTCGCGAATCGTGCTTGCGAGGCGCGAGGCGGGCGCGAGCTTTCGAAAGCGACGTCTACGGCGAGTCGTTGCGGCGACAGTTAGTTAGTTAGTAGTGCCATTAGAGGCAAGCCCGCGGCATCCCGCCCCTATCTCGCCGCCTCGTTCCCCATTAATGCTCGTTTGTGTCAAAACGACTTAATATAAAGTAATTAAGTCGTTTTGACACTGTTTCCTTTAATCCTGCCCGAAACCTTCCTCGTAAATACAAGTAAACTGCCTTGCGTATACAAACGTATAAAGGTACGACGACTCCTTCCATCGAGCCTCGCTTTAAACTTAGAGACAACGGCTACAGTAAATTGAGTGTGAAAGAAAGATTAGCTGTTTTATTCGTGCCTTTACAACAACCGGAGTAGTTCTGCTTTCATAAAATGTTGTGGCGATTTAACATTGCTCACTTCTGTCCCGGGTACTTCAGGACAATGTATTTTCAGTAACGTTATTTGATTACCCTCACATGTGTTCTAGTTAGTTTTCTAGTTTGATTGCTAACGTTCACTTGACCCTCATGTGATGTAAGCTTTGGCGCCGGTTATTACTCCGGTCCCTCGTAAACTTCGGTTTATAGTGCACAAGAGGGTAAACCGCTTTTTTAATAGAGCGTTAATGGTTACTATACTCTGGTGTCAGGGGTCAACCCTCCGACAGGCACTTCAACAACTTTCAATGCAGTTTAACTTATACAACGGTCCCTTTAGAATTACGACCTCCTCATTCTCTTTCTTTTGTCTTCAAATAACATTATCTTTTATTAGGAAAAATAAAATTGCTGACAATAAAACTTTGTGGAAGTGAGTGAATTTTATATTGACCAATTTAAAGTCGCGTAATAAAAGTTTCTTCTAACGACTTTATGTTGCAAGCCCCAGTTCCTTTTGGCTAGGTAATGTATGCCCTTAATTGAGTTCGTGTCTCAGAAGGCTTTTCTTTTTCAAGTACCATTGGCCATGAAACGACCAACAGTTCGTATAGGAAGTCGCAAGTTACCATTAGTACTGAACATTAAGTAGTGAAGTCTTGGAACGCTGGCGACTTGTCCTGAATTGAGACGGAACTGGGGTGGCTGCTAATTGCTATATTATTTTCATTAATTCAAGTTATCGGGTTCACAGTATCGCTCTATATCATTAAAGATTCCTGCACTAATGATCCACTGAGCTGAACAAAGACCTACATTACAACTCACACAGCACGCATCGCACACGTAACTCAAATGTAATTAACTATGCCAGGTAGTATGGCTGTCACACCCTTGAAAGTTTGTAAATACGCTGGGGTTAATTGCGTAAAGCTAAGCTTTCAGCTTACATTGTAAGTATACGGTAACCGGGCGACGGGCGACGTAATTGAGAATAATATAAAGATTCGCTTAATTTTTTCCGTTTTCTGGCTAACCGTAGCGCAGTTATACCGGCCTCTTTACGATAACTGTCGTTATCCTAAGGGGCGGCAGGTCGCCGAGGTCGCACGCCGTGACATTGCTCCCCTTTATTGAACTCACTCGCGCTCCCTTATCACGAATTAGCCCTCCTCGCATTCGGTTCACGGACAAAGTAGGCCGTTTCGCGCGCTCTAATTTAAACTGAGCGCCCTCTCGTTTTAATGTCAGGACACTAATTAAGGTAATTAGAAACATGTTAGCGCAAGCTAAATAGTGACGCAGTGCTCACGTCCGGGTGGGTCGTTTGGCCGTCGACGTAGCTTTATGACAGACGAACTTTACATACCTAAGCGTCCACATTTTAAAATGCACATGAAAATGGGAAACTTTTGTATCGGACCGTTTGCTCGGCGAATGTAAGAGTAGCTGCGCAAAGTTGCCAACGAGTGCACCGTACATTAGACGGAAAGACGGACCGGCTCGAGTGGGTAAATGCTATTTGCAAGTTGCCATTCGCTCTAGACTCGGTCTGGAGTGCTCTCAAGCTGCCAAATTGAAACGAGCCTTAACTGGAGCAAAATGAACGGCCTGGTCCCGATACCTGTATGTTACTCGCTACTCTTTCCGCCAGTCGCTCGGTGCATTTTTTAATGTTTCCTGACCTGTATTGAACTCAAAGACTTGTCAGATTTCCCAATATCGGTAAAATGGGTATTTTTGATTGAAAATTGGAAAGTATCCTAAAAGCGAATGTTTGGACAGTTCAATTTTCAATATTGCCAATCAACTTCGGCGGCTTGTTCAATGTTTGACAAGGGGACGCCACTGCTGTCTGCTATTTAAACTGTACAATATTATAACACGGGGTGAAACTGCCTTTGATTTAATTGGTAGATACAACTTTGAAATAATAGCTTGAATTTCAATTATTTCCGCTACCGTTTCAACCTAATGTTTGTATAAATAGTAGCATCGGGTACTTCATCAAAATACCTTACTGCTGCCCAAATAAAATACGTATAGTGTAAGGCTGTGTTGTTTATAACTAAGAGTATATTAACCAATCCGCAGTAGGAAATGGTGGCTACACGTATCCATAAAGTTGGTTGCATTACGAGCCAGATCGGCAGTCGGTAGATATACAACTTTTAATTAAAGTACATAACTAGAAATCTAATTAAAAAAAAATTAATAAATATCCGTAACGTAACCTTTTCATATTTTTATGTGTATAGAAACTGTTGTGAAAAAATCCTTAATAAATCTCTATTTTTTTTTGCCCAATCGTCTTTTCTTAGTTCTGAACAAACTAATTTTAGGTGTTGCATTATTTCAATCACGAGCGTACTCACAGTACACTCTCGAGCAATGAACTGGAATCACTTCATCGCGCGTTAGTCAATACATTTTTTTACAATTTATATGCAATTATCTATGGACTGTGGTATATCATTTGACAGCAAAATTTCTAGCTACTTTAACATAAATTCATAACCAAAGATTATCACATTAAGTCATAGCACGTTAAAATAAAAGATATCAAATAAAAAGAGAATATGTTGTTTAGAAGTCCTGAAACCGTATAGAAAGTGAGCGTTTTGGTCATCAGTCCAATTTTTCACGAGAAAAATGGAAACGACACTTTTAAAAGCCGCTGAAGTTGTCATCTTAATCCAGCAAGGGTTGTCTCAGCATACTATCGCTCGACAGCTTCATCTGAGTCAGTCTTGTGTCTCGAATGTATACAAGAGGTTCAGGGAGACTGGAAGCTTAGCCTGGAGACCATGATCTGGACGATAGCGATGCACTTCGGTGAGAGATTACCGATTTATTGTCACCTTTTCTCTCTGAAATCGGCACCTGACCGGCGTGGACGTCCAGCAGCTCAGAGAAGTTCGAGGGAGGGCTGAAAGCGAGTGGATAGTTAAGCGAAGACTTAAAGAAGCGAATTTGAGCCCAGAATGGCCAGTTACGGGGTCTAAATTCTCTCTAGCCCACTTCAGTTCTCTCACAAGCCCGACTTCAGTTTGCTTGCGATCACTTAGATTGGAATATGCAGCAGTAGAGCCGAGTCCTTTTCTAAGACGAAACCGAGAGAGTAGCGACCGTCGACGGAGAATCATCTATAGGAGACCGGGGGAGCGATTCGCACAATGCTATTTTGCGGAAACAGTGGCGGGGGTGGGTCCTGTATAATTTGAGCAGGGATTTCTATTGAAGCAAAAAAGGATCTGATAATCGTAACTGGTGGAGGTTGGAAAGGTATCTGCTAGACCTACGCTGGGTTTCTTGGCGAAAAAATCCTGCTAATGTACGATAATGCCCGCTGCCACACTCCTGCAGTGACTACACAATACCAGGAAGAAGTCGCGATTTACAGTTCTAATACATTAAGAGATTCCTACACTAAACTAGCCAACCTTTAGTACTGACTCGAATCTGATTTAAATTATGTGGGATGAGCTGAAAAGGCTGGTACGAGGAAGATCGAGTCTGCGGATGGCTAGCTATGGGTGGCTCGCTGTCGTATAACAATCAGGCCCGGGCGAGACAAAACGGCGCGTCGTGTTCCACGCGCGCATCAAAGAGATGTCAGCAAAGAAGTTGGGGCCCCATAGGATCAGTACCTGCTAGGGTTGCGGAGTTTGTTCGAATGAGCACCGCATCGCTGGAACGCAAAGGGCACTAGGAGGAACACGGCTGGGTTTTAGTCAGTAAGAGCCGGACACTCCCTTCCGCTCCGCCCAGAGCGGAAGAAGTCATTTGATGATTTCCCATCCAGAAAATAGGTACGAGGAAGATGTCCAGTTCCGACAAAATTACTTTCTCATTTATTGTATTAATAAGGATTGTTATCCCACTATTCTTTGCTATCATAACAATTACATTTTATTAAACGCTATTACAACTCTTTATCTTACTGCGGAGCATCGGTAATTGTATTAAAGAAAATTTATATAAATTACTCACTGAAAGGAATGCTGATAGCTAAATAATGGCTTAATAATTACAGTGGAGCTGTGGAATGTTTTTCACATTAAAGTAAATAACATGAACGTTGCATTCCACGAATATAAAATACTGTTTCTATGAATTTTAGTTTAGCCCAAAAACATTTTTTTTAAAGAATGGGAGTCATCAAATGACTTCTGCTTTGGGAGGAGCGGAAAGGAGTGACAGACTCTTATTAAATAAAACCCTTCCGTGTTCCTTCTATTGCCCTTTGCATTCCAGGGCCACGGTGACTCTTTGAACAAATTCCGCAACCCTAGCAGACAAACTTATACATAGAAACAGTAATTTATCTAAATAATTGTTATGAAATTAGCATATTTTAGTTACGTAGCTGATTCTGTTATCAATAGGGCATAGAGTGGTCTAATTTATTTTTTACGATAAAAATTAATTACGATATACAGTTATTTTTTTTTATAATTGCCAACAAGTTCGCCGCATTGTACTGATATCTTGAAACCAATACAAAGTAAAGACCATCCTTGATCCACAAAAATATGTTGTTGTTCTGTTTGCAGTTATAAATAACTAGCAGTGCCCCGCGGTTTCACCCGAGTAGTTCCCGTTCCCGTGGGAATACGGGGATAAAATATATTTTGTTACTCAGGGTGAATGCAGCTTTCTAATGGTGAAAGAATTTTTGAAATCGGTCCAGTAATTTTTGAGTTTATTCGCTACATACAAAAATAAAAATCTTTCCTCTTTATAATATTAGTATAGATATATGTACTGAAAGGTAAAGTCAGCATAAGAGGAAGCTGATTAGTGAAAATTATACATTCAGCGCTTTTAAATCAGCAAAGAAAACGACTTGATGATTGTGTAGATCGTCTGAATCATTTTTTGTCTTTTTATAGTCACTCGTTGAGATAGTGACTGCCGCTCTCAAACTAAAACATCTACAACTTGGTTTTTTATTCATTGAAGATCTTTCAGGAGCTGAAAGGTACTCATGAATATATGAATACCTAATAATATTGGACCAAACCTGATAACAGGTGTTTCCTACATTTTGTTGAGTTATGTACCTAATAATCAAAATAGGTTGGAAAACAGTACATTTCGAACGTTAAAAATTTACATGAAGACAGTCCCTAAAAAGACCCGCCCGTGAGTCACCTCTTACTATTGTTTTAGTTGGGAAGAAGAAGTAGCGCAACAAACTTCCCAGTAAAATATATAGCTGTTTTATTCGATCCCGTGGTAAAACTGAATTATGTAATACTAGCAGCGCCCTGCGGTTTTACTCGCGTAGTTCCCGTTCCCGTGGGAATATGGGGATAAAATATAGCGTCATGTTACTCAGGGTGAAAATAGATTCCAATGGTGAAAGAATTTTTGAAATCGGTCCAGTAGTTTTTGAGTTTATTCGTTACATACAAAAATACAAATCTTTCCTCTTTATAATGTCAATATAGATATACATAAATTATGAAAGCCTACAGTTATTCTAAAAGTGTGTAACTGATTCATAATCGAGCAAAAATTAGGTACCTACTTGTATGATCATCCGTCATTAACTGTGTTTTTCATTGTTCAGGTACAAGGTGGAAGTCGCGGGCAAGAGTCTGCCCGTACTCACCACTTTGGACAAGGGGCGTTACGGCGTGATCGTGTTCGAATCGCTATCGAAATACGCGAACATGGACAAGTGGAATCGAGAACTCCTCGATAAGTACTGCAGGGAGTATTCTGTCGGTGTTGTTGCGTTCGCTACTCCCGGGGAGGAGACTCTTGTCGGCGCGCAGCTGAAAGGGTTTCCTCTGTTCATGCATACCAATTTGAGGCTAAAGGTGAGTCCTGCCAGATTATTACCTTATTACCTTCGATCAACAATACCAACTGTTGTTCGAAACTTATTACACAGTGGTGTTGTAGTTGACAGTTCATGTTTATCGCGTTTACAAAGGATTTATTTAGCAAACTGATTAGTCTATTTTAACATCAGCGTTGTTATTTCAAGAATGACTAGATGTATCTATTATAAGTACAATAAGTGTACATTAGATTGTATAAAATAAAAATAAATATCTAAATGTTGTCGACTAAAAATATCACGCATAAAAAAACCCCGTAAGGCAAAAGTTGGACATTTTCTTGTGACATACTTTACGCAAAAGTTTGTTCTGAAAGAAAAATCACATTGTGATTGTTCAAATATGACAGAACAATACATCGTTTGGGTATAAATACATGACTTTTGGTTATGAGGGTTAATAACATGCGAAGGGTCAAACATGTTATTTACATTGCTTAACAAAAAATATCTATAACTTTACTAAACCAATTTCGTTATAGATCTTATCTTGAGTAATTTAAAATAGATACATAGGACTGACGAATAAGATTTTCCGTCTTACTGTTATAATGAGTAGTACAAAGACTCGAAGGCATTAGGAAAACTATTTGGATTGTAGGCACTGATGGCTGAATTGAGCCTTATAGAATGAAGGCACCTATTAGTATGTATTAATTTTTTGCACTCCTCCATATAATCTTTAACCGTGCCAAATTTCATACTCCACTATCCACGTAATTTCGTATAAAGAGCTACAAAGTTTATGATTTTAAGTGCGATAAAACAAAATAGACAGCCCTTGGTTGAGAGGCGCGTTTGTAAATTGCAAAATTGATTTGTTTCCTAAATTATTATCTTACTAGCGACCCGCCCTGGCTTCGCACGGTGGCAATGTAGATACTAATGTTTTCTCTACTATAATATGCATGTATTATACCTACATATAAACCTTCCTCTTGAATCACTCTATTTATTAAAAAAATCAGCATCAAAATCCGTTGCGTAGTTTTAAAGATTTAAGCATACATGGGGATATAGGGACAGAGAAAGCGACTTTGTTTTATACTATGTAGTGATTAATGACTAGCATCGCCTCGCGGTTTCACCCGCATAGTTCCCGATCCCGTGTGAATATAGGAACATATATAGCCTATGTTCACCGGAGATAGTGTAGCTTCCCAACAATGAAATAATTTTTCAAATCGGTCAAGTGGTTTTGGAGCCTATTCAATGCAAACAAAAAAAAAAAAACAATTATAATATTAGTGTAGATGTCAGAATTTGATATCCGTAGACAGGTCCCATAACCTCACAGTACACCCTGTCATGCTACATCACACCAACAGAAGTTTAAAATATACTAAAACTCAGATCTGAGAAAAAAAAACTAGAGCATTCAATTTATTCAACCTAGACTTAGCAATGAGGCTTAGAAAGGAATCAGACAAAGACTTATTACTTAAAATGTTAACTTCTCAGCTTTCGCTCTTCTAGGCTAATGGAAATATATTTTCTGTGTGCCTCTAAAAGTTAAACCTTGTCGACTGTTTCTTTTTATTTCATCTATTACATAAACAACACGAGCGTGCAAACTGTCCATCACTTTGGTATTTAATTAGGAACACTAGTCAGGTGTTCTGTATCTTTACACATTTTTTTTACAAAACTAAGCCTTCGCTTTCCCTCCGTCTCTCTTTCAGCGGGCTGAATGTCATAAATCGTTATGGGTAGACAGTTGAAACTTTTGCAGAGTGTATTATCTGGAGGCATGATAGCGCCCCCGCCAAGTCTAGAAAAAAATCGGCACGGCAGTACCATTCTTCTCGAACCGGTTCAGACCATTTTCGACCCTCCTATAACTTCGTTGTGGATAAAACTAGAAGCCTGAATTAAAAGAAAAAGTAGAAGGACTTGTTTTTTTTACAAGTCATGTTTTTGATGGTTTACTATTGCCGTTATATCATTAACAAAAATAATTATAGCCCCATTATACATGAAACGCGATGTGGCAAGCAATGGCTGTATATTTTATACATACACACAGCTACTAGAGAACTAGTATGGATTAGCGAATTTAAATAAGTAAATTCTCGCCTAGATTCTAGGGCCAAGCCCACCGAATAAAGATTGCCCAAAGCGTCAGACAACCTGTAAAATACTGTGATGTCTAGAAAATCGGAAGTATTAATGTTACTTTAGATTTTCTAGATAGAGGTAAAATGGTAGCTACCTTTTGCAACCATTTTACCTCCGTTTAGTGTTAGTTTAGATTTTCTAAAAGTACTGATCTGATTTCGAAGAGAATCTTTCATTGATAGATAGCTTCACTGTCTTTTACATAGCCGTCAATTGTCGCGGTAATACGAACCAGGAATTGGGATATACCAAGGGCGCGAAGTCTAGTATAAGGCAGTTGGGTACACATTTTTTTTTTCACAGTATGAGGATATATTCAATAACATTGTATTTCCCAGGATGCAACGTTAAACCCCGCATCACCGGTCCTCCGATTAGCAAGGGCCGGCGAGACGGCCTGGGGGCCACTTCCAGGAGATCACTGGGCGGTGTTCCGTGCTAACAGTTCGACTTACGAGCCCGTCGCCTGGGCGCTGCGGCAAAACGAGTATGGATCTACTGGTGAGCAAGGTTTCTATCTATTTTGCAGTTCATCAACTAAAGGTACCCGACCGACAAGTTTTTGCCCTTAGGACATAGCAATAAGGTTGAAAATGGGATCCCTTCTTTTCGCATAATGTTTTTTGTCCTAATATACTTCGGCATAACGATTTTGGCACAATTTGTTTTGGCATAATAATACTTTGGCATAATTATTTTGGGCATACATTTTATGTTGGCATAATCATGTTAAAGACTAATTTGTTTTGGCATAAATTTGATTCGCATAACGTTAGTAGGCCTAAAGACTTTTAGCATAACGTTAGTAGGCCTAATGGCTATTAGCATAATATTCTGAGCAAACGAATTAGCTATAGTACCTGTAACAATCAAATAATATTGTTGGTTAAAAAATTAATATGCTGTGCAACAAAAGTTAGTCACAGAACCGAATTGCTGCAAAACCGACTTCACGTAGTCTTGTTTGTCCTACCCCTAGAGTGTTATTTAAAATCGCGTAGGCGCGTAGGGGCGAGGCGGCCCGCGGGCTGAGGAGCAGGCGGCTGCGACGATTAGCACGCGTGGGGCCGCCGGAGGGCCGCAGCGCCGGAGCCGTCACAGAAACCCTGCCTGCTGCATGCTGCTTGCTTGCATGCTTGCTTGCATGTTGCATGCTTGCTTGCATGCTGCATGCTTGCTTGCATGCTGCATGCTTGCTTGCATGCTGCATGCTTGCAATGCTTGCTTCCTACAGCGAAAAAATACTCACAAAATTGTTCAATACGTTATAATATATTAATATTTTATTTAGGATATTATGCTTAAAAAAGTTATGCTTTAGAACTTTATGCTTAAAAAAGTTATGCTTTAGAACTTTATGCTTAATAAGGTTATGCTTTAAAATATTATGCCTAATCATTATTATGGTTACAGACATAATGCTTAAAAAAATTATGCATGAGCTGTTATGCGTAATTATATTATGCGAAAAAATAATTATGCCAAACAACATTATGCTAAGTTATATTAGGTCTTAAAATTTTATGCTAATGGATAGGGAACCGTTGAAAATTAGTGGACCGTCGGTAAGGATACATCGGGTATTAACGATTAACTTTAATAAATGTGTGTAATTCTCGATTAGACCTCCATTCTAAAATTCTTGATCAGTTTAATCTAATGTCAAATGATTTGATTGGTTGTTATTTCACAACAGCTCTACTAACGTGAGAAATATTTTCTAATCGGAAGCTTGATCAGGCATTAAACCTAAAGGCTTTGTGGAATGTTGCTGGTGACCATGTGAAATGACGAATCGTTGCTGTTGTCAACGGAAGATTGAAAACGTCAGATTGTAAAATATCGCGTGAAATTGTGAACTATTTTTTCTTAATACGACAAGGTGATATTGGAAACTTTTGAATTTGGATGGACTATTGTATACAAAACGATTTTATCATAATGTACCGAAAAAACAATCTTACGGAGTCTGCAAAATTCATTTTTGATCTTAAAATGTTATATTGAAGCTGTTTGTTTGTTATACAGAAGCTGTTTAAATTCTACTGCCTACTAAATCAGTTAGTAGGCAGTACAATTTAAACAGCTTCTATAAATATTAATTTTAATCCTATACTTACATATTTTTATAATATTATTATAATATATAATCCTATACTTACAAACTTTTATAATATTATTATAATATAATATTGTATAATAAATATTTGTAGGCTTAATTTAGTAAAATTAAGCCTACAAATATTTTACTGAATATTTGCCAAACTAATTTCACTACAAAATATCCCTATTTTATTAAATTTATCAATCAATGAATCCGTTCTAGCATGTTCGTTCATTGTAAGCATCGAATACAGAAATCTTTTTACTGCCTGCCGAGGCTGACCGTTGGCAGACACATTGTCTGCCTACGGTTAGTGAATGGGCAGATAATTGACACACTTTTCAACATTTTATCACGGTATTAAGGCGTCACACGTTATCGTCAAATGAACGCGAAAACTATCTGTTCCTTTTATTACTTAATTTTTAATTATAATTTAAAAATGAGTTGTACCTATTTGTTGCTAACTGCACCACCGAAGGTACATTAAACCAAAACTGCTGCCATTTATCGAACTTCACGGCCATTACAACATTAACTCAGGAATTTACTCATAGCTCTAGCTATCATAAAGAACGAACGTATTACGCAACACATTACCCGATTCACTCGTATCGTGCTCAAATCTAATGGTAGTTTCAAATAACGCCAATTAATATTAATCACACTCCGCCATCATGTCCTAATTAATTAAAGGAATGCCATAACACTTACATAGATTCGAGCAATCTATTTTTGATGTTACGGTATTCCAGTCAAGGTATTTCTGAAAAATATTTTTGTTTGGAAATATCCGAGTACAGTTTTGATTGGTTGGATTCAAATAAAGAACGTAAATTTACGTGATTACGTATCTTTGCGTACGTCATGCAAAACGTTTGAGTTTGTGTTACATATAGGACATTGATATCTATGTACCTATTTACCTTACGTTACCTATTTACTCCTAAATAAATATATGGTTGGATATAATTTTCTTTCACTATTTTATTGCTTGTTCAATATTTTTAATAGAGATGGGGTGATACAATAAAAATCTTTTATACCTGATTTTACACCAATAAATACATCAAGGGTCTCCTTTGAAAATTTCTCGTCACCGGATCGAGACAGATAATCTTGTCAACAATAGTTTTGATCTGCGTGAAAACCAGATTCAGGCTAAACTAGAATTCAACACGAAAAAAAAGAAAATTTTCTGTTAAACCTACTCGACGCTACTTAAGTACTAACTTAAATTAACAAAAATTAAATTTAAAAAAAATTAACGAAACATGAAAAAAGAAACAAAAGCATGGGTTATACAATTTATACCAGAATAAACGCAATGAAAAGTGGTAATTTTGTACACATCATTATTATCAAGTTTTCATATGGGATCAACATTGGAATTGCTTAAAGTATAATTTCTCGGTATATTATGAGAATATCGTTTTGTATACAATAAGTCCTATCCAAATTCAATAGTTTCCAATTCACGTGATATTTTACAATCTTACGAAGTTTGCAATTTTCCGGTGACATATATAAGTGTAGAAGAAGACTTAATACATTTTAGATAGATTGTGTGATAATTAAATACGTTACAAGAATATGAAAATAATAGTAAAAAATTAGGTATTTATTCGTGATAACTACTTGCCATCAATAAACGCCTTATTTTTTACTACCGTTAGCGCCAACCCCAAATGAATAAGAACAAGGACTAGAGGTAGATGCTTGCATTAAAAGTCTTCCAGCACATTTACTCTCGAAACAACGATAAAAATTAAATTACTGTTGAGTACCGATTAAGAGGAAAATTTTAATTTTATGCTTTAAAGGCGGCCCCTCAGGAAGTAAAAGGCAACAATGAATTAATTAAATTAAATTTAAATAATCTGTTTAATTTCTACTTAAGCCTTAAAGCTGAACGCAGCTGTTGTAACAGATTTAAAAAAAATACAGTTGTGGACAATGGTAGCGGGACACCCACTAAAGATCAAAAATATTTATTTTATGCTCGTGATTCGTATGTCACGCCTATTCTATTCAATAGTCACTAGCAGGAATTAAAGAAGACAACGTGCCACCACGCTTAGATATTTATATATCTTCTTAGACATACATATGTACGTGTGTGTCTCATGTCCATGTCATGTAACACGTAGGCCTATCTGACTAATAGGATAATAAAAATCCTAATCATAATCATTTCTGAGAATTTAATTGTGCAACATTTAGACATCATTGTATAATAATGGTGATTCAATTTCCGCACATTGTTTTAGAAAATATTTCCTTTCAAAAGGCACGAATTATATAACAATATAGTGAGTAGAGCTATTATCTTCCTCACACCAATTATTTATATGCTGATGAAGGCATACTGAGGGGATTAGGGAAATATTGTCACGTAAGTCCATGGGAATGAACTATACGAGCTCACTTTGCTAGCCTCATTAATAGTAACGAATTTTCGATTATATTTAAATAGAATGCAGTCATCATGAAATAAGGCATTCTTTTATGAACAAAACACTAGTGCAATAAAATCTGAGACAAAAGTCTATCTTCAATAATTTACTTCATTCCAACCGATGACCCACGACCGTCCGTTGATCGTTTTCGCAATCTATCTACTCTTGAACGGAATTCCAATATCCAATAGTGTTTGCCCCATCCATCTCCCAAAGGCAAAACAGCACGAAATCCATGTCAATAAAGCAGTACACTAAATTATAGCAATGTTTACAGAGGAGCGCATGCCGCTCGCGACAGTGATACAAGACCACGGGCGTTTGGATGGCGTCCAACGCGTTCTGTTCGGCTCAGGCCTACAGTTCTGGCTGCACAGGATTTTGTTCCTGGACGCTCTGAGCTACCTCAGCCACGGCCAGCTTAGCTTGAGCCTCGACAGGTGGATACTCGTCGATATTGATGATATCTTCGTGGGAGAAAGAGGTATGTTATCATTTTTAATTGGTTCGTTCGAACATTATTATTTTGCATAAAAAAAATACCAATGTGTGTGTTATTATTAGAATTATTCACATTTATATAGGTACGTGTCTGTGAAAGTATAGTTAGGCGAGTGTCCTGCCCCAAGATTTATGACCGCCCATAATTTAAACTAATCCTTAGCATTCTAAGCACGAACTAAAGCACATTTCTATGCACTTCTATCGCTGCCTCACAGCTAGCAGCAATTCAATAACAAGCGCTTAACATACTCAGTAAAATTTTATCGTATACTTACTTTGGATTTTTACTGCCCATTCTCGTATTAATGTACATAGAATAGTACAATTGACTTATTTTATTACTATTCTCGTGTTATCAAAGTCTCAAACTCGAAGTTCTGAATACATATCGACTATTACCCATATTAATTTCCAGAAAGCGGTATAAGAGGTGGAAATATGGTCGGAATGTTAAGCACTTCCTAACGTAAAACACGAATAAATTAATAATTATAGAGCTCAATCAATCCAACATTGTATAGCGTTTAGTTGCCTTTGTCCTAACTATTAGTATGCGCACAAGATCTGAATAATATTAGCACCTAGCTGCATTGAATAATAATAGGTGCCCTTTATACGTCTGTTTTAGAATGGCAACTAATATTCGTATGCACCAATACGGCTCTCGCGCCTAATCAAATTGCTAGACTACGCTAAATAGATACCCTACAACGACTGGCAATTAATGTTTAACAAGTTTATTGAACTCGCTTTGTAACCTTGGAATAACTTGGTTAGTGGTATTGTATTGTAATTCTAATCTCACTACTACACATGCATAAAGTGACGTAGTAAAAACACATAATTTTGCAACGAAAACAATTTGGGTCGAATGGTGTATCGCATTACTTGTTGCATTTTGGACTGCTCAATTCTGATGCTGTCTCTGTCTATTTAAAGAGGTATTTTTGAGATCAATACACTTCTAAGAGCGTTTTAAAGCCAGGCGTTTTAGTTTTGTGTCTTACTTCCGACTGTGCCCGTTCTGGGAAAAAGCCTCCCCCGACCATTGTTCGGTGCCACTTATAGCCAATTCTACGTATGAGCTTCTATTGAGTGTTTATTTTTTCATAGGAACTCGTCTTCACGAAGAAGACGTAGCAGCCATGTTAGCGTCCCAGGCGGCGCTACAACGACTAGTGCCCGGCTTCAGATTCAACCTGGGCTACAGCGCTAAGTACTACCATCACGGGACATCGCTTGAGAACATGGGCGATGATGCCTTGCTGAGGAACAGGGAACATTTTAACTGGTGAGTTCTTTTACAAATCAAATGTATTTAAAGACTAGCTGGCTCGCACAACTTCGTCTGCGTCAAATTTTTCATGAATGCTCCGCTCCTATTGGTCTTAGCGTGATGATATGGGCTATCTAACTCTGAAAAAATGTTTCTAATCGGACCAAGAGTTCCTGAGATTAGCGCGTTCAAGCAAACAAACGAACTCTTCAGCTTTATAACACATCTTATACTAGGTATACATATATACCTAGTATAAGATGTGCCTCTGCACAAATTAATCCCGTGTTTTATCTGTGTGACGTTTTGCCACTAACTACGCTTATCGGAATAAGGACGTCCTATGTTCACGTTCGTTTCTGGAAAAATTGTTCAAGGGTACTTGCAATCTGCTAGTTTGACTTCGAGCTCCTACGTCTAGTGCTTACGTTTGATTGACCAAAGCCGGCGTAGGAGTGAAGTGCGGTGATAGATGAAGCGCAAAATAGCTAACACGAGTGCCACTCTCATAGAGAAACAACTGGGAACACGTTCCTGCAAGGATTCTGACGAGCTTTAGTTACATACTACGTACCACATTGTGGAAGCACTTAACATAAACATCAACAGTTCAATAGTGTTCTTTTTTCGGATAGGAAATCTTCAAATGACTTCTTCGGGCGTGTCAGACTGTTGTACTGACTAAAACCCGCCCGTGTTTCTTCAGATTTGTTTTTCGTTCCTGTTCCAGGGCCGCGGTTACTTTTTCTAACAATTCTGTTACCCTGCCAAGCACAGGCCCTATCGTGCCCCGATTATGCTAACTTATCTTATTTTTCTGGACTAAAGTTTTTACTTAACCTTTAGGGGAATACTGGGGCGACATTGTTGTTACAAGCTTTTAATAAATTTACCTTATTAGTTAGTATTCATGGGTCAAATCCTGCAAATGAAATTTATAACAGTAATTCCCCGACCAATTCAGCTGTTTTTTCATACAATTTTTATTTGAATGAAAATTATGCACTGTTAGCTAAGTGAATTATTTTTCATACAACCCCGTGATATGAATATCGAATGAAATGGTTTACTGAGGGGAATTCTAAAAAAGAATTGAAAATATAAAAGTTTGTTTGTCTCAAGTTTTTTTTTTTTATACGAATTTATGTTCTTTGTAAGGTCCTCGATATTAAGAAGTTCCCGGCACAAATATATTTGGCAAAATACGGAACACTAATGTTATCCAAGTATATTTTAATACGTAGCAAAAACTTTTCCCTCTTTTTAATGACGCGGACGGAGAAGTATGAAATTTGGCACAGTTATAATTTATATGGAGAAGAAGCAGAAAGCGATTTTTTTTTTTTGTTATAAAGCTTAATAAAACCATTAAATTAATAAAAAAAAACTATGATTGAATTTCGACCGCTAGTTTGTGTAAATACCCATTTGTATCAAATAAAGTTTTCGAGTCTAAATTTTGAATGCTCCCCTCATTAAAATGCATTCTATTAGAAACAGACATAGTTATCGTACGTTCGTGGGTACGTTATTAGCAGGCAAGGTAACAGCTACACAGGACTTAGTTTGAACCCGACAAGTCTTCGTGAACTTAATATGCATATGAGCGCCAAGTTTCAGTTCTCTCGCGTGTTCTGTCAGTTCATTTATCAAGCAAGTACCTATGTACTACAGTATATTGAGCTTTACTGAAAGATGCATCCAATATGACTGTAGGAACTTTGTTAGGGGCTCATTTTTCTTCGAAGAATTTGTTTTTTTTTTTCTATATAATCGTTTTAAATATAATTATTGAAGGTACCTGTAGAGTTTTCTATACCAAAGCAACATGTTTTCCTCTCCAGAAATTCTGTTTTTAATATTAGCATACATGTGGCACGCAGTAAGTTATGAATTGTATGATTCATAGAAATTCGAGCTAAACCGAGGTCAAGCTGTACTTATGTATGTTCATAATTCGAGATAATTCAATACATCGCTCCCAACTCAATTATAGACTTTAACTTCGTGTATTTTAAGTTGATTTTTAAGTGACCTTTTTCAGTTTTATATTAAAAAGCTCTAAAAAGTATAGTTGTAATTGAATATAAACTTTTCCATCTATGAAATAGAGTTTATCATTCCAAAAATAAATAATAATCTCGAATTCTAAATTCAAATACATTAGTAAACTATAGGCTTGACATCAATCATACGAACATTAAGTTTAATTAACGCGATGTCACTTAATGTGCCAGCATTATCACTGTCTCAACAAACAGATAGCGGAACAATGTTGTCCATTAGTCTGCTCATGTAACCTTATTAGAACGATACAACTGCTTTGTTATCATCTCATCGCAAAACCCGCCTTATTGTGCTAAGTGGTCTCAATTGCACGCATTATTGCATTATGTCAGATTACCTTGGGCTGACCCCACTGGCCGGTAGAGCAAATTAACGCAGCCAACCGTGTCGGTGTCCGAATTAATCTCTGTCCTTGTGTTACTGCGAAGGAAGTGGTAGTTCTTCGTTTGTCAGGTTAGTTTGTCCTGTCGGCAAGTTACGTGGAAATGGTTTCAATTGCTCGCATTCCTGCAATATGTCAGTTTACCTTGAGGTTACTCCATTGGCCGGCAAAGAAAATTGACGCAGCCAACCGAATTAATCTCTAACTAATCTGTGTCCTTGTGGTACTGCGAAGGAAGTGGTAGTTCTTCGTTTATCAGATCAGTGAATGCTGTTGACAATTTTGCGTGGAAATGCCGAGTCAGTTGCAATTGTATGCTGTCCCTTGCGAGCATAAAACAATCATTTCATGAGAAAATTAAGAGTAAATAAATACCTATTTGCACCTACTTGTGATTTGTGTACCTTTTTTTCTGGATGGGAAATTAACAAATGGTTTGTCCCGCTCTGGGCGGAGCGGAAGGGAGTGTCAGACTGTTACTGACTGAAACCCACCCGTGACCTTCGCGTTCCAGGGCCGCGGTGACTCTTTCGAACTAATTCCGCAACCCTAGCAGGCACTGACCCCGTCTTCGATGCTGACGGCTCTTTGAGGCGCGCGTGGAACACGACGCGCCGTCGACCCGGGCCTGGTTGCTATCGGATGGCGAGCCACCCATAGCTCGCCATCCGCAGGCCCGCTGATTTGTGTATTCCTGCTTTCATGCAGTATCTTGTAGGACAATAGTGTACCTATGTTTGTGTACATCAACAAATAAAATAAATGTAAAAATCGTCTCTGAACACTAACCTCGATTTGTTAAAGACTCTTTAACGGACATCCTGTGCTCTAACGCGAATCGTAAACTTTCAAATGGTTTATTATACAAATAAAAAACTAAGAGATATGTACCTTTAAGTGATTTTCCTGACCACATTTTTCTTCCTTGACCTAACTGAAAACTATATTTTCGATATGACCCACATTTCTAACAGTAACCTTTTTGTCCAAAGGTTTTGCCACATGTGGAACCACCAACAGCCTCACCTATACAACAACGTCACCCACTTAGAGTCGGAGATGATGCTGAACAAACAGTTCGCCATGGAACATGGCATCCCAACGAACTCCAGCTACTCCGTGTCCCCACACCATTCAGGAGTTTACCCGGTACACGAACAGTTGTACGAAGCTTGGAGGAAAGTGTGGGACGTGAAAGTGACCAGCACCGAGGAATACCCGCATCTAAGACCCGCTAGGTAAGTTTTGTTTGAACTACTGTGTCTATTTGTACAAACTAATGTCGCTGTTAAGGCGCGCTTAGACGATTTACACCAATACAGAAATAGCATTTATCAGTTGCTGGTGACTGAGTGACTGACAGACAACGCACAGCCGAGAAAGCTGAAATTTGGCATGAAGCTTCGCTACATCCCGCACTAATAGAGGATTTCTTAAAATTTCTACGGAAACGGGAAAAACAGGATATGCGCGTACGAAGTCGCGGGTGAAAGCTAGTTCTGGCAATTTCGAGTTAAAGATTTAATTAACGAGGCAGAAACGTAGGAACTTTTGGAGGAATTTAAGTTCTTTTGCTGTGTACGCTTCGTTGTGACGCGCCTTTATGCTATCGAGTCTGTGTTCTAAACGTTCTAGTCAGATAATGTGTCTATTAGAGGAAGAAACGCTAAGGTTTTGCGAGTGGTAATGTAGGTAGCTTTTATTACTTTTAAATTTACATTGCGGCACATTTTTCTGTTTTTATCAACAGCACAAAAATAATAAAGCTCTATAGAAGAGTAAACTGTGTTCATAATGAATTTCCAATTAAATCCAACCTCATCACCTAAAATCATTAATTTGGGACCGATAACAGCGGACTACTAACGCACGCAATAAGTGTCCTGTTCACCCAAATGTTTGTGGCTAGTGTGCGGCTTCACCCAAACTCATGTCGACCGCAAACGTTGCGTTGCGGCCACGACTATCTCGATACCCAGGCCCCTACAGTCAAATTCCAATAATTATATTAATACTGCACGCGGGTATTGTTGAGCAAAACTGACATACTTTTGTTCAAAATGTGCAAAATGAAATTCTGATTAAAATTGCTGGACAGTTATGTGTGGTGATCGGACTGTACGAGTTTATAATGTTTCCGTATTTCGTGGTGTTTGATTAAATATTATTTCCAATCCGGTGTAATTATAACGTATCTTAGACGAATGTAATGTTTAGTATACCTAGATTGTGTAACATAATATTAAGCCGCACATTAGCTTAGCTTGATATGTCGCTTCTCCGTATCAACATTCTTCATTTCTTCCTACTTAATTTACATTCTACTAATTCAGTCTTTATTATTGTGTTAATTGATAATTCTGAAATTGTAATCAGACCCATGGCATGTGCAACATAATTATCACATTAATAAAACTGCATGCAGTGATAGGGTTACAAACACTTTCACTTGATAAATAGTCTGTCTGGATCGTATTAACAAATAATACTGGCCTTTCAAAGATAAGGTTCCACCCACTCAAGTGTCGAATTTATATCCTACCTACATACATTCGTAACAAGATAGTACTGCTCTTCGAAAAGTCTAAGGTCTGTAGGTCAGGATTTCACTGCCAGAGTTACGTTTTTTTTTAAAGAGTAACCGCGGCCCTGGAACGAAAAGGGTATTAAGCGGAACACGGATGTGGTTATTTTACTCAGTAAGAGAAAGACACCCTTCCGCTCAGCACAGAGTGGAAGAAGTCATAATTCATTTTTGCAATTACCTTTGAAAGGCTCACATAACCATTAAGTAGGTACTAAAGTTTCAGGTAGAAAACATAACGGATATCATCATCAGTGATAAGTTGCCTACGCATAACTTTGTGTGCGTGACCTATTAATCGTGATTTCAAAATATTCGAAATCCTAAACCAACGCAGGTTAAAATAGTTAAACCTCTGCTTACTCCCCAAGGGAACCGTTTAGCGAAACGAAATGTACACGCTAATATGCAGCTTTACATATTCATGTGTCGTTGTTAAAATTATGTGCGTGTTTAATATTGTACTCGGGTGTACATAAATGCATTCGTACGTAAATACCTGGCCGCTTTGTTTCTCAGTACACGCTCTACAATTAGATAATAGTACTGTATACCGATGCGTTCCCATGTTCGTGTATGTATATATGCTGGAATTCGTGTTGCGATATTCGAATGTGAACCTAATTCGAGGTGGTTATAACTTGTATTTGAATGTTTCGTGATCAAATTTTCAAGTTGAATTGAATGTAGTTCCAGCACCTGCAATTGTACAGAACATAAGGTTATCAATGTGCAGGTAATGCTAGTTTTATTTGATATTAGGAATACTTAATTTGTAAGATAGTAAGTTTAACCGGTTATTTTTCTTGAAAACTTTATTGCAGCAAACGATAATTATATTTTGTGAAATCTATACTTAATATTATAAAGCTGAGTAGTTTGTTTGTTAGTTTAAAAAAAATCTTTTAGTGTTTAATAGCCCATTTGTCGAGGGAGGCTATAGGCTATTTATTATCACGCTACGGCCAACAGGAGCGGATCATCAATAAAAAATGTTTCAAAAAACGGGGTTATTTTTCTTCTCTCACTTAGGTGACGCAGATTAAGGTGTGCTTGTCAGCTAGTCCATACGAATATTATAAAGAGGAAAGATTTGATTATTTGTTTGTATTGCTCCGAAACCACTGAACCGATTTGAAAAATTCTTTCACTGTCGGGAAGCTACACTATCCCCGGGTGTCATTGGCTATATTTTATTGTGATATTCCCACGGAAACGAGAAATATGAGGGTGAAACCGCGGGACGCTGCTAGAATTTAATAAAATTAATGTTTCAAGTATCACAGCACGTGGAGTTTTCTAGTTTATATAAATATGAGTTTTGTTTTTGTTTGTTTTTTTACCGGATTTGCTAAAACATACCGTAATCAACAATGCAATACGTATCATATTTGTATTATTAAAATAAGCAACTCATAAATGGTCTTTTGAAACATATCGTTTGATACACGTGGTCATTTGTTTTTGCAAATTTATGGCTCCATACAGCCCCACTTTCGTCCTGGGCGTCTGTACCACCTCGCCTTTAGTAAATAGTTGATTCATTTAAAACTTTTGCCACGTGATCAGCTCCGAAGAAAGGTTTAATGTTGCTCTAAAAATAGCCTTAGAAACTCGAGCATATGAATGAAATCTTAAAAAATCATAAACAAGGAAAGTTAGTTCTTTTTGTTTCGTAAAGTCATTGACCTACACTAGGAATTTCTCCTGTATCGTGGGTGGGTTTTACAATCATACAATCCCACATGCACAAATAGCTAGACCTTGAACACTGACCTTGATCTGTCTGGTCATACAAATATTTGTTTCGTGCGAGAATCGAACCCGTGACACGCAGCGTAACAACCACTGCGCCAACCACGCTGTCCAAAAGTTCTAATTTCAAACTTGCCTACAGGTTACGTCGAGGCTTTAGACATCGAGGTGTGATGGTGCTTCCGCGACAGACCTGCGGCCTATTCACACATACGCTGCTCCTTGAGAGATACCCTGGTGGCCGCCACCGGCTTGACCGATCCATTCAAGGAGGAGAGCTCTTTCAGACTGTCATCAATAATCCTGTAAGTATAGATTGTAATCTGATCACCGCACGGTCCAATTTGTCAATCTGCCTAGCCTTTCTTTCCTATCTATTTTGGGATCGGCTAACCAGATGCAGGTGCTGCTGCCTATCTGCAGCTTTACCATGACGTCTTAAATCCATCATGATTCCTGTGTCAGAGAGAGACGGAGTTATACAAGACGAATAGTACTATCCCTTTCCCTCACACTGAATCACGATAGCATGGCACTTCGTAGTACGGCCACTGACCTCCAAAACCGTTTGGCAATAAAATTTGTCAGATTATATAATTCTAAAGACTGTTAAACATTTACAAATGGCAGCTGGGATCAACGGCTCTGCACTGGTAGAACCATTCCATTTCCACTCACCTTCAATTGTTTTCTATTGAATCGAGCCTATTACGAATTAAAATGTAAATTCCTGAGGTGTGATTTAAAATCACGGATAGATCGATGAGCATAAAGGTCTTACTATGCGACTGTGACGATTTTAAGTAAATGACAAAGTACGAAGTCAAAGCGAATTGAACTCCAAATTGACACTCTGTACCGGGTGCAGATTATACAGTCGTCCAACCCCAGATTTGCACTGTAAAGCCAGCTGCCTAAAATACTCTATCCCAAGCTGCCTTTCAAAGCTGTTTATGTCAAAATCGTTGGGCTACTGTATAGAGATAGTTACACTGTGCTGGGAGTCCGGGCCGGTCGCTGCCTCGGCCGCTCCATTCAACCCGAGAACTCTTTCATACGGCCATCAATAACCCCAGAGTACTTGACATGTTTGCGCTAATATCAAGCCTGTCTAACTTCTTTGTGATATTAATAAATGACCCCGTGTCTGATTTCTTCGCTTTCAAACGACTTTCGAGAATCTTCGCAGCATTCGAGCTTCGCTGTTTTCGTATTATTTCGCTTTGTTTTAATCATTTTCTTTTCCAAGAATGATAGCAAGAGAACGTCTTAATTTAATGTTAGTAAAATTAGCCGTCGTGAAACCTTTCTCTTCAAACGTCGTCTCATCTTAATATCTATATTTTACCTTTGAGTAATTTTCGTTTTTGTTTTCATTCTTGGAATACCTACATTGTAGTGTTTCTATTTAAAAGTGCTTTCAATATCATAAACGTCAATAGCGTTTATTTCGAAAAGGGGATATCGAATGGTTAAAAACATATCGATAGATTTCAGTCCTAATATCGATAAAATAAAGCAGTACTTGATACTGGAACCACTTGTAGCCGTATTGACGTGAACAGTGAATAGCGTAGCCGAATAAATTGCGTTACTGGTGGCCCAATAAATATTGTGACTACTTCACTACCACATTGTGTATGAGTACAAAAGCCTGTGTGGATGAATAAACTAACGAATTGTATCATTGCTCTCATCATGCACTAGTTGTAGTGCATTATGGACCTTATACGCAACCGTTTTGTTACACTATAAAGTTAATGTTACTGCTTTGTTTAGTTATTGCAGAGTCCATTGTTTTACTTTAGTCAGACTTTTCAAAACAGTCTCGACTTTATCAAATCTTTAACAGAACATATTTTGATCTTCAATATTCGTAATTTGAATCTCAATCTTTGTTTCAAGAAACGTAGATACATACCTACCTTTTTTTTTCTGGATGGGAAATCATCAAATGACTTCTCCCGCTCTGTGCGGAGCGGAAGGGAGTGTCAGACTCTTACTGACTAAAACCCACCCGTGATCCTTCTTGTGCCCTTTGCGTTCCAGGGCCGCGGTGAGATACATACCTACCTGCGGAATGGTCTTATGTAAAAAGTTCTCATATGTTTGTGTAGGAGGATCCAAATGTTCGTAAGTGATCAGTAATACTGAAGCCTGGCAATTAATGATCCAATCATTCGCGAGTCTACACTGAGTCCTATGCTATTTTTATCCACGAAAACGCACGAATCCTGTGGAAATAGCCACGGAAGCGAAGCAACCATAAAAAAACTAGTATAACAGGACTTTCCTTTGTAGATCAACGTGTTCATGACGCACATGTCAAACTACGGCAACGATCGCCTGGCCCTGTACACCTTCGAGTCGGTGGTGAAGTTCCTCCGGTGTTGGACGAACGTCCGGCTTGCATCCGCGCCGCCGCTTGCATTGGCTGACAAGTATTTTCAACTGAGACCTGATGAACTCAATCCGCTGTGGGGGGTGAGTACTAATATCATAATTATTTATTCTTCTTAAAGGTCATCGACCAGTGACGTCAATTTTAGAATAAAGATTTTCCTGAGTAAAACGTATATGATTATGTTTAGTCCGTCAGTTAGATTATAGAAAAATATTGGACACGTATTTTTTCCTTTGTCAAATTTATAAAAACTGACGAAGATACAAAGCATCAAAGATCAGGAGTGGGGGCTTGTGACGTCACGGCTCGGTAAAAATTGTTGCGAGTAGTGACGTCACACGAGTTTTCAACGCACTGTATCGTCTTCATTTTTTGTTTACGTGAAAAAAGAAAAAATACGTGTTCAATATTTTTTGGAAATCTATCCGACGGAGTAATTAGATTTTTTTAGTTAACTACCCTATTGTATGTGATTGATACGCACCGGTTGTGATGTGACTGAAGTAAGGGCACGATATCCTTCGACTTCTACTAAATCCTTTATTAACTTTTTTAGGGGTCCGAACCTCTGTATGAAAACGGAACCCTTATATGATTATTCGGTATACTGTTTGTCCGTCTGACACAGTCAATTTTCTCCGAATCTACTGGACGGATTCACCTGTGACCGAAACACGGACGCTTAGCGAAAACAAATAAATTTTGACAACGGGAACACTATATATAAAAAGTCAAATTAAAGGGCTTGTAGGGTCTCGAGTTTTTTTTTTCTTCTTAACTAAAGTATTCCGAAGTTATTAAATAAAATAGATGAAATTGACTATTGTCTTCCTTTCCGCAGAAAATACTGAGCCTAAAAAAAAAATACAAAATGTTTATATTATGAAAACCTATAAATTCTATGATTTTAAAGTAACATAATAAAAATATATTATTCTTTCGGAATCCTTTGCACGCCAGTCCGATTCGCACTTAGCCGGTATTTTTTTTTTAAATTTTCAGTATGAATTCTATAGCCATGTTTTAATTTTCTGCCTAGACAGGTGTATTAGTTGAATTGCCACTTTAAGGTTTACACTTTATAAAAAAAACTTTATACTACCATTGTCCACTGAATCGAATCCAAAATGGACATCAAACAAAACATTACTTTTCATAAACCCATTTCACTCAATTCGAATTTAGATCATTACATAACCGAATAATTGAAATCCGAACTTCCTGAACACATTAGCTAAACGTTTTCCTGTGTGTTGATAAAGATACTGGCAGTAATGTAACGCGATTGGTCGCTCACGTGTATGTACATATGTACATAATTATGTGTCGAGGTATGATGACCAATTGCGACCGTCACTTGTTTCCATTTATGTTTTCCTGGTAGCTTTATCTAGCACACGTGGTTGGGAACTGAACCATGATAAGAAAGATTCATTGTAATTTATGTATGAAACGAAATAAAAATCAGTTAGTCCAGATAAAACTGATTGATTAATGTACCTTTTTTAAAGGATGGGAAATCATCAAATGAGTTATTCGGCTCTGGGCGGAGCGGATGGAAGTATGAGACTCTTACTGACTCAAACCCATCCGTGTTCCTCCTAATGCCCTTTGCGTTTGCAACAACCCTGGAAGGCACCTGGCGAGCCCCTTCTTCTACGCTAACATGTCTTTGAGGCTGATTAAAGTACCTACTTTACATTTATAGTCAAGTCTATTTGAAGTTTCATTCTCTGTCTTTTTACACTCTGTGTCTACGTTTCTTCTGTCGCAGGTCTGCTGGAAGAAATTTCTATTGAAATAAGCAGTACCTTTGTGCTCTTGATTTTGTACAAAATTTTCTTTTTTTAAGTATCATGTGTGTACATAAATAAATAAATAAAGTGCAAAAGAAACAAAGCACATATTATTCAATAAATCAAACTGAAGTATCCCCGATTACGAAACAAATCCGTGTTAAAAATATGACTGGACGTATAATTATAATCCATTTATTAATTTCGGTAAATGGAGACGTCCGAGTTCCTTCCTGAAAGTGCGTAACTTTCTCTCACCGTGTGTCACCGCACCGAACCAAAATTTTGTCACCGAAATAGCATAACGTTGTTACGCAAATAACCCGATATTAGCCCATGATGAAGTAGAATATCACCTAAACACATAACTTGTTCGTGTGATGGAAATAGATAGCACCGCTAATGTATCGCCATCGATCAATCCGGTGTATTTATATGACCGACTGGTCTGTCGCTCGCGTCCTGTTCAACCCACACATGCAATTTGCTGGCAAATTGTTTACTTGTGATTTACGGATTAAAGGCCAACCGATTTCAGATTTTATTTTCCGAGAAGCAATAGGTTATGAAGTCATGAAACATATTTGAGGAGTTTTATGTTTTAATAAGTTTTTAATTGGAAATGTTCGGTTAAGGAAAGTAGGCAAAATAAGTAACATATTTATGTTTATATTTATTCTTTCAGTATGATCTTCGAATCGTGAGATCTCTTAAGCAACAAAATACAAATCATGAAAGTCGGGCATAGTTATTGATTTGTAATATACAAGTAATATTTACTTGTTTCTAAGCTACACTGGCGTACCAGTTTAATGTTCTATGTTATTTTCTTCCATTTAGAGGCTTTCCAGTTGATAATATCTTGTTGAAGCATGTAACATTGAGCTGACCCAAATATGTACATTGTCCTTTATCAAAATTTGATTTGCTAGAGAATTTGAAACAAGGCTTTTATGTAAACACATACAATGCCCGTACCTACCTAGGGAAGGTTACCGTCGTACATTGCCCATCAAATTAACAAACGCGTCGAGGATCTCAACCACAATTATGTACGAGTACCCGCTTCCAAGGAAATTTCATATTCACCCTATCCTCCATTACGTCACGAGTAAAACAAAGGAACTCGATTTTATTCAGCCGCTATATAACACGGCTCTTACATCTGAGTGCACACAAAGTTGAATCCTTCCATGGCTTTGACAGTCGGAGTTCTGAATCTATTAATCAGTTATTCTATTTAACAAACTCCGATGAGTCTTTTGATGTAAATAAAATGACTGTTACGCTTTAGAGACGTCGACTGAAGAGCTATTGTACTCGAATCAATTAACTTTCTGTTACTGTTTGACAGTTGCTCTCCCCAATTCCGCTTCAATACATTCGGACCGTAAAGTTGGAAAATATTCATCATAAATTTTCTATCATCGTTTCTCCGTATTTTGAATATTGAGTAGTATTTTCGCGGCCGCCAAGTTTCAGTTTAAACAAATGGATGACTTGGCGGAAAATACAGTGTCCGTTTCATTTAACTGTTATATTTTCCGATGGATTTCTGACGTGGAAACGGAAGTTTGATGGGAAAATATTTTCAATTGAAGACCATTATAATTGGTATCGGGTATTTTTGGTAATGTGCTAGCAAAGTACCATACATTTACGTAAGTAGTAATTAATTATAGGCAACAGAGTGAGCAAAATGAAAAGCTGGCAACATTCACTACCTAAATACATTTAATGAGCTATTGCTCATTTCAGAATTTGATCTACAGTTTTAAAATATAGTTATTATTCATTAAACTTTGTAATGAGGTCATGACGGCATTATAGTACACATCAACTCGAATACGAGTAACATTTTGTTATTAATTAATCACTATGGTATTATATAATTTCGACATATTTAATTAAACGATAACAAACTTTAACGTCGATGCAACAAACGACCGTGGGTAATTAATTTTATCGATTGTTGAACGAACAACGATCCTAACGGCCTATCAGAAGGTGGAAAGGGCAAGGGTCTCGAAATCGTATCGTTATCATGTAACACGAAGATATTAATCAAAGTTTGCCAGTTCTGACACAGATATTACAATCTATACGCGATTCATACCAATCTTTTATGCACGAATGGTCCCGTATATTGTTCTCACGGCGCGGGCGGCACGAACTTGTGAGAAACAATATGCATGCCGCTAGTTTTAATATTTTATTGGGCTTCGAGATATGTGCGATATCATTGGAACACGACAGAGAAATTGAAAATACATCATATTTTGTGCGGCGGAACGTAAACGCTCTTGTTTATTGCTCAGATAAAACTAGAATTTATATTGCATTCATTCGAAGACGGTATGTCAAAGCAAGCCGACGGTTTTAGCTGTAAGTTACTATCATATTAGGAGTTAAGTTACTTTCATAAAATGTCATATTTACTAAGTATTTACGTATATAAGCCATAAAATGTTTTAATAGAAAAAGTTTGTTTTATATACCAAGTTTCATGACCCTCATATTGCAGCTAATTTCCTAGAACTTGTCATTACCGTCCGTATGTGTATATAATAATAAGTCTAGAACGTACATCGTATACACTTTGAGTCGAAAACATAGCTTTGATATTTGAGTAGAAACTACTGTTTACCTACTTCCATTTCTAATAAACTACGGTATTTTTATACGTTCAGTCACACCTCTTTAACTGTTAGTATAAAAATTTGTTCCAATCACTTTTGCAAATCGGAGCCAATGTTTTAGAGGAGGAATCTTTTTTTTAGCCTACTATCAAATGCCATGCCCAGTGATTTGATTAGCATTTGTTACTTAGGTCTACCAATTATAGCCATCTCTAGAAAGGTGTATTTTTTTTTAAATCCCATCACCTGATGGGTAGCGATCAACTCAACGATGGAGCCCGCTTGTCTACAAGTAACTCTATTCGCTAGTTGGGGGCAAGGGATTTTATTAGGATAGGACATTTTATGAGAATAAAACTTGTGCTCCATCGTCAATCACATCATCGCTTACCATCAGATGAGATACTGGTCCAACCCAAGCCTTTAAATAATAAAAAAAACAGTTGACTCCAGAAAAGAATTTTTTTTTGGTGTCTGGAAGCAGTGTTTAATGAAACTTTTTCTTTCTCCTAGAATCCGTGCGACGACATCCGCCACCGTCGAATCTGGTCGAAGAGCAAATGGTGCGGGACTCTACCGCGAGTGCTGGTCATAGGACCTCAGAAGACTGGAAGTACTGCCCTTTACACATTCTTGGCTATGCATCCGGCACTGGCACCGAACTTGCCAAGTCCTACCACATACGAAGAGCTCCAGTTCTTCAATAACAACAACTATCTGAAAGGGCTTGATTGGTAAGTCAATTTATTAAAGAGGCCACTACAGGATTATCCGGTTGAGCAGTAACCAGCCTTAGTGTGTTGAACGACGAGGGGTCCATTCCAAAAAAAAAACTCCTTTTTTTCTTGATAGCAAAGACGACGATAGAACTGTATTGAGCGGCTATTTATGTACCAAAAATATGGAAGACGATATCAGTTAAATGCCAGAGGTGGCGGGGTTACGGTAACCACGCATTCAACGCTGCCTTGGTTGCTATGCTCTTTTATTCTCGCTTGTATTTCGAAGAGCAAGTGCTGCGGTGTTCTGCTCGGTTCTTAGCAAAGAGGCCACTTCAGGCTGCAGCACCGCGCTATAAACATTCCTCACCACACACTCAGCGGTCGACGCTCTCCTCGCAAGTCCTAAACACATGCAAAAACTCTCTGTTGGTGAAAGAAAATAAGAATACTTTTTACAACATGATTTTTCCCGAGCATTTACACACAATATTAATTTATTGAAATGTCGAGCTACATGAGACGCAACATTTAACAAACATTTCAAAAAGCTGTTAAAGTTAACAAATGTCCACGTTGTAGCCACGTGAAAAATTTCCACAATATATTTAACTTTTTTCCCACCAATTTATTAGGCACGTCCAACACAGGCTTTTCGGGAAAAATATATTTTAAAACAAGATATGTATTTGGTGTGCGGGGTTAATTATTCTATTTACTTTATTTTAATGTTCTCTTTCTACGCGGTTCTCATTTGGATAAAAAGTATTACCTGTTTAAGTATGCCGCGGCGGTTACAAAGCCCACGTATATTTCAGAAGTGGCGTGACGCGTTACATCTCATTAATATAACAACCGAGCTATGCTTAAATTAAAGTATTATACGAGCTACATTTAAGTTAATATTCTAACGAGAGTTTGTAGGAAATACGACGAAACTATTAATTAGGCGTCATATATAGTTGTCGAGTTGGGTTTTCCCGACGGGTTAGGTAGTACGTAGTACACCAAGTTTGCAAGTACTAGGTCTGATGTGTGAGGGGACGAGTCCACAGCCGTTAATCGGGCACAATGCCAATCCTGAGTGGTTAGTACTGAGAATTTTCTCTACGGAACCCTCAATAACGCTGCCAGTCCTAGGAATTGAAGCCAAAACTTCACTCTTTAGTGGCCGCATTCGCGACCGCGGAATGAATCCAATGAAGCGATCGTGCCAACTATTAATTATCTCTACGAATAATATGACATAATTTTAATGCGGCTACGAAACTTTCCAGGAAATTCATATCGCCGATATTAAAAGTTTGGTTTTATCAAACATACGCATACGTGTCCACCGCTAAGTGTTTTCACAATTTGTTAATATTCAGAATATCAATAACCGCTGAAGGTTTAATTAAATTGTGGAATGTATCGTTGCTTTTTATTAACACAGTATTGTAGTTTATATTTCTTGTGAAGCAGGAACTATGTTGTGGTACATTGGTATGAGAAGTTTATGGCTCCGAAGGCTGTATAATCGCGATCAAACGGGAGACGGCAGTAAACCGAATGCAGCCATACTGCAAATAGAGGTATTGGTCATAAAACAAAATATACGCGGAAGGCCATGTGAAATTGTAAAGCCCGACAAGCAAAACGGAAAGAAACTCGAGAGTATATTGACAGATTAACCTTATAAAGTTCTAATCTTCTTTTTCTTCCACATGTATATAAATCTTCTCCTTTGTCCTGACTGATGGATCAACGTATAGCCTTTTTTTTTCTGGATGGGAAATCATCAAATGACTTCTCCCGCTCTGGGCGGAGCGGAAAGGAATGTCAGACTTTTACTGACTAAAACCCACCCGTGATCCTTCTTGTGCCCTTTGCGTTCCAAGGCTGCGGTGACTCTTTCGAACAAATTCTGCAACCCTAGCAATCAACGTATAGCCTAAACTGTTGGTCGTAGGGACTTAAAATTTGGAGAACGTATTTCTTATATGATGTATGTCGGCATCCAGCATGAAAGGATTTTTGGAAATTTGTGAAGTAAGGGACGAATGTTTATATGAAAAATATTATTCTTTGGGCTAAAATATTTGATCCTCGGAATACTGGCTTAACTAAATAATGAAGATTGTCATTTAAATTTTGCACAACTATCCCTGGAAGACGATTAAGGGATTGGTAAAGTTTTTATCAAAGAATCTTATTCCTTTGAGCAATATGCTTGAATCTTAGTACTAATATTTGCTGAAGTAAATAATAAAAGTTTTCATTATTCGTTTTTCATAACTTATACCCAAAAAATGTTTAGGGCTTGCTAAAGTTATTGTGAAATAATATTATCCCTTGGGGCAATGTACTTGAACCTGAGTACTAATACCTACTGGGCAAAGTAAATATAAAAGTTGTCATTATTCGTTTTTCACAAAAGATGATTTACGACGGATCAAAGTTTGTCAAACTTTGTATGGAGGCGTTTCATTCTGCCGGTTAAAACACTTAAAATTGTGCACTTGACTGCTCCGAAATTACTTTAGGCTGATAAAATTTTCTTTTTCCAAAATAAATCTGCTTATTTTTGGTCAGTTTTTCTCAGTAAACAATACAGGGTTTCATATCATCGCTCAGGGTAAATCTAGAGAGCTTCAAATTTGTTTTGATGTAACAGAACAACGAATGACTATTTCGTAAATTCAACTTCAAAACGGTAAAAAAGGAGATGAAATGTTTGAATGACACATTTTTCTTGTGATGGGATTTTCTTGAAACTTGATCTAAGTACATGGTCTTTGATATAATTAATCAAACTTTTATTTCATTATTTTTTTAAACTCTTTAAAAAGTGAAAAATGGTGCCAAGGAAAGACCATGTCTTGGATAGGACATAGGATAATTTTCGAACCCCAAGTGGGCGAAACCGGTGACAGAAGTTAGTGTTTTATAATATCTCTGTCCTAAAATAAAGCGGTTTACTTTTGGACTTATCTTCATTAGATGTAGTCGACAAAAATTGAACTTTTCTTTTGTTGAATAAGGTACGTGTTGCTTGAGTTTAAACTGAGTGTACCTTCTGTACCTATTTTTTTGCGGATCTTCATTCAATCGGTCTTTGCCCGACAGTGTTATTGTACTGTTTTATTTCCTTGATTTTAGCCTCATGGAAATAGTTCCTATTCTTTGCACAATGCGTTCAACGGGAAGCCGAAGTGCGGATGTTTTCGCTTTGAATTGATTAAACATTGGTCTTTGTAGTCCTACAATGTAGTTTATAATGTTTTTATGAGTATGCAGATACTCTCATCCGTGTATCTCTGCCACTAGCGATAACTTTTAAAAGTCTTAAAGCTTCTCTTAAGCAATAATCATAATAAAAAAATATTTTTGAATTAATTTTGTTGACCTAAATACAATCCTATTCAAGGAATTTGTATAGATCATACCGAAATAAAATTATTATTAAGCTACGAGTTGCTGATTCAGTACTAAATAATGATTTAAATAAACAAACGATGACGAACAAGCCAATTTTAATCGAAGTTAGGCCCTTTAAAACTCTTTAAACATGTACCTAATAGAAAAACAGAATTGAATGAATCAGTGTTTTATAATATGTTTTTTTTATTATTCTCATTGAAAATAATAAAAAAAAAATGTTTTTTTTTTTGGGCTACTGGTTCTGGTGTTAATTTATTGAACTATGAAATTAAGAATCAACTTGATTCATTCGTTTTATTGATTCTTCAACCGTTAGTATGAATATTTGCAACCATTATTTTTAAATTTTCTGTTTTGCTGATGTTGATTCGAGATAACAGGAGATACTTGGGCTGGTCGCCATTTTAAACGGAAGAGGTGATACAGTCAGTGCTTTTTCCGACATTCACGTGAACGAAGTCGCGAGCACAGCTATTTAAAAATAAATCCAAACGAAACCATTACAATAAAACCTTCCCCGCTTAATCTAAAAAGAATTAAATTCTCAACTCGACTCCTCGGTAACGCTTTGTGAAAAATAACTAAATAACTCATACGTAATCTAATATTATCAAGTATAATAACAGAACTAGCGGTGGCTTTGAAACGTGCCAGTGTTCGTCAGAGCACCGCGGAGCTGAATCAACTCGACACTGAGAAAGAATTGCCGAAGGTTTTAATGCTTTCAGCGAATGCTTTTCTCCTTATTTAAATGACGTCATTGAATGTTACAGTGCGGATATAATGGGGGAACAAGACTGGTGATGTTAATGTGCATTTTGGTAAATAGAATTTAAATGGATTTTATATTACACTTACAGAAGTGTTCATTTAAGGTTATTACTCGGGTATAGATTATGGTTTTTTCTATAGACAATTTACTTTAAGTAGGTAGGTGCTGAACACAGATGCGAGTAACGAGTAAAACAGTTCTTGCAGTCTAATTTAAAGTTACTTGACTTCTGATTTAAAGGTCTTCCTGCTTGGATTCGAGATGAGTTCGATTTATCTTTAGGGCTAAAGCAAATAATTTTAAAATACCAAGAGTATTTTAACAACAATACATCGATAACTATCAAAATGAATAGCTTAATCATCTGTACATACGCACCGAGATATTTATTCAAAACATCATCAATATAGATCACACAATCGAGTTTCTCGTAAGATTCTGCATAATGAGCTCGTAAGAAGACTCATGTTTATCCAATGTGTAGCCTAGATAAGTTCTGGACCACTAGGTGAAGCCAGGCACGTCTATTACCTTGTTAGCTTCGTACGTGTGTTGCAAACAGGCACGCCTTCACATTCTTCGTTCCTTTGACGACCGAGAAGATTGGGGCTCGATAAATATACTGCTAATTAGGCATTCAAACCTTTAGATGCGTTGCTTACTGGCTTTCCTTTGAATTCGTGAATACACGAAAATTGACTGTATAGATCGGATTAATTAATCCTTATGATTAATTTCCAAAACTAGAAATATTACAATGTTACTAGATCCTGCTTCTGCCTGAGGTTTCGTCCGCGTAGTATGCTGATAAAAATTATTCTACTCCTCTAAATCTAGGTCATACCTACGACCTAGATCTAGAGGAGTAGAATCATTTATCTATGTTAAATTTCATAAATATTGGTTTTGCGGCTAAGGCGTTAAAATAAAACAAACTAAAGAGTTACTATTGCTTTCATAATTTTAGTATAGATGGATAATAATCATGCATCTGAATTTATAAATTGTAAGTAATAACCTAGCCAGCTGGAGCATAGGTACTAACGATTCAATTACTAGGTTTACGATTCAATAGGTAATAATTAAACTTGGTATGTAGGTGATACAATATCGACTTTGTTCTATACTGTATTTCCTTATAGTAACGTATGCTGGGGTCATATTTTCCAGCATTGATTTTCTAAAGGTATACTTAAGTATGATGGCTTGGGCGATTATGGATGCCATGCAACAGACAAAGGAAAATCGATTGGCTGTCTGTGCCATGACTAGCGCATAAATTGCATTAATGAAAGAATAATATATCTGTATCGCCGCCGCCACAGTTACAATTTAATCGGAAAGACGAAGAGACGAATGGAGAAAAACAGCTGCTCCATACAAGTAAATAATTATGTTTAAATCACAAACCGACTGCCATTGTTGTTGTTGATTGGGGGGGGGGGGGGGGGTAAAACATATTATCATTCGAGATCAAATTTTATATCAAAGTATTTTTTAAATTATTCATGATCTCGAATGATAATATGTTTTACCCCCCCCCCCCCCAATCAACAACAACAATGGCAGTCGGTTTGTGATTTAAACATAATTATTTACTTGTATGGAGCAGCTGTTTTTCTCCATTCGTCTCTTCGTCTTTCCGATTAAATTGTAACTGTGGCGGCGGTTGCCTATCTGACCCCCAAGATTAGGCAATATGATGCCCCTTGGCATGACCGCTAAATTTTTTTGACTATCTTGTATAATTAGTATTATTATGTTTCTTTGCTTGTATTATAAATCTCGTATTCTCAACTAGGTACCTGAACTTCTTCCCGCCGAACTTGAGCAACAGTTCTGCTCAGATCACGTTCGAGAAGTCTGCGACCTACTTCGACGGAGACTTGGTGCCGCGGCGGGCGCACGCCCTGCTGCCCAACGCTAAAGTCATCGCCATCCTCATATCACCGTCTAAAAGGTAAGACAGTCTACTAGGTAATACAATCAACAAGACCATTCACTCGCAAACACACACAAATACGCCACACACGCACACTCACAATAAATTAATAATATTGTAAAATGTACTTACATTTGCACCGCAGTCCGCATCACACTTGTACAAGTAATGGCAGCTCGATCACGGTGGTGACGGAAGTAACTGGTGCTTATAGCACAGGAGTCCTCCTAGTTTAAGCCCAGTTGCACATGTGTTGTATCTTGCCACTAAGTACAAAGTCTAATATGTACAATAATTGTAAATAGGTTTAAGTCTTGAACAAATAAATATTGTTGTATTGTTATTTTCAGTGGTCTACTAGAAGATACAATAGTGATAAACATATCTAATTAAACTGAACTTTAAAGCACGAACGCTGAAATCAAGTCTTATTACATAGAAAGGATAAGACTTGATTTCAGCCAATCAATATGATAAATATACTCGTAATAGGAATAAAACACAGGAATCTACGATCATAATCACGAATAGGGAAAATATACGTTACATCCTCATAACGGCTGTCGCTTAGACTTAATACGCTGGGACTCATTTGCAAGACAGAACGGGCGTTAGTTTTCAGCAAGTTTAAATTAATTATTATTTTTCTGTTTGACGTTAAATATTTGTTGAAACCAATTTACAACAAAAAATGGCTATAAAAATAAACCATATTTTTGCTAAGGGCTTCCTTGATCCGTGGTGGTTTTTATTATTGGACAATGTCTAAAAAGTTCAGGTAGGATTCTTTCCCTCATCCCAAAAATTGCCTTTAATAATTTTCCTACTTTCGGCTGCTACTACTTTCACGGAAAAGCCTGTTTATGTAAATGTAAACAATTGAGAGAGAATTATACGGCAGCTGCAGAAGTGCACATACATTGCGTTGGCCACGGTATCGTAACGTATACGTGCGCACTGGTTTGTATGTAAATCCCGAGGATCTAGGACTTAACGCATTGGCGATCCGACCGCGCTACGGAAAGCGTTGCGAAGCGAACTCGCGTTCTGATGTCGAATGCTGCGATGCTAAGTTGTACAATGGCCAGTATTCTCAAACGGACAATATGTATGAATTGTTTTATTCACATTGTAAAAAGGAAATCACAATCGCTATGGTAGCCTGCAAGCTGCTATTGACAATTTATCAATAGGCCAGGGTTGTGGAATTTGTTTAAAAGAGTCACCGTGGCCCTGGAATGCAAAGGGCATTTAGGGGAACACAGATAGGTTGTAGTCAGCAATAGTCTGACCCTCCCTTCCGATCACAAATTGGTTGAGTTGGAGGGATCCAACTCAACCAATTTGTTGTTGTGGACAAAAACTTTATACCAGCGGATGTTCTAACGATCCGCGTACCTCAAATAGAACTAAAAACAAGGAGATAGAAAGGTATGAAAACAAAATAAATGTACAAGAGGAAAACGCGTTTGAGTATAACTTGACAACAGTAAAAGTTGCGTGATTTCCAATGTTCAATGACAAATATCTGCATATAAATGCATTAATTTTCAATAAAAAAGCGATTCTGTTGGAAAGAACGCCCGGACGAACTCGTAATAGATTTTTTTTTAAAATAAATTGATTCCTCTTATTTATATTCACTACTTGATACGCAGCCCTCTAAATCTCCGCGAGTAGAACAATAAAACCACAACGAGAAGGCAGCCTTTGAACGCCAGAGCATAAATACAATGCCGTGCCCCCATGCCAAGCCACAAGTTCACCGTACTGTTTGCCTCATATTTGTAACGTTGGCGTAAGCTTCTGATTGTCACATATGTGACACTGGCCTTCAAAAGCTCAAAATGGAAAAATACACATAAATCTTATAGCGTTAATCATAATTAGAGGATTGTAGAAGAAAATATTTTATCAGCGGTCCGTCAGGCCTCGTTCATCAAAATGCAAATTTTAAATCTGAATTTATATCCACAAAAGTTTTCAAGAAAATTCATTTGAATTCCTTTATAGAGTTATTTTGATTACATTTCTAAGTTACGCCAAAATTTAGTCGCTTCTAGTAAAAACTGTAAATTTCTTCGTAGTCGGTAAGATAAGTATAGAAAATAAGTTACATTTCTGTTTGCAAGAAATATCGGAAAAAACTTCGTAACTACCGATTTTTCGAAGTTTACAATTATATCTTCAATATGTTATTGAACAGCAGATTCTTTGTCGGCTAAGTAATGAATTCCTAGACAGTTCAAGAATTTTTATGCGTTTTTTTTGCCCAGTCTAGAACTGCGAACTGCGGACATACCATGACGTCTTAAAACGTGAGTCTTCCGAGTGAGAAAAAGGGATGGAGCTATATAGGGTGTATAACTCTATCCCTCTTTCTCGCTCGGAAGACTCACGTTTTAACACCTCATGGTACGCCCGCTGGAGTGCTTTTCCAAATTAATCTCGAATAAAAGCGTTCGTACCAAACCCGCTATATGAGAGATGTCTTTGTTTTTAATTGTTGCAACACTATGAATAACACTGGTTATGTTCATACTTATTAAGCTCCGTAGTTAAATTACAAAGGAGAATGAAATACATTAAGTAGATAAGGTATAATTAATAAGGGTACGTGTGAAGCTTCTATAACTGAGAAAAAGAATGTCTTTGAAGAAAGAACGCAACGTATATACCTATCTACAGGTATATATTATGTAGATACTTTTATTTCTGGATGGAAAATCATCAAATGACTTCTTCCGCTCTGGGCGGAGCGGAATGGAGTGTCAGACTCTTACTGACTAAAAACCCACCCGTGATCCTTCTTGTGCCCTTTACGTTCCAGGGCCGCGGTGACTCTTTCGAACAAATTATACTGACGTGTTTTTCCTAACATGTCTTATTTGGTAAAAACGGTAAACAAATAGAGTTGGAAGTAGATAACCACACAATTTAAAGTTTGTATATACTTCTGGGTGGGTTGGAGGAACACATGGCGCTAATCATTTTATTAAAAAAAAAAAAATAACAACAACCTGAAAACGTTATAGATTAAAAATCAAAATATATACGCATACATTTACAGAAATGGGCATGTAAAAGAAAGACACTTTACGTATCTACCTACTACTACATCGAACGTCTTCACAAATCAAATCGAAATACTCACCTAAAACAAACAAAAAAAAAGAAACGTCAAGAAAAGCTATCTCGTGTAATTCGTCATTAGTAGTCTTAAGTAAATTACAGTCGATCGAGGAAAAACGTTCGAAGTGCAGAAGAAGCTCGTAACTCGAGCCAGTAAAACCGCTTGCCCAGATCCGAAACGTTATGGCTATGCGCTGTCAAGGAAATGCTACACATCTGGAATTTATTCTGAAGACTTTGCATTTGTATTTTAATCAAATGTTGCAGTAGAATATATAGACTAGGTACTAGCTGACCCAGCAAACGTTGTTTTGCCATATAAAATAAAAAAAAAAAATTAGTGGAGGGGTGAAAATGTAGGGTTGTATGTGTTTTTGTATGCTGTATCATAAAAACCAAAAAAAAATGTCTAAAATATAAAAAATAAAATTAGGTGTGGGATCACCCTTAACGTTTAGGGGGATGAATAAAAAATAAATAGATATTGGCCAATTCTCAGACCTACTGAATATGCATATAAAATTTTATAAAAATCGGTCAAGCCGTTTCGGAGGAGTATGGTAACTAACATTATGACACGAGAATGTTATATACATATAAGATATATTTTTAAAAAACACTACTTATACAACTTGCATAACAACAAACAAAAATCCTCGTAATCGGTACTCAACAGTAATTTAATTTTTATCGTTGTTTTGAGAGTAAATATGCTTGAAGGCTGATAATGAAAACATCAACCTCTTGTCCTTGTTCATATTTATTTGGGGTTGGCACTGCTTTTCGTCAATAATTACATTTTTTTTTAACTTTTATTTAATTGCCATATCCTTCAATTTTTTTTTGTTCAACTTTCACACAGTCTATCCAAAATGTATGAAGTTTTCTTCTACACTTATATACATACAGATGTATGTCATCGGAAAATTACAAACGCCGTAAGATTGTAAAACATCGCGTGAAATTGTAAACTTTTTTTTCTTAATATGACACTGATATATCAAAAACTATTGAATTTCATAATATATAAATATTTTTAACAATCTTACGGAGTCTGCAATTTTACAGTGATATATACAACGTGTAACTGAATGAACGCAATGCCTAAAAAGGAATCGTTATTAACAATATTTACTATGCGAACAATCCCAAAATTGACAAAAAAACATCTGCTTTTTTTGTCAATTTTGGACATTTTGTCGAGTTATGCGCACTTAAATGTATGAGGTAATGGATTCTTTTTCACGATTACATGTTTTCGACTGATGCGAGCAAAATTGTACTAAAAAGCTGTTTTATTTCCCTTTTTGGGAGTGTATTTTTGCATAAATAAGTGTCTGATTGATACCCAATGCTCGGTCGGCAAAAAATGGTCGGTCGATCATTGAAACGTAACGTGAACTGACGAAAGGTCGTTGTCCTTCACCAGTTTACGTTTACTCTGCTTAATCTTCGAGAAATAAAGATATCCTTATGTTTTCGAAATAACTTTGCAGAATAGTGAACCATGTGCAATTTTAACTTCAAATAGTTGCGTTTGAAATAATTTTATGAAGTTATCGATGTTTATCAAAATATCACATACTTGATATAATTCAGTTAAATATTTCTGACTTGATTTATTGTGATTCTGGATATAAAATAGAATCTTTATGCATTCTATTCTAGTAATAAATTCCGTACCGTAAATGTTTGCGAACACAAACATTAAACATGATTCTTATTAAAAACACAGTTCAACCTAAAAAAAAAAGCGAAAAAAGGCCATCAGACTACTGCAGATATTAACAAATATTTTTAATATCACAGTAAGGCCGCGCGCAGAGTAATTCACATAAAAATCCGTGTGTTTATTGTGCAGGGCGTATTCGTGGTACCAGCACATTCGGTCGCACGGCGATGCGGTCGCCAACAACTACACGTTTCATACAGTCATCGCGGCGAATGATTCCGCACCGAAACCCCTCAGAGATTTGAGGTAAGCTTTTTCACTATTTTTTTACTTATATTTTTGTAGGGTTGTTTTCTTCATTGGAGTTCTGAATTTTGTAACTGGGACGTGTCGAGTTTCGTCTACTTTATCTACATGTTTTTGCAAAGGAACATTACGATGGTAATTTTATCAAATATATTTATATTGTTTCCTTAGTGATTTCCTTATAGTGCGATTTATGGACACGACGTGATTTTAAGTAAACTTCGTAAAGATAACACTTATAATTATAAAACACTATGTCCTGTTCTAAATGTTTTCCTTCTACAGCAAAGTCACGTTCAGTTACACCAGTGAACCATTTAAACTTCTATTTACTGAGAGCGTGTCCAAAACAAACATAAAATATTAAGGTACTTACATGTTCTTTGTTCCACGCAGTAATAAAACATCGCGTAGACATTGGGAGTAACTACGGTTTCTAATATAGTCTTTTTTTTTCGATCTCAAGCAAAGGCGTATATTTTACGTCCTCCTTCGACCCTCTCATATTGGATCACAATTTTTCCGCGCGAACCCCGGCTCTTGTACATTAATAACAAATGTAATGCCTTCACTGTACTATTATTTCATCTCCCTACTCGTTTATACCATTTGGTTCCTTAAGTTCGCGCTATAACGGGGCGGATGAAGTGGGGGACTTATTGACTTACGTAATCCCTATTGGAAGGCCAATGGGCATGAAAACGATTTAGTTTCAATTAACAGCCGAACTTTGGGATAATGAAAGAGGTTGTGCTTAATCGTCTAAAGTGCAATACATTTTGATTTATTTAGTTGTTTGAGTAGATATGATATAAGATGATAATTATAATACATAGGCAAGGTCGACTGGTAGAAATGTGGACTTGAATGCTTAAAGCATTAATTCCACATTTGTACAGTGTTTTTTATCAGTGCATACAGTTTTAATAAATAGATTGAATAGATGGATACAATGCTCAAATCGTTTCCTAGAGCAAGAATTTATTCAACTAGACAACAAGACACTTCAGAACAAAGCTTGAAGTATAGATTGCGACCTGCAATCGGGCAAAGCAACATCGTTATTATTTCATCTTTAGGTCAATTGAAAATGCTTGCCTTTTTCTTTTATTTTAAGCTTCTCTTTTCGCAGTGAACTGATCAAGATACTTTCTTTACTGATCTTTTTTACTTATGTAAATAAGTACGTAAGTATTAAAGTTGATGAATATTTGCATACATCATGATAATGCTAAACATATTTTTTTTTAAATGTAATTATGTCTGTCTTATCTGTAAACGATTTACATGAAAAATCATAACCCTCCTTTTGCTTCGCTCTAGTCGGGTAAAAATAACGATACATTCCAACTGTTTAGCGCTGCATTTAGCACTATACACTTTAAATAATATTCTTTCTTTATAATAATTTTGGTGAATTAATAAATATTCATAGTTCCAAGATTAAAAGTAAAGCACAGCTATATACTACAGCGTTTGTAATCCAGCTCAACTCCCCAAGACTACGTGACGGTACATTCCCGAAATCCATTTAACATTAAAATAAGCCAGTTATATTTGTGAGCGTGCGGCTCAAAGATTATTGTGTACTTGACAACGCTATGAATTTATTATCAGGCATCACGCGCATTTCCTCCGCAAGCTAATGTGCTCAGAATGGATTATTAAAATTGATATTGTTTGCGTTTTCTACCCTAAATATTATGAATTTCGTTTAATGGAGAATTCGAGACTGTGAGGATTTTTTTTGCTGATTTTGTATTTTATTTTATTATCTTGAAAATGTAGTCGTTGTCTTTTAAAATATCCGGTTGTGAAATTTAACTAATTTAGACGAAAGCAAGGATAAGGTTTTTTATATTCGTCACCATTTGGAAAATAATATTACATAGCCTTTGCCTTCAAATAATTTTTAACTAAATCTGGTAAAAAGGCAAATATTCGCTGCATAACACATTAGCCATCTGCGCGAAAGTCACCTGAACAATAAGATTGAATATTTGTTGATCGGGCACTTTGGCAGTCAAGGGTTAAAACGACCATTGCAATCACGCAAGGGTAAAGTGCCTAAGATTTCTTCCTAAGGTACTGATTCAATGTACAGAAACTAAATTAAAGCTTAAACTAGTTGTGAACTATTGAATTTCTTCTACTAAGAAAGTTTAGGCACTTTAATTTGGCATGATTGTGACTGCAACTTTAAGCATTAACTAGACAGATGAAGAAATGGCGACATACTCATCTGAGATGAGTATGTCGCCATTTCTACTTAAATGTATATTTAACTGCTCCGTCGGTCTCGCGATCGCAAGTTCGGCCACTCAGCGTGGAGTCTTGGGTTCGAGTGCGAGAGAGTTCTAATCTGTGTTTGCGCACACACGTGTGCGCTATAATTATATCCCGGTCCAATGGCTAGTCTCCGTGGAAATTGGCTGCCATGATCAGTCTGGAGGAATATTATTATTATATTTTCCATATACATCTTAAACCGCCTAATATTTCCGTAGAAACCGCTGCCTCAACCCGGGAAAGTACAGCCACTACCTGGAGCGCTGGCTGGCGGAGTACAGCAGCCACCAGCTTCACATCATCGACGGCTCGCAGCTGCGCGCGGAGCCGGCCGCCGCCATGAACACGCTGCAAAAGTTCCTCAAGATATCGCCGCATATCGACTACAACAAGTTGCTCAAGTAAGTCTTTACCAAATACAGCCAATACCTGGAGCGCTTTCTGGAGGAATACAACAGCACCAGCTTCACATCGTCGATGGCTCGCAGCTGCGCGCGGAGCGTAAGTATTGACCAGCGAGCCTACACAAGACGTGACATGTATCATCGATAGCGTGACGATAGCGGTTTTATAACAGTCAAAATGCGTGTTACCAACATTTCACGTGGTGAATCTCATACATTCAGCATTTACACAATCTAAGAGCCTCATAAAGCGTCCAGATGTCAGAATCAAACCAAATCAGCGCTAACAATTTTCAAAAACTAAACCAACTTTTGACTATTTTATCGGTGATAAAATGTCGCAGTGTTTTACAATTTTTATTTGCCCTCTTTCCACAGCGGTTTTTTACGACAGTATCTTTCACCATGAATCAAACGATAATAACGAAATTATTACCCCTTGTAAAAAGATACAAAATGTCACTCACCCAGACTCATGTTTCCTTCTCAAAATTTTCTTAATTTTATATTCCATCTTGTTACTGTCGAATAATTATACACTTTTGTTACGGACACCAAAAATAATGACGCGACGCAGGATTAATGTAGCAGATAATGCTGTTTAAGTACATTAAGTCACGCCGCGTTTTCGCCCGATATTGTATTGTGCTGAGGCAACAAACTCGAGAAGATACGAAGACATAAAACTGGTCCACACCTTGTAAAGTGATATTGTACGGTCGCCGGCGAGACCAGCAACCTCTGCAATTGCCGATAACTTAGCTACAATGGCCCCTTAAACTCTAGGCGCACAACTTCGCTGAAGTAACTCGCTGGGACTAATATCACTGCATAATGCCCTATCTACATAAAGCAGCTTGCTTCAATTCTAAGCCTTCCTTAGGAAAATAGTCTTTCGTTCCCCGCCGTCGTACTCGCCTCCAATGTATACGAGGGCTGATTCAAAAGTAAGATGTTCGGGTATTTTTAGTACAGCAATGAAAATATTTTAATTGTGTTTAGAATTTAGTACCTACCTTTACTAATTTACAGTAAACAAAGCAACTAAACACATCAAAAGTATCTAGGGATCAACATATATTTTTGCAATAACTTTTCTCCTGATTGATATTAATTAAAATTTTCTTTAAGGATTCATCAAATAAAGTGTTTTCGTTTGTCACAGTAACGATAAACCAAGTCACCTTTGCATTAATAAAGAAATTTGCCATTTTCCTAATAAAGGGATTTTTGACATTTGAACCACTAACATTAAAGTTCGAAAAAAAGACTGAAATAACAGTTTTCTTTAAAATTTTATTGGGTAACTTAAACAATTAATAATCCGTGTTTCTACCGCGAACACTAACAACACAAGAACATCGGTTTGGCATACTCAAAATGAGTTCATCCAAATCACGCTGTGGAATGGCCGCCCATGTTCGTTGCAACAACAAAAAAAGGTCTTCTTGCGACTGGATACCCTCCATATTCGGCAGAGCTCTTCGCTTACCTTGGCTGAGCGCCATGGAGGACGGTATCGCTGCACCACACGGAGACAAGACCGATACATTCAAATCTTAACTCGAAGAGCTCCAACAATAACCGCCATGATGTTAGCCGTGAGGCTTCATCACTCTTCAGGGAACTTAATTAGCGACCAAACAGTCAGAAACCGCTTGCATGAAGTGAACCTTCATTCCCGAAGACCGCTACGGGTACCACCTATAGCAATGCACAATCGTAGGATTCGATATCAATGGGCTCTTGAACACAGAAATTGGGCAGAAGAACAATGGCGTTTCGTGTGCTTTTCTGATGAGTCTCGTTTTGGTATGAGACCGGATACAAGACGTATACGACACTGGAGAACCCCTGGACGCCAACAGCGATTAAAATCCTGCCAGGAAGTCCATCCTTATAGTGGTGGAACCATCATAGTATGGGCGGGTATTTGGATCGGCGGAAGAACTGAGTTGATTTGGATCAGAGGCAACCTCAACGCTCAAATTTATGCTGAGACGATTGTATCAGACGTCATCGTTCCTCTACAAGTGCAAATCGGTCCCTTATTTCAGTTAATGCATGATAATGCACGACCGCACACCGCAAGAGTTGTAAGACAGACTCTCGCCGCAGCTAACATCAATGTCCTGCCCTGGCCTGCTCAGTCGCCAGACTTGAACCCGATTGAGCATGCATGGGATATGCTACAGAGAAGAGCTCTGCCGAATATGGAGGGTATCCAGTCGCAAGAAGACCTTTTTTTGTTGTTGCAACGAACATGGGCGGCCATTCCACAGCGTGATTTGGATGAACTCATTTTGAGTATGCCAAACCGATGTTCTTGTGTTGTTAGTGTTCGCGGTAGAAACACGGATTATTAATTGTTTAAGTTACCCAATAAAATTTTAAAGAAAACTGTTATTTCAGTCTTTTTTTCGAACTTTAATGTTAGTGGTTCAAATGTCAAAAATCCCTTTATTAGGAAAATGGCAAATTTCTTTATTAATGCAAAGGTGACTTGGTTTATCGTTACTGTGACAAACGAAAACACTTTATTTGATGAATCCTTAAAGAAAATTTTAATTAATATCAATCAGGAGAAAAGTTATTGCAAAAATATATGTTGATCCCTAGATACTTTTGATGTGTTTATATAGATCCGCATTTCCGGAAGAAAAATAATTTTAATGTACTCGAGTTTCGATTTAAACCTCATCAAATAGGTCTTTGCTCGTCGTCGTAATGGGCATTGAATAACATCTGTTATAGAAACCTAATTAGTATGTAGGTATGTAATAACGGAAAAACACGCTTCGTTGATTCGAAGGGTTCATGCAAAATGGATGATGAAATTATTGAAAGATTTACGGAATAATAGACATGAGCATGAGAAAGGGATACAGCGAGAAATGTAGGTAAACAATGTAGAAGATGGATCGTTTGCGAACTGTCCTGTAAATAATAGTCCTATGTACATTAAACGCCAATAGGACAAAGGCACTCCGTGATGTATGAGTAGGTAGATAGCGATACACGCTTCCATTCAAATATTTGACTACATATTTTTGTTTCAGGTATGATCCGAAAAAAGGATTTTTCTGCCAAGCAGTAGGCAACGACAGGACGAAATGTCTCGGCAAATCCAAAGGTCGGATATATCCGCCAATGGAAGAAAAGTCTGCGAAGTTCCTGAAGCGCTATTATACGCCACACAACACAGCGCTGTCCAAGCTCCTCGTGAGGATAGGCCGGCCTGTGCCGCAGTGGCTCAAAGACGAACTGTCGTCTAACGGATAGCATATCTTTCAACCTGTAAGGTTGGGACGAAACAAGAAAGTGTCACACGGCTTGATCAAAGTCTGTGTCATCAGGATCCCTTGACGAGGCCAAGGGTCGGCGGCGACGCGACGCTCCTCGAGTTACAAACCGGCGCGCGGCGTCGCGAGCCGCACTACGCATGTTGTTCTTTCCAAGTGTTTCAATGTGAGAGTATCCTTGTTGAACAAATATCTTTGTCTATCGATTCTTGTAATATAATGTTTTAAAGAGTGATATTAAACGACTTAAAGTTCTTGATCTGTTTGAACGAGATAAAGATTGATATTATTGTTTTAGTTTATTTTGACTGTATGTAGGGTGTAGTGAATGACTGTGTGTTCCCAGTGAAACGGTTACGATTCGACTTTGCTTGCCTGATCATGTTGTTTCTTAGCCATATGTGTATGGACAGCGCCCGGCATCGTGCGCCGGTCTAGGTGCTATTTGTTAGTAGTTTCATCCAACTTGTACATTTCGGTTATTACTAATCCGTCTTGTTTGTATTAGAAGCAATTATGTTGTTATCCCATCATAATTTTACGCTAAATTGATAACGCTTCGTAATTAGGTATAATTATTCATATTTTATGTTATATACGAAATTGTTGCATGTAATGTTTCATTCCACGCTCTAACCGACCGTCGCTACACGCTTATTTTAATATATTTTTGTTTAATTACAATGTACGTACCTGATGCAATTTGTAAATGTGTAGTTAATTTTGTACGTTTCATATTAGTGTAGGTCTAACGTTATTTTAACAATCTCCTTGTCTTTCTGTGCCATAATATAAAGTGACGCATGTGGCACTGAAATGTATATTATTTTAATGAATTATTAATTTAATTTCAACATATATTTTACAATAGAACAAAACACTAGTCTTTTATGTAATGCGGCAGAATCACTTTCGTTGAACAGAGGCACAAGCGGGCAGTTCACGTCTCGTGGACTGTCGAGCACTGAATGACCCACGACACATCACATTTTTGTTGTTACCGAATTAGCCGTAAGAATTTTTAATATACATATTGAAGATGTCGCGTTATATGTATTTTAAATAAATTATATCAATGGCGACCCAATGAATGAAACATAAATGTATTTGGTATATATTTTGATATGCATAAATTTATTGGCGAGATAACTCGGCAAGATGACAGTTTTTTGTAAAACTGATTCATTATTATAGAACGTTTCTTACTCTTTGTTGTAATAGATGTCGGTACTTAAAACTTGTAAAAATTCTTTTCTCGTGAGAAATACATAGAAAGAAAAATAATTATTATGAAATCGATATTTGAATATAGCGTTAAATATTAATATTTTATGGTACATACGTTTATTATCTTTTTGTTTAATGTTTGTCGAGAGGCTTCATATTAAATTTCTGTAAAACTTCTGAGGTTCTTGATATATTGTGCAGATGTGTGTTACGTAGTCAATGGCCTTACAATGTTTAGAAGCGAGCGATGACTTGTTACGGTGTGGCAGTCTGTGAACATGTCTCGACACGGATCGGTTACGTCAGTCAGTGCGACCGAGCGAGGGCGCATAGTTCTCAACTATTTTACGTTCCACTCGCAAAATTACTATCAAGTTTGTATCAGTGTGAAAACTCTTAGAAATGTTCATTTCTCATTATAGATCTTATTTTGTTTAGAGAATCGTTAATAACGATACAGCCAATGACTGCTCTTAAAATGTGTTTTTATAAGAAATTAATACATCACTTATTTTATTAAATGATTTAAACCTCAACTGTGTTTGTGTTCGAACCTCTAATAAATTCGTGTGTGCTCTAACTCGAATTAATTCAAATGATTAGCAGTGTAATGGCCTCTACAAACGTTTAGATAACGACGCGGATTTGCGCAGCCCGACCGTTAAACTAAGATATGTAGATATATTGGACCTCTTAAATATCTCTCCGTATATTTGCAGTAATACGTAACGCTGCCACTGCTGCCAGTCGAGTGCAATTCTGAAGAGATACAAGCTAGCCGCCCCCGAGCGCCTTGAAAAATGTATTAGCTAGTGCTACAGTATTGTTCGATAGTCGATACAGAACGCCCGAGAAATATGCTCCACAATAAGTTGCGGCTTCGATATGTGCATATTTAAACAAAAGAAACACATTAGCTGCGCTCCTTTGTTCCGTTTTCTTTTACTTTTACAGTGAAAAATGAAAGGAAATGTCTGTGAAATAAAATACAACAAATTTTTATACGAATCTCGGGATTGGTAAAATATATTGTGCTTCTAGGAATTGAAGATTGAAGAATACCAGTCTAACACGAATGGCGTGACAAATTTCATTGAGTTGCCGACGTCGATTAGATAATGGCATATTAGAGACAAAATATTGTCATTCTTCTTCAGCAAAATATATTTTGTAAGGCCGACATTTTGTGTAGGTAGGCCCTAATGAGTTAGTTGCTCCAAGAAAAGTGAAGGTAATTTAAAAACCGAGTACCTACTCTGGTAGTAAGTATAAGCAGGTCCTAGAAACACTAACTATTCCAAAAGAAAAATGGGCAGAGAGTCTAATGTGAAATGAAGGTAACTTAGTTACAAGAAGAGTAATTGCCTACTAAAATAGAATTAATTAAAGAGCAGCGGTTTTATGCTCCCTGGTAATGTCTAGTTAAGTATACCTACATATGTGAATGTTAACTGTCGTATGCATTTCTAGTGCATTGCATATTCTTCTTGTCTATTTTGCCGATGACTGCCTACTGTGAACATGACACCACACTTAAACATACAAGGTAAGCAGACTTATTGGATTTCGGAGATACAGGATATACATGTGTGTATTTGTACAGCAACACATGTTGGTGCCAATTGATTAAGTCTCACGTATCTGATAGGGTAACACTTAAAAATGCGAGCAGAAATGCAGAACATTGATGGAAAACTTAAAAACACTACCCAACCTGAAAATAGACCAACAGTCCCTTTGCTTACTTCCCACATACCTATAGCTACTACTATCCTATCTACTTGTTGCGAACTAGCGACAAACAAATCGTGCATGAGCTGAACTTCGTAAAACATGAAGTCAATTTTTCAGTAGTTACCCAACAAACTATGTATTTCTGCTGGCAAAGTTCGGGAAACGCTTATTACCCACGGCCTACGCCTATAAGTTAACATACCTACATAAGCAAGAAAGCACGTAGACACGTACCTATGTAAGGTACCTAATACGCCCTAGTTCGCAACTACCATTGGAGTTTTGATTGGATACACTACACATGTATAGCTATAGATAGGTACCTACCCACGTTGGACGCAAGTTCGGTTCCTGAATTCCCCTTACATACTACCTAACGCTTAAATCTATTCATATTCGTTTATTTGCGTTTCACAATGTAAAGCAAGATGTCAACAAAAGCTGCAAACAAGAGCTACGAGCCGTTGTAGACCCTGTTAGAGGACAGCAAAAGGTATGTTTATTTAACTATTCCCCAATCACAATAAGATTAGACATTGAAATTAATTATTTTTTAGTCTGTTCAACCGATTTTGACTTCTATTGCGTAAGTGGCATGACAAATGGCAGCTGCAGTAAACAGTTGGTATTATGGCTGAACGGACTGTAATAAGTTTTGTTTAAATGTCTATTATAATATTTTTTGGAAATCTATCTGACGGACTACCTAATTAGATTTTTTAGTCAACCTACCTAAAAGTTACTATTTTTAGGTACCTACCAAACTAATTCGTGAGTTTTACAGAACTAATACTAATAGTCATATCTCTTGTTCGATAAAAACAGAAATACCTACATACCTACCTAAATGGCTGCAACAAAATATCAACAAAAGTAAGATTTTATAAATGTAGGTCGGTACACTGTGTGAACATAAAAAACTAAGAGTAGGTAATACGATCACTTTGAATATTTTTGACATTAGTGTATTACATTTTTGAAATCGTCTCCTCTCCACCGGCTCCACACGGTTCAAAGTCGTCTAGAGAGTATTTCCAGCGCACGGAATTTCAAAATAAACGCCGTATAGACGTGATAATGAACTCCAATATCTAGTATAAAAAACCTTCAGTTACCTTCAAATGATGTAATTTTTCATCATTTTCTTTGAAGAAATACTTATTTCGTCAAATAATCATAATTAGGTATTTGTTTGGTGTTGGTAAAAATAAGTGTGATGTTTTTTTAGGTAGGTACTAATATATTCGTAATGCTTGACTATCCTTGTGTTATTACCTACTGTTTTACTTTATGGCCACAATTAAGCACGACAAAATTCGTATAAGCTATGTGACTTCGGCACTTTAGGCAAATCGAATGATAGCTCATTTGTTAAAATCTATCCACCTTGTCAAACAAACACAAACCTACCTATTTACAGGAATAAAAAGATAGATGGATAAAAAATCATAATCAAAATCAGGGCTAAGTAAGCAAGTTCGGTAGTACCTACCTAACTAAGTGACGTGTTTTCGTCTGCAATGATTAACAGCATTTCGTCATCTTTGCGGCAGCGTAACTAATCCCCACCATAAGTCAGCTGAAGAAGCAAGCTCGCATCATGGGTTTATCTTAAAATTACGACAGTGATGGATGAGTATGCCTACATAATTCATTTATCTGCGATTAAGGGTCCGCCTGGATCCGCCTGATGCTCGGCACGGCTGCTTCATCAAACTATAATTGACACGTTAAAATGTTGTTAAGCTAACGTCTTGTAGCGTCGATGTGCTTGCTTGAGCGATGTCGCCTGGCTTCGTTACTCACATACAAATTATACATACAGCTTATAGTGTGGGGTTTTCTAGCACAGATTTCCTTATATCTAAATAATGTCAGCATTGTCAGCCTAAAATTCTTGAAAATGTATTCGTGTATCTAATAATTTTAAACTAATAGGTATCAAGATACTTATGTCATCACGGCTAATTAACGATACAAAAGCTTTAGAGACAGATATCACGATAGGTACTGTGACGATGCCTCCTTGGCTGCGAGTCACTGGCAGACAAGTTTGTCGATAAAACTTTGGAAATGTCAGGCTAAAGAATACCTACTTTTGAAATTCGAATAAGAAAAATCTGTTTTGTTTTATATAGAAGTCCTGTAAGATTAATTCTTTGAACGCGGATACCCTAAATAAGTACTAACTATAATAATCCAATCCCGTGTTTTATTAATTATAATTATAAGTAACACTAGGCCGGAGATCCTTAGTGTTACAATACCTACCTACTCCTATTAGGTGCCTCGGCAACAGGCCGCGTCGAGAAAGAAAGAAATCATTTTATTTGCAATTAATGTAGGTATAAAATAAGATGTTAACATTGTAAAAGCACTTCTAACACACTCTACCTAATGGCATGCAAAAGTAGAAAATATTACACATCGTATCTTTCCAATTATACGACCACCCGAACTAAGACAGAAAAAAAACTTAAATTAATAATTTTGCATATATACTACATTGCCCGAAATCCCGGGAAACTAATTATTTTTCATAAAGCGCTGATTAAATCCTTCCAGCATTACACTTGTAAGCGCGTATTATGCAATGTGCACCTAACAGTAACAAAATTAGACGCACAAGAAAACTTCCAGCCAGTTATTTTTATGAATAAACGGATTTAATAAAGGCGGAATAAAATGAAATTAAGCTTGCTAAAGAGTTTTACATAAAGCGATATTAACTCTTTCCCGGGCGTATAATAAAAATGTCTTAGAATGTGCACGGGAGCGCATTTGCATCAACCAATTATATGGGGAGCTGTGTTACTGTGTTATGTACCTAGATGTAGTTGAGTACGAGACATTTTGCCGTTTTATGATGTGCCGACGCCAGTGAGCTTTATTACAAAGACCGAGATAACGTCGCTCGAAATGTTGAGATCTTTGGTCCGTGATGTGCCTTGCGAAGTTGCAATACGGACTGCAGAATACGTCTATTCTAGGGATGTTACGGAGTTCGGAACTTCCGATTGATTTTACACCTTTGGTTGAAACTTCGGCTCCAACATTTCTAAATTGGTGGTTGAAGCATAGCGGATAGTTTGACACGCGGCGGCGGCTACGGTCAACGAGTGCGAACAGTAGTCTGATTCCGTAAACATCTTACCGTGTAAACTTACGTGAAGTGAGCTGCGAATTTATACAAACAAGGTGGAATGACAGTTCACTCCACCTAAGGGTAGAGAGCCTGCCTCCTCACGTGCTCTCTGCCATGCGGATAATCTGACATATCACTGCCCGGCAAAAACACGTCATAATACAGAAATAATACGTTTTGACATCTTTGTACCATTTAAATAGCAAATATGTCATTTACCTCCTGTAAAATCGTCATTATTATGTTGTAATTAGTTAACGAGAGATGACGCTAAGTTCTCTTTAATATAATTTTTACGTTAGCAATCTAGTAAATAGCAAAACTCTTAAAAGTCTCAGTTTTTATGTTATGACACTTTTTTAGCCGGGTAGCGATAAGTTATTACGCTATATGTAATACAACTCCGTTCCAGATCAAACTTCCGACTCCGGTTCCGACACCGACAAACTAAATTTGAAATCACCAACTGCTACTTTAGTTCTGATGAAACCACATTCGTAACATCCCAGCTCTACTAAAGAGCCTTATTTGTAAAGAGGTGAGACGTCGGGCGGGCCGCCCGTCTAGTGTTTGTTAGTGCTGGTGATAACGCGAATTTGACGAGCTCCTCGACCTCTCTCCAAGTATTCTATCAATTTTTGACGTTCGTTTGATCATTACCTTCTATAAATGCGCTGTAGTGTCAAACGCAGTAAATGGAGAGCGAACAAAAAGTTTCGTTTAAAAAAAGCAAACAAAAATCTTAAAAAACACGACTGCCATCTCTTCATAGCAGTCGGGGTCGGTTTTTTTGAATGGTGCTTTACAGTTGCCCCGACTGCAATGAAAATTTTAGTATCTATCTTGTTTTTAATTTTTTAGTCCACTTTTTGATATGGCAGGCGTGTTTTTTTTATTGTTTGTTTTTGTTTGAATTTTTTGCTATGTTACTATGCAAGCTATAAACGATGACAGTATACATACGTAGTCTAATTTTCATGAAAACAAAATATTTTAGTTTTTATTTACGAACCTAATAAAAAAAAATGCTGTTATATCATGTTGAATTTGTAACGTTTTCACGCCTAAACCGGATTTAAAAATTCTTTCACCAATGGAAAGCTATATTATCAATGAGTAACATATTACCCTCGTATTCCCACGGGAACGAGAACAACGCGGGTGAAACCGCGGGGTGCTGCTAGTATAGTATAATAAATATTGAAAGATGCGAAAGTGTGTTAGTTTATTAGGTACGCTTTCACACCTGTTGAATGAATTTGACTGAATTCGGTAAAGAGACAGATGGTCCCTGGAGAAGTGATTGGCTAGTTTTCGTACTAAAATCTATATTAACACAAGCGCGGCCGTGACAAAAGCTAGTATATAATAACAACACGTTGAAAACGAGACCTTCCTTCCTTCATAATCATTAACATGAATATTACAAGCGTACGAAATAAGCTTTCGATAAATAACGAACTGGAAATGTTGAGCTTAATACAATGACATTTTACAAAAAAAAAAAATAACGAAGATCGTCAATGTTATTTAATACCTTTCTGTGCCTTTGTTAACGAAAACAAAATTACATAAATCAAGCGATTTAATTATGAATCGAGCTTTGTTTTTTAAATTACAAAATAAGCAGCAACGGAGTATTTAATTACTACGATTGGACGGCTATTCGGCATTACTGATACAACATTAATGAGGTCCCTACTAAAATTAGAATACAGAAGTCGACGAGGAAATGCCCAGATAAACAGTTGATTGTTGCCTGCCTAATAAATACGAGGCCCGTCTTGTGGCGCAATCTACGACAGAAGGATGGCCAACAAACAATATCTAAGTTTGTGTCGCTTTGTCGTAATATTTGCCAAGACTGTGAAAGCCCCGGCAGAGTTTGAGCGACTTCTCGAGCTTATTACTATTTGTGTTGCCAAGATTCCCGTCTCCTACATTTTGTGACGAAGGTATCCATCTAGAAAGGCACACCGCGCACAAAATGTTCTTTTGTATGTCTCATATTCCAATATGACTTAAAGTTCTCGTGTGCCCTGAAAACGATACGAAAGGTCACAACGAGAAGCGTCCTCGTTCAAAAAATGGAATTTAAATAAAAGTTGCCGCCATCGCGTATTATGACGCTAAGTAATGGCCATAATCTTCCCGCTACATAAAAAAGCCTCAGCGAAAGCTCCCATTAAACATCTCCCGAATATAAAAAATACGAAACGCACGTAGCACTTACTAAGTCGCGTTCTCTTTATTTCGCTACGTATCGGGCGGCGGAATGAACGGCATGTGTTTACGTCACACTAAGTAAGAATAATGGGCGCTCATAAATCAGTGGCATCTTCACGTCGTTTTGAATACTCACAAAAGATGTCAACTCGTAGCTAAGTGTGACTCCATTCGAGACAAACGGCACTAGCAACCTTAATTGTTCTGACTTGTGTTATTTAAATATACAACAACGGTTAAGCGCTTCAGTGTTTTGGTGAAGTTAAAGATTCGTAGCACAATGCTACGTTATTGCATTTTCGTAGCGTTGCGACTACAGGTCACCGTAGCGGCATGGCGGTCGGCGTAGGCCTTGCTACGACGTAGCGGCTGGAAATAAAATTCTGAATCCGATTTGCTGAACAAAAAGGTTTTTTGCTGTTATTAAAAGTAAAGACAATAACTGTATTCGGCTACGGATGGCATACACACGAATGAACGAAATCATAAATAAACGATTTGTGATAACAATTACTTATTTTATTCTAAAACTCTGAACAGTAAAAACACTCACAATATCCACTGTAACCTAGCTAGGTACTACAGATAGTAACCGCGTCACAGTGATTACAACATCAGCTTCACGTCGATCCGGTTAACCGCCGGTGACACCTATCAAATCAATGCCAGCGCAGTTCGCTAAACGCGAAGCTGCAATAATAAGAGGAATTCAATTTTAGGAGCACATGGGCATGTACTTATGTATGTGCTATGCTCATAATGTATGGAGTTCCGTGATTCATTTGTTATTGGAATCATTGAAAATGGAAATCAAAGGGCACGTTATAATTTAGATATCTTCTGCTTAGATTTCAGATTATAAGATGATTAAAAGATTTTTAAAACTGGACTGTATTGGATAAGTAGGTAGGCAATATTTTTAGGTCGTTTATTTAGTATAGCGTCTACCCACATTCAATTTCAATTCCCTCGATAATCTTAACTTATACGTTATTTGAAATGGCTCAACATAAGTCAGAAATTGATTTAATCTCTGATTGTAAAACAGAAATGTTCATGTTTTACATCCATAAAACATTTCGAAGTAATGTTTCTTGTACTTAACAAATAAGAATCAGAAGCTATATCAGACGTCTTATTGTTTGATTCTACGACATTAACATAGCAAAGCTGGGTGTCTTGGAAACGAAACTAAGACGACTCATCGTACTTATTTCACTAATATTTACATACTATGTTGATTGAATTGTGTCTTATAAATAACTGTTGAAGATTGTGATAAAAAACTTTATTTAAAACAACTGACTTCTAAATAAAGCAAAGTGGGCGCTTTTGGTCGTTTCTACGTTTTTTGACACCGACTTCCGCAATTAAAGTTGTTTTATACTTTGCAGTGCCTTTATTTAGAAGTAGGTTGTATTTTTTGTAAAAAAATAAGTTTCTCATTTTTCACTTTTTAGTGGTGATAATTCCCCACAGCTGAACGTCTACTCCTTCACAGCGTACCGCGTGTTATAAACTGGTGTAAACAATAAACAGGCATGTGATTTCCGTTTCCTATCTTCGAAGTTCTTGAAACACTACGATGCTCTTCCATCGTATACAGTTTCTGTTTTTCATTTTAAATATCGACAAGTGAAAATGAGAACACCATCAAAGTAATCGAAGCCAATTAAATACGCAATATTAGGGATAACTCAAAAAATTAGTCATCAGACCTCGATTAAATGGGACCACATGACAAGCACCAAATTTCGAATATAAAAAAAAGAATTATCAAAATCGATACACCCAGTACAAAGTAACACACAAAAAAAGAAAAAAAGTCGGATTGAGTACCTACTTCCGCGTAAAGTCGGTTAAAAAGCCCGCGTAGTCAGCTGCGAAACCCAATTTTGTTCTTTTCCCTTTCTCTGGAGTCTGGACTACAAAGACTCTTCTCAACCTCCTTCTTACAATAGGATGAGTCACGTACAGCGCACTAATTACTGTCAGATTTTCCATTTGTAACAAATCAATCACATTTAAAACATCATTTAAAGTTCGTTACACGAATTTAGACAAATTAATCTGGAACTCAAACGGAACACAAATCCTGAGCGAGGTGACGTAAAGTCGAATGAATCTTTCTGCCAAAAAGTTGTGACGAAAGTTGTTATTGTAGGTACGTCGGAGTGCGGCCGGTCTGGGCCAACTTGCGCGCCTGCTAGCGTTTATTGAGCGGAAAGCGAGCGACGCGGCCGGTCGCCGACGCAGCGCGCCACCACCTCGCTGTCCAACTTTATTTTGTTTCGAAGTTCCGCCTTCACTTTTTGTAATAACAGGTACCCAAATCTGCAACAGCTATCTCACGTCCCCTAATGAAACACTGCGTCAAAACAATAATAGCATTTCCCATTCAAAGTGCTCAGGTTGTAAAAATTGATTTTTGCAGAACATTGGAACACAAATATTGTTTGGAAAAAGAAGCAATTTCGCGCGTCCCTCCTGTAGGCGAGGACTCTTATAAACATCGGGGCACCGGCGAACTGCTGGTGTCGTAATCTCCCGAAAACATAAAAGCGTATGAAAACTTTAGTGTCCAATAAATTTTGTCAATACAGTCGAGACCAGGGCATAATATTTCAACCAGACAACGTTTTAGCCACAATACTTTACTACGTTATACCGTGAACATTTTAGCAATAAACAAATTCAAGAATTTAAACTGTTGGTCTTGGCATTTTGAATAATAACAAGGTGCTCATTGCCCTGAAATAAATCTGCCACCCTTTCATTACTCAGCCCACGCCTGCATAAATTAAAACCACTGTAATCGCAACGAAATTATTATCTAGCTACCTACGCATGAAAATGAAAATTTAGTCATACTAGAATATTAGTAGGTAGGTTAGGTTAGTTGGACCTATACCTAGTTATAATTAAACACTACAAAACACAACGGTGTGTAGTTGTGGTCCAATTTCCCGATGATTTCGTTTGAAGTGTATTTGAACGAGCGGCGCAGGGGAGAGCTCGTCAAAGCCAGCAAATATTTCGTGACAGTCGGTGGAGCGCTCACCACGGCCGCCCCAACGACTCAATTAATTATACTCCTGATCTAATTAGCTGGCCGGCGACCAATCGGCGCACGCGATGCTGGACAATTTGCATTTTGTTTGATCCTATGTTTTAGGAAGTTTGGTAGCAATTAATCACAATGGACCGCCTGGCATCATGCCTGTAATTACTCCTAAGTATTCAGTAAACTCAACCTACAATATAAGTACAAAATTAAACAAAATTAGGCTGTTGAATTTTGGTAATTAAGTACATAAGCTAAGTACCTATGTGAGTTATTAATAATTGGGCCGGCACAATCTACATACGAGCCGGTACCCTCCTACATTAACATAATGTATTTCTGATTGTTATGTTGGGAGCACCCTTGTATGGTCCGTGTATCACTTTTCGGATTTTTCCGCTGAACTTCGTAGGTATATTAGCCGACGGACAGGCACGTTCACAATTTGCGGCTGCGGATTGGCACGAATGGAGCGTGCAATATCAAAGTTGTGGCGGTATATAGGTTCGAATATTGGACTCGATTGCCGAATGACGGACCACCAGTGTTCCGTAACCGCACCGCATCGCAACGCTCCCCTCGCTCCGCTCGCTCTCCACACTATGATTTGTAATTCAATTATGACTAGTAGAGACCGCAATTCTTGCTACAATCGTCCATTCTCGACCGCGGCGCGCAATAAAATTCATGAGACTGTTGTTACATTCATGAGAGGAATTGGGAAAAAATACTGTGTAAATACGTTTGCGATACACGAGAGATGTAGATTTTATGAGCGCGTGTCACGAACCCGCCTGACGCCGCCGCCGCCGTGCGCGAACCTGCGCTTCCTCCGCTGTGTATTTTTTTATTTTATCTTACACCCAAAACTTTCCCCGACGTGATACTGGTATTAAGATAACAAGATTTTCAAACATTCCGGCGACGTCTAAACGAAGCAGATCTAACATTGCTCGAAAAATACTGTAAAACTTTTCTTATTCTTGTTTCATTAATAATTCAGGAGGCTCAACAAAAGCAGGCCTCAGTCTAATCAGTCATTTTATTAAGGGGTAGCAGTAAGCATAAGCATCACCTCTGCCTACTCCCGGTACTATAATCGTGCCTATTATGTATTCTGATGTTATTACAATGGGACTATTTTTATTATTTTTTATATTAGGTACCTATATTTAATAACTAGGAAAAACAAGGTGACAAAAGTTAAAGTTACTTGTGGGATATTTCTCGACAAAATTATATTAAACACAAAACCTACTGCACATAGTATTAAGAAAGCTTACAGTTAACTTATCCATAGACTCCTTCAGTCCTTTAATCGACCAAGAAAAGTCCTAGAAGTTACAATGGATTCAAATACCAAAAACTGTTTCTCAAGTCCTCCTCGCAAATGAGGCATTATGTTGCAAGCTGCCGCTAAAAATAAAACATGATTATAAAGAATTTCAATTATCTTAAATTTAGGGAGGAAAAAACATTATTTATGATAAGGCACTTGGCTCTAAAGCCCTTGCGACGGAGCTTCATCGTAAGCAAGCGAATTTATTACTTTGTATCGTATTTAAATTATATGAGATTTATATTTTTACAGGATTTATAGCTGTGGGTACCTTTAACGAGTTTTTAAACCAATTTTTAACTAGATTTACGATGTTAGACTAAAAGCTGAAGAATTATATTTTACAACCTTCATGCTATCGGATCATTTGCATAATAGGAAAGGAGCTTTGCATGACAAATGCTTTAAGATTAGAAGAATAATCGAATGCTTTCGATTAATATTAATCCTCAAAGACAATATTATCCAGTTCTGCTAACGGCCGAACCCAATAACCGATCTATCGCATACTGGAGATAGAAAAACAAATGAAACAACAGAAAAATTACATAGGTTTTCTGTTGTTTCATTTGTTTTTCTATCTCCAGTATGCGATAGATCGGTTATTGGGTTCGGCCGTAAGTCGAAAATGAAACCAAAAGTTATTTGTTCATATGAAAATAAATTACTTATAATGAAATAGGATACCCTTTCATCGAGTTAAGTAGGAGTGTATCGTTCCAAGTTCATTACAAGCCAGTATTTGGAGGCAGTTTGTATATTATACGTATAAAAGTAAATGATGGGTTATTTATTGACCATAACGGGGGAAAGTTCGGCCGTTAGCGGCACCAAAAATTAGATATTAAGGAAATTTCCTTATAGATAATGGATTCAGATAGTATATGTGACTATGTGTGACTTCGATATTTATGTCCAATGTTTTACTTTTATGTTTCATGTTTAATGTGTGTTGGATATCGAATCTACGAAGAGTTGACAACATTTTGTATCATAAAAGGTAAAAATAGATCCCAACCACTTTCGAACTTTTGAACATGTCCTCCTTTGATAACTATTGCTATTTCTGTCTTGAAATGGTGATTTATATACTGCTAGAAAAGTAGGAAAAGATATTGAGAATAAATAAACAAAAAATGTAAGATTTATGTTGCTATTTTAGTTAAAGGACGACAAATCAGTTCCTTCCTTTACGATAAGTAAACTAAAAATAAAAAAATAAAAATAAATCGCAGCTTTTTAAAGCTCCGATTTGTCCGACTGTAAAAGTAAACAACACTCACGAATAAATTACCAATAGCCACTCAACATTCACGAATGACCCTCAAACTGCCCATTCCGCAAATGTCATTTATAACGGACACTTAGCAATTTTCCTTTTTGTTACATTTTTCCGTCATAAAAGGTTTACAGCGGCTCCGCGGCGGTTCTTTTGCTGAAACAAAAATATGTTCGGAGCCTGTGCATGTAGCTAAGAGGGATTAACAATTGATACATGGCGGCAGGCCGTAATAACGGACTTATTTACTGTGCAAGCGTGCAGCTCGATGTCCTGTGTAAGTGACATTAGGGGAAATTGCATTGAGTGCCGCGTCGATTGGCTGAGTAATGAAAATGTTAGCAAGTTTTTTCGACTGAGTATGCCCTTTAAAAATGTGTACATTTTATATTTCATTATTAATCTACCTATGTATATATACTTACTAAAATGGTATAAAAAAAATCGTCCACATCGCTATCGACTGAAAGTGATCTCAATTTTTCTACTTCATTATGCTACTCATATTAACTTCTATGGTAGGCTCGAAAGAATAGAATAGAATAGAATATTCTTTATTATGTACACCATATACATAAGTTACAGAAAATATAGATGAAGAAAACATTACACAGGGTGATACAATGGGCGGCCTTATCGCTAAAAGCGATCTTTTCATGGATTTTGGATGGATTTTGAAGAGAAAAGGAAATACAGTACTGTAGGTAGTCTTAGGTGTGCTTGTGTATGTGTGGTGTGTGTAAAGAGTTCGTGCGGCCCCGGAACGCAGAGGACATTAGAAAAATCACGGGTAGATTTGGTCAGTAAAAGTCTGACACTCCCTTTTGCTCCGCCCAGAACGGAAGAAGTCATTTGATGAATTCCCACCTATAAAAAAGGTATAGGTTGAGGCTGCAGGAAAAAATGCCCTGAAAAATGGTTTTTTTTTGCAACCTATTGGATACCAAGTCCTAGAAGAACTTATTGGATACCATGTTATGCGCCATCGCGGTAGACCAAGACGGATGTGGAGAGCCGAACTTGATGATGATGAATGATGACAGAGAATAGAGGTGTGTCTATAAGCAGCACTGGGACATAATGAAAAGTTAGATTAGACTTGATCTGTGTATTAGATTAGACTTGACCTATTATAAGGGAAACATATGAAATCGGTGTTAAAATTGACACCAAACGACCAACAATCATCCCGCCAAACAGTATACAACCACACTGATATTTATAAACTTGCTATCTTCGACAATCTTGTTCTGAACTCCGCCCACTGCGATCGATCTAACTAAACTAATCGCAATCACGAAACTTGCGAGTCATCCTCAGCAACTCTGGGCGCCTTTCAGAACAACGATACATCTCTCAAATGTTCTTTTTGTGGACAACGATTGGAAATGTCTTTTTTATAGCACAACTTTGAAGTTTAAACAAATTGAATTGTGTGTAGATGTGCGGTTCTGTAAACATCTCATCGTGTAAACTTAGGTGAAGTGGACATAAGTGAGCTGTGAATCCATACGAACAAGATGAAATGATAGTCCACTTCGTAGTTGACAGATAGACTGGCAGTTTTGTAGAATATTCGGTTATAAAACGCGTACTTTCGTTTGAAACTGTTAAATTATGTTAAGCAAAATAAACACAAAATTAATTTCTATGTTGGAATCTGTTATTATTTGTGATAGTGTATTATTTAACTAGCTGATAATTATCAGCCGGATTGTTGCGGTGTATTTTCGCGATCCCGTTGTAGTATTTGTTGGTTGCAATTCGAGGCACACAGTATTATGAATAGGATCATCAAACTAACAAATAATATTCAACGAACTGTCATAAATGGAAGTAATATATAGAAATATATGTATTTGTTTATACTACCTACACATATTGAGTATTTGGTTTAGGTTCAGGTAGGCTCAATTCTTAGTAATGCCACTAAAACCGCCGTCATAGCACGAACTTACATCGAGCCCTAATTCCGTGGAGGCCTCGCAAATTACAAGCACCAGGCCTCCACATAAATCCAACCTTTTCAAGTTAATAAAAATGATTTAAGCACGCATTAAAAGGATCTTTTTCCCGCTGAGAACACGGAATTTATAATGGTAATAACTTTGCCGATTGTCCCGTAATTACGTGTTGTACATAGAAATGTTCACAGCGATACGGTCGACAGCAAGGATTAACGTTTCTAAAAGACTTGATAATTATAATCGTTTGGGAACAAATTCCGCGGCTGCGTTCCTCGCGGCTTCCGAAGCTTTTTAAGTTCGCAAATTAATAACTGGGGTATAAAAGTTGTGTAAGACATGAACAATAGTGGATGGTTATATCGTGGGCCGTAAACCAAGTCTGTCCTGACCCCGCCGCTTAGAAGAAGGTAATGCCGACCGTTCACTGTGCAAGTACTTTGACTTGCTTTAGTTGGTCTTATTGAAAATTATAGTGGCTATCCCATCTGTGGAAATCTCTGGAAAGCCCTACATTTTTACTGGAATGCCTACAATTTATAAGCATAAGCCCAAAATCTTTGTAGATAAGAGTAAAGCGGACGGATCTTCGTAAAAGCTAAGTAACTTTTGGGACAGGCTTTGACCTACATCATCAGTACCAATTTCCATGACACAGTTTATACTTAACTAATTATTAAACGATAATGATTGCCACAATTTACAAGCCAAAATTCACGAATAATTTACCTGGCAGATAACAATAATTCAGATGGGTCAAGCGCTGATTGAAAGCACTCGGATAACAGATGGCCCCCATAATGCGCTCGACATAAATTCACCAAGGTAGGTAATTGTCCAAATCACTGTCAATCTCTAATGACAGTGCCGTTTGTCCTCCTGATAGAGCCATTAATTCCAAGTTTCAACTTAAAACAGATTTAATATTATCGTGTTTCTGACCTATTTGAGAAATACATGATGAATTTTTCAAGTATGCGTGTTTGGCCAAATCTGCAACAGTAAAGAATAGAATACACTCAAAGGAGTCTCGTGCATGGAATTGGCATCTGTGGCTGAAATTGTAAAAAAAAACTACAGTCAGTATTATTACACCATCCGAAAGTGTCGCTACGAAGAATCAAATTCTGGGAAGTGATAATGCATTGCCAACTAGAGGAAAGCGCTTATTATTAACAAATTACTTTTAAATTTCTGACTAAATCTACCTAACTCCTTAGAGCGTTAGTTGTAGTATAATTATATAGTGTCCCCGCACACTTGACAATTTCACTCTGCATATGTAGGTCACAATTGACTGCATCGCATATAGCTAGTTTTATTATCTTCTTGTGGATAAAGAGTGTTGATACTAGAGGACATGAGTTATCTTATTACCAGTGTCAGAAACTCTTTTCTATTCTTTCTTGCCTCTGCTAGTTGTACAACGCGAGAACTCCTTTTTTGCACATACAATTGCTAGTAAAAAAGCAAATAATTAAAAAAAAAACACGCCTGCCATGTCAAAAAGTGGACAGTTCCTTTAATAGTTCTTTACAGGACTGCAATGAAAAGATCTATCATGTTTTTGACTTAGAAGGCGGGTTTTTTAACTTTTTAAATTATCTGTTTTTTCTATCACACCTTTTTGCTATGTAGCCAGTGCTAGTTAGTCTGGCAGTTTGAGTAATTTATGCGGCCTACCCAAATGTCCTTACTTTGGTATTGTTCGTCAAATCGTTGAGCTCCTTAAAGTCTAAATGTGGGCTACACGGTAACTGACAAATGTTTGCACTCTCTGGACAGGTCCACTCAAATATGTTTGGCACTTTCCTTAAAAGGCCACCTCAGACATTAACCTACATGGTTTTCATATGATTTGACCAGTACGGATTGTATGGACTTTAAAAGAGACTGAGCTCTGAGTTTGTGTCGGTGTTTCTTCTCAGGGTAGTCGGCTAGGAAACACCGACGTCATCTAGCTTAAAATGACCAGAAATATTGGACGTGTAAAAGTGTTATGTTGAACCTACTCAAAAAATAAAATCATTTAGCTTAAAAACGATGACAGTATACGTAATCTAATTTTCACGTTATTTTTTTTTGTTTTTATTTGTAGACCATGGCTCCCCCTTTTTATTTTTGTTTAAATCGTTCAATGGCCTATGTTACCTGGGGCCGGGATTAACCTAACGCTTCTAACGATATCACGTACATTAAAATCAGTTAAGCCGTTTAGAAGTAATTGTGGAATAAAAAAACTCATCGATACATACATACATGAACCCTAAAAAAACATAACAGCACTGTTGGTTTTTTCACGCTTAGCTCAACGCCGAGATTTGGAACATTATCAAAATCATTGTACCGCCTAGTGTTCGAGAAAACGGGCATTAGACTCCCATTCGGTCTGCTGCGCGTTCGAGTTCTATCTAACATAATCAGCCTATTAACTGTGCCCTGAAGCGCAGAAGCTTCATGGGGGCTTCACAGACATCATGTAGCGACCTCACTTCCGCGGAACTGTACGCGTTGGTAAGCAACAGGCACGCACAAACAAAACCGGATAAAAATTTAATTATGCGAAAAGCTTAATACTTTATTTTTCTAAAGCTCTGCCTCCTTAGCCAAGTTACAACCGTTTCGTGTCGAATTCCGTTCTCCAATCGTTAACGCCTTGGTGTCAGCAACTGTAGAAAACGATAAGTTGGTAGTCATGTTGGCGCGCCTGAGTCGGCCGCTCGTTCTACAATGTCTTTAGAAAAACGAGCTATTCTTTAGTCTATGGCGAGCGTTCTTACAAATGTCAAACAGGTTAAAATTTAAACTCTGTTTAAATGCTTTCACCATTAAATTTTAACAAAGGATGTAGTGCTGAAAATTGTAGAAACGATAACAATTCATTCTATCATTTTTGAACGATGTGAACTTTGCTACGAATTTTCTATTCGTTTGTTCTAACCACGTGACTTAAGTTCGTTTACGTCGACTTAAGTTGAGATGATTTCATTCCCATACATTTGATTCGTTCTCGACTAGCGTTAACGATTGCAGATTATCAACTTGGCTAGGAGGGCTGGTCAGCTATTAAGCTACAATAGCTTAATAACGGACCATAGTAAATTATGATTCCCATTCGTAGTTTTCCATATAATCAAGGTGTCAACGTGAGAAGTAATGCATACAATGCATTGTACCAGAGTAATTTAAACTGAATGTATAATAATAATGCTCTTTTGCGCTATAAACGGTAGCAAAAATATTCTTAACGCGATGTATGAACGAACGTACTTACTCGTAAGTATTAAAACTAAATGAGATTTTCCGAAACTAAATTATGGGAGTAAGATGTTATTTTCATATTTGCATAATCTTCACATTATGAAGATGAAATTCACACAACGATGATTCTTGCAACCGGAGACTATGATTAATGGCATAATTAGCAATAAAATAAGAATTTTCTAAAATTGACTCCTTTTTGGTGAGATCTCTGATTAAATAAATGGTCTTTTTTTGCTGACTTTTTCAATTTGTCTGGAGAAACATTTTCCATGTACTAACTAAATTACTCGATTTAAATGTGACTAGCATGCAAAATATCATCGCAACAAAGTTTGATAACAAAGAAATAAGTATATCGCAAAAAATCCATTGCAAATCAAATAAAAATGTATTTTATAGTCTATACTGCGATCAGAACAACTCACATTATTTAAAAGGACCATAATGTTCTATCAGTCCTCTGTAGATTTGATCAGTACCTATCCGACAATAGACTGGATAGATACCGCACTAGGTGAAACCCTTTCACTGATAAGGGTAAATGACTGGGATAATCTGTTTATGTTCGTCGCAAATATAGTGGCGTCACTGTAATGTATTTTTACTTTTTGTTTCGCTCGATACTATACGTAATGATAACGGCTTGTCACAGTTATATGATACCCAGGGGAATCATTTCTATCAGATTGTGTGAGAAAGCTTTTAATTTTTGACGTACGCTGTAGGTCCCACGGTTACGGCACGATGAGGATGACAACGCTGTGTCAGGACGTTATCGCGTCCATTCGCATCCGATGGTCCTCATTTAATTGTCTGTATTGAAAATATGCCTTGCCACTGCATAAAATTTCATTACTTTGTACCTATGAACCTCAAACGTCCTAAAAACAACCAACAAATAGCAACGCTGCAAAAGCTAATAGTGTATTAGCAAAGCGGAAATGAAAAAGCCATGTATAAATAAAGTAGCAAATACTGAACCGAAAAAGCAGTCCTTATAACAAATTCACAGTTCAAATTCCAGCTACAAATATAAAATGAACGTTATATTTCCCTCTCGTACCTAATATTTAGCCCGTTTCATGTTAAAAGCATTAGGTAGGTACCAGGAGCGCATATCACGCGGGTAACTTTTCGACCGCGTCCCGTAAGTGGCCGTCCTCTGCGTACACAAACTATTTGCCAAGTGATCCGTGCTTATTGGAAACAAACGTGCCGGGCGGTTGGCTGTGGACACTTCCACGATGAATCTACCCGCAGGCTCGTATTACACAGAAATTGTTTGAATTTAAAACTATCCTCATCAGTTTTGGTCCGCCCACCACAGAATTTAATCGCCTAATGTTACTTAACAACTTTGCTTTCTTAGTTCAGTTTTCCTAGTCATTTTTACGTCGTGTTTCTTGGGTGGTTCTGCGTACAGACTTTTTATTCGAATTTTAACCACGCTATAATTCATTCATCGCTCTTAAAAATGACTCTTAAGAATAAGCAGATCGCAGCTTAACAGGATTTCTGCAGCGTAAAGCAACTATTTGTAGGTTTCTTCTAAAAATATTCTAATGAAAGAGTTTTCAATATAGTTTAATCATACAAATCAGTTGATATAGATGACGATAGGTCCATATGAATCACTGTAGCGTGCCTGTGTGTTTTGGTTTGGTTGTATGTACGTGTTTGATAATGTCTAGGTACTATCCATGAAACTATTTCAATTTCGATTCTTCGATTAGATTTAATGGCATGACGTTCACCTCGTCATGCTATTAAATCTAAGATCCGCATATTACGGACCCACCGCATCGGCCTGTTGTAAATGTCGATGGTCAAAGATTATCAATCCAACTGTTGCAAATGTGTTTATTTATTATCGGTAGAGATACATATAGGTAGTTTTATACGATCCGTCCAATGCGTGCTTTGGCAAACCGTAGACGGGTGCCATGAATGTTGTCGGTACCTACACAATAATTAAAGTGTGTCTTGTCGCTAGTGTTAACCGTTCCAGGGAAGTGGGCCTAGAAACGAAAGAAATATATCAGTTGCAGCTCGTAAAAGGGAAGAGCGGGAAATAGATTACGATGCTGCTGGTAAGCAATAAACAAGCACTCTATCTAAGCACTATTGCGATCTTCCGAACGGATGTGCCACACATTTTTTCAAACCGTTTTGGGCACATAATTCTAACACTGGCTTTTCTGGCCTGAAAACCCGCAGTGAAAAAGGAAGCCTATCCCTACTGTGTAAGTACACACGATTTAATAGAAAATATTTTCGTCGATCCATTTGTACACAAACTACGACAAAGTGAAACGAAGAAAACAAACTCAGGGACAGAACTGAATCTCATTAGAGTAAAGAAACCCGGTTGACGTCAACATCGCTTTTTTTAATCAAACACTTCAAGTCGCTGGTGAATACGCGAATAAGGCAATAAATAATAGACCGGCGATGGTGAGCACAAAAGCACCTTTCAGCATACTCAACGTTTATTAATCTCGGTTAAAATTCTTGAGCGGAGCCTCTTGACCGAGATGTGCGTCGCTCCCAGTAAGCCGATCGGCACTTTATCCCGAGTTCCTTGTGTACCCACGTAATTGCCTGTAATATTTTAATAAGCCTCCGAGATAACAATTTCTGCGTAACGTGACTCTTAAATTTCCAAACCCTTAAACAGATATTAAACGAATAGCTGTTACTAATAATTTCACTTTATTATGCCGAACATGATATTAAAGGTTTATTCAAGTGGCTTTTGTGTTTAGAGTTGAGAAGTATTTGCCGAACAAAGGCCGTCTTCGGGATATTCGGTAGCCTCCGCGAGTAGCCTTTTAGTACGGAACTAGTTTTTGCTCCGAGCTCCGCCCACGCAGTGAGGTTAAGAGCTTCCTTTGTTATATTAACAACAAAAATAGAACGCTACATTCAAAGTAAGTATAATTATAACCATGCATGGGGTGGTTGAAAGCCTCGTACTTAGTACTAATATTGTCCAAATTATCGCGTTTGGCAAAATAACGAAGAGAACCCAAGAGAAATTACAGAAGTCTAGAGTTATAATCCTCTTAATGGAAAGGTACTCGATTGTTATTTTTCCAAACAAAACCTCACTTAACTTTTCTTAAAAAAATAAACGGCATTTAAACTAAGAGTAAAATAGAAAGATAAAACTAAAATCGTTTGTAAAAAGTAAGCGTTTGTTCAAAGCCTGAATAAACGAATGCGTTTATCCCCCAATCCTCTTAACTTCATCCTGACGCCGAAGGGGGATGCATTCCCTTCCACTTATCCCATTTACCATACGTTGCAAGTCATCGATAACCCACATTATTACCGCTCTCTTTATAGATTTTACTGTAAACAGCTTTTGATCAACAAAGGACTTTTCAGAAAACGGTTTTCATCACAAATCGTTGAGCAGCGTATGAAAGGAGCGTAATAAACCAAAATAATTTTGTGAAAATGCTCGTCTTTCAACACATTGGTGGAAATGTATGCACGCTCTAATTTATGGAGACTATGTTGAGTTAATATGGGCAGATACTTACATATATTACTTCTCAATAACTCGTTTCGTTTTTTTTCCGTGTCATAAAATAAACTTTATAAAAAAGGGGATAATAAATGGTGTATTTCCCCCTCTTCAACTGTGCCATAGACAAGCCGCTAATGTAATGCCACGTTCTCATTTAATTAAATGGGTTCCGTAACTTCAGCACCACTGAAAATGTGCAGGTGCCGATGAATTTCTATGTTATAGCATGATGCAAATATGTGAACGATCTCCGATCGATATCGATGAATCTTCAATGGTTTTATAGTGAAAAAAATATAAAGGATTAAAACCTAATACAGTGAAAGCTGCGTTTCAGTAAATACTGCTAGCTGACATACAGAGTGTGGACGAATGGGCGCATGCGGCATGGCGGCATCGAACTTCGGCTGATCGACTGTCAGAGTCACCACGCGTCAAAGAGCAGAGGGACGCTCCACACTGTAACTATTTACAGTGGAACATAGGCCAGCCCGAGGTTATTTAATTGGATTCACACGTCGAATATAACTAAACAAAAAGCCGCACATACGCCGCGACCCATAGCCCCGACAGCGCTGTATTAACTAAGAGAGTTTACATAACATAAACGGATACCGAAAAATCTCTTTAAGTCGTGCATTCACGAAAAGGTCACTGCATACATAAGGGAGCCAATATGAGAGCACTGTCGGCGGAGTGCTGGTTGTTACGTAAAGTACTGAGTTTACGTTAGCGGCGCCCCCGCGCGTCACCCGTCGGGTCCCGGGGCCCGGGGCCCGGGGCCCGCCCGGCCAGGGCCCCAGAGCTCAGATCCGAATTATCTCAGGCAGTTGTAAACTATACGCTCGCATATACTTTCCCTTACCTTTACCTGAGTCTTCATCAAACTTAATCAGTGTTAGTGAATGCTTATTAATAACAAACTATCAAAATATACTCTCCTATCGATATTTTGTATTGATAGATAATAATTATTAATCAGAGACGCATCTTATAGGAACGTGCCCATATTTTTTTTTTAAATTTGATCCTCTGGCTGTTTTAAAATGCGTTGTCAACAGATTCATTTCCGTAATCAAACGATTTCTTTTTTTAATTTACTGACGTCATGCTTTTCACTGGGCAGATCCGTATGTGCTGGTCATATAACTTTGTCAGGCACTTTATTTTTTTTTTGTTTACTTAAATTATATGGAGAGATTTGTGCTTTATTAGATTGATTCATACGACTCGTATAGCATTAGGTACTATCTTGGTAGTTCATCATCATCTGCCTTGCCTTTTCCCAACTATATTGGGGTCGGCTCCCAGCCAAACCGGATTCAGCTGAAGTAAAAAAATTAAATGAAATGAAATGTATTAATAAATCGCATATTTGTTTATCTGTGAGTTAAGTATTCATATCATTTTAAGCTAAAATTCAAGGTGTATGAGCTTGTTTCTAAATAATAACAGCCGCACAGGTCCATCTTCAAGGCTAAGCAACGCTTGCCGAGGTCGGTCTGTGGATGGGTTACCATGTAAAAATATCGAGATTCCTCCGAGCCTCGGAAAGCACATTAACCCTTTAAACGTTAACGACGCTTACAAGCGATAAAAGTAACTGGCCGCTTATACGCCAATGACGACTTTAGGCGACAAATTACACTTGATCTTTGTAGTATTAATCTCTAAACATTTTTTGAGGCGAAGTTTTTTTTTTGTGTTGTGGCTTCATCATTTAACTAACGATGATTTTGCCAATGGTTGGCCAAGGTTTGGCTAGGAACTAATGATCGGTTCTCATTAACGATAGAACAAAGGCGAAGAGTTGACTCTAAAAATGCGTTCAACAAACGTCATCGTTATCGTCACACTAGTGATGTCCTTCTACAATTTGCTAGAAGATTGGGTTAATTGCAATAAAACGTCAGAAATTCGTGTTATTTTATAATAAAATATAAATGATAAACAATTAATATATGTACCTAGATCGTAAAAATCATATAAGTATTGTTAAAAACCTACACATATTTAAAAAAACATTTTTTTAAGTCATCAAGAAGTCACGTCATTCATTTGGAACAATCTACCCTTCGCGCCCTCGCCATCGTCGCTTTTGAACGTCAATAGTGACGTCAGTATTTTCCGGATCAAGTATCGAAAAACAACTGTACAGTACATTTTAAGTAAGAGTCTGACAGACCCCTCCGCCCGCCCCAGGGTGGAGGACAGTGGCGTGCAGTGGTCCGAGTTAGGGTAGGCCAGAGAAAATTTCCAAATAAATTTTTAAAAATAACCACTATATTCAGGGTTGATTTTTAATGAAATGAGTTTTTTTTTTTAATTGCCGATTAAAAAAAAAAGACCAAATTTCAACCCTGAATAATGTGGTGTGATTTTTTTTGGACATTGATTTTCTGGCCTATCCTAACTCGAACCACTGCACGCCACTGATGGAGGACATCCATGAGAATTTCCGCCCGTAAAAAAAGGGTTTGAGGAAACTCTACCGGAAAACACTTTTTCCAGCCGGGGATTACGGAAGTCGCATAAGTTCCCGCGATCCGCGGCGTAGGTGGGAGTCAGTAAGAGTCTGACAGACCCCTCCGGCCGCCCCAGAGTGGAGGGCATCCATGAGGATTTCCCCCCGTAAAAAAAAAGGTTTGAGGAAACTCGCTGGGGATTACAGAAGACGCGTATGTTCCCGCGACCCCCGCCGTAGGTTTGGGTTCCCGCGAACACCGGGGTGGTTTTAGTCAGTAAGAGTCTGAGAGACCCCTTCGCCCAGGCCAAGTCGGGGGACATCCATGTGAATGATGATTTCCCCGCGCAAAAAAAAAGGTTTGACTAAACTTAGTGCACCCGACACGGATAGGTTATGTTTATCATCCCATTCATGATAGGTTTCTTTAATCAAACCCTGCAGCCAGGAAAAGGAGCCCCGCGCTGCAGAGCTTTGTCTTCGAGGTTATGTTTGATGTAGCTAATTTCATGAAATAGCTGGCCATTTCATGAAATGTCTCATTACACGTCATTTATAAGACATAATATATGTATATTTATGTTTGGTCCTACGAGCCTCAAGATCATAAAGAAGACTCCTTGGTTAAAATAATGAATGTCAAAAGGAAGAGAAAAACAAGTTTTAAAATTTTAAAGTTTATGACAATGCTGGGCTTTTCGCTACGCGCGTTGACAATTTTGGTTTGCGATCGAGCGTGCTTTCTATCTAATTTTATGTTACTTGCTATTAATGAATACATACAAATTTAACTATTATAGCTGACTACGATGGATTTACCCAATTCTGATAACTAATTAACACTCATGATAACTGATTAACATAAATTCAGAGAAAACAGATGGCAAAAAAGACATTCATTGTTCCTCCCGTGGAGTCTTCGAAAGTTTCCATGGTGGCAAGTCGCTGGAGTTAGCCTAAAAATAGCAGCATCCCCTCATTTCAACAGAGGAATCAGCATCTGTACAGAGGATACGGGCCTCGTAATGATTTTGAACAGTTAGTAAGAGGGAGGGCAGGATCATGACGAAGATATTGAGAGTAAGTTGTGTTTGGGGTGATACGGTCAATCACACCTCGGTAGCTCTATATATAGCTACGAATTTTCAACTTAAATTAACATTTCCAGAAGGCTCTATCCTCTTCGTACATCATCGGACGGTATACAGTCGGTTAAGAGCTGATGTATGAAATATCATACCAATAACGTTTTTTGGCCAATGGCTCTGCACTATCTCCTTCATGAAACTGTACTCCTAGTATTATTATAATTATGTTCATACTCCACAAAAACTAACCCAAACATGTTTGCTGTCATAATTTGAAACAAAATAACCATAATTTTGCTGCTATGTGTAAAAGAAGCACAACCACCAATCCAATACATTTAAATAACAATTTAAAACGTTGTGACCAGACGACAGAAACCCCAAAATGTATTTAGAAAAAGCGAACTCCGGCTATATTCTTATTTAAGCTGGAGTCTTTTTCTGCGATTCAATCTGCAGTAACTTTTCATCGTGCCAGGTTTTGCAGAATAAAGAGGGCCATTATTTTTCAAGACATTATTATGTTCAGAGAAAAGTTACGAGAAAACTGTTTCTACCAGGTGAAAGGATGCTGGGTTCAGTTCCGTGTTCTGCCTGACGCACACATGTTGGAGTTAGTAAACATAATTATTTATTAAAAAAAAACAAATGTTATCATTGAATTATACTAATCAAACAAACAAATATAGTGACTTCTTCAAAAGTTTTGTCCAATTTGGGAAAGAATTTTCAACAATCGAATATCTTTTTTTTTGGAGCACCTTTAATTTGATTTGTATCGGTTGCTGCATTATGGGTTGGACAGCACGACGAACACCGCGGCAGAGACGACGGCGGACTCGGGGCGGCAATAGCGCGAGGCGAGCTTGATTTTTTCGCTGGTCCGTATGGCGCTGATGATCTGTTCATGAAGGCTTTTAAGAAATCCATCGGAAACGGAAAAATGATTGTCGAATTCTTTTCCGCCGATACTGAATTGAGTGCCTGAAGGTACCGCAACTGAAATAGATATACACGGGTTGTTTAAGAACTACCAATGAAGCTACGCCCTTTTGCATTTCCAAAGGCCCAAGTTGGGAATTTGCTACATGGAAGACTAGGGAAGGTCGCCGGAATCTAATAATGTGTTAGTCCTTATTAACGTCATACATTTGCAGTTAAGATTGCTATGTGAAAGTCCGGTTGATCAAATTTGAAAGAAGCGTAAAGGGTCTTATTACATTTATTAAAGCTTAGCCTAGACATACTACGGGCAACGTATACTCCTCAACATGTAGCTAAGAAGCTAACACGCGTCGAAATTTTACGCTGACATGCGTCATAGTGTCGTAGTGCGAGCTAGTATTATATTATCTGTGGTGTGCAAGTTTTAAGACTTTGTCGAGGTGATATTTAAAAGAGAGTCCATGGAGTTTCCTGCACGTCCTTCTCAATAAGATCTACTCTTTGTAAATTGCAACTGCAGCGCTGGAGACAGGATCGGTGAGTGTGTTTTGCTGAGCAATATTGTTGGTGCTCTTGTCGCTAGCGCAGTAGAACTAGGTTCATCTATTCGACTGACAGACCTTGACAAATCAAAAGTGCCTGCAAATGGTCTATTTCAAATAAAGGATTTTGATACTTTGCGAGTCTCCCAAATTCACAGATTACACACCCCCTTCACACAAGACAGGTTGTATAGTTGTTTTGATTTGGTGACATACTGATATAATTCGTTTTGATCTTTATTGTTTGCCTTTACTTTGCTTAGTTGGCTAGTTTCGAATTGACAATTAATATTTTTTTACACTTATAAGTCGTTTTATTGAAATTGCTAGATACTAGAACAAAATACCGGCCTGACTTCTACCGCTGTTGCACAAGTTTTAATAAATTTAGCAGTCAGAATTTTCACAAACTTGTATGTACCATCAAGGTATAGTCCAGGCACCACCAGTGACCCACCTTAATGACAAGGACGATATCAGTCATTTAAATAAAAAAATGCTTTTCGTTAAATCAAAAACGTTATGTAGCGTAACCCCGAATTCAAAGACAATTTCGGCTAATCATATACATTCTAAACTGAAATATTAGTAACGCCATTGTTACGTAAACATCTGATCATGATTACGTTACTATGACAACTATCATGATCTAACAATAAAATGTGATAATCATCTGCCAACGAAGATCTTCTTCGTGTCAAATAACTGACGCATAGGAGAAGTTGACGGTGCCAGGAATCTAGGTAAAACAGTACTACTAACTTTAAAAGGATAAATTGAGGTGTCTCACAAATTCAAAAACTTTTAAGTACCTTGATAGTACAAACTAAATGTCGTGTCTATCCTATAAAGGATTTTATTTATTATAATTGTCTTGCTCCTCCCATGAAGGCTTTCAGGAAATCCATCGGAAACGGAAAAATTATTGTTGAATTCTTTTCCGCCGATACCGAATTGAGTGCTTGGAGATACCGCAACTGAAATAGATATACATGGACAGTCTTATTCACAAAATTCTCTGAACTGTTTAACACCAGAAGACCAATTCACGTACTTTAATTGCCCTACTATAAATCTGTTACTTACAGGTGCTAAACAGTTCACAAGTTTTGTTAAAGAACTACTTCTTAACGTGATAATGATAATGGTTAAAACTTTATGGTATTTGTTTACCTGTAGTGCCATAGGGTTATCCATCAAGATATTCGAAGCCTCCTTCAAAGCTTTAGATGCTTTTATTTCACCTTCTGCTGTAATGATCTTGGCTCTGGCTTCACGACTTGCCTCGGCTTCTGCAGCCATCGCCCTTTGTAACTGTTCAGGCAGACTAACATCCTTTCTGGAAACATTCAAACATTACTAATGCTGCATTACTTCTGACGACACGGTTGGCGCAGTGGTTCATCGTTCGGCTACGTGTCGCGGGTTCGATCCCCGCATGGAAAAAATGTTTGTATGGCCTACAGATAATTGTTCCGGGTCTGGGTATCTTGTGTATGTGAGTTTACATGTTTGTGAAGGCACCCATGATACAGAATAAATCTCAGTGTGGGGCTATGTTTAAAAAAAGTACTACTGCTTAGGAACAAGAGCTAAGTAATGAGCGATAAATAGAGTACATAACAGACTTGTTGGGCAAAAAGTACTTAATAAAATATATAAATGAATGAATGTACGTGTAAATGTGTGTGTGTGTGTGTGTGTGTTCAATGTTCAGCAGCCTGTTTTTTCTTTTGCTGTTACATACTGAGGCGATACAGTGACCCACCGCTTAGCCCACGCAAAAGGGTCCGCCGCGCCGTAAGGACTGAGTGCCGAAACCAAATCCTGATAAAGCAACCCACGGATGACTCGTGAAATTCTAATTTGGCACACGCGTGGGCAATGAACGTGTTGAAAGAGAAATTATAACTTTGACGTGATTAGCATGTGAGGTATTCAATATCGGCGGAATTGTTCGAAAGAGTCACCGTGGCCCTAGCTGGAACGTTAAGACACTAGAAGGATCACGTGTGGGTAAGAGTCTGACGCTCCCTTCCGCTCCGCCTAGAGCGGGTGAAGTCATTTGATGATTTCCCATCCAGAAAAAATGGTATTAAATACTGGTTTACATTTCGACCCTCTCCACGTCGACTCCCCAGGGATCAGTCGCCTGGTCAAGGCCTGTTCGCATCGACTGACTTATTGCTTCTCTGTCTGTCAGCAGCTGTGTCAGGTCTCGCGTGCCTAGGACATTCCGCAGAGTGGTTGCAGCCAGGAGTTGCGTTGACTCTCTGGAAAAAAAAAGCTCTTTGAAGCGAGCCATTCGGCCTCTTTGTGGCACGTTCTAAATAAATTGGTGTGTGACTGTTTACTTACTGTGATTCTTAACACGTTCACGGACACTCCGTCGATAGGCGTAATACAGATAGATTAGGTTGTGACACCACGTCGATCGACGTTTCAATGAATTGTACAAAAAACGCTACTCCGTCAGTGGACGGTTGCTTTGCGTACACTCTTAAGGAGAACGAGATATTGTGTCACAACACGATCAATTATTATATCGCTAGTGCCATAAGGAAAGCCAAAATACAGTCGTTTTTTAGAGTTCTCCTCTCACCCCCTCCCGCGCACCCCACCGTGACAGTACGTTCATCGACGTGAGATTTTCGTACTTCAGTCGCCCAGTGCCACCGTGCGAGACATCACGTTGCGTCGAACGCGAGGTTAGTAACTAATATTATATTTCTTTTGTTTATCATGTAGGATGCTATGTATATGTATCCAGGGTGTCTTAGGCGATAATAACGGGCATAATATGTCATAAAACTACATAATTTAGGCCCATTTATGTCGTGATAATTGCGTTGTAATTCGCCAAGTTTTTAGTTGAAGAATTACTTTTATCAATGGTTTTATGTTGTACTAGCAGCGCCTCGCGGTTTCACCCGCGTAGTTCCCGTTCCCGTGGGAATATGGGGATAAAATATAGCCTATAGCCTTCCTCGATAAATGGGCTATCTAACACTGAAAGATTTTTTCAAATCGGACCAGTAGTTCCTGAGATTAGCGCGTTCAAACAAACAAACAAACAAACAAACAAACAAACAAACTCTTCAGCTTTATAATATTAGTATAGATTCATCCTAATTCCCGTAGTTTCTATGCCACCAAATATGGCTTACCATAGTACTAGCTACTTATTTACCATAATAAGTAGCTAATTGGTCGCGAGTTTGTAGTTTTGTGTCAGTTTGTACGATTGAAGTTGAGCGTTGAGAGTTTAGAGCTAAGTTGTTGTCCTTCCTTTCAGATGGCGTCTAGAAGAAAGAAACCTGAGTCTCAAAAGGATTCCAGCATATTCGATGACTCTTCTATTCCGGACGGAAGCGTTCATGACCCATATATCACATTCTGATATGCTTAATATGACTCCCGCCTACAGACGTTATCGTCTATAGGCGATTGTTGCCATAACAAACATAATAATGTTCTATTATATATGACAATCCGTCTACAGCCGTTGTATGGGAATTCGTGTGTCATATTGTATTTTTTTAATAAATCCTAGTGTCCGTGAACGTGTTAATAAATTACAAAATATGTTTTTTAAGCTAATGACCGTCTAAAATGGCAGGCTCACTAACTGAAAATATTGAAAACTTTGATTCAATATCCAAAGTTTTCAATATTTTCAGTTTAGTGTAGTGTGTAGTTCAGATCATAAAGAAAACGAATCGCAAAACCTTGCATGTGCGGGCATCCTAAATAACTGAATTAAACAAATATACAAGGAAACTTTATATCCTTTCTAAACGTCTCAGCGTTTCAGGTAATCTTTACCATTGAAATAAATTATATATAATAAAATAAATCCACTGACTAATATAGCTTTTCGCCTGGTCACGAAATAAAGAATTTGGGGAAAGTGTCTGAACTGATAACTAAAAAAAATTCTGGACTATAATAACTTCATGGGATTTTAGGACATGAAAAAAAGGAAAACAATACCTATAATCTGCCACTTGAATGACGGCTTTCAAAGGGTCCTTGACCCGGTAGAAGACTACAGCATCCACAGTCACTGTTACTGAATCTCGCGTCAAAATCTGAAACAGTAAACAGTAGAGGGTAGAATTCTAGTATGGGAGACAATCGGTATGCGCTTGTGGCGTTACAGTAAAATTCTGCATTTGTTATAAGCCACGTCAATACCATTATTCAGTTTCATCACAAGTTATTAACTTTAACTGTTTTGTATTTTCTGTCATATTAGTCCCAACCCTAGGTTTTAACCTCGGAATTACCGAATAAGTTAGTGTAAAACCTTCACTAAAACAAAACTTCAAGCAGTTATACAGCGAACATTGATGCGTTCGGTTTAAGAAACTTACTGCACAAAACAATGTCAAATCCAACATATAGAAAATAACTTAGCATTAGCAACATCATCGAAATTCAATTCAATGAAGCCATAACATAACTATCACAATTTTTTCATAGGAGCAGTCCCATGATCGCCAAAGGGATCCTCATCACTATGAATATTTTACATATCCTGAACGTGGAATTCAAGCTGTAGAATGTAGCTATACATTCATATGTATGTATCAAGATATACTCGTACCCTATCATAATTATATACATATGTCGCAGCCATTAAACGGCTGATCAAGCCAGTTGGCTGCGACATACATAAATTCGCCACCATGGATAGCTACCAGAAGAAACACTGATACGAGTTTCATGAATTAACATAAATAGAAGTACATCATTTTTCATTTCAATACCAGATACACACATTAGGCTATAGGTTCACTAAAAAAGGCACTATTTAGCACCGTACAAGAGCTAAAATATATTATGTTGTTTAGTTTGGAAACCACAAGAAGCTACGAGACTTTTTAAGCATTTAAAGAAGTTAAAATCCTGAAATTCCTGAAAACGGCAAACTTGAAATAACAACGTATCAAGATTGTTAAAAAACCAAGAAAAGGAGCTAATGAAATCGTCTAAAACATATGAGCTTGAAATAATCACACTGATTACAGGACAAGTTATAGTTACAGCGTATAGTTACTACTCTTATCAATCACTGCTCTCCAACTTGAATGTTGCTTGATGGTTAAAAACCAACCCAGTAGAACTTCTTCATGAAACAACATTCAGTAACAGTAGTTTGAGTAATTCTTGCAGCCTACCCAAATGTCCTTACTTTGGTATTGTTCGTCAAATCGTTGAGCTCCTTACAGTTCTAAGTTTAAACTACATGGTATGTGACAAATGCTTGTACTGTCTGGACAGGTCAACTCAAATCTGTGTGGCACTTTCCTCAAAAGGCTGCCTCAGACATTAACCTACATGGTTCTCATATGATTTGACCAGTATGGATTGTATGGACATTAAAAGAGACTTTGACGTCTGAGTTTGTTTCGGTGTTTCTTCTCAGGGTAGTCAGCTAGGAAACACCGGCTTCATCTAGCTTAAAATGACTAGAAATATTGGACGTGTAAAAGTGTTATGTTTAACCGACTTACAAAATAAATATCATTTATTATTTAACACATTTCATACGTAACCTGCCATGCGGATATTTGAAAAATGTTGCCTAACCTATTGGAATAGGATACACATTGTGATAACATACTTCCTGAGGAGGCACATCAAAGGAGAAAGTTCGCATGTCCAGCGTGGTCACTGTGTCGATGCAAGGAATTATGCGGATGATGCCAGGTCCCCGTGGACCTCCGGATACCTTGCCGAAGCGAAATACGACAGCTCGTTCAAACTCGTTGAGTACCTGGAATAATATTTGTATCATTTAAAACCGTTTGTCTTGCTAATTATCCTCGTCTAAAAAGATGCCGAACGAACGATGAACGATGTCGTATGTAATAACGAGTAATTTTAAGACGCGTTTGTTTGATTTTGAGGATCAAATAACCTGTTTTTATTTTAGAAAATCCCGATTACATTCACCAGAGATCGACCAGTGGCTGAGAAGAACCAGTTCGACATTATGAAAATATTTTTTTCTTTTTGGCTGATAAAATTGCAGATTAAACGGTGTTCTTCCATACGAAAATGGTAAATAAAATGAACCCATAAGGTGCTTTCGTCTTAATATCTACTGTTAGAAAAGTTATCGCATTGAAATAGTTATAAATTAATTATATTTATCTATTTCCACAGCTAGTGAATAAATTGCATAATTAGGTAATATTATTTTTATTGCAGTAGGAGCCAAGAGGGGTATCAGCTTTCTTTTCTTTTTAATTATTTTTTCTTAAAAAAAAACATTGTTCCACACTAAGACTTACTCCTGTATCGTGGGTGCGTTCACAAACATGTAAACTCACGTACACAAGAGACACAGACCCGGAACAATTATCTATAGGCCATACATACATTTGTTCCGTACGGGGATCGAACCCGCGACACGTGGCGCAGCAGCTGATCGCTCAACCACTGCGCCAACCGTGTCGTCAAAGCATTAAAAATGCACATTCAATGTAATTTTTTAATTAAATTTTTGTCGTCCGCCTGAATGGAGGATTATGAAATAATACAGAAACATAAAACTATGTGTGTAAATAATACAGTTTTTTTTAATTTGCATGCAGAAATCCTTTAAAGTCAACGTTACTAAAACGTACTGCTTGTTTTGAAAATATCACGAGAAAGTGGAGTAAAAATTGTTAAAAAAGGTCTTCTTAAGGTCAACTTCTTATTATGGTTCATGGTACGAAGGGATACGTCTCCCGAGGCACCACTTAGCTTCGGTATCACCCTTATCCATATTTAAAGCCGTGGTGGATGGTGTGAAGACGGCCGATGTGTAGAACGTGTCTAATGCAATCAAGAGCTCCAAAGAGCTTCACTAATTACTTTACGTCCGGCCCGGGCTTGCAACCGCCGGTGCCACTGTCTTTAGTAGGTAGTATAAACGCTTTAACACTAGTTTCAATTATTGGTTAGTTAGGTAAATGAAAGTAAACTAGGCAGAGCAAATGATAGAAATGGATTATCAAAGGCTCGGCAGAGGTTGTTTGATTCTGCTCTTGTTAGAAGTGTGGCAACCTTTTCGCCATTATAAAATTCCAGTTAGGCAAACTTTAACTTTTTTAAATATGGGCTACAGTTCGAACACCGTTTAGAATATTCAAACATAAAATGAATTCAAGGCAAAAATACTAAAGGTATAAATTTTAAATTTATTTATGGCGCTAATTTACGTTCTGCATGATTCACAAGCGCCTTGGACGGGCACAAAATGGCGTCCCTTATTGCGTTAACATCTAATTTTCCTATTAAGTAAGTCTCTCATCTTGGGGATAACTTAATTGACTCCGTGCGATCATTTATGTTAGTAAATTAATGGAGCTCATGTATCTGATGTTAGCTTAGATTCAAATTTGACACCATTACGAAAAATCATTAAGGCTATAGATTAAAAAAGCATAAAACTAATGAGCAAAATCAACTTAGTATCTTACAATTAGCACGAGCCTATAAAAAAGAGAACCGAGAACCTACGCTAGAGCAGGTACCGTACCTACGCTACTCATCGCAAATCGCTTCTATTTCTTACTGCAGTCACAGATAATAATGTGCAGTTTGCAAGTTTTGGTAACCCCAAAATTCGTTTTAACCATAGATTAATTACAAGGGTTGAATTAGGAATATGTGAATGAGCTTGTATCAATTGTTGTAGGTGTTTTTGACTTGATTTGCAGAATAACAAATTCCGAGAGAAAGAGTCACCGCGGCCTTGGAACGTAAATGGCATTAGGAGGAACACGGATGGGTTTTAGTCTGTAAGAGTCTAACAGTCCCTTCCGATTCACCCAGAACAGTCATTTGATAATTTCGGTTAGAGTAAATAGTCAAAATGAACTGCTAAAAGAAGGGTTCCTTAGCAAAACATTTGAGCCATGTTGAAACGAAGAAGGACATGTCTTCTACAAAAAACGCATACTTCTTCTTTTTAGCTGCTATTGTTCAGGCGTGCCAGTATGAAGAATATATGCTAGTAATAAGTGTTTTCACTTGTAAATGTCACATACACTCAGAGCATACTGAAAATGAACTAAAACGATCTATCAGCAAACTAGCATGCTTTTTAATAGCATGTGTAATTGTGCATTCTAGACTTTACAGATTCGAAAAGTTTCTCCGTGCCTCCCGAGGCTCAGAACGACCAATAAAATTTTAGACACCACAAGACAGGCATAGAAATGACGGTAATTGAGCCCGGCAGGATTTCAGAGGCGACTGTACAATAGCGAACGACAAAATCGAGCAAAAGTTGGGAACATGAATTTCAAGCAAAAAAATTGAAAGCACTTTAGCTGGTTTTTTGAAGTGTTTTGGCATAACGAAGTCTCGTTCATTGGTTTTATAAAAATATCGGTTAGCTGAGTGAGCGCTTCCCAAAATGTATTTCCAATAATCATGAAAGTCTACGAGTCAAACGTTAAAAGTCAATCGCAGTCGTTTCTTTTGATACGCGAATCATATTACCGTTTAGGCTTGAAGGTTAAAAGGCAAGTGTTGAGGATGATATAAATAAGTAAAAAGGACAGTTAGGAGCAAAAGAAAACGGTTTTTAATGTTCTACGTAATGTGGAATAGCCCGTATTGTAGCTGCCACGATTTACGCTTGCGACTGTTTTGAAATATCTAACTTCCCGTATATCTATGAAGATGATAATTATTCAAAAATCGTTTGTTTTACAGTGAGCTGAAATTATAAGCATAAGCATAATTATCCCTTTTATGTTCCCACTGTTGGGACACAGACCTCCTCTCTAGAAGAGGGAATGGGTCGTAATCCACCACGCGGGCCCAGTGCGGGTCGGTGAATGTCACATGTCTTCGAATCTTTGGTTCTAGGACGTGCCGGTTTCCTCACGATATTTTCCTTCACCGTTTTGAGAGCAGTGGTGATGAAATGAATTACACAAGTAATGCGCCTGGCTGGGTTTTGAACCGACGACCTACGATTCGTAGGTCGGGGCAATTACCACTCAGCCACCACTGCTCCCGCTGAAATTAGTCACCTAAAAATTAATCTGTGAGTTTGTCAGCTCATTGCTATCTTTATCAATCCCACACAACATATACTTTTATCTATTCTGTGATAAATCCCATATATTTTTGGTATACATAATAAAGAGTATTCTATTCTATATTGTTTGGTCTTCCATTTTAGTTATTACTGATGGAAGATCACTTTGTCTAGTCCTTAGGCTTGCCACACATGCACGATTTTTTTATGAATATCGTAATTCGCCTTCCGAACGCGTGTTAATTCTGTTTATGAGCGCGGAGCGTGGATGTGGCAGGCAGTTAATAATGAAATGTCACGGGACACTCCTTATAATTTTTAATAAACTGATTGATTCGATCATTTAAATTAGTTTGGGTGTTCAATTGTGCTTCGATGGCGACAGGTGACAGTTCACAGCTGACAGCGGACTTATGACAGGTAACAGATATCTGACAGATGACGGATAAGAAAGTATGTTTGACAGATGTGTGCATTCAGTTGTTCTAATAAAGAAAGAAAAATAAGAAATCGAATCAGGGGACCGTAAACGTGAGGGACAAACCTTAGGTTCGTAATTGCCTTCCGTCAAATTCCATAAATAAAGATTAACTGAATATTATTTTGACCTCGGATTAATCCTTTTCAGATTTATGGCATCGGCCCACATCCATAACACTAAATGGATCTGAAAGTTTCCCATAGTCAAACCCAAAAGTTTTAACTAAAACATATGATACAACTGACCTCGTTTCTGACTAGAATAACAATAACTTGACCATGTTCGCACTTTATTGGTAGGTACAGTTTTAGTCATAGGGCCAATTCTATTCATTTTTAAATTTTGTGGAATAGGGATGTCTCCTGAGGAATAAAAATATAATTCTATGGAGTCCGTCAGTTAGATTATCGAAAAATATTAGACACGTATTTTTTGCTTTATGAAATCTCTAAAAATTGACGAAGATAAAAAGCTTCAAAGATCATGAGTGGGGGCTTGTGACATCACGGCGTGGTAAAAATCGTCGCACGAAGTGACGTCACACGAGTTTTCAACGCACTATATCGTCTTCGTTTTTAGTTTATGTGAAAAAATTAAAAATACGTGTCCAATATTTTTGGGGCGTCTATCTTACGGACTAATTATATTTTTTTAGGCAACTAGCCTATTGTCACTCAGAAGTGCAGACACAGTATACAAACGCTTAACACAACCAATCAGTCGCACTTACGACCTTCTTCTATAGGCACATCACATTCATACTCATGCAGCAGTTGGCGTTCTTCTGCGTAGGTACTCCGAGTTTTACTTTGATGGTACTTGATAGTACGCATTTTTCGATGTACGCTTTGCTTTGCAGATTTTTGATTTTTGTGATAGCTATTTGATTTAAGGCAACTGGTCCAAATCGTTTTTTTTTTCAAAATTGCCTTGCTATCCAGTTATTTTATATTGTTAAAACAACATACATACATACGAATATATACTTAAACCTCATCTACATACACTACTATAATACTCTTTTTGATTCGTGAACGTAAAATTCATGTGCCTGTCTATTATGTAAACATCTCACCACGAATCACCATGACAACTTGCGTGGACTGAGCTTTAAATGAACTGTCTTTGCATGTTAATGACGTGAATTGCCAGTTCAGTTCATTTTCTTCAATTTATAATTCATGATGTGCAACCGCTTCACGTAAAATACTGGTATTCAGCTGAATCCGGCTTGACTGGGAGCCGACCCCAATGTAGTTGGGAAAAGGCTAGGCAGGTGATGATGATGTCTATGATTGTTTTCACCGAATAACTGGAGGTATAGAAAAATGTGATAAAACACCATTACAACAAAATCATAGTAAGGTTCGAATTCAGCGTAAATGGATCATTTTAAGTGTTCTACGAGAAGAAGTTCGTGTTATAAAGTAATAGAACTACTGCAAAATTGACTCGAAATTCCTTCGCCGCGCGGAAAATGAACGGGCTAGTCCGACTAAAACTATTTCTCGATAGAAATTTGAAATCACTCGAATACTGAAATAGTTTTCAACCTGTAGGTACGTGTAATGGGAAACTGAAATAGGTCATGTTTCGATTATTTCCTGCTGTTGTTTTATAACTATTTAATGCTAGCAGCGATAAAAAAAATACAGCATGCGTTCATCCTGATCGACATTAAAATATCATATTGAAATAACTTTCGGTGGGTAGGTACACTGTGAAACACAACTGTCGCTATTTTTGTCGGTTTTCAATATTCCACTGAAGTAAATATACATATGTACATATGAATGCATGCATGTGCGTTTGCTAATAATAAATATTAATCAAGCGACCGCAACATGAATGGTTCCTGTTACAATCTGTATCTGTTTTCAATAAACCAAATAAAAACAAAATATTTTTATGTGGTTTATTGAAATTCGACGCTGCTGTCATAAATAGGAAACCGTGCAATTGTATTCCTGCGATTTCATGTCGTAAAATGCGCAAACAATATTGGCCATTGAATATAGATATCTGTAACTCATAGTATTACGAAGGATCCACAATGTTTTCTATCAGGGGACGTACGTATATAAAGGTAGCTACAGTTTGAACTAAAGGGAACAAAGTTATTTCACCGTGAAACTGGCGAACGTGACTAGACAAAAATAACGAAACTCGCCGTTTTTACATTTGATTTCTTTGGGATCCGCAGATTTTGTGAATAGAATAACTTACTGATATGTATCATAATTCATAAGTTCTCGAAGGGTTTAGGTAAACGTTGCCCCATATGTAGGAATGTGTTTTACGGTTTAACCGTTTATAACTGGTTAATTGTGTCACCCTATGTAATGTTTTCTTCATCTATATTTTCTGTAACTTGTATGGTATACATATAATAAAGATTGTATTGTATTGTATTGTATTCTATTCTACTCTATTCTAATTGGAATAGACAGAGCAACGACCTAAATTTTGAATGTAGAATGAATTTCAGAATGCCTACAATGTCAGGGTCGGCTTCCAGACATTGACTACGTTTCTGACTTCGGCGAACGATTAACTGGGTAACACGGTAACCCTTAGGAAAGACGGGTGATTTTATGCCTTGTAACTATCCGTAACAAATGTCAAAGATGTATGTAGGTTTAACGTGCTTTTCGAGGCACGGAGGAGTCTTGGTCTGTAACAGTTGGTCACCAATCTGCGAACCGATCTCGGTAAGCGTTGCTTAACCTCGTAGATCGATCAGTGCGTTTGTTAGGTATTATTTTGGAGATCCTAAGTAAATCCAGTAAGTAATGCCCAGGTATGTATATCCTATTTGTCAATTACTGTGTTATAAAAAAGGAGAATAAAAATAAAAAACGCGCCTGTTTTTGACATGGCAGGCGTGTTTTTAATTTTATACCTTTTTGTTATGTACTAAGCAAGCTTTACACGATGACAGTATAGGTAGCCTAATTTTCATGTAAAGATGAAACAAGAACTTTGGAGGAGGCGTTTGTCAAAAAGCATAGCCAGTACGAGGGAACGAAAGCTAGGTGCCGAGAAAGGAAAAATAAATTAATAAACATGGTACGAACTATACATAGGCTCATTAATAATATGTTGATGTGGTAAAAAACTTTTTACAAAAAAATACAACCGACTTTTCCATAAAAAATCAAAAAAGTACAAAATAACTTAAATTTCGGAACTCGGTGTTGGTGGTTCCTTTTTCATTTTTCGACTTCCGAAATTAAAGTTATTTTGTACTTTTTTGATTTTTTGTGGAAAAGTCGGTTGTATTTTATTGTAAAAAGTTTTTTATTTTTCACTTTTTAGTGGTACCTAAACCCCCTCCCCTCCCCCCAACTAAACGAACCAATTACATAAGTGTAAAAAAAACGCACTGCTCCAATGCAGAGTAAACTAAAAGGTCGTCAATGTAGACAATGTAGATATTTTTTTAGATTTTTGTTGATTTTTCAAAAACCGCTTGTTCGATTTCGATAAAATTTTCATAGGACCATTTGGGAAGTATAACCTTTCCAACAAAAAAATCGGTTGGCAAGCGACGGAGTTATGCGCGAACAAACAATAAAAAAAAAAACACAAACATCCGAATTGAGAACCTCCTCCTTTTTTAGAAGTTGGTTAAAAAGTGTATAAGATTAGTTCTAAATCAGAAATAGTTTGATTTATTTTCAGTGTATCTAAGGTGAAAACGGTAGGCGGCCGTCTCAATTAGTAGGTACTCGTAGGTATCGAATAACAAACTACTTATTTAAAGGTCACTGAACAATTCTGACAAGATTTGGTAAAGTTGGTCAGTAGACGCGATATTAAGATATTCCTTCGCCCCCCGCGAGTTTAATCAAATACAAGCCGGACAATATAAACTTGACATCTGGTGTTCCTTAAATTACTACTATCTACAAGCCGTGTGCTCTTTGGAGTTTCCCATCAGTTTCTTATCAGGAACCTTTGGGCTGAGTTCCCAAAAATCGATGATAAGTTAAAGTAACTTTTATTCATGTATAATATTAAATTTTATCAGTCTGACACTCTATGTACTCGAATTATCATGCAAACTTAAATCTCCTATTTAGGTCCTTTACGAATCTAGGCTAGACTTTATTTATTTTTAATTTTCGCTTGCGTCAAAAACGAGCATGAAAAATTTCTTTTTTTTCTTTTACAAGTTAAAGTTTGTTTAAAATTATTTATTTTACTAAAATGTTGTCTAAGGAAACAATATTCATATTTTATCTGTTGACCAGAATAAGTACTAACACTTGAAATAGACAAAAAACTTGAACGAACATATCTTTCATACCGAATAAATAAAAATAAGCAGGGTTGATGTTACCTATCACAAAATCAGTAAGCTTTTGTAAACCTCTGTAAAAATAACAACGGGGATTTTTCTTGGTAATATGTTCAGGTACGTACTCAGCTTGGAAATATACCAAATTAGAGCTAAATTTACAGGCAGCTTACAGCTACGCTCGCACTCAATAATTTTCAACGAATTTACTGTGAAACATAAAGCCAATATATCGATTACTTTATCGAAGTAAATACAGGGTGATTGAATCTACATCTCTAGGTAAATTGAAATTTAACTAAACACTAACCAAAACAAAATATTGCCCGAATGTTGAAGAAAACAACACTCAAATTAAATTAAACTAAATTCATATGAATGTTTTTACGGTGTTTATACCAAAATTCTTTTTTTTTCTGTTTGTATTTCTATCCGTTTGTTCTGAAACGGCCGGACCGATTTTGAAGAGACTAGCCGTTAGCTGTTGGTAAAAAAAGTAACCTTGGCTAGTTTGATTTAAAAAAAAAGAATAAGGGTGCAACAGACAAAAAGCCACGTGAAAAAACCACAAAGTTTGACGCGGTCAAAGTCGTGGGCAACAGAAAGTAATTGTATATGAAGAGAAACATATATCCGCGGCTAAATATCGAGATGAGCTGAAATTTACAGAATCAATATTTCTGCTTTTGACATGGCATGCAGTGAAAAGGACGAAATACGCGAATGTTCCCATATGTCACCTAGTTCACCCATCCGTCACTCATTTTTATGACTGACCTATTTTTATGAATATTGCGCTCTATAATTTTTAGAGTAGGTACTATTTTTGCCAACGGCTTCGCCCGTGCGATATTCGGAAACACGAAAACACCTTGCGCAGACTTTAGTATACCTATTGGTATTGTTCACAGGTTGTTGATTATTATCCGGAACTGAAGATATATTTTTATCGGTATCTAGAGCGCTGATTAATCTGACTGTCAAATTAAAACACATTTTTCTGGTTTGAGTTAACGTACAATTTAACAAATATAGGTTCTTAGTTAGTAAATACTTTACGTAAAATTATTTACCCATAGTTATTACTTCACGCGCCAAAACACAACGCATTACAAAATAACTATCGCCATGAAAATTATCTCGGCAACAACAGACTATGAATTGATAATGTTGCATCCACTAAATCAACGTGCCAGTCTGGCGCACATAACTAAGGCAATAAAATGTATTCACACATAAAATAGCCCGTTCCTACAATGTTAGTAATTTACTAACAAAGTCAGAACTACACAACTGTACTAATAAACTAGTTAGTGTGGCTTTGCGTTGCTGTTATCAGTTCACTTATTTTCATTTGTAGCTGTTTGATTTTTAATTAGTCTGGGTTTGGTTTTGCCTCGGTTTAACTATCCTCTCTTTTAACGATGACATTCGATCATGTTACTAATACGTATATGTTTACTAAAACATATTACCAGACCATTTATAAGAAAAGCGTAACTTCTCCGCTCTAACGCAAATACGAGAAAAGCTATATCACAAAATTTTATGACCACTGCCGAGCTGATAAGATAATAAGGACTATTTTGAAAACTAAATTCTTACCTAGCGATAACCTTTTTGTATGTCTAGATCATTAATTTGGATAGACAAGTAATGCTGTTTTACTAGCACTGTTACATATCCAAGTCTTGAATTTCGCTTCAGAGCTTGGAAAAGCAACACGTTTGATTGCGTTTTGATTAAGCATTCACTTAGAAGTCGCCTCGTCGGCCTAGTGCAAGTAAAATGGTTTTGCTTTACAACATTACTTTAAAACGTAGTCTCAATTACTTAATAACTTACCACATGGGTAACATTCGCGGTGTACGCACGATTGCCCAAGAAAGCTTGTTATTTTCAGTTACTTTTACTTGCATTAGACAAAAAATATAAGTATACATAATAAAATATCTTACCAAAGCAAATTTTACTGCTTTAAAACTACCTGTAACTCCGTAAAGCCATAGATCCTGCGCCTGAATCCTGATCGTTACGGATTGTCGTGCCATCGAACTACGAGACTAAAGAACAGAGAGCGCACCTGCGTTTGAGCACACACTTTTACACACTATGTTAACTCCTGCGTACTTGACTAGTTTCTGCTAAAATTGGCCACTGCGGACGAAGTTTGGTCGAGAGGATATCATTATTACTTACAACACAAAACCCAAAGCACATAATGCGTGTTGTCGATTGTGATAGCAATTCCAACGACTACCAAATAAATAAAAAAAGCCGTGACAACACCACGGATTGTGACAGAACGAAAAATATATGCTTGTCAACGACAATCGAAGTATGAAAAAGAATAATCAACGAGTATTAAAACAAGTATTTAATGCATAAAGCTGTATTCCCCTTGCAAAGTCTGTTGCTTTCCTTGCCATTTCCTCCTGAGTATCAAACTAGATAATACTTATTCCTCAATCTCTGCCAAAGTATATCAGTTTACCCTTGAAATATTTAAATATGTTGTACTGGGATACTGGCAAATTAATATCAGGCAGCGATGAGTTATTCTGCATTTCAAGGTCACAACTTTTAATACGAAGAGGTAATATTGTTTCCTTGTTTGTCTGCAGGAGATAGGGCCTTACTATGAACTCCTATATCATCGTGATTCCATTGTGAAAAGTACGCACAACAGTGTCTATTGCATTAATTACCCAACGAAATCGTATGGTTCTCGTTTCGTCCAATGTAAAGACCTCCAAGGGATTTGGGGTTCGACTACAAGGGACCGTGTTTACATTTTGTCGTTGACAATGCTCCCCGGTTACACCTCTTTGCGGTTAATTCGAGGGCTTACGGTACAACGATGTCAACTGAGCGATTGATTCCCGAACATTGCCGAACAATCATGTAAATTCGGTTGTGATCTTAATTGAGTTCGACTTTGGAGACTCTTAAATCCCTTGTTAAGATTAGGTCACTTTGTAATTATTTGTTTTACATAAGCACGTAGAACACAATCCCCGAGACGGCTTTCTAAGCAATATATGCGTGCTAGCTGAGCATGCATAATTGCTTAGAAAGCCTTTGTATATATACATACGTATGTATGTTTTTGAGTAAAGTCAGATCTCTCTCTATTTAAATGAGTACCGAAGCGGTAACACTCATGGACCCTCTTGATTTGTATGGAATGTTTTGTTACCTATCATATACGTATGATTGAATTTATGAACAGCCTATACCTGCATACAACAGTGCGCTTTCGTGTTCATCAACCATGTCGCATATAGTGCTTGCTAAAACTAGTTTGAAACAGCGTATGCTGATCCGCCACTAGTGAGTTCGCATGAATTGAAAACAAGCTGCGTCATGGCACAGCGCTTGACGCAAGACGTATTAAAAGCTGAAACGGAAAATGACCATGAAAGCGCAATTGAAAGCGCACTGGTGTAGACAGCTATTCAGATCCTACACCTACTTTTAATGTGGGTCATGTCAGTATTATTTCTATAGCAGCGAAAACTGGATCACGGGTGGATTATAAATATCTGGCATTTCCGGAAAACAACACGGCAGGCCAATAACGGCAGGTAATATTTATTGCATCTTCAAGTTCTTATAATATATATTCACCAAACCTGTATCTAATGACCACAATAGATATCTACGCTCATCCCATAATCGTCTTCTGCATACGCTCGTTCCTCTCATCGTACTGACTTCATTCACTGTTTCGTAAAATCTATTTCTCTGTGGAATGTGCTACCCTAGAAAATCAAGATGGCAACCAAATAATTAACCTTCAAAGTTAAGGTTCGCGAGCACATTCGTAAGAAGTCCCATCCCCTAATCGTCACAGCGCAATTTCTTTAGTCATTATTTGTTTGCATCAGCTGTTTAGATATTTTCGTATAGTAGTTTATTAAATTGATTTTATATTAAACTAGCTGCTGCCCGCGACTTCGTCCCCGTGGAATCCCCGATTTTAAAACATTCTTTATCGCTGCTCCGCTCCTATTGGCTTAAGCGTGATGATATATAGCCTAAAGCCTTCCTCGATAAATGGTCTATTCAACCCAAAAAGAATTATTCAATTCGAACCAGTAGTTCCTGAGATTAGCGCGTTCAAACAAACAAACAAACAAACAAACTCTTCAGCTTTATAATATTAGTATAGATTATTGCATGTAAAAAACAAATATATTTATTTTTCATAATGCACCTACCACTATTATTATTCTCTGCACCACCCAAAGGTTGAATGACTGCACGGTCCTGATTTTTGAATGTTATTGGAATCGATACTAACAGAAGTGTATATATGTATATGATACATACTCCTAATTTTTCCTCGTAGTCCTCGAAAAATTATTAGATATTTTCGATAATTTATTAGATTTTGGCATTTAACTTCTGAACGGTGAATTCTACGAAAAAGTAAATTCGAAAATATTAAAAGTCGACCAAAAATTTCTACAATTTGAGCCCAACCGTAGTAAACCTCAGCTGACTTCTGCAACACACATACACGACACAATGTAAATTAGTTTGTAACATTCAAACATTTAGATAAATCCAAGTATGAGGAGCCATCCTAATCCCATATCCTAATGCTCAATAGCCATAACATATGTACTTATAATCTGACAAAGTGTATTCCGAAAAAGATTAATATACATTTTCTGTGAATGTTGAACTTTTATGGTGTTCATTCTTCATCAAAGTGGAAGTAAGTTCAAAAACTAATTTAACGCGATCCAAGAATTATTGATAATTTCTTAACAGAAACGGTTATAATCTGCTTTTTATATATCGTCATGTAGACATTGACGTGTTCTCAAACGTGTTATACAAAAGTACGGTAGGGTAGCACAAAAATAACAATTCGAAAAAACCTCAATACCTATTAGCCTACAGAGCTGCAATTACAATCAATTTGTAGCCAATTTTGTCTACTTCAAAAGTGTATTGGTTGACGTTCCCCGTGGAATGACCGTGGCGGAAAATTAAAAAGTTTTCTTAGAACCACGCAGTTAGCATAGGTATTTCGACGTTTTAATCTGTCTGACCTATAATTATTGATAATCCACAAAAATCTAAGGGTGCAAATTTAAATGCACTCTAAGATCTCTAGAAGAAACTCGACAATAACCTAAGCTATCCCAGTAAATAGTGAACAGTTACAGTTCTGTTGGTCAATAATAACAACTTTACGATTTCTGAAGTTGAGCACAAAACTTGATGAATTAATTTATGATTGTTAGCAAGTTACCTCAGTGCACCGTGGCGCCATCTATTCCCGGACTTGAAAGTGTTTACAACGCAAAGTTCAGTAAGTACCCCGCAGTTACTGGCTAGTTATGAAGTAAAAAGTTCTTCGCAGTGTTCCATTAAACCTGAAAAGGGATTACGTTTCAAAAATATTTGTGCTGAAAATAACCCTGAAATTTAGTGCGGGCTTTTGAAAATTTAGGACAATGGAAAATGCACTGTAATAACATTTGAACATAATGGCTTGTTTTTGTCAAACCTCGATGTTCATTGCGCTCATATTAGGAACACAGCTTCGCTCCCGTGTCTTATCCCTTATAAGTTCAGTCTATCTAACCTTTTCCCAACTATGAGTGTTCATCCAGAATAATGGGATGCAGCTGAGTACCAGTATTTTCTATGGAGCTCCATGGGCAATAGTGGTACTCAGCTGAATCCTATTTGACCTTTTAAACCCAGCAACTGGATGACACGGTGCCTCTTGACAAGACTAGGATCACATCTAATTTGCTTTTGACTACCACAACGAGTGTTAAACATCTTCAAATGACAGCTGGGACCAGGGACCAACGGCTTAACGTGCTTTCCGAGGCATGGAAGAGTCTTGTTATGGTGACTTATCCCATAATAACTGTTCGTTATTCCGGGATAGAAATCCTTTTAGGAAAATTCTTTCAATTTTATAGCTTAATTATTAGGCTAAATGTTGCTATTTTTTACCCTGTCGCTATGGGAGCGAAGGGCCCGCTAGGACCAGTGCCTTCCAGGGTTAAGAAAGGAAAGAGTTGCCTCGGCCCTGGAATGCAAAGGGCATTTGGAAGAATACTGATGGGTTTTAGTAAGTAAGAGTCTGACACTTCCACGCGCTCCACCCAGGAGAATCATTTGACGATTACCCATACAAAAAAAAAACGGTTACGAAGCTAATCGTAGTAGGAAAAAACTAGTAGAAAATACGAAGACAAATCATAGTTTTGGTTTCAGGGACTTTGAAGACATGCGACTGAGCTTGCGGCTACAGTAATTACATCAACACGGGTCGATCTCCAAGGTTAAACAACGTTTACCGAGGTCAGCCTTGGAATTGGTGACACAGCGTTACATGCCGTAACTCCTTCGTATCACGGAAAGATCCGTATCCTTTTAGTCCTAGCTGTCATTTGACATCTTTCACAGCCATTTAGGAGCCATATAGAAAGCGGAGGAGCTCGTGGCTAAAGAATAACAGCCGCGCAGATCAATCTTTAAGGTTAAGCAACGCTTGCCAAGGTTGGTCTGTGGATGGGTGACCATCTTAACATACCGAGTTTCCTCCGTGCCTCGGAAAGCACGTTAAGCCGTTGGTCCCGGCTGTCATTTGCAGATCTTTGGCAGTCGTTACGGATTGTCAGAAGCCAGAAAATCTGACACCAGTCTTGCCAAAAAGTACCGTGTTCCCCAGTTATTGGGTTGTGGAGGTCTGGTAGGCAGTCGCTCCACATTAAATACTGGTATTCAGCTGAATCCGGTATGACTGGAAGCCGACCCCAATATAGTTGGGAAAAGGCTAGGCAGATGATGAGGAGCCATATAGAAAGCGGATAATCTGACCCGAGTGGATTTTGACGAAAGGGGTACTGTTATATGTACCTTCTTACCGCGCAGTGTGGTGGTCAAGATAAGAAGTGGATCCTTGTGGAATATCAGTGTTCAGCTGCATCTGGTTATGTTAGAAGCCAACCATACCATAGTTGGGAAAAAGCTCAATAGGACACTCCCAGGAAAATAAGCAACTTAAGAATATATCAAAATCCAGGTAGCGACGGTAGCTAGTTGATTGACACAGTAAACGCCTACCTTCGCAGACAGTCAATTAATCTTCCTAAATGATTACTTCCTCAATTAACCAAACCTTGGGTAGGTACACGAGTGTCAATTACTTAGCGTTGACGCTTAAAAGCATTGTTTTTCGGATGACAGTCTATAAAATAACTAACTCTGTACCGCGCCTTTGCTTTCGTAATATACTCCACATGAACATGGCAGAACGCTGCGCGTCGTATTTTTTTTCTTAGAGAATGTTTACTACGTTACGAAAACCTATGTGACTCCTCCCCCGTCCCTGTGACCAAGCGTGGTATTTTGGGTACGTCCCTTGAGATTGTGCTCAAACGGATACCTATCAATAATTTTATTACCTAACCGTGCAGTTGACTAAACTACCAAAAACAGAATAGGACATTTGGAGTTTTAGGTGTAATATCCACCTTACACCTTCAGCACCTCCCTCCAATACCTAAATAATTGAATAGGCCACCGCCACCCCACATTGATATAGGGATAACCAATTTAGGTGCGTACCTTAAGATCCTAAATTCAATCAAGGCGAAATGTAATTGGGGCTCGCTATTATAAGAGTGTCAGTTGTTTCCAGCGGCTGAAGTGGTTGAGACCCATATTGGATCTTATACCGATCCCTTCGAAAATCAGAACAAAAGAAAACAATGGATGACCTGAAAACGAAAGCACCGTTCCTAAATGTGAGCAAGGATTTGTAAGTAGGGTTTGTTCCTCGGTTTGTCTATCTTTTGGAATAAATCGGCCAAATGCGTGTCGAACTTTGCACAGTTAAGAGTTTCGGTATGAATATTGATAGATGCACATGTACATTATTTAATTTTGGATACTTTTCTTTCCTATAGTAAAAAAATTGCATATTAAAAAAAATATGGGACAACAACGCGATCTGCCATTTTATTTATTTTTTTCATCCTATACTTAAAAAAGGGGATTCTGTGACTTGCACACAGTAATTTCACTACCTACAGCATTATTGGGTGGTTTATCCTTTCCAAATGTTATCAATATAGTCCAGGGTTGCGGAATTTGTTCGAAAGAGTCACCGCGGCCCTGGAACGCAAAGGGAATTAGGAGGAACACGGATGATTTTAGTCAGTAAGAGTCTAACACTCCCTTCCGCTTCGCCCATAACGGAAGAAGTAATGACTATCCATCCTTAAAAAAATATAAAGTGCCAATATAAACTTGCTGTGAGACGTCCAGACGGTTGGACAGACGGACAGGACGGGACTATAAAGGTCTTTATTGCTTATAATTGGCTACGGAACCCCAAAAAACATCTTTTAATATGGCATCCTGTAACTGCCCCACAGCAAGGTAATGCCGCTTTCATAAGAGAACTATAAAACGGGTCACCATGTTGTTTTTACTAAATCAGTCATCATCTGCCTAGCCTTTTCCCAACGATATTGGGGTCGACTCCTAGTTAAGCCGGATTCAGCTGAATACCAGTATTTTACGTGAAGGGGCTGCCTACCAGACCTCCACTACCCATTAACTGGGGAACACGGTACTTCATGGCAAGACTGGTGTCAGATTTTCTGGCTTCTGACAATCCGCAAAGACAACCAAAGATCTCCAAATGACAGCCGAGATCAACGGCTTAACGTGCTTTCCGGGGCACGGAGAATTTTCGTGGTCGTGGAAGATGGTCACACATCCGCAGACCAACCTCGGCAAGCGTAAATGTAAATCAGTGAGATTACATAACCATACCTAAAAAACATACATACTCGTAGCAACTCAAAAACTGGGCCTATAAGCTCCCCATGATATACAACTGCAATAATAGTTTAAAAACAAATCACATTCACCATAAACAGAGCCATAACATTCATGCACAAACTGTTCGTGTATCATGCATTATTTATACGTGCACACGGCGGCCAAACGTTGCCAATTCCTCAGCAAGGTTACTAGGCCAGAAAATGTTTTTTAGCACGGACTATTGGACTTGGAGGAGTGTGAAATTATGTCCAAATGATGTGCTGGTTACTGGAGGACGGCCAAATCTGAGCGCCTCGGGAACAGCGTGGTGTTGCCAAAAGCTTACTGATCGATGGCCTTAGGAATTTGCAAGCGGATTCAGGAGTATAGATAATGCTTGGGTTAATAATAGGGGAGAATGCCAGGTCGTGTTGCAAATTGTGTTATTATAATACTGGCTTTGCGAGAGGTTTCGCTCGTGTTAAAATCGGGAATTGTGCTAAAAGAACGTATTCCTGGAATAAAATAATTATTCCATGTATTAATTTGGTTCTCTATTGTGTTACCTAATGTCTTTAATCCATAATCTAAAGAGCCATAATTTTCTTGTTGTCCTAATCGTCATTTGTCCGAATGATAACCTGCCCGAACTTCCCATGATATCAGATGCCATAAAATTGAAATCCTTAAATACAAAATGCCCTAGTTTGTCATAAATATTTCAATCAATATTATAGAAAAAACTTTAAACCCGTTTTCATAAAAGTTACGAGTATATTAAATTCAAATTATTTAATGTTTCTTTATCCTAACAATGTTTTTAAAACAGTATTACAAAGTTTTTATTTTTTATTGTAAGTGTAAGAAGCATGCAATACATGCTGCATGCAAGGGAGCCTGCAACCTGTAGCATGCAAACAAGCATGCAGCATGTAAGCGAGCATGCAACATGCAGCAGGCGCGATTTCTGTCTGACCTTCCCCCTCGCCCCCCTGCGCCTACGCTTACAATAAAACCTAATTTTTAGCAAATGTTTTGAGACCAACAATATTATTATAAATTTAAAATATTCGGAATAATACACACTTAGACTTTATTTAATGCTAAATTAGAAGATTCCATTATTATAATCTACACTAATCTTATAAAGAGGTAACGTTTGTGAGGTTGTGAGTTTGTGACGTTGTAAGGGGTGATCTCTGAATCTCCTGAACCGATTTTCAAATTTATTTCAGCAATAGAAAGCTACGTTATTGTGGAGTCTCATAGGCTATATTTAATCCCCGTATTGCCACGGGAACGAGAACAACGCGGGTGAAACCACGGAGCGCTGCTAGTACTAGATATTATGATGGAATAGTTTTGTAAGTAAAGACGTAAAACAAAGATTCGAATTTTTGAACAGTATAAGTTTATAGCAAACGTAAATAGTGATTTTCGGAAGAATGATGTTAGTAGAAGAAAGGTACAACCGTTACTCTAGGTTATAAACTAAATATAAATAGTTTATTACAACCTTTCACATTACATAATACAAGGGAAAATACTCCCGAGCCCAAAAATTGCTTATGTGCTAGTTCAGATTATATGTTAACTAAAAATCTCTCTATGCGAAATTTTATCCAGATCCGTTAGGTACGTTTAAACTTTTGTTGTGTAGAAAGTGACTGGAGTAACCGGTCATCAATATGGATAACTTAATTAGTTCCCATGGCTCAACCATTGTTTGGTCTTGTTAAATACTAACGAAACGCCCACTTCCACTAAGATCGAAGAGTCTACAGCTGAAGTTGTTGACGATTATGTTTACCTAGGACAAACGGTTCAGTTGGGGAGGCCCAACTTCAAGGATGAGGTCAATCGTAGAATTAAACTAACATCTTAATTCCAAGTTTATTCAGGCTCTACTTAAACCATTTCGATGTAAAAGGAGTTTCTTAAATCCGCACTTGAATATATCTCATTCCAAAAAACAACCCAAAACTTTAAAGTATCGTAGCAAATTTCGAAGCAGCGACCACGCACTGATACAACAATATCACACTATGCTACGCCGTAGCAGTTTGCTACGCCGTAGCGCGCATAGCTTTAAGTCCCGTGCGCCCGCGCCCACTCCTATAAAGATCGCTCTTTACTTGGAGCATTTTTAAAAAATATTTAAATTATATTTGGATAACACAAAATATACACTAAAATAATAAAATCCATTTTCTTACAAGTAGGTAAAGTGTGTAGTGAAATATTTACGCTCGAGTGAAGTGCCGCTTAAAAGGTCACATATATTTCTCTACAATACTTTTTAAGTGAACGGCATACCAATCAAATTCGGTGAAAAAAGTGAGCTATTGTTTGGGCTCGAGGTTGAAGCAGTTCAGACACACAAACAATATTAACAAAAGATTTCATATCAGATGCATAAACACACCGTTTCTGCAGAGATTCCCATCACGGCAGTCTGGATTATGCAAAGGAATTAATACCTACGCCAAGGAACGAAAGTAAACGAAGGTAAGATAAGGCAGTTAAAATATTCACGAGGGCACGAATCCAATATTCTTGTTATCTAGTTAGCGAGCAGCGGAGCCTTGCACCGAAATAGAACCATATTCCTGTGAATAATGCTAAAAAGAATAAGGCACACGTATATGTATACGAGTACCACATGATTTGAAAAAGTGGCTATTTTCTACATTTCTGTATGTTTGTATAGGGCATCGAAAAATTTGTCCACATCGCTGTTAACGGGAAAAATGCCCAGAACACTGGCCGCATTGCCACGTTGAATGGCAACGCTGATTCGTTGACCAAAGAAAAGGCCAGACCTCTGGTCACGTGAAGAGTCGACTAACCTTGTACATAATTACTTGTCATATATTACTACGAGTATCATAGACAAATGTTGATGTATTCCTATACAAACAAATACACATTACAAAATTACGAAGCTAATTTAATTTGTAATATTATATTATAGGTGTTATGGGATTTAATATCCTGAAATTAATGGATTATAATATATATGTATTTATCCATGTATGTAACTACACTATACACTACTACTACTACTTACTATTTGTAATTTCTTTCCCAACAAATATATTTGTATTTCTTTTATTTGTTGTACACCTACCACAGTGTTGTCTTTTTAACCCAAAGATTGACTGGTAGAGAATGCCTTGTTGCATTAAGTCCACCCATTTACCACTATTGTACATAAAGTTTAAATAAATAAATAAGTAACTCCATTGCGATCTTACTTCTGATAACTTTGTTTTCGATCTACCCAACCACGCGAGTTAAGTATTTTCCAATGGATTTATTGATCGGAGAGTGGAACCAAACCCTTGATTCCCATAGGAAAGAAAGGTCTCACAGCCTCTGATTGTGAGTGACAGTGCCACTGTTTGGTTTCTAAATTACATTGTGAAAAGGTTCTGATTTTTACACGGTATAATATATTTTATTCCCATCATAATGAAAAGCTATATTGTTGCAAACAAAGTAGCCTTTAATCGTCACCAACGTCCCTATCATGAACCAAAATTCATCAAATAGGTTCAGCTATTTAAGCATGAATGCGTAACAAACAGGAAACCTCATTCGTATTCATAATATAAGTTAGTAAATAGAAATCAACTTACTTATCCCCACTTCGTACAATAAGTTTAGTTTTAATGACATTGTTGTACGGACGTTAAGAGATATACTGTCAGCTAGTTGTCAAGCAGAAAACAACATGAAAAGGGTAGCGCTGTATTTACCCATGGCCAAAAACCAACACCATTAATGTAAGAGGATCGGGTCGAAACATGATATAACGATAAAATGTTTAGACCCGATCTGCTACAGGATAAATAGAACTTATTAGGTCGATACATAAACAAGTCCGAATTTATTTAACGGCAGTGAGGAATGGTCGCTAAATTTAAAACATAATAGCACAGTTCCTGGATGAGACTCAAAAGCAAATACTCACCGGACATGGATATTTCGTTAGGTACCAGTTTCAGATTCAGCAGGAGGTCACGTCCGAGTTTCAACACTGTATAAATCGACACGGTGGAGCATACGGTGTCTGACCTGCATAGGCTGGGCAACGCCATGTCCTCGTCGAGGCGATCAGGGGCGGCGACCTCTCGTCTCCGGGCCTGGTTCAATCCAGGGTCCAGAGCGAGGAGGCATAAGAAGCAGTCACCTCCTTCTGCGAAGCTGTAATGCTAACGAAGGAGGAACCCACCAAAAACGGTCCACCCATCAAGACGAGTCAAACTCGACGCGGTTCTGTCGCTTAATTACTGAGTTACTATGGCCACCTTCCAGCTCCATCACAAGACCCTGACCACCTAGCACCAAAATACTCGTCAAGACGAATTATACGAGCCCAAACTCGATGGGGTTATGTCGTTTATTTACTGAATTCCAATGGTCATCTTCTAGCTCCATCATCAAACCCTGGTTACCATTTAGCACCAAATTACTCGTTAAGACTACTCATACGAGCCCAAACTTGATGAGGTTGTGTCGTTTAACTACCCAATTCCTAAAGCAGCGTTCCGATTCCATCATCTGATCAGCTCCATTTCATAATAATATTACATTGTCATCTGATTTACAAGTTCATGCAAAATTTCAGCTCAATCGGTAACCGGGAAGTGGATCAAATATAACTTGCAAGATTTTATTACACACAAACATAGGGACAGGAGAAACTACATACTCGTAAAAGCTGGTAAACACAAGAACTGACAAAAGTTAAAAAAAATAAGTTATAAAGAAAAACTGCTACAAAAGTATCGATACGTCCGGCAAGCAGGCAACTTAAAAAAAAAAGATGAAGCGTCTGATTTTTATCTTGGCATTTTTACCGGAATCTTCTTTATTCCTCATGTTATTTCATACAAACTCACAATAAGAGAGATTTTATTACACTTTCCTAAAAAAAACTTAAATTAACTTGCTCTCTTGCCAGTCTGTCTGTCAAATACTTTTTCAAAAAACGTTCTCATCTAACTTTTTTAAACCTTGCCTAGGTCTAATAAGTTAATTGGGAAGTTCTTTTATTCTTGCCTATGCCATATCCCGTATTAAGTTTAATAATTTAAACAATAAATTTCTATAATTACAGACTTTGGACTATGAAATACAATTACCCACTTTTAACACTGTACTTGAACTGTACGTGAACGTGTTCTACACGTATCAGTTTACCTGTAACCATCGACTATTCGCTAAGAAAAGTACACGTATCTAGTATACTATATAGCTTCTGCCAGCGACTTCGCTCGCCTGAAAGTCGGACTTAGAAAACCCGTTCCAACATTAAAAAAAAAACAAATAATTAAAAAAATAAAATAATAAATTAAAATAAATAATTAATTATTTGTTCATTTTAGTTCATTTTTCGACATGGCAGGCGTGTTTTTTATTTTTTTTAATGATGTATTTGTTTTTATACCATTCTTTTTTTGCAGGCTTTAGACGATGCCAGTATATGTAGTCTAATTTTCATGTTATGGTGGAATAAACAAACTCACAAACACACATACATGAACCCTGAAAACATAACACTTCTTTTTTTTAGGCAGTCGTGTAAAAAGTATAGGTTAAAGAGTTTAGACGTACATGTAAGTGTAACAGACAGAAAGAGTTATTTTTATAATATTAGTAGGGGTTACTGTTTTATGCTCTGCTGGCTTACTCCTTTGTAAAGAAAAAGTTGAAAGGTATAATAAATAGTCATCTAATACTATTGTGACGGATACGGAAAGCAATTTAGAACGACGTATTTTCTGGCGTAGACTAAAAGTACTTTTGTTCGTGTCTTTCGGGAATCCATAAAATAGAAAGTGAAGCAAACACGAGTTCAATGAATTCCTAGAAAGTTTTTCTATTGATAAATAAGAATAAAATGTACCTTTGGTTAGAAATTCTTCAAGTTTCTTCAAACCTTTATGACAGTAACCTTTAATATATGAGGACCATGTAGATCGCTACGTCAGGGGTTCATTCATGTTAGTCAGGCGGTTTGAGTTCTTTAGGTGGCCTACCCAAATGTCCTTACTTTGGTATTGTTCGTCAAATCGTTGAGCTCCTTAAAGTTCTAAGTTTTAGCTACACGATAACTGACAAATGCTTGCACTGTTTGGACAGGTCCACTCAAATCTGTGTGGTACTTTCCTCAAAAGACCACTTCAGATATCAACCTACATGGTTCTCATATGATTTGACCAGTACAATTGGGTAGTTGACTAAAAAAAAATAATTAGACCGTCAGACAGATTTCCAAAAAATATTGGACACGTATTTTTTCTTTTTTCACGTAAACAAAAAATGAAGACGATACAATGCGTTGAAAACTCGTGTGACGTCACTACTCGCTACAATTTTTAGCGAGCCGTGACGTCACAAACCCCCACTCCTGATCTTTAATGCTTTGTATCTTCGTCAGTTTTTATAGATTTGATGAAAGAAAAAATACGTGTCCAATATTTTTCTATAATCTAACTGACGGACTAAACATAATCATATAATTTGTACTCAGGAAACATCCCTATTGTATGGACTTTAAAAGAGACTTTGTAACGATGTCGTTGCGTTTTCAGTCTCGTGGACTTTAAACCTCCACGATGACTAAAACTCTTTAAATTTTATTGCTTAAAATGAAAATGTATCTAATTTCAAAAATATTTTGTATTCAGTTTTTTTTCATTGACTGCGCAGATTTTTTTATTCAGTCCTACAAAATCGCTCAAGCAGAGCACAACAAAGCATAATTTCAATAGTTACCAGTGTAATATTAATAACAGTATTAGAAACCCGGGGTAAGTTTTATAATAAACATTCTTTTATAACCATCTACCTCCTACCTTCCGTTTATAACTCTTTACCTTCCTATTGTAACCTTTTATTTTGTTTTGTTACAGTTTCTGTTTCTTTTCTCTTACATATATAAAAAATAAACAAGCAAGTCACCAAATCAAGTTTTATTATTACAATAATACCATCCTACACACTGTAGACGAGTTGGGAGGTGGGAAAACCTCACATCTTGTGACCCAGCGTCACATTGGCTCTCCGACGGCCAATCTCGTCACAACTTTGACCTCTGAGTTTGTTTCGGTGTTTCTTCTCAGGGTAGTCAGCTAGGAAACACCGGCCTCATCTAGTTTTTATAACGGCCAAAAAAGATTGACGTGTAAAAGTGTTTTTTACAACCTACTTACAAAATAAATCATTTATCAATACTGTCAGTAAATGAACTGTAACCGCTACCTACGTGTTTCTTCGCCGCGGAGTTTTCACAATAAAGTTCACATGTCCATCCGCCTGTCAGGCTGTCCGTCCGTCCGTCCCTCTATCTGTAAGTAATGAAAACGTCCGAAACTAATGTTTTCCACACGACCACATATTTACGTGTATATAATGCCGTAGCAAACAGGTGCAGTGGCCGTACTACGAAGTGCCAATGCTATCATGATTCGAGTGAGGGAAAGAGATGGAGGTGCTCCTCCGTCTCTCTCTGACTCAAAAATCATGATGGATTTAAGACGTCATATTAGGGCTGCAGGTCTGCCGAATTTCCGAGTATTTGTGCAAATACCAAGAGTATTAGAATACCGGAATTCTTATAAAATATTTCCATGAGCTACTTTCAGCGAAAAGCAATTTCCTTTAAAATCCCCTCCACATTATACAAACCCACAAAGATGACCTTGCGAAATTGATAACTAGCTACATTTCAGAATGATATATGATAGCAACTCCCCGAAAGAGATCAGCGAACGTATCCGTCTGGTCGGTGAGTCCGCATTTGTATGCTTGAAGATTTACACGGCTTATCTCAGCCCCCTTTGTATCTTGTTCGGCTTTCCATGAAGCCTCTGGATATACAAGCCATTTGATCGGAAACAAACTGACGTACTGTATTGATATGAAAGATCGTTCTTCAGGATTACGTTGTTTGATCCGCATTGTGAGCTCAAAGCCGTCAGCCTTCTAGTTTATTGTTCATACCAATAATACGAAACTAAATCAGTATTGATATAAAACAAAATGTACCCCGAAATGGATCTTTTGCTAGACAATATGGATTTCGGTGTTATGTTGAGAGGAAAGGAAATCCAATATACGTATGTGAGTAAATGATGGATTATTCACGCTTTTTCCTTTCTCATCCATGAGATAGACAGACATTGAAAGATTATCAATAAGGAGTGAATGTCATAGGTGGGAGATATTTTCGTCGGTAAGTATCGCTATCTTGTCATCCGGATTCAACATTATTTCAATGTACACACATTTTTAAAACTACAGAACTATACATTTTGGTCAGTAAAATGCTCCGATAAAACTAAAGTAAAAATATGGTCAGGAAAATACTAAAATAAAAACATGCATCCTTTTCACCAACTGGAACCAAAAGCCACAGTGAAAAAAAATCTGAATAATCGCTAGGATCGCTTTTAAAATACTGAAAATTTACATGTGGAAATATCCCAATCACGGCGAAAACATTGAAATATCATCAATGCTCAGATTACACATTCACAGAATTGAGATAACGACACCAAACCTGGTTCAATAGCACGTCCAGTATATCTTGGCACGTGGCTTCAAAAGGGACTATATTCGAATGTTTTGTTTTTGACAATTCGTTGACGTTTGCTTTCACAAGTAGCGCTGTCGAGAGGTGTCAAGAAATACTGGAATATTCGTTTAATAGTATGTTACTTCAGAGACGCGCGCTCGTAGCAAATAATTGCCATCGGATAATAGTCGATCTGGGGCAAAGAAAAGGTCGGATGGATTCCGCTGCTTCTCATACAAATATCTATATTTAATTTGTGATTTTATTCCTGACTGTTCGGTAAGGTTTTCCACTTTAATGATGTAAGCTGCGATTCGCACCATCCCTTTTTACATCGTACTTTGGAATATCAAACGGCAAAACATCTTTCAGGGAATTTTAGATTTGTATGGAAATCTTCATCCCTGGCTAAATGTGATTGTTGCTTTGATGAGAAGTACCGTAGGTATACTGAGTAATAAATACATTTATTAAATAAATCACAAATATTCAAAACTGTTCTGTCACGTTTGTATTGGATGTTGGAAGAAGCAGGTTAGAAAAAATAGATAGTTGCCACTGAGTATTTATGCAATGGAAACAAAACATAAATAAACAGTAGGCAAATTAAAAAAGAAAAACAGAAGCTAAACTTATTCCAATAAAATGGTATCATTCTCCATAAAATCACGCCAAAAAAAGTCCTCCTTCTTGTATCTTACTAATCATAATGTATCAGCAAAGTCCAAACAAGAAAGTCCCGAGAAACACGAAAGCCTAACTTCAGAACAAACATTTAATTTGAAATGTACTTTTTCGAATAAACATAAAAACTTTTCGATGTTCCGCTTTGGAAATGGTTGATATTAAGGCAATGTTTTTAATTAAACTTGCTCAATGTTGCGTAAAGGGGAAGAACTGGAAAAGTCGGAAAGTTGTGCCGTCCATCGCATTCAAGACCCAAGTCTCTGGAATAGCGTTCTCTAGTCTGCCTTTCATACGCCAACTCGTCAGGCGGAGCCCGACTTTGTAATAAAACTACCCGCTAGTCAGCCAAGCTAAACTTGTACCTACCATCTATAAAATAAAAATGAGAAAACATCTCCCGTAATCTTCAAAAATAAGAAGTTCTACCACAAATTACTTTTCTTACATGATTTATTAAGTAAACATGATAGAAACAATTTATTTTCGTAATAGAGTGGGTATTTCAGGAATATTTCAGGAGGGAACGTCTTGGGAATCTACCTAAGTAAATAAAAATATCGTCTCCGGCCATTTCCATGTTTAATGAATTAAGTTATAAAGTTGAAGAGATAAAAATACTGAATTATATTTTATACTAGCTATAAGAAATCAGTATAAAAATTTAAGGTCATTTTACTATAAGACATGTGGATATATTTACTTTGACACAAAAAAGATATGGTCCATTTTCCTTCAGTTTCGGTGTTCATATTTTATAGGAAAATAAAAAACTTAACGCAGATACATTTGTTATCTATCAATAGGAGTCGTATAAAAATATGGCTCCATATTCTCGACCAAACGACCTTTCGATTAAATTCTTTTAAACAAAGGAGACCAAATCACTGACCGAGTGAAATGTAAAATGATGTTAATAAGAACTCACAGTTTAGTACCTAACTTAGCCGGATTTGTATCCAAGCCAACTATGATGTGCTCTCTTATGTGACTAGTGCCAAAAGTCGGTCACTGTTTATGCACTACAGATGTATTAAACTCGCGTTTAAACATTATCATTGTACGCGCACCGTGCCAAATACAGAGAAATTTGAAATAATACTCAGCGAAAAATCATGGCATATAAATAGTCCACTTAAAAAGTTATATCTCTTCCCTGCTGGCTGCCCATTCTTAACTTTCCATCAAAAACAAATAAAACATTTTATCTAGGAAAAGTAGCTCGCTCCGAAGAAATCAAGAAAGAAAGTCATAACAATTTGCATACAAAACTATGTTCTTTGTAACCTGTGCCTTTTGAAAAGTACGAAAAGTATCTACTGCCAAGTTTTATAAGAGCGGCTTGCGTCCGATATACTTAGTACGCTCGAACACTGACAAATATCTGGAACCCAGAGAGCCACCGAGTGCTTGAACTTGGCGACGTGCTCCGACTGCCGACCAACACAACACCGCACACAGACTCATCACAAATCAGTCCATTTTCATATTGAGTGATTTATTTGTGCGCGCCTGTCGGCCTGCGCCAACCTCTCCACTAAAACAGCTGTAAAATATAAAAGAGATTCGCATGCTAAGGAACACTGGAACGGGCAAATAAAGTGCGTGTATCCATTACAACTTTCTAACTTTCCGAACACTAGGAGTTGGCGAGCGACGAGCGACGACGTGATAATTTGGAAAAGAGGGAAACGTGACCAACTTTTAATTTACTTATACCTACTTACACAAGTTTGTACTCGTGAACAGAATACCACTGATTTACATTCACCGCAGCGCACAACACCAATTATGTGTCTTTCACCGTGAGTGGCAGCCATGCAGACTGTACGACCAGCGTGCGCAACGACAGTAATGCGTGAGTGTTAGGATTCTTTACCAGCTCCGTGATATTGGGCAATTTGACACAAGCACCTTCACGTAATTTCCCTTGCGCCTGTGAGCTCATATAGCTATGTAAAATAACGTTACAGAAAAAGAACGGAGGAATATACTGTGACAAGTTTGACAAGTGGGGTAAAGAATTCTTTCTCGGTGCAGGGCGAATGACACTTGTGTTAACTTTTGCAGGCGTCGGCCGATTCTCCGCTGAAAGTTGAGTACGTGCCCAGCATAAGCGGACGCGACACCCGCTCCACCCAAAAGACGACCTACAGCGATGGCGGATTATTGAAATCCTTTGTTAGTATAACAAAAGACATCCTTGCGTTCAGATTATGTAAATTAGGACGCACATCGATTGAAAACTTAATACAACCCATTGCGAATAAAATGGGTCCCAATAAATGCTGACAAAGGTCGCAGAAATATTCGTATTTCAAGGGAACACGTTAAGTCGTATAATACCCTTGTTAACAAAAAATATGCTCGAGGAAAAGGGCCGTATTGTCAACATTTAGGTTTATAAAGGCAATAATACCAATCTATTATGAACAAAAATTTAAACGACATCATACGAAATAACGAGTGGATAGCATATATCGGCATTCTTTGCGTTTAGTATTGTTGAATAGTATGCCTATATTACTCGGAAATGTTTCGGATAACGTTAAACTTGTTTTGTTTCCATTGTCATGGAACGATATGTTCGTCATTATGCTTCATCGTTTAAGTTTTCAAAAAAGGTCATTTAAAACTGATGATAATTTTAAAAATTAAAAACAAGTTCGGTTTCTCATCGTATAGTAGGATATTACAGAATCTGCTGGAGTTTTTAATATGCCAGCGGCTGCGATTTATAAGTTAAACTTTTTTAAGAACCCTTTCGGTTCGGACACGCTCGGCGCATTCTGTACTTTTCTTCTCCTGTAATTTGTGTTTGTAACCGTTGTGCTGTGTCTGTTCTGAATAAAAGTTTTTCTATTCTATTCTAAATATTGCCTCAGTTAAATCGCTGTTTAGACTGGTTCGCAAACTATCTTCAACGTTGACAAGATATTCCTAACTTCTAGAACAATCTGGACGGTACTGCTTGCAGTCTTGCACTACAAATGGGTAATTGTATGTAAATTTGAACAGCAAGTCGTTAGGTTTTGAAGGACAGCACTAATGTCCTAATTACTAGGCAACAAGTACAAAGTAGTCGTGTTACAACGGGGCAGCGCAGCGGTTGTATATCTACCAACTTATCTAATTACCGCCAACAGAAGGTGCTGGCTTGTCCTTAAAGCTCAGTTTACATTGGTCGAGTTAGTTATCCAGTAGAGTACTGAACGGAATAATGCAATGTCGGGTCGACTGACAAAAGGCTTTCAGGAAACGTACAGAGAAGCCTAGTTCATAGAATGTGGTATTGTGTAGCGTGTAGTGGAAAACTGAATATTCCAATCGTAAAATGCCTAGTTCAGGGAATACATATTTCAAATACCGTTCCATCCTTACCAATAGCCAGCTTACATTGGCAAGTTATGAACTGAACTTACGCTACTATCAAGTACTCTCCGCTGGCTGAACCACTAACTCTCCCAATGTAAACCCGACTTAAGCCCAAGTTCTATTTAAGCCAAGCCAAGTTATTACTCTTATTACTACTCGATACTTAACTATTCCTTGCCGCTATTGTGTTATGAAATAGTACAGTCGCGAACAAGGCAAATTGTGTTGGGAGTTTGTTCAAGCGTATTTCTTGTGGCTTTAGTCGTTTTTTTTTTTTTTTTTTTTTTTTTTTTTTTGAATGGGACCACTCGCAGTTCAGCACACTAAGGCTGGTTACTGCTCAACCGGACAATCCTGTGGTGGCCTCAAATGAATTTAAGGCCCCCAGCCAGGGCTAAAAACTACTAAAAGCTAAATGACCGCTTCGCTAAGGGCATCCCCTGTGGGATACGGGCCTCGGCTTAACGGGGTCATTGAGAGGGGCAGCAAGGGACAGGCTGGGTCAATTATTATTATTTAGGGGATTTAACGCTAATGGCTCAGCGTCGCGGGCTGGCTCGTTAGGCAAAAGTCGGGGAGGGATGTTACTGGGGCGTCGCGATGGGCCTCGTCGGCGAGGCCGGAATACGGAACGCGGTCTGTTTTTGTTTTTTCTAATCGTACTGGTTTCCCTATTACTCTCTTGTAGTAAGGTGATGGGGTCGTCGGGTTCGACTAGGGAGTGCCGTGGACGGCGAATCCTACTAATCTTGGAGGGAGTGTACCGGGCGGCCGATACAATGAGAGGGTTCTGATGGGATTCGGCGGACTCAATGAAACGCTTGTTAAGGCGCTTCATGAATTGTTTAATAGTTGGAATGCGGAGGTCGACATGGAGTCGATCGTTTCTAACGAACCACGGGGCACCCGTGGCCTTCCGCAGAAATCGGTTTTGGATTACTTGCAACCTATGGATCCGGTACGACTTAGTGTGCGCAAAAGTAGCACACGCATAGGTCATAATCGGGCGTATACACGTTATATAAATGCGCAACTTGCATTTAAGGGAAAGCTTGCTGCGTGCATTCAGCATGGGGTGGAGCCTACCGAGAGCGAAAGCGGCGCGATTACGCACCGTCTTTATGTGCTCACCGAAAGTAAGCTTTCGGTCAAGGATTACACCTAAGTATTTGGCTTGCTTCACCCAAGGGATCGGCTTGCCAAACATGGTGATCGGACTGGGGTCTGGTGGAGGGAATCGAGCCCGCGGCCTGTGAAACAGGATCGCTTGACTCTTTTCCGGATTGACTTCCACTCTCCATTTCCGAAACCAGGCGCCTAGTGCGTCGGCGGATCTCTGGAGGTGGCTGGCTATTGACTTTACACATCTGCCGGAGCGGTAGATGGCCGTGTCGTCGGCAAATAGGGCAAGTTGCGTCTGAGCACTGGTGGGTATGTCGCTGGTGTACAGCGAGAATATCAAGGGAGAGAGGACACCGCCTTGCGGTACTCCGGCATGAATGGGGTGGGGAGACGAAAGCGCACCTTCGATACGGTACCGAAAGGTGCGGTCTGACAAATAGTCTCGCAAGATGAGCACGAGACGATCTGGCACACCCAGTTGATATAACTTGTATATCAGTCCGTTGTGCCAGACCTTGTCAAACGCTTTCGCTATGTCGAAGAACAGGGCCCCCGTAACTAAGCCGCGCTGATAGCGGTCGCTGATGTGCTCAACGATACGGAAGACCTGTTGGACGCAAGAGTGGTTTGACCGGAAACCAAACTGCTCATTGGGGAGGAGGCTCTTAGCTTCAACGTAGTCTTTGAGTCGCTTATAAATAAGCCTCTCGTAGACCTTGCCGAGAGCTTTGAGCAAACTAATGGGACGATAGCTGGACGGGGAGGACTTGGGCTTCCCTGGTTTGGGGATACCTATGACGGTAGCCTCTTTCCACGTCTGTGGGAACATGTTGTTGGACAGAGCGCCGTTGAAAATGGCGGTCATCAACATGATCAGGGTTGCCGGGAAGAGACGGAGCACCTTATTGGTGATTCCGTCTGACCCAGGGGCTTTCTTGAGTTTGAGTCGCCCGATGATCTCCTTCACCTCGTCAGGAGTGACGGGGGGGAGAGGATCCTCGGGGTCCTCGACTGGCGGGAGGGAGGCTCTACGTTCGACTTCAGCGTTCACCTTGTCCAGGTGTGCTTTGTCTACTGGTTGAGAGCTGGGAGAGCACTGGGCCTCTAGGCTGTCGGCCAGGCATTCGGCCTTCTCATCGTCTTCAAAAGCGATGGAGTTGTCGGGGCGGGTGAGGGGAGGCATAGAGGCAACTTCAGAGGAGCGCAATTTCCTTTGGAGTTCCCAAAACGCTTGATGGTTGGGTTCGAGGTCGCCCAGCATTTTATCCCAGCGACTTTCACGCAGCTCAGCAATGCTCTTACTTACTTTGCGTTGTAAGTAGCGCATGTGAACTTTGTTAGCCTCGCAGGGAAAAGCACTGTAGGCACGAACTGCCGCGTTCTTCTCAGTCACGAGCTCACGTACTTCGTCCGGGAGTTTCCAGTGATGATCGCTCGTCACCGGAGACTCCTTTGAACTTTCGTTCAGGATCGATTGCACGTGATCCGTGAGTGAGCTGACCGCGGCCAGCGTGTCTGCGACAGTCTCGATATTGTCTGGGATCTGGTCCAGGTGAGCTGACGTGGTGACTTTCAGCTTTTCGCTTACTTGTCTCCAGTCAGTGGTCAGTTTGGTGGGAGGAGGATGGGAGGGGTCTATGGGCCCCGACCTAGGAGCAAGCTCCAGGATCACTGGCCTATGGTCCGAGTTAAGCTCTTCGAGCGCCTCCACAGAATGCAACCGAAGGTTGACATTTTTGAGGAGAGCGATGTCGAGCACGTCGGGTGGATGGGAGGTTATGTGGGGATAGTGGGTTGGATGCATCGGAGCGATGACATCAAAGTTGAGGGAGCTGCACAGATCAAACACTACTCTGCCTCTGGCAGTAGTCGTGTTGCTGTTCCAGGAGGGGTGCTTGGCATTGAGATCCCCCGCCAGAAGGACGGAGTTACTCATGCCGAGAAGTTTGGTCAGATCATCTTTCACAGCGGGGCCGTCCGACGAGGTGTTAGGCGGGACGTAGGCTGAGATGATCGTGATCGGTTGATGGCCAGTCATACCTAGCCGACAGACTGAGACCTCAAAGATATCTAGTTGGGGCGGATCCATAGGGATGCAGTAGAGGGCAGATCTGTAATAGATAAGAGTACCTCCTGCGTGACATCGGGTCCTATCATTGCGAACTAAACGATAGTTCGCAATTTTAGGATCACGATGCCGGGGCTTCAGGAAGGTCTCTTGAACCAGAAGTATGTCTAAGTGATGGTCGCGGAGGAAGAGGGCGATCTCATCACGCTGGCTCCTAAGGCCATTGGCATTGAAAAACCCTACGCGGAGGGCTGTCGGCTTAATCCTACTTTTATAATGGGACTTATCCATTGTTGGGGGAGATTAGGGATGTATAGACGGAGACGTGGTGCACAACGTCACCGAAGTCTTTGAAAACTGCGGGGTGGTTCCCACCGCAGTTTTCTAGGGCCCTAGCCATGGCCAGCGCACGAGGCGAGTAAAACGCCTGGTACGTGACCAGGATTATGTTTTTGGAGATGTCTCCAGAAACAGTGGTGGGGGGGGGAGGCGCAACTGCTTGCACCGGGGCTGGCACCTGAGTCTGCGGAGACACAGGGAATGGGGGTATGGCTACGTCCATCAGGGCCGGAATGGCCTTGGTTGGGGTAGCGGGGGCCTTAGGGGCAGAACCAGTCGTGGGGGCGGGCGCACTGGACTTCAGGGCCGGGAAGTGGGCCTGGTGATTTAAAGCGTTCCAGGGGCTGGGACGCTGAGGGCTGAGGGGGATGGTGGAGGGAGACTCCCTTTGTTGGCGCGCGTTCGCACGCTTCGCCAGCTTGGGAGCCGACGATTTTGGGGCCTTAGGGCAACCGCGGTAGTTTGCGGTGTGCCCCGTTTCTCCACACAGCACACAGCTGGGCGGGTCTGCGCAGAGGGAGCGGTCCTTGGGGCGGGGGCAGTCGGGAGTACCGTGGTCTCCCAGGCACTTCACGCACCTCGGCTTGCCGAAGCAATGCCGCTGTGAGTGGCCGTAAAGCTGGCAGCGGTGGCATTGCCCAATAATGCCATTCTGCCTCGGCTTTTCCACGGATAGGCCAGAGAGGCCACAGATCTTGGCTATTTTGAAAATAGGGTGGTGGCCCTCGGTCGGGTCACAGACCACGAGGACCATATTGAAAGATTCCCCCCCGCGGCGGTGCATACGGTGCACCTCCGCTACAGGGATACCTTGCGACTCTAGGTCGCTTAGTATCTCCTGAGTGGGGATCTCCCTCGGGACATTGCGGATCACCACCCTGATCTGGCGGTTCTCCGGAAGGTTAAAAGAGTGGAAGTAAACCTTCCTGGACGTAAGGAGCTTGTGCAGCTCCCTGTAGTCCCTGGCGGAGGGGGTCACGACTTTAATGCCCTGCTGGACGGCACGGGCGTGCGTGAAGTTTATCTTTAGGACGGCACAAGCCGCCGAAATCTCCGTCCACCTCCCTTTATCATGAATGAAAAGGGGGGGTGGGGGGCGGGTCTTGGGGGCTGCGGGTGCAGCCTCCATGGGGCTGGGGGGGCGGGGGCTCGCCTGAGAGGCGGCCTGCGAGGGGGACGCTGGGCGCGATGAGGGCGCCGACGAGGGGGCTGACGTCGGGGCAGTAGGGGGGGGGGGGGCCTTGGTGGCCTTTTTGGGGGCGGGGGCCTGGGGGGTGGAGGAGGCCTTCTTTTTCCTCTTCCCCTGGACGACTGTGTAGCCATCCGAGGACGAGGCGGTCGCGGAGGAGTGGGAGGAGGTGGCAGACGAGTCGGAGTGGTCCGACTCGTACTCCATCTCTGCAACGGGGGAGGTGGCCCTGGCTGCCAGGTAGTTGGCTAGCACAGGGGGGGGGGGCCTGAGGGGCGGGGGAGAGGGGGCCCTGATGCAGTACTGGGACTGCTATCAAGGCAGGGGGGCCCTGAGGGGGCAGGGGGGGCGATGGGGTGGCAGACCCCGAGGAGACACATGACTCCTGTGAGAGGCCCTGAGTGGGCTGGGAGGGGAGGCCCTGAAGGGGCGGGGTGTTTGGGCCCTGAGGGGGCGGGGGGAAGAGGGACTTCAGTCCCGCTGCAATGGCGCTGAGCCGGGCATCACATGAGGACGCCAGCTCAGCATCATTGCAGCTGCTCATCATGGTCTTACACAGACCCATGAGAGCATCGAATAAGTCGGCCACTGTCGCCTGAGGGGCGGCCATGTCGACTTTTTTGGGGGAGGATGCGAACTTGCAGGAAAAATGGGGGGGGTCCTAAGCTCCTAACCAGCCTCGAGGAGACACGTAAAACGTGAGCTCCCCGAGCAGTCAGTCCCTCAAAAACTCCCTTCCCCGCGAGTGCTTCCTAGTGCTATTACCAGGGAGAAGAAACACTCGGGAACAAACTCCCTGGTGCACTGTCTGACTGATTGGCCAGAAGGGCCCTAGTCCTAACTCCCCGGGCGGGAAAACCCGGGAATGTGTAACCCTCCCTGCTGGGTGATGCAGGGAGGTGAGTACCTAATGTGTACCCTAAGCTTGAATGCCCGCTGCCTATCTTAATGTGCAGCGGGGCCCTATGGGTCTTGCGACCGAGCTGGCGCCTATGGGGTAGACACACCCAATCGGCGCCAGGTGCACACTGGAAAAGAACGGGGTTAAGCTGCTGGGCGCGACTAGGGAAGCCCCCAAGGCCGCGCACCAACGCCCTTCCGACTTACTCGGTCCTGAAGGGACCGAGCGGTGCGTCGGGTCAGCACCACTTGGGTTCGTTATCACCGCTAGGTTTCCCCCAAGTACCACCAAACAGTGGATTTAGTCCAAAAGGGACCAAAAACCGAACGTCGATCGACTACAAGCACTTACGTACTCGTAGCCGATCAAAACGTAAACAATCGCGAGTGATATGCGACTTCGTAGCAGCTCGTAGCTAGCTACGTAGAGCCGCGTAGCACTGCTACGATGTGTTCAAAATCGGGCAGGCGACACGTGGGTCGGCCGGCGGCGGAGGCGTCGCAGGGGGGCGGAGCGCTCGTAGCGCTCGTAGTTCTGCTACGGCGTAGCGGTCGGACAGTTGCGTGCGGGTGGCAGGCGTGTGCTCCGGTCGGCTGCGCGAAGCGGAATGTGGCTTTAGTCGTAGGCCAGTGTAGATTGTTAAATATTATTTTATACTAGGCCAACGATTCTGTGGGTAATTTTTTTTTTGTTACAATTAAACACTTATGAAACTTGGTGAGTTTGTAGCCACATAGTTATGTCGGTAGATTAGAGGTTTCTTTGGATTATTGCGTGATATTAAAGTTAAATCGAAGTTTTGAATATTTATCAGTATTAAAAACAGCTTTTTTTAACAAAAATATGTTTTGCCATGAAGTAGTTATTCTAGGTGGAACGTTCTCTGTTGAATCTAAATTCTTTTACCTACCTAGCAGTAAAAACAGATTAATAGTGTTTGATTAAATAATCAAAGTTATAAGCTTCTAAATCTATTACATTTTGATTAGAGAGGGGAGTTCGTTGTATGAGGAAAATATTGAAAGCGGAAAGAGGGAACCGAATTCACGGAAATAATTGGAGAAAGGTACCTATCAACGACCTTTTACTCTGCCTATCCCACAGGACCAACACACCCCCTTTACTTTGTGCGCACAAGACATACTGATCAGCAATCATTATCGCATTAGGTCGAATGCTGCCCACTGACCGCTACAATGAACAGCTAGAGGGGAAATTGCTGTAATCAGCATGGTGGCTGTTTGGCATATTGATGAGTAATAAGCTGTAGGGAATCTGCCTAATCTCTTTAAGCTACAACTGCTTTCCTGCTTCATAAATTAATTGTTAACCACGCAAGGTATAATCAATTCCTAAAAGTAGGGATACTAACATGATCAAGCAACATGAACGATGTGCTTTTATCAAAACAGTATCGTTGCTCCCTGAGGTATCGTTAAAAGTAAATTAACTTACCGTGTCCTTTCGAATGTCTCAAGTAATTTCGGTTACCTACTTTGTTTAATGAGTAACCGAAATTAAGCTTTATTTAATTTCGGTTACTCATGAGCACTTCAGCCGCCGACTGTACACTATTCAAAAAGAAAATTTCAGGTAGCATGCAATGCAGACATTTATGAATGAAGTCGAATTTTTCATAACTCTCAACAAAAACAATGGCTAGATGAAATGAAGCTTGAACTATGATATTACACGTACTTTTGTCTCACAAACAATAGATACGCCGGCGAAATTATGTACGACTTTTATTAAAACGAAAATCTTTTTTGTATGAAGATCGGCTGCGGAGATATTGAAATACAATTGCAAAGAAAATACAGGTTTGTTTTCGCAATGTAAGAGCTACATTTGACCTCATATTGTAGATCGGGTAGGTACCTAGTATGTAGGTATGTAAGCTATCCTGAATTACTTTACGAACTTGTCATTCCAAGCCCTTTATTTATTCAATTTAAACGCTCGCTGTCTATTTTGAGTCAAAGGTTAAGGTATCTTTTTTCAGAAAATGGAGACTTATTTTTGCTGAAATGTTAAATATTTTTACTGTGAGAATTTCACTCGGCAACTTGTATTTTTCAAAAATTCGGCTACTGAATTTTAAAAATATGATATAGAGGAATTTAGAGCATTTTATAAAATTCCATGCTTAATTCTGAAATTAAAAAGTCAAACATTTTACAGCATGATTCATTATGACGAAACGTTCGCTAGCCTGACAGTAATCTACTTTACTAATGGAAAAACCAGAATCTTACTAAAAGCTTATGTTTTTACTTGGTTTACCATAAGGGGCTGTCCATTAATCACGTGAGGCTCCAGAAGGGGCCCCCCCCTTCTGGAGCCTCACGTGATTAATGGAGAGGTCCATAAAAATCACGAAATATCACAACCATCGCTATAAGTGGAATGACAGTTCACTTCACGCAAGTTGTTACGGTGAAAACTATAACCATAAAAAAACAATTCAAAAAACCTTCCCGGACGCACCACCGACACCATAACATTAAAGTAATTCCTTTTCCAGCCAGTCATTTATCAGAGTAAATGACTTGTACGAATCAGCGCACTATGCTATACATATACATACATATACCTACATGTTACTTTGTTTCGCATAATGGCTGCCGTTGACCCGTAAATCAAATCGGCGAGTGTACACTCCGGGAAATCGAAAAATATGCTCAATAAAGATACCGCAGTATTAGAATACCGCCGGGAATCACTCCTGTTACTACTGCGCCGCTCGAGTGTGAACCCAGCTTTTTATGGAGCATTAGGCTTTATATCATGTATATATTGTTGTTAACTGTATTCTGTTTTGTGGAACATGACATTCGCAACCGTAATAGCACTTTTGCATACGTCATCAATATGTGTCTCATGTAGACAATTTAAAGTGATCTCGGTGAAACTATGTTAAACTTGAAATAACCGTAGGTATATATAATATTACTTATCATGTATATCCCTAGGATGATGTATAAAAGGCACCAGGGAATTAATCCAAAAAGGTGACAGCACCAAGTTGAAGTAATTGAATAAAGGGTTTCTCTCATATTTTTTCAATCTTACTGAAACATTTTTGTAGTGTAAAGTGTTATGTGTGTGGTGTTTCGACGTTTCAATTAATCACATTTCTGCCGGCCGGGATAATGAAATAGGACACTTTATAAGGTATTCTTGTAGTATATATCTTTCCGTTGGGTGATGAAATTCACGCTCGTCTACTAGCTGTGGCTCGCGGTTCCGCCCAGGTGACTGTCGAAACTTATCCCAAGGGAACATACTACCGGGATAAAATCAGCATATGACAGACATATATCCAGACTATAATCTACCTCTGTGCCAAATTTCGTCATAATCTGTTCAGCTATTCTGACGTGATTGAGTAACAAACATCAAAACTTTCACATTCATCGTATTAAGTATAGAGTAAGAGTATCGTATAGATATTCAGTAGGGATTGACTTTCTGACCCGCGGCCTATCGAGCGAACTAAATAAATTTTCCCACAATAGGGAGAGTTGTTCCATCCACCGATATTTAAACGATACAGACAGGTCTTAACTGTGGATAACGAACGATGCGACGAGGATACATCGGGTGCCAGCCATCCGTCTGGATACTGGATGACTGACTTTGACGACGACATCTCTGTGGTACTCTGGTTTACGAACTTACGCAATAAAATGGAGGGAGTCGACACACGTACTGTCATACTTCTGATTCAAGAGACCTTCCTGAAGCCCCGGCATCGGGATCCTAAAATTGCGAACTATCGTTTAGTTCGCAATGATAGGACCCGATGTCACGCAGGAGGTACTCTGATCTATTACAGATCTGCCCTCTACTGCATCCCTATGGATCCGCCCCCACTAGATATCTTTGAGGTCTCAGTCTGTCGGCTAGGCATGACTGGCCATCAACCGATCACGATCATCTCAGCCTACGTCCCGCCTAACACCTCGTCGGACGGCCCCGCTGTGAAAGATGATCTGACAAAACTTCTTGGCATGAGTAACTCCGTCCTTCTGGCGGGGGATCTCAATGCCAAGCACCCCTCCTGGAACAGCAACACGACTACTGCCAGAGGCAGAGTAGTGTTTGATCTGTGCAGCTCCCTCAACTTTGATGTCATCGCTCCGATGCATCCAACCCACTATCCCCACATAACCTCCCATCCACCCGACGTGCTCGACATCGCTCTCCTCAAAAATGTCAACCTTCGGTTGCATTCTGTGGAGGCGCTTGAAGAGCTTAACTCGGACCATAGGCCAGTGATCCTGGAGCTTGCTCCTAGGTCGGGGCCCATGGACCCCTCCCATCCTCCTCCCACCAAACTGACCACTGACTGGAGACAAGTAAGCGAAAAGCTGAAAGTCACCACGTCAGCTCACCTGGACCAGATCCCAGACAATATCGAGACTGTCGCAGACACGCTGGCCGCGGTCAGCTCACTCACGGATCACGTGCAATCGATCCTGAACGAAAGTTCAAAGGAGTCCCCGGTGACGAGCGATCGTCACTGGAAACTCCCGGACGAAGTGCGTGAGCTCGTGACTGAGAAGAACGCGGCAGTTCGTGCCTACAGTGCTTTTCCCTGCGAAGCTAACAAAGTTCACATGCGCTACTTACAACGCAAAGTAAGTAAGAGCATTGCTGAGCTGCGTGAAAGTCGCTGGGATAAAATGCTGGGCGACCTCGAACCCAACCATCAAGCGTTTTGGGAACTCCAAAGGAAATTGCGCTCCTCTGAAGTTGCCTCTATGCCTCCCCTCACCCGCCCCGACAACTCCATCGCTTTTGAAGACGATGAGAAGGCCGAATGCCTGGCCGACAGCCTAGAGGCCCAGTGCTCTCCCAGCTCTCAACCAGTAGACAAAGCACACCTGGACAAGGTGAACGCTGAAGTCGAACGTAGAGCCTCCCTCCCGCCAGTCGAGGACCCCGAGGATCCTCTCCCCCCCGTCACTCCTGACGAGGTGAAGGAGATCATCGGGCGACTCAAACTCAAGAAAGCCCCTGGGTCAGACGGAATCACCAATAAGGTGCTCCGTCTCTTCCCGGCAACCCTGATCATGTTGATGACCGCCATTTTCAACGGCGCTCTGTCCAACAACATGTTCCCACAGATGTGGAAAGAGGCTACCGTCATAGGTATCCCCAAACCAGGGAAGCCCAAGTCCTCCCCGTCCAGCTATCGTCCCATTAGTTTGCTCAAAGCTCTCGGCAAGGTCTACGAGAGGCTTATTTATAAGCGACTCAAAGACTACGTTGAAGCTAAGAGCCTCCTCCCCAATGAGCAGTTTGGTTTCCGGTCAAACCACTCATGCGTCCAACAGGTCTTCCGTATCGTTGAGCACATCAGCGACCGCTATCAGCGCGGCTTAGTTACGGGGGCCCTGTTCTTCGACATAGCGAAAGCGTTTGACAAGGTCTGGCACAACGGACTGATATACAAGTTATATCAACTGGGTGTGCCAGATCGTCTCGTGCTCATCTTGCGAGACTACTTGTCAGACCGCACCTTTCGGTACCGTATCGAAGGTGCGCTTTCGTCTCCCCACCCCATTCATGCCGGAGTACCGCAAGGCGGTGTCCTCTCTCCCTTGATATTCTCGCTGTACACCAGCGACATACCCACCAGTGCTCAGACGCAACTTGCCCTATTTGCCGACGACACGGCCATCTACCGCTCCGGCAGATGTGTAAAGTCAATAGCCAGCCACCTCCAGAGATCCGCCGACGCACTAGGCGCCTGGTTTCGGAAATGGAGAGTGGAAGTCAATCCGGAAAAGAGTCAAGCGATCCTGTTTCACAGGCCGCGGGCTCGATTCCCTCCACCAGACCCCAGTCCGATCACCATGTTTGGCAAGCCGATCCCTTGGGTGAAGCAAGCCAAATACTTAGGTGTAATCCTTGACCGAAAGCTTACTTTCGGTGAGCACATAAAGACGGTGCGTAATCGCGCCGCTTTCGCTCTCGGTAGGCTCCACCCCATGCTGAATGCACGCAGCAAGCTTTCCCTTAAATGCAAGTTGCGCATTTATATAACGTGTATACGCCCGATTATGACTTATGCGTGTGCTACTTTTGCGCACACTAAGTCGTACCGGATCCATAGGTTGCAAGTAATCCAAAACCGATTTCTGCGGAAGGCCACGGGTGCCCCGTGGTTCGTTAGAAACGATCGACTCCATGTCGACCTCCGCATTCCAACTATTAAACAGTTCATGAAGCGCCTTAACAAGCGTTTCATTGAGTCCGCCGAATCCCATCAGAACCCTCTCATTGTATCGGCCGCCCGGTACACTCCCTCCAAGATTAGTAGGATTCGCCGTCCACGGCACTCCCTAGTCGAACCCGACGACCCCATCACCTTACTACAAGAGAGTAATAGGGAAACCAGTACGATTAGAAAAAACAAAAACAGACCGCGTTCCGTATTCCGGCCTCGCCGACGAGGCCCATCGCGACGCCCCAGTAACATCCCTCCCCGACTTTTGCCTAACGAGCCAGCCCGCGCCGCTGAGCCATTAGCGTTAAATCCCCTAAATAATAATTATTGACCCAGCCTGTCCCTTGCTGCCCCTCTCAATGACCCCGTTAAGCCGAGGCCCGTATCCCACAGGGGATGCCCTTAGCGAAGCGGTCATTTAGCTTTTAGTAGTTTTTAGCCCTGGCTGGGGGCCTTAAATTCATTTGAGGCCACCACAGGATTGTCCGGTTGAGCAGTAACCAGCCTTAGTGTGCTGAACTGCGAGTGGTCCATTCCAAAAAAAAAAAAAAAAAAAAAAAAAAAAACACGTACTGTGACGCTGGGTCACAAGATGTGAGGTTTTCCTACCTCCCAACTCGTCTACAGTGTGTAGGATGGTAGTATTGGAAAAATAAAACTTGATTGGTGACTTGATTGTTTATTTTTTATAATAAGAAAAGAAAAAACCCGGGTTTCTAACTGTTACATGATATTACACTGGTAAGGGTAACTATTGAAAATTATGATTTGTTCTGCTCTGCTTGAGCGATTTGGTAGGACTGAATCAAAAAATCTGCGCAGTCAATGAAAAAACGGAATTCAAAATATTTTTGAAAATAGACACATTTTCTTTTTAGGTCAATAAAATTAAGGAGTTTTCAGTCATCGTGGAGGTTTAAAGTCCACGAGACTGAAAACGCAACGACATCGTTACAGTACTATATCGCCTAGGAACATAAGGTTATCACACTTTAGCACCTACTGAATTGAATTAATCATTAGAATAATAAGTCCATCTTTAAATGCAAATCTCCAAAACTAAAGTACATAAGTCAAAATAAATATAATCTAGAGACATTTATTTTAACACAATGTATTTTGTCTCAGTAAATACTCCTCTATTGTCCTTACAGCACACAACTTCCTGGGACACACAAACAAAGACCCGAATCACTATTGTTACATTAACCATACGAGATACGAGTATTTGTCATCGTAATTGAATTACCTTATTCCTAGAAACGCTATTCAAATCGAACCGATCGACCATACTATCGTAATGGTCGAAACACCGAAGCAAATATCTATAATAGGGATGTTTCTTGAGTAAAAAATATATGATTATGTTTAGTCCGTCAGTTAGATTATAGAAAAATATTGGACACGTATTTTTTCCTTTATCAAATCTATAAGAACTGACAAAGATACAAAGCATCAAAGATCAGGAGTGGGGGCTTGTGACGTCACGGCTCGCTAAAAATTGTAGCGAGTAGTGACGTCACACGAGTTTTCAACGCATTGTATTGTCTTCATTTTTTGTTTACGTGAAAAAAGAAAAAATACGTGTCCAATATTTTTTGGAAATCTATCAGACGGAATAATTAGATTTTTTTAGTTAATTACCCTATTACATATGTACATATATGTATATAATGATTGCTTATTTAGAGAGAAGTTTCACTCAAATTAACGGTTACATTACAATTATTGGAAAAATGATGGGCTATATATAAGTTTGAAGACCGGGAAAACAAGAGCGTCAACAAAAACATTTGCAAAACGTTGAAATATCGACGTCATCATTCCCAGGAATACGGGGACACCGCAAACAATGAGTTCGAAAAATCTGGAAAAACGTAGTCTCATGCGCCGCCGTGTTGTCGTGACAGAAAAAGCCCTCCATCAATCTGCGGGAACCTATTTCCTAACGCTCCCGCCGGCGTCCTTTCATATCACGCCATAGCTTGGCATTTCAGATATTGGTGAACGTATTACGAGTACATATTCCACACTTTTTAGGGAGTTCGGTTCGGGTCGCAGAGGCGTTTTTCTCTAATACGGGGTAATGTGGATCGTATGGTTGTCTCGTGTGATGTGGGCAATATTGCCAAGAATTTTCTGCGTCAGGATTGTAGTTGCTACTGTTGCTTGTGTCCGAAAAGTTAGGGTTTCGTTCAGAGCCTCTATTCTCTCTTATTTTTCCGCTTTGGACCCCGGCAATTTCCTACATCGAAGTGAAACTTTGAAGGTCCACACAAACAATGATTAGTCTAGTCCAAACAATTGCCTCGCCACTTAACCCATTGGTAATAGGAATCAATCCCCTTTATATAAAGGCTCGCTCTAAATTACACGTCCATACATAAGTAACATAGGAATCATTGACATTTGACGACCCTAATGGCGCAGTGTCGACCTTTGGTCAGCGATGGCAGGGTCACGGGTCATGGGTTCGATGCCTACCCATTGTCATTATTGTTTTGAATCTCCATGTAAGTTGTGTGGCATTTGAGTTCGTATATAATGGGGTCTATAATAAATTGAAGACTAGACTATTACAATAATAGAATGGTATTGAAAATATTTTCGGAATCTATATTAATAATAATAATAGATTTGTCACCGGAAGATACCAGGTAGATATTTTACTCCGTAAGATGATAAAATATCTTGAGGGATTGTAAACTCTCGATACATTTTCAACTGAACATTTGGAACACTTCTGTACGCATCAAAATTTGACATTCTATAATCTCTCGAAGTAATTCCGAGAAATTGTAGAATAGCAAGTAACGAAACGTCAAGTATTACAATTTCAACATTCTGACTGACGCGAAGCGCCCACTGTGCGAAGTTTCAGTTTCTGTCTGCAGGGTTTAAAAAAAAATAACATGAATAGCAAGACGGGAACTAAGCTCGCTTGCTTCGCTCGCTCACTCTAGCACATATCATGCCATTCGAACCTAACCTATCCGTGTCGGAGAGTCCTAAGTTCCCTGTGTCGTATGTTCAACTACTTGGCATGGCCAAAAGTCAGTTTATTTCGGTTTCTCGAAATGACTTGGAAAGATAATTGACAATCAAATTTTGATGCGTAATTTATCTATTCTATTCTATTCTATTCAAATGTTCAGTTGACACTAATCGACAGTTTACAATCTTTCAAGATATTTTATAATCTTACGCATTTTGCAATTATCCGGTGACAGATCAAATCCTCCAATTTAAGAGTACTTAGAATCTAAGTCTCATTTGTATGTATTTTCACAAAAACTAAAAATATCCGTTTGCACTATTCGTGCACAAGTTATCAAAGAAATTGAATAAGTACATCTATACTAATATTATAAAGCTGAAGAGTTTGTTTGTTTGTTTGTTTGAACGCGCTAATCTCAGGAACTACTGCATACTGGTTCGAATTGATAAATTATTTTTGGGTTGAATAGACCATTTATCGAGGAAGGCTTTAGGCTATATATCATCACGCTTAAACCAATAGGAGCGGAGCAGCGATAAAGAATGTTTTAAAATCGGGGATTCCACGGGGACGAAGTCGCGGACAGAAGCTAGTGTTTAATAAAAGCGTACTGGTTGTGTCTCGCCTAGTATTAAACCCACACATACCTAAAAAATCAATCGTGTCACTCGATTTTCATAGTATAAAGCACAGCAAACAATCACAATAAATACAAACATGGTGTAACAAAACGGAAACTAAAAACAGATCGGCCGCGGAGGCGCGTATCGAAACATCAAAATATTTATTTACAGTAGGAATATGGCGTTGGATGGACACAGAGCAAGGAACGCCCGGACAGCATCAGTGATCAGACACCCCTTTACTCTAATACTAATATTTGAGGCCAAGCAATAGGGTATTTAACTAGATTTTTCGATTTTATTTTTCAAAACCTAGAGAAAACATTTGAGCTTATGATAAACAGAGAGGTTCATCATATGGAAAGTGTCCACAACATAGTCCCTAACAGTGGCCACTGTTGCGTCTCTATGCTCTGTGGATTTATATCATATCCATTTGTCCGTTTGTTACGATAACTTGTCAACGCGTAACGGACACCTAAACTGTCGTTGTAGTTAGGATTTATTTTACAGATGACATATTGACGTAGAAAACATTCTTAAAGTCACCCCTTTGCTTGTGTGCGCAAGCAAACCCATGGAATTCAGTGATAGTAGATTTCTCTCAGAAAAAAAATACTTATTGGATTAGTAAGTATTTCTAGCGATTATCTTTTAAAAAGTATGAAACAAGCAAACCTCTGTATTACATTAGTTCAGATGTTAGTGCATATTGATGCAATCGCAAACGCAGCTGCAGAACGAATTGGTTTTATCTATCATCTAAGGGTATTCTTATCATAAACTAAGCGAGTATCAAATCATTGAAGTTACTTAACCATAAAGGTACAGTTATTTTTTCTTTAACGAAAGTTGTGTCGTGTCTGTTTTTCAATCTGTATCTTGGGCTGCAGGATTCACATGTGCATTACTTTTAACAACCGAAAAAACCTAAAACACAGCTTTTTTCGACCCTACTCTATCCGCAGTCCCACCCGCATAGACCCCAGGTTACAACTCAGATTGATAACATGTTGTCTATGTGACTTACTTTATGGTCGTATTCGTTTGCCATACCGCGCCGAGGTGTCCGCGCGCGTAATATATGGGACAAAAATGACGTAATGTATGGCTCCGGAGATCGATGGGACATATCTAGTAGGGATGTAGTGCGAGTGTCGATGACGTTAGAGGGGAGAAAATGGCGGTAAACAGAACTGAGCGCTTGGCTGCGAACGGCATTTTGGGTTGTGCTTTCGGTCTCCGATCCTAATAATATTTTAAACAAGAGACTTGCCTTGGCGTTGCTCAGGTGCAATTTTTTATACCTACATAAACCTTTCTCATTTATCGACCTTTCTGTGACGGAAAATTAGAAGAAGTCACGGAAAAACGGACAAGAGCAGACGGCGACTTACTCGTAGTTTAGGTTAGAGACGTAAAAATCTGTAATATTCGTTAGTCAATCACGCCCCGGATAACTTTCGAGCCGCCGGACTCGTCGTCAAAGGGCTTGCTCAGTTTCTTAGGGCAATTTGGCTTAACATGAACATTAAGTATAACATTTAATGACTAGGGTTTTTAATAGTTTATACCTAAAAGAAATGAATTAAAAATAGTTCATATTTAGCATGTCTATTGCTAAAACTTGTCGCTGAAAAAGTTACAATTATGAGTGTTTATTTTCCAAAATAAATCATTTGCCTTTTTAATCATGATATTATCTTATTTTGAATCCGGTAGTAACATATCCTAAGGTCATTTAAATGGAAAAAATAAAACTAATATTTTTAATCCGAATGGTAAATTAATAAAATATCATCTAAAAAATAGGCTGGCGGCCTAATATTATTTTCATGCCTTGCCCAGCTTAAGTACCATATTGTGGTCATAACGTGAGCACAGCAATCTACCGTTCTTCGCCCTACAAGGCAATTGCAACAATATGGAGTAATTGCTTCTCTGCCTTGCAGATTATGTTAATTATAATATACCTGTACGAAATATAATTTTCGGCTTATGTGCCTGCTTTGAATTTTTCCTCGTAATAGAGTGCAATTGCCAGATAAGGGTAAACCTTCAAGGTTTCACGTTTAACAAAATAGAGCCAGGGTCATCGTCATGAGCAGATTCAGTGTCCAAGGGTAAAGCCGGGTCGTCAATTGAAGCGGTATCAGAGTCCATTATAACTATAACAAAAACCAAAAACTTCGCAAAAATAACTGACACAACATTCACAATACACTTCATAAATAATATTTTCATTTCGTTGTCTAGATTTGTCATTATTGACAGTTAGTAGTGTTGCCAGGTAATAAAAAAAATCGATTTGACAACGATCAAACTAATACTATAATCGGATGTAAAATGATTTGATGGCCTAAAACGATGAGTGTTTTGTTTGTTTTTAATGTAATTAAAGGAACATAAGTATAAAACCTTATGAAAAAAAAAACTTGATTAAAATACATACGTTTTACTCAGTTTTAGCTATCGATTATTATCTTTAATAATCGATTGAAATCACAATTATTATTAATGTGGCCACACAGAATCGGTCGCCAACCATAAAATGGCGACGCTTTTTAAACTCAATCGGCTTAAATACTTATTAAACGACTTGTTTTTATATTTAACTTCCTGCAACGAGAATCAAAAAAATATTCATTTTAGTTTTAATGATATTTTTTCGTAAAAATACTTTTCGCATAGCAACTTGTCCACGTTAAGCCAATAATGAGCAAAACCCAAGGCTATATCTGTTCTTGTTTGAAAAACAGTGAATTATAAGTGATGTCCTTCATCACTTATAATTTACTGTCTTTGTGGTATGCATACTTGGCGCAAATTAAGTATATATGTATATTTCTTTTTCTTTTAGGTATTACAAGCAGGATTGTATGAAAATTTGGAAAAATAATTTCAACTTCATATACAAGTTTACTTATTGTGTGAGTTAATAGACTCAAAGGGACCACAGAAAATAAGCAAATTTTTATTAAATAAGTGATGCAACTAATTTTGTTATTTTTTAATTAGTTCAGTGTCAGGGATGACACTTCAACGCTACAGATCAGATTTTGTTCCTATTGCAGGGCTGCCCAAAATGATCCTAAGCAATAACAACCTCAAAAAGATGGTAAAATTGAGATTTCTTTATAGTTTTCTTTTACCGTAAGGGCGTGCAGGTGTTGTAGTTAGAAAGTTGGAGAAATATCACTTATCCAAGTTGAACTTGTAATATAACAATTGATGAACTACGGATCCAATTAATAATTGTGAGCTTTCGTCCCTTACACTGCATCAACATGACGTATGTAGATACAGAGCCAGATATTAAAAAATTAAACATTAAATAATTGCGTCGGTTCCGTTTCCGGTGAATATTTAACTAAAGATTAATGAATACTGAATGGCGCTAGCGGGGCGTGCACTGTGGTGTCCATAGTTATAAAACAATGTATGATGTTTGTGTGTACGTAACCTGCAAACCGGCAGTGACGTCACATCCGGGCGCCAATCCCACACTATGATACCGAAGTTTATACGACAGCTTGAATAAATACGAGCTACAACCGGAATATACTAGTAGGAATTATAAAATAATCCGAGTACGATGTAGTATCTATCTATCTAGTTAGTGTTACTGAAATATCAAAAACTTTCATAATGTGCACCTGCCATGTTCTCTCCCTGCACCTCTCTAAGGTCGACTGGTAGAAGATGTCTAAGGCATTAGGTTCACACCTGTATGTACAGTGTATAACTTGAGCATAAGTTTTCAATAAATAAATAATTCCAACATAATAAGTTTCTTATTTATGAACTATTTTGCAGATAAACGTTTCAAGTTTGCGTAATATTAATCTTCGCCCATACTTTTCCACAAACCACACCATTGAAAATATTAATTCATCCCGAAATTGGTATCGTAGCATAGGGGCACGTATCAACGCAAACGTGACTGACGTGGAACTAGAAATCGTTAGCAGGCAAAAACTTCGCGGTACATTGAAAAAAAAAAGCACTACCGACTGACTGATAAAGTTCAACCATTCGTTTTTCGAATATGTTCACAAACGACCCGTACGAGTAACCATCCGTTATTCACATTGTACATGATTTTCTGGCTCTGGTACAGCCAATAAAACAGATTGGTATGATGCAGGCATCCTAACTAATAAATATAAGTTTATTTGTTTGTCACGCTTTCAAGCCTAAATCGCTGAACTGATTTCAATGAGAATTACTTTTGGTACAGATATAGATGGGAACCTGGAAATACTGTACTATGGAAGAACATTTATTACTCTGTTTATCCATTAAGTGTATTTGTTTTTCCATTCATATCTACTAATACTAATCACAGCAAACGCAAACGTTCGTTTGTGCCTATTGGCCTAGCTCTATTTTGAGGAGTATTTTATATGGCGGTAATGGAATTTATGTTTATTTCTTAAGATAAGATATATTATTTCTAAAGACAAAATGAGGCTCTGACTCCTGTGCTAGGTGGAATAAGCTGTGTTACAGGAATCAGTGTATTTTCCCAAATCTTATTCGTAGATAATGCATTCAATCACCTATTATTTACAGGATGGTTTATTGAATGCATAACAATATAATTTCTTACATCTTTGTTGTTATTTCTGATACAAGACAGATGAATCGTTTCTCCGAGATTCGTCGAGCTTCATTGCCTCGGGGCTTTTCCGGTGTCATTAAGCAGAAGGATCATCATCACCTTCCATGTTACGTGGGGTCGGCACAATACGTTTCCTTCTTCTATTCCTTCCTCCCTTTTATATCATATCATTCCTCACATAATCCATTAACGTTTTCTTTGGCCTTCACATTTATATTCATAACTCTTTTAGTCACATGCGTTTCCATATTCCATATCAAGACAAATAATTCCCTTTTTAACTTGTCTGTAACTGCTGCCTATACGGAGGAAAATATTAGAATAATCAGGTACACATTGCTGGTTACTCAGCATTCACGTGACATCTAGAAATGTATAGTTTATTGTATTGTGTTTCTGCAATAAAGATTTGACTTTGACTTTGTTGTCTGTACACCCATCTTTATCGTTGACTGTACACTATAGAAGCCTATGACTGACCATGGGCTATTTCCAGAACACGCGCATGGAATAATTTGAGGTCGGACTTCGAATCCCAGTACTGACAAAGTTTAATTGGGTTTTCGTATTGGCAATCGGTAACTGTCTCTGTGTTAGAATAATTCTGGTAAATGAGGATATGGTCTCCTGGGGAGTACCGTCATCAGTAGATGGGTTTAGAATATTATAACCACTGCTTAACCTTTGAGGGATTACTAACAACAAGGTGTCGGTGATATGATAAGTGTACAAAGGAGACGTTTCGTTGGTCCCTGGAAATTTAACTCAGTTCCGGCGTAAACTTTTCATATCTCATACTATGAAGTAAAAAAGTACTAAAATAATATATGTACCATCATATCTTGTGGCTAACTTGTTTTTTTGCTTATAGAAGTTTGATGGCATGGTTTCCTTGCCAAGCATTGATTTTAACAAATTGATGGATTTTAACAAAATGAGGAAACAATGTCCGTCAGGGCTGCCATTCAATGAGCTAGTTTGCAGATAGTGATGACAGCCCCCGTCGGATATTCTTAGGTTACATTAATTTTGTAAGTCGGGGGTTTTTATTAATTATTTAATTTTCAATTATGTTTTTACCGTCGTGGGTTTTTTCAAAATTTTCAATTTTGCCTTTTATATACCTTCTCCTTTATTGCTTAAAAACAAAACACACGAGTTTACAAATTACTGATTTTATTCGAATTTTAGGTTTTGATTTAGTAAGATTATTTAAATTGCTTTTATTATAATTTAATTTTCTATTTCTATTATTAGTGCATAATTAAATGTTTAGTGTTAACTAGTAAACTTAATTTTAAGTAATATAATTATGTCACCTTTTGTTACATAAAACTTGCCCAATTGTAACTTAAATGGAAGAAGTCACTGGCTCCTGAAATACAGGTATTCTAACCTAGCTTTGGAACCAGGGTCTTACATTTTTCTGAAACCTGTTTTTATGGCAATAAAGAAATTTGTTATTATTATTGGTAAAAAAGACTCGTTGAATGCTGATTCTTTGGCTGAAGAAAACCCAGCCGTCTGTGCACTTGAAGAGTCGAGCAGCTGTTCACTGGTCCCAAAAATCTCGAGCCCATGGGTCTAATGGTTTCATGTTTCAACACCAACTGGCTCAAACATATAACTCAGTCTAGTTGTCTATGACATCAGTAATCTCTGATAGATTCAGGGATTACCAATGTGGAGGTGTCAATGATGAGTTACAAATTATTGCTAAACAACAAAAGCTGTTCAATATCCGTATTTGAATCCCAAAAGCCCTTATCATTAATATTCCTTTATCTTCCTGTCTAATTAGTTCAATTTCCTATTCATCAATACGATGACTCCACATTTCCTCTATAGAACGTTTCATATGGAAATATATGTATTCAATGACGTATATTTGATTTATACAAAGGTGTGCAACAAGATATTCAAAGAGCCATCAGTAACTCGAATATGTCTACCCGATATACCCAATATTCTCACAAATATCTAGTATAGGAATACTAAGTTATATGAACATACATTATGTACATATGTATGTATGTTTAGAAAAAAAGGTACAGATATAATAACGCGTAAGTCCGTATTATAAATTAATTCTCTCTGATTCTTACCCCGTCATATAAGGTAAATATATTTGTTTATGATAATCTTCAAGGTTGTTCAAATATCGAATATACGTATAATATTTAAGCTTTGATGTCTACATCAACAGGGATATTTACTTTTATAACCTTACGATATTACATAGTATGAATTACTCACGTAACTCCTTTTCCAAAAACTTTTTAGGGATAAAACTAAAACTTAAATAATTGTTAATATTAATCAGATGTTTTCCTATTCAGAATGTTTAACTCAATACACGCTCTAGTACGCCTCTGAGTTGAATGGAAATAAGTTTTCCTTGAAAACACGGAATATGATTATCATGTTCTAAATCAAAGCAAACTTCGCATAGAACTCGAAAGTATTTTATATTAAAATCGCTGTAGAAATATTTTAATCTGCGAGTATGGAATGAATTGCTACGTGGTGTCGTAGGCTCGTAGCCGCTACGTCGTAGCATCGTAGCACCATTCTACACGCATGGCTTACGAAGCGCGCCTACCGGAACCCGGCTCAAAGGCCATGGCTTCAGGCCCGCCTGCCTTTTGTCGCGGCGACGTGAGATGGCTAATTACAAACGACGTGTGTTTGCCCTCGCACAGATTACCTGCCGTGAGTCGTATTGTCCCAACGAGACAATATGCACGGCCTGTACTCGTATCTATAGCACTCACAATACTCCGAGCCGAAATACCTCCGAAATAACACGCGAACTTTCGCAGCTGTTACTGTTACATACAAGTTACACAGTATTCTATATACGTAAATGTTAGTACATATGATAGTCGAACAATACAATGATCAGATAAGTTGCCAAGAAAGAAAACACTTGAGGCAGTTTGAAAGACGAATAACATTATTTAAGTGCAAATAACGAAATAAATTGAAAGAAACCGAACGACATACTACATCCTAAAAGATGATGTTTTATTTTTGATAGTACGTTTTGACCCTTTATACAGTAATAACGGGATCTTGTTAAAATTAGGAATATCTGTATTGAAATTATTGTTTGCTGATACAATAAGTACCGACTAAGTTAATCGGAGGTGATGCCCCCGTAAAGAGGTATCCATGTTGTGTGGACATAATAACTTCCGATATAAAAATAAACTATTTCTATTGTCACCACAAAAAAGCGGACAATATAATTGCATATTTCACTATAATAGCGGGAACAGCAGTGCTCTCGAATAGGTCACGACTCACGACTCGCTTCTAATGGTTAGCGAGGACGCGCGCGGCCACTGCCTCTCAATACTGAATAAAAGCGAACTTACGCTCAAGAAGTGCCTCGTTATATCTCGATGGTCCTTCACGGCAGCAACATAAGGTTGGTTATTGTGTGCTATACATTTTCTCGTGTTAAGGTGACGTTTGTGACGTATTCACGCGCACGCATCACACATTGTGTGCGCGCGAGAAGAATGATTTCTGCCCGAAGCTTTTCTCCGCAATAATGAGTCACTTGACGTATTGTCCCGTGGGCGCCATCTCGTCCAAATTACGAAGCCATTGTTACTGAGATATTGTTCGTCGCCTCGTGAATATGTGCGAAAGGAAATGAAACTGTTCCCTTGTGCCAGTCACCGTTTGTTGGATCCCCGCGCCGGCACACCCCGCTATATTTTCATTTCAGAGATCCGCTAAATGAAAGCGTCATGTGCGATGATATACCTTTGTATGCTAATACGTAACGCTTAGCGAATACGGGTTTCACTACATTATTAATTAGCTTGCTCTTAAGTTTGTGTTATTAAGACTACAGAAATTGTAGAGCGAATAATTTTGAAATTAAATTACATAAGGTGGCTTTTGGTAACAGATGTAGTGCGTTATTGGAATCGTCTGGAGCGTATAATTATGTTCTTAATTATAATAGATAGTAGAAAATAATGTCCCATTGCAATATTTTACATTTTCAAGTAGATATGTTTTCATTGGTATTAAAAGCTTGTAAGATATTATTTTAATTACTAAAAATTATGATGCGGAAAACGATAATACCAGAAAAAAAGCCTTAAACTGTATTTATCAATGATTAAAGTATTTACACTGTTGACATTACAAAATATTTATTTTGTAATTTTTTTTTTCTTGGATAGAATTTGAAGCGCTTCTTTAAAGGTTCGCCTCAGGAAGCATATGCGTCATGTGTTTATTCGGGATAGCACTTGTCTAAATTCCTCCAAAAGTAATTGTCCCTTTTTACAGACTTTCAAGTAAGGAAGAGGTTCTCAAGTCGACTGTATTTTTTGTGCGTGGCATAACCTTTTACTGGGGGTACCCACAGGTGTACCGATATTGATGATTTTTTTTTTATATTCGAAATCTGGTACTTGTTTAAATTAGAGTGAGATTTGACGACTAGTATTTCAGTTATCCCTAATAACGCGTGGCTTCGGCTACACTCATGATGTTCCCATTCTCACTCGTCAATGTAATATGAAAAAAAACTTTATACGATGATGACGACGAAGGGATCACCTCAAAATACTATACTCTTCCAAGTATAGTATTTTGAGGTGATCCCTTTCTAGTTGCTGAAATGGTATGTCTGTTTATTGTTTATACCAGTTTATAACACGTACGCTGTGATGGGTACGTTTAGCTGTGGGGTGTCACCTCCAACAAGTGAAAAATAAAAAATCTTTATTACAAACAGAAGAAAATTTCGAAGAAGCAACCAAAAACATCGACTTACGAAACTATCCGATATTTTATACTTTTTGTATTTTTTTGTTTACATAACAAAGTAAATAAATAGAAAAGTTATTGGTTGAAAACATTAGCCCAGTTTAAATTGAAAAATAATAATTAATGGTTAGTACAGTATCAATGCTCTCATGCAATACTATGGAACATTTAAGTGCTTTGAAACATGCACTTAAATGTTACATCATGCGTCATAAAGTAACGAAACAATAAAAGTGCAAGCTCACGTGACTGGCGAGAATCCCGTCCCTTGAGGTCCGGACTCCGGACTCCGGGACTCCGCGGTAAACACAGCAGGACAATATTGTCCGACGTGACACGGCCCTAACTACCACGTGACGTTTATTAAACATTATATTTGCTGTAATAAACTTTATTTGATGTAGGACAACGTACTCTGTCGTCCTAAAATAATATAAAAAAGAAGCTACAATAACCTTCCCAAAGGGTTTAATAAATATATTTAGTTCCTTCGTTACTTAAAAACAACTTGTATGAAATCTATGTTAATTTAGGTACCAAGCACCAAGCCATGTTTTGAATAAAAGCAAACTAATTCGAGGACAATTTCATTTTATGTAAAACATAAACAAAATGAACGTAGTAACTCTAAAAAAAAAATTGGCTAATAGCGTATTTTCAATATAGTAACATTACTTGTATAAAAATAGTATTTTTATACAAGTAATGTTACTATATGTAATAAAAAGTAATTATAATATAAAACATCGCGAAACACTCTCCTAATCTGAGAGAGATGGCGAATGTATGTCCCGTTGATTCACATTACCAAAAATACTTTGATTAGAACTAATTAAACAATTTTTTTTTCGTATATACATATCGTTTGTACATATGTACCTACATACGTAGTTATCTTTAGCAGGTGTAAACAGTGTATTAATATTTAATTACTTATGATTATGAACATTAATATATCTATACTTATAATAAATCTGTAGAGAGGTCAATTCTGTACAAGGAATATATTTTCAAAATAACTATCAGGGGGTGATTAGTGATCGATACTGGTGCCAAAAATGCAATCAGTAAATTTTTTGTCTGTCTGTCTGTCTCCCTGTCTGTCTGTCTGTCTGTATGTTCTTTATAGAAACAAAAACTACTCGACCGATTTTAACGAAACTTGGTGCAATTATTCTTCATACTCCTGGGCAGGTTATAGTATACTTTTCATCACGCTACAATCAATAGGAGCAGAGCAGTGAAGGAAAATGTTGGAAAAACGGGAGAAGTTACTCCTTTTTTTAAGCTTCCGTCGCGTGTGTAGCCTTAATGGTTAAAGTTACATAGAAATCATATATTACGGAAATGTTCTACATAAAATTATCTAAAAAATATCCCGAAACAGCATATGTCTATTTTTTGTCAATTTTAAACCGATCGGGCTCAGAGTTTCAAAATCGGGGGTAAAGTAACTATTCCACGCGGACGAAGTCGCTGGCAGATGCTAGTTGTTAATAATAATTTACACTATCATATCTTCTTCTTAGTCGATACACTCTTGTCAGAGTGGTCGTGGTCATCATGGCAAGGCACGTCGAGCGATGAGCTTGGTCATGCGGCGCCATTCTTCGCGGACTGCAGCTTTCCGGGTGCATTCGTGAACCGAGCTTTCGGTTGCAGCCTTGATCTGGTCTGTCCACCTCATTGGAGATCTACCCCGTGGTCTGGTTCCCTCCACCTTTCCCTGCACTACGAGACGCTCTATGGAGTCGTTGTCTCGACGAGATATATGGCCGAAGAAGGTCAAAATGCGCGACTGCACTGTGGTTGATAGGCGATGTCTGATGCCAAGTTCTTTTAAAATGGAGGCATTTGTACGGAACTCTGTCCATGATACCCCAAGCATCCGTCTCCAGCACCACATCTCCAAAGCATCAACCTTCTTCTTCTCGGTTTCACGAAGAGTCCATGTCTCCGACGCATAGAGAAAAATGGGGAATATCAGGCAATACATGAGTCTGGTTTTTGTGGCCTTGGTAATATTCCTATTACCCCAAATCTTTTTCATTTTGTCCATAGCAGACCTAGTGATCGCCATGCGCCGCTTGATTTCGTCTATGGATCCGCCCTCGTTGGATATCAACGCCCCGAGGTAACTGTATGATTGGACAATTTCACAATTCCCTATATGTGTGATCCCAGGTAAATTATTATTGGCGCGGTCGACAATCATCATTTTGGTTTTGGTACGATTTATTTTTAATCCAAATTCCCGGCTTGTAGCTTCCATCTTATGCAGCAGATCTTCCATATGACGATCATCATATACATACCTACATAATATTTGTCTTTAAAAGTTGGTGGCATTTTTTTTATCTAACTTCAGTGGATAATAATTGAGTGCCTTATTTAAATAGACATCTAAAAATAAACTTTTAGTGTTCTCTATTGATATTATAAATAATGATGGATTCATTATTTATAATTGAACAAGTCCGAAGTAATGTTTGGTTTGTAACTCATAAAAACGCGGTATATGTTTGAACATTTCAGGCGAAACAAATGTTGTAGTAAATCCTAACTTACATCTATTATGTACATACTAGGGGAACAGAACGACAACAAATGAAAGAAAATAAAGAATTGTATGTCTTGTACCTTTCAGTGTACTTATAGGAGTCTAATGATGATAGACTAGGGACAATCTAATAAAGTAAATAAAGGATAGATTAGAATATGCTTAATATAAAGAAAATTAGCTCTCGTAGATTAGCGAAATCAGAAAAGTGACAAGAGAGAGATACCTGGCACGTGTTGCTGCCAACAGCAACCACTACAGTACTAGAAATCTTTTACGATACCCATGAGGGTAACCTCATAAACGTCTTCAAACCGTTTAACAACTTAAATGGGTTATACTACAAGTTTCAAAGCGTTTATAAACGTCAAGGTTTATTAATAACGAAGTAATTGTTTCCTAACTGTCATGGGAAATACTTGGGAAGTACGGCAGAAAGGAATCTGCCCCCCTAATAAGACGTGTCATTACCATCATGAATTCTTTGTGAAAAAGGGATAGTAACATTCATTCTTTATAGCTCCGTCTCTGTCTAACACGATACGTCTTAGTAGGTCAAAACCCAGCAGTGGGACATTCTGATAATAAAATACTCTGTGGTTATTCTAGACTTGTGTCACGATGATGGAAGGCCACACGAAAACGGATTAGTCACTCTGTCAGCCTAGCCGCCACACTAGTTGAGCAACAAAAACAAATAGGTACCGGGGACACAGAATCAATCAAGAGGAAGTATTTTGATATATATATTTGTGAGTCTCTAACACTCTTTATTTCTGAGATTCTGTTACCTCCAGAGATAGTGAGTACCTATTTATTATGTGTTAATTCAGGTTATAAACTACAGGTGCGCAAACTTTCATCTAAATCCCTTCAACCGTTTTTGCATCATCGAAACGTTATATAACAAACTTTCAAATTTGTAATATTAGTTCATAAAAATACTAGCAGCTGCCCGCGGCTTCTCCCGCGTGAACATCGAAAATTATCCCAAGGGAACTTAATCCTGGGATAAAAAGTATCCTTTGTGTTATTGCAGACTATGATCTATATCTGTGCCAAATTTCATCAAGATCCATTCAGTAGTTTTTACGTGAAAGAGTAACAAACATCCATCCATACTTACAAACTTTCGCGTTTATAATATTAGTAAAATACTAAGACCTCATGCGATTGTATTCTACCCCACTGAAATGAATTAGTGATACAGAATACAGTTAAAAAATGTGACATGTCTATTCTGCCTCACTAGTGGGGCGGCTAGACTGGCAGAATAGACTAATCCGAATTAATCAAGTTATAACTTGTTTCCTTCAACTAAAGTTCTTCTCTCAACACAGAGAAGGCTATCAATTAAGAAAATAATAGATTAAAATCAAAACTGATCTTTGTCCGAGCACATTTCTATTTGGCCGATCTACGATCGCAATCTTATTAGAGCGTCGCCGCTATATCTCGCTGTAATTGGATTGTCTTTTGAGTCACAGTCCACGGCCGATAGTGCAACAGAACTGTTCAATACACCTTGACGAAGCACCAGTTCCAACCACCACCTCTCTTTCTATCTTCAAACATTGAAAAGAGCAAAAGGTTGGTCGAGTTCGCTTCGACTTTGGAGGGAACGGTAATAGTCCGCCCTCTATATCGGAGACCAGATGTACAAAACCATTTTATTCTTTAATAGTTCAGGACTTCAGGCTCGTCTTGTTGGCTTTTTAAAGTTCTTTTCTTTGGAGTTTACTTAATAGAAGTTCGACGGCTGTTGTTTGTATTTAACAATAAGATTGTTGATTGAGTTTGCTGTTTATGTTTTTAATAAACGGGAGGCTCATTTCCATTTATTCGCTAAATCATTTCCGTATATTTTGGAACGGGTATGAAATCTATCAAACAGTTTGTTTATATCTGGACGCAATACCAATAAGGAAATGCATGAATTAATTAAGTACTATTGGTCATTGTTTATAAAAAACTAATTGCGAGTACTAGTATTCAGCGAGTTTCAAAGACAAGCTGCATAATCATATTATACAGATGTTTACAGAAATACAAGTAAAATAACACTTACTAAGTAATTAAAGCTCCACCAATGCTAACTCAATGATAAATTGCTCACAGGACAATGCAGATAGAAAGATCAAACAAATAGAATTCCCAGAAAGTTAACAAAACACTTGAATAATTTATCTTTATGCTGTTTCCAAAGCACCCTTTACGTGCAACTTCCAATATCTGTTTGGAATAGTTTCAATTATTCCAATTGTTCGATAATGGCACGGACGCACTTTGCACCAGTATTGCAATACTTTTCTATGCACCGTTAAGAGTGGGTTCAGATGCTGCGAGCACAACCCACCATTGTTCGATCACTGAGCACCGACTTATTGCAGAATCGAATATTGAAAAACCTAAGGTTTCTTTTGTCAAAAACCTTGCTGTTACCTACTGTAGCTGTAGGAGTTTTTATTAGTTGTTTGATGTTATTTTGTTGAATTGCAATTCGTGAACCAGCTGTGGTTTATAATGATGAGCAATGAATGTAGTAGTAGGAGATAGACGGTTTTATGTTTTTTTTTTTTCGGTTATCCATTGTTTCAAACAAACCAACGGGTAAGCAAAGAAATAGTGTCGTGCATTAACCAAAACATTTATAAACATTAGTGTGGATAAATGGAGAAGGAGAGGGAGGCGAATGAAAAGTTAAGTTAAGAGTGATATGATAAACAGTGGAGTCAATGATAGCGTTACTGTGTCCCTGACGGAATGGAAGACCACCTGGACAAGGGCAGTAAGATGATGATATCCATTTTTTAAAAGAACTGTATTATCATCCAATTATAAGCTCAAAAGATGCACCACTTCTACATAGTACTCAAGTAATCTAGTCTTTATGTTGACCTACAAATTTCACATCGTTAATTTTTGCATGATGGCAGTGATGCCACTACATGTTATAAGAGCTATTTCGTGCCCCACGTTAAATAAATTCCAAGGGTAAATTGTTGTTTTTTAAATGTCATACTAATCATCACAAAAATTAACAGAGTATGTTTAGTTTTTAGTTGTTCCCTACTATTTTGTGGAGCTGCACTTTGTGAACGAGCTGTTGTTAGTTATTTAGTTCAGACTTGTTGGTTATGATTACCCCAGGGGAATGGAAACAGCAAGACTGTATGTTTCGGAACAAATTACTTCTTTCTCAATGTTGGAGAGTTAGAATTATACGATTTAAATAACTCCAATTTACTGTTGTATTTGGGTTTAAAAAAATACAATTGAAGATGCTACTAGCCCTATGAAAAGTATTGAGATGCGATTAATTGGAACATAAAGCAAGCTTTTATCTCTATTGCACTAAAAAAGTTGATGGAAAACATGCCTATGTCCTAGAACCAACAATTTTAAGTGTTCGTGACATCTCACAAAATTGTGATAAATTAATCCGTCTAGCTTTTTCCCATCTTTGTTGGGGGTCTATACGGTTACAGATGAGTATCAGTTGCTGCAGTTGCATGAAGTGACTACCTTGCGTACCCCCATAACCCCTTAACTGGGTAATACTTAAGATGGCATTAGGCAAGGTAATGTGATTATGTAATGAAAGAACCTACAGAATGGCTTGACATAGCTGCATGATATTATACAGTTTTCAGACAGCAGATCGCAAAGCTGCTGAAAAAAATGCAACCTTTTTATTTAATTTAAGATTCTGGCCCTCATAGTTCACTTATTTACACATCGCACGCTGAGAATGAAACGGTAATCAAAAATTGCAATTTTTGAGTTCAAATCTTTAAAAAGTGTTGAGTAAAAAACAAATATCTTCCGAGACCTATGTATATGCTGTCTCTTTCCGTTCTTTGGGTTTTAGACTTAGATATTTTTTTTACGTTTATAGCAAAATTATAAGTAACGAGAATTTTGAGTTAAGCCCCTTTCATTCTGTGAGTGCGACACATAGTGACACTCGAGTGTTACTATAAGAGTTCTGTTTCTTCATGCGGCATCCGGAACCGTACAGTGACTTAGTAACAAAGTTTCCGCAATCATAACGGCAAAGAGTCAACTTATAAAGGAGTGCGCATGTGAACACTTGAACCATCTCCCGACTTTGTGCGCGGCTCGCGACTCACGACACAGACTGTTTCTTTAATCGGTTTTAGTTCTTACGAGTGTTGTGTGTTTTGCTGAACGCGATAAAAGATTTAAGATTGATAATACTATTGCTGTTAGTTTCGTGAGATTCGGATATTGAAGAAGATTGTAAAGCGATACTAGTGCAGTTTTCACACACCATTATTTGGGGTCGGAGCAACTTGTCTTGATAATTTAGATGATAAAGTAGAATAAACTTAAATAATTATAATTTAAGATTAATGTGTTTGTAGATTATACTTAAACCTAATATTTATACATTTTACCATTTTACACCATCTTTGTTAACCTATGACCACAAATAAAAGACTTTGAGTTTGTCTTTTTCATCCGTTCTTTTTTTGTCTTCCTCTAAATACCACTTTTAAATTATAACATATTAGCTGACTTGCGCAACTTCGTTTGTGTCACATTTCATTTCATGACTGCTCTGCTCCTATTGGTCTTTATTGGGCTATTTTATTTATATTTTATTAGAATATTTTTTTCAAATCGGTCCAGCAGTTCCTGCGATATCATATTTTGCATTGTCCATATATAGTTGCTTTGATACCCCCTTCACGTATCTATAACACTTGTATTTACAAAAGTCAGGCCCAAAAACAAAAAGTACTGATTTCTTTCATTCGAGTTTCACGCAGTACCTACTATTGCTAAGCAGTCGTAGAGGCCGATGCTAACCGTACTTATAACTTATATTCTAGTTATCTCGCATATGTCAGTTAATTTCACATGTCTCGACAGTTTAAAGTCAAAGACAAAGTATTTTATTTGTTGAACATAGGTAATATGGTACATGGTATAAAATTTTCGTAGTATCACTATGTTTTGCCTTGCAAGGCGTACAAATTAGGCGTAAAAAAAAACTAAAAAACTAAATCAAACTGTTTAGAAAAATTACGTCGTAAACAAGCTAGATTAACAAGAGAATCGGACATTTTTTATTTTATAGAATAGTAAGCCTTTTCAATCAAGAATTTTTAAGTTGCGATTTAAAATGGTTTATATTGGTCATGCTTTTTAAAATTGTTGGTAATTTATTGTTAATCTTTGGACCCATGCCAAGACAACTCTTTGAGAAAAGTGCAGTATTGTGTTTTTTTGATTTTAGTGTGCTTTGGTGACGTCTAGTGTTAAGTTTTTCTTTAGATTAATTTCCCCTTTTTGAAATTTCATAAATATAGAGGGATGGAAGCGTAATATTTTTAAACCAACGAAAAATGGTTTGCAACTTTCGGTGGTTTTTAACAAACATATGGCTCGAAGACATTGTTTTGGGGCCTTAAATGCCATTTCTCTATTAGTAGAGTGGTTTAGTTTACATAGTTCGCATTCTGCACACAAGCACCTATAAAAAAAGCTTAAACTAACATGGCTTAGTTCTTAGTCCGCAACCTGTGATATAAAATATAATCAGCCAGGTAAGAAAATGAATATAGAGTCAGTGTGATAAACTCCGCTCACGTGCTCCGATGGTTCATGATTAGTGTAATACGTATATATGGCGCTAGCTGTCGCCACTGTCGTATGAGCTAGCAGGGGTATTTCTTTTATAAATTGCGTCATAAAAATACATAACTAGCTCGTAATACTCAACCATAAATAGAGTGTTTAAATCATTTTCCCTTTAAGCCTTTAAGCCTTTTCCCAACTACATTGGGGTCGGCTCCCAGTCAAGCCGGATTCAGCTGAAGCGGCTGCCTACCAGACCTCCACAACCCATTAACTGGGGAACACGGTACTTCTTGGCAAGACTGATTTCAGATTTTCTGGCTTCTGACAATCCATAAAAATTGGATTTAAAATTTTATTTATTTGTGGTGGGTGTACACATTTACCAAGGTATTGTCTTTTTAACCGAAAGGTTAACTGGTACTGGTAGAGAATGCCTTGTTGCATTAAGTCCACCCCTGTACCACGATTGTACGTCAAGTTTAAATAAATTAACTTGGGTGAAGTGAGCACGAAGTGAACTGTCACTCGGTCTTGTTTCTAATGACTAAACCGATTTTAATTAAACTTTACACACATAAGTAGGGTACATAGTACTACATAGGTGTAAAAAGTTAGTTGAAAACATTTTCGATAAATAGTGTTACAGTTAAATTAGACCCATTTTAAATTTTCCATATAAACATAAATTTCCAGTTATCTTTTTTTAAATAAGACATTTCCGTTCGCATGTCTTATACTTATATCACAGTTAAACAGGGAAACCTATAATTGGCTATAATAACTGTAACACACATATTTTGTAAAATGTTTTTATGTATCGCTGTTGGTTACCTAAATAAATAAATAAATAAATTTCGAAAATGTTTTAACGAACTTTTTAGACCTATGTATCCTGCTTATACGTGTGAAGTTTCATTAAAATTGGTTCAGTCATTTCGCAAAATAGTCACTTGAAAATTAGTATGAAATGCCATACGGCGTACACGCTCTTAACTTGCTTGATGTTCACTTCACCAAAGCTAACACATTGAAATGTTACAGAATCGGTGACAAAGGTGACAGAGTATGCGACGCAAGATAAAAGGTGGACCATGGACTGCAATCGTGTACATGCTACCTCTAAAGAGTGGTTGACTGTACCATAAACATTTTAAGAAAGTATAACAGTATTCATACACATGTACTTATTATATAATTCAGAAATTCCTTCTTGGATCTCGACTCGTGGATCACAACTAGATTCTATTATAGCTACTTAGACATTCTTAGCATGCGTATTTAAACTCAGACAACCTTCATGTAAGGAGGATTTCTGGAAATCTAGTTATCTGTCTGAGATGTCTAGACACAGATGTCTTCACAGAAGAATCTGACTGTAAAACATCTTCCATCAAAAACCGGCCAAGTGTCGTTCTCTATACCTTCTATAGTGCATACCAGTAGTCGGACACTCATACAAAGTGTTCCGTACCATGTAGCGGAATTTGTTCGAAAGAGTCACCGCGGCCCTGGAACGCAAAGGGCACTAGAGGGATCACAGGTAGGTTTTAGTCGCCTGCGGATGGCGAGCTATGGGTGGCTCGCCGTCCGATAGCAACCAGGCCCGAGTCGACGGCGCGTTGTGTTCCACGCGTGCCTCAAGGAGCCGTGAGCAACGAAGACGAAGCCCCATAGGGTCAGTTTCTTGTAATGAAAGCCCCTTTATTATATATAGAAGAGCACACTGTGAAAAAATCACCTTTTACAGTTTTTGAGATACTGCCCGCTGACAGACAGCTGGACAGAAGGATGTTCCGTTGGTTACGCTTCGGTTACGGAATCCTTAAAAAAATTACAAAACTATAAACCCCGCACGTATTCGTAGCTATTTACCGAAACAATAAAACCGGTTAAAAAGCAATCACATCCCTAATACTGTAAAATCAAAGCCAAAGGGTCCTTAATGCTTTTATGAAGTAGCAATATTGGCAAAATTCTATTTGGCGTAAAATGCACCCGCTTTAGTCCTTACCCTCGTCTTTATTATATGCCACGTTGGGAGGGAAATTTCACACTAACGCGAATTGTATTGCCCCAGCCGTTCTCCCAGTAATATTAGCCTCCAACATTGATAGACTATGTTATATTAAAATTTCAATATGTATGAAAAGACTGACGAGATTTTTGTTGAAGTTTTTGAGAAAAGGAGCTTGCTAGCAGCGTATATTGAAGATCATTACTTTTTTCTGTCACTATTTTTTATCATTATCTAATCCCCATCATAATAAGGGAAGAGAAAACTTTTTTAGGGCAAAGAAGACTTTCAAATGTTACACGTGCTCATCTCATTTGGATTACTCAGAAATAATACAATAAAGATGGCACATTGAAATGAAACTAGTAAGGCGGCTATTTGATTTAGACAAGAATAAAATTGAGAGTTAAAAAGGACGTGTCACGATTTGGCACGTTTCGTTACACGATAGAAATGATAAATACAACTCCTTCCCGCTCTCACGCTACATCCCTTTTATTCTATAATTACAAAGTTTACTCCTGTCGCGTTTACGGCGCTGCACGCACAACTGCAGCTTCGCATCCCCGCTGCAGAATTTAATAAAGACCCATTTAAAAACAAAGCCTAAGTAGGTACACAAGTACATAACTCAGTAACAGCTGTAACAACTCGTGCATCTATTATGCAAATAAGTTATTATATTACAGAGCGTCTCAGCCAAGACTTTATTATGAAAAGACTTTGTTCCAGAACTAAAGACCTCTTGAAGATTATTAAGCACATGTCTTGCAATTTGTCATCGTGCTTAGTAGACTAATGTCCTTCATTTTCTCTTTGTTTATCTATACTATACTAAATATTTATATTATAAAGCTGAAGAGTTTGTTTGTTGAACGCGCTTATCTCAGGAACTAAGTTCGAATTAAAAATATATTTTCGTGTGAAAATGAAACACGTCCCCTGAAACAAGGCAATACGTGTCCAATATTTTCAATATTTTTTGGAAATCTATCCGACGGACTAATTAGATTTTTTTAGTTAACTACCCTATTAATTAGATGGCGTACTTAAAAAGACTTATCAATGACATATTATGACCTTTATATCTATATCAGTGCTGTCATAACTAGGTATTCCAATTCAAAAAAAACGGCCAAGAGCGAGTCGAAGTCAACAAAGGGTTCAAAGAAAAAAGGGGGAATTAATTTTAGCATAATTTTAGCAAAAAACAAAATGTAAAAATATAATTAAAAATTCATCTTAAGCACAATGTAAATATTAATTATACATTTCTGATATTTTTGTGGTGAATTCTAAAATAACTGACCTTCCAAAATATGCAAATATAGTTTATGTATAGTACATTCGATCGCACCAAAAAATAGATATATATATAAAACAGACTTAGGTTCCCTTACTCTATAAGTTCACAGGTGTAAACACACGTTTGATCCTGTAAGGGTTCCGTTTTTTCATAAGTACGTTCGGAACCCTAAAACTCACACTATACAACATTTAACTACCAACTTACCTATAGTAACGTAACACCATTTTAGCATTATTTACAGCACAAAGTTAGATGTTCATTAATTAAGATCGACGCAGATATAAAACAATTTATGCCTTCATCGGCGCCTGCTGTGCCCACTGTGCCCAATTTAATTATAAGCGATCGTTATCAATAACAAATAGTTTGTTTACAACACCTATATAAGCTTTATGGTGTGGGGGCGAAATATTGCTGTTACCGACTCCGTACAATTACGGCGAAGATTTTCGTGATAAAGGAGTTGGTTCAAGGCATTACGAATAATGAAGAGCGATTACTACTCAAAATATCTCATAAAAACTGGAAAATCTTTTATTACAAAATATACCAAAGACTTAAAAGTTAGCTGAGAACTTTTTCGTTCACTTTCTATAGGAAACTTAAAATTGCTCTCGGTGTCTAACTAAAACGTTGTCCATTTTTTATTTCTCATTTCATTAAAATAAGTTCATTCATTTCCAAGAATACAGATTTACTGTGTGTTCTTAATAGCCTTTTCAGTAAATATGTTAAATTAAAATCCAATGCGTCTATTTAACTTAGGACAGCCGTCACATTTAGGAACATCTTACTTTCAATGACGTTCGTATTCACCATTGCATTAAAAATATAAAGGAGCAGGGTAACAATAATAAGAGAAATAAGAAAACCATCACGCATAGCTAGTTTTCTTCGAGGAAATTCTTTAATATAACCGCACAATCGGGCACTCGGTCTTATTCCCGATACGACAATAAACAGCGAACAACACTATAACACAAGTGAGTACGTGCCTACAGCCGCCATCTTGCTTCACATAGCTCTTTTATATACAGTTAAAAGGCACTAAGATTTATCGTAAATAAAAACAACTGGGCCGATTTTTTTCCAACACCTATTGTTGCGCAGGAAAATATTCAGTATTATGGTCACGTTTTTATTTTATGTCACCCTGATGCCTTAGTGACAGCTTTATTGATAACGTAAATAAGATTTTTTTAGATATTCGCTAAAATAAAATGTGTTTTTTAGGCTTCCTAACGGTATTCGCTTACAGGATCACTCGTGTATCATTCTGTCTCAGCCAATTCGCTCGGAAATATAATAAACCGATTCAAATCGAATTACTGCAAGGTCATTATTAAAAAAAAAAATAGTTTTGTTGTTAAACACATGAAAAGTGTCTAGGTTTCAAGTAAATCTTTAACTATAAAAATTATCCAATTACTACTAATCAAATTTAGTCTTCCAGACTGGCTTCTTGCTTTAATCTTATGTAACTTACAACTTTGGTATCCCTATATTTTGTAAAAAGTATAGGGACACCACAACGGTGGGGTATGTACGGCATTCATACTGGTCAGAGCTCTTTTGTCGAGCATATCCCATGCTTGCTCAATTGGGTTGAGGTCTGGCGATTGAGCAGGCCACGGCAAAACGTTGATGCGAGCATCGGCAAGAGTGCGCGTGTTACGACTCTAGCCGTGTGTAAACGTGCATTAATCGCCGGTTTCGCAAAGGGATGATCACCTCTTAAAAAGTAGTTTCCCCATAAATCTGAGCATTGAGGTTGCCCCTGATCCAAATTGAGATCGGTTCTTCCACCGATACAATACCGGGCCAAACCACTATTTTCCCCTCTCCATTTGAATAAGCTTCTTGACAAAATTTCAAACGTTCTTGACATCCAAAGGTACTCCAAACTCGATTACATCTTGTATCCGGCCTCATACTGAAACAAGATTCATCGGAAAAGCAAACACAACGCCAGTCTTCCTCCTCCCAATTTCTGTATTCGCGAGCCCATTGTTAATGGGCCCTAGATTGCAGGGTGCTATAGGTGGACCTCTCAGTGACCTTCGGGAACTCAGACCCACTTCACGTAAACGTTTTCGGATGGTTTGGCTAACAACCAGCAAGCCTGAAGGGCTGAAGAGCCTCGTAGCCAATTTCATGACGGTCATGGTACGATTCCGTCGAACAGTATTTTGAATGTACCTGCCATGCCTGCCAGTGGCGATGCGGGATCGTCCTTCACGCCAGTCTGCCACGCTACCTGTGATACACTGATACGATAGCGTGTTCAGAGGTGGTTTATGACGCTCTGTCAAGAGCGACAGACACTATAAGTTGCCTGGAACCAGCTTGTAACATTCCGACAACTCTTATTATCTCTTCTCGTGTGATGTGATGCAGTTTTTTACAGTTCCGGTGATGAATTGCAATGGTTTGTAAAAGTGCTATTACACACCTTTATAGGAATCCTGATTGTCATTTGATTTTCTATTTTAAATAAAAATAACATAATAAATTAAAGAGAGAGAAGAATAAATTAAATAAAGCTAATTTAAATAAAACTTTGAGATTAGCTAATGTTAAAAAAACTTTTTACAAAAAAATACAACCGACTTTTACACAAAAAATAAAAAAGTGCAAAATAACTTTAATTTCGGAAGTCGGTGTTTGTGGTTGCTTTTTCGTGTTTTGAACACCGACTTCCGAAATTAAAGTTATTTTGCACTTTTTTTTATTTTTTGTGTAAAAGTCGGTTGTATTTTTTTGTAAAAAGTTTTTTATTTTTCACTTTTTAGTGGTACCTACACCCCCTCCCCTCCCCCACCTAAACAAACCAATCACATTGGTGTAAAAAAACGTACTGCTCCTTTGCAGAGTAAACTAAGAGGTCGTCCATGTAGACAATGTAGATATTTTTTTTAGATTTTTCAAAAACCGCTTGGATGATTTTGATAAAATTTTCATGGGACCATTTGGGAAGTATACCCTTTCCAACAAAAAAAGAATTTTTCAAATCGGTTGACAAGCGACGGAGTTATGCGCGAACAAACAATAAAAAATAAAAATAAAAAAAAACTTACAAACATCCGAATTGAGAACCTCCTCCTTTTTTAGAAGTCGGTTAAAAATTAAATGATTCGTTCAGAGACCTTTACGCGCGAACTCGCACTTGTTTTAGCTTAACTTCACTCGGCTATAAATAGGTAAGTTTCATTAGGAAATAGTTTCATAATCACTTGAGTCGAAAACTCCTCTGCAAGAAAAACTTATACCCCATTTGGTGAAAGTTTAGCCGTTCTCCAACACGTTAAACGTGTTCTATTAAATAAATAATGTTAGAAGAATAAAATATTAATAATTTATAAGAATGTATTCCCACTGCAAAAAAAGAACTTTTCAGTTAAATTAATATTTTGTCGATCATGACTAGTCTCCAAGAAATGTGAATACTTATTGAGTTAGAGCTTATGGCATATTTAACTTGAAAGAAAGTTGTGTAGTACCGAAATATGTATAAGGATAACTTTATCAATTTGTTCTGCTGGAGGTATTCATAGTTTACATCTTTATTCTTTTGGTATATATTATATATACACACCTTTGTGCATACTTCAAGTATAATTTTAAAAATTACGAAATTTTCAAGTAAAACTGATTAATTAGGTATTGAAAAACTAGGTATTGACTGAGGCTTTGCTCGCTTTAAATTAGCCTAACAAAATTCAACAAAATCGTAATCGGTTCGGCAATGTAGGCGTGAAAGCGTGATAAACAAACTCACATTCGCCTTTATAATATTTTTTGTGACAAACATTATACAACGTGTTTCTTTTAATATCCCATAAGTCTAGTGTATTAATCAGATCATCTAAGAGAAACTTTCTTTTTGTCATGCAGCTATAAAATAATTCGACAAAACTGTGACCTCACCTGAAAAACGACAGTCGTATTTTTACCGTTAATTATTTTTTATTCAAATTAACCACATTCATTGTACAATTCGTAACAAGCTTGATAAAAAAAAAAACGAATGCACATGACAACTAAGGCGTACATACATAGCGCTCATTAAAACAAAAGTACTGCCTTGAATTAATAAGTGTTCAATCTAATTTTAATCATAAACTTACTATTTAAACTAAAGATAATATAGTTTTTATTTTTTTAATATTACGAAGTGGAGAAATGAAACGAATAAATTATACACATAAGAAATTATTAAGACTTGAAACAAAAAACCTACCTTATTATTTTAGTGGATGACTGACCTTACTTATCAATGACATTAAGAATTCTTAATTTATACTTGTTAGGTGTAGGTACCTAATATTTTGCGTTAACTGCGTAACTATACGTTTCGGAACCCATGTTTTACATTATTTCTATTCACAGAATGGAACCTTAAAATTATGGAATATCACACGTTGTAACACGTTGTATAATATAATTAGTATACAAAATACAAACGTATACCCAACATAATATTAATTAAGTAGTACAATGTTGACAACAGGATGTAATTATGAAAAAAAAACTTAAACTTAATTTACAAAATAACTTTAATTTGGGAACTCGGTGTTTGTGGTTTCTTTTTCGTCTTTTAAACACCTACTTCCGAAATAAAGTTATTTTATACTTTTTGTGTTTTGTTGTTTAGAAGTCGGTTGTATTACTTGTAAAAATATTTTTTTTTTCGTTTTTAGTGGTACACCCACACACAGAGCTAAATTGGTGTAAACAATAATCAAACATGCGATTTCAGCGATCCCGAAACCTTTGCTATCATTTATTGTAGAGTTCCGTTTCCTACCTTGAAATACTAAGATGGTCTTCTAAACCATCGTATACAATTTTATTTTTTCATTTTACATCGACAAGACTGAATGGCAAGCACCAGCTTTCGAATATAAAAAGAATTATCAAAATCGGGACACCTAGTACAAAGTTATAAGGTAAAAAAACAGATGACTCGAGAACCTCCTCCATTTTTGGAAGTCGGTTAACAATCTACCTCCTTTTTATACTAAATTCTTTTGTTCTATCCAAAAGTTAACTGGTAGATACCGCTGTCAGTGATAAGACCGCCATTGTGCCCTTAAAATTAAGATTTATTATAAAACAGTTAGTACGAGTTACTATTTTGGTGGACAATAAAAATATTCTACTCTACTCCACTTTTACTACTAGGATTGTGTTCAACAATGAGATGAAGACTGACAGAACTTGTGATACGAACTGACGAAGGCGTTTTGATCGAAAATTATAATGAAGAAACCTTAAAGGATTATGATGGTCTGTGATTATAATTATATCTGTTTTTTTTTATCATGGCTTATCCACATTCGTCAAAATGGAACATACTTATTTCCATTTTCAAGTAGATAATAAAGCCTTCTCGAATCGAAACCAATAAATGTTTATTAATCGGGTTCTCTCAAATACGAGAGAAAAAGCCAAACCGATGCATACTAAAACGAGGCAACTTTACTTATCCTGATATAATAGGTAATCTTTTGTCTTTTAATCGTTATAAACGCTACGAATCAGCAGCTGCAGCTCTCCCATCATCTTCACATTATTTCCATTCAATAACCAATAACAGAAGTGGGTCATCGAAATAAATTAAACTATCATTATGTTGATCCTGCGAAGGGATGCGATAATTAATCAAGCGTCTGTCTCGGCTGGCTCCCGCTGTGTGCACGCTATCGATAGTTTGTAACCAACGTGACACGCGGCATTACCCCATCCCTAGGTATTAGGCTTGTCATACACCTCCTAATATATCGTTGCGATGTCTTGACGATTTTGCAGTCGTCGGCTTTGGTGGTACAGTCAACGGCGTAGTTCATATAAGTACTTCTGGTATAGAAATTATGTAATTATCTAGGGTATACCCGTGTGTCAAATATCACTCAACTTCGTTAAACTTGTTGATGCGTGAACCATACACAAAAATTCAAACCCATCATGCTGAACATGCCTTTTTGTCCTCTCACACTTCTTTTTCAACGTTTAATTTATTATCATTTCATTTTATTTTGTGGTTTGTACTGTGTTAGTAACTAACTAATGTTTTTCTTTCTTTCTTTCAAACATCCAGAGTTTCAGATTCATAATATCAATAAGAAGTAAGTAGTTTTATAAAAAAAGAAGACGGTTATTGAATTATTTATTTATACAAATCATTAAATTATCAGCGACATCCGTTGCTAACTGTACCAACGTCTGTAGGTGGAAATCGCTAATGATGTTTTGGACCACGTGTGAGGTTTATCCAGCGATCTGGCAATACGATTAATTGAATGGTTTAATCCGTAACACGATAATTATATAATGAAATATAGCCGTAACTACTAAACACATGACGATTATCTAACATGCTAAAGCTTAGTCTTAGCACTTAGTCTTATACACTTGTTTTCAACCTTTTAAACCACCTTTTCTATACCAAGCTGACCAACACTTTGTACATTTAACTCTATCAATTTTTATAACATTTTTAAAGATTATCAATTCCTCGAAGTATTGAAGTCCGGTTCATAAAACGCGGTCTGCGTGCAAAACTTACAATGTTGGAAATGTTTGTAGAAAACGTTCGAAAACATTGTTTACCGTATATCTTCGGAATTGCTGCCATCCCATTCGATGTTATAGAATTTCTACAAAATCTTTCCAGGACAATATTGCTCTCGGGTTTTGCAATTTCATATATGTAAGGGCACTCTTCTATAAAAATTTGTGCTCGTATTGCCAAAACAATAACAGTCGCACGGTTCGACCCTCAGAGTTAAGCAACTATTGCCTAGGAAAGCTCAAGAGTGGGTGACCATTCATTACATATCTTGGAGCTTCTTGTTCAGGATTCTGCGAGCTTCGAAAATCACATATACATAACCTGCTGGTCCCGGCTGTCATTTGTATATCTTTGATCTTTAATGCGGGTAGTCAGAAACTCTGACACCAGTCTGACCAAGGAGTATCGTGTTACAGTTTCTGGGATGTGGAGATCAGAGAGACAGTCGCCGATGTCAATATACTCATCTGCATCCGGTTACATTGGAAGCCAATCATAACATTGTGGAAAAAGGTAACGCAGATTGAACATGAAATTGCCGTAAAAGAGACTGTTGACATACACAAGGACGAAAATTAATAGGGTAGTTAACTAAAAAATCTGATTAGTCCGTCAGATAGATTTCCAAAAAATATTGGGGACGTATTTTTTCTTTTTTCACATAAACAAAAAATGAAGACGTTACAGTGCGTTGAAAACTCGTGTGACGTCACTACCCGCTACAATTTTTACCGGGCAGTGACGTCACACGCTCCCACTCCTGATCTCTGATGCTTTTTATCTTCGTCAGTTTTTATAGATTTGATAAAGGAAAAAATACGTCTCCAATATTTTTCTATAATCTAACTGAAGGACTAATTAGAATCATATTTTTTTAATCAGGAAACATCCCTATTGCAAATATCATTAGAAATCAACAGATTAACTATAACTAGAGGCCAATTTAACATCTACAAAACCAAGCCAGCCAAATAACGCGCATTGAAAACTTTAATTGAAACCTTTATTTCAATATAATGAAGTAAAGGATTTGACTAAATAAATAAAAACTTTTTAAAAGCATTGTTTTGTTCCGTTAACAAAAAGTAAAACAGTTATTTATATACAGGGTGTATAATTGTCACAGAGCCGCTTGAGTCGAGTTGAGTTGAATCGAGTTGCTTGAGCACTCATAAGTTATGGATGGAATACGAACTCCGTCTGCCTTACCTATATAATATTTAAGCCCTTTCCATTCGAGCTTCTTGTCTGGTTATCGCCTATAGATCAATAAACAACACCTTTGTGTCGTCGCCACTTAATATTTTAAGCTGGTTTCTGTGATTATAATGTTCAGTTATTTTATTTGTTTGATGACAGTGAACATACGGGGATCAATATTTATTTTAAGACACGGCGTCTACACTTGAATAGGGTGGAACTTTTGATAAATTCAAGAAAATCGTTTTAAAACGAAGTTTTTAAAAGTCGAACTAAAATAGAGGCCGAGTTTCCTATTACTCAAAACATTTTTACTAGGCGAGTACTTAATTTCTAAAATCAGTAGGTGGTCTAAAGTACCTACATACAAGATTGGGCTCAAGTTAATATTCCTTTGTCTCAAGTGTTCCAGATTATTTCAATAGACTATTATAAATGTCTGTCTAAGCATTACTTCTAGACAGAAATAGAGGCCTCACTTCTAAATTGATAATTAAAATTAACTATTATTAATTAGATTTTATCACTAAGCTGAGCAAGAGAAAGCTCTTTCTATTTTGTTTGAAAGCCATAATATATATGTATAAATTTACTTTGGCACCTTTGAAAATAATTTCTCGTCTGCTGTTAAATATTTTGTCTGTGACAAAGGACAAAGCTATGTATAATAAAGCGCAAGTCTGTGGTAAAAGATCAACTGTCTACCAACTGCAAAGTTTATTTATTTTTATAATTTAAACCTTCATGCACTAAAGTATTTTGATAATGGTGTTACTGTCGTAGCAGTATTCAGTTGATGGTTGTGTAACCATCAACTGCATACTGCTATTGTGTTAGCCTCGTAGTAGTGTTACTACACTAGGCTACGCGACCAAATGACTACGCGACGACTTGACTACGCCGCTACGGGAATACGCTTCTATCCGGGAATAGATTGGAAGACTAGGTGGCAACGATGCTATGATTTGCTGAACAGTCCTCCTCCTCCAGAACTTAACCTAAGAAAATAACGATTAGGTCTCAGTATGTTTTTACGATCAAAATTAGAATGAATTTCCCGTAATAAAATCTCAGGTTTAATTCCTATATGTGAACATTCCTTTACAAAAGTCATGCTTCTCAACTCTCCTCCATTCCTGAATCGCAAAGACAAGGCAGTTCGTTTATTAAATGCCCGCCAATGCCCGCCAATGCCCGCTGAACATAGCACGGAATTTTAACTAAATTTCACGCCACTGCAAATTGTAAAGTAGCTGAATGTTTTAAATTACACTTGTTTCGCAATTCTCTCTGTATGTGGAGAGATACTGGAAAAATTTAGTGCAGCTCCTGGTCTCGGATGGTCTTGGGCTACTTAGATTTCGTAGTGAACTTTTTGTTTGATAAGGCTTTGATTACATCGTTTTAGAATTTTATATTTAAGTCCAGAAAAGGAATATGGTTTTCATGAATCATTAACATTTAGTTAGGTTTTTTTTTTCTGAAAAAAAAAATGTATTCAATCAATCATGAAAGCAAGGTATGTCCAAGATAAATCTGATTCTGTAAATAATAAATAAAAAAAAATAAAAATAAAAATTCCCTACGTATCGTACTTAACGTATGTTTTACCAAATTTATCTGTCTATGTGCCTGCATATTACTTATCATATGAATATTAGTTTAGGTACAAATACGTACTATTGCTTCAATAAAGAGTATTATAACAATGTCTCATATATAAACAACACAATGAAGCAGAAATATAAAATTAACATTCGTCCTTCATAATTCTGCTTGGTTTACGACACTGACCGCGACCGGCGCCCCCTGGCGGCCGCAATAGAAAAACCACGCAACTAGCCTCACAAAGCATGCCAACTTACAGAAAAAAACACAAGTAGCATGCACTAGGAGCTACAAAAAGTAATTCGCACATATTTCAAGTAACTTAAATGTAACTGCATATTTCTTTGACCAGTGGACATATAAAATTCGACTTAATGTGCAAATAATTCGCGCTAACCAGTTTAAACGCGTATTTTCGGCATATTTTCGCAGTCGCCTTTATACTCAGGGGAAAACAGTTGAACTGCGCCAACTTCGTGTCACATTATAAAGGTATTTAAGGAAATGCCAACAGTTTTGTTGAAATGGGTAAATAAATATATTTGGGATTGGTTTTTATGGTTTATGTATAAGGTACCTTATGCATCTATACTAATATTATAAAGAGGTAACGTTTGTGAGTTTGTGAAGTTGTGAGTTTATGACGTTGTAAGGGGTAATCTCTGGATCTACTGAACCGATTTTCAAAATTATTTCACCAATTGAAAGCTACGTTATTGTGGAGTTTCATGTATTTTATCCCCGTATTGCCACGGGAACGGGAACAACGCGGTTCCCGTTCCCGGCAGCGGCTATTAAACTATAGAAACCAATCGACACCTTCACCTAACCGAATTAGGTATTCAATGACCTCTGCATTGGCTGTTGTCTGTCTAGCTAGTGCCTATGCCGTCCTCGTATTGTTGAGATCTCTCATCATCTCCATTGATATCTCCAACAAGATGGAACTTATAGATATAATATACATACCTATGTAAATTAAAGCCTACAGATACCCATATTTTACTTTTTTTTTAAATCTACAGATGCCAATAAATCCTAATTCATTATCTATAGTCACTAATATTATAAATGCCCATGGCTGTTTGGATGGATGTATGGATGTTGTTACTCAATCACGCCATAACGGCTGAACGGATCTTGATAAAGTTTGACACAGAGGTAGATTATAGTCTATAATAACACAGTTTTTTAACCCAGTAGTATGTTCTCTTGGGATTAATTTCGACTAACGCGAGGGCGGATCCGCGGACTTTAGCTAGATGATACTCGTATTATAAATGCGAAAGTTTGTTTGTTTCGCCTAAATGGCCGAACCGATTATAGTATACTACACTCGAAGGCAATAAACTGGAATCACTTCATGGCGCGTTGCTCAAAACAGTTTTTTTACGATTTCTATGCAATGAACTATGGATATTATTTGAAAGTTTAATGCTCACGAGTGTAAAAGGAGACGGCTATAGGCTACTTTTTGCGTAAATAAGATCTGAACGCAAGTAAAACCGTCGGTTAAAGCTAATATTATATCCATAATTTACTTTCCTTTGTGCGTCAACACAACACTTTCAAGCGACTCATTACACAAGTTCTTTCAGCTCAACTTCTTAAAAAGCGCGATGTATTTATGGTCCATTAGCCAGGCTATCTCGTTCCACACTCGCTCCTAACAAAGTGCATACTCGTGGAGCCGTGGAGCTCTCTAATTAGTAGGTAATTAGCCCACCTTGTTCGTAGCCTCACAGTCTAAGGCACGATATGGACTTTCTACTATGACGTGCCAATAGCAGCATAATTCCATTGTGAGAGAGAGAGATGGAGCTATACAAGATAGATATCACTATCTCTTTTTCACAACGGAACCTTGATTGCATTTACACATCATAGTAGGAGGCTATGACGTACTAATGCAATCGTTCACGTGGAGTCGTGGAGCTTCCGTTTATCATATTTTAGGCGAGCACTGAAAATCAGCGCCATGATGTGGGTCCACCAACTACCATACGTGTATAGTATGGTCGTTGGGGTCCGCCCTTGACACAGTATTATGCTGAGCCCTTTTTGCCACAGGCATGACATGCATATGCCTAGTTTTTCCACTTTCCTTCTTATTATCTCATCCAAACAAATACATATTAGTCTTATTTGTATGTAGTTACATAATTCATTTACTACTAATACTGTCGTTATGGAATTTGTAAGTAAGTATAGTTTTGTGGCATGCCAGTTCTTTAACAGTAAATACTTTTTCTTTGTTTTTCTTCTATGTACTATCACGGTCATTTATGCCTGACCACTTTCGCACAAAAATCGCTTAAACCCTGCGGATGCGCCGAGCCACGCCCCCTTAAAGTTTTGGCCTATTAGGACAGCAATAACGCAATTAGTCGCTACCTGCACTGCGCAGCGTAGTGACGTATCAAGTGTGTAGGTACTCCTTTTGAGAATTTTACGGACGAAGTATTTTTATTATACTAACCTGTGCTGGAACATTTTGTGCATAATGTCTTTTTGAAATCTCATACGACAGGAATGAAATCAAATTATAATTTTTCATGGACAAGGTTTTAACATTAGTCAAATCACTGAACAGCTGCATATATGAGCGTAAGTAGTAAATTAAAGTTAATTAGTCAATGATTTTAATCATTGTTATGGTTTTGGTTCTTTGCCAAATTTATAAAAAAATACCTAAAGAGTATGGCAGGATAAACATGGGTGGAAAAATATAATTGTGCAGTGAAATAAACACAGCGCTCGAAATAATGGGTTTATTGCCTAAATAAGAATATATCAAATAACAAGAAAAGTATAACATGTTTACATGACAGAACTAAAAGACAATATAATATCAATCAAGGTTGCTAGGCAACAACACTTCAAAAAAAACTAAAACCATAAATTCTCTACAGCCAGCACATTGTGCGATTATCATGAAGGTAAAACAACAAATTATGTTGTACGCTTCGATCAATAAGCGAAGGTTGTACGAGATTTTTTTTTTCAAAATTCTATTAATTATTTTATTTGAAAAACTAATGCACACAGAGTTTTGATAACTAACGAGATTTTTTCTCTTAAGAAGGTGATTACATGGTAAAAAAAATCAACGTAACTTTTCCGGAGGCATCTGACCCATGTTTATCCTACCATACTTTATATATGTAAATAAAATTTTATTAACGATGCAAAGTGCAAACTTTATCATGCAAATGTTATCTTGTGCAAGTAATTACATACTTTTTAGTTTGTTTTAAAACAGTAAAAGTATTCTATAATAGAAATATAAAGATTTGTAAAGCGATTGTAATGATTATGCACGTGGTATGTATTACCTACTGCTTTGTTGTGAACTTGTGACGCGTGAACTCGAATACTTTCTAGCTCTCACGCGCACTATCTGTTCCAATTTCGATGTAGGTCTTATAGAAACTGTAGCGGCGCAGCCGCCACACCTCACAGCGATTCGCGACGACGAGCTCGTGCATCTTCGGGTGTCTTCGCTGCGGCCGGGCGTCGTTCGGTTTTATCATGCGCCCGCACGCCAGTCCTTTGTTCGCCGCCGCGCAAGGCACTCCCGCGCTTGTCTTTTCGCCCGCTTGCTAATTTCTGCATTCCGCTTTTTATCGTATGTGTTAAATTGTTTTCGCGCTTTCAAATCTTTCTATCTATCTTTCCTCAGTCTTCTATTCGCTTCTTCCGGCTTCCTAACTTATAACTATTGTGTTCTCGTGCTTCCTATCCTTCTGTGACTTTTGTAAATTGAAATACGAATATAACCGTCAAGTGAATTTTTAAGACTTTTATTTGTGGACTAACTCCTACAAAACAATGCTTTCCACTGTGTATCGGTATGAAAAGTATTTTATTTATTAATAGTAGAGAATATTAAACAAGCAATAGCAACATCTTTTATGAGATTATTTATTATTTGACGTGATTTGGCGACGCATGGATTAGACGCCATGAAGAAAAGGGTGTCTTAGAGAATAGACCGCGGGCACCACGTCCATATCTCATTACAGAAGCAAACTTTCAACGTATGGTGGACACCTATCAACAAGAGAATTCGTTCACGCCGACGAGAGTGTTCGCCACAGAGTACTTTTATTATATATGAGATAGAGGTACAACTCTGCGACGAAACTGAGAAACGTCTAATGTCGCCCTCTGGACGCAGGTTTTGGAACTAATGCCAACATAAGTATAGCTACATACGTACCCTGCGTAGTCTATTAATTGAATATTTTTAAGGTTTAGGTGGTTAAGGGGAGTTATGTGAATTACATAATCGCTTTCAATTATGTAGAAAAGCGAAAAAGTAATTCACATTATTAAACAACAAAACAATGATCTTCGATATTATTTTTTATTTCTTTCTTTTAAAACACTTCTTACTTAGTTTTTTTGCTTTAACTTTAAACGAATCCGTATCATCATCGCACTCCCTCTTATTTATTAGTATATTATTAATGTCTTTACAATAGTTGTAAATAAAAAATCTGCAGGATATTTTTATTAAAAAATCTGTTAACTTTTCTTTGTGTATTGAGCATTTTATGAAGGAAAAATCAACAGAAATAAAAATCATTGTTTTTATTAATTCTCTTAAATTTTTTTTTTCTAAATTATCTTTTAATATTATATAATTTATATCCTGCAGATTTGAGATACAATTTAAGAGGGAGTCGCTGGGACTGCAAAGCCATTTTTTATTTGCGTATTCCCGATATTTTAAATATTCATGCTCATTGTTTGACATTAAATCGTTTTTACATTCAACACACCCCTTAAATACTTTTTTTTTTGCGCTTTTTACAAAATATCCACTAACATATTGTAAGCCCCCTATTACACGTGGGTCATTTTTTTCTTCAAGGGGTGTGAATGTTATATCGGGAATATTAGTAAGTTCGCAATTTGTTTGCTCTTTGCTGCCCCCGCCTGTGATGAGTACTTCATGTAAAGTTTCACAATTGTCAATTTCACAGTTAGCTCCAGGAGCATGGACACTAGAGAGGCTGTTGACTAATAATGTGGTGAATGCTGCTTCGAATCGCTCTGGTGTTGGGTTCACGTTGCGGCATCCGTGGCTCCTTATGGACCCAAAAAAGTTTTCTATTGGGTCTTGATTCAGATGCCGCAACCAAACTGATGTTACACCATATTTTGTTTGTATTTTTTTTAATAGCAATTCAAATCCGTCTAGTGTCCATACCCAATTGTTTATTGTGGGAACATATTCATCATTTGATGTTTTGGTATTAATAAATTTCATGTCCTTCATCATAAGTTTAGACTCCTGCCATGTTTTATGATGGATAGAAGTAGGCGTCGCAGGTCCTAGGAGAGGTTTGCCGTGTTTCCTGCGTTTTCCAAAGCTTCCGTTCATGGAGTCAAAAAGCTTGTCGAAGAACAGTAAGATGTCTGCAGTGTTTTTGGCCTCTGCAGGAAGTATACCCTTATCTGTGAAGAAATATAGTTTGTGAAATAATGTTTTATGATCAGCGTAATGTAAAACTATAGTAAGTATTTAATATTTGTATTTTATTGTAATCGTCAGAAAAGAACTAGTGAAAACAATATTGAATTGTGCAGACTGATGAAATTTACCTGCTAGATAGCCCATATTCGATGCCACAGTTTGGCTGAAAACTTGTGTAGCATTTTTTACTTTCATTCTAGGAATTTTGCTTGGATCACAGTGGGCATCTGTCAATTTGGGCACCAATCGGATTCCTTTGTACCCTGGGTTTTCCTTGTGTAAGGCCATGACATGAGCCCATTTTGCCAATTTTACTTCCCCATTTTTTTTATATTTCAAATCTTTTGTAATTAAATTATTTCGTATGCATTTTATTAAATGGGGTGGGTCATACAATGGTATGATTTCTTGTTCATTTATAATACAAATGTTCTCTCGTATCTCTTCTCCCTTTCTCAATAGGTTACCCCTTGTCTCTTGCAGAAGATGTTTTACACAATTTACATTATTTGTGCCTTGGTCACACACAGTTGCTACTACAATGAGACCTGCATTTTGCAACTCTGTAATTACAGCTTTTAACTGCTTCGCAAGTTCAGGCCCCTTTGTTGCAGCTTGTGAAAAAGTGTATGCAACAGGTTGCTTATAGTTTTTTACTAAGCCTCGCACCATAAACACCTGCGCATGATCTGCATAATCAGGTTGTGTCTCCGAGCCATTTGTGACAAACCCACAAACTTGGTCCTTTCGTTCGTTGTATGTCACATTGGGTTTGAGTGACATTTCGTCAAACAGGACAATACATATTTTATGTTCTAACTTCATTTTTTCAGTAGCTTTCTTTATTTGCTGAACCATATTTTTGTTGATTCCTGGATTTATATCTGCCATATTAATCAACTTCAGGAGAGTTTGGCGAGATGGTAAAATAAATATTTTCCTAAGAAATCTGTACCCTTTTGGGCTCTGTTTCAGGAAGGACAAAGCAATAATTTTTTCCTTTAGGGTGAAACGACGGCCTTTGTTACCTTTCTTATGCTCTCTGAACTGTAATAATGTCAAAATTTTTGATGTGCTAGGTAATTCGTCGAGTGTTTTTAAAAACTGAGGATTCGTTGTTAGATTTTGCAGTGCCTTGATTTTTCGTGCCTGATTTTTGACCTTGTTGCGGCACTTACTTAGTTTTACTCCAACTAGGGTAAGTTTTTTATATAAAGCATGCTCAGATTGAGTTAGAGCAACGCGTCTCACCCGCCTTCTAGTAGCGACAGTTCGTTGTTGCTTCGTGCAATGCTCTGTAATGAAAGAAAACATAATACACTTATTATTACAGAAAATTATTTACTTATTAACTATGATGTTTTCATGACAGAATGAGTGTTTATCATAAAAAGTAGGGAATAGTAGGTAAAAACTAAATTAAAATGAATTAATTTTAGCTGGTTCAATTCCCAGTTGTAAGCTTGTCAAGAAATCATAATTAATTATGTTTACTTACCAAGATTTTGGTTAATTTGTACATCTTCCACAGCAACTGTAGCATGCATAGGCACATTATCTCTAGAAACTGTGGCACATCTATGTGAAGTAATAGGATCTGGAATGAAAATTAATGTATTCATTATTATAGTTCTAAATTAATGTGCAAATAATAATAAGTTTATTAGTGCATAACAAAAACAACAGTACAGTACATAAATTAAACGAAGCAAATAAATAAATAAATAAATTAATTGTTATCAAGTATTACATCCTTAGTCTTGAATTGTCATAATGTATGCATGATGCAATATTAAACTTAAAATGTAACTTACTGGATATCTTCCATGATTATTATTAATTTTCAAAATTAATAATAATCATGGAAGATATCCCGTTATTGATGTTTTAAGTTTAGTTATAAACTGTAAAAGATTGAAACAGTGTTTAATGCAATATAAGTCTTATTTCATGTATAAAATAAATCATTTTCACTACCATAGTAAACTTTTATCATTATATTAGCATGACAAAAAAAAGTTACCTTTTGATGTAGATGCTTCTGATATCTGAAGAGGTCTCAACACTCCACTAACCGAGTGGAATTTTAAAACAGATAATCCTGTAATAAAAATAAAAATCCATTATAAAAAGGACTAAGTGAACTTTGGGTCAGTTAGACCATATTTTAAACTAATTTAATTATCTTAAGAATGGAGTAGCGAATGCCACTTTCGGTTGTGTATATCTAAGCAAAAAATAATGTTGATCTGTAGCTGTCCAAAAGAAGGATAATTATGTGTTTATAAGAATTTATTATATCTAACCTGGCATGTTTCTTGTTGGTACAGCATCTTTGCTAAGTCGATTATTCCGGCAGCAATATTTTTGTTCGAAGTGCACTTGACATACACGGCGGTATTTGAAAATATGTTCATTTCCAAGTTGCAATATGGCACCACCAACGGAATAGACCCACTTATTAAATAATTCGTTATCCTTGTCTGGGTTAGGGAATTTATGCAAATTCGCATTGGTATCTGCAATAATCAAGTAAGTAATCAGAAGAGTTGAAAATCAAAACCTGAAATTTACAGGTAGCGGACTCTGCTCATGGGGCTGTCTTATGATCAGCCCCCTTATACACAAACGCATGGTCCAAGATTTCGATTCGGATATTCTGTCTATATTTTTTTGCATAACGAAAGCGAGCGCCAGAGAGATAGAATTTCCGAATCGAAATCTCCTTGGCCACTTGGCCCAGTGGCATTATATGAAACCCTTACCTAAGCTGTTCAAGCATCCGGGGACGCAACACTGTCTGTTAGACATGATAATGGGAAGATATCAACGTCACAAAAACAAAAGTTGCGGCACCAAACGGTTCGTCAGAGTTCTGTCTCAAAATTTGATTTTAACAATCAACACAAGCACAAAATCGACACGGCCGGAGGAGAAAAGACTCAACTCTACGGACTTAGGTGGAAAAAGCACTTTAGGACGGTTAAAATCTGGAAAAAAACAAGCAAGACGCGGAAAATGCGCTAACGCAAACCGGCGGCCAAGTTTGTTTTGTTTGACATTTGTTGTAGTGTTGCTGTTGCTTATTTAAAAATAAATTCAGTTACCTACTAACCCTTGAAATTCTTTTTAAGTACTTTATATTTTAATGAGCTTCGCAATAATATTTTATTGTTTTCTCGTTGTATTGTTTATAATATATAAGTTTATCGAGATTATACTACTCATATAAATTGAACGAAGGCTGGTCATACCAAAGAGTCAAATGCATGACTGTTTGCACGCCATCTTGCGTACTTAGTGGAACTACGTAGTCACAAATCTTGTAATACTGCCATCTCTTAGAGAGTTTTGTAAAAGTAGCACAATATAATGTAACCAAATTAAAACGTCAGTTTCATGTGCAAGCCGGCAGTACTTCTGGTGTCCTATCTTATTTTGCATACTTATACGAGAACGATTACTCGTTTCCCAGTACTAAGATTGTCAACCCTGGTGTTCGCCAAGGAGTACGACGTGTCATTGCGCACAGTTCGTCGTGCTTTACACAGAGCGGGCTCCATCATCGAAAACCGGCAAAGGAAATAATGCTCACCGAGCAACAAAAAGCGGCTAGGATGAGATTTGCAAGAGAATATAATTATAATAGAATAGAGATATGGATTTTTCAAGCACTATATTTTCAGATGAGAAATGTTTTAGGTCGAGCCAACATGGTCGTCGACACTTGTGGCGCGTGATGAATACACGTTACGAATCTATACACGTGGTTCCATATAATGATTCTGGAAGGGTTTGCTCTAATATATGGGGTTGGATGAGTGCTGATAGTCCCGGAGAGTTTGCCCATTTGTCAGGGCAAGCAAATGGCGCAACTTACCGCGAATGATTAGAATTCGTAATGGTTACTGTGCGAACGGTTTATTCGAGAGCAGAGCTCTCTGAATTTATATTTATACAAGACAATAGCCCAATACATCAAGCACAAATTATGGAGACTTGGTTAAACGAGCAAACAGAAATAAAAACCGTACGCTGGCCATTCCGATCTCCTGACCTGAACTCCATCGAAAATTGGTGGGGTATAATGGTACAGAGAAGGGATCACACGGGAAAGAACGCAAATGGAACTTCTTCCTCATTGTGACGAAGTTTGGGAATCTTTAAGGGGTTCCAACTTGTGTGAAGTTTTAGTACGATCAATAAAAACGAGATGCGATGCTGTTATTGATTTTCGCATTAGTCTATCCAGCTGATCCCACAATAGTTCTGTCGGGTTTAAGTCAAGGGACTGTGGACGCTATATCAATGAGTTTTCACACCTGTTGTTGTTCTTTTCTTTTTTTAAACTAGTTCCATACTCCTGACGTGTGCTTTGGATCATTATCCTGTTGAAATATAAATCCCGGACCAATTAAATGGGCTCCAGAAGGCACTGCATTATCCTCCAATTCAATCTTGAAATCTCACGATTACTTTTACTGGATTTATGAAGGCCGATTAAATTATGATACTCCTGACCTCTTGCATATATTCCTTAGTTTTACCCATTTTCTTAAAAAAATTAAACTCAGAAGAGAAAAACAAAAAAATATTGCTAGACTTTAAGTACTAAGCTATGCAGAGCGTGTTTTCTAGTAAAAATCAGATAACTACCGTAAAAATATTTGTAGTAGTTATTCTATATTTTACTTGTGTTTATTTCTCAATAGCTAAACCCAAACAAAATTGCGACTTCAAAGATAAACCTCGAAGAAATTCCGACAATAACACTATCATGGTTTTATGACCAGGAGTCGGCAAATAACAATAGCTGTTAACGATTGTACTGTGGATAAGTATTTTGCGGTGTTATACAAACAATTAAACCTAATAAATGATTTCTATAAAAAAAAATGCAGGTGCCAAATACTTTTGAGCGGTTAAATAAAAAGCTTCAATTTCTGTTGTTGGTTTCAAATAAACAATACTTGGTAAAAATTAAAATGTCATTTTATAAAAGAATGTCATAGGTATACAAAATATATATATTTTTTAACATGATTTGTCTTTTTGACCTAGTCACCCTTTGCTTGGGTATAACTTTACTAATTATATTATAACCTTGTTCTAACGGTAAACTTAATTTTACAATCATTTTTGTTTGAATCTATATTGTTTAATTACTGATTTTGTTGATTAATTCGCGTAATTGTTTATTTTCAGTTTTTATTCCACCTACATTATTATATAGTAATTTAGGTAAGAATGTCATCAATAGGCTAAACTAGCTACTGTTTCTAAAAAAAACTGTTGCTTAGAATGATAGGTCACACCCACAAGGAAGGGACATTTTTATTTGAGTTGATTTTATTGCCAACTTCTTCTTGAATTGTGTGTTTTACCTCTTTACTCTATCCAAATTCGATACCTAATATTTTATAAATGCCCTTTTAGATAAAGTGATTAGAGATTTTACTTGATTATTCTTTTCATGAATAAAGTAAAATTGCAGCAAATATAATTTCATCTTTTTTGAATTTGTTGGAATTTTTAATTTACAATTACCAACCAAGGCGTATTCCTTCTAACTTCTGCCAACTAACAATTTAGTTGCACGCCAATTTCAGTTAAGATTTTTTTTTAATAATACCAGTTTGCTAAATAACAATACAACACGTGCGGTGTGCGTCGCCCGCGTCAGTCTTGTCTTTCATTCGTCTATTCAAGATCAAGAGGGCGGGGCTAGTAAGCGCTTCTATTTTTAAGTGCTAGCAAAAATGAGCTTAATGGTGGTCAGGCGGAACTGTCCGCGATAGTACCTACATGCCAATACTTCCGAAATTATGTCTGCGTTGTGAGAGAAGCTATACAAGATGAACAGCACAATCTCTATTTTACAATGGAAACCTGATTGCATTGACACGTCATAGTAAGGGCTACGAAATGCAAATGGTACCATGATACCATGTTAAGTCTCATATAAGTGAACTGTATCATGTTCTTATGAGAATAAAGAATCTTTAAACCTATACTATTGTGAGAGAAGACGACTAGCACTATCCCTTTTTCGCAACGGAACCATGATTGCATTGAAACGACATAGTACGGGCAGAACACTTGGTATTTGAGTTCGCCTGTTCTTAGACTTCGTATTGACGGGAACTTTGGAAGTGATATACCTACATATGTGTAAGTGTGGGTGTCACGGAATGGCGTTATTAAAGGACTTGATGTGTTGTGTGAGTGGGAGGTAATGGGAATTCCTGTGGATGTTTTGATGCTGATGAATTTATAGAAACGATTTCGTTAATCCGTCTTGGGTTTCAGCTTGGTGACTGTGTTGTAATCAATTTTTCAGAACTAACTAGCTGTCAATTATGTGCTCCTTGTACATACCTGATTTTCAATTCATCCGAAATTAGCTCTTAAATGCCACCAATTATATTATATATATAATTGTCACAAAAAAAACAACCGACTTCTAATAAAAAAAAAACACAAAATATAAAATAACTTTAATTTCGGAAGTCGGTGGTTCAAAAAACGAAGAAACGACTAAAAACACCGGGCTCCGGAATTAAAGTTATTTTATATGTTTTTTGTTTAGAAGTCGGTTGTCTTTTTTTGTAAACAGTTTTTCTTTTCACTTTTTAGTGGAACTCTGTCTCCGCGTCAGTCACTCTAGCGATGACCAAAGCAAAAAGTCAACTTAAAAAAATGAACGAGATAAAAACGACTAGCGCAAACCTTTATGCTTTTCACAACTACCATCCTAGCTCCAGATCCTTCCTATCTAATCCAAAAACGACTGTTCTAAGCCAACAAAAAACAATATAACAATATTTCAACTAAATCCCTATTCCATTACGCTCGGTTAGAAGTTGAATACTTGCAGAAGTAGTTGGAGTGCCGGCTGCTCTGTCACCGGCGGTGACTTACACACCGCAGTTGCACGGCGTCATTAGCGTAACCGTGGTTTAACGTTAACGCTGGTTTAACTGCCAGAGAGTTTGCCGCCGCAAAATATAATGTGCGACTTGCGTTAAGAAATGAGAATGTCGTTTAGGTAGCGTTTTTAGTTTAAACTGAATTTATGAATGGAAAAATGTGGTGTTTTTGGACAGGTTAAATGATATGGTAGGTTTAAGAATATTTTAACAATGTTAGGTTAAGGTTTTTATGTCACTAATGTACATACATATCTCGAATCCTCGTTTATCTCTCTCTCTCTATATCTTGAACCTTCCCTGGTGATGTTGATTGGCTTCAATTAATAAAAATACATAGTTATTTATATGTCATGAATAACTTTGCACTTTAATTAATTTCAAATTCTGTATGTACTTAAATTTTGTATAGAGTAGAGAATATGAATTTAGATTCTACCAATCAATATTTTTTAACATAAATTATAATTTACTGTTATGAAATGGTTGGAATTTTTTCATGAAACGTAAACTTGTAGGCCTGAAAAAATAGTAGTAGAGATTTGGAAATCAAGTTAGGCGACCCTACTATCATAACAGAAAAGATGAAAGTGCTTTCAGAATAATAATAAGCATTTACATACATACATATCTTTTGACATATTGTTTTTCTGAATGATACCTATAAGGTTATTTGGCCACGTGTAAGGTAACTTTGAAACCTGAAACTTTTTGTTGTCTACGAAATTCTTTGATGATAGAGTTATTTTATTCGGTCAAATTATTTAATAATTTCTTAAATTCTTGATTTTTTTTTTACTTAAGAGGTGGTGTAGGTAATTACGCAAAGATAACAATGTACAATCTTAGTGTGGGAAGCTAGTGTTACTGGAAGCAAGGACAATTCATCAACATCATCTCCTGGACATAAGACTCTAGGCACTATTCATCTAGATTCTTGACAACTTCCACCCAGCTCCTGCCAGCCACCGTTCCTTAAGTATGCTGAATCGCCGTCTCTACTGAAGAACACTTCTTATTAGACGACACGGTTGGCGCAGTGGTTGAGCGTTCAGCTGCTGCGCTACGTAATGCGGGTTCGATCCCCGCACGGAAAACTAAAAACTAAAACTTCCACACATCCCAGCGGGTTTAATGACTTCTACGGGCAATATGGCCGGCTCATTGGCACTACAGCTTGCTTACCTCCTTCAATTTATTTATTTGACGTCACCTCGAAACGGTCGAAAATTTCCAATGGTTTTTACTCCATAGATATCTTGACAAAATAGCCTATTCTCTACCTTTGTAGTTTCCACATAGGCATAGGCAAAACAGGACATAATGTTGTTTTGCATGCCTCTTTAGGCTAACGGTAGTTTAAACGCCTGTTTAACTAACTACCAACATGACCAATAACCGCGCAATTAAATGTTCTTGTTATTTTAAGTGCTCTTCTTTAATAGCATCATCTAAAACTTCCACATTGATTTTTGGGATTATTTATTTAAATTAGAAAAGTTCTTCTTTGGGAAAAATATCCTGTGTCCTATCCCCGGACATGGTCTACTCGTGCGCCAAATTTCACAGAATCCGCTCAGCCGTTAAGACGTGAAGATTTATCAAGCAGACATACAGACTTACTTTCGCGTTTATAATATACACTAGCTATGTCCGTGACTTCGTTCTTGTGGATGTCGGAATGTAAAAAAAAGTGTCGATTACATAAAATCCTTTTTTATGGATCTGAAATCATCAAATTAATTCTTCCGAAGGGAGTGTCAGACTTACTTACTAGGTACTTACTGACTAAATCTCATCCGTGTTCCTCCTAATGCCGTTTGCGTTCCTAAAATCAACTATTGTAGTATATATATGTATGTATACGTATACTACTATCGTAAATACTTTTCAAATGTCCAAAAACAGCGGCTAAATTCTTACAGAGCACATCATTCTTTAAGCTTAATACATATGTATTTCATAAACTGATCTCTGAATCGAAAAACAGTTTAAGATCACCCCTATTATTTTAAGAGACCTATCCAACGATACGCCACACGACGGAACAGACTAGCAAACAAAAGCATGAAAAAGGACTTTCCAGAACTTATTTTATAACTTTGTCGTTATGATTTATAAATATCTGTAACCATGCCAAATTACAGCTCTGTGAGTAAAACAGCGGACGGACGGTCATAGGTACATGGCGAAACTGTGAGGTTCTAACGCCATCTCTCGACTCAAAATATTTGCACGAAGTCTTCCACATATACGGATAAATAACGATAAAATATTAAAATGTTCACTTTTCTTTTGTCATGTACGTATTAGAAGATCCACAACTAACTCAACAATATGTACTGGTGTTATTTTCCGTCATTCGTTAGTACTATTTTTCCGCAATAGATGGCGACACATGCGACGTGTATATACTTCACGTAATGAAAATTTACTATATAACCTTTTATAAAGTCAACCGGTGGCGAAGAAATAAAAACTAAGTTGTACAAAAAATAAGAGTGACGCGATATGTATAAAAATTTGCAATAATGGTTTTGTATTTTTTTTAAACTTAGAAATTATGTATCTTTTGATTGTGTGAGTTGATTTTGATGAAATAAACGCTAAATAAAATTCGGGATGTTTAAGTTTCTAGATTTTGAATACAATCAGTGGTTTCGTGATGCTTCCACAAACATACAAACTAAAATTAAAAACAAAAACATTTTTGTTCTGTCTTTTTTCTAACATTCAACAGTTATTTTTTATGCAAAAATATTCAATATGCAGACACGGCGATTCTAAGGTTTAATCATATAATATAGATTTGGTAATATTAGTATCCATGGAATATTTTTTATTGATCTTGTGTGAATACAAATACTGAATACCTACATAGAGTTGCAGAAAAATATGGATTATCAATAATTTATGGTGAAACTACAAATATTAATCAGCAGTTGTAAAATTGAAAGCAATTTTATGATTATTTATTAAATAATTTTTATTGCGAAGTAGTCGTGGTTCGTTATCTTTACGCGCAGAGTGCCATGCATGAGAATCTAATGAACTTAATAGTTATTTAATTTCTTATAAAATTGATGCTGTATCTGCCTTAGAAGTAATGGGCAAATTAAAGTTGAAGTTTTGCTACGATATAATGTTATGAGAAAGATAAAGAAAAATGACTGCTCAATATTTTGGTAGTTGATCAACTTCTGGAGACCAGCCAAGGGCGAGTCGCAATCTATGCTAATATTATAAAGAGGAAAGATTTGTATTTTTATATTTTTGTATGTAACGAACAAACTCAAAAACTACTGGACCGATTTCAAAAATTCTTTCACCATTAGAAAGCTATATTCACCCTGAGTAACATAGGCTATAATCAATCCCCATATTCCCACGGGAACTTCGCGAGTAAAAACACGGGCGCTGCTAGTCCTAGATAAAATAAAGACAAATATTAAAATTAACATTTCATAATGTTCTACCAAGCGCGGACCCTGTTCGCCTAAAATATGTTATACGGAAACCAAATCTAGTGAACCAAGTAGGTACACTTCTGCCTAACACTTGTGCGAAAACGAGTGTGAAGTTATGTTACGGAGACGGTACATATTTACCAGTTCTCCTCTTGACATAAATTCTCGGAAACCTTTACAACTCTTGGACTAACCCAGCCTTTCGTACAGACAAATTTAATATTGACATAGGTACTTGATGTGAACGTTATGTAAGTGCCAACTTGCGCAGGTACTTACATAGAAGTTATATCATCGTGATTTGAAAGTGATTGAATTGCTATGACAAAAGTACTTTTTAGATACAGAGAACAAGCATTTTGTTGTTGAAGAAACTGCTTACCTATATACTAATAACTAGCTTATGCCCGCGACTTCGTTCGCGTGGAGTTCCATACAAAATGTTAACCCCTTAGGGGACAAATTTTCAAAAATCCTTTCTTAGCGTATGCCTACGTCATAATATCTACCTGCATGCCAAATTTCAGCCCGATCCGTTTAGTGGTTTGGGCTGTGCGTTGATAGATCACTATGTCAGTCAGTCAGTCCCTTTTGAGTTATATATACTCGTATTTAGATTTTGGTGGTAATATGCTGTATAATAGAATAGAATACTTTTTATTATATAGGTACACCATATAAGTGCTGCTGTTGCTGTAGTGCTGTAGTTCAGTTACAGGCCGAGGTAGCTCTGTCTGTCGCTCACATCAATATCATGATGTAATTGATATGCGATATTAGGGGCAATTTGCGGCCGTTATAGGTAAATATGGGCCAATGCGTTTTAGAAATCTTCGGTTTTCCATAACAAAGAATCTCTTCCGATAGCTTGAAGTGTCATTTTATTCAGTTGGACCCACTCATACAACCATTGCAATATAGACATGCACCTACTTTTCATTTGGCACAAATTCAAAGGTAAGACAAAAGTTAAGTAGGTACCCTCTTCGCTGGAAAATCTTACAATAAACACTTCCATTGCCAACAAAGTACCTATTCCGTACCTCCGCGACACCGTTCCCTCTCGATACATAGCCATCAAAGGAGTCTTTACCTCCAACATACGACTCTTCGACTGAATAGCTCATCTTCGTTTTATTTAGGCGTTACTAAATCATAGTGTATTTACTTTGGAGGCCCGAGGTGTTTCTCAGTTTAATTTATGGGGAAAGTTCTCATATAAAAGGGTAGCTCGCCTACTGTTCGCGAACGGGGTCGAATAAACTTTGACGACTATTTTCGTTCCTTATGCATAATGCGGGTATAGGTTTAGTGTTGTAGGAGTTTGTCGGTGTATTTTGGAGGTTAGTAAAAGATTTGAGCGGTTCTTGTTATTTATACTTGTACTGTCATATAAACTCATACCTATTTATTGTGATAGAGATCATTATAAAAATCTTTAAGAGTAAATCATGGAGTTTCTTGTTGATTCATCTTCATAGGAAACGATCAGTCAGAACAGTGCAAAAGCTTCGAACTTTTTAAGTGCCCGTAAAGTGTTTTTTTTTTTATAATAATGGCCTTAGCATTTATGGCACCTACATATGTGAGTCAGTCTTATCACAGGTCCTCCAACACAATCATGTATTGTACCTTGTCAACCATGTAATCTCGGTAAATCCATCATCTTATAAACCAAAAAAACGCATCTGGCAAGCCCTTTCTTTCTTCCATAAAAGCGGCAGGCAGATGTGTATCAAAAATCCATTAAGAAACCCAAATAACGGGGGCGTAAATCAGGAAGGACCCGCTGTAGATCAGACGCCGGCGACGCCACCCCGGAGCACGTTTCGTACTTATTTTCCACTCAATATGTTACCTTTTTGAATAAAGTCGTTGACATTTTCTCCAATTTTGTATGAAGACGAAAACGGGTCTGAAATTCTGCCATCAAATGTTGAAGAGTTCTTCTGCAACACAATTTTTCTCCTCAGTAGATTACTTATGAGGTATCTACTTATCCTTATATTTTGAAATAACTGCTTTCCGCTTCAAAGGTATAAAAGGTACAAAGTTATAAAAGGTTGATAGCTCTTTTCAGCTCCGTACCAGTTCCGTATCTCCGTCCGTCTGTCACCAGGCTGTATCTCCTGCACCGTCATAGTTAGACGGTTGAAATATTCACAGATGATGTATTTCTGTTGCCGCTATAACAAAAATCTTTTTAGGGGGCTCCCATACAACAAACATGATTTTTGATATGTTTTTTACCCAGCAATGTGCACTATGTGCATTCTAAAATAATCAGTAAAAATGATCTTCATGTCTTCCCATTAAACAAATATGTAATGAGACAGTAATGAGCTAGTATGGTTACAAAATCTTGTCTCGGTTTTATCTCTTCATTTTACTGGTCATATTTTATTATAACAATCCATAACTCTGGAGAAATTCAAGCAGTCTATATTTTAACATACATAGCTCTGCCCGACTCAGCTTTATAGTTCCTCGTCTCAGCTCTAATCTTATAAATACTTCGTTCACGTGTAGCGAGGTGCCTTGTAATTCAATTGGAATGCTTTCGCTACGGAAGTGCGCAGAGAACAAGCTTCATTCATTAGATCCCTCACGCGGACACTGAGAACGTACTCATTGAAACTTTGCACTAAAACTGGACGGATAATTCGTTTTAAATTTCGAAGGAGCGGATAATGTTGCTGGTTGGAAACTGAAGCTGAAGATATGGCGTATTCCGAATAATAGTTATGTGCTAATTGTATTGAAGCGAATATGTTGATACGTAAATCACTCGTGGAAATGAGACCTGGGCTTGTATTAGGCAAACGCCCCATGCATAATGCTGGTATTCTGCTGAATCTGGTAAGACTGGGAGTCAACCCAACATAGTCGGGAATAGATAATGATAATGAGATCTCATTTTAGTATATCAAATAGAAACCTTAATTTAGGTACTTCCTTCATGTAATAAAACAGTCGAACAGTGGTTTCATCCATAACCATTGAGTGAATTCAATTTCCGCGACTGTTTTCACTGTTCCGCAGTTTTACTTACGTACACTTCAAGCTGACTGATAAAGACAGAAAAGAAGCTGGTATCTGTAAAGTGGCATGAGAACAGAGACAGATAGTGTCATCCATCGCTGTGTGGACACCCAATAATGGTGCTGTGAGAATGTAGCTGCTATTAGGTGTATATCCTGCTAGAAGCAGGGATGCAATTGGATTATTGAAACAAAAAATGCTCCAAACTCCACGGAGACCTAACACAAAAAAAACCTTTAAACAAAAAATGCAAACGACCTCCAAATAAAAACTACTACATAGTACAAAATAATTTTAAAAAGACCAGTCAGAAAGTATATCCTTTCACAAAAAAAAAACAAATCGGTTCGTAAATGAGGGAGTTATGAGGTAGCAAGGTCCTTTTTATCTTAAAAAGATAAACTTGTTGTTAAAATATAGGTAAGCGATTAACAAAACAATGAGAACTGTTAATAAGTGTTAGATTGTTATTCAACTAATGTGCAAGCCTAGTCTAAATATGGATTCAATTAATTGCTAACGCAAATAGCATCAAATATTTGCCTTCAACTAAATTAACTTTTATTGATAAAACAATATCCATTTACTAGCTGAAACTGGCCCAATTAATAATCTCACATTATTAATTTCAACAAGGTTTTGATAAATACACTGTATGAATTTAACATGGCAGAAAGCAATAAGCATTCTTTATCCCAAAAACTGACAAAGGTAAGTCCAAATTATGTGTACACGAGAAAGTTAAAGCAACAATACTTATACTGTAAGCCAAAAAAATTACAGGCTCAGCTTTTAGGCCCTCGTACGAATGATCTCACGAAGTAAACAAATATTTGTAAATAAATAAAGCTTTGTGTGTACTCCGCCGCCGACGGCCGAGCCCGACGCGTCGCTCAGTGCTCCACAAGACAACACACCCTGATTTATACTCAACCATTATTTTTATCAAAGCGAAATAAGCACATGCTATTCAATGGCGGATGCAGCTTATTATCAAGAGTACGCCTTATCCGTCGTTTCGACTCGGCTCGTTCGAACGACGAATTATCTTTCAGCCATGTTTCTTTTCTTGAGTTTCTTGTTAAATGATGTCGAACGTCCTCGTAACATGAAATGTAAACAAGGCGGTATATAAAGCGCAAGATATGAATCATTATCTTGAAGCACATTTTGCTGTATTGGAGGAGAGCTTGAATTTATTTAACGAGAATTTCTTAACCTATACAAAGAAAATCTATTGTCGTGGGCGGCTTTTTTGTGTAGGTACTCTTCTTTTGTAGTCCTTTAAATATTTTTCCAATTCTTTACCAGTATCTACCTACCCATGTAAGTATACCAACGCTAAGAAATTGATTTTCATTTTAAGATAAACCTTTTAGTAAGCACGTCTTAAAAATGAAAATCAATTTCCTTGTACTGAACGTGGGAGCACTTGAACTATTTCATGACCCAAAACCCAACAAATATTCGAGGTTTTCGTTCTCTGAGCTTAGTACATAGATTATGTGTGGGCCACACATAATATGGCAAGAAAGACCCAAATTTCGACCTAGACCGACACATTTATTATTGAAAGGTAAGATGAATAGGTACATAGATATTATAAAGACTATAAAAAAACTGTCTCTTTTTGCAACTACTAAAAGAACTCTACACTTCGAAATACATACCTACATATGTATATAATTTTCACAAAAATCTTCCATAAAAGAAAAACACAATTATTAATCACGATTCTCTCCCTTGCTCACACCAACTTTACCTACAATATACCTAGCTAGTGATGCATATGACAGCAACACAACTATTGAATCAGTGTAGCGCGATCCGGAGCAAGTTTCCTTCCGCTCCACCCGGATAAGGCAAGCGAAAGTACGTAGAAAACTTACCTAGACATACCCGCACTGACTTCCCAACAGACTTCTGTATCTAATACCCATGGTATGTGAGATTTTGTGTCTATTTATTTATAAGTATGTTTTGTCGTTAGCAGCTTTGCTGTGTTGTCTATGGCTGCGATCAGACATTTGAACTGCACGATGTTTTAGAGTAAGTAACATGTTACGACCCCACAGCATTTTCAGGATCGTTTCATTTGTTTTTTTTTACATATATATCTATGACTAGCGGGATGTTGGTATGAAGTATAAGGTATAGAATTATGTTGCAAAAGGAAACACGTCTGGTCTAGACAATCGTTTATTGTCGACTACTCAGAGCTACAATGTTGCTAAGTACATTTATTTAACCACTTCAGCATGCTATCCCAATATACCTACTTATTGTAATATATCATACATTCGCACCTACTGTATTGCCAACAGTGCAACGTAGCTATACTAATTTCAAACTCTTGCAGTAGGTAATCTGAAATGAGCAGGTAGTAGAGTAACCTGCTAAACCGAACTTTTAATGACTGCTAGACAAAACATAAAACTAATAACACTATAAACTCTTCAACAAATAAACTTTAATGAATGTTGAACTAGTGCAGTTTTCCTAGTAGATAAAATAGATCTACAGCTAGGGACACACTGTAATTGTTTACACAAACAGAATTACTGTTGTGTAACATTGACACAGCTTTACGAATTGTTGTGTCAGCAAATATGTAGTTACGGTGCAATGAAGAATGTTACTAGGTATGCCAAATCGCGTGAAATTTTGTCTCAGTAAAGCCTGTATGTATACAAATACACTAGTTTTTGTTGTAGTCAAAAATACCTAGTAGTTTTGATTTTATAGGCATTCAAAGTTTCGAAAAATATCGAGACCCGCTTACAGTCACGTGACGCCTATGACGTCATGTTACAACGCGCCTCGCTGGCCGCGGCCCGCTTCGTATGCAGTGGACAGCGGTTATAGTGGGTGTAATAGCTTGCGCAGTATTTTCTTGTGTTTTCGTCCGCGTATTACGTTAATAGTCTAATAATAGTATATATTATTCGATTAATAAATAGATGAAGGATTCGAAAAAGGGCAATCGGATAATCTACCTAAAATAGATGGATTAATGGTTGCGCATTATTTATCAACAAATAGTGATTCCGTTGCTGCCGAAATTCGAGGAATAAAAATGAATAAAAATTTATTATTGTTTTATTAAAATGAATAAAATGCAAAAATACCTACCTAAGTAAACTTTCCTTGCTACTACTTAAGCTTAATAGTTTATCTGTTCTAAATTGTTTTATCAAAACAAAATACCCAACTAGGTAATATTGTACTGGAAGAATGCAACTCAAATAGTAGAAGTACCTACCTACCATTAAATTTTACGTTAAGACAACAAATATGTATTATAGTTTTGTAGCTATAGGTTGGTACGTATGTATATAAAGGTAGGTTCCGCTCTTCTTAGTAAATTTAAATGAATACATACATTGATTTATTGCAAACTAGCTTCCGCCAGCAGCTTCGCCCCCGTTTCCCTCGGGAACTGTACATTTTCCCAGGATTAAAAGTAGCCTACGTGTTATTCCAGACTTTGTCCAGATCCGTTCAGTAGTTTTTGCGTGAAAGATTACAAACTTTCGCATTTATAATATTAGTAGGAAGTAGGATAGGTACTTAGGATGTAGATGTAGTGGATTGAACGTTACAGAATGTACTAAACCTTTTTTTTTATTTGTAATTTTTTTACTAACAAAATACGAAAGGCCATTTATTTTTATTTGATACTTATTTCAGATCGGCAAGAGAGCTATGGCGATGATTCTATTGGTTATGTTGAAGTAAAAAGAGTAGGTGATGTATGTATGGATAAATGTAGAATCACGCCAGAACACCGCGTACGTACCACACCTTATCATTGCAGTTTAGAATGCAATGAAAAGGATCAATAAGTTTTAAATGTAACCTGCGAAGATTGTACTGCCAGCAGAGATGGCTGTAAACATACTATAGCATTTTTAATGTGACTACATCGTCGAAGCGAGGAAAAAAACAACTTTTCCGGCGAATTGGTAGTTGTATTTTTACAGTTAGGCACAACACATGATTTCCTGGTATTTGGATTGTACATTTTAAAAAGTATTTAGGTATAATTTCGACGGTAAAGGCGCGCGACCGCGAGCGGACTGAGTGAGCCAGACTGAGCGTGTTGTACTATGACGTCACACCGTCACCGGCAGCCCGCGTCGTGGAGTTGCAACTTGTTTTACTTCTAAATCGGAAACTAATTGACGTATCGAAGTAATTCTTTCACTAGTATTTTTTATTTTTGACAGAGAATATGGAGTGCTAATAATCAAAATTAGTTAACATTCTTCATTGTGACGTAAATCGAGTACATAGTTTCGCGTCATTGTCCGGTCCTAATCACAGCCTCGCTCCCCGCTTACGTGGATCTGATTTCGATCCCAACGTCCAAATGTAATTGCGAATTCCTATTAGGAAATTCTCAGTATTAGTCCGTGATTAGGACTACGTCCGAGAAAATAGCGATGGACTCCGAGTAGATACATTGGGACGGACCTAATGTCGTCATTAGCAAACTACGAGTAGTTACAACTCTGTGAAAGTTCGCCTTTACCCGTTCGAGAATATGAACGTGATAGGAGTCATTACACAAATTGTAGCTTTTTTTATTCCATCTTCAAGTACTACTTAGAAATGAATGTTTTCAAGTCTTGCACAAGCACATTTTAAAACACTTCTCGCATTCTTTCAGACGGATGCCAGGCATATCTTAGCCTATTTACTTTAATGCGGTAATAAACAAAGCCGTGAACATGCAAGAAGTAGTAATCGTAAATCTAACTAGACAGCTTCAAAGATTTTATCTTTCAGCCCTTTCTGTGTTCTGTTTCAGGCCGTCACGTTAGTGTTACGTGTTACTTTCAGCAGTTCCGTAGTTTCTTTGTGAAAGCGCAACTGTTGGTAAGATAGCGTCTACAAAACTGGTTTTTCATATCAAGCCGACGTAGAGCCACATAAATAAACTAGGAAACCCTATAACTTATCAAAACTTACTTTGATTTCGGAGCAGACACTAAGACAGGTTGTCAAAGTTCTAGAGACCAGCAGTAAACAGATAGTAATGTGGTTCCTAGTGACGTACCTTTACAAACTATTATGCAGTTTTCATAGCGGCCCACCGTAAAAACTGTCCCGGGGAAAGTTGCAGCGAATACCTGCAAGTTTTCTGGGCATTTTTTTTTATTCAAAAAATAAAAATGCAGATAAATCCTTTACCTGTCCACTAACTAGGCGCGGTTGGTTCGTTAGGCCCCTTCTTCAAATTAACCACAACGCGGGGTGCCAATTAAACGTGGCGGGCCGCGGTGTGGTCAATTTATCAATAGAACTACAACACGGATTTCATTTCACTGCAGATACCTATATGTATATGTAGGTACGACCCTTTGAGGTGTTCTTGCAGATGTTATTGTAGTTCGGTTTTTGTTTATCTACTTACATCTTGTCTATTCCATAGTTGTTTTATGTCTTATAATTTTCCTACTGCATTGAGTATGTAGGTTCCGAGAACCAATCGAATACTTGTTTAACTACTATACTCGATTCATAATATTAATTAGGTATGTAAGTACAATATGTAAAAGATTCCCATAAGAAACGATATTTTGTCATTCAGAAATCTTCTAATGAAATTCATATAAGTACTACTTACTATGCTTACATTGAATAAAACGTTTCTTGCGAACCAACCTGGTTTTTAGCACACCATTCTAATTAAAGCTTGGCAAATTGCAAACGCCAAAATATTTTAAAGCACACACACGGACGAAATTTGAGCGTCCCTAGTTTTCAACAGCTAAAATTAATATGAAAGTTTCGCATTTACGGGACGACAGAAGTGTGGATGAACACACTTGTAAATTATCACGTCATTTAAGCGAGACTCGGCGGTGCAATTTCATGGTCGAGCGAACCACGCTCGCTCGGTCCCAGCGGCGAAGCGCAGACTGGTTACTTCCGACATTAAACGACCCCCGAATGTAATCATGCAGAAAGTTATCAAATTCTTTTTGATACTTCAGAAATAATAGACAAATATGATGGACATGTAATGGTTTTGTATGTCAATGGGGTATGATGTGTGCTTATGAGAAGACGTCAAATGCCGATGGGGAGCAACGATGACTAACCGCAACCGCACATACATACATTATGCAATCGACATAGATTTAAAAGTCACTGATGTAGGTAAAGCTATTAAAACTATATGAGTGTATTCAAATGTTTGCACGTAGGTATAGCATGTCTACTCGACACAGATTTACGAAAGAAACCAGCTCAAAACTATTAGAGCACGTAGGTATATAAAATCAAAAATAAAAACATTTCTTTAATCCAACATATTGGAAGTTTCATACAGTACAGAAAATAGCGGCAACGGCTTATGTAATCAGGTAATGCATATCGTCAGGTCCGTATCAAATAAATCAAAGTAAAGGGTAATACTACGCAGACATATTTTATATCGGGCAATCAATAGAAACATCGCAATAAAATCCCTTTGATCGGATAAATTGAGACCATTACAATAATGGGAATTGAGCACTTTGCTAGTTAGCTACCTATATATTTTGTACTATTTCTATTGCTTATTGTTAGACTCATGTCATAGACTGAGCAACAACACTGCTCAATACCATGTACCAACAAAAAGCTTCGAATAGCGTTAAGTCCTACGGTATTCTATTGTGGGGAAAAGCTGCTGATATATAAAATTTATTTCTCTTACAAAAACGTGCTGTGCGAGCAATATATCAGCTAGGGCCAAGAGTTTCATTAAGAGAACTTTTTAAAGACATTGGAATTCTCACAATAGCATCTCAATTCATTTTTGCAAACATTTTATATATTAGGCTAATTATACATCTATACTGTAAAATGAACGAAATCCACAACTTTAACACCAGAAACAAGCACAAGCTACATGCTCCTTCCCACCGACTTCGTAAGGTCCATGACTCATTTTTTCGGAGCTCAGTATCCGTTTTTACAATAAACTTCCACTTTCTTTTCTTGACCTGCCTTTTAACTCATTTAAAGCTAAAGTTAAATCTAACCTCTGTTCGAAGGCATAATATTAATGACTATTTAAACGGTAAGAATAGTTGGTCGCTGTGTTGAACACAAGACAATGTCATATTTATCATGTTCTTTCTCTACAAGTTAGCTTATGACAGGTTATATGAGTTCATATAATAGGTATTGTTCTTTTATTTATCTGATGACTATGTGGGTCAATCCGTTTTTACGTTATTGACTCAATCTACTTTTTATAGTGATTTCCATGTTGGATATTTTTTTTCTCCCTCTGCATCATGTATTAATGACTTTGTATACCACCTACATATTGTATAAATTCAAGTTCTTAAAACGCAACAGACAGATGTGTTGCTGCGCGCTGCTGATGGAGTTAGTTGCGCCACTTCTTCTTCCCAGCTAAAACGCTAGGAAGTGGTGACGGGTGAGAATTTTGTGGGACTGTCCGTATGTAAAAGACATTCAAAAAGTGCTGGCAATCAGCCTAGTTTGAATAAATGACTTTTGAATAACACCTGGATGAGGCAAACCGAGCTCACAGAACAGTGCAGCATCGTACGAAAGTACTTAGAAGAAAATTTTCAATGAGAACTACTGTCAATTAAGGTACGACCATGTATCGTCATGTAAGTCGATTTCCACAGGAGACGCTTGTGTCCATTCGTCTCGATATTTTACCTGAACTTAATGCGTTATTGATTTGGCTTTTGGTTTTGGATCCATTTGGCTTCGTTAAGGAGAATAGTTACTTACTAGCATACCTACGGTTTCGTTAAGCCTCAGTAAAATCGTTAATGCTTTGAAATTCACTTTCATTTTCCGGCATGAGCCAAGAACCATCAGCGTTATAGCGCAAGTAGTTAGAACTTAGTTAAGTGGTAAGCTGGCTATTTATAAAGATATAACAAGAATTAGCAGAATAGGGCTTTGTGTGCGTGTAAGAAAGCGCAAAAACAGAGCACGTAGTTGGTCCTTCTTTTTTTGCGCAGTATTCTTCTCTCCTTAGATAGGGTGAAATGCGATAGTGATTCATCTATTTACCTAGCTATTGAATACAATATACACAAGGTTAATTTGAAAATGGTATTCTTGCCATGTTCATGCCTTAAAAATATGCTGATTGTACCTACTAGTTGGTTTTATGAATTTTAACACTCAATTGAGAAGGCCTACCCTAGGTACTTATTATAAAGTAGGCCTTCTCAATTGAGTATAAGATATTATTATCTTCTTCATCAAAGGCCATTGTATCATGTATGCTGAAAAAATACTAAGTATCTAAGTAGGTACCCAGCTAATCTGACAAATTACTAAACCAGCTTAGTAGTTAAGATAGAACCAAAACAACAAATATTAAAGCTAACCGATGAAACAAAGTATCTAGAACAAACTTGGTCCAAGCTATTTAATACGGCTTGTGTTGTTTCGTACCTACATTTGCTAAGTTTGTAAGGAAGCTCTTTAATCAAGACTGAAATTAGCCAGCAACTCCGAACTGTAAAATCCGTTGCTGCAATAAAGTCCGACCATGGGCGAGACTACAAAACTGGTTGTGTTCCATGAAAAGGTCTGATCTCGGTACCACCGTTCCTCCCCCCATTGTGCCCCTTCGCTTTGTCTATGGAAAAGTTCTGTTTTTCACCACAAACATAAAAAAGCATGGCCATTTATAGGCTAGGCACTCCGCATTTTGTGGAATGCCTGCTGCTGTCAGCATAAAATTTGTAAATCAAATTAGGTAAACGCAATCATCTGTACATATATTATGGCTTTTCTCGCGCCCGTCGTGCACCATTTTCATTTTACCTGTATATAAATTTTATTCCCTCTTGTTTCAGTTGCACTTGCGGATGAAAAATTGATTAACAGAACACGCGAAAATATGCTTGTAGTATTTTTTGTAGTTTCGCATCTCTCGCTGTGGTTTTGAAACTCCTTGTGATTCTAGAACATTTGGATTTTATTTAGACCGATAACGTTCGACGGTAGAAATAACTGCCAATATTGCATCCCAATGACTCATAACTAAAGGAATTAAGTGCTTTAGTTGCAGAACTCAATGCTAATTTAATTAGGTATGTTAATTTGCCTTCTTCAAGCTGCAAATGGTGATAAGAATCGACGATAGGTATCCTAATTAAAGTTACAGCTAAAACTTGGCTCAGGAACGTAAGCGCCAATTAATGGAAAATGCACAACAAAGTAGTTATAGGTATGCATTTTATAGATCTTTTCAACTTTCAGCGTAAATTAAGATAAGTAGGTAGATAAAAGGACGGTAAATTATAAAAAAAATAGGCAAACTTTTATGTACCTACTAAATGTTATATCTCTGGTCAATGCATAGGTAGGTATCCAATGAGCCCAAACATGACAAAGCTAACTTGTTTGGTTGGAGAGATCCTTTGACCATCTTCCGGTTACATCATCAGACCGGCTCCATAGTTGATAGCAAATGGCATTGTCTCCAAAGTAACCTATAAGCGTGTTCCAAGTTTTAGCTTAAATCGGATGTCAGGCAATGAGAGAGGAAGGAGCTTGCAAAATCAATTTGTAACCGGACGTAGGTACCTACATAGAATAGGTGTCTACAAACGAAGCAAGTTGATAAAAAGCTTGTAAAAAAATAATAGCCCTATGAGGGGACCACAAATAAGATGAGGGCTCCATATTTTCTATTCGCTTGTTTACCCTAACAAGTAAGGTTAACCTTAATTTTACACAATCAATGTCATATCTGTCCCGTCGCATTTACCAGAATTTCCTTTCGAGGGTGTTCGAGACGGACGTCCCCAGAGAGAAATGGGGTTAACATCGTTGAGCGTAATTTCTGAAGAGGGTCATCAGGAAGATATAATGCCATTTCTGTACCCTTGATGTCTTTTTAAGTGCGGACCCACTTAACCCTAACGCGGGGCGGAGTTTGCTGCTATTCGCTGTCAACTCGGAAAAACTAATGAAATTCACGGAGCTTTTAAATATTTTCAATTGTACCTACTACCTATTATTTCCACCGACACCGTGGTCCGTGGTTCTTAAGTGCGAATGAAAAAGATTACTATTCCTGTTTTCTTTGTCAAGACTACTTTTCATTAGCTGCGTTACAAATATACCGTTTTTAACGAAAGTTTCTACTTTTGTCGCAATTTCTTCATGTTTATAAGTAGTCGTGTAGTTAAATTTAGTCACTAAGTTCCCGGCTTACCCCCCGTTATTTGGGAGGTCATAATAACTGAAGAAATATCGTGTACCTAATTCTACTATACAAACATCTGTACACCTGTCCTCTGCCTAATTTAATTCTAAAAATACAGTGACACATGTGATGTTATGTTTTCGAACTTTTCGCTCTTCCTCAGCTACACCTACTAACATAGTATATATAGTAGTCTTTGACTAACATTATATAGTAAAATGTGGTAAACAACGTTAAAAACTAAGTTAACAAACTGCAGTGGCTCCATCTCTCTGGAATTGACTGAACTCGGTGAAGAAAACACTCCCAGTAAAGTCCGTAAAACCAAAATTGAAACACTGCACTGCATAGTTGCAGATGCAGACACAGCATAGTGTGATTGTATTTTGTAGAACTTGAGCAAAATAGGGGCTTGACCAATTTTAACGGGTTCTTTAAGTTAAATATCCCTGTTTAACAGGTTAAATAGGAATATTTGGAGACTTAAAGAACCCGTTAAACCGCGACCATGTCTGTTATGTAGTATCACCTGTTGCTTACAAGAAATGAAAACTAGAGAGTGGCAGCTCATTTATCACTTTTACGAATACTAAAAGTATTATAGTCCGCAACACACAAAATATTACATTATTTATAGCCATAATATGTAACGGATAATAAAAAGCTATATAAAAAATAACTAAAAAACGAAAGACGAACATAAATCCTTATTCCGATACAAGTAAAAACCGTAACAAAACTACTATGACAACTTTTCACATCCTTATTCGGCGGAAACAGCTGTGTTGCCATAGTAAAAAGACGCGTCGAATTTGATTTGACAGTTCACCGCGTCCTAACAGCTGTTTTACCAATTGCCTCGAAAAAGAACGATTTTAAATTCGGTTGAGCTGTTTGCACGTGTCTGAAAGTTAATTTGAAAAAGAATTGTTATTCATGTTTGATAAGTGTTAAAAATGGAAGAAGAAGTCGGGATTAAAGGTAAGTTTTAAAACTTTACTACCCATAATGCGGCATGGAAGCGTGGTACGCTGGGTTTTGTGATAAGGAGATCACGCTACCGGTAAATCTTAAGCATTCTAGAAGCTGCATGCTTTTCATATGTAAATGTATTTAGTCTCTTTAAATTCCTTTTTAATCTAGCAGAACCAGAATGTATGCCCACATGTTGTAATAGCATTTTATACTGCCCCTTAGTAAGCGACGCAATTCACTATTGTGTCGCTATTTCGTAATATTATCAGGTACTTTTCAGATTCCAAGATGCTGTATTATACCTTAATCCTAATATTGTCTTCTATACTTGTAAAAATCGATTGTCGCATAGCAATAGGCACGCAACGCGCACAATAAGATGGACACAAAGCCTACTTGAGCATAGATTTTTATGTAAGTTTTACGACTTCTAGGGACATGTTTATACTTCCTCAAGTCTGCCAGCCTATTTATAATGTTAAGCTTCAATATCAAAGCATTTTACCTCAAGACTTTAGCACAGTTCAAAATCAATGGCTGATAGAAAAGTAGGTAGTTTTATTTATATTTGAGATGTACACTTCTATGTACTGAATTGTTATATTTGGCATTTAATATAATAAGGTGGCTCTTAATTAATAAGTTTACAGAATATCACACAAAAGCCAAGCCCTTATCAACCAGGTATGGATGAAAGCACTCTTAACAAAAGGTATCTCAAAATTGTTGTTTAAAATATATTAACTATGTGTTCACAGTAACAAGGCTAAGGAGAAGGCTGTCTGTGGAGGCTGATGATGTGAAGTCACCCTCAACACAATCCACACCAACCAAGAAGAGAGGTGGAAGACTTGCAGCCAAGCCACAATTGGAACTCATTGATGAAAATGGTAAGAAATGCAACAAAACTCTTAGCTGGCTTGTTACCCAATAAATGCAAATGCTTATTGGTTTTTATTTCATTACTATGTTACTCTTAAAATGTTAATGCATATCAAAATTCAGGAATTGCCTTATAAACTATAACACTCAACACTTGATGAGGAATCCTTCAAAAACCAACAATAGAAAAAGAATCTTGTGTATTCTATCTTATGTATTGATAAGAGGGCATGGAATACTGAATTAAAAGACCTCACAAATAGAACAGTAAATCATTGTAGGGATGACAAGAACAGAAATAGAAAACACATGTGAAATATTTATATCAGAGAACACAAAAAAGTTACCCTCACATGGTGGGATTATAAGAGTTCATTGGGATCTTAAATTGTAATATGTTTAGCATTTGTGTTGACTTTTAGTAGCCTAGCTAAAAAGTTAAAGTATCAACAAGCTTATGCATGTACCTATTGCCATTGTATCTTATCTACTTATACCATCCAGCCATTGTTTTGTAAATTCTGCATCACTACACTAGGTAGTTGAACATTCATACAAAAAAATAAAAAATGTTCACAGATTTAGGCTCTATGAGCAGTGCCTGGTACCTGGTACTAAACCCTAATTTCTACTTATTATCTGATTAGATCCTTTCCATTGACCCAAAAATTCTGCATAAAATTGTGTAATATGTACATTTACACACTGTATTGTATTATAATTTAGCAACTGCATTATAATAAGCTTAATAACCTTTGGACACTATTTACTCATAAATACAGCACCTATACTTAATCAAGCAGATACCGCTATGCTGAGTAACTTTTAAACAAGGAACACACAACCTTACAGCTCCAGAAGTGGCCCCTAAAAGAACAGGGAAGTCAACAGTCAAAGAGGCAGAGTCTGTTGAAGAGAAAGCTGTCACACCATCCAGACGCAGTACCCGTATCAAGTCGAATACTAGCATTGTATCAGAGACCCCTGATGTGGCTGAAGAAAAGGGCACACCGGCAAGACGTAGCACCCGAATCAAGTCTAATACCAGCCTTATAGCAGAACCTGTGAATCTTAACTCGCCCAGAGCAAAGAGGGCTGCTAGGAGAACCTCACTAGTTGGTAAAGAATACTTATAAACTTCTACAATCAAAATTACATCTTGAAAACAATTGATTCTAATGAGTTTTTCTGACTTTCTGTGATTGTGATAATTGCAACGTTTGGGATACAATTGATTTACTTTAATAAAAGAAACTTATGTTATATTGTTACCAAATAAAATTGATAGATTGGCCAATTTAAATTATTGATCAAGTATAGTATTCATAGATTCAAGTCAGAATGAATAGCAGTTTTTTATGAAGTAATTTTGGTTTCATTGTATTCTTGGTTTGATTTATAATCATTGAGATTTAATGCAAGCAATAATGGGACATTGTAATATTTACAGGAAGTGACAATGAAACTCCAATCACCCCTTCTAGACAGACAAGAAGAACTAGAAATAACTCCACTTCAAGTATTGACAAGCCAGGTATATATTATAATATTATCACCTTTATTCATTGTTGAATCTTTAATTTCACATTCATAACACATTATAACCATAACTAACAATTTATCAATAAGCTAAAAGATTTCACAGCTTCTGGCACGGTTATACAGTTTTAATGGTCATATAATACAATAGTTGTGCATAAAATGGTATAAGATTCCAAAAATTTAGAAAACCATGTTTTTGATCGTACTCGTAGTTTCTAATGAAACATCACCTACAATAGTGGTTTGGTGCTTAATAAGTTTTTTAATTAATATTTCAGTTGAAACTGTTACTGGGAAATTAGGCGGCGAAATGAAAGAAACCATAGTAGAAGAATCTGAGAATAATGACAAAGAAACCAATAATACTGAAAGGTCTCAAAATGAATCACCCGCACTTAGAAAAAGTCCCAGATTAGTTGGAAAATCAGGCAGAAAGAGTTCTTCATTAGATAATAAAAACAGAGAAAATGAACCCCATAATGACAAAGAAGCAAGTGAAACAACTGCTGTTGTCGACAAAACCCTGTCAGAGCCTAAACCTGAACTGAAAACTGATAATGTAGACAAAGCACCAGAACAAGTAAACCTGTCAGTTACCAGTAAGAATCTAATACGAGAATTAGAGGAAGCACCCAAGAAAGCTAAAAGCATCTTCAATAAAAGCACCACAGCTGTTGAAGAACCGCAGATCAAGACGAAGAGAAACAGAACCAAGTCATGGACCACAATTTCTGTTGAATCTCCTCATGAGAGTAGCTTCTGCAGCGATAGTGAAGCTACAAAGAAAAGAAATAAAAAGAAAAATGATACTCTTAATTTTCCGAATATTTCTGGTTCTGGTGACGGAATTATGAATACAAGTAATAAAAATGACGAAGATGACAAAGAACAAGATAATGTTTCTCTGAATTCATCAACTCTCTCTAACAAGAAAAAGAACAAAAGGCATGAAATGTCCATGACATCAAAGACTGAAACATCTGTACATGATGTATCAATCTTCAATACATCTGTAAACAAATCACCGACTAATCTCTCTGAAGCTAAGGATGCATCTAAAGATATAAATGAAGTCTTAAATTCACCAAAAAACCATGAAACCAGTTTAACTCAAAAACTATTTGAAAAAGCACCAACTGGCGTTGTTCAAACTTTGGTATTTATTGAAGACTCGGACTCTAATAACGAAGTAATTGGAAAAGAGAATAATGATAAAAGTTTTGATAGTGGAGATCAATGTGTGCCAGTTGTAGATCATCCATCAGTAGAAGATGAGCTATCTAAAAATCCACAAAATAATCTTAGCTATGAACCAATGGATATTGATGAAACTATACCTGACAACATATCACTTTCGAATTTCACTGACAAAAATGATTCTGCAGTAGGAAAGCAAAAATCGGTCTTAAGCTTTTCTCAAGTGAAAAATGATAGTTTTAATAAGTCGAAAAGGAAGTCTGGGATATCAAATGTAGTCTCGGAAGATCATATTGATGAGGCATCCATTAAATCTCCGAGGAAATCATCCATTTCAGAGATGGTTGTGGATGATGCAGAAGAGAATAATAAATCTAAAAGAAAGTCGTCTATAAATAATGTTTCTGAAGATACTACAGATGGAATTTTAGTCATTGACATGGATAACCATGATGAGAGTATTAATAAAAAGGGCAATAAATCCAAACGGAAGTCTTCAATATCTAATATTGTTACTGAACAAGATAAAGATGAACAATCAAATATCTTTACAAGGAATTCTTTACACGCAGATATGGATAATCATGATAAGAGTATTAATAATAAAAAGACCAATAAATCTAAAAGGAAGTCTTCACTATCTAATATTGTAACTGAACAAAATACAGATGATGACTCCATTAATTCAACAAGCAAATATTTAAACATAGAAAAGTCCAATGATGAAAGTCTGAATAAGGAGGCAAATAAATCAAAGAGAAAGTCTTCAGTATCTAATATTGTTTCAGATGAAATTACAAATGATATCTCGAATAAATCTACTAGAAAATCATCAACAACAGAGCAGGCTAATGATAACAATATGGACAAGAGTTTAAATAAATCAAAAAGAAAATCTACTGCGGCTGTTGAGGTTACTATGGATAATATAAAAACCTCAATTTTAGATGACATTGATAAGCTAAATAAGAGTACTAACAAATCCAAGAGAAAGTCATCAATTTCAAATATGCCCAATAATGATAGCATGGATAAGAGTTCAGAAAAATCTAAAAATAAATCTGCTGTTTATTTAGATAAGACTGAAAATAACGAGAATAAGAGTACTCTTGTCTTGTCTCAGCTAAAAGATGTGTCAGAGAATGAAATTAATGCAGAGTCCACCGTGGCCAAAGATAACAATGATTTAAATGAACAACTGTCAAAATCGGTTAATGTGCCAAATGTTACCACAGAAAAAGATACTGACAAGAAGAATCTTTCGCTTACTTATTCCACAAGCACCCCTCTTCAACAAAAATCTTTGAGGAAGTTAGGCCTGCAGATAAATACTTCAATTATTATTGCCCCTAACAGTGCAAATAAAGTGGATTATAAGAATACTTCTAAGTCTAAGAAAGAAGCATCAATCATGTCTGAAGATGGTTCTGATTCCTCAGAAGAAGAAGAGGAAGAAGATGTGGAAGAGGGTGTAGAAGAAGAATCTGAAGAAGAATCGGCAATGAAAGGAAGCAAAATGATCGATGATGAGGCTGAAGAAGCTAGTGATGATTACGAATCCGGGGACAGTATGGATGAGGATGAAAGAGAATATGAAAAACAAAACGAGCTAAGAGAAAAGGGTGAAACACTTGATTCGGATGACGAGGCATTCTCTGATGACTCTGATTACGAAAAAGACTCGTTTATCGTAAGTTCCGATGCGGAAGATCAAGATTTGCTCAGTGGTTCTGGAGATGATCTTTCCATGAGTGCTGACGAACTCACAATGACTGCAAAATCGAAAAAGAAATTCAACGAACGCAAGATAAAAGAACAGAAAAAAGCATCTAGAGAAATGTACGAGGCAAGACATAAACTGAATGAGTCTAATAAGAGCGTCAAATCATCTAAGTCGAAGAAAAATAATCGCCAACGTTTTGATACGTCTTCATCAGAATCTGAAGAAGAAGTTGCCACACAGCCAAAGAAGAATAGGCGCCTAAGAATTGATTCCAGTCATGAGGCAAGTACTTTACAGTCAGATACCGACAAGTCACCGTCAAAGAAGAAGAGGAACAAGGCCAAACGCTTATCAGAATCAGTGTGTGATTATGATGAAACAAATGAAAAAGAAATCACAATTCGTGATGAAAACCAAGTAGACAAAAATGATCCTTTGACATTGCTCAATGTTATCAAAGAAGAGCCTAAGACTCCTCAAAAAGGCCTGAACATCTCGACAGTAGCTATTACCGACATGAATGAAGTTGCAGAAGTAGATGTTGAAGAAAATGTCTCAATTCTGAAATCAAACCAAACATCTGATCCATTGCAAGCTACTATTGCAGAAAATGATGAGGACGACACTGATGAGAGTTCAATAAGTGAAAACGAAGAAATAACACAAAACTATGAATCAGTTCTCAATCATTTGAACAAATCTAGCTCAAAGAAGATCAAAGCCTCCAACATGTCTCTGGACTTGGACAAAAAGACTAAGCAAAAAGCTAAAGAGCCTATTGTGGATCAACTGAATCTTACACAGGTCAAGAAATCTAAGAAAAAGAAAGGAGATGTTACTGAAAATGTGGTAGAGACTAAGAAACAAGACAAATCTTTGAATAAGCTTGCTAAACAAGAAATCACGATATGTGAAGGTTCATCTGATTCTATTGACATGAAATTATTATTCACTGAAGATAGCAATGACAGTGTAGCTGTAAAAGTCGATAAGAAAGAAGCTTTGACAGAAGCTACCCAAAAAGATGATGAAGAATCCCCTGGGGATTTCATACCACTGAAGAGAAGTCAGGGGAAAACAAACATTCTGGAAAATATTGGTATGTATTTATTTTTATCATTATTTAAATTTATTACGATATCAGTATTAATCATTTAAAAGAAACTCACCAGTCATCAGTTGCTTTCTATGAAATTTTGGGAGCACAGCAATTTTTAATGGGTGTCTTAGCTGAAGTAACATATTTTTTGTGATTTAGGTCTGTCTATGTATGTTATGCAAATAATATAATATGGTAAACATGCCACTATCAAGGTTTGACCTAGTAAGACACTATTTTCATTTTGGTTGGAAATATTTTTTCAGATAATGCTGACTCGCCACAAAATGAGTCTGTACTGAATGTAAGTGGTAAGAAGAATAGGCGCAAGTCTTTCCAGTCACAAGAAACTTTAGAAATGGGTAAGTTAAACTTATACTCTAGAACATTTTAGTATAAGCAGGGAACTTCATGAAGCAGCTTGCCGAGTGATTTTTACTTATGTCTGTGGTAAACCGGCATTCTTATTTGTGAATGGCTGTAATTACAAGCATGGAACATGATGCCAATAAAAAATCAAATTAGAACTTTTATTTAAAAGGTTTTGCAGATGGCTTTAGACCCTGTTCAGATTACACTATAAAACAAAACTTTCATTTTGCCTAGACCTTTCCGAACTATGTTGAGATGGCTTCGAGCCTAAGCAGAGCTGAATACTTTACTACTACTTTACATGGAGCTTATCTGACCTCCACATCCAGTAGCTGGGTGAAATGATATTCCTTTGCTAGATCTTGACTATAAGACAGCTGGAGATAATAAAATATTAAGGGCGCACCGAGTTTCTAGCGCTAATCGATTTTAGGTATTCTATGCGCTCCGTGTATGTGTGCGTGAGGCACACCGGCAAGAGAGCAGCGCCGACCGCGCGCCTCGCGTATTGTAACTTATCGGCTATATAAGTAGGGTAAAAATCCCAGTAGTCGACCTTTTATTTTCAATTTCAAATTATTTATTCATCAAAGTAGATTCAGTAAAAACTACTTTCGTTAGTACGTAAGGTTCGACTTTTAATTCCATCCAGTAACTTGACGGTTAATTTGACAGATTTTAATAAAAAACAGCTATTTGAGTTGGTGTAAGCATAAACTATATTCAATTAACTTCACAAATGTACTTGTCGGAGAAGGTATGTCTGTCTCTCGTTAGCATCAGGCATATTTTAATTAGTACTGTGGGCGTAATAAGGGTAGTGTTGGTTATACCGCAATATTAAAACGGTTTGCAGTTCAAATCAGATTGCAATTCACGAACAAGTCAGTCACACTTGCGAATCACACACTGTAGGTACCTATACAACTCAACGATACGGAACGCGACAGTTTCTATGCATATGTTGTTCGTACGATGTCCAATGTTTCGATGATCCCGAGAGCTCTTTTTTTTTTAAAAAGCTCTCGGTATCATCACTCGCAGTTCAGCACACTAAGGCTGGTTACTGCGTAACCGATAAATCCTGTGGTGGTCTCAAACGAATTTAAGGCCCCCAGCCAGGGCTAAAAACTACTTAAAACCTAAATGACCGCTCGGTAAGGGCATCCCCTGTGGGACACGGGCCTCTGCTTAGCAGGGTCATTGAGGGAGGGCAGCAAGGGACAGGCTGGGTCAGGTTGATATTATTTTGGTGATTTAACGGTAATGGCTCAGCGGCGCAGGCTGGCTCGTTAGGCAAAAGAGGGTTTTGACGGGGGCGTCGCGATGTACCTCGTCGGCGAGGCCGGTATACGCGGAACGCGGTCTGTATTTGTTTTTCCTAAGAGTACTGGTTTCCCTACTACTCTCTTGGTTCTGGGTGATGGGGTCATCGGGCTCAACAAGGGTATGCCGCGGTCGGCGGATCTTGCTGATCTGGGAGGGCGTGTATCTGGTAGCCGATACGATAAGGGGGTTCTGGTGCTTTTCAGCGGACTCTATGAAACGCTTTGAAAAACGTTTCATGAACTGTTTGATGGTGGGGATGCGGAGGTCGACATGGAGTCGCTCATTCCTAACGTACCACGGGGCTCCGTAACCTTTCGAAGAAACCGATTTTGGATAACCTGCAACCTATGGATCTGGTGAGGCTTAGCGTGTGCGAAGGCTATATACGCATAAGTCATTATCGGGCGTATGCACGTGGTGAAAATGCGTAGTTTGCATTTCAAGTATAGCTTGCTGCGTGCATTCAGGATGTAATGAAGCCTACCGAGAGCGAAAACGGCACGACTGCGTACCGTGTTTATGTGCTCTCCGAAAGTAAGCTTTTAGTAGGGGATCACACCTAGATATTTGGCTTTGCTCCACCCAAGGGATCGGCTTGCCAAATAACGTGATTGGGCTGGGACGTGGTGGGAAGAGACGAGTCTGGGGCTTGTAAAACAAGATCGCCTGACTCTTCTCTGGGTTGACTTCCAGTCTCCACTTCCGGAACCAAGCGCCTAGTGCGTTTGCGGATCTCTGGAGGTGGCCGGCTATTGCCTTCTCGCTATTGCCGGAGCAATAGATCGCCGTGTCGTTAGCAAACAGAGCTAGCTGTGTCTTAGTACTAGTGGGAATATCGGTACTAAATAGCGAGAACACCAGAGGGGAGAGGATACCGCCTTAGGGTACTCCGGCGTTTGAGATTTGAGTGGACCTGTCCAAACAGTGCAAGCATTTGTCAGTTATCATGTAGCTCAAATTTATAACTTTAAGGAGCTCAACGATTTGACGAATAATGCCAAAGTAAAGACATTTGGGTAGGCCACATAAAGAACTAAAGCCGCCAGACTAACATTAAATGAACCTCTGACATACACAATACGTTATATGAGGACCATGCGACTTTTAATAACTTGTCTTCAAAACACGTAACATTAATTTTCTTTGAACTGTCAAGTGTCAAGAATAGAATTAAAAGTCGAAGTATGTTTTTGCAGGCAGATTCTATTGAATTTCTGACAATGAAGTTACACGGTAAGTACTTTGTTCGTTATGGCAAGACTTTTTCGGGAATAAAGAAGCCAGCAAAATTGTTATGTACGATACCAACGGTTAGTATATAATTATTTTTAGTGAATCTCTGCTGGAAGACAACAATTTTGTTTCGGTGTAATTGGCATCCTATAATAAAGCAGAACATTTGATGTAATTATAATTTCTATAATAGGGTTGTTTCCTGAGTAAAAAATATATGATCATATTTAGTCCGTCAGTTAGATTATAGAAAAATATTGGACACTTATTTTTTCCTTTATCAAATCTATAAAAACTGACGAAGATACAAAACATCAAAGATCAGGAGTGGGGGCTTGTGACGTTACGGCTCGGTAAAAATTGTAGCGAGTAGTGACGTCACACGAGTTTTCAACGCTCTGTATCGGCTTTATTTTTTGTTTACGTGAAAAAAGAAAAAATACGTGTCCAATATTTTTTGGAAATCTATCTGACGGACTAATTAGATTTTTTTAGTCAACTACCCTATTATCAACAAATCTGGTTTGGGATGAAAGTAACACTTATATCTTAAAATTAATTAGTTTCTGGACTTGCAATTCTAGAGTTTGATAAATTTTGTAATCGGTCTTCCATGAAATTTACCCTGAAAATTGAAAGATAGAAAAATTGAAAAGTTAAAAATAACGAATCCTGAAAAATATCAAGATCAAAAGCAATAGCTTTTCTGCTGGAAGAAATTTCTATTGAAATAAGCAGTATCTTTGTGCTCTTGGTTTCTGTACAAAATTTTCTATTTTTAACCGACTTCTAAAAAAGGAGGAGGTTCTCAATTCGGATGTTTGTATTTTTTTTTTAAATGTTTGTTCGCGGATAACTCCGTCGCTTGCCAACCGATTTGGAAAATTCTTAATTCTAATTTTGTTGGAAAGGGTATACTTCCCAAATGGTCCCATAATTTTTTTATCGAAATCGAACAAGCGGTTTTTTTTGTTAATTTCAATAAATGATAGCAAATCTGTCGGGATAGCTGAAATCGCATGTTTGTTTATTGTTTACACCAATTAATACCACGTACGCTGTGATGGGTATGTTTAGCTGGGAGTGAACCACTAAAAAGTGAAAAATAAATTAACTTTTTACAAAAAATAAGACCGACTTCTAAACAAAAAAACCAAAAAGTATAAAATAACTTTAATTTCGGAAATCGGTGTGTTCAACAACAAAAAAGCAACCAAAAACACCGAGTTCCGAAATTAAAGTTATTTTATACTTTTTGGTTTTTTTGTTTAGAAGTCGGTTTTATTTTTTGTAAAAAGTTTATTTTTAGTAAATTGTGTGTACATAAAAGATAAATAAATAAAAATGCTGTGTGACAGATTTGTGTGATGTTTTTATTTGAGTTCATTATTACAATTTTTTTTTTTCGAAAATCGTATTTCATTACTACTACAGCAAAAAAATATCTTGTATTATTTAAGGTTATTTATTTAACCATTATGAAACCACCTTTACGCAAAAGATGTGTTACCTACTTTTGGGTTACATTTGTGTAACGGTAACAGAAAATCTGTTGTGTTACTTTTCTGATATTATATTTGACAATTTTGGTGGCCTTACCCTAATTCATTTCTTCATGCAAGCGTTTATTTAGCATTGGTTTTTCGCCAACCCCTTCTCTGTCTTGATTTCTTTACTTTGTTCCCCATTTCAAATACGCTACAATTCATTTTCATACAATTTTCTTCGATACGTTATTAAATCCGCGCGTGAGCGCAAGCGACACAAGCTCCCCGTCCGATGGCCGACGGCGGACTAAAGCGGACAGGAGGGCGGCGCGGCGGCTCTGCTTATAATGGGAAAAATTCGCGCGAATTTAGGTATTTCCTTCTTATTGTTAAACAAATACATATTTTGAAAATGTAAAGTGTATACGTTGTGTAAAACATGTAGTTTTGTTATTATTAAAAAACTGATGACCTTTCGCGAAGTATTCACGCCGTACTAAGCGTTTGTTGTGTTTTTTAGAGGTAACTTTGTGAATTTATTCTATCGAGCCAACTTTATCAAATCGTGTTTTCATCGTGTATACTGCCTAGTATATATGGCCAATAATACCAATTTATTTCCTTAGATTTTAATTTTATTGTTTACTACTTCAAACAACCGTTATAAAAGCGCGTTTTTGTGTATAAAAAGCTCGGTGCCCCGTTAATTACATTCAATTTTGACAATTTCAGGTGCCCCTGAAGATGATAATATAGGCTTCTTCATAGACACAACTGGCACTCTCGCAGACGACTATAAGCCTGATATAAATACCTCAATCAAAAACAGTGCCAAGAAGAATAAACAAAAGAATAAAAATGTGTCTTTCACTGGAAGAGAAGGAGTTCAAGTTGATGGTAAGTTTTTTTTGGAATTTGGTTGGCGTTTCTTTTATTATTATTATTATTTATTTATTTTATATTTAAAATAATCCGTTCCCAACAATACCACAGTAATAATCACGGTGTTTGCAATAATCCGGTGACATTTGCAATATATATTTGATAAGCTGATCACTAATATGATCATTAGAAAAAAACATATATCTGATATCAGAAGTTCTTTAAAAATGACACTGCTTGGCATTGTAACCCACTTCAATAGATCTTTTAATAATATTCCAGAAGATTCCAACGACGCTCCGCTTGAAGTTTCGTATCGCAGTGACAAAAACAAATCAAAAACGAACTTAAATACAACCCAAAATAATAATGCGACCATAGAAACTAGTCAAAGTGCTAAAAAGAAGAAGAAGAACAAGAAAGGACTTAACAGCTCTCAAAATGATGAAGAGATCAGTGTTATTGAAACTATTGGTTTGTTTTCATTTATTTATATTCGCTCGCACTATCAATATAAAAAATATCTTTTGCCATGGACTATCTGTTGTTCTAGATTTCATCAAATTTTCTCGTAGATACCGCGCGCTGTTTTAGGGCTGTAAATAAAACCTTGTTTCGATCGTTTTGCCAATCTTTTCACACATATAGTGTTTCGGTCAAGCATATGCAGAGGGCAATCAACCGCATACAGTATAACAACGCTGATACGTATTGGATGTTGATGCGTCTTCCGCAGCTTTGCAGGCTTGTTGGCCAGGTGCCTACGATGAGTATCATGCCATCCTCCATAAGAAGACCGCATCTCGTCGTGTCCGCGGCAGTAGCAATGGCTTCCTTAGTGTTGTAACACACAGTGTTATCATCAACAGCCTGTTGCAGTCTACTGCTGGACATAGGCCTCTCCAATTGCAAGCCACTTAGGTCTATTTTCGGCTTCTCGCATCCAGTTTCCAGTACACAGTGTTAAATATATAAAAAATAATATATCAATGGTTAATAAAATTAATAGCTATTCAAACAGACTGCTCAGTATAGTTTCATTGTGTACAGTTACATGATAGGAAGAGGATTTACTAAAAAATATAGAATTAAATTATTTTTATCAATATAACGAATTTATGATTTAATCGACTTTTTTTATAAATTTCTAATTAATGTACTTATGTGTTTAATTATTTTTTAATGATTTTAGTCATTTGCAATGTAACAACGCAATAACTTATCCGAAATATTTTTTTAGCTACATACTCAATGGTTATAGTTTCTAAATTGTGGCGAATATTTGTATCTACTTTCAGTTACTAAAATAATAGGGGTCACTTCTGTATCTAAATATATATAACTTCTGATATAAACAAGTAGTAATAAAGTTGAATGTCGTGTCATTTTTTCTTTCAGATGATGTTCCAGAAAAATGTATTAATACTTCCGTGAGCAAAGTAGACGGCAGCGCCAAAAACAATAAAGTACGACTTTCCGAATCTCAGGCAGCACCGGAAACAGGTAACCATAATATTTTCGTTGTAACTTCCGCAAGTTTTATGATTCAAGGTTTGTCATGATTTGATATCAATACCCGTTACGAATAACGTAATTATGTATAGTAACGCCACATTATTTAATTTGAGCTTATTTCGTACAGAAACAGCAACACCAGCAATACCTACCCTCAATGTTTCTTTAGGCAGTGTTAAGAAACAGAAGCAAAAGAAAAATTCTGAATGTGCTGCAACGGAGCCATCTGTGGAACCTGTCTTGAATGTTTCTTTAGGCAGTGCTAAGAAACAGAAGCAAAAGAAAAATTCTGAAAGTGCTGCAACTGAGCCATCTGTGGAACCTGTCTTGAATGTTTCTTTAGGCAGTGCTAAGAAACAGAAGCAAAAGAAAAATTCTGAAAGTGCTGCAACTGAGCCATCTGTGGAACCTGTCTTGAATGTTTCTTTAGGCAGTGCTAAGAAACAGAAGCAAAAGAAAAATTCTGAAAGTGCTGCAACTGAGCCCTCTGTGGAACCTGTCTTGAATGTTTCTTTAGGCAGTGCTAAGAAACAGAAGCAAAAGAAAAATTCTGAAAGTGCTGCAACTGAGCCATCTGTGGAACCTGTCTTGAATGTTTCTTTAGGCAGTGCTAAGAAACAGAAGCAAAAGAAAAATTCTGAAAGTGCTGCAACTGAGCCCTCTGTGGAACCTGTCTTGAATGTTTCTTTAGGCAGTGCTAAGAAACAGAAGCAAAAGAAAAATTCTGAAAGTGCTGCAACTGAGCCCTCTGTGGAACCTGTCTTGAATGTTTCTTTAGGCAGTGCTAAGAAACAGAAGCAAAAGAAAAATTCTGAAAGTGCTGCAACTGAGCCCTCTGTGGAACCTGTCTTGAATGTTTCTTTAGGCAGTGCTAAGAAACAAAAGCAAAAAACCATTTCAGAAAGTGCTGCAATAGAAGCCGAGAATGTACAGAAAGGTATAAATAAAATAAAATAAAAACTGCATGCAACTTTTATTTTAACAAGTTTAAGTTTTTATTAATTACATAATATTATTTTTTAGCAGTAAATGAAGATATTATCAATCAGGAGTTGGTCACAAAGAAGCGCAAACGCAAAACGTCTGCCAACCGAACAATTGATGAAATAATAATTAAAGGTTTGTAGATTAGTTGCATAATCAAGGCAATATTCTGGTTAAAGGTAATTCCTATGGCTATAAAATCTCTGAGTTTGAGTCAAATCGTGGTGAAAGGATTAGTCAGCTAAAATCTCATCAAAGCCAGGGTGCACACTATGCTAGAGAGTGGAGACAGAGTAGCAGTTCTGATTTTCCCATGGCCTGTTCTACTTTGCATGAAATATCCCCCATTTTTTAAGGATGGTAAATAATCAAATGATATCTTCCACTCGGGGAAGAGTGGAAGGGAATGTCAGACTCTTACGGACTAAAACCTATCCGTCCTTCCCACAAACCCTCCGCATTTCAGGGCCGCGGTGACCCTTTCTATCAAATTCCACAACGGTCAACAAAAAAAACACGTTTTATGTGTCACAAGAAAACTTTTTACAAATTATGTTTAGAACATGTTTAAGTTTCATAGAACTGAAAATATGATTATGAAGTGGAGCTTTGAGGCGAAAATTGAAGTTTTCAAGTGGTTCCAGTACAGGTTGATTATCTATTTAAAGGATTGGTTATGTAGCACATGGTACGGCAGGATACTCAACTATCCTGTTATGTTGAGAAATGCTAAAAAAAGCTCAAATTGTTTTTTATACTGATGATTCAGAATTTATTTTTTGTGCTTTAAAAAGAAATTCACCATAAATGTAAAGAAACTTTTAGGATCATTTAATACTTTTTCCACATTATATAAAACGAAAAGAACTTATTGAACTGAAAATACAGCCAGTTTATTAAAAAATAAAAAAGTCTGAATTAACAAGGTAAAGGGAAAATGATGTTCCTGCTAGTAGTTGTAAAACAAAAAATAGACGTGATCAAAACAAAATAAATATGGTTTTGTAGTAAGGGTAGATAGATAATTCAAAATAAGTAAGCGCATTCCTTGTGACAAAATTTTGTTGACCAGTGTTATACCCTATAGCATTTATCTCGAACAAAACTGACGTAATTTGCTATACTTAGTAGTAATGGTTTGTAAGTCTGTACCCCTATTTTAACAATTATTTTAATTTCAGATGACGTAAAACCTACTAATGACGAGTCTATGACTAAAAATAAAAAAAAGAAGCGGAAAATTTCAATTAATAATGACGAAGACAACATACCTCAAGTTGAAGGTGAGTACTCGCATTAGGATGATCATTTTATAAGATCCTTTTTACCGACTTGGGAAACCTTGTGTCAATGACTAGTCGTGTTAAGAGCTCCTGGACAGCTAAACCTTGTATTCAGTCTCTCCTCAAGACTCAACTATATAAGGGTTTCATTAATTTTAGATTTGATTACTGAAGCACAGGTGCAAGAAAATACACCTTTTGAAAATTCCAAAAAGAAAACTAAAGCACAACAAAAAGTGGATGAAATTAGCGATGGTATGATACTTTTTCTAACTGTTAGCAAATAATAAAGGTTACTTGTACTTTCTTAGCGATACACAAGTACATACCTAAATAAGTCACATTATATATTCTGATAGTATTGAACTCATATATTTGATTTCAGGAGCTACCAAAAAGAACAAAAAAAGGAAAGAGAGAGATGATGACGACGCCAGTAAAATATCAAAGGTCGAGTATTTCTTTAATATTTTTGTTAAATGTAACAAACAAATTTAATTATTTGTAAAGCATATTAATAATCTTTCTTTTTACAGGTTCTTAAACAAAATTCATTTGATAAGGTTCACGTTCCACGGTTGCCTTCGAATATTCTAAAACAATTAGATGATAAACCTACAAAAGATCTTGTTGAAGCAAAGAAAGCAAAAGTCGTATCTACATCGGAATTTGCTGTGGAAGAAACGAAAAGGAGAAGAAATAAACCTTCGAACTATTTAGAAGAAAGTGTTTATTGTATCAATGATGATATGGATGAGAGAAAGCAAAAGCGTTCCATCAAGAACCCCAAGGTTTTGCCTTTCATACCAACTGCCTCAACGTCTGACAGTGGTTTTACCACTAAATTTAGAGTCAATGTAATTCATCAGCAAACACAATTTGTTGCTCAATCTAGCGATGTATCTAACTTCAAAAACGATTATCTCCATAAGAAAAGAATAAAGAAATTAGGCACGTTTGAAATGTATAAAAGACAGAGGAATATTAAAATAGCCAAATTCTAATATTCTCTCAACAATGTTGCCATAATACCGTCTGATTACTTTCCAGTGATAATTTAGTTTATAGGCTGTATACTCATTCATTTGGCTGTAATATCTCTTTATTGTTAGATCTTTATAGAAATGTTGCAATTGTTAATTGAAAACTGCCAAAAGTAAAGATAGATTTTGAAAAGCATGAACTAAAATGATTCAAAATCTTTCATTGCTGACTGAAAGTTATTTCTTATTGTGTTGAGCATTGTTGGCATTTTGCTTGTTTTTCGATATTACTTATTATTACAAATGTTTTTGTGTTTTTAAAATGCCTGGAATCAAAGCTTTGTATAAATTGCTACTGAAGGCAGTATGGAAAGCTACGAGACAATGAATTTAGTTTGTTGATACTTTTCTGCGCGTTTTCGTGTCTATTTTTTAAGCATATCAGTTTATCGCATCCTTGTGCCAAAAAGAAAAGGTTTCAATATCATCGATGTAACTGAATGACTGAAAGAATTTGTATATTTAAGTTCACCGCCAGAATGTTCAACGTTGTTGTTAGGCACCACTAGAGAGCGCTGGCGTCAGAAAAAAGTGGTATCGCCCATGTGCCTTCAGTTTCCTATTTTATTCACGAATATTTGGACATTCTATTATTTACTTCAATAAAAATATTCTTTCTAAATAAGTTATTATTTTTACATTGAATTTCATCGGTATAAATTTACACACACGGTAGAAGTACTTCCCGCCTTATCATGCCGGTGTAAACAAACCGCCATGTTGTTGTGAATGGACAATCCATGTAACCGGTAAGTGTTGTCGTAAGTATGTTAAAAGAAACATTTTAACTTGAAGTTATTCTGTAATAAATTAACTTGGAAATTATCAGATATAAATAAACACTTTAAAGCAGCTTCATAGACATATTCCGTAAAAAGTTTGTCAATTGAGTAATGACGTCAAATCATGTTGAGGTGAACACCAATAGAAACCGTTAACGATTAGTCACGTGGGTTGAGTCCACCAATAGAAGAGAAGACCATTCTTTGTGTACCTTTTCACAGTATAGTAAAACAGATTGTGGTTTTTATAGGAGTGAGTGGTGTATATCTGTCAATCTAATGACGTTAAAAGCGTAAATGTGTGAAATTCAGGATTATTCTGTCGAGCTTAAGGATATTTATAACAATAAATATTCGGTAAGTGATGTTACAATAGTAAAATAAGCTTATTATTCATTTTAGTTTCAAAAACAAGGAATTTATAATGGGAAAGTCCAATGAGCTAACGTGTCCCGCTCTTTTTGATGTCATTTATCAATTTTGTTGTCATCAGTGAAACAAAGTATGCTAATTGTGTGGTGAAACATTATTCTGTATGTCCGCCTTCGATTCTTTCTAATTTGTTTTTAGTTTCGTAGTCATTTAGTCAAAGTGGCGGGAAATCATTCCAACTCTTTCTCTCATGGACGGTGTAATACCTCGTACGAAATACCTACCTAATTGATTAGGTAATGTCTAAGATCGTACCGCCTCTATAAATGCTGTTAACTGGTTTTTAAATTACTAAAATACCATGTGCTAAATCATAAAATTGTTTTTATTTTCCACTTAGGTACTCAATTTACCTAAACAAACAAATAACGGACATTATTATTTAATATTCTGTCTCTTTTCCTCTCTTGTCTTCTGTCACGTTGATAATGATAACGAAACGACAGCGGGAATATTATTATTTTGTTCGTGTTGTTTGTATTCAAAAATAATGTGTTAATAGATTAGATAGTTATTGTTTACTGCGGAAAATCGATATCTTGATTAGATATAAGAAGGTGCAGTAAAAAACGGCGGCAATTAGTCGTCAATGAACAGGCTGACCCGCTCACATGAGCGGTAGTAAAATTGTAGTAGGTATAGGTAGTACCTAGGTATGTAGCCCGTAGGTATTCCTGTTCTATTTGCACTATAGGGTTGCCTCTGGCCTCACCTGGTTTTAAAGTTAACGATCTATAGAAGAAAAGGTACCACCTATAATTTCTTCTTTTTGATAACCGAGTAGGATGACCTACACAAATAGCCAGGTACCTATTCTAATGTAAAGCAAAATGAAAAGGATTGGTATAGTGCTATAACTTACGTGTCTTGAAAAGGTAAGTTTATAAATAATTGCGATCTGTTTCCAAATATACAAATCTAGTGCAAACCATTCTAATCGGTATTCCTAGAAAATAGGTTACTCGACTTTACCATTATTAGGAAAAAAAACCTTTATAAGGTTATAAATATAACATCGTCATTAATAAATCAGCTCAGAAAATATATAGGTACAACTTTCATTGATATTGTATAATGAATTAATGATAATAGGTAGGTATAACGTACAGAAATCCACGAAGCGATTTGTTCCCACGGCCGGTTTTGAGCGAGCGAGAATTTCAAAACGTTGAACAATGAGTGCAACGTGCTCTTGTAGTGGTGAATGCACGGATCGGTGTGGCATTGCATTGTGAGCATGTGTGCGTGCGGTAGTGCACTCGGCGAGACGGGCCGGGTGGCGTTTTACTGCAACCTATCAATGCGCCGCGTTTATCAAAGTGTTTTATGTAGGTTTTAACAACGAGAATGCACCATTTCAAGTAAATATTATGATTTTGTAACTATTAATAACACTCATTCGAAAATAAATTGATTACTCTTGAAGACGTAAGAGATAGTTACGTAAATATGAACAAAAAAAAAATCACCCCTTAGCAATAATAGTTGCTACATTTTACTGAAGAGTAGGTAGCCCTTTCCCCGCCATAGGAGAGTGGTTATTTTGATAACGAACAGAGAAGTGGTTTTTACACAACCAACCGTCCAAAAAGAAGGAGTTTTGTTCGACAAGTATGGATTTTTCCTTCAGTTGATTAACCTGTAATCTGAATTGAATAAATTTATCTGTCTATAAAAAGTTATCTGTCAGTCACAGCCATGGCTTTGGTCAAACTATTTGAATAGGTAACCGAAGCAGGGTGGTAACATTTTTGGATCTCCCTCCGTTTGCTCTTTCATGCTCAATTCTCTTCAATCAAAGCAAGGCAGGGGCTAACTCTACACAAGGCCTTGGCCGGATCGGACCAGGTCTCATCGATTGTAAGCAAGTCCGTAATCCGACTCAAACTTGACTGAATTTCGGGCGGTCGTGACCGCAACCTTTTTTGAGAGCCGGTTGCGCCCGGGCTGGAGTGTGAAAACATTTTCAAACTAGCTCTAAGTCCTGTATTTCCAAGATTTTTGAGTTTTTGAGCATGAGTCGACAAAGTAAGTAGGTAGTTACTGTATTTGTGTAAAAAATAATACAAAGGAAATGTAACATACCTACCTGAGAAGGTTCTAAGTTTTCTTTTCGCTCGCTCTTGGATTCTGCTAATCATTCTCATAATTATTCTCAGTCTCTTTTGTCACATTGCAGTATGTCTTCTAAGCCCTAATAAAAGCTATAGTTCCCTGTATGGGACATACAGGGAACTACAGCATAAAGTTGTAAATTCCTTAAAATAATCCTGCCGATACCCATGGTGACCCGAAAATCATGGGTAGCTTCCACGCCTGTTTACAGGAACTAAACGCGAAGTTAATGCCGGGGGGCTTCTTTGTGATCATTTTTCTCGCGCTGTAGCCCCTGTTACCGACTACCTACCAAGTTTCCGTCCAACCTCGCTTCACTTGCTCTTGAGGCCTACTTGGACTTGGACTAACCAGTTCAAAAGGTTTTGAAGGGCCACGGAAGGGATAGGTTGTGTCATGCGTTTATAACCTAGAACAGTTTTTCCCAAATGTAGCTGTGTTTAAGTAGGTAGACCTACTAAGAAGGCACAGTACAACTATTTCTTAACCACCAACACTATCCGTAAGTGGAATCTCAATAAAATCAATAGGTTAGCTAGGCATATTTTGGGATTCGGACTTTGTAGGATAATAATTATAACTCTTTTAACTGTAACTTCAAGTCGATTAAATAATTAGCAAGTTAAAAAAGGTCGGTAATACACTACAACTCACTAATTTTCTTATTTTCATAAAACCTACATGCTTACCTATGCCTATAGGTTAAAATAAAAAAGAAACATTATTCTCATACCAATTATATTACGTAAACTGGGTAAAACTGTTCGGAAAATGTGAAATAAAGTAGGTAGGTACCTAGACTCCTATTCATAGATCGTTGAGTCAGTAATTTACAGTGAGGCCGTTGACCTCCGCCATCTGTCTTTTCCGACTTCCTCTACGTATGTTGTGCAAACTTGAAATAATTCATAATTTCAAACTTGTAAGGATGATATTTTATGCACAGTTAAAATATCAATCTCATTTCTACTATGGAATGAGAACTGGGACTTCGTCGACTAATGCAAAAATTGTTATTCGTCAACTAAATCGATTACCATCTCATTTTCCGGTCTAGACTTAGCATGTCCCTACATAAACATCTTCTCACCTAGCTATAAATGCTGAGCTGAAATATTTCAGTTTCCCTCCCCACGTTTGAAACGTGCAACTTCGATAAAGCTGAGGTGAGGGGACAAACTCGCGCATGCAATCAATACGGAACCCCACCCAGATGCTTTCGTATCGAGGTTGCGCGCGCAATATTTATCCCAATGCGACTTTTTCGCGCCAAATAATTTTCTAAAGCTAAGTTAATTAATTTTAATGTCACCGGAAAGTTACTAACTCCGTTCGATTGTAATAAATCTTTATATGATTATGATTTCTGGAGAGTTCAAGATTGACGATGTTAGTTTTAATAGATTTCTCGAACGCTTTTAACACCGTTGATCATGATGTTCTTCTCGCTATTCTGTCTCAAATTGGGGTTTCTTCGTTGGCACGGGATTGGTTTTCATCTTATCTTCGTGGTCGTCAGCAAGCGGTTCGTGCTGATCAGAATTTTTCTGACTGGTGCACTCTGAAAACTGGCGTTCCACAAGGCGGTATACTCTCTCCACTCTTATTTTCTCTATTCATAAACTCTATTACCGCTATCCTCAAATGCTCTTACCATCTGTACGCTGATGACCTACAGCTCTACGCGCAAACTGACATTGACAGCCTGGACAACTGTATCTCATTACTGAATGCTGACCTTCTAGCTATTAGTGACTGGTCAAGCAGATTTGGGGTTACTGTCAATGTCAGTAAATGTCAGGCTATCCTTATTGGTAGTACATATTTTCTACGTAACTTGGACACCAGCAAACTACTACCACTTACTTTTAACAATACCGTCATCCCTCTCTCGCCACACGTTAAAGACTTAGGCCTATACATTGATGACAAGTTAAGTTGGAATAAGCAGATTGCCCAAGTTAGCCAGAGAGTAACTTTCACGCTGCGGTCTCTCTATAGATTCAAGCATTTTCTTCCTTCAAGCACTAAAACCACTTTGGTCCAATCACTTGTGCTCCCTATTATTGATTATGCTGATGTTTGCTACTCTGATCTATCCCAAGAACTTCTTAACAAACTGGATCGACTTCTTAACAACTGTATTCGTTTCATTTTTGGCCTTCGTAAATATGATCACATTTCTTCCTTCCGTTCTCAGCTTAAATGGTTGCCTATCCGTCAAAGGAGATCCCTCAGATCTCTCTGCATGCTCTTCACTATAATGAACGATTCGTGTGCTCCTGGTTATTTAAAACAATATTTCAAATTGTTGGGCAGTTCTCACAGTCTTAACCTTCGAGCATCCAAAAACTTACTTCTTTATATGCCTTCTCATCGCACCGGGTTTATGTCTAATTCCTACGCTATTTCTACCATTAAACTCTGGAATATGCTTCCCCTTGACATCAAGAAGGCAGAGTCTAAATTTTCCTTTAAGCGTAAAATCCGTAAACACTACTTAAAAGCCTGTCACTCATAGTTAGGTCTTCGTCATAATTATTATAAGTTCTCTTATACATAAAACAATATTATAAAATATCATATTTATTAGTTTATTATTTTAGCATATATGTATTTTATTAGTATTATATATATATATATACATACATATACATACATATATATATATATTTATTATTTTGTAATTTCTTTCCCACTCAATATATTTTGTTTTTATTTATTTGTTGTACACCTACCACAGTGTTGTCTTTTTAACCCAAAGGTTGACTGGTAGAGAATGCCTTGTTGCATTAAGTCCGCCCATGTACCACTATTGTACATAAAGTTTAAATAAATAAATAAATAAATAAATTTCTCGATATATTATTAACCGACTTCTAAAAAAGGAGGAGGTTCTCAATTCGGATGTTTGTATTTTTTTTTTTTTTTTTTATGTTTGTTCGCGCATAACTCCGTCGCTTGCCAACCGATTTGAAAAATTCTTTTTTTGTTGGAAAGGGTATACTTCCCAAATGGTCCCATGAAAATTTTATCGAAATCGAATAAGCGGTTTTTGAAAAATCAATAAAAATCTAAAAAAAATATCTACATTGTCTACATTGACGACCTTTTAGTTTACTCTGCATTGGAAAAGTGCATTTTTTTTACACCAATGTAATTGGTTCGTTTAGGTGGGGGAGGGGAGGGGGTGTAGGTACCACTAAAAAGTGAAAAATAAAAAAACTTTTTACAAAAAAATACAACCGACTTCCACAAAAAATCAAAAAAGTACAAAATAACTTTAATTCGGAAGTCGGTGTTCAAAAAACGAAAAAGGAACCACAAACACCGAGTTCCGAATTAAAGTTATTTTGTACTTTTTTGATTTTTTGTGGAAGTCGGTTGTATTTTTTTGTAAAAAGTTTTTTTTGAAAAACTAGTTTTGTATAGGTAGGTACGTACCTGCGATGTAAATGTAAAAAAATCCGATCCAAATTCAATAGTTTCCAATATACCTATTTTGCTTAACTAACTTGCTATATTGTAAGGCATTTAGAAGTGAATAATAATTACTTTATGTTATTCAAATAATATATTAAATTTACCTGCAAGTGCAGTAATTACCTAAAGAGTAGAAATCATTCAATACATTTTTCCGAGACGTCGAATTTCCGTGGCTCATGCACGAGCGCCGACCATCGGCGCAAGAGCCGACCACGATGAGTTCAAGGCGAGCGCGCGCGGTCAGGTTCGAGGACACGGCGGCGGCGCGCTGTGCGCGGGCCCCTTGCGGTGCCTCCACATCTCCCCACCATAATACCCACCATCTGCTGTGCTGAAACTTGTAGGGTCTTAATATTTATCGACGAAAAGTGCATGGTACCCGGATCGCTTTTTAAACACGCTCTTCATAGTAGTTCGAGTCATATTACGACTTGTGGGCACAAGAACAAATTATTGTTCGACCCATATGCTGAGTTCTCTTAAACAGCTTTACAGTATTAGGTGATCCAGTCGCTACTGCAAACGTACCACATCATATAGGTACATGAATTCATATTATGATTGTAGGTAATTTGCAAGATCACTTATTATTACCGCATTATTTAGTATCTGGCTTTTAAAACCTACACTCAATGTACAAATTGGTAGGTACTTGCACTGTCTATCTGACTGATACAAAATCTTTAAAATAGGTATCTATCTACCTATTTTAAAGATTTTGTATCTACCTTTGTATTTTTCCACGTCATATTCATATAGCACATTTTCGTTACTTCGATAGTAAGATGAACTCGAGAAATATAAAATTTGAGTTCATGGTCCTTAATGACACGACATCAGTGCTCTGTCTTATGGATTTTTTTTTACTATTAACCCAATTGCTTTAGTCGTATACCTGGATATTATTATTTTGCAACTGCCCACGTTACCAGCTAATATTTTGCTTGCTAAAATGTATACCTTACCTTCTAGTAACTCAACAAATGCTCTCGTAAACTTCAAAAGGGAGCGGCGCGCGGCTTGGCTGCTATGTATCAGGGGTTGATTCACCCCTCTTTCGATCCTATATAGCTGTCTCTTTTGCTCACCCCATTTGTATCCTTCCCTTTTCTGCCTGTGGAGTAAGGTGTGTCCAATTTTCGATCCCGTTATCCTGTTTGGGCGGGAAAATTTGGATTCAAGCAGGTTTCGGATATAAAATAATGCATAATCTACGACAGCCCGAGTGACTTTAATTGCCCTAGCCATCATTTCCTAAAAAAGCCTATTCCAATCATTTTGTTGATGACCGGCAATTTTTATCGTCATATTTAATTATCGTATTAGCTAGGTACCTAGTTACTGATCGATAACTTAACGAAATTGAATGAATGAACCGAAATCAGTAGGTATGTTTTTTTATATACCGCTTATCAGTCACTCGTTCATACTGATTTAGCTGGCACGTTGCTCGCAGAATTCGCATTACATATCATAAATTAATAAGTGTTTTCCTTTATTATTTAAAACAGTGAAAACTCAGATAGATCCCACAAAAATATGTTAAAAAAGTGGAAAATAATAAACTTTTTTACAGAAAAAAAATGCAATCGACTTCCAAATAAAGACACCAAAAATTAAAATAACTTATATTTCTGAAATCAGGATCAAAAAACGACGAAGTAACCATAAACAACACAGACCAAATTCACATTTTGCCATAATAACTTCGTACGTTTGGCCTGGACTTGAACAGTCCAGACCAGCTCATAGTTAAATATCTACTTGGCTTTGGGAATAAAGTGAGATATTGTTAGGTTTGTGTCAACCTAACAATATCTCACTTTACTAGATTTTATTCATATTAAGTTGAGGAGGTCACTAGTTTATTTATTTTAGAAGTTCAACGGCCGGATGAAATATAAAATAACGCTGAACAATTACACAAAAAAATATATATATAATAGGTACCTACAGCTAATAATTCCTAAAACCTCAATCAAAATCGGCTCATACTACATTTCGATTTAGCAGTAAGACTTGTTTTATCAAGGTCTTAACTAGTAAAGTAGTTGCAGTCCTAGTATTTACTCCATTCATTATGTATCTAGCCATTGTTGATAATTTAAATAAAAACTTTCATTATAAAATAATTTTAGCATTGACTCATTCATTGATCAAAAGAAGATGAAAGTTCTACGTAACTATTACACGCACAACATGTAAATATACAATTTAATGGATCACAGACATAACAGCATACCAGAACAAGTTATTTATAGAGACAAGTAAAAGCATGGACAAAAAACTTCGTCCCGAATGTTGGAAGCCTTCCGAGTGGTTCCGTTTGTTAGTTTTTATATACGTCAGTTTGTACACGACCCAGTCCGGACTGCTCGAACCCTCGTCCAAACGATCGTGGGTTGGTGTAGGTCTTCACAAAAAAAGGATGGAGTGGGATATCAAAATGTTTTTAGCTCAGTTACCTCAGATAATACGTCGATTTAGGTAATCATACTTTTCAAATATGCTTAACTAAAACAATATTAGTCTTTTCTGTCATTTACGTATAACAAAGGAATATTTAAAAATCACTGTTTCAATATAGTGTAAACAAGACAGTTGTATTGTACTCCGTCGCTGTTAGGGTAGCGCATACCTTAAGACAAAAACAGGTTTCTGTACTACGTAGTGGTTTCATTGTACCGCCCCTCTCCCGTCTTACTGTCTCGGCTCAGTAGAGCCAAACTGTATTCTGTACAAGAAATTGGCGCGAAATCCAATCCTGTTTACGAAAGACTTATATCGGTCATTCATAGACAGATCATTATTATGTATGTATGATACGGATCCATGAATTGACGATGTGAGTATCTACTGTCTTAACTGTCTACAATGACAAACTATTTTTGTTTCAGTGGTGCTCAGACATGGATTTATATATCACAGATTCCCTCCAGGATATGCTGGACATGGATATAAAAAATGAGATAGCAACGGACCTTAGCAGTATGACAGATTTTGGCGTGAGTTTATAGCTTTTTAATTACTTACATCAATTTAGTTATTTTTATTACCATCATGCCCATATTTTTATGTTACTTTACATTTTTTTTATTTCTTTTCAGGACACTTTAGGATCACACTTTTCGGAGTTGCCTCCCTTATTAGACATGGACACTGATAATTCTGCAAGTTGGCTGAATAATAGTTCTAGTTTTGTTCATAACCTGGATTTGTATGGATCGGAGGCAAACGCAGTAATGGTTAATCCTAATTCTGTAATGCCTTCCACGTTTGTAGAGACTCCTGTAAAAAGCATAGTGAAAGAGGAAGCTTCGAACTTATTGCTAACATCGGCGGCTACAACTGACGATTTAGGCAATAATAGCATATCTCTCCCGAGTCCCAAAGAAGAAAAGAGTCACTTAACATTTTCACCCAATCCAATAAAACTATCGAAAGTTCAGGACCCAGAAGAATCAAAAGTCAAGAAAAGCTCAGAATTAGAAGAAGCCACACAGATGGTGATTTATGTAAGGAAACACGAGAAAAATGTCGTAAAGGACTTGCTAAAAGATTTGGATAAATCTAAAGTATCAAGTTTATCAACTCCAACACTCAGAATAAAAAGTCAGTCGGAAATAATAAAAGTTAACAATAAAAGCTGTTCAATTTTAAATACAAGCCAAAAAGTTGCACACTCATTAGGAACAAAAACAATTATATCGGGTAATATACACATACTGGACCCACAACAAATTAACAGTTCAATTAAAAACCAGGCAACAATATTAATTGATAATTCATCATTAAATAACAGTAGGCAAATAATTAAAACGTCAGTAAGTGGAGGTTTCACATTAGATACTAGCCATACGAAGTATATAAACGCTTCTAGCAAAAGTAACGTTGGAGAGTTTCCGAAACCGGCGTACTCTTATTCATGTTTAATAGCAATGGCGCTAAAAAATTCAAGAACAGGTAGCTTACCTGTTTCAGAGATTTACAACTTCATGTGGTAAGTATTAATCTGGGAATATGGATATAATAATAATTTCTTTGTTTTATTTTTGTACTGATTAGATTGTATTTATTTCTAGCCAGCATTTTCCTTATTTTAAAACTGCACCAAATGGTTGGAAAAATTCCGTCAGGCATAATCTAAGTTTGAACAAATGTTTTGAAAAGATTGAAAAACCATCAACGAATGGAAGCCAAAGAAAAGGTAAATGTTTCGTTTCCTTATTTCAGATTTATTTTACTTCCCAATAATACATGTAACGTACATTCAAAACCTTGTAATTAAGTTCTAATTAACTCTCAATTCAAAGTCTGTGATTTCGAATACGCTTTGGAATCAGCTCTGCTGCCAAACAGGCCTAGCCGCATCTTTTAACCTTTACGTGCTAATATCACATAATTTATAAAAGCCAGGAAACAAATAAATGAAAAACATTCATTTATTTGTTCCCTGGCTTTTACTTTAATAAAATAACAAATTACAATGCAAAATATAACTAAACGTAAATTTTCTTCCAGGTTGTCTATGGGCTATGAATCCTTCAAAAGTAGGAAAAATGGATGAAGAAGTGCAGAAATGGTCACGAAAAGATCCACAAGCTATCAAAAAGGCGATGGTTTATCCAGGTACAGCTTTTCTTTTTTCCTAATGAGCGTCGGTTTCAACTGGCTTCGTTCAAATTTTAAACTCAATGTTACATATCTTATAGTAATTTTGGCAACAAGACAGTGCAGAGCGATGTTTGACCGACGGATGTCGACTGTCAACCAAGCTAAACTATAATAATAAATGTTTATTCCTCAAAAACATACAGATACTTACAGCAACAAACAGTAGGTTAAGAGAATACAATGATGTTACTTAATTATGTTGTAAAATCTGTACAAAAAATGTTGAACCCTGCCTCTCAAACTAGGTTGTAACCTGTATTTTGAGAAACAGTGAACAGTCACAAGACTCTTAGACACTAGTATTGTTACAAGTGGATGAACGGATCATTAATCAATCACAAATCAGCCTATCGCATTAGATTGCAAGAAAAAGGCCCCTGAGGTTGCGCCACAGTACCTCAGGTCTCTTCCCCCTTCATTCCCCAATCTGTACCACCCACTTTTTGAATTTGGTTGCCATCGCAATTGCATTATTTCTAAACTACATACTAGATTTAAAAAATCGCCTATTCCACAATGTAAATAACTCAGTGAATATTGTTGAATCATCAAGTTGTCAACATGAGAGATACCCATTGCTTTTATGTTACGCAAACCGAGCGAGTCAAGGGTTCAGCTAACTAGGTTGGGAGCTGGGATCGCTACGCTTGTGGTCTTCATTTAAGGTCTCTTCTATTCCAGCAAATTTCGATCTTTCGGCACACGTTATTACTAACCAATACAATTTTACAGAGAACTTAGAGGCTCTAGAAAGGGGTGAAATGAAATACAGTGGCGTGAGCGGTGAAAATGACGCAGATGATGACGCGGATGTTGATGCTGACCCAGAACTGGACGCGGACGTTGAATTAGACCCCGAAGTCAAGGAAGAAGTTGAAGAGGAAGAGGCTATTATTGAACAGGTGAGTTGTCTCACACGTATGTAACCTGTAACTTTTGGGCCGATGTAAAAATACTATTACCTCGAAAGGGGCACGTGCGTCAGACATATCGCCACTCGTGGATGATCTTTAATTGACCTTTTTAATCAATAAGGCGTAATACGGGTGGAACTATAAAACTCCTATTTTTTACTTTTAGAGAATTGATCTTTGTGTGTAGGTTACCCCTAGCATATCCAAATTGGTAGGATCATTAATTTATTAGGTACTCGTATCATCAGAACATAAAAAAACGAGTTATTGGATGCAGACAATTCTGTATGCACACAACTTTTTCGTCGAACGTCAGTTTCGAGACCCAAAATAAATATAATGTTCATAACAGCGTGTTTTTATTTTTGCGGCCAAAGACCTTTTGTGAATTGTAGAAACAGGTGCACCAAATGTCAAATCTTAATCTTCTTTTTTTATTTAGCCTAAACCTCTGTTTATATTCGATATTGTATGTTGTTTTCGTGACATTTGATTAACTTTAAATGTTTTGCGTAGGAGGTGTCTGACCAGGAGTTGGAAGTTGAAGAAGTGGTGGAGGGCACAGGCATGGTCGGCGGCACGTACCGCCTGCTGGCTACGGGGCCGTCCTCACTCACCTCATACATAACCGATGTGGAGTCCGGCGAAGAAGTCAGCGATATTGAAGTGAGTATGAACCTTAAATGTCGATAGCCCCTTACATTATAACAAACTAGTTTTATTGAGACTAACGGTATTCTTTTATTTTCCAGATACTAGATCAATCGTATGAAGAAATTGACATTGATGTTACAAAACCTGTGAAATTAGACTTGTCTATGACCGAAAATTATACAAGTAAGTTTAATTACTTCAACAAACAATTGAATATCATGGTATTTTATAGAATTATCTGTGGTCGTTCTAACGTAAGCGTAGTTTTGCACCGGTCTATTGTTAAACTAAGCACTTGGGAGTGACAGTTATCCTACTATTATTATAAACATGAAAGTTTTTGAGGACTGATGAATGTTTGTAACTTTTTCACGCGAGAAATACTGAACGGCCTTTCATGAAACTTTTACAGTAACGTAGCTTGTACATGTAGGTAACGCGAGCGGCAGCTGGTATTAAATAATTTTAATACTAGCTCTTTTATTGTTCCTAGAACAATAATTATAATCTATATAATATTATTTTTTTCATTTGTTTGAGATGGAATTATTTTTCATACTACCTTTAGTTTTGAATAAATTGCGGTATTCAATGGGTTTATCCAATTTATTCAAAACTCCACACTCATAGTATTATTACTAAATATTGTAATACTGTGGTATTTATATCAATTTAACCATTTTTAGGCACTTTAAATTGTCAAGGTCGGTTAGTCAAAGAGATGAAGCTATTTGTGTTCCAAAGCGTAGATCTCTATGGAGAAGAACTAGTAAGAAACTCCATGGACTCTTAAATCAATATGTTTTACTATTTTGGAGTAAGGTACTCTTGGTCTAAGTTGGTGGCCATCATACATTCGGATAGCTACGTGTATATAGGTACATATTGAGCAGCAATTGAAAAAATAATGCCTTATATTGTTTTTAATGAGGTGCCAGTATGTCCAAAAAAATATTAGTATTACCGCACAGTCCATTCAATTTGGAATAGTAAACCTATGAATATATGTATCCATATTTGGTCTTCTGTTTAAATACTAAGTAGGTACGTTTAAATGTTTACGTAGTCAGCATTCAATAGGTTGAATAGTGTTTCTTAAATATAATTTTGTATTTTTCAGTACATCAAACAAAACGGGCCAAGACAAGCTTTATCTACCAACCTGTGACAACTCAGACGCACACTAGTAGAAGAAAAACGCCACTCGTCAACCGAGTTGCATTAATATAAGCGAAATTCCTAAACAACCCTAAAAGACTTGTATTCATAGAAAATTGTGATCATAACGTTATGGGGTCAACGATAGTACATAGCGTAGTCTCTCCAGTGATTGTTCCATTGTAACTTAGATTAAATTTAATAATTCGAATTGTAATGATTAGCTGTGAATGTTTCAGAGTGCTGAATGTTTGTATTATTGTATCAAATTCGATCGTGATAGTCTGTACCAGATAAGTGTATTTACATGTTTTTTACAAAAACGGAACACTTGTTACATATCTTACACTGTAAAATATTTTTATTTTTTAAGTACTAACCTGAAAGAAGATGCGCTCCGATTTTGATATGCACTTGCATGTCGCCATCGGTTACTGTAAATTTGGTTTGATTTGAAGAAGTGACATTGAACATTGCCCAATAGCGTTCAAAAACATGGTGTTGTAGGGAAATGTAGTAGCAAGTTACTTAAGGCTGGAGTACGAAATTTTCATTTTAACGAACTGACCAATTATTTTTCTTATTAAGATGGATCAAGCTTTTCCATCCAGAGACATGAATGGTTTATTTTATTGTTAGTTCGTTTTTATGGACTGAAGTACATAAGGCTGTCTAAAATAGGAAAGTACACATGAAATGATGTCTCAATCCAGCAGTAAACGCTATAGCGGGTATGTGAAGTTCCCACCGCTGATATATGTAAATATTGTCTGTTACTTGTGTATTTTATTTGCATATTATTTGTTGTTAGTGGCAGCTTTTTTCGAGAATTTATAATATCAGTTAATTAATGCTGCCGTCAGTCGATTATAGCTAACCATAGACATAAATTATAAGACATTTTTAAACTTACTTCTAAATTAGATTAGTTCAGACATCATTCTGATGTCTGAATATTTCCGCCTTTTTGGAACTAGGTTTAAACCTAGCTACAAAGTGGCGGACATAGTTTTATTTATAAAAGAAGTACCTACATACTAAAACCTTTTGTTTTTATGTCTATGCCTTTAGCCGACTTGAACAACACATGCTCCACAACTTATTTTTAGTTACTTTACGTTGTACCTGTTAAAGATAACCTTGTGTCTACATACATTTATTTTAATTTTGTATCATAGAAATACACCACTTTAATTTTTGTTATATTACGATTTTACTCGTAAGATGTGCAATTTCAGTGGATAATACAGGTGTCGATGTAATTGGATAATCCTTCGTCAATATTTTATAAAACCCACAGATTTGTAGAAATAATGTGTACTTATAAATCATTCGTTAATGAATTCGTTATGTTCTCTTAACAGCAATTTGTCAGAATTATAGAATTAAGTAAATTGTGGTTGACAAAACATAACAAATACATTGCGAAAATACACACACCTACTTTGATTAGTGTTATGAAATAAAAAGTTGGATTGGAATAGAATAGACTTGGATCCATATTTCAAAACGTAAACTCGAACTCCATCGGAGCTTTAGCATGCAAGCGCGTTCACGCATTAGCTTGCTCATCTCTGAGTACGGAAGCGTCAATTATGCAGACAAGCTTTCATCGACATTTTGTGCTCATTTTTGAGTTGGAGTTCACGTTTCGTAATATGGGGCTTTGTCTTTGTAGTATTGGTTGTGTTAGTGGATCTCGAATGTAGTAAATGAAATTGTGAGTTTAGAATAAGTAAGCATTAGTGTTAGGTGTCGAAAACGTCACTAGAGCAAAAATCGTTAAGTATCGTTCAATTAATTTGAATTCAAATTTTTCATTGTTATATTTTTGTCAGTCGAAATATTATACTTAATTAATCATTAAATTTATTCGCTAGGCCTCAGTAGCCCAGTCTTTCGAATATGATCTGCACGGATTATAAATAAGCAGATAGATTTACAGACAAACATCATGTTATTACATGGTAGATATGCCTATTTACGATATTAATGACCATTTATCAAAATATAGTCAAATATAGTCCAATAAATTATCTGTTATGCATATTATAGATTAGATGATACTGTGATATGAAGCAATATTGAAATCACTACTATGGAAAATAATCATATTTATCACAAGTTATAATATTACTCAGGTTAAACTATGTTTGTAGACTTATCTGCTTTGCAGTTAGCATAATGTACGATGTAATAGGCAAAACTATGATCAACTGACACATAAAAGCACCAAAGTAAGCAATATTAAAATGGAGGAAAGATTTTCTATATGTTTCGTTATCACGCGAGACAATGTTTGTGGCCCATACGTATATGGGCCATGGTTGCTACTTTTGGTGAAAACCGAATGCTTGATTAGAGGTAGGCAGTTCAGAAACGTATGTCTTAGGATAAAAGTGTAGTTGTGCCAGCGATATACATAGACTAATGTACAAAGTGCTGCCTTATATCGTAGTTTAGAAGTGGCATGGTCCCGCGAGGCGTCTAAGCTTGCGGTGTAGGTTCGTGGTTACTGAAGCTATTAGCATGATGGGTGTGCACCCCTGAGCCCGATACCCCACGCACTTGTGTAGGCTTCGTGCGGCGTATGGGGTATACATTACTCTTGTAAACAATGCAATCGACATGCCCAAACTATGTGCTCGTTTCTAAGTTTAGCGCGGTAGGTAAGTCAAGCGCGGTCTTTCAACTCTAGTAGCGACACGAAGCTGATTATTGTAATGGCTCCTCCATAAAGAAACGTTATCAAATCAATAGTGTGTAGGTAGGTATAGATTGCATTAGATAAAACTAAATACAAAAACGGAAACACCATGAAAGAATCCTCAATATATGCTTTTAAATTAGGTGCTCTTTGTATACTTAAATACAACAGTGCAATTGTGTAAATAATTATATTTTAGTGCGTTTTGACATCTCCTGCTATATTCAATAGTTTAAATAATACGCGTGAATCTAATTAATTAAATCAATCGTGTTTATAAATTGTATTTGTAGATGCCATTTTCCAAAGTTATGTATGAAGGTACCTATAGTTGATAGTTGACTGCAGCCACGTTTTAGGAACTTCAATGCGGATGGATAAATAAAAATAATAGAAAATTACCCACAATGTGAGTCTTTCAAGAATTGTCACTAGCCGAAAGATAGCTGTAATTTAGTACAATACAAAATAGTTAATGTATTTTTCCACTGCCAGTATTGCAACATCCAAGTAATAAGCATTTAGAATAAGCGTAGCCGTTAGTTTAGCTGTTAGTAATACACTTAAGAAAACCTAGATGAAGTGAACGATTTTTCATAACATTTTTGTAATAAAATTCAATGAGTACCTAATTTCAGTTGTTTTAATTTAAAGCCTAGTAGTTAGTTTAAACCTAGCTAGTTTAGCCTAGTTTAAACACGAATCAGGTGCAAGTACTAGGCTACCTACAGCAGCCCCGGATCTGAGGGGGGGCAAACCGGGGCACTTGCCCCGGGCGGCAGTGTCATGGGGGCGCCAAGTCCTTGGGACAAGAATTCGAAATATCGAACAAATGAAGCCTCTTTTCCTATAATTTATCATACATAGGTTTTTATCAAGTAATCGAATCTTAATCTACACCACATTTCCGCTTATAAATTATAAAGAGGAAAGATTTGTATTTTGTATGATGTAAGGAATAAACTCAAAACTACTGAACCGATTTAAAAAATCTTTCACCATTAGAAAACTACATTCACCTTGAGTAACATAGGCTATATTTTATCCCCGTACGTATTGCCACGGGAACGGGAACAACGCGAGTGAAACCGGGGGGCGCTGCTAGTTAGATAATAAAAATATTAATGTTATTATTTTAACAAATTAATGTTCACAAAAATGCTACTAATTGGCAGTTTTTCTCAAACACTGGAGGGGGCGCCACAATCAAGTTTTGCCCCGGTTCGAAAAAATCGTAGATCCGGGGCTGACCTACAGTAACAGTAGTGCATTCGTCACCACTCATCACATACAGGCCGTAAAGCTTGAAATATATAGGTAGACATCAGAAGCGCGGAATCCTTTGAGCATGATTGTCGATGAGAGAGAGAGATGTCGACCCAAAGATGCTTGTCGGAACCGGGTATCAATCGAAATGAAATACGAAAAAAAAACTTTATTTATTTATTTATTGACTAGGATCGCAAACACTAAGTTTTTTAATGTGGTGTAATGTTAATTACTTGTCTTGGAAAATAATAGAAAAAACTGCTTCCTGTTCTACTTGTTTAGTAAGAAATGCACTTCGTTACGTGCCTAAGAACGGTGGGGCAAGTGACTCATTTTTAACCGACTACCAAAAAAGGAGGAGGTTTAAACTAGTACTAAGTACCTATTCATTTCTGGAATCGTGAGAGTTTCCTATTATTCTTTTAGTATAGTGCAGTGGTGGCCGAGTGGTAACGGCCCCGAGTTACGAATTGTAGGTCGCGGGTTCAAACCCAGTCAGGCGCATTACTATTTTATCACCACTGCTCTGATTGGTCACGGCATGTCCTAGAACCAAAAAATCGAAGACATGTGACATTCACCTACGGTCCGTGCGGTGGATTACGGCCCATTCCCTCTCCTAGAGAGGAGGCCTGAGTGAGTCCCAGCAGTGGGAACATTAAAAGGCTAATTATGCTTATTCTTACCCAAAGCATAACCAACGGAACCTAAATTGTGTACATAGGTACCTACCTATTACATTTTGATGGCAGTTTTTTATCCCTTTAACAGGAGTTAAAGTTCGTCGGACACAATATCTTCAGATTTGTTACTTTTCTAGTTATGAACACGTTCCGTGTTATATTGGCAGAAAAATGATTAAAGGATGATTCACGCTACACCGTGGGCGTTGTATGAAGTGCAGTGGCGTAGCTAGCCTTAGACGGGCCCTGTATCAAAATGTGTTGAGGGGCCCCCAACAGTATAAAGTTCTTTTTATAAAAGAAACGAAAAATGCTCCAATGTTAAGTCTCATTAAGGGCTTTCCTAGTGCAGATACCAGTCTCCCACAAAGGATTTATTTGATGTAGTATATTCATAATTATGTTTAAGGCGCCTTTGTGGAAGAGAAATAAATGTTTATTATTATTATTATTATTATTATCATTGTACAACTAAGTTATGGCACTTTAAAAAAAATCTTAATATTTACAAAATACAACTAAACAAGATATAATATAGAAGTAAAAAGGAGAAAAGACTCATAGGGCATCGAAAAATTCGTCCACATCGCTGTCAACGGGAAAAGTGCCCAGAACACTGGCCGCATTGCCACGTTGAATGGCAATGCTGATTCATTGACCAAAAAAAAGGCCAGCCCTCTGGACACGTGAAGAGTCGTCTAACTGCTTACTGATTTCACGAAATGCTCCAATTGAATTTAAAAAAAAAAACTACAATATTGATTTGAAAACAAATTTAATTTAAAATAAACTTTTGGCACAGCTGTCATATAATTTTTTTTTAATAATCTATACCTGAAATAAAACATCATGGATAATATTTTAGGAATTTTTTCAAACACTCATTCGGGGCCCCTGTAGTCTGGGGGCCCCGTATAATTGATACGGCGGTAGCTACGCCCCTGATGAAGTCCCGACCGTGCGCCGCGCCGCCGCCACCGGGTCTCGGCCGGGGCACGGTATTGAAATGTCGGTGATATCATCGACAGGATGATATCACTAGCTGACAGAAACCAAATAATACAGATTTATAGTCGTGTAAATAATACGGCCGAACGGGCCCGGCGTAACATGAATAACTGGCTTGGCTCGGCCGGCGCACGGTGGACGTGTCCCGGCCGAGCCTCGGACCGGTCGCGACATGGTGTAGCGTGAATCATCATTAAAACGTTCTGTTTCACGAAACGTCGTGAAAGTCATTGCAGTCTTCAGTCAGTGTTAGTCATACTCAATGTACATTTTTATCTCATAATTTGCGTATTCAATGCATCGAATGAAAAATATCGATAAATATATTCGATTCTGAAGTATTTATAGTGCGTTTCACGAAAGAATTCCCTTCGTCGTATTGTTGGCTGCCTTGGTCTATGGGCTGCCTTCAAAGACCTTGATATGGACCAGAAATACCTACAAAATACGCGTGCATACCTACTATAAACCTGGTCCAAAAGATGGCGGCCATTGCTAGGGAAGCACATAAGTAATCAAAACCAAAAAGTATCGATATCGATACCAGAGTTACTAACATTTCTTCTGGTACATTTAATTTTGTTACTTATAAATACTATTAAACTTTGGATGATTAGATTATACTTTTGGCATAACTGTAACAAGTCTTTTAGTTCTTTTACTATACTTTTAAACTTATAGTGCATAACATTCATATTAACATACAAGGGGTGAGAAGCTACATTTTATGAGCGACTGACTGACTTCGAATTTTGTTTTTGCGAGTGACTTTTAAGAACAACTGAGGTTTTTTGCGATTTCAGGTTCTGTTCTACATTTAAAGTTGTTCATAAAGATTACTCTGACCCTCAGTATAGCTATTTCAACTTTAAAGGTGTGCATGTAGTAAGAGTCGATGGAGAACTTAATATTTGTTACGTAGCAAAAAGGGGCCGCAACGGAGAACTTTTGTAAGGGACCGCGCGGGCAACCGCTTTACGTAGGCTCGGCCCATAGAGTATAAATATTGTAGAAAGATACTAACACTGAGGTATTAAAAGGATTAAAACAACAAAGTAATATGAAAAATGTACCTTTATTCACTATAATATATCACCAGGTCAAAGTAAATGCCTAATGTTAGTGAGATATTTATTAGGCACTTTTGAAAGTCCCAACCATTACCAATTATTGTGAACTATCCATTGAAATCTGAGTTTAATTTTATAGAAACTAAAAGTGGCCTTCTAAATCACATTACGAACTAAATCATGTATAACAATTAACATATAACTACTTCTTAAATAACTTGTGGCAACTTGTGACCTATAATTACCGTTCACTCGTTCAATAAGGAGAAGAAAAACCATAATTCTGACCGAAACGACACATTTATTTAAATAAATGTAATGTAACTGTTATTATATCCGAAAACGTACCCCTTCGTTTGTTTCAGCGTTATTCTATATAACCATTTTTAAGAATCTTGAATACTGACTCACTTTCTGGTTAAAAAAAAACACTTGACCATCGATATTATTCAATGTTAATTTATTAAAATAGTTTCTTATGGATAGCTTTTACATGATTTTCTTCCAGACACGTGATACTTTATGTCCAGGTTTGATATTTTCCATCCCAATGTCTGCAAGCCACTTTTAGCATAGTACTTCATTTTTAGGGAACCTGTGTAAATAAAAAACATGCAAATTTATTTCAGTTTGATGCAGTTAGTGGAACAAATCAGAGTGAACTAAATAACCACCACCTACTGCATGACGAATTGATATTGTCGTTTTAGTACTAAAACTATTTTTATTTTTATTCTGTTAGTTTTATTTTCAAAATCGTCTCTTCAAGCCCTTCATTTTGATACCCTACTCTACAATATATAATACAAACTAAAAAATGTAACTTTCTTATCGATAGCTTAGTTAATAAAAGACATCACTATTTTGAATTGTCATTTCTATTGTAAACAAAACATGATATAAATTTAGCAAATAGAGGTAAATATCAGAAATAATTTGTATGTACATGTGGGAACTTTGATTCTATAAATAAAACAAGGATAGTTATACAAAAAAATAGCAGTATGATAAAGTTTTTCTTAAAATACGGCTACTAACCTGTGCATGTTTAATTAGGCTCGATTGGGGTTTTTCCTTGCACCACACTGAATTATTGCACACGTAGGCATATTCAATTTGCTCCACTAGACACTCACAGCACAATACAATTTAGTTTGGAGCGTTTTTATCCTTAAAAATCGTAATTTAAACCCAATGTTGTTGTTCACTTGACAGCTGACGTACTTCAAAACCACGGGCCCAAAAGATGGCGGATGGCACGCGAGGTACGTACATTGACGGATATGTGAAAATGTTGTCAGGAAGAGATAAAACAAATAGCATGACGTCTCTTTCTTCAAACGTGATAACTCATTGGTTAAAAAGAGACAAAGTGTAGTTTCTTATTTCTGTATCGATTTAATAGATATTTGTATAAGCAAATAAGATATAGAACATTACGGCATCTCTATATATTCTATACTCTAAGGCTGCCTTGTCTGTCCTAACGTCAAATAATGGAGATAGCTATCAGTGCTGCCAATAAAAAATTCTCGATTCCCCGCGTCAGGGTTGTAAAGGGTATTTTTATGCCGTGGTGTAAACATTAGCTAGTCAACAAACGTATTAAGACTCGACTGTTCCAGCACTCTATAAAAGGACAATCTGTGGTTTCATTCTGTGAGTGCCTACTCCAATAAAGCTATGATTTGTTCTGAATTCCTGTGCAGTAAGTTGTATATTTTATTAAAAAATAGTTTTACAGTTTCCAAAAGAAAAAACAAAATTATAAGGTAATTGGTAAAAGTAACAGAATATTAGTTAATCTCCCTAATATTAAGTAGTTTTATTGCTAAAAATATAGCAACACTGATTTTCCGTAATGCCAACATTACGGCGAAGGGAATTCTTTCATGAAACGCACTTTACAATATATCGGTTCAATACGATGCATCGATACTATACATCGAGTGTTAAATATACATCGATGTATATCGTCCATCCCTAGGATGACAGCAGTTGTCAACTTGTAATCATTGACATGTCATTGACCCATTGACCTCAATGACTTGTTATAGTTTAGTTGATTGTAGGGATGGAAATTTAAAATATACATCGATGTTTTTTGCTTTATGTAATGCATCGATCGGTTGCATCGATGTTAATACGATGTAATGAGAAATACATCAATGTTTCTAAAACATCGATTGTTTTCACAATCACATGTTTAAGCCTTAAAGAAAACTAGGACTATCACACAGCCTTTTTTTCAATGCTATGTAAAAACAAAAAATTACTTAATCTTTTTCCCTTCAATCGGTTACTTTGCTCAGTCAAAACTAGCCCTGCCTGTGAAAAGAGTCTTTCTGAACATTTTTTCTTAATTTTAGATTATATCGATGTACATATCGTCCATCCCTATGTTATTGTCATTGTCATTCTGTACATGTAGATTGTAGTTTCTAGTTTACATTACACTAGCCTACTGCATTTATCACTTAATTTTTCTGAACTGTGATCTAAACTATAATTTTGATACCACGGAATGATAGTTTAGTCTATACGGTTATCATGTCTACCCGTGAAATACTTACCCTACAATTTGGTCACTACGCTAACTATGTCGGTGCGCACTTTTGGAACTTGCAAGAACTTAGTTTTGATTACACTGGAACTGTGAAAACAGAAGTTAACCATGATATTTTATACCGTGAAGGTCAAACCGCGAAGGGTGAAGTGACATACACACCACGGCTCCTATTAGCTGACCTGAAAGGTTCCCTTAAAACTTTACCTGAAAGTGGTGGTTTATCTATTGGAGAAGACGAACATGAAATGCCATGGGATGCTATTGAAAAAATAGAACAACCTGCTCCACCGAAAAATGAGTACTTGGCAGATATTGAGGGTGAGGCAACAAGTGTTCACACAAAGGAATACAACTTTGAACAAGATGTTAAGACTTGGACTGATTACTTATACCCCAGGCTTCATGAGAGAACAATAAATATTGTAAAGGAATATGTTCATGGTGATGACTCAGTAAGTTCTGTCCTTCTTGAAGTAAATAATAGCATTAAAAAGACATTTAAACTAAAATTCTATTTCTTTTGTTTCTAGGAATGTATGGACATTTATCATACTGGTAAATCTATTTGGAAGCTTGATTTTGGTGATGCATTTACTGACAATATTCGAAGATATGTGGAAGAATGTGACAGTATGCAAGGTTTTCAAGTCAACTTTGACTGTGTGGATGGATTTGCAGGTCTTGCTCTTAGTTGTATAGAGCATCTTGCTGATGAATATACCAAATCTATTCTAGCTTACCCAATTATACCATCCTATTTTCCTGATAATAATCCTACAACACAAGAAGAAAGAGATAAGTCTAATGTAAAAGATTCCATGAGGCTTGTGAACACAGCACTATCTATTCAAGAGTTGTCAGAGCATGCAACCTTGTTTATACCAATTTGCACAGGAGATAAAGGGTGGAGGAAACCAGGGAGCCCTAGAAGATTTGACTATATTAATTATAATCCTGAACTATACTACCACAGTTCAGCTTTATTAGCATCAGCCATGGACACATTGAGTCAAAAATATAGACACAAAAGCAACATTTTCACATTATCAGACATTTGTGCTGATCTCACAGGTTATGGCAGAAAAATGGCCTCAGCCTCATTAGGAATACCATTACCATTAAATGAATCACAATATTTAATAGATTACTTGAATACTACAACAAAACCTATTTACTCAAGTATCACACCTAGTTGTAAGATTGCTACGGACAAACTATTCCAATTAGTCACAGTAAGAGGAGTACCCGAGAGTTACTTGAAAGCTCCAATGAAAGAAGCCAAAGAACAGTTGAATATACCAGCATACCGGTGCAATAATGTAAAAGAGATGTTTGAATTATATTTCCAGGCAAATAACTTCCTATCGGCAACAAATGTTACAATATGTGAAAAGCCTCTAGAAGTAAAAACACCATACCCAAGATTTTTCTCAAAAGAACTTAATAAATTTGGGTTTGTAAGAAGTAATGCAAGCCAAGAGAAGGTGGAGAGTTGTGCAGTTGTTGCAGGATATCACAACGGGAATTTCTTATCAGACATGCTTGAAAAACTGCATCGAGAAACCAGTAGGATTAAGTTTTCCAAACTGCACAAGTTTAACCAAGAAGGGTTTGAATCTTCAGAGTACAGTGAAAGTTTAGATAAGCTTGCAGAATTCAAAGACAACTATGAAGATGACTTTGAATTGTAAAATGATATTAATCTACTCACTGCCTTACATAAAACCTATATACTATAATTATAAAGCTAATCTGTGGAAGTACCAGTTGGATTTGAAAAATTATTTTTGTTTATGATAGTCACATTCATTAAGGGCTATACGGGAACGCATTATAAACGAGATATGCGCGTACGAAGTCGCAGGCAAAAGCTAGTTACTTATAAAAGCTTCAATAAAACTTTGATTTAATAATGATTATATAGTATGTATACTTTCTTTAAGTATATTTTCCGTTATATAAACTGATTTTGAATGTTAAAGATTACAACAACTGGGTCCTGCGGGCGTACCATGAAGTGTTAAAACGAGAGCGAGAAAGAGAGATAGAGTTATACACCCTATATAGCTCCATCCCTTTTTCTCGCTCGGAATACTCACGTTTTAAGACGTCATGGTAGGCCCGCTGTACTTCACTGGGCATGGCACGCTGCTGTTTTTGTTTTGAGATTTTTAATATTATATTCCCTCAAGGGGTATAATAACCCCTTTTATTCAACTTTTCTAGCCTACATTGGAAGCCAACTTCATCATAGTTGGGGTTGAACCAGGGAAGGAGGCACCAGCCGGGGATTACGGATGTCGTATAAGTTCCCGCGATCCCCGGCGTAGGTGAGAGTTGGAACACCGGGATGGTTTTAGTCAGTAAGAGTCTGACAGACCCCTCCGCCCGCCCCAGGGTGGATGACATCCATTAGGATATCCCCCCGTAAAAAAAAATAAAAAGGGAGGGAGGCACAGCATGAAAATAGGCCGATCTAATACAATAACCCAATTTTCAAGGTCATTTTAAATGTCGTTAATACAATTTATTTATTGTATTAGGTACCGACACTTTTTCTTTTATAAAAAACTTAATTCTCCCTTTGGGCCCCCAACAGATTTGATACAAGACCCGTCTAAGACAAGCTACGCCACTGAGCACAAACCACCACATAATATTATTGAACACTAATGAAGTTGTTTCCATCTTAAATATTATTACACTCATAATATTTTTGTTAGTCTAGATTGGTAAATTCAATTCAGGACACGATCACCACGTTATTTTATAAATACCCGAGTGGTCAAGAAAATTGTAAGAATAATTTTGGAAGTTGATTTTGTATTTGCCAAATAGCTACTTGATTTCATTTTTAACAAATTGATAATCAATATACAATTATATAACATTATTCCACTACTCAGTGATCCATAGTCATACAATGCACAACTTTTTGGTCATAGAAAGCTGAAATTTGGCATGTAATGTAGGTTTCTTGGGGAGTGTAGGGAAATATAATTTAATATATTATTATTATTTCGGGAACGGGAAGAAAAACGCGACATGGGCATACTGGGCAAAAAATACTGTCTTATATATATAAAAAGAAGTTTGAAAATTCTTATAACTTTATTTAAGATGATTTAGATAAAATAAATCATATCCCATCCACACTATCGTAACGTACATACACATTTACATCAATACATATTATGAGTTCAGCCAGCGATCACGATGAACGCTCTAAAGCTCTCTCCTTCATTCTTGTAATAAATGCTGCTCCTTTGTTCTTTCTAAAGTTCTCATAGGGATCATTGAGGTTTACGCCTACACCTGAGGAAAAACAGAAACGATTAGCATGGTGGGTGTCGCCTCAAAAGATGAGGTGAGGACTTCTTTCTTCTTACAATATTTGAATATTGAAGAGAGTAATAATAAAATATTTACGTAACTGTTTTACAAGGAATCTTAATTTTAAGAGCACAACAGCTGTCTTAACGCTGACAGCGATATCTACTAGCCAACCTTTAGTATATTTCGCTAAACTATAGCATTTTTGTCAATGTAATAAGATGTGTCCTTCAATAGACTCAAGTTACCTTTATACTGATCTTGTCTGTCTCGGACGATGCCGCCGCTAATGGGCTCCGCAATGCCCTGCCCGGAGGCGCCCAGGCCGCCGGCGCTCCAGCCCATCTTCTGTAACAGCTGATGTCCTTTGTTGCTGGCGTCCAGACCTGACGTAGACGTGCTCGGGTATGCTCCACCACTGTTGGACGTAAAGAAATTAAGATTTAGTAATACTGCTGCTGAGTGCTTGGGTTAGGATTTATATGAGAAATCCACACCTAAACATATTCCTATACAAAACTAAATTGTGCCAAGACATATGTCATACTCACAGGAAACTAGGAGGTGTGGGCGATCTAGACCGCTCAACGCGCCGTGACCTCGGCGACTCCCGGTGTCGGTCCCGTTCCCTTGATCTGCTTCGCGACCGCGACCTTGACCTTGATCGAGATCGCCGCCGGCCTAAAAATATTTTATTTTTTGTTCAGTTTACTTATATGGAATTTGAATAAAGAAAACAGGATTATTTACACACTATTTATGAACAAATATAAGGAAACTTAATTTTAAAACAATAAGAGGGCCGGTCAATTTGCTCAGCGGCCGTTGGAAGAGTCAGTTGGTTGTCTAGCAGCGAACGTCTTTCGGCTAAACTGATTATATAGGGTTTTTAATGTTACACTTTTGCTGTTAAATGTACTCTAATACCGAAGGCAAATTAAAGCATATTTTCTGTATCCAAAGGGAGGAAACATGAAAAAATGTCAAGGGCTCTGAGGTCGTAAGTTAAAAGCAAATAGGCTTCAAGGTTCCACCTTATCTAAGTTATATTTCTCGAATAGAAGTGCTGAGGTCAGCTATTTATAACATTGAACACCACTGTGCAATTCGGTTATATTAATTACTTTTGTGTATCATTATTACACATGAACATGTCAAGGTCCAACATATTGGAAGTTATCGTTATTGAATTACCTTATAAGGATTCTAAAATTAACATATAATTGCTCGTAAATGTTCGTCGACTGTGCCAATCTGTTTATTTCCAACAGATGAGAACTTTTTTTGGTTATGTAACACTAACGATATGCATATTTTTATCGTTTGAAGTCAAAAAGACTAGTTGAAAGTCGGCCCACTTTCAACTAAATCTTCTTTTTAAATAAAAATGAATCTCCAGTATGTATGTACGCGCATAACTTCACAACGATTACACTAAATTGAACGATTCTTTTTTTGTTTGTTATTGTCAGGACAAGGTTTGTATGAAAGAAATTTTCTTTTGACCTTTAGGATTTTTCTTTTTTCTCGGCGTAAAAAGAAAAACCCGAAAACGGCAGTCGATACCACGGGAGACAGCAAGTTTAGAATAAATTACTTCTGGTTTTGACTAGACTAAAATTGAAGGCATTTTTTTACGAATATAGCAACCAAAACTGAGACATGATTCTGTCCTGTGAATCGTCCATCCAACGAGCGCCTTGCAGTCCTTACTCTCTCTAACTTACTTTCTCGGTTCTCTCTGTCCCTCTCTCTTCTCCACGAAGTTGTTGTCGACGACTTTCGTCTCGGCGATGGTGATCTCGACTTTGATTTCGTTGGTGAAGGTTTCTCTGGTGTTTTACTTTTTGATCTGTGTTTATAATTAAGAGTATTAGTTTTTTTAATTCTCTATTCAAAAACTTCAAATTCTGTTGTGTTTTGCGATTATTAATCCTGCTGCGTGAAATAAAGTGATGGTTGAAGCACTTTTTAATATGAAATAAGGCATATGGAGCACGCCAGGAGTAGGTAAAGTGCTCACTCACCGTGTTCTCGAGAAGGGTTTGGGGGAAAATAACGTCATTAAACATTAAAAACAGAAGCAGGAAACGGCCGAATAGCGACTACTAAGGTTCGCTCAAACATTACAAGTCAATTTATAACATTTCATGAAAAAGGGAAAATATCATACCTATATCTTCTGCCAGGAGGTGTAGGTTGTTTCTGCAAGTCTTTTGGTATGGGACTAGGGGATCTTGACTTTTCCCGAAAGCCCTGTGCCACTGCTTCTTCTTTCATTTTTCTAGCAGCATTCTTGGCTTTGTAGTATTCATACAGGCCCAATTTCTCCCAGCCCTCACTGCAAAGGAAGAATAATTTATTGAATGGTTAATAAATAAAATATGAAAAAATTGCGCGTCGCAGCTTATAAACATTTTGTCAGTTTTCCATAATCTGGTCATGAAATATAAAAATTGTATGTACTGACTTGTCTCTCGGCCGTTCGTGATTAGGCGATGCGTAGAATGCGTCGACAGCTGCCAATAGTCGTTCATTAGGCGGCGCGGGAGGGGGTAGACGAATCTTCGCAGGATCCAGTGGTCGGTATCTGTCGTCTTCCAACTAAAATAACCATATTTTATCAGGTGATGAAATTATAAAACAGCTGCAGTAGGGAATGGAGTGGTTAACAAAAGGAGTGCTAATAATATTCCTCCTTGTTCTTCAATACATTCAATTTTGAGAGATAAGCAAGCACAAAGACTAGTCTGATTGCATACACATTTATCATGCTGATGCCAAGTGCACACACCTGCAGATTATCACTCCATTTGTTCTTTACTCTTCATTCAAAAGAATAATTGAATGTACATACCATTATTAGTGGGACCATCAAACCAGCTGGCAGTTCGAAATAGGGTACAGAAGGCATTAGTTCTTCATTGTTTAAATCAGGGAATGGTGGGAATCCAGGTGGAGGCTTACTAAGATCCGGTAGACCATTTTGGAATGCTAACAGTGCTGAGTTATCAGGTATGAAGCCTGGAGGTGGTTCGGAGAAATTGACATTTGGAAGATTTGACAAATCTGGCTCCTCAATAATTTCATTTTTCTTCTTCTGACTAGTTATTTGGTCAAATGTTTGACTGTCGTAACTGTTCTCGTTTCCACTAAGACTATTGTTAGAAGCATAGTTATCGCCACTTTCGCTGCCATATTGGTTATTTGAATTAAAGTTTGGTTCATAGCTACCCATTGGTGGGAAGCTTTGGTCATTGTAACTATTATTTTGAAAACTATTTTGCATGTTGTTTTGCTGTACATTGTCTTTATTTTGATCATGGTTGTTCTGTAATTCAATGGCATGTTTCTGCATTTCTAATTGCTGAATCTGCTGCATTGTGTGTGTAACAAAGGCTTGATGTTGAGTTTGATAACTGAAACATTATTAATAAGTTATAAAAGGATTTTTTATTTAATTATTACTTGATATAAACGTCACACTTACTTTTCGAAGGTAGATTTAGTTTGTTGTGTTAAATGTGCAATAGCATTTGAGTGTTGTGCAATCAGATTGTTCTGGTACTCTTGGTAGGAGCTGGTGGGACTCTTCATTTTCTCAATGACTGCAGTCTCGAAATAGTTCGACTTGGATTCCCAGAGTCGAAGTAATTTGTTAAGCTTAGCCTCCTGCTCTTCAGTGACGGCTGAAACAGCAAAATTATTAAAGAGTTGTCATACGAGCCGAGGCTGACACTAAGCAAGTTACCTGACTGGCACAAACCACAGGCGATGATGTACTAAAATGCTTTAACTTGAAGATGAGAATGCACAATCGAACAAGAGAGACCTACATCTTGAGGGCATTATTATAAATATGTTACCTATACTGGCATTGCAAAACATTGGAACCACCACATTTTCCAAATTTTTCTTGAGATCTTCTGCGTTTTTGCGTGCACTGTAATTAGGAATAATAGTATCATAGACACCGATTTGATAATGACACGAAGTAAAGGGAGGTACACAATATTTGATGGGAATTTTTTAAAATGACTAGAACATGGTTTATGTATCATCATCACATTCAATAAGTAAAGAAATAAGATTAAATACCTGCATGTTATTCTTACTTTTACAATAAAATAAGTGTGAATTGAAACTTATATTGACTATACAACATAATTGTTTCTAAACAAAATATTGATGTACGATTACAAAATAAGAATATCATTTACTCTATCGCCAAGGAACCAATAAAAACCACAAAGTAATGAAAAACTTTACAAGCAAAACAACTAAAGTAAGGTTATCAACAAAGAGACTAGACCCTGAACATGAACAAATGAGCTTAGGTGTAAATTATTCTAGTTTTCGTACTAACCAATGGTGTAAGACATCATTGACGAGGTAAATGATGTGGAGTTTCTGCGTGAATGCTGCACCCGGCTGTGTCACTTTTCTTAGCAGATGCTGCGATATGACTTTGCCCGCGTCGTGTGTTGTGGCATGCTGTAATATCCACCCTTTGCCTATGGGAAGAATTGACAAGCAGAAATATGAGCAAAACTTCTTGTTGTTTATAGTCAATAATTATACAGGTTAATTACATTTTGTGTCCAGCAGGTGTTCAAAATGTATTCAGGTGTTTATAAGAATAGATAGTAGCAAATTATTTCCTTATTAAACAGGTGCTAAAAGATCAATTGAGGTCAAGCCTGATATAATGCGAAGAGGATAAGGAGTGAGACAGAATCGCCTTTGCCAACAGTACTTTAAACGTTATTTGTGTCATAGTGTAAGGACAGAGCGACACGCTTCGTTTGTATGTAAAGAAGGGACAGTGCCGATTCTAGCCGCCGAGGCGTGTCCGTTCTCTGTGGGTGTGACTTTATGTAGGTACAACACTGAATTAAAATTTATATAAAAAGCCTGCTTATTATAAGGGATGTGCCTGGTATATAAAGAGTTGCAAAAAATTAAGTATGTTGAGACGCTGAGACCCAAAACCAAGCAAACACTGAAGATAAAATGTGCCTACAATAAAACAGCACAAATAAAACCACTGACAATAAAACTTATGCAGAAAAAACTACAGGTATACCTTGCTTAGAGAAACCCAAACTATACTTGACTCAGCCAAAGCCTAACCAGTCACCAGAAAATAAAGAATTCATACTTAGGAAAATGCTGCTTATAACTAAGATGCTAGGAAACATTATGTTCATGCTTCATCAACATGAGATTCAACATTATATTATTTTGGTTGGAATCATATCATCAGGTGAGCCCACATACTGGCCCACCAACAGAAAAAAAAACCTGATGATCAAGTCAACAAGCTTTTTAATAAAATACATAGTTTGTTTTGAGATAAAAAATATTGTGCAGCTGCATTTCTTGACATTTCTCAAGCATTTGATTGAGTCACATGAAGTCTTCCTTTATAAAATCAAAACTAGTTTTTCAAGTGACATCTTCTTGGGGTTCCACAAGGCAATACGGTTGGACTGACTTTATATTTGCTTAATACTGCTGACATGCCAATTTCAAATCTCTACTAAAATCTCTTTAAAGAAAAAAAAAGGCTTTAGACCATGATCCTGTAGATTCCCACATTCAAAGAAGTCATATGGATGGACAACCATATGGGTCAGACAGGGGCTTAAGTACAAAATTACTCTACTCTTCATCAGATGAACCTAGCTAGCTACATATATGCTACAAAAGTAAATTGAACCATAACACCTTAGACATATAAACATGTAAAAAAAAAATTGTGTCAAATAGTACTGACACAGATTGTTGAAAAAGAGACAAAAAAAAATGCAGTCAGAAATGTTGATGAGCAAATCTGCTGACTGGTGTTCACCTGATGATATGCTGTCTTTGGTGCATGTGTCAATGATAGGCTGCAGTATGCTGTCCAGCTCGCTGAGGCTGATATTGTTGTCTTCTGCCATCATCTGGATTGTCTCCACTTGAGCCTTGCTCACCAACTCGTTGATTTTAGCTTGCTGTTGTTGAATCAACACCTATAACATTTATACAGCTTTCAAATTGACACTTTCATAAATTAAACTGTTTTTAGATATACAACAGATACTAGAAAAAAAAAAAAAAACTAATACAAACATTCAATTAAAAAGTGCTAATTATGAGACAAAATAGAATAATACATAGAATTCCATGTAGTAATAATAGAGAAAATATAGTACACAAGACATAATTGTAAAACCATCCTAAAGTAATCAAGCCTGTAAATAAATGTTACACTTTGTAATCCAGCATGTCACACAAGAATCTAAGACAACATTGACCAATAAATTGTTTTAACATGCATTTTAATCTAATTTGAATCATCTCAAACCGTCTAGTTTACAAAAAGAAACTATTATCTTCAGTTTTTGTTGAATATATTTGTGCATAATCAAAAGGAACAGAAATCTAGCAAACAGAAACTAACCGTGTGTTGAGCATTAAGATTATTCTCAGATTGAGTTATTTGCTCTTTGAGCATGTTGATCTGTGCAGAGATGTTGTCGAGGTCATGGTGGGCGTGCTGTGGCGTGCCGGGCGGCGCCGAGTTGGCCGCGAGCCACTGCTGGAGCGCGGGCGCCACCGCCATCGACGCCGCTAGGCCCAGCTGAGCGGGAGTCGCTCCGGCCTGTTGGGGCATTACATATTGCCTGTTCTGTGCCATATAAGCCCCGGCGGGAGCAGGAGCCGGCTGGCCACCGGCCGATTGCTTTAGAACTATAAACAGCGGAGGTTCACTTAATCGGTTATAACAACACTCAATCAGCGATCATTGCAATAATCAAAACTCTTCCATCGACATTTCATAATGCTTACTTGCTTGCTCCGTTGTCACTTTGTACTGGTAATAGTTGAAGTAATCCCCGCCGTAAAGGAAGCTGAATTTCGGATTGTTTTTTTGTTTATTCTTCGTCATTTTTTCAAATTCAGGTCCATTTCTAGCGACAAACTGGGCGAGTTTGTCGATTATGTTGCGTAGGTCTTGATCTAGAAATATAACTTGATTTTAAGCTACTGTTACTTAAAGCTATTGAGACAATTATAATACGTGTGCAAAATAAATATATTTTATTGAATTAGGACGCACCTTGCGGCGGCTGCGGAAGCTCCATTTTAATGGTTAATAAGGTTATGTTTGTAGAAAATTATATCTATAGTCCGTACTGTGTACTAAGTATATAATATTACATATTACAAACATCACATCATTAAAACATCACTGTTCATATGTTTTAATATTAGAAAGAAGTCACATTTAATTTTTCAGTTGTGTACGATTTATCTTGTCGCAAAAATAACATTTCTTCACCGATCCAATTTTTTCGGCCATTTGTAATTTTGAGTGAAGTGAAGTTAACAGTGGGTGGATAACCGGTAATCCCGATATTTAGCGTACAGATAGGCGGGCATGGACGTGGCTAATCAAAATTACATAAATTGATAACGATGCTTTGGAGAATAATTTTCGAATGAACCATATCATGTAGTTTTTCTGATTTTTAATGAAGAAGAAAATTGAACCTAAAAATAAGCGCCCAAAGAGCAGAATCGACTTACTGAAAAAAAAAATATTTAGACAGGCAACTCTGTTCCACTGATCTCTTTAGAGTATTGATCGCTGGACCAATAGTTTTTCAGGCAAAATAAATTCAATGCAGTCATTCGTTGTTTAGCGGTGACGGCTCAGCAGGCTGATGTCAAATCAGTCGACGTGAATCATTTGTCAAAACCAAAGAACAACTCAAAATAGTACTTTAAAAAATAAAGGAATACTCCTCAAAATGTCTTCACTGGTAAGTTGCACTGTCTCTAATAATAATATAGACACTATCTCCGTGAACCTTCATGCAGGTACTACCAAAATGACGACTTTTCTTTTAATCAACTTCCGTAACAAAGCAATACTAAATATTAGTTTATCCGTACGAAACACCTACATAAGGTTGAATTTTGCTAATTGGAACAGAAAACTAGAGCAACTTGGATCTGTCATCATCATAGACCATTCTGTCTCCTATTGCAAACTCAAATATTTATCACTTTTACTAAATTATAACTAACCGTGTTTACTAATTGAGCTGAATTAAAAATAATACACTAATTATATTTATCTTGGGTATAATGTTACAATTAATTTACGAGTAAAATCCTTATCAAAAAATAAAAAAAAATAGGAATTGCGAGCACCCTTATCATGTCAGGAAATCCATCTTTTATAAACAAAGTTTTTAATGGTATATTCTATTCTTCCCAGCGGATGAAGGCAGCAAAATGTCCTTCGGACGAGCTTGCCATTACTAACTGTGCACTTATCAACCCAGATGACTTCAACAGTGATGTCAAGTAAGTTCGTTTCATTTATTTCATCATCATTAATTATTAAAAATAGGTTTACTATGAGAACCCAGTTCTGGGTAACTTTTTTAACACTTTCGGTGCCCAGAACTCAGATATGGGTCGGAGAATAATATGTTTGTATGCCCAATCCTTTCGTCCGAGTCATCTCTACATATAACAATGAGTTGGGTGTGAGTAAAAACAACAATATTTTTTGGGACTACCTTTTTATGGATGGGAAATCATCAAATTGATACTCCCATCAGACTTTTATCAGACTTACTGACTAAAACCAATGTGTGTTCCTATAATTGCCACGATTCTGGTTGACAGAACCTTAATCACATATTCCACAGACGATATGGTAACAAATTCATTGATGCACCCACCAGCTCCCACTATCACATTCCCAATTTATTAATAGGGTAATATTTATTTAACACACAACTGTACAAAGAAAGAAATGCAACAGAAGTAGGTTGGAGTGGACTGGTGGTGTTTACAAAGCACAATCATTATGGTTAATTTATGAATAATGCCTATTGTACTTTCTAAAAGTAACAATATTGTAACAAAAGTTTATAATCTATTTTATACAAGTTTGTAGTTTTGCAAAATAGAATAAAAACCACAATACCTGTTATTTCAGCTGTTATTAATTTTATAATAACAGTATCCTTTGTTTCTGACCTGCAAAGTTGAAAAGAACATGTTTTTATATCCAACATTATTGAACCTTCATAAAACCACATTTGTTAACTATTTCCTGTCCCCCTAGAATCATTAAAGTAAATGACATGTTGTTTCTAGGCACATTGAAGTGTCTACCGGACCTTCACAGCATTTTGTGTTCAGCATTCGTTTCTACAATGGTGTTGACCGCGGCACTGTTGGATTTTCTGCCCCGCAGAGGAAGTGGGCTACTCTTTCTATTGGTCAGGTAAGTTGTAAAGCAAGAGCTGTAATCAGTCTTATTTTAATTTATAAGAATGGGTTACAAAATGTAACATGTTAATAATCATCACAATTGTTGAAAAAAATGTTTGAGCTTTTGCAAACCATCATGTCTGGCACTCTTGACTTTTTCTCAAAGCCAAAATGTCATCATGATTAATATTATTATATTATTTTATCATAAATGAAGCCATGTTTTCTACAGGATATAAATTAAATTAGATATTTCTCATGCAGCCTATTGATGTTAAGCCCTTCAAGCCTCAGAATGCAGAATGCCTATGCAGCGTGACCTTAGAGGCAGACTTCATGCTGAAGAAAACGTGAGTATCTATGGTGAAATCCAATTATGTGAGTCATCTGCATACTTCATAGTGATGTCATAGAGATGTGTCGAGTAGGTACCTTCATATGTGGGTGTATTGTAAACTTTTAACATTTATACTCTTTATAGCTTTTGCCCACGGCTTCGCTTACGTTAATATACATTTTTTGTAAACAAAAGTGTACCCTGTAATCGTCTCCAGAGACCTGTTTGTCTATTTACCTAAATTCGTAAAATTAATCAGCGATTTAGACATAAAAGCGTAACAAACAAACTCACTGAATGAAACACAAACTTTACACTCATATCTGACCTCTTCTTACTTAATGATAAGCAATGGTGCGGTCGACTCGGTCGGATGCACCCTTACTCGAGAGTTTAAGAATTCTAAGTTATCACTATATAGAAACACAGCATGCACACACAGTGAAAATTTCACCGAAATTTCTTCGTAAGGATGGAAAGTCCACCCGGGGACAGCGGTGCAACGCCGATGACACCGTACGCTATACGTAGTCCGATAATAATATCGACTAGGCTGAATTGAGTTGTGCAATTCAAACGCACACTCTCCGAAATGTTACCGATAAAACCAATAGGCGCGCAAGTACTCACGACTGCGTGGCGATAAAAGTGTTATAGGTTGATTCAACCTACAAATGCGCAGCGTCTGAAACTTTGGTTTGCGCAAAAAGTTTGTGGGTTCAATCTTCGCGAAGTCAAGATGTAGGTACTTATAATAGTTAGCTCACTTGGATGTCCCAGACTTAACTGGTGTTATTGTGGGCATCAATGGAGTTATATTTTTACATCTTACTCACGGCTACACCCGTCGACTCAATCGTTCTTTATTTATAGCTATGTCTATGAATGAAAAACTTTTGCGTGGTTTAGTAGTATGTAGTAAGCGGAGAAACAGACAAAACAAACGGGCAGACAGTACTGTTTTAATACCATTTTGAGATTAGAGAAGAGATATACAATTAGGGTTGCCATCATCGAAATTGCCGACCCCGGACAATTGAGTGAAATTGATTTTTTCCCCGAACAGACCCGAAAAAAAAGCCTAGTAAATATATAAAAAAGGAGAAACTTTTATTTTTTTAATAATCTATTACAGCGTGTTTTCAATTTTGCTGATTTACGAGTAGATATTCCGCTTACGATTACGAATGAATTATTACATACCTAAGTATTGTTTTAATTTGTTGCTTATCTTCCAAATTTTCAATCAATGGAGGATTCATAGACAGAAAAAATGTCCGGGTAATACCAGGACACCTTTGAAAACCCCGCCCGGACGCTCCCCGGACGCCCTCCAAACTAGGACAAATCCGGGGAAACCCGGACGGATGGCAACCCTTACAATCAATATCATGACGCTTCCTGCAAGGTCGTCCTTCCAACTTTATCACATACACAAGTAAAAAAATAATTATCTTCTATATACCTTTTTGTTTACTAAACTCTTTTCAGCACCTCTATGGATCCCTACGACTCTGAGCAAATGGCTCGCGACTTCTTGATCCAGTTCTCCAACCAGATCTTCACTGTTGGTCAGCAGCTGGCTTTCGCTTTCCAAGACAAGAAGGTGTTGTCACTGATCGTTAAGAATTTGGAAGGTAAGTGACTGTATGAGTTTATCCCATATTATAAATTAGTTTAGATGGGAAATCTTGGTAATTATCATGTTTGATGAAATACAATACTACTTGTATACAATTATTATCAAGCGTTAACTTAACCTTTACTGCTATGTCTAGCACAGCTATCTGTATATTTTAAAACAGGTATGGAATACTATATCTATAATTTTGCGTTCTTTGGTAAAACCTCATTAGATGAAATTGTACAAATGAACCGTAATAAGCTAATTCCCTAATACTATTTTCACAAAAATATAGGTAGGTACTAGGTACAGCTGTTCTCCACTGATTAGCTTGACAATCAATGCAGTAAACTCACATTTACAAATAAATCCGCTAGATTTTAAAAAAAATATTGGATACGTATTTTTTTTTGCCACTTCAAACCAATAGAAATTGAATAAGTTTAACACGCATCAAAGTTCAAAAACTGGGTTGTTGACGTCACGTTTTCGTTATTAATGTATTAAAAGATGACGTCACGCGAGTTTTCAACGCGTTGTATCGTCTTCATTTTTTGTTTACGTGAAAACATAACAAAATACCTGTCCAATATTTTTTTGGAAATCTATCTGACGCACTGATAAACATCAGGCAAATACCGAATTCCACAGTATCAACCTCTCGCCCTTATTCCATTAGCCTTCACAAATGTCTTGTTTATTAGTCGAAATCTCAGTACTTAGTCACTAGCTTTCTAGCCATATTATCTTTCACACGGCCTTGCATAATTTATTTTATCTTCCCCTACTCTTACGTAACCTTCAAATATTCTATGTACAGTAGAACGCCGATTAACCGAATCGCCAATTATATTCGAATCGGTTCTAAGCGTAATATAAACAATTAAAACTATGTAATTTATTTAGTAAGTAAATTATAAAAGTAATTTTATAAATTTTAAATAAGTTATTGTAGAACTGTGTTTGTTAAACGTAATAAAGTTTGTCATATGTGTGACAGTTCGTTTTTCTTTACTACCACCCCGGTCCCAATGAATTCGGATAATCGGCGTTCTACTGTACTAGGATAGGCGTTTTTTTTAAGACACTGACTTTATAAACACACATTATAATATTTTTATCTTTGCTTTATTAATACAATGGGGTAGTTGACTAAAAAAATCTAATTAGTCCGTCAGATAGATTTCCAAAAACTATTGGACACGTATTTTTTCTTTTTTCACGTAAACAAAAAATGAAGACGATACAGTGCGTTGAAAACTCGTGTGACGTCACTACTCGCTACGATTTTCAACGAGCCGTGACGTCACAAGCCCCCACTCCTGATCTTTGATGCTTTGTATCTTCGTCAGTTTTTATAGATTTGATAAAGCAAAAAATACGTGTCCAATATTTTTCTATAATCTAACTGACGGACTAACCATAATCATATATTTTTTACTCAGGAAACATCCCTATTATCTGGTTTGTTTTGTCATAGCTGTCGATGTCCAAGCGTTGGCAGCTGGCGCTAACGCTGTGCCCCGACGTGTCAGGATGGGTCGACTTCTTCCTGATGGCAACATTCAGTTTGACAAAGCTGAAAACTCTTCGCTCAACTTGGTTGGCAAAGCTAAAGGGTGAGCATAATTTAAAAACGAAAGAGTGTTCATGAAACACGTTGACATATTTGTTTGTAACCCTCTTTTTTCGCATTTGGAACGTAGCCTGAATTTGATTTGCCGGTCGATTCTTTCAAAATCTCATGTAAACTTAGTGGACGTGAAGCAGTGAACGCAAATAAAACATGGAAGCATTACTTCAAGGGATCTAAGCGCGAATCGTGACCCAAAAATCCAAACAAACTCACACATCGAAACCTCGTCGCTGATTCGCCGAACCACACCAACAACATTATTGCTAATACGATGCACAGTTAAAAATTGACCTTATTTCCCAAGTATTTGGGTTTAAATTACCATGTAACAAATAGGCCGTGTAACTAAACACGTGAGCGGCGCAATCGGTAAGCCCGCCTACCGCGGCGCAATGTGCTTTGGGTCATTTTTTTGAGTTAGGAATGCTTCCATGTTTTATTTGCGTTCACTGACGTGAAGTGAATTATCACTCCGTTTTGTTTCTATGTATTGACACCTAAGCTTACACGATGAGAGGTTTACAGATTCGCACTGCTGGTCATTTTAGCACGTTGTTTACAAGTTTGGTCCTTTTATCTTTCGTCAATAACAAATACAAAATTTTATTTGTACATGGAAGAATATTTATGTCTTCGTTGCTCATCATACTTCAACGTTATAATATTCTCCATTCAGGAAACAACCACGCCAGTCCATCATCAACCCTGACTGGGACTTCGGAAAGATGGGTATCGGTGGTCTGGACAGAGAGTTCAATGCCATCTTCCGACGAGCCTTCGCTTCTCGAGTGTTTCCTCCCGAAGTTGTGGAGCAATTAGGTAAATATACAAAACTCTTATAGTTGGTACACTTTCCTTACTTATAAGATAATGGTCAGATCCGAATCTGAATTATTGAGGTCACTGTGTCAGTATTACACTCAATCGATGTTCTATCATAATTTGAATAAATACAATTTGACGGATTTCGATTTGTGAAACGCTGTTTACTGCCGGGCACAAAGGACCTAATGTGATCCTTTTAAAACTTATTAAAAGTGTCTTATTAATTACGTATTATTAAGTGTGACAAATGAGTAGGTACTTGCGCAGGCAGAATATTAAATAATTTCGTATGATTTTAGGTTGCAAACACGTAAAAGGTATTTTACTGTACGGTCCACCCGGTACTGGTAAGACTCTCATGGCTCGTCAAATCGGAAAGATGTTGAATGCACGTGAGCCTAAGATTGTAAACGGTCCGCAAATATTGGACAAATATGTAGGTGAGAGTGAGGCCAACATCCGACGGCTGTTCGCTGACGCTGAAGAGGAAGAGAAAAGGGTAAGAGCTGGCCAAATGTTGGCTACCAATACTAACTTTGAAAATTTACCTCGGATTTAGGTATCCAAATGTAAGTCTTTGAGGTAATTTACTATAGGAAAAATTAACATATATCATCTTTTACATGCAGTGCGGACCAAACAGTGGTCTCCACATTATCATCTTTGATGAAATCGACGCCATTTGCAAAGCGAGAGGCTCTGTAGGGGGCAACACTGGAGTGCATGATACCGTTGTCAACCAGCTGCTTTCAAAGATTGATGGTAAGTGTATACATTGGTCTATCTACAATAGGGTACTTGACTAAAAAAATCTGATTAGTCCGTCTGATAGATTTCCAAAAAATATTTTTTTTCTTTTTTCACATAAACAAAAGACGATACAGTGCGTAAAAAACTCGTGTGACGTCACTACTCGCTACAATTTTTACCGGGCCGTGACATCACACGCTCGCACTCCTGATCTTTGATGCTTTTTATCTTCGTCAGTTTTTATAGATTTGATATAGGAAAAAATACGTGTCCAATATTTTTCTATAATCTAACTGACGGACTAAACATAATCATATATTTTTTACTCAGGCAACATCCCTATTGTGCATTATAGGAATACCGTTTTTTGGTGTAGTGACCACCTCTTTGGTAAGTAGTCGCAAACACAACAGCAAAGCACGAACTCCTAAGTTTAGGGCAAAGAGTTGCTGAGTCTTTTCTTTGGGTAATTCTCGTAAGTGAGCTCCGACTCTGGACCAGCACTCAGTCAATAGCAATAAGCTCCTTATTACATGTGACTCAAGACATAACTGGCGGAAAAAGGATGTGTGTGAAAAAGTATACATACAATATCCAAGATGGTCAGGGCCGTCTTAAACGCTGCAGGGGCCCCTGGGCATACGTCCGGAGCCCTTTTGGAAAATTGAAGACCAGCCAAGAAAGTGTCGGAGCACAGGTAGCTGATTTCCGTCGCGTAGGTATGACCACGTAACCGTACTACCCAGTGGACATCCTACCTGGAATAGTTTTGACCGAATTTCGTCAGAATCTAGTTTACGGTTCGTATCGGTCGTTTCCTAAGCAGTACCTATAATATAAATTGGGGGCCCCCAAAGAAGCGGGGCCCTGGGCACGTGCCCCTTGTGCCCTTATGGTAAAGACGGAACTGAAGATGGTCACACCACTACATATTATTAAACTAAGTCTCTGTGTCTGTTTGTCTTGTCTGTACGCGATACAAAACTACCGAATTGATTTTCAAAGATGAATTAGATTGATTCATGAAGAAGGTTTGATATAAATGTCGATGATTTTTTAAGATGTCTGAAAGAAACATGCCGATTGGGCGTGAGCGTATATGCTCTGCTTTCCGTGCGAGGCCGGGCGGGTTGCTAGCAGAGATAATATTTTTTTTCTTAAATTGGTAAAAATACTATCTTTCATTGCTACATACCACGTTATCTTCAGGTGTCGACCAGCTCAACAACATCCTGGTCATCGGTATGACGAATCGTCGCGATATGATTGACGAGGCCCTCATGCGACCCGGTCGACTTGAGGTTCAGATGGAGATCGGTCTGCCCGACGAGAAAGGCAGGGTTCAGATCTTGAACATCCATACTAAGCGGATGAAGGAGTACAAGAAGATTGCTGAGGATGTCGATTCTAAGGTTTGTGGGACATTTAAATATTCAACAGCACTCATGGATGCTAGCAGGACTACTTTCAGGAGATTGCTTCTTCAAAACTCCGCCTCTAATAGGATAGGTTTTTTTTTTCATTCCACAGAGATCTAACTCAAGAAGACGGGTGCAAGGCCGTGCGAAGGGAGCTCAAAGTACCTACCTCGCCTCTAATTTCCTAGATCCTCTTTTACTGCATTCCGCTTTTTTTTAATATTTTTTATTTCTTCATGTTTTTGCATGATTTATTGAAAGCCAGGGGGAGTGCAAGTCTGCCATGGTTGCAAAAATTGGTTCGAAAGAGTCACCGCGGCCCTGGAACGCAAAGGGTATTAGATGGAATATGGGGTTTTAGTCAGTAAGAGTCTGTCACTCCCTTCCACTCCTTCCAGAGTGGAAGAAGTCATATGATATTTCCAATCATCAACAAAAGTGTCATATTCTGATATCAGCCTAAGAGCTTTGGCCCCTTCCACTAATACTTGAATAAATAGGTATTTGAGCTCGGCTTTATGAATGTCTAAGACTAAGAAATCACGTAAAAAGTCTCGGTCAATACTCTTTCGTACAAATTAACGAACTAACAACACTTCATAGATGACGAGTATTTATTGCTATCTAATCGTAAATATCGTCTGTGAAACTTTTGAAAAGGATAAGTAACTTTTACCGTCTAATGAGTTTCTTCGTGACTTCAAGTTTCGCTGGATCATTTTATTATGTCTTGTAAAATTGTAAAACCATATTAATAACTTGGCAGACTTCTCTATTTGCAAAGAAGCTTCTATGGGAAATAATGTACAATTAACTTTTTTCAAGTACGAAAAATTCCCGCTAGGACGTTGGAGCTGAGAACATCAGCCCGAAATGCAACAATGCTCATTTCAAATGAAAAACCGAACATCACCTCGAAATATTTTCAATGAATTCTTACATTTATCTTCAATTCCATCCCACAGGAACTCGCAGCCCTAACAAAGAACTTCTCCGGCGCTGAACTGGAAGGTTTAGTCCGTGCAGCTCAATCCACCGCCATGAACCGTCTGATCAAGGCCTCAAGCAAGGTAGAAGTAGACCCAGAAGCCATGGAGAAGCTTATGGTAGAGCGGGGTGACTTCCTCCACGCGCTTGAGAACGATATCAAGCCAGCTTTCGGCACTGCGGCTGAAGCTTTGGAACATTTCTTGAGCCGTGGTATTATCAATTGGGGTAACCCAGTGTCGTCTCTGCTGGAAGATGGACAGCTTTATATTCAGCAAGCGCGGGCTACTGAAGCTAGCGGTAAGAAAATTATTTTTGATTTTTCTTTTATTAAAGATTTTCAATGGTTTTGTATCTCGATTGAACTATCAAATCGCATTTCTGCCCCCCTTGCCAAGTTGATAATCTACAATCGTTAACGCTAGTCGAAAACGAATCAAATGTATGAGAATGAAATCGTCTCAACGATAAGTCAGCAAACGAATAGAAAATTCGTAGCCAAGTTCACATCGTTCAAAATGATAGAATGAATTGTTATCGTTTCTACAATGTTCAACGCTACATCCTTTGTTAAAATGTTTAAACTTAATGTTTAAAACGTTTAAACAGAGTTTAAATTTTAACCTGTTTGATGTTTGTAGGATCAATCGCCAGAGACTAAAGAATAGGTCGTTTTTCTAAATACATTGTAAAACGAGCGGCCGACTCAGGCGCGACAACATGGCTACCAACTTATCGTTTTCTACAGTTGCTAAAACCGAGGCGTTACCGATTGGAGAATAGAATTCGACACGAAACGTTTGTAACTTGGCTAGGGGGGCTGGCTGTTAAATTATATATCACACAAAGACTGATTCATTTATCCAATTTATTGGCATATTAACAATAGCAAAACAACGTTGCCTGGACAACCTGCTTTACTTTTTTATTACCTTTTCGTGTGTGTGTAGTAATTACGTGGCAATCAGGAGTGACATGATAACTTGGTCGAAACGTTGGTCCTTTGGTCCTAACATAGCGACAACTACGGCATTCAATAAAATATTTTCTTTTAGTGAATCTTTTATTCCTATCTTGGTCCTATTCATATATTGAATATTGTTCCTTCCTATTGTTCAATATTGGTCCTAACAAAGCGTAATATTTCATACAGGTTTAGTATCAGTGCTGTTGGAAGGACCACCAAACAGCGGTAAGACTGCGTTGGCCGCAGAACTGGCCAAGTTATCAGACTTCCCCTTCGTGAAGGTCTGCTCGCCAGAAGACATGGTCGGCTTCACAGAGACATCCAAATGTCTGCAGATCAGAAAGGTAACATGTTTACATGAAACTGATTAGGCTGTTGTGTATTTGTGAAATAATGTTATGTTTGAAGCTATAGAAAAGATTTTTAACGTAAGCAGTCTTGTGAACCATTACGCGTTAAGTTCGGCGATATCATTCCGTCCATAACCTTAGTATCATCATAAAGTTTATGAGACCTCTGCAAGCAGATACAACTCTGCAGAAACAGAGACAGGAAATACATCTCCAATCAATAACTTTTTATTCCTCCTTAAAGTTATCTGTCGTCTAGATGGGGCACCGACCGTCCACAGAAGTCCTCCAACGCAAACTGTCTTAAGCTTCACGCCTAATAGGGATGTTGCCTGAGTAAAAAATATATGATTATGTTTAGTCCGTCAGTTAGATTATAGAAAAATATTTGACACGTATTTTTTCCATTATAAAATCCATAAAAACTGACGAAGATAAAAAGCATCAAAGATCAGGAGTGGGAGCGTGTGACGTCACGGCCCGGTAAAAATTGTAGCGAGTAGTTACGTCACACGAGTTTTCAACACACTGTATCGTCTTCATTTTTTGTTTTTTGGAAATCTATCTGACGGACTAATCAGATTTTTTTAGTCAACTACCCTATTAAGAGCCGAGATGATCTTGGGTTCTCAATGGGGCTGTAAACATTTTGTCTCTTGCCTAGTATTTCGACGACGCCTACCGCTCAAGTCTGTCGTGCATCCTGGTGGACAACATCGAGCGTCTCCTGGACTACGGGCCCATCGGACCTCGCTACTCCAACTTGACGTTGCAAGCGTTACTTGTGCTGCTGAAGAAGCAGCCGCCTAAGGGAAGGAAGCTGCTTATCCTTTGCACCAGCAGTCGGAGGTAAGAGTCAATGAGTACGCCACTTATTATCCAGAATGGACTCCTCATAGAGACTGTTTAGAATTAGATATAAATAGCTTTGAGAAGCGGGAACAAAGTAAAAATAAACTTATTTTCTTCTCAATTAGCATTACTAGCTTTACCTGCAGTTCTAGCATGAAAATTCCCATGCATTTTTGCCGTGCATATTTTTGGCATGCAAAATATGTTACGTATCAAAAACACGTGAATAGGGAAGCATAATATTAGAAATGGTGAAAGATTTTTTTAAACCAGATCAGCATTTCCAGACATTTTTGAAACACATACAATTTATCGTATTAAGGCAATATTTAGACTTTGCTATTAGCATTCCTAGCTTGGAAAGCCCATATTCAAAATCATATTACGGTTTTTGGTCCTTTGCGGTGCGACACTAAAATAATGTAACGTATCTTCAACAGACAAGTCCTGGAAGACATGGAGATGCTGTCAGCATTCACGGGCGTCCTGCACGTGCCGAACCTGTCCCAACCAGAACACGTTATGGCTGTGCTTGAGGAGAGCGACGCTTTCTCCAAGCAAGACCTGCAGAAGATACAGCATGATATCCGAGGAGCTAGGTATGTTCATCAGAATATATTTACATATATACAGAAGTTTAAATGTGGTGCAGATTGAGTGACCAAGCTTCGAAGACAGGTAGGTGAAGGTTCAATATGTGTAGGCGTAAAGTCTTGATTCCAGCAAAGAAGACGGGACCCCATTAGGTCAGTGCCTGTCAGGGATGCGGTATTGTTTGAAAGAGTCACCGCGGCCTTGGAACGCAAATGGCATCATGAGGGACACGGATGGGTTTTAGTCAGTATGAGACTGACACTCCCTTTCGCTCCGCCCCCCCCCCACCTAAGCGTTTGGTCACATTGGTGTAAACAATAAACAAATATGCGATTTTAACAATCCCGAAAGATTTGGTATCATTTATTGAAGAGTTCCGTTTCCTATCTCCGTTCTTCATCAGATCTTCACCAAGCTAGAAAGGGACCACCTTGAGATGCTCTTCCATCAAACCATCCCAGTATACAATATTTTTTTTTCATTTTACATCGACAAGATCGAATGAGAACATCATCAATGTACCCTAAGCCACGCATTGGTAGGGATAACTCAAATACTAGTCGCCAGATCTCAATCAAATTTAAATGGGACCACACGACAAGCACCAGCTTTCGAATACTAAAAGAATCATCAATATCGGGACGCCCAGTACAAAGCTATGAGGTAACACACAAAAAAAATACAATCGAATTGAGAACCTCCTTTTCTGGAAGTGGGTAAAAAATGTGGTACATGGGTACCTACAATAGTGGTACATGGGCGGACTTAACGCAACAAGGCATTCTCTATCAGTCAATCATTGGGTTAAAATACAATTTTATTTCGCAAAGAAAATAGAAATAATATACATATAAACTTCTTCCGTCCATAGGAGATTGACGTGGTAGTATGTCACGTATGTTCATATATTTCGAAAAAGTCAACGCGGCCCCGGGACGCAAAGGGCTTTAGGAGGAACACAGATGGGTTTTAGTCAGTAAGAGTCTGACACTCTCCAAAGCGGAAGAAATCATTTGATGATTTCCAATCATTGATAATAAAAAGCGTCATATTCTGACATCAGCCTAAGAGCTCTGGCCTCTTCCACTAATACTTGAATGAGTAGTTAAGTTCGGCTATATGAATGTTAGACGTTATATTTGTCTTGTCTAGACCGTCCCGCATGAAGCAGTTCAAAAACTTCCTGAGAAATGTCCCAAAACCTACTGAAGAAGAGATTGCTTTGGCTGCGGCTAATCCGAGGTTGGTGATTATTTGCTGATGATGCCAACCTTTCTATTTTTTTTCTTTTGTATCAACTCGTTTTTTTTTTTATATTACGTATACTTGCTTTTGTTACGAAGTGTGATAGTCTAGGTCCTAGGCCACTTAATAATGCGGGTCTGCGGATGGCGAGCTATGGGTGGCTCGCCATCCGATAGCAACCAGGCCCGAGTCGACGGCGCGTCGTGTTCAAAGTACGCCACGCGCGCCTCAAAGAGTCGTCGGCATCGAAAACGGGGCTCCATAGGGTCAGTGCCTGCTAGGGTTGCGGAACTCTTTCGAACAAAGAAAGAGTCACCGCGGCCCTGGAACGCAAAGGGCACAAGAATGATCACGGGTGGGTTTTAGTCAGTAAGAGTCTGACACTCCCTTCCGCTCCGCCCAGAGCCATTTGATGATTTCCCATCAAAAAAAAAGGTCACTAAATAATAATCAATCTAATTCGTCGAGCAGTCCTCATAAGAAATTATTGGTTAGAAGTGTGAGACTGGCTTTACAGCACTAAATCTACATCATATTCAAAGAATAACGTACAGATTTCAAAATTCAATAGCCTTTTAATGGAACGAGAGCTCTTAAACGAAACCCAGTACAATAACGACATCTAATAAGCCCGGTTTTTTGAAAAATATTTTCTATTCTCTGAAATTCTCGTATTAAATCTATTATTTTCGTTTGGAATAATATTGGTCCTTCTTCCGCAGGATCTTCATCGGCATCAAGAAGCTGCTGGCGTTAATCGACATGGTGAAGCAAACAGACGAGCAGTACCGAGTGTTCAAGTTCCTCACGAAGATGCAGGAGGAGGGCGGGCTGGACCTGGGCACCAATGTACAATAAGAATCATTGCAACCTTAGGGACACCATGCGCATACCACCCCTTCGCCCTCACCCGATCACACTACTGCACATATCTGTACACCTAAACCACCAACCGTCAAAGTTACCGAGAGCTCACCTTGCGTTTCCGATCTTAGGAGCTACGAAATCGATTACGACGAAATCAGCGAATGCACCGAGTCGTTACTCGATACTAGTCATCATATAAAAGGTATGACAGCCAGAGGCAACGAAATGTCACCGTCTAAAATGCCTCTCATGAGGATTAGGAGCGTAGAAATTGTTTTCGAAGATGAAATGTCCACTTGTACCGACACCGGTATCTTGGACAGGAGCCTCGAGTTGATAGTGTCGGACAGTAGTGACGACTCCACCAAATGTGTCGATGACTTAGAACCTCTGAACATCGAGAAGGATACCAACTACGACTCAGTGACGCTAAACGCTGAAGGAGATTTATCAGATGATAATTCCGTTTCACTATCAAAAGATAACGTTGAAGACCTTCCTAAAATTGATATTCCCCTAATCAGTTTCCAAGACGTCGATGAGTCTTCCCACGTACAAAGTGAAAGTGTCACACTAGCCATCGATGAGACTTTGTCGCCCAATGTGTCCGAAATCGGCGATTCTGGTCGCTATACCGAAGAAGCTTGTTCATCTCATTTCGAAACTGTCCCAATCGAAGATGCGATGCTTTCGAGCTCGTTTGACGCAATCAATATTGAGAAAACATCGACGTTGGTGAGCTCGTACGAGCTGTCCGAGCTCTGTAGCGTCGCTGCGGAGACCAGACTCTACGAGTACATAGACAGCAACAGCGACAGTTCCGACGAGTCGGACAACACGGCGACGTGCGACGCAGACGCTCCGGTACAACGTCTCACTAGCCTCAGTAGCAACGTTTCGTCCGACGACAACACCGTCGGCGACAGCTACGATCTACAATACGATTCTTTCATAGACATGGGCAAATTTTAATATTCGATTACACCTATATAAACATGTTTAAACTTTTGCATTAACTATTTGTGCTTCTCTGTGGATGTTTCTAACTAAAGCTATAATGGATTTTAACATGTGTAATGCAGTTTGCTGTTTGACGTTGCATATTAGTTATGAATGGTTATTATTTATTGTTTAGACAAACACATTCCAGTTGAAGGATTTGATTAAAGTAGGTCCTGTTTTAGCACGCCAGCGTGGTGAACTTTTAGTGTGAGCTATTCTGACACCTTATAATATACCTTCTCTACACAGCTTGTGCACAGAGGGGCTCGGTGGTATGCGGCTCTCGTAACCATGTCATGTCTCTTATACAATTGTTATAGTTTTACTACTCGGTAGTCCTTTTGTAAATATTACGTAAATGTTTCCACAGCGCGTGCAATTTAGTAAGTATGCAGTCGACGTGAACGATGACATGGTTACAGATATCCCTGGGTTGTAAGTCTAGGCAATAGCTCAATTATCTACAATGTATTATATTATTTTTATAGAGTGATTTATTTATTTCAATTTGTTATTGAAATGTGATGCAGCTTGACGCTGTCTATTGTGTTAATACTTAAATAGGGATATTTTGATCAATGTGTAATATCGATAGCTGTAAGGGAATGATGTTGATAATGTCAATAAAATATGTAGTATTATAAAACATTTGAGGAATATTGTTGTTATAACTCAGTAGGACTCGAAGCTTTGACTTGAGCGTTAGTACAATTAAAGTTTAAGTACTTATCTGCACACATAGTAAATTTTACAGTCAATTAACGAACACTACTACGAATATTCTACCTAATTGGATTGTTAACGAGAGACTTATCAGGAGATGTCTAGAGAATACCTCTACATACATAAATGTTATGTAGGTGGGAAATATTTAATACATGATAAATTATGTAGCGCGTGCGTAAAAATTAATCTTTATCGATTATAAATAAATAATATTAATAATAAATAATAATCTCTAATATTGTTGCTATACATTTGTAGTTATTTATTGTTATATTCTACAGATTTAGATGCATTGTTATTGTCTTTGATCAAGGATAAAACATTCCACTCACACATTCATAATTAATTCAGTGTAGTACTGTGTTTTAGAAATATCATAATCTCAATTATATAAATAATACAATTTGTGAAAACTTCTTAATCTTGATAAAGCTTTTAGGTCATGAATTAGCACTAGAGCTTCTAATATACTAAACGCCAACATATATTTTCTTCTATGTATGTAAAAACTATATGAATTATGTGGAATAAGTAAACAAGATGTGAGACATAGCTCCTGCATAGAATGATCTGCAAATCATAGTTAATTTATTCAAGGCATATTTTTTACCATTATGATTTTCTATATTTATTCATTGAATTATAACTCAATAATAGATAATAATACCTTAATAGATCTTGTACGGTTTTGCTAGCACCATTATACTGGGATCTTAGCCAATCATGTATGTGGTCCTATCTCAAGATGTAGTACAATATTCTGTACTCTGCCTAATTTTTGTATATTGAATGCACCTGTCTCCAAAATGTACGATAGAATGTACTGATAAAATTGAATATAAGTATTAACTATATTTATCAAAATATTTACTGTTGCATTGTATGAATGTTCTTTTTTCTCAATACAAAATTTTTATGATATGGACTTTATTATTAGTTTTGTCTTGATCAGAATCAAAGTCGGTTTCTTGAAGAAACAACATGCAAATTTTATTAATATAGTTTTAGTGCGGAAAATTTCTTAAATGTAAGGAACATTGCTTACAGTGGCTGTGTCACATTATCCTGTAAGCTTTATTGTTGGTAAATAAAGTGATGACAAACTTAAATGTTCTTTGAGAATTTATTTCAATATCCTTTACGTCTTGTTACATTATAAAACAATCACATGCTCTTCCCAAGATATAAATATTATCAATACGATGCATATTGACACTAGTCACATTAGACTCATTAAGAACTTCAGCTTCAAATGCGTCTATAGTAAAACATTGACGAGATTATTATCATAGTATAACTTAAAAGTAACCAATGGCATAAAACTAATTGGCGCTTTCGCATGCATCCACCCAGTCGTTATAAACGTCTATAGGCTCGGATAACACGTTTGTTGTAGTCTGAAAGTCTTCTAAACAAACTCGACACTGTATCCGAGCCGTATTCCGAGCTCGATCCCTGAAAAAAAAACATGTTCCATTACAAATGTTTCGCAAATACGTAGACAAAATGTCATTACTCATCAGCTGGAGGATACGTACATTTTCACCTCACAGGACTTCTCGTGATTGCAAAATGGGCAGTTGAACTGCTGATCCAATGGCTCGATAGCCTTTCGTTTTGGCGGAGGCTTTCGCTTTGATTTTCGGCGACCCATGCCTGAAAATTTTTAATGAGGCCTATAATATGTTCAATATCACGTATTGCTTAGTGACAAACGTTTGATAAGGGCAATGTTCTAACTCTTTTGAAGATAATGAAATATATAGCTCTCTTACTTACTTATTTACTCGTATATTACTGCGGATCTAATTTGTTGTTTTAATTCAACAACCCAAAACACGGACACGTCAAAATTTGACAGCGAATTTGAGGCTGCAAGTTTTAAAAAGATCATGAAATTGAAAAATCTGTCATACAACTGGCAACTGGGCAGCGTACATTGATTTGAAAAAAGTAAAAAAAATTAGACGATATTGTACAAAAATGCAAAAACCTATAACTTGTGTTTGTGGGCTTAATCTTATAAATGGCTGAACGGATTTGAATGAAATTTGGCACTCTAGGATAGTTATAACACATTTTATCTACATTTACATTACGGCTACATTTTATTCCAATAGATGTCATAGCTTAGCGGAGACTGAGGCGAAAGTGAAAATTCAGAGCCGCTACTGGCTGAGTGTGTGTGAATCTTTAGATTCACAAGTACCAGTAGAAACAAGTCGAAGTTCCTTTTCCTGTAACTCCTGTTACCTGTAAGGGGCTGGAATTGTGAGTGTTATATACATTCACATTAGATAGCTATTAGATACCTACCTATATCAAAGTATTTTCAGGGCTACAATACTTCTTCCAACATCCCGCTATACTATGACCCTTATAAACGAGCAAAAAGCCCAATGAAGCCATTTCATCGTTTTGGATTAGTAGGTATTCTATCTGGGCTTTTGAAACAGCGGGTTGTAGCTAAGTATATTTATTATAGTAGGTATACAATATTTATAAATTCTTTATGGAACTAGTTCTAAATAAAGTTCACGCAGACGAAGTCGTGGGTAGAAGCTAAAATAATAAATATAGGTTGTTATTTTTTGTACAATTTTAATTTTTTCATCATCTTGCCTAGCCTTTTTCCATCTATCTCGGGATCATCTTCCAGTCAAAACGGAATGTTATTTTTAAGTGGAGCGACTGCTTAGTCTAACGCGACTGCGAAAGACGTAATTTTTTTTCTTAATTGAAACATCTCAAAAACAGAGCACTATTTTTACAGAAAAGAAAGTCTTTTTGCAAACTGAATGGGGTTGAACTACAACCCCGGGATCTCGGGATTGTCGGTTTATAAAAATCGCTACTGATCGACTTGATCGAGAATATCGGACTATCGGTGGCTTTCTTGCACTGACAGCACGCGCGTTGTAGGTGTCGCCGACCGAGGGGCTTTGCTTCATCAGCTAGCTTGTCAAAAAGTTTGGTTTGAAACCAATGTTGATAAGTTTGCGTATATTTTCATTTATTTTTAATGTATCCGTAAATTAAATATTATTACAAAGATGGCTCGCAACCTAGCCATAATCACTGTGATATCTTTTCTGTCACTCGGCGGTAAGTTATTTGTAATGTTTTTAAAATTTCATTTATCGTTAGTGGTTACGCCCAGTGCCTAACGTATTTACTGTATTGTTTTAGTTGCTACAGTTGTCGCAGAATGTATGATACCTTTAGTGCTGAGAAACACTTGGTTTTCGTTCGAAAATGGCAAACAAACCATCACTGATATCAATGCCAGTGATATGACTGGGAGGTAATGTATTTATTATTCGTTTTTATGAGTCATTTGTATCATATAGGGTAAGTCATTAAAATAATATTATAATATATGAAAAAGCCGGCAAATTGTACACACCACATTCTTGTTTGATTATAATAAATGAGAATCTACTGTTTATTACAAAACAGTTAATTTCTTTTCAATTTTGTATTAGAAAAAGTGGTAACATCAATCATAGCTATCTATCTTGTTTGTTTCAGGGGTGTATGTGTAAACATAAAGGCAGAATACCGAGTAAACTACACAATGGTGTTTTCATACACCAAATGTTATTACTGTGTAAAGCTGATTGTGAGAACTGTGAATGTACTGGAGAAGATAGAGTCGCCATGTGTGAACCTGGGGCCTGATGAAGAACCCACAGTGGAGCGGGTGTGCCGGGGCCTTAATCCTGATCAGCAGGGACTTATTACTTTGTTCTCTGAGAACTATGTACCTGTAAGTTTCATATAAGATTTTTTTTAATATTTATCTTCAATAACAGGGATGTTTCCTGAGTAAAAAATATATGATTATGTTTAGTCCGTCAGTTAGATTATAGAAAAATATTGGACACGTATTTTTTCCTTTATCAAATCTATAAAAACTGACGAAGATATAAAGCATCAAAGATCAGGAGTGGGGGCTTGTGACGTTACGGCTCGGTAAAAATTGCAGTGAGTAGTGACGTCACACGAGTTTTCAACGCTCTGTATCATCTTCATTTTTTGTTTACGTGAAAAAAGAAAAAATACGTGTCCAATATTTTTTGGAAATCTATCTGACGGATTAATTAGATTTTTTTAGTCAACTGCCCTATTGGTTATTCAAATCCAAAGTTAGTAAAAGTTGGTGCAAAATGGATTTTCTCTTTTGACCATCTGCTTCTGAATACATACTATAGGTTGGCCAAATTGGATGTATACTACTTTGTTTCACCCATAATTCAATATGTGGCTAATTTTTGTAGTTTTTTTGCTGTCTTTATTGTAGTTAATGAGTTTTGACTTTGTTTTGGATAGTTTTATGGGCCAGAACTACTGTACTAATTTAAGTATTTTTATCCGAAAGTTCATAAATAGATTGCTACTATTTATGAACTTTTGGATAAAAATACTACCAATAACAACCAAATTGAATTAAAAAAAAGTAGTCTTTCTAAAAAAACACTGTTTGAAGGAAGAGTGTTGTTTATCGATCCATGCAAGATCCCTTACTATACTTGGATGGACTAATTAGATGGAGTTATTTAATTATACTTCTTTAAAAATCCAACCAAGTGCTGCTGCTGGTGGCTGGTGATCTGTACTGTTTCAAGAATTCTATTTTTTGACTTAATCTAATTAATCTGTAGAGTAAGAAAACTGGTGGTTCTAATGAGACTATACCCCACAAGCCAAGTATCACAATTCATGTGTCACTAGTGGAAGTTTGGGGCTTTTTCTATACAATTTATTTGAAAAGATTGCCTTCAAATTCAACAGTCTGGACAGGTCCTGATTTTTTTCCATGGAGTTATTCAAAATTCATTGCGAAAATTGTATGAAAAACACGAAAAAACAGAATCACATTTTTCATCAGCAAAAAGGTGAAGATTTTGCAGATGATATTCACTACACAAAATTGTAAAGCTTATATAATATAATCATGGAAAACGTTTGGATATTATAGCTTATTAAAAAAAAAATTGTTTGGTAAAATAATCGTAAATAGGGATATTTACGATTAGTTATAAAAAATATGTTTAGTATTAAATAATAAAAGCTTATTTTGAAATAATAGGAGCTGTTTTCTGTTATCATCACATAGCTCCTATAATTTTGTAATAAGCTTTTTTATAAGAACTCTCTTGAATTCTAGGTAAATTGCCGATCATCTCTTGAAGGTGTATGGCAGTTTGCATATCAGAACCGCTTCCGTTTCACCGGTGAATGTAACCATCCTGATGCACAGATCAAGTCTTGTCAAACTGCTGGTACTCAGTTCTTGATCACAAACCAGAAGTTCAATATTACATATAGGAAATGCGCAGGAATGTCCAATACATTTGATGGTGTTGTGGAGTATAGTTGTTTGGGTGAGTATAGTTTTTATTATTGTTAGATATTTTAAACAGAAATCGAAAGAAATCCTTAACCTCCTGCAAGGATTTCTTTTGCCAAGAGGCACAATGAACTCAGCGATAAACATTAACTCAGAGGTAGAAAAGAACACTAATCAAATTATCATAAGAGAGGAGTTTCAGTATAAAATAACTAATAAAATTGCGTTTCTTATGTTATCTTGTAGACAAACTATCTGTCTGCCTGTTTGTTTGTTGCATTTTCACATATTTAATCCATTGATTTCTGTAGATTGGACTCTGGTAAAGAACATGATATTTTTAATCCTGGGAGTTTTTCCAGAATCTGGTAAAGCTTAAATCAATTGACATAGATAGTTTACTAAGAAATAAATTGTTTTATTACAGATAAATTTACTTGCAAAATAAACAGTATTTTGTAAATTAAATATAAGTAAATGTGTTCTTTTAGGTCATTGGTTTGTCAACAAAAATCACTTCTTTGCTGTCGCAAATACAAAAGAATCTCGTAAAGACGAGAAATACCGTTGTTTTTTGAAGAACAGAGATGATGATCTGTATATTGGTGCTTCTATAACACCTGAATGTAACACATTGAAGACTGTTGAGAAGTCGCCTGAAAGATATCGAGTTACTGCTGTCAAGGTAAAGTAAAATTTTTTTAGTAAATTTGTTTAGAATATAAGGTTCCAACAGACAGGTACGACGCGACGTTGCGACACCCCAGTTTCACACAAATGGTTGTAAATTTTTCGATAATACTAATTTGTATGAAAATTTGGTGCATGTTGTTACACTCGCACCGGGCACGGCGCACGTGTTTGCAAAACTATTTTTTTTTAAAACTTGGATATAATAATCAGCCTTTTAATGTTCTCACTGCTGGGACACAGGCCTCCTCTCTAGGAGAGGGAATGGGCTGTAATCAACCACGCGGGCCCAGTGCGGGTTGGTGAATGTCGCATGTCTTAGAATTTTTGGTTCTAGGACATGCCGGTTTCCTCACGAGGTTTTCCTTTACCGTTTTGAGAGCAGTGGTGATGAAATTAATTACACAAAGTAATGCGCCTGACTGGGTTTGAACCCGCGACTTACAATACTATACGCGACTCAAAAAACTTGGATATAATTGTTTGTAATGTTTGGTGAACTTCCAAAACATGATATTTTTATTTTTCCGTCATAGGCTGAGGTGGTGGAACCAGGTTGTAGGTTACCACAAAACTTCTCTGGAGATTGGATCAACACAGCTAATATTGATGCAGATGTATTTATCAATGAAACACATATCATAGAGACATACTATCCTGATGAAGGCAGATTCAGGAGAACTATTTACGTATGCAGGTAATATATACATATTATACTCTATTATTGAAATGCTATTGTCTCACTAAAAGGACTTATTGTGCAATTACATATTGCCATGTCTATATTCATCAAACGTTCGAGGCATATCTATAGTACAGATGACAAAACCCAATAACACTTTGCCTGACCAGAGGATCGGACCGAAACTGAAATTTGGCAGTAGCACTTAAGACCCGCCAGGGCGGATTTTGTTCAAAAGAGTCACCGCGCTTCTGGAACGTGAAAGGCATTTTTGAGGAACATGGGTGGGTTTTAGTCAGTAAGATATTGACACTCCCTTCCGCTCTGCCAGAGCGGTACCTAATCATTTGATGACATCTCATTAAAATCTCATTCATCTCAAAAGCACTACGACACCTAGACCATTCGTAAATATTGCATGATATTGTTAAAACATAAATAAATACTTGTTCATTTGTTTGCAGAGAGCAGCGTGACAGTCGAGTGATGATGGCTCGTCTCACAGTAGACGGCTGCCAAAAGGATTATGTGTGCTTCGATTTTGTACCGCAACATCATAATGTTATAAGGTATATCTATTTGAATTCTCATCTATATCACGACCCATGATTTCGCGTCTCCGTGCATAGGCTGTTAAATTAATGAAGAATTAATTATTATTTATGAGAAATTACATACCTATTTTTTATTAAAGCGTGTTATCTTTTCTAGGTACCGAAAAGGTTTGGCGATGATTCAGAGCAACTTCCACACAGTGTGTTCGTGGGTACAGTTCCAAAACAAACAGGAATGGCGCTATGACATATTCTTGAAAAAGGACCCATCGCCCATCCGATGTCCTGTCGCCGGAAAATTCAACTTCACCCAAAAAGGCGACGTCAAATTCGAAACAAGAATATTGGGAGGTGTCACTCTAAGTCCTCGACCAAACCTGTACTGCAAACTTAATTTAAGTGACTTCTCAGTTTGTGACATAGACCAGAAAACCATACAGGTCAAGGAGAACTACTGTCTCTCTGTAGACTACTTAGGTAGACCTGTTGATATCTACAGTGATCCCGATTACAGGATGAAATGTATTGGATTTTGGAAAGAGAATTTGAAGTCTTACCTGATTACCTATGATGAGTTAGATCCCTTCTCCAAATACAGATGTTGGGTGTACCAGCGAGCTGATCTCAACCGGTATGTATAATCAAGTGTGTGCTAAGTGCTAACAACAACAACAAAAAACATGTAACTTCCGCATTCTTTTACTTACAACTGCTTGATAGTTTGTCAGGTATGTATTGATACATTGTTTTATCTTCCCAGGATATTAATGTCCCAAGCCCTAGGCCCATACTGCGACTTAAAGCAAGACGTGACATCGTGGAACTACACAGAGGGCGCAGCAGTCGCCATAGAAATGGAAGAATACGAAAGAGAACGCGACCAGTGCCCAATGCATTTTGACGACGGTAGCGACCCTTGGTCCATGAAGGAAAACTACATTAAAGTGTTCAGCTTTTCATTTTGGGGCAGCAATTCTGCTCACACAATGGCAGTTAATACCGTAACGATATTTTTGGTAGCTTTAGTTACGGTAATACAGTAAATATTAAGTGAACGGTTGAATACTCAAACGTAACTCGATTTTAGGTTGCTTTAATAGTATTACCATCTCTGTCAGTTAAAGGTGTATTATAGAGACAGAAATACCTTTAAAGGATGTTATAAAATCAAGTGGCGTTTGAGTGCCCGAGATTAGACTGATTTAGATTACAAGTAGGTTGTTATGATCAATGTTGCGTCTAAATCTCACTCTCCGCTGTACAAATGCTACTTTAATATTTACTTATTTTTACCCAGTCCCTCCAGTTATATCATTCCAGCTTTTTTATACGAATTTATGTTATTGACACAATTTTTTTAATTCTGTACTTATTTGGTATGCCAATAGACTTAATTTGATGAATCTCAAAATATGCAGTGCCTTTTATCTTGAAATTAGTTTTTACAAAAACTAATTATTATTGTATAATATATGTATGTCTATGGATAGTAATGTCATTAGTTGTAATTTTCTAAGAATCAAGTGACTTTATAAGAATTTTATGAGAAACAGATCTAAGGAATGTTTAAATAGGCAGGAAATATCATTATTTCATTTAAATTTTAAACAAATAATGTGAATAAGGCAACTCTACCTAGAATAATAGTCTTATAACGAATGCATGTTAGGTACCACATAATAAAAATATAAGCATTTGATGAATATTTACAAAAATCTTGACTCTATCTATTTATCATCAAATCAATTTTCTTTTTTAAATATTCTAATATTTTCCTTATTACTACTAGTAAACATAGACTTTAAGATAGTGGAACTAATAATAAAAAAATACATAGTGCTTTACTTTTTTGTATATTTGACAGCTAATATCTAACACAGATTTATAATTATGATGAATAAGCCTTCATTGTCGTGCCTTAGAAACGTTTTAATGGGTTAAGATGAGAAGGAATCAGTCTTATTACTTTATTGAGTAATAGTTTAGGAATATACTTTTACATAATATTATTATTTGTTGTGCAATTAATTAATATCTTTTTACACTTACAGTAACATTGTTACCTTTCTAGTATGAAGTCCGTCCAAAATATGACATTAGAATATTGTATTATTTTGTATTGTGTTTAGACATCTGAATAAAATGTTATAAGAATAACCCAGGGTTTGATTTCAACTTCAACATTGAGGCATTTCAGAACTAATACTAAAACATTAGGCACCTTTCTCACAGTTGTTAAGGAAACAAATAGCTGTTGATTATTTTTTTACTGAATCTATATATTTATACTGAAATGATCGACGCTTGACCACATTGCTAGGGAGAAATCAAAAAGTTTGTCAGTGCCAAGAGTTATCAAAGAAAAAACTCAGATCAGCAACAATTGCTTTTCAGGCGGAAAGCAATCATAGTAGTACAGGTTCAGTTGATTTGGTTGTCAAACCAAATCGGAAAGAAAAACTTAATATTTACTTAATTAAATTTAATAATTATTATTTAAATCTATTTCTCAACATAAATTATTAGGTACACATGATCTCTAAGTCAGTATGAACGTGACAATCATTTCACAAGTTTTTATTGCATGAATTATGTACTTAGCAATAACAAAGCAAAGATGGTAGCAGGTACATTTTACTTGGTCCAAGACACTTTGGGTATGTCGAAGTGCTCAGTGAGGCTGTCTAGATGCTGGTTGAACTTCTCCACCCTTTGTTTGTGAGTCATCTCTGCTTTTTGTTGTATCCTCTGTTTTTGCTGCAATAACCATAAATGTGGTTAGTATAATATAATACAGAAAACATGGGACCTTTTTAGGAAACACATTAAATATAGGCAACAATTTACACTTATAACAGGATAGGGTTTTTATTTTCTAATTAAAAATATTTATGATAATAATGTGTTCTTATGAGATTGGTAGTTATATGAATAGAAATTCATAAAATCTGAACTAAAAAAAACGAAAATATTTTTTTTTTGACAATAAAGGTAGAAATTTATCTTTCAAAATTTGGTATCACTCAGAATGGTTCTTTAAAAGCAAGTTGTATAAAGTTATGCAGTGGGGTCGGACTGATGCTGGGATAAGAAGTCAGGTAATCATTATTGACTCATGCACATAATATGTTACTAGCAGCGCCCCGCGGTTTCACCCGCGTAGTTCCCGTTTCCGTGGGAATACGGGGATAAAATATAGCCCATGTTACTCAGGGTGAATGTAGCTTTCTAATGGTGAAAGAATTTTTGAAATCGCTCCAGTAGTTTTTGAGTTTATTCATTACATACAAAAATACAAATCTTTCCTCTTTATAATATTAGTATAGATATTACTAGGTTAGTTTGTAAGACTATCAGTCATTTTTATTTACTACAAAATACTAAAATGAACAATATATGAACTAGGTCAGTACACTAACCATTTTCTCCTGCATCTTCTGGAACGCCATCTCAGCTTTTGTCTTAGTGTTAACAACTGTAACGGGTGGTGGTTGCTGTTGTTGTTGCTGCTGAACCTGCTGTTTTACTTCATTCTCCATTAGTTTCTCGGTCTCTTTCTTAGCCTTCTTCTTCTTTTTCTTCTTGATTCCAGATGTGTCCTTGATTTTGAGGTGTGTTCTGTTAACGCAGGCGTATTCGTCCTCTTCACCCATATTGGGAAAATGGTTATACAGGTATTGTTATTTAGAGTATTTACAAGTTTCAATATTTTTCTGGAAAATAAATAAGCAATGACGCGGCCGTTTGACAGAATTGTCAGTTGTGTCACGGATGGATGTCACTGTTGGTTGTCAGTGTCAATGTCTGACAGTCATACAATTTTTTTACGTTTCAGCACCAAGGTTTTTATAAAAAGACAGGTTCCGTTCTACGATGAAAAAGAAAATATTTTTTACACAAACCAATAGCTTTATGCAGGGACTTGAAAACGAAATGAATTTCGTTCCGTTATCATTAATGTTATCATATAACGTTCCAAAATTTGTAACGATACTAAAACTTAAAAATACCAATAACGTTACAAGAAAGAAACGTTAAAGAATATCATTTTCGTAGAACAAAATTTTAAGTAACGTTACAGGTATCAGTAACATTAAGCTTATCCGCTTGTAATTAAGTTACAGGTGAAACGTTACAGATTCATTTGTAACGTTATTCTTAAGAACTTTTCTCGCTGACTACCACTCCGTCGTCGCCCGGTAGCCTCGGCACAAGCCACCACTGTATTCGTTCGAGAGTGCGCATCTTTTTCCGACATCTGCCTACTTCTATATATTTATGTGATTGTGTCAGCTTTAACTTTTTTTCTGTATAAGTCTCATCGGTGTGTTCTATTACTATTATAATGGGTGAGTATCTATCATTTTCGCTATATAATAATGAATACAATTGTTAATGCTGTCTCATTGATCCTGCGGTCTATAGATAATAGATATAACGTTTAATAATACATAAGTACAGTTTTATATCTCACGAAGCGACGTGCGCTTTAGAGATGCGCCGAGTACTCATTTATTACTCGGCAATATTCGGCCATTTTATTAGTACTCGTTATCGGCCGAATAACTCGATTTGACTGTCGAAGTACTCGTTACTTACGGGTGTTTAGTTGGAGTCATAATTATTCATTATTTACAGGTGACAGTGACGATGATTGTATATTCCAAGAGAATAGTCAGCCACTTTTTACGGAGGTTCAGAATGAGAATGAGTTTAAGAGGAACGCGTATATCGACAATAGTAATGGTAACTATTTCAATTTATTTAAAGAACCACTAGTACTTAGTGTGATTTTGTGATATCAATCAATCAAGTGATATATTGCTAGTACATATCGCCTGATGTTACGGCATCACACATAGGTATATTACTTATTTGTTTATAGCCTGCAGTTTAGAAAATATTATAGGTTGTATTTCTTTCAGGCACAAAACATTCTTCTGATGAAATATATGACATGTCACAATCTTTATTGCTGCCAACTACTTCTTTAACTAAACGAAGACGTTTACAAGAAAACGATGACCAGGATGTACAAGAGAAGGACAAAATGGATAATTGTGACGGTAATAAAGAAAAAATTCCAGACAAATGCGAACAGAATACACAAGATTTATTTGAGAAAGTGAACGAAAAACACAGCGCCAACGAGATAACATTAGAAAATAACTCTGAAGACAACTCTGAAGTTCAATGTATTCATTGCACATTTGATAAAGAATTAGATAAACGTAATTATTATTTTGGTAATTTACTTATCGGAGAATTACAATTTTTACCTCCATGTATGAGATCTAACGCTTACATCAATATTTTGAAATATATTGATGCACTAAAACATAAGCATATAAATAAACGCTCAGACTATTAAGAGGAAGAAATAATATTCCACTTTGAAAATGCACATAAATGAAGCAAATTTTAGTAATGGTGGTCTTACGTTTTTTGTCATTTGCAGGTCAGTGTCAGGTTGATTCGCGACCGTAACAAATGATTTTACAGAATTATAATCATTAGAATCAGCAATACAACTCCTTAAATTAGAATAATCCTCAAATGTCATGATTTCATGAAATAGTCATTCAATAGGATTATAGGAACTTAGAGAGTTGTATTGATGATTTTTATGATTATAATTCTATAAATAAATATTTGCGGCCGCGAATCGTATTTAGATCAACATACAACTTAATACTGACCTGCAAATTGCAAAAAACGTAAGAAAATTTGAAGGGGGTCATCCTTACGCTTTCGCCTTAATAGCATGTGTATTTCAGTATTTCAGGGAGCTTACCGTTATGATAGAAATTATAAGACTACTACTAATAATCCACTCACGAGATATTTTTGAGACTCACAAACGGAATCTTGAGTCATGAGCTGGTTTCGCAGCACAGTCGCGGGTCGAAATGTCTAAGCTAGTTGAGTAGTCCCAAAAATATTCCGTGTGCTGATTTACATTAATTTATAGAATCATTATCATTTGATTAATCAAAGCTTAGTTAAGGGCGATCCGCAGTTGTAGCCCGCGAAATTCAAATTTTCTTACGTTTTTTGCAGTTTGCAGGTGAGTGTCAAGTTGTATCTTGATCAAAATATGATTCGCGACTAAGTTAAACTTAGAGAGATATTTTAATTATTCTAATGATTATAATTCTGTAAATACATATCTGTTATAGTCGCAAATCATATTTTGATCAAGATACAACCTGACACTGACTTGCAAATTGCAAAAAACGTAAGAAAATTTGAATTTCGCGGGCTACAAATGTTATTTCTTTTAATAATAAAATTTTATACTTGGAGAAAAAGAAGATAAAAATCAACCCGTATTGTTTAGCATTGAATTATAATTACTGAATAATCATAATTTCTTATTAATTGTTTTTTTGTGCAAATGATTACTTCGAATAAACAAAATATCTTCAATAATATCGTCTTTTAAATTTAACCTTAAATCAGACACAACGAATTTCATCGATGAAAACAATCTTTCGACGCTTACTTCAGTAACTGGTGTTGCCAATACAATTTGAGCTACCTTGTACAGTGATGGATATTTTTCTTTCTTGTGTTCCCAAAACTTTAATATGTCTGCAGAACAATCTAACAACGGCTCTTCTAAAAACACGCTGAGTGCCTCTTTAAATTTTTGCACGCATTCATCTATGATGCCTCCAAGTCTCGGTTGCAGTAATGTTGAAATATTATCATGTCTTTCCATGTAACTGGTATTTAAGAAATCTCGTAATTTGGTCTGTACACTATTAATATTTTCTTTGTCAAATTCATATTCATCAGGTGGGTCTGTAGCTTCTGTCGTATCTATATGATCACTGCTTTTTTCAAAATCATTAAATTTGAATAATCTAGTATACAGGGACGTAATCTGACTTTTCGCAGCTTGTTGTTGGTCTATTTTCAAGGTGGAGTTTATTCGTGGGTCCATAATCATAGTATTTATAAACGCTTCACTGTTAAAAAGCATACTTTCTCTGTTTTCTATATTACTAGTTATTTCGTTGGCTAATGTAGTATTTAAATCCGATGTCTCAAGTTTGCAGGTCATCCAGGATAAGTAGCAGTCACCTACTGTTAGCTGTTCCGATTGTAATTTTATCATTAATTTTTTCGCTGGTTTCAGTGCAGTAACTATTTCTTCTAAAATTTTCCATGTCGAATCAAGTAAAAAGAGATTTCTAGGATCTGAGGAACATATATCTTTAAGGGTAAATAGACTCTCAATCATATCTATGGTGGAATTCCATCGAGTGGGACAATCCAGAATGGGCTTATTTTTGTTTTCTGCTCTGAGTGCCATACTGTAAGTTGGAGTACGTAGTTTTTTTTATAATTCTTCGCGCAGATGCAAAAGACAGTTGTATTTCAGGATTTTTGCAGGCGTCATTAACTGCCAATTGCAACGTGTGTGCAGCGCATTTGACAATACAGATATGGGGTCTAATTATTCCAAAACAGTATTCAAAATTTGTGATCTCTTCCAGTCGTGCTTCTATTTCGCTCTCATTAATATTTATATCGCCGTCGTTTTCTTCATCTGATTCCGAAGTCAAACCTGTATTATTTGAAGAGCCTGGGGAAGGATCATCTAAAACATTCATTAATCTACCCATTTTTATCATATTGGCTCCATTATCGGTGGTTATGGAATAAATTTGATTTGTGTCAATTCGGAATTTTGTTAATATAAATAAAAGCTTCTCCTTTAAATATTCGGATGTATGGCTTTGGTGTAACTCAATGAGGCCAATATTTCTTAAAATTATTCTTCCGTTTTGAATAAATTGCAGGTTGACACCCATAAAACCTCTTGTAGAAATCGATGCGATATCGACTTTAACGCTGATAAATTTTCCACGCAACTCATTTGCTAGTTCCATCCTTAACTCATATGCAGTTTTGACCACCTGCAGTGCTATTCTGTAAGAACTCACGTGCGAATTCGATTCATATCTCATTTTCGATTACACTTCGTAACTCACCTGAAGTGAAAAGTATTTGATATTCTGACTGTCAAGTTGAGTTCGCTTCACCTATGTTCTCGCTTAGTGGCGCTAGTTTAGTTTTCATCAAGTTACAGAATACCAAATACAGTTTTCACCGCAGAATCAGAAGTGAGAACTGGAGTGAGTTCTTACAGAATAGCATTGCTGATCTCTAATGTTATAGGAATTAATTTTTTTATTTCCATTTTCGACTTTTACCGGAACTAGCGATAAAATTTTCTGAAAAGCCTCATCATCGATTAATGATAATGGGCGTCCATGAATAGCAACTAATTTTACGCACTCTTGAAATAGTATAGTGAGGGTATCTTCAGATTTTTTTAATGGAGTTGAATGGCTACTTGAGCCGCTTTCATTTTGATCGCAAACATTTTTGTACTCCTGTGGATGGTGTATTGATAAATGTTTTGCAAGATTTGCACCGTGTTGTGTCTGAAACAAATAATGCCCATTTTATACATTTTTGGATTTGTGTATTCGTACATTGCAAGGCGAATGAATAAAGTTGCGCCCTAATGAACTGAAGTAAACAGTGTAACTGTACCTAAATGAATGTCCAGTTAAAATATTAAAATCTGTAAAATAAATAAAATGGAATCAGGCGTTACTTTGCGGAAATCCTTGATATACTGATGCTTATACAATTACAAAATCTAGTTTTAATAATTTACTTTAGGTATTATTTATTAAGCTTAAATGCAGTATGCATGCAGCACCGCCCATCCCGCAAATATATCCACATGAAGATTATGCAGAAGGTGGGAATAATATAATGCAACAAACAACCCGAACACAAAACAGAAAGGTACATAAGTCAATCACATGTATGTACTTCACTTTTCATACCTACGCTCGGCGCGGCGGTCGCGCTAGGATTGTCAACTATGGCTTACGCAAAAAAAAAAAACTACTTATCGTGGTAGGTAGTGGCACTCGTATCTAGTTGTTTGATTTATTGTTGAGAATGAAACAGGAAGAAAGGAAATATAAACTAAACAAAACATATTTGAATTTGTTAATTTTCACTATCGAAAATCCCTAATAATTACCCTATTTACCCAATTTATTTTGCCCTATCGGATTGAGATCTAAACCGGGTCGGGTCTAGTATCGTTTGGCAGGAGTTGGGATGTAAAATCGATTGAATCTGGAAGAGCTGGAGTCCCTGATTATAACGCTACCACCTTATTAAAAGGTAACGCATATTTATCGAGAAATTAACAAAATAAGTTACTAACCTCAAATTGAATAAGTGGAAAACGGAACGTTAAAATGGGTGTTTGACAACCAAATCTGTCACAATATAGTGTCTGTGGTGTAAATATCGTGCAAAATCGGTAAAACGGAACGTAAAAAAAGACATTTCAATCATGTGTCTATGTCAACATTCCGTTTATGTTCCGTTTCTTCCCAAGTTGCGTGAATGTTCTCTGTTTGTTTTGAAGTATTATTGTGACTTTTTTCAAACTTGGTAGAAAGAAATAAAAGTGATCCTTTTGAGGAATTAATCAAAGTGATAAATTTTGGATAAAATAAATAACTTTAATTAATGTGATGTGTTTATACCAAATTGTATGTATGTGCAAAAGACAGTTTACTAGTGTTACAAGGAGAATTTAGGATGCAAGAGCGACCGCGGCGAGGTCGGGACATGGGGCACCCCGACTCGGACAGGTTAGGTTAGAAGGAGTGGCGGAGTCTAGTGAGCGAGCGAAGCGAGCGAGCAGACTCCGCCACTCCTTCGTGGTTATTTTTTTTTAAACCCTTGAGCCCCGCGAAGCGGGGCTCCGACACGCTTTTTGAGCCACTTTAAGTGTTTTGAGGTTAGGTTACTAAAATTAGATTTTCTCGGAAACGGTGCGTTACCTTTTTACGGGAGTGGTGCCATGGGGGAAGGGTCACCCCCCTCTCCCCTCCCCTCCCCCTCTTTCCCCCCAAATCCTGCCAAACGATACTAAACCTTTACCTCTAAACCTATTAAATGACACTAAAAACAACGAAATATATCAAAAAATCATGTTTTCAACTTACGTAATATTTGTTGGCGTGAATTTAACAAAAAAGTTACTTCGTTTTACTGATTCAAAATAGGAAACTATTATATAAATCGAGCTTATTGTTAGATAGCTTTTTTTGTTGCTCCATTTTTGCACTTCACAGACGCGTGTCTCAAGCGGATGGCACTCGCAATAGTTTTTTGTGCATAATCCAAAGTTGACAATCCTAGCGCGACCGCCGAGCGTAGGTACAATATGAAAAGTGAAGTACAGACGTCAGCACATCAAGTTACTACAATCTGTCAAATTTCTTTGATAGATTTTCAAAAAATGGCAAGTAGGTACTTGATGCGCGCTCGCTCGCCGGCTGCACGTTGCAACCAGCGATTTGGCGAGCAGAGCAAGTTTAAACCTGTTTTCGCGCCCAAGACCTGTGTCAAGTGTCAACTAAACCGCAGAGTACTCGGTAAAACTTGTACTCGGCGTATCCCTACATGTATTTAGAAAACACTTACGACAAACCTTTTGTAATTGTAAACATCACACACACTGCTATCGCGGACGATTAAATCATCTATCAATAATATTAATAAGTAGGTAGTAATATAAGATTTTACTTACCCTAAGAGTTTTATTACAACCCGGAACACCACATTTCGACGACTGTTTGTCGTCGCTCAATGAAAAATATCTGTACACAAAGTTCTTCTTCTTACGGCCCATGATTTAATAAAGAAACTGTCAAAACTCAAACTATACGAATTGAAATCAAATAATGTAAATAAATAAACACAGTGAAATGCTACGTTGCCGTATTGCGCTCGAGAAATAAGTACCTACTACTAGACTAGACGACGACGACGCGTTTCGTATGCGTGGCCGCACCGCACACAGCATGGTCATGAAGCTGGCAACGTTGCGTATCGAAATGAATGAATAACGTTATTATATCGTTATACTAATAACGATATATTGATAATATTGTTAGTGAACACTTTAAGATTTCGTTCCGTTTGTCAGTATCGTTATAGCCGAGGTATTAATTTTGTTACGATCCTGGTGGAACGGTACAAATTATCGGTACTGGAACTACGCGTAACGTTATTTTGAGTAACGTTTCAAGTCCCTGGCTTTATGGATATGTTTGGACGAGATTGGACAAACCTAGTACTTTTTTGTTCAGTCAACTACAATTCTGTAGCGATATGTGATATACTCGAATTTGAAGTAACATCATCGCGCCTATGTTCCACGCAGCCTAAGAAAGTAATAATATAATTATTAGCAGAAGATAATCGATGTGAGTAATAAACGTGTACACATATACGACATACACATTTATTTAATGCCAGTTATGTCGTATGTAAACAGGAGAGAGATCATGATCACCACTGCGAGAAAATTCTTTGAATCGCGGAAACACCAAACAACACTTTGCCCAACAACCTGAGAATCGAACCTACATCAAAACCTCATGCTCAACAATTGATCTTACTACGACTAGACCAACGAGGAAATCGAGGTTACTTTTTTTGGTAGAAGACGGCAAGTTGCAACTGCTGACTAGTCTCATATAATTCTAACAAGACGAGGCATGTAATAACTTCTTTATTTTAGTATTATTAGGTTGAGGAAAAAGACTTTTCGCATTATAGAATATGTACGAACTTGTAATAAAATCTCTTTGGCTATTCTATTTGTATCTGGCTGGTTTTGGTATCATTGAAAGTTTAAATTTTTAAAGAACATAATTCCAAATTTAAATTAGGAATATGTGTGATTTGATTTTCATTTGTTTTTCCTACTGTCAAGATGAGTGAATCTAATGAAGAAATTCGATACATTATAAAATTTTACTACAAAAAAGATAAAAATGCAACGCAATCCGCGAAAAAAACTTGCTATGTTTATGGACCTAGTGCAGTGTCTGTAAAAGTAGGTAGCACAAATTTGGTTTAAGTGTTTCAATCCGGAAATTTTAATGTCAAATGTCAAAGATGCAAGTCGCTCTGGTCGCCCTATTACGGATAAAATGGATGCTATTTTTGAAAAAGTGGAGCATGATCGGCATATCAGTAGTTACGACGTAGCTGAAGAACTGAGAATTGACCACAAAGCAGTTTTGGCGCATTTGAAAAAAACTTACCTATACGAAAAAGCTCGATATTTGTGTACCTACCTCACGAGCTCACTGAAAGAAAGTTAATGAACCGTGTACTCCTTTGTGATTCTTTATTACAACGTAAGGAAACCGAACCATTTTTGAAGAAGCTGAAAACTGGTGATGAAAAGTGGATCACGTACGACAAGAACGTGCGAAAAAGGTCGTGGTCAAAGGCTGGTCAGGCTTCACAGACTGGCGAAACCCGGGTTAACTCGCAACAAGGTGATGCTGTGTGTGTGGTGGGATTGGAAGGGCATTATTCATTATGAGCTGTTACCACCAGGCAGGACCATCGATTCTGAACTCTACTGCGAACAACTGATGAGATTAAAGCAAGAAGTTGAGAGACAGCGGCCGGAATTAATCAACAGAAGGGGTGTGGTTTTTATCATGATAATGCTAGACCTCACACATCTCTAGCCACTCAGCAAAAATTAAGAGAGTTTGGCTGGGAGGTATTAATGCATCCGCCGTATAGTCCTGACCTTGCACCTTTAGATTTCCACCTGTTTCGGTCTCTTCAGAATTCTTTAGGCAGTGTCAGGTAAACATGAGAGGACTGCCAAAATCACTTGTCTATCTACAAGATGGCAAAAAGTTATCGAACAAAATGGTACCCTACATACATTAGTTAAATGTAAATAAACTATATTAAAAAATGTGATGTGTGTGATGAATGTTCTTGAAAAATGCGAAGAAACTTTTTCCCCAACCTATTATTTCCTTTTTAAATGGTAAGTACTGACAAGCGTATGTAACTAAGCATAATAGTGTTGACTTTTTGAGTCTTTGATTCGATGGCAAGATCGAGCATGTTACTATATTTTTAGTTATGAAAAATAAATCAGACAAAAACAGTGAATCAGTGTCACAAGTCTTATACATGAACGGCAACTACACTACACCCCTATAAGACACCCTATCTGACGACGCGGAGCTTTAGCCGAGTTAAGTACACATTAACTCACGAGGGTGGCAGGTTGACTAGTAGCAAATATCATAAATAAATAAGTGATTGTTCACTACAAAAGAGCGGGAATGAATGGCGTTTCTTAGCGTTATCGGGTCGGCGCACGCGCGCTGCCCGCCGACGCGTACGGCCTAGAGATTAGTTTGATTTCGCGCCACGTGGCGCCACGTGCGTTCCGACTACCCACCAAATAAGATTAACGGATTTGCACACTACAGATTGCACACGAATGAGCAGGAAGTGTAAAGTGAAACGCCGGTAATGAGATCGCTTTGTGGGAGGACCGATGTAATGAGATAGGAAATAAAATGTTATTGTATTATTGTTTGCCATTAAGCGGTTTTTGGCTTAGAGTGTGTGAAAAGTATTTCGGATAGCGTCTTCTTTCTCTTTAATATTATCTTAGTTTCATGCAATGGCGTATAGTTTATATATCATTGGTTTCATGTATGTCCTAGTAAACCTACCTACCAAAAAGATATCTAGCCGAGTGTGAACTACAGTTGTTGTCATAATCATTTTAATCTGTAGTATTTTGTTTTATTGATTTACCAAAAAAGTGTCACGATAGAGTCCAGTCTACGATAGACACAAGACAAGAGCATTCTAGAGTCTCGATCTTCGGTGCGTACCCTAGCTTTCATAACAACAGCACCATCTAAAGAAAACCGCGCTTTCAGCTGCTAAGTTCACATTAACAACGACCTGAATGCTATTTTCTGACGTCACAATGACGGGGTGCATTGAGTTAGCTGATGACACGTGCCTCCTGCGATAAGACTCGCCCCTGTTACTCCACAGTTTTATCGCAACTATCTCGAGGCGAGAAGCGAATCGATCTGTGGCATTGGCCTTGTGAAGTTGGTACAAGATTGTATTGGCAATGTTGATTAGGAACTAGACAAGTTTACATTGGTGATAAGTATAGAGTAGCACAATAGTTTTTGGCTTAATTAAAACAGGAGCCATCAAGTTGGTAAGTACAGTATTTATTTTTATTATTATATATTTAATACAGCAAATCAGCCATTTATACCAAATTAATTAAATCTCTCTCTGTCCTCTCACGGAACCGCAAACATTCTAACAAAATCATCTTCCATTTTATAGCAAAGAAGTCCAATCCAGGTCTTCACGAGCGTTGAGCGGAGTTAGCATTCACGGTATGGTAGAAGTGGACCAAGCTACAGTGCGACAAAATGGGACATTAAATAACATGTGCTTTCTAGAGCGATTGTAATTATTCAGAATAAATAATTGACACAGCTCCGCATGCAGGTCCGACGCATCGCTGTAACCATGAAGAATTTTACAGGCTGCTGTTACTTGATCAGTAAGTGATCGTTCGTTCTGGGGTACGATTCTCGGCTCTTATAATCTGGGTATTTATTTTTTTGTAGTTGATTTTGTTTAAGTTGATAAGTGTAGAAGTTTTGGAGCGAAATGTATCTAATTTGGAAAAAGCTTAGTAGATGACTTCTAGATAAATGTACGGCACAGGGATTGAGTCTCGCGATATTGTCTTTAGTATGGCGAGATCTAACATGTGAATCTGCCTGCCCTTCCTTCTTTAGGGTTTGCAAGATTAGTTTGACGATAAGTCCTAAAACACTACAGAGATAGACGCTCCTGAAGTATGAAAAGAAGAATAAAATAGGAATAGAAGGAGAAAAATACTAACTTAATGCAATGGACAATGCTACCAACATTAGAACAGTGGTGGTGGCTTCCTATAGCAAGCGGTGCGGAAGGCTACGTTTAGCAATTGGCAACAATAGATATGAACGAACTTCACAGCTGTACCTGGAGTTGTCTAACGTGATTTCTCGCTGAAAGCTCACATACCTACCTAAAATTATTTCTAATCTATTTTTTACGACACCATGGGAACGAAGCCCCAATAGCAATAGCCCTAATGTTTAGAAATCACAACAAACGTGCATACTTGACTTCTATTAACGCCTCTCGTGCGAAATTTATCGGCTTAGTCCTCACTGTCGCATTACTAGCACAAATCCAAACAAATAGCTAAGGCTAGGTGCAGAACAATGGCGGGCGGCTAATAGACATTAATACAGCATTAGTTATAAGCGCCGCACGCGCCTGCGACGCCTTGTTTGCCAAACTGCCCTAATCCGCTATTTGTAGGGTAGGAGCGCCATGGGTTTGGTAAACTGTGGGAAGAGCAGCGAGGTACTGAGTTTGATACGGAGGAGAATATTGTTCTTTAGATTTATCTTTGTCTTTTTTGGTATTTATGGATTGCCCACGATATGTGTCTATGATGTTTGCAATGGTGTACGGGAAAGCCTGTGAAGAGACCAGGTTGTATTTCTGACAGAATGCGTGACTTTGGTTCCTATGTTAAATGAACAAGATCGGATTTGATCATAAGGCTTACCTATTTGCACTAGTAGTACCCACATATGTATACCTGAGTTTTCACCAGGTATTCTCAAACAGTCACTAAATGCTCATGTAAATATGTATAAACGGACGTGGGGTTACCTAAATATTTCGGGCTTTCAAAGACCTATCCATTTCCTTAACCATTCTCGCTCAGTTGGCCACCCTACATTGTATCAAAATGCCGCTTTGACTTCTGAGAGGAAATCCTTTTCCCACGAGCTTTATTCAAACATATGTAAAGCGTATGATGGATGACGCGAGACCGCCCTTAAGCGGGGGTTAGCCGTTTAAATCACAATCATGTCAACCCTAATACATTTTTTCGTTGGTCACTGAACGATTAGGTTAAAATTTATAATGTAATGTATACTAGGCGGAGTTCAGTGAAAGAGTTGAAATGGCACACGTCAAAATGATTGCGCTTTTTATTGTATCGCACCCAGGGGTATAGCGTTACATTTTATTTCCCATAACGTTCACGTTTCGTCGGTCGAAAATTAGCGGATAAAGTAATCAAACAATTCTGTGTTCGTAATGTGAGTTGGCGAACTCGCAATCACTGTTTTGTCATGACTTTGGTAAATATGTCTTGAAAACAATAGAATATGTGAAGTAAAAATGTGGAGCGCGTTGGTTGCGCGCGGCGGCGGCGGCGGCAGGGGAACGCGCCAAAGTTTTCCCATTACGCGAGTCGCAGATATTAGCAGCCCTCTTGGGTTCATTAAAATTTGTCAGCTTGTCGTATAGGAGTAACTTCTAAATGGATGTAGAAACTTCTGTAAGTGAAACTCGGCTGACGTAAAAAGTTTGTCGGATTTTGAGTTGCCGTTTTTTCGACGCCATCAATTTCTCAGCCCGTCAAGAAGATTATTCGCACTCGCATTGCGGAAAAAAGAGTAATTTAAGTTTTCCAGAAGAGTCGTTGCGTTGGAGTTATGATCTTTGTTTGAAAGTTTGATTGATTTATGAAATCCTCATTGTCTGCTAGGGCGATTAAAGGATCAGCGAGGTTTTGTATTAAAACTTCATAACATTATTATTATTTTTATGATAGCTCAGCACAGAGAATTCCATTACTCTTGATATCTTTTAAACAAAAATGATCATCTATCTAATTGAATTATTTCGATATCGAAGACAGCTGATTGACACAAACAATAACAAAACATTCAACAAAAGAAAATTAAAATACGAACGCCTTTGATTTGGGACTTTGCAATCAGTTGCTGAATCGGACCAGTGAATGTTATTGTTCCTTTTATATCGAGGGGTTAAATGAACCGCAGAGTGGAGGGTGACGTGATAGTTTAGTTAACAGATGTAATTGTGAATGAATGAACGGAATCGAACGAGTGGAAGGAATGTCATCGTAATTAACGCTGTGGGAGACTGGCCATTAACAGTCGGTTTTACTTTTTATTAGCCGCGATTCACAATTTTGTTTTTGTTGTTTTTGTATGATATTATTGAAAGCTTGGTGATTGTACATGCTAATATTGACAGATCTGTCTTTAATCGGGAATTCATATAAGTCAATTATTGCAAAGTTACATTTTATTAACCGTATAGTTCGGTAGTAGTACCAATTGGTACTAGACATGCAAACCTCCGCCGGCTCGGTTGTAGTACCAATTGGACCTCAGAGTTACGTCATACGACATCCTAATTTATAATTGCATGTTTGATAAAGCCACTTAAAAAATCTTATGTATGGGCGTTAATTAAAACAATTAGATAAAATGCTCATATCTTAGCGCCATTCATTCTTTAATATTTAACCCACAAGTTTACTAATTTTCATAAATAAAATCGAAGTGCATGAATGTGATAATCGCCATCAACCATCATTCTTATTGTTTTTTTTTATTGTTAGGGTGTACCAAAACGATTATGCGAATCGATTAATTTTTTATTTCAACCTAATCGATTAATTTAAATTCGTTACTAAAATATTAGGAAAAATACGTTTAAGACAAAAAATACATTAAGTATTAATCATAATTATTATTTATGCTTTCTTATGTAATTCAAATAGGATTCTCTACAATGTTATCGGACCCAAGGTTAATTTGCGCAGAATTGTCTATATTATTCAAAATAAGAATGAAAAATAATGTATTCCTTTAAAATTACTGAGAGTTTTATGTTAAATACTTTCAGCTGGTTGCGTACGAAATACCAAGCTTATAGTTTATGTATTGTATGTTAAGTAGGTCTAGACAAATTTACACTGGTATTTAAAAAATATTTTTTATCTAGAGTGAGTAATGGTATCAGATTTTTTTATAATGTTATGAAAATTGAATATTGCTTTTTAAAATACTTTTCGATTTTGTCATCCTGCTCCTGAAACCCAATATCTAATATGTCCATGCAGGGCACGGAAAATGCATTTTATTACAATTACACATACTTACCTACAAAATATATTTTCAAATTAAGGTTCTAAAACTAGCTTCTAAAAAAGGTTATTAAGGCCAAATTCTACATGGTAAATAACCTATCTCAATAAATTTGAACAAGTATTATAAGTGAAAATGGCACCGACTAGATTTTTCTAGTTTTTTGTTATGGGTGTTATTTTCAAGGTTTACCTATAGGGTTCCTAATAACGAATCTGCGATCAAATTCCATGAAAAAAAAACGGGTAAATTGCGAGCCGGAATCTTGTTTGGGTTGCGGGAATTCATAATTATTACCCACCGAATTTCATCTGAATCGTTTCAAACGCGTGAGTATGCGTGACATGAGTGGTCCTTTGCTTTATTTATTTATTTAGGCAAACCAACTAAATGCACACAAAAGACATAATACATATAATTTTAAAATATAGTAGCATTGCTTGCATCTAAATTATAGGTAAGCACAGCATTGAATGAAATCTCACTATTTAATAATAATTGAATAATTCATTTTAATTTATAGAAAAATTATAGCTTTATAGAGCTTTTTAATGCACATATTTAATAAATAAATAATAATGTCCGCACAAATCGAACTTCGAAGTTAAGCTACGCTTGCCGAGATCGGCTAGTGGATGGGTGACCATTTAATACAAATTGAGTTTCCGCCATGGCTTGGAAAGCATGTCGTTGGTGCCGGCTGTCATTCGAACATCTTTGACAGTCGACAGGCCACAAACTGTAACCCCAACATTGCCAAGAGGTATGTTCTACTCAGTTACTAGATTGTGGAGGTCTTATAAGCAATAGCTCTATGTAAAAAAATGGTATTCATCTACATCCGATTAGGCTAGATGCCGAACCCAACATAGAAAAAGAAAAAGCTAGGCAGAATGACGTGAGTGCGACTAGAAAAAAAAAAAACTTTTTTTTTTTCAAAATTCGAGTAGCCTCTATGACAGTTCGGCATTTATGACTAATCGAATGATACCTGTTTTGAAAAACCTATGCAGCCGTTTAGGCTACCGGACGTTCCAAAGAAATAGACGTAACTACAAAAATACATATATATATGTATATATATATATACATATGTACCTACTTACATACATAGGTACATACTTTCAACAAACATTCTATAATATAGTATATTTTATAAAAAAACTTATCACATTATATAGCATAATTATCGAATTCAAATAACATTATATCAAAGTTCAAACCGATCCACTACCTAACCATACCATAGTCAATATAGAGATTAAAAAAAAAATGTGAAAATAATAAATATTTCTGAATCACGCCACGAGCGCATTCTGGTTCTGCATTTAAATTTTGAATAAAATAGACATCTTGGCGCGAAATCCGCACGGGTCCGATTAATTTGTTCAGTTGATTTTATTCGTTGATTTCCAAAAAGAGAACTATTTAAATTACTTAACAAAGCGCAAATATGGTTTTCATAAATGCTTATTGAATTTTACTATAAATATAATATTTTGTTCCAATTTTTAATAATCGATTTATGATAATTGCTCATTTATATTTATCGAGTTGAACGAAATAAAAAAACAATCGATTATAATAATCGTTTTCCCACACCCTAGCATTAAAAAAATCAAAATGGCTGACGATTTTAAACAAAAATAAATTAGCGGTAATGAATATTACGTGTTATTGGATCTGTGTTCGTTTATTGCATTTAGATCTGGGATTTTTCTTGTTCTTCACGATATTTAGAATCATAATATGTGTATTTGTAATAGTATTTACATGTGAGTGTGTGATTTTTGTGTGAAATAAAAACGTAAGCAAACACAGTTGGCGCGAAACTTTGACTTTGGATACCAAAAAACTTCATTACCGCTACATATTTCCTTAGAAATATGGATGAATTCGTCAAATAATCAAATGATGAACAAACCACTACTCCTCAAGTGGAGTTTGGGTTTCTGGAATTCATAATTTTCATGTTTTTTAGCCTCGAACACCACTGCCATCAAAGTTGAAAAGTAATATTTTTTTGTCATAATTGAACCGTATTTTAAATTAACTTGCTTAAAGAAAATGACAAAGAAAGATCGCAAATATAATGAATATGTCTTGATTTTGCGGTTTTGCCTCTTTTTAGCAAGCGAGAAGGTTGTTTACATATATAATTTTAGCAAATCTAGGACGACTATTTTTTGGAAGGGTGTAGTAATGCGTATTTTAGACGCATTTTTAAGTTGACTGACGTGATTTGAACGATCTTAAGTTGTAATTTAAGATATTTCCCAATAACTTATCGTATAAAATTGCTGCTGAAACAAATTGATCATAGTTAATTAAGATGCCGAAAGTTGAGAAAATTTCCGAAATTCATGACGTAACATGCAACATCCCGTCGACTCAGCTAGTGTGTCAAATGTCAAAATCTTGTCGAGCAGAGTGGTTAAGCTAAAGGGGTCCTGTAATTTAGACATAAATGGTTGCAATTTTAGTAGCACATTTTGCAATTTATTTAAATAATTAGGAGAACAAAATTTAAGTTAAAGAAACGTTTCGAAATAAATGAATAATTGGTCAGTAGATAACTATGCCATTTATAAAGAACTTACCTACCTACTGTTTTTTTTTCTTTATAACCTACATTTTTATTGGAACAATATCAATAGATAATTTTAAACTACGAGTAGTTAGTTTTATAGATATCTTATTAGATGCAATATTTAATTAAATTAGGCAGTTGAGGATGGGGCACCCGTCATTGCAATTAATTTGATTATTCTTTGGTACAGCAGCCTAAAAGCCAAAAAAAAAAATGCAGCTCAATCAAAAAGGCCGTTTAACCAAAACGCTAACTCTTTAATCAATTATTAACGTAACGTGAGATTAATGAAGCCAAAAGGCATTCTTAATTCATTCTTTATTAAATAAGTATAAGTGTAGTGCGATATAGATGGTGTAGCCGCATCACGGGTAGCATAAAGGGGTGTAACAGGAGACGGCGGTAAATCAAACCTATTGTGGGGCAACCCGCCCGCCGCACAGTACTTTTGGAACCCTAAAATCGCAAAAAATACCTGAACTTCATATCAATTTGCTACGAGTCCGTTGGCTATGTTGCTACATGATGGCTAAAATTTTCTATGCCTAATATTAAAATTGAACCCTTTCATTTTCTCTCGATATAAGCTGAAAGATCATTAAAAAAAGTTGTCTAGTTGTAAAGCCTGTATACCTACTGCTTATCGTTTTCACTAGTTTAATACAAGGCTTTCTTTTGTCCTAACAAGGATACCAACTTACTTAAACAAGACGTCTATTTACGTTCTAGTGTAGAAGAAAGAATAATAGCTTAGATAGCTATCAAAGACCAAAAGGTTGTCCCTTTGCATCTGCATTTAATTACGAGATAATTTTGATGCGCGCGAGTCTTTAAAAAGAAATTAACCGAGCATCTGTCACGAACAAGAATTATGAGTAACTATACTGTTTGTCACTTTTCTATTTATGAATTCAATTAATTTAATGTTATACTGTGATTAACTGCAGTTATTTTAAGAATTAAAATTGTCTTATGGGACGTTTAAGAAATAATGGAACAAGTGGGTATGAAGCATTAGTAGGCAAGGTATTAATAAATTTTAGTTTGCAATTTAAATTATAAAAATATAGAGTTTATTTAGTGTTTAGTTACACGGATACCTATATACCTTAAAGTGAAGCTTTAATTCGAAATTCTTTAAAATGATCTAATTCAGTTGCCTTATACCTATGTCATACTCTGACATACCTATCCTATAACACACAACTCTCCTATTCATCAGTACTCTATTTCCCAAAAACAGTTCAAGCCAAAATCCAAAAAAAAAACAATCACCACTAACTACCTCCTACATGTGACAGCTAGGGGAAGTGGACGTCTCCCGCGCAGGCGCACGTCAAACAATGGCGTCGCATGCGCTCGCCGCCCGCGCACGCCGTTCTAATTCACGCTTCCTGACCAGATATGGGAAGCTGAGTGAACTTGTGACCTGTCCTGTGACAGATAGGGCACGGTGTAGTTTGAAGGGCTTGCGATATTAAGATAATGTGTGTTCATTTTGGTATAAGGGCCTTTGAGGAGTTTTTTGAATTGAATTTTTACGAAGTGGCGTTTCCTGTTGTTTTGGGAATTCTTTTTATAAGACATCCTCAAAAATTTAAATGAAGTAAAGCGAACCTAAATAGCTAAACCAAACCATCATGGCTGTAACCAGCTTTCAAGTTTTAAGAACTGACACACACTCGGGCACAACACTAACTGAACACTATTGGTCTAAGTAATCTTTATGCAGAATTTGACGACACGGTTGGCGCAGTGGTTGAGTGTTCAGCTGCTGCGCTACGTGTCACGGGTTCGCTACGCTGCGTATATTATTACAGTCTGCTTGTTATTATTACAGTTTATATTATTAAATGTTGTTTGCTGTTACCAAAGTAAACATTAAAACAGCAGAATGAACCAGTAACGTGTTAAAAAAAAAACATTAAACTGGTAATTCATGCTCGTGTATGAGAAGTTGGCTCTGCCTTGCTAGTACCGGCTACAGGTTGGTTGATCTTTTTTAGTACTTTCCCAATCACCGAGTGAAACCGTAGGCAACAACTACTCTGATTGCGTAAAGGCGTTAAGTGATTATACCTTAAATAAAACAATAAATTGACCTATGTGATGTACCTACAGACATCCCTGATTGCTTTGCTTCCTACGCAGACTACAGTTTCGCTAGAATTAGCTTCGACGGAATAGGGTTGAACTTATGACCTTTAAGATAGCCAGTGAACACATTTACCTTGAACTTAAGCCATTTACGTACCAGTGAAGCTACTTCTATTTGTAAAAAAGCTACTTAATTAAACAGTATAAAGAATATCAAATCAATGCTAAGCTACGAGTGCCTATTGAAAAATCTATCTGAGCTGAAATAATTATACAGCAAAGCGTTTTTAATGACCCATATGAATCTCTTGAATTCTCAAACGAAACATAAGTTTAAGACGGTCTTAAAAGTTATGGTGATATAGTTGTGGCTATTGTCGCTGCGGTAAGTACACTTAGTAATTAATTCATACACTGTTTTAATTCTATAGCATCACAAACATATCGCCAACATCTCTTTATCCAATAATCTTCAACGTATACGATCGTTGCAGTGCTATAGACGAACTCACAGAGGGTTAGAGGTTCGGGGTCGGTTGGACGAAGACGCTAGCGGCGCGTCCTGTCTTTGCCCCCCCCCCCCTTACTGTAATCATAGTGAATTTATTCTCAAAACGCTTTGTACGTGTGAATCCAGTCGCCGTACGTCTCGTAGTTCGATGGTAGAACGGGCTTGACAGAATTAAATTGTGTACTTTTGACACACACACATTTGTACATTTCAGTCATTAAAATACACAATTTTTATGCTACATTGTTAGTTCTATTGTGTGTGTTCAACGTGTCAGTAGCCCAAAACAACTCTTTCGATAAGCATTACAGACGACACCTCATCTAATAATGAAAAAATGATATTTATGCTTGTGCCTCCCCTTTTGTTGTGTAATGTTTATAGGGTCAGGTTTGGCCACAATCTCACCTGATGGTCAGCGACGATGGAGCGCGCTTGCTTAGAAATAACCAGACAGTGAGAGTCCTAGATTGTAGAAGAAAAAATTGGAAGATGATTAGTTAATGCACTATTTTTATAAGTTCTATTGTTTGCATCCCATTGTTTTAACACGTGAATAACATCTATATAGAAAAACATTAGAAGACCGCCGGCCGTAGTAACTCTTTCGAGCGTCTGTGCTCGTTTATGGATGGGAAATCATGAAATGACTTCTCTGCTCTGGGCGGAGCGGAAGGGATTGTCAGACGCTTACTGACTAAAACTCATCCGTATTCCTTCAAATGTCCTTTGCGTTTCAGGGATGCGGTGACTCTTTCGAACAAAATCCGCAACCCTGGCAGCGTCTGCGCCCTACAAACGGACTGACAGAGGGTCGGGGTCGGTTAAAGCAACACATTTGTTTGGCTTGTTGCGGCTTGTTCACACTGCGTTTGGGCAATAGTGCTGTGTTTAGGGTGGTTTTAATTGGTTCGGTCATATGGTGGAGGAATGAATAAACACACGAATTGGCTGTGTTCAAAATCTGGCGCAATTTATAAACACTTTATTCAATTGCATTTAAATGTTCAAAGAATGAATTAAATCTTGTAGGTAAGAAATAGATCAGGAGTTATACGAAAGAATATAAAAAAATAAATGAGTTACGTTAATACGAAAAATATTTAGGTTTACAAGCCAAATTAGCTAGTAATTTCACCTATTCGTGTCGACCGTTACACAAATCACTAATCTGCTGAATTGCAAAACTTTATTAAATCCAATAGAACAAGCTAATAATAACATATTCAATATAAGATAAGTATCTATAATACATATACATACTTATAAATAAAGAAATAGCTTAAAAATGCCCATGTAATGATTCTTATTTTATTTATTTTTTGTGTTTTAAGTAAGTACCTACTGTTGTGCAGGAGCGGAGTCTTTTAAAACAGGCATTATTTGCTTAAATGAAGACTCCAAACCCAAAATTGTTTGTGAATAACTTTAAAAAAAATAGCTTAAAAATCACGAATTTAAAACTTTACAAAACCTAGGTATAATCTCTCAAACTTGGCAGGCCCAGCTACACGTAATTGTGTACCACTCTCCTTAACCAACCTCGTAACTGACGTATTTATATACCGTGCTTACATACATACCCAGTACATATACCTACGTGGTAGTAATTAGGCGACGCACGAGCTAGGAGGTGGGCGCCGGAACCGGAAGCGCGCCGGAGATGAAGGCGCGATACAATATCCGGTTAGACGCCATTTCCGCCGCGAGACGACGCGCGTGTGTGGATCCGCCTTTACTTACTGATAGATACTACAACGTGATTTTGGATTGGTGATTTTGGGAACACAGAACATGTTACCTATATTGGGTCTACATTTTTTTGTGGATGGAGATCATCAAATGATGTTTTCCGCCCTGGGCGCAGCAGGAAGGAGAGTCAGACTGGACAGGAGACGTTTTCCTCCTAATGCCCTTTGCGTTCCAGGATCGCGGTGAGTCTTTCGAACCGCGCGAAAGTGACAATTCCGCAATTTTGGCAGGATATTTGGTCTACCTACTAGAACTTATTCTTATTCAGTGATATTATTTATCACTCAATTTTCCACTGGTGATTTGTTTTTTATTAAATTGGTTCAGTAGTTTTAGGTACAGTAAGTAAATATAAGTAAATAGACTAGGGCTAAGGTAACGTTTCTTTCGGTTGATGAAGTTACTTTGATAGAAGTTAGAACCCAAAGGGAAACCCCTGATCAAGTTTATATATTTAACATGGATGTAACTAACTTAATGTGAGCAGATAATATACCGATTTATACCGACCGTCAAAAACCGCCAAGTCGTGAAAGTTTATTGAGACTTAGAATATCTACTAAAAATATTAGGTTTATTTATTGTTCAAAGTTTGTTTTTCGATCGGAGTGTAGTACAGTACTTTAACACTACAAAAACTTATGATTATCTACTGTAATCATAAGTTTTTGTAGTGTAAAATCTATACTACTTAATATTATAAAGATGAAAGATTTGTATTTTTGTAATTAACGAATAAACTCAAAAACTACTGGACCGATTTCAAAAATTCTTTCACCATTAGAAAGCCACATTCACCTTGAGTAACATAAGCTATATTTTATCCCCGCATTCCCACGGGAACGGGAACTACGCGGGTGAAACCGCGGGGTGCTGCTAGTAATATTATAAAGAGGAAATATTTTTTGTTTGTTTGTACCGAATAAGCTCTGAGACTACTGGACCGATTTTAGCCATTTTTTCAACAATGAAAGCTACATTATCAGCGAGTATCATATTAATTTTATCTCCATATTCCTACGGAACGGGAACTACACGGGTGAAACCGCAGGAGCTGCTAGTTGGCTATATAATGATAATATATAATAATGATAATTATATATATATATATCCGTTTAGTTAGTATATATGTATATCTTAATGATTTGTGCTTTATGGAACCATTTTAGTTAGACACAATCAACTGCATAGAGTAGACCACAATATCTCATTGTCACCCTACCGCACTAATCTTAACGGTACTAAATAGTCCACATAAATCCGACCACAATATTACCGCATAAACCCATCGATTAAACACATTACCGACTGAAATTAATCGATACCAAGTACCTCACCGATGACGTCGATAAGGCAGACAGGTCCTTAATACCTCACAACCTGAGGACCAGGTCCCTCCTTACCTCCTTTGTCCCTGAAGAGGGAAACAGGATTGTTCTACAGGGATTATGCTTTTATGTGATTTTTCAGTCTGAGTACGGATCGAGAGGCGTTCAGTGAATGAGTGAAGGTGTCTGAAAGGGAATGCTTAGTGAATGGTTTATGATGGAGTAATGTCGTGCTTCTTGTGTATGTTATATGTATTTTTATGTACGTATATTGCAAACGACGTAAGATTGTAAAAATCTCATGAAATTTTTAATATTTTTGTCTTAATTAAACACTGATAAATTTTAAACTATTGAATTTGGATAAAATTTTTTCGATACGAAACGATGTTTTTCATAATATATCGAGAAATTATAATGGAATAAAACATATCACAATGTTACGGAATCTACAATTTGGTAGCACATACATATATGGTGTAAGTTAGTACTAAATCCAGTCAATAATTATTATCTTCATAACGTAGGCAAGTTAATAGCTCTCAGAACTATTTACAGTACTACAGTAATTTAACTGAAGGGGTGTGAGATTTTGACAAACTAGATCATGATTCATTATTTAAAATGACCGTAAATTACTTTGCTTTAACACAACACACAGATTAGAAAACGGCGCGATGCGATACGACGCAAGATGTAGGTATTTCTTTATGTAGATAAGGCCCACTTGCGCAAACAAGTATTATCTTTAAACTCTTGTAACTAATTGCTAAAAGTACGCCTCAGTTAATGACCAAAAAATCATTGATTACTGCGCAATTTATCGATACATATAATGAGTCTTATTGGGGTAAGACTGAAACATTGACGTCGATCTTTTGTAAGAAATTAATCATCTTCGAAGTTTGATAGGTACTTAGAGCCACTGAAACAGAAACCAAATAAACTGAACTGTGAACTTAGAGTTCAATACATTAGTAACACAAAACTTAAATGACTTAGGTACCTTTAAAACTTATCAGATACGAATCTACATTGAATAGCCGAGACATCTCATCTTAATGTGTAGTAACTACGTACAGATGTACCTACAGTTACAGCAGTACAGTTTATACATGTAGTAATAATTATTCGGCGTGTTGCGATAATACAGATTTAGATAGAGTCGCGGCTGGCGAGATAACCCCTTACATAGCTCAAAGCACATAGCGCCTGCCCACCCTAAGTAGCGTCAGCACAACAAGCGCGTTTGGTTTAGAATAATATTATGTTTTATAAAGGAAAAATATTAAGTTAATACGAAAATAAAAGAGCTTTTTAGCGTAGGTATTGACGAAAACTAAACTCATTCCTACTAAAATTATATTGTTTGTATTTCCCGACTTTTGGCTACTACTAATAAATCTATTAATATAACACCGTTTGATGGAGTCATATTACTTTGCCTTTTTTCCGTAAAATGCCTACTTGAGTATCCACACTATCATCCACTTTGTAGGTGTCTACGTGCCAGTGATTTATTTGAGTTGTTGTAGTCAATTTAGTAACTTGTAAAATTTTAGTGGAGGCGCAAGGCTAAAATTTGATATGGGTAAGATTGATATTTTGCATTTTAGATTGTTTGTATCAATTTTCCTAAAAACTTCATCACCCGTTTTCACCCCTTTAGAAGTGTTTTTTCGAAAACAAAATACCCATAATTTGTATTGTTTCTATCATAGCCGAGTTTCAAATTCATCGGAACGGGGTAAAGATTCTTCCATTACAAACTTTGATAAAATTATAATGAGATTAGTCATTATGAAATAAGAACAGTATTCTTGCTAAGTTTCAAGTTTATAATTCTAAGGAATTCTTTCATACAAACATGAACACCCCCTAAATCGTGTTTTGGGGTTACTGACAACCTTTAAAATTCACTTAGGTCAGTATTCGTGCCAAGTTTCAAGTAAGTTGGCGCAAGGAATAAGTAATTTTATGACTAGTAATTTTTCATACAAACTTTCAACCCCTAATTCACCCTTTAGTCGGAGAGTTTCCTAAAATCCATTCTTAGCTGATATCTTCTAATCATAATTTTCCATATCGTCTCAAGTTTCATCTTCATAGGTCAAGTAGTTTTCGGGATTTCATGTTTATTCAGTGAGTGAATGAATGAGTGACCTTTCGGTTTTATGTAGATAGATTCGTCTATTAACCGTTCATGCTTAACCGGAAGAAACTTTTTTGACCGATTTAGAAAAGTGAATAATGCAAGAGTGAGCAAATCGATATTGTAAGCCATTGTAACCCTTCTCTCGTATCATCTTAGATAGGTTTTATTTTCTTTACGCCATTCATATGTTCACAAGAAGTAACTTTTTGACTCATACAGGAAAGAATGTAGAATTCAAAAGGGATCGTAACGTACTGTAAATTTAAACTAAACCTTGAATAGATTTGATTTTCCTTTGTCTTAAATAGAATAAGGTTTTTTGACAAATGCAGAAAAGCTGAAGAAGTTAAAGAGTTTAAGACTGTAAGAGCAAGGTAAGCGAGTTCGAACATGTTTATACTATGGATGAACTATCTACTTTAAGTAGATATTTGCAGGTTTTAGGTAACTCTTCGGTCCCCACCGAATGTGTCTCCACGTTGTCGTCGTGGTGGGGCTTGAGCGTCCCAATGATCTTGCGAGCTTTCCCGGTAGAGCCACTCATGCCGGAAGGTCGCAAGTGAGGGATCAGACCAAGCGAGACACACACACGCCTGCTCGCTGCTCTCTGGTACGCGTCTGATCATCAGACGTGACTGTGAGAGCAGCGAGCAGGTGGAGAGGTGAGGTTGGGAGAGAGGGCCCTGAGAAGGGGTGGAGCGAAAAGGGAAAAGACGATTGCAAAATGAGTCCCCAGGTGGGTCCCGACTGCTCAGCGGTCGGGGAATCCCACCCCGCTTCGGCGGGCTGCCCTCCGTACTCTGGGGTGGGCACCAACCGTCTTCCGCTTGCCAGTGGCAACAAGAGCCGAGGAGGCTCAGAATCGACGTCATCCGGATCCGACTCTTTCAAGGAGCTGATGGCGTTCGGTTGTGATGCGGGGAGTTCGCCTGAGCGCCGGGGAGGTGCAGGGTCAGATTCTGGCTCTGGACTTGACCTAGTAACGGTCAGCTCGGCGGGCTCTGGAGACAGAGGAGGGGGGGCCGCTGCGGAGAAGTTCTTCCGCAAGCGACCCAGACGGGAGGATGACAAGGAGTCGTCCTCCGAGGGCGAGTTTGCCTCCGCCCGAAAAATCCCCACCGCAAGGCGGGGCAGGGGCAGTGAGGCAGGGAGGGGGCTGGCTCCCTCTACCCGGGAGGCGGGCCGTCGGGCCGAGAGGTCGGTGGAGGAGGGGCGTCGCCCTGGAGGGAGCGGTCGTGGGGCTCCCTCTACTCTTCCGCCCCCTCTCGACTCTGACGACGAAGAGTCCCCGAGGGAGGAACCGCCCGCTGCCGAGGAGCAGAGGGCCCGGTTTGAAGAGGTAGTGGAGGCCGCGATCCGCGCTGTGGCCTTCAAGAGGAAGCAGTCCTCTAAGAGGGAAGCCATCAGCGCGGCCAAGGCTTCCATTTTGGCGGCAGCGGCGGCCAACGTCGTCGGCGGGACAAAAGAGGCCAAAGAGGTGTCTGAGTTGCGGGCAGAGGTCGCCCGCCTCGCGGTTCTTACGGAGCGACTCGTTCGGGAGAATGAGTCGCTCCGGAGGGACCTTGCGGGGATGGCCAGAGCGGCCTCTGTGGAGCCGCGAGGGGGACTGAGTCCGGCAGCGCCGGAGGGGGGCCAAGTGCTGAGCCAGGTGCGGGACCTGGTGCGGCAGGAGCTGGCTCCCTTCCGGAGGCAGTTCTCCGTACTGGAGAACATGGTCCGGCGTCCCCCAACAGTGGCGACTCAGAGGGCCCCGGGCCAGCAGCAGAAGGCGGCTTCGTACGCGGCCGCCGTGGCTGCCGGCCCGGGAACGTCCGGCCAAGCGAAGGCCAAGGCGGGAGCCGCGCCAGCGCCTGTGACGCCGGCGCCTGCGACGCCGGCGACGACCAAGTCGGCCCCGGCGAAGAGGGGTGGGAGGAAGGCTGGGGGGGGAGCGGCTAAGGCTGCTGCGCCAGTGGCGCCGCAGCCGCCCCCACCCCCACCCTCGGACCCTCCTGCGGCCGAGGCCGAGTGGCAGGTTGCTGGACAAAAGAAGGCGGCCAAAAACAAGGCCAAAAAGCAGCGGCGGAAGGCCAACGCCATCGCGGCGAGGCTTCGCGCCCCGAAGTCCGCGGCTGTGGTTTTAACACTGCAGCCGGAAGCGGAACAGAGGGGTGTGACGTACCTCGCCCTGATGAAGCGGGCGAAGGAGGCGGTGAACCTCCGGGAGCTGGGCATCACTGGGGGCCTCGGGATCAGGAGAACCCTGACCGGTGCCCGGAAGCTCGAGCTCGCCGGAGCGGAGAGTGGCCCGTTCGCGGACGCCCTGGCCGAAAGGCTGAAGGAGGTCCTCCCCGCGGACGAGGTTCGAGTGTCCAGGCCGACTAAGTGCATTGACATGCGCATAGTGGGCCTGGACGACTCCGTGACGGAGGAGGAGGTTGTGGCCGCCGTCGCCAGGACTGGGGGGTGCTCTGCCGAGCTCGTCAAGGCGGGCACCCTCCGGCCTGACAACACGGGCATGCAAACCCTTGTGGTGAGCTGCCCCGTGACGGCGGCCAGAACAGTGTCGGAGGGTTGAAGGCTCTTGGTGGGGTGGGTTTCTGCGCGGGTAAAACTGCTGGAACCCAGACCTCTGAGGTGCTACCGCTGCCATGTGGGCAACCACACGGGAGCTATGTGCCCCTCGGAGGTGGACCGCAGTGGACTTTGTTTCCGCTGTGGTCAGCCCGGTCATCGGGCCGGCTCGTGCGAGGCCACGCCGCACTGCAGTGCATGTGCGGCTGTTGGCAAGCCGGCCGAGCACTGGGCTGGGGGAAGGGCCTGCGCGCCATCCACCCCGACCAGGGGCAAGAGGTCCGCCGCCGCCGCCGCCTCTGCCGCCGCCGCGGCTTCCGTCGCCGCTTCTGCCGCTTCTGCTGTGGGTGCTGCGACTCCCGGTACTCGGGAGGGGGCTGAAATGGAGTGCCAGTAGTGGTCCCATTTCGGCCTCCTCCAGAGACAAGTCGGCCGCTGTGCTATTGCGCAGTGGCTGATGCCTGTGGACGGTGAGCGTGGGTGGCTCGCCGTCCGATACCAGGCTGAGTCGACGACGCGTTGTGCTTCACGCGCGCCTCAAGGAGCCGTCAGCACCAGAGACGGGGCCCCATAGGGTCGGTGCCTGCTAGGGTTGCGGAATTTGTTCGAGAGAGTTGCCGCGGCCCTGGAACGCAAAGGGCACATGGAGGAGCACGGGTGGGTTTTAGTCAGTAAAAGTCTGACACTCCCTACCGCTCCACCCAGGGCGGGAGGGGTCATTTGATGATTTCCCATCCAAAAAAAAAAAAAAAAAAAAAAGGTAACTCTTCGGTAAGAGCCGGGCCCTAAGCTGCGCGGGCTTCTATCCTACCAACCATCTGGCTTGCGGCAAGCCCTAGAATAGTGGAGACCAGCGTAGGCTAGTGCCCGGCTTGTAAAAGCCACCCCGAATGTATGACCAGTATGGTTTTATTTTGACTTGTTATGTAAAAATACTAAATTTTTGGGCGAATGTGGGAAAAATCGCGAAATAATTAAATTGAAATACGGAACGGAAACCATGGATGTAAGAAATAGTGTATAGTGCTTGTAAATCACATTGCCTATCTAACCACCGTTACTTATCTCTTGACAATATTTACTGAAGAAGAAGTTCGGTGCGTTACTTGGTTCAATTTCCTAGAAAAGCGTAACAATAAAAATAATTCAGATATCAAAGCGTGCTCAAAAAATACTGCAAATGGACTACGATAAGTTGGAATTGTTGTTGCATCATGCCTTAGCTGCAATTTCCCGGAGTTGAAGAAAGTCAAAGCTGCGAGGTCCTTAGGACCGCGAGGCGTAAAGCGTGGCCCACATCGCCCACGCCTTGCATCGCCTCTGCTTTAATATCATTAATCCATCACACACCATTCTTTATCACCTTTCACGCAATAGTTAAAGCACATAAATCAGCCTTTTAATGTTCCCACTACTGGGACACAGGCCTCTTCTCTAGGAGAGGAATTAGGCCGTAATCCACCACGCGGGCCCAGTGCGGGTTGGTGAATGTCACATGTCTTCCAATTTTTGGTTCTAGGACATGCCGGTTCCCTCACGATGTTTTCCTTCACCGTTTTGAGAGCAGTGGTGATGAAATTAATTACACAAAGTAATGCGCCTGGCTGGGTTTGAACCCGCGACATACAATGTGGAAGTCGGGGCCGTTACCACTCGGCTACCACTGCTCTCCATAGTTAAAGCCAATATTATTTGCGAAGAAAAAGTGCTCACTTTGCACGTGTAAGCACTAATGAACATTAAATCTTTCAATGAAAAGTAATGGTAAAAGGAAGCCACAATGATGACTAAGTGTGTCAATACATTAATTAAATCCTGTGCTTTACCTTACTTTATTTATATTTTATTATTTATACTTCTGTTAATCGATTTCGGAAGTTTTTATTCGATATTTTTATCATAATCCACTTAATTTTAATAACATACTTTGTATACTATCATAATTTATTTTATACACTTAAGTAAATGGAGGTTTTTAATAAGACGCATTTCCGCAAACAAATGTCAAGATATAAAATTAGCGAAAGTGAAATTAAGCGAAAGTTTGATAAATTCCGAAAAAGTTAAAATAATCGATGTAATCAAACGATTTTAAATTTGCTGTTATATCACGCGTATTTTGTAATAATGCGCAGGTTCAATAATTGAAGAGGTACATCATATTTACACTAGACATATTACTTTAATATTTGAAAACATACAAAGTTGCATAGGTATAGGTTCGAAATAGATCCGAAGAACGAAGCCAAAATAGTCTTGAAGGCAAAAATAAGGATTTCATCTTACATGGGTTTTGACACCAAAGCAATATTTGTAATGAAAACTATGTATTTTAGTGCTATAAAGTATTTCTCTGTACGGGTTTTTTTGTAATTTGATAAATTTCAACTTTGTAAGTTAACAGTTGCTGAAGAAAATATTTTCCCTCAAACACTATTTTTTCCTTCTGACGGTACTTGGCGGATTTCTGAAAGGATCTAAGGAGGGTGGCGAGAGGCTTCGAGGATGCGCCGGGGGCGGCTGAGGCGCGGGGGGCACGCGGGTTGCGCTGTGACGTCACGTCCTATCTGGGCGGCCATCTTGGATTATCTCGTCGCACCTGCGGGGCGCGGGGTGCTTTAGTATCGACCCGATGCCGACCCTGCACATTTTTCAGGGTAAACTTGAAAATGTTTGTTCTATTATTTATTTTTAGTTTTAGATAAAGATCTTATCTGATAAAAGTGTTATGATTTTTATCTTGCTTTTAGATAAGCTGGAACTTTAGATCAAACTAAAGCATTTTCGTTCCAGTTAAACCTGGATAATAATAAAGTAACAAAAGAGAAGTATATTGAACGTGTTCGAATCATTTTTTATTTTAGTAGCGATCAACCTGTATGTGAAAGTTTTGGTAACAAACAATGACAAAAACACAAACAGATTGATCTAAAATCGCCTTAGACCCTAAAAGAACAAGGCTACATTATATAGCCTAAAAACTTCTTGATATTAGTCGGCGGTCTAACAAAACAAAATCCTAGCCAGGTGATCGAGGCAACATTAGGAACCTAACTAGACCCAGACACTCGATATAAAGCACTAGAACGTTTATCTTTATTTCCGAAAAGGAATATGATGATAGAATCTCGTTAAAAGTTTGTCAGAAGTAATAACAACATTGAAACGCATCATCCAACTCAGTAACACATAAAACAAAAGCCAAACCACATAAAATAAGTTTCAATTAAACATTTTGTCCGCAACTAACGCAGGGTATATTAAAATTCAACTCACACACGCACAGTTATCTGTCTGTGGCAGTTTGGACACGGCGATAGGATCTGCGGTGCCCCCTATCCCCCATCCCTTTGCACCCCCTACTTCAAACGGCGATCCGCCCTTGCTTATTTACAAAGACATAACGGGAAAATTTTATTTTGAGTTATCAACCTGTTCCTGTGTTGTCATCTGCAGTTTTGGGGTTGTTTGTGAAAGGAATCGACCTGTATATAAATAAGTTTAGGTATTGTCAGAGCTATGAAGGACAATAATACCCTATATCTTACCAATGGTTAGAGTATAGTATTTAATCATTGGTAAGATAACTAACCTAACTAAGTTTTGGAGGTTAAAAAGGTCGTTCGACGTAAAATACTGGTGCAGCTGCAGTAAAGCGGTTAAACTAGATGCCGACTTTATATAGTTCAGAAAAGGCAGATTATGATCCGATTTCTTCAATGTTTATGCGTAGTCTACATTGAACTTAATAAAACTGCTTTTATTCTGCTTATAAATTATACGACAAGTATATAGATCTATTTTTAGGCGAGGAACCTAGTTAATAGTTGATCTACCCTTGTCCCATGTTTTGGGGTAGGTTTTCAGTATCGGGAGCAACTGAAATCCAGTGTCTTGTTAGAGACAAATATGTTAGAGATGCACGCCAGAATTACTAAATGGATCAAACATGCCTCTGAGTCTACAAGACATCAATGAGAAACGTATTTTAAGAAAAGAAAAAAAAACCGATTCCAGTAAAGTTTCACCATCAAATCTAATATGATTTAAAGTCTGTAACGTTGCCAAAACAGAATAGTGAACGATTAATGGCAAAAGTATCGATCTCTGGGGAGTTAATATCGTTCGCGAACTGTGGATGACAGTGTGTCTCGGGGGAGTGTTCGGAATAGCTGTTAAGTCACTGTTTTATTGACTGGGTCAAGTGTGAATTACTTTGTTTATTTACATTAGTGCTTTATTATTGACCGAGTGAATTGTTTGTATTTTTTTAAGGATTGTTTTTGTTTATATCGTGTAAGTACAAGATACGTAGTTACACGAGGTACGGAGTAGTGGTGGTTAATATAGCATATAGCATAATAAAGCACCATGCTTATTATAAATAGCAAATAGCAGATGCTATTGTGGCTCTCACATGTTGCTATTTGTTTAATGCTTTAAATCGCACTCTCTGTCTGTGTCAGTCGCGCATTGCAAAATCGCAACTCTCGCTCTAAAAAAGCAAAAGCACATAATATAGCAATAGCAGCGCGATGGGGCGGAGCGGGCGGCCAGTCGTCGCATGCGATTGCTTTTAGTCGCGCGCCCGTGCGTATTTATTTTACGCACCGCTTGCAAATTCTAGTAATTGTATGATTATATGTCCTAAGACTGGGAAGTATGAAGGAAAGTTCGTTGTTTTTTTTAATGTTCCTTTTTATCTTAATAAATTAATAACGCGATTATTCATGCTGTCAGATACTCGTAACAGTCAGTCAGTCACCGCGCATGCTTTATTCGTGCCCGCCCGTTTACGCAGTACGCTTATAAAAAAGCATGCTATAATAAAGCATATCAAATAGCATGCTTAAAATATAAAGCATATAGCATTAAGCAAGTGATTGCCATAAAGCAACTTTGAACACTACTAGTACGGAGACGGCTAGACGGATGATGATCGTGAATATTATCATCGCGTGGAGTTGTCTATCGAATCAAACCTCGTTATTTAAAGATGAAATAAACTGAGTTTTGACGCATAATAGCAGGCCTGTGTCGTTGTGGGTTAGGTAAAGTTTTGCCTATGGAAAAATCTGTTTTCGTCAGTAGGTTATGTCTTAGTTCAATAAGATAGGGGCAGTGATCCTATTGTCATTAACTGACGACAAATTCTGACTCCGGGTTTAATACCTTGAAAATAAGATGAGCATTACCTGCTTTATCTATACTAATATTAAGGGCTGGCTTTTATTTCGCACAGAGGATAAGTATTGCCATACAACGTGGCAATGCCGCCAGTCTATTGGGTTCACTCCCAGTCGATAGCGATGCGGATGAGTTTTTTGATGCCATTTAGTAGATAGGAGAATTTTAGTTTAGTTTTAGTTTAAGTGTATACATAGTTAGATTTAAAATTATGAGAATTTGTATGAGTGAAATTAAAGTTTGTGACTAATATTATAAAGAGGTAACGTTTGTGAGGTTGTGACGTTGTAAGATCTCTGGATCTGCTGCACCGATTTTCAAAATTATTAATAAATATCAAAATAGAATGCTACGTTATTGTGGAGTGTCATAGGCTATATTTTATACCCGTTTTGCCACGCGAACGGGAATAACGCGGGTGAAACCGCGGGGCGCTGCTAGTGATTTATGTTTGTGTGCCTTGCTACGAGCTACGACGTAGCACTTCGTAGCAAAACAGCAAAATCATACATTGTTACAGCTCAATTGGTTGTGGGGCTCATTAAGTGGTCATCAATATGTTAATACTTCTCCGACCACCGTGTGTAATGACGCCGACAAATACTTGACGCTCAGAACAATGGCATCATTGGGGGCACGTGCAGCTGCAGAGCTTCGCGAAGTTTAGTTTTGTAAAGAGTATCTATAGTGTAGTGGTCGATGTGTGATGGGGATGAGAATGGTCTGGATAGCTACGTAATATGATAGGGTATTTTCTTCCATAGGAAAAAATAATTTTATTTAGTCGTCTGTATGATTTTCATAAAGAATTGAACACGTAAATTTCCTATTACATCTGTTAGTTTTTACCAAGATAAAGCGAATTAAAGTTCAGTAGTGGGGACTGGTGACGTCAATTATTGTTAAAAAGTGTACCAACGCGGGTTATCACGCCAGTTTTCAACGCATTGTATCGTCTTCATTTTTTGTTTCCGTTAAAAAAGAAAATACGTTGTCAATATTTTCTGTTAATCTAACTGTAACGAGTAAATGGGTCTTTTTCATGAAAATATCCTTACTTTTCTATAGCCTTCCCTACTTTAGAAGAAGTAATCACCATTCGCAATGGTGCATGTTGCTAGCTAGTGTAAGATTAATGCAAGCCATATCACTGCTGATGTATCCAATTACTAACAAGTTTTTATTCCGTACGATGAAGTAACCATATTAACTTTTTCGTAACATGCAACTCAATTACTTATTACCTGCTAATAGGTAATTAAAGAACCTATACTTAATAATGTCATCAGAAGTAACAAAAACCTGGCGATCGCGTGTTAAAAGATCTAAAAATAAAAATACTGAGGGTAGAATTCAATTTGTAACAAACAGGGAAATTATTAAGTGGTTATCAATATGGTAACAGTAACAGACCACCACGGCAAGTACTTGACACTCGAAACAATGATGTTATTGAGAGCGCGTGCGCAGCTGCTAATGTACTGTACTTTGCTGTAGCGCTTTACTACGGTGTATTGTTGCGGAAGTTCGCTGAAGTGGTTTGGAGTGGGCAAACTGAGGCGCGTGCTACGAGGTGGTAGACCACCGGTGGTGTTTTGTAAATAAAGCTAAAATAATAGGACGTTTTGGAAAAAAAATCGGTACGTCTACAGTTCTTTAAGAATACATTATCAATCATATAGCTTCAAAGTTGACCCATGTTTAATTTAGGAACTAGATAAGTATATTGTTTTCAATTTCGAATGTAGGTTATCTGATTTACCTTCCAATAAATCATTCAACTCTAAAGACTTGAGTGTTTACTTTATTTAGGATTACATTTAACAGTTTCTGAAGCCAAGCAGATTGTCTGCAAAATGCAAAGAAATGGTCTTTCTAAATGCAAGTGTATTTTAAACGCTTGATGTGCAGTTGTGTTCTTCCGGAGTTCCGGATGTTTTACGGCAGAAGTGACGTGGAGTGGGTAAAGTGAGACACGTGCTGATACCCGGTGGGCAGACCACCGGTGTGGTGCCATAGAATTTAGAGGACTTAGTCAACAAAATCGCTTGATCACGACATGGGTTCTTGATCAGTTTTTTTTTTTATACTGAAATCCAACAAAGGGAAATATTAATGGCTCACTTTGGTTCAGGAAAGACTTCTCTAAATTAGGCAGTTGCGACATTTAACTTACTTGGTCTTCACAAATGGAAGCAGGTTGTTTTTTCTACTTTGGAGGTCTGTGTGATTTATTCCTGTTCCCTAAAACGAATGCCTCAATTACTGAACTGTGGAATTTTCTTTGCAGAAATCTGTCGAACCAACACAGAAAGTGAGTTAGACTTCATGGACAAGTAATGTTTCGATGGGCTCGGCAATAGTTGCAGCATTACTAAGTTGTCTGTTATTGGTACTGACGGCGCTAAACGATATGCAACCTATCCTAACAAAATCGATTTTGTGTAGTGGATCAACTGAGACACGAGCCAATAGCCTCGGGGGAAGACCACCCAAGCATTTTGATACAGTTCAATCACTTAATGGTGTTATTATGTTTTTTTACTATAACATACATATACACACATAATGCTGTATTAAACAAGCTTCACTAGCTGGTACATTGAAGTTAGTAGGTAGTTAAAGTAATATTAACGATCACAATTATTTTTTATTTTGGTTCACCAAGTTTACCAGCACAAGAAAGAATCAGGGTAGTATCCAATTGAACGCAAAGAAAAGCTGAGTAGAATTATTTACAAAAAAATCATACTGATATGGTTCCAATAAGGTTGATTTTTATGACTATTCAATAATATGAAAAATTAATACAAGATTTTTATTTATTTAGTACTTTATCGCGCAAAATTACAAAGATGGACTTAATGCTTTAGGCATTATCAACTAGTCAACTTTTGGATAGTGTAGAGCAATTAGTGGCAGTATGTGCAATATAAAAAAAGACATGTAATAGCTAATAATGCGATAAGAACAAACTTCTATTTTTACTCGAGAGGTACCTAGTATAATATATCTACTATTAAGACGGCTACAGATAATGTAATTCATGACTTGTTTTAATTAAGAATATCCTGTACCAACCAAAGTTTTTGTAAAGTCTGCACAGACATGCGAGACAAATAATTTAATTAATTTATGAATTATTTATTGCTCATACTATTAATAAGTCTTCTTAAACTTAAAACCGTAAATGTAACATTCATCTGTAGGAGACGGCTTCTGTGGGGTAAGAATTAAGGCGAGAGCAGTAGCAGCGAAAAAGTAGGACGTGTTAGTTTGGTCGGAGAGTAGAAAAAAATATGGTGGACATTTTTTGTTCTTTTTTATGGATTAAATCATCAAAAACTTCTTTCTTTCTAGAGCAGTGGTGGCCAAGTGGTAACGGCCCTAACTTACTTAATTATAGGTCGCTGGTTCAAACTCAGCCAGGCGCATTACATTGTGTAATTTATTTCATCACCACTGCTCTCAAAACGGTGAAGGAAAACATATCGTGAGGAAACCGGCATGTTCAAGAACCAAAAATTTGAAGACATGTGACATTCACCAACCCGCACTGGGCCCGCGTAGTGGATTACGGCCCATTCCCTCTCGTAGAGAGGAGGCCTGTATCCCAGCAGTGGGAACGTTAAAAGGCTGATTATGCTAAATTATCGTCATTTGATAATTTAGCGGGAGCGGTGTATCAGGCTCTTACTGCACTAAAATTCATCCGTGTTCCCCGTAATGCCCTTTGCGTTCCAGGGCCTCGGTAACTATTTCGAACAAATTCCGCAACCCTGGTAGGCACTGGCCCTATCGGGCCCTCATCATCTCTTTGAGGCAATGGTGGACCCCTACTACTCTAGCGATGTGCAAAATGCTAATAAGACATTAGCTACAAGATATTCTGTTAAACAAGAAGTTAGGTCAAAAAATCTACCTAGCCTTTTCCCCTCTATGGTGAGGTGTGCTTCCAGTCTAACTGGATACAGATGAATACCAGTATGTATATAACATGGAGCGGCTGCTTTTCTGACTTACACAACCCAGAGACGGAATAATACGGTATATCCCATGGTAATGTCAGTCTGTTACCAGATTTTCTGGCTTTCGACTGTCAAAGATGTTCTAATAAGAGCCAGGGCCAACGGCTTGAAGGTTTTCGTGATGATTATGAGACAATCCAAGAAGACCGATTACTTCAACATCCAGTCAGAGTCAGATATAAACAACAAACAGCGTTTACCAATATGATCACGCGGACTTATATCAACTTCCCCTTTGCCTTCACTAGAAGATTCTTATTCAGTGTTGTTCAATTACCAGATTTTATTCAAATATTATTTTGATGATTGGACAGTACGAATAAGTATAACCGTCGAAATAACAAAGAAAAAATAAAAATATGATCAGTTCGATCACCATAAAAGGAGATGGAAATTTCTGGATTTGAGAAATCGAGAAATGGTATGAATGAAAGCGTTACATCTTCTATTTCTTAGTCAAATATCTATCAAATGGCCAAAAAATCATTTCAATATCTTTTCAAGTTCAGTACTAGATGTAGGGTCGTGGGCATCTTTTGTCTAAAATGTAACGAGTCTAAGTTGACTGAGCATAGAGCATAACACTAAAGATAACGGGTCTAAATAGACTTTAAAATGTTATTGGCGAGTCGCGGGAATTGTTCGACGATACTTTTTGTAAAACTGCGGTTGCTTGTCTATGTTGTTGATCTTGCAATTATTATTATAAGGAGAAAATTATTGTAAAGGATTTTGAGACAGAATGCGTGTGGCGTTTTGAATTCTTGTAAGAGCGGATACAAATTCGAGGTTGGCCGATGTAATTCTGTTTTGTTGTTAGTTTGGTCATCTTGTTTTTCTTGCTACAGTTCTGATAGGAATGAAAATAAGAACAATTATGATTTATTCCAGCACATGATCTACCCGTGTGCCTTGTTTCAACCAAATCCGTTCAGCTGATGAGTCCTGAAGACGTAACAAACAGACAGACATTCCAACGGATAGATACTTTATACGCGTTTACAATATATTTTGGTATGGATTGCTGAACTAAATATTTATAAAGCATTTGGTTTATGACATTCGCGATTAAAATGAAAAAAAATATGAATGTTGACTTTGTACAAAAATAAAACAAACAGAATAAAATAACAGTAATAATTTCAAGGACAAAAAGCAATTTAATCTGCTATATACTTCGTTATATCAATAGACAATAATAATATATTCAGACAAGCTAATCGGAAAACTTAAGGAACCGCTAGCAAACATTCCCGCGTATGAAATGGCCGCAGATACCTATACGAAAGGCGAATGTATTTTAAAATCAATTTAATGTTAGTATGGACGATATTAATGATACTATTGAACGGCAGAGACACACCAGCTGCCGGCGAATCGCGGGGGTCCCGCCAAAGAGTAAGGGTTTTTGTGGACAGATAGGGTAGGAATGTTGTTAACGGTCTTATTGGTTTATAAAACTTAAGTATGAATTTCAGATAGAATTGTAAGGAATACTACAAGAATATAATAGGGAATATAATATCACGAGACAGGATTTTTCAAGCTCGGTTTAAAACAAGCTCCTGAGTGAGTAGTAAAAAGTACTGAATATCTAGGATTGAAAACGTGACATTTTGGCACGCATGCAGTCGCGATCGCAAATAATTTAAAAACTTGTTTGTCTTAGTTTTGGATCGAAGTCTAAATGATAGGTTAATTTAGACTTTGCTCTAAAACAAAGACAAAAATGTATGCATGTCTATTAGATCTAGGTAGAGCCAGAGATTTCTACTTACCTAATTGTATTATTCAATTACTGATGGGGCAATTAAAAGTTATAGCTTAAAGACGCTGCATATAACTTTTAACAGCAATCCCACCACCATCCAGAAAAAAAAGCGTCCTAAAGCTGAGGACTTACAAAATCGTTCCTAGCTAAAAGTATTCAAAGCACCAATCTTTAATAGAACAGATTCCAACTGGATTTTCACATCTCTTCTTTGTATAATCTATGTCCTGAGTCAGGTGAACCGGTGGCAAAGCACGAAGTGACCATTTGTTAAGCGCCACGTGATGGTACTATATTATTTATTGGCCTTCACGACTTCCTATGGGACCGGCAACGAGCAGGCTTCTACGTCATCGCAACAGCGTCAAGGATACATGAATTAAACTTTAGAGCTGCCTAAGTTAGCGTAAGTCTATCTAGTAGATTCAGATAAAATATTTGTTGAAGGATTGTTATGTTTTTATTTTATTGCGTGTGAAGAATGGATCACCTGGTCTTTTCCCTTGCCTCTGGATTGTTTACCCGCATGATGGTTGACAACCAATAAATTAAAGACATGTAACACCAGCCAGTCTGCACAGGGCCCACTTGGTGCATTATGGCCTGCTCCTTCTCACTGATTGGACCTTTGTCCTGGTAATGGAAACGTTATAGGCTGATTATGATGATGCATGCCTTTGGGCTATGGTTGAGAGTCAGGTACGGAGTTATGCTTATAATTGGGTGCAATTGAAGCAGTGTTATTGAAACATGATTTAGAAGTTAGAGATTATAATTGTATCAGTTCGAGAATTACTAGGTCCCTACTGTCATGGTTAGTTGTGACAGCTTATCTGCTCATTAATTTAAATTGGGACACAAACAACAGCTGATTCGAATACTTTTAACAAATGTGCACAGATAAGATTGCCACTGTCCTTACAGAATATTTTGCACCTGCAAACTTGGACGCCATGGGGACACCAGGTAAGCATTGATTTATTAGATTTAATGTGACGTTTATAATGAAGAAGGTTAGTTTTAAGACAAACTGGAGACATGTTTTTAGTACTACTCCAACGACGTTGTTCTGATTGATTAGTAGGCCGGCTGGTTTAAATCACTTCAGAATTTTTAGTAAAAAATGTCTTTTAAATTCAAATTCTCTGTAAATGAATGGATGCATAAAAGATTGTTAACATAATTATATTGTCTTCCGATAAGCATTCGCGCTTATGAAAAATGAAACCAAACTATTATTTAACAAGAACATTAACATATCAAAATGATGGTACAGACTATCAGTTTTTTCTGTGCCATATCTCGCAGGTGTTAACCACATCACAATATCGCATAAAAACACATTTTATCTTATTACTCGTAGGTGGGGGCAAAAAATTTAATTGTGGTCACATACCTGTTCACGTAACAAGATCTCGTCTATACAACGAGATAAACAAAATCAACATAATAAAAATATCTTTATAAAAGCACCGAAGGCGTGAAGATACTTGAAGGAGGTAAGCGAATCGTATTTCAAAACAGCGAATTCGATATGACAATTTTTCGCAAGTTTTATGATTATTGACAGCGCGGGAAGTTTTTTTTTCGCACTTATTGCGTGGCTACGGCATTATCGGTGCGTTAACAATAAAGACCAGAGATTCGGACGTTATGCCTTATTACGGTAATTATTAGTCGCAGATGTTTCGTGATTTGCTATAATGATTTCAGTGCGACGCGAAGTCTGGCTTTAGAGGAAATTTATTCCTATCCCACAATTTATTCTCATGATTGAAGGCTATCAAACTAACATCGAGCACACGCGTCGAAAAAATAAATCAAACATTCTCTTTACGACGCCCACCATTAATAAAACTCTTTTAAATATATTTAATAATGTCCACAAAGGTACGAAGCACAATACTCGACCCATAAAGGGGCAGCATTTATTATGGCGACAATATATCGAATACAAAAAGATATTGTGACAAAGACGCGTACTTTTTAATAATATTGTCATTCCTCAGCAGCAGTGGACTCTTTCAAAAAGCCATAACGCAATAATTTATCTCTTTATAAGAGTTTTTTATCTGTGGGAGAGCGCGGGTGACGCCAGGTGAGCACGGGTTAACTCCATACAGCCTTCTATACATCCTATTATGTGTCTATGTTATAGTATTACGCATTGGTGGGCCTCATTTTTTATTCGAGATAATCCTGGATGGTTTGAGAGCAGGAAAAGGTAGCCCGCGGAAATGTTTAAGGAAGGGCCAAAGGTTCATGAAAATTCAACGCCTTTCGCATGCGTTGCGTTTTCGCACAGATTTTCTCAAAGCAAGAAAGTATTATATATATAATTTATTACTTATTAACTATTATTGTTATAATCTATTCTAATTTGCAATATTTTTTTGTTGAAATCGTAGTCTACGCGTTATCTACATAGTAAAAATAAATCTTACTCAAACTTTGTGATTAACATAAAAATTCGGCGCGAAACACGATTTGCGTTATTGCGCAAAAAATTAACGACAGTCTTTATAGCCATCGTCGAGACGGGGTTGACATTGGAGCCATAATAAAATCGATGAAATATTTAAGGGGCAGTTGCGATAACTCATAGCGGTCGAGTTAAGGGCGAGCACCTATTGTGACAGTGTTCGCACAGGTAGCCGCACAGTGGGCAGCCGATAGCACTAGTCGCGAGGTTCATGGCGTCCCTGCAGTTGTGAAATTTTAATTGTTTAATTCGTCTTAAATTGTCTCGGCAAACGTAGTGTAGCACGTCCTCAGGCACGGTGGAGTGACGATTTGCGCAGGACGGCTGGCAGAAACTGGATGCGAGAAGCCGAAAATAGATCTAAGTGGCGTGCAATTGGAGAGGCCTATGTCCAGCAGTGGACTGCAACAGGCTGTTGATGATGATGATGATAAATTGTTTAATTAGCATACAAATGATTGCCGTGTATGTGGACAGTTTTAGAAATTGTTTGGCGGAATCTTGTTGTTGCGTAATTTTAATGTTTCACTATAGTTTATTTTGTTATTGATACTGTTGAATGTTAAATTGCCATGTCAAAGCCACTATTACGTGCCTACATATTTTTGTCAACTCTGCGGCAGGGCATTGGATAGGATCTTTGAATCATCTAGAAGTTAGACCTGATAACTATTACAGCAGACAATTTATTTTTAATATACATTTTATACAAACGATTGACACACATCTGATTTAGATTTAATTTGATTTAGCCCGGCTGCAACATACTCTCTTAAACACATAAACTATCATAGTTCGAAAACTTATTTGTTACCGATGGAAACACTAGGTGGTGTAGGAATACGCGTATACGTATATGTAAAACACCAACAACCTCTTAAGAGGTCATTATACCTACTCCTCATTTATCTAATATTATCACAACTTTTACTATGGGACCAATCCTGAAATCGCGAAAAAAAAAATCAGCTGTTCCCTACATGTCAGGAACAGCTGATTTTTTTTCGCGATGTCAGGTTTGATCCCATAGTAAAAGTTGTTCATAATGATGAGTACAATGACCCCTTAAGAGGTTGTTGGTGTTTTACAAATAACCCTGTAAAAAGCTGAAGAGTTTGTTTGCTTGAACGCGCTAATCTCAGGAACTATTGACGTCCGATATGAAAAATTATTTCAGTGTTAGATAACCCATTTATCGAGGAAGACTATAGGCTATATATCATCATGCTAAGATCAATAGGAGCGAAGCAGTCATGAAAAATGTGACACAAACGAAGTTGCGCGGATCAGCTTGTTTTATAATTATATTTCATGTGGATTAAAAAAAATTCATCAGTAACATTCAGTAGTTTCCTGAAGAGTGTGTTTACCCTAGGGAACATTTTCTGGCAACCTGAAAATAATGGAGTTCCCATGTTTAAGATAGGACATATTAATTATCATCAAGACTGTAGCTAAATATTTTAACTTACGAACATTCATTAAATTATTTATTTTTCCCTTTAAAAACGAAAAAGATCCCGTTAAAATAAGCTCTGCAGTTGCAAACACAGCTATTTACCTTCTAGACCAGTTCGGAAAGCGAACGCTTGCAGCTTACGCCTTCATCCAAACTATCCAGTCCGCTGACCCGCGTCCGTGACATAACTACTCGCATTCGTGTCACGTAGCCAGGTACTAGTTTCACTAAATCCCGTGTCCCGGGATCCCGGACTGCGCCGCTTCGGGGAAGCCGCATGAAGTCGTCACGGCGCCCCGCCGGGACGGTAGCCGCGCGGGCGGTCTGGCTCCCCCTTAATTAATTTAAATGCATTTACCTGCAGTATGAGGGTATGTGGTCCATGTCATCTGTATGGTGGCTTATGAGGATTTGATTGAAGGATCAAAGAGACAATTCTTGTTGAAATGCAACTGGGTTCGTAAATATTGTGATCACTTTACGCTGGGCGAGGGATGTCTACTGAAAATTACCTATAGGGTATTTCTCAATCTAGACAGTCGAACATTAATGTCGGGTAACATTAGGTAAGAAAGAAGAAAAACATAAGGTTTATAAAATAAACAAAAAGACTATTTAATAGTAAACAAAGAGGCTCATGTAATCATGAATCATTTTATCGTTATACATACGTATAGGTATATGTATGTGTGTACGCTTAGTTGGAACAGACATTTCGTAGTCTTAATAGTATTTAATCGACCTTTATTTATATGACTCAATATCCGATTAAAACCTGTCTAGTATTGAATTTTTGCATGTTTACAACCAGGTCATATGAGATCATTATTTTGTTTATAGCGAGCTAGCTAGAGTTGGAAATTATCCCAAGTACAACAATAAAATCTATTAGTATAACAAAATTGCTCAGCGGCTTAGAGAACAGGCATAAAGAGAATATAATAGAACACTCTTTGTTATGTTCACCGTATAAGCATTGAGTAGAGAGTTTGGATAGAAGAAGTTCCAGAACACAGTTAATCTCTTTTTGATTAGTCTTCACCTTGTAATACCTTCACTTTCAAGGTTACATCGTAACAGTAATCTCAGCTTCCGCCGATGACCTCATCAGCAAAATAACGATTGACATAAAACTATGTCCAAAAAAATGATTCAGTCTAGCCGTAAATTAGCAAATAATGAATGTCTCGAGTGACTTTTAACCCGCGTGGGAAAAAGCAACGGATACTTTATATTCCGTTCTAACATTAGCACGGAATTCATAAATAATAAAAAGCTATTAATTCCTAAAACGGCACTAAATTATTGAAATATTGCTAAATATGACGAAAACAATATTTACGATATGTGAAACGTATAAAAATATGTCGCACGTTTGGAGTTACGATGAGGCTGTTGCCAGCCAGCCAGCCGTTTTCGCATCCGGAGTGTGCACACACGACTTAACCTTGTCATAACGGCTTCCAAATGTGAATTTTATATTGCATTACCCAATCGTTACATTAATTTAAAGCCGGCTACCGGCCTTTTCGGAGAGAAATATAATTAGACTAATTAGAAGTAATGAAAGAAATCGAGATGCGTTCGGAAGCGATGGTATCTCTATTGCCTTGTGGCAAGGATTACGTGGCTATAAAATATTAAATTAATAATTCGTATGGAGACGTATGGTGCTTACTGGCCGGGAGACTAATTAGACAATTTTGTCGTAAAATAATAGACACGTAATTGACGTTTAGAACCTGTTTTAATTGAGTCGGCGACGGAATTAGGAAATAAAATGGTTATTGCAATATGTTTTTAATGTCATTTCGAACTGTCGTGGTCTTAAGAAGACTATGTTATTGGTACTGCTCTGTAATAATCTTGTATTCAGTTAGATAAAGGACTTGTATTTATTTAAACAGGATGGGAATGTTTTAGTGTGCAAGATTAAAGTGTTTGTAAATGCTAACTATTGATGGCTTGTCGCGGTATTAGATTTTAAGAGCCTTGTTCTTAATACTGTTCACCAGATTGTAAATCAGCAGCAAAGACAGACAGCGGCCATTATTTTGTGAGTTTCTAAAAAAAAATGTTCTTCATTTCAATCACTGATGCAATGAAAAACTCACGCAGAAAATCAAAACGTGTAATAAGCTGTCGACGAGCTTGTCGTAAACTGCTTTACTCATTCAGAAAGGACAAAGGCAGCCGCCCATACCTACATTGTTTTAGCTGAGGTTGAATTCTTACGTCTTTAAATGAAAAATATCTTGTTTAACTCAGCGTCACCTTCTGAATTAGTATGTGCAAGAATTTTGGTTCAGGAAGGCCGAGAAAAATAGATATTCAGTCATGAACTTTTATAGGTTATGTCTATGGTAACTCGGTAGGTAAAGGGCCCCGAGACGACCAATGCACTTGACACGTCGTCGTTTCACGTTATATTCAATAGGTATCTAAAAATAATACATAGTAAAACTGGTTTGAGGCAGCCAGTCGCCGAGAGCATTGTTTTAGGTATTGAAGCAATAAGATTTATCTAACATTCTGGGATTTAATAATTACTTGCTAAGTTTCGCAAGCTTAGCAAGTATTTATAAAATCCTAGAATGTGTGTAGAAATATCGAGTTGATAAGAACCAATAAAACATGTTTTATTTTTAAATCTATATTTATTCTTCTTCATCCTCTTACAATTATTTCATCCAGAAATACTGTGGGTGTGGTAATATTTTGCCGATGTCAGTCCCATCCTAAATACCAGACTAGAGTCATTACATGAGCGTAACATCCTACTGTGCGACGACGAACTAAACAATTACAGCAATGTTTACTGATTCCTCTCCGGCCAGGAATATCATTCAGTTGATACACAGGATTCGTGTCGGTTGGCTCTACGACCTTCCATCTTGGCGATATCTAGCAAACAACTAGTTCACTTCACTGATAACTAATCCAAAACTACATATAAGGCAAGATCGGCGTCAAGTACCTATAGAAAAAGCTCAATGTCACAGGGAATGTTTCGCGAGTCCTTATACACGCACATATCACAGTCCATAATATGTAGTCTGTACAAATAAAAATTAAAAAGATACGGGAAAAAACAATAGAGAGCAGTGCCTGAATCATCAATCATCAACAATCGTCAGTCATCAAACTATTTTTTTTTAGATTTGGGATACTAGTCTTTTTGCCAGTCATTATAAGCAATTTATTAATTTTTGCATCACAGTGATTTGACCTCCCTGCAAGGAACACTTACACTTAAAAATAAACTATATTGTTACTCCGTTTAATTATTCACTTACTCCGTAATAAAAAATAAAACTGATTACAATTCAATAATGCTGTACTTACTGTCACTTGTCAAGATAAATATAAAATGGCAATACACGGTAATCAAAAAGTCAAGTAACTTTTCATTTAAAATATCTTTTTTCTCCGGCCTGATCTAGTAAATGTAATACTTTGAAAAAATATAGAAAAGTAATGGAACTTCCGTCGTATATAAATCACTTTTAGACGCTTAATTCAAGTCAGCTAAAATTTCGCCACTGTTCTTTAACTCGTATCTAATTTAATGAACCAACCACAAGATCTCGTGGCCACTGCCAAAGTGGCAACAAACACACAACAAAATAGATAAATAATAAATTTGCCTACGGTTCGCCCCTTCGTATATCAGCATCCATGGCAAATCTGTGATGGACCGCGTCTAATCACCCACCCTAAACACAGTCGTAATTTGCGTTTTATTGCCGTTACGTATTTTATAACCCGAAATATGTCGTATTATGCAAAACTAGGTTGAGCAAACCGATTTTAAAGTGTGCCGCTAGCTAGTGCGATCTTGTGTGTGCGAAATTGTGGTAATTAGGCGAAATAAACAGTTATAAGTAGCGATAAAGTGGGAGTTTTATGCTTTATGGGCCTTTGAGTGTCAGTAGGTACAAATGTGTTAGAATTATTTGAACTCATTTCTGGAATCGTGAGTTAGTTTCATATTATACTTTTAGTGTAGAGCAGTGGTGGCTAAGTAGAGTAGTGGTGGCCGATTGGTAACGGCCCCGACTTACGAAATGTAAGTCGCGGGTTCAAACCTAGCCAGGCGCATTCGGTACTTTGTATAATTAATTTCATCACCACAGCTCTCAAAACGGTGAAGGAAAACATCGTGAGGAAACCGGCATGTCCTAGAACCAAAAATTCGAAGACATGTCATATTCACCAACTCGCACTGGGCCCGCGTAGTGGATTACGGCCCATTCACTCTCGTAGAGAGGAGGCCTGTGTCCCAGCGGTGAGAACATTAAAAGGTTGATTATGTTATATAGAAAACCAACTATTGCCGCGTTAAATCTATACTAATATTATAGAGCTGAAGAGTTTGTTTGTTTGTTTGAACGCGCTAATCTCAGGAACTACTGGTTCGAATAGAAAAAATCTTTTTGGGTTGAATAGACCATGTATCGAGGAAGGCTTTAGGCTATATATCATCACGCTTAAGCCAATAGGAGTGGAGCAGCGATAAAGAATGTTTTAAAATCGGGGATTCCACGGGGACGAAGTCGCGGGCAGCAGCTAGTTACTCTATAACTATCTTTCGCAAAGTCACACTCCCATTAAGTTATTCGTTAGCATCCTAGAAATACAGCCAGGGCAGCACAAACATCTGCAGCATCTTGACGTGTTAGCAAAGAATTTATTCGTTTGTGTTGTAATACAGCACTACATATACTACGGCCCAAGTGCGGTAGTGTTAAAAAACATCAAAGAAAGATCGATGGCAGCATACAACAAAAAATCGCGTTCTTTTGAATTATTGCTGAAAAATATGATAAATTAAAGAGTTGCAATTAAATACAAGAAATACTCGTAATTCTAACATAATAATTTTAGCGATATTTTACTTAACGACATGATATACAATGCAATCTCAAGCAAGCAATTGTATAAAGATGAGCTTGTAACATTAAGGAAAATTCAAATAGACAAGATCATAGAAACCATAAAAATATTTACACATTGCATTAATTAACGAAATCACCAAAAACAATAAAAAAGCAATTAGCCGTATGCTAAAATCCTTCCTCCACAAAATATAAGAAATTCATGAAAATCAACATTTTACGAGGCCGAAGACGTGGATCCGAGATAACTGTCATAAAATATTTGATATCAAAGTACCGACGATTGATACCACGATAGTACGATGTTATGGTGTAAGATATGTTCGGTACGATTTTCAAACTAGAGTACGAAATGGTTTGTTGATCATACATATAGTAAAAAGAAACCAAACTTGGGCGTAGAGTCTCAAAGGTATTAGAAAACTTTTAGACGACTTTAAGTAGGTATAGTTCAGTTGACGGATCTTTAGTTGAAGGAACTTCAATAAAGGTATAGTGTACATCATCTAGTAATGAAACTCAAAAAGTCGAGCACAACCTTACAAGTTAATTGAGCCCTCTGCAATCAATCAATCTGTCTAGGGGTCGGCTGCCAGTTTAACCGGATGCAGTTGAATACCAGTATTTTACATGAAGAATCTTGGCTTGCAACCTTGGTTGTTTAATTATAAAGTTCGACCCGTGCCGCTGTAAGTTAGCCCTCTGCAATTCCTGAAAAATGTCGCTAATTTGTATCCATTAGCAGTGGTGGCCAAGTGGTAACGACCCCGACTTACAAATTGTAGGTCGCGGCCTCGCGGGTTCAAACCCTGCTAGGCGCATTACTTAGTGTAATTAATTTCATCACCATTGCTCTCAAAACGGTGAAGCAAACCGGCATGTCCTAGAGCCAAAATTCGAAAACATGTAACATTCACCAACCCGCACTGGGCCCGCGTGGTGGTTTACCCTCTCCTAGAGAAGAGGCCTGTGTCCCAGCAGTGGGAACGTTAAAAGGCTGATTATGCTTATGCTACATTATGTATCCATTATAATGACAGTAATATCAAACTGTAACAATGACTATAGTAACTATTTGCTTACAAATTAATATTTTGTTTGGCTATAGTAGGTCCAGCTGGAATGTAAACCATAGATTTAAATCTATTGAATGATTATTTTTACGATGCCATCATACAATATTTTTTATCACCGCGAGATAGCACCCGTTCTTCCGCAATTAATTTTACAGCAAAATAATTGAACACAACTTTCTCACAATTAAACGACACATAAAATTGAAATCGGAGCTCGAGCAACACGCCCGAACGATTACGAAGTTGAGCGATCTTTGTCAGCGAATTAAAGTCTGACCGAATTATCTTCTTATTTAGGGGTAATGTTGCCATGTTCACATCGTTAATTCTAATATTGCAATAAATATGTCTGTTTGGTAACAAGGCGGGCCATGCCGAATGCTATTAGGTCTAATAGAGCGTGCAATCGTGGGGTTTGGGCCGTACCCGTGAGCCGTGGCCGCCTCGATGCCTCGTCCCGGTGGTCGAGATTTTTTTTTCTTTCAGTGTAAATTGTTTCTGGTTTTGCGTTTGTTTTTTGATTTATTGTTCTTCTGTTTGAGTTTCTACTTGAAATAATTCTTCGTGCAAATATTTGGAATGGCTAACATAGTTGTCACTTCGGCGTTGAATTTTTTTTGTTAAGCTTTGCTTGGTTGCGTAATTTTAATTACTTTGTAACTGTTGTTAGCAGTTTCAAATTGCAGCTTTCTTACTTTAACAGATACCTTAGTGAAAATGTAATACTTAAATGTCTTAGAATCTGTGTATATTTGTTTTGTTTAATCTATACTAATATTATAAAGAGGTAACGTTTGTGAGGTTGTGAGTTTGTGACGTTGTAAGGGGTAATCCCTGGATCTTCTGAACCGATTTTCAAAATTATTTCACCAATAAGAAGCTACGTTATTGTGGAGTGTCATAGCTTTTATTTTAACTACAGAATATTTAAGAAAATACGCAAGGGAAGAAAGAATAAATTTTATTAAGCACTCACATGATAATGCACACTACATAGAAATACCAAGACAAAAAAAATAGTTAAAATTTTAGTTAGTTTAGTGTTTTTTTTTTTAATTTAAATGTATAAATATAGTAGTAATTAGCGAATAAAATTGATTCGTTTAAAAAATGGTAGGTAGGTATGCTAAAAACTAAGTGACCTACGATAATTCTGAAATCAGTAATTTCCTCGTCAAACTTTTCGGTAGGTAAAGAACTTATTTCACATTCAATGTGTGTCATTTTAATCTAATGACACGCCTCGTCTGTTTACGGGTATAATTTAATTTCCAGCAGATTTTCCTAAAAAATCTTTCATAACGGTATGACAGATTTTTTTTGAAAATCCTGCTTGCTCTAACAATTTCATACATCAACACAAAAAAAGCAACCACGCCAAGCTTCTCAAGCTTATCTAGTGATAATCTTTCATACATGCGTCAATGGATGTTATTTATACCTACAGATAGAAGAAAAACTATAAACATATACCTATTTATCACACCAACTATATACTTTACCTACAGTAATTCACTTTCCACAACTAATCTTACATCACGACATCTTCCAGATTTAAAACCCGATTTCAGCGAAATGAAAACTCACTGCAAGTCCCATTACATAAAAACATAGCTATAATCTCCTCGAGTCCTTTGTTATGTGATGGTTAACAGAGCATTTAACGGGGCTCGTCTGAGCTGGACAGACAAAGGCATCAAAACAAGCGACAGATAAAAGCTAGCTGGCTGTTTGTTTTTTGCACTCTTGCATATTTAAAAAAAAAATCTGAGTTGGTACTCCAATTGGGCAAAATGGCGGAGCTAAATACGACATGTTGGCGGCAAAAATTGGATTAATGACTTGAATCGTATTTTTTTTTACTTAACTAGTGAAGATAATAAAATTTATTTCAGGTATGAAAGCTAATTGAAATTACGCGATAGTTAGATTAAAAAAAATATTACTATGATTTAACATGAATCGAAACGGATGCAGATTGCAGTATCTACGATGAGCAATCACATAATCAAAAGATGCTACACGTTATCTTCAGTCGGATATCGACTTATCTATTTTAATGCAATTAGGTATTAATTTTAATCATCTGCAAAAATATTGTTGATAATACTTCGATATTAATTTCATGTGATTTCCGGAACTGACTTTACGATAGTTTTTATCTAACTCAGGTTACGCCATTTGCTGTCAATATGTCTAAAGATTTATTTTTATTGGAACTGCCAGCTACTGGAACTAAAATTTTGAATTTCGAATAACCGCTGCCACAAAAAGGTTAAGTGTATAGCTCTCAACTTTTTATAATAACACAACACACTTAAGTGTTTGCTCACTACAGGAGCAATGGAAATCATTTGTACAGCCATTGAACCGACAACAAAACATCAACATTGTATACGAACAAAATAAATAAATAATCTCCTCTACACAAATAAATATCGGCATTATCGCTCTGTGTTGCCAACCGCGACCCACTGGGCTGGGTGTTGCCAACAAAAGAAAATAATAAATTCTAATACAATGCTGTGTCACCGCATTCGTTATGCAATTATTTGAAATTGGATAGTGTATGTGAATAGGCGTGATGAGTATATGATTGAGTATCGATTGTATTTACAGAATCGTTAACTAAAACATTACCTATTATATTATACAAGTAAGCACATATACCATTGCATTCTTCTGTTGCAGTGCACTGTATTGTACGAGTATTTCGATGCAACTGCTTGTAGTATGTAGGTATGTACTTGCATAAATATGTATGTACACGTATCTACATATCTACCTTTTTTTTAAGGATGGGAAATCATCAAATTAGGTACTTCATCCGCTATAGACGGAGTGGTAGTGAGCGTTAGACTCTCTGACTTAAAACCCATCCGTGTTCATCCAAATGCCATTTGCGTTCCAGGGCCGCGGTGACTCTTTCGAACAAATTCCGCAATTCTGAAGTACCTACCTACCTACCGAAGCATAGCAGAATACATAGAGGACATTGCAATACCGATCTGAGCAAAGCTAAGACTAGATTGTGAGTCTTATCTAAATTGATTGAATCCACGTAATTTGAAGTTAGTTAAGAACGAAGGGGTCTGTTTCTGGTTTATTTTTTTGTATCCATCCATTGTATGTTATCCATTTTGTATCCATATTCATTGCTACAACTATGATGTATGCGCTAACTGTACTAAAACTTGCTGGGTATCATAATCAAATTGCATCTTGATTAATAGTAACATTTAATGAAGTAGATAATTACATTAAGACTATGGAGTAAATTACTAATTAGCTTCTGACAAACTAATGCATGCCTAAATATGAATCAAAGAAATTCGTGCCTATTAAATTTCTAACAGTCATCCCTTCTGTATCCATTAATATTAATTAATATAAACTTAGGAATTAATAAAACAAGTTTATACGCATTATGAATGTCAAGTACAAATGTCCAATTTATTATAACCTACGGAAAAATAACGAACTAATCTTTCAAGTACTGATTTTTACATTTCTTTTGACTAGCAGCGCTTTGGGTACGGTTCAGGTTAAGCTGGTTATTTCGTAAGAGCGGTGTGTTGAGATTAAAATGCTCGATTTTTAAGATCGTACGAGATGATATGGGCTGGAATTTACTAACGAATGTAGCTGCTGTTATAACATATAATACATACGTAATAAGTGAAATAATTACGAGTAGGTTGTTACTTTTTGAGTTGCTACATTAAATATTTTCGACCGTAAGAATTTTGTATTTCTACCGAGAGGTGAAAACTATCTTAAAAGGCTCTTGAAAAAGAAAGAGTTGTTTCTTCAGGTTTTACCAGATAGTAATGAAACTAAAACATATACATAAAAAATAAGCAAAGAGAAGCCTTAATCCAGTAGTGACATTAGGCTTCAGATAACGTTCTCATTTTAATTCCCTGTCCCAGTTGGTAAATTGTGGAAGTGTGGATGATAGGTATTCTTGTTAGTAGGTACTGTTGAATCTAGAAAGGTACCAAAACACTTACTGAGCCTCATTTTTGCATTCAACAGACAGTGAAAGTATCCAGGAATGACACACAACTTTTTTTTCCCCCAAAATCAAGGAATTTCGCCCACATTTCAGAACTATTAAACGATCATTAGCTAGTCACTCGGCGATACCTGCCCATACATTATGTTGTCAAAATATTTCGTTGAAATTTTGAGAAGGCTGTATTTTTTCTGACATATTTCGTGAATTCGTTCGTAAGCGTACAAAGCGGCGTGACATCTCAATTCGATACAAAGGGAATCATTTGTCATTGTCCATTAGACGATATTGTTGGCTAACATTATAAAATATTAGCTCAAGTATTGATTTACACGAGGCAATGATCTTGGAGTTCAGTTTGAAGTGCTTTACGTTGTTGTGTTAATACTACGAGATATACTAATATCTGTATTGGAAAGTGAAGGAGACTGCATGTATTTTTGGAAAAAAGTGATGTATAATAAACGAATAAACTATAGGATGCTTTTCAAAAACAACATTCCATATTAACCTTATCTTTAATCGACCAAAAACTAAACGATCTTTAATAACTTTCTTTAATTGCTCTTACCAAAGATAAAGTCAAATGACGTCTACTTCTTTTTCTGAAAATGGTATGTTTATGTCACGGGAAAATTGCCGAATCCACAAGATTGTAATATATCTTTTTGAGATTATAATTTCTCCGTATATTATGAAAAAATCGTTTTGTGCATAATAAATTCCATCCAAATGCAACAGTTTCCATCCATTATTCCCGTGTTTTATTTAGAAAAATAGTTTTATTTAACGCGATATGACAATATTACGGCGTTTGCAATTTTTCGCTGACATATTATATGTGTTAATAAGTCACGAAAATGTTGGAGATTTTTGAATTTGGATGGAATTGATTCCATACAAGAAGATGTTTTCACTATATATACAGAAATGATTACCTAATAAAGGGTTTTTACAATCTTACGGAGCCTGCAATTTTTTGGTGGCATATACCTGCGAGATTTCATTTGGCATATGCCAAGCGTATTACTTTGAGTAATTATTTTCATCACCATTGCTCTCAAAACGGTGAAGGAAAACATCGTGAGGAAACCAGCATATCCTAGAACCAAAAATTCGAAGATATGTGAAATTCATCAACCTGCACTGGGCCCGCGTGGTGGATCACGGCCCATTCCCACTCCTAGAGAGGAGGCTTGAGTCCCAGCAGTGGGAACATTCAAAGGCTGATTATTAGGCTTATCTGAAAAAATGATGGAAGTAACAATGCACTGCCATGGAACAAAATAACCAATACGGTAGAAGTAACCGGTAGCATACACTACTGACTTGAAAGATAATTTTAATGTATATTGGTCCTTACAGAAAACAGGACAAACTCTATTTCAAGAAGACAGCGACCGAGATGAAGAAGAAGAAGAAACGCTTGCAGACTTCTAAATTCAGCATTAAATCAAGTGTTATCAAGTTAAAGAGACCCTTGATTTTCATCATTGTTTCAGATCAAAGACGTCCACTGTTTGATACAAACCCCAAACGTTGCCACATCGACCGGTCCAGTTCAAATTCTTGATGTAACACCATAATAACAATATGAACACTGTAATAACTCTAAAATGTCTCCAATCTACCTTAAATTATGCACCTATGTATGTACGTAGGCTTTCCCTGCGCAGTTGACCAATCTTGCTAGCTTGCACTAATACGAGAAAACACATCGGCCCATCTCCCGAAACGTAAACTCCAATTCACCTCGAATTCCGTCTCTAACATAAGTGGAACAAACGTAAGTGGAAGGTTGTCTGATCGACGTCATAACTTGACGTTTTCGTGCTCGAGAACACATGCTCTCACTTAGCTAAAACTCATCTCTTGAGCCCGAAAACTAATGACAAGCTTTATCAATGGATGCTCCAATGAAGCTGGAGTTCGAGAGAGAAGAAATCAATTTTATTTAATCATTTCAGCCATCATCTTTCCATTGATAAACCCTTGAAAACCATTTTCTACAACCACAAACATACAAAAATAAATTCTACATAGGTAACATAAATAACTTAACATAAAGACAACGTAAGTAGGTTGGAAGTACCAACGAATATAGCATGAAATAAAAATCACATTGTAATCCGGTATTGGCTATAGATAAGGAGAGCTTGTGACAAGGCAAGAATTATGTGCCTCAGAGGGCAATTTTTCTTTCCCGGGATTTATTCCCGTAATTTATAGAGGATCGGTCTGTATCTGGGCTAACCCGCTACCCGCTCCAGCCCGGCAAGCGGCCCGCAATTAAGACCAGCCTCCTCCCCTAATTAAGATGCTATAATCTATAATATAATAATTTATCAACAGTTTTCGAATGTCAATGAAGAGAATATTAAGTTTGTTTTGACGTAGGAGCTAATGTACCTAAGTTTGTTGAGGAAGCTGTCAAGTGTTAAACAGCTACTTTAAAGCATCAAAATTGTTTATTTAGTAAACAGAGTACCAAGTTAGTAAAAAAGTTTTGTTTTATGTGAATTCCCCAGACTAGTAGTCTGGTGTCGTTGATCCAAACTGAACAACAAAATTACTTAAGTAAACCTCCATTTATTTGCTACAAAAGAATCTTTTATGCCATCATTTACATAAGTAATAATCGTAAAGCGAAGTACGTTTCATAACGACACTCGTATTGCCTAATCTTGTCATCAATCGACTGTTCGCTGCGTTGTAATTTGACACGCAAAATTTTTGCCGAACGTGCTTCAGCCATGAATTGTTGGTGACAAAAGTGTCTGTCGCAGCGAAGCGACGAGAGTCGGCTTAATACACCCCCACCCCTCGCCGCAGTCGTAAATTTAGGGTTTCATAAAACCAGATCCGAGATAAGACACAGTGTGGAGTGAGTCCCGGATCAAATGCGATCCTCCGAACCCACAGCTCTCGCGCAGACAATCAAAATAACACGGCCGCATCTGCGGCTACAATTTTACATCACAAAATTTGTCGTGTTTACATAAAATACGCCCCGTAGATAGTGATCGATTCGCTAGAATCGTGGACGTCACTTTCGCGACGCACTGGCCGGCAACACGAAACCACTGTTGAAAAAACCAAGCTGTCAAGAGCACAACAAAAGCGCATTATGATTTTAACAGTTTCTGAATTGCTACACTATTATGAGGCGTGTATTATGCTTTTCTTCCAGTGTAAGGGTATTTGGACGCCTTTGTGGCTCCGTATTGACAAATAAGTAAGATTTACTTCGAGTAAGAATGAAGGATTAGGACGGCGCAGTTTTTTTTTTTTTTAAGCATTCTCTTAGAAGTGCTTGGCGCCATTGCTTGGTCCAATATTGCATTATTTTACAGTCGGTTCGATGCTGATGCAGTGTTAGCAGCAATACTCTAAACAAATCAAGTGGAAACTTGGATGCAATTGAGAGCCAAGGAAAGCGAAGCTTGCGTAACTATTCACTAGAATAAACATGACTGATACAAAGGAATGAATAGGCTTAATTCAAATGGATTTTGTACTTACTGTGCATACATTTGTAGTGTATCCTTTGTTCGATTGTTCGCTTTCTTTTATTTATTTTCATTTTTATTCAAATGTTTAGGTAAAAAGTCATGCAAAAGCAATTCTTTATGTGGAACATCTTATAAAATTTACATCAAAGCATCGTATCCTACGTAGGAACGGGTTGTAGGCATAACTACGTGTCGGGGACATATATTTAAAGCTTCAGTAGATAGGGGTGCAATAATTTTGACAATGACTAGCAGCCTTACCCGGGCGAGGCGTAGGCGCGGGGCGGGCGGGGCGCGGGGGGCAATCTGCGCACTAAATCACGCTACGAATAAAATTTATGGCGCCGAGATAAAAACTCGCAGCTTTTCTCTTTTACGTTCCTTCCCCCCCGCCGCCGCCCGCCGCCGTCGCCCTCGTCACCCCGCGCGGAAAATCCATAGGGATTTTTCCAAGTGTTCGGGCGACGGCGTGTGTGGGGTCGAAACGATTTTGTTTTATGCTTATTGCCGGTTGCGATGTTTTGTTTGCTAAGTTGCACAGATAAGGGATAGGTACGGAGATTGTCTGCTCGGTGCTCGGCCGGACGACGTGTGCCGCCGTATTTTTGTCAACTACCCACTCGTGTTTTTATTTCGGTTCGTCATTGTTTTATTACGTGCTACGTCGCAGCTTTGCGACAAATAAAATTAATTATTCATTTACAAACAATCCATCACGAGTAAGTCCGTGGCACGTGAGGAAAGTCATGAAACTGTTTAAATGACCAGCCGTGGAACAGAACCTAGCATTACCTAGCAGTCAGACGGTTATCGCACTTTCACTTAGCACTACTTCATGCAATGTTCCTTTTTATTTACGTTCATTTAAATACCGCTACTTATATACGACCTGGTATTAACTCTAATCCGAATGTCTTACGTTCAAACGTATTAAATGCAACGCGACAAACAAAGAAAAACAAGTTTGTAATGTGAAATATTTCAGATTCAGTCACAGTAAATTCTGCTTCGTATTACCCAAAAATGTGGGTACAAAACATAAAATAATAAGAAAAGGAGTTTTGAAAAAGCACCATGATTAACGTGGAATACCTATTTTGCCGAGCTAACGAACTTTGACGTGAAATTAAAACGTTATCAGATTAACTCGAAGCGAATTTATAAACAAGGCGTATTACTGCATTCAGTACTAACGTCTTTCGAGCGTATATTAGGTCTTGTTTTCGATTAAATGTGTGTCTTATCGACGTGTTCGTACGCCTTATGAACTCCTGCGTCCTGTACGGGACCAGTTTATTGCTTAATTCGACAGAACTAACCGTAACTGGAGCGTCGATCGTCAAACGTTTCATCCGAACCTTCCCAGACGTTTTCATAAAACTCACACTTTATCGAGCTATTGAATAACACTCAGCCTGTCTTTGCATTGCCTTTGTTGGGTTCAAAATATTTAAATAACTTGTTTAACAAGAGCTGTCGCCTATTCTTAGCGTGGGCTACGGCTAAGGATAATTTTATTCATAATCAAGCTAGACATTTTTAATTAAAATTGTGGGAGACCACTTTTGATATATTAGAAATGTTTACGTGATGTTGTCCGTAATTAACTAGCTTGTCTCAAAACATTATTGTGCATGTTTTAGAGTACCTACTTGTTGTACGGGTAATGATTCCAATTTGTTTTGTGCAGTAGCATCATTAAGAATTTTCCACGACAAATTGTATTATAATGACATCTATTTATATGGATTCAAAACTGCTGGTTAACATCATATTTCAGCTGAGTGCACACTTACATATATTTTTGAACACGGCATAAACAAGGACATCGGAACACCTGAACTTGCAAATACTTTGTTTATTTTCCTGTTTGCTTCTGTTCTAAGTTTGACCATATCTCAAAATCGCGGCCTTTCCGTAAAGCTGAGGTTGCCAAATAAATAAAAATATACGTGTTCTGTATCGATATTACTAGAGATAATACTTACGTATCTATTATCTACTAGAGATATACTTAACACTGCATTTACTCCGGTGTGTATCGAGGACAGCTGCTAAATTTTCTCGGTAACATCAAGACTCAATTTAAGGCTTAAATTCGCGCCACCACAAAAAAAAAAAAACGTCACAAGCAAGGACAAAATGCCCGATTGTCTTACTTATCTATACTCAATCAGTGTTTACAATATTACAGCGGCGTGCTGCACGTCAAAATAATGTCCCTATTAAAGCACAAAGCGAGATTTTCAAAGAATCACAAGCAAAAAATGTCAAAAATATCCACGTCGGGAACAGAGATTACTCCAGAGCAAGGCCATCTGTGGATATTGAGACCGTCTCACACGAGATAGCTTATCGCCGGATCTCGACTCAGATTCTGTAAAGAAAAAGCGAGAGAAAAGGCTCCTATTTATAGTTGAAGAGCAATAGACTCAGTCACGCCACAATCGCATTAGTCCGCCGCAGCCCGCTGCAACGATGATTTGAATTTCCATTGTTTATGGTGGCAGACATGTGTCAAAGTTCGATTGGAATTTAAATTCGGCTCCTTTGTTATTATTTTTTTTGTCGAGTTGTAAACACGGCACAGTGATGTTCCAATTTGGTTACTAGCCTCCACTGATGGCTGGTTGGATCTATGACTCTTCGTGTATGTCGGATGATGTTTTTGACGTCGGTATGTGGTTTGAATAATTACGAATCATGTTCCGAATGATTCCAAACGTACCGACAACTTACCGAACATTTCTCAGAAATCGCTTAGTATTTCCTAACTACGCAGCCAAATAAACAAACGTTGAAAGTCCATTTTCTTTAGTTGGAAACTGCAGTCGACTTCAAAGGTAGTCGGGGCTCTCTGAACATCTGCTAAATTACCAAACTCGAGTCAGGAGCGGGGGCACTACACAAAGCGACTACCATTTTGTTCCGACACTTTTCAAAATTGGAACGTGACGGTTGCAAGCGCTCTCGGCCAGAGACAATGACATGAAAAGGAAAAATGTAAACGGACCTATTTTAAATAGGCGTATTGCGACGACTAATATTTTATATCGTACTTTTGGTGTATACGATTAATACGTCTAATATTCGCTAGATGCCGTTGCTAAGGTTGAAAATGGCTTGCAGTTTGTATATGATTTGAGTCGTTCTGAAATTCATAGCGGTTAATTTAAAAGTGCGTTCTTGAACCCTTTCAGAAGCATTGTATCTTTGTGCTCTTTGTACGGGAGATGGTTTATCTGAGTCGCGGGGTACATAAGTGCTGTTTTTTCATTCCGTAATGCTTTTACATTTCAAAGGGGTTAAATGTTATTCAGACTGGCTGCCCGCTTAGAAAATGTGTGGGTGTCGTGGGGCCTTGGAGTGGAACCCGCACCGTACCTACTGTTTCCGATGTACTTAAGTAGGTATTTGTTTTATTCTCATTCTACATAAACATTTAGGTATAAGGTTTATCTTGTTTATTAATAATATGAAAATAGGACTAGAAGCTATTTGTTTTTACTGAGGCTAATGTAAATTCTAATGGAAGTAATTGAATATGTAAATAACGAAACTAACGCAATTCGCTGATTTTATCTTGAGGGAATAAAATTTAATTGTCAGTAAGATTAAGAACTTCAACGTCGGTGGTCGCATCTTATCATCTGAGTTAAAAATCAAGCGACAAAACTATGAAAATTCCTGTCATGTTGATCTAGATAGGTATAATTTTCAACTTCACATCCTGTTTTAATTAAAACATCTTTTAAACCATTATCATCTTTGTACTGAGGCTTTTTCACAAACGATATGTTAAGGTAGGCTTTTAGTCAAACCGATGTAGTTGAATACAAGTATTTTGCAAATAGTCTCGACCGCCACAGTGCAATATTCCTTGATATAATAATAATAATAAATTATATATTTCAATAATATGCAATTTGTACCCGCAAAATTTACAAAATCGTTTATGGGTGAGGTGCTGCGTTCCTAGGTAGGTTAATAAATAACCTGTGTTAAGGAGTAATAATATTGACTGCCTACCTCACTTCCAGTGTGTTTTTTAAAATTTAACATTTTCTCTAAACGTCATTCATGAAAGTTAGGTAGGTACCTACTTACTGAGATTTGTTCGAAAGAGTCACCGCGGCTCTGGAACGCAAAGGGCACTAGGAGGAACACCGATCGGTTTTAGTCAGTAAGAGTCTGACACTCCCTTTCGCTCCGCCCAGAGCGGGAGAAGTCATTTGATGATTTCCCATCCATAAAAAAGGTACCTACTACATTTCCATAAAAATAGACCATTTTTTACTAAGACCACATAATTATATCCAAATTAGTAGGAGGACTAAACAGTTTTATAGATGCAGTAAGTACTTACCTCACAATACCTCATAATAAAATGTAACATAGCTTTCAGGTACTTAGGTTATACAAAATCTTTAAGTACAATTCAGTTCTTATTTGTGTCAAATTAAGGTCGAATTCTCCTCCAATCTTCAGATATTGATTAGCCACCTCAGGCAAACCTCTATCCTACGTTAACGAGACATGCCTAAATAATAACCTACATGTACTTACATACATACATAGCTACAACATAGATACATAGGTACCTACATACATAGGCATCTATGAGATATTCTCGGCAGATAGTAGGTACCTACATTACGTCAGTCTACGATCGGCCTGGCGACGTAATTATTGAGATCGCTAATGTACTGAGGAGATGGAAACTCAGTACTGGCCTTACGTGAAGCTGTATGTATGTACACTGTGCGTCGGTATTCGGAATTGATCGCGTGAAAATCTGAAAATGAAATGAAAATCTCGACCAATTCGGGCTTATGCATTGGAGAAGACAATCTTGAAATTTGTTGTTTTTGAGCTTAGACGGATATGCGTCCGGTCCTGGTTCAATCCATGGTCCGGAGCGAAAAGGCATGGGCGAGGGTCGCTTCCTTCTGCGAAGCAATAATGCTGGCGAAGGAGGAGGCGGAACGCGTGCGGGAGAGAGAAACCTCACGCTCCAGCCGCCGCAACAGAAGAAGACGCCCCGGGCGTCGGGAAACGAAGGCGATTCCCGGCCGGCGAGCGCGGGTCTGCAGATGGCGAGCTATGGGTGGCTCGCCGTCTGATAACAACCAGGCCCGGTTCGACGGCACGTCGTGTTCGCGCGCCTCAAAGAGCTGTCAGCAACGAAGATGGGGCCCCATAGGATCAGTGCCCGCTAGGGTTGCAGAATTTGTTCGAAAGAGGCACCGCGGCCCTGGGGCGCAAAGGGCACAAGAAGGATCACCTGTGGGTTTTAGTCAGTAAGAGTCTGACAATCCTTTCCGCTCCGCCTAGAGCGTTAGAAGTCATTTGATGATTTCCACCCAAAAAAAAAAAGCTTAGACGTACTTATAACAAGACAGTTATGTGGAATAACTACAACTCATAGGTAGGTTTACATCTGCAGACCTATTCATAAAAAAACTTTGAACCATGTAATTTCTGCTAAGACACCTTTGGGCTACCTATATACCTACCTATGTATGTTACATAGGTATATAGGCCTATAAGATATTCCAGACAAATAAATACGTCGGTTTCCGGTGGGCCTGGCTACGTCTTTGCTGAGATTGCTAATGTACGAGGCGATGGAAACCAGGATTGGAAATTATAGTAGGTATGTCGGTTTCGGATACGGCTACGGATATGAAATCACTAGCACTTCGCCCGCGACTTCGTCTGCGCAGATTTAGTATCTACAAACAATTTCCAACCTCATTTTGCCCCTTAGTGGAGTTTCGTAAAATCCGTTTTAGCGGATGACTGCACCCTATAAGGAGCCTACCTGCCAAATTTTAAGTTTGTTGGTGTTATACGAGTAGTTTCTGAGATTTCGTGATTAATCAGCGAGTGATATTTCCCTTTTATATATAAAGAATTGTACATTTTATTATTATTATAACTAACTATTACTATATATACATTTATATAAAAAAAAACTCAACTAAAAAAAATAAAAGTAGTCAAAAGATGGCGTCGAAAAATTCCTCCGCATCGGTGGCCACTGGTACGAGTAATGTATCCAAAGGGGTGGCAGCATTACCACGCTGTATGGCAATGCTTATCCTTTGTCCAAGGTAAAAGCTAGCCCTTGGCTCATGCGAAGTGTCAACTAACTAAAAACGTGTCTCATTTAGACTCTACCCTTATCCGAAATTACCCGAATCTTTTATATTGGATTCTGCTAGGGATATCGGATACATTTTTAGTTACGGTTACGGAGATTCTATCTATACATATGCGCTAACATCCCTGATGAAAACGCCGTCGGTAAAGCTTTGTATTGGGTGTACTGGGTTCCTACTGTGCTTTGGCATGTGGATTTAGGTCAACTCGCGTCGAAAATGGAAAATGAAATATCAGAAATGTCGACCAATTAGGATTTTGAAAATTCGAAAAGATTAGGTATTTTGAAATATTTGTTTCGAACTTTGATAGATTTCCTGTACCGAAAAGTATGTAGCACACCTACTCATAGGTATGTAGGTTTACATCCATTATATTTATACCAGCTGTCGACCGCGGCTCCGCCCGCATGAATGTCGAAAATTATCCCAAAGGAACATACTCCCGGGATAAAAAGTTCGTATCTGTTATTCCAGACTATAATCTACCTCTATGGCAAATTTCATCAAGATCCATTCAGTAGTTTAGCATAAAAGAGTAACAAACTCATACATCATTATTATTATTTTTTAGTTTTATATTAGTAGTTTAATTTTAAACTGATTTGCTATATTGATAAAAACAAGATTATAGAGTGTTACAACAAGATTACAAATGTTTAATTAATAATGGACAAGATATTTAACTGAGAAATCCATCAAACTTACTTGAATCAGAATGCCGGCATAAAACTATCTCCTTACACAATGTATCCATACAACTTGTTTAATAGGCCATCTTTAGCATGTAGGTACTCTGGCAGCCGGTGATATGTCATTAGAAAGAAAACGTATTTAATTGCGAGAAAACGACATATGTACCTAGGTACATTAGTTGCACCAAAACCTAAGCGACAGTGTTGGTAGTTCTTAGATAATGTTAGTAAAGACAGTTAACAATTAAATAAAAATAACGAATGTGTTTCATTACACAAATCTAATCTGGTTTGTGTAAAACCGGAGTTATCTTTTAACTCAGAGTTAGTGGCTAACACGAGCGTAAATAACAAATATTACATTAATAATGGACAAGATATTTAACTCAGAAATCCATCAAATAAGAGCACTTACTTAAATCAGAACACCGAAGCACAAAGCTATCTCCTTATACATGTATCCATACAACCCGATTAAGAAGCCATTTTTAGCCTGAACTCTGGCAGCCGGGTGTTATGTCATTAGCCATTACGGCGCAGCACTAGCGATAGTGTTGTGCCCGACAGATTTATAGCTCGGGTATATAGAATAAATCACGCTCAAACGGAGGGTAGTCTTAGACATTCTGGGGAGCTCTATTGTCTTTTTTTTTTGTGGCCTTTGATAGGCGTTTTGGTGTGCCTGGGTTCGGTAAAGTAGGTATTAGGTAAGCTTTTGTTTACCTATACGAACTATTTATTCCTACGTAAACATTTAGAGGCAATGATAAGATAGGTATGACGAGATCAACTAACTTTTTTTTAGGTATACCATCAGCATTCTAGATATCAATCAAATTTTGTAGTAACGGTATCTTAAGAATCAAATTAAAATACGTTAAACTCTTAAATCAATAGTTTAGTTGGTGCCAATCGATTGAATTTATCTCGAATTTTTGATTCAACTACTTGTAATTGGGTATTACCTATACTAGATTTTAAAATCATAATTGTATTTAATTTAAAAAAAATATTGGACACGTATTTTATATTTAAATTTCAAATCGTATAAAAAAATAAAGACAAAGCGCATCATAATTCTAGAGGGCAGGTGACGTCACGACGTCGTTAATATTATAGCACGTAGTGACGTCATCAAGTAAGTTTTCAACGCAGTGTCGTCTTCATATTTTGTTTACGTGAAAATGGTAAAATACTTTTCCAATATCTTTTGGAAATCTATCTGACGGACTTATTAGTATTTTGTCAGTAAAATAGCCTATTAATTGATATGGAAGGTTTATACTCAACAGTGTAAGTCTAGTTATTATTCGTATATCTATATCATGACTCTTTCAGTTACATTGTAATTATCTGACTTGACTTTTCTGATCACAGCCGACACCAACTCTTGGTGTCACGGACACCTTGGCAGGACTGGTATCTGATTTTCTGACTCTTTCAATAAAATCAACACTTGTATCTTTCAGTTTCAGTCAATCTTAGGCTATCGAAAGATCAATTTTACTTGGTACTTACATTATAGTATATAGAGTATACACTGCTCCTTCAGATGATGCAAGTTATGTTACATAGTTAGTAATGTGTGCATTTATTCGTAAAGATTTTGCTTGTTAAAAAAGATCTATCATTTTTTATTTTATTTTATATTTTACCTACTAACGTACAAAATGTTTGTTTGATAAACTTGAGTTTGGTTAGGTAGGTAGGTAGTAAACAGAATAATTAAAAGAAAGATCTTTCCATCAAATTCCGACATTTAAGAGTTACCTTCTGCTAAAATAACTACGTTATCAAAACGTCTCACCATGAATACGTAGGTATGTGTTATACATATATGTATGTATTTCGTTTTAATATCTCGAAAAAGTTTACTAAAATAGACATGTCTACTATCCTTTCCTCTTTCCTTTTCTAACTGATAAAAAAAAGTTTATTAGGTCCATATTCCAAAACGTAAACTCCAACTCAACTCCAATTCCAACACCAACATAAGCAAGTAAAACGTCAATGACAGCTTGTCTAATTGACGTTAAAAATTGAAGTTCTCGTGCTTCAGAGATGAGTTTTAGCTGAGCAAGCGCGTTTACGCATTTGCTTGCTCAGCTCTCGAGCACGAAAACTTCAATATATGACAAGCTTTATTGACAGTTTGATGCTTCGATGTAGTTGGAGTTTAAGTTTACATTTTTGGAAACCCTTATAATACTCTGACCTATAATATATAGGTCCATCTATATATTATAGGTCAGAGTATTATAAGGGTTATTTGTTCTAATGCTTTTTTACTGTTATTTTCACTTTATCTTGTACATAATTTAGAACATCCTTAGGCCTATATTGATTGTGGACTTTGTTCGAAAGAGTCACCGCGGCCCTGGAACGCAAATGGCATTAGGAGGATCACAGATGAGTTTTAGTCAGTATGTGACTGACACTCCTTTCCGCTCCACCTTGAGCGGGAGAACTCATTTGATGATTTTCAATCCATAAAAAAGGCCTATATCGGTAAATCTAAAGATACTCTACCGGTAATTATAGTATCTACCAATATTGTATAAAAAATCATAATAGGTTAGGTAGATTATTATGTGTTTATTCCTTTCATAATACTTCAGTACTGGTTCGAGCAGCTTCTGTATACATAATGAAGCAATTATGTGCTTACGACTTTCTTTAATCATATGCCTTCCTCCTCATTAAATTTCTCTGTTAGGTAAAAACCTTATCTCTTCATATATCCCACGTATCTGTATCTAAGAATATCTGAATAAAACCGAAAGGTTACGACTTAAATCAATATCGAAAACCCCTACTTATTTGATAAATATTCATACTATCATCAAATTAAGCTTTGTATGTGCAAAAGGCATTAATTAAAGTATCTTGTTAATTAATGAATAGCTTGGCTATCAATGATCATGTTACTTGACTAGGTATCCGAATGTGTTATCACAGGAAATGCTAACTCATAACCTAAGTAGCAATTTCCATGTTTTTTTTTAATGTAAATTAACTAAAATAGTGTGAAGAGCTCCATGTTTTATCGTCGGGTTAAATCAAATAAGCTGATAATGCATAATGGTCGTTTTAGTTATTATCTAGTTACCAAAGTGAATTATACTTGAAAATATCTTTTTAATCAACAAACTCACAATTATGAGTTAAAATAGTCCGGTTCTAAATAAAGTGACCGCTATTGTTTAATGGGGTGTCGTTTTGATTGTGAAAGTACCACTAATTTCGGGCAATTAATCTTGTTAGGGGCCGTCGGCATCATCCGGGAAAAGAGAATACAGAGTGGGCGAGCGCAAGCCATCCACCACCCGCGGCGCGCGCGCCTCGACTGACGCACACCACCGCACTGCCGCCCAAAAAGAGAAAAAGAAAATTTTAAAAGAAGAACACTCCCATCGTGGTGTAGGCTCCTCCCTCGCCCACCGCCTGGGTGTCGCCTCCACCAATCAGCGGCTGGCTAGAACCGAGCGTCGGTCGTCGGCGGCGAGCGCAGCCGAGGGCGTCCGATTGCGCGCGTTCACAACAAAAAGTCACACGACTGGTTTAGTGTCGGGTTGCGTCCCATCGACGCCGCATCACGCGCCGCACGTCTCCACGTCGCCGCACTTGCGCTTGCGCTCCTAACATGGACTGTTTTTGTATTTTACAAACAATGAACGCGCCTTAAAAACTATCCTCTACAGAAACAATTTGCCGCCGTAGATCCTAAGACCCGTTGTGACCTGTGATATTAAGAATTTTCCGATGAAAATGAACATGCAAACGGAATGGAGCTCATGATTTCAGTGTGTTTATGCATCTGCACAGTATTGAAAGTGATAAATAGTGATAGTGAACTACATTGTGATAAGCATCTGATAAGGACATTCGAGGTATTTAATCATTTTTATTATTTTACTTGTGTTATAAACATGTTGAGTCAGATTTTCTTCAGTATATGAAATTGTGGAATCAATATTTTGGTTTTTTCTTTTTCATACATGATGTAAACATTGTTTTTAATGTCTCATATGAAGGCAAAGGTTTGTTGAATGCGTAACTCTGAAAACATCATAGTTTTGATTCCATGTTTTGGTTCAAACTAATAAGACAAAATTTGCAATAAAAATATTTTATGAAAAGGCTACAATGTGAACTTACATATTACATGCACATACAAAAAACATTTAAATAAATAGTTCACATAACCAAAAATCTAAATACTTTAGTTTATAAGCTACTGTGTTTCGCGCTACAAAATGTAGAGTCGGCTCTACTCCCGACGGAAAGAGCGCGAAAATGAAAAATATTTACTACCTCAAAATATAGCGCATAAATATATAAACAAATAAATATCAAGCGTTTTAAAACACTAAAAGCTTTATCTTAATAAATGTTACTAAGCAATATTTAATATTCGTTAGTTTTTATCACTAAATGATTATTTATCAGTGTGATAAAATCAACAATTATTATCATTTAAAATGAATTAAATTATATATTCAGTGTAGGAATTACTTTTAAGGCAATATTATTCTTAAGGTCTACTATTTTGCATGAGATGAGGTTTTCTCTAGTAAAAGACATAAACGGGTTTTCCCAAATAATTTTTTTTTTTTCGTTTAACTAATACTGGCAAAATATTGGCAATTTTGATTATATTTTGAGTCCGTTATTTTTATACGCTTCTTACTTCATTAATGTTGTGGTTTTAATTTTGAAATAAGCTATAATATTATTTATTTGTAAAAATGAAATACCGGCCCAATGTTCAATTTGACTGACATTTTCCACAATGTCAAATGTGCTGATAAAATGAAGCTAATTAATCTCATCTAAAAATTTGTATTGAATAACATGCTACCTTTAATATCTTAAGGGTAGGTTTGTAAGCATCTAATTTATTCATTTCTTATAATGGTACCATTGTATAGGCACTCAGAACATGACTTCTCTTTACCTAGAAACCTTACTTTTATATTTTAAATCACTTCAAAAAAAATATTCATGATTATTTGTGAAAAGCATGATTTCATTTTCCTTACCAAAAATAATTTAATGTTTGTAGGTAAGCGATCTTTAAATAAATATTGTACACATACATATATATGCAGGCATAGGCCCATATTTCAAAACGTAAATTCATACTCCAATTCCAACATGACCACAAAACAGTCAATGAAATTTTTTCTATGGTCTATGTATGAGTATATAATTATCTACCTACCTATAACTTACACACACAAGCAAAGATAACACATTCAACTGTGTGCGTGCATAATAATCTGAATATATTTATATTATGCCAGTGTGTAGTCAAATAGAAGCTATGTACCCTTTGTTTAAAGTTTCTCAACAGCCAATCAATGTCAATAGCTCTTCGCTTCGGTTTCATATCGGCTGTTCGGCGGTTTTCGGCCAATCGGGCCGCCATGACAGTTCGCGATCGAAATTTGAATGCGCCCCGAGATGCGCAAACGCAAATCGATTAGCTGCCGATAAGCCTTTACATTTTGTGTATGTGTGAGTGAATGAAGTAAACGTTTCCGTTCGACGTTCTATGTAGTGCCACATCCTGTAGACTTGAGCTATGATTTATAAAATATTGATAATCTAATATATTACCTTAATATATCCTAAATGTACATGAAATAACAGTTAAATAGCCAGCTACATAATTAGAAACAAATAATTTGTCAACAAAAATATTCTTGCAATTTGCAAGTGATTTTGCGGTACCTTAGCATATATTATGATAGCCTAAAAACTTTTAAATACGTGAGATTAACATCAAATAGACGGCTATATAAAGCCTAGATAGGTAACTTAAGTAAACAACTTAAGTAAGTAACAACAAACAGTAGATTTAAATTTTAGTTATTGGTGGTTATTACTAATTCTCCATAAATATTTGTTAATTAAATCAAAATTTTTCAGTAGATAGATGGGTAAAGCCTGAAGATTATAATCTATGAATAAGTCCAAGTAAATACATTTTTTCGATATTCGCGTATTGTATTACATGTTAACAAGGTTTAGATTTAGAATTACAAATATGTGGTGATAAATTATAACATTTAAATATACATGACATAAACATGTAAAAAAACATTTTTTTTCATTATGTCTATGTGAAGAAAATGTCATAGAATTAATAAATACATAATGCGGTTATTTTTTTGTTGGAGTTTCTTTAACGACTGGCAATTTATATATACTTGAATGAATTGTATAATTAGTAGGCAGAAATCAATAAACCTCAATAACATTTAAAGAAATACTATACCTGATGGCCTAAAGCCCCAGATTTATTTTTGCTTATAAGGTAAGCTATGCTTTACATGCTTATATATTTTTTTCTACAAATTGAATTGAATTTAAATATTGAATCCGGTTTGACTGGGCGCTGACCACAATTTTGTTGGGAAAAGGCTAGGCAGATTATGATATTTTGTTTTCAAATGTCTTTTAAGTTAATTATTTTCCATAAAGGTAAGTTTAAATCATATTGATGGATTATAAGTAGGTAGGTAGATTTTTGCATTTAAAAATATGGGCAAAAATAAAATAAGAATCTTTTTATTTGTAAATCTAACAATAAACCAAGATACCGGTATTTTGTTCTAATTTGGTTGATTTTGGAAATAAAAATTGATTCGTGATAGATTAAGGCACAACATTAGCAGATTACGCATCTGTTAACATTGGTTATTTATTAAAAATCAGATATAATATTTAAACATTATAATTAAGATAGTGTTGAAATTTTACATAATTTATTTACATACATTTATGCACATCAAATCTTAAGTATATTTTGTTTGATGTCAACAAGGTGTAAATATGCAAACTTAGCGTTCTACGATCGATAATATTAATCGATACAACGATTAGTTAATCATTCAATAAACACAATCGTTTATAAATTGTTTATTTATTAATTCAAACGGTTGAATAAACACCTATCAACAAACGATTATAAGTTTTCAATGAAAATTTGGTCGAATCGATAAATTATTCGATGCTGTAATTTTAAAAGGCATCGATCTAACTGAGTGATCAGCGCAGTTAATCGACTTGACTGCTTTGTTTTAGTCACAAATTGTTGGTACAATAAATCGCGGTTTAAGGCACAAATTAAAGGTTGAGTGGATGTCGTATTGCCTACTAATAATAGGTACGGCAACTGTAATTTGAGGGCAAAACGACTATTTAGTTTGCATAGAACCAGCAGCTTCAAGCTCTTTATACATTCACCAAACAATCTTATTTATAAGTTGTCCTTTTCTATAGGGCAGTGCCTTCTAATTTATGGATATTCCTAAAGTGTGGGACGATTGGCTTTTTTTTCACTCTCTCTAGTATGAATGTTATTAAGGGTCCTCTCTCAAAGCCGTTGTAACCTTCTTTGTTTCGACACTTTTTGTATGAAGCTATTAAATTCGAAGTGACACGTACCGGTTAGTGTTAAACAGTTTTGTTTATTTTATGTTTAAATGGATTTAGTTTGTTAGCTTCCTGTGTAGGAGTTTTTTAAAAATGCCACCTTCGAGCTTCATAGAGTTGAAACAGATCCAAACACCGATCTCCTTTGGTGTTGGAATAGCTAAAAGTACTTTATACCTACTCCAAAAGTGTTATTTAATATATATAGTTGTTAAATCATGTTTTATTGCAATTATTAAATATCTATTTCATGTTAGAAGATTCACTTAAAAATCAATAAACCTATTAAAGTAGGTACAGTAAACAACAGTAACAAAATACACATCAAAATCAAATGAGCAACCATTAAAAATAGTAGTAAATAGTATTCGAAATCACTTATCCTCGATCTAAAAGCCTAGAGCAACCAAACACACGTGGGAAGAATCTCCAAACCATCGCCATTTTCATCCGAAACTCCGATCGTAATAACAATAATAAAATAACTATTAACTAAAACGTTAACACCAAATATTTTTATAGTGAACTTTGATCGATTTTAGTATCGAGCCGTCGATAAAGGTTGAAGATAATACAAGTTTTTTCGTTAAGATTTAGGCCTCGTTTGCCGGGAGGTCCGGGGGAATCAATTATCTTAATTGGGAGTTGGTCTAATCTTAATAAGAGTGATAGGAGAGTGTAAATGCATGTGTAAGCTGAGTAGATGAGTATACGATTAATTTGTTTATCTTTTTCGTGATTAGGATCTGAGGGTTAGTGTTAGATATAATGTTAGCGGGCTTTAGCATTTACTAGCTGTCCGCACTACTTCGTTTGTGTCACATTTTTCATGACTGCTCCGCTCCTATTGGTCTTAGCGTGATGATATATAGCATATAGCCTTCCTCGATAAATGGGCTATCTAACACTGAAAGATTTTTTCAAATCGGACTAGCAGTTCCTGAGATTAGCGCGTTCAAACAAACAAACAAACTCTTCAGCTTTATAATATAATATTAGTATAGATTTATTGTTGTAATTTTTGATTTTCTCATCTTTTGAGTTGACTTTGCCTGCGAAGATCCGATTTCACGTAAAAACCTAGCCTAAGAGTTTGTTTTTAAAACTAGTTTAATTAATAAATATTTATGCATTAGCGGCCCGTCCCGGCTTCGCACGGGAGTGCAATTATTTTTATTTTAATATAAGGCTATATTAAAAAAATAATGCACACCCGTTACCAACCCATGTTATTCAGGGATAATGTAGCATTGTAATGGTTGAAACTTTCGGCGAAGAGGGCAATAATGCTATTTAAACCATTGAAGTTACCTCGACAGTATTCAAAGACAGAACTATATGGCTGGTTATGAAATTATTTTTTTTACCTTACGAAGCATAAAATGCGTAAATAGCGAAAATGGTTAAATTAAAAGTGTGGAAAATAACAGTTCCGAAAACATAAAATAAATTTAATCTACACTACTAAAACAAAACCAATGATTAAGAGAATACATTTCCATAGGAGGATCTCAGGTATTTTCTTAGTACTTTATCAAGTTTCATTGAACTGTTGAATAGTAATTTAAAATACGAGACCATTCCTGAATACATTGTCATATTTGAATACGGAGGGCGTCAATTGAAACTGTCACTATGTACGAGTATGTACTGAATACATACAAGCTCTGGCTGCTACACTGTTTGATGCAAATTGGGAAACTCATTGCGAAGCGGTCAAGCGCCAACCGAAACTTTATTAAGGGTTCCTTACGTAGTATTAAATACCTACTTTTACCAATCTTGCCAAGGCGTATCGTATGTACCAGTAAATACGCAGTTACTTAGCTGTGGAGGTCAAAAAGGCTGTCGCGCCATCTACACTAATATTATAAAGAGGAATGATTTGATTGTTTGTTTGTATTGAATAGGCTCCGAAACCACTGAATCGATTCGAAAAATTCTTTCACTGTTGTGAAGCTACACTATTCCCGGATGATAAAGGCTATATTATATCCGCCATATTCTCACGGGAACGGGAACTATGTGGCTGAAACCGCGGGGCGCTGCTACTAAAATACATCATCTTTGCATGGTATCATTTTGTGTGCTTCTAAAAGTATTTATTTGTAGTTCGTGATAGACTTTTGCTTTCAAAGTTATTAAAGGGTTTAGAAGTGTTTTAAAATGTGAAAAAGTTAATGACAAGCAAGGAATCGTTCTTGCTATCTGATATCTCTGATAGATCTAACCGCGATAAAGTATTTAACTAACATCAGTGACAGTCACAAGGTTATGTTTTTGTATAACTAAATAAGTAGGTATAGGAAATCCGTATAAATATTAATTTTGGTTCTATTTTCAATCTTCTGTTCATTCTTAATTTAAAACCGGTTATCTTAACCAATATCATAATATGCGAAATGGGTTGTTTGTTTATTTGATACGCTCTAAAAGCAATTTTGAAGAATTTTGATGACATGAAGACAGATATGACCTTTGAGACGGTTACTGGTTACATAAACGAGAGCGAAGCAGCGGACTAAAACTAGGACATAATAAATCAATGGGGTATCCTGACAATACAGCCAAGTTTTCAGCATCAACCCACCGAACCCTAATAATATTCATGAAGTTATAATTTAAACCGTTGGACGGGTGTAAAATCACAATGTTTATCATTGGTACCGAGTTATAGGCAATCAGCGATGATTTATAACTCCAATGTGCTACCGCTCGCATCGCTCGATGCCTGCCGCGATAGGCCTACGTACCGTATAGATAAGTAACCTGCGCAGGCGCATCGATCAAGCGATCGCAAGTGCGCTGGATCAATTGTAAGACCAGTTTATGCACGGCTCGTCGAAATAAAACTACTACATACCCACCATTCGACATATTTAATTAATATACATACTAAAATAGTATGGATATTAATTAAATATTAGACTTAAAAACTACATCATTATAATAATTGAATATGTATCTACTACATACCCACCATTCGACATATTTAATTAATATACATACTAAAATAGTATGGATATTAATTAAATATTAGACTTAAAAACTACATCATTATAATAATTGAATATGTATCTTCGTACCTGTATATAAAATTGTTATTATAAAGGTTTGATTCCATAAAAATTGTCCTCTGTAATTATTATGTATGTCGAGCCGAAATATATAATTTATATATCAGAAGTTTTTTTTTTGATAAATGTCACTTAAAATGTATTAGAGGCAATTTCACAGCAGGAACTCCATAGGCCATTTAGAGCTATTTGTGAAAATATGGTCAAACACAAAATTATGATAATCTATTATTATGATATCTTTATGAATAATGATTCAACAGTATTGGGTGTGAATTTATGCATCTGAATTGAAAATTATCTACTTCTGGCCTGGTTTGGGACTGGGCTATGATTATTCAATTTGTTGTGTAATTTGACAATTTAAGTTTGACAGTTCAATGTAGTTATAAAATGTGGACTTTAAGTTGAAACCCTGCTGAATTTTTTAAAGCCCAATCTGGAAATAATACCTACACAATGAATGCACTCTAAGGTACATGTGATTATTGTCAGTTCCAATGTCCAAGATATCAAACATATACTTAGCCAGAGTGCGTTAAATCAATTGGTATATAATGATAAAGTTTAAAATCGTTGAATTAGTGAAAAATTGTGATTACAGAGCAATGGTGCCGCCCGATAACCAGCTTTATCACCTGATATTACGAAGAAATCACACAAAATCGACGTAATTTGCGATAAAAACGTGAGATTTCTTTTTTTTATCGGCAAATCCATTTTTCAGTCGATGGTCAGATAGCGCATGTGTTGGTTGTGATAGATCATCTCTTATATTATATCTGTTATACTTATATTTCTTGGGAATTATCGACAAACTGAAGATTTTCATCTTATCAGCGGTAAGAGATTTAGCTACTTGAATATTTTGATGTGTTTTTTTTCTTATGTGTGTGAATGTTTTGGAGTTTGAAGAACCTTGTATTTTCTCTGACAAAATGTGTTCACAATTAAATAGTTATTTTACAATGTCGTAAAACTGAAGGTATTTTAAACTGATCGCGTTGACCGTTATGGTTTTTTATGTTCTACATATAGTATGCTCGTTTGTACCTACGTTAAAGACATAAAAGTTAGCTCATTTCAATACTTACAAAATTTGTATTTTGTTGTACAAAGTAACATTGGTAGAAGTGTTGGTAGATATGTATGTACATTCGATTTCACTTTAACTACGTTTTTCATGGGTTTTAATAGCCTTGGTCTATCAAAAACAAAGTAGGTCTTTCTTTGGTCCATTAAATATTCTCACTGAAGGACTGATATTGGCACCTACAATAAATAAAGAGCTTTAGTATGATGAGCCTTCGAAAAATGATGAACACTTTTTGTTGGAAGAAAAAAATATTAGGACCTGAAGCCTACCATTTTTTTCAACCTATTGTTTAATAATAACAATAATAATGTCGTGAAAGCCGAGGAAGACAAGCAAACTAAATATCTTGGCTTGCGAGGTTGTGAATGTGGACTCAGAAATCATTGTACCGATAGTCAAGAGCCAAGAGCCTCGAAGAAGTGGCTCTCGGTAGGCAGCTGGATCAAGGGCTTGGTTTAGTGCGGTACTTCTGGATAAGGCTTGCATTGTCAGGAGGTTCCTCTCTCTTGAGCCCTGACCGCCGGTAGCTTGGACCCTGTTTCCGATACCGGTGGGCTACTATCTACAATTCTACACCAATCTACACTTCTTCACTAATATTATAAAGAGGAAAGATTTGTATTTTTGTGTGTGTGAGTGTATGTTTATAATGAATACACTCAAAAACTACTGTGTCGATTTCAACAATTCTTTTACCATTAGAAATCTACATTCACCCTGAGTAACATAGGCTATATTTTATCCCCGTTTTCCTACGGGGAGTGAAACCGCGAGGCGCTAGTTTTTTTATATCTTTGTATTTTAATATTTAAAAGTGTAATTTATAAGTATGGTACAATGAATAAAGAGAACAATGATTTATTTATTTCTTACCACAAATAAAAGAGATAGTAATTAGGTACTAATTAAATAGTCTATAGACACAATTTTATAACACATTTGAGGAAGACTGGTGCAAAGTACAAACAAATTCTGAGTTACATAGCTAGTTAAAACTGATAAACCTTTTTAGGTAATCAATCCCAGAATAATTATTTAATTTTGATTTCGTGTGAAAAACAAAAAAGTCACTGAAAAAAGCCACTGGTTATATTATGACCACTTTTAACTTTATTGGCAGTTTTTTTGTACAGAGTGGAGCTTAGTATTTCCAAAAGACTACATTCTGTCCCTAAATAATTATAACTGGCCGCACATAAAAAAAATATACTAGACTTTTGAATCTAGAATGCTAAAATATTGCACTAAATTCCATTTATGATAGGCATCACCAAGAAATCAGCAATTTCAAATATAGGGTGGCCAGATTATTTTTACTCTTTATAAATTTAGAAAAAAAAACGATAAATCAATTTATAGGAATCCAATGCAAAATGCGCTTTTTATCTCACGTCTGTTAGCTACTTAGTATTAATGATGGCCTTCTAGTATGGGCGTAAGGAATGCCCTTCATGAGCTATGTCTGGTCATTATGTATCTGTAAATGCACATAGCAACGCTATATTTTATATCAGTAGCAAAAACATATTCGTTGACTCACTTATCTCGTGTCTGGCAATCTTTGACAGATGCAAGATTTTTTGACAGTTGCAAGGTTTATCTGTCAAATACCTTGTTTTGTTGCTACCGATTTTTGTTATGGCTAAGTAGTTTTAGATGAGATTTTTAAACTTGCATCCTAAATAATCTGGATATGTTTATGCGTAGAGGACCTATGTGTAAATGTTGTTGTTATTGTACTACTACTATATATTGTTATAAATCCGGATGTAACTTATAAGAGAGCTTCTTAGATGAAGTCATCCATATCTGTTTAGCCGCACAACTGTCCAATGTTGAATGATAAAATCAATTTAAAAATGCATGGTTATTATAACACCAAAAGATTTAAATGAAATGAAAAAATATTTCTTCATTTAATATTAAGATTTATATCGCTATCTAAGGGGCAGGAAATTAGGTAAACATCAAAATAATTTTATCAAAAAATAAGTTTGATAAGTAAAGCAGAGTGTTCGAATATGCTTTTAATAAAATAATTCTTTAAGTGATTATGTAAATCGATATTATCACGATTGGGCTATCTGACTTACTTTATCGTAACGATTAAAATTAGTTGCTGAAAAATATTTTAAGTCCTTGTTCTGGTCTTGTTGTTGGAAAATGGCTAGAAACATTATGAAAGATAAGAAATCGTACTTACTTGGCTACATCCGCACTAATATTAAAGAGGAAAGATTTGTATTTTTGTAAGTTTGTAACATATACACACAAAAACTCTTGGGCCTCAAGTCTGCTATTACAATAGTGTCAGAATGGTCTATCATTGATTTCATAATTGTTGATTTTGACAAGTTTGGTAATCTACTAATATAAAAGCGTCATTATGAGTTTCCAATGATCAACCACTGACACTCCATTGAAAGAAATGGCATAGAATGGTAATCTCGTACATAATGACAAATGAATGACAGACGTATGCGGTAATCTGCTAAAATTTGGACAGTTCCTTTGATCAGTGACCTACAATTAGAACGTCAGTGTGCAGTCATTGCTTTTAATAGCTCGGTTATCAAAAAGTATTACGAGTACGAGACCATTAACAGACCTTTATAATTTTAGCAGATTACGAAGTTTTAGCAAAATGACAATGGGATCGAGTTGGAATGACAAATTTATAAAAATAGCAGAACCGAATCTATTTCAAAAATTCTTCCACCATTAGAATACTAGGTACATTATACCTGAGTAACATAGATCGTATTAAAATTTATTATTAAAATAAATAAATGTCAACCCGTGTGAAACCGGGACGAGCCGCTAGTTCTAAACAAAATGTAAAATATAGATACTTGGCTTTTGCCATTCATGTGGGGCCGTTTTTTTTAACAAGACTTTTTAATATCCACAAAGAGAGCGATCGTGTCCGAAGGCCTAGGGAGGGCCTTGGTTAAAATAGCCTGGTATCAAGCGATATAGCTTGATTTCTTGATAGCTATTAAAATACTATGTAGGCAGGAACAATTCCTGCATTTTCGCTGAATGCTGGCAATAGCGGTAAAGATGGCTGATGTCCTTTTATTCTTGACATTTTGACATAAATCCTTATTCGCCTTTTACAAATGGAAGTCCAAGGCATTCCTTATTTGGTATTAAACGAGATTTCAGAACGTACCTATAAAGAAACTTATTTAAGTAAATGCAAATGTTTTTTTATTCTACAGAATAACGTTTGGGGTTGGCGCAGTAAGTTTTGTTGTGCCCATACATTTATATTTATTTTGGTTGTTGCATCCACAATCATACTCAATGACAAAAAAAAACAAAACTACTAATATTTATAATTAAATTATAAATAAAATATTTATTATATAATTTATTCATCATTTGTATTTAAATCAAAACACATTTCTCTGTGATATAAACCAAACTTAAAAAATACGTTTTTCCCGTAAATCATCCTGATTATGTTCTGAAATTCAGAGAGCGTAAACACTACACAATGTGTAATTTGAATTCTACTATTAGGTATAAGAAATATGATTAAGTTTGTATGTTTTGAATAAGTACGATTTGTTGTGTTTAAGTTTGGTCTCAACGTTGGACAGGTAGTCAATCACGATCATTAAAGTTGACATAGACAATTTCGCAAAACATTTTAATTATGATACTAAAATGTCAGTGTTTTAGCATATCTTTAATTGTTATGTTGACATAGTATCTAGATACTACGAACGAATCACAAAGTCCCGTAGTAGAGATTACCTACGATGGTTTTATTATATAAGATATTCATTTTTTATTTATTTATACTGTTATCTACCTACTCAAATTACGCAAAGAGCCAAAATTATATGTAATTTATATAAATAGTATTGTGTGCACACAATGGCATTAAAATACTTCTATTATGTAGTTGATAGCGCATATATTTTGGCATGCCTATGAAGTTCGTTTATTGTTAGCATACAGTTCGGAGTTAAATAATATATAATTCTCTATGGGTGTGGCGATGGGCTATCAAGTATCATATTTGTACACTTAGAGCGAAATGTCAACAATTGTGACACTTTATGAGCTTGTGAAATGTCAAACGCGACATGAAAGATCTTGATTCATGAATAGATTTTGTTATGAAATCAGTTCAGTGCTTGGTCACAGAAATAAGTCACTTTCTACATGAGACAAATGCTTATGAATGTTTTAATTCTAAGTTATAGCTGGCATACTTGAACTACACCACGTCCGCCAACGTAGAATTAGAAACTGTAAGTCGGTTTCTGTAATAATAATTTGGAATTGAGTACTTAGCAAACTCCACTTCAACCTGAAAACCTGTCAAACTGTCTTTAAAAACCAGGTCATAAGTTCCTAATTCAACCTTTAACCAAACAAAACCAGCACTTTCTAGACTATATGCAAATCATCTGCCTAGCCTTTTCCCAACTATATTGGGGTTGGCTCCCAGTCAAGCTGGATTCAGCTGAATACCAGTATTTTACGCGGAGCGGCTGCCTACCAGACCTCCACAACCCATTAACTGGGGAACACGGTACTTCTTGGCAAAACTGGTGTCAGATTTTCTGGCTTCTGACAATCCGTAACGACTGCCAAAGATCTCCAAACGACAGCCGCGACCAACGGCTTAACGTGCTTTCCGAGGCACGGAGAAGTCTCGTTATATTAAGATGGTCACCCCTCCACAGAGCAACCTCGGCAAGCATTGCTTTACCTCGAAGATCGACCCGTGCGGCTGTTATAATTTAGCCACGAGCTCCTCCAATATATAGTCTAGACTATATACAAATGTGAAAAACATTTTTATATAGTCTAGAATGTGCTGGTTTTTCATGAGTGTTAAATAAACGTCTGTAATGCAGATAAAGATATCTCTGTAGCTTTTTGGTAGTAATAAAAATCACTGCTCGGTTGGCTAACATCGCTTAATACCGTGTTATCGCTTATCGCGGCGGTTCGAGTGTTGTTCGCACCTTATCACTTAATCAAATTGGGAGCATATCGATATCGCAGACGTATTTGATAGGACACCACTATTATCTTAATTGATTGTCTATTTTTTGACAAAAGTCCGGCTCCGGTTTATCGTTCCTACGTATTACTTTGATGTCGACCAAAATTATGTTATGAATGACTTTTGGTATTTCTTGGATTGATTTATGTAATTCCCTTTTTTGTTCTAAATCATAGATATTAGGATGTAGAAACAACACTAATTTTGTTTTATTTTTCACAGATACGTGCAATATGAACTGGTCGTCAACCAGAGCGTCAAGTTGAGGCCTACAAAAGATGCAAACATTGAGCCCGACTGCTCTCTAGTTCGGGTTCATCATACACCAGCCGGAACATTAGGAATGTTGATAGGGGAGTGGACTTATTAGTGTGTGTGTATAAAAGCGATGCATGGTGTGTGAGGTCGGATCGGCCATGGACATGAGCGGAGAGGGCGCGGGGGCGGGGGCAAGCGCGCTGCAGCAGCGGTGGTACGAGGGCCGCGTCAACGGCAGCCCGGCCGCCGGCGACGTGAATGCGGACGCCAATGGCGACGGCTTCTTCCACTCGCCGCTCGAGGGCGGGCACCACAGCCGCGCGCGCTACTACCACCAACAGATGCACGCCCCCTACTCCGCCGCGGTCAGCTCGCACGGTGAGTACAACTACTGACGTGTTCAAACTGTCAGATTTGTATAGAGCCGCTAACGTCTTGTAGACAGTCCTCTTTCAACGTTGATTTTACTTGTTACTCATTGCCAGTATGTAGTAGCAAGTGGAACGGGTACGGTCCCAAGTCCACAGCACCCGTCTAATTGATAACACCGCCTAACCTCTAAATCACTCACATTACATGCAATTTACGAACATTGGCTCTCAGAACTGGACGTCGTAACAATTAAGCACGTTAAGCGGACCTCTAATTCCGCGAGCGAAACTGTCAGAATTAAGCAAATTGCTCCCACGGACGGTAGGCAGCTCGTCCATCCGACGTTATCGCGCATCAGACGATATCTCTCCAAAACTCCACAATTAATTCAACGGACCCGACCAGTCAAAATCGCCATTCTGTAAGGTGACAGCTTAGGTAAACACGATCTAAAATGGGCCCTGCTCGTAAACGAGAAAAAAAAATGAATCCATACTTTTTGTTTTTTCTTTTGAGGTTTAAATTTTATGGAGGCTATAAAGATTTTCGTGGGGACAGGTGGCTCTTCTTTATCACTGCTCGGCGGGTATAAAAGTTTGTCTATACCGTGGTGTTAGGGACTAGATTGGCATGCGGACGGTATGGGGACGATTAGAATTTATTTAGCGGTCCGTCGGTAGTGATGCGACACTTAAGAAACTGTGTCACTTCTCGGAATCGGAACTGGGAATTGATTTCGTCGCGTTCACAGCAGTTATGTGTGTTAGTTTATGTGCGTCGGGGGCTCGGAGGACGCGGTCCAGGCGACCGAAGAGCGACCGCCCGCCATCCACTCCGCCTGGGCCTGTTTGTAAAGCCCCTCTGTTATCGTGTTAGTGTCGAGGTTCGATGCGGCTTCTTGTCGCTCTGATTATATCTGAATCTGGTAAATTCGTCCGTCGACACACGGCGGCGTTTCGATTAGGTTACTTACATATAAAATTATGTGAAACATTGATTCCGGCCGACAGATAAGTAAATTAAAAATATTAACTGAATGTTGCTGCTCACTTTTTTATCTCTCATATTAAACTTACATGGGTTACTCGAATGTTTGTATTTTTAAATTGCGCACAAATAGGCGGTTTGGGAACGTTTCTCTGTGCAGAATCGGTGCTTCATCGCGAACTTGCTTCATGGAGTTATAAAAAGTGTATTTAACCGTGTTGAGATGGTTATAAACTTACTACGATGACAACTCGGATCGTTTTCACTTTGGTCACTAACTTTATTACTGAGTTTATGCCTCTCCGCGTCACCAGCATATCTCGTATTATTATGGCTATTTTATTTACGAATTAAACTGCACGAACGTGTCTGAAGTGCGTTCATATAAAGCTGCTTGAGATCATTAGGTAGGTAGGTATCTAAGAAACAGTAAGAAGTTATCTAGAGTCGAAGACAACAATTTATGTTAATTTGGGTGGAATTCTTGGGACGTGGTGGAGAGCTAATGAAACGTTTTTTTAATGACAGCTCGGTTGCTATGGTGACGGGTGTCGCTGTAACGCGATACGGCTCGCGTTTGACGCACACTCCCAATTTATGGTTTAGTGAAGCGATTGATGACATAGTGGAAATTATTTATTCCACTGAGAGAGTTTCACTTTTATTGTTGTTTTTATTCGGTTTAACTTCTGAAATGTTACACCTATTGCGCGATACCTATTTAATGGGAGACAGCTTATATTTCATCTGATTTGTGGCCTGACGACAAATGAAAATAAAAATGTCTGGTTCTCAGTGTTTGTTCTTTGTTGCATTTAATGTTGTGGACGTCGTGAATTTTCCGACGCATTAAACTTTTGAACCTGAAATTAATTTTCTTATTCTAAATCACATCAAATCGTGAAGTTATTATTGTTGCATTGTATGTTAAACGTACTTAGTCTCTCGTAGAATATTTTAACATTAATTATCACCTAAAAACGAAATAAAAATACTATAATAGACGGGCAGTTACCCACCAGACCAACCCACAACCGGGGTAGAATTGTTTTTCTCAAAGCCAAGCTCAAACAAAGTAGCAATATGAAAGGAAAGAAAACAAACAGGAAAACAAAACCAGCAAATTATTCAATCCACCGTCCTGTATCGACTCATCGCCAATTTCACACCTATTGAGCAATGACAAACATCGGGCCACTCATAATCTCTACGTAGATAACTCAAATACAACCTTATCATACACATGTAGAGTTTACAATACAATGTCAAATTTGATTATAAAAATAGTAATTGTTATGATACGTTGTTTTAAATTATTGGCTTGTGTGCACTTACGCAATTCCACACGTAGATAAGTGGATTGAAATTACTACTGAACTGGCGCGCTATACGCAGCAAATTGTAGTTAGTTACGACGTTTCTATGAAAAAATATAGCCTTCAACATCTATCTTTGTCCCTATTCCGAAGTTATTTTTTGCAGCAAGTCTATGGAGTGGAATGTTTATGCAAATGAAACCCATAAAAATCCCATGAAGTAGGTCCTAACACTTACAGTTTCGCTTGGCTGAATAATGTGGTTGTGTAAAAATGTAGGTAGGTAACCTACGTATAGGACAACACGAGCAAACAAGTAGCCGGCCGGCGTGGCACCGGCAGGCGAGCGCCATCGCCAGACGTACATTTGTTTTTTATTATTCCTTTAACACAAGTTTACATCACTAGACGGGAGAAAATGAGATTTTTTCAATTACCGCGTTCTGTTGGTTAAATAAATGAATGAAGCAGCGAGTGTGTCAGCGCTCAGCCCCGGCCGCCTGCCTGTCGCCGGCCTCACAGCCTCACCACTATTCCTTCACCTCCACCCACCTCCATTTGATTAAACATTCTTTTTGCTAATTCGAGTTGCCCCCAGCTCAGCAGATGTATCATTTCACTGACTTCAATCCCACATGCGCACAACAAACCCTTATTATGGCAAGTAATTGTGCGAAACATGGCATAATTAAAAATAATTGAATGGCTGCGACATAAAAAAATAAAACATGAACAATTCTCACTAAAATGATGATCCCACCTTTGTGCGGCTGTAGAGCGCTCCCGTATAATGACTGCTGTAGTTTCCTCGTGGTGCTCTGTACATTTTCATTTACATACACTGGTACGGTACATACATTTTGCGAGTGCAGCGTTTGTCACCGCGCGTGCGCTGTGTGCGTGCGCCGTGCGTGTGTGCGTGCGCCGCGCCCGCAGATTGGCGCAATTAGCGCGGGGGGAGGGGCCTGCGCCCGCGCACGCCGCGACATCTCCTCCCAGACGCACACCACTGCCTCACCCACAGGCTACAATCATGCCACAAAATAATGTTGCCATCAACGGTTAATTATTTTCCCCCTGCACTTTGCAACCAGAGCCATGGCTGGCGACATGCATAGTTAAACCGCATGAATTAAATATTTGCTAGAAAAAACAACGGAGTTGAGAACCACACAGGCGTCTAAATTAGCACTACTTTGCGTTCTTTTTAACATAAAAGGTTTGTTTACCTAATATATCATTAGCTTTGATAGTTGCACTATGTAGGCATGTCCTGGAGCTATATTTTGTATCAAACTTTCCTTTAAATCTAAAAATTATTTTAATTTATGCCTCGTTAAAATCAAAAGTTTACATATTTATGTTGTAGATACAGATAAATCGATATCGAATTATGGAAAGTGGCAAAATGAAACCGTTATCTACATTATTAGGCTTTTTCTATGTTAACAAGCGGTTGGAATTTTTTTACGAATTTATTTTGTATTTAGAAATTTAAAAAAGAAAGCCTTTTATAGCTTGAATATCAATAATGCCAGAACATTTTAATATTATTATTTCTCACGAGCCTTTTGTTCGCGATGGTACTTCTTCCTACATTCAGGGCTACCACACAATCGATACGCGCCGGACAGACGACAACGATCGCCGGAGAATGGAATAGCCATCAGTTAGGAAACATAGTCGATGTAAAATGGACACAGCTTAGACTTTTGCCACTACTATTCATAGGTAAGAATAAATGTAGCCATATTTTCTAAATCTGTTGCGGTTATTGATAGGTTTAGGGTTTATTCTTCAATTCCCTTTCACTCTGAAAGTCTATGTGCTCTGTAGGTGTGAAGTACGTATAAATCATATTTTTATAATTAAATTTCTGTATTTTCCTGGTCTTAAACTAGTACTTAACAGTTCTGATTATGATATCGACTATTCCCTGTCTGAGGAAAACATTAATTAGGTGATGGTGTCCGGAAAATGACCAATGTAGGTTTTAAGACTAATTTAATTAAAGACAAAAAGTAATTAGTCGAATAGTTTTTCTATATGAGTGTACTTAACAACTCATTGTAGCGTAGGGTTACCAAATTGTTTGAAACGCACCGCTGAATTTGACCAAAATATCTTAGAGTTCAGATGTAAAGATAATAATTACTAAATAAAAATCGAAAGTAGATGTTCCTTGTAGAAGCACTTCACCATTAATTAAGTCAAACTGTCCGTTATACAGGCCACTTATATTATTAGCCGTCACAATACATTTAACGGCAGCCATTTTGACTTACGTTTGAATTAAGAAGCGTGGCGCAATCTGCTGTGTGCGCTAGTTTGTGTTAGGCAAACAGAATCTGATGGAGACTGTTTTAGGTACACAATAATAATGATAACACTATTTTGTGTGTGTGTGTGTGTGTGTGCGTGTGTGTGTGTGTGTGTGCTAAAACTAAAAAACAATTATTTTTACCCCAAAGATATGAACAAAAAATGAATGGCTAACAAAGGTATAGTTATTAGGATAGAGATAGGATCCTTTTTGGCCTCTCACACTTACATTTAGGTACAAATTGATAGTAAATTCTATAATTCTATCTACAGCATTTGTTAATTTATTTTTCTAGTAGTTTTAAAGTAAAACTACTAGAAAAATAAATAAATTAAAAAATTTTTTGTTTGTTTTGTGCGAGACCCAAAAAACATTTTTCTTTCTTTCTTTCTAGATAAACCATTCACCCCCAATTGAGTTGGTAAAAGTTAGGTTGTACCTAAACTAAATTTACTTTCTTTTTAATATCTATTTAATAATTATGTACATAAGCCTAGGTAGTACCTTCTAGATACTAACTGTATAGGTTATCTTAAATGAGTCAAATAAAAATGTAGGTATAAAAAGCGTCATGATTTTTATTTTGAAACGCAAATTTTCATTGTAATAATTTCTGATAACAACACAATTGATGCCTTGTTGTATTAAGTCCGCCCGTGAAACACTATTGCAAAAAGCCAAATCTAAATAAATAAAATAATAAAAAAAATGCCGTGTATTTTTGCTCTACCTACCTGTTTTAAATGTTCATGTAAAAATCTTGTACGAAATGGAAATTAAAATAGCAAGCATCCACACATGGCCATAGAACATTTGCTTAAGTACTCACAGTTTTTACTTAGAAGCAAACCAGCGGTAGTTTTTCTTGAGGCTTTGATCAAACCGTACTAACATAGAGGAAAAAGTAGATGTGAATAAAAAGTTCTGTTTAACACTGTAGTACTTTGGTCTATTGGCATCCATATGTGGAAGCGATGCGTTTAGTTTTTATTAAACCTTTTTTGCATAGTGACTGTTACTTAGTGGCGCTTTTAAGAAAGAGCATGCACTCATCGGCAGAAACGGTTAAGCTAATCTTTATGCAAAATAAAAACGTATGAAGATTCTTTTGTGCATGAATAAAGTTGAAATAATGCTTTTGATTACCACAGTATAGTATTACTGTTACTAAAAACGAGAAGCTAAGAAATTCGGTCCATATTTTAATTTTGATAAACCCATTAACTAACAATATTAATCATTTCAATATTACAAACACCATCCATATAACATCTCGAATTAAAGTCCCAAAAACGAAATGAGTTTGCCTCTCAATAATCTCCAATTTTCAACCCCAAACAGTAACATACTGAAAACCAAAACAAAGTATTAAACAAAACAACAAACGAACATAATTCTAACAACAGCGTTTACAAATATCGATTGCTACTAACAAACAACTAGAAAACAGCGTTTTATTGACGTTTGCCGTAGTTCTAAGTTTGGCGTGCTTCCACGGCATCGATCGACGCTGGGAACCGTTGACCTAATTGCTTAAGTTTTTAAATTACCACACATTTGTTCTTCGTCTAGAACTTTAGTTCTTAATGCTCGTTTAGCTTTGTTGTTAGTTAAACAAATAGTGCACTGGCTTGAAGTTTATAATGTGTTACAAAATTGGTTTAGGAAACTGTGGTGTGGTTTTCTAATTATGATTTTGGGTTATTGTAGGCTAATTTCTTGGTTTGTTATTTGGACTTACTCAGCATTGTGCAGAAACTGCTCATTCATGAATCTTTTTAATCTACTTTTTTTCCTTCGACTTCGTTTATAAGCACAGTTTTAAAATGCTAGGTAGCAATTAAATAACAAATCAAAGTAACTACAAGACGTCTGACCAACCAATAAACATTATTTTAATTTGTACTTAGCAACCCAACTAATTTACATATAAAGGAGACGGTCAGTTTGAGAACCATTGGCTCCATTTGATTACCTCTGGCTTACCATTCTAATCTAAGCTAATTAATATTTAAATGTGCTTACGTCATGACAATGTATTTAATACAATGGGCAACAGAGTTCCCAGCGTATTTTTTTCCTAATCGGTCATTATTAGGCCCGTACAAAAAATAATCCCGGTAGAGCTCGCTCGAATGCACCCAACGCCGTTCACTAAAGAACTTAATGTATTCATTTTGCTTTTATATCTTTCGCGTGATTAACTTTGATTGATTGCATCCAAATATTGATATTTGATATTAAATTCTGGCGACCGGCCCGCGACAGAGACGGAAATACACTGTGATATGGCACGGAAAAGGACAGCACACTATTTTCCATGTCGTTCGCATGATAATGAATAATAATCGCGTATGGGACATGTTAGGAAGTGTTTTTCTGAAGCGGCAAAAAAAATCCCTCTGATGAAAATGATATCTGCCGGTTGAAATTAAAAGTAATTGAGTTTTTTTTTTGAGAATTGTGTTTTGCTATAAAACTTAATGTTGTTTAAAGCTTTATGCTTCTTTTTATCCACGAAGTTATTATCAGCTTGACGATAAATGTGCGCGTGCACGTAAAATAATGTTAGCGCTAAGTTCTCAAAGCTCATATCTAAATGTCATATTTACCTTATCTCATCAAGTTGCGATACACTGGGCATCTAGTAAAAAATTAACACACGCTGGGTAATACAAAGTTGCATTGCGAAAAACGATTTTCTAAAAGTGATCCTTCTTTGTTTCTGATGTTTGTTTGTTCACTGCATGGCTTGGCATAAGGTATAAAGACTGTTTAATTACGAGGTCTGTCCAAGTTAGAGGCTGGCAGGGCATGTTTCCGGTCGATTGCCGCGCTGAAGGTGATGCGCGCCGAGCTTGATGGATGAAGCAGGCGCAGGCGCAGGCATGCGGCTCAGCCACATGAATTCATATACACAAATACCAACTTTATTTTTCTGCCCAGATCGCTATACTTCTATCTTGCAACACTCTTATCTCAAGCTAATAAGGTCGAGATTCGAGTGGACGAAGGTTTAGATAACATTGAACTACTAACTAGCGTAGATGAGTCGGTGGTTTTGTCACGATTTGTCATACATCGATATGCGGTTTCGGACGTCCCTAGGAATGGTTACAGCTCAAAATTTAAGCAGAAGTTATGACAAAAATGTCGTGGGAACGGCCAACGAACTGTGCCCGTACTCTTTTAATTGATTGGGCTCGAATGTCCGACTAATGGCGATCGTGCCACAACAAAATAACTTGTTAACAGAGCAACTACAATAAACTGAGACTTAATTATTAATTCACGATTTATATATACTGTGTTTTATAGACAGTGTATCTAACAATAAAAGATAAGAGGATCGTTAGTTAAACTGATGAGATAACAAATATAAATAAAGTATAAAGCAGTTACCTCAGGAGCTCGTTGTTTTTCTGCTCTTAAATATGTTCGGAACACAGTTAGCTGTGTGCCCGCTCTTGCTTTTTTGTTTTGGGTGAAGAGAATTACAAGTGTATCAGGTTCGCAACCGAGTATAAATAGTAAGCTATTGGTAGCCTGTCATTAAACTTTACATTAACCTTCCAAAGAAATATACTTTAGATACTGTTCATCAATTTAGTTCACTTAATTTACTGTTGTTCCTTTAACGATCTAGGATAGCTTTCTTTTTGTACCAATCGAAATTGTTATCTTGATCTAGGAAATTTGTTGTAAGTAATTAGAGCATTGGCGTGGGTTGTACACGTTAAAAAAAACCGTTGTAGTGTAAATTGCCGAGAATTTCAGATTTATATTTTCATTAACGTCGTACGTTTTTGTACTTTATAAAACATTTAGGGCGCGGGGCGTGAGCGTCGCGGCGCCGTTCCGAGTGGAAGCCTATTTTCGCAGCACATTACCGAGGATGAATGATTTCCTGGCCAGCCATGATTTATGCCCCACTGTTCTGTACTGGCTACCAAGGGCCAGCGACATAGACTCATTACCGCAACGCCGGTAAAGAATGGACACTCCTTTGTGCAAGGCAAGTGTGGCATTTGTCTTTCTTTGTTACTTTTGAATGTAGATAACCATCGCCTTGGATACCCGAGCTTTATTAACTGATTTTTATCGGCTACTGAAAGTTGGTGCATTGATTGCAACTATTCAATGATGATATCATGTATCTAAGTATTTCTATGAAAACAAAGCTTTTTGTTTAAATTTTTAAAGACGTTTAATTAAAACAAACAGTCTTTTTATCTTGTAATTTTATAATGTAGTCGTAATGACGCGTCTGAATTATTCGGTCGTTAATCTTTGTCGGGACGCAAGTACCGCTCGCTTACCACAGATTCTTACAGAGGGTTACGTTCTAATACAGTTAAAACCCAGTTTAAAATGCATTTAAGTTCTGGAATAAATTAACTTCTTTATTGATTGGCTAACAAAAAATATCAGCGTTTTATTATAATTTTCTTAGTGAGTGCACTTTATAGTAAATCTACATTTCTATTGGTTATGCTCGATAATTAAATAAAAGCATCGTATATTTATGTGTGAGGAAGCGAATGTTTTTCATTAGTTTACAGCTCATTACATATGTATTCACAATTAATGGACGCTGGTACACTTATTGTAATTTAATTAATTGAAACGGTTAGTTTAATTAATGGGTAACGGCTTTAGTGTTGACTGGCTGGAGTGGCTGTGTAATATACCCTTTTATCTATGGTGTCCTCAACTTATAGTAGATACCTAGTGTAAATTGCATGTAAACATGTCATTTTATCACACTTCTAGTAAAAAAATCCAAGTAGAGATGCATATAGTACACTCAAAATGCGCTAGCTAAATTTCAGTATTTTTTTACAAAATGAAAATAAGCCTACCTACTGCCTAACCTAACCTAACTAAAATTATAGAACATGGGAAGTCATCAAATGACTTTTTCAACTCTGGGCGTAGCGGAAGGGGGTGTCAGACTCTTACTGACTAAAACCCACCCGTGATCCTTCTAGTGTCCTTTGTGTTCCAGGGCCATGGAGACTCTATCGAACAAATTCCGAGCAGGCATTGACCCTATGGGGCCCCGTCTTCTTTACTGACATCTCTTTGAGGCGCGCGTGGAACACGACGCGCCTTCGACCCGGTCCTGGTTGCTATCGGACAGCGAGACATACCTACATTCTACTAGTCTAATCTTAATATAATTTCAATGTTAACACTAAGTTTGTAAGTCTTGACGCTTCACTATTGCTCTGCTGCAGTTGCATTGTCAACGTCGACGGGCCTGTCGGTCTAGTGGTTAGTGGCCCTGACTGCTAAGCCGGAGGTCGTGGGTTCGATTCCCACCCAGGACAAACTTTGTGTGATGAGCATGATTGTTTGTTCTGTGTCTGGGTGTGATTTATCTATAATATGTACATATGTATTTATAAATTATATAACTATGTATATCAGTTGTCTGGTTACCATAACACAAGCTCTGCTTAGCTTGGGATCAGATAGCCGTGTGTGAGTTGTTCCAAGATATTTATTATTATTTATTATTATTATATTTATTGTGGTCATCAAGCCATTGACCCCAGCTATACAGCACCTGACAAGGCTCCCTTCTAGCTGTTACAGTCTAACCACATCAGTAGTTCAACATTATCAGTCCCTTTAAAACTGTTGCATTACCGTATGATATAGTATAAATACCATAAGGTAGACTAGCTAGTTGTACTGTGACCAACATCAAGTCGCTAATTCGGTTACAGTCTAACCATACCAGTAATCCAACAATAACAGCCGCTTCAAAAAACTATTGGTCTACTTATACCCTAGTTAGTTACACCGTTGGCCTCAAAGAATGGCCCCCCAGCCACCATAGCCGTTAAAATCTTACCACAGCAGTAGTCCAATCCTATCAGCCCTTAAATAGTTATTCTACTATCGTTTAAAGAACTTGCTAAACGTTTAGTTGACACTTCGCGTGACCCAAGGGCTGGCTTTTACTTCGGACAGAGGATTAGCATTGCCTTACAACGTGGCAATGCCGCCAGTCCATTGGGTTCACTCCCAGTCGATAGCGATGCGGACGAGTTTTTTTTATGCCATTTTGTAGTTAGGAGGATTTTATTTTTTGGTTAGGTAAGTGTATATGTAGTTAGATTTAAAGTGTAATAGGTAGACAATTAAAAAAATAACACTATCGTTTATTGAACATTGACATACGACTTGTATATTTAACACCTTACAAAACTGATTTACATCCGCACACATTCATGTAAGGCTCAGTTGAAGTCACTGGCCACCAGCGTCAGGCAGCTACTAGTTGTCTGGCATTTGGCTGAACTGGACCTATTTGGCGCACCCGCGGGGCACACAATAGTATTGTTTTAAAATCAAGTTTCCTTTTATTTGCACCTATATTTTGTATGCCAAATAAACTTGATTTCCTTCTTTTCTTTCTTTTTTTTTCTACTGTCTCGCTAGTTACACTGTGTCCGTCAATCCATTGAACCTAGCCATACGGCACCTGACATGACACAATGCACAAGTCAAATCACATCAGTAGTCCCACTCTATGAGTTCCTTTAGATCTGTTGCCCTACTGCATACCTCAGCTGGTTGCAGTGTTCGTCAATCCATTGACCCCAGTCATACGGCACCTGGCAAGGCACAATCCGCCAGTCTTACTACAGTAGTAGTCCAACCCTATCAGCCCCTTAAAACAGTTGTCCTACTGTCTAGCTAGTTACACTGCAACCCCCAGCCACCACAGCTACATTCTAACCACATTGCTAGTACATTATGCCCAGTCCCGACAAAAAACGGTCGCTCTACTGTATCCGGACTAGTTACACTTTGACCATCAAACCATTGACCAACCACACGGCAACTAACAATGTACAAATTCGGCTATTCAGTTAGTCCACGTCAGTAGTTCAACCCTATCTGTCCCTGCTACTTACTGTGGTTATCAAACTATTGACCCAACCCATACAAATATTCTGTTATAGAGAAACCAAATCAGTCTTGAAATGCTGTTGTTCTACTGTCTGGCTAGTTACACTGTGACCATCAATCCATTGACCCCAGCCATACGGCACCTGACTAGGCACAATTCGCCAGTCTGTGTACTCTGGTAATAAGAGCACAGTTTGCGGGTAGCGCGCAATAACCGTCATCAGTAGGCGACTGCGCGGGCGCAGGTGCGCTGTTAGCTGTTACGTGTTTGTAGCAACTTGTTAGCTGTACGGACGGGATTTTACACATTTTTGTTGCGTTTTGTTTAGAAGCTTTAACGAGGAGGGAAGTGTTTAATGGTTAGATATGGAATGTTGTTTTTGATGGCAAAATAGATGCGGAAAACCTTCTTAAAAAGTAAGGAAAAGCAAATCGATTCCTACTTCCTTGTAATCCTATCCTAGTTATATATATCCTAATATAAATGTAGAACTCTGGATGCATAAGCACCTGGCACAAGCGTAGACCTTGATTTTTGACGTAAGATTCTATTTCGTGGCCTAGGCCGTAAGTGCATCGGAACTACTCGGGAGCCAATTGTCAGTGTTTAGGCCGTAAGTGCATCGGAACTACTCGGGAGCCAATTGTCAGTGTTTAGGCCGTAAGTGCATCGGAACTACTCGGGAGCCAATTGTCAGTGTTTTGGATGTCCAGACCAATGCGATCAAAAAATCCTTTAACACTTTCTGAGTTCATTCCTCATTGAAGATGACAAACAAATTACAACTCATGTTCATCTTTAAGTAAAGCCAGTTTATGGTTCACTTCATACGTCTAGTTCCATAACCATGATTTCGAGTTCATAGAACTGCAAACTATAGGTACTAACCATGACGTCACCGACCTACGTATAACGGACCACGAATTAATATTGATTGTCTATGTGCAACTATGTCCAGTATTCGTGACTTGTAGAGGCTATATATTGATCACAGTCTTTGCCCGTTCGCGGTGATCTGTCATCGGAATAACATTGATTAAAATGTCCACTAAGTAAGTAATAATGTTGCTATTGATTTATTATATTTGATTGCAAAGTAACGCCGTCTGTGGCGCGTTGATGATAATAAATTAGTGTTTCGTGAAATTTGTAAACTAAGACTCCCTTATTATGAATGAACTTGTCCATTAGTCATCGTTTCTCGTTCATTGTCAAAGCAAAAAGTAACCTATATTTGAGTAGATTAAAAGTAATATAGATGATGGATTTGTATCGGAAAATAGGTGGAAATAGGCGAACCTTGATTGATTTAATTTGTGCCCCGAACGTGCCTTGAATTAATTTTCTAGTGTAATTTTGTAGCATTGTAATAATTTGCATCTCTATTAAAACCTAAATCACAGCTTCGGACAGGCCTTGTATTTAAAATGAACTTTAAACTAGTGTTTGATCACCTGACCTCAAAGTCAAGGATCAAGCAAGGTGTTTTAGCCAGACGAGACGAGCTGCTGACAGCTTGTGGCACAAATATTAATCAACACAATGCTCGTTATAAAGTTTACGCCCTGCAGGTTCTAGTTGTAAGTCATTAAAACCATGCATTCGATTGCAGTCCCCATAATCCCATTACTTTACTCGTTAAGCACTCGGAAGGTTAGAACTTTTATTTGATTTCTTTGTGCAGAACTTTTTTATTCTAGGATTACTGAGTGATATTTAGCTATAATTACGTAAAGAAATTGTTGTTTTGATGACCAAAACTATAAACAGTAACAGCGTGATCATGAATCATACGAAAGGTCGATCGAACTTATCTAGTAGGATTAAGTTATAGCTCGTTGACGAGCTGCGAACGAGTTCCAGCGTGCACAGGGGCGGACTGCAAACTCCGATAAATTTAAATTAATAATGAAAGATATTGACTTATTAATACACCGACCAATAAATTAAGAACTGTTTTAACGTTTTCTTTCTCAATGATCAAAGCATTAACCCGATCGCGTGTTAGAAATGCCTTTTTACATACCTACAGCTGTTTCTAATATTATTCTATTGCAATTTATGACTCTATAATTATTTGAGAAATTTATTATTTGTTGTGCGATTTTAATATAAAAGTTCAGGAGTAATTTAAAATGGTAAATAAAATATAAAAAGTTTTACAAGACGTATCGTTAAAGATCTCATATCGTTATTGAACTGTAGATGTTCCAAAGTATGCGTCTGCTTTCAAAGGGTTCGTACAGTTGTGACGGTGGTAATAACTTATCACTAATTAATTAGTCGATTCGGTTCATTACTTTTCATTAAAACTCACGAGCAAGCTAAAGTCTGCATTTCTTTCAAGCCCTTCTTTTGAGAGACTCTCATTAGGGAATAGTCGTTTTGAAATACGCCGTCTATCAGTCTTGTACGAATAAACGATGGATGGAATATCGATAGGGCAGCGACGTTAGATGCGTGCCTGTATGTTGTGGACTCGTATTTTTCTCCCGATACCGTAATGCGCAAGTCACGAACTGTTATGTAAGCATGCTGCTGGCCGGCGCGGGCGCCGTCATTATAGGCATTATTACAGGAACACTCGCTCTCTCGCCCGCCATTGTCAAGATTGTGGGGTCAGAGAGACCCCGAACGATGTTAGCCAACTTGTAATTTCGCAATTCCTATAACCCAATAAATCGTAGCTTGTAAAACAATTTGTTCGTGTTCGCTGATGAAAACCCGAGCTGTTGCTCCTTAGATCACGCTCTAAGATAGACATCGTGACTCGTCCACGGTTATTAATTATGAAAATGATTATGACGACTCATATTGTTCTCATGTCGTGCTAGCGGTACGTTATTGTCATTATTTGCTATATTTTATCCGAGTTATGAGGCTTATTTGAGCGCTTTTGTTGCTAACTTAATTTATTTTATACGTGTTTTAGGATGATCTTTGTGTTTATTTTCCTTCTTTTTTATTGAGGAAGGATGAGTTTGGTACACGATTTTTATTTTGCTACTTAAGTAGTTGGCAATTTGATGATACAGTTTGACTCACCCTAGAAGTTTCCCTAAACAATCACATGATGTTTGGGTTTCTTTAATTCATTTCGTTGACAGTTTATTTGACGTGTTGAGGATTTATCTAATCTTTTCTTACGTAGATTAGTTCTGATTTACGTACAAGTCTATCGTGGATGCGTCGGTGGAGATATTGCTAACGTCAATTGTTATCACAATGACTACGAAGGGCGTTTATTATTAAAGATAGAAGTACAGTCAAGTGAAAAAAATAGTAGGCACTATGACTGTCAGAAGCTCTTTTCGCCTGATCTTTCAGATGAAATTACTGATATTAAATGTAAAGAGAGATGAGATAAAAGAGAAGATCGAAAGAATGAAAGGAAAAGAGTTTATTTACGCCAAAGAAAATAAACAAAATTAAAAAAAGTTTTGAATGCTGGGAAGATATGTGTCACATTCGCGCAAAACGGCCATCGCAACATATTGCTGTGGGTATAGTATCTACTAAAACATACCTTGCTACACATAATTAGGTATTCTGATGAGATACAATTTGTTTTAGAAAATATATATTTTTTACTCGTGCGTTGTACTTATACATATTTTTGCTGTAGACTGTACTCGCTCTAATATTATAAACGTGCCCTTGTGTTTGCGCAAAGCAAAGCATGTGTTTTGATAGTAGAGCTGTAGATGTAGTGGATCTTGAGATAAGCTATCATTTTGTTAAGATGAGGATTATCGGCTTATGTTTTGAATTGTTTGATCGGTTTATACAGATTTATATAGGTATGGGTACTGTGGGTATGAAAATTAGTAGTCTTATATCCTAGCTGAATGGTTTATGAGTAGGTACTTTGTAATGAGAAGGTGCCATTGGTACCAGACGCCTTGGATTTTATGAAAAGAGGCATTCTATCAGCAGATTGGACAAAGTCTAGGTAGTACTTGTCAGTCCCATGCATATTAGACTTTTTGAAACTATTTATCGCCGATTGAATGTAATTTTGTCTATGCCCTCTTATGTTAATAAAAATGTACTATAGTAGGGCTGGGGCTGTCATAAATGTCATATTCCATTTGAGGAATTGATGTTTACGAAAACAACTTTTGAAATTGTTAACATGCTTGGTTACCATATTCAACCATTACTATTTATAAATTTACAAAATAGGTATTGTATTTATATAAAACAAAGTAGTAAACTCATACATGATAAATTGCTTTATGTTATAAACGTGTCATTAAGTACCTTCATATTTAATTCATAGCCTCAGGCACGGTAAATCTAACATGCTTACTTACTAAACCTACCTATACTTGATGACTAGAATTCAAGAAGTGATCAGACTGGAAATATTATATTATATTCTAACAAGATTTCTTTTAAAATTTCTAACTGAGAATAGCAGTATTTATAATGCGACAAGTCAACCACTGCATTTTCTGAGAGCCAGAATGAGCGGTGGCGACCACCAGAAAAGCGAGGAGTCAATACCAAATAAAACAGCACTACAGTTAATTATTCTTTTCTTCTATTGGAAGTAATAGTACTTGCAACGTTGAAAATAAACAATAAACAGCAGAAAAAACCCAAATTCAATTCAACGTATTCAGTTCAAACAAATTCGCAGACCCTTTCCAAATTTCAGGAAGCTGTGAAGTGAAGTTCATTCGAAATCATAGTTTCCGCAGGTTCCAAGTGCTTCTGCTACTTGCTTCACCCTTCTCAATCCACCTGGTCGAGTAATTGCTAGCGCCACCGCCTGTGGTTATTAAGAACGCACCTGCCCTGTGAAGCGGAACGGTGGTGGCTGAGTGGTAACGGCCCCGACTTACGAATTGTAGGTTGCGGGTTCAAATCCAGCCTGGCGCATTACTTTGTGTACTTAATATCATCACCACTGCTCTCAAAATGGTGAAGGAAAACATTGTGAGGAAACTAGGCATGTCCCAGAACCAAAAATTCGAAGACATGTGACACTCACCAACCCGCATTGGACTCGCGAGGTGGATCACTGCCCATTCCCTCTCGTAGAGAGGAGGCCTGTGCCCTAGAAGTGGGAACTTTAAAAGGCTGATTATGCTTATGGTTATGCACCTGCCCTTTATAAAAGACATCAATAAGACCTCGCGCACAGTTCTAGAAGTGTCTTTTCCTATCTATAATGTCGAACCTTCTGATTATTCACGTACGTTGTGCACGTAGGGTTCCGCACCATAAAACGAGACGAGAGAAAATCGTTTTTTTTTAACTTTCGTAAAAGGAGTTTCGAGGTACGTAAAGGTACCAAATAATGGCAATAAATTTAGGCAGATATGAAAAGTACACCCGTGGTTCTGACGTACATATTTATTTTATCACTGGTTGCTGCCCGTGGCTTCGCCCGCGTGAATGTCGGAAATTATTCCAAGGGAACATAATCTCGAAATAAAAATATCCTATGTGTTATTCCAGACTATGATCTATATCTGTGCCAAATTACATCAAGATCCATTCAGTAGTTTTTGTGTGAAAGAGTAACAAACATCCACCCATACTTACAAACTTTCGCTATTATAATATTAGTAAGATTTGTTCTGTCATAGCGGCAGTAGTAACACACAATCTGTGACTGTCTACTTATACGAACCATGGCGTATATCTCACTGACGGACGGACAGCACAGGCTTAGTAAATAGGCTTTCGTTTGTCGCCCTTCGGGTATAACACCCTAGATGCCACTTAAATACTCATTGCCCAGCCTGTACCCAACTACATCACTTTGGCGTCGGCTTCCAGTCCCACCACAGTCCACTCATAACTCCACCTGCTAAGCAGTCTGTCAAGTGAAGCGTAGCGGAAAGCGATCAGTATGCGCAATACGCGCAGCACGGCACGTTTGATCAGTTGATGCTGTGCGCCGTGACATACTGGCCACGGAGGCTGCGGTCAGACGGCTCTTACGGATCTATGAACGCTTTTAAGAATACCGACAATGAATTGGTATGCAGAAGGTTAGGTGATATTGCTAGTTGATCGTTACGTTGTTTGTTGATCGTTGACTGGGTGTTATAAGAAAGATAGTTACTAGACTTTCAATATTTAACCTGGCCGTCAGTCTACTATATCTGATTGGTAATTAATAAATGGGCCAGATTGACTCGTTTTTTTTTAAATTAAAAATGTACACAAAGTCGTAGTGCTTCATCAACTAGGATACCGCACCGATGTAGTAACTCAACTTTCGGCTACGAAAAGCGTAGCTGCGTAGTAACTGATCTATCGTCTACGAGAATTGTAGCGAATCGACCAAGCTTCATAGCGTCTGACCTACTACGCCTACGACACGGTGCAGCTACGTGCTACGAATGCTACGATGCACGATTTCTGCGTATTGCGAAGCAACGGTGTCGATTGCAGTTTGACTTCTGTAGTTTTATTATTATGTGGCAGACCTACAGTCAGCCGACTTCTTACGGATCTGTGAACGCTTTCAAGAGTACCGATGTCTCACTACTGGCATATCGATATCTGTCGGTTAAGAATCGACTTGGATCGGATTCGGGTTTCTTTTCCGACTTGTGATAGATTGGGTTTACTTATTGCAATGTCTTGGCGTAATGCGATTGACTGTAACATCCGTTTTGTGTAGCATTTGATGTAGAATTAGCTTACGATTAAAATTGTTTAGTCGCACGGAAGAAATTGGATATGTGTCACGGGTACCACTGATTTATATCGATAGCACTTTCCTATTGATTTGTGAGTCTCATTATATATTCATATTCAATAAACGCCTTTAAATCTTACCAATAAACAATAACAAAGGGTAGGTTTCCTTCCTAAATACTCGGAAATGTATCGAGAGGGCCATTGACAAGTTGGAACAATGAAAATTTATTAAAATGCAATAACAATAAAATTCGTGTCCGGACATTAGTGATGTTAAGTTATTCTCCAAACGCCACTTAATGAGAAGTGATGGGTTCGTCAGAAAATAAAATAAAAATACAATGTACCCTCCCCGGGTTCCGACGAGGCGGGCGCATTGTGTATGCGGTGCGCATGCGCTTGAAATTACATGTCCTGTATGCAAGACATTCTTCCACCGTGTCGCCGCAACCCAGAAGAAATGGTCCTCTCATTTTAGTATCAAACTAACCCATTATGATAAACCTATTGCTGTACTTATGCATGATGAATCGAAGGAACGTCCTTACTCCAACTCTCTTTCAAACCCAACCTTAACTCTACTCCACAAAGCCGACAATCCAACTATCCAGTCCCTTCTAATCGATTAACAAGATCAAGAATCGATTGATGCAATACCTAACCGAAGCGTTAAAGTAGCTTTGACCAACTATTATTCGTAGACGTAGATTCTATCTGAAAAGATAACGTCTAAATGCTAAGATATTTGTTAAGAATCATATTTTAGATTCTTAAGTGATGTTCTTGCAGTCATGTGTTAGTTTGATACTACGAAATTCTAGATAGTTATTTGGCATAATGAGATAAAGGAATTCAGCGAGGAAGTCGGTAATATGAGCATAAAAGCTATGAAATTTCTTACGTAAAACTTTATTTGGTTCTATAAATGGTATGTTGAAGTTATACTACAAACTACAGTTGCTTACCGTTCGTTAATTAGTTATGTTTACCACGAGACAACAGGATTTTAATGGTATTTATTATATAGAAAGTGTATAACCGTCTCGTTGTGAGCAGTCGTAAATCAGAGAGACACCCACGATGAGGCGACGTTCGACTACTCGTACTCTAATCCGAGTGGGCTTAACCGATCGTGGCGTGTCGAAAATCGAGTAGTAGGTAGTTGGCGAACAGTGATCGTGATATTTCGGAAATATAGAAATATGTGTATTCATTACTCCAATTTAGTGTCTTGTTATTCTCATTTACTGAAGTGAAATTGTAGGGTTGAAGTTTTTGTTCAAGATTCAAATTCAGTCTGACTGACAGACTGAATTTCAAATGTATGTGACTATTGAATTTAGTCAAACTAGTATATATTCCATCCTCGTGTTTAGTAAAAAATTACTACTTATTGTGATCCGAAAACATCTAGATTTTAATTAGCAAAATGTCAAGCCGGATATTAAAATGACGATTGTTTCGAATCTGTCGAAGTTGTTCGGCGTTCGACAACGTCGACAAGACAGCTTTTCCGTCCGCCTTCGACACTAGTTGTTATTCCCTGCATCACTTGACACACGCCACTCGGTAGCACCCATCCGTAATAATAAGAATTGTAATATAAAAGCATTATAATCCAATCAGGAGGTAAGGTGAGGTGTGACCGCCCGTGAGCACGTTTACCATTCGGGACGCGGCCATGTCGATCATAAAATAATTTTGGGCGAGGAATTAGTAGTAAATGGCCAGTACAAGTCACACACGGTGCTGTGGGAGTGGACGCGAGCGTGCAGTCGCATCGCGTTCGATCACTTTCGACTTCGGCTGCGGATCGCGTTCCCCGAATTCTCGACTAAGTTCATTGACGTTTTTGAACGCGAATTCGATCATTATTGCAAATGCGAGTGACATTTATAGTCGGCGCGTTTGATCGATATCTAAAATCTAACTGAGCTACTCTAAGTGTGTAAGCTCTATTCAGTAGTATAGTCCTCGTGGCAGAGAGTACTGCTGCAAAAATTCAGATACGAACAAGCATAAACCAGCGACACATCGCAACTGGTTCTGTTTGGGTTTCACTTTTAAGGTATAAAGTTACCGTGCATCGTAAAATGAAAACATCGGCCAAATTTTGAAATAAAGGTAGGTATTTTATTGCTCCAAATATAATTTACATACTTTCATAATAAGGGAAATCCGGCTAATTAGCGTGCGAATATTTTCCATCTGACCGTCATGCCTGGCTCGCAGACGTTGCTGACTCGTTCACGATAAACGATATTTATATTTTTACTGACAATTATAAAGTTAACTGCCGTACACTTTTGTGGTAGCAGAACTTGTATTATGGCAATCATAAAAAGTCTATATTTTGAATTGCATAATTCCCGCGTTTACGGGGAATCCATTTAAATAATGTTAACCTAAATCGGAAATAATATGTTATGCATCACTTTTATGTGGTGAATGCATAAGAAAGTACGCGTATACTTAACATATTAATGCAAATACTCGGTTAAATGCTACAATTTGGTCGATAACAAGGTGAGAACATAACAAAAGAATCATGAGAAGTAGCTCAACTTTACTGGCAATATATTATACCAGTAAAAAGACAATGTTGTAAATAAATACTTTAAAAGCAAAGCAGCGTTGCTACGTTAGTAGGCACCTAAAATACTCGTCGTCGATACGACGATCAATAAATTAAAATTAATTCGGCGTGCGAACGCTGAGATCCGATACGCGATACCGACGCCTACATTTATCATTCGCTAACACGTCGGACATTTCACAGGGCGCGTCGCCGAGGGAATGTGTCCTTTATGACAACGTACATAGGGATTACCGATGTCGTGATGATCGGGCACGTAATGATCCACCGCGGGAACAAAGGATAACACGTCTAAATACAATAAGTGGAAGGGATAAGATGGCGTGCGTATTGGCGGTTGTAAAGGCGTGAACACACGCGCGGGCACGCTACTCGCATGCGGATGCGGCTGATGTCACGGCGCGCAAATAAACCGCGGCAGACTGGACGACGCTCACGCCGCGCTTGACCTTGACGCGCCCCGGGAAAGTTCTCACGAGCTTGTCACTTCTTGTTCATGAGTCAATCCCAATCAGCACGTAGATGCCCAACACAATACCTACCGACTTTTTCTCTTCGGAACCAATTACTTATTTTATCCAATAAAATGCATACATAGATCGTTAACTATTGCGCTACCGTTACCAACATGTCCTTTTCAATAAAATAAATTATTTTTACTTTATATGTAATTATTTTATTCTTTCAATCCCAAAGAAAACATAAATAGTTTCATTATAACGCATGTAGCTGGGCGCAATAAAATCACCTAAGTCTGGGGGTATAATTATTACAAGTTGTAACTGTCACCGGAAGACGTCACGCCGACACAACACACATTATAGTTTATTACGTACATATGCACCAGCTACGAGGCACTTTGAGCCGTAAGGGGCAATTTTCGCCGCAAGCCAGGAGCATAAAGGAGGGAGCTCGGTTTCAGTGTAACCACGCCTTAACGCTTGTGTGGATGCAAGACCAAGGGGCGGGTTAATGGACTCGATGAATTTTTACGGATATCCAATATGAATGTGATAAATTTGGCGTATGCTCTCGTACAGGAGGGAAAACCAGACATATTGTAGCTTTCAAGCAAAAGTTGAACTGAAACTGAAGGAAATAATGCTCAGTAAAAAGTGCATAGATGCTGTTCATGTAGTTGGTGTTAGAGCAGTGTTTAATTCACGACAGAAGAAGTGCACAAACTTTTTTTGAACTGAGTATGCTTCCATATTCCACATTTTAAGTAACTTTACAAAATTACTCAAAATGAATGTAATTTGGAAAGGTTATCATTTTCACGTAGTAAAAGTTATGAAAGAGTTTTCTTGAATCAGTAACGGTTTCTTCAAAAGTTTTCTATTAATAACTTAAAACTGGAATTTCTACCACTAGCATAAACAGGATGTTTATAATGTAATTAGACAAAAAGAGTCCCCAATCCACAGTAACAAAGTTACCAGCTTAAAAGTGCCACCAGCCAGCACCTTAATGATTCTTACTTAACCCACAAATGAGTATGTGAAAAATTCGCAAGCCGAAAAAATTCTAAGGGTTAAAAAACCGTTACAGTAAATGCATGAGGCGGGTGAACATCGTCAATTTGAACACCAGTGTTAGTGCCCTGTGGCGCGGTGATAAGATCTCTCGCTGCATCTGCCGAGGGTAGGCACATGGCAAGGGCCGGGGTTCAATTCCGGTGTTTTGTTTCGGCGCCGTCTGTGGGAACTAACGGCTTAGCTATGATTGGTTTATGATTTGATTTTCGTATTTACTTAGCTTTAATTATTGTGTGAGAAATGGGGGTTTTTACCTAATATTGATTTATTGACCCCTATGAGTGTTGGTTGGGGATTGATTGGTTTGGTAATTACTGTTGGCAATATTTACCGATTGTAAAACAACTTCAAAGGGACGAGAAAGCCAAAAAGTGAAAAACGAAGGTGCATTTTAGAGAGTGCTCCGGAAAATTCAGATCAATGTACTAATTTTCATTTATTACAAATAGGAATCAATGAGAAATGCTCAAAATAATTTCTCATCCAACTAAAAGACAGACAGACAAGTCTGCTTATAAAATCCCTCATCAGAACTCCACAATGACATTCGCACAGAGATCCAGAGATAATGACAAAAGAGGATCTCCTAATTCAATTTCCACCGTATTTACTATTATGTTTATAGTTTTTGTTTTCTATTAGCCCCGCGTGCTTGTAAAACACGAAATCCCATAACAATCAAGGCTTAGTGGTATACAAACTGCGTATCTAGTACAATGGCCGAAACTTGCAGCCCTCTAATGAATAAAAAGCGCCGGTGGCCACCCGGTACCAAGCTATCGCCGGAAAATCACCTTTGTTGTACTCATATTATTGTTGGGGAACGGATTAAACTGTCGCACCGAAACGGCTGTTTTGGAGGAGCTTGGTAGCGGCCAGGTAGGGCATGTGGCGAGATGGTGCGATAACAGGAATTATTCATACGCGCGTTATCGGTCCGCCATCGCTGGGGCTATTGTGAACGCGGCCTAACGCGCGAGGGGTGGCTCCCGGGCGGCCGGCGCGGGCGCTGTCACAACGTTGTTGTGTGTACGCGGCCTAATGTGACGCCGTACGGATTGATTATTGTTTTATTCCGTGTTGTTTACCGTAATGACTCCAGCCCGATGTTCGATTATTTCACCGAAGCCCACCGCGATGTTATCGACCGTTTAACTCGTCCAACGCAATTCGGTTCAGACAAACTGGCCCTCTAAAATAATTATGATAGCTGCAAGTATACTGATTGAAATCTATATGTTTCAATTGTCTCATGAATATGTCACGAGTGACTCTTTTGTGACTTTATTTTTGAAACTTTTATCAGATTTACAGTCATTATAATCTGTCAAATGATTTGAGGACACACCGGTCTGATTGAAGGTTTCAGGTGCTGTTGACTTATCTGATTTCACTAATAAAATATATACTTTCAACATTCAATGACGCTCACCGTCAGTAAGGTTCATTCGCCTGCTGGTCTAGCTCTATGCGACTAGGCCGCAGTGTACGGGTGCCCTTGTGATAACAATCGCTGATAATCTCAAACTGCGATCGACACCTGGATCGACACGATGCGGGCTTGTGGACATATATCTACAACATTGTTTGCGACGAATTCATTGACACAACGATACCATTTTATAATCGGCCAGCTTTATTTCCGAAGGTCAAGGTATTAATTTGTATTGTTTTATCTCGTTAAAGCATCTGCATAGGTATTGTGAACGCACTGGATCGTAGATCAATCGTATCTGGTTGAAATCACATAGTATTGAACATATGTTTGGTAGTTAGTTGAGTGTAACTAGTTGTTAAGTACCCGCAGTGCGCCGCGGGGATGCTCGCTGTCCGAGCTCCCTGCCGCATTACCCTAGGGAATAGCGTGAAGGGATGCGCCCCTAACTGAAATCAACCAATCGCCGAACAGTTCAGCAACACAGATATCATTACCGCGCCACCCTCGGCTAACAAATGCACCCGTACGTACATATGTTTGCTTTCACTTCTATAAATAATAATTGACGAATGTTGCTTTGGAAATTAAAATGGGGAGTCACTCTACACGAGCTGTTTAAATCATCACGTACATTTTTATATTCTTTGAAAGGTTCCACTAAATCCGAATGATGAACTAAGCATAATGATCAAAACATTTACGGAGCGCGTATGCAAACTAATGAATACAGTGTATAATCAAAACGAACACTACTACGTACATAATTAATGTAATTTCCAGCTGGCCTACAATTTTAATTGTCGGTTGTTGTGATACGCCGCTTTTGAAACGTTTCGGAAAAGTAAGGCCTTTTGTTCACGGACGCAGCCAACGAAACCCGCGTAATGCCGCCATTATTTGTTTATCAAATAGCCATTAGAACCCGGAATATTCATGATTACAATTACAATATTTGAGAATGAAGATGTCGTGTGAAAGACCAGTTGTTAGATACAAATGATATTAATTTAGGTAAGCTCGCTGGGGTAACAAAACGCCTCCAAATTGTCCGCTTTAATGACAACAAGTTTCGGACTCGTGTTACAAAGTTACAACGACTGTCTATCGTAGGATCTCAGCGACGATTATGGTTACTTAAACGCTCGTAAACATGAGAGCTTCAGGAATCAAATGACGGAGGCGTCATCACTATTAAGGATGATTGTGACGAGTTTGTTTGTTGTGCAGGTCGGTCGCTGAGCGGCGGCAGCGGGCAGGTGTGCCGGCCGCACTTCCACACGCCGCTGCATCCCTGGCTGGAGTCCAAGGCGCTGAGCGGCGGCGCTTGGGGCAGTGGCTTCCAGCAGGACGCAGCGCAGGCCGACAAGCCGCTGTCGCCAGCGCAGCACCACCACCCGCACCCGCTGTTCTCCTTCCCCCCCACGCCACCCAAGGATTCCACGCCAGACTCGGTGGCGGCGGCCGCGCTGGGCCAGCAGGATTACCAAGCCGCTGTCGCGCACGCCACCGCCATGAGCGTCGCCTTCATGCAGCAGCAGCAGGAGCTGCCGCTCTGCGGGGACGTCAAGCCCATGATGGGCGCGCCGCCTTCCAAGCAACGCGAAGGTGCGCAGCCGGACTCGTGCCCCCAGGAGTCGAGCCAGCCCTCCGGGGAATACAACGCGCAGTACAATGCCGCCGGCGGCGACTACTACAACTACCAGGGCAAGGGGTATAGTGCGCAGCAGCAGAGCAAGCCGCGCCCCAACAAGACGCGCACGAGCGCCGGTGAGTCCGCGCCGCTGCGCTCCGCACCGCTCTCGCGCACCCGCACACGCCGCACGCGCTTATCCGATCACTAATAACAGCCTCACTGTCCAGACATATCAGTAGCGTTCAGGTGATCCACATCTCTCGCTCACGATACCCACTCACATTACGCCTAGAAAAGCTTTCATTTAAATGGTCTCTAATCAGTTAATAAATCAAATACGCGACCATCCAAGGCCTAATAGCGGCCTTTACAGAATGGCAGCGGAGATATCCCGCGTAATTAGAATCTCTACAGATTGTCTCATCGACAATTGAGATATATTAATTCGATAAACGTAGCGAGATTAATATTTCATTTGGTTTCGAAATGGCATTGTCGAGTGATATCGCGATGTGTTCGGATAAGCGCGGCTCTTGCACCGGGTTGTGGCGCCTCACGAGTCTAACACGGGCCAGGGCTTGGGATCATGTCGGTTGTTGGGTACTAACGCTTCTCTCACTAACTGCTCAGCGGTGGAGGTGTTGTACTAATAATTTATAATATTGGATCTTTGCAGTTACTGAACGTGATAAATTCTCAGAGTTGCGGGAGTCGTGATTAGTTTTTCGTTGGAAAGCGTATAGTTTCAAAGCGAGTTTAATCAATCTTCAGTCGGTAGATGAGAGCAGGAATTCCCCAATTAACTTGTCTAATATATTAACGCCGGGCGGTGCACTTCATTGTTGCGCGGTACATGAGAACTGACGCGGCCTCGACTGATGTTGACCAAACAAACTAGACGTTTCTCATTATTTAATTGCGACCTGCCATTGTTTTCTAACTAGATAATTAAATAAATTCTCTTAAGTAGATTTCTATTAAGTGCCGTGACAGTCCTCTAAATTAGAAGAGACGACACTTGTTTACTTTCACATTAAATGTGATGCTTCTCTCACTACATTGTAGAAGAAAAAGTCTTTTGGCAACGTAACTGACTCTATCTAAAAGTACTGGGGCCGTATTATGACCTCTTAAAACCATCATGTTTTCTGTGTGAGAAAAGGATAGTGCTATTCGTCCTGTATAGCTCCGTCTCTTTTTCCCACCGAAAACATGATGGTTTTTAGAGGTCATAATACGGCCACAGATCTGCATAAATACAGTCAAGCTCAGCCAATGAGGACCTTTAATTGTTAGATGCGTTTTCGTAACGAGAGCAGTCTGAGCCATCAGCCACGTCATTGCCGACATAACACTGAGAATTACACAACACTAATTGTATTAACACCACATAATGCAGCTTTATTTTATATTTGAAAATGTAATTATATCTCCCGTACTTGTTAAACTTTGACAATGGACGGGAACTAAAATGGCGGCTTATTGTCTCATATTAGAATAATGAATGTGCAGAATTATGTACAATGACTGTTAATATAGACAGACAATTATATAGTTCCCGTTACAATTATGTTTGTTCAATATTTTGTGAAATTTCAAATGGATTAGCATGCTGGCTCACGAGCGCGCCGCATCTAGATTGTTATAATGGATTTCTCATGATATAATTAGAATCGTATTGAAAAAAAGTAGGCGCAGCGTTAATTGCGCCGGATGAAGCCATTAACTAACTACTCACTTATTTATTCTTCCACACTTCCGTGTATTATGAAAATATAAATCTCTCCAAAGAATTCGTTTCGCAAATTCTTCGAGTGTTATACAACAAAGCTAATTTGTTGTGATTTAAGATGTCTACAGTAATTATGTTTATTGTCTGTTCCAACAATTCTATTTCAATTTAATATTCATAGTATGTAGATTACAATACAGTCATTGATATTACGACGTGACATTTAGCTCTCGCCCACAGATTAAAAAGTCTTCCCACAGTAAATTAGCATTCAATTTTCAAATAATGCTGATTAGGCAAAAGTATGTCAACTCGATGAAAAAAAAATGAAGCGCATAGATTCTTCAGGTTTTAATCCAATTTACACAATGTCACGCGTCGTTAAGTTTTTGTTAAACCGACGTGTTCTTGGTAATTGTCGTAAAAAACTCAATACACGCCCGCTATATAATGTGTGTTTGTAATTGGAAATAGTTTATTAGCTCACTTATTTAATTGATAGTCAGTTGTATACGCTGCCCGAATAATTTGTTTTTAATATTTTTTTTTCGTAATTAATCTTCGTGAAACAACGGTTTGTGATGTGTTTTTATAATTGGTATTAACAATAACTAATTAATTTTTATTACGTATGTGTTGCTGGTGAGATATCAATAAAAGACGAAGGATGATTTCCATTTTAAATAAGGGGAAATTTGCTGTTCGTTAATCAGTTATCCTGGTAGCCAATTGGGCTAATAGTAAATTGTCCAAACAAACGAGAGGTGACATTGACTAGAGGCTAGTAGGTGCTTGAAGGGACATCAAATGTGTTTAAGCTATTGAGGTATATAGTGTGCTGTGTATATATCGGGCAGTAGGTGGCAGTTCCTTGGTGGAAGCGGTATTATGATAATGCGCGGCGGCCGGATGTGGACCATTCCATTGTGCTAGCGATCGCCTGACCTCGAGCCTCCTGCCTATTACAATATACGCGGACTTTAGGACAAATTAATGCAGCATTTCATAGCACTGTACGCGAGGACTATAGTTTGATGTTTTTAGTACCTACAAAAATAGCAATTAAATCGATTCATAGCTGGATCCATTCTATGTTTAAAATTAGTCACTAGTCGATTCAAACGCAAAATACAAAAGGTTATCAAAGTCAATTGTTAGGTAAACCAAGGCACTCAAGTACTGCGGCCTTCGGTCCTGAACATCGGATAATGTTATAGTATCAACTTCTTTGTACATTACGAATTAATGATACCTACAAGATTAAGTAAGTACAACGTAGCATTTAGATCGAACAATCGAAAAATCGTGACCTAAAACGTAGTTTGTATTTGAAGAATGTCATGGAAAGGGCAATTCGAATAATAAACGGTCAGTTCCAGTGGTAACCTGTTATTATACAGGCTATTTCTTAAACAGTACCATTCAACACTTTCTAAAACAATGTTGCGTTCACTTAGACCGTATTCAAATTATTCAATGATTTTGTGTTCAATAACAATTCAAATGCAACCGCTTTGTTCGACTCATAGAGAACCTTGCGATTATTTTCTTATTGCCGTTGGGTAAAGCCGAGAATTGAGCATTGAGTAAGACAACTCAACTTATAATATATGGCTGCCTTCGTAAATTTGACAGAATAATGCGGTAGAAAACCTGCAATAAGAGTTCGTTTGCTTGAACGTGTCGAATAATCCGTGTGAAAATCGATTATTAATTGGAAGATACACGTTGACAGTGGTAGAGAATTTTTCGCGTGTAACGTCGTGTTGCGAGGCTTGCGTCGTGTTGCAGCAACGCGCGCGGGCATCTGTTGCACAACCAATTAGCGATGAGTTGCGCGCGCGACACGCACCGCCACGCTACAGGAATGAGGCCCCGCACTACTCTTAATATGTTATTATTTTTGCCCGACGACGCAATACTTTTTGTTATGTCCAGTTTAATACAACACTAAATAAAAATAATAAATCTTTCTCTCACGTTTCCAGTACATACTTACTTACCTACTTAGTTACCGACGATTTCATTTAATCCGAACGTATTTTAAATGAATGTTACCAGGTCGATTGTACAAAGTTAGTGTCGGTAGGTATAGTAAATTCGTCACGGTCTGCCGACGCGTATTGTTGCCAGTGTTGCATCAACATGAAATTTGCATTTTACGTTGGACATCGACGGAGCTATTAATTCAATTATAAAATTAGAGGACAGAGAGTTAACGTTATCTTGCTCGGCTTGTAAAACATGCTGCATCCGAGGGTTTAGTTTCATGCAAATCGAACAGTTATAGCAAAAAGTGTAGACCGGTCGTAAGAGGTGCGCGGTAGTCGGACATCACATGACCGGTATATAATAATTACATCGGGTTCAGTGCAGGCTACTGAGCGGCATCGCATCGCTCGTCACACGTAATTATCTCGCAGTATGCTAATAACGAATGTAAATACGAGTACAAGCGACCGCCGGCCGGGCGCAGCATCGGCCGCGCTGCGCTGTGCAAGTGCCGCGAAAAATGGCTCCATTCCTGATCACCCTTGTTATATCAAGCAGTTCCAACTTCAAATATCAAACGACTAAATTTATGACTAAACAAAAGTGAAATAGAATTAGCCAGTCAATGACTTGTAACATCCCTTTTTTACTTTTAATATATTTCCTGGCAACACAATGCTCAATAAAAATAAACCTCGAGCGAGACCATCAGCTTCCATTAAATTTTTCTATTTGCATACAGGCATATAATTAAAGCGTAATAACAGCCTCTGTGGCGCAACAAAGAATAAGTTTTGAGCAATAATTTAATGGTTTGTATGCAAAATAGCCTCACCGTTACGTGTTGATGGGCGCTGCGCTGAGAGAGCGCGTCACGGTACGAGAGAGCGAATTAGTCCTTCATTTAAATTACATTACCTTGTGCACATCAGCGTTGTACGTTATACGTGACTATGTTCGAGTTTTTACTTTGTGGTTTCATCGAGTAGCAGCTCCGTTTGTTTCGAACGCATCGATAGCTCTGAGGTCAACATCGCTCGAGTCGCTCGCTGCACTCTCAGCGAAACGCGGCGAGTCAGCGTGTGCAGTGTTTTCCCTACGACGCGGGAGCGTGTGAAAACTCTGCGAGTGCTTGACGGCCCCGAGTGCCTGGAGACTCTCGAAAAATAAAAACCGCCCACTCGCCTACGTAAATATGGCAGATGAAAATCTTTTATCGCGGTCACGTAGCGCGGCCGCGTCACGAGCGCCGCGCACGTCACTCCGGGCTATAAAGAGCGCGCCGCATTCTAATTTTGAATAAACACTGGAATTTTTCGCTGAGCCCCATACGTTTCGCAGTAGATCAGGATAGGCAGTCTCTGTGGACTCGTACCGTTACGGATAAATAAAATGATATCTTTATGTCGAGTCTAAATCACGTGCCGGGCGGAGACCGACCGACCGGCCGAGATCGTCCGTCAGGGGAAATTAAGAAATAACTCTTCGGTGTGAATGTATTAAAACGTTACCATTGAACCGGATCGAACAATTAAATCGGATAGTAATTAATCAGAACAGTGTTCTCTTTAATAATACGTGTAATGTCGATGTATGAGGGGCAGGCCGCTGTAAATCTTGTGAAACGTCGCCGCCCGCGGCTCTCGGGCTTTCACAAACGTTTGTACCAATAGAGACGTTACTAATGAACTGAATCCGTCTCTAACGCTAGAGACACTCTCATAAACCATCGCGGCTCGTGTAATATCCTGTTATTTTTTCCTAATAATCGTTATTGGTGTTTATTTATTACAAACTTCGGTACAAATTACAGGTTTTATCGATGTAACAAAAAAATATAAAGGGTTAGTCAAAAAATGAGTCGTTGGCCTGATCGCAATAAGTTTTCGATAAGGTCCGGCCGATTTAATTGCCGGTTTTGATCTGGTTTTTACATAAAAAAGATGAATGGCTGCACTGCCTGAAGCTCGTAAAACATTTTCGGTTCGTTTAACGTATTTTTTCTATCAGATATTTGAGCACTTTCACCTTCGTAGACGTTCCCGCGTCTTATTATTATTTATTCAGCGCACCGCCCCGCGTCTGGGGACTTGGATAATCAGATCTAGATACATAATTATTACGATACGTATTGATACACTTCCGATCGATATGCTCGGCTCAAACCAGTTCTATGTATACAAACACTGATAGATAAGTAGGGGTGGGTGTTTGTCACGCGTGCTCTGATTTCCCACACCGATAGTAGTTAGTTTGTTATCGAGCGCCTCTGCCTCTTCGAGGATGCGAAGGTGTAACGAGCTTTTAAATTCGATCTCTGTAAATCATCGATCGTGTAATCGAGTTTAGAGAAAGATTGTGGGCGGCGCACGCGCATCCCATATGTGAACACATCCTCTCACTAACCATGTAAGCACTTTGGTAAAATTGCTTATTGTGATCTTAAAATCGTTTAACAAATTTTCCGGAGGACGGCTCATCCTGGGGTCAGATTTTGCATGAATTTCTAAACTTACCGCATGAATAAAGTATCGAGTTAGCGTTTTATTTTCTGTATTTCATCGCTTGGCTAGTTTGATGAATTAGGTGTCAAACGTAGAATTTATAAGATCGTTTTTTTTGTTTCGATTCGTTTACGAAGATTTGCAATTCAAGTCGGTTCATGGATGAGGTCCGATGGCTTGCGTTTGAAATTGTTTTAGACGTTGGTGTACAATTACACACAGCGAAAATTAGCATGTAGGTAATAGTTTATAGCTCTGGTTCCGCTCTGTTTAGTGCTAGACGCTAGCAAATGTTTTTGCAACAACTATTTATTTTTGTAGCAACTCGCTTTTGTTGTTGCAGCCGGAATTATTATGCGTTATTGATCTATGGTGTTATACGATTCATATTTTAATGTTTCCTTTATGTTTGCGAATGAGAAGTAGGTTTCTGGCTGGTTTTAAATTAGATTTTTAATAGATCATTTAAATTACTCTGAACTACTTATAATATGATTTAGTGAAGTTTTTTTGTTGTAGCTTAATATGCTAATGATGATGTAAGGGCGTACCTTGTTGTCCGTCAAACTTAATTACCGATGCAAGCGTTACTTTCTCTTAGTTTTCCTTCGCGTGTAAAAAATCTTGATATTTTTTCTTCAAAGTGAAACTCGTCGCGCTTTCCCTAGTTAATTGAATATTTTACTATTTTTTTCGTAGTAATTGCAATTATGTTGATGTTAAGATAAAAGTGTTGTGAAGGATGATGTAGAACATTTATGTAAGTGCTTGGTGTTAGCATGCTTTGTTAGTTAGTGAAATTCTATTTGTAATGTTTCTGAATGTGATTTTCTCTCATCTTTCCCAGCCTGCCAGGAGACAGGTAATTTCCACCCTTCTATACAACGCTATATTATCTATGGTTTGGTACATAAAATCGTTTTACTTGGCAGTTTTCTCGACTTTGATTTTGGTGTTACCGTTTCGCTTAACCATTGTTTTCGCGTTGCATAAATTCATTTTGTTTTCAACTGTGAATAATTTCCATTAAAAAAGCTATTTACATTCATTTAAATAACATTCACGCTTTAACTTTTTTAAAACCTCTTTGCAATAGAAAAGGATAAAACTAATTTTTAAAATAACTCTTTCATTTTTATTTTTTCCAAATTCAAATTCTCTCTCCTAACTAAATGCCTGAACACACTTACGTCACCCCTTTTCGTGCCAAGTCTGACTATGTTGTCTGCGCCACAGAGGGGCGGGAGTGCGTGAACTGCGGGGCGACCAGCACTCCTCTATGGCGACGCGACGGCACGGGACACTACCTCTGCAACGCCTGCGGGCTCTACTACAAGATGAACGGACAGAACCGACCCCTGATCAAGCCCAAGCGAAGATTGGTGAGTGTAAGAATCCGACCAATTTTGTTGTTTTTGATTGTCTGGGTAAACCGATTTTGGGGTGAAAAGTTGCTTGCGAGTGTAACGCAGTGCAGAAATTAGCATTTTTATTTTGTAGTTTTCAAGATCTATGTATGTTATTTTTATTTATTGAACTGGTTAAACGAGAAAGAAATTAAGAAATGGAGTCAATCTGTACAAACGAAAAACGTCAGTATAACAAATAATATGATTCCTGACGTTCAGCATGTTATGTTTATAAAGGCACGTTAGATCGGTTTATCTAGACAAGTTCTTAGACACTTTTTGGAATTCTATCAAATTATTACTTTGTATATCATGTGCTAATGAAGTTCCAGACATTTGTTACGTTATCCGCTCCAACTCGTTAGTCCCAATCAATCCCGTTAAAAACGAATGTATGTGCATTCATTATCAGACTATTATAATAATTAGATTAACGTGCAATTATGATGTATTGGCTCGCTACACTACTTTTTACCGCGATGCTTCATTTCCGAGTAGGCAGTCGTAACGAAAGCGATTCGCTTTACGACTGTAGATCACATCACACAGCCGTTTTATTAACATTTGGGCGCTTGTGACCCTCATGCACCTTGTTTCCAGTCGCGTGTGTCGGAGATAACATTCCTTCATCTACAAATAACGCGAGACAATCTCAGAGAATGGGTGTTGTGCACAGTTAAGGGGCAGCAATAAAAAGGCGGAGCATGCACGGCCGGCGCGCGTCGCCCGAGCACGACACCGCATTAAGCGCTCCCACAAATTGGGCTCTTATGAAAGTTGAACGTTTCGACGAAAGAGCTCAGCGTCCACTAAACTAGCCTCCGCATGACCGCCATAAATCTCCGAGTTAACATTTAATCTAAGGTCGGGTACGCATAAAACTGAAACAATGCGACATACGGCCGCCGCCGCGTCACGTCAGCCCAGTCGGCTAACGAGTGGCCCGTGCGCGCAATTGTACCTACAATTTACCTTAATACCCGTCTCGCAGACATAAACTAGCGGAATGGCTCGGAATATTTGCCTTTTGTTGGCCAAATTACGTAATGCCAGCGTTATGATTTCATTGCAACGTACTGCCGCACAGCGTTATGGCTGCGCTGCGGGCCACATGCGTATAATAGCGTTCCTGTTTAACGATTAGTTTAAATTGATAAAATAAGTTAAAGTCACATTTTTTTGTTTGTACAATAGCATAATAGGAGCGATTTTGTAAAACAACTTACGAGAGCGAAGTCATGGTTTTTAAACCCGGATGTTCGTAACGCGGTTTTAATATTTAGATTCACTGTAGTGTGGAGAGATACCGTTAATGTGCGGCGGGGAAAGATTGAATTCTCACTTTTATTTTCGTTGTGGGAAATGTGAGACAATGCGCGCCTCTCGCCGCTGCCCGCTCTTGGCTAATCCTGAGGAGCTGCTTGAGGCACAATGACTCTAATAACGTTATTTAGAAATCAAGATAACGCCTATTTTTATGGCGATACAATAGTGCTAACTGCTGCTAAGTACGCCACGTTTCCTTCACTACGTAAATAAGCCCAAGAGCAGCTGTTATTGTTTCATCAAGTCCACTTTTGAATTACGATATTGCAATATGAATGTATCAGGTCAGGTATCTCATTGGCAATACAAACCTAATGATTGCAAAACAAAGGCCCAACCTAGCCCTTTAACTTCGTGCCCTATACAATAGTATTCAGAGTTGACTAACTAACTAAACATCAATCTGCAAACATTCTTATTAGAATTAATTAAAACTAAATTGTTACACGGCAAAATGGCGGCAATTAAGGTATTAAGAAACAACGGCCTTGTTCTAACTAATTGGACAATACGTTGAATATTTAATGCAAGCACAACAATGAATTAAAACAATAATTTCTATTCATAATAATTGGACTAGCCCAATTATAAACTGCACTTGACATGAATTAGAATTAAGTGGGAAACTTAGGACAATACACGTCTAATGTGTGGACTAAATACAATTATTTTTCTTAATAAAGTGATGGCGGTAACCTTGTATTAAGACAATAGTGTTACAGAACTATGACCTTTGCGTAATTACTGCGAAATATTGCACACATTATTTAGTGAAATAGGATTATTGTTTGAATAATCTTGATGCTTTAAGTGCAGTAAAAATCTGATGATCTAAAAATAACGTTTCGCGTCTGGTAACGTGTTCTCAAGAAGTGAGGCATAACCGGGAACAATGGAAGGCACGATGGGAGGCCTATGCCCAGTAGTGGGACATTTCAGTCATGATTTAAAAGTAAATTAAAAAAAAAACACTCAATAAATATAACACCTTCGCCCGAACTCGTGAAAGCTGAAAAGTAAAGGACAGTGCCCTCGATGATTTTTCCTTAAGCCCTCAAGCGTTTTGCGCGTTTAGAATGATATTTCATATTCTCGCCGGTAAATTCTGAAATTCAACATTACAAACTTATTAATGTCAAGGTTTCTTTTAAAACACACTCTTTTAAGTAGGTAAATCCAAAACCTTTAACATTTTAATCCAGTGAATGTAGTCCAATAAATTAAACTTAATTACTAGAACCATTGAGACAACGATTAATTAGCTTAGGTATACAACTTCTGTCACTTCGCTAAATTAAAAATGCAAATAGAGTAACAGCTATTTACTACCATAGCGAACACATATTATTATTATGTTAAATAAACTAAGATCGTTCGCGATAAAGATTTTGTCACCCATATATAGCATTTTAGTGAAATTTATAATAGATAGAAGTATGTTTTAATTGAAAAAAAAACTTTTTACAAAAAAATACAACCGACTTTTCCACAAAAAATCAAAAAAGTACAAAATAACTTTAATTTCGGAACTCGGTGTTTGTGGTTCCTTTTTCATTTTTTGAACACCGACTCCCGAAATTAAAGTTATTTTGTACTTTTTTGATTTTTTGTGGAAAAGTCGGTTGTATTTTTTTGTAAAAAGTTTTTTATTTTTCACTTTTTAGTGGTACCTAAACCCCCTCCCCTCCCCCCACCTAAACGAACCAATTACATTAGTGTAAAAAAAACGCACTGCTCCAATGCAGAGTAAACTGTCGTGTACAGTACAGTAAAAGGTCGTCAATGTAGACAATGTAGATATTTTTTTAGATTTTTGTTGATTTTTCAAAAACCACTTGTTCGATTTCGATATTTTTTTTTAAATCGGTTTGCAAGCGACGGAGTTATGCGCGAACAAACAATAAAAAAATAAAAAAATACATACAAACATCCGAATTGAGAACCTCCTCCTTTTTTAGAAGTCGGTTAAAAAGTCTTGGGTTTAAAGTTTTACTAGGAATAAATAGGAATTGATATATAGGATTAAAAGTGCTTAAAGATGGTTATTGTATTTTCATATTTTGATAATAACTGAATTATATTTTTATAGCTTTGTAGCTGTTTCTGAAACTAGAATTACTTAGTGTTTATTACGGTCCGAAAGCTTTTATTTGTTTTGTTATGCATTTCGTCTTAACAAAACTAAATACATTTTTCGAATTAACATTTATGCAAAGTTTATTAAATTTTTAAGTTCATTTGACTTTTAAGTAGGTTCTGAATTCATATTCTTTATAAGTCTCATAATTAATTCACATGTTTCAAAATAAGTAAAATTAAAAGTAATTTTTGACATTGACATTTAAAATCCCAAGCATTTAAAAGAAAAGGACTAACTTCTTTGCGGTATAATTCATAAAAATATTTACTTTGCGCAAACCCGTAATGTCGGCAAGCTTTGTTTGTCAGTACTGACAACGTGAACAATAAATTGTATAAGTATAAAATAGAATTATGGAAAATAAAAGACTATACGCGTGCACCTGTATTTCTGAACACATAAGGGACCATACCCACTAGACACAAACATATGTTTGAACTCCTACTTTGACGTTTGACAAGTGTGTTTTTGAAACATGTTAAACAAGCCTACAAATGTATGACATGTTCGTGTTTTTTTTTAACTTGCTTATTTTCTCTTCAAATGGTAATCAATGACTGTCAATGCATGTCCTAAGATACTGTAAGTCTAGAAATAACTTTACAGATCTATGGAAAAAATTACGACATGTGTAGCATGTTGTATTATTATTCAATGTCAATGAATTATAGGGACAGTTGTACAAGTCCATCTATCACGTTATAATTATACACGAACAGTCGTGTAATGAAGTCCTTATTGACGGGTAAATTAATATAATTATTTGTTGGAGTTCTTAGTTTTTGTGTCTTGTAGAACATTTATTAAATTCTAGTACTATTCTGCGTTCCTATTTTCAGTAGTTTTAACATAGAGAACTTAGTTATGCTTAATTACGTGTTTATTTCTTATTTACATTGAATTCCCGAATTATTGCAAAATATATTGTTTATTGCCATTTTTATCTTTTTATCTTGCTAGCCTATTTCCCACTCTATTTGGGTCAGATTCCAGCTAATTCGCATTCAGATTTTTTTGCAATATTAAAAAAAAAACTTCAAATAATACTTCTGCCGTTGGTGGGAATACAACTCCATTGTTTTTTTTTCAACTGAGAAATAACACAACACATATTTTAAATTTCAAGGACATTTAACTTTTTCAATAATCCTAGTTAGTGTACCACTACCTTAAGTTCAAAAGCAATAAAGCTGCGCAGGCGACTATAAAGAGCCTCATACATTACGAGGGGTATGTCGCAATAATTCGCCGGGTACCGAGTCGGGAGCCGACAGAAATATAAGTGGACACTAGTGTTAACGTTATGCGTTTTTATTTGCATGTGCTATATGGAGTTAAGTATGATTTTAAAAGTTTTTATGAATATTTACTTTTTCCCCAATAAAAATACTTTTACCAGTTATTTGTTTAAAGTTACAAGCAGTATAAACTTCAGGTTAACAATAAAATTTTGAGTTTTAACTTTGACATAACTCTTCTCAGCTATAAAGGTGCAAATAGAATAAGGTCGTTGTCGTCTAGTCGATACTGAGTTTAATCTATGATCGATCGATGAACGTTATCCAACTGCCATGGATCGATCTGAATGGCTGCTTTCGATAGACTGCAGCTGTATTTCTGGATTTAGAACCTAGGCGTAGCTTTTATTGTTATGCTATTTCTTCTTAGTAGCTATGTCGATGGCCATTAAAATTGTTTCACCTCGATCCTTAAATATTTGTATGGCCTACAGATAGTTGTTCCGGGTTTGACTGTTTGTGTATGTGAGATTGTATGTTTGTAAACGCACCCACGACACAGAAGAAATTTCTAGTGTGGGGCAACATTTTGTTTTAGAAAAAAAAAGAAAAAAAACATTCTTAGCGCGTTTTCATGATCTTAATTAACTAAAATGGACAGGAAAATAGCTGACTAGATTTTCCTTCGAGGAAAAACTTAGTGAAATCCAGTTGTTTAATTTCATTATGATCAAATTGATGCTGACAGTTCTATGATAATGATGGCAATCTTGAAAGACAGTCTTCTTTACTTCTTGTTTGATTCACATATCTTGTTTAAAGATTTCTTTTTGAAAAGTTTCCTTTAAAACAACTTTCCGTAGCTCTATCCTTGTTATATTGTTTTCCATAATCATCATCAGCAGTTCCCGGCCCTTCCTATTTTGAGTGACGTGATCTTCTTTTTAGTCACTAATTAATCATCATAGGGCTCTTATCCCGTTGCGGAACTTGTTCGAAAGAGTCAACGCGGCCCTGGAACGCAAAGGGCACAAGAAGGATCACGGGTGGGTTTTAGTCAGTAAGAGTCTGACACTCCCTTCTGCTCCGCCCAGAGCGGGAGAAGTCATTTGATGATTTCCTGTCTCACCTCATTTCCTCAACCATCCAGTTGCCACCAGCCAATTCTTATCAATAACTACATGTTTATATATAGATACTAAAAAGATTATTTATTTGTAAAGGAAACAGGAAAGGTACCACAGTTTCTCTGGCAATGCGCAGGAGTAAAATAAAGAGCATTTCTACGACAGGCTATATATCGGCCATCGCGGGAGCTTACACAAATATTGCGGGCCGGTAGTGTGGACACGAATCCTACGCGATAATGTTACATGTGTAACTTAACTATTTATTTACTTTAAGCAATATAAAGCTTTACAAGCCGAGTAATGTATTTATTACTACTGACCTTTTTGTGTAAAATTATACGCGAAAACGTAAAATAGAATTGCAAGTTTAAGGTTTTATTTTGTTAGTGTAGTTACACTACGCGAGCGAAGTACGATGTTACTTGTGATATAAAATTATCTATTTGTAAAAATGGGATCTAAGAATTTCGTATGTAAATTTCATAAATTGGTACAGTAAATAATTGTAACTAGAGTAGAGTAATTTAGATCACATTTCCATTTAATTACATTACCACAAAATTTATGATAGGTATTGCATTAAAATGCATACACTGGGGATTATGAACAGGTAATAAAATAAATACCAGGGATTATGCAAATTATGATAATAATGTAATTACCTGCTAGTGTGATATCCGTCGGCAGACGCTTCATATCATTTTAAAGCATAATGCTACATGAACGGGGCGTGACGAAGAACTTTCTATTTTATTCTTTAATACCTATGTACTTACTTATAGTAGATAAGTAGGTACACGGATTCAGTGTTAACTGACTCAAAAATTTCAAGCAGTTTTATAATGTTATATATTTTTGTATGACTAAGTATCCTTTAGTAAATAAGAGCTCAAAGGATCACGGATCCAATTACCTAAGCACAAAACTTAAAAAAATGAAACTAAAATTCTACTTCAATTAATTTTTATTGCTCAACATGTGTACTTGGAATACTTAATGTAACAGAATACACGTAGTACATACATATTTAAATATAAACTAAAACGCCGGTCATAGAACTTTCCTATTTGGCATTCAGGAGTCGGTCTTGTGCCAAATAAACGATTACAATAAGAATTCTGTGCCTTAAAAGTTGAGACAGGAATCGGTCCCACAGTGTCTGCCTGTGCCTGATCTATTAATCGGCGTGATGTCATAAATTACGAATAATTTATTGTGATAGCTGCCAAGTTTTCCGATTGTCTCAATGATTCTCGTTGATGAATGAGGAGTACAATATGGTCAAGTGATACTTTAGTATTGCCGATGTCTTTTGGTGTGTACCTATCACTTTTTATTACGTGGATCAACTGTTTGATTTCTACCAAATCAAGATAAATGTACCTAGATCCTTTAATATTATTTTTGAAAGAAAATATCACACATTTTTAGAATTCGTACATAAGCCATACAATTTTATTAGTACCCGATTTGGGCCTTATTCTGTTTTATTTAATACCTAGATAAACCTACACTAATATTATAACTAGGAAAGATTTGTATGTTTGTAATGTACAAACTCAAAAACTACATTGCAGATTTCAAAAATTATTTCATCATTTTAAAGCTATATTCACCCTAAGTATCATAGGCTATATATTTTATCCCCATATTCCCACGGGAACGGGAACTACGCGGGTAAAACCGCGGGGCGCTGCTATTACTTAATTAAAACGAAAAGCTTTATCAAGTTACAGAAAACCGATTAATACATTTGCGGACAAAATTACTAGGCCATTCTCAATGCCAACAAAACTCGTACTCCCACCGAAATGTTAACGGGTAGTGTAAATAAAATAAAGAAATAATTAAAAATTTCGTATTTGGATCGTGGTAAAATATTTTTTGTAACATTAGGAACGGTAGTGGCCGTTGTCCGTGTCTCGGTGGCCGGACAAGTCGCGGCGGTCATCGATCACCGTGCGCCGTCGAATAAATTGTGGCCGTAACTGTGGTCCAAGTTACAGGATTTAAGCGACTTTAAAATTCAACGTTTAACGTGAGCAAAGATTTTTGTATGTTTTAAATTTTTTGCTAAAGCATAATAAAGTAAAGAAAAAAAAACTTCGGTTAAAAAGTTTGAATTTCTGTCAGTTGTTGAGACAAATGCACGTAATATGCAAGGTTGATGCATAAAGTTTTTGAACTGGACGTAACTGGCACGGCAACTAGCTTTAAAACCAAACTAACAGGTTTGGTTTTCGAAAATATATCTATAGGGTGCCTCGTGTCTGTACATCGCCAGAAGAAATACAAAAATGTACGATATTGACCCACATTTTAGTTTCTAAATAACTTTTACCAAACCATAGTTCACGAGAACTATAAGAATATGAACAGTATCAGTTTATTAGACAACCGTCTGACTCATATCACGTCACTGGTAACTGGAGGGCAATCGCGCTAATTTCAAACGTCTGCGAACGTTTACGATAACGTTACAGTCCAATTGCGACAACGGTTAGGTTTCGATTCAGCTGTTCCGATTTTGGTATTGCGTTAAAGTTGAAATTCTAATAGAAGTTGGAACGTTGCGCTACGTCAATCGTTAGTGATGTTCTTTTAGTTTGTGTATTTCCGAGCGTTTAGTAATAAATTTTGACGTGTGCACCTCTAGTTTCGACGAGTAACATTTGAAAACGTAAGCAAGTTTTAAACGTAAATAAACATTCAAGTTATATTATTCCCTTTGGACAGCCGCATTCAATATTTGTTATCATTTCATTAGGAGGCGTGATTATTTCATAAACCACTCACACTTCCTGGAAACACTTCACTTCTTATTTTTACTGTGGTGTACTGCTTGTTTTACTTGGTGTAAATGGATGAGTGTCGCAGATGCATGACGGTCCGATAAATGGAGCTAATGGTGCAATTCTTAGAGCCGCATCAAGATCTCGCTCTTGGACGAGTTAGGTCTAAAGAGGCTCGTCAAGTTGCGACACGCTTATGGAATGTGTGCCACAAATAGTACTTTAATAAATAGATTTATATTTTAAATAAACTTTGTTTGTTTCTCCTTAATTTGAAATTAGGCACTAGCCTTAACCCCCTTTTGCCTAGTGTAGGTTGATTTTGCCTTCCCACCATCATTTGCACCTTAATAAAACTACATTATGTGATAATCTACATTTTAACATACTTTGCTAGATTAATTAAAATAACAATGCGTTAAAAATACAAATAGCCTTTATTCATAAACAGTTTTATAGAAAGAAACTAAAACAAAATATTATACTATTTTTTCTGTTCAGGATGCATTCACTATTCTCGCAGCAGTTACTGGAGTGTAATGCAGCTTTCTATCAACCAATAAGCACCTGCAAAGACAAATCCTTTTATTATGTCACATTATTTATCATATCAACCAGTATAACAATGCACAATGGTATGATATTCAAGGTATACCTAAAGCGAGCTTTTAAAACACCTATACAGCGTTCAACAACATTTCTGGTGGTCAAGTGCAGGCCTTGGTAATATTGCTCTGGAGTGCCTGGCCTTGATTCTGAGATGGGTGTCATCATTGTCGGTCTCAAAGGGTACCCTGAGTCTCCTGCAATAACCAAAAAAGTATTAAAACCACTTAAATTTAATTACACAATGTATTATAAGATTGGAACATAAATTATACTCAATTTCAACATACCCAAGAGATGCAAATCTTCTCCATGATTAATGTGGAGTCTCTCTATATAACCATTCAACGGATGGTTGGCCCAAACAACACTATCATGTGTGGACCCAGAGTAACTTGCATTCACATACAATATATTTAAATTAGAAAAGCATATCTGAAAAAAAAAAATGTTATGAATTATTACAATAGAAATACTCACTATCATAACATTTAACGAATGGCATCCTTTTCTATTAAAAAAACGTTCTTCATGTTTAGCAGGACATACAATTGCCACATGGGTCCCATCAATACAACCCAGAGCGGTATTTTGAACTTATGGTAGACACTAAAAATAGTTATAAATATTATATATACAATTATGTACTTAAAACTTGAACATGGGCTCATTTTTGAATATTTAAAAAGAAGACTATATGCTACTTACTCTCTTTTAACTTGTTCCCTCTCACATTGTTTGAATGGAAAAGCTATAGGTATATTCATTTATGACTGCCAGATTGTTCAAGGCTGTTGTCACTTGCCGGATAGCTTTTGAAACGCTGGCCTGGGAAATGAAATTGTTCCTGCTGTCTCCAACAATGGTCTGATAGGACCCAGAAGCATAAAAGGCCAATGCAACCAAAATCTAAAACAAATTCAGGTTATCTATTGATTGACCTATGCACACATAGTTTTAACATTATTAGTTGACTGGTTTGTGGTTATTTTTATACAATGAAAAAGTAGTAAAGGCGATAATGCTTTTGATCACTTTACAGAGGAATCATCACATCTTCTTACGGTTCTTACCTTGGTTTCAACATCCAAAGCATCTGAACGGAGAACGGGTGGCATGTGAGGAGTCAACTTGCAAATTAATTCACGGGTTAATTCTTTCGTGAGTCTATATCTCTTCACAAACTGACGATCACTGCAAGACTCCTTTTAAGTTTTCCTTTTGGTTTCGGCTCGAGCCACCGCTACATCGTATTCATGAGATATCTCTAATAAATCTATGTAACCGTACATGGTAATGTTGTATTTTTCAAGATTTTCACTCGGAAGCACTTTACAACTAAGACAAAACAATCTAACGATTCACCAACGATCCAAAAAAAGTAGGGTCCCATGAACTTTTCATTTGACAGCGGTAACGTTCCAGTTACGATCGCGTTGCGTCTTAACGCGCTGTCAAATTTTTAGCGCGATACGAAACGGTCAAAAAGTTGTGATATGGTAGCGGTTCAGTTGCGATTACGTTGAAAAAATAATAGCGCGATTGGGCTCCTGATTGTGCACATTCGCTCACGTTTGCGGTCACCCGCTATTACGGATTACCTACTCTACTATATGTTGATTTGTATTATTGTTTCTGATTGAAATTATAACGGGTTGTTGAATTAATATTGCAGTTTAAGATCCGTATCGTAATCCTTGCAGACGTGTATGCACGTTCGTTTGTTTGTACAAGCCTTGATTGAAATGGATTTTGACAATTTACACTAATTGTTTTAGAAAAGGGGAAAGAATTCATTGTTTTTACAATATAATTAATTAATTTAATACATATATATGTAGATATGTTACGTAAGTTTCGTGTAACCTAATTATGTATCTACTTTCATGTTAGTGTAGATATTTTATCTAGAAAGTAATGCTCAATTCAAAAGAGTCGCCGATGGAAAGTTGCATTATGCTAAAATAAAATAATAGCTTACCTAGGCCGTTTTGGTGCGGCGTGAAGTATAAGCTGTTAGCGGTTTTAGAAGTTTACTGATATTGTTACGATTAAATTTGGAACGGCTTGTTTTATTACCTTTTTATTTACTTTACGTTGGAGACTTCAAGCTCTTTTTTTAAATGATTCAGTAAATTATTTGAACATTTTATTGTTTTTTTCTTACCGTCATTGTAAATGTCATATTGCTTAAAATCTTCTTATACGATGTGAAGGTATTAACAAAACTCCATCAAATACTTTAATAATGACACGATGAACGCCAAAACATTGAGTGAGTCCGGCAAAAAATACTCGGTCGAAGGCTCCGTGGGACCATGAGTGACACACAGGACTATGCTCGCCGCGGGGGTCGCATCGCACTAACATTTTTACTGTTCTCGCACTCCAGCCAACCTACCTGACCGTGTGTCAGACAGGTGGATAAGTTGCTGGTTCGGAAGGATGGGGTTCGATTCTTGAGCTAGATTTTGGAAAGTTCGTATAGATGAACGTTGAAATGGTCTGATGTGTAACTGTTTACTTTAGGATAGACATGAGTTGAAGCTTCATCAACGTTGAAATCGAAACAAGCTAATGATAACATATCTACCAATAGTCTTATTACGATAAAAAGGAGATTGATTAATTTTTTGGCCTCACTCACTTTCCCTATAAATACGATTACAACAGCTGTCTACTATCAATCAAAAACCTACTGAAAAAATATCACAAAAACATTAGAAAAGTTAAACAAATAGGTATCCACTTAAATCAAGTGACGATACGGCGGGGTAGAGGGCCCGGGCAGCGCCCGCGCAACGCTTGCTTCTCTTTTATTGCATTTCCATAAACACGGACCCTTTTTTCATCCCACGGCCTCTACCAGGAAAAAAATACACTTTTGTCAACGCCTTGATTGATATGGCAACCCTCCCTTGTTTTAGCAATAACCCAAAGACTTTAGTTTTGTTTTTTTTTTCTCCATCGCTTCGTACATTTTTATTTGCTACGTCGAACAGGTTTGACATATCACTAAATTTTGTAAGAAAAATTACTATTCTCAGGATTTTTATACCGGTGGCCGGGGTGTTATAAATTTTGGAGTTTTTTTTTCACCTGACTCACCGTTCATTGTGTGTGGAATTGAACGTTTCTGAACGTACTTTTATAGTTTTTTTTGTACCTGTGCTAGGCGCCAGTGGCCATGACATTTATGGTCAGGATATTGGGACACAATTAATGTTGATATTAATAACGAGGAAACAGACGTTGTGGGGGCCATAAATTCTGATGATGGAGTGCATCGGAGAAACATGCCCATTTCTTGTCAAAATATCGTTTGACATTTTTTGTTGGCTATTATTTTGTTTGTTTTCTCTTTATTCAGGTTAACTTTGAGTTTGACTCAAATTGCTGAAAAAAAAAATGAATTATCGTCACCCAACGCGGGCATTCCACTGAAAGCTTACTCCCACTTCACCTGCAACAAAAGTCAACGATACATTTTCATTAGCGTATCCAATATCATGTTTAGTCGGCATCGACTATCGATTTATCGAATAAGGGTTTGTGTAATCGAATCAGGCGGTCGAGTAAATGGCGATCGATTGTAAATGAGAGCGCGCGCCCGATTTCACGCGGCGAAGCGGGGAGAATCGATTCCTCGGTCTGAACGTGCCTCCATTCACGAGCAGGGCCGGTAACTAGGCCTGCACATGTCAAGCTAATAGAATACACACTAATACCTACTGCCTTTTTAATTAGAACGATAGAATTTCTAAACATAACGTGTAGGTCCGTAATGAATGGCCATTAATTACAAGATTCATTGCAATTTTTTTTTGTAAGTGACTCATTCTAATTTAAAGTGGAATGTGTCTGCAAATGAAATGATAAAATGTTTATAGGTACGTCATTAAAGTTTCAGTAAAACCGATCTAAAAAGCTCAAAGGACCACCTTTTCTTAATGTTCTCCAGCTTGACATTCGGCATTATTAATGGTCAGTGGCATAATAGCTTAATAAAAGCTGTATTGCAGTTAAAAATGAATGATTCTCTTGTTACACTAATCGTCTGGCGGCTTCGCTGTTATTTATCAGTAGCTGCTGGCTGCTGGCAGACGCGGAACGTCCCCAATGATTTAGAGCCTCAAATTGCACGGCGCGGGATTACCGCGGCAATCATCTCGATTTAACATCATGTGCAATCAACACTTCTATACCTTTTATATTCGAAGCAGGTATGTTGTTTTTAGCATGTAGAAGTTTAATTAAAAATATTATTTAGAATTAAATTAAATTCCGCGGAAAAAAAATCAACAAATCAATTCGCTCAGAACATTAAGTCTAACATGTATCTAGATGCTATCTCGCACTCTAATAATAAAAAACACGCCCGTGAACAAGTGCCTAATCGTTTGCGATTAATCGTTGAAAAAAATCTTATCCGTGAGTGCCAAAAATTCGTCACACAGTTTTTGTTAGTCGTCCAGCAATTAAATGCATTGAGCAATCGCTTGAATGGCACAACGGACAAGCAAACTACCGTATTACGTTATAATCTGGACTAAGCCTCCGGTGGACTGACAGACGGTAAGTGCTGCTACCGAACGTGACGCAAGAAAACAAAACCAAAACTCGATGTAATAAATAATGCGATGCGCTCGCGCCTATGGACTTCCTCTCACAATTAACATAGCAGGAAGCGCGGGCTGTCATTAGCCCGTCAGCGCGCACCACCAACAACTGTTCCAAAAAGCATTACTCGAATCACAGTTTACGTTCACCGCCAATATAATTAGGATCCGAATGCTTTATAAATACAAATAAATAAAAGTAGCGGTGCGAGGTGGCAACCCGCAATTTACTGTGCGTTCGGCGAGTGCGCCGCGCTCAAATTGTCGGGTGGCGCGCGGCGGTGTGCCGGTGTCTCCTTGACTAATGATGCCACTCCCGAACAATGCCAACACCGTGTTATAAGCATATTTAATAAGTTCGCTTTTCAATTATTGATATCTGCAGCATATGCCGCGGGACACGAAAACCTCTGTTTTGATTTTATTCATCCACTTTAATTGTATGTTTTATAATGTTATTTATCAATGTGAAAAATCACTACAAATTAATCTTGGTGTGCATGCGAGTTTGCGTTGTATCTCGAAGCGCGTATAATTCCATTTAACTGTATTCGCGAAACGTTAATGCTGGGTAAGGCGAGTGTTTTGTCAACGTTGTAATGCCGTCCCACGCGGCCGGGGTACAAGCCTCCGGGACCTACTTGGGGTCTCCGGTCACTTCCGTGTCTCGCTACTGCTCCGCTAAATGGAACAAACGACACACCGCCGCCGCCCGGTCAAATTAGAATCTGATAGTTCGCTCCCGCTCTTATTGGTGACAGTTATATGTCAAATAAATTATAATAAGGTCCCTGGGACGACAGCTCAACCATTTTGCGACAATGCACCTATTCTGAAACAAGTGCGGGATACAAACAGACATTCTAATGGAGCTAGTCCCATCGCCATCAATCAGGATGATATGAAAAGTTAACGCTACTATTCTAACGGTTAATCTTAATAAAATGAGAGCAGCTCGCTAGTGGCAGGGTTAATACTGGCATTTATTATGGAGAACACTGCGCGCCTAGATGGTTTTATTATGTAAGAAAATCTAACGGAGTAACTGTAGAATACTGTAGATGATTCATGCGGTAGCTATACAATACATCTATAATTTAGGTACTACTGAACAGGCCTATAACATCGATTCACTTGAATCGATGTGTGATTTAGTGTTCTTCTTTTAAAACTTTTCTTTGAAGAACACTAAATCCTCGGCAACTATTAGTGGGATTGTGGTGCCTTTTATTTTATGATTCGTATTGTAAAGCGGTTGTACACTGGCTTCCAGTCGTCCGCTAAATAAAGGTCGTTGCATACAATACATTTGTATGTATCGCGCGATCGCGGCGGATCGCGTAATTGACGCAATCCGATATTATCCGCGATGTAAGATCACGCATCGCGATGCGATAGCCTTATCGACTGTGACAGTATTTACCCATGAATTGTTTAATGAGCTTCGGATTAGCATAATTGTTTTTATTACTAGTTCTACTGTAGGTTGGGAAACAATTACCTATAGTATAGATATGTCATTTTTTAAAGATCATTTTTCAAACTTATCGTGATTTTGACGTCAGTGCCGATTGACTTTAGTCTAAAAATTCAACGAAGCTAGCTCTCTTAATCAGGCAAAAAGCCGTCAAATAGGCAAAATACATAATTAAACATTAAATTGTAAAACACGCCCCAAAACACATTCAAATAAACGCAAAGAACTAGACTCCACAATTAAAACAGGTCGGTGAGCTAATATCTCTAATACGAGTATGTTTCACCGCGCGGGAGATGGACGGCTACTATGTATAGAGTGATCATTGTCCGAGCGTGTTAAAGACCGGTTGGACGGCGTCGTAACGAGCGTTTCGTATACAATAGACCTTTTAGCGTCATGTGCTCGGACGTCAATCGCGCCAAGACGCGGCGTGTCGCGTCGCGTCCGCGGTCGAGCGAGAGCCTTATTGTCTTACCCCGATATTCTATCTCAGCTACAGTTACCTTTAATCAGTCTCCTGAAATTTCTTGTGATCTGATACTAAATGATAAATAGCCGACCTATGCCATGAACGTAAAACTTATAGACGTTTCTAAACTTGTTTCGTTGCGCATTTCTTGCGTTTCATAATCTAGGCTGCGCTCGATAGAAATAACTTATGAATATTAATTTTCCTATCTAGACCCATCTGTAAAATATTTCTTGAAATTATGCATCAGTTACAGTAATAAACAAAGCATAAAATGTGATTCCAAAAATATTATTTCGATATGTTATTGGAATGTTAGCGACGACTTAACGAATACATTTCAAATCAAAAGCACACAAATAAAATTAAAAGCCCAACAAAGGATCACACGATAAACAATTATAAAAATGTCCGTATTAGGTACGAGACTCGGTTACAACAACTATGATAACAAAAAACAAGTCGAGTCAGTCCGATTCGTATGAAAATAAAACACATCGGGGGACTGACGTGCGTCCGGCGTCACTTAGCAGCGCTGGAATGATGTGACAGCCCTTGCCGAACCGAATACCTTTTTTATATTTAAAATTAAAAATAAAACAAGAAAATCAACAAACTTTCTGAATCTGTTCCATTGTGTTCACGTTTTGGAAAAATTTAAATGACCGAGCGCTGGCCGCTTTTTTGAGAATCGGAATCTCGAATTCGGCGTTTAAATACATACGGATTCGCGGTTTAGCGCCATGTTTTTTCCATTTTCTGCACATTTTGGCGCGCTGAATGCGACGCGATGCGGTAGATTTTGCGCGATTAAACGCGGGAGGTCGATAGAATAAGTTGTTAGTGTTAACGATCTAAATCGTTCGCAAACACCTCAGCTGATGTGATTTTATGTGGATTATAGTGGTTACAGGCTGGTATTACTATCGCGGGGATGAATTACATAGTTTTTGTAGGCGTTATCGTAGGTGCTGGTAACTAGTCGTTGCTGAAGCTGAGAATTAAAGAGCTGTGCCATAATGAATTCTGGAACAAATAAAACGTAATAATGTGTTGTTTAATGGATGATCGTTTTTTTGTGGTGCGTCGGCATTTGAGAGGCGTACGGAGCATCGATCGCAGATATTTAGAGTGGCAATATGAATGTATTTATTCAGGGCTGAGGGCGGCCTCCGCCTAACAATGCTACGCTTGTCGCTGCCGCCACGCCGCGCGCTCAGGGTTGGCTCAACAAGTTCCACAATATGCGGGCTTGTTGTTGCGAATAATGGGGCTGAAGTACCATACAAACTGGCTGAAAAAGGCTTTTAACATCCCACTTTTACAGTAAACTTATTCCCGTTTATTGAATAAAACTACCCACGTTCATTACTCAGCAAATATCCTTCAGTAAACATTCTTATAGATTTCGACAACCTACTATATTACCAAAGCCAATTCCAATCAACACCAGTAACCAACCTGACAGCAACAACATACGTTCTAATAACTACATGTTTTCCCTCAAAAATGTTTGGCAACCCTAAGTTATACGTCAGTGAATCAAGGGCTGACACCGCAGCTTGGTGGTCCGCGCGTCACTGAGCGCGCGTGCGCCGAGACTTCGCATGTATTTCAACCCTAAACATTTAAATACGGAGCCCCACATGTAGACCAACAATTGTTTTCATACCAGTCATTAGCTGAAAGTATCTAGAAAGATGTTACGGAAACTTTCTTTTTCAGGCTAAAGTTCACAATCAAATGTATGTAAAACTGAAGTCAATTGCTTGTTCGTATAAGCTATGTATGGTAGTAACAAAGTCTATTAAAGTAATTAATCGTTTGGTACATTCCTGCTGCAGTCCGCATGTGTACGAGCATATCTCGCGGCGCGGGCGCTCCACTTTTGCTCATTTTGCACCCGTTTCCCATTGTGTTTACCGCTTTTACCATTGTTCGGGGGCCCGGGGCCCATATAAATTGGACCGCGACGTTCTACACTCGTGACAGGTATATTTGAGTCGTCGATTTCGGCCGATAATTAATCCGTATTGTTAACTGAAACGGGCCACCCTTGTTTACCAATCGAACATACCGACCCTTTGTCCTGTTACCATACTTTTAATTTGTGCATCCTTTTTGTTTCTCCTTCTGAATTCATAATGCCTCCTGTCTCTTTATAAATCTAAAGAATTTAAAACGCCAATAAAATGTCAATAGACGTACGCGAAATAAAGAATACGATTGCAATTAGAGTTTAATTAAAACTGATGTATTCCCCTATTCGCACAGAATAAAGTTTATGAATAGGATGAGCATGCTATGCGATGGTATGAAGTACAACATAAATTGAATAACGCCCCATCTTTTAAAGTTCTGTGCGAAAAAATGTTGGAATAAACGAAGTCTAATGATTCGCTCATTAATTGGATAGTGAGGTAGGTATGTGTGCGGGCGAGCTCACGTGTTGTGCCGCAAAAACTGAAAATATGTTCGTTTTTTTATGAAACAAATAAACATTATGTTATTCGAATGTCATTTCACGGTCATTTGGGGCACGCGGAGGTTGATTTAATTAATTATCATTGTAATAGTGAACGAACATTGACACGAGTATCCTTTTTTAATGAAGTTTAAAGGGTCTCAAATTAATTGCAATTCAGTAATAAGTAGTTGAGTAATTGTTGCGCGGACGCATTCATTTGCTCTATTTGTCTTCACATTGTAGTCTCGGATAGTGTAATAATTTATCGGGTAATTTACAGTGACCTTTGTAATAAGTCCGGTGTTACATTTGTTATATAAATACCATTATGGTAATCAGGAGTTAACTAAGTCACGGGAGCACGTTTGGCCTCGGGGAAAACATATGAAATAGTTTTTTTTTATCGACCATCGTATATTTTTAGTATTTCCAAAAATATTTTTTTTAAATAAAATGCTATTACATTAAAAGTCTATCTACGGATATGAGGGTAATCGGCAACCTAACAGGCTTATTTATAATACTGTTTTATGAGCTTCTAAATTCAAATATTTCATAGACAATTTTGAATAAAGAATCGCTTATCAGTATTTTAGCTAAATAATAGTTTTTTTTTTATGGATACAGTTGTTAGTAAGTATTTGATTCCCTCCGCATAAATATTTAGGTATTGAGACATTACAAGCTTTTTTCATGTTTTAAATTGAATTAATAATAATTATAAAAAGTTCACCCATGTAGGTCAGCGGTAAACTTAGCAGTTATTATAGCAATTAAATATTATACTTTAATTAGTATTATTTCTTAATTATCTTGTAGATAAACTTAACAATATATCTATTTTATTTTATTGAATATCCATCTATTTTTAGGCAAGCAGAATGTTAACTGAAAATAATGTTTAGTTTAGTAATATCTAGAAAACTATCTGGTATTATTTATGGTTCTTGTTGATTTCATGTCCTGCAAGAAAAAAAAAACTAACAATTAAAATAAGTAACAAAAAAATCGAGCACCCTGTACATTTTCTAGATCATATAATTCCCATGGTAAGTTAGGCAGTTGTTATTTATTTATAGATGTTTTCCTTGAGGCTATAATACAATTACTAACTTATTTAAAGTATAATTTATTGTTGTGCTACTGCTTGGCTGGTTTGTAACACAAATTGAAAACCTGTTAGGAATCTAATTTTATATTCTGGACATATAAAATGTAGCAAAGGTATGACACAAGACATGATAGATGTAGGTATAGATAAAATTGTTTATAAATAAACAAGCAATATCCACTTGACAAAGTTATTTGGTACTTTACTGTGAGAAAAAAAAAAAGAAATTAGTAAAGATCTGTTTAAAAGAATCGTTTTTAGAACAACCATTTTACAAGAAATAACAAAAAAATACATATTCAATATGCGCCCCAAACGATTGCATCTATGAATAAAACAAAACCATTCACAACAAATTCCAGAAATTACGAGATAATTTCCATTACCAACATCAACTACAGATTAATTCAAAGGCACCTGCCCAAAACAAATACGCGTGCCGATCGTCACCGCTAGCCAACATTATTGGATGTAAGCCGCACTAAATGGGATCGATAAACCAAAATGCCATCCACCTTGGCCGACCTCTGGCACCCACCTGCCCTTGTACCCAGCCTACCTTTCTACAACTTGCGGCGGTACTAAATCAGCTGGGGACCCTATGTACTATTGTGACGACATTTAAAAAACAAATGAATATCGAACGAATTGGAATATTTTTGAAATAAATTCTGGTCGCCTTGGCTAGTGTGTAACCGGTGTTACATCGTCCATCGTTGTCATAGTAGAGCGAAGTAAGGATAGTGGAAAATGTGCCTTATTAAGAGACAAACAAATGTTTAAAATATTTATATAAAGATTTCTATGCCTTATCTATCTAATAAAAACTGGCAGTAACCTGATTTCAATGCTGCCACATTAAAGTTGGTGTAATCCTTGAAGTGCTTTCAAATACATACATATTATAATCAGTAGATGCGCTACCGTTCCTTTCTACAGCTTACGACGCCACTAAATCAGCCGAGGAGCCTATGTACCTACCATTGTGACAGAATTTAAAAAAACAAATGAATATCGAACGAATTGGAATATATTTGAAATAAATTCTAGTCTATTTGATCATTGTGCATCCGGTGTTAGGTACATTTATCCTCTTTCGTCTTATGTGACACAGAAGAGCGAAGTATTTATAGTTCAAATGTTTGTCTTTATAAGAGACAAAATTGAATTGATGTTTATATATTGAAAACTGGTCACATCCCAATTTTGATGCTGCCACGTTGCAGTAGGCGTAATCCGCATAGTGTTTTTTATATAATCAGCAGTTAATATTGTTCCTGTTTAAAACTTATGAGGTTACTAAATCAGCCGAGGAACCAAACAAGGCAGTACACATGTGTCTCAGATTAGATGTACCTACAAAAACTTATTGTTGGTGTGGTTTCTTTTAAAATGAGTAGATGCAAATGAAGAAGAAATGAGGATATGATCATTAGAAATAACCACATAGGTATGTAGATTGCTCGTCCGGATGCAACACATACTTCACACCGCACTATCTTTAGGTCTTTCTAGGATTTTCTTCATACGTAAACAGCTGCTTTGGCAAAGTCACAAGTTACACAAAACCATGTTATAACAGAAATACTAGGACATCAAAATCCTGTTCATTCATCATATTTAACGAAACATGCAGTAGCTTTAAAACATTAACATAAAGCCGCGTCGGATCAATAAATTCAATACAAATGTGTTTATTAACTACTATATTTTATCGTTATGTTGGCAACGTTTGTTGCACTCCAAATAAAGCGGTTTTATTGAATTATTTATCAATTAACACTACCGCGGTTTTGATATTTAATCGATCAATAGATAAAGGCTTATCGCGTTGATAAGAATGCTAAATTACTCGTGTGTACTTCGCTTGCTAAGATTGATGAAGTCGTTTTTAATAGGAATATGGCAATCTTTATAAGCCTAGTGATATTTCATTGAGTATTATAAAGGTGAACGCTCAAGATTATATTTTTCTGACAGAAGGAGCTCAAAGTTTTTTTTATGTTTTATGTCAGCGGAATATATGCCTGAGTTATATGTGATATTATATTGAACTAGTTAAACCGATTCTTCATTTACTTATAAATTGCCTAGCAACTCCAACAAAAAAAGAACAACTGAACCAAAAAAAGGAACCTCACTTACGCACAGCTCACCGTCGGCACAGCGAATGATTAAAAAAGTACACTCGTCAACATTATGTCTACTCGATGAGCTGTCAGGAGTGTCAGGAGTGAAGGCTACCAACCGACAGCAGCTCATGTGGAAACCATGACCTTGGGGTTAAGCCGCAACGATGGGGTACTTACCTTTTGATATGGGTGAATTAGTGGTTGGTGCTGATTTTGAGGTTATGGGCCCAGACAATTTTATAGGGAACTCGAAAAGTTCTAAGGTTTGGAATAATCGAGAGAATTAAAGTATTTATGTTAAGTTTTATGGTGGTAAATTTAAGAAGGCTTGGTCACTGTTGGGTAAAGATGATTATAGCTGTGATAATATAAATTCTATGAACAGAGCTGTAAATAGTTTAGATATAAGAATAGCAACTATAAGAAAATTGTTATCTGTTACATGCTTACTGGTTTTTTCCCATTTTAGACGGTTGGGAGTAAAGTTCGGGAATGATTGGTGACCCTCTTTCTCTCCCAGTTATTAAGCTCTATACGTTTAGGCAAAATTAAAGGGAAAACACTAGACAGCTGATGGAGACCCTTTTTTACGATCTACGTAGTAAACTTGGTTATACCGCAGCACTTTTCTCTATTTTTAACGAGTCATATCCTCATCAACTAACCTTAATTATGTTAATAAAAACATTAAATTATTACCATTCTTACCACATTACAATAAGTTTATTAGAAAACATGAGTGGAACTAAAATTTGACACGACGTAGCAGTGTGGGACCGAGTTTAATGCTTGTCTACTTTGATCGCCTCACATGTTACGCGTTACGTTTGTGTTCACATTCCAGCTGTGAGAACCGATTACAAAGAGCCAAAAGGCCTCCCGGAGACTCTCCAAGCCTTCACCGTGAATCCATGGGAAAACCTTTATATCAAAATACAGGCTCAACAACATTCTGCAATAAATTTAGCGAGATCGATTGAAGCACGTAATGATCTCGTCTCACCCGTGATCGAATGTTATCATTTCTCGTTAAAAAATGATCCAATTAAAAGGTCCCGCAGCTTCAATAAGTTACCGAAAGCCAGTTTAAAATCTCTCGCACACCCATTGTAATAACGCATGCGCCCTCAATATTAAATTTTAACAAGGTATTAATTAAAAAAACTAAAGCGAAATATCTTTAAATTTTCTCAGGACGCGCTCGCCCCCTCGCGTTATTTTATTTTTAATTCATTTTATTCGGCGCTGGTCGAACGGTTCGGTACGCCCACCGGTTATTTAAAATTTTGATTTATCGGCGCGGGCGCAGCGCGGGAGAGTGCCTAGCGCGCATGCGCCCGCTTGCCGTAATTATAAATATGACGCGGTGCTAAACTGTGCGAACTGACCCGCCGACCCTGCGAGCCGCGTTCGCACTCCTGCACAGAGCTACGTGCGTATTCACATCTAGCGTGTGTTTTATCAAAACGACCCTTAACATAAAGTGTTAAATCAGATAAACCGACGATTCAATCTAAGAACGCCTTTACAGGCTTTTGTTTTAAGCATTGCAATGTAGTTTTTTTTTTGTTATGTTTTACAACATGTTAACGAACTTAGTTGTTCGAATTGGATGTACATTTGCACATTTTCAAATTCTGCGTACAATTTCTATACAAATGTCAAATCATCAAGAAGGTGGACCTGTATATTGAGGGGATTGCGAGGGGCAGCTGCCGTCGTATTTACGACTTCCACAGGCGCGGGCGCAGCTTTACAACACAACCCGGGGCATTCGCTCACTTGCACTGTTTTATGCACCTGTTTCGCTTGATTAATTGCTACAACCAATCGGCCTGTCATATAATTGTATCATTATCTACACGTTAAGAAACAACACTTTGATGTGAAATGGTTTTTTGAAGAACCACCGCTGCTGTATTACTATTTTTTATGATGACAGCTTGAATTTATTCTCGGAATCAAAAAAGTTTAATGAAAATACATATTTATTGCAAATCCTAGGCAACAGGTGACCTTAAACTCAATTTTATAAAAATAGAAGCCATTTCAAGTCATTTATTACCACTGTTTCGTAAATTGTTCTAATGACTAGAAGTACCAACGACTTTGACTGCAGCAACTCTTCACCTAACAATGGGCTATTACCGACAACTGTTTTTCTATTGTAATATCACATCTAAGCCATATTACTTCGTTAAAATATTCATCTCATTTCATATTCAACAAATATGAATTACGTCATTTCGAATAAGTGTTTGCTGAGCTAAATCAAAGCTCGAACGGCAGTCGTGAAGCCTACATTCGGGTATTACATTCCCGAACAGTTTTCCAGCTAGGTGTATAAGAAACACGGTGTTCGAGGATGAGATGTGAGATACACGGCACGGCGGTACACGGAATTCTGTGTGTGTCAGTTTTGAAAACGCCCGCAGTGTCCTTTGCCATTCAATGCAAATTCATACGTTATAAGAAGCGTTTCGAGGTAGAATTACTAGCGTTTAGTCGCCTCCAGGAGATAATTCCCGAGTAACTTTGTAATTTCACAGGCTTAACGCCATGTTCATGTAATTTAGAAGGTGCCTGTATTCTTTTTTAACTGTTACACCTGTCTCTTTATATGAGGTAACGTTTAACTCATGGGTTGCTAACTGAATGATTAGATTATGTAAATGTAGTGTGTTTTCTGCGGTTTTTAAATTAGTATTTTATGATGGATGGGAAGTGTGATCGTGTCTGAAAGATGTGTGTGAGCTAGTTAACTTACGAACGTGTTAATATGTGGGGTATAAACAAATGAGTGCAGCCTTCTGCAGTAAAACAATCTACTAACAATTGAAGGATTGTATAACATGAAATTAGTAATTTATCACTTTGAGAACTGCCTATTAATTTATGAAACAAGGCTGCAAAGGAGCACATCACAATGGTTTGTTGAGAACGGATCTAAAGCTCACGACCTATCGATTGGAAGTTCAAAACCTTGCCGCTGGGCTTCTATGATCACGTAATAGGTTCCCTAGTATAAACTGGTATCGATAAGTTAATAACAATGGTACTTAAGTATGTAGTAGCAGATATAAATTGATAATATGTTAATTTTATGCAACCAAAAAATAGACTAAAACTGCTCTGTTTCATAGAAAAACTCATTAAAAGTTAAACTCTTGCGTTTTTAATAAAATTACCATAGCTATGTGCCAAAAAGATGCCATTTATAATGTCAATGTTTAGCCAAATATGCTGATTGTTAGTGATAAACGATTATATCTCTGAATTACTGACATTCTCATTCAATTTATGACCGCAGTTTTCTGACTCACACTCACACACTAAAAACCGTGGCTATGAAGTTGTAGGTGTGTCATATCCTACGAAATTCAAACACACACTCTCACATACGTACCTACTTAGCTATATTAATGTGTGCAACATGTAGGCAGTTAAGACAATTTGTAATAGAACACAACTAAAATTACTTATGTTAGATCTTAATCAGTATTGTTTTGTTAAGTTCAGGCTATAAATTTAACCGTCTATTAGCATGTATATCTATCAAGTATCAAGATTGGGCCTTCACCCGGTGACACTAGGCACGAGTGCGTATGATGCACTGACGCCTGCGCAACTGTCATCCATCTTGGACGCGCCCGCGCACATCCTTCATTCATGTTCTGTAGAAGATAGCGAATAGGTTATTTTGTTTGACGTTTGTCATTATCGTGTATGCAATGGATGGGTTTGCAGAGGAGGGATTGGGTTTATTAATACCACACCTTAAGTGATGCGATATTGGGGTACTTATGCACATTTGAACCAGACCTCCTTTTGAAATAAATATTAGTTAAGTACTGCCTCGAAATGTTTAAGGTAACTTTTGGTACGTGTAGACTTTACTCTGGGTTAAAGTTTTCCTCAGAATTACATTTTCATATGTTTCATTTAGAAGCTGTTTTCTTGTGAACACACAGCTTCTTAAGGAAAACATGTCACTCAGGTTTACCAGCGAGGTAAACATTATGGGTCAGTTACCCTTCTAGCTTGTTTTGGTTTTGATATTTGTTTGTAGATCCAGTACGTTTTTCAGGTCAGTTTATTTTGTCTATCTAGATCACATATACCTATGTATATAGCCTTGTGTCTTTGATCGATATACTTTATTTGTATTATACAACGTGTAATAGAATAAACGCGATACATTATTATGAACAACTTATAATATGGGACATACACTCAAAAAAAAAACCTGCCTCATACATTTTTGTGCGCATAACTCGGCAAAATGTCCTTGAAAACTTTCGATAGCACTAAAGAAAAAAGCGATGGATTCTTGTCTACTGCCCTGCCCGATGTAGGTATGGTGCTCAAAAATAGATCATCAAAAAAAAAACACCTCGATAATAATACACTCGTGCTAGTGGGGTATGGAGAAGAGTATCCTTGGCATCAAGCTCATATATATCTGCATTTATTGCCAAGTAGCAATAAATGCAGACACAAAACAAAAGCGAGAGAGTCAGTACAACACGCTGAACGTCTGAAGTGGAAATGGGCAGGACATATTATCCGCTCTTCTGATGTAAGATCGACAAAATGACAGAGCACATGGTAGACCAAAGACTTGAAAAACTTAATAAAGATAGCTGGAAGATACTCGATGAGAACAGCAAACGACAGAACATTGGTTTTGGTCTTGGATGTAATAAAGATATAAATAAATAAATCTATACTAATATTGTAAAGTGGAAAACTTTGTTTGTTTGGTTGTAATGAATAGGCTCAAAAACTACTGGACCGATTTTAAAAATTCTTTCACCATTCGAAAGCTACATTATCCACGAGTAACATAGGCTATATTTTATCCCCATATTCCTACGGGAACGGGAACTACGCGGGTAAAACCGGCGCTGCTAGTAATAGATATTCTAGCTCGGATTCAACTAGGCAAAAGGTCTGTGAGGTGCCATTTGTAATTTAATTTGCGTTAGCTAAGTAAGAAATTCCAATCCTAATCATTTATTGCTCATAACTATAACACTTTGTAGGTATTATTTATTTACATTATATTATCTATACTAATATTATAAAGCTGGAGAGCTTGTTTGTTTGTTTGTACGTGCTAATCTCAGGAACTACTTGTTAGAATTGAAAAATTCTTTTTGGGTTGAATAGACCATTTATCGAGGAAGGCTTTATTTAGGCTATATAAGATCACACTGCGAGTAATAGGAGCGAAGAAAAAATGGAAAAAACGGGGAAAATTATTAATCTTTGAGGGCTTCCGTTGCGTGCGCTGCGAAAACGGTTCAAGATACCAAAAAAATATTTAGGAAAGAATTATTCCTCTTAAAATGATCTAAAAAAATGTCCGCGACAGTATATGTCTATCTTTTAAGATTAACTCACTAGAACCGTTTTTATGGTAATCAAATTTGGTCGAAAGGGATGAAAGTTTGTATTAAACTTTGTCAATTTTAAACCGATCGGGCTGAGAGTTTTAAAATCGGGGTTAAAGTAACTATTCCACGCGGACGAAGTCGCGGACAGAAGCTAGTTTATATATATTAATATAAATTATTGGAGCTTCACCTCCATGTACATATTTATAAATAAGAAAGTGTTTAAAATAAAAAGTTCAGTAATTTATTCCATACGTTGAATTGATTTTAAATTGTTTACCTGCTGTGCTAATGAGACATGGTGTGACTCAATAGCAGTAGCAAACTGTAAAGTATCAATCAACGTCGGAACAAGATAATTATTGCGTTTTATACTGCCCATCTAATTGTAAATGACATAATCTCCGCAATGCGACTTTACGTCTTCATTATATTCATGATGCTGTCCGTTCTAGGTGTCAGACATATAAAATACCTATTTATCTTGAAATCATAACTAGGATGTTTCTATTATTGAGCTCGAATAAGGACGCATGAGATATTTGGCAGCATCAATGAGGCGGAGCGTGACGTCGGCGTGTCGATTACGAGGCGAATGTATCTCGATGGTAATCTCAACGAGCGACTGGCGGTTTGATGTGTCAATCCGAGCGGGCGTCGATCGCTATCGGCCGATAGCTCCTATTGGGCAACCGCCACGCTTTGTTATCCTAACGGACTTATAAAATTCGACGGCCCATGAACAGATACCGGGCGGACAATACCGGCCGCCTTTCCAATAAATATTTCCGTGAAGCCTCAATTTACATAGACAGCCAAGCGCGACAGTTAAAGGTCTCGAATGAGTTTCACGCGTCCTATTTCTGCTTGTAGCACGGCAATCGAGTGCGCGGCCGGCCGGCGCTACGATCCGCACACAAATAAATCGTTAAGCGAATTTCCCAACATGGCTTCCGCGGATACGGCCAATGGGAGGCAGGGGGCGGCGCGGGGCGGGGGCGGCGCGGCGCTGCATCTTCGTGTGAAAATTTAAAAAATTACGAGCACCGCTTTTATTTTTATGACCGCTTCGACGATGCTCGCAGGCGCCCGCCACCGACGTGATAAACTTCCACCGAGACACGATCGACAACTTGTAAATTATTTTATAGCTGTACACACTATATTCCTTCACTGAAATTACTTGTCTTCTAAGGACAATCAACGTAGACTTTCTACAATTCTAACTGCAAACTGTATGAATTAATTATCAGCAATCACATTACCGTCAGAGTCTACGCGTTCAGTCTAGCTTTATAAATATTACATATGTACTTCAAAAGATATTTAATCATCCAACTCTACCAAGAATGTTTGTACTTTATGAATAAATAGGTACGTTAGCAGCCTCGACAGAACCTACACGACATCAAAGTAGTCGCGACCCCCGCTCTATTCGGAGAGCCCTTCCGTCTGTACATCCCCGCTCCTATGTGAACCGCGCACACCACCGTACTGCTATTACATTTACATTACTACACGGCTGAAACTATCGTGGTGTGAGTGAACACGATGAAAATCTTTATTTTCACGCTCTATCTCTCTTTATCTAATCGCCCCGGTCAGATAAGGACGGAGCGCCGGAAAAACTGGCGCGGGGCGAGGGGTAAAGGCTACATCGATTCCGCGCTTTCACTGCTAGGGGCCGTGTAAACCTTTAAAAACATTGCTTTTGCCGCGCGGTTATCATCTCTAACTTTATATGGATAAGAGGAAATTTTCAGTGCGGTGTCGGGCCCAGTAAATGGATTGCCTCCCCCTTGGGGGTTCTCATAGTGGGATCTAGATGGTGTAGATATGCTGATAGGCGGTGGAGTGTGCGCGCGATGTGACTGCGTCTGTCTGTGTGTTTGTGTGTGTAGCGCATAGCTTTGTGTTTTCCGGCTACAAAATCGTGTAGGTATGTATTGTAAGAGGGCTGCTTCCGGGCTGGATAAATTTTGCTTGTGTTAGCAAATATATGAGGGGACGTAGGTATCCCTTTTTGCAATATAATTTTACGTTGTAGCGTAGATAGGTAGATAGATTAGGCAAGACGGAGGCTGTGATTTGATTTGATTAGGAGGTGTTTGCAGTAGGCAGGGGGAGATAACACTGATTGGATCGCTCGGGGGCACGGCTTTATGGAAATATGTTTTAAATGTGGGTGGTTTATTGAATTAGCCGGAGTTAGTGTGAAGCGACGCGGGAGTAATCCGTTTGATGTGCCGCTGTTGATAATTAACTTGATGTTCAATGGTTCGGTCATATAATTTAGATATTAAATACGTGTCCTAATCACGTTATCACTTTATAACCGCAGGAATTTTATTTGGAATGTGGTTTTACTAAAGCAGCTGGTATAAAGTTTAGGAGTACGGGAAATTGTGTAAATTGGGTACTATTGTGCAGTGTCCACTTAATACGGTCAGCTTACATCTTTATGCTATAATTCCGCTTGTAAAAGCACAAAAGCGATGTTTTTGTTCGCGTCACATTCACAATAGAGTCCTCTGTTGTCACAGCTCTTAAGTTTACACTACAGTGGAAATTAAAGTGGCCAACAATATGTACTGTCTGTTCGTGATGCTTTTTTATCTTTGTCGGCGTTTGTTTGGTATTTTTTTTTGGCGTGTATGTAAGATATCGATCCAAGAGGAATGTCGTTGACAGTGAAATGGGTTTAACAATTAATAAACCTCTCCGATGTAGAGGACAAGTGTTCGAATACTCCGCATTCTTTGTATTTTATTTAGCCGTATCGTTTTTTAAGTGAGCAAGCTATGTAATCAGGGAGGTAGCTATGATTAATCACTGCAGTGTACGCATTCAGATTCAGATAAAGATTTTCTATATATATATATATATAAACAATACATTTTATTGTCCATAATAAACAAACCTTTATTTTACTGGGTCATCCAAATACGGCGTTTTCACTGGCAAGGTCCGCGCAATAAAAAATGACCCAAATAAAAAATAATCCAACTCGTAAAATTTACGACTTTTTCCAGCCATTTCAGCGTTTGACGAGAGAAAGTAATTCGACCATAAAATTACGAGTAAACAGCCGTTTTTCCACTGAAATAAAGCTGGGGGTGACTGGTGGGGCCTGTTATGGCTTGACTCCTGTAATCGGCTTATTTGAACCCCTCTGATTTGACCCCCTTATCCCCCGGGATCATGCGTGATGCACCAACAGTTATAACTTGATGGGAACTCTTATCTCGCTTCACATAATCGGATTCTGGTAATTGAGTTGTAAACTAGTGCAGTTAATTTTGATATTAAGCTGATATGAGTTACGAAGTTATATTTGCATAGGTTGGGCTGGACATACTATTCTGTGTAGTTGATTAAAACTGGAAGATCCTGATAATCAACAGAAAAAAATAATTGATTACAATCAAAAGGAAAATCTATTATGGTGGCCAGTTACAATAAAAAAAGTTGTGTCATCGATTTTCTATCTAACCTTGAGCAATATCAAGGTTTGAAAAGAAACCTCCGAAACGGAGCATTTTGTCCAACACAAGGATTGACAAACCTAGGTTTTATTTCTGTCTTCGTATTAAGACCAACATCCATCTTTAGACATCACATCTGTCATATTGCAACATATTTATATTTATTTAAAACATCTCTCAAAATGAAACAAGAAAAAGATAACAAAACTAAAGCTCGTGTGTCACAAATGGAACTTTAAGTTTACAGTGAGAAGAAAAAGTGTGTGTTATAGGCCCAGCTAATATGAGCAGTCTATTCTTATGCGGGCACAAAGGAGCTGCCATGACACGGCAGATATTGACGCGAACCATTTAATATTTAGGTATTCCAATATGCAAGTACTGACGGGTGGAACGGTGCTTACTGTAAATATAATTTCATATTTATCTTTTTTTTTTAAACGTATTAATTTAAATAATATCATAATAGTGATGTACAGTTTCATCGACGTACCAACATTTTTCTGCTTACTCTGCAACCTACTAGAGGCTAATGATGTACGTCATAATTTAGAATTATAAAATAACACAACTAACGAATTTAATTATAGTGAAATCATAACTGCAGCTATCAAACAACTGAGAAAAATAATCGTCTTCCACTCTAGTCCCTACTGTAACTTACTCATAACTTAAATAAACTTAAGTAGTGCATCTTAGTGGTAAGTGTTTAACAATTAATTCTATACATACAATTTTGCTCGACTTTTCCCCAATATCTTTTTTTTTATTCTTTTACTTATACGGGTTATAGTAGTTAACTCTGTACACCGATTTGCCGTGAAGATTTGAAAGTTAATTAATAACAAACCTTCACGGAATTTTGTGAGGTAGTATCTTTGTATATCAATGCAATAAAAGTACCAAGGGCGCAAGATTAGGGGGAAATTTTCACTTAAATTCTCAGAAAAGTTTGTTAAATGAAAATGTATGTTACGTTAATGGATGCTTATCTAAAAGATAAAAAAAAAAAATCGATTACATTACATTAGTTGCATGAACATGATTTAAAAATCAGTTCTTTTATTTTACAAGATAAATAATTATTAACTGTTCAGCGAAGGCCATGACAAAGATAATGATATCATAAAATCAAAATTGTGTTGGGAATTGATAAAATGATTGAATGTCACGTTATCTTAGAGATAATGCTTATAGTGAATTAAACATGGTCTATGGAGGTACACTGATTTGGTATTGCGCAGTAGGTACAATACCTACATGTTTGACTGTTGAATATTTGGTGTGTGAAGCCTTCTGTGCTCGCCTGTACCGATGGCTGAGGCCGACACAGTCACTTACGATATTAAACCGGACAATACGGCGCGGTGCGGTCACGATAATCTCTGGTAGTATACGGTTCTAGTTACCGAGAACCTCAGCCGTCCCGAATAGTTCCTCTTGTAATGTTGTACGACCTCAATACTTTTTATTCGATAAATGACATGACAAATTAATGGATTTATTATGAGTCGGATTGCGCCGGCTCTTTTTATTTTTGTGTCGGTTTAGGACGAATGCATTTTTAATTGAGTGAGGCACTTTTGTGGACTGTATAAAACGGCCACCGCATGCCGTGGATATTTTTTGTGTGATTGACGGGTAGTAATGGGCAGGTGCGTTAGAGACCCGCCGATAGCTACCTCGCTTTTTCGTTTCGATATTCGAATATTCAGTTTTTGTCGGTCGCGTCGTTTTGCGACTCAACGCCGAGTATTTTATGTTGATTGTTTTAACGTACATTAATAGGGTACTAAATTTTGGCTCTATAATGTTTTCGTTGATAATATTTTGAAGCACGTTTTCGTCTTCGAATACTATGGTTGACTGCTCTGTAGGTTTGATAATACATTAATTTGTATGTGGACCTACATTCACGTTTTAGTATCGTCATGCAGTTGTCATTTTGTGCCTCTTTATATCCTTTTATGAAAACAACATAATCATAAATTGTCTACATCTGTGGAACTTTAAACGCTCGTATTCAACAATTTCAGTCGCGTATACTTACATTACCTTTATTATACGATTGCCCTTTAAAAAATTGTACTTAAAATAATAAACGCATTACTGTCACTTTACTGCATAATAACTTCTTCACAAGGTACAATTAATAACAAAAGTGTTGTAATATAATAAAATTAAAATACAATATCGTTACCATTTAGGTACTACGTGCGCGCATTGAACGGCTGTTTTATATATCGCACACGTTAGGTTAAATTCATCATCATTGTTCTGAAAACTTATGGTCTTACGACATTCATCAATTTTTTATTTACTAACATTTTTTTAGTCAGTCAAGCTAATTTTTGAGGACACCCCAAATAAGTAGTCATGCTGAATAATTTTGCCTAAAAACAAGCAGCTGTAATATTGGTAACTACCCTTAAGCAACTCTCCTGCTCTAAATGTGGTCGTTCTCTGAAAAGTTTCCTTATATTAAACATAAAATAAAAACGCGACGGAAGATAGAAATCGAATCAACATTAACGAGTTAATGACTTCACTTACTCGCGTAGCGGAAGGGAGCATCAGACTCTTACAGACGAAAACACATCCATGTTCAAATGTTCTTTGCGTTCCAGCGCCCTTCCGAACAAAATCCACAACCATGGCAGGCACTGGCCGTGGCGGGCTCAGTAACCTTGCCTATTCTTTATACTGCGTGTACTTTCATAATCAGCCTTTTAACGTTCCCACTGCTGGGACACAGGCCTCCTCTCTAGGAGAGGGAATGGGCCGTAATCCACCACGCGGGCCCAATGCGGGTTGGTGAATGTCACATGTCTTCGAATTGTTGGTTCTAGGACATGCCGGTTTCCTCACGGTGTTTTCCTTCACCGTTTTGAGAGCAGTGGTGAAGAAATTAATTACACAAAGTAATGCGCCTGGCTGGGTTTGAACCCGCGACCAACAATCCTTAAGTCGGGGTCGTTACCACTCGGCCACCACTGCTCTCTACTACTATACGTACTTTAACTATATCTATTACACAGTCGAGCTAATCTCTTTCAATCCTTGTTTCAGTCGCTACAAAGCGCAGCCCGACGGGCAGGCACGTCGTGCGCCAACTGCAAGACGACGACGACAACGCTGTGGCGACGCAACCAGAACGGAGAGCCCGTCTGCAACGCGTGCGGCCTTTACTACAAACTACATAATGTGAGTACTCCTTTATAACACTGTAACAATACACAACGTAACGTATCTGTACTAATATTATAAAGAGGAAATATTTGTTTGTTTGTTTGTATTGAATAGGCTCCAAAACCACTGCACCGATTTCAAAAATTCTTTCACCATTAGAAAGCTGCATTCACCCTGAGTAACATAGGCTATATTTTATCCCCGTATTACCACGGGAACGGGATCTACGCGGGTGACACCGCGGGGCACTGCTAGTCACCTATAATCTCCGAAAGATTAGGGAAAGATGTTTCCTTATGCCTAGGTATATTTCGCCAGTGACAGGGATACTCGCGAAATGGGATAGTTTGACAAAAATAGCTCGTTCCTCGACTGAGGTTAAAAACAAAAAACAAGTAGTCTTATGACTTTTTATGCAGCATAAATCAATATAACAATTTTCCAAAACTGTAGTACAAGCGGCCTTGTTATTTAAAAAGCAAAACATTTGCTTCAAACTGATTCTGTCTTGTGTATCACGGAATTTACCTGATTTATGAAAGAACTTGTAAGTTAGGTAGGTACTCTATAATATGATGTGACTAAAGTGCGCGATAGCTCCAACAGCTTGGTGGCGACTGTGGCCAGCAGGGACGATAGCCCACTGATGTGGCACTGGATGACGACACACAGTGCGTCATTCAGTATTCAAATATTTTTTTATATTTCTGATTGTTTGTAATTATGTGTATGTTTATGAAATTTTAAGCTATGGACTCTGGTCTGAAAATAAATTATTATTATCTTTTTTTGGTTTTGCCCACATATTATTATTATTATTATTAAAACTATTTATCAAAATTTGTGTCATGGCTTCCTAAAACCATGAGGCGGAATTCACAAAAATAAGTGTAAATGATTTAATGTTGATGACTGATAAAAATGACTTTACATTTTAGGAAAATCGTAGCACTTTTCGAAACAACATAAGTGGCTCAATTTGAAAACAAGGATGTAAAATTTGATACAGGCTTATTGTATGCACACAGTAGGTATTTACAATTCGGTCACACGAGTCTAGAATTCACTTCCTAATGAGCATGCCTGACTAAACTTGAATGATCAACTGGTTTCCAAATAGCAGAAAGATCAAATATCCTTAAAAGGAAAGTGATTCAAGTATTCAAAGTCCAGCAGGTATAGGTAATTAAATAGCAAATTTACGTACTCTTATACACAATGATGTGTAGTGGATATCATGACTTTTATGACGTTTATTTTTGGGGGTAGCAGAAAAAAAATCGTCACAAGTTTTAATTCGTGTGCTTTATCCTACTAAGATCCACTCACATATAAAGCTCAAATATCTTACACCCTAACTGGTGGCAACACTCTTTATTAACCCTAAACGTTTAACCCTACATCTTGAAGTATAAATAACACCCCAACCCCAAGTTTCAAATTAAAAATCAAATCGTCTATAACCAGAATAAAATATCTCTAATATCGTTCCAAATCTAAATCGGTCCCGCGCCAGTTAATCCCGCGGTGCCTCGGAGTGTCCCGGGGTGTCTCGTGATTCCCCCGGGATAGTTGACAGTATCTTGGTGACAGATAACTGGGGGTAATCTGGGTTTGTAATGTGTCATAAAAGGCAATGCGATTGTCTAATATGAATTACGATTGTGATTATGACCCTAAACGGTTAAATAATGTTATGTGTGTATGTGGATGATTAATTTATGAATTGATTGTTTTTTTTTTTTGGTCTTGCTTTTGCTGTTCTGGAACAGACATACATAATGTATTTCCATCCATACTGTAAGTTTTAGTATGGATGGAAATGTTTATAAGATAGGGTTACGTTTTTTTTTTAGATAAATGTTTAAGATTTGTTTAATTACTCAAAGGTTTAAAAAAACGTGGTTAGAAATTTAGCTACGAATGTTTTTTTGTGCGTATGAAACGTACCTACCTTACAGTATCAATGAACCATTTTATAATTCCTTAGTGTTGGGCATGTATGTAGGTATGCATGTGTTTTTAACCGACTTCTAAAAAAGGAGGAGGTTCTCAATTCGGATGTTTGTATTTTTTTTTTTATGTTTGTTCGCGCATAACTCCGTCGCTTGCCAACCGATTTGAAAAATTCTTTTTTCTTCTTTTTGTTGGAAAGGGTATACTTCCCAAATGGTCCCATAAAAATTTTATCGAAATCGAACAAGCGGTTTTTGAAAAATCAACAAAAGTCTAAAAAAATATCTACATTGTCTACATTGACGACCTTTTAGTTTACTCTGCATTGGAGCAGTGCATTTTTTACACCAATGTAAATGGTTCGTTTAGGTGGGGGAGGGGAGGGGGTGTAGGTACCACTAAAAAGTGAAAAATAAAAAAACTTTTTACAAAAAAATACAACCGACTTCCACAAAAAATCAAAAAAGTACAAAATAACTTTAATTCGGAAGTCGGTGTTCAAAAAACGAAAAAGGAACCACAAACACCGAGTTCCGAATTAAAGTTATTTTGTACTTTTTTGATTTTTTGTGGAAGTCGGTTGTATTTTTTTGTAAAAAGTTTTTTTTTGATGCATAAATGTATTTCATTGCAATTAAGCCATTAATAAACTTATAGTTATCGGATGATCTACTTATCGAACCTAAGATGTGCGTGCACTGCTAATTAGAATAAGCACCGAATAAGGAGTGTGGGATTGTGGATGTTCTAGTATTTCGTACAATTAAAGAATAACAAGTTTTTGCTGAAGAAATTATTGCCATTTTTAGATAACCGCATAAGAAAATTGGGTACCCGCCTAATAGTGTTGTATAGTAGTAAAATGTATTTATAAAAAGTTAATTGCAAGACCAGAGGGAAAGCTATTAGATAAGTAAAACAACAAAAGGCTAGTTACATTGTAAGGTTATTCAATTAGCTGTATTACATAAGCCGAGGTAGACAGTGGCACAAAAATTAAATGAACCAAGATTTCGTCTCAAGATATTTCATAGATAAAGTGTTACCGAACACTTTGAACAATAGTAGCGTTTCCAATATCCGGCTGCGGACGTAAAAATAGAACCAGTTTTATCGCAGATTTAACAAGATGTTAAGTTTAAATGTCAAGCAGTACCTACTAAGTAACAATTCTCACGACTCTCACAGCCGTCGAAACAATAAACATAAGCCCTCACGCGATCCCGCGGTACACTCGTAAGGGAAAAGTACAGCACTGGTCGCAACAATGACAAAAAATTAACTGTCGAAGCGACCCTTCGCTAAGGACTCTCCAGATTTTTTACATTGAAATGTATACTTTATTGCCGACTCTAAGCATTGGGGCAACAATGTTGTTTGCTCTAATTATTCGGAAGGAGCGACAAAGGAGCGAATGGGAGTGCCTGCTACTTCAGACGTTGAAGGCATAATGACGGGGGCACAATACGGGAATGACGGTAGCATTGTCAAGGACCCGAGCCCGCCTCTTCATACATATTTATACACGGCTCACTTACACATTCGCTACAGATACCATGCCCTTAAGACACAGATTCGAAATACAATAAATCTATACTAATATTATAAAGCTGAAGAGTTTGTTTGTTTGTTTGAACGCGCTAATCTCAGGAAGTACTGGTCCGATTTGAAAAAATCTTTCAATACTCAATACTCAATACTCAATTCTTTATTGCATTCCACAATGTTTCAGTGTTAGATAGCCCATTTATCGAGGAAGGCTATAGGCTATATTTTATCCCCATATTCCCACGGGAACGGGAACTACGCGGGTGAAACCGCGAGGCGCTGCTAGTAATTAATAAAAACACTCGCCAAAACCATGTTTTTAGTGAATACATGAATAGTAAACGAGACAGATATTCAAATCTTGACATTAGTTGTTGACACATAAAATTGATACCCGGATTGTCAAGTCGCAAGTTTAACTACTACAGTTTATTCAACAAACTAGAATAATTTAGCAATTATTATATGCGTACGCATAATCATATGTATCTCATGTGTGTATAACATAATTTAATGGCACAATAAATTTTCTGTGTTGTCGTGTGAACGATGCTTAAAAAACGCCTTGGTCTTAATTTGAGATGATCTGTATTCGTGGATATTTATTATGATATAAATACCTAATATACTTGCTTCAAGTATACCTCAAAACTATTTTTTTAATAACAGTCAATTTCTGTGAGGAATAAATAAATTGAGGCTAATTATCACACATACAACAACTACAAACAACATAGCGCACTACCTAATTCTTAAGATCTTGTATATAATTATCACCTATGTTTACGAATAATTGATTCGGATTCTGATATATGTATCTCAAATTTTACCATTGTAAGCGGTTTCGGAAGCCGATTGCTTATGTTTAAGCAATTTCAAAGTAACAATGTGTAAATAAATACAGTATAATATTAGCCAGCCCCCGAGGCGGACACATCGTGATCGATTTCACTCAAAAAATGCAATTCATATAACAAAGCTCAAGCGTATTGTGATTTTGAGCCAATGTCACCCTCGCACGCAGGATTTAAACGTTTTGATACTTTATGAATAAATCAAAAAATATTTTTTGCGGTTTCGAAGAATTTTATGAAAGTTTTAATATAATGTTTTAACTAGTCAATAGTTAGGTAGTAGTAACTTGGGAATACATAATATATTTGCATTGTTTTTATCAATTTTATTTCACTCTAAAAATAATTGTATTTTATGTTTATACTAGTTACCCGCCCGGCTTTGTACGGGTGCAATGCTGATACTAAATCTCTACTATATTATGCATGTATTACACATATAAACCTTGCTATTGAATCACTCTATCTATTAAAAAACCGCATCAAAATCCATTGAGTAGTTTTAAAGATCTAAGCATACATAGGGACTGACAGACAGCGGGAAGCGACTTTGCTTTATACTATGCTAAAGAAGACAAATTTGAACAACGGCATTATCTAGGCGTATAATCCAAAGTAATAAAAAAAGTAAATTTGTTAACATTTGTGGATTTTCTCACGGTTGTAGAAATTCGATATGTGTGATATTTTTATCATAATATAGTTACAAGAAAACAATGTAAAAAAATAATTTCAATAAATTAAAGCTAAAATCCTAAGTTATTCTATCAACATGATTAGACTTATGAGCAAAACGATTTAGAATAACACACGATATGCCTTTAGTTAATCCGGTTATGTTAAACTATAAAATGAAACTAATTTTCTTTCTATTTTTTATTTATCAGGCCTTAAAGTTATTCTGCTTATTTCTCTTACCATATGAAGATATTATTCTTTCACACTAAACTTATCAAAAAGGTCAAATATCAACACCGTTGGAGCGGCGTATTGTTCAAACAATGCTCAAGTATGTTTACTCAAAATAAACACATCAAAAGTATCTAGGGATCAACATATATTTTTGCAATAACTTTTCTCCTGATTGATATTAATTAAAATTTTCTTTAAGGATTCATCAAATAAAGTGTTTTCGTTTGTCACAGTAACGATAAACCAAGTCACCTTTGCATTAATAAAGAAATTTGCCATTTTCCTAATAAAGGGATTTTTGACATTTGAACCACTAACATTAAAGTTCGAAAAAAAGACTGAAATAACAGTTTTCTTTAAAATTTTATTGGGTAACTTAAACAATTAATAATCCGTGTTTCTACCGCGAACACTAACAACACAAGAACATCGGTTTGGCATACTCAAAATGAGTTCATCCAAATCACGCTGTGGAATGGCCGCCCATGTTCGTTGCAACAACAAAAAAAGGTCTTCTTGCGACTGGATACCCTCCATATTCGGCAGAGCTCTTCGCTTACCTTGGCTGAGCGCCATGGAGGACGGTATCGCTGCACCACACGGAGACAAGACCGATACATTCAAATCTTAACTCGAAGAGCTCCAACAATAACCGCCATGATGTTAGCCGTGAGGCTTCATCACTCTTCAGGGAACTTAATTAGCGACCAAACAGTCAGAAACCGCTTGCATGAAGTGAACCTTCATTCCCGAAGACCGCTACGGGTACCACCTATAGCAATGCACAATCGTAGGATTCGATATCAATGGGCTCTTGAACACAGAAATTGGGCAGAAGAACAATGGCGTTTCGTGTGCTTTTCTGATGAGTCTCGTTTTGGTATGAGACCGGATACAAGACGTATACGACACTGGAGAACCCCTGGACGCCAACAGCGATTAAAATCCTGCCAGGAAGTCCATCCTTATAGTGGTGGAACCATCATAGTATGGGCGGGTATTTGGATCGGCGGAAGAACTGAGTTGATTTGGATCAGAGGCAACCTCAACGCTCAAATTTATGCTGAGACGATTGTATCAGACGTCATCGTTCCTCTACAAGTGCAAATCGGTCCCTTATTTCAGTTAATGCATGATAATGCACGACCGCACACCGCAAGAGTTGTAAGACAGACTCTCGCCGCAGCTAACATCAATGTCCTGCCCTGGCCTGCTCAGTCGCCAGACTTGAACCCGATTGAGCATGCATGGGATATGCTACAGAGAAGAGCTCTGCCGAATATGGAGGGTATCCAGTCGCAAGAAGACCTTTTTTTGTTGTTGCAACGAACATGGGCGGCCATTCCACAGCGTGATTTGGATGAACTCATTTTGAGTATGCCAAACCGATGTTCTTGTGTTGTTAGTGTTCGCGGTAGAAACACGGATTATTAATTGTTTAAGTTACCCAATAAAATTTTAAAGAAAACTGTTATTTCAGTCTTTTTTTCGAACTTTAATGTTAGTGGTTCAAATGTCAAAAATCCCTTTATTAGGAAAATGGCAAATTTCTTTATTAATGCAAAGGTGACTTGGTTTATCGTTACTGTGACAAACGAAAACACTTTATTTGATGAATCCTTAAAGAAAATTTTAATTAATATCAATCAGGAGAAAAGTTATTGCAAAAATATATGTTGATCCCTAGATACTTTTGATGTGTTTATATCCTTTAGTAGCCCTATTTGGTTGTGTAACTTAACTATAAATGCCTATAAGCGTTCAAATTGCCCTCATACAAGCCATATAGCTCCGAGAAGCCGACAAGGGTCTTGTTATTTTGGCCTCAGAGGCCATAACGCTTTGTGTTATTGTTTTTAATAAGAACATTTTATTGGATTGTGATACTGTACGTTTTGATTGATGTGGGAAATTAATTGAATGGTTTTATAAATGGTTAACTTTTACTGACTTGAATACACTTTTAAAATGTAAAAGTTTTAGGGTAGTCTATACTATTTTGATTGTAGAGTGAACACACAGTTTTGATACTTAAAAAAAACTTTGTATTGGAATAGAATTTTACCCCAAAAATATTACAATGAATTTCAATATTTGCCAACATGGATGAGTTGACAAACTGTGACAACTCCCAAGGGCTCTCAACTTAACTCAGTAGGTACCAATAAATACGTGATTGAAAATAAATTATTTATTTGGCCATCCACAATGGCCGGTTAATAGGATTACAGAGCGTGGGCTCCACCGCTCCAGTCCCATACCTGCCTACCGCAACAAAACGATCTGTCCGTATGTTCGACGAGCACTTTTTATAAATTTGTTTATTTAATTTATCACGCTCGTTTATACGTTACTTCCTTCGCGTTATAGCCGATTAGCTTTTTGTGGTTTGTATTCAATTTTTTCAACCAACCTTTTGCTCCCAATGAATTGGTATTAAGTTTTTGCGGTAACATTCGATTGTTTTCGATTTCTTGCTTGGTTTCCCGACGGCGCGGTAAAGGGAAGTTAAGTTCCGACCAAAGCTCTCATGTTCATAGGTAGGCATTAGTCAAAGATACTTTTTTTCTATGTAAATTGCTTGTCATACTTCATAGAGCCAATAAAGAAGACGAGCCTTGTAATATCGCTAATAACTATCATTCTGTACACTCTAAAACATTTGTAACGACTTGTAGTACAACTTTAATACAATAAGTTTCTTAAGCGCAAGCCAATAAAATACTAAACAAATTAATACCTTATTACACTTCAGACGTTTCGTTCCTAAAGCTCTGCGTTAAGTGCCTGCCATACAAAAGTATTGGATTACCAGTTTGTATGGAGCTAGAGAGAGAGGGACCATAATAACAGCTCAAATGATACATTTGGAATACAATGGGGCGATCAATTCAATTTTTGAATCGAGAACGCTCATCTAGTTTTCTTTTTTTTATCGTCTAAAGTGCTGTTTTGTTCAGCCAACATCCGAGGGAATTTGACAGTCACTGTTTTTTCACCCGTTTTTCTCTGACATTAGATTTAATGCTAGGCTATGGATACAATGTGTTTGAGATAAGGATATCTTCACGAATTTGTCCGCTACTCTTTTTGCTGGCGAGATGATTATTATTTGTCTAGAACAAATACTATAAACCTGAGTTAGAAAACGCTCAAGAGAGTAGGTACAATCCTAGTCTATTCGTAGAGAAGTCTTAGTAAGCAGTTTGCATTTGAGACGCGTAATCTATGATTTAGTTCCTCACTGCGCTACAAGTCTCGCAAAATTAAGTTTGCATTTGTAAGCTGAATTAAGTTAATCGCAGGCAACATGCGAAAGTTAGGCTTGTTAAAATTCTATTCGCAACCGCCAAACATTGTGGAGCATGGCCACTGGTGGTAGTGAGGCAGGCTTTAACTCGCGTGTGAGATAAAAAAACGAGGTACGTTTAATTTACTCATTACGTTACATTACATATTCGTCGGAGCGGCTGGCTGCCAGCCAAACGGCCGACGCGTTTGGCCGAATGTTATAATGACATCAATTTGAATATTCAACATTGAACAGCTATCCCATTTACATAAGTTCGACCGTTGAATTTTGTGGCGATGCAAATGCTATTCGCTACACTAATTGTGATGTTCATTGTTCCAGTTAACATTTTCAATGTTAGTTCATTATGCTTACTGCTTTTAACTTGTGGCTTTCTTTATTGGAACAATATCGCAAACAATTTAAATAGTAAGTTTTGGCTGATTGCTCTGTCATTCCTTACTGCTTTCAATGAAGTGCGCTTTGTTCATCATCTCTTAATACGTCTTTCAAATTCAAAGTGCCAAGTAAGCTCAAATACCTAGCAAGTAACTTAAGCTGTTCCTACACCCTAAAGTGTTAAACGTAGGTAAATTATAACAGTCGTAGACATGCCAAGTAAAAATCAATAAACCAACTGAGTGTTTTTTTTTCAATAAACCGAACGTTTATTTTTTTAACAAATGTATATAATTTTGCCAAAAAGTGATCACATAAAATAAAAGGAATAAAAGCGGGCGTTCGCGCAGTAGGCCGGAAAGATTTTATCTGTTGGCAATACAGAAAAAATGGCGCCCACCGGAAGTGTCCGAGCGGCGCGCGGCGCGTTACTATTTTTTCTTTTTTTGTTTTAAATGGCTTTTTCCCGGCAGTGTTCGGCCGGAAATGCGTTTGCGTAGAAGTACCTTACATTGCCGAAAAGCGTTATGTCCGATAAAGTTTATAAGCAATTTTGATTCTTGCGACTGATATATTTAGGGTAAGGTATCGCGTATCAAGCTTCTGGTCAGATGTTTCGGTACACTTGAGGACGTGGTGAGTGTAGCGCTAAATAGGATGTTTTTATTCATGAGCCTTAAGCTCCCATTTTGTTTAGTGAGCGGGCCCCGGCTGATTTACTGTCTTGGATATAAATTTTGTGAAAATGTGAGAATTATTCACGAAACTGCGCAAAAGCAATTAAATTCTATTTTAAGTAACTATATATGAAACGAATATGTTTTGAAAACTAGCTGTTGTTCCCAGGCTTTTAATTTAATTTTAATTAAGTGTTGGGGAATTTAAATAAGAATAAGTGATTTTATGAAATGCTGGAACTAAAGCAAAAATAATTATTGCACTGGATCAATATTGCACCTCTAATTTTTAATTTGCTGTACCTATATCCACTACATTTCTAAAAATACATATGAACTTAGTAAAACCATAGATACATGAATGATTGAAACCGTAATATTTTTTGGCAAGCGCAATTAGGCTGTTCACTTTTTAAAAATAAATGAAATTACAAATTAGTACTTGTGATTTCATTTATTTTTACGGTACGTAACGGTCAAACCAATTTCCATTTTCACTAGTTCTATGGGGATATTTAAAAAAGGAACCGAAATGGCAGCTGCACGTCACCCGCCGTCACTTGGCGATCGTTCGCGCGATTACTCGGGTGTCCTTCTACAAAACAATTACTTGGGCTTGCACCGAGAGTTTCGTAATACTCATTGTACGCTAGCTTTTGTCGCGATGCAAGAAACTATCGATATTTCGAGTGCTATTCTCGTTTTGTTCGGCACTTTTGATTTGATCCTGTGTATCTATTACCTTTTTTCTTCTTGATGTTTTTTTTCAGTATTCGATCTTCCGTTTGAATTATATACATTTTGTTAAGGTATGTCAATATTGCATATTTGCATCACTCAGATGACATTATAAAAATAATCAAAAGCATTGATAAAAACCTTGACTTGATTGTATATCAAATATCTCATTTCGAAAAATAAAAACTACATTAAAATTGTAGTGGGAGGTCATTCTTTATGCAAGATGGCAATCGCAGCCGCTTAGATGACATATAACAAAACTGTCACTTGCTAAACTCCATAAAAATAGAAAAAAACTATTAGAGGAAAGATGTATCTTCTGATAAGAGAGGTTAGTAACGTGAACGTCTTATAATTAGGCGATGAAACGTCGGGATGAGATGATCGCAGATCTGGCGCTGCGCCACACAATCAGCGCCATCTAGCGTGATCTACGAGCACAGGAATAATACACTCGTTCATTTACATTCGAATATTATAACTGAAGCGAAAATTTCCTAAAAAAAAAAATTGTTTACTGCTGTTAAAATCATAACCCTACGTTTTGGCTTTAGCGTAGTCGGCTACAAAAGAGTGGTATATGACAGCGATAGGTAAAACAAAGCACATAATTAACGTACAGTCTATCAAGCGTATTAGTGTTGTACGCTTGATTGCTTCCATGAGATGTTCGGGCCGTTACCCCTCTAGTACATCTGTAAACATCTTCCCGATAAGCATCTGACGTTTGACACAAACCGCGGTTGCGGGAGATACTATCTCAAAACTATCGTGCCCTCTCCCCGCGCCTCCCGCCGCGCCCCCGACTTCCTCTCCTCCGTCTAATTATTTATTTATGTCCTCCTATCACACCATCGATGCGCATGAGTGCAAAACTGAGCGGGCATTACACGAACTCATATTTAGAACACCGTTTTGTTATCATGTAGGTAATCTCGGTGTCTCGGTGAAGTTTCCACTGAAATTAGCGCAATATCTTCGTTTTTTTTTGGGACGTTTTGTAAACTCGGGATTTGCTCTCGACTTAAGTGCTACTGTTTGTGACAAACGTCGTTGTGTTAATCTGTTTCTATTGTCCTGTATGTAAATACAAAAGAACGTCTTTGTCAGTATTCTGTATTTGACAATTCATTATCTTAAGTACTTGCTCACTCACTTTTTGTTTGTTTGAGATTACGTTTATAAGTTGCCGAAAAGTATGGAACAAAAGAAATGGTCGAATGCATTAACATCCTATGAGGAGCACTTATTCCAGTTGACCCTAAATTCTTTAAAATTAATAATAATTGATAATATTTCATTTTACACTGGCACGCAACCGTCGTAACATAATTGGACTTAAAAAAACTTTTATGACATCTCACTCGTACAAAGTGGCCTGGCCAAGGTGTAATTTGATTGAAAGCACCAAAAAAGTCTCGTAATCATATAATAAGTGGTGGAATAATTAGTGGGGGTTTAGGAGCAGGTGCCGTGCGCACGCGCCGGGCCTCGCCGCTTTACTGCTGACCGACTGAAAGACAAATGACTATAACATGATAAAAAGATAGTAGTTTTTGTTCTTAAGTTCGTTATATGACGTTTTATTATACGGCTGTATAAAATGTGGTGGATATGTATTGTCAAGTTGTAAAAGCATTGGCAGCTTTCATTGCAGCAAAAAAAAAAAAAAATTAAACTGCAAATAAGTTCAAAATATCTGTACTCAAAACTTCCGTGTTCAATAGCAAGTTGCTGTACGCAACATTAGTGTTGGGACGCAGAAGTTATCGATAATCGAGAAGCTGTTAAACTTTGTGTCGACGTGGACAGTTACGAGGTCTCGTTGGCGGGCTGCGGGCTCGTATGAATTAGTGTAGCGTGGTAGCATCGTGAGATTTAGTGCGGACGCCGCCAGACTCTAATTGGACCGGGTTCACTGCCACAGGCGCGAAACATTTAAATTTATTGGTTTCCATAATTGTTTTTGAGATGTGAAGTTGGCGCTCCTGCCACATATACTATCTTCATTGCAAATATCGTTTTAAGTGAAAGTACCGTTATATCTTAACCGAAGAACTAGACTATTGTTGAATAAAATTACCTTATTATAATAATACCATTCTCATTTGAAAGGGATCGTGTCAATTTAACGCGGTACTCAACGCCTTGCACAACTGTCAGACTTATTTCTTAATCCTTATCTAGAGTGTTAATAAAATGACAAACATAACTTCATTATCAACTCACTAAATTGGAAATGTCAGTATTTTTATCGATACCTGATAATTGACTTAATAATAATTCGTTAAATCTGTGCCACAAAATATGTTAGGTAGTGCTTACTAAGATAAGGATAAACTATAATGATACTTTTGTAAAGGAACGATTTAATTTCACTAGATATCAACGGTAACTAATCTACTACAATAATTGCATTTCACTGATTGTCTTGTTCAGATGATAATTACTATATGACATTTTAATTGCGTTGTTTAATTACATAAGGTTATTGAGAAACCGTATACTTCACGAATTTATCTTTATTTGAATCGCGTTATACATGAAATGATCGAGAGCATGGCAAAAATGAAACGTTACAATAATAACCCATGCATAAGGCTTCGCTCACACTATAAATCGTGGATGTCGATAAATTTGGCGGGTGTATAAATCGTCGTTTCAATTATCCCCCGGAGTAGCAGCTGTCGGCGCACTCCCGACTACTGCCCGGAGTATTTATTTTAATCACGTGCACATATCAAACACGACCGTGTTTTATCGACATGTCTTGCAACACATCCTTAATTATGAAATTTACTTATTTAATTCTTGAGTTTCCATTTCACTAAAATGCATACCAGTGAAGTGCAATTGTGTGTAGCTATAAAAGGAGAAATTGCAGTAATTGCTATAGTGTAACGTTACGGTAGTTATTTTTCCTAATTAAATTAGTTGCGTGATCCGGCTGGCGTTAGGTGGTGTTAAATAGTTGAGGCGCCACTTGATTAGAGGCAGTCGCCCTATTTGATTCATTGCCCCACGCGCATATAAAGTGCCAGAACCCACTCTGTCCTTTGCGAGGAATACTTAAAAGGCGTTTAGTTAGCTGCAAACGTTTAGTGCTCCATGTATGTGAATCCGAGTTAAAAAGTGGAATTTGAGTATAAAAAGGCTGGTATTTTCTAATGACTTACTCTTCCGTTGAAGGGAGTAAAAAGTGATGGATACCTCGGTTATTTTCGAAAGAATGTGGATGAACGGTGATCTGGATTACTTTTTATAAAATTAAAGATGTAATCAGTTTGGCGAGTTAAGAAATGTTTAAGCTCACATATTCTGAATGCAGAAAAAATAAATCAAGCCGAGTTGGTCAAACAAAACTTTAAGATCTTTATCATTATCATGTGATACAAATGGGGAAGTGAAGAAAGGCGAATCCTTGAAAACGAACTTTCATTAATAAAGGAAGAAGTTAGTTAGTTACTAGTTTTTGTGATCTGATCAAGTCCCTAGACTTGGTCAGATCACAAAAACTAGTACAAACACCAGTAAACAGGCCTACCTGATCAGTATATTGTAAGATAAAAGCGAGTGTTTTTCTACTTTTCAGTAGAAAACACTCGCTTTTTCGCGTAGAAATTAATAAACAGAATAGGTTTCATTTATTTGAGTTCTCTCGGTACCCAGGATTAGTTTTCACAAAATTCAACGATCTTAAAGAAAAATACATGGTTGGTATGATGTCTGCATCTGTAGCCCCACACCGCGAGCTTTCAGTAGCTTGCGCAGGCGCCGGGCACGGTTGATCGACGCGCGGACTAACTATGCGGAACTAATTCTCCCGAGACATTACAGCAGCCGCTTTTTCTCATTAGTTCATTGCACACGTCAACGAAAATATAACTTTTTTGAGTAATGGGTAGGAAAAAGAGATCTATTTATAGGTTTAGAAACCCTTTAAATTACAGTAGGTTGAGTTTTGCTCAAGCGTTTATCTAAAAGTAACCGAAGTAATTTTTAAGAATTACTAAAAATAACTTAACGCAGCATTCATGTGGTAACTAATTATATTTCAAAGAAGAAAATAGTAGAATCTTCGGCAATAACAAGTTAAATACTCGATATGTCTGAATTTCATTTAGGCGACTGCATACCATATAGTGCCATATACTTTTTAACATTTCATCAGTCAAAAGAAAATTATCTTTACTAATATTATAAAGAGGAAAGGTAAGATTTGTATTTTTGTATGTAACGAATAAATTCAAAAACTACTGGACCGATTTCAAAAATTTTTTCACCATTAGAAAGCTACATTGACCTTGAGTTACATAGGCTATATTTTATCTCCGTATTCCCACGGGAACGGGAACTACGCGGGTGAAACCGCGGCCACTGCTGATATTCGATAAAATTATTTTATTCTAGCAAAATCACGTACAATGTCTGCCGAAAAAAACAAGACCCCGATTATTTTTAATAAAATTTCACCAGTGCACATGATTCCCCGTAGTGTCTGTGTGGCCTCCGCTGGCGTCCGCCGCGGCCAATTGACAACGGCTTGTTTGTTTGTCCTCCACGCTACATCTCCTGCACTGCTCTTAATTGCAACTTTCGACACGATTGTCGGGACTACGTTTTTTTGGTTGGATGTGTATTTCTCGTTATTGTTTTGAAACAAAAATTGTTTTGAAAACCTGATGTTAGAAGAACTTCTAATGATAGGATAATTTCAATGATGAATAATTTCACTGTACGGAATCGTTGAAACTTTATGAGGTTGAAGAATTTTGATGGTTTGTTCCTGGCTTGTTATAATCAAGTAGGTATCTCAACACTATTTCACAAACGGCATTGTCGTTTCATATCTTAATCTGATCAGTTTCGCGCCAGCTTTCCAATTTGAGGAATTTCTAGTACCATTTTCAAAATATCCATCTAAATTTTAAACTTGTTTTCCATTTTCAAAGCTGAGAGCGATTACACAAACATTATCAAGATTCGAGCAGCGAGTTATGGCCAACTTGTTAATATCCTATTTCGAGATAGAAGCTTCCTGGAAATTATCAGTTTAGTGAAAAGTTAGTGAATATGTCGGTGTTTAGTGAGGATTTACTGAATATGTCAGTGTTGAGGTTGATGCCATCGGTGAGATTAATTCATAACGATGGAAGATTTGAGTCAATTGGCAGAGAAATGGGCTGATTTCATGTCCCCAGACCTATGGCTGGCACCACTATACGAAACTATAGACCTGGCGAAAAAATCTTATCGTATATATATAATATTAACTATGATAGAAATATTTAATAAAAAAAAACATTCACACAGCAGAATGAATGGCTTTTATAGACTTTAGAGCTCTAGAGGTCCCAAATAGTCGGGTAATGGTCAACTATCAAGTTTGTAAATAGTAAAAAAAACGTTATTTCTTAAATACAACCATCTTCCACACACACTACAAACACGCAGACACTACAAAGTATAAAAATACTTTAATTTCCTCGTTTGATACCGACTTCCAAAATTAAAGTTATTTTAATACTTTTCAGTGTCTTTATTTAGTTGGAAGTCGGTTGTATTTTTATGTATTTTTTTTATATTATTGTTTTTTTTTAACATTATTTCCATAATGAGTGGTTGCGCTATTTGTCGTTACATTGTATGATTTCGTAGTTCAAGACCTCACCAGCTCATAGTCAAATATCTACTTTGCTTTGGTATTGACATAAACCTACCAATATCTCATTTTAGTAGATTTTACAGAAGCGATTAAAAAACTCTCAATTTACAGAAGCAACTGAATCTCGTAAAAATAATGAAAATATTTATGTATTTCGTTACCAGCCAGTTTTATGCGTAAGAATGTGCAAAAATCAAACGCAAGCCACGCGACGCGTAATGCAAGATGCCAATTAAATTATCCCTGACCGCAGGTTAACGATTATAAATTCTTGACACTTATACAGTATATTTAATTAATTCTTTCATGCATTTTTTCATTAAGGACTTATCGTATGGTGAATTTATATAGAAAAAGAGTTTATGATACTAAAAAAAAAACTAATTAATTAACTATTTTCTGCCATGATATATATACTTTAATTGAGTGTACGGTTAAAATTAATCGAAAATAGTTCCAATCAAGATAACGAATTCTTTCCCCACAATCTATGAAAGCAAATAAAATCCAATCACATTACTTTTGACCGACGAAAACATATTTATTACTCTCTCCTTTCATCGTTATCTGCTGTTACACGTCCACATTCTCCACAATTTATTTAAAGCTACCGCCACATTGCTGAACGTGAATTTGTATTTTGCACTTTCTCTCCTACTTTGGAGCTGTCAAACGTTGCTCTCACAATTCACACGTCTCGAGAAAATGCACGCCGAACTGTTTGAAAAACTCGCACGCGATGCTTAAGGTGTCGCCAGCTCAAGGCAAATTAATAAGACAATGCATCGGAATGGCATACAATTATTTATAGTTTCACGTATAACGACGTGGCAATAGCTTTTATATCAAGAACTTTTTTTTACAACTTATCACAATCGCAAACTTTTCTGACGATTGAAAGAATGATTCAAATTAAGAACACTTTTAAATTTTGAACTTGAAAGCCCTTTTTAATGTAGCGATTTTGGCTGCAAGAGTGAGTGGTGTGATTTAAAAGGAAAAAAATCAAGCGCTTTATTCCAGTGCCGTGGACGTTGTCGCCTTAACGATCTTAAGTGAAGTGTCACTAATAACTCCACTAAATGATACGAACAGACAGAGCTCATAACTACTGAAAACTTTTTTTTTATCATTCATATTGGATTGACACCTGTCTGTATTTTTTTATTGTAACATTTCTTGATCAACGAACGTCGAATAAATCTTTAAGTAACTTTGTTTAGTTCAATTAGTGTAATTCTGGCTCAAACATTGTTAAAGTTGATAAACATGTACTTAAAGCGTTTTTACGATAATATCTTTAGTAACAGCGGGTAATAAATATGATTCTCGTACTTTTTCAAGCACACAAATCCAATTGCAGAGTTGCTCAACATTTCTAAAGCACAATAACTCTTGCAACTGCTATAAAAAAACCTAACTAGATTGTACCGCTGTCAAAACCCATAGTATTTACGTTTTTTTAACACCAATTTATCATTTGATACACTATTTAGCTATAAATCACTCGTCAAGTAACTAATAGGTAGGTGCATTACAGTCGAAAAAGTCGTTTAAAACAGGCAACTTATCATCCGAACATGAAAAAAGTTAATCGTGTAACAATTACTGAGGACTGACTGCAGGTAACTGTTACCAATTACGGCGCGTTATTTAGGTAAACATTGACAAAGCGTGTTTGAGATAAAAACTAAAGTCCCACAGGGTAATAGCGTCATCGGTTTCAATACAGCAATTTACTAGTTTTTGCCCGTTTATAGGTGTATAATGTTTTTGCTGTGTAATTGGTGATAATTCTTAAAGTATGTGGTGTTGGTTACTTTAATTTTTATTGGTTTTTATGTATTGATTTATGTAAACTTGAAACTTTAGCTTCTCATGGCATTCTTGTTTGTACATTGTAAATTCAGAATAGATAGAAAATACTAACGTTGTTTGTAGAAAAGTGAGATTATTTAATGTTTAATTAATACATAAAAAAATGTCAAAAAACATCATGCAGTATCAGTCGGACTAAATCAAGATTATAACCATAAAAAGCTATATAAATAAAAAGAAGTCACTCAAAGATGCATTTGTTAAAGTGCTACCTGCGTTTATATTACTTTCATGATTGATATCAATATAATCGGTATCTCGGCTACTTCACCCCATCGGGATATCAAGTTAAGGTGGCTCCATCTCGTTTACAACGCTTTGTTTCGCAACAATAACGTGTCAACTCTGTTTTATCGAACATTACACCACAATTTTACTGCTCTGTGATTGGTTCGTACGTCCCTGTTCCGTTTCATTACAATATTTATGCCCAATAAAAGGCATGTTCGCCGTTTTCCAACAATTAACGACATAATAAAGCTTTCTAGCGGTTGGAAAAAATTACAGCGAGGGGCCGTGAGCAACATTTTCCATGGCATTGTGGTATGAGCCTGTTATTTTCCCATTTGAGCGGTTTTATGGCTGTGTTTGTGCAGATGAGCGCAGATAGCGTAATAAGCGCACTCTCCGTCCTAGAAACATAACGCAATTATTCGCACGCACGGGACGCAATACGCGTTTATTCTTGGCGAATATTTCGCTTTGTCACGTCACCATTGCACTGTTTTTTCTAATGTTTTACACCCTATGTGATGTTAACAAGCGATGTAACGCATGCAATAGTACAAAAACGGTACAGTCTCACAGTTTGATTGCGTAAATTGGTCCATGTATGCGTTAAATGCACAGTAGCAGTTGCATATAGTTTTATGTTAGTTATATTTTACTGCCTCGTCCATAATGCGATCATTTTCTAAAATTACGAGTGTTTTCTAAACATATTTGTAATTAGCGCAGTAAAGTTTTACAAGACGAGACGGTTAGTAACAAGTAAAGAAATCAATAAAAAAGAAAACGAGTATAAATTGATACTTTGTAGCTCTATGAAGGCTGTAGTGAGCGTAGGTACGTACAGTTCATAGTTTATTCAGCATGGCGTGTTCAGGCGATATTACATTGACAACTAGATGCATGTTGTGCATGCCGACTGTACCTACCCGCTGTTTTACTAACCCTGAACTGTATTGCACGAAACTCTATCGAATGACAAAAGTGGAATTTTAAATCGAAATTACTAGTTTCGTTTGTTATTTTTGTTTTTAGTTTGGCTGCAGCATACTGTTTAACTTTATGGACTGTAAATAGAACCCTACTTGTGTCTTGAATTTGTTCTGTAAATTATATTTGAATTTATCAGTCTAATGGAAACTCTATGGCATATTAATAATCTATGGCACCATGAAAACTCGTATGAACCTTCACAAGATCTAATATCATGCATACTGGCTCTGGCTAAGTTTTTCCTGTTTTCAGTAACATATTCTTCAGTAATTTCAACTTACTTAACTACCTAGGTACATAACGTTTTCATTTCTACAAATCAAATTCATATTACCTCCTACTGCTTGTAAGTATGTATGTTTGGTACAATTTACAAGAATGAGCGCATACAGTAATGAGTTTGGCGCACGCTACTGTTTATTCGAAGATTGCTACCAGTTGTTCACTATTCCAAACATTCTGAAACTAGATTTTCTTGTTGTTTGTACTTTGATATGGATTTTAGAAAGGTCTTTTTCTTAAACTTCATACATATAAGCAGGATACTTAGGTCTAATAAAAAGTTAGTTAAAACACTTTCAAAATGTCTTATTTAGAAAAAGATAACTTTTTAGACCTATGTTTGCTGTTGTCCTATGTACTCGTATGTGTTGTATGTATGCATGTCCTTGCTTATGCGTGTAAAGTTTCATTAAAAATAACGACTTGAAAATTTGTATGAAATGTCGTTCTGTGTATGCACTCTTAATAGGAGATGAGAAATAATCGTGAGGGCGTGCGGCGTCGTAGCAGGGTTACGCCAAAACACTGAATCAATAAAACTGTTATGTAATTATTTTGCGTACTTTTCAATAGTTTAAAGTTAGGACTTTTATTTACATAATTATGTATATATTTTTATTTTGAACAAAATTGAATCGCAGCCTCCACTTTGCCGTAGCACTTTATTTGTAGACATGGAATCAAAATCTATGTAGTAGACATTGTTGTAGCAGAATATTACCTTTAAAATCATTTTAATGGCACTCATTATTACGCAAAAGGGTCCTTTTTATACTCGACCCACATTCGTCCCATTACGTCTCTGACCCGTCCCGCACTCGTTGCATGCAAAACCCGAGTTTGGTCAGATTCATTCACATAGGACCGTCGTATTTCTGACCGTAATTATGACTCCGAGGAAACTTTGCGCTGATAACGTATAACGCATACTAAGTAGCTCTACGAGGAATATGGAACGCAAAAATTGGATGAAGAAGTTCTTGTAGTAAAGGGTTTACGTAACGCTTTGAATACGTCTGCTTTATAAGTAACTAGCAGCGCCCCGCAGTTTCACCCGCGTAGGTCCCGTTTCCATGGGAATACGGGGATAAAATAAAGCCTATCTTACTCAGGGTGAATGTAGCTTTCTAATGGTGAAAGAATTTTTTAAATCGGTCCAGTAGTTTTTGAGTTTATTAGTTACATACAAAAATTCAAATTTTTCCTCTTTATAATATTAGTATAGATATAGTAATATACATAGAAACCGATATGTATTATGTTTACATACCTATAACTACCCCCTGTAAACCCTCCAGCAGAGTATGCAGAATTAATGGTGATGCTTCAAAGAGAGACTTTAGCCACTCATTGCGTCACGTCACCCTATTAGATGTTTTCTAAAACTATATTTTGTATACCACTTATATGGTGTACCTAGATAATAAAGAGTATTCTATTGTAACGCAGTGTTTGATCCCATATTATCCGCTCTACCTTAAGTGATCCAAATTTACGGTTATAGGTTGTTTTCTACGATGTCATGGTCGGGTGGAGGTCCTTAAAAAAAACTTGGAATCATTATATCTAGCTTTCGTATTAAAGAGGAAAAACTAAACGTGTATACAAAGTTCAGCTCAATCGGTTGAGGATATCTGCTTCAAAATTGAGTGGCAAGATACCACCCGAACAAACATACATACATACATACATTGAAAGTTAAATAAAAGCTTTTAAAAACCGATTTGATCAGGGACTGATGATGTATCAGGGTACCATATTTGTAACGAAGGTTACCTAATTAGTCTACACTACCTATATGCTTCTTTGTATGTACGCATATATGTATTTGTATATTCCACTGGCTGAACGTGCACCTAACATTCAGCCATCTAACTATAGCACGGACAGTGGGAACAGCCAAACGTAATTACCTGGCATAGTTATTAAGCAATTCTGCGCGAAAGAGTCGGACGTCTTGTAGGCTATGCATCCCACTACTTGTACCCTCTTCCTGGGTAGCCCAATGGACGTACGTAATCCTTCTATTCCATTGTCTCGCGAACTAACGAACCGAAGTCAACTTAATACCTACTCTACTGCATTAATAAACAACCATGTGATTTGCGGACTATTTCAAAATCGAATGCTGATGAATTATAAACTTATTAATTTATTCCTGAAATGGAATTAATTAGCAGATCGTGTTACAAATTGCTTCGCATTCAATATTTATTCATCTTTATACTGCGTGCGATACAAAAAAAAAAAAAACTAGAAACACATAATCAGGACGTCGAGATGATTCTTATCTCGCAGTCATCTTGTTTACGCAACTATTCGCATTTGCATCTCTGTCGTATATTATTTCTTTTAAACACATTTTTATTACGGGCAATAAAAAGCTGGTATGTACTTTCTAACAAGGAACTAATTTGCAATAATTGATACGGAAAAATAAAAGTTACCAGACCGTTTTACGTGTGCTCGCTCGAGTGGGTAATTAAGAAAAAATATAGCTAGCAAAGGCTTCGCAATGACCTAATTTGGTTGCAGTCTAAATCTGCCGGCATGCAGTGATGTTAATGCATTTTATATTGGTTCAATTGGGAGGAGAGACGCGCGACGGCGCGGTATGCGCGATGTGTGGGCGATTCGCGGGAACGCATTAGGGACGCCGGGATCTGGCACGCACCGAGCTACGCAGTACTTTAGCTACAGATTAATGAAGCTTTATCACTGTCCGTCTGGAGAAATTGCACTTTGTACTGCTATTGAGGATTTGTTTATCTTTTAGTGCAGTCACACTCTCTACACGTGGTTAGGCTAGATAACATAAATCCAATGCCAAATCTTCTAAAAAAGAGTTCAAGAATCATTCCCTGCTTCGTTCTACAGATTAGGAACCATTACGACCCACAATTCAGCGCTTATTTAGCAACAAAACCCCACGACTCAAGTAAAAACAATTGCACATCGCCAAAAACAAACACCAACAAGGGCAGGTCATGCGCTTGTCTGCGTCCGCGCAGGCGCAATGCAATCGTGCGTTTAGGGCCCACATGATGCCGCCGCCAAGTTCCCGGGAAGGCGATGAATAACTCATTGTCCGTCCGTCCGCCCGTCGTGACGCACGCTTCTAAGAACAACACGATGCAAAGCAGAAGTGACCGATATACTTGACCCAAGAATTTGGCAGAGAAATGCACAATTATGGAATTGTATATGAGCTTATCTGATGGGGAAAGCACGTTGTGGCTTAAACTTTACGTAACCATGTAAACGACTGAGATGGCCCTTATGTTCTGTGCATGTAGATGAATAAACAGCCTCCTTGTTACATACATAGCATAAGCATAATCGGCCTTTTAATGTTCCCACTGCTGGGACACAGGCCTCCTCTCTAGGAGAGAGAATGAACATGAGGTGAATGTCACATGTCTTCGAATTTTTGGTTCTAGGACATGCCGGTTTCCTCACGATGTTTTCCTTCACCGTTTTGAGAGCAGTGGTGATGAAATTAATTACACTAAGTTATGCGCCTGGCTGGGTTTGAACCCGCGACCTACAATTCGTAAGCCGGAGCCGTTACCACTCTGCCACCACTGCTCTCCATGTTACATAACCAAAACTTATAAATCTTAAAGCAGATATTTTTTGAACATCACAAATCAGCTTATAGGGTTCATGTCAAATGACGTTTTCACCTATCTTCGTACAGGAAATTCGCGCTCCATATCGTGCGAGGACCTTAACCTCTTGGCGCGCGTCACCGCAGTTTCCCACCAAACGGACGAGCCCAACAGTGCATCGCTGCACTAATTAGGATGCGCAGTGTGACGCCGTCGTCGGCGGCATCGGACACCAAACAGCTAAATATTCGCACACAACTATTGTGATACCATTTTATGGTTTCGGCCTGCCTTTATACTCCGTAGTTAGCATTCTAAATTGGTACCGCAGACGTTTTTTCATACCGCTAAATGTCGTGTCAGAGCAATAAAATGGAATACTGGCGGTTAACAAAATTGTGTGATTCAACAAGGGACAATTACGACTTATTAGCCTCGTACGGAGTATAGTGATGGTTCAATTAAGCGAAATATTATATTCAGAGTGAATAATTTGGCCGATACGTGATTTGCTTGTTCAAGTGAATCCTAGTTGCTTCGTTTTATTTATGTAAATGGTGGCTGCACGTCATAATGTCATTCTCATTCAGGACAATGGTAGTTGGCGTGCGTTTTTTGTTTTGCTATTAAAATAATGTTTTCCTTATTGTACTTTTTAACATCATTCACTTCGGCTGAAACCTGTACCCGTTTTCCATATATACTTACTGTCATTCTTCGTCAAATCAATTGCCTACAAACATTGACAACACATACCACAACTTAAAAAAACTGTCCTTTATGATCATCACACTAAACCCCAAATGTCCTTGTCAACAGGTAAACCGACCCCTTACAATGAAAAAAGAAGGTATTCAAACAAGAAACCGCAAGCTAAGTAGTAAGAGTAAGAAGAAGAAGGGTGGAATGGGGATGGGCGGAGGCGGCGCGTGCGCACTCGCCCTGGGAGGAGTCATGGGAGACATGATCAAGCCTCTCGGAGACGGCAGCAAGGGCTTCGGCGGTTCAGCCTTCCCCTCTGCTATGGACTTCGGTAAGTACTGTAAGTTACTAAGCGAGGTTCTAGTTAGATTGGTAAGTTCTTAAGGTAGGGAAAAATGTAGTGATATGCTACATCTATCAACTGTGAAACATAGCATCATACCTGTTTCTTGATTGGGTTCTGACTGATGCTCACCACAAGAATCTATAACATAATATTTGTAGCGATATTTATCACATCGGTAAGGCCTTTACTAATAAGCGGATACCAATGGTGTGCCCTGACTATACATAGGTGTGTCTATACTCTATTGACATTTACTTGAGATTTCTACTGCGGGCTTCTACTAAAATTTTCCTTAGTAAAACCCAGTAACACGGGACGTAGCGATCAATCTGCCCCCCTAGCCAAGTTACAAAAGTTTCGTGTCGAATTCTGTTCTCCAATCGGTAACGCCTCGGTGTCAGCAACTGTAGAAAACCATAAGTTGGTAGCCATGTTGACGTGCCTGAGTCTTTAGTAAAACGACCTATTCTTTAGTATCTGGCGATTGATCCTACAAACGTCAAACAGGTTAAAATTTAAACTCTGTTTAAATGCTTGAAACATTCAGTTTAAACATTTTAACAAAGGATGTGGCATTGAACATTGTAGAAACGATAACAATTCATTCTATCATTTTGAACGATGTGAACTTGGCTACGAATTTTCTACACGTTTGTTCTAACCACGTGACTTATCGTTGAGACGATTTCATTCTCATACATTTGATTCGTTTTCGACTAGCGTTAACGATTGCAGATTATCAACTTTGCTAGGGGGCTGATGTTGTGCTCAGCAGTTGTTCTTTTAACCTGTATCTGTAAGAAAAACGTCACAAAGACATACAAAAGACTCATTAGTAATGTGACACTGCCGTCTAAGGACCGTGATGTTTATTTATGTTACTTAATTAATACGGTTCAATAACCACACGTGTAAAACTTTATTATTAACCCTAAATTGCCTACTAATACATATTTATGTTGAGCCTTCAAAAATATTTAGTGTCAGCTATTAATGATCATTTTATATCAATATTTATTATATGTAAAATTATTGTTTATTTTTTCTCGACGTCGGAACAAAAACATAATCACGCTGTTTTATGACAGTTTTGCAATAAACTTCATCATTATTTAAATTTATATCAATTTTCAAAGTCGACAGACAATTTAGAGTTTACGACTGTTCTATTATTTATGTGTTTATTAAAATATTGATGGTAATCTGCCTCCATATTTGTCTATGCAATTAACAGATTTAAAATGTTACAATTTGCACGAGCCGTTCGATTAGCAGTCCAATTAATTTTAACTGAATATCTCACCTCACTTAAGTGTAATTATCTTGAGAATTGTGGATAATGGGATGCAAAGCAGTTGGAATTGTACACTTGGTTATCTATGACGCAAGAATAATTATAATTAGTTAATGCAGTATGTACCTACTTATCTGAATTACAGAGGAGTACCCAGGAGTTTTTAAACCTCGGTAGCGTCATCTTTGTCCATGGCCTTACTTCAGCCACTGCTGCAAAACCCTCTGTTTATTTTTACCAAGATCAAAACCCATTCAACTTAAAGAAACCTTCTAATTACTTTTATAATCAACCCATCGATTCCAACTAAAAGCCAAACAGGACCGATCTTTAACTTTCAAGTAGAAAAACCTTCCAGTATTAACTTAATTAAGACTTAACTAAGTAATGAGTTAATGAAGGGAAAATATTAAGCGTATCAGCAAGTTATCTGAGAGCGCATAGAGATGAATAGGCTCTAAGTTGCAGGCTGGTTTGTAGACCATTACTTGTAATCTGTAAATAAATCCAACTGAGACTTTATATTTTATTCGAGGTAAATACCGAAGGGAAATCGGGAGCATTAACTTAAGTAATATTGGAGTTACAAACAGACATGGCTGTGTTCTGTGAGTGTTGAACTGTTTGGAGTGCGCTGAATAGGAAAGAAATGCTCTATTGATGCTTCTTGGTTGTCTTCTCGTTTTCCAACAAGACTTCACATCTTTAGTTTCGGTGGAACTAGGACACTCATTGTAACTGTGGTTTTAACTTGAATAAATTATGCCATTTTTATATCGAAGGTGCGATTTAAGAAAGTTAGTGGCATGTCTGTGGAGACTGTAGAGGCATTCTAAGACTTATCCTTACGCGATGCCATACCAATTTTCTAGTAGCGGTATTCGTGGCCGATAAACAACTCCTGTTCTATTAACTACAGTACGTACGAGTTTTTTTTTTTCTGGATGGCAAATCATCAATGACTTTTCCCGCTCTGGGCCGAGCGGAAGGGAGTGCCAGACTCTTACTGACTAAAACTCAACCGTGTTCTCCTAGTGCCCTTTGTATTCCAGGGCTGCAGTACGCACGTAGGAGCACCTACTGTTGAGTTTCTGGAGTATGGAAATTCCTGAAAACCTTCATGCCACAGATACCCCATAAATTCGTTAGTCTGGCTGGAATGACGGTCGCCATAGCTCACGTATAATGATCCAACATCAGGACTAACTACGGAAACCAAATGCCAGTAGATAGATAGAAGCCGTTAGTACCTTGTGTGTGGTGAGTGCGCCTGATCCCTGGTCGTATCTCCCACGTACACGTTTTGATCCCCATCGAACTTTGAGAGTAAAGAATCAGAGTGCACCTTCACCATTTGCAATATATAATATCTCTTGCATATTTGACTAATGTATGTACATACATATATATCCGATGAGGTGAAATTCGGTCTGGAAGATTATCCATTAATCCACCATCAGCAAAATAGTTCGTCATATTAATCAATGTTTCTTTGTTCACCAGGTCAGCACCAAGTGGGTCTGGTGCACCCGGCGGCGGCGCACATGTCGCACTGGTACGGGGCGCCGCACCAGGGCTTCGCCCCGCCGCCTGCCTCACACAACCCCTACCATCATCATCACCTCGCGCAGCTCAATTCTATGGTAAGTTCCAACATTATATGAAGTCTGTTGTCTTTGTTGAATAAATGTATTTTCTTTGTCGGTTTTGCAATCCAGAACTTGTCGGTAGCGTTCAATTCGATTCGATTTTTTGGGTTAAACATTTCTTATATTACTATTCTATACTCGTTTTGCCACAGTACCGATTCTTTTGTTAAATTGTGTTCAATTATAAATTATCTATAATTTTAAAATAAAGTTCTACCTAAAAATACATTTGCCTACAGCTCCTTATAAAAGAAATGTATGTACTTCAGTATTGAGGCAAACAAATTTATATGCGACCAGTAACGGTAGGCGAAAAAATGCCTAAATATATTATGTAAATTTTTATAATCTAGTTTTTGGCGATTTAAAAGTAGTATTACTAGAATTTAATACTATTGCATAAGATTTTCAAGAATTAAATCTTGGGAAGCGCCACAAAAAATCGTTTTTATTTCAACCAATAAAAATATAGTAGGTATTTATTATGTAGATTAACGAATAATTTAAATAATACAAAATATCAGAGAGTTTTAAATCTAGATTCCAAGAGCAATGGGAAATACTAATTAATTCATGCAGAAAAACATCATCAATGCTGACTTTAGTAGTCTTATCTCCTGAGATTTATTCGCTTACATTTCAAGAGTATGTTTAAAAGATCTGTTACCAAAGTTAAAATTAGCTATATAAGCAAAATTTTCAGCCGGATCACTAAAAACAAAAAAAAAATAAGCAAAATCTATTTTACAAAATTATCATTTATCAATATTTATGTTGAGGAACCTCGTAAATAATGAAATGCGTATATTATGCAGTTTCGTAAGAATAAATAGGATGTAATGTAAAATGATCCGGTATAATTATTGCTATTACTTATTCCCCATTCCAATGTGTTACTAACAGTTATTGGGTTAAACTGACACTTGTGTATATTCGCCAATAACATAGCATAGGAGGTCTCTTTAATATTATGTGTTAAGACGTGCACAAATTAGATGAGAAATCCAGAAATTCTGCATTTCTGTATCTCTCATCAAATTTGTGTACGTCTGTGTGTTGACTATCTTTACATGCTTTCTGAAAACTAAGGCCCATATTCCAAAACGTAAACTGTAACTCCAACTACATCGACGTATCAAACTGTCAATAAAGCTTGTCATAAATTAAAGTTTTCGTGCTCGAGAGATGAGTAAGCAATACGTACCTATACGCGCTTGCTCAGCTAAAAAAGTAGCATTTCATTGACGTTTTCGTGCTCATGTTGGAGTTCGAGTTAAGTTGGAGTTTACGTTTTGGAATAAGGGCGTAAGTATAAGACACGGTTACAAAAGAAAACAGCAATCATAGTGATTTTCTGCTGTATTAGCGTCAGGAGTAGGTACTGCGTATTTAATATCTACTTTTAATGAAATATTTCCGACTTAGGCATTCTACTTACTTGAAGTATGACAATACATTACACAACTAACAATATCCTTTTCCTTACAGACTGGCTGGAGGAGTGAATACACGTGATAAGTCAACCAAACACAGGAGAATGCAGTTATTAAAATAATGTCTTTCGTAAACAAGAGTCTGTCCCCAAAGGACGGACACATGACCTTACAAAGAAATCAGAGGCAACAAAACACGCTGTGATTTCGTAATTAGTTAATAAACTCGACACATCACATTAATACATAAGACTGTTGAACAGAATTGACGTTTACATCTCTACAAACTGGGCTGAGGTGGCGACGAGAGCGGAAAGCGACGCCGAACACTGTGATTGACGAGGCTTTTGAATGCAAGAAAAGAGCAGCGAATGTATCGATACTTGAGTCTCCACTGAGGCAAGGCCATCGCACGCTCGCTTACAGTCGCACCTCGCCTTACAGTTTGAATTGAACTGAACATATCCTGATTTTGAACATAATGAAACTTTGTCCCAGTTTATCGTTCCCCAATGAAAGACTTTGATATACCACGATCAGTTTCCTACAAGTATTAAATTAAGAGTGTTTTACATGATGTAACTAGCGAAATTGTACAGTATTATAATATTAGGTAAGGTCGGTTACGAAGTCTTAATCGCATAAGTATAGTTCAAAAAAAGAAGAAATAATTTTGTGTATTTGTACATATCTGTATAAGTTATATTCCGTTCCTGTGTACATTGTTTTTTTTTAAATATTTAATTCGAACGTTTCGTTTCGCTATAGGAATTGTGATGTGTTCAGAAAGATAAAGTGAAGATGTTTTTTTGTACATTTTATTATTTGTGTAGATGTTATATGAATGAAATGCAATAGTAATTTATGTAATAGTTATACATGCAATTTGTAAATAAATACCAGTTTTGAATAGTGACATTTCGCAGAACTGATTGTGTTAGCGCATCAACCATGATTTCGTTAAACAAATTATTCAAGTGGTCACTAAATCGAATTAGCTATTGAATATTTATGTATAAAAATAAATTTGTTTGTCACAAGGTGTATTATAAAGTTTTGTATCACATTACCGTTGTAAAATTAAGAATATTGAGTGGCCATAAATTTAAAAATTACGGGGCTGCGTATGTGGTTGTAATGTATAGCGCGAACAAAAGAAAGTTATTTGCGCAAGGTGGTAGTACCACAATGTTACAATATTACATGCACCTTGTATAAACATGGTGTGCTGCCTTATTATTTTTTTAATCCATGGGTTATTACGCTCCAATCAAATCTACCTGCATTGGCTGACTCATGGCTATTGAACATAACCATACGTTCCAACCACAAACATGTTCCCATACCCCAAAATAATGTAAATATGAAATGTAAATGAAACATGTAGAAAATAAATGAAATCATTATAAGACTATCAGATTAAAAAAGATGTAAATTAGAGATCACTGCAAAACAGCCTATAACAATATCCCGTACCTAAAGTTTTTAGTTTTTAAAACAAAACATTGTGAAGTTGTGTATTTTAAATGAAATTGTGAATAAATTATCAATATTGATATTATACGTTTATTTCATTTGCCGTCCCTACAAAAGCTGAGCTCATTGAGTTGACAAACATGCGCGTAATTCCCGCTGACCCTTTGAAAAGAGAGGAGGTCCTTTTAAATTGGAAGCAGATCAATTGACCATCCAATTACGTCGTCTTATACGTCGTCCGCCATAAGTCACAGGATCAATTCCGCTATTCTGCAGAAAAAGTCGTCCAAAAGTCGCGCTTATCTCGCGGCAAATTGAAAATGCAGCCGGCCGTGTGATTGTGACGCAACGGGCCCGCTGCCGGCGACATATGGACCTATTCAATTTTAATCGCATTTCAGAAGAATGGACATTGGATACAGTACGTATAAAATGGTTCCCGGCCCACGATAGGCCTTACTTAATAACTTGGTTTTATTTGCGGTTCATTCCGACGGATTTTAAGGGTGCCATTGTTGGTACACAATTATTGTTTGCTTTTGATCTTTTTAAGTTGCACGGTTATTTTGCGGACGCTTAGCGTTCATGCATCGCTGGTTCTGTGATCTTACGACTTGACATTTGTAAAGATTTTTGTGGCAGACTTCCTTGTGAATTTTGATACATTATTTTTGTTGATGTTTATAGTGGGACCGTGGAACCATGTTGTGGTTAGGTACCTGCATGTCACGAGGTAAACAGTATTGTTTCTGACTTATGTAGGAAGGATATATTGAAGTTTACTGGAACAAATTTTCATAATAAATAATGTTAGAAAGACTCTTTCTATTTTTTGGGAGACCTGAATCGCACTTACCAAGGAAGCATTATGGTATAAACGAGAGAACGAGTATTTCCAGCAGTGGGTTGAAGAAGCCTGACATTAATGATGATGGTTTTCCCAGAAAGGTGTGAGTTACTCTGAGGAAAAGAACAATTCCTCAATAGTAAGTATCTGACTAAAACATACAAAATTCGCAGTAGACTAACAGACAGGAGTTATTCAAACAAAACCAAGACAAAGATCTTTCTTAACCCCTATACTTACTTATATCGTTTCTCAAAAACAAAACGAGAAGTGGCTTGTTTGTTAGTTTTAAAAATGAAACGGCATTTTGCTCGGCAGTGGAGCGGGCATAAGTCACCGGGCGGCGCGGCCAGTCCAGCGTGGTGATAAATGCATGGCTAGCGCGGGAAAAAATGTCGCCTGGCAAAAACCGCGGCATCACTCCCTGCGATTTATTGCACTGGCAACACCGCGGAATATTCGAGAGCCGACACTTGGACGAATATTCTTACACCTTAAGCGGTATGCGACGTACCCCCCGATGTGACGGAACTTCGCACTTGGCAAAATTACGAGCGGTAACGTACGTACGGTATGTCCGCACCGCGCGATTTATTTGTTTAATTTTATTGAATGACGCGTAATATATCGTGTAATTGTCGAATGGGCACGCGTAGCGGTTGATGTCAATAAAATTGAAAAATCATTCGGCAATATAAACGTTTCAATCAGATTGGCCTTGATTGATTTTGAAACCGGTAAGTTGAATACTATTAAGTTATGAAAACTGTTTCACATCAATCACAGAGATGTTGTCATCTTGTTAACTCCCTAACAAGTAACAAAACATGCGTAAGCCTGATAATGATTGCAATTAAAAAGCAGGCTCACATTCACACGACTAAGGAGCAACATTAACCAAATAGGTTACAAACGCGAACACAATTCATTTTAGACAAATTGCAAGAGCCTGTGAGAGATTAAATTGAAATGGCCCATTGTATCATTTCTGGTTTCCACAGCACTAGGAAGACGGCAGGCTCGTGGAGTAACCATCTGAAAAAGCTTTTGACAATGACGACCCAGCTCGGATCTCCCAAACTATCGCGATGGTAATAATTGGTTGGTTTATTAAATGTGTATCGTTTCTATTGATTAATAGATTACCTTCAGAGTACTTGTTCAGTTTTAATAATTTATTTTTTCGGAAGGGGTCTGACATTTACAAGAGTGTTATTTTATATTTATTTTTTTTTAATAACGTCGCCCCACTCTAGGAATTTCTCAGGCATCGTGGGTGCGTTTACAAACTCACATACACATACAGCCAGACCCGGAACAACTATCTATAGGCCATACAAATATTTGTTCCGTGCGGGAATCGAACCGAGACACGCAGCTCAGCAGCCATTCACTCAATCACTGCGCCAACCGTGTCGTAAACCGTGTTTTATGAAAGTCTGTTGTGAAAATATTCCTGCAACTTTCACTTCTAATAAGAAAGTAACACCTGTATGTACTTATAAATATCTTTTGCGGTACCAAAATAGGTTCTGGGTATTAGAAATCTTAAATTAAAACTGTCACTTTAACGCTCTTTCTGCAGTGAATCTAAAAAGAAGAACTGAAGAGTTATCTACACTTTGTTTGATGCATATCGGATTCTTTCGTGTAACTAAATTGATATCGTCGGTATAACTAGCGAAGAAAACTTTCCCTTTAACAAAGTAAGTATTATATAGAGACACACTATCGATAAAGTGACATTCTATCAGTCTTTTGTCAATCTCATCTCATATCATTTTGCACTTAGCATAATCAGCCTTTTAACGTCCCCACTGCTGGGACACAGACCTCCTCTCTAGGAGAGGGAATGGGCCGTAATCCACTACGCGGGCCCAGTACGGGTTGGTGAATGTCACAAGTCTTCGATTTTTGATTCTAGGACATGCCGGTTTCCTCACGATGTTTTCCATCACCGTTTTGAGAGCAGTGGTGATGAATTTAATTACACAAAGTAATGTGCCTGGCTGGGTTTGAACCAGCGACCTACGATTCGTAAATCGGTGTCGTTACCACTCGGTCACCACTGCTCCATTTTGCACTTATTCCTTGGGAATCGTGGGAATAGAATGTTACTTGGTCTTTAGGTCCTGGGAACGCAGCCTTATGAAGGGATCGAGCTATTGTCTTCAGGCACCTGATATATTTCTCCGCAAATCCAATTTTCCATCAACGCATGCGCATGGACATATCATCATCCAATAAGATCAAACATTATTGTTAGCTATCAAAAACACAACATAAACTCGAGCCTCTGAATTTAAAGAAGTAATCGTAACTCCACAAACCCTTAGGGACGCCTCATAGCCACCGAGTCGTGAGTAAAGGATCGCACACACTTGAGCGCGCGCGACTATCCTGCAATCCGTCTGATCCGGGAATCAATCCGGGACTTAGACGGCGTTATCTCGCTGACCCCGCGCCGTGTCACGACGCGTTTGATTTGCTTTTCAATTTTGTACTGGCTATTCTTTCTGTCGCTTCATTGGGTCTGAATTAGAGGTACGCAAAGTGATCCTTAGTATTGGGTGACCATTGTAGGGTTGTTGCAGACAACTTATATTTTATTTTTGGGTGTGGAAATTTACAATGTGTCTACATTTGGTCCAAAAATATTTACATTCTGTGAATATGCCCGTAAAATCAAGTTAGAAAACTGCCCTATACTTACCAACCAACCTATAGTAGTATGGTGCCTAATCAGTAATTATCTCAAACACTTTACAATGTATCGCAGTAGCTAAATGAGCTATTAATCTTTATGGCGGAGCCATTACTACCGTTTCTATTTTCTGCATCTAATTATTAAAGCAACGTTTTCATAAAACGATATTGATCTAATAAGCATTTACTCCTAGACACTACAGTGAAGAAACATTACTGCGCCAGCAATACACGGGAAAACATCATTATAGTCGAAGTTCAAAATTGAAAATGTCATTTTGCGTCAAAGTGCAAGGTTGCAAATTCGCTCAAGTGTAAACGCTTCTTTACGACAATCGCAAAGTTCTAAAGCCGAATGTTTTCAACAGAATTAAAAATTTATTTTCACAACTAATATTAGAAACTTGAGATGTAACTCTTGATATCGTTTTACAGTTACTTAAAAATACTAAACATAAAAATGTATAATATTGTAAACTCGATCATTAAAGTGTGTAACAAATGATGACGGAACCAGTTCCACGACACGCTGGAATCAGAACATTCAGTTCCTGGAACTACTCCTATTAGATAACAGATCAAAGATCATTTAAATTAAACAGAAACGATTAACTCTCAGACGGAATTCAACTGCGGGGCGGAGGCGACATTACGAATAAAATACCTATTTGAAATGACGCGGCGGCGAAGACTCGTCGACAACGGAACGTAGAGCATACGTAAGTTATTACATCTTATAATATGTTATTTACGTACGCGGCTCATAATAATAAACAAAGTGTGTGGGTATTGAGTATCTGTAACTTAATAACGCTGGATGCACCTGCCCGCCCTCCCTCGCACATTCATATTATAATTTATACAAGGAAAACGACCCTTTAATGCATTCGGCAGACGAACTGCTGTAATTATTATTTGGTGTAAACGTATTGAATATTAACTCCAGTATTGGGGGCGAGTAATAATCTTTTTTGAGGCCAAAGTATGCTAATCGCAGCGGTAGTAACGGACGTTGTACGAGGGTCTTAAGACAGGTGACATGGACGACAAAAACTGACGGAATTTTGATGAAATGATGCAGTCATATTTTTGAATTGTTTATTGTGATAAGAATGAATAAAAACGGTTGGTATCTTGTTTTATAGGTACTGGTGTGAACTGAAACTTTGAGAACCTTCAAAACTTTGAATTTAAAAGGTACTATAAATAAATTATTAGTTATTTAGAATAATTTTCGTTGCAACTTAAGAGCGTATACGCCAAACGGCATTTCATACAAATTTTCAAGTCGTTATTTTCCGAAATGACTGAACCGATTTCAATGAAACTTCACACATATAAGCAGGATACATAGGTCTAAAAAGTTAGTTGAAGACATTTTCGAAATGTCTTATTTACAAAAAGATATCTGGAAATTTATGTTTGTATGGAAAATTTAAAATGGGTCTAATTTAACTGTAACACTATTTATCGAAAATGTCTTCAATTAACTTTTTAGACCTATGTATCTTGCTTATATTTGTGAAGTTTCATTGAAATCGGTACAGTCATTTCGGAAAATAACGACTTGAAAATTTGTATGAAATGCCGTTTGGCGTATACGCTCTTAAGATGAAAACCAGGTTGATTATATCCGGTTAAATATTTGTGACAGCTGAACTATTTTACCATGGTCAAGTTTGAATTTAATGACATTCAGATAGCAATTATTAGAGTACCTACTTTTTCTTTTAGATAGTGTCTGGAAATTATTAAGATCATAGGAAGTTAAATAATATTGTATGAGCAGAAAAATTGTTAGAATTTCATGAATAATTTTAATTAAGATGCCTAAAAGAACTGAACGATCTATTTCTTAGCACTTTACTGGGGACTACCTAGCATACAATATTATTTAATCACCATTGTGATTCCGACACTTCGATCAATAATTGATCGAAGTTCCGACAGGCAAAACTTTCGTTAGTTTAAAAGTTCCTTAACTTAGAAGAATCTGACTGAAATCAAATGTATTAATGCTTGAAAAGAGCTTATTTAGAAATTCAAGTAGATTTTTGCGAACACGCTTTTGTGATTCTGCAGAAAAAGCTGAAAATTGAGGGAAATCATTCTTTCAATATTCAAATCATTCAGAAATATTTGAACTGTAAATTCAGGTTATTATTTCATCATTCAAAGTACCTATTTAAAAGTAACTCAGCTTATTTTCGGGAACGTCACGTAGTTATTTGCTATTCTAATAAGGTATGTTGTCAGAATTTCATTAAGCCATGCCATGCGGGTTCGCTTACAGGAATGTCACAATGTTTGAACAATCGGGGCTCTGAAAGGTAAACTGAGCCTTTGTATTTGTAACCTCGTTTTAATATTAAGTTTTTTTACCTATGAAGGGTAGGTACCTATTTGATCAAAAAGCAAAATTGAAACGGTACCTACAAATTAACTTTTAAAGTCAACTTTTATTTTGGTCTGTATATATCGGTACAAAAATCATGCATTTCTGTACCACTCTGTATATTTTATTGTAAAAAAATCCTACATAACACAACACATTCTTTAAATTAACTTTTGTTAGCGATTCCTTCGCGTTAAAGTGGAAATTTATTTCACGGGGAAATTCTACCAGAATAAAAAATACACTTTGCACACAAGCCGTTTTAGGAATTTCATCTAAAACTGTTCTGCCATTCCGGCGTAATCAATCGACAAATATTCAAACAACATCCAACACATAGAGTATAAAAATCAAATATGAAATGCTTAATTCCCTTTCAAAGATTCCTTGCGCAAAATTTCTTACCAATGTACTTGTGAGTATACTTACGACATAAACTTCGCATATAACACACTAACACTTTTTTAAGGATAGGAAATCATAAAATTACTGCTTTCACCCTGGGCAGAGCGGAAGGGAGTGTAAGACTCCTAATTCCCTTTGCGTTCCAGGGCCGTAGCGACTCTTTGCAACCCTGGCAGAACACACTAACACTGTTACAAAAACATAACACTTTTTCCACTAATTCAGTTCGACGTCAATATGCCACAGGGATCCAGCAGAATATCAGCGTCAGTTATATTTGTCTGATACATGCATGAGGAGCTCGTGGCTAAATTATAACAGCTACACGGGTCGATCTTCGAGGTTAAGTAACGCTTGCCGAGGTTGGTCTGTGGATGGGTGACTTGTGGTATTCAGCTGAATCCGGCTTGTCTGGGAGCCGACCCCAATATAGTTGGGACAAGGCTAGGCAGATGATGATGATGCTGAGCTGAACTCCCATTTAACACACACTGCGCTATGGTTGTTCCTTCCCTGATTTTTTCCCTATGTATGTACTACATCAAAAAAAAAAACAAAATACTATGTACCTTACCTGTGACATGATATCAATTTCTATGTTGCGTTGCGTTTAGTTTGCATAATGATAAAATTATTGTAACTATTTTGATACTTAGATTCGTTTTCTTTTATTTTTGTGTAGGTGCTTAGTTGGTTTTTTGCAATTTAATCGAATAGAAACCTTTTATTTGACACCGACATAACACAACAGCAACAGACATAAAGTAAAAGAAGAAACAAGAGAAGCATAATATTACACTGCAACGAAACAGTGAAATCGCGTTTATCGTGCCCATACCAATAATTGTGCGTTAGTGTTTTTTGTAGTAGGTATTGCTTTAAATTATTTTTTCATCTTCGTCTATCAAACATATAAATGTAAACTACTTTTAGATTCATAATATTAGTAGGATCCCTATTTAAAGCTGATTGATTAGTGGGCTCCAAAATGAATCTCGTAAGTACTTACTCGTATTAGTTTTATAATTTACCGCTTTTCCAATTTGCCAAACCCTTACTTATAGTTTTTATCGAGTAGTGCATTCTATTTTAGTAAATGCACTGCTACAGTAAAAACCCCTTCGGTTTTATGACTAACAAATGACAAGCAGCTGAAACTTGAAACAATCCAATTTGCTTTTGTTCCAAATTCAAATTAAAAAAAAAGAAATAAGTACATCATGTTCCAACTGTTACAAAATTGCATAAGTTAATTCATTTCAACCGACTTTCCAAAAAGGAGGAGGTTCTCAATTCGACTGTATTTTTTTTATCGAATGCAAGCTAATTTAAACTATGTGTTTACTTACCTGCGCAGGCCGATACTGTAAGGGCCTAACTCACCAGTTACTACTAAGTTTTGCTTAACAATAAAATATATTTTAATAGTAATTTTGTCTTATTTCAACTTATTCAGTAAGACGCAATTTCAACATCGTGTAACAGGCCCAAAGTATATTGATAGTTTCTTTTCTGACGCGCCTTCTAGCCACTTTCCTTTATTGGGAAAGCATCATTTTTTTTTCTGTATGGGCAATCATCAAATGACTTCTCTCGCCCTGGGCGGAGCGGAAGGGAGTGTCAGACTCTGACTGACTAAAACACACCCGTCATCCTTCTAGTGCTCTGCGTTCCAGGGCCGCGGTGACTCTTTTGAACAAATTCTGCAACCTGGGAATGCACCTTGGCCTTATGTTTCTTGTACCGTTTACTAAACTCATTTGTCACTATACGAATTTAAAACATCGTTCTACTTCTATCAATTGATTGAAGATGACAAACAGGTTGTACCAGCTATAATACAAACTCTGAAAATGGGCTATTTTATCTACTCATTATGAACATCTTATACTATAGAACCAAATCTGAATTCACGAAAATAGTACCTAAGTATATAGTTTTATTTGCTTTCCATAATTATGAGTACAATGACTCCTATCCAGGTGTTGCGTTATTTCTGTGAAACTTTATTTATGTTTGCCTTTAAATGCATAACATAAAACCTACATACCTACCTACCTAACGATCTATGATTCAAGTTTTTAATCACTTAAAATCAATTCAAAATTCAGGCACAAGTCCTACGGGGATCAGCAAAGACATACTCAAGATACAATACACATAGAAAGTGCGAATCGGACTCACACGAAGGGTTCCGTGCCATACACCAACATTTTTAATTTAATTGTTTGTGACACACTCTGTGAAAATTTCGATTGTCAACCTATTAAGGTACCTACTTGAGATACAGCCCGCTGACAGACATACGAACGGACGGACAGTGAAGGCTTAGTAATAGGGTTCCGTTAGCTACACTTACGGTACGGAACCCTAAAAAAACTAAGCTTTTAAATCTAAAAAAATCCTTGTTAATAATGATGAGGTATAGGTTTAATGTTAGCACCTGTGCCAGGTATGTTGCTGGCCGGTTTATGTGCCGATCGAAAGCACCCTCACTTCCGACCCTCTAGCGGAAATACCTACGCACCTTTTAGTGCCTTCTACACAGTCTTGACCTGGTTACTTTACAACGGGTATGGCTCGTACGGTGGTAAAAACTTTTGTTTTCGTTGTGGTTTGAGGCAGTTTGTAAATATAATTTTGAAGTGGATTAATAGCTGAATATCCTTTTTAGTTTATTTAAATTCTGACTATAGTCTAGTAGTAGTAGTCTCTCCTGCAGCCCTACCATGACGTCTTAAATCCATCATGATTCCGGTTTCGGAGAGAGACGGAATTATACAAGACGAATAGCACTATCCCTTTTTCACACTGAATCATGATAGTATTAGCACTTCGTAGTACGGCCACTGTTCACTGCATCCGGTGACAGCGATCTAGACTATGTTTTTTCCTTTATATATCTATCTGATGACTTGCAAAGCCAAACTAGTTAAAGCCAGTATTTTGACTAGCAGTGGATCCCTGTTTACACACATAGGTTAAAACTTAGTCGGATGCTTGTGAATCCTACTTAATTAGGATTATAGCATACTAGCACTTCGCCCGTGACTTTGTCTGCGTAGATTTCGTTCTTAGCGGATGTCTACACCATATAAGGAACCTATATGCCAAATTGTAGGTGTTATAGTTTCTGAGATTTCGTGATTAATCAGTGAGTGGTATTTCGCTTTTATATACTTATAACGGTAAAACAGGGTGGATAGAAATGCAGGGGTGAATAAAAATGAAACTTTGACCCGAATTTTCTCGTTATTTTAATATTGTTTGCAGAAATGAAAAATTCCAATTTTTTAATCAATTAGGTATTTGTTTTTCTAATGGATGATTTGTGAGAAACTGTTAATTTGCATTATGTTAATATTGTTGCGCGCCAGAATTAAGTTAGGATGATAGCGGCATTCGGTACCACTAGCGCCATCTAGTATCGAGTAGCAGAACTATTGAAGTCAAGGACCTTCGAGATTTTTCTATGCTAGAATACTCGGACCTTAGTCGGTCGCGACCGATATGTACGCGAACTTTCTGGAGTTCTACTCGGCGCTCTATATAAGGCCGGCGCATGTACCGACCGGGTCAGTATTGGAATTGCGATACAAGTGATAACTTCGAGAGCGATCTTCGACTGCGAACCCAAGTGATTAATAGTGCGATTGTGTTTTGTGATTAGTGAGTTTATAGTGTAATTAGTGTGGTGTAAATTAAAGTGTCATTTTTGGTTGTTTAATCGGCTGATTTTATTGTAACGAACCCGAAGCTCGTAACAATTGGTGTCAGAAGTGGGATTTAAAAGATGCCGATTCTACCAAAGGACGACACGGAGGGTATCCGTACCCGTAGTCAACGCCAGCAAGAGACGGACCAGAGGCGTTTTGGAAGTGCAACGCCGCAGGCTACGGAGAGACAGCTGGCGACCTTAGAGGCCGGCCCGTCCACCGCCGCTCCAGCATCATCATCAGCACCAGACTTTGCTGCTCTGATGCTGATGCTGCAGGAGCAGGCCCGCCGCCAGGAGGAACAGGCCCGCCGACAAGAGGAACAGGCCCGTCGTCAGGAGGAACAGGCTCTTCGATTGGAAGAACGGCTGCAACGTGACAAGGAGGAACAGGCTCGCCGTCAGGAAGAACAAGCCCGTCGGTTGGAAGAACAGCTGCAGTATGACAAGGAGGAACAGGCCCGCCGACAGGAGGAACAGGCGCGTCGCCAGGAAGAACAGATGTTCCTTATCAAGGATCTGCACGCCACTTTCGGCAAGGAAATGAAGGTTGTGAAAGATAAGGTGATTCAACATGAAAACCGCCTGATAGAAGCTGAAACCCAGATTGCTGAAATGAAAAAGGCAATGGATAACCTAAAAGTAGGAGAGGGAATAGCAACCTCCGTAGCAACTACTCCTTCGCCACGGGGATTCAAAGTGCCGCCGTTCGATGGAACATCTTCCTGGTCGGCCTACAAAATGCAATTTGAGGCTGTTATGAAGGCGAACGGGTGGAGTAAGGACCAGGCCATGACTGCTCTCACCCTAGGCCTCCGCGACCAGGCCCTCACTATCCTGGAAGCCCTCGGTAACGAGGTGACTTACGAGCAGCTGGTTGAGGCACTGGAAGCTAGGTATGGCGACGCTCATCTAGAACACGTGTTTCGGGCACAGCTGAAGGATCGCGTGCAACGCAGCGGTGAAAACCTGCAGCAGTGGGCCCTCGAAGTGGAGAAGCTTGTTAGAAAAGCATACCAGTCTGTACCTGCGCTCATTCAAGGGAACCTGGTGCAGGCTTTCATTGACGGCATCCGCGACCTTGAAGTTAGAGCTGCCGTGAGGCTCGGGCACCACGAGAAGCTTAAAGACGCCTTGGCACATGCACTGGAGGTTGAAGCTGTGCGGCAGGATAATCGTTCCCATCGCCTCAGGGAGGTTGCAGCGGCTACTGTTCGCGACCGGTTTAAAGGATACAGCCCTAGATGCTATGGCTGTGGGGAAAGGGGCCACCTACGGTCCAGTTGCCCTAAGCGAACTGTAGATAGGGAAGATAGTCGATCTCCAGAGGGTAGGGCGGTTAACAGCACCGCCCAGCAACTGCAGGGAAACGAGTAAAAGCCAGGACTGCGGGGCGGGTGCTGGCTGATGTTCAGAGAGCCCCAAAGATTTCGATCTCACAAACCCATGACGGGAACAGCCTAATCATCAAGGGCGAGGTCAACGGAACGCCATGTAAGCTGACAATAGACACTGGAGCCTCACGCACGGTTGTCAGTTCCCAACTAGTAAGTCGGTTCCTTGGGGACTCCGCATACAACCGAGACCGCATAAATTTGGTAACAGCCACCGGTCAGCGCATACCCGTCCGCGGAGAGAAAGAGATGGAGTTAAAGCTAGGCAACAGAATCTATCTTCATAATGTCATCGTGGCTGATATCATGGACGACTGCATCCTGGGCCTAGACTTTATGAGGAAGAACTATTGTGAGATCGACGTTAAGCAAGGAGTTTTGAAATGTGGTCAAGAGGAACTTTTCATGGAAGGGGCGTTACCAGGAAATGTGTACAGCCTAAAGAAGATTGTTCTTCCTCCGAGATCGGAAACGATTGTGCCGGTTAGGCTTCCTCGAAATCCTAGGCAGACTCATCGGTGTGTACTTGTGGAAAGGGTAGAAAGTGACCTTCCATGGAAAGTGGCACGTACTTTGGTTAGAGCCACTGACATCTCAAGAGTACCTGTGCTGAACCTTTGTGATAAGGAACAGATGATAGATAAGGGCACGCTGATTGGTACGTGTGAGGAAGTGGATTGGTTACGTCGGTGCCAAAATCTATCGACTGGGAACCTCAGCAAGGACGCCCAAACGAAATTGACCACACTTTTAGATGACTGTCGCAGCGTTCTGTCTCAAAATGAAATGGTCAAGGCGAAGAGAATGTTACTGAGGTACGCCAATGTTTTCTCTTCAAACGATGCTGACATCGGGAAGACTGATTTAGTTCAACACAAAATAAACACAGGAGATGAATTGCCTATCCGTCAGCGGCCAAGGAGATTGCCAGTAGCACGTGAAAAGGAAGTGGAAACCATGATTGAGGGAATGGTTAAGGATGGTGTCATAGAACCTTCATCAAGTCCATGGTGTTCACCTGTTGTACTGGTAAGAAAGAAGGACGGCACCATGCGGTTTTGTGTTGACTACCGTCGTTTGAATGACGTTACGAAGAAGGACAGCTATCCTCTGCCAAGAATTGATGACACGCTGGACATGCTTACTGGAGTAAAGTGGTTCAGCACGCTGGACCTAAAAAGTGGCTACTGGCAGGTTCAAATTGATCCTAAGGACAAGGAGAAAACTGCATTCTCGACAGGAAAGGGTCTATGGCAATTTAAAGTCATGCCGTTTGGATTGTGTAACGCTCCGGCAACGTTTGAAAGGTTGATGGAACTAGTACTAACGGGGTTAATTGGCGATGCTTGTCTGGTCTACTTAGATGACATCATCATCGTAGGCCGTACGTTTGATGAACATCTTCAAAACCTGGAACGCGTGCTCATGAAGATCCAGAGTGCAAACCTCAAGTTAAGTCCGAAGAAGTGTTCATTCTTCAAACGGCAAGTTAGCTTTTTGGGATATGTAGTGTCGGAAGAAGGTATCCGCACGGATCCAGAGAAAATCGCCGCAGTCAAGGACTGGCCAATTCCAAAAGACAAGACGCAGGTCAGAGCATTTTTGGGTTTGTGCTCCTACTATCGGCGATTTGTCAAGAACTTTGCTGACATAGCGAAACCCCTGCACAAGCTAACCGAGGAGAAGCGACATTTCTGCTGGGATGAGAGTTGCGACATTGCATTCCAGGAGCTCAAGGAACGTCTGTGCGAAACACCTATTTTGGGGTATCCTGATACCGGCAAGGAATTTATAGTTGACACAGATGCAAGTGATATAGGACTTGGCGGTGTGTTATCTCAACGGAATGGCGATCAAGAGGTTGTGATAGCGTACTTCAGCAAGTCTCTGTCAAAACCGGAAAGGAATTATTGTGTCACGAGACGGGAATTGCTTGCTGTGGTCAAGTCATTACAGCATTTCAGCAAATATCTGCTAGGACGGAAATTCCACTTGCGGACTGACCATGCTGCACTGAAATGGCTACTACAATTCAAAAATCCAGAAGGACAAGTTGCGAGATGGATTGAACTACTTCAGGAATACGACTTTGTGATTGAACATCGCAGCGGGAAATCTCATGGCAACGCAGATGCATTATCAAGAAGACCTTGCCCTGAAGACTGCAAGCATTGTACTCGACAAGAGGGTAAAGAAGTCGTACCTGTGAGGATGATCAAGACAGATCTTAGTAACGAGTGGAAGGAAAACTTGGAACGTGCACAACAGGATGATTTGGACATCAAGCCGATTCTGGAGTGGATAAAGGCCAGTGCTCCGAAGCCTACATGGAGTGATGTCTCAGCGATGAGTTCAATCACAAAAAGCTATTGGGCCCAATGGGACAGCTTAGTGATTCAGGATGGAGTCCTGTGCCGTAAATGGGAAAATGCTCGGGGAGACAACTGTCATTTGCAAATGGTTGTTCCTAAAGCTAAAATACCGGATGTTCTACAGCTGTACCATAATGGTTGTTCAGGAGGCCATATGGGAGTTAAACGGACTCTACTGAAGATACGGGAACGGTTTTACTGGGTCCACTGTCGTGACGATGTTGAAGACTGGTGTCGCAAGTGTACAAGTTGTGCGGCTGTAAAAGGACCTCAGACTCGTAGCAGAGGTGCATTGAGATTGTACAATGTTGGTGCACCATGGGAAAGGATAGCGCTAGACGTTGCGGGACCGTTTCCGGAAAGTGAAAGTGGTAACAAATATTTCATGGTGGTAATGGATTACTTCACCAAGTGGCCGGAAGTTTTCGCTATTCCAAATCAAGAAGCTTCAACAATCGCGGATAAACTGGTTCATGAAGTCTTCTGTCGTTTTGGAGTACCCTTGGAGATTCACAGTGATCAAGGAAGGAATTTTGAATCTCAAATATTCCAGGAAACTTGCCGAGTGATGGGTACTCATAAAACGCGGACAACTTCTTACCACCCACAGTCGGATGGAATGGTGGAACGATTTAATCAGACATTGGAGAGATATTTGGCCAAAGTTGTGGAAAACCGGCAACGAGATTGGGACAAGCACATACAACCGTTTTTGCTGTCATACCGAAGTGCTGTTCATGAAAGCACGTCAGTGACACCAGCTTTCGCAAACTTTGGAAGAGAATTGCGGCTACCTGCAGACCTGATCACCGGAATACCACCTGATGCTCCACGCAGTATAACCGATTATGCGAATGACTTGCGGAATAAAATGAACGACATTCATGAGTATGTCAGACAATCGGGCCAGCAAATGTCTGAAAAGATGAAAACCCGCTATGACCGCAAAATGAACAATAAAGGGTTCGAGGAAGGTTCACTAGTGTGGTTGCACAATCCAGTTCGCAGCAAAGGGAAATCTCCTAAGCTTCAAGCTAAATGGGACGGACCGTACCGGATTGTGACGAAGATCAATGACGTGACCTACCGTATACAGAAAGGTACAAGAAGCGCTCCTAAGATCGTCCATGTTGATCGACTGGCGCGTTATTATGGCGCTGATAATGCTCGGGACGAGCATGTCTTAGGAGGGGGCAGTGTTGCGCGCCAGAATTAAGTTAGGATGATAGCGGCATTCGGTACCACTAGCGCCATCTAGTATCGAGTAGCAGAACTATTGAAGTCAAGGACCTTCGAGATTTTTCTATGCTAGAATACTCGGACCTTAGTCGGTCGCGACCGATATGTACGCGAACTTTCTGGAGTTCTACTCGGCGCTCTATATAAGGCCGGCGCATGTACCGACCGGGTCAGTATTGGAATTGCGATACAAGTGATAACTTCGAGAGCGATCTTCGACTGCGAACCCAAGTGATTAATAGTGCGATTGTGTTTTGTGATTAGTGAGTTTATAGTGTAATTAGTGTGGTGTAAATTAAAGTGTCATTTTTGGTTGTTTAATCGGCTGATTTTATTGTAACGAACCCGAAGCTCGTAACAATATTTTAGCAAAAATCCCAATACAAGTTTCGTTTCTATTCACCCCTGCATTTCTATCCACCCTGTTTTACGGTACGAGTAGGTATGTATATAGATTTTAAAATTTTAAACGCAATCGAATAACCACAATTTCTCCTGGTGGAAGCATCGATGTGGTCGATGTTAGAGCTCGCTTGGCTAGAAGTAACTTACTCACTCTTGACATTTATCATATAAACCGTTAACTAAGTAAAAATATTCCCATAATCATGTTATTCCAGCCCGCTATTAGAATTAGTAACTTTAGCGTTGAAGCGTCCCATTGCATAAAATGTCGATAGTTCCATTGAAGATTCTGTAAAGCATGTAAATATAATTTGATACACAATATACCACAGAAATATAATCTTTCAGAAAGCCAAATAATTATACAAACTGCAACACGTAATACAAGAAACTTTATACTTCATAGTAATAAGCGATAGCCGGCAATGTGATAAGGGCTAAGAGATAACAGCCAATATCTTCACAGTTTTAGCACCATCGGAAAATACTAAATTTAAATATGCATTTTTAATGGCTGCTCATATTTTTATTTTATATCTATTCATGTAAATGTGAGACAGCTTTAACCGTTGATGGATAGATGAAAGGAACGGAGGTGAAAATCAGTTGGTTTTTTTTTTTTCTTAGGAAGTCGATGACAAATTTGTTTTTTTAATGTTTGAAATCATGTTTGGCCCAGCATTCAGTTATGGAAGGACCATCTGGAAATCCTCACATGGGAAAATTGTTGCTTTACTGACCGGTTCAAGTTTTTCTAGGTTGCCATGGTAACATACGTACACATGTCTAGATGGCAGACTGCGTTGTCTCAATGAAATAGCCGAGGTACTCTCGCCAGCAAAGGTCTTTTCAGTAGATTGACAATATGTCTTATACTATGAATACATAGATAGTTGAATTGAAAGTAAATAATGCTATAACAGGAAGTGTGTATGAGTTCAATCTTGGAAAGATATGAGCGTGTTAAAACTTGTAGAACACTTAATTGTACCTAATTATGAAATGTAGGTTTAAAACTTCAAGCAATTCATCATTAGATCAAGGATAATTTAGAAGACAGATTATTAATTGCTGGTATTCAACCGCACATTTTCATCCATTTCTTTGACATACCAAAGAATATTCCATTTCAATAATTTAGCATTAATAAACAAGACCTCTACTTATCGCTGTCAGCCTAGTATTTTAATTGCATGTTCGTACAACTAATGCCAATATAATCTGCTGTAATTAATAACAGTGGTGTCCCCGTCGTTAGCTTGGCGACAACGTGTGCACCTGCCCTTTAACACCTTTGTATCTATGGTGGATCTATTGCTTGTAATTAGGTAAATGTAGCGTGGCGACTTTCTCCATTTTAAATGTTGCCTGGAAATCAAAAGTTTATGAAATCTGTATCTAAATCAAACTGCCGAGGCTTTTCCCCAACTATGTTGGGGACTTGGTTCGGCTTCCAGTTCGTACTAAATACCTATCTGACCGTCATAACCCAGTAACTGGGTAACATGATATAACTAGCAAGATTAGTGTCAGAATTCTTGCGTAACGACTGTCGAAGATCTTGCGTTGCTTGAAGGTCGACCCGAATGGCTGTTATTTTTGCCCCGGTCTAACACTACCTAGATCAGTTAAAATATTTGCCTTTATAATGCTGTGAGGCCTGTGGACTGAAACTGCTGCCTGTTCAAGGGGGACTGATAGAAAAAAAATCTCGATTCAGAAATCGGTCGTTTCTGGCGACCTTTAGAGTTAGGTGTGAACTTAAGCGTTGGCAAATTTTTGTGCACACGGTAATAAAGTAAGTGCGAATTCAAAAAGTGAAAGAAGTCTTACAGTTTAGAGTTCAAATGTTATTTTTAAATATTTCCTATTATTATGGGAAGTCTTTTCACCACAAATTAGTGAGTATAATGTAAGGTAATGCGAGCCGAGCTGCGCTTGCGCCCTCCCGGAGCAGATTACACGCGGATCAATGCTCGCGGGACGCGTGCGACGCACCTGCTTGAATTACGATTGGCATTCGGCTATGGGCGTATGACTCCAACCTCATCAACAAATAAACTAAACTAGCTGATATTGTTTTGTTTAGGAAGTTCGTGAAAGAGAAACATTAAGTATTATTAATTTTTTAATAAATATAATCTATAGGTCCGCATTATTACCGCCAGAAAACATGGAGGCGTGACCTATTTCTCACACGTAGGTACATAAATGTATGGTATGAATGCACTGCAAAATAATTTAAAGTTTTATTTCAAATATTAAATAAATTGGAAAGGAAGTAAACTCCTTGAATTTTCAGGACAATATTGATCTTTGCTATTATTAATCTTTATAGAGCATTAGCAGCTCAGGAATAAATTCTCAACACAGAATGACTAGAAGCTCCTTAGGGTCATCAGGCACCTTCTTGCATACAATAAAACTGTAGAATAATGAGAAATAGCATTAAGTGTTTGTTAATCTTTCACGAAAAAACTCCTAAACAGATTTGGATATAATTTGGCACGCAGATGGTTAATAACCAGAATTAACATATAGAATAATTTTTACCCCGATATTCTCACGGGATTGAAACTTATGCGGGTGAAATCACGGGGCGTTGCTAGTATTATATAATTGTAAAACACATTTCTTTACTTTTCTGCTGTATTACCCATTCATTACGTTATTTAATACCGCACTAGTATTTCCCTTCACAATCGCTGTACGTACAATTATATTATGACATCATTAATAGCAGATTCCACAAAATGTCGGAACAGGGTATTTTATGAATTAACTTCTTTGGGTTTGGGTGCACCTTGTGTAAACAAATACACCTGATCGATGGTGTTCAGTGCACCTTGCTCCAAAATTTAAATGGTGCCATATTAAACTTGTCGGACAGAAGATCAAATCGGATCCAATTTGTAAAATAATTGATGTTAAGTCTACCCCTCAACTGACTAGCCCTCAATTATAAATAATAATATACGTAGAAAATAAACATACTTATTTTTTTTTCAGTCCGAACTATCCCACTCCCTGGCTTCTTTACGTAAGAAAAAAAAACTTTTTACAAAAAATAAAACCGACTTCTAAACAAAAAAAAAACCAAAATGTATAAAATAACTTTAATTTCGGAACTCGGTGTTTTTGGTTGCTTTTTTGTTGTTGAACACACCGACTTCCGAAATTAAAGTTATTTTATACTTTTTGGTTTTTTTTTTGTTTAGAAGTCGGTTTTATTTTTTGTAAAAAGTTTTTTTATTTTTCACTTTTTAGTGGTACCTACACCCCCTCCCCTCCCCCACCTAAACGAACCAATCGCATTGGTGTAAAAAAATACGTACTGCTCCTTTGCAGAGTAAACTAAGAGGTCGTCAAAGTGGACAAAGTACATATTTTTTTTAGATTTTTCGAAAACCGCTTGGTTGATTTCGATAAAATTTTCATGGGACTATTTGGGAACTATACCCTTTCCAACAAAAAAAGAATTTTTCAAATCGGTTGACAAGCGACGGAGTTATGCGCGAACAAACAATAAAAAAAAAAAAAAATAAAAAAAAAAACATACAAACATCCGAATTGAGAACCTCCTCCTTTTTTAGAAGTCGGTTAAAAAAAAAGGAAAAAAAAAAGCTTTGCTGCGTTCTCTTTAAATTGATATTTCTGAATTCTGCTTGCATTGTAAAAGATACATCTGTTTCACTCAGTTACACGACTACTATCTCTTTCTTAAATCGGTTCTACACGTTCATGTAAACAGGGCATGTAGAAACCTCTTGCAAAATCTCAGTAATACCCAGTGTTAGTTGTGGAATTCGTTCGAAAGAGTCACCGCGGCCCTGGAACGCAAAGGGCATTAGGAGGATCACGGATGGGTTATATTAGTCAGTAAGAGTCTGACATTCCCTTCCACTTCGCTCAGAGCGGAAGAATTCATTTATGATTTCCAGTCCTTAAAAAAATATAAAAACTAGTGCTCGTAGGGTCATTGCAGTTACTCTTTTTATAGTCTATAATAGGTTGCACTTTGAATACTGAACACGTTCTCATAATCCAAATAGCATCTTATAAGATGACTTTATTTTACTATGCTATGTCAATGACATCATGATGGCGTTGTCAAAGAGAGACGGAGCTATATAGGAAGAAGAGCGCTATCCCTTTTTGCAAGCTTTTATTTAACTTATGTTGCCGTATGTTTGTTTGTTTGCTTAAAATCTTGCAACTCAATTTTGAAGCAGAGATCATCAACCAATTGAGCTGAAATTTTGTATAAAAGTTCAATTTGGATGACGATGCATAACTTTGTGACCTCATTCTAAATCCAATATGGCGGCATATCCAAGATGGCGGATATTTTTAATGCACAAGCTTCTACAATATGGGTATCAAATGAAAGGGCTTGCTAATAATTATTTGAAAATAATCCTGGCATTTACACTTCATGCGACTTCATATGAGTTACTATCCTAGCCCCACCCGAGGATGGGGTGGTAAAACCATATAGGTATTTAGACAGTTGTCTAAATATCTATAACATATCTAGCTATTATGATATACTGATGGAGAAAATATAAAATGCAATAGTACTAGCCATGAACAAGTACGAGTATAAAAGATTAATAGGGTGTTGGGGACGATAAAACTCTACATGCCACAATCCAGCTTTTTCTAATACACTGAAACCTACCCACTTATTGGAATATTTTGAGAAAAGAAATGGAAAAACTTACCCTGTAACAAGCTTGGGGAATGTAGCAAATTTAATTTAATTTATTTCAAAATAAAAACTCCATAAGTCTTTGTCCATTCGTATTTTGAATTGTTTCACCTCATTACGTGCACGAATATCACCAACATTTCTTGGGTTTCATGCTTGCTTATCGACCCAAATTCGACCATACAACACTAGATATAGAGTTTAATTTTCAAACACTAATTATGCTGGCTGGCTTCCATTGAAGTCAGTAACTACACAAAATTCGACTCAAAAGTTCGGACTAGAAATTTCTGAATTGCTTGATTTTATATCTGCCCTGATTATGAGGATTAATCCAATCGAATTTGCACTCTAAAACAAAAGCTATAAAGTCTATAGTTGTTTGAATGAAGCTGAATTTCTTAGGTGTGAAAACACAAGCTGGCCGTTTGTTCGGACGTAGGGTGAATACGACAATTTTGCTCATTCGAATACAGAAGTGGTACTAATGGTTTGCTATTTTTATGTTACCAATTAAATCGTTTCCAGTTATCGGACTATACCGGTTTTGGATTTTTTAATGGTGAAATATATTATTCACGTACCTACCTATTTTAGTTTATTTTTTTTTTTGCATTCTTGAGCCTAAAAATCTGAATTCAGAAGTTGCCAAGTCGAACTTTATTAAATAGTAATATAATATAAAAGCACAGCTCATTATAATTTCGCGTCACCAACAAATTACCACTCGGACGCAAACTCCATAACTTAATTAACGCCAAACATTATGACAAAAACTAAAACTGTCACACGATTTAATTAATTGAGAAGTTTCAGTAGATGCGTGTAAAATTTGCATATACACAGCGTTCGCTATCGCAAAACAAAAACACGATTTTGAACTCGAGGCTCACATGAAATAAATCGAATAAAAAAATCGTTTTTAAACGTTCGATCTGCGCCGGAGTGGGTGCAATTAAAGGGTTCCGAGAATCGTTGCTCCGGGACTGCACGGCCCCGCACGAATATAGTTACGCCATTCGTATGAACAGGGTATAAAAATAATTGTAGCTATATGCAACGGAATGCACATTATATGCTTCATTCGTGATGCTTGCTGGAATAAGACTTTTTTCGTAGACACAATGCGCATGAAACAAAGTGCCACAAGATCGGCGATAGATTTTCGAAATGTCAAAATTGTTGGATTTAGTCACGTGACATTCCGATTGGTCATGTCAATATCATGAATTTTTACTTTACGTTAATCGTTATCGTCGTTAGAAAGTTTTTTTTTAGTAGAGGTTCTTATGGCTACTGTAAATGTATACCTATATAAAAAAAAAAAACAAAATGATGTATGTGAGTGTTTTATAAGTGTGCAACTCTCTGATTTGATTCGGTGTGAATTTTCAGATAAGTCAGCTGGGAAATACTGGCTCTATCTAGTTTAAATTTACCAAAAAATATCGACGCATAAAAGTTTTATTTTAAACCTATTCGGAACATAAATAATCGACTTTGTCGATAAACCTGCAGTTATTAGGTTTATCAACGGCAACACTATTTTGATCTGGTTGTCGTGCACCAAGAATACTTCATGATGACGCAAGAGCTCTTGTTGTGGCGGTCGTGGAAGCTCAAGTTAAAAACTGAACGGATTATAATGGATATAAACTCCTCCTAAAGCCTCCGATTTAATAAATATTCCATAATGTCAATTATAACAAACTTACGACAACCAAATGCATTGCCTTATAATAAAAGATAAAAACCCAAATAAAAATAAGAAAAAAGATCACATCTAATTTCCAACATTTATCTCAAAAACGCTATAATAAAAATCATCATAACCGAAACCGAATGAAACCCAATATCGATTACAATCGATATAGCATTACAAAACCTTATCGATAACAAAAGACCTAAACAAGGTGTTTACGATTTCGATTTGGATCTCGAAAAACGTGCCACAAGACAAAATCCTCAGCGAATAAATTATATAGAGAGTCGGCTGGTCGTTGTCGGGCCCTTAATTGGGCCATGTACAGACCGAAGGAAAAAACGTTACATTTGTTAGGTATTCCAGGAATTATACACTTGTTGGACTCTGGACCGGGCCGGTTTATTTTCAGTATCCCGTAATGAATGGTCTAACGAGATAGATAGATGATATCGTATTGCTTCTCCGTACTTCGTTTGAGTTTCGTTTCGATAAATAGCCATGAAAAATGTAGACCTGGCCTTATTAGTTTTATGTATCGACCTTTTTGTTCGTGCATTAAGTATATTATTCCAAGTACACATAAGTAATAACAAATACCTGTACAGCATGAGTTGACAAGGCATGGCTATATCAATTAGTTTTATAGAAAAGAAACAAAACTTAAAAGGGCCTGGGACAAATTAATTTGTATAAACTACGTGGTCTAGATGTTTCGACAAAGAATATATGTAATAGTTCTGAGAATGATTTTACAACAAGACCACAAGACATCACACAAAGCCAGTCCACCTGCATTACTAATGACGACCGGCAACTGTGCCATAATCCAAGGATTACATGCCGGAGTGGGCCATCGAGCGCGACTCAATGTGCCCCGGACAAATTAATTTGTAAAAACTACGTGACCGAAATGCGAGGCGACGGTAAACGTACATAATAGTGCTCATAATGCATGGATCTGATTTTAAGAAAGTACAGCAACCCTATTATGACGTCTTAAATCCATCATGATTTCTGTGTCAGAGAGAGATGGAGTTACACAAGACGAATAGCACTATCTCTTTCTCTCACACGAATCATGATAGCATTGGCACTTCATAATACGGCCACAGTAGAATGCGTTTGTAATGTCATCGAAGGGAAGTGCATGCGCCATACTAAACGGATGTGATAGAAAGCATAGTCTTAGAAAATAAACAATTTTTTCACAATTTACTTATTTTGTAGGAGATATTTAGCGCATTAAAGGGAAACACTACAGATTACACAAAATTTCGTCGCAAAGGGAAAGTGGTGGGAACTTGGGGAGAGTCACGAAAACGAGTGGAGGTGTTCACTCACTATAACCGAACATAATTTCTTAAAAATAGGTCATATTAAGCGATATGTCAAAAAGCGATGTCATTATATCAGAAATTTCTAAAAAGAATATCTTTTGAATCCAAAATGTTTTGGGAACACATAATTGTGCGTACAACTAAGGAGTGGAATTACCTGCTAGAGTCTGTGTTTGAGCTCGTGCTTAATTATAACAGCCGCATGGGTGGATCTTCTAGGTTAAGCAACGCTTGCCGAGGTTGGTCTGTGGATGGGGACCATCTTAACATAACGAGACTTCTCCGTGCCTCGGAAAGCACGTTAAGCCGTTGGTCCCGGCTGTCATTTGGAGATCTTTGGCAGTCGTTACGGATTGTCAGAAGCCAGAAAATCTGACACCAGTCTTGCCAAGAAGTACCGTGTTCCCCAGTTAATGGGTTGTGGAGGTCTGGTAGGCAGCCGCTTCACGTAAAATACTGGTATTCAGCTGAATCCGGCTTGACTGGGAGCCGACCCCAATGTAGTTGGGAAAAGGTTAGGCAGATGATGAGTCTGTGTTTCCTGATAACTACAACCAGGGACTCTTTAAGTCAAGAGTGAATAGGTTACTTCTAGACAAGCGTGCTTCATCTTCGACCACATCATCACTAACCATCAGGTGAGATAGAGCCAAATGTGTGCCTCACCAATCGTAAAAAAATAAGAAAGTAGGCGTAGTCATAATAAACGGATTTCATTGTGGATAAAGACTAAGCCTTACATGTCCCAACAATAAAAGCTTAAAAGGGGATAAAAATGTGAAGATGTAGTGATTGCCATAGTCATACAATCAATCATCCGTCTGATTGTTCGAATCGGTAATCAAAGTACCTTTGTCTTTATGAGCACTAAGGAGGAACTGACCATCCTCTATTTAACTAACTGAACCTACCAAGAAACTGCTATGTGTCACTCACTAGAATGACACAAACGGTTTTAAGATCGTTTGCTACCAACGTAATGACTTTTGATGTTGTATGTGCTAAAGTAGAAATACATTTGGATAAGGCTGTTTCCCGAGTAATAAAAATATGATTCTATTTAGTACGTGAGGTAGATTCTCGAAACATATTAGACACGTATTTTTTTCTTTATCAAATGACGAAGATAAAATGCTTCAAATATCGGGAGTGGGGGGCTTGTGACGTCACATCATGGTAAAAATTGTAGCACGCAGTGACGTCACACGAGTTTCCAACGCACTGTATCGTCTTCGTTTTTTGTTAACGTGAAAAAATGAAAAAATACATGTCGAATATTTTTTGGTAATCTATCTGACGGACTAATTAGATTTTCATAGTCAACTACCCTATTGTCTACAATTCTACATCATCAACATCATACTCGCTTGATACGAACATCTCACGTTCTGGCGAAAAACCACTGGGCCCAAGGCATAAAGGAATTTTAGTTAAAATTTACAATTTGTATCTATGAATGTCAGTTCTGTGACAGTAAATAATTTTCTTTCTTTCTTCTTTCAAGGTGCTTTTCTAAGATATTATATGCATAAATATTCATCAAAAGCGTCATTTTCTTTCATAACGTCAACTCAAAAGAGTTACCCATCGTAATTATTTTTTTATATCCCACCCGCATTATCTAGAAGGGGATGCAGATTTCTTTAAAAAATAGCGTTGTAAAGTTCTCGGCTAATACGAAAGGTGAGGCGACAGGCTTGGAGCGTGTCGGCGAACGTAAATTGTTTATTATTTTTTATGGGATTTTCATGAGAACGATCGTCCCGGACTCGTTAAAGGTGGTTGTGGAGGAATGAAGATGGAGTACAAGGAGTGTTCAGTTGTTTTTTTTTCGAAATTTTGCGAATAACCTTTATAGGTCGATTCATACAGCCAGTCACTTAAAAGTCTTTACCACATAGATTTTTTATTTGAATATTAAACCTCATGAACTAATGTTCATGAATAACTATATGACTCTAAAGCGACTCATAGATCACTACATAGTATAAAACAAAGTCGCTTCCCGCTGTCTGTCCCTATGTATGCTTAAATCTTTAAAACTACGCAACGGATTTTGATGCGGTTTTTTTAATACATAGAGTGATTCAAGAGGAAGGTTTATATGTATACTACATGCATAATATAGCAGAGATTTAATATCAACATTGCACCCGTGCGAAGCCGGGGCGGGTCGCTAGTTTAATATATATGACTCACTTTAGAGTACAGGGTGTGCACCAAAGATCTAAACATGCATTGAGCGCTGCTCTACAAACAATGGGACACTTGATACTGAAAACTTACTACTGAAGGTTCCAAACTCCTTGTCAAAGTATGAGCTGACTAAAAAGACTGTCGACTCGCTTAAGAGAAAAGGGATAAAACATCAGTCAACATAGTCTCACTAAAACGTTATTTTTGTAGAAATCATCAATGTTAATTATTTTCAACGTGGGACCGTGTTAATATTACTAAATAAAAGATAAATCCAATTATGCTTAAAACCAAGTGTCGTCTATGTATATCATTTTATAATATTGATATATTTTTATATTTAACCTTAACGTTTTAAATACTTATTTTGGTGCAACTTTCCTCTTAGCGTTCCATTACTTCCTTGTCCATGGCTGCAATAAAGGTTATTGCATGTCGCTGGAATTTTTAGTCTTTGTTTAAGATTTTTTGGTATTTCTCAAGTAATACCTCACAGTTCAAACTATTTCACTCAGTAAAATGCAAGTAGGTACATTTCGTATTTATTTGTAAAACGTGACTAATGGCTGAGAACCTGAATTTTTTATGAGGATCTTTTGTATATATTCTTCGTTTTATTTTAGCAAATTAAATACTTAGATGTCATCAGTGAATCGCAAACTTGTAAGATATACACCTAAGATTATGAAATATGTTGAGGTAAAGTCTGAACTGGACATTTACAAGAAAATTTTACTGAACCTACGAGTACGTATTGTCGTACATTTTCCTTTAACGTTCTCACACCATTACCTAAATATTGCAAACACGAAATTTAGTCATTTTTTACTAGTAACCAGTTAATAAATAACTAAAGTGACAGCTGCCAATGCCTCGAAAACAAAAAAGAAACCGGATGGACGACAACAGCATCAGCAGTACTTCCACGAACGTTTGTAAGATTTTTTTCTGTCTAAGTTCGGGTGGTCGGATAATTCAAAAGATAATATGTGTAATATTTTCTACTTTTGCATGCCGTAAGGTAGAGTGTGTTGGAACTGCTTTTACAATGGTTACATCTTATTTTTGTACCCACATTCTTTGCAAATAAATGATTTATTTCTTTCTTGAACACTCCCGCTAGAGCATACACCGAGCACATCAACATCCAACAGCTCCACCATTACACGCACAACAATCCGACCCATGTACTCAATTCAAAGCCAACTTAGCCAGCTCGTTGGCCCACAAAAGCGAGCTCGAACGCCGCGAACATTTACCTATCGGCGCGTCTCTCATAACAGCGCATTTTCCACTTTTCCCCAGATTTCCCGAGGTGAAATCGCTAAGCGTTGCCACGTTGCCTTGATGTTTGAGGATGAGAAATGAGCGGAAAGGGGGTAGCAGCCTAGGGGGATGTATTGTAAACACAATTACCACCCTGCGTCGCTCCCAGGGCAACAAATGGTGGCTAAACGACCCATTCGCCTGTGATTTGTTAGCAATATGCTTGAGATTTGGAACAGAAACGACTTTAAAATTCGTTTTGCGTACTTGTGTTATATGTTTTTGCTGGCTCTTATGCCGTGGGTGTTCATTTAGATTGTTATATTGTATGTATTCTTTGTGTTGTTATAATGGTAATGTTTGTCGCCTTGATTATACCTAGTTACTTTTTATGATAATCTAGGGGACGGTTATTTCGCTCAAATTATAAAAATATTAATTTACTTTCTTCATAATTGTGAATTTAAGCCCCTGAATGGTCGGATGGTAAAATGAATTGTAAAAAGCCTGAAATGTATCGATCAAACTATTACGATATTTGTTGGTCGTTGTCATCGACTATTGAATTTTTGGGACAGCCATTTTGAAAAATTTTACTCGTGTCTATCAAAATTCCTCTTCGTCTAGATAATTAGCTAGTTAAGCCTACGATGCCTACTGCCGACCACTGCCACATTTATCACAGTCGATTTCTGTCGAGTAAAACATCAAAATATAATGAAAATGTGGTATAGTGATCTTTAAAAAAAATTACCTGACACATTGATCGCGATGTTAAAGCGAATTGTTTAGAAACTATTTTATTTCCAGCCTCTGCAGATCACCTAACAACATCTACTGTCAAACAAACGGTGAATTTAAAGCCAGACCATTTTCACTTTCAAACATTTTTCACTTTGTTAACTCAAAAAGGTTAATTGAATATTGTTTTTTTTTTGTTTCCATTTTTCTTTGATCTTGAATTATGGTTTGTTATAGGATTGTAGTAGTTCAATCCACGTATACAGAGATTATAAATTTCAGTATCTAACAACAGCAGGGGCTTATTACGATACACAATAATTCGCCAAGAGAGTTGCAAAAATGTTGAAGATGTGTACATATGTGTGATGTGTATGTATTAGACTCTAGACTAGAGGGTCTAGAGTCTAATGACACCATACTATGAATGTAAAGTAGCCTGGCCACAAAATTTTATATTTACTTATATCAACCTACCTTTATAAGTGTAACATACAACAATACAAGATCCTCGTTAATCCCTTACGGTCGTAACGAGGCGGGCGCTGAGGGCGGAGCCCCGGCCTCCTCCGGCGTCCCGGAGCATGCGGCATAAACAACTCAAGTTACAACATTTAATTATCGCTGTTTATTAAACCAGGCTCACCTTGCCAGATATGAATCATTGTTAAATGATAACACGGGTGAGGTTGAAAGAAATTACCATTCACACCTACTGGAGATTGGATGGTGGTACCGTGCGCCTTGGGTATTTGGGCTTGTAAGGAATGGGGTGCCAAAAACGTGGTATGTCTTGTTGTTTAGGTGTACCTACCGCACGCATCGAGCAAATGCATTTTTGGTTATTGTTACTAATAGGCTTGGAGACCTCACGATGGTAAGCGATGATGAGTTCGACTCTAGAGAATGTTTGCTTAGAAGAATACCGTACAAAGTCAAAGCATTAATTTCAAACTAAATGTTTATTATTGATCTTACTTGTCTTTATGTTGGTACTTATGACTAAGCAGCCTTTGCCAGCATTAATACTTAACGAAATTTACTCTGATGTACAATGAAACTTGTTGAAAGATCTTCTCAAAGTTTGACAGTTCCTAAACAAGATTTAGCCAGCAAGGAAACTGTAAAGTTTCCAAAGTCACATTATCACAATACATCTAGTTTAGGAAGGAAAGTGGGTCCGTTCTTCCGTATCTACATGTCGACATTTTGACAGTTAACATTGTAATACTAGAATCATGAAGTACATTACATGAGTCCCAACACAGAACAGCGTTAGCTTAGACAAACTAACTGGACACAAAGTATTCGGGAAATTGTTCATATCTACTTTAGTAACAGAATAATTGACTTTAATAATTTTAAAACTTTTAAATTAATTAAATTTGTTAGTATAACATGTCCGAAAAATTGAAGAAATTATGCTTATTATCATTATCATCATATCAGCCGAAAGTTGTCCACTGCTGGACATAGGCTCAACCCAAGCATCACCACATCTCGCTGTACCGTGCGTCTCGCATCCTGCTGATTTCCGCGGCCTTCGCCAGGCCTTCGGTCCGTCTTGTCCGAGTGAATCCTCTGTGAGGCCTCAAACCATCATCTGCCTAGCCTGTTCTCAACTATATTAGGGTCGACTTTCAGCCAATCCGGCTTCAGCTAATGTATGTATTTTACGTGGCTGCCTACCAGACCTCCACAACTCAGTAACTGAGTAACACGGTACTTCTTGTCATGACAGGTGTCATATTTTTCTGGTGTCTGATAATTTGTAACAACTGCCAAAGATCTAGAAATGACAGCCGGTCCAACGGCTTGCTGTGCTTTGCGAGGCACGGAAGAGTCTCGGTACGTTAAGATGGTCACCTATTCATAGACCGACCTAGGCAAGCGTTGCTTAACCTTGGATCTGTGCGGCTGTTATTATTTAGCCACGAGTTCCTACGGGTAGGTAATAAATAAGCAACCATATTTCTTGTATACTGTACTGTACAATAGAACTGGGCCTCAAGTCTGCTATTACAATAATGTCAGAATGGTTTATCATTGATTTCATAATGGTTGATTTTTACAAGTTGGGTAATCTACTAATATACAAGCGTCACTATGACGTTCCAGTGGTCAACCACTAACACTCCATTGAAAGAAATGGCATAGAATGGTAATCTCGTACATAATGACAGACGTATGCAGTAATCTGCTAAAATTTTGACAGCTCCTTTGATCAGTGACCTACCATCGGAACGTCATTATGCAGTCATTGCTTTTAATAGCTCGGTTATTAAAAAATATTCGACACCTTTGACCGACCAATGATCGACCATTATGAATTTAGCAGATTACGAACTGATTACCAACAAAATGACAATGGGATCGAGTAGGAATGACAAATTTATAAAAATAGCAGACTTGGGGTCCTTATATCTTCTTTACTACTACACCATGTAGGTACAGTTTACTTTCCAACTGCAAAACACTGAAAGATTAATCCAATCGCGGCGGCATACGGATATTACTCCTCGCAAATATATTAGAAGTGCAAAGTTTATGCTGATTTACGATCTTCCAACAGCCTTGTAAGTTGTAGATGTAATTTAACAAGCTTTCTATTGTTACTATTATTCGCACGCCCCCTATATTTACGACCAAAGTTATATATGTAAGTATATAAAACTTTGATATTTATGCCATAGTTTGTAATAAGCATGTATCCATATCGAGCTATTTCGATACAAATATCCACCATTGCTCAAACGCTTGTGATAAAAAGCAAATCAGGTATCGACTTTTAGTTAAGGGTGGTTTTTACTGGACGAGCATAGGTGTAGCTTACACTAGGTAGAAAATAGTTTAGAAGAATAACAGCTGTAACAATGAAACTGTCAATATTTTCTTTACTTCGGCAAACGATATTGTGATGGTGTGTATGTATTTGTATAGTACTTGTGTAGCAGGTCATCAACATTGTATTATCCGTTTTGTAGATTTATATGGTTTTCAGTTTTATAACTTGTATAATGATACAAACTCACACACGCGCTATGTGTCGTGTTCCCGCAACAAATATTTGTATGGCCTACAGATAGTTGTTCCGGGTCTGGCTGTTTGTTTATATGAGTTTGTATGTTTGTAAACGCACCCACCACGATACAGGAGAAATTCCCAGTGTGGGGCAACATTATTCTTATATAAAAAAAAAGATAGGTGCAAGCTTCCATTTAAACCATAGGCCACTCATACGAGTTTTCACTACAAGTAGCCCTAAGCATAGTTGCACATTGCGGAATCTGTTCGAAAGAGTTACCGCGGCTCTGAAACGCAAAAGACATTTGGAGGAACATACTGGGTTTTAGTTAGTAAGATTCTGAAACTCCCTTCAGCTAAGATCAGAGTGGAAAGAGTCGTTTAATGATTTCTCATTCATCCATCCATAAAAAAAAAACAAATAGTTGCACAGTTTACTATAGATCAATGAAAAGCTTCAATATTTTCCAGAATCGCAATATTAACTAAAATGTTTTCGCTGATGCGAATGCAATTGTCTAAGCTATAAAATAAAACACGACGCAGATAGCAGTTTTTTTTATGAACAACTTTATTTAAAACGATATTTTTCCTTAGAGACAATCTAAGGCATTTTCTAAGGAAAAGTCATCCCCAAAAAGAAAATGACTCGGCCAGCGAAACGCTCGCAGCACTCACAACAAAAGTGCGCAAAGCAGAGCATGCGCCCGGCGGCTTTGGTTCGGACGGCCATTTATCGCACGCGTTCGCCCCGCGACGCCCCTCGCCCGCGGTATCAGCACGACTACCACGCCCTGCGCAGGAGCGGACCTGGTGTCTGGGGCTGGTCAAGAAATGAAGTAGAGAAGAAAGAAAATCAATACGTTCAGGACTTGCCCGTAAGTTCTGCAGGACTATTCTGTAAACTTATCACCGCGAAAACTTAAGTGCAGTGAACATGAAATGAACTCTTCAAGCTGTCAAAATCCGTCAATTTAAATGTCAGTAGTGCAATTCTTCTATACTGCGCAATTTCAAGTGAACGGTGAAGTTTTACAGAACTGTACTAGTTGATATTTATTGGCTTGAATTTTGACATCTCACAATTGTAGATTTTTTTAAACTGACATTTTTTATTTCACTCCTTACGTAACACGCATACTGAAACTTCAGTCATCCATTTCAATCCCCACAGCTAATGGTGAGCACAGAAAATGCAGAGCCGTGATGCATTCTTTTCCCAACTATGCTGTGATTGGCTTGCAGTCTATTTAAATGCAATTGAATACCAGCACTGGAAGAAAATTAATTTGCATTACATAACTATCTACATAAACTCACAGACGGCTATTTCCTTAAGTTGAAACTACAGAACGTCACCATCCACGATCAACGTGTAAAAACTGCCCCATACATTTCTGTGTGCATAACTCGACAAAAAAACTGAACAGCAGAATTTTTTTTCATGATTTCGGTGTTGGTCCCATAGTAAAAGTTGTTCATAATGATGCGTATAATGACCCCTTTTCAGGGATTGCATTTATACTGTTACACGTTGTATACAATTTTTGCTTACTCATGTGAGATAGTGGCCAAGCTTAGCATAAGCATAATCAGCCTTTTAATGTTCCTACTGTTGAGACACAGGCCTCCTCTCTAGGAGAGGGAATGGGCCGTAATCCACCACGCGACATGTCTGTTTCCTCACGATGTTTTCATTCACCGTTTTGAGAGAGTGGTGATGTAATTAATTATACAAAGTAATGCGCCTGGCTGGGTTTGAACCCGTGACATACAATACGTAAGTACCGTTACCACTCGGCTACCACTGCTCTCAAAAAAAGCTTATCTCTATAAAAATGCAGGCTGTTTTGTAGGGAGCTCAAATATTATCACTTAGTTCGAAATTTAAACCTAAGCGCGAGATCTAACTGCGGCCCTGCGCTTGCGCCCCAAAGCGCGAGGGCGCGCGAAATACCGGCCGATCTGTTGCGCAGCCGCCATTATAATGAGACGTTATTTATTGGACAATCCCACCACTAATCACCTCGGACAAGCATATTCATATTATGTTATGAAATGTACGGGGGTAATGGCTGGAAATACCTAAGGAGGAGTATAATTTTGTATCGTCTCTCCAGTGAATATGAAGAATATGTAGTTTGGGCCCAAGGTTCCTGTTATTTGGGCATAGAACCAATAGTGCGAGTTGATGTAAATGTTCGTAGGATGTATAATAGCTACACCATAACTTCAAAAATAGAAGCCTTTAAGTGATTGTCAGAAGCATTTTAGAAGCAAAACAATGTTTGAGACATGGCGGCAAGATGAAAGACCGTGAGACGAGAGTGAATGAAAATTTAAATAAAGACGTCGAAATCAGCAATTTTCAAAACTACCCACCAAAAGACTTTACTAAAAGCTTTTCACATTTTCTTAAGGAACAAGCTTTGTTAAGTTTTGTTATTTAAGTATTGTATGCTATTATTTCTTTCTACACTAAGTAAAATAAAACTGCATCTCCCAGGTCTTAAGAATTATACTTATCTATATCACTTAAAAAGTAATAATTGAAACGTACTTAATTTTATACTCTTTAAATTTTTATCACTTACTACCGACAACCCATGACATTAGTCTACATTTAAACAGGAATTTTAACACCAATTACATATTTATAAATGGATAATACAACATTTTCGAGTTTATGACTACATAGTATAAAAGTCTTTTCACATTTATACGTTACAGCCGAGTACGCCAACTTGTACACCAACGTCCAATTGCAAACTTTCACAATGACGACTGATGGCCAAACATTGGTCGGGTTGGGCCTTAAATACACAGCTACAGGAAGGAAAATTGTAGACGATTAGAAGATCCGTGATCCCTATGTGGTATGAATAGTATTGTGGTTCTGACCTAAGAGGTCACCTATTGGAAAACCAACCAAATATTATGAACTCAACCATGATTTCATAAAAAGGCGGCAAGTGGTATACCACTTTTTTTGATAGATGGGAAATCATCAAATAACTTCTGCCACTCTGGACGGATCAGAAAGGAGTGTCAAACTCTTACTGAATAAAACCCATCCGTGTTCCTCCTAATGCCCGCGGCGTTCCAGGGCCGAAGTGATTTAAAAAAAAAACGAATATATCCGCAGGGTACTTACCACATACTGGTTTAAGAAGAATCTCTTGAAGGCTGGGGAGGCCATTACCAAACAGAAACAGATAAAATAATAAATGGCGCAGCATTAATTTTTATCATTACTAGATAAAACCAACTTAAAAGTTTCAAATTATTCCAGACCTACCCGTACTAATACATGCAGACCTTAACACCGATACAGATAGCAGTAACAAGCCCGACTATCAATGATCAATTGATCACACTCGACCATTAACTATGAACCATTACGAGTTTACGACTTATTAACATCACAGCTTCGTCTGACAGCTGTTTAAGAAAATTAATCTTCGAATGAAAAATGATAAAATTGCTATTCTGACCTACCTTACTTGGATGTTTATTATTTTCGTATCGCTCACGTTTCCTTTAGGTAATACGTTTAAAATTATGTGATGGTAGCTAGGGTTTGTGGGAGTAAAATGGTTTATGTAATAAACAGTTCAGCAGTGCTATTCTGTAAGGACTCAAGTGCGAATTCGATTCATATCTCATTTTCGATTACACTTCGTAACTCACCTGAAGTGAAAAGTATTTGATAGTCGACTGTCAAGTTAAGTTCGCTTCACCTATGTTCTCACTTAGTGGCGCTAGTGCAGTTTTCATCAAGTTACAGAATACCAAATACAGTTTTCACCGCAGAATCAGAAGTGAGAACTGGAGTGAGTTCTTACAGAATAGCATTGCAGAAGATTAGCATAAAACGTTTTCAGTGAAGTGTAGTTAGATCGTGAAGCTGTGGCGGATAGGCATTTTGGGGGACTGTCTTTATGTAAAGTTTGACATTCAAAAAGTGCTGCTGGTCTAAGCCTAGATCTAAATAAATTACTTTTGATTTTGTATTCATAGAGTAGAATAATATTTATTTGTTTAAAAAGGTGACAGAATACATAAAAAAAAATAACGAGAGCATACATGTGTTTGTACAGTGATAAGCGTGCAAAGCTTTAATATCTATCGTCCAGGAAGTCAAACAGACACTATAAAACTGTGACTACACACAACCATTCTTACAATTTATTTTTTAATAAACTCATATTTAAAGTCTTGAGATTACTTGGTAGATCCCGAGTATTTTATAAACGTACACACGTATAGACATACTACTTTTGCTATATTTAGATATGAAGTGCGAAAACTTTCCGGTTAATTTTATCATACCTACTAACAAAAACGTGGTTATAATATAGACATTTTAAAAAGATATTAAAAACTGTTATTGCTACATGAACATACGCACTAACGAACGTATTTATTTCTATTTTGCCGTTGTAGAAAATAATCACAGAGACACTCAGAAAATCAGATAATGTACCGCCACCACGTACATAACTAACTGAAATAACAAAAACTGAGTTTGACAAGCGAGAAAAACAGTAAGGTACATTTATTCAAGTTAGACTCAAACCTCAAAACTCAAAACGACCGGTGCATTCGCTGGGAAAATAAATATAAGGTAGGTAATATAGGTGGGCTTTGCAGTCACATCACCTGACTGCTAACTTCCACAATCCTCTGTATGTAATCCTAATTCACATCAGGTTTGCACACAGCACACTTAGTTGTCACCAATCCCGCTATTCTTTGAACCTTAGGACACCAGGATTTCTCAGTAGAGTTGGGTGGTAGAGGTCAAACTGACGCATACTCTGAGCTGAGTGAAATATTAAACCACTCGCTTGTACCAGCGGCCTTGCTTCCCTTGTTTCTGACCCAGGAACAAAGCCACTTTTTGATCAATGTTAATGCATATTCCTATCAGTAAAAGATTATTCGTTATCGGATATGTATATCATATCATAATCTACCTTTTAATGTTCCCACTGCTGGGACACAGATCTCTTCTCCAGGAGAGGGAATGGGACGTAATCCACTACGCGGGCCCAGTGCAAGTTGGTGAATGTCACATGTCTTCGAATTTTTGATTCTGGGACATGCAGGTTTCCTATGTTTTCCTTCACCGTTTTGAGAGCAGTGGTGATGAAATTAATTACACGAAGTAATGGGCCTGGCTGAGTTTGAACCCGTGACTTACAAATCGTAAGTCGGGGCCGTTATCACTCGGCCACCACTGCTCCTCCAATGTACCCTTTTTACAATATTAGTCTAAGTACCAGCGGAGTATATTTTTTCTGCTGTCGATAGGCTTACGGTAGACCACTATCTCACCTAACGGCCAGCGATAATGCGGCAACATAACAAGGAGCACGCTTGCCTTAAGGTAACCTAAGCATTTCAAGGTCCCTGAGGGGAGTAACACTCCTTAGCGGTACGCATTATGAATGTGTCAGCAAATAGTTTGTATGTGTGGTACGTCTAGCCTATAGCGGCATCTCTTCGAACGAACATACATACGTTCTATATCTTAAAGCTCAACTGAAGATGAAAACATTACTTTTCCATTTAAAATTATCATCATTTGCATAACTTTTTCCAGACTACGTATTCGAATGGCTTCCAGTTGAACCGGATGCAGCTGAAGCCTACCTGTATTAACTTACTTTCTATGCTCGGTGTCGTTTTCCAATAGATTATGTAATAGAGACCCATCCATGAATCGACCTCAGCAAGCGTTGCTTAACCTTGAAGATTATGCGGCTGTGTTATGTATTCATGAGACAAATAGTAGCTATACGTTGGATTAAATCCGCTTTTAGAAATAAATTCTCCGAGAATGATACACCATATTTCCATCTAAAATCATAACAAAAACAAATTCTGTTAAGTAACTGTGTACAGTTTAATCATATTTACGACGATCACTTCCCGTCATTCCGCGGCTCCTAATAAGGTCAACGACGCGGATGTACACTGTACAGCTTTCCTAGAAGAGGTACCTTTTACTGTTGTCGGATCTAGACCTAAGATGTATGCTCGAGATAGCATAGAGTCAGTTTTTTTTGGTTGTTGGTAAGTAGTTAATGAAATCGCGTAATTGTTTTGTTGTTGAAATTATATTCTGAGCATGAAATTAGGCTGAACATGAAGTAGCGCCATTTCTCGATTAAGATTATTATATTTTGATTTGTTAGTTTAGTTTAAGGCTTCATATTCTCTTCTTCTCTTGTTGTTACACACTATTGTCTACATTTCTTTTCCGTTTATCCTTTCGCGAGTCTGCTAGAAGAAATTTCGTTTGAAATAAGCAGTTCCTTTGTACAAAAATTGTAATGTTGTCTCTTACTTGTTGTATGTGTGTACACACATACACCAAATAATAAAATAAATAAATAAGATTGATTTTCCTAATGCAATAAAACAAAACGATCAAGAGAAAACTTGGTGTACGGAAAGCATTTCAGATTTCTTAATTCTATAGGTAAAAGATAATATTTATCGTAGAGTTGGGCAGGGTGCACCCACCATATTGTAAAGCCACATTCCGTCATTTACGTTTGAGCCTCATGTAAGTAAGACCTTTTTTTGGATGCGAAATCATCAAATGACTTCTTCTGCTCTGTGTGGAGTGGGGAGAGGGATAGTCAGACTCTTACTGACCAAAACCCACCCGTGTCCCTTCAAATGCCCTTTACGTTAAAGGGTCACGGTAATTCGCAACCCATGTAGCTTATACTTATATGGCCAGCTTTAAGTAGTAATAAAAAACAACATATTCAAACAGACACAAACATTAAATGCACCCAAACCGCAACCTGACATTTACAAGTATTACGAATCCCTGTGGCTATTCCAAGAGTTGGCTCTTCCACAAACTCTATGAACACGTCAAACAATTCGTTTTCATCTCTTGGTCCAACAAAATGTTACAAGGATTACAAGAGAATTAAACGGAGCTAATTAAAAATGATCCGGAGAACTGTTTAGCAAGCTTCATTGTATTGTTACCGTACAGGATGTGAGGAAAAAATGAATCGATTGTGAACTCGTGATAAATGAGGTCGTTCTAGACTTTCTTTAAGGAGTACCTTATCTACTATGTACTTGTTCCAAAGAATGAAGAATATGAAATTAAGTTTTTTGGTTTTACAAGTACTTTGGATATCAGGTTAAAAAAAAAAATCGGTAAGTGTTACAAAGATACCATTAGAATTATGAGGTACGATGTGTTTTGTGGTAGGCGTTATTACTGGCATGACTAAATGTATTTATGACAGTGGTAATTAATAATATCTGGTTTTCTTAATCTCATGTTTTGGAACAACAAGCACTGGTAGATGGAGCTCAAAAACATACGGTCATTAAATACATCTATCCACAGATATACAGCTTCCACAGAGCGTGGATGTCCCAAATATATTCAAGAGCTTGAACAGATCCCCAAAAGTTCACATAGGACTGGTCCTGAGATGATAGGCCATCCGATGAGTCAGCACCAGCAGGCATACGTTTCTCATGTTCGCCGCTAGCTCTCGCTCCATACATACTAATTCGATGTTTCGTTGTACCGCATCGGGCATTCAACTCTTTGTTTTTTTGCCGATGACACATTACAATCAGAAACATGTAAGTAGGCTATATGTGGGTACAAAGAGGTAGAAAACGGATGTACACCGCATTAGGTTTGTTGCGACTCTTTGATTTTAAGCGCTGCATTATGTGATGGCTGCCCACTACGTCATAATTTTGGCAGGAATACAATTTGCTTCTATGCCTATGTAATTCTCTATTGTATATCTAGCTGTTATGATTTTGATGAACTAATATAACTCTACAAATATTTTAAAGAGGAAAGATTTGTATTTTTGTATGTAACGAATAAACTCAAAAAGTACTGGACCGATTTCAAAAATTCTGTCACCATTAGAAAGCTTCACCCTGAGTAACATAGGCTATATATTTTATCCCCATATTTCCACGGGAACGGGAACTACGCGGGTAAAACCGCGGGGTGCTGCTAGTATATGATAATTATATATTCCAAGTCTACCGAGCATTTTCAGTATGTCCATGAAAGTAGCTTTATAGTGAGGCGGTCAAAAGGTGCTGGAAGCTCTTAAGAATTACAAAGTTTTGTAGAGAAACGATAAAATTTGATGGTACAGGCCACAAACACCTGATCTACAATACAGCACAGATTGCACTTCGGCGAGTTTGTCTGTGAACTCCACGACCTCGTCCTACCGGCCCCCTTCTACCATAAGACATCTAGAAGCATTGTAAGTTACCATCCCTACCTTGTTGCTATCCTACCAATTAGCACCAATCGTTTCCAATTGTCCTTTGTAATGCGCACAGCATAGGAGTGGAACTCTATGCCTGCGTTCTATTTCCGAACGCATTCAACACTAATCTCTTCAAAGTTAGAGTGAACAGGCTTCTTCTGGGTAAGCTCATTCAAGATTCAAAGCATTTATTTCAATTAAACCTTTTACAGGCACTTTTGAATTGTCAAGTCGAAAGAGGTGAAGCTATCTGCATTCCATCGTCGACTCTGTATCTGTCACCTGCTGTGATCTAGAGACAAGAGCAAACCCACCTCATACATGAAAACACCTATTTTTCTCAAACGTCATCAATAAATTGGATAACTATGCCAATAATGGAAACCTTTTCTTGTTTGTTATTGTATTTTAGCAGATATCTAAGTACTCTTAGACCTACGCACAATAACTCATTTCTCACATTTTTATTGGCCCTTCATCAAACATTTAAATACAATATCGTGCTAGATGAATACGATAAGTTCTCTCTTTAGTAGTTAACACTTTCATCTACAGAACGTGGGTGTACGTACAATTGTAACCCCCGCCTTCTCTATATACCTAGCGGTTATGTCAGCACATAGCCTGGGGCATTTGATCGTAAATATCAAGTACTAAAATAGAACTGATCGTTTCTTATATTTTACGATTAATCATTGAGTTATTTGTGTCCTCGTCTGATTGTTATACGAGTAAGACATGTTTTTCTCTGAGGTGAAATTCAGACAGAAGTTTTTTTAGACTTGACTACGTTTTGTTAATGTTGTAGCAAATATATTGAAGCATATAAGTTTCGTATTAATTATCATTTTTAACTGACTTCCAAAAAAGGAAACCTCCTCCTTTTTTGGAAGTCAGTTAAAAATTATAACTCAATTCGACTGCATTTTTTACATTCAACCAGTTGTCTCCCACGGCAGGGCAATACTTCTCTTTCGTTTTTCCATTTCCAGCTTAGGGCAAGTATGAACCAATTCTGACGATTGACGTCAAGCTCCTCCTACTATCTTCGGCTCGGACCCTGGATCTGCTGCGATGTCGCTGGAAAATTACTAAACATCCTGAAAACGAACATGTATAAGAGCAAATAACAATCGATTCTCTAATAAAGAACGGCTTCTTTTTTAGTAGCTGAAGTTTGGCTTTATAGTACTTAATTTTAATAACATAAGAACATTTGCTTACCCCCTAAACGTTCCCATAGGCCTGCAGTCACAATAAACACAAACGCAATATCCATTCACAAAACCTATTATGTTAATTTAAAACACATCAGAGCTCGATAAGATCGGCTCGTTCACACCACACCTCCAAAACAATAGTTAATAAGATGATTTATATCGATCTGAGATATGCGTTCGACACGTCTCGACATCGCCTTAGCATAATCTGTGGCTCGATCGAGTGCTATATCGATCGGTACAGATGTTTGCGGCGCCTGGTTATGAGGTCCCGTGCCGAGTATTGGTGTGAACTAGGGTTGGGATATAATATCTTGTGGGTTGTGGCTGATATCCTTGCTGTGATGTGTAGTGATGTTTCGTTTTCGCTTTGGTAGTGGCGCGTGGGATTGGTTTCGTTACAATAGTAACTAGATGTGCTTGTATTAAGCGGGTTGGTGAATCCAGCATTTAATTTTGATAGCTATTAAGGGACACTTTTATTCCATACACATTAATACCAAGAGATTTTGCCCTCTGAGTTTGATTCAATTTTTCTTCTCCGTATAGTCAGCTAAGAAACACAAGCTGACCCAGCAAAAATTTGCTTGTTTTGTTATTTAGAACCAGTTTGAAAAATAAATACCATTTATGTACCAGTTTTTTGTAGCCACTTTAGTAAATGAATACATAAAACATCTGCAAAAATTAAAATACATGTCAACGTGGTGAACTGTTGATTTCATAATGTAAAACAGGACAAAGTCGTGTATTTTGTTTGCATGCAATTGAATTGGAATTGAAATCGAATTTAAATAAAAATGCGTCATGTGGATGGAAATCCCCGGGTACTTTCTGTGTGACATGAAACATGGAGTTCTGTGAAAAGTATTGTTCATTGTGACCGCGGAACACGTCAAAATCCTAAAAAGCTGGATCTAATAATAGTGTTTAAGTAGCCGTTTATCGTCTTCAGGTTCCCATCTTTCCCTATACCAAAATTCATCAAAATCTTAGGTTTAGCGATTTAGTTGTGAAAGCGTAATAAACTCTCACAAGAGTCAGGATTGGGGTTGTTTGGATAGAGAGAGAATTACAGTTTGGTATATCGAGTTTTGTTTTAACAACTGCTTAATAAAAGAGTTTTTTTTTGCGGATAGATACAGCTAGGTTTCAGATGTAATCCAGATCTTCGTACAATAAGTAGCGGATCTAACATTTCTGCGAAGCTACAAAGCGTCGATTGACTCGGTCCAGACTGACGTTACCGCCCAGAATGGGGCAATTAATTCGGTAAGAGTTGCTTATTTGCCGTGGGCCGGAGCATGACTCGGAGGTTTCGCTCGCCCTCTATACGAGTTATTATAAAATAATGAAAGGCGAGCCGCCCGCTGGGTTCTACAATTGCCCTGCTTAGCCGCCTCACCACCGGCCGTTTAGCTATTTTAATTTTTAGTTTGTCTACTAACGGTGTATTTCGTAACTTGTGAGACGGTATCAGAAAGCAATCATCGGATTCTGCGCTTCAAGTCCGCCTACACACGGCTGACCGTTTGTTACAATATTAAATTAATTTGAGATGGTAAGCCTCGTACGTACGAGTAACACTCCTCAGTCCGCGATGTTTGATTGCCCCCTTGTTCTCAGATTCATTATGTGATGTAAAACAGCACCTCCCATCATTGTTACTAGGAACTGGTGATATGGCTGTGTTGCTGGGAATTATTTAGTTGAGAATCATGTAGCGAAATGATGAGAAGGAAGATTGCAGCACTGATGGACTGATTTATTGAGTCGAGCGTTCAAGACCAAGAAGTAGACATGGCAAGACGTGGGATATAGAAAAAGCTTAGCTGACTTTGGGTTTGGCAAGAATTCAGTCAAGAAGCTCTCCTTGTAGGATCTATTATGAATGAACGTCACGTAAATTCACAGTTTCAAATAAGGCAACGACTAGACAGACTAAATATTATGCTAATTCTGTGTTATTGCGTAAGTACGAACGTAGCGCGTCGTACGTGCGTGGTTTCCAGATTATGGACCTTAGTCCCTGAAGAAACATTTAAATATGTAATGGAATATTCCATTAATGTGATCCAGGAACTCATAGGTTCCGTTTAGTAAGAAAGGGCTGCTGCAAGAAATCTGCAAATTTAGAAAATGTGTTAATTAAAAGGTGCTTTCTTGCTAAAGGGCTTGGAAGTGTCTATAGTTATAGTCTATAGTTTCTACCACATACTAATATGAAATCATGCAAATACAAGATTAGCAGGAGGTAGATGAACCGTTTCGTTTTGGCTAATTTACTCAATGCAGTTAATCTGGACGCTCACAGATGAAATAACAAAGGTGGCACATTCCCTAGATAGACAACTAGCGAGAGTTAGATAACTAGCTATAACTATGCAGAAATAGGTATGACTACTATCTTCTGTTTTTTTTTTTTTTTACTTTAGGATAACTTAATTTAAATAAATACAAATTATGTGTAAAAGCAGGCCTTAATAAACAAATTAAAACTACAGAAAACCAAACAAAACTTAAAAAATGTTCCCCAGAAAGTTGGTAGTGGTAATTTCGCAAGTGTGACACGCAAGCGCGGCGAGGTGCGACCGCGCCAACCGCGCGCCTGCGCCGGCGCAGCGTCATGTGGCCGGCGGTTGTTCACAACTTAGCAGGGAGACGCAGAAGGGTTAAATAATATAAATAACAAATTATGAACGTTACCGAAATGAATGAAAAAACACTACGCCCCTTTCCAAGGATCGGTAAGAAACTTAGGACCAACCGTTTTGGCGACGGTTGGGCGTGGCTATGACCAGCAGTGGACATACATATGTATCTCAGCACAGATGAATATGATGAAGGTAGCCCATCATCATCTTCATCTGAAGAGTGACTAAGTGGTAAATCATGATTCTTAATAGGATTCTATGCCATTGTTTGTCCTCTCATGCTGGGTAGTAAGATTCGCTGCCAAAGAGAGTAAAAATAACGTGGCTAATCTTTATAGGTATTGCGGAACGAGTTCCGAATTTAGATGTAGAAAAAAGACTTTTCCAAACTATTGATTAGAAAAGGTGTGGTGGCGAGTTCTATCAGCATACATAGGTATCAAAACATAATAGACTCGAATAGGGTTAATTCCTAAACAGATTTAATAAGTATAGATTTTTTATACTTATTATGCAGGAAACACTTCTATTCCGCGAAAGTTTGTAACCAGCTTGTGCCTTCTGCGGTTAGCTGCGTCATGTCCATGGCTGGATCGGCGGTTGCTATCGCGGCATCTTCACGCCGCGTGCGCCGCGCCGTGCGTGCGGACCGCGGGCCCCTTCCACACCACGGCTAAGTTGATTAGTTAGGACGCTGCCTTAATAACGTATTGGAAGGGGTCGGTTTTGGCCAGTGTGCAGTGGTGAAATTAATTAAAAACTCGTTTTTGGAAATCAATTTTCGTTGGTTAGATACATATCTACCTAAATTATTTTAAAATTTATTTTTAAGTTGTCTTAAATTACTAAAGTATAATCCCAAAAATGGTATTTTATTATGATACTATCGTCATCTGCCTAGCCTTTTCCCAACTCTAATGGGGTCGGCTTCCAGTCAAACCAGATTCAGCTGAATCCGGCTGACCACCATAACTCCACAACCCGTTAACTGGGTAACAGATTTGATGGCTTCTGATCATACGTAACGACTGCCAAAGATCTACAAATAACAGTCCTTTCTGAGTCACGGAGGAACTTCGGTATATTAATATAGTCACCCATCCACAAACCAACCTTGGCAAGCGTTGCTTATTGCGAAAGTATCTCTGTCTGTATATTTGTTATCTCTTCACGTCTTAACGGCTGATCAAGTATGTTGGCTTTAGATAATTTTTAACAATCACGCATGTGAAGCTGCTCGTAGAATCTGGTAATTTAAATGATTAATTCATGAATTGATCATAGGTTTCACAACAGCTAGAAAATTGATGCATCTTCAAACGTCCTTTTAATCAAGTTTCAGCAGTAAGTAAGTCACTTATTCAAAGCAGTTCCTCACTCCTTGATTTTAGAACAAAATCAATCCCAACAACAATAGGTACCAAGTGGGTAGCTATCTACAGTACAACACACAGTACTCCACAGTTCCACACAAACAATCCAAGTTTCTTCCTTAGAAACAAATTAACAAATCAGAGAGAACGTGCGGCTAACATGAACTTTAATCAATGAAGTTATGTCGGCGTCTTTACGGGTTAACTAACCGAAGTTAACCGAATGTATCCGACGTTAACCGAACACATTGAGAGGTTTCGAGAATGGATGTGGCATGGACTGGTGGGTAGACACGGTTTGAGAATTAAGTATCTGGGGTTTGTAGGTTTGCATAGTTTGTAAGGCGTTTTAGATTTATGTTTTAACGTCCTGCGGGCGTACCATGACATCTTAAAACGTGAGTCTTCCGAGCGAGAAAAAGGGATGGAGCTATATAGGGTGTATAACTCTATCCCTCTTTCTCGCTCGGAAGACACACGTTTTAACACCTCATGGTACGCCCGTTGTATGGAAAATAGGTTTGCTTTGAATTATACAATTTTATGCAAGGAAAACCTTCGTGGTTATTGTAGAGTTATCATGAAATGAAAAAATATTTCGTTTCATAGACAAGAATCAATGGAATCAGTCCAAGGGGTCGAAAGGTTCTGGAGTGGCGACCGTGTAGGTACCAGAAGACGAACATTGAAAGATCTCCCGCAAGGTGGAATGATGACCAGGTGAGAGTCACGGGAATCCGTTGAAAACGAAGCGCACAGGATCGCGAGATGTGGCGACTCTTGTTTGAGGCGTGTTTCCAGTAGAGAACACCTTTCGGCTGAAATTATGACGTTACCAAACATGATAGTGATTACAACTACTTAGCTATACCAAGAATAACTGTGTATAAAAGAAGGTTCCTACCTACTTAGTTTTTCACAGGTTTAAACGGTATAGCAAACAAGGTAAAAAAACTCTTACACTTTTGGCTGGCAAATGCGTACCCTCTATTTATTAATTTGATTTCTATTTTATTTTATAAAACGTTGCCTCACACTAGGAATTTCTTCTGTATCGTGGATGCGTTAGCAAACATAAACTCACGTACACAAACACCTAGACTCGGAACAACTATCTGTAGATCATTCAAATATATCAAAAAATATTTATATCCTTATCAAATATAAATATTTTTCCGCATCTTCACTGCTAGCCTCGAAAAGATAGCATAGACGTCAATATAAGTACCAAAGTCACCTCGCTAGAAAAGCCAGAGGTTAGAAACATATTAAAGTTTCCTAAAAAAGAAACATTTAAATGGAATTACGGCCACAAGTTAGGCACTTAAGTGTTTTAGTCCTTCCTATGTAGTTCTCGAAAATGTATATTCTCTTATCTATGTTATAAAAGAGACTGTACTGAACTTAGCTAATTTAGAAAGTTTTTTTCAAGTTTGCTCTTGAAACTAATTTAAAAGTTTCGGTCTGGGTTGAACTGAAAAAATGTTTAGGAGGATTTTAGTGACGATAAATTAATTTAGGTAAGTAATGTAAATTAAGAAAAGTTGTAGAGAACTTTTTGACTTTGGAATACCTTACAATTAGGTATACATAACATTTTTTTTTACCTTCCATCTTTAAATAATTTTCTTTTATATGTGTGTGTCTGTTCATAAATTAATTAATACGCTTGATATTTAATTACTTAGAAAGACAAAAATTAAAACATGAAGTAACAAAAACAAAATAAAGAAATAAAATTAAATTTCACTCAAAAACTTTTTCTTTTATTTAATTTAAATACATAAACAAAATAATTGGGTCTCCACGAAATTCGTGATCAGGTACGTAGATCGAAATATTTTCCTGCTCCTAATTTCTACGAAACATCGGTAGGTACCTACACAAGCTAATTTCTAAACAAAACTAATTTCTTAGTTCGCCGGCGCTCGCGTCTAGTTACGGCCGATACTTGCTGACTCAGCATCTACTTTTTAACTCTTCCCACTGATTGTTCCATTCGGCATTGTCTGTCAATATACCCGCCGCACTACCCGCGCTGTGGAACACAGTTAATTACTTTTCATTAGACAATAAGCTAAATGTTTGTTTGATGGCGTTGTGAAATCTTCTTGAAAACGTTTCTTGTCTTTGGGAAGTTAATAGGCCAAATATATTTTTTTATTTAAGTGAATAATATATTTCAGGTATTGTAACGCATCTTATTTGTTATGTTTGGAATATCTAAGTAACTATGCAGATTTATGATTGATTTGTAGTTTTTCTCTTTGGTATAAAATTGACACTGTACGCGTCGCGTCAGGTCGTTTCGCGCCGCTGTTGTTCATAGAATGCTAACAATTAGCATTATTTATAAATTTATATTTATTTTTTTTTAGAATGGGAAATTATCAAATGACTTGTTCTGCTCTGGGCGGAGTGGAAAGGAGTGTCGGACTCTTACCGATTAAAACTTACCCGTGTTCCTACTGATGTCCTTTGCTTTCCCACACTTAGACCTTCCCATTGTCAGTTAACTGGACAAATCCTACGACTACCTATATCATCCTATAACTTGGACAAAATTCGGAATCTATCGGAAATCCATTCGTGTTCCCCCTGATGCCTTTTGCCTTCCAAGGTCACGGGGACTCTTAAGTTATGGGTTCTAAATTCAATATAGGAAATTTGAAAAATCAACTGCTAAGTATCTACTAATAAGTTAATGAAATTTTATTATAAATGAGGTTGTTTTACCAAAGTTGTATTATAAATCAGGCTGTTTATCCAAAATGTTGTTTAAAGTGTGAACTAAAAGCAGATTTTATGTAAACAGAAGTATGATTTAAGAAAAAAAAAAATAGTACGTCGTCTACGTCAGCATACATATTTATTTAACTTAGCTCAATTTGGTCAATAGGTTAGGGACAAGAACTTTACCGTGATCCACAAACATTGTTATTACAAAATTACCCTTGGCAATTTCTTAATTGCGTCTGCAATAAAATTACCTTTGCAATATATATAAATTAACAATAGAAACCGCGAGCTTTTCCTAATCAGGTCTCTTAATAACCAATCACCGGTCAGTCAGGTCAACAGTCCCCTGCTGATTTGTTATTCAGTACTCTGTTCATCACCTTGGAGTCATAGGTTGAAGGTAATCATTAGTGAAAGGAAAACATCATCGTATTACAAAGTCATCAATGACTGACTGGGTTTGTGAAGTTATGTCACAGAAGGTGTGTTTGGGGCAATGTTAAGTTAAGTTTGACGTATCACCGGTAAAAAAATTTGTTCCAGGTTGAAAATATTTATGCTTATGACTGAAAGAACAGGGTAAAACCAATGTGCCTACCTTTTTCCCCAAGTCATCATCTGCCTAGCATTTTCCCAACTATATTGGGGTCGGCTTCCAGTCATACCGAATTCAGCTGAATACCAGTATTTAACGTGGAGCGGCTGCCTACCAGACCTCCACAACCCAATAACTGGGGAACACGGTACTTCTTAGCAAGACTTATGTCAGATTTTCTGGTTTCTGACAATCCGTAACGATTGCCACAAATGATAGCCGGGACCAACGGCTTAACGTGCTTTCCGAGGCACGGAGGAAACTCGGTATGTTAAGACGGTCACCCATCCACAGACCAACCTTGGCAAGCGTTGCTTAACCTTGAAGATCGACCTGTGCGGCTGTTATTCTTTAGCCACGAGCTCCTCCTTTTTCCCCAAGTGCGGAAACCAAAAGCAAATAGATAGACGGCCTATCTATCTATTTGGTTTTGGTTTCCGCACTCGCAGTCCTAGTGTTGGGCCATAGTGCATTCCCCAAGTACATTGTGGTCAGCTTCCAACATCACCGGGTGGATCTGAGTACGAGTATTTTATATTGAGCAAACTCAAAGCATTTCTTTCAATCAAACCATTTACAGTCGGTCAGTCCAAAGAGGTGAAGCTATCTGCACGTTCCAAAGCGTAAATCTCTATGAAGAAGAACGTGCAAGAAACTCCACGGACACTCTTTTAAATCAATAAATTGTTACAAATTTGTTGTTACATAGTTATTGTTTAACGATGTAAAAAGACGTGCACAATGAAAGCGTTCAGAGTAAAACAATTCAAAGAAAAAATAATTAAAATAAACCGCGTTAGTTGAGAAATGACCGGTCCCAGTTAACGGAGCCAAATCATAAAACACTTAAGCCACCATCAGAGAGACTTATGAGTAAGTATGACACTCCCAACCACCAAACGCGAGAACGACTTCCTAACCACTCTTTACATCCCAGTAACTAGGTACCCTTTGGAAAGACTGATGTCAGATTTTCTGGCTTCAGCTCATCCACAGAAGAAGAGCTTTAGCACTCAAGAAACCCGACCAGAGTTGTGGAATTAGTTCGAAAAAGTCACCGCGGCCCTGAAACGCAAAGGGCATTTGGAGGAACACGGATGAGTTTTATTTAAAGAGTCTGGTACTTTCCCTTCCGTTCCGCACAGAGCGGAAAAATCATTTGATGAAATCCTATCCATAAAAAGATATGACTGTATAGTTTGTGGTGTAAGTACCTACCTAATGTTTTTATCATTATGCTTCTGTTTTATATCTACATGATGTCAATAATGTTCTAGTGATCCGTTCGCACATAACATCGCTATGGGCGAAACGTTTAATTGCTCTATCCATTTTTGATTGCACCAACACGGAGCTGCGTTAATGTTAGTAACTTTTTACACGAGAGCATCAAACTGCCTTTGTAGGTTGTTACTGCTAGCCTATTATATATTATAAATGATTCAGTATAGTTTTAGCAATTTTGATGCGCGATCAACAAATAATGTATATACGCTTAAGTTATGTAGTTCCTCTTTAGTTTTCCTCATTTAATACATTATTCTTCTTTTGCAATTCACTTGATCCAATCCAAAATCTGGTAATGTGGCTTGCAATGAACGAGATCTGTACTCAGTTCTTCTTTAAAGTATCTAGTTTCGTGAAATATATAGAATTCACTTGATTATATGCATATCTACCCATCAAGAGTAATTGTTACACAACTTCTAATCTTCAATCCTCTTATAACCCAATAATATAAAACCAAACTTTCGCGTTCCACCTAATAAAACCAACCAGATGAAGTGACAAGCAAACACCGTCGATCACCGAAACCTTATCTCAACATCGTGTAGACACACATAACTATGACGACCACTAAACTCGGGTGTACAGCAGTCGTGTTGCTCCGACATTACCTTCTTGTATTTGCATAGTAATCGTTCGGCTAGCTTTTAATTATGCGGGGTAGAAGACAGTTACGTGTCGAGAGTAAGTTGAAAAGGTTAATTCGAAACGAACGATGAAGAAGAACCCACGCATTCGTCAGAAATCACTTTATGCCAAAAGCAACGCCCGCGGCTCTGCTCGCGTGAATATCAAAAATTATCCCAATGGAACATACTCCCGGGATAAAAGGTATCCTGTATTTTTCCAGACTATAATCTAACTCGCTGCCAAAAATTCATCAAGATACGTTCAGCAGTTTTTGCGTGAAAGGACAACAAACATACATACATGACATAAAAACTTTCGCGTTTATTGCCTACGACAGCGGCAAGGCGAGTGTCATATGATACTATGATGATTGTCCGAATCCTGGATATGTGAGATTTTCAGTTCATTTCAGAAAAATCTAAAACATCATCAATATTTCATACTCTTGTTCTAATCTCAATTAATTTGGGGGACAAAAGCCTTGGTCTAAGCTTATGCAAACTAGAATCCTATAAAATAATTGTATAATTTTAGTTCCATTTATATATAGTTTAGTAGGTTCCATACCAGTGGCTTGTGGCTGGAACATATTAATTTTCATTAATTTGATATGCTCTATGTATGTATGTGTGCGTGAACGATATACATAAAGACATACATACTGAGACGAGAAAAAGTAGACCTTTTGTCTCTTAACCTGTCTAGTTAGTGAATTACCGCTCGGCCCGATACAACGGGGCTTCGTTTTTGGTCGTATAAGTAGTTTTATTGTTTTCCTACACATAAAATAAACTTTTAATACGCTGCTGTAATTACTGGATAATTATTTGGGTTGCGTGTTTTTTTTTTTAATTTATTGTTGGAAAGGGTTTGAGCAGTAATTTAGTGGGTTTGTTGTCTAGTGCGTTGTGATCGTGGAAAATAATTATTCACTAATAACAAGAGTGATTTCAAGTTTTGACACAAGATAAATATTTTTACGTACCATGCACTACGAATACAGATACGAGAGTCAAGTCTCGACTTTGTATAATTACAATCATCTCATTTTTCGGGTACAAACATAAATAATCTCGTTGCATCAAAGTCATAGTGCACAATTGCATGTAGGCACCACCATTGCCTGCCACGAAAACTATAGCAAAAAACATGTGAGAAATTGTCAAACGTGCATTGGTTACTGTGGTTAGTTGAATGAACTTTCAACAGCCAATCGCATTCCAGAATCTTATTTCTTTACAGAAACTGGTCATAAGACACCATTCCTAATTGAAAACTACCTTACTCTGTCAATTGACAACTGATTAACTATAATTGTGTTATGAACGGGAAAAATCCCGAAAAAAGAAAACGTGATTGCAGAGATTGGCTTCAAGTGGAAAGCACCGGACTTCTGTTTTTACATCTAAAGCAATAAAAACAGCTATTACTAATACCTAATATTCCAAAACCACAAAAAAAAAGCTGATACCATTTAAATAAAAAACAACCTCACAAGAAAGAAAATAAAAAGCCTTTTCTAACGTCAGCTTTAAAGTGATTAAGCCGAAAATTTATCTTCAGTTCCTTCGTGACAATGCCTACTGTAAGTGGGTGACTTTAAGGCTTTCATGCCGGCTGGCCATTGAAGTACATGGTGGGGGCTATAACAATTAATTAGAACAATGTATGGGCGCCTTATGGGCACTTGGAACCAGCCGGCTCAATGTCAAAAGGTGGTAAAATACTGGTTCTAAGAATTTTCCACTGACTTATGTAAAGTGGTGTGGATTTTGTGATTTTATGTTATGGTTTATGTTGAATGTTGATGTTGCTCAGTTATGGTATAATATATGTTGTGCTATTTTAGCTACAAGCACACTTGTAGCTAAAATAGCAGGTCGATCTTCAAGGCTAAGCTTCGCTTGCCGAGGTCTGTGCATAAATGACCATCCTAATGGATGGTATCCACAGTACTGGTATGTAATCAAAACGACACTTCTGTCTCTCCGAAAGAACGCTAAGCCGTTGGTCTCGGCTGTGATTTGTAAATCTTTGACAGTCTTTACAAATAGTCAGAAGCTCCACGTCTGATCTTGTAGTTTACTTGCAGCGTGTGTTGGAAATATGTAGGTTCGAGCATTTTTCTATGGGACTGGCATAGCCACCAGCCACTATTTTTATTCATCAAAATAGCGGTGCACGCTGAAAGGAAAAGAGGACACTTTAACCAACAAGAATTATAGCAATTTGGTGCCCTAAAGCGTTGCCGAGATATTTGGAGGTTATGTCGTTAATAAAATGAACTAATAACATGCTTATATAGGTACAATAATAGTATTCCAATAATAGTTATCTGTTTAATTGAAACACAAATGGTTTTCCCGTTTTCTTAATTGAACTTCCTGCCAATATATGGTTAAATCAAGCTGGGAACTATTATTTGAATTTGACTTAATTCTTTTTTATACTAGTAATTGTTGTCACATGACGACTTTACCTCTAAATAACTCGACAACTATGAAACTCGATAAATATGTTGTGTATGTTGAAGTATCCTATATATAAATATATGTATCACAGTGCGCCGTGATTTTTAAAAAACAAACAAATTAGCGGCCGGGTAGCTATGTCGCAAAGGTTCTATCTTACGTACCTATATATATGCTCAGCAAATGGACGTTCAACTATTCATCGGATTTCAGCTTTTAAATAATCCTAGTATTAATTTTCTAGCAATAAAGTGTTGAATGACATTGAATAAGGGTTAAAACTCAAATGCCTGTTTGCGTAATGCTGATGAATATTATTAAGTAGGCGAAGCTTTGCCGAACCTGCTCAGAAAAAATAATAAACTGAATAAGTTGTAAAAAACCAGCCAAACTGTCAATGTAGCTTATAGCTGTTTAGCGGGTTACTCAAACAGCTATAATCCATCATGCGCAGAGTAAGCGCAAACCCCAACAGCATCCTGAAAACTATAGCACCTGTCCGCAATAATTTTCAGGATGTTGTTAGACAGCTGAGACAGCCAAATGGGACATTGGACATGCTATGTGTCACTGTGGCGGATAATAAATTTAATTTCTCTGATATTTATAAGTACTAATACTAATTTCAATATTCTGTGTATACTAACCGATGTATGAACTTCGTCTGAAATATAAAATTTAATTAATTTTATTACTTAAGCGTTTGAAAGTTCTGGATCTCAATTTTCAATAATGAGTACTTAGGAGTACTGACGAATACAAACGTTGATACATATTACATACTATTTTTCTTATAAAAGTTATCTGACTATTTAAAAAAATGCCCGTAACGGCTTAAATGTAATTAATGGCAATTAAATGAATATGTAAGTAATAAGTATATCAATCGCAAACATGACGTGACCTCTTCAACACTGGAGGCCGATACAATGTCAGTGAGCATCACGGTGTGAAGTGACGATAACTGGAGCACTGCGCGTGCATGACTGTTTATATTGGTCCTGAATAATATCTACACTAATATTATATTTCTCACCATTCGAAAGCTACATTATCCACGAGTAACATAGGCTAAATTTTATTTTGGAAAAAAATAGGGTTCCATGTCTTATTTAGTCTCTAAGATGAGGGTTATTTTATAACGAAAAATCTCAATAAGATATAGGTAATGATGACACATTATGTAGAAAAATAAAATTAAAATCCCCGTGCCACAAATCACAATCACGGCCAGCCATACATCACGAAACACAGCTACACAAGTACGGTACGGGTCGGTCCCGCCTCTCTACGTGAAAAATGCGAATTACTTTTGAAGATGGCCAGCCAGTCAGAAACTCATTGTTGTACCGATAACGATATTCAACGATGCGATGCCAGTTGCCACTCGTGGCGGTCGGCTCGTGAAATTATTATGGCTGGAAAAGTGGCTTGTGTACGTAAATATCGGTCGTTATGTACTTTTGTTATGATATTATGGCTCTGGACGGATTATTGTTATATTGTGTTGATGGTAAGGTGGGGTTCGCTTGGTTGTTACGCATGTTGATTTCAGACATCAACGCGTGCATGCAAATTTTAAATTTATTTTTTTATCTACACCAACAGTTTATATTGGGTCTGCTGCTTAGTTGCATTGCATAAATATAAACAATAAACATTCCATTAAAGTCGTTCATCATTACCTGCGTAGCCTTTTCCCAACTATATTGGGGTCGGCTCCCTGTCAAGTCAGATTCAGCTGAATACCAGTATTTTTCGTGAAGCGGCTGCCTACCAGACCTCCACAACCCATTAACTGGGGAACACGGTACTTCTTGGCAAGACAGGTTGTCTGCATTTTCTGACTTCTGACAATTCGTAAGGACTGTCAACGATCTCCAAATGACAGCTGGGACCAACGGCTTAACGTGCATTCCGAGGCACGGAGAATTCTCGTTATGTTAAGATGGTCACCCATCCACAGACGAACCTCGGTAAGCGTTAATTAACCTCGAAGATCGACCCGTTCGGCTGTTATAATTTAGCCACGAGCTCCTCCATTCCATTAAAGTCATATATCAAAAATTCAAAGACACTATGGTTGCTAAAGAAACTCTGACTACTCTTTGTCTGATTCTCTATGATCAGGCTTATTAAAAAAAAAACTTTGAAGCTATTGTTAAAAAACTGCCGCGGAAACAAAATTCAAATTCTTTGTAGAAAATAAGCTGCTGTTTTATGAATTAGGCTGATTATTCTGAAATAATTAAACGATATTGACCTAAAAGAGTAGATAAGTCAAATATGATAGACAACAATACAATCGTGACCCACTAAACTGTTACTTCAAGTAAATATTTTATTAAAATAATAGCCAAGAATACCACAAACTGAACTATTCCTAAAACAAACCATATTTTCAATATGTTATCAAATCCAGCATAGATTGGCGTGCGTGCACTCTAAACAGAATTGCAGAAATTCGGATGAACGATATCGGGCAGCGGACACGAGCCCGCCAACTGGGACCTCGAATACACTACAAAATTCTACACAGTATATGCTACATTTACAGATAAACTTGAAATAGTTAAAGCATGATTCGAAGAGTTTTTAACGTTAATTTTATCACTTATGAAATTAATGTTTGTTAAGTGTGTAATATTGTACTGCTAAATATAATGACATTTATCAATATTAAAAATAGTTATAATTGATAGAACTGTATGATAATCAATAAAAATAAAAATATCGAGTGTCTAAAATAAGCGTTCCTCACAAATTATTAGGGGCAGTTACTAATTAAGATGTCATGTTATTCTGAATTACATATCTATTAATACATTTATTTTCCCTCTTTTACAACACAATTTTAATTATAACAAATTTTTGCATCGTCCTCACATATAACCAATTGGCTAATGTATACAAAATATTGTAAAACTTATACATATTTGAAAAGAGTAACTATGGAGTTTCTTGTCCGTTCTTCTCCATAAGAATCTACTTTTTGCGAATGGACAACTAGAGTCACTATAATATTTTTATTTTCAAATGTTTTGACGTTCAAAAGTGCCGTTAATGGTCTAGTTGAAATAAATGAATTGACTTTGACTTTGACTTTGACAATTGATGACATTACACAATACAACAGTATTACCACAAAACAAACCTCAACCTTTGCTGTATGAAAAAACTAGATCTAGTATCTAATGAAACGCTAAATTGAAAATGTATAATCTTAAAATAAGTAACTTTTCAAAAATACAAATTTTGGGTACATTGCTCTGAACATTTTGTGTATACTGCGTTATCAGTGGGTTCTGTTCCACGTGCCCGGTCGATCGTTAATTGACTTTCGGCTCCAAGTGTTTCGGCCAGTCATCGCTCTAGTTTTGTATTTTTGGCGCCTATTCCATTCCTAACAGCCCTCTATATTTTTTTACATAGCAGATCAATTATGATTCCGAATTGGTTTGATGAATCTGAATAAAATCCCATTGCTGTTGTTTAATTGCCTTGTTGGTTGTTTGAAAAATGGTTTAATCAATATAAACGTTTTGTATAGGCTACAAATAGAGGTGGGCTCTGCCTCACAAACAATAGCGGACGTTTTTTCTCCTTTTGTGTCTAGAATTAACTCGTATGTATTAGATTTTAGAGCGAAAATTTAATAGAAATGAATTAAGGTTAAGTTTTGTTTGTGAAAAGTGAAACTAATGACATTGGTTTCTTTGTTTGTGTAGAAGGCATTTGTTTTAAATTCGACTTGTATTCTAGAAAAACCTAAATTAAGAATTTGTTTACCTAAAATGGTTTATCGTAGAGATTTTTATCGGCACGCACTTTCCCTAATGCTCGTCAAAGTAACGACTTACAAGTTCAGCGCCGAAGGTTACGACGTTTTAAAATGTAAGTATCGAGAATAAAACATTTTTTTATTCTCTCACGCGAAACTTTCGAACATATGAAGCGTCGAATAAAAATATTTTAACATAATGAAGTACTATTGCGCATTTTAATTGGATATGCGCATTGAACATGCGTGTACGCGCCACCCGAACGGACGCGGCGCAGCCATAAAAAAAATTCAATTTCAATGCAAATAACTACGAAAATTACTTTAAAATGAACATTTTCGCTTTCGAATTCGCGATTCCATCGGTTAATTGTCGCGTATCTGCGTATCGGTGTTTGTAAAAACGTAACGGTGCATCCCTATATACGTGCAAGCCTTTGATATTACTTGCGATAAATTATAACTAACTTCCTTCTTACAACTAACAGGCTTGAGAGTGTGGGGGAAAAAAGTTACTATCAATCTGTTTTTTTCTTCTCCTGGATGGGAAATCATCAAATGACTTCTCCCGCTCTGGACGGAGCGGAAGGGTGTCAGACTCTTACTGACTAAAACCCACTCGTGTTCCTCCTAATGACCTTTAAGTTCCAGGGCCGCGGTGACTCTTTGTAACAAATTCCGCTGCCCTAGAAGGCCTCTTTGAGGCGTCCCGGGTCTGGTCTGGTCAGTGCCAACACTGAAACGGAAGTTACTATAAAATCTGGGAATACATAGTAAGACTAATGTTCTAGTAGATTATTGTAGGGACAAATCATCTAAATCAGTTCAAAATCATACAAAATTACAGCTAATATAAACTTAGCTAGACCACATGCAAAATTTTAGCTAGACCACATGCAAAATTTCTTGATGAAATTGATGAGGATGAGGAAAGTTGAGCTTTGGGTAAGTACGGGATTAAATTGATTAAAAATGAAATAAACTAGATAAATCACTATTAGATCAATTTGGACAGGAATGAAAAGATTTTTCATAAGCTTTTGCCCAAGCAGACGACAATACTGAAGCAAACTGATTAACAACTTGATTAGGCAGCTATTTTAATTCTCTAAGACAGTTTAACTAAAACTAAAATTATAAAGACCGATAACCTATGTTGTAGAACACAGAAAAAACCTTTAACAAAACTTTTGGACCTATGACGACACCTTTAAGCTCTCAAATATTCTACCTCTAAACTTTACAAATTGACAATCAAGATTAAGAAGTTCCTCGTCTAATTAGTCAAAGGTTAGGCATTGATACCCTCAGATGGTGTGATAGATATGTTAGTTCGTCGATAGATCTAGCTGAAGAAAGTTAAGGAAAATCTAGATGGAGAAACTAGGAAAGATTAATATTGAAAGGAATGAAAGAAATAAAGATTAGCATAAACTGGATACGAGAAGCCGAAAATAGATCTAAGTGGCGTGCAATTGGAGAGGCCTATGTCCAGCAGTGGACTACAAAAGGCTGTTGATGATGATGAAAGACTTTGGAGAAATATATAATTGAATGCTGCGTATGTTCAAATCGGTCTTTGATTTGACAAAATTACTTGAGTTACCAAAAATACTGAAGGATATATTTAAAAATTGTTGTCACAATGCTTCTCTTGATTTGGTTAGATTATGACCGTTGAGATGAAGGCACGTACATGAAAATCCTCGTTTTCACAAAATATATGGGTATGGGATATAAAATATTTTAATTTTTCTGTGTGCTTACTATTTGAATATTCGTAAATAAGTGAGTAGGTACCATGAGCATGCGATATTTAGAAGTTTACCTCTGCTGGTAATACTTTGCTCTATAACTAGTATACTTGGTGCATCGTCCTCATATATATGAAGGATTTTTGTACGGGGCGGACGTGATCGACTGGACTGTAGGGTGGCCAGGGTAGGTTATCCTATTCTTCGAAAGTGGACTGTATGGTGACAACCCACCTAGGTATAAATGATCCAGACGCGTTGACGCTCCGTCTATAAGCTACGGGCCATGAGGATGCAACCCTTAGCTGAATACTTGCTATACTTGCTGTTATCAACACAATATATAGGGGTAGGTATTGAGGGCTTACCAATAAAGTCACAATAAAACACTATTTAACTTGTTCACTATGCACTTAGCGATTTGAAGGGTGAAATTCGCGACTATATGATTCTACATTTAGGTATAAATCCAAATTATCTTGACAATGACTACAAATTCTATAAATTTTCAATGTTACTATTGTACGGCGCAACTATACCGTATCGACACCCAAAAAATCACCGTGTGTGATGAAGTTTATTAACTTAAATTTTCACTATGTTAATTCTAGATTTTAGGCTATATCTAGGCTTAGGTCTATGTGAGTAGGGGTTGTCGTACCTTTATGGATAGCCCTTGGTAGGCTCCATACAGCGGAGACAAATTCACCCCTTCATCCCCCTCCATGTAGGGGTGGGATGCCGAAAACTATAAAAAACTATTGTAGGCACGAAGCTATTACCTACTTGGGGTGAATTTACCGTAAAACTATGCTAGGAGGGCTATACAGCTATATGTATCTCTATAGATACGACAACCCTCTACAAAACTACATATGTCTCAACCCTGTCACTTAAGGGGTTGCAACTCTATAAGCGTATATGTTTCAGGGGGATAAAAATAAACAGTTTTATTTAAACCTTAATTACGGCTTTATGCCTGCATACACTATAGACATCTATATATCCCCTGAAAGGATTTTTCAAGGCGGTTCTATTTCAGACATTTAGAAGTCTAGAATCTAGACTTGTATTTTCGGGAAAGGAAGAGGGTAGATGCAAAGTGTTTTATTTTTGTGCATACCTTCACCAGGGCTATTTATCAAAAACTGTTGACCAATCACGTACCAGCACCCTCCTGCTCTGTGATTGGTCAGTGTCGCTTTTAGCTATGTGACTACCTTTGACCTGAATATTTCGGGTCTCAATTACCAAGCCCTTTCTATTTACCTATGTATGTCTGTCTGTGTGTGTATATACCTCGATTACCTTATATACCACCGATTACCTTTTATATACCTTGATTACCTTTATATACCTTCGATTACCAGGGTTACCATGTGTTTACTGTTATGTGTAAGGGACAGGATACCCTACCTAACTATATTCTATTTACTTGGAAGAAATAAAGGCTCCAAGGGCTTATATACTGCCTCTTGAGAGCAAACAACTGTAACGAATGTGTTTTATTTCAATAACAAACTATGTATCAACTATAGCTACCTATAACTATCTATACTATGCAGCTTTATCTGTTACAGCATTCTATGTGCTAACTAACTACCTATAACTACCTATACTATGTAGTCGCGGTTTTATTTATTTGCAACATTCTATGTACTACTATAGCTACCTATAACTACCTATACTATGTAGCTAAGACGCATCGTCGCGAACAATTTTTGTGTAAAATATTTATTTGGAAAGAGTAACTATGGAGTTTCTTGTACGTTCTTCTCCATAAGAATCTACTTTTGCGAATGGACGTTAGAGTCACTTGATTATGATAAATTTTAATGATGACGTTCAAAAGTGCCGTTTAAGGGCCTAATTGAAATAAACGTTTTGACTTTGACTTTGAAAACATGTTGACTGGGTCATTTTCATATTACCTACTTAATTGATTTTCTTTTTTAAATTTGGATAACATATTGATAGGAAAGAAGTAGGTACGTAAACAATTCTATTCAATTACACTTTGTACAGAAATATTTTTAATCCAATTAACAGTGCGTGTTTTTACAAAATAAAATATATTCCCGTTCACTTCACACTTATTCATATCAGTAAAAATCAATAAGAACGTGTCTACACTTCAATTATAACTCAATTATCTAGCATTAGTTATTAATATCATAATTATTGCATTACACACGAGTGTATTGTTAATGTGTGTATTGTTGATGCATGTATTGTATGATGTATGTATGTTGCGTGCGTGTGAATTGTGCGAGCGTAGCAGTTCAGTTGGAACGTCGCCTGCCGTCGCGCGGGGACCAAGGCAGACGATGCAATCGCTCAACGTGTAGCGACAGCACTATAGAGTTGGGAAATGTTTCGAAAAACAGAATAGAATACTCTTTATTATGTACACCATTAAAGTTACAGAAAATATAGATGAAGAAAACATTACGTAGGGTAACACTATGGGCGGCCTTATCGTTAAAAGCGATCTTTTCAAGACAACCTTTCTACAAACTCCATCTATGCTTTTGTTTCATAATTTAATTTAATTTAATTATTGTATATATTTATTTATTATGTATTTATTGTATATATATAATTAGTATACCTAAGACTACCTACAGTACTGTATTTCCTTTTCTCTTTAAAATCCATCCAAAGGTTGTCTTGAAAAGATCGCTTTTAGCGATAAGGCCATTGTGTCACCCTATGTAATGTTTTCTTCATCTATGTTTTCTGTAACTTATATGGTGTACATAATAAAGAGTATTCTATTCTCTTCTATTCTCCTTGTTTTTGTTTGGAATAAGTGCTCGCCACGACATGAACAATAGGGAAAATTAATTTGAATCTTAAATTTAGTTTTAATGGAATCATCATCACAACTGTTGCTTATATTTTTAATGGAATCACAACTCAGGACCCCAAGATACAGGTTCTACTTACCTAGTTTGGGGACCAACGTCCACAAGATACTTAAATATAGTTACTGATAATATAATTATGTTTTAGTCGTACGATTATTAATGTAACAATGAACGAATAAATTTTAGTTTTTTGACAGATACGGGACATAGGACTTACCATCACTAGATACTTCTTTGTTAGTTTTGAATTATCTTCTTATTCTTCTACTTAACTTTTTATAAAAATAAGTTGCTGTTTGTGTCCTGACTCGCTGAAGCTCACAAATGGCTTGAACGATTTAAATAAATGGTTTTTTGTTAATTTATGAAAGAATGAGAGAAGAAGGTATGTTGGGAAAAAATATAAGTACTTGTATGACGCTGGGGCCGAGTAGTAGGTGATAAAATTAATTTCATTTTTTAAGTATCTTTTCTCCTGAGGTATTTAAATATTGAAGAGGGTAGTTTAAAAGGGCTTCTTAGTTTTTTTAAACAAATCTGTTTAAAAAAATCTTAGAAGCCCTCGGTTTTCTTAAACAAAATTTGGAGTAGACCCCCAGATTTTGTTTGTTATTAATTATCCGATCCATTTATGAAGTAGGTGCAAAAACTAAATTAATAGTATTACTATTGAATTACGTAGTAACATTAACATTCCCTCGTCAGTTGCACCTATTTTGCTGTCCCTACTCGCGCAAAAAGCTTGGCAAGTTCCGATATCATCAGCAGCACACGTAACTACGTATGATTAATTAAAAACAATAATAATTTTAATCAACCAGCGACGTCCACTCCACTTTGCCCTATATATCTCTTAATAGAGCCTATTCAGCTGTGAAAAAATGCACTACCAACATACATTTACCTCCGTTCCAACTGGATTTAAACCTTAAAATTGATGATGTAAAATACAAATTCGATTTGGAATGTTTTTCGTGCTGGAAGGTACAATTTTGTAAATAGATAATTAGTAGGTACGTCATAGTAGACGTGCAGGTGTCGGCACCTTCCATTCTTCAAGAATAAATTGTACAATATTATTGCATATCTGACTGTCATTTTGAGATTAATTGATTAACGAGCAGTAACGTTTATGACATAATCTACGTGTTATTTGCACTCCAGTGTATTCAATATGAGTTAATTTATTGGGTTATCGATGGTAATTCTTTTTCTTTTTTGGATTGAGCTTTTGCGGTTCATTAGGCCACGAAGGCAGGGTCAAGTTAATTAACGGTGGGCTATTCACTAGTAAATATACAAATTTTACACGTGTAGGTAAGTGATTTGTGCTTGGCAAAGGTAAAGTATAGTTAGATATAAAAGATAACTAGATTATATTTTTTGTAAGTTGTTTCTACTGTACGCCCTAGAGACAACTCACACAAAATGTAGTAGGTACCCAGATTCAAATTTTTGAACAAGTAACTAAATATTTTTAGTTAATATATATTTTTATAGTTAATTCTTATCCATTACAGCACACTTAAAACAGCCCTCCTTATACAATATTTTGTTTACCTTAAAATAATAATTCCTAACCGTTCTAACCACAGTTTTTACAAAAACGATGTCAATAAAGTAGGAACGCAGATAGGAAATGATCGATCAGCGATAGATTAGCTAGTATATTGAACACCGGTTGTTCTAACCACAGTGACGACTTGATGAAGGCTCGCGTGATCAACGTGATCAGTGCGATCAACGCGCTCAGAACGATCAACACGAGCACTGACCGCAAGGGCTGATCAGACCTGTTGGTGAATCAATTATGTTTAATTTATTAAAAAAATATTGGGTTGATTTTTGTGGTCTGTTGTGTAATGTTGTTGATAGACTGTAGTTCGTTTTACTTGAAAGACGAAAAGAAAAAAGTTGTAAGAGGCAGGAATTTAAATAAAATCTGTTTGTCTAATGTATTTTTTTAATGCAAGATTTTTGAGTACCTATTCCGAGTTAAAAAATGCTTTCCCAATATTACCATACGCAGAGGAAAACTTACGTTTCTAGTTGCTATAGGTACACAGAAGTGAAGGTACCTATTATTACTATATATATTTTGATTGTTCAAGGTCATAAAAATACACACTCATACCGTAAAATTACGTTTGCAACACTAGTACTACTTAAACTGCTGAACTATGTACGATATTGTTAAAAAATAGTAGCTAATAGCTCAGATCTGCACCAATGTGACATAAGTGGTACGTCGCCAAGATTCACGGAACATTTGAGTCGAAAGTGTTTCAAATACTTTTAAAAGGCAAAAGAAGTGATGGCGATACTAAGAGAGCGAGTCGGAATATTTAACTTAAGCCAAAATTAATTTACGAATTTTATAACATAAAGATATAAAATTATAACATAAAGATATAAAATTATAACATAAAGATATAAAATTATAACATAAAGAAATAAAATCCGTTAATATGTATGTTGGTTTTTAGTTGGATAAGCTTATTTATCCCAGATAGGAGGCCTGAGTCCCAGCAGTGGGAACATTAAAAGGCTGATTATGCTTAGGTATGCTTATGCTAAGCATATTTTCTATGTTTAAAGTTTTCATAAAATCCATCTAAATCGCTATGAAATTGAAAATGGTAAAAAAAAACTTTTTACAAAAAAATACAACCGACTTCCACAAAAAATCAAAAAAGTACAAAATAACTTTAATTCGGAACTCGGTGTTTGTGGTTCCTTTTTCGTTTTTTGAACACCGACTTCCGAATTAAAGTTATTTTGTACTTTTTTGGTTTTTTGTGGAAGTCGGTTGTATTTTTTTGTAAAAAGTTTTTTTATTTTTCACTTTTTAGTGGTACCTACACCCCCTCCCCTCCCCCACCTAAACGAACCAATTACATTGGTGTAAAATAAAAAAACTTTTTACAAAAAAATACAACCGACTTCCACAAAAAATCAAAAAAGTACAAAATAACTTTAATTCGGAACTCGGTGTTTGTGGTTCCTTTTTCGTTTTTTGAACACCGACTTCCGAATTAAAGTTATTTTGTACTTTTTTGATTTTTTGTGGAAGTCGGTTGTATTTTTTTGTAAAAAGTTTTTTTATTTTTCACTTTTTAGTGGTACCTACACCCCCTCCCCTCCCCCACCTAAACGAACCAATTACATTGGTGTAAAAAAAATGCACTGCTCCAATGCAGAGTAAACTAAAAGGTCGTCAATGTAGAAAATGTAGATATTTTTTTTAGATTTTTGTTGATTTTTCAAAAACCGCTTGTTCGATTTCGATAAAATTTTCATGGGACCATTTGGGAAGTATACCCTTTCCAACAAAAAAAGAATTTTTCAAATCGGTTGGCAAGCGACGGAGTTATGCGCGAACAAACATAAAAAAAAAAAAAAAATATATAAACATCCGAATTGAGAACCTCCTCCTTTTTTAGAAGTCGGTTAAAAATGCACTGCTCCAATGCAGAGTAAACTAAAAGGTCGTCAATGTAGACAATCTAGATATTTTTTTTAGATTATTGTTGATTTTTCAAAAACCGCTTGTTCGATTTCGATAAAATTTTCATGGGACCATTTGGGAAGTATACCCTTTCCAACAAAAAAAGAATTTTTCAAATAGGTTTGCAAGCGACGGAGTTATGCGCGAACAAACATAAAAAAAAAATAAAAAAAAATACAAACATCCGAATTGAGAACCTCCTCCTTTTTTAGAAGTCGGTTAAAAAGATAGATCGAACTTTGTTTTTTTTTATCTTTTGATAAAATATATCGTGTATTCCTTTAGAATTTAACTGGATCATAAAGTCACAAAGCATAAACTTAAATATCAAATCCTTATTGAGCCGGCCGTTTTGAGAATAAGTCTCAAAACGGCCCTTTTAGTCGCTTATCTATCACTTTAAATACTTTTTTCAATTAAAAAATTTTTGCCAGCCATGACGAATACAAAAAACGAACAAATGAAGCGCAGAGCTACTAACGTAGAAATTAAAAGCGACAAACCTTTCTAAATGCCCAATAATAAATCACCCAACAAATCCAGGAACACAAAAGCACAATGCTAATACTATCAAGGAATGCAATTAGACATAACATGCGTGTATCCAACTAAACGTAACACACATAATTCATGCAGTTCTACGTCGCTCATAAATTATCCAACTATTTCGATAACAACGGCAAATTTAAATTTATGCCAAGTATGCATTTTATACGTGTAAAGGCGGGCTTCGACTAAAAACATCGCAAGACGAATAATCTCACGAGATCTTGGACTCGTTTGGTCTTCCTTAGACTTCCACTTTTTACCGCTGATTGGTTTGTGCAAGTTTTATTCTTTATCGATGTGGTTCAAGTTTGTGATACTGGGAAAGAATGGGAAGAATGTAGAACGAAACTATTTCTATCTTTCTCTTTAGTTTTGTGCTAAGAATGTTCTGTAAGTTTGTACTGCCCAGTGCCCATGCATGTTGTCTTTGAATAAACACTACACAATTTCAAATCTCACGAGATCTTGGTTGAGTTTCTTCTGGCTTTCTTAGATATTTGTCGTTTGCAAGTAGGTACCGCCATTTTCTACAGATGGTGTCGTTAAGCCTATGACTAGAGCACATGTTGTCGTCATCCACGTGAAAGTGTGAAAAAAGGGATTAAAAATCAATAATATAAAGATCAATTGCCAACGTGTATGGCCATAGATTTGAGATTGGCGAGTCCCACAAAAACTCGAAAATGGCTCATCCATTTTTCTGCTCTATGATTGATTGTGGTTCAGGCGTGTGATAGTGGGAAAGAATGTAGACTGAAACTCTTTCCTTTTTTTTTTTTGTAAAAAAATACTGTCAAATCGTCCTGGGCATGCACATTTAATTAACGGGTATTGAATAAACACTATGCAGCTGCAAGCCTCATGAGTTCTTGGTCTGAGTTTCTTCTGGTTTTCTTTCACAGAAGTACCGCATTTTCCCATTTTCTACAGATGGTATCGTAAGGTCTACGAATAGAGCAAATGTTGTTGGAATCCAAGTGAAAGTGTAAATATAAAAAGTGTTATAGGAAAAAAAATGTTACAATCAAATCCCGATGGTACTAAGGTCGTCGGGTCATCTATTAATAAACAGATGACATGATGTCAATTATTAGTTGTTGTTGTTTTTTTTTAATACAATTATATGCACGATCGATAGATATACGATTATATACATACATACTTACTTGATTTGTGAACAGAAATAAGTTTTAGAGCGGCACATAGACAACTATACAGTATGTTAACTAACAGAGGGCGTTCCCGTTAACCCGCAATAGTATAGCATCCATATATGATAAAAAAAATATTACCATTCGAAAACAAAATGTTTTTTTTTAATATTAAAATATTCACCAAAAATGTTAAATTGATACGTTAAAGAAACGCTCTGTAAACGCGTACTTGCCGGTTTGGGCATTGCTACTTTGGGCATTACTTACCATTCCGCGCTACTATTTTGATTTTAAACAGGATTTTTCGAATTTATTGTCAATTTTTTTTTAAATTTGGATTATTTTGTGCTTATTTTTCTATTCTGATATTTTTATTTGAATCTATTAATGATATAGATTCACGAGTTTAAGGGAACGCCCTCTGTTATTTAACATACTGTATATACTGATCTAATTTTTGTGCATCTTATGATCGTCTAAACATTACATTCCCATTTACGATTGATCCCACAGATAATTTACCTAGTTGTATTATGGTTTTCATGAAATCCAGATATACAGGTACCGAAATAGACTCTTTATACAATTTCTAATAAGATTTATAACCAGACATACAAACAAACAACATAAATAAACAATGTTTCGATAGAAATTGATGCATCGTTTTCCATAGAGAAATTAATTGAGCCCTATCTATGTAGGTGCCCATAATTTATTCGTACAATGACGAATATAGACTCGGTTCAGTTTGCAGCTAATATTTATAATGTAGTCGCTTCATTATCGATATGATGGCGATCTGTGACGAAACACGCGGCAAATATGATGCATTGGCACGATCAACGATAACAGACGAACCGTTTAAAGTATATCGGTAGGAGACACCGAAGTTCATATCCAAGCGATACTCAACCTTGTGTAGCACGTCATAAGAAGGTTCAAAGTACCAAGGGCGGTTCCCAAAGTGCATGTGTTTTGTGGTAGTTGTTTCGCTATCGCAATTAGTAATGTAGGAAAATCAATGAGGGCTCATTTTGTAGATTACTCGGCTGCGCAAAATGAATGATCGGACCTTTGTGTTGATGTGCAGCTATCTTTTTCAAAAGTTTTTACGTAAAGTTTATCGTGCTGTGTGGTTAAATGTGTACTTGCGAAATTGCAGTCATGGCGGGTAGTTTTAATCACGTAATTAATCATAAGTGTCAATAGACTTTATTTTTGGCACAAAATAACTCTTCTTCCATTTATGTCTTAACAATATCATAACTCACAAATCAGAGACATAATGGCCACAAATTAAATACTTAATACAATAACATTAAGATCTTAATCTTATTTCATCACAGCCATATCCTCAAAGCGACCACATAAACCACCACAAAACAGATTTGTCACACGACCTCCCAGTTAGAATTTAAATGCGTAATTAAAAACAGAATGAGTTAGGCCTAGGACAGACTGATGAAATATTCTAATCAGTCACTAGTCATTGTAAAAAGTGTGGTGGTTTGCCGAGCGATGGGCGATAAGGCCGTGTCACACGGGCGCGGGGCACAAACGAGCGATTGTGCGCCCGCACACGGCGCCTGCGCGCTTTGCATAACAAAGGGCGCAATTTGGAGGAAAAATGGCCACGATCTCGGGACATCTCGGATGAATTCGGGTTAGTTCGGATGTGGGCTCGTGTCTATGGGTTTGAGCTTCAGAGTGGTTATTGTTTTCTCACGATATCGGTAATGATGAGCTTACATGGAAATAGAAACCATTTTGTGCATTCTGTTTCTACAATTTGTAGCTACAAATAAGTGCACTGAGAAAAACTTAAAGCTTCTGCTTTCATACTATACTGTGCATTATACTGGAAATACTTTTGTTTTCTTGACAGGATTTGAAAATTTAAATAATATGTTGACTAAAACGACCATAACTTACTTATTCGGACACAAAATGAAATTTTTAAGTGTGTCCACTTCGTGACACCCAGGTCAGATTTCAGATTCTGTTTTCGGTATAATTCCAAGCACGTTTGAACTGATATAGATTAAAATATGACGATATCAATCTAGATATTTATTATTCATCTCTTACGCTGCACGACTTGCATTTCACCTAATGAATATTTTACAGTGTTTCTGTATAAATATGAAACACGACTTTTGTATTATCTGCTACAGAGATGGAAAAGTTCTTATATGGGACTAATGGTCACAAACACAGGTTAGGTTGTGATTTCTGAACGGAAAAGTTTATCCATTTTTATGAATGTTGCTTTAGGTCGTTAGCCCGCATGCGGGCAATCTCAATAGCAGTTTTGATGAATTCGGGTGTATATGGTATTAATGGACACAATTAGACGATTCTCATCAGGAAGCAGGTTTAATAAAGGGCATTGATTAATAGCCGAAGGTAGATTGAAGATGGACTAATCGGCTACATGTAGGTACTTCAATTTGTACAAAAACGTACCAAATAATACCTGTAAGGAATACATCGGGATGCGCTTGCTAGGGTTTCGGAATTTGTTCGAAAGACCGCGCCCTGGAACGCAAAGAGCGGGTGGGTTTTAGTCAGTAAGAGTCCTGACACTCCTTTCCGCTCTTTCCAGAGCAGGAGTAGTAATTTGATAATTTCCAATCCAAAAAAAAAGAATACATCGGGATGAGTGAAACGCTCTGGAAGAGACCTTCGCCTGGCTGGTAAAAAATTAGTACTTTAAGATTGAGTTCTTTTATTATTTTTTACTTTTTAAAGGGAACTTATTTTTTTTTTTGTGTCGTGGTTTTTTAAATTTTAAATTTAATTTTTATTTTATACTTTTTATACTCTCTTTCAGTACGCTTTCATTTGAGACCCCAATCGAGTATATTTGCAGACATTCAGTTATTCTTTCCCGCTTTCACCCCCCACAACTTTTAAACGGCTCAACCGATTTTCATCAAACATGTCTAAGAACACTTGCCCGTAACTCACTTATCATACAAGAAAAACTAAATTGAAATCGCGAGTTCAATTTAGTTTAGAGTGAAAGATCCGTTCGCGAGCTACGAAGCCACAGACAGAAAGACAAACCGACATACAGACACGTCAAACTTATAACACCCCACTTTTTGCGTCGGGGGTTAAAATATGATTATTGTACGATGAAAATCAACCGTAGGTAGAACATAAATTGCTGTTAATAAACCTCGGGCTAAAAAGTAGCACTCCTAACAAAGCAACAGACTCATGGCTATAATTATACCTACATACATAATTATATCGATCTATCCTCGGCGTCATGTCAGTCACGTTTGACATTGTCACAATATCTTGGACGGATGATAATTCTTACTGACCGACCCTTCGTATTGTGGAGTAAGCTCTTAATCTTTGTCAAATGAATGATAGGTATGGACATGTAGGTAAATGATACTAGCAGCGCCCCGCAGTTTCACTCGCGTAGTTCCCGTTCCCGTCAGAATACGGGGATAAAATGTTGCCTATGTGACTTGCTGATAATGTAGCTTTTCATTGGTGAAAAAATTGTTAATATCGGTCCACCAGTTTCGGAGCTTATTCGGTATAAACAAACAAACAAAACAATCTTTACTTTTTTAATCTGTTGTGCGTGTTAATGATAGGGGTCCAGGTAAATGATACACGAGTTTAAGTTGTACTGAATTTTGGGTAAAATATTTAATAAAGGTCCACAATGCTCGGCTATAGTTACACGGTAAATTAGGACGTGGCAAGGCGGTGGTATATCTATGTATACTGATATATAAAGCTGAAGAGTTTGTTTGTTTGTTTGCTTGAACGCGCTAATCTCAGGAACTTCTGGTCGGATTTCAAAAATTCTTTCATTGTTAGATAGCGCATTTATCGAGGAAGGCTATAGGCTATATATATCATCACGCTACGACTAATAGGAGCAATGCATTCACGAAAAATAGGACGCAGACGAAGTTGCGCGGCTCAGCTAGTATAGATACGAAATACTCGTAAATATCTTCACCCGTGTGTGAATGTCAGAAATTTCTTTAGGAGACATGCTCCAGAATTAAAAGTATTCCTTGTCCTATTCCTAGACCTGGTCTACCAGTGTTCTAAGTTTTATTCTAATCTGTTCAGCCTTTAAGACGTGAAGATACAACAAACAGTCACACAACAAAATTAGTTTTTTTGATGATTTCTGATGAATTTTCCCAAAATATTATTTGTCTTTTTCTCCTGCTAAAAATGTAGTTAGGTATAGTGTTTATTTCGAAACTAACTAAAAGGTTTTATAATGGAAGTAGGTATCTCCTCTTATGTTGGTTGTAAAAATGTATTCTTACGATTTCCCACGGTTCTTCAAATCAAAAGAAAATGTAGGAAATGTTTGTCACAGGATTGTTTCGTTGTTTCATCACCTGCACACAATTAGCATTAAAGTTTTATTGAATATAGATAAGTATAATAATGAGGAGTTAGTTAATGTAAATGCTATCTGTGCAGCAAGAAACGTTCGGTGGCATTGTGAGTGGTGACGCCTATTGTCGCCACAGGCGCACAATGCGGCCTATCGCGTTAATTACATTCACGCCGAGCCTTCCTATTGCCGAGTACCTGCTTGCAACTAACTGCGTGCTCGTTTTTCATAACAATCGCTTGTTTTTACAAAATTTGCATGCGCCAGCAGAAACAATACCCGCGGGAGCCGACTTGTTAATATCGCTGAGAATGAACCGGCAGCGGATTGTCGCGCACTCGCACTCGACCACTGTAAACAATACAAAACGTCGCCGAGCAAAAACAAACTATAGAAACGAGTCACAACAAGAAGAATAGGAAAATTGCTTTTGTTTAAAAAAATCTATTTGTTCGTGTCTCGAGTCGAGATGAGCGCGCCTACGGAGCGGCGGCGGGACCAATCGCGCGCAGGCCGCTTCCCGCCCCCGCCGGCCGGGCCAATGGCGCGCGCCGCCGCAGCCGCAAGAGCAGTTTCCTTTTTTAAAAGTTGCGCCCTCGACTTCCATCCGATTTCCCGCCTCGGCTCCTTAAGTTATGGACGGTGAAAAAATACGTTGATTTATTTATTAAGACGCGAGTTTTTGCGATGTTAAATTATGATGTTGGCTGCAGCAGCTCCCAGCCTGCTGAATGGTTCACAGTTTTTACGGAGAGCTCGGCTGCGCTCGCGACTCTCATATATTTTAATTTCATTGGATTTTTATTGTATGAAACGTGCTCGCAATGAGCAAGGTGTCAAGATATATCTAAGTTATTCGCCACTCACTGGATCCATCCTCGCGTTCAACTCATCGATACGCTAAACACATTGATTCAGCTGCGCCAGACACTCGCACTCAACTTATAAGCCGTTGATTTATTTCTTAACTACACCTCTATATTTCTCTTTAAAAATACAACGAACAGACTCTGGCTAATTGATAAAGAAAGGTGCGTGTAGTTAATTAAAGAAAAATTATTTAATTGGAAACTGTTTACATATATTATGGCGTTTATGAGACGTGGATATGTTTACAATCAAATAGATTTAGGTAAATAAACGAAGCCAGAACGTTTCAGGTCATCACTAAGTACTCATCTAATCAGTGGAATACCTACATACTGTGTGCCAGGTAGGTACGCATACATTGCTAACGGGACTTGATGTACCTACCTACCTAATTGTCTTCAGTAATAAAAGCTCTGTAGATGGGTGACCATCTTAACATAATGAGACTTCTCCATGCCTGTGCCTCGGAAAACACGTTGCGCGGCTGTCATTTAGAGATCGTTGGCAGTCGTTATAGATTGTCAGAAGCCAGAACATCTGACACCAGTCTTGCCAAAAAGTACCGTGTTCCCCAGTTATTGGGTTGTGGCCACTCCACGTAAATTACTGGTATTCAGCTGAATCCAGCTTGACTGGGAGCCGACCCCAATATAATTGGGAAAAGGCTAGGCAGATGATGTATAAAAGCTTCAAGTAATAAAAATTAAAAACGCATATAAGTAAATGGAAGTACGTAGGTCCTATTAACTTGATATTAAGATAATCAAGAATAAAAAAGATAATCATTAAGATAAATAGGGGAGACCTCCTTAGCTACTTTGAAACTATGAATTCCACAAAATAATAACGATACACAAGTGTATAGTCGGCATTTTCCTGTTATAGTTTATGACTGTTCAAAAAGAAACTATTTTATATGAAAAAGTGCTAATGGATTACATACATAATTATAATGGTTTGAAACAGAAGTTTATTAGCTAACTAACCAACTTCATTCTAAACAGCAAGTCTTTTATTATTTCAGTGTATATTGTTTTTGAATAAACCCCATAAGATTTCGTTCTAGATACCTTTTTTAAGGATGGGAAATCATCAAATGACTTCTTCTGCCCTGCGCGGAGCGGGAGGGAGTATCATCTTACTGACTAAAACCGATCCGTGTTCCTCGAAATGCCCTTTTCTTTTCAGGGCCGCGGTGACTGTTTCGACCAAACTCCGCAACCCTAGCAGTCCTTTACATACCTAGGGGGGTATTTGTGTAACACACAGTCAAAACTTTTCATTTTGCCACCATCTAATGTCACACCTTGCTTTGGTTCAGTTGTCAAACTGTTTCAAACGTATGATGAGTTGTGTATTGGGTGAGTGATTTCTTTCAATCGCTTGAAAATATGTTCTTTTCAGTTAGGTATGCTAAGTAAAGTGCAACATCCACAACACTAAGCAGCACTCAATCAAAACCCAGAGAAATATAGTTGAGGATGAGTTTCTGAATTGAATATTTTGAGTTACGAACGTATGAAACCACGAAAGACAAGTCGTTTCGACAAATTTTTCAGACTAATGTAGATGCGCAAAAATAAACTGAATTTCAAATGTCAATACCGTCATCTCGTGTCACCTTCTAAAAATTTAAAAAAGAGTAGGTAGCTAATTGTATTTCCTAATATAATGTAGCAGCTAAAAGGGAATGGGCAAGTAGCTTGCTCAATGTGAAAATCATCAGAAACTATGAAAAATACAGAATTGTACCTATTGAAGAATCTTTCCCTTTCGCATCTTCAAAGCTCTACTTTCATCAATATGCAGCCCGTTATTAGCAGTGACCTTTCATTACAAGTATATGTATATTCTTTATTAAATGGAGGTATAAATATGTCCAAAACTCCTTTTTTTGAGGTGTAGAAATGAAAATGAGACCCACCAAAGTCTATTCAAAAAAATTCAAAATTCAAAAGTCATTTATTCAAACTAAGCTGATAGACAGCACTTTTGGAACGTCAAATTTTACATAAAGACAGTCCCCCAAAACGCCCACCCGTCACCACTTCCTAGTGTTTTAGCTGGGAAGAAGAAGTGGCGCAACAAACTCCCCAGCAACACATCTGTCTATTGCGTGTTCATAAAAAGCTTCCATTTTTTCTCCTTTAGTGCTTAGCTTTTTTTCCATAATCTTCTACTCGCATGTAAGTAGGTATACAAAATTTGTCAAGTTTCATATTTCCTGTTCAGTTTGTCTGAGCTTTCCTATGTTTTGTACTTCTTGTTGGCATATCTATGCAAGAAAAACTGTGAGATTAATTGCCAAGCCTGTCTACAGCTCAGTTATATAGCTTGTAAGGTTTTTACAGTCATCTATAAATGTTATAAACGTATGCCAATAGCTATATAAAAATATGAATTAAAGATACCCATAACTAACCATGCACTGAAGAAATAAACCAATCGCATCAAGTCACATACGGGCGTCAGAAATGTTATGCAGAAACAATTTCATAATAATATGGTATAAAATAAAACCAAACTATAATTACAAAACAATATAAAACAACATAATCTATGTTATCAGCGTAACTGTTTACTATCAGTCGATATCAATCACAACACGAATATAAATCAATCAACAATAGAGCAGGTTATCACGCGTCGATCTTTACCAGAAAACACATATCATTTGCCTAATTAGATTGGGCGTTAAATCGCCAAACAACCATTTATAATCTGTTCATTTAAAAATAATGCCGCATAAAAACCTCGTCAAAGATATTGTCAGGAGATACCGACCAAACTCTGTTCGCAGGCATCGCTTAAAAAACTGGAAAAAAACTTACTCGAGGCGATCCGTGACTCCTATTTTTTTGTTTTATTATTTTTAATTCATATTATCGTACGGCTATCCCCTTTAATTTTGTTTTTAAGTATGGCCCTCGGTATGCTGGCAGCTACGTTTATGGATATTCAGAATTCCGTGGCGTATCGTCCACGGGGCGATTTCATTTTATGTAAATGTGATGTTTGAGTGCGGCGGCCGCGCGCGCGCAGGTGCGGCCGGTAATTGTGACAGATGTAACGAACTCGCCAACCAATCATTTATTTACAATAACCAATGTTTAGGCACGAAGTAGCACTAAACTGCTCCCGTAATTAGGCATTGCATCCCCACAATTATCCGTTGTAAAGCGGTAAAAGTAAATTTGAAGAATAAAAATATATAAGAAATTCTCTATAATTTAATAGGGTTGGGCTGTTGGCGTAAATAATTCGTTGTTGCGACATAAAACTCTTGTTATAAAAAAACACCCAATTAACAAAATTCTATATCGACCGAAAAAATCTTTTAAAGTACTTACCTAACTTCCTAGTAAAAAAGACTTATAAAGCAACTTAACATAATTAAACAAGATATCAGAAAGGTATCTAACGCATCTAGTTGTTACACATCTTTTCAAATCAAACGAACATCTAAACGAGACAAAATCACGATAAAATAATGATAATAAGTTTCAACTTCCTCGACAGTATTACATAATGTATTCAATAGTTTTTTGTTTAGATTATAAAGATATAGAACCGCACCTGGCTGATAATGCACTTCACTATAAATAGGTACTTACATGTGCTTTATATAACACGTTACCGTCTTTGTTAAAATTTAAACTATTAAACATTCTTTTAATTATTTTTGGATATCACTAAAAACTTTGCTTATTTGCTTTCAGCCTTTAATATTTTCAAAAAACGATAATTTCAAAAGTAAACATTTAGATACGATCACAGTATACTTTGGCTTTGTCAGTTATGTTTACTTAGATATTTTTCATGGCAATCCAAAAAAAACGAAATTTGAAAATAGATTTCTCACTATTTTCCAACTGTATTAAAAGAACAAACCTGTACCTATATCTGTTCAAAATATTTGTTTACAGTCACGCATAGCAAAAAAATGAACAGCGTACAAAAGCTTATGAGAATGAGTCACTAATTAGAATTCAAAACTAACAAGCCACAGCTACCAGCCGGTGTCGTGTATATCAACTTCTGTAATTACTTTTTTTATAAGATTAAAATATTCTAAATAGACTTGACTGACATTCTAGTGATGCTTAATTTATTCTAAAATTGTGATTAAGTTCCGTTTAGTTAAAGAGCCGCAAGTTGATGTGAGTTAAGAGTGATATTATTAATGTATTAATATTTTTATGGTAAGCTGCTTGGCTACTATTTGGCCACCCAAGTTATAACACCAAGATTGTAATGTACGAGTATGTGTGAGCCTCGTACGGAATAGTAAATTGTTCATACCTTAAGCTCTGGTGACGGACATTGTCTTCACAAAGGCGCGTTGCTATTTAAGTTACAGTCCGTGGAGTTTCTTGCACGTTGTTCTCTATAGAATTCTACGCGTTGAAACGTGCAACTGGCTTCATGTTTTCGACTGAAGTACATTGACACTTTAAAAGTGCTTGTTAATGGTTAAGCTATTTTAAACAAATGCTTTGATTTCGACACCGGTGTTTTTAGACCATTTTACCATTTATTTAACTTTATTTGAGTGACCTTTGTATTTGGTAGTAGAAAATGGTCAGTGTAATGAGTATTCTTAGTTTTATCGCATAAATTCATCAAAGAAGTTTGATAAGTTTTCTGTAGCTAATAAACACAATACGTTTGACGTTTCCATCCAATTCAATAAGTTTTCAGGAGAGACTTCAGCCATGCTTTACCCACCTTGAGCAGAGTAAACATTTAATTGGTGAAACTTCACAAACTTAATTATGTTTACTAATAGAAGGATACAAAAAACCTGTTAAAAATCAACTGAGAATTTAGAATAACAAATCAAAATGAAACACGGAACTTTTTTTTTAATAAGTGTAGTGCACATAAAAAGATTTTGCTAAATTGTTTTAAGTGTGAAAAACAAAATCGGTCATTTTTTGTTTGGATTCATTGTTAAGATGATATATACCGGCCATCTACATGAAATCATTGTAGTTGGCTTTTCCGCCGTGCCTCGGAAAGCACGCTAAGCCGTTGGTCCCGGCTGTCATTTGTAGATCTTTGGCAGTCGTTACGGATTGTCAGAAGCCAGTAAATCTGACTCCAGTCTTGCCAAGAAGTACCGTGTTACCTAGATAATGGGTTGTGGAGGTCTGGTAGGTAGCCTCCACGTAAAATATTGGTTTTCAGCTGAATTCGGTTTGACTGGGAGCCGACCCCAATATATGTAGTTGGGAAAAGGCTAGGCAGATTATGACATATATGTATATTCTCAATAGATAACATCTTGAAATACTATTATTATGAGTATAGTTTAAACTCACTTATTTTAATGATAAACCCACCATTTTAGCTACAAGCGCGAGCCGTGTAATTGTATAGTTTGTGTAAATAGTATTTCCTTGTAACTGGTAAGTAGCTGTTTTAATTAGTTAATTATTATCAGATAACTGACTATGTGTGTACGCGTAGCGTGTAGTTATGTTAGGTATCGCAGTTTAATCTTAGAACATAAAAGTTGGTTTGTGAAATGTTGTGTTAAATTAATAAATTTTGCATGGCTTGTAGATTTTTTTCAATTAATATGTTATCAGATTTCCGTTGTAAAACATGGTTCTCTTCTAAGAGGTTCAATGCAAACTCGTAGTAGTTTTAAATAGAATAGTGTTCACATTGCTATAAAGCTGATAAATAACTGTTATAAGTATAGTTAGTGTATGTGAGTGTTTATGACCAAATAGACATTGCGTTAAGTTATTTTTTACAAAACATACAGGAAAATAAATTTTATATAATTTAATAAAATATACCTACATTAATCCCTGAAAACAGGATCTTTGATTTAATAAGTCAATAGTAAGGCATGATTTTATCAATACAGCCTTCTAAGAGAATGTATGAAGTTACAAATGAATTCCCAAAACTAGGTTCTTTTTTAATTTTAACTTATTAAAACCCCACAGCTAAATTTAACTTTTACCCATAATGAGTGGTTGCGCTATTTACCGTCAAAGAGTTACTTTGTATGCCTTTGAAGTTCAAGTCCAGAGCAGCTTTTTTTTTGGATGGGAAATAATCAAATGACCCCTCCCGCCCTGGGCGGAGCGGTAGGGAGTGTCAGACTTTTACTGACTAAAACCCACCCGTGATCCTTCTTGTGCCCTTTGCGTTCCAGGGCCGTGGTGACTCTTTCGAACAAATTCCGCAACCCTAGCTGTTTTAGTCAGTAAGAGTCTGACACTCCCTACCGCTCCGCCCGCTCTGAGACAATTGTAAATGTAATAGCAGACTTGAGGCCCCAGATCTTATGTTCTAAACTGGTGTAAACAATAAACAGGCGTGCGAGTTTAGCTCTTCAACTTTCTTTTTCATCGGGATAACATATTCTTTATAGAAAAACCCTGTAAATAAATAAATATTAAAAAAAAAATCTTCTTCACTTTCGAATTCTTCCGAAAAAACACTATTTAAAAAAAAGAATCATCTAAATCTTGACCGTTAGTGAAAATATCGCTGAAAAAGCGTAAAAATAAAAACAATCAGATTGAGAATCTCCTCCTTTTTTAAATCGGTTAAAAATAAAAATAAACTATTGTTTTTCTTGTCCATTACTAAAAAATACTTAACGATGGATTTGGAATAAAGCTTGTATCCTGGATTTGTTTCTGGTAGACACTTATTATATACTTAGTTCGGCTAAAATGTTTGACGACGTTAGATGGAGCGCCTTGAGGTAATAAAAATTAATAAGCTCGACTTTCCTTCCAACAATGTCACCTGTTTACATAAGAATACAAGTAGTAAACTAGTTACATTATGCTACAAGAGGAAGTAACTGGTGTTCGTTGTTCACGATACTGTTACAGATAACGCCGCCTTGCATTCGGTAAATCAACATTTTTTAAATTCCCGCCGATAGGCATCTACATAGATTTCTACATTTTACGTTGCTTTACAAACGTGGTGGTTGCTTTAATATGTTCAATGTTTGGGGTGGTTTAATATTATGTAAAAATTATTATTGTTAACAAATTATTCGTACGTTAACTCTGACCCTCTAGGTTCTTCTCTTTTCCCTTTTTTTTTGGATGGGAAATCATCAAATGACTTCTCATGCTCTGGGCGGAGCGGAAGGGAGTATCAGACTCTTACCGGTCTCATCTAGTTTTATAACGGCCAAAAAAAATTGACGTGTAAAAGTGTTTTTTACAACCTACTTACAAAATAAAAATCATTTATCATTTCTGACTAAAACCCACCCGTGATCCTCCTTGTGCCCTTTGCGTTCCCGGGCCGCGGTGACTCTTTTCCGCAACTTCTTCTCTCTACCTACGCTTTCCTCTGTCTGTCCTCTCTCCTCTGTCGAATTCAAGTAGATACGAACCAGTGTTAAGCCTTATATGTCACATTATATGTGGGGTAAAAAGGGGGAAGGGGAAAGAACTCATAAGGGATCGAAAAAAAAAATGCCCAGAACACTAGCTGCATTGCCACGTTGAAAGAAAATGCTGATTCGTTGATCAAAGAAAGGGCCAGCCTTCTGGACACATGAATAGTCGACTAACTGCTTGCTGATTTCACGAAAAACTCGATGAGACTGACCTGTTATGTTATTTGCAATAACTTATAAATACATATTATCTATATTTTTCCTATGGACTGGTATGACTGAGTATAAAAATATTTTTGTTGTAAAATACAAAATCAAGTTTAGTTTCAGCGACGACAAAGCTTTGACCCGAGAACCAAGCACATCTAACAAAACGAACACAAAATCATTGAACCTGCGTGTTCTACACATCGTTACCGACATATCACGTTCAAAGGCGAGGCGAAAACATGGCGTCTTATAAAATATTGTTAATGCAACATTAACGAGATCTCGGTTATGTAAAGCTGCAATATTTTGCATTTAATAAGGGCCGTACATAGCTATGGCCGTCGGCGAGAGATGGATCCTCAGATACTGAAGCTCTTCGATCGGGGCTCGTTCACTATGAAATTATTGGGAAACTCGATTCGTGCCCGATGCATCTGCCGGCGACGGCGCGAGCCTCGCTAATGTTCCTTGCAAACGATCCGAGAAAGCCGAGTAGGTTTTACAGATAAATCTGATAGATAGGGAAAAGACTTTCTTACTTCTACGTACGTTGCATATTATAGTTAGGAAGTTTGCTGTGATATTTATTTGAATTTTAAAATTGCGCCGTTTCTATGCGCAATGTTTTTGCTGTTGATAATAAATTAATGCTCGTATTGAAGGTATCTTTGTGGCTGGCACGTAAGTGTGTGGGCCTTAGGGGGGGGCGTGACGCGGCACCTGTACCCATCGTTTGAATATTCTCCCAAATCGATATTTCATGTGATCACCGCTCATCTGTAATTAAGTCGGGATTAAAGTTCTCTCTCGGTCGCTAGGCGCGATAATCGTCACTTTTGTTATTCGTGCGTGTTATTTGTTTTGGGGCAATGACAATAGTGTTACTTTTGGGTGGCAGTGTCAATCCGTAAGTTTTAGTGACGCGCGTTTTAGTTACCGTACTATGTCAGATGTTGTAAGTGTCAGTTTGTTAAGCCCCTTGAGTTATACAATCGGTAAGTTGTCGTTAAGAAATGCTAGCAACCTTTTCTTCTGAAAATGTCTGCTCATAACGAACCCATGTTGAGAGTTGATTCAATAAATATACCTACTAACTTAGATTTTCTTTATTAAACTGTGCCAAAAAGAACTTAAATACAAACCCCAAATAACACCACCTCGAAAGCTTACCTACACCGTTCCCCAGAAAAGAAATTTCCGCAAGCCTGTGGTGAGAGCCTACACTCACAACCCAGGAATGGTGGGCCACGTCGCATACAATAAACATGCTCATAAATAAATAAATAAGGCCGAATTTAATAACAAGCCCGGGCTTAAGTAATGGCCGCCAGGAGGCACCACAACATATATTATGGCCCACCATTTTATAAAGTTTTACGCACATTTCTTAGCGTTGTATTAAAATGTTTGAACACTATAATTTGGGCACGAGAGCTTAACAACTTTTTTTAGAGGACTCAAATATTTGGGCAGTTTAGAGACGGTTGAGATCGATAATAAGTACTCGAGTCGTACGGAGCTAAGTAAATATGAGTAGGTACATAATGTTGCATGAACATGTTAAAGATGAATGAAACAATACCATTTACTGCCAAAATATCTTAAAATGGAAAATTTCATAAATTTCCATTTGAAAAGATCTGCTGTAATCTGAATCCTTTTTATAGAAACACTACATGAATTTCTTTTCAACCTCATTCAAAACTCCACTATAAATGAAGCATATTTTAAAATGCTTTGATTCAGAACAACTTCATAACGAGAACACCAAAACGTGAACTAAAAACATTAATATCGAAGCCATTCGACAAATTACCTATCAGCGAATACGTGCAGCGATAAAATTACAATACACACCTCGGTTATGTGTGCCAGCCCATAACCGCCACAACACTTAATATTGTAGAAAAAGCAGGAATGCACCAACATCGACCATGCTGTGCCATATTCGACACGGCTGGTGACGAACCCGGGCCCAAAAGAAACAATGTTATAGCATTCCGGCGAAAACAATTGGACTTCTTACGCCTCGTCGTGCCATTTGTGAATAATTTTAGGACAACAGAAAGCTTTGAATGCTGTCGTTACACAGATAAAATGTTGTAGACCGTACGTGAGACGATGGAATGAATTAGTGATGTCAACCGTGTGAGAAAAACTTCATAGTGGTGTTGATGTGATGCCGATAATCTGTTTAGTGCTTATTAATATTTGGGAACGAAAAAATTGGTGGTGCGGTCATGTTGCGCGGTTGGTTCTTTGAACTGACTTGGTGTTCGCATTTAATTGTTGTTTTGGTTACACATTCGTAGTGCTACGCGTGACGCAGAACTAATATGATAGAATCACGCGTAAAATTTGATCAACCGGTTTAAAGTTGATGACGTCGTTTATTAAAAACTTACATAGTTAATACACCATCAAACAGTGTATGCCTATTGCAATGCACGGTCTACAAACAGTAACACTTATGTATACAGACTCCGCAGGTACTTGGTTATCTTCTTCCCTAGGAGATGCGATGGCACCTGCTTTCGCTCCAAAACACGATACCAGATAACAAACGTCTATGAAGCGCAATGTTCAAACGCGCTCGCACTAGACTGCTAGTGATTATAAATCTAAAATACATACTTTACAGCTCTCAAAGCTTAAAACAAATGCGGTGCGCAGTAAATTAAGCCATCGACAGTGTTGCTAGGATGCCATCACGAGCGCACGCTGGTCGCTGAATAGTTTGCGATTGCGCTGCGTTTTTCAAAGGCATACCTGGCGCGGGTGCGAACGTCGTGTGTGACGACTTTATCCGTCGAGTGCACGTCTGTGGTGAGCGGACGCCGCGATCTAGATCAGCGGCGCCGACTCGCGGCGGCGCGATGCTATCGTAAAACAACCGCGCGACAATTGCTAACACCGGCGCCGAACAACAACGCGAATTATTCAAAGAGAGGCATCCAGCGAGTGTCTGTGCCGCCGCCGGCCCCGCGCCCCAGCCCTGTGCCATTGTTGACATACCGATTTCTAAGAACGTGTAATTTTAGCGCTCATTTCGCCGATGCGTTCGACTCGTCGCATGCAGCTCGAGCTTTCAATTTGCAAGACCCACGTTCACGACTTGGACAAAATGTCATCTTTGTTTGTCATGTGGACAGACTATTTACTTGAAATTCTTAACCCTACATGGTCAGACATGTAATCCAACAGGTACATTTGATATCCTTATTAGCTTATTCACGGAACGGGTCGTAAAAATGCCAGAGCACAGTCATCTAGGCGAGATAAAGCTGGAGTCGAAACGACTCACGCACGCCCCATTCCGGAGTAGCGTTAGACTTGTACTTAGACGTGGGGACACGTCGGCTGCTCTCGAATGCTTTCAGATGCTCTGTTTCTGGGAAGACGAAGAGGGGGGTGGTTGGAGGGGGGCGGGATTCCGTCACGTGCGCCCGCACATCTGATAGCGGCGTCGCGGGAATGTTGCACGTTCGGGCAAGCCCAGCACGCAAATGCTGTGCCGACTTGCGATCTGCGAGTTGCGAAACTGTAGCCACTTCTAGATCTAGGCAACATGAAGTCAGCTTAGGTACCAGTTCATGTCACCTCAGACAGTTTACTACAACGGCATTTTCCGTAAATGTAGTTTCATTGGAATAAGACAGCAACTATTTTCAGCGATAATATCGCTAGCGTTCCTGAAAAAGTTGTAAGCTGCAATAGATTCTGCTTTCAATTAATTTACTCAATATCTATGCCACAAGGTTTAAAGTTTTTGCTTTGCTTGTGGCTTGGTATTGCTTGTCGCCTGAAATGATAAAATAACAAGTTGATTTCCATGTACATTGGCGATATCTTTCAAAAACACAAACCCATCTGAAATCATACTGATACTGCCAACACAATGGCACTAAAACGATTTGTTAATACACAAAATAGAAACAAAACCCGTGCGTTCTAAATATGAATCTGGCCAAAAAGCGTCACGGCATACGCATGCGCGGAGACCGCCGGGCGCGCTTGCCGCCCGCGCATTCCCGCCTTTTTGCTTGTCACCGCCAGACGTATTTATTGCAACACTGATGGCTGTTAGTGTTGCCATAGTCGATGGTCAGAAGAATAGAAACTTCAATTTTCGAGAGTTCATTTTCGTGACTGACGATTTTTTCCTTACAGGGAAACTTGGCATTTAGAAATATGTATTAGAAGAACGATTTGCAAAATATAACTAACCCCAGAAATTAATCTCTACTTTTACGCGACCCTTTTCACCTGAGTGCCGATTCTACTAATCAGAATGTGATTGAGAAGAGATTACGATACGTTCGTAATCTCTTCTCAACGTAGTTTAAAAAATATTAGAATGCCTAAGGAATAAATTCGACAAGCAACAGATGACAGATTGACCAACCATAACTTTCTTTCAACATTTTCTGATTCCTTAACAACACAGAAATGCCACAAAAATGTGATACCTATTTGTGTAATTTTTTGATGATTTATTTTCAGTTATTTTAAATACGGCTTTGTATGGCAAGCACAGAATAACCAACCAACTACAATTTTGTATCAAAGATTATAGGATAAATATTATTTATTTTTCTAGTGACGGGGAAACGATTTCCTGGAAAGAATCATCTAAAGGATTGCAGTAGTCCAAGATAAATCAAGAAATGCTATAAGTATATAACAAAGTAAATGTAATTTTTGTAACTAGGCACCAACTTCCTAGTAGGTAACTTACCAAAAATAATGCCTTTAGAAACTACCACCAATTCTATATCTCCAATATGGCAACCCTGATTTCGAAGGATATAAAAATTTGACAACGATCCTCTCAGGTTTAATACTAAAGCCTATTGTATCAGTTTTTGTTTTCTTTTATCCCTTTTTCATATTCGTTCGCGCTACAATTCATACACGGGAGCTCCTCTGTTGGAACAATAGAATATCATAAGATTCTACAAAAAGCCGCAGTTATGATACATGCCGTTAAGTCTGCAAAAAGCCATAATTATGATAATGTCGAAGTTGATAGTTGGCTACTGTACAAGGAAATTTAAGAGGCTTTGTCTTGATCATCGATTAATTAGTCTATTAACTTAACGATTTAAGGTTTTAACCGGGTATGTACAATGAGTACTTACAGGTAGCAAAGTAGAGTAAAACTCGAGCTGATACATGATAAAAGAAAATTGCTTTTAGATTAACGTTAGGTAAATAAAAACTAAAGGCGCTCCGTGTAAATAATACTTGTAGTTGCATTCGTTGGGACTGAAAACTGACCCCATCATAACTGAGCTTGAAAGCAGTTGTGCACTACTGAAAGTCACCACCAGAGTTTACACTACCTCGAAAAATTCTTCAGAACACTCTCATAGCAAATCTTTTTCGTAAAATATAAGGCTACCATCCTAAAGCTCTCTTGTGGACTGCAAGAGCACAATATGAATAAATCGCATAAATATTTGGGCACGGTTATGCCACGCTCCTCCAGGACACACACAACACAAAACGATGTCTCCACCATAATTGTTTTTGTTGATTGTTACGGAATGTTATCAGCTCTGTGGACACCGTTAGTGCCATTTATGAGACGTAAATCGTAATTTGGTTTAAATCGTTTTTTTTTTGTTTGGGAAGATTTTGATGAAATATGATTTTAATAAACCGTGTCTTTTAGATAGTGGTTTATGTTAGTAAAGCACCTGTTAATTAGGTGCTTTACTAACATAAATTGTGGCCATAAAGAGTGGCCAGAAGGGCGAAGAACCTATCAGTTCAATAGTTGTCCTACTCATACTAATAGTAGTCCTACTATCGATTGAAGAAGCGTGAGTGGTCGTCGGTAGTACGTGGCATCCCTCTCTATTCTCCCAAGGAGGTAATAATTATTTTCTTTTCATGCTTAGGTTAGCACTTGATCCATCCCTTTGTTTTCGTGGATGGGAAATCATTAAATGACTGCTTCCTCTTTGGGCGGAGCGGAAGAGAGTGTCAGACTCTTACTGTCTAAACCCATCCGTGTTCCTCCTAGTGTTCTTTGCGTTCCAAGGCCGCGGTAATTCTTTCGAACAAATACCGCCTCACTTAATCCATCCTAATATAAAGAAATCATCGAATCATCGTTCTGCGTTCAATTTAAATTTTCATGGATTTGCTTATTTCTCATCAACAAAAAAGCTCAGCAAAGTGACATAACTTTTGTAGTATGTGCATCAATGCAAAATAATCTAAAACTTGTGGGCAACTAAACCAATTGGACCAAAAACTATAGAGAGGTAGTTTTGATTTAAATTACAGCGAAGTAGACTGCGAAAGACAATAATTTACATGAGGCCTTTCCTATACAACTATTATTAGCTACAATAACTCAGAAACTATCTGACAAAACACAACAAGCGTCTATTGAGCTCCACAAGCACTAATATTGATAAACCCAGCCCAACATTGCAAAGAGCAACAACATTTCAATTTCCAATATCAGCAGTGCTTTCATAACTCATAAAGAACAATCGTCATTGTCATGTGTCGACAGTCGAACAAATACATCAGGTGCGTCATGCTTGCCCAGCGCCCAGTGAGCCTCGGTGAGGCCAGTGCTCGGTACTTATAAATCATTGTTCTATGCTACGTCCTTCAGGCTCAATACGACGTCCTGCTGTTAAACCTCACAAATTTACGATGCCTCTCGCAGACCAGATGCCAATCGTATTCCCAGCGTTATTTCAACAAAATGCATGTGATTTATACAAAACTCATCGTACGCAATGCTAATATATCTTTTATGACGTAATATTGGGATTGGAGGTGTTGAAAGTGCAGTTTGTGGTGTTGCGGGAATTACGAAATGTATCTCGGTTGGTGTGCGTATTTTACGCAGTTGTTTTTCGATGTGTGTCAGGATTGGGGGCCCCACTCTTGTATTGAAAAGCTATTGCTATTAGGATTTAGTAGACGTGACAGAAACATTGCAGAACCGATCCAAAAAAAATTTGAACAAATACAAACAAGTTACAGCAGTTCCAAGAGGTCCCTCAATCTCGAGTCAAGGGTTTCAGTATCTATCTTATTCCATACCTATCAAGATTTAGTAGAAATACACTTAAACATCTCCGCCAAAATTCAGTGAGATTAACGAACATACAAAGAATTTACAAGGGTTTAAATGGGTCCCTTCTGATATGTCTGGACTGAGGGTCATTGCGTTCTGGCAAACTAGCTATGTTCGTGAACATTTAGTAGAAGTCGTCTAATAAATGTAAAACAAATATATCCTGATAGCAATACTTTTTTAATACAAGAGAACCCTCGATCCGATTTTTTGATGATGCAGGGTATTATTTCCAGCAGTGCAAGTCTTACAGCTGAAATAATGAAGTAGATCAGCAATGCTATTCTGTAAGAACTCACTCCAGTGCTCACTTCTGATTCTGCGGTGAAAACTGTATTTGGTATTCTGTAACTTGATGAAAAATACGCTAGCGCCACTAAGTGAGAACATAGGTGAAGCGAACTACTTTTAAGTGAAAAGTTATTTAACTTGACAGTCAGAATACCAAATACTTTTCACTTCAGGTGAGTTATGAGTTACGAAGTGTAATCGAAAATGAGATATGAATCGTATGCGCACGTGAGTTCTTACAGAATAGCACTGCTGAGCAGTATTCGTATCACAACATACAATTAAATCTCAACTAGTCAAAGCAAGCAAGTGAGTATAAGCCTCTAATAAATGGGGATAGGATTCCATCTAAAGTTCTTCATCTACTAGATGCTCTCTGCAACTTGCCCGCTAGGTAGATGGAATAGTGCGCCTATGCTGTTATTAGGTGATGAATACTACGTTTATTTATCATTGTGTCCCACAAACGTTGACAGTTAACAAAAATTCTCAAATATCGATGTTGTAAAAGTTAGCAACGCAGGTCTGGAATTTAATGTAGCATAACTTTTGTGACAACTGCATGTAACCTTCCATAATATCTCAGTGTAATATAATATTTTAAATTGTATATGGCGAACATCTTATAAGAGGTCAGTGTCGTGTCTACCTTGTGTCTGCAGAATACGTGAATATATCAAGGAATCGCAAGCTCCACGTCAAGGCTCCACGATTTCCAACACGAATAAATACTCCTTTTATTCCAATTTGTCAGCTAAGCCACTCTCAGCGGCGACTTATCTCCGTATTCAACGGTAAGCTCCCGCCAAAACAATACGGCAGTATCGTTAAAAAACGTGCTTGAATACAGCATTTATCATCGTTGATTAAATACCATTGTTTTGTATCGGCAGGCTCGGGGTCCCCGGCGTCGTGCTCCTTTTGCGTCTCCCTCCGTGTCTCGCATTGTACCCGCTCGGAGACAATAAGTCTGTTAAATTGGCCTCCTATACTCGTTATATTATGTGGCCGAGGAGTTCGTATTTATGTTCGCTGTACGCGTGCTCGCCGCTTGCGAGCCCGACTCTTGTAAATTCTTGCGAGCCAACAAAATTTGTTTTCGCTGCACTTTTATTATGATTTGTTCTAATATCGCGAGCTTCGAGCATTTTTTACCATGGCACACAAGCTGTATCTTTGTCGGTCGTAACGAGAATACATGGATTATTGTTAACTTTTCTTTGTACAATTTGCTTATCATATTAGATTCAAACTAAAATTCCGAGAAGACAAAGACGGTATCAAAATAGTCGTACGCCCACGCGGCGGCGGCAGTCGCTCGCTGAATCACGTACTGCAATTTCCAAATCTAGATTTAGGAAGGAACGGGCTGTGTCGTGTTCTTGAAACCGAATGCATTTCGAAGAAGAAATCTCCGTCAAGTGTCCTATACGTGACAACATACTCAGCGGCGGCGAGACTTCAATGGGGCCACGCGCGTGCCACTGTGTTTTTCCAGTTTTTCCACCGGCCGCAGTACCCGCCGTATTATATGATATTATACCTTCATATCCACGTGTACCTACGACAAATAAAAAAACTTGAAACGCTATTAAGACACGTAATGATATTTTTCCAGACGTAGGAATCGCAACAAGAAGACGTTCCGAGATCATTTATGCTTATCTTAACGTCACTAACTCGCAAGAACTCGATACAAAACATCGCACGAGACCCGATCTCTTTTAATTACTGCGAAAACAAATGAGAAAGTATGACATAAATTATGATCAAATGCCGCCCCGATTCAATCATTATTATATGAATGACTGTCATAACATAACAGAGTCCTAATTAGGAGCGTGGTTCATCTCGAGGATCATAATTAATTTCAATAAATTAATATCGAAATATGAACATGGTCACATAACGAGATCATGCCGTATCGAGAACGTCTAACAAAAAGGTAGAATGCTGCGGTTGGCAATACAAATGCAGCTCGGACAAATACGAACGTGGCACATGAAAAACTGGAATCTCTCAAGCGTAGTATTAACATGGTTAATTAATTTATTAATTAGCATCAATTAATCGTAATACGGCGGCACGGCGAACCCCTGGACACGGCCGGATAGTTTTTCCGGCGAAGCTTAGTTTTTAGAAGACAATTAGCATGATGTCTACGTAATAATAAACGCCGGTTCCCGCAGTTGCCGACAGGTTTGTTATGAAATGTTAATGCTATCGGTAGCCTCGCGAGGAAAAACTCGCTGCGACCGATACGAGCAAAGAAACCAGCGGGATTCTGTTTGATTTTCTTATTGTACACTTCTATGAACAATAATAGGTCGCTACGCTGCCGCTGCTCCAAGTCAAAGTCGTGAAAGCGAAGCGAGTGCCCATTGAATACTAATTCAAATATTTGCAACGGATGATGCCTCGGCCCGAGTCAAGTAGACATTGATAAATAAACAGCTGTCAATAGTCTGTCCGGGCGGCGGCGAAATTCGAAAATGGTCCGGGTTCATTAATAACCGGAATGGATCGTAAGTCGCGGCCGAGATGATGCTGATACGCTACCTGTGTTCGTGATTAGCCGCCGATGCTGCTCCACGAACAAATGCATCATACATTACCATATTAATTTAAAGTACGCTTGTTACCAAATCTCTGGAGGAGACATCTAAGCGTTTAATGGATTCTATTCGCGTATCATGTTTCATGTTTAAGGAGAACGATAAATCAATAGGACTCGCTCATGCGGTGTCAGATTCTCCACGATTTATGTGTCGTTTAACTCACGATGACAGATTTTAGGAGTTGTATAAGTATACATTACGTAGCTAAGAACAGCACCTTGGGTTGATAACGGCTGGCGGGAACGCGTCGCGTCCACAAGGTCAGAGTTTTATTATATTTTTAGTGGCGATTAGCATAAAGTTTTGCGCGTCGACGCATTTCGTTTTATTGTAGTATTTTATGTTTAGTATTATAAATATTGGCAGTTTCTTCCTCATGGGTATCTGTACGCGCGATTAGGGTTTGAGCGCCGGCACTTGTCGACTCATTTATGGATCGTATACTTGGTTTACAGACGCCGTTCTAGATAACGGTGAATTGATGGCTTTTGGATTAGCCCTTCAGCGGGACGGCTGAAGCGAGCCGCGTAATAAAATTAGCGTGTAGTGTTAGCTTTGTCGCGGACGCTCGTATAGTTTTTATATGCGAGTTAAATGCCGAGCCGGCCGAGATGTCGATCGGTCATTAGAATGGAATTCAATAAACTAAATGGCGTATGGTATGAGTGAGTGTTCGGGTCGCTACCGTGTCGTATCAGATTCGGTAGCGGGCGCTATCTCGGCCATTACTTTATCATCTCTTATCGAGCAGCCGCAGTGTTCCGACTCCGCCGTCCCAGATGTATCTGTCGATACTTAAATATCATAGAGGGTTATGTTAGTTTTATGTGACCAAAAAAAGTTAAACATCGCCTATCTCATGATCTGTTTGAGTCAGTAACTAGAGGTTAGAATTCGAAGATTCCGTATAAAAAATAAGAGATCGTTAAAGAAATACTTTGCATGTTTTGTTTGAGATATGAACACCAGCTCTTTTGGTAGCGTTACGTTTTTCAATGTTCCCTTAATGGCTTTGCAATAGAGTCCATTTTGCAATAGTTAGTGGACTTTTCAATGATATTTTATTACAATCTCTAACATTGACCTGTTAAACATTGTTTATCCGAATGATTTATTTTCTGTCGTGTCATTAATGTTTTTGTGATATGATTCATTTTGGTGTCTACGGTAAATGTCATCCTTATAGTTTTTAGGGTTCCGTAGCTCTAAAAGAAAAACGAAACCCTTACCTTAAGTAACCCTTACTTGGCCCCTTTCGTCTGTCTTTCTACAAGACACTTTATCACAGGAACGAGTGGTGGTTCCGAGTTGAAATTAAGGGCATATACCAACTCAGGTTCCTAGAAGCTGTGAAAATCAAACTACTAAGTTAACTTAAAAAACTTATATTTCGACACTCTCAAGAGAATCAAATTTTTTAGGTTACTTTACGTTGGCCTAGAGTTATGTTTGGCACATTACAAGTATAGGAAAAAATATGATAATTGGGAATTTGTAGTCAAGTAATCATTTTTTTTTTGCAATTGCAAACTTATATTTTCGGTTGAAGGTTTGACTGTGACGTACATTGATGTATGAGATTTTTTCAACAACGAAGTTAACTTTTTTCTTCAGTCTTACCTTTATAGTTTACTAGCAGTGCCCCGCGGTTTCACCCGAGTTGTTCCCGTTCCCGTAGTAATACGGGGATAAAATATAGCCTATGACACTCCAGAATAACGTAGTTTTCTATTGGTAATATAATTTTGAAAATCGGTTCAGTAGATCCAGAGATTACCCCTTACAACGTCACAAACTCAAACTCACAAACGTTACCTCTTTATAATATTATAGTATAGATGAACTTACGTCGGTAATGTATATTCCGTAAAAATCAAGACTCGATAGGAACCCTCGGTCGACAAGTCTGAGTCGCACTTTGTCCGGGTTTTTACCATCATTGTAACAGCACCATAGGCAGGAAGGCTTCCAGTGTTTCGATAGGACCGTATATTGTATAAGGGTAGATATTCTGTTCAGAAGTAACAGTGTAAACATGTATTACAAAATATTTTTACTGTTTTAACTGGCTTTCTAATATTTTTGTAACCATTCCATAACCTCACTGCATCTTTCCGAATTTTAGATTTTCAGATTCTATCTATCAGTTGATTGCTAAACTGTTTTTAGGTCGCTTTTTTTATATGTAGGTGGGAAATCATCAAATGACTTCTCCCGCTCTGGGCGGAGCGTAAAGGAGTGTCAGACTCTTACTGAATAAAACCCACCCGTGATCCTACTAATGCCTTTTGCTTTCCCACACTTTCCACCCTCCCAATGTCAGTTAACTGGACAAGTCCTACGACTACCTATATCATCCAATAACTTGGGACAGGTATTAAACCCCTTCTCATCCTGACATTTACGACTAGCCCATAAACTTATCCACTAAAAAGCGTGAACACACATAATGTCTAATGAATCCATAATCCTAACCAGCCCAGCCTCCTAAAATTAATTTATAATCATTATAACTTATCATAATTAAATATTGGGTTTGTAAGTGGCGAAGCGGCGGGGTGCTCCGGTGGCGCTACCGGAGTCCCCGGCCCCCAGGGGAGCACCCAGACAATCCCACGGTACCAACATATAATGTCAGTTTTGAAAAAAAAAAGTTTTTGCTTCGAATGCCGAGCGGAAGTGAGGCAGAGATTTTTATCATAGTTTGATTCTTGAATGTTGTTTTTATAGTCGTTGAAAACAAAGGCTTTTAACAGGAAGTGTGTGTGTACATATAAGTAATAAACGCTTTTTGCAAATTTCAGGTAAACACTAGACATGTTTATCCTGTTTCGTGTCCTGTAACGTACATAATTATACTTCACTTACAAAAGGCCCCATTAATTACAACTAATTATTGATTAATTTATCATACAGAATTGTATGTATAAAGAGTATTACAAGCTTCTAACAATAACTTTTAAGAGCTTTTTAAGATAACGGTGGGAAATGAAAAACAAAGGAAAATTGCTATGAATTTGCACTTCATCGCACAAAATCTCGCATGATGAGAGTTGTAGCTGCCTATAACTCTGGATACACACACACACATCATCGCGGATTATTAAAGAAGATCTCATAATTCTAAGCATACAGAACGCAATCTTATTTTGAAAATGTATCGATAATGACAAGAATAAACCTAAACAAATATTTTCTGTGGGAACAGATTGGATATAGAAAGATAGAAAAGAAAGAAGAATCCAACTATATTATAATATTTTAATGATAAATTAAATTAATAATTAAAAATGAATACCAAAAATAATAAATAAAGCTAAAATCGAAGTGAGTTGAAAAACATTTACATTTTACTTTTTTTTTAATAAGAGCCCTCTTCTTCTGTCATCTTGCTGAGCCCGACAGGGTCCACAATTTCCTAAAATTATGTTTATTTTATAAACCTACCACTTAAGTTCACATTGTGGATTGCAAATAAATATATTGAGCATTGAGAAGTTAAATCGGCTTGTCATAGATCATCTACATATGTCTCACATAACATGACTTCAAGGAAAGTTCAATCTTGCGTTGTTATGAATTTCATGTTTCACATCTGCTTTGCTCATGTATTATATATTTAATATTGGGCTACATTTAAACGCATTTATTTTACTAATGCTATTAATCCTTATCAAAATAAATTATTTCATCACTAAGTAAAGTTTATGTAGATAATATTTGGTCTTTGAATGATTAAAATTGGACGTTTGGTTTTGAAGTTATGGCGAAATTAAATTTAAACGCGCTAATCTCAGGAACTAGTGATCAGATTTGAAAAAAATATTTCAGTGTTAGATAGCACATTTATCGAGGAAGGTTATAAGCTATATATCATCACGTTAAGACCAAAAGCAGCGGAGCACCAATGAGGAATGTTTCGAGGGGTTAGTATCAAACTATTCCACGCGTACGAAGTCGCGGGCAGAAGCTAGTATTTAATATTTTTGTAAATCTTATTACATAAGATTTTTCGACTCGCGTGTGGCCAATCTCCAGGAGGCCTATCTATATATATAGTGTGGTCAATCCCAGCAGTGGGAACATTGAAAGGTTGATTATGCTTTCTTTATGCTTATGTGTGGCAAATACATACTTAACATTTTCAGGATGGTGTTGGAACTTCCTTGTAACTTACTGCCTCTAAGATGTTCTCGGAGGCTCATACTAGCGGTTTTCATTGAGTCACTCGAAGAAAAAGTCGTGACCCTTATGAGGAGGGTGCGGGGAGTCACAACAGCATTCTGAAAACCATAGCTGAAGATGTAGGTACGTGCACCTGCGTTGAAGAATTTCACCCGTCAGCTGGTCTTTTGGGGAGGTATCACAGCACAGGGGGTATTCTGAGCATATGTGTTGTCCTCGTAATTGTATTCAAGTACTAATAATCGTTTTTGCTAAATATCTTTTTTTTTCTTGTATACTCCTAGTTTCCTAAATAAAAAATAATTTGAATAAAAGTAATCATTGGTGTTACGTTTTTTAAGCTGATTCAGTAACGAGTTTAGCTTTATGATGAATAATTCTGTAATACTGGATCATAATCTTGTCACTACCAGTACCTATTTATTTGGGGAGGTACCTATCACAGCACAGGGGGTATTCCGGTATTCTGTGCAATCTGTGCATATGTGTTGTCCTTGTAACTGTATTCAAGTACTAACAATCGTTTTTGCTAAATATCTTTTTTTTATACTCCTAGTTTCCTAAATAAAAAATAATTTGAAGAAAAGTAATCATTAGTGTTTCGTTTTTTAAGCTGATTCAGTAACGAGCTTAGCTTTATGATGAATAATTCTGTAATACTGAATCATAATCTTGTCACTACCAGTATTTATTTAGGGAGGTACCTATCAAGGCACAGGGGATATTCTGGTATTCTGTGCAATCTGTGCATATGTGTTGTCCTTTTTGCTATTTTTTTAAACTAATCTTAGTTGTCCTAAATAAAAAAAAAAAAATATAATAAAATTAATAATTAGTGTTTCGTTTTTTAATCTGATTCAGTAACGAGCTTAGCTTTATGATGAATAAGTCTGTAATACTGAATCATAATCTTGCCACTGTAGACACGCACAGTATTTATTAGATATTTTATAATTTCAGCTTCTTTTAATTCTTCAATTACCTATAGATAAGATTGCACTATCATGGTTTTATTCACAGCATCTAACAAAAAAAAGGCGTTGGATACTTGGTGCCAGACAGAGACTGAAGTGTAGCAGTTAGGTCCATACATAAGAGCGTGTACGCCGTATGGCATTTCATACAAATTTTCACTCAAGTCACTATTTTGCGAAATGACAGAACCGATTTTAATGAAACTTCACACATAGGTATAAGCAGGATACGTAGGTCTAAAAAGTTAGTTAAAACATTTTCAAAATGTCTTATTTAAAAAAAGATAACTGGAAATTTATGTTTAAAAATTTAAAATGGGTCTAATTTAACCGTAACACTATTTATCGAAAATGTCTTCAACTAATGACCTATGTATTCTGCTTATGTGTGTAAAGTTTCATTAAAATCGGTTAAGTCGTTTTGGAAAATAACGACTTGAAAACTTGTATGAAATGCCGTTCGGCGTATACGCTCTTAACGATTCAAAACTATGTATTTATCAAGTGCACATAACTTCCCATACAAAAGATACTTAAAACAAACTTCCTAGAACAACATTCGATCAGTACAAACGCTCAACGACCATCACTCACAGCTTTTCACTTATAATGATGTTAAAATGTTACCTAACAGGCCATCTTGTCCACCCATTGTACTCAATAACAAACATAAAAGAAAAAAAAAAACTTAAAAAATGACTCCCAATTTATTTAGAGTATAAAAAAGTCACATCTTTCCTGACACCGACCTGGGCGTTCTCCTTGCTGCCATCTTTCTTCAATCGTTCTTTTTTTAAACGCTTTGACATTTGGGAGTCGGGTCACTTATTAAATTAGTCTTTGTATTTAAATTAACGATTAATTTATACTTGTGAGCGCTTCTGGATGATTTTTGAACGGTTTTTAAGATATAGACCAACTTAGGAGGCATTCGTTATATTGAACGAAGTAATGGGACAATTATTACTTATAATCAAAAGTCTTGTGGATGACATTTTAAAGGTTTTTAAATGAAATTAATCCCACATGAAATAAAAATTGAGTGATATTAATGATCTTTTTACAAAGACTTTCATAATTTCAGTTGAAAGATTTGTTATGGTTGAACATGATACTTAGCAAGTGCAGTAGCAATATCGGTATCACTTAAAATATTTTTTGTACTTATTCCTTGTCCACAATACAAAACGTGAAGATATATTTTCTTTTAAGAAATATGGCTGCTAATCACGCAACTTTGGCACACGTGTTTTGTTTCGTGCTATAATTTTTAAAATTACTGTTGTGGTCCGGATCTAAATTGTTTACTGACTGCCCAGTACATAAAGCTTACAAATGATATATGCATGTAGTTTTTGAGCTGAAAAAATAAGTAATAAGCGCAGCAACGTGCTGTTATGATAAATTGCATTAAATTATATATATATTTTATATTATATTGCTCTCTTTAACATGGCACAGTCAAATAAAGTTTCAAGTGTATCTCTACACAAAGTTTTCTCCCACGGGGTGCTGGGACACGGAACCCGTTTAAAAATAACTGACATACCCGAACCCATATTAAGTTTACTAACAACAATGCCACAACACAATGGGCATTCTATCGAAAAATCGTGAAAGAACAATCCTCCATACAGCAACACGCGAGTCCAAGTTCTCGGTAACAGTACCTTACATACGAGAGTAACTGATGTCCAACATTAATCCTAATGTACGTATCTAAACGTCGTTTGATCTCCACAAAAATATTTCAATGCGCCCGATAAAAGGTGGAAAGAAAAAAGCCCGGTCGAATGTGGCGGTCGTAAGGTACCGAGTACTTCTCGGAAACCACGCGGTCACCGTCATATCACGGCCATAAGGCAGTCCGCACTACCTTACGAATACCATTATCGATATTATTGACCAACAAGGTTCCATTTAATTTTATCGTAAATAGCGAAATTGTTATTTTATGCGCGGTGGACTAGCTGACTGGTTTGTAGCATTTTAATTGTTATGTCTGGGTCTGTTGCGTTTTGTACCGCTAGCTTTAACTTGGAGGAAAATAAAGTTTTGTCTAAGCTTTTTCGAACATGTCTTCTTTATTTGAATATCTATAAATAAAATTTGAATGATCGATAGAAAAAGTCGAGAGGCAGTGTTTTGTCCATCACTAAAGCCATAGAGGCGCAGGCGCACGACAGATGATCAGTCATGCGCGAGATGCTGCGCGATAAGCCAGCGGTAGCCGCTCATTAATCTACCCACTCCCCACTCTAACCCACCACTTTACCAATTAACCGGACACGACTGTACATAGGATCTACGCTTCCAAGAAACAGATACAGTTATCCTAAAATATCTGACAGAACAACTAATATCTAATAGGAGAACCACAGACGATGTGACAATATTACAAGATTTATGACACCTATTATGTGAGTCATATTTCATCTGACATATTCAAAAGAGCCAGACAAAAAATTGAGCTACTTGAATTATCATTTTGGAACTTGCAAAAAGTAAGCAAAATTTAAGACAAATGTGGAGTCCAAAGAATGGCCAGTATAGAATGATTTAAATACCTAACTTTAAGTAAATAATAAATCTGAATCCGAAATTAAAATATTGTCAGTAATTTATTGACGCAGTCAGTGTCGAATATTTTATAGAGTCATAAACGTATTTCATTCTCCTTCGTCACTTTCATTGTCCGAGTCAATAAAATTAAAGTTATTGCCCATATTACGTAAAAAATGTTCGTACACTGAGATTTATCTTACATTTGACTCTTCAAGTGGTCAAAAAGGTTTTGACACCTAACGGACTACGAAACGTTTCATACGAATAAAAGTAACGTACCTAATGAATTTAAGTGAACGTAATACTTATTCGCTCGGGAACCATAAGGGTTCATAACGTTGGCAACTTACTGATATTGCCAAGTTTAAGTGGCCTACTTCATATTATAACTATGTTGGTACATTACACGCGGACGCAGCGATTTTAATGTCGTTCGGTAGCAATCATAACGCGGGCGACGCTCCGGCACTTACTGAAGAGAATTTATCAATCAAGTGGCGAGTTTACGAGTACTGTCGACTTAATGTCGCAGCAGTAAAACGCTGCGTTTGTTTAATGGAATTCATTCGGGTAATCATTGAGGGAGCAACGCGCCGCGGGCGGCCGCTGCCGAATTTGAACCTACAACTGTTTTATGCCCTTTGTCGACTACCGAATATGTAAAAATGTATTCATATTTGCAAAGATAATTAAATGCTAAATTATTCTTTGTCGAAATAAACCTTATAGGTACAAGCTTTTCCTTGCTATCGAAAAGGTTGTTCAAAATAAAGCGAGAAGCGAGCTGTCCCATGATTGATACAAATCTGCGTATGTAATGGCTGAACTCGGTGTAAAAATAGATGAAATAACTTGCTCAAGCATTCTTGTTGTTTAGCGCACAGATATATTGTGGTCAGAGTAGCTCTATCCATCATGCTTCTCAGATTAACAGCAGTGGAATAGAATCTTATTAACTGTGTATTCACCTGATGTGCAATGCGAGGCATCGGAATATTATGCATAGGTGCAGGAGGACATATAATATCGGAGCATAATAATCTTAGATTATGAAATATACACATGTTAAAGCTTTGTAACTCTAGAAATTGAGATGTAAAATCGTCAAATAACTTCTCCCGCTCTGGGCGGACCGGAAAGGAGTGTCAAACTTTTACTGAACCTACCCGTGTTCCTCCTAGTGCCCTTTACGCTCCAGGGCCGCGGTGACTCTTTCAAAGAAGTTCCGCAACCTAGGAATTTCCCCTTAAAGGATGCTTTACAGGTACAAGTCTCACTTGTAGATACATCCAGACCGCCTTAGGATCCACAGCTTCGTTGTAGTCATGGATCATGCTCGTCACAGTCAATGGTAGCAGTATTAAACGCTGTTCCCAAAAGATTTAAAGTAGTAACTGTCTTTGAGCTAAGATTGGACATTAAACATGGTGAGGAGGAGCTTTTACCAGGTTTGCCTTTTCATGTTACGGCCAATTTCGGCATTGGTACGAACCACTTCAACAGTCTCTTTCTTTAGTCACTATTGACAGAATGATATTTACATTTTCAAATGAAAAATTTTCTCCTCTCTTCTTAAAGTTCACCCAAAGCTCAGACACAAACAGAAGCATGTTACAAAAGATATGTCAATATTTGGATTTTATCTCCTAATGTGCGATATCCTTATCACTCAGCTACCGAGGATCACCAATTAACACACGATACTTTTCAATTTACATCATGATAATTAAAAATAAAGACTGCTGCAACAAAACTAATATCCAAATTAATACATACCTCATATTAATAAATACGGGTTGGAGTGGTCACATCTACTTAATTTAGACGATTTACCGTATTTCGGATAGCGTCGGGTACCTTCGGCCGATTCTCGGAAATCGTAAACGCTCGGCATGGCTGCGCGGGCGCATTGTGGGTACATATCATCCAGCTTTCTACGTATATGTCGTTGGATGTTGGCGTTTCGGTCGTTTACCCGAAAATCCGGATGAAAAAATATAAATTATGGTTTGATTTGGTAAATAAGTGGCTGGATGTGGGTGTCTCGGTTCTGAGAAGTCAGGAATGACGTATTGAAGTATAACTCCTGTTCGCCAGCACAGGTGTTAGCTAAAAAGATGCATTTAGACAAAATTATCTTGTTGTGTGTTAGCTTTTAACTTCAGAGGGCCAATACCATGGTTGTGGAATTTCTTCGAAAAAGTCACCGCGGCCCAGGAACGCAAAGGGCACAAGCAGGAACACGGGTGGGTTTTAATCAATAAGAGTCTGACACTCCCTTCCGCTCCGCCCAGAGCGGGAGAAGTCATTTGATGATTTCCCATCCAAAAAAAAAAAAGAGGGCCAATACCGTCCCCGCACCCGCCGTAATTTTTAAGGAACTATAGCATATGCATCTCAATGGCACAGTATCGTAATATAGGGAAATTAGTGATGCTTTTAACAAGGACGAGAATTTCCGCTCTGCTCATTTTTCTTCTGATGGTTTTTCCTTTGAGTTTGGAAAATTCTAAGTAATTTTCGAAAAAAACGTGCAGGTTTTCTTTAATTATTTTTGAACTATTTACAATAAAATCAGAATTCATGACTCCAGTGAAGATTTTCAATAATGTCTTATAGATTTTCATTTTAATTACCGGCCCATAAAACAGATGTGGTCGGAAACTTTGATATGCAGAAGATCAATTTCCCTCACATAATTATAAACTTCTAGCACCATAAATAGCAACAGCCGACGTTTTTAATTCCTCCATTACCATGAAAATATGGAAAATGTATTAGCGGAAAGTATGATCTTTAAACGTCATAATTTATTGGCTATTAATAATGGAGATCTAGTTTTTGCATAGTAAGTTGGACATGAAGGCATGCCGATCTAAATAATAGCTGGACTTATATGTACGTGCGCTGTGTCGAACATCCGCTCAGCCTTACAATGGCTGGCGAAGGAAATAATTGTTTTTCTTCGTACCTAGTTATTGTAACCTAGAAGCGAATATTGATTAGCTGTTCTGGGATCTGTGATTCTATTAGCTTTAACGATGTATGAGATATCTGCTTTTTGTTAGTTTGCAAGCTCCGTTTGAAATTTCAATAGCTATACCTATTTACCAAATATGCTTAAAGTCTGCTGTGGTTTAGACAACAGCCCACTCCTAAGTTACTAGTTAAGGATCTGGATCAAACTGGGTGTGTCTAGTATGGTTACCCCAGCCATTGACGGCTGTCATTTTACGGTGCACTTAAAACCAGCGTCGCGTCGGTCAACTACACTTTGTCGGGAATAACGCTGTAAGAAAGCTATTTGGCGCAGCCTTGAAGCATATATGTAGTATGTAACCTTAAAATATATTTAAGATACATAATCCAGTGACATACCCACTGTGAAAGCCAAATAAGCAAGTTTGCTTTTATTCGCAATACTTTATTGCACTTCAAAATAAATTCTATAACATATTCTGATGTGCTTTACTATTAAAGTGATACTAAGGTTCAAGAACGAAGGTGAGTTAATTCAAAGTTGATTTATTCTCCCAGCAAATCTTTGTTTCATAGAAATAAATTACCATGTAGTGTAGGATCTTCAAATCAATCACTGAATTGGTTAAAATGAGTCAAAAGGACGTTGTCTCATTTTAACCAATTCAGAGCAACGTATAGGTACAGGTACCTAATTTAAAAAAAAAACCTTTGATAGTGCACAATTTAGCTGGACCTGTGAAGTATAGTTCTTACGACTGTAGAAAAGTAGGGAGATATTAGCCACTTGGGTACTACATCAAAATTCTGTCTGGGTCTTTAAATATCAACTTTACGAATTATTTAGATGTAGAATCCTATTTCTACAGAAGCTGAAGATTAATATTCCACACAAAGGTGAATGGGGTGGCGTTTACAACAATCAATAATAGTCATGCAATAAATCCAGTTGTTATTTACTAAAATGTCGAAATCAAGCAATAGTTTGTCGCATTCCTGCGTTTTGTAAAGTATACGAGAATTATGTTTTATTCATAAGCCACTATAATGTACGTCGCAAATGTTTCTGCAATGTCCTACAACTAGGTATAATAAATAAATATTGTGATGGGAAAACAATAAGTATTTGTTTATTTGTGGTTTCGGTAAACTTGTACCTGAATGCTTGCCAACTTCAGATATCTTTGTGCTTTCCTCAACCGCAAAAAAAAAAAGTTTTCTTGGTGGTTAATACAAGTAACAAACATATCTTTAAAATCTGTATTAGATGTTGTATACCTATGTATTTCAAACATCTCTTCTTTACTCACAATCGAAATCTATCAGCCAACAAGGTTCCTACTATTCCAAAGCTTCCCACAGCTCCCATACAACACGATCCATTCAAATAAACGACGTCAGAAATCAGAGTGAACGCGCGGCTTATGGTGCACTCCATTTCCATGTCATTAAGCCGGCCGAGTGTCGAACGAACAGGCCAACAGCCAACAGCTTATTAATATCGTGTACCGGTCAAAAGTTAATCGGCTCCAAGACTCGTATCGCCCACGAAGATTCATCACAATCGTCATTATTCACACACAAATTATGTAATTTCAATAAATGGAGCTTATTGAATAGTGATGAGTGTCGGTAGGCCTCCACGGGACCCCTGGAGAGAACCTGCATCCAACAAACCATCATTTAGTATAACCATTTACCAACCGATCAAAACTTCACGGTTCATTACCGCTTCTGTATGTACCTTTTACATACACCTGTGTGTAAAATCAGCATTGTATAGCAGTCATGGATGTTGAGTAAAGGTAGGATACGTTCCGTGGTAGATTGCTCTCCCAATAAGCACTTAGATCCTCATTGTCTAAAATAAATGTATTTTGTTTGGATAAATCGTGCGAGAGGCGCGGAGGTCGCGACGAGTGTTAATGAATCTGAACTTTATAATAGAATGGGAACAACAAATATACATTCTTACTTACCTACATGTAAATCCTATGCAAGTGCATTCAAATACACCGGATCAGGTGCATACCTACTATGAGGAATATTCACCCAAAACTTTCATGAAATCTAACTCCTATGTAACGAAAAGTGAGTGCTAATGCTAAATATATCCGCGAGAGAGGATCAGTTAGTCAATATTGGCAAGGACTAAATTATCAAAACCAACAATTTCTAGAAGATTCCAGGACGCTTCTGAAAGCTCATTGACACCAGATAAAAAGAACTATTAAAAGCGAAGTCGTTTTCATCTAATCTTTCATTCAGTTCAGTTCATTTGCACCAACAATCACACCACAGAGAACACACGTATGTAATTTATCATAGCTGTTTAAGAAAGCAGTACAATAATAAAGCGTTAAGTGCTAAGCGACTCCACACGTCTATAATTGATTTATAGGCAAATATTAAATCTGTTCTCGCCAGGCCCTCATGCGTGACTAATGACCGTAACCATCAATGTTTAAGGTTTTGTTTTTCACCCATTAATTCAACTCATGCGCACATGTCAGTTGATTGACGCACTATTTTGTGCACAATGGGACATGTGAACTTGTTAGGTATAAGGCAGCATAGAAATAGATATTAAAATGAGCGGAGAGCCAGTTATATGGTTCAAATTGAAATCAGTCTGAGAGAATGTAAGGAGCATGTTGTACAAGACACCACCAGCAAAAGAATGCAGCTTAAAACTCAGCATAATTAATTTAGATGCGAGCATATCAATCACATGTGTATGGTGAATATAAAATGTCAACAAAACGTCGGAGCGCAAGAGCATCACACTTATCAAAACAATACAAAACGCGGGATGTAGTCGATAATGATCGCGGCCACGACAACCCTCTAACTCCATTTTTTGTGGGTTGACATCGCGCTAATAATACTCATGAGAAAAATGCGCGCCGGACCCCCGTCATCTTCCTTTTGTTTTTAATTTCTACCTCAGTGGCACCGATTTAATTGGGCTCAACTCGAGCGAGCGCACCTTCGTATTTCACCTCGGCTCGCTTCATTTGAATATTTAAAGCATTTCGGGTCTCCGCCGTATTATTTTGTTTATTTACACAATATTTATATATTTATTTCAGTGCCGGCGTCATTTATTCGGTGACGTGACTTACCGATGTCGCGTCCTTCCCAGTATCGACATAGTTAACGCGGTGAATTCTCTCGCGTTCCATTTAAAAGTTTGGAGTTCTTTCTTTGGTTTGTCTTTTTGTCCGGCCGCGTCGCTGCCGCGTGTGGCGAGCGCTGCTCTTCGTTGTTTTCTCGCCAGCCCTTATCTTCGACAAGATTGCTCGTTTTTAAATGAAGTTATATCGTCCCGATTGAACACCGAACCACGGAGGCGAGGCGAATTTTTAATTAGTTTCCGAAGATAGAGAATTTTAAGGAGGAATGCGGGAGCCGTGTTGGCATTGCGCGCGGATATCTTAATTGAGACGAACGCACCGTTTCGAACAGCGAGTGGCGATTTGTTAAATACTGCAAGATTAATTATGAATTAAAGACTTAAATCGACGTCCGTGCAGCGGTGAACGCTAACTGAATGTGCCGGTATTCGCTAATGAAGAGAATTAATGAACGCCATTTTTCGTAGTGCCATATTGAAGGATCGCGTGTAGCCGCTGCGCAGCCCCGTCACGTCACTGCTATGCGATTATTTCATTAGCGATGATACTTGTAGCAAAAAGAATATGACTCACATTAACTCTACGTGTTCGTAAATGACCGTCTGACAGTGTAATTAATATTTATTTAAATTAACGAATTGAAATGCACAAACAAATACATTGGAAATATTACTTATTAGGCACAAGAGCTACAACATTGAAGCCAATGTTTTCCGGGTCCCTTGCGATGAACTGGCGGCAGACCTTCACCGCGTCCTCCAGGAGGCTGTCCGGAGTGGTCGCGCCGTGGTCGATAGGATAAGACTTGCGTCCATCCAATTCGAACAGGTGACCGTCAATGTGGACGAAAGTCACAAAATGATTGGTGATAGTTTCGTCGGCCTCGCCACCTGATTCGTTTCCCGTGCGCACTATCTCTTTGTAGGCGTTAAGAATAGCGGTAGAGTTCTCAAGAAGCACTCCTTTAGCTGAAGCATCGAGGTTCTTGGCTTCGTCGATGTAATTCTTCAATAGGCCGTCGTTGAGCTCGATGCGCTGCATGTTGTTTGCGATGCTGTGCACCAAAGCGATGGTTCCACAGACGTTGCTGAGAACTTGCTTCAGGTGGAACACCTCTTTCGGAGGTTGCAAACCTTTGGATTGCAGGTCTTCCTCCTGTTGGCTGCGATGTTTTTCATAAGCGTCGGAAAGCGGGAAGAGCAGGACCACGGCTAGCACAGGCCGCGGGACCCAGCTCAGCGTGTCTTCTTCTAAACCGATGACGTCAACCATGCGCCATTTTTCCGACACGCCCAACTTCTGCAAGTACTTATTCATAGTTTCCGGGTTGGATTCCATGGGTAAAGCGACTGCCATGGCGAGTTATTATTCTTAATAAATCAATGGAGTAACAATTAAAATCCAAGATCTTTTCGAAGAAAATATCGCACATGTCATTCAGGCGCTAGTTGTCAATTTTTCTTCTTTTTCTTCGGATTAAAAAGCTCGTTGAGAGTTTAAATTGACCTTGTAGGTTTTTCTTTAGTAGGTTTTATGTAGGTACCTAAAACTCTTGATTATTAATTAAGAAAAATATCACACAGACCTCACTCATTATGGTTTCAACTTCTCTTTCACAAATACTTTACCATCGATATTAATAGACAAGATTATTATGCAATTTATACCGTAGGCCCACTTTGCCGAAGCCTATAAGACAAAAAAAAAACTTCACTATGTTACTTATCAAGTGTATAATTATCGGACCATAGTACCTACTTAATAAGACGAATAGTTGGCAAGTCTCCTTGTTAATACAGCGCTTTACACCACATTATATGTACTTATATTGGTATATTCTTCATAAAAGATTCAACTATCAGCTTCGTATCAGCGTGTCGATATTATTGGCAGCAGAAATGTGTAATCATTATTAATTGGTACAAAAAAGCAGGTGTCTTAAAAACTCCGTTAATTCACTCATTCGTCCGTCCATACATAATTTTAATACATTTAAGCAATTTATGTCACTATTAATGTAATGGACAATTAACATGAGCACTTAAAATTCTAATGATATTCCCTTTTTATTTCACTAACTACATGATGGTTAATTGGATTTCAGTTTACTTAAGAGTGGGTATGGAAATTCTAGGGATGTATTCATTGGGAGTTATTTTCTAAAAATACCTTAATTTCTGTGTGGTAAATGATGTAGCATAGTATATAATTAGTTAGTACTGGTAGATGTCCTGAATGGAAATTATCTGAAGGGTTCACATATAATTTTATTAAGGTAATATACAGGTGACTTTTAATTAGGTACTGCAAATAAATAACCGATGCAGTAAACTTAATAGTAGAGATGATATGGGTATAAAAGCATCATTATATAACTGTACCAAGTTTTTTAAATTAATCCATTGAACCAATTGAATTGAATGGTTATCAACTCACACAACAAAGACAATGTTCCAAAATCCCAAATTCCTGACGCGGAGCTCTGTGAAGAACACATAGAATTAGGTTAAGGCAAAGTAAAGGTCTCCTTTCTTAATGTTATACAATAATTATATCCACATACTCACACAAAACTTCGTTACCACATAGTTACACGAATCTCTACAAAAAAAAAAACGTCGTTGTAAAGAACTGTTTTGCAAATATCAACATTTTAGCTAGATAAGTAGGTACACCCAGACGGTTTAGGCTACGCGTTGTGGTTCAATCAATGAACAAGTAGAAGATGGGTAATAGGTTTGGCAATTAAAATTGGGTATTGCCTAATCAACCAATTAAAGACACTACTCATCACTTCCCAAGAGACCAAAAAGACCTACAGCCCTACCATGATGTCTTTAATCCATCATGTTTCCTGTGTCAGAGAGAGACGGAGTTATACAAGACGAATAGCACGATCCCTTTTTCACACTGAATCATGGTAGCATTGGCACTTTGTGGTACGGCCCCTGCGATCAAGTCTTCGGTTAATGGGTGACTGATAGACAACGCACAGCCGAAATCACTAGTCGTAGAAAGCTGATATTTGGCATGTAGCTTCCAGAAATTCCTACAGGAACGGGAAAACTCGGAATATGCGCGTACGAAGTCATGGGCAAAAGCTACTCTTGCATAAAATGATCTCAGTCTCAATAACAATTAATAGGCACAGGCGTACACGGAAAAAAAGGATTTCTTCTGCGAAGAATATCAATATTCTCAGAAAAATTGTTTCAGTCCAAGTAAATATTTTCTTAACTTAAGTAAATGTACTCAGTCGAAGAAAACCCGTTTACTCAAATTAAGAATAATAAATACTTGGTTTTAATTCTTGACTTGAGCAAATATTTTTGATTCAAGACTATTACAATCTTAATTGAAGAAAATATCTACTTTTTACTGAAGACTTTAAAAACTTTTCAAAACAAGATAATGGTGTTTTCATTCAAGAATATATTATATTTACTTTAAAACAGTTACATTATTTTTGACCTAAGATATACATTTTCTTAATCTAAAAAACTTTTACTCAATATAAGAATATGATACTCTTATTCATTTAAATTATTGTTTCTTGATTCAAGAATAGAAAGGTGGGTAATCTAAACAAATGTTTTTTTATTGTTAGTTTTGGTTGAAGAAGTTCAAATTACTTCCATTATGAGTTTAAAAAATCTAGTTGTAATATACTTAATTTAAGAATATATTATTAATCGAAGAATAAATTAGTCTCATTTCAAGAATACTTTTATTTTAACTGGAAAATATTGACTTACTTGAAACCAACACATTTTTTCTTGTACCAATAAGGTGTATTTTCTTGATTCAAAGATTTCGCTTATTTTTGACTCAAGAAGCACTTGATTCTTAGTTCACGAGTTTCTACATCTTCTTCTAAAATGTTATTTGTTTCCTTACAAGAACTCAAAATTCTTCAATACAAAACAATATTGATTTGCATGTCAAGAATAATGTATTTTCGGTTGAAGAAGTTCAGATTCCTTCCATTAAGAATTTAAAAAATGTAGTTGTATATACTTACCTTAAGAATATATTATTAATCGAAGAATAAATTAATCTCATTTCAAGAATACTTTTATTTTAACTGGAAAATATTGACTTATTTGAAACCAACACTTTTTTTCTTGTACCAATAAGGTGTATTTTCTTGATTCAAAGATTTCGCTTATTTTTGACTCAAGAAGCACTTTATTCTTAGTTCAAGAGTTTCTACATCTTCTTCTAAAATGTTATTTGTTTTCTTACAAGAACTCAAAATTCTTCAATACAAAACAATATTGATTTGCATGTCAAGAATAATGTATTTTCGGTTGAAGAAGTTCAGATTCCTTCCATTAAGAATTTAAAAAATGTAGTTGTATATACTTACCTTAAGAATATATTATTAATCGAAGAATAAATTAATCTCATTTCAAGAATACTTTTATTTTAACTGGAAAATATTGACTTATTTGAAACCAACACTTTTTTTCTTGTACCAATAAGGTGTATTTTCTTGATTCAAAGATTTCGCTTATTTTTGACTCAAGAAGCACTTTATTCTTAGTTCAAGAGTTTCTACATCTTCTTCTAAAATGTTATTTGTTTTCTTACAAGAACTCAAAATTCTTCAATTTAAAACAATATTGATTTGCATGTCAAGAATAATGTATTTTCGGTTGAAGAAGTTCAGATTCCTTCCATTAAGAATTTAAAAAATGTAGTTAATATATTATTAATTGAAGAATACATTAATCTCATTTCAAGAATACTTTTAACTGGAAAATATTGACTTAGTTGAAACCAAGCCTTTTTTGGTTATAGGTACTAATAAGATGTATGTGGGATTGTATGGTAAAATAAGCGACCAGAATCCTTGTAAATACTGCTTGATAAATACTCCAATAAATAAATAATAAATACTTTCTCACTCGCACATATATTTCTCACATCCTTTCATCCGTTAATTTTATCGAATTCTGTGCAGTTTTGTGAATTTTAAAATCAACCCCTATTCTACCCCTTAGGGGATGAATTTTCAAAAATCCTGAACCGCATATTTCTTTATTTCCTACCAAAAGAATAAATTTGAATTTTCATGTCCCTAACTTAAGAAATGGTGGGTTTCCCACACAAACTTTCATTCCCTATATAAAATAAAAAAGTAGCCTATGTCCTTCCCCAGGATATCATCTATAGTCTTGCCAAATTTTATCGAAATCCGTTCAATGGTTTAGGCGTGAAAAGGTAACAGACAGACAGACAGACAGTTACTTTCGAATTTATAATATTAGTATGGATGCGCTCACTCATCACAGATTGCGCAAACTATGTGCAAGGAAAGAAAAATCTTTTTGCCAACGCGATCGAAGCCACGGGCAAAAGCTAGTAGTTAATAATACAAGGTACTCAAGGGTGGTTATAGTGGATTGAGTACCTTGTATTATTAACTATACAAGGTACTCCATCCACTATAACCACCCAAACCCATAGCCCAATATATTTTGTTTCCATGTTCTGCAATAGTCCTGCATCATCCAGGGGTTATCCTTGGGTGCACTTGCATAGGGCATACAGGAATAATCGTCGGTTAGTGCCTTCTCATAATGTAAAATGGTCTAAGGGGCCTCTGCAAGTTGGCTTCGGCCCCTCGTACGCCTTCCAAAGGTCCGGAACCCAAGGGTCTCGTGATATGTCAAAGAATAATAAATCATTTATTTGCATAAAACATAGTAGGTATACAATGGTGTTAAATATTAATAAAAAGGCATAAACAGGTACAGCTAGGACAAAAAAATAGCATAGCATAGCATGCAAAACCTTTGGGTTTTTGAAAATGTGACCCTTCTATGGCATCAACATTTTTTATCCATAAATTCTTTTATACTTTATAAGTTACACTCATTTAACCACTCGTTGTTAACTAACCAGGTACCTACTTACCCACATCATGTTCACAATAACTACCTACTAAGCTAGCGATTTAACCGTTAATTAACCTTATCTAGATAGAAACCTATAGTATTTACTAGCGCCTCTACCCGGCTTCGCCCGTTTTTTTGGTAGGTACGAAGATCGACAATTGTTTTTTTCGACCTCCCCGGAGCTCATCGTGATAAGTCTTTTAGTATGGCTAGGTAGGTAAAGTACCCGTCACGAGAAGCTATAAATTATGAAAACAAACATCTTTTACTAAGTAAACATTTTATACTGCGAGATAATAATAAATTGACCATATTCAATCGACATGAAATATAGACGGGTTATATGAAAGTAACAACCTATTTAATTTAGTCGGATCATATTTTAACGACGCAAAGCGCTATCGTTTGTGTTTTTTGGTACCGGAACGCGTCCGTCGCAGGGATTGTATTGTAAACTATCGGGACGCCCCATTTTGAAATAAACGCGTCATTCGAGTTTCGAATGCGTTTTGTTGGTCCAAATTTTGTGAACTCCTGAACACTTGTTTACAAAATTTATAGCTTCTCATGACGGTTACTTTAGGTACCTATACCTATTTACGCATAATGAATATAAGTAGGTAAGCTAATCAACATTATAAACCTTCCTCTTGAATAGGTAATCATGGAGTAGGTAGGACCTACTTAGTTACGGAGAAAAACGTGAACAGACAGCCGCGGCAGGGTAGGCACACTTTGCCTTTGGTACTTTTTACTTAGGTAGGTATTTTCTCTAAAACTAAAAGACCTAGGTAGGACTGAACTGTAACCTGAAGGTACCTATAAAACAACTTTGGATAGGTAAGTAGGTACCTATGATCTTAAAACCAAGACTTTTTGTCTTAACACAAGAAGACACTTTTTTGGAAATCCTTTTCATTTTGCTCAGACGTTACCTATGATTTTAAAACCAAGACTTTTTGTCTTAATACAAGAAGACACATTTTTAGAAATTCTTTTCATTTTGCTCAGACGCAGTGCTGCAAGCAGCAAAAAAAAAATATTTTCACAAAAAAAAATCGAGTTGCTTTTTTTGTCAAAACCAAGTTTATATTTTTTTCCTTACAAGAAAAACAATAGGCAGGGAAATAGAAAAGTTTAGCGTAGTTTATTTTACTTCTCTAAAACTGTTTACACATAGCAATGAAAAATACCTCGAATTTGGGAAACTAGGTAAGCTTCCAAAAGTTGAAAACCCAATGAAAATCTGTTCCGTAGTTTTCGAGTGTACCTACTCGTATAATATCCACATTTTTTTGTTGATTGGAGTAAATTTTAAATAATCTGCCTTAGTTCCTTTTACATTTTTGTATTTTTATATTTTATATAACAGTTAAGACTCGCTGTTACACTATTATTAAAATAATATTGAACAGGCTCCATGGCGTTAACGGGCGAAGCCGCGAGCAAAAGCTACTGTAAAATAAAAAGAGAAGTCCTGACTGACTCTCATCAACGCCCAGCCCAAACCCTTGAACCTAGAAACTTGAAATTTTGCACAGAGGTTCCATAGATAATGTAGACAAGGAATAAGGAAGCATTTCCCGGTAGCACGTTCCCGTGGGATACCTATTTTCCGACATCCGCGAAGTTAAATAAAAGAAACAAATTAAAATTAACTATACCCCATTCACAAGAAGACATTTAAAGAAACCTTTTTTATAGTCCGTTCAACCGATTTTGATTTCTATTGCGTTGGTGATATGACAAATGGCAGCTGCAGTAACAGACTGTAAAAAGTTATCTTTGAATATCTAATCGTAATGTAAACGGAGTCTAGTTAAGTTTGTTTTTGACATAAATTATTTTCAACTACGGGACCTTGTGCGTGGTCCGACACGCACTGGGCCGGTTTTTATTAACTCTTAAAATATCGATTGCAACCATGTGTGCAGATAACAATAAAATTTCTGTTGTCTGCTAATTGCCGCGCGACGGGTAATATGATAAAGCAAAAAATTCGTGTCTAATATTTTTTTACTATTTGACTGACGGACTAAATAGACGTGTTTGGTGTAAAATTGGCTCACGGGTATTTTACTCTTATTTTCTTAATAACTTGTTTTATCGAATAAGCTAATAAAAAGCGGATGTCCGTTTTTCGAGGCAAAAACAATACTGTGGGATGGCAACACTGTTAAAATATTCCGCGCGCCACGCAACCAATCAGAGGCCACAATTCATCGGAAGATAAAAATAAACAGCCAATAATGAGCAAGCGTGGCACAAGTACTTCAACTGCTGCGCCCGACAACGACAATCCCATTTCGTTTCATTCATATCGTTTGTGCCGTTGTGCGTCTACTAATGGTCGACTCCCTTAGCTCAGCTTAAATTAAATATAAAGGACTGGACTGTTAAGACTACTGACTGGGCTGGCCTTAAACCTTTGCAGATTTGCATTATTTTAAAAAAAATGTCAGAATTAGAATTAGAAACGTGTCAATTATTAAAAAGCTGGGGCATCGAAGAACTAAGAAATCAAAATTTTACAGGTAAGTCTTGTACCTCTAGTCTGTACACTAGACACTGCTAAGCTTTTTATTTATTTGATGTATTTGTATGTAGATATTCAGCTAATAGGTACATATCTCGATGGATGTAGGCATAAAGACCTAGTCTTAATTCTAAGTAAGCACCTCTTCGATAATGTTAATTACTGAATTCAACTATTTAATCGCATTTAACCAATTAGAATCATGGTAGAATAGCTCGTGCCTACCCTACATACCTGCGCCTGCGTGACTAGGGAAGCTTAGAAAATTATGTTACTATAAGTACCTACCTAATTATGTCCGTATTTCTAGCTCGCTCACGAATTTATACCTACTATGTATTTATACCTGCCTACCTACTACGACAGGACGCGTCGCGGTGTCTAACCAATTTGTTAATTTGATAATAATTATTGATAGGTAGGTATATTATGTAGTAGGACAAATACCCGAAACAATTTTAATTCTGTTCTCTTGATTCAAGACTAAAATTCTTGGTACTTATTTATTATTTTCAGACAATGGCATTGATTTAAGTCATTTTAAAGACTTAACAAATGAGTTATTAAAAGAGCTGAGCCCAAAAATTTCCACGCGCATATTTCTGAAAAACAAAATTGACGAATATTTAACAGCAGAGGTTTGCATAACTTTATTATAGGTACCTATGTAGATTTACTAGTAAATAATATTTTGCAGGATGTTACTTAAATAAAATAACAAAAATAAAGCAGTGCTGACACGGCTTAAATTTTATACAATAACTCGCTGCGCCCTGCGGTTCCATCCATGTGAATAATGATGAAAATTGGTGTTGATGATGACGGAAAGTACCCTATGTCCTTCCTCAGGATTCAAGCTATCTTCTTTCAAATTTCATTAAAACCCATTGAGCCGTTCAGCCGTAAAAAGCTACAGAGAGACAGAGATACTTTCGCTTTTATAATATTAGTCTGGATTTCTGATGGCTTTTTCATGGTACAGTTTTAATCCATTAAAGCCATATTATGCTAAAGTAGGTATTGAATTATTTCTCATTTCAGAATAAAACATCAACGGTCACTTCTGTGCCCAGTTGTTCTCAAAACACAGAAACAGAAATCAATTACATCAGTGAACTGGAATCAGATTTCGAAGAAAATAATATTAAAGCATTTCCCGAATTTGACTTGAGAACATTACTTACCACATCACCTTCTGGAAGTAGCATACTCAAATATTATGAAACAAATAAACAACTGACAGTCAAACATAGAAATACACTCACAGACATTATCTGCAGACGTATTTTTACACGTGTTGTAAATCAGTAAGTACCTATTAATTTAGTTTTTACTTTGTATTACCACGTACATTATTAGCTCGAGGAACTGACGTCGGTTGGGGCACAAAGGTTTTCGAGTGGAGTCCACTTATCGAAAAGCGCAGTCTAAAACAGCCCCTCACTAAATGGATTTCAATATGAGTTCATGTTAAAGCCGCTCTAACACTAATTATTATCTGAAACAGAATTAATCTTTCTTAAAAGACTAGTAATTAGAAACACTAGTTACCTACATGCTTATTGACTTTGTTGCTGACTGTACATGATTTGACAGATGAATTTTCTTTCTTTTCCTAAACTTTACTTTTTTTTCCAGTCGTATCAATCATGAAGAGTATAACATACTGACTTCAAAAATCATCGCTCTTTTTCCCACTGAGAATGCGGGAACATATTTTGTTCCCTCTGTTAAAAAAAGAGATTCAATCTCTGGAAAACCAGGTTTTGCAAAGGGAAAATTAGTTGATAAAATTCGCAATACCCTATATAAATCTGGTGAACGTAAAAGAAAATTGAATGAAACAGAAAATAAAGATTCTATACCCTCTAAAAGATCTAAAAACTTAAACGAACTACAAGGTTTATTTTTAATTTTGTTACAGTACATATTTTACAGTAGTTAGTTTTATTTAGGATCTGTCATTTTACTTGCAGTAAATAGTTTATGATTGTATTTCCTACCTGGTTTATTTTGCGATTGGTTTCTTCTATTTCTGTCCCACTCATTACCTAGAGATGTAATGCTTTCGTAGGTAGAGTAGCCATAGAGCTATTTTTTTGTGATTTAATTTACATTATTCACCATTTTCGCCTTATTTTAGATGTGCACAAAGAAGATGTTATTTGGCTGAAAAACAATTCAGAACCATGGGAATGTGTCATAAACAAATGGAAAACGACCCATGAACTCCGCCAAATTTCTGCTCATGAAACCGTAGGTGGGCTGATTGAAAATTGGCCTATATTAAATGACGTCAGAAGCGATGTCTTGGTAAGAAACATTAATTTCATCATGGAGAGACAAATAAGTTATGTTTTTTCTTTCACTCACATTAACTTATTTTCAGATTCAATTAGACTTTGATGCAATACATCCAGGAAGAGCGAATAAATTCTACATAAATTGGAATGAATTTATCAAAAAGATAATAGAAATAAAAAAAACAAATACTAACGAAGAAGTGGTGGCCTTGATCGAGTATATTAATGCATTAGATGACAATGGTTGGTACAAAATAGTAATTTAGTTTATATGATGCCATTTTTATTTTAGAAATGAGGCTAAATAATATACAAGTTTTTATTGAGGGCCTTGATATGCTTGCTCCTTGATATTTTCTGACAGAATAAATGTGAGAATTATGTACTTACTTATATTATTTATGTTAATGTTAATAGGTAAAGTTTATTTTATTCTAGATGAAAAACTTCCATCACAAATAAAATTGCTTTGCAATTTGGTGCCACCAAAAGGACACCTAAACAGGAGGCAAAAATTTTCAACTACCGAGTGTGTAGAAAGCTTCATTGTAAATGTCAAGGTAATTACACCAACAGGGTACTTTACATTAAATCCATACTTTAATTGACTGACTGAGATTAGTTCTCATCAACTAAGGTTGCTGAAACTGTGTCTTAAAATGTTTATCCCACGTCACCTGTAACTTGCGAACCCAAAAAATTGCAAAAATTCAAAGTGAGACCATCGAGTCAGGAGTGCAAACCTTTTTTTAGACAGCATTGTTTTTTTTAGTTTCATTATATATGACTGATTTATAAAAAAAAAATTGAAACTTAACGTTATTTTTCTTTTTTTAGTCACCTGGCGATATACAATCAAAAATGGACGAAGTTTCTACGGATGCATATGGGAAAAAAAAAACGGTACAGCCGTATATAATAGATGTTGGTGGAACATATTATCTTATTATAGATAAGGTCAGGTATGTTTTCCATTTTGAAATTAATGGGATACAATATAATGACGAAAATGTTATTTTGTACAAATATGATATTAACTATCCTTTATTTTATAAAATTGACCAAGTTTTTTTAAAAGAAACTGATCTCAGTATGGTATCATTCTTGTGTACAGTGTTAAAAACGGTAGATTACAGTTCTCATTATATGTCATTTGTTGTGGAAAGTACAACGCAAACTAGATTAGTTCGTTTGGATGATTGTGATAGTACAACACCTACTTTATTAAGAAAATTAAATGAATGTTATTATGTGGATTTGAAGAGCTAAGAATATTCCGCATGTAATGATTTGTATTAAACTTGTTACTTAATTGTAATTTTCAAATATTTCAAAATATTGGGTAAAACAATCATTTTGAACACAAGAGATTTTATTTGGCGTCGTCATGGCAAATACTGTGGACCCTAAAGGGGTGGTAATTTTTTATTATAGCAGAGTAGTTTGCCATGATGCCAACGATTATACTCGTATATATTTCGTAAAAGCATTTTTTTAACCTAAAGACGGTACCTACCCAAGCAGCACGTAAGCGTATTCAACATCAATAGTACAGCTTATTTAGAACTATGAGTTTTTTAATTGCTGTATATGGGTGTTCAAAAAGGTTTTGATACTTAAAATGGTAATTTAAAAGTTATTATACAGCTGTATCTGTACAAACTACTTAACAAAGGTTCGCTTATTCTTATTGTGTCACAAAGGTATAACAACACTCCGCTATAAATCTTAAAGTGTTTTGTTATACCTTACGCTACGTAAAATCTCTAAAGCTGCATACAGGCTGTATTTTACACTTTATATATTTTTTAATACATCATTAAGTATTATAAGAGTATCACTAGATCCTTGTTTCTGGTTAATGGTTTAAACCAACTCTTTTCTAACACTTACTCTTGTAGTGTAATTATATTCTATTATAACTGCGAAGGTGCTATAGTTTCTGTTTAAAAAACTGATTAAACGATAAAAGTTTTAACAACACCTAAAGTACAGCTTTAGGCTGCTCAACTGAAATAGTCGACATTGTATGTACCTAGCGTGTGATCATCAAAATGTGGAAGAGAAGGAAAAGATCAGGTGCAGTTAAAAGGCAAATTAGAAAGGAATATTTAAATATTACAAATTATGCACATAGTCCCAGCAATGAGAGTGAAACATCACTGACTGTGTAACAACAAAAATTTATTGACCTACAATCAAACGCCAAGGGTTCCGTAGAAAAATGTATCTTGAATACAATTTTAATTAATTTTAGCCTCATACTGTCTTTTTTTGGCCATTTCAACTGGCCACTTATTTCCCACGAACTGGGGATAATACAGAGTCTTTTTTGTCCTTTGTCTACGGTTTCAATAATTTTAAACGGAATTTTCTCCTAAAATATAAAGAAAACACGTATGATACACATACAACAGACATTCAATGGACTTCACGTAGTATTTAATTATTTACTAACGCATAAAAATATAATAAATATACCTTTTCGTTACAAATAGAACAACAACTCTAGTAGTAAAAGTAGGTAGTTAGGTAACTAAAAGCACAACAATTCTCGCGTGTGCGCTTGACAAAGTATTCTTTTCGACTAGACATAAACGCTGCAGAGGGTAATTCAATTTTATCTATCAAACGTAAATAATAGATGATCATACGTTTCGGCCTTTCTTTAGAGTTGTAAGACTTGCTGTAATGTTTGGCTGTTAATAATTACTATTACTAAGCATTGATACTAGTAATAGCGTTTTCATGCTATGAGTAGTATGATAAAAAGTGCTTGTTCAAATTTAAATTCCTACATACTGATGTATCGGCTAAAAATGTCAATGGAATTAAATATTCCTACGGATCTCTGAATAGTGTTATGAAGTTGTGAGTGAAAACTAATCTGCAGCTTTACAAGTTTAAATATACCAATATAAGTCAACTGTGACACCAAAAGCTGAACAATAGAATCCAGGACCGTCTTATTACATCGACTAAGCTTATAGTCATCTCCAAATACTCTTAAAGCTGTCTATCAAATTGCAGCCATTTTATGTAGAAAAAATAAAACTAAAAATATAAATATCGGTCACGTTTGGTAATAAAATATGTTATGTTGCAGTAGCAAGGTTATAAAATAATCACTTTGACCCCTTTTTGGCATTTGCACATTACTTTGAGATTTTTTTTACCATTACCTTGTGGGAACATACACTGCGTACCGTATTTCGTACATTTTTTTATACTTAAACTTGGAAATCATGAAGGCGCGTGGAAATTTTGATGAAAACCTAATATACTTTAACATTAAATTTAAATTTGCAGGTGAACTTAGCTTTTATTACCATCAGATGTCCAAGTTAACATAGTATAGAACGTTTGTAATAATTAATTAAATGTAATCGTATTGAGAGCTCCATTTTTATTTCTTATTCTGTTCTAATTCTATTACAAATCTTATTTAAAGAAATAACACTGTGAAGAAACTTATTACTTAGCATTATGAGTGTATTAGTTTCCCTGTACACCGAATTGCAACTAATGTACAGCCACTATACAGCTAATTTATTCCTTATACAGCTACAATGCAGCTCTAATAACACCATAGGCTGATTAATCTGGGCCCTTTTTACACTTACAAGGGCTGTATAAGCGCTTATACAGCCTTTGAACAGCCTTAGCAAACAGCTTTTAGTGTAAGACAAAACCAAAGTACAGCTCATATACAGCCTAAGTGTTGCTTGGGTATATAAGGTGTATCTGTTCAAACACGATATCTCTTAAGGGGTCATTGTACTCATCATTATGAACAACTTTTACTATGGGACCAAACTTGAAATTGCGAAAAAAAAAATCAGCTGCTCAGTACATTTATCTTTAACAAACTCGTCAAAATGTAGGGAGGAGTTGATTTTTTTTTTTTTTTTTTTTTGCGAAAAAAAAAATCAGCTGCTCAGTACATTTATCTTTAACAAACTCGTCAAAATGTAGGGAGGAGTTGATTTTTTTTTCGCGATTTCAGATTTGGTCCCATTGTAAAAGTTGTTCATATAGATGAGTACAATGACCCCTTAAGAGATTTCGTGTATGAACAGATACACCTTATATAAAGGGGATACCTTTATACTATTGTATCGTTGAAATGTGAAAAAGTCGCATAATAATGTAAGTTGTATAATCTGACTATTTGGTTTATATTTTGCTGCTCGATCGTAGGACAAGCTGCAGAGTTTGCGTTGTTGGTAACAAGCCACAATACAAGAGAGAACAGCAGAATAAAAACTAAATAATTGTAAGGTCAAGGTAGAAATATATAATCTATTAAACTAAAAAGTAATATAATAATATTTAGTAAAGCTACAGGAGAACCCCATCCTTAGTCACTAATCAAAGGCGCAGGACTAATAAAAGTTCGCGTATACATATTTTGTCGGGCCGCAGCTGTCGGGTCGCACGCAAAAATTTTATACGAACTATCACAAACTATGCCCGCTGCGCCCCGGCGTGGTGTGCGATAGTTCATATAAAATACATAAGAGCGATTTGAGCGGATTTTTGCGCTGCGAAATCGGCATAATTTCGTGTACGACCTCAATTTTTTTTTATATTTTCTAAAAAGCTTGAGACGTGAAACGTCATGTTATTTTGCAGTATTTACATACCTATATTAAATTTAATTACAATTCACCTCTTAAAGTTATATTTATAAGTTGTATTACTCCCTGATGATGCGCCTAAGGATTGGGGCTGTTCTGTATCTTTACTATTTAAGTTCATACACTAAATATTATTTTGTTACTTTTTAGTTTAAAAGCTTGCTTTTAAAAATAAATAAGTTAATTTTATTTATTTCTATACTTAACCTTTTCGATAAATTAATTCTAAAGTATATGTATATAATTTATTCGCTCTTCCTGGATGCATTGCATGCAGCTATACTATCGTCCATTCAAATTTAGTTATTGTGTACCTACGTGTAAGAGTGACTAAAAAGTGTATTGTGTTTGTGTCAGTTGTGTGCATGTGATTTTATTTGGCGTCATCATGGCAAATACTGTGGACCCTAAAGGGGTGGTAATTTTTTTTTTATAGCAGAGTAGTTTGTCATGATGACTACCCTTAACGATTCAATATATTTCTGTAAAAGTATTGTTTTTGAACCTAAAGACGGACCTTTAAGGTATCCGCACTATTGTATCGTTGAGAAGTGTGTTGTTGGTAACAGGCCACAATGATGCCAAGACCGGACAGCAGAATGAAACTAAATAATAATTGTAAGGTCACACTAGAAATAAGATGTGTTTCTGTCCAGCTGGGCCCCGCGAGCTAGGCTCATAAAACTAGTAGCAATGCTTTGTTTGTTCAATGTACCTCATGAATTTATCAACAAGATCCAATGTACCTCGATCATTTTGATAGATATCACGATAAATCACCTCATCTATCATCTATCCTCAGCTATACTGCACTCGTAATACAAAAAAAAAATATTGATCGCATGTACTCATAATGTACCTCTCGATTCATATATTAAATTCTAGGAAATTTTGATAGATCAGGAAAAATTCAGCATGAATGTTTTGTTTGAAAAAGACAAAACTTTCATGCTGAATTTCTCCTGTTCTATCAAAATTTCATAAAATTTAATACATGAATCGAGAGGTAAATTAAGAGTAGATGCGATCAATATTTTTATTTTTGCATTACGAGCGCAGTACCTACTATAGCTGAGGGTCCCGCTGGATAGATGAGGCGATTTATCGTGATTTCTATCAAAATGATCGAGGTACATTGGATCTTGTTGATAAATTCATGAGGTACATTGAACAAACAAAGCATTGCTACTAGTTTTATGAGCCTTTTTTTTTTTTGAGGGTGGGAAATCATCAAATAACTTCTCCCGCTCTGGGTGGAGCGGAAGGGCGTGTCAGACTTTTACTGACTAAAACCCACCCGTGTTCCTTCAGTTGCCTATGCCGCCAGGGCCGCGGTAACCCCTTCGGACAATCCGCGACAGTTTTATGAGCCTAGCTCGCGGGGTCCAGCTGGACAGAAACACATAGAAATAAGTAATATTAAAATGTTTCATAATGTTGATCATACACTGCTATTAGTACCCTGTTGAAATAATAGCGTGATAACTTTCATATTTTAACGTAACTTGTAAGTGATTCATTTGATATTGAAATAATATCATTTATGTATGGCAGGCTTCATAGTTTAGTCTAACGGCCAAACCCAATAACCTACTGCCAGTAAAAACAGATCGCTACTGGTGACAGACAATATAATTCTATCTTTCCTTACGTCACTCCGTCCGTTCGTGTTCTTTTGTTTTATGTCTTAGATTATTGGGACGTTACAACCATAGATTGGGTTTAGCCGTAAGATTATTATTGTAGTATTATATAGAGGGTCTTAGGTTAAACGAGTGGCTGATCTACTTTAACGGAGTGCAGTACCTATCATTATGAACATCTTTTACTATGGGACCAATCCCGAAATCGCGAAAAAAAATCAGCTGTTCAGTACATTTATGTTCGCATAAGTCTTTAAAATGTAGGGAACAGCTGATTTTTTTTTCGCGATTTCAGGTTCGGTCCCATACTAAAAGTTGTTAATTTTCATGAGTACTATGCACTCCGTTAAAGTATGTCCCTCATTTAACTTAATATCCTGTATATTTAGGTATATTTTGTTAAAAATTGCCTATTTATGTTTATTTCAGTATTATTAATAAATATCTAAAAATAAATTGTATATTATTAAATCGCACATTAAAACTCTCTCATGAAAACAAATATTTTCAGATAACAATAGTAGAGGCTTCACCTGAGATTACATAGTTTCAGTATGAAACAAACAAGTCTTGTCTTGAAACAAATATGTCTTCAGCTAACAACAGTAGAGGCTTCACCTAAGATTACATAGTTTCAGTATGAAACAAACAAGTCTTGTCTTAAAACAAATATCTCTTCAGCTAACAACAGTAGAGGCTTCACCCAAGATTACATAGTTTCAGTATGAAACAAACAAGTCTTGTCTTAAAACAAATATCTCTTCAGCTAACAATAGTAGAGGCTTCACCTAAGGTTACATAGTCTCAGTGTGAAGCAAATTAGTCTTGTCTTAAAACAAATATCTCTTCAGCTAACAACAGTAGAGGCTTCACCTAAGATTACATAGTTTCAGTATGAAACAAACAAGTCTCGTCTTAAAACAAATATCTCTTCAGTTAACAACAGTAGAGGCTTCACCCAAGATTACATAGTTTCAGTATGAAACAAACAAGTCTTGTCTTAAAACAAATATCTCTTCAGCTAACAACAGTAGAGGCTTCACCCAAGATTACATAGTTTCAGTATGAAACAAACGAGTCTTGTCTTAAAACAAATATCTCTTCAGCTAACAACAGTAGAGGCTTCACCTAAGATTACATAGTTTCAGTATGAAACAAACGAGTCTTGTCTTAAAACAAATATCTCTTCAGCTAACAACAGTAGAGGCTTCACCCAAGATTACATAGTTTCAGTATGAAACAAACAAGTCTTGTCTTAAAACAAATATCTCTTCAGCTAACAACAGTAGAGGCTTCACCTAAGATTACATAGTTTCAGTATGAAACAAACAAGTCTTGTCTTAAAACAAATATCTCTTCAGCTAACAATAGTAGAGGCTTCACCTAAGATTACATAGTTTCAGTATGAAACAAACAAGTCTTGTCTTAAAACAAATATCTCTTCAGCTAACAACAGTAGAGGCTTCACCCAAGATTACATAGTTTCAGTATGAAACAAACAAGTCTTGTCTTAAAACAAATATCTCTTCAGCTAACAACAGTAGAGGCTTCACCTAAGATTACATAGTTTCAGTATGAAACAAACAAGTCTTGTCTTAAAACAAATATCTCTTCAGTTAAGAATAGTAGAAGCTTCGTTCAAGAATGTGTTGTCTTAGTGTGAAACATGATGAGTCTTGCTTCGAAAATAGACAAATCAAATTTTTAATGATTCTAAGAGAGAATACTCTTTTACTAAGACAAATAATATTCTTATAATTAAACATAAAAAATTCTTCATTTAAGTCTAATGTCTTCGAGGAAGACAATAAAACTAAGACAATATTTTACTTCATTCAAAAATATATTGTTTTCCCCATATATGAATCAATATTTGTCTTGACCAATAGGATATTGTCTTAATGTAAGACATCCTTTTTTTCCGTGTAGGTAACTGCAGAATTGATTACCTGTATTGCGGGTACCGTATCACAATGAGCTCATTTCTCAAGAGACTTGCATCAACGAAGGTATCTGCGTATTCGCAACATGCCGAGAGCGTCAATGGGAGTCTTGAGACGTCTTCCCCCTCATTAAAGTGTCGAATATTGTCAAACATAGCGCGCGTCCATTAAAGGCAAGAGTGGGCGGTGATATTGAGAAGTTATCGGTTCGGGTGTGCAGGGGTTAGTGTGGTGGTGATGTGTCTTAAGATATTGGGATATTGGTCTTAAGATATAGATAGCTAAGCAGTCGTATTTATTCAAATACCTGAACTGCTTATAAGTAGGTAGAATCATAGCAGTGTAAAGCGAACTTCACAGATGTCATAATATTTTGGCTAGACCTATAGGTAACCTAATACGTTATGATTTACACTAATATTATAAAAAGGAAAGATTTGTATTTTTGTGTGTATGTTTGTAATGAAAAAACTCAAAAACTACTGTGCCGATTTCAAAAATTCTTTCACCATTAGAAAGCTACATTTACCCTGAGTTCCCGTGGTGATACGGGGATAAAATATAGCCACGGGAACGGGAGCAACGCGGGTGAAACCGCGGGGCACTGCTATTTATAAATATTTAGGTAGGTCTAGTGTTTTCGCAAGCAATTTTGTTTTCGTTTCAATAAATAATCCTCTTGAGCATTCTATGAAAGTATGTGGAGGCAAAAAAAAATCCCAAAAAAAATAACAAAAAAGTAGCTAGGTAACTAACAGACCGAAATAAATAGTCGCCCCATATAGGTCCTGGAATAACTATCAAAAAGTTATCTCATTCATAAAATGGGAAAATAATTTAAAAAATATGTGTAAGAAATATCTAAGCTATGGAAGTCAATACCATCTTGGCACTTTCACTGGAATGCGACACAACCCGGTGCCAAGCTGAGGTGTTTCTAAGAATTGATCAGTACCTAAGTCAAATTACTTGGCACTCGTGAAATTTGGCGGAATATAAGTCAGTGCTTATAGGTGCTAAGCAATAAATTAAACCAACTGTACTTACCTATTTTACTTTATTTCTGGCGTTATTGGTGTTTCAATTTGTTTCTTGCAAAACATCAGTTGTAGCTTAGACAAACAGATTGTATGGAAAGGTAGCAGGGTGTTTTTATTTTGCGTTGTGCTCATAAAATAAGAGGCAAAGTGTGATAGACCTATTGAGTATCAAAAACTTATATTACTTGACGCACTTTTAGGAACGAGTTGCCTCCTATCCTTCCATTTACCATAGCGTTGAGCTTCTCGCCAATTCAAAATCTCCTCATGTTTTATTTATTCTGGCGCGACCCTAGCTGCCAGGGCTCCAGTCTGGCGCTATAAGGAACCCGTGGTACAATTTTGACGGCGTCCAACAAATGGCTTGCCAAAACCCACTTCAGTCCCTTGTAAACCTAATATTTGATATGTATATTCGTTGTTAGTAAATTACCAATTTGTGCACCATAACTGAAGAAAAAATATGTCAAAACAAAGAAGCTATCAAGTAAAAAGTTTTAGCAGCAACTGAAACAGGACACGCCCGAATCAAATGTATTCGACACCAATCTGTTAACTCTTGCTCCGAAAACCGTCCATGATTGACGCTGTCATAATCGATAGATATCTTCGGATACGTCTGCGGTCGTTACCCATTTAGCTCCACGCGTCTAGGCGGGGCGACGCTCGAGCTGACTACCTTCAATTACGGCCTAAGAGCGCTTATTATTTAGAAATTCAATCGGTAAATACAATAATCGTTTCGCATGACAACGCGTTAGCCGGCGGCGTGCTGGACCACTTTCGGTTTTGTTAGGACTTAATTAGGTATCGAATCAGGATTATGGGCTTACTATTTATGAACGATAGTATGGTTTATTTATTTATTTAGAAAAAGTACTGCCACATCACAAACATTTAACATTGAATATTACTTAATATTTAATTTATGGCCTGATGCATGTGACAATAATGGCGTACATAACATTGGCAATTCATCGGTTCGAAGATGAAATACAATAATATGGTTCTTTGATTTATTGAATATTTACGGTTTGGAATGTCAGACGAATTATTGTTGCATTTAAAACTGACATGCCATGGCTAGCGTCCGAGTATGAAAGGGTAAAACTTAGTTAAAATAAAACACACATTCATGCATCCAACTAAATATTTATTTCGCCCATTTACAATATAAATTGATGATAAATGGCTACGTTTCATCAGTAATGAGCGCTGCCCCAAACTCAACTACGCTTTGTACTGAATAATTTCATCTGGCGAACTATCCACCTAACACTATGCGTCGATATATTTACCAATTCACAAACAGTACAATCGTTACAATATTAAAACATAATAAATACCAATGCGTGTTATATTAAATTATTTATAAAAATAGCTGAAGAAATTTTTGGTACGATTATAATTAATTATGATAAAATTAGTTTCTAAATACGAATGGACTTACACTACTGAGAAATATGTAACATTAACATAAAGGAATACAATAATCACGCATAACCATACAGTAACTAGTAGAATATCAGTCGAAATCATTCAGCTTAGGTAACTCAAGACTTGTAGTACAATCATTATTTAATAGAAACATCAAAATGTTTAAAAACTTCTTCTATAGGGGTGCGTTTCACCAACCCAAATATTTGAAATGGTATAATTTGATATAAAATTGTCAAATACTTGAGAAAACAAAACATTTCGGGGTGGTGAAACGAACCTTAATGTGTATATTATAAAAATGTATAAAATTAACTTCGAGACGTTATTTTGATTGTAAGAACAGACACTGCCGTATATTCGGATGTAGTTTGTGCTGTATATTTTCGAAAAGCCATCAACACCAAGTCAAAAATTTTAATTGTTGTAATAAAATTAAATAATACACCTAATAAAAAGGTTCTATTAAGGAGTTTCCAGTATTATGTTCTTATTTCATTCATAAAAATAAGTGACTTTCAGTGTACATAATCTATCCGAGTTGAGATTTCGACCTGTTAATCAAGCGGTTGTTTACAAGACTGCAGTACATAAACTTATTAATTGCACATTTATACTCCTTAAGTTGATGCAGGTCCTTTAGAAAAATAACGAAAAAGATATTCGTAATTAATTAAGAAGTTATACAATCGCTCATAAATAAGAGTCTATTTTTTAAATGTTCATTGTTATAAATACGCGGTTTGTTTCCGAAACTGTGAGAGAATTAATTTAATTTCTATGGACATTATATTTCTGCCTCTTATCTTAAGTTTTATCCACACTGCACTTTAAAATGGCCTAGTGTTGATGGCTATCGAAATATTATCAAGTTTACAACAGTTATATAGTCATAAAAACTAATTAATACATAATAGTAAAATATAAAATGTGGAACAATATAAGTTACGATTACACACGAGTAAACACATTAACAGATGTAAAGAGTTTATGAAATTGTTCGTTGGAAATGTAAACCTTAACACCTAAAACTTAAGAGCTATAATTAAAAAATCTAACGCGTAAACGCATGAAAAATATCACTTGATTATCGGAAAGACATGTTTGCAACTCTTGTTAGTCTGTGAGAGTAGAGAGTGGAATTAGTACCTACTTACATTATTTGGTATCCATATTGCATTTATTTTTTGTCATTTAAATATAACATTTGTTAGGTAGGTATATTGTGGAAGGTACTACACTTGCAAAAGTAATGGGCCTTTTTATATAACAATGTAATCACATCGGATACCACTATTTTCTCATAAAAAATAATTATACTATTGTAAACTGCTTTTTGTAAATATCTGAAATCGTAAAAACGGCAAGTGAAAATACGCTTGCATTGGTCATACGAAAAATTACAAAGTCTAAAAAAATAATAAATGTCGAAAATCGGATGTGATGCATTTTTTTTTAAATTTATGTATCGAGAGATCAAAATATTTACAGCGCTTTAATTTGTATTGTATCGTTTAATACCAAAAGTCAAGAAGGTAAAAATTTTAAAAGATTTCATGATTTCATGATCCATAAGAAGAAAAGTCTTTATAAAATCGGTAATATGTAAAAATAGCTTAAGAAAATTGTATTAAAATTCATCAAAATACGATATAAAAGACTAAATCAAAATTGCACCGTTAGATTAGGGAGAATTGCAGTTAAATTACAAAGTAGGCACACATTACAAATGGCATATTTAGGAGGCGTATATCTTTGGGTACTTATTTCAAAATATAATCAATTCATATGGATTTGCGTATACATAAATACGTCAATTACATTTTAGTCATTTCTTTTTATTTGGTGGATATAGTAGAAAATATATTTTTCAAAATTTGACAATATTCCACGTAAAAACGGGCTAAAATTAACTATATATTGAGCAAAGGAATATGGACTATAATTACAGATATATTTTCTCTACTATGTCGACTCATAAAAGCTGACAAATGTAGTCTCTAAAACTTGATTACAAAGCACACAATTACATGACAAAACATTTGTTGATGCTACAATATTATATTATGCAAAAGCAATACTGTTTAATAATAACGTTACAGACTCAAAAATAAAAGCTGTTGGTATAGCTCAAATAAAATTCATACAAAAATAATACAAATCAAATTATAATATTTTACTTACAATTAATCTGCTTACCGTTAATTTATAAAACTTTGCCAAATTAATACTTTTATAGGAATCATATCGAATAAAATCACGAACAAAAAATATAGGACACAAAAATGCGAAAGACATTTGAGAATTTAAAGACCAACAACAACTGTCAAACAAAAAAATATTTTTTTCCTAAAAATATTTTACTTAAATAAATGTTTCATTTTTGTTTAAAATAATTGTATACTTACTCTTGTTTCTTATTTTATAAGTAATAGAAAATAATATGGTATATGATAAAGTTGTAAAAAAAAGAACTGTTAAGTCTATTTTAAAGTTTTAGTTGTAGGTAAATTAACATTATATCACTGTTATATGGCCCGACACACAAAAACTAAATGCATACTGTGCCAAAACAAAAAATACAATTTTATTAATCACATAAAATTAAATCTAATAATTTTATTCCATTCAAGGAATGATATGCATAATATATATTATATTAAAATAATGAAATATACTACCATAGTATGTACTCTTATTTCGCTATGTTACCGCCTTTTGAATTGGAACAAGCAATGGAATTTCGCGTCACTCCTTGCTACGGAGATTTTACTAGGCGTCATAAAGCAATTCGAGTTTAATGACGTATGCAGTGGTTCGAGTTAGGGTAGGCCAGAAAAAAGGCCAAATAAATTTTAAAAAATAACCACATTATTCAGGGTTGATTTTTAATTAAATGAGTTTTTTTTTGTTTTTTTTTTTTATTTAAATAGCCTATTAAAAAAAAATAACAAAAAAAATAACACCATATTTCAACCCTGAATAATGTGGTGTTTTTTTTGGACATTTTCTCTGGCCTACCCTAACTCGAACCACTGCACGCCACTGACGTACATACATACATTATAGTGCGTTTCACGAAAGAATTCCCTTCGTCGTATTGTTGGCTGCCCTGTCTGTCTTAACGTCAAAGAATGGAGATGGCTATCAGTGCTGCCAATAAAAATTTCTCGATTCCCCGCATCAGTGTTGTAAAGGGTATGTTTATGCCGTGGTGTAAACATTAGCTAGTCAACAAACGTATTAAGACTCGACTGCTCCAGCACTCGATAAAAGGACAATCTGTGGTTTCATTCTTGAGTGCCTACTCCAATAAAGCTATGAATTGTTCTGAATTCCTGTGCAGTAAGTTGTATATTTTATTAAAAAATAGTTTTACAGTTTCCAAAAGAAAAAACAAAATTATAAGGTAATTGGCAAAAGTAACGGAACATTAGTTAATCTCCCTAATATTAAGTAGTTTTATTGCTTAAAATATAGCAACACTGATTTTCCGTAATGCCAACATTACGACGAAGGGAATTCTTTCATGAAACGCACTTTACATTGTATGAATTCAGATTTATGACGTAGTACATAAGTTTATAATTCATTTACACACTTTTCAAAAATATAGAAACGACAATTTCTTTAACACCAATGTAATGGCCTGCTTTGCCAGTCTTATTTTCTGTTCAACATGAATGTTATATTCATTTCTTTCTTATTATAACATAAGTTGTATCTACTCCCTTTGAGCCTATAAAGATACAATGGTGCTAAAGAAAGTGAGTCACACATTTTGACCTACAGTTTACTTACGAGTGATCTATATTAATAGATGTCCAGTACCAAATATATAAAATAATTGTTTTCAATACAAACAAAGTGCGGACATTGCATTTATAAAAGCATTTAATAAAACTGCATTTCGGTCTTTTAATAATCTTGCGCTGGTTGTGGATTTTACATTTAGCACTGTCAGAGCACAACTGAACTGGCGAATAGCAGGCTAAAAATCTTGTAAAATTATGATTATAGCAAGCGACTCGTTATGAAATGACATTCATATCAACGGTAGAAGGTTCATATTAGAATAACTTTTTCGTCTGTGATAGGAGCGAAATTGACTTTTGGATGATGTGACAAGCCAATTTTGCTCTTACAGGCTTAACTTTCAAAGTTCATATAGCAAACCAACACCCATTTTTTGAAAGCCTCCTTAAAACGCTGTCTAATATGAGTTAATCCGTTCTAATTGGTCGATCACAATAACATCAACCAATCAGACCACTCACTCTTACACCACCTACTCAACAGCACATGTGACAGTCGGTGAAATTGGAAAAGCTTTCAGAAACTGGATTTCTTCCTTCTCTTACTCCTTTAACAATGTGACTCTCCGTTCTCATGATGACCAGAGTCGAAGGAGCTGAGATGTCCAAGTCCTTTTGGTGGTATTGGGGGAGGTTTCTCTCCTTCGTCCACTCGCAGTGGCTCTGACATCATTGAGATTATTTCCTCGTAGCGTAGCGAGTCTACCGTTAGATCGAGATCTGGAATAGGTTTGTGTGATGTAATGATGTGTGTTAATGTGTCTACAGTATCTGAGTAGTCGTAGTACTAGTACACTAGATGTAGTATCTACTGTATTTTGAGTTTCGAGTCTTATTTCGTAATTAAGACAAAATGTTTTTGCATGGTGCCAACATCAAAGCACACAAAAACATATTTTATTTCTAGATGCCAATTATTAGGAAAATTATGAAGATGTTTATATCTCAAAGATGGGGCTCGCACTGGCCAATTTTTATGAAGGTGACATAGACGTTGTCCGATTCACCCTAGCCGATATGCACGCTAAGATTCACGAAAATCGGTCGAACCGTTTCGGAGGTGTTCCACCACAAACACCGTGACACGAGAATTTTATATTAAGAAGATTGCACACTATATTAGGTCATATTTCCATCTGCGACCAGCTCGCATGCAAGATGCATGACATAGCCAGGTACCGAGGTATGCAGTATATGATCAATAGCTCGATCACGACCCTCAATACAATTAAAACGCGCAAATATAATAAACACGCCCTTACCTTCGCTACAGTTCTTTATCACCATTCTGTACGTACCTTTGTGCAGATGTGCGTGGTCATCAGCATTACCATACGCATGGTCGACACTGACCCCGGAGTCCCGCGCATCGTCGGGCGTGTCTATGGACCGCGTGCCGCGACGTGGGATCGCGGGCGGATGTTCTATCCATGAGCGTTTGTCTCCTGGAAATAATTATATTTTTCATTGTTCTTTCAAGAAAGTGTTGCCCCGCATTAGGAGTTACTCCTGTATCGTGGATGCATTTACAATCATTTTAAGTCACATACACAAACACGCAGACCCGGAACAACTATATGTAAGCCCTACAAATATTTGTTCCGTTTTGGAATTTAACCTGCGACCTGCAGTACCAATCGTTCAACCACTGTACCAACCGTGCCGTCGATGTACATATCTGAATTATTATTATCTTTGTGGTAGAACAATAGGGTATTTTACTGTAAAAATCTAATTAGTCCGTCTGATAGATTTACAAAAAATATTGGACACGTATTTTTTCTTTTTTCACGTAAACAAAAAATGAAGACGATACAGTGCATTGAAAACTCACGTGACGTCACTACGTTGCTACAATTTTTACCAGCGACGTGACGTCACGTGAGTTTTCAACGCACTGTATCGTCTTCATTTTTTGTTTACGTGAAAAAAGAAAAAATACGTGTCCAATATTTTTTGTAAATCTATCAGACGGACTAATTAGATTTTTACAGTAAAATACCCTATTGCACGAATACGACGCGCGGCTGTGGCGGCACTGTTCTACCAGTTCAGCACAGAGTCAGAACTCACCAGACACCCGGGGCGGCAGCGGCGGCGCGTCGCCGGGCTCGCTCCACGACGCGCGGCTGTGGCGGCACTGTTCTACCAGCTCACCGTCCATCGAGTCCCTGAAAGTAGCATTACATTGAATATCCATTACCCTCGTTAAGCCTGCTCTACACTACTCGCGAAGTTGCCTCGACGAAGTACTCGTCGAAGTTGATCGAAGTCCGAAGTATATGCCTACACACTCGTGCAACCTCGCGAGGAACTCAGTCGCCCGGCGCCCGCACGATAAATACGTCGCGTTGTATACCAACTCGGCGTACCAAACCGTCTCGTTCTAATCTTGCGAGACTTTGTCGAACCGCACCTTTCGCTATCGTATCGAGGGTGCACTCTCGTCCTCTCACCCCATCCGAGCAGGAGTCCCCCAGGGCTCAGTGCTGTCTCCCCTAGTCTTTACGCTATTTACCAGCGATATCCCCAAAACTAAAAAGGCACAACAGCGCTCTTCGCCGATGACACCGTCATTTACTACACCGGTCGAGACCCTGACTCTATCGTTCGCGTTCTCCAAACTTCTGCAAACATCTTGAGTAGATGGTTCAGAAAATGGAGAATCGAGGTCAACCCCGACAACAGTCAGGCGGTGCTATTCTCGAGACCGAGGCTCAAACCCCATCCCCCCGTCCGATCACCATGTACGGCAAGCCAATCCCTTGGGAACAGCGAGCCAAATACTTGGGGGTCATACTGGACAACCACCTCACCTTCGCTGAGTACATAAGGCAGGCCCGATCGCGCGCCGCCTTCGCTCTAGGTAGGCTTCACTTCCTCCTGACCGCCAGCAGCAAATTGTCACTCAGGTGCAAATTGCGGCTCGTCACCGCGGTCATCCGCCCCGTCATGACGTACGCTTGCGCTGTCTTTGCACACGCAAAGCCTCGTCATCTCCATAGGACGAAGACGCTCCAAAACCGATTCCTCCGAAAAATCACCTTCTATGTCCGCAATAAGGCCCTACATGTAGATCTCAAACTGCCAACCATACAGCAGTTTATGAAGCGCATTATCAAGCGTTTCTTCGACACTTCTGTCAACCATCGAAACCCCCTTTGTAGTTTCGGACGCCCGATATAATCCCTCCCGCATATCCAAAGTCCGCCGACCGCGGCACACCCTTGTTACTCCGGATGACTCCACAACCCTCCTCCAGGAGAGTCGTAGAGAGACCAGCACTTTACGCAAACCCCGACCGCCGTCCTTCCGCCCTCGCCGCCGAGGCCCGCCGCGATTTCCCCGTCAATGTCCACCCCGTCCCTCGCTCGAGCCAGCCCGTGTCGCTGAGCCTGTAGTTGTAAATACGCCCCTAAATAGTACCTAATCCTTGTTCGATCCAGGCCGTCCCTAGCTGCTCCCCCCCAGCGACGCCCTAAGCCGAGGTCCGTACCCCACAGTTTGTAAGTCTTTATAAGCCCTGGCTGGAGGCTTTAATATTCATATTGAAGCCACCACAGGCAAGCCCGTTTAAGCAGTCGACAACCCTAGGTTGAACTGCGAGAAGCCACACATAAAAAAAAGACCGCCCTGTTTAGTTAGGTAATAGACTATTTGTAATTAAATATTGGTTTTGGAAAAGTTTTGGAGCGGTCCCCCAACGCGACGTATTTTTTTAGAATTATTAATAGAGAGAGATAGAGAATTTGTTCTTGTTTCCACTGTATATCACTCATCGTATCAGTTCTGTTAAGTGTTCTGTGAATTACGGAACGATGAATGCAACATGCGCTGTTGACGTCTCGATGCGAATTGAAGTGAGCCGAGTAGTGTAGTAAGACGATTCGTGTTCGCAACTTCGGGACACTTCGATTCATTTGACTCGGGCGCAAAAACCGACAACGGCTGGAAGTCGCCCGATGCGAGCCGAGGTTGCACGAAGCGAAGCAAAGTGCCCTTCTACATTATCGTATTCGCTCAACTTCGACCAACTTCGCGAGTAGTGTAGAGCAGGCTTTAGGTTAGTACTTGGTTTCGCACGACTGCAATTTTGAATGCAGCAGAAATCCTTTAGACTCCTCATTTGTAAGGTTGCATACTTGGCAGTGCTTATCCGTACCGGTTAATTTCAAGCTGTATGAACATTTAATTTTCACCTGCCTAGCTGTCATTGATTCTGAGACTCAGCCATTGCAGTAGCTGGGAATAGCTATGAGGCGGTTTCTCCTGATCAATTAGTGGAAGCTTGTTCAGTAATTGACAAATTAAGCGCCTATATTTGACCTAGGTAAGTAGTAGGGTAGTAACACATTGACGAACACCGAACGCAACTTACCGGTACTTCTCTTCCCGCGGCGGTCGTGTGGGACTCCTCGGGTCTCCAGACTTAGGCCTGATAGGCAGCGGCGGCGCAGACTTGATCATAGAGTTGTCCTCCACACAGTCACGGTTATCGTTGACGGGTAGACTGCTTGACATTATGCTCTGCTGCTCCATGGCGTCCTCCATTGACAGCTATTGGTACATTTTAGGGTTAGTAGATTCGCTATAAAGCTCGAAAAATATGCTATATTCGAAAAACCATGGAACGCGACGGGCACTAGTAGGAACACGTGTGGGTTGAATTCAGTAAGAGTCTGACACTCTCTTCTGCTCCGCCCAAAGCGGAAGGAGTCATTTCATGATTAAAATCCAAAAAACAAAAAAGACTAGCAATCTATAACAAATTCATACTAGTGCGTAGTTCAGCGTTCTAGTTAGGTAATGCACAATTTTCTATATTGAAGAAAATATAGTGTTTCTTGTTTTTTAGGGACACGCCTCATTTCCTTAATATGTTATTTAGTTAAGTAACACTCAAGTTTGAGTAATGGGACGTTCTGATTATGTTTTCTAACAGCCATTGACGCTAATGATAACGTAGCAGCTTGTGGCGCCACCTCTCAGAGCGTTGCATGCGAAGCCTGTTTTTTCAAAAGACGATGTAGTTCTTGTAGTAAGTACACAACAGATGGTTGCACTTACCGGCTTATCATAGAGATGTCCATCATCGTAGTAGTTGTCACTTTGTTGAATGCTTTGAGATCGTTTGTCCAACGCTGGGACTGGCGGCAATGGGGTGCTGAAATTATAAAAAAGAATCGTTATTGTTTTGTTGAAAGTGCGAAAACGAATAACTACAACTAATTTTTCATTAAAAGTACTTACTTTACAATACTTTCAGATAGTTGTCTTCGTGCACGAGCCAATCCCGGCCCTAAGTTCTGTCGTAGTTGATTGAAACGTTCAACAAGTCGCCTGAAATGTAAGTAAATAATGTTAGGCTGACTCAATATGATTTTATTACAACACTTTACGTAAATGTAGAAAGATAATCCACACCACCACCACCTGCCATGTTGTCTCTGCACTACCCTAAGGTTGACTGGTAGAAAATGCCTAAGGCATTAAGTCCGCCTTTGTACAGTTTTTTTACTAGTGCATAAAGTTTTAATAAATAAATAAATAAATAAATAATCAATCTGCCTTGCCTTTACTATTGACAACTATGTAGGGTTCAGATTCTAGTCGAACCGGATGCTGATGAATACCATTATTTTACGAGCGACTGCCTATATCGACAAAGAAGTGAATATGAGAAATTTGAGAGCATTTTCGTCCTAATGATACCAACGAGGATTACTGTAGCCTCGTAATACACAAGCTTCTGCCAGCAGCTTCGCCCATGTGAGTGTCAGACACTTTCCCAAAGGGAACATATCCCTGTTATAGTAAGTATCTTATTTCCTAGTCCAATACACTGTCTATATGTGTGCTAGCTTTCGTTCAAATTCGTACAGCTGCTAAAGTCGTGAAAAGGTAACAAATTTGTTACCTTTTCACGACTTTAGCAGCTGTACAGACTGATAAACATTTATAATATTAGTATGGATTCGCGCTAACCTGTGCAACGGCTTTACATCCTCCGGTGCCAACCTTCCATGCAATGTTAAGCCAGCATCGACCACAGCCAGCTGTGAAGACACCAGCCTCCTCAACTGAAAGAAAGAAATGTTTATTATTAAGAACATAAAACAAGATAAATAACAAAATATGGATGTCACGGAACAAGTTAAGTATGTGATAACGTGTGCAAACACAGCTGCGTTCTCTGTTATCAATCTCGTATGCCGATGAGACGGCAGTCAGATAAGACTGAATAGAAGAGATCTGGCAGGCTGGATCTGGCGTTATTTCCGAGATACGACAGTGTCACTCCAGCAAATTCCAAACTCCACGCTTCTACTGAGAAATTCTTAAAGGAGAAACACATTAACACCTACTTGCCCAACATCAGAATCGCACTGGGAACCCACGCGGGACTGTTAACATTTTATAACTGTAAATTCCATGACTTTTATATGTTTAGTTCAACAGTAAGTTGTTTGTCCTTACCTTGGCTGCAGCAGCCGCCTCCCTAGGACTGGCATTCCTGGCGAAGTCAGCCGTCATGAAGGCCTGCTCGTACTTGGTGATGCCGCCCTGCACGTTGGCGTCGATGGTGCCCTGCAGGCGCATGGAGAACGGGTTGATGTTCAGCGTGGGGTCGGCGGTGTACTGCGAGATCAGGCTGCGCAGCTCGCGCTCTGTGGCTTCCATTGTTTCACACGCGTACTGGAAGAGAACACACAACTCGATAAGGATTTTGGTGAAGGTGAAATGCGCTGACGGCGCCTACTGGAGGATGGAGTGGAACGCCTCATAAGATTCAAATGTAGCCGGGAAGCGTTTGTATAAATATGAAACTTTTCATGCGTTCCGGCCAGCACAAATATATATAACTGAAATAAACAGGCCATTAGAAGGTTACAGGCCTTATTTGTACGTCATAAGCCTTATAAGGCTTTTTCATACACACAGAGAAAAACATTTTTCTTTGTAGACTTTATCACTAAACGGAATACTCACTTCAACCGGTGGTATTTCTTCTACCGATCTTGAAATAACTTCCGACCACCTCAAAATGCCAGGTAATGTGACTTCCGTAACTAGTGTCGTTCTTTCGATCCAGAGGCTCTGAAAATTAAAACATAAGATAAAATAAAAATTAGTCATACTGCATACTCTTATGGACGTATAAATAGCTCAAGTTATTAGTTGATTTGTATAACATAGTAAGGTTTACTTCAATTGATATAGAGGTATCACTTATACATACTGGTCGGACATAAACTTGAAATGGAGTCAATCAACTCAAAAAAAAAAAATAAGTAAGTTACAAGTGGTAGGTGTTGAGAATGCGCAGTTTCATTGGCAAACCAAAATAGATCTTAAATAAACAGAAATCTGTGTACCTGCTTTAGGTCTGCGATGGCCCTAAGGTCTAGTTTACCTTGAACTCATTGTCCTTGTCGATAGGCGGCTTCTGCAGCGGTCGGTCGCAGAGGAACGTGTCGACGTCGTTGCACGCGTAGAAGCGCTTCACTTGGTCCGGCGTGCCCGACGGCCACTGACGCCGGGACGCCACTGGCTTTACGTTACAGATTTGTATGTCTGTAAGTCATACGATATTATTAAACTTGATAGCCAGCTAGAGTACAATATTTGGAACCGAACAGCTCACTACTCAGCACTTTTACCTCCGTGCATTTCCATAAATACATGTATTGCCGAGTCAGTGCGTGTTCGGATACCAATCGCGTAACTCAACCAAATAATATCAAACCATCTTAGTGCTAATTTAGCTTAGATTTACCATTTTATAACCAGTCTCAATTAAAATTTAAATCATATAATTTCGTATAATTTAACCAGTAGTCACAAATAAACAACCATCCCAGGATTTAAAGCTAAACCAAGTAAGCGCTAAATTCTACAACTACATTGAACTTTTTTTTAATTCATAATCAGCCTATAACATTCACACTGCTGGAATATATGATTCCCGTCTGTGAGAGGGATGGGCCATAATCTATCTACTACTTACACATAATGCAAGTGACTGTTCGACTTCGAATTGACACCCTGTGTTGGAGCTGACACCACTGGGTCACCATTGCGTCTTGATTAATATTAGTACAAGTAAGACACAAAACAACTGCTCCAAATCATTTCCCGCATCGTTTATTTCACCAAGTTATTCCTTGATAATCTAGTAAATTCAGAGCATGAACATGCTTTAGTTGACACCAAATAAATGTGCAATAACGGTCATTGACCCACCTACATTTATTGACAACCTTAATTCTTAAAACAGAAATAATGAATTAATGCTATATTGAATCGACATCCATCGTGATCCTTTATATTTACTAATAATGGAAAACGATTCATTTTTTTTGTCCATGTACCTACGAAGAGATATCGAGGAAAGGGCAATGACCTTTATTGCACACTAGCAGTGCCTCGCGGTTTCACCCGCGTAGTTCCCGTTCCCGTGGGAATATGGGGATAAAATATAGCCTATAGCCTTCCTCGATAAATGGGCTATCTAACACTGAAAGATTTTTTCAAATCGGACCAGTAGTTCCTGAGATTAGCGCGTTCAAACAAACAAACAAACAAACAAACAAACAAACAAACAAACTCTTCAGCTTTATAATATTAGTATAGATTTATTTGGTGTCAACCATAGAGCAGTGTGTAGACTCACATTGTCCATCGTTGGCGATGACGGAGTCGTCGGGCGGCGTGTTGCGCATCAGTATGTGCGCCGCCACGTACTCCGCCTGCAGCCGCTGCGTGAAGGCGCCGATACGCTCGTAGTCGTGCCCGCGGTACACGAATTGTTTGTTCTGACATTATTATAATCGGGTTTAGAAGACATCATTAAGGCGTGAAAAAAGTGTAAGATACGTTTAAATGTAATATTTCAGGTAAAGGGGAACAATCTTGTAATTTTTGACATCGAAAAGTGATCGATTACGCTCGATGGAGCAGCTGTGTGATGTTTACATCACTGTTCATACAACTTTGCACTGTACGAGGCTGGTGATAAAGCGCATTATTCAAAGCTATTAGAAACTTCTCCACTTTGCACTTCTCTTTAGTCTGCATTCAAGAACGCGGCCGAAGACAGAGCGGCGCGGGGCGGCGGACAGACATTCGGACACAATTAACGTTTGCGCACACAAATGTCGATCTTTAACCTTTTGACCGCCACGTTAATATCGAAAATCCGTGTTCTCTACGCCAAGCGACAAATTCCTTCTTTCATACCTACTAAAATAATAGTCACGGCAAAAGTATATATCGATAAAACATCGATACATTTTACTTGTGCATGGTTTACGAATAAAAATTGCTTATAAGTACCATTGAATTGTATTATTTTTCACCCTTTTTCTCTATTTAGTAATCATTACCAGAAATAACATCGTTAGATAATACCAGATTTTATAATAAAAAGAGTAATTCAAATATTTTAAATAACAAAGTCACAGCACTAATCTCGTTTGTGACGACATCCACTGACGTGATAAGCCGTCACTGGCGTGGGCAGCACTGCGCATACGAACTTTGCCATCTCTGAGTTAGAGATGTACCAGTGCGCTATTATTGCATGATGTGTAGTATTTTAGTCACGTGACTAGTATTTTATTAAAGTACTATGAAGAAGTGTTAAATATAATTGAGCGCCGCGAGAATGTCGGAAATAATCCCGGGATAAAAAGTATCCTATGTTACTTCTAGTACCTCCCAGAATATGTGTACAAAGTTTCATGATGATTCGTCAAGTAGTTTTTGCGTGAAAGCGTAACAAACATCCACGCTTTCACATTTATAATATTAGTAAGGATTACAGTAGTGCTTCTTACCCTCACAAAGAGCGGACATCCTTTTCCGTAGAATCCAACCCTGAAGTACTCAGGCTCCGGTCTCAGTTGCTCCATGACAGAATCCAGGAAGGTCGCGTGTGTCCGCAAGCAGTTGGACAGACGAGGGTAGTCACATAACTTGACTTCGTACAGTGTTGCCAGCTCACGAAGAAGTGGCAGGCCTTTTTCCCAACACTGGAATAGAATCATGATATTAATGACATCCTGGATTTTGTTTTTCATTACGTAATATTGAAAGGATTGTGATGGATAATAATGTATTAAGGTTGCATTTTGGTGGTTTTGGTTTTTGGTTGGTTGTGTTTCTTTTTTTGGTTGCTCAAGTCCGTCCGAGTCGCAATATGATAGCTTGGGACGTAAACTGGTATAACTTTCCACTCTCAATTAAGCACGAATGTTCTATGAAATTTTATACATACAAGCTTACATAAGAGTGATTTCATAGAACAATCGTGACTGCTATAATCGTTAGCACTTTACTACATGCTAAAACTAAGTCACACTCAATGATTACCGAACGCATTTCGATACTTTTCCACCAATGTAGGGAGTGATTCATGAGTAAGGTTTAGGCGTAGAATTCTTTTTTCGTTTTTAAATAATACGTTGTCCCACACTAGGATTTACTCCTGTATCGTGGGTGCGTTCACAAACATGAATACACATGACACCCAGACACTGCAAGCCATACAAACATTTCTTCCGTGCGGGGATCGAACCCGTGATACGTAGCGCAGCAACCGAACGCTCAACCACTGCGCCAACCGTGTCGTCAAATTCACTAAGGTTTTATGTAAATTTACTGAAACATAACAATGATTGTATGTGTTATTTTTAAAGTGTAAGATAGCTTATTGCATGCTGCAAGTGCGTAGCCGAGGCTGTTGGCAATATACAAGTAATACTTGTTAGTATGTAAAATATTTCAAATAAATACCTTTCCGCGGTTAAAGTATTGCAGCACTTGGTTGTATAAAGCTTCTTTTCGTTTCCATTCGGGCATCTCCGGGTGTTCGGAATCCACGCCTATCTGATCACTCTCCCAACTTAAGGTTTCTGCATACAACTGAAAAAGAAAGAGAGGCTCACTTTAAAACGTCACATTTTTGTTTCTTATTATTAGAATAATTTCTGAGTCCTTGCGTACTCAAGCCCGTTAAGTTGCCATTTGTTGACAAATGTTGAAAATGACTTCGTCCACTCTGGGTGAAGCGGTGGTTGTGTCAGACTCTTACTGATTTAAGCCCATCCGTGTTCCTCATAATGCCCGCCGCGTTCCAGTGTCACGGTGACTCTTTCGAATAAACGCAAAATCTCTGAAGGTCGTAACGATTGTTCAAAAGTCTGAAAGTGTGGCTTTAAAGGTAGGCTTCAAATACTTGTCTTATTGTCTGTTTTTATACTGGTTACACTGGAAACCAATAGCAACTTAGTCGGAAAATGGCTTGGCAAATGAACAGATGACGATTCGAAGGGTTTACTACTAAAAGGTTACCAATAAAGTGCATCCAGCTTCAACAAAGTTATCAGACGCGATGTGCAGATCGTGCAGCTTGTACACGTAGCGCAGGTACATCTCCTTGCGATCGATCTCATTCTTGTAGAAATTCTGAAAATATATTTTTTATTGTCCATTTGAATTAAATTCGAAGAAAAAACAAAACCAACGCTGAAATGAAAAAAAAAAACGTCTGCGTTTGTTTTAGACCACAATGGTTTGATCTTGAGTGGATCACGGCTTGCCCCGAAGCGTTGCTCGGTCAAAGGTAATTCAAAAAACATAGCATGGTTTGAACCGGAACCCATCTGAAAGAGCTCTCCATTCATCACAGGGCGATGCTCATCCATGAAAATTTCCAAACGAACCAAGACATGAAAAATAGCTTTATCTTGTAAATATAGCGTTTAATGATCTATTCACTGTATCATCCAAGTTTCAAGGCGTTTTTTGACCGACATAAATGCCAAATTAATCATGGAAACCCACCAATAAGTTAACAGTAGCAGCCATCCTCTTGTCCCTGTGCTCAGCCCCCTGCATGACGGCGCGGTAGTCCAGCAGTCGCTCCAGCAAGCGCGTCACACACGCCACGAACGCCGCGCCGGCTTCCCGCCAACCTTCCGTTGATACGCGTTCCATCAACCTACGGGTGTAATAAAGAGGTGAAGAATGAACGTGATACAGAAAAGTATTTGACTACTAAGATGATTTTTTTTGTACAAGTTGACTGTGTCAGCTACCATTTCAAGAAATAAGAAATTGTAGCTATTAGATACTAAAGCATATTTAAATCTGAATCTGCATTTTTGAGGGTTATTATGAAGGAATATTTAAATCTGCCAGGCTTATGAAGAAATAGGGATGTTTCCTGAGTAAAAAATATATGATTATGTTTAGTCCGTCAGTTAGATTATAGAAAAATATTGGACAAGTATTTTTTCCTTTATCAAATCTATAAAAACTGACGAAGATACAAAGCATCAAAGATCAGGAGTGGGGGCTTGTGACGTTACGGCTCGCTAAAAATTGTAGCGAGTAGTGACGTCACACGAGTTTTCAACGCACTGTATCGTCTTCATTTTTTGTTTACGTGAAAATAGAAAAAATACGTGTCCAATATTTTTTTGGAAATCTATCCGACGGACTAATTAGATTTTTTTAGTTAACTACCCCATTATAAGGCTCATCAGGTCATTTTGACTGAAGATCATACTGAGTCCGGCTATTGACATAAGTTAGATAGGAAAATCGCAGCAAGTCGTGTTGCTGAAACTTTTTGATTTCTTTAAGGTCAATTGCACCATCATCTGCCTAGGCCGCCAACTATATTGGGGTTGGCTTCCAGTCAAACCGGATTCAGCTGAACACCAGTTTTTTTTTTACAAGGAAGGGCCGCCTACCAGACCTCCACAACCCATTAACTGGGTAACACGATACTTCTTGGCAATACTGGAGTTAGATTTTTCTGACTTCTGACAATCCGTAACGACTGCCAAAGATCTACAAATGACAGCCAGGACCAACGGCTTACCGTGTTATATATAACGGAGGAGTCTCGGTATGCTAAGATGGTCACCCATCCAAAGACCAACCTTGGCAAGTGTTGCTTAACCTTGGAGATCGATACGATAAAAATACGAAAGCAACTCTGTCCGTCTGTTAGTTACCTCTTCGCATCTTGGCAGCTAAACAGATGAAAATTTGCACACGAGTAGGACCTGGATCAGGATACTTATTTCTCAGAAGTATGTGCATCCTGGGGCGAATTCTGAATTTAACGCGGGACGAAGCCGCGGGCAGAAACTGGTTAGTCAACATATATGATTACAAAGTTAATGACTCAGGCAATTTGATTATTTTCCTCCTTTTGGCAGCCTAACACTTTCATACAGTCAACTTGCACAATAAATATTCCACTACACTAAAATTGGCAGATACTTAATTGTAACATTCAATGAGAATATTCTTCACAAAGTATGTAGAGAAACACGCGAACATTTTTTTTGTGTGTTATCAAACAAGTTCAGACACCGACTGACAGTGAATAATTTTGGTAGTTGTGTCAAAGTAATAAAGAGGTAATTAATATAAATAAAAACGTGTTTAACTAGATTGTGTTGTAGTTGGACTAAAGTAATGATGCGTTCTTGTTTTATTGTGAGTGTGACGTCATAATTAACGGTTGTGGTACTTACACTGAGCTCAAGTGTTCCCTGAGTAGCGTGGACAATAGAAGTATGGTTAGAGAAAATGGTAATTAGGTGGTATTAGTTTGGGTCGAAGTGATAAAACTAGGTAACATTGTAATATGTATTAATTATGGTCCAAAGTATACAGGATGAATTTAACAAGTGGGTGTGGATGGCAGAACCCGGAACTATGAGGAATAGCGAAAAATACTGAAAGGAATATCGTGTTCGATTTTGTTACAAAACTAAACAGCATCATCGTCAGATAATCAAAAAGGCTTTTCGCTTTCTCATTAGGAATATTATTTTTTCAAAAATCTAACAATGCACTTTTCTTTAAATCAAAATTAAGCCAGAGATTCCTTGTAGTGCTTTTTAGTATCCTTCATTATTTCGGATTTGGACATTCACGCCCTGTAAACACTGTTGTAATGGAAAAAAGGTCAGTAAGGGCATAGTTTTTAAATTACCTTCTTGTAAACATTCGAAGAACAGACAAAAGGAGGTAGATATATACGTATGTATGTATATACGTACGCACATAGATCGTGAACGTTAAGTACATAACGAAGATAACCGCATTTCACTCTCATGAAATTTTAACTATAAGGCTAGGCACGATCTAAAGATTGATCACATTTATACCGCGGTAGCCCGGAATGTAACGCAAATTCATGCAAGTTTTATTTTGTACAAGCCTGACGGCACACTATTCAATGCAATGGTTACATTGCGTCTCCTGATTTCTGGTGTTTAACACCAAAAAAAGTAGAGTTAATGAAGCTCAACGCGTCCCGGAGGAAACTCAGCTGTCATGGATTCCGCAACGAAATTGCATGCGAGTTGTAGCACCGGCGCTATCGAAGGCAAAAGCAGAAAGACTTCGTTACACCATGACTACTGGAATGTACCTTCGTTTAGACTTATTTCATCAACAAAAGCAACTGCATATTTAACTATGATTTGATTAAAAAGTCACTTACACAGTATCAAACAACCTCCTGTAATGGTCGTCGGCCTTATTATCAGCAACGAGCGAGTCCAGTTTGTCGACTAGTGCAGCCTCCGTCCGCCTGGCTTCGCCCGTGTGGGCTCGTTCAGCCGCCATTAGGGCTACTAGAGCGCCTAAAGCGGCCCGACGCAACTCGCTGACCAGAGTTATTTCGAGGAGAGCGCCTACCGCGCCTGGTACTAAGTGTAGTTGGGCGGGTCCTGTAGGCATGTAAGTCAATATGAATTGCAAATCATGCATTCATGCTGGTATAGAGGTAATATTAATTGCCAGCATATGAATCACGGTTCATTGGCGAGTTTTCTAAATGGAAATTGAATACTAATGTAATGATGTTTGTAGCAGACATCGTTTGTCCCGACCAGCGCTCCGGCTGCAGAGCGGATGACGTCACCAGCGCCACGCCTAGCTGCACGTAGCCTGACATAACGATAACTTACCTAGCATGTTCCAGGTGGCCAGCACCCTCATGCCGGCGGCGGCGCGCATGCGCGGCCGGTCCGGCCCGCGCCCCGACCAGCGCTCCGGCTGCAGAGCGGATGACGTCACCAGCGCCACGCCTAGCTGCACGTAGCCTGACATAACGATAACCTACCTAGCATGTTCCAGGTGGCCAGCACCCTCATGCCGGCGGCGGCGCGCATGCGCGGCCGGTCCGGCCCGCGCCCCGACCAGCGCTCCGGCTGCAGAGCGGATGACGTCACCAGCGCCACGCCTAGCTGCACGTAGCCTGACATAACGATAACCTACCTAGCATGTTCCAGGTGGCCAGCACCCTCATGCCGGCGGCGGCGCGCATGCGCGGCCGGTCCGGCCCGCGCCCCGACCAGCGCTCCGGCTGCAGAGCGGATGACGTCACCAGCGCCACGCCTAGCTGCACGTAGCCTGACATAACGATAACCTACCTAGCATGTTCCAGGTGGCCAGCACCCTCATGCCGGCGGCGGCGCGCATGCGCGGCCGGTCCGGCCCGCGCCCCGACCAGCGCTCCGGCTGCAGAGCGGATGACGTCACCAGCGCCACGCCTAGCTGCACGTAGCCTGACATAACGATAACCTACCTAGCATGTTCCAGGTGGCCAGCACCCTCATGCCGGCGGCGGCGCGCATGCGCGGCCGGTCCGGCCCGCGCCCCGACCAGCGCTCCGGCTGCAGAGCGGATGACGTCACCAGCGCCACGCCTAGCTGCACGTAGCCTGACATAACGATAACTTACCTAGCATGTTCCAGGTGGCCAGCACCCTCATGCCGGCGGCGGCGCGCATGCGCGGCCGGTCCGGCCCGCGCCCCGACCAGCGCTCCGGCTGCAGAGCGGATGACGTCACCAGCGCCACGCCTAGCTCCATGTAGCCTGACCATAACTGGAGAGGGAATGTACATTATAGCAAGGAATACTAATTAAAACTTGGCACATGAGCAAAAATTGGGAGTTCTAAGCAGAATAAAAACACGTAGTTTCATTAAGCTTCTTCCAACGCACATCCGCGACGTAGAGGCCCGCATGCAGGATGCTAACCGTTGCTTACATTCGTCTTTATCGACAAGTTTGCTTTACCAAATGACAGAATTCTAGGACCCAATGTCACCTTAAGTGACGAAGTACTTGAAACTGTGGACTCGACAGTTTTTTTGGGAATAGCTGTTGATTCCAAACTACAATGGGGCCCACATATATCAAGTTTATCGGGAAGGCTCAGTTCTGCCGCATACGCAGTCAGGAAAGTGATACAGTATACTGACGTTGAGACAGCTCGGTTAGTCTATTTTAGTTATTTCCATAGCGTTATGTCCTACGGTATTCTATTGTGGGGAAAAGCTGCTGATATACAAAATATATTTGTCTTACAAAAACGTGCTGTGCGAGCAATATATCAGCTAGGGCCTAGAGCTTCATTAAGTGAACTTTAATTTAAGAATTTTAAAGACATTGGAATTTTCACAGTAGCATCTCAATTCATTTTGGCAAACATTCTATATATTAGGCAAAATATACATTTATACTGTAAAACGAGCGACATCCACAACTTTAACGCCAGAAACAAGCACAAGCTACATGCTCCTTCCCACCGACTTCTTAAGATCCATGAGTCATTTGTGGGGCTCGGTATCCGTTTTCACAATAAACTTCCACTTTCTTTTCTTGACCTGCCTTTTAACTCATTTAAAGTTAAATCTGACCTTTGTTCTAAGGCATACTATTCTATTAATGACTATTTAGACGATACGGATACTTGATTGCTGTGTTGAACGCAAGACAATGTCATATTTAGCATGTTCTTTATCTATAAATTAGCTTATGACAGGTTATGAGTTCATATATATTTTTTTTTTGTGTAATTTTTGATGTCTATGTGGGTCAATCTGTTTTTAGTTAATTGACTCAATCTACTCTTTACAATGTTTTATAGTGAATTGATTTATGATTTCCATGTTGGATAATATTTGTTTTTCCTACTTTTGGCATGTAATGACTTTGCATACTATTGTATAAATTCAAGTTTTTAAAACGCAATAGACAGATGTGTTGCTGGGGAGTTTGTTGCGCCACTTCTTCTTCCCAGCTAAAACACTAGGAAGTGGTGACAGGTGGGCGTTTTGGGGGACTGTCTTTATGTAAAATATGACGTTCAAAAAGTGCTGTCTCTCAGCGTAGTTTGAATAAATGACTTTTGAATTTTGACAACGAAACAAAACTGACCGTGCCATTTCAGACCAACTGAATTCAACAACCACCTCCCCTCAAGTACTTACGGTGTTTTTCAATCCTGCTGGTAATATGTAACGTACCTGTGAATCAAACTGAGGCGGTTCGTCTCCTAGGAACCTTTCAAGTAACGGCTGCGCGAGATCTTGTAGCGCGGACAGCAGGACTTTACAGCTTTGCACTCGCAACACCATCCAGTCGGCTGGGAAGACCTAAAGAATACACAAACACATTTTTTATAAATATCGGCTACATATATTAAAAAAAAAGTATATCAAAGAGACATTAATTGACGGATTGGTACACAGATTTTCTAATCGAGATTAAGATTTTCTAAGAAGCGTTTATTCGAGCTAAGCATATAAATAAAATAAACAGAATAAGGATGTTTCCCGTGTTAAAAATATATTATTCTATTGAGTCCATCAGTTAGATTATAGAAAAAGATTGGATTGAATTTGCTTCATCAAAACTATAAAAATTGAAGAAGATAAAAAGCATTAAAGATCAGGAACGAAGTTAAGAAGATATCTTAGATGTTACTCCATTACCTGGAGTTACAACAAGTACCATTGACTATAATAATAAAGGAAAAGCTTTACGAGTAATAACAATACTGACGTCCTGTTCAATAAGATGTCTGAACACCAAAAAGGCTCTCATCAGGAAGTCTTTGAGGGGCTTGCGGTCATGCGGATGCGGTGCGAGGTGGCTCCACAGTCGCTGGTAGTGGACAGGCTTTAGCAGTTCCATCACGCCAAGGAGGCCAGCTACCATTGAACCCTGAGGAAGGAATGAAAAATCATTATTATGATTTCAAAAAGTCGAATCGAGTCTGGGTCTAGTTCAGCGCCCTCTAGAGGCCAATCTGGTTCTTATTTCTTCCACGTAAGACCTAAAATTATATAAATAAGGTTGTAACTTACAAGTACAGGCGAGTTCCCTCCAATCAGGTGCAGTACGGTCTCCACAAGTACGTCCAAAGTGTTTAAACAAAGGACGTCTACATCCGGGTCCAGTTCATCATCTTCGACAGGCCGATCTGGATCGTATTTCTTCCACAATAAGGCTACTAATTCTCCGATCATTTCGGCGCATTGTGAGAGTTCGTCGCGGCGAGCGAGGTGGACTCGTAAGTGGTGGCAGGCGGTGGTAAGAATGATGTTTCTGGCCTCTGGAGCACAAGAAAGAGTGTAAGACTTTCTAATAATTAGAGGTTATATTTTGTTGGTTAAGCATTCCGACCGAGACTGTTTTTTCGTGAATGAGAGATAATCAAGTGATTCCTCAGTTACTTAATGTTGAGAGGGAGAGTCAGACTCTTACAGACCTAAACCCACCCGTGTTTCTTCAAATGCCCTTTGAGCTTCAAGGCCGCGGTTACACTTTTGACCGATTTCGGAACCCTGGAAGTGTTGGTAACCTAGCTTTGGCGCGCTTGATATTTAAGCTTAGATTCTGCGATTAAGGGTGTGTGCTCAAGGAGCTAGCTGTACAAAGAAGTCTCAATAAAACGAAATATATTTTATCATCATTTTGACAGTTGGTGTAGTTTACTGAATTATTAGATGGCGTAAGTGTTTTTTGGTTGTATATTTTTTCGTAAGTCTCCGCGATCTAACCTGGGTCCTCCCCCAGCGGCCCCTTGAGGATATCCTGCGCGGCGTGCAGGCGCGCGCGCGCCAGCGGCGGCGGCGGCGGCGGGTGGTGCTGCGGCGCGTCCAGCACCAGCGCCGCCGCGCGCGCCGCCTCGCCCGCGCCCAGCGCGCCGCACACCTCGCGGCTCACTAACCTGGGTCCTCCCCCAGCGGCCCCTTGAGGATATCCTGCGCGGCGTGCAGGCGCGCGCGCGCCAGCGGCGGCGGCGGCGGCGGGTGGTGCTGCGGCGCGTCCAGCACCAGCGCCGCCGCGCGCGCCGCCTCGCCCGCGCCCAGCGCGCCGCACACCTCGCGGCTCACTAACCTGGGTCCTCCCCCAGCGGCCCCTTGAGGATATCCTGCGCGGCGTGCAGGCGCGCGCGCGCCAGCGGCGGCGGCGGCGGCGGGTGGTGCTGCGGCGCGTCCAGCACCAGCGCCGCCGCGCGCGCCGCCTCGCCCGCGCCCAGCGCGCCGCACACCTCGCGGCTCACTAACCTGGGTCCTCCCCCAGCGGCCCCTTGAGGATATCCTGCGCGGCGTGCAGGCGCGCGCGCGCCAGCGGCGGCGGCGGCGGCGGGTGGTGCTGCGGCGCGTCCAGCACCAGCGCCGCCGCGCGCGCCGCCTCGCCCGCGCCCAGCGCGCCGCACACCTCGCGGCTCACTAACCTGGGTCCTCCCCCAGCGGCCCCTTGAGGATATCCTGCGCGGCGTGCAGGCGCGCGCGCGCCAGCGGCGGCGGCGGCGGCGGGTGGTGCTGCGGCGCGTCCAGCACCAGCGCCGCCGCGCGCGCCGCCTCGCCCGCGCCCAGCGCGCCGCACACCTCGCGGCTCACTAACCTGGGTCCTCCCCCAGCGGCCCCTTGAGGATATCCTGCGCGGCGTGCAGGCGCGCGCGCGCCAGCGGCGGCGGCGGCGGCGGGTGGTGCTGCGGCGCGTCCAGCACCAGCGCCGCCGCGCGCGCCGCCTCGCCCGCGCCCAGCGCGCCGCACACCTCGCGGCTCACTAACCTGGGTCCTCCCCCAGCGGCCCCTTGAGGATATCCTGCGCGGCGTGCAGGCGCGCGCGCGCCAGCGGCGGCGGCGGCGGCGGGTGGTGCTGCGGCGCGTCCAGCACCAGCGCCGCCGCGCGCGCCGCCTCGCCCGCGCCCAGCGCGCCGCACTCCTCGCGGCTCACTAACCTGGGTCCTCCCCCAGCGGCCCCTTGAGGATATCCTGCGCGGCGTGCAGGCGCGCGCGCGCCAGCGGCGGCGGCGGCGGCGGGTGGTGCTGCGGCGCGTCCAGCACCAGCGCCGCCGCGCGCGCCGCCTCGCCCGCGCCCAGCGCGCCGCACACCTCGCGGCTCACTAACCTGGGTCCTCCCCCAGCGGCCCCTTGAGGATATCCTGCGCGGCGTGCAGGCGCGCGCGCGCCAGCGGCGGCGGCGGCGGCGGGTGGTGCTGCGGCGCGTCCAGCACCAGCGCCGCCGCGCGCGCCGCCTCGCCCGCGCCCAGCGCGCCGCACACCTCGCGGCTCACTAACCTGGGTCCTCCCCCAGCGGCCCCTTGAGGATATCCTGCGCGGCGTGCAGGCGCGCGCGCGCCAGCGGCGGCGGCGGCGGCGGGTGGTGCTGCGGCGCGTCCAGCACCAGCGCCGCCGCGCGCGCCGCCTCGCCCGCGCCCAGCGCGCCGCACTCCTCGCGGCTCACTAACCTGGGTCCTCCCCCAGCGGCCCCTTGAGGATATCCTGCGCGGCGTGCAGGCGCGCGCGCGCCAGCGGCGGCGGCGGCGGCGGGTGGTGCTGCGGCGCGTCCAGCACCAGCGCCGCCGCGCGCGCCGCCTCGCCCGCGCCCAGCGCGCCGCACACCTCGCGGCTCACTAACCTGGGTCCTCCCCCAGCGGCCCCTTGAGGATATCCTGCGCGGCGTGCAGGCGCGCGCGCGCCAGCGGCGGCGGCGGCGGCGGGTGGTGCTGCGGCGCGTCCAGCACCAGCGCCGCCGCGCGCGCCGCCTCGCCCGCGCCCAGCGCGCCGCACACCTCGCGGCTCACTAACCTGGGTCCTCCCCCAGCGGCCCCTTGAGGATATCCTGCGCGGCGTGCAGGCGCGCGCGCGCCAGCGGCGGCGGCGGCGGCGGGTGGTGCTGCGGCGCGTCCAGCACCAGCGCCGCCGCGCGCGCCGCCTCGCCCGCGCCCAGCGCGCCGCACACCTCGCGGCTCACTAACCTGGGTCCTCCCCCAGCGGCCCCTTGAGGATATCCTGCGCGGCGTGCAGGCGCGCGCGCGCCAGCGGCGGCGGCGGCGGCGGGTGGTGCTGCGGCGCGTCCAGCACCAGCGCCGCCGCGCGCGCCGCCTCGCCCGCGCCCAGCGCGCCGCACACCTCGCGGCTCACCTCTGCCCATGATGACATCAGGGCCACCTGAGGAAACAAACTCAAAACTTAAATAAACGATTAGATTGTGCATCGGAAATCGACGACGTAGCTTTTTGCTCCCTCAATACCAGTACAGTACCAAAATAATGTATTTTAACTTTATGCTCGTTAATGCTTACTAAATCTTAAAAGCTTGTATAAAATAACACATTCAACATGGATACAGTCTAGGCATTGAAGTGTGAAAGCAGGACAGACTAACTTACTTTGTTATTTCACATAGTAAATGAACTCAACAAAGAGCACAAACCTGCGCCGGCGCCAGATGTTCCTTATAGGGGTGTTGCGCAAACGCTTTCAAGGCATGCAGCGCCGCCCGCACGTCCCGCCGGAAGCTGTCCTCGTACTGGCCGCCCGTGGCGCGCGCGAACAGGCGGCGCGAGCGCACGGCCAGGCGGAACACGGCGCCCAGCGAGCGCAGGCACTTGCGGATCGGCTCCTGGCCCTCCGCGCTGGCGGCCCACTCGGCGCAGTGCTGCACTGACGACAGGAGGCCCCTGAACAAAAACACCACAATTTTCATTTAAACACTTATGTTTTATTCACGAGTCTAGACCTTGATGAAGCTTAGATAATATAAGAATATAAATAAATTAATTTGGTACTACACGACCAAAAACTTGGAATTGCCTTTTACCTATCCAAAATTAAACGAAAAAATCGTGTATACGCGTGTGTGCTGTTCATGTATACGCGAAAGTCTGAGGAATTGTCCTATAAAGTGAACATACGGAAATACGGGATTCATTTATTTGGCAAAAGAGAATGCGTCACCACGTCGACAGATGGCGGTTCTGGTTTCTTCTGCCTCGTAATAAACGAGACGATCACGTATCTATTTGCAATGATTGCATTGTTACGACAAAATCTTAAATTAACTCATGAAAGTCGAAATCAGTGGATTCATCAACTAGCTTATTGTGAAAAAGTAAACATAACTGCAATAACACTTAATGACTTACTTGTACACAAGGGCCGCAGAGAAATGTTCTTCAATATAGACATCGAGTACTGGTCTGAAATGCTGAAATCGAGTCTCATCTAGCAAGCTGCATATCGATATCAAAACCAGGAACACTGTGCCTGAATGTGGGGTGCTGGAAAACAAACGGTTGATTGGTCAGTTGAATCTTTGACTGACGGCCTAGGTCAATATACAAATCTGTTATTTCGTCAAAAACTTACCTATTACCATCTTCAGTAGAGAACAATGCAAACAAAGCATCTAGTACATCTCTGAGGAACTTGATGAGTTCTTCACAGCTGAGTCCGTCGCCGAGCCTCAACACTCGAAGTAGTGTCTCTTGTACTTTTTCTGGGCGTGCTCGCCATTGAAGTAATGCCAGGAGATCCTCTGCGAAGCAAATTATAACGTTATTTTCTTTCGAAGACGTACAGCTAAAGAAGCACAGTGAAATTAGTAAGTGCGACTAGCTATCAGTCAAGTATGGAAAGGGCTATGCTAAAGGCTGTTTTGTTCCAGGATTTTTTTCAGGCTCTTTTTTTCCAATTTAATGAGCCGTAGTGACTAAATTTATAGATTTTATAGGCAGGACTATGAAATGCGACCATTTATGTATATGCTACACTCATAATAATGATTTAAGAATAATTTTATTGCTATTTATTATGACCTAATGGCCATGTAACCTGAATAGTAAAAAAAAAAACACAAAATTGTTAGGACGAATGCTTCTGAAAACGACAGTTCACTCATAGGGTCAAAAAAGTAAAACTTCATTGAAATCGCAGATGCACAAATATTTCCTCTCTGTTTACTTAGAAGGTTAACACAATAATAAAACGGGCTTAATATGTTTTAGCACTTTAGCAGACATCATACGACGCTCAAATGCCTATATAACTACTAGAACAGCTAAATTAATAGTATTTGAGATCACGACCTCTTGATTGGCACTACGTTATTTAGCCATTAGGATTTTGTCACCGGCACACAGTGGATCGACGCCATACAAGCGAAGGGACATAGGCAACTCAAAAATACATGTGTCAATTTTTGAAAAACAAATCATTCCATCGTATAGACCTACTTATAAGCTGTAAAAAACCTATGAAATGAAAGAAATATCAACCCTAAAAGTATTAGCATTATTTATCACTTTGAGATTATCTAAGTTTCGCTATACATATAACACTAAAAGATTTCAGTGAAAAAGAAGGAATTTGTAAATATCCTAGTCATTATACAATTCAAGAAGAGAAGAAAAAGTGTTACCCTGATGACGGTAGTGCTATAACTATAACAGAAACCTCGGTTAAAATAACATTACAAGCATTGTTGGATTTAACTGTAAAGAGATTCTTTGAAAATGATGGTTATGTTCGACATTAAAGAAACATACCTTTTAGAGAGATTAGCTAGTGATAAGAATTACACCAAAAACTTCATTAATACACAAAAGGTGAGGTAATCAGTAATTATAAGGGGATCTCAGATAATGGCCTAATTAGGTGTAGTAAAAATCGATTTACAGAATTTGACAAGAATCGATGGTTAGGTGGTCAACAACAATCGTTTCCAGACGTTGGGTGCAATAAAACGTTTTCTGGTAATCTATTATCAGTGCACCAATGGTTTTTGACCTAACCAATTTATCAGTAAGTAACCAGTGAAGTGAGATTTGGAGATAAAATATTTCGAAATAATAACTTAAGAATCAATTTGTAGATAATAAGGAAAAAATCGGTCAACGTTGTACCTCATAAGGGGTGCGAGTGGCGCACCATGTTTGTTCGGAGAAAATGTAGCAAATATATGTCTTATTACCATATAAAAAAATCAAGTCGAAACACGAAGGGACTCAGAAGGTATACTATTTTTTATGCCGTTTCCCATACAAAAAAATCACGTTTGGTGCTATAGCTCTCAATATAAGATTCCGATAAGAAAATGCTTCATAGGTTTTTTACAGCTTATAAGTAGGCCTATACGATGGAATGATTTGTTTTTCAAAAATTGACACATGTATTTTTGAGTTGCCTATGTCCCTTCGCTTGTATGGCGTCGATCCACTGTGCGGCACTGACCAGCGTTTTGTTTACTGCCCACATATGTGCCGTGACCTTATCATGTGTTACTTATTAAGCGCGTAACGTTAGGCATCGTAGTTTTATGATATTTGATTATGGATGACGTCCTAGCAGCGTCCTCTGAATTGATGGTATGGACATAAATACAATTGTGAGACGAACGTCTTTTAAGGCGTGTTTCCTAGTAAACAATAAGCCACTCTCTACTTTATCAGTAGACGTGAAGTAACATAGCTAAAGGGTAATAAAATTGGCTAAAAACATTGATTCTGTCGTCTTTATAGGTCACATGACCTGTTGCTAGAAGTGGTGCCGTTACTAGAATTTTTCTAATCGGTTGAGTAGTTTCGGAGCCTATTCAATACAAACTAAAATTTATTTTTCCTCTTCATCACCCCGCGGTTTCACCCACGTAGTTTCCTTTCCCGTGGGAATATGGGGATGTAATATAGCCCATGTTCACCGGAGATAGTGTAGCTTCCTAACAGTGAAATTATGTGAATTTTTCAAATAGGTCAAGTAGTTTCAGAGCCTATTCAATACAAACAATCAATCAAATCTTTCCTCTTTATAATATTAGTATAGATAGATAAAAACTACTAAGCAAGGGCCACAAAACCTTACCATTTTGAGTCAACTTAGTGGAGCACAATAACGTGCTGATGGTGCAGTTTTCTTTGGAGCTTCTTTGGAATGTTGGCACCACGCCGTTGACGGAACCCGAGCGGGCTGCGTCAGCCGCACACGACGGCAGGGATAGGTAGCTTGCCGATGTTAGCCTGTGAAGTGTTATTAAATATTTATAATGGTGATGAAGTTTAACTACTGCAAAACTATTTACAAAGAGCGGACCAAGTTCTTAATGTGTGTTTCAAACTACGGGGATTACGGCATACGGATTGCGACACACATGGATAACGACAGAATGGTAATTTTACTCAATGTTCAAATATTTCGATAATAAACATTTTTGTTGCAAATTATGATAGTACAGGCATTATCTACAAGTTCATATTTTAGAATGACACTCGATTATGAATTTTGTTTTGGGTAGGAATTACTATGAGGCGGGTGATACAACTCGGTTTTTTTTTTAAATTGAAGTTTATGCAAGCATCATTCTAGATTCTTCAATACGAATTTCTGGGCCAGACTATAAAATACTTACTTTGTAGGATCGTCGCACTTATACACGTAAAGTTCATGTGCCCCATCTCTCAGAGTGGCGCCGCTCGCTTCCATAAGCCGTGCGAACGCAAATCCATACAACTTTCTCTCCGTCTTGTCTCGAGCTGGAAATTCAATTAAATATTAACGATATCTCATTAATGGTTTCGTGAAGGCAAATCGCCTTTTATGATAATAATACTGTTCAGGTGTGGTAAAGCTCGTTTGGTAAGTTTAGAGTTAAATATTTGTTTGAGTAATTCTAGAAACTCGTAACGATTATGAATAGCACGCGGTGGGTGAAATTCGACTTTATTTAGTTTCTCTGACGGCTTAAATTTTTATAAAATTTAGTGGGTCAGGATATAGAGTTGCTGGGCTACGATGGCTATGATTGCCGATGTAATTACAGACCCATGAGACATTTCAACTCTGTGTCTGCGGTGCCAATTTCGATGCAATATTTCTCTAGTATTGCAGGCACTGTGTGTCTATCATGTTAAAGAAATGGCTAACTAACAATTCAAATATATAATATGCAAAAAACTTTGGAGCGTTATAGAGTACTTACCAGTAGACCTGCTTGGCTGCAGAAAAATATTATTGCTCGCAAGTGCCTTGTCCTATACTCAGTACTGACTGATCTAAGCTGAAACGATTATGATATAGATTGACATGAATACTTACTGGAACAATGCCTGAATTCTATCCGCACATGAGCGTTTGTAAACGTCTCCAATGGTACAGTGAGTCGTAGATGCTCGCCCCACGCTGGACTGTTGTTGTGGTACAGTACTACCGACTCGTATGATGTTGAGCCAGTACCGCTTGCGCCCCATACGCATTCCTGCGTAAAACGAAAAGCAGATTTTTGAGTCGGGACTGAAACTACATATTCGTGTTAACACCCCCAAAAATACCTTGACTATAAGTTAATTGTTGACTAATAAGTAAACAGTTGGAGCAAAAAAAAATTTTTTTTTTTCTAAACGCCGATTTTATCTATATTAGACAGCCTAACGCCGAAGTTCCAAAAAATTAGTCTTAAGTATGCTAGTGAGTCATTCTAGGGCGCTAAAGACTAGTTAGTCACTGCTTTGATATTTAAATGTTAACAAGTTAACTTTCAGCGAAGTTTTTCTCCAACTATCCGATAGATGGCGCTAGGAATCAATATCAATGATGTAACAACTTAACCGATTAGAAGGAATTCACTATGTGGTTACTAATGGTTACTAATGTAGTCTAACTGATAGTGCAGTGCAGTGACTCGAGCTGGGAAAACATATTTTTCTCGATTAACGGCCGAACCCAATAACCGATCTATCACCTACTGAAGATAGAAAAACAAATTAAACAACAGAAAACCTATATAATTTTTCTGTTGTTTCATTTGTTTTTCTATATCCAGTATGTATCTATATCCAGTAAGATGCCGTTGTTCTACTGCCATAGACCGATTACAGCGATGCACAATAAAAGCTGAGAAAGAGAAGCAAATTAGTATCTCGACTTAGGTCGACATATGGAATGTGGACTCGGCTGTCATTGTGCCGATTGTTGTTACGGCCAATGACCCGACAAAAGCTTTGACGACAATCTGTCGAAACTGGCGTGTCGCAGTAGGATAAAAGCCCTATAGACAGTATTCTTTGATACGGCTCGTATTGTGAGGAGTTTCCTTTCTCTGGAGCCCTAACCACGGGTAGTATGGACCCTGCACCCGACACCGGCGGACTACTACTTTTATATTCTTAAATGTTTTTTTTTTATGTATTTGTTTTTACGAATTGTTTAATTAACATCGTAAAAAAGCAGTAATAACTAACATTAATAACTTGTCCCGTGCTATCATGCACAGTAACAGTCGCGAGCACATTCTTCGCCGTACTCTTCCCTCCTCGTTCAAACTCTGCTTTCTCCAACGTAAGATAGAGGTCGTTGCGGACATCTCCTGGCATGATGACGTCAGGGAAGCCTCGTTTAGCTGTCACTGTGGCCCCGGTACCTACTGCTTCTGATATGCTGCCTGCGTTTGACAGGAGTCGGAGGGCTACTACTATGCCTGGAACAAAAATGAGTTTGGTGTTGACAGTGTTGATTTCCATAAATGGGACAGCCTGCCCTTTGACTGCCGGATGCCTTCTAAGCTGTATGGCAAGTCCGGAGTCTTGACACAGCTAGGTGGGGCCGGCGCAGACCGTGAGGAAGTTGGCGATAAGGCTACGTTGGCTTCTTCGAGAATTGGTGGGATGACCCACATCATTGAAAGATATAAGGAATCAGGACTATGCTAAGTGGGACAAAAATCAGGATAGCGAAAAAATGTATTGGGGAAGGAGGTCGTGAACAGAGCGTTGATGTATCTTTTGTCGACATGATTGTTTCCCTGCAGATGACTCATTAATAGTTGTAGTGAAGTCTCTTCTCGGTTTACTATACTAATCTGTGTGTGCGACGTCACACTACATGTAAAATGGTCTCTTTCACACAGAAAAGTAACGCAAATTAATAACCACACTTACTCAGTGTGAGTTGGCGATCATTATTTTTAATATCGCTAATTGTAAGAGAACTCAATCAAAATAAAACACGTGAGACATATCGTTTCCCTCGGCACTGTGGAAATCATAACACTTTACCATAACACCGCGATTTGTTTAGCAAAATTTTTAATTGTTGTCGGAAAAAACTTCAAGTCACACAATATAATTAAGGTTTATTGTTAGTAATAAAGAATATCTCACAAAAGTAATACATAAAATTAAATTTGATTCACCGATGATGAACCACTTCATACGGATGTTGGTGAGGCAGGAATGATTCATCATCGATGTTTTTGTAATTTTTTTGTTTTTTGTTTTATATTAACACTAACATAGTTTTTAGGTTTTTTGTAACTATCATGTGGATCACTGTTGTCCGAGCAAATAAATAAATTATTATTATTATAAAGCGTTTCAATTGTTCGTTTCTTGGGGTAATCTAAGGAAGAACTAATCCGATTATAACATTTAATTTCACTGAAAAAAACTACGATAAGACGCGAACTCATTATTAGGACTCAGAATCTAGCCACGTTAATTGCACATCAGTGGCGTTCTTTAGTTGCGGAATTTGTTCTAAGAGTTACAGCGGCCAGAGCACGGGTAGGTTTTAGCCCCGAGTGATTCTGACACACCCAGAGTGTAAACACAATTTGATGATTTACCATCCTTAAAAAACGTGGCGTTCATTAGACGGCCAACTGCGAGTTTTTATTTTTCCACCTCCATCGCGTTTTCGTGAACATTTGCTTACCTATGTCAAATCGTATTGAAAGAAGAACATTGCCGTTATTGTAACCAGACGGCATTTACTCAGTTTTAATCCGTTTGACTTGCACTTAGTCCTTAATAGTGCATGTAGCACTTGGGGTAGTCCGGCACATGTGAGCGCTGTACAGGCGCTCTGCAACCGTTTTATTTATCGGACGAGTCTATTAAATATCATCTGGTCAAGATGTACTCATTACTTATATACGAAACCGATTTTTTGGACGTGACCACTCGCTATTTGACACGCCAGGGTAGGTTACTGCTAAACCGGACCGGACCCTGGTGTGACCTCAAATGAATTTAAGGCGGAGCGAGCTGGCTCGTTAGGCAAAAGTCGTATAGGGTTTTGACAAGGGCGTCGCGATGGGCCTCGAAGGCAAGGCCGTATACGGAAAGCAGGCGAAACCGACTGAGGGCTTTCCTCTATATATAAAATGTCCTAGATCAAATTACTTTCACATGCAGTTTGCATCGCCAATATTAGTTTCATAAGAATACCGTATGCATAAATTATGCTAATGAAAACTATTAAGCGTATAAATGGCACTGTGAAGTTCAATTAATAATGCAAAATAAATTGTCTCCTTCCTGTAATCTTTTGATGATACTATCTTTACGTCAGCGTGTGCATCCTTTGAAGGGGGAAGCCATTTATCAGTATTTTAGATTGTGATGATAAATTGTAATTAAAGGTGATCAAATTACTTTTTGTTTTATTTGATTTTATTTATCAGAAATAAAATCAAATTAATTAATTAATCCGCGGCAGACCACGAAGGAGATGGCGGGACGACTTGGATGTCTTCCTAGGGAATTGGCAGGATGTGGCACAGGATCGGGAACAGTGGAAGGAGTGGAGGGAGGCATTTGCTCAGCAGTGGGACATTTCAGGCTAGCTACAATAATATAATATATACCAGAAATAAATAATACAGCTTGTTTATGTAGGTAAGATTGAATACCACATCAAACGACATTTTTCCTTTTTAATTATTTTTTATCCCGCTACGCTACACCAGTCTTAATAACCATTCTGTTTGTAACTGATGATTGATACACAACTTCGTAAGAAACTGAAAAGATTAAAAATTAACACGACGCATGCAATAGTATCCACTATTTCGTATGCGTACGTAATTGTACTCAAGATGTTGGCACTACAGCAGAGATGCATTTTTTTTTGGAATTTATTAAAATTCTTGAATTCAGTCATCACCTTCAGAAGTACAAAAGGAGAACAAATTTTGTGTGAAGTTCATAATTTTTGCATCGAGCACCTTTCGTATCAAACTGAATAAGTAACCGCGAGTTTGTATTGTAGTTGAGCTTTTAGACATGCTAGATTATTTCCTTCCGATCATACACACATACCTACAAACAGCAATAAACAACATACCCAACATCACTTTATTTAATAGATATACAATCGACATTCTCCTGTTTCACACAACCGGTGGTGTGCGAGACTGGTTCTAGACGCAATAAGTAACGTTATCTTACGTAAGCAATTTAATTATGTGAGTTGATTAGTAGTATCTTAGAGCTATATGCGGCAGCTCTGTGTTCCTTATAATAGGTCGGTTCAATGGACGTAGTTTATATTTCTTGTGTGAGGCACTAAACTTATTGTCGTCACCGATGGTAAGAGCTTAATTAAACAGGACTATGCACACAATTCACATTCTTAAGTAAGTTTATACAGGTTGAAACAGAAAATTTATAACTATCATCTTCAAATTTTTGATAAATTTGATCAAAACCAAAAAAACGTGACTATTTTTTTTCTCACATTTTAACAAATACATAACGACGGTTGAAATTTCAAATGTGGTATGACCCCGACAGTTCACTTGGATTTTCAGCGTTCCGTTCAGTGCCGGCACTTGAAAATCCAACAGTGCATTACAGCATTACTTACGACATTTGAAATTTCAACCGTTGTCGTTTGTCGATAAAGCTTTTCTCGACTTGTTGCAGACTAAATTCCTTAAAAAGCAAAACATTACAATGAGAGTGATATAATATCGTCAAATAGTTTGATTGAAATACATTGTCCTGTACCAAACTATACAGTCTAATGATGTTATTATACAATAGTATAATTTGGCCAACCTTCAAAACGATTTAGTTCAATAAAGAATAATAAACGAATCATTAGATATACTATCTATGAAATAGTATCTCGTCGTAGTAAACCTCCTAATGTAATGATTGCTAACGAATAACGATTAAATCATCAGAAATAATTAAGAATAAGTCTTATTTTGAAAAAGTAATCAACTTACCATAGTTAGGTTGTCCGGGCAGTATATTGCACTTGTTGGTTTGTTTTCTTATTAGCATGTCGTGTAACTGATGGAAGTCTTTTTCTTCACATTGGTACACCTAAAATAATAATGGATTACATTAATAAAAGTCCTAGTCATATTGATGAACGATACGTCAACTCGTCAAGGGACTTTTTTAGGAGTCTTAACGGTTGGTGAAGACGAAATTTATGCTAAGGGTCACCTTAATTGTATAGGTGGCTCTTAAAGAGGGAACGTTGATGAAAACGATCATTAACATACATGTTACACTATTCTATCCAATTAAATTCTAGCACTAACTTTAAACGTGTGTTCCTTCTCTCCAGAATGTTATCCCGGTTGTATTAGCAACTCCGATAGAGGTAATAAACCATCTCCCAAGAGCCTCCTAGTAATTGGACATCTTCGTTCTCCAGTCCCACTGCCAACCTTAGAACCTAGTAATTTGAAGGAACACTTACTTTCAACGTGCACTCTTTCTCTCCAGGATGTTGTCACGGATGTCTTAGGAACTCAACTAAAGGTTATATTCTGGCACCTAAAGACCACCCAACAACTGGGCCTCTTAGTTCTCCTGTCCAGACATAATGTAGCAGTACTTACTTTAAATGTATACTCCTTCTCTCCAGGATGTTGTCCCGGCTGTCTTAGGAACTCAGCTAGAGGTAATACACCAGCGCCCAAGGGCCTCCTAGCAACTGGGCCTCTTCGTTCCCCAGTCCCACTGCCACTGCTGCCAGCTCCTGCCCATCGACCAACTCGTATGACCCACGCGACCAGCCATAACTCGCGAGTGAGATCCGTTGTAGATAGGTCCTGAAATAATGGTGGTTATGGTAGGTAAGACTTTTGGGATATATTGTGAAGCTCAAGTCATGGCCGAATATGCAGCAAGTCTATGGTATTTTTTATTTTGCATTGTGCGGGTCGACTCGGTTGTTAGTAGGTAATATACACTCTGCAAGGGTTGCGAAATTAGTGCGAAAGTGTTACTGCGGCTCTGGAACGCAATGGACACTGGGAGGATCACGGATGGTTTTTAATCAGTAAGACTCCGACACACCCTCCTCCTTGCTAAAAGTTCTAAATGAATGCTTTCATCGATTCTGGAATTCAATACTATTTGTAATTAGGGTATATTACTGTCATAATCTTGGTGTTCAAATAGACTCATGGCCAATCTATCGGTGGTAACTGAATTTGCTGTTATTACTCTTTTTGTTGTTTAAGCAAATAACCACAATGAGTTGTTGGTGGCGGCAGTTCGGTATAATAGGTAATTTTATGTCCATCTCAGAAATTGTGATGTTGTCATACTGTAACAATTTAGTATTCATCATAGCCATGACTACTGCAATATTGCCTCATTACTGCGAGGTTAACTTTCGCTGAAGGAATTATTATTTTGTTGTGACTTTTAACGAATGCACAAATTATCTTTCCTCATGTGAATTACACTATTATCATAGAGGTAAAATTATTGTTTATTTTGTTAAGAAAATGATTTCGCTGTCAGGAAGCTACGCAATAACTGACAGTCACAGGCTAGTTTTTTATCCCGGAAGAAAATTATGATCCCTGTAGGATACATCAAGAAGAGAAGTCGGGGGTAAAACAAAATAGCTCGTATGTTATAACTAGTTTGAAACTTGACCGCAGCTCTTATTTATCAGCTTTTCATGCAGTGATGTTTGAGTTTTAAGTCAGGAGTCTTTTGTTTTTTATTCAGCCAATACTGTCCCGTTGTTGGACAAAGGTCTATCCCAAATCTTTCCAGGTTTTCTTTTCCCGGGCCACCTCGATCTCTGCACTGCCAACAGGCGTCTAGGCCTCGGCCTCGGCGGCACCGCCCATCTTCATCCACTCAGAAGGCCAAAGTAAAGCAACAAATATAATATGGCAATTCAGATTGACAGCCTGATAGATAGATCATGTATAGAATCGCAATAAGCGATCGATATTACGCCTCTGCAGTTTAGTATTTCTGAAGCAATGCAAATCTATACTAATATTATAAAGCTGAAGAGTTTGTTTGTTTGGTTGTTTGTTTGTTTGTTTGAACGCGCTAATCTCAGGAACTACTGGTTCGAATTGAAAAAATCTTTTTGGGTTGAATAGACCATTTATCGAGGAAAGCTTTAGGCTATATATCATCACGCTTAAGCCAATAGGAGCGGAGCAGCGATAAAGAATGTTTTAAAATCGGGGATTCCACGGGGACGAAGTCGCGGGCAGCAGCTAGTGTATAAATAAAGGACTATTCAAAAGCCCTTCACCTACAAGATAATCTTGGCCTTTAAACCCCTGCGCGAAGTTTCGTGTCTTCGTGTAATTGCATCGGAATTGACCCTACTTCGGCACGTTTAAGTAATAAGCACGCACAAAAACGAATTAGCACAGTTTTGCGACAAGAAGGAATATATTATATACTAATCTTGTTAGAAGTGAAACTGATTGTTGGAATGTCTCGTAGTACCTACTTCTAACTGTTGGTATTTTAAGCTTTTTTTTTGCCCTTAACATACTCACTAATTTGTAAATACCTGTACCACACTGAGGTTAGCTGTTAGAATACCCAATTCTGGGTTAAGCTCGTATAAGATGTCCTGATGTGTATGCATACACACCAGGACACAAACACTAGTAAGACCAAGAATAAGAACTACCTCCTGAATCGCTTATAAAAACTCTGTCGTAGGTCCACGTATTTATTTTGGATTTATTCCTATTTATATTTTAATTAATTCAAAGAATCTTATTCTTTTAAAAATTTTAACCCATTTCTAATTGCCCATGACGCGTTAAAAGGTAATAAGCTACCAATCAGCTAGCATTATGTTTTAAGATTTAATTTCAGCATGCCACCATAATGGTGGCATGCTGAAATAAATTCCACCTTTGAGGCATAAGCCTCAAAGGTCACAGTACCATAGACTGTTTTAAATCTCAAAAATTAGCACGGTGGTGTTTACGGGGCAGGCCACAGAAACGAAATGTTGATAAAAGCTAGAAACTCGTAAGTACAAGCAACAATGGGCAGTCCGTTATATTAGCTAAATGTTTTGTCTGATCGGCTTTTGTTTCGCTTCAACCGACTCTAATTCATAACATCTGCACAATTACAAGCCCACAAGAACCTTAATCTATCCGTAAATAACCGTTCTTATCGCAGCGGCCATTAGCCCTTTAGCCAAAGCGGATAAAAAGAGTTGTGCCTCCTTCTATCGACACGCCGTCGTCCTTATACTGCACTGAACCAGTTTTCTTGCCTTAACCTCAATGACGTGTTGCAAAACGATCATGTTACAATTAAAAAAATATAGGGACTCAGTTTACGTTGAAGAATAAACATTTAGATTGTACCTAACGTCAACTTAGTTCTGCTTTATACGCTACATTTAAATATATTTTGCAAACATATAAACATCAACAGTACCGACCTATTGATAAATGTTTGCAGTAAATCTATCTAGATTACAAAAACATGGAGCATAAATTCTAAAACGACAATGCAAATATCGATTTGATCGCGTTCAGAATTGAATTGTATCGATATCTTTATGCTATATCGATGGTGTTAAAGCTTGTATTGTTTCTACCTGAATAACATTTTATCGAAGCGAAACATGTCGGGCACTAGAGCGTTAAACGATTTCTGATTACTCTTATAATTGTATTTATTCAATACAATTATACTTTAATATACAAACGATACGTATCGTAATTAGGTCGTATAAGGTAAAGATTTCCGCGGTTTCACTAAGAGAGGAAAACAGTTCTTTGTTGTTTTCTGAATCAATATTGCAAGCAACGTTTAAGACTCTCCGGAGGATATTCTAATGATTTTTTACCGGCTTCGCTGTGATTCAACAGCGCAGTTTTGTAGTCGGGAACGCCCTTACATCACGGCTTCTCAGAACAATGATTTGAATATTTACTACTTACCGCAAATAATGTACTGTTAGCATGCAGCCGATCCACATAGTTCGAGAATCCATCCCTGGCTATCCTTATTCTGAATCTCTCTGACAAAGGTTGACCTCTCCTGGCGTCATGCAGCCAGAGTAGCAGTTCGGCTTCGTCCCCTCCCGCGGTGTGGCCGAAGTCCCTCATACTGCAGCTGAGGTGGTGGGACTGGACCGTCGTGGTAGTGGTAATGTTGGAACTGTTGGAGGTGAGGGTTCCCGAGTTGAAGCTGCTGCCAGAACCGCCGGCGCGACGGAGCGTGCCGCGCCACTGGGGAAAACAAATAGATTAGCTTTATGTTTCCGACGCTAAATCAATGGCATAACGTCTTCGTTTTGAAGTAAACTAGGTGCGAAATTGAAGAACATTATATTAAAACAGCTTACTTTAAGCGTCTTCAAGTAGGAATCTAACTAATATCAGTATAGAAAAGTCATATGGAATAATATAACGATAGGCACAGAAGGAATTAGCGTGACAAGCTAAACTCCTACCTAAAGCATTGGAATAATGTAATGTATTCTCCAGATGATGTAGCACAGGATAGACAAAAATTGGGAGAGGAATGATGTTAGATCTTTATCGTATACTGGGTCACAAAAGGCTCATAAATATCTATACTCTATATTAATATTATAAAGAGGAAAGATTTGTGTTTTAGTATGTAACGAATAAACTCAAAAACTACTGGACCGATTTGAAAAATTCTTTCACTGTTGGGAAGCTATACTACCCCCGGGTGACATAGCCTACATTTTATCCCCATATTCCCACGGGAACGGGAACTACGCCGGTGAAACCGCGAGCCGCTGCTAGTTAAATATAAATAGCTCCATTAAGATCATCGAGGGTAGACATGTAACATAATGGCTACCATGTAGACAACTAAAAATATCAATTCGATTTTGTTTTAATGAATTTAGCTGACCAAGTTAGACAAGTTGATATAAGAGGACATTGACTTGCTAAAAAAGCTGCACAAAGCATTTTTCCAGCTTAGGTGTGATGTTCAATGTCTGTTTCACTCAACGATACATTGTCGTGAGTTCATTAGGCGCACGACTAGTTCCTCCATCCATAATACACAATACAACTTTGTATCACCAGACAAGTTTTATTTGGAGCGACACCGTCTACCATCCGCATGTGTTAAGGAAACCGGGTTTGAACAGTACGGACGGTGGTATAAAATGGGAATACAGACCAACTACTTAGAAAAAAAAAAATCTATGTGATTTGCAGGTAGTTTATCATCACACGTGTTTTAATTTTGTGTATTTGACCTGTATCATAAGAGTATTTGTAACACATGTGTTCTGTCCTTGAACTTTAACGTGGAATGCTGATATAACGATGCGACACTGTTTATTGGCCTACATGTTCCCACTATTCCATACAAGGCTATTATATAACCAGCTTGTGGTCATTATAACTTTCCCAAGACAATTATCAAAAGCAATTTGGACATAGCATAGCATAAAACATAAAACACGACATACGCTACTAAGTTGATGAGTGATTAAACACGACCTGTTTAATCACTCATTTAGCAACTAGCTAACTTGCCATAGAAGTCAGGAGTATATTTATATTTATGGTAAGCTTGCAAGCACAGATTCGCTGACTTCATGAAAAAAATGCCGAGCCATGTTTGTAAGCTGACTGCTATCAAGTACCTATGCGATAAATTGTGGCTGTATAAGAAATAAATAACTTAAAGTGCAAATCCAAGTAGAGGTGCAAGTAAATCGATGAACAGTCGACGAATGCATGTCATCGCGCGTTCAGATCGATTCAATGTGAACCATGACAGCGAAGATACGTTCATTGATCAATCGATAAGTCAAATGGCCGACGTCAATCAACCGAAATCTAGTTTGCACCTTCAAATTAGTCCTTTTTCTTCAGAACCCATAATCAGAAAACAGAACAAATGTAAATTCAAGAGAGGGAAATGTTCGTAGATTTATTTTCCAATTGGTTCTTCTGTTTGGAAGCCTAAATAGAACCACCTTACTCTGTTGATAGGGTCAATACAGACCATATGCGTTATGAGGCAAATTAGTGCACGCTGTTAGGCTATTTCTTAGTAAAGTGGAAATTCACCAAAACAAGGGAGCTGGTAACATGATGCTTGTTTTCTGCGAAAGTTATAGGTTATATTCATTTCATAGGTATACATATATTTTTTCATTTTATTATTTGAGGACCTCGTGGCTAAATTATAACAGCCGCACGGATCTTCTAGGTTAAGCTACGCTTGCCGAGGTTGGTCTGTGGATGGGGTGACCATCTCAACATAACGAGACTTCTCCGTGCCTCGGAAAGCACGTTAAGCCGTTGGTCCCGGCTGTCATTTGGAGATCTTTGGCAGTCGTTACGGATTGTCAGAAGCCAGAAAATCTGACACCAGTCTTGCCAAGAAGTGCCGTGTTACCCAGTTAATAGGTTGTGCAGGTCTGGTAGGCAGCCGCTTCACGTAAAATACTGGTATTCAGCTGAATCCGGCTTAACTGGGAGCCGACCCCAATGTAGTTGGGAAAAGGCTAGGCAGATGATGAGGTATTCATATATTTTGCCAGTAATGTTTAAGGCCCAGGAAATAGTACCCTGTTGCCACCAAACGGGCTAAAATCCAGACTCTGGTCTAATACAATATAATGAATATAAGATTTTCCTTCACGATGTTAAAATCACTCTTTAGGAATACAGCTAGCAATATGACTAAATGAGGATAATATTATTTATTTTAACTACGCATTCAATGAAATTGCTCACCTTTAGAAACAAAACAATATTTAACTATTATATACACTAAATCCTAGCATGTAGGTCTGAAGCCAAGTCCAATGTTTGATTATCCCACAAAAGTTTCCTCAATTAACCTTTACTATGTAAACCATAATTAAAATCCAAAACCCAGCAATAAAACATGTATTTATAACAGTTAGGATATTAAAATATTAGTTACGGTGTAAATGAATACTAAGGTTTCCGGTGGGAAGCGAGGCACTGATATAAAATCTAGTTTATGTTCCCATAGAGATCGTTTACAACCGTAAGCAGATGTAATCCTGCAAGCAGATTGAGGGAGGACATAAAGTTATATTGACTTTGCATCCTACCTCATTTTGCAGGTGTTATATTTTTTTCCTGTTTAATAACGTCGAACGAACTACGATATTTCTCCTGTATCGTGGGTGCGTTTACTAACATAATAATATACATTGTATATGTAGTACAAATATTTGTTCCGTGCGAGAATCGAACCCGTGACACGCGGCACAGCAGTCCAATAACCCAACCACTGCGCGAAGCGTGCCACCAAATAACGAGTATATGACGGAGACACGATTGTATTGGCATGGATGCTGATGAGCTCTGAATAAAATATGACCGATGGGTTTCTTAGTGGTTCGCCTAAGATGATAATGGACGGGGAAATATGGAAGAGTATATTTGACCCAAATTGAATTCCCAAAATAAATCTATGATTGTTTAAATGGATGTATAAACTGAGACTTTAAAAAATGACCAACATCTTCAACCAGCTTTTAAGTATACAACTTTATTTAGGAATCACAGCAGTGTCGACATCTTACCCTCAATTTCAGAATAATGAGTCTGACGTTAAGAATTTGTCAAACTTTAATAAAATTAAACCTGAATTCTTCCAAATGATCATATATCTTAATACGTGCTGCATTTATCTTGCCTTTAACCAGATAGAAAATTAAAAAAAAAAAAAACATTGGAATTTGCCGCCTAAAACCTGCTGAAGTTGACTATATAACTAGTTTGACAACTCTCAAACTATCACCTTCTCTTTCTCGTTCTATTCAGTTAGTAAAGGATAGCACCACTGTTATTTAATTTACTCCATCAGTCACAGATTTTGTGCTTTTGCCTACACCTAATGTGGAGATGTCCAGTTACGTTTGGAATTTAGACGATGCGAAGACAAGTTACTATAAAACATGCGAGTTAATAAATACTTGACCAACTTTTTATATTTTTCAATTAATTTCATACTCAATAATATCCACATTTTCTGCGAAGTCAAGACTGAATAGTAAGTACTAAGCAAGTGTGCTCCATAAGACCTCGTCATAGGTTATCAGGTCAGCTATGACCCAGTAGTGTTCAAACGCGAGTTTATCAATTATTGGTTCTTAAAATCAATTCCCCTTTAAGCATTCTTTTTCGTGTCACAATCTTAACGAATAAGGAAGCCGATTTAACTACCTACATTCAATGACTATTCTCCTTACTTAAGTTACACGTAATGCTCCTTCAAACATGATCTATGTTTGAAAAAGCATTACGGGTAGCATCAATCGCCAATTCCTATAAAATGAAACGGGTATACTCGTTGGCCTAGACCAACCTGAATCAGCTGAGGGCTTTATATTAGATTGACTGGTTCTGATGTACAGTTACGAGCATCTGTTAGTGTTGCTGTTTGAGATAACTTGTATTAGCAATTCGAAGTCATCGTGGATATGCCACTTACTAAACTTGTTTATTACAAGATAAATTGGCTAGGTATTTTATGACTCACTTCTCTAATTTAATATAAAAACACTCTTTGTAATCAATAATTTGTGTTTCATAAGTCAGGATGCTGAACTTTGCTGTAAAATTCTAATTATTTTCAGCCACGTCTTCATTAAACTGGAGGATGTGTACCTACGTATTCTTTGGCAGCAAAATATATCTATTTATGTATTTCTTGCTTAGAGATACAACTTGGGGGACCATAATTCAAAAGTGGATAGGTTATTTCTAGACAAGCGTGTTCCATCGTCGACCACAGTGGTTTTCGACCACGTGATATTGTGGTCAAGTGTGGAACCTATGTACGAGTTCTTTTTTTTTAAACCTTGCCCCACACTAGGGATTTCTCCTATTTCGTGGGTAAATATAAATGATATGCGTCACAGATGGACGTAGTGACTTATCAGTTACACATTACTATTGTTTGTGAATGAGTATAACAATGTTTTATGGATTTTCCTACGTAATACATTTCACAAACAGGAAAATATTTATCAATCAATGGGTAGGTACCTACTTAGCAAGATGAGGTAAATCCTTTTAAAGTACCTGACTAACACGTGATTTCATCTATTTACATTTTAACCTACATTTTATTATTTTTTCTTATAGCTTCTCTCTATAGATGATCATCAGTACCATATATTAGTAAACATATCGTCTGTCTGTCAATTGCCCTTTCAACATCATTATAATTTTAGCTGAAAAACGAGCCCTGCTGGAAGTAGTAGTTTGTGATCGCGACAGTGACTTCGTGCATAATGTCCTTCCCTGACATAGGCAGGCCCATTCATGAAATAATTCGGCGGGTTTTTGATTTGGATCCTGGTTTGAGGGTTCAAATGTTAAATTATCTATAGGGAATTTGAATCTAAATCCGCTGATTGGTGCGTAGGTTGAGCATTATTGGGGGCTTTCATGAATGGGTCTGTTTCTCAACATGAACATAATTTTTATTTAGTTTTCCCCCATTTTGGTTTATCTTTGTTTTTTTTTTTTTAAATGTATTTCTTTACATAGGCATCCTCAAGAGTTGTTAAATCGACCGATCCCTGTGCCTCTTGCATCCATAAGAATCCTGCGGCCTTCGGTTATCGGTCGACCTTTAGAAGGCCTTCCAACGCTGCCTATTCCAGTGCGTGATCACCACTCCAGAACCTTTCGATCCCATCGACTAGTTGTTCTAAGGGCCAAGTACGGCCCGCAGCCATTAAGGTTCAGGATACTTTATGCTATGGCCTATCTATAACCATGGTTCTCTTGCGGATATCTTCTGGAAAGGAAACTGAGCATAACCCTTTTCATTGCCCTTTGCTTCGGAGCGATTCCTGTATTTTTAAGAAACATTCGCATCGTTGTCACAGAACACCTGATTGCCCTACATTTTGACGTCATTACAAGCCAAGTCTTAATCAATACAAGTGGTCTTAAAGCATGCTACATTAGTAGGTTAGACAGGTCATCTTATCTCACATCAGCTCATTCACCAAGTACTAGATAATCTACTGTTTAATTACGGCCATAATCCTAACTATGTTGTAGACAAACGATGTCATACAATTGTCCTACTTTTAAATTATGCAATTTCCAAAGTGATTTCCAACTTAGTTCCGATCTTTAGGGTCCCGTAGAAGAATGATAACTAGCAGAACCCTATTACTGTGCCTTGTGTTTTTCGATTGCCGATATAAAAACTATAACAAAAAAAAATTAAGGGTCCCATTTAATTTCTGCTAAAATCACGTGCTTATCAAATAAGTACCAGCTGCCGACCTTGTGGTTGTCAAAAATTATACCAAGGGAAGACACTCCCATATGCTATGTTTTATTCCAGACTATAATCTACCTCTGTGCCAAATTTTATGAAGATCCGTTCAGCTGTTCTGACGTGACTGTATAATAAATATCCATCTATCCAAACTTTGTAAAATAGATTAAAATTCATGGTTCTAAGTAAACTCACCGCTGCTGCCCTTTCTGCACTTTCCACGTGCACTCTATAAAGCTCCACGAGGCTCATATCCTCAGGATCAACCGCTTCCGCGCCTCGACGAGGCACCAGTTCCAGGCCAAGTTTTCTGAAAAGGAAGAAACATTGAAAATGAGCTGAGACTTTGCAAATTATTGCTTCAAGAGATGGCAAGGTACCACAGATATTCTTATGTTTAAGCTTGTCTGGTAGATATCGCTGTCCGCGATAACACCGCCCTTGTACCCATAGAATTTAGTTTGAAAGAGAGCTGTGCAACTATTTTTGGTGTACCTAAAATAAAGAACAAATATTCTATCTATCTACAGTCCTGTTTCCAGTTCAGCCAACCGCAGAAAAAAACAAGAATTATGTTCTCGATTTCTTGTTAGCGTACCTCAAATCGAAAAATACTTTATTAGGAACCCTAAGTGTAAAGGCTGTTTGTAATAGCTGTTTTGTGTATTAAATACATAATTAGGATTTACCGTTCAGCTTTTGTGCGAACAATAGCACAGTCAAACCAGTGTAGTCAATGTTTACAAATTAATTGCGGAAAATCGTCAGCTTAATGTTTGCGTGTCCTAACACCCGTTTGCACTCGAGGCGTCATGGATATAAGAGGTATAAAACCAAGCGTATTCCTGACAGTCCATTAGGTACGTGATGTAGTCAAGATATGGTTTGCCCGCAAAAAAGTACAAAACATGCGTTCACAGCCAAATTTTATATATTCCTCGGACCGCTACTATATAATAGAATAAATAAAAAAGGAAACATCTACTCATTAAATCATAGTAAGTGCAAGAAAATTCTAAAGGAAACACTTCAAACTTTGTCCTATGAAGATACAGAGAAATTATTACTTGTGCTAAAGTAAATATAGTTCGTATTATTGTTATATTAAATTAGTTAAGCTAAGTTAAGATAATGTTATTTTATACACCTTTTTACATAGATACCAATAAGATTAATATGATGACTATGTGATTATTTAATAAATTAAAAATGTCCCAAGTCGCCTGAAACACAGGATTACCTAGTTCAGGCACAAATCACGTGTGCACTTTACATAGATTTAAGAAATACTGTATTTAATGTTATACCTTTAAGTTATTGAATAAACTTTATTATTATTATATTATTATTATATCTAAGGGGTCTCTTTCAAGATTAAGGTGTTGACAAGTAGGTAAGAGTAGATCATTGCAACAAACAAGGCATTCTCATTATTGACGTTAGCAAATGCAAAATGAACGATGACACAGATGAAAAACAACGGTTAATATGAAACCGATTTCCTTGTAAAAACCCCCTTCTACGTGCTAACGCGCCTACCTGACCGTGCGAATATTATGATTCACCGAAAAAATGGTTCTTGGAACAAAACCTCGCTGACGGAAGGTTGCGAATTGCATTAAATGTCAGATAGCCTTTTACTTTTTTTATTAAAAGGAGACAGATCACAACTTTTTTGCAACAGTATATCAAGTTTGGATTACCTAAATAGACAGGTTCTACTTAGCATATCCTGTTTTATGTCTATGGTTATACGATCCGACATTGTAATCGTTCCATTTTTCGTATCTTAGGCGATCGAGTTTGGTTGCGGAATTAGTTCGAAAGAGTCACCGCGTTCCTGGAACGCAAAGGGCATTTGGAGGAAAACGGATGGGTTTTAGTCAGTAAGAGTCGGACACTATTCCGGTCCGGCCAGAGCGAAAGAAGTAATTTAAACAAAAAGGCGATCGAGTTTGTAGCAGTAGGTATCTGCTATTTAAATTTCCTACAAATTCTGGGCAAGTAATTTTAACTGCAAAGTAATTTGAATCTCTATACATTTTAAAGGGACATAAGAATAATAGTTTTCATTTCGTCTAGATATGTACCAGTTGCAAACTATGTATTTTTATGGAAAACTAATAAAGTCTTGTAACAAATCCATAAAATGTTTCGTTCAACGTCGATGTTGCAATACAAAATGTATTGGAGTGGAGACATTGATCCAATTTAAACATCAACTGGATAACGGTGATCAAGATTTAAAAACCAATTTGCTGTAAACGGTTCTAATTCTATATGGCCGTGCAGTTAATTGAAGCGGCGGAGATTGCAAATAAATAATAATTATATGTTAAATTATATGTTTTAAAAGCCAAATTAGATGTACGAGTAAACGGTCACGTAACAGCTGTTGTAGTTTGAGCTTTCAATCAACTCACGCGCATATTTTTATTCAACTTCAAAAGCGAATAGGGTATCATTTCTTATATTTTTTTCCCTTACAAGAAGGCTGTATTGTTCATAATATGCTTTATGAGTTTTCCTGGATGTAAAATGTTTACCATACATATGTACTTACATGGAATTTTAGAATATCGTATTACGCATCTCAAATATGTACCTCATTGTATTGAGTTGAGTGGGTATTTCAATTGAATTGTCAGGTAAATTGTTAGTTTAGGTGTTTAAATTATAGCAACCAATTCGCACCAAGCGTTTTCAATCATCTTTTATAATGCGCACAGCAAAGGAGTGGAACTCTCTGCCTGCGTCTGTGTTTCCGAACGCATTCAACCCTAATCCCTACAAAGTTAGAGTGAACAGGCTTCTTCTCGGTAAGCTCATTCCATCGTAGACTTTGTCTCTGTCACCTGTGACCTAGACTAGAGGCAAGAGCAAATCCATTTCAGAATAAAAAAAAACCCTGGATTAAACATAGTATCTTTAATGTAAATTCATTCGAATGTATCACTTTCTAAATTATTTTTCAGGATTAAATGGATCTGGACGTCTTACACATGTAGTGAAATACTTTGGAGAAAAATAAATAAAAAATATTTTGGGATATTTTTATGGAGGACATCACTTAATTTTACGGTTAAACTATTGGCATCATTGCACTATTGATTGTCATTTGATAACCTGTATGACTCAGTTGACATATAGACGAAATTTTCCAGATCTTAACAATCTAATACGGCTCAGATATCTATTTTTCATTCGGTACCTAAATTAGCAAACGATGCTAAGTTGCCGATAGGTGTTTGGTTATCAATAGTTTAGCTAAGTGTATAGTTATGGTTATGAGTTATGACTCAACCAATGTCAAAGTTCTACCAATCTTTTAAAGACATTTCACACGTTTTGCAATCGTTTGAATAATGAGACGTATTGCGACATCAATGTTTAATTCTATGAAAAATATTGTTTTCTGAATGTCCAATACTACAGTGTAATTCCCTTTAAACAAAAGGCTTTTGGGAAACAATATAGAGAGACTTAAAGTGAATCAACGCGAAAGTCATAATAATATAAAATAACAAAGACGTTATTGTTTCAGAGTTGGAAATATCCAAAAGATGGTTTTAGACGCTAATGGCTGAGATTTATTTATTATATTTCAATTGGCACTTGCAGTTATTACCAACACGTGCAGAGCCAACAATTCCAATTATAAATTATCATTTTTAGAATAGGTATTTATGTCAATTTGAATTTAATATAATAAAATAATACCTACGCCATTCGTATGATTTTATTGTTTTAAATAATTATACAGTATGTATGTACATGTGCGCTGCATAATCATAATAACTAACACCAGCCTAAATACTTGTAATTTAGACACTAATGGGTTTGATACACATTGCCAGAAGTTAATTTGCTCTGAGCTGATAAAGTGAGAGTTACAGAAAATTTAAATGCCGACGACAAGAGATGTGCCATGATGGAACATGCTGTGTCGACCGCAAATAAATGGGTATAAAGATAGGTGCATGATGAGGCGCGAACTCTCGACTCTCAGCATTTGCGTGCAAACGTGTGATGTTTGAAGTTATCCTCGAAAAGGGACATCGATGAGTGGCCTTCATAATGTGTTTCATGGAGGTTCGTGCTTAGCTTAAATTCCATGCACAAGCTTGGGACCATGGTTTGGAGGAGCATAAAACACAGGACAGCGATACGGGCCCCCTCAACCACGATGTGCCATGAAAAGCTATGTACTCAGACTTGCAAGCCAGGGCGACGTATGCGGTTCACCACCTGTGAGACCGCAGCCATCGTCAGCAACGCTGCCTCTCTGTGCGAGTTGCCCCGGGCAGTGACCAGTGTCGTCAGCGTAACACGCCAGGTCCACCTCACGGCTGGAGCTCGCCCCTCAACGGTCATACACCTAGGCTATCACTGTTTATTTAAGTTAAACACACACTGACGTACCGTTCTGTTGCGGACCGGTCCATGGGCCGATTGATCATTGGGTGAAAAGTTATTAGTCAAAACATTATGTTGGTTAAGCGTTCACTGAAATAGGAAACGTAGGAAAACTTCCGTCGATCGACTGTTCGTAAGTTTCGACATTATTATGGATACTAGCCATTGCTAACTAATATTATAAAGAGGAAATAAGTTTTAGTTTGTTTGTACCGAATAAGCTCCGAAACTACTGGACCGTATTTAACCATTTTTTTACCCGTGGAAAGCTTCATTATCAGCAAATGATATAGATAGACTATATTTTATCCGCGTATTACCACGGGAACAGAAACTACGCGGGTGAAAACACGGGGCGGTGCTAGTTAGTTCTATTAGTTTTCCTCAAAGCACTTTGTACATAAAAACTAATTTAAGGATGTGTTGTGACAATAATAACCTGATATGAATATTTATTAGTTGTATATGCAACAATTTATTTATAACCTGGTGTTGATGGCATCAAAATAACAAAGCTTTAAAGGTTTTCCTTAAAAAGACTACGACGGAAACGCGGTTTGCATTGGCTTATTAATTTTCCAGGCTCTATATGGATGTGAAAAATTCCTCATACCTACTTATTGCATAAAAAACTGAATATATTGCAACATCTATCTATAAAGTGTTCACTCAGAATATGTCCCGAGGCAAATTACGTCATAGGAAATACAGACGTCATGACATGCTTTTGTTGCAAACCACTTTTTTATTTCACTTTTTAAAGCATAATTAATATCGAGTACTCGATACCTCCCCACTTCACGCTTACCTATCCAAAATGGCTCCAAGCAATATGCAAAAATGTTAAGAAATTCCCAGACTAACAAAGGTATGGCATAGCGTAGCCACGTGGCGATACCGGAAATTTGAATTAACTTAAAAGACATATCGGCATTTAAAATAAATGTGCCCTATGCTAACAGTCATAAGGAACATTACAGCTTTTTGGTTAAATGTCGCTTACGTTAATGATACTTCTAGTATCGAGTGGTTCTATTGGGTGCCATCGAGATGCGCGCGAAATAACCGGCTCGCTTGTATTTGAAAACGCTCTCCCGCACAAGAGACATTCCAAGACATTTCAATTTGTTTAAGGCCAATATATGCAAGATTGTAATCCCGATACGCGGTATCAGTAAAGACTAGCCACGTGGGCAACTATATCGGGTATTATAAACTCTGTAATGAGAATAAGTCCCACCATGCATATTTATCGTTTTATTATTCAGCATTTGAAGGTCCTTTGCATAATGCATGCAAAAACATACTTTTTATTCTGGGACATACACTTGTTTGAAAGTTGAGTTCACGAGAATTCCAGACAAAATCGTGTGGGTATTGTTATGTGAGAAGCCAAAAATTTTGATCTAGGACAAAAAAGAACCACTAGACATTTAAAAGTGGCTGCGATATTAATAAGAACAAACGCAGTGATCTGATGATTGTTGAAATAAATCCATGGTATCCGTTCAATGTGCAACACAGAAAGGTCACCAAACCAGTTATTCAAGCGACACTGGCTGATGTCTGGAGGTGGTTACCGCACGCCACCCAATGCGCAAGCGACTCAGAACACGAAAATTTTAAAATCCAACCTTCATAATACTTCACCTAGGAATTTATGGTATGAAGATGCTATTTATTTTTCAATACATCGATATCTTTTTGGCCAGTACGGTCCGGTATTTTTGAAATATTTCAAGACTACGAAAATATTCGGTGGCTGCACCTAACTGTATTTTCACATAATTGTATGGGCAGGTTTCGTGTATTTGTTGAGGTTTTTCTTCGAATTTAACGCTTGTGATACTTCCGAAGAACTGTTGATTTATACCCATATTTGTACACAAAAATAAAAAATGAATGTAGTTTCTGAACGACAGAGGTGGGTATTTCTATACTAATATATATAAAGAGGAAAATTTTTTATTTTTGTATGTAACGAATAAACTCAAAAATTACTGGACCGATTTCAAAAATTCTATCACCATTAGAAAGCTACATTCACCCTGAGTAACATAGGCTTTATTTTATCCTCATATTCCCACGGGAACGGGAGCTACGCGGGTAAAACCGCGGAGCGATGCTAGTTAGTACCTAATCATTAGGAATCTCAAAAGTGAGTTGGTGTATGTGACGTTTTGCACGTTGTTGCCAAATCTACCTAGTATTGGACATATTCCGTTCATTGACTACATTGTGCTAATAAATTTCATCCGTATTAGAAGGAAGCTGCCTAGACACCTAAACTCAAAACAAATAATAACACCACCATAATCTAGCCTGTCATTTTCCATCAATACATCCTAATTGAAGGTACCATATATAACAGTACCAGCTAAAGACAGATACCGTGAATATTTTTTCCTCATTCTCATGGTCAACGACCAATTGACATAGCATAGCCACCTACTTAAATATTCCAAAGTTGAATGACCTGTCTAATCGACGGTTGATATAAGACCATAAAATTATCCGACTACTATTTTACACGTGATGACATCGGCAATATTTCCAACACCTCAGTACGTGATGTTATACAAATATTTCAATAGAATCATACTGAAAATAAGCTGTTATTTTATATGTCATCAGTGTAAATAGGTTAGCTTAATTCAGAATTATTCTATTTAACATATAGTTTTATGACATAAATTACCAACTATAGTTTACTCCATCGTAGTATTCAAATAGCAATGCTTACATCATAAGTCCCACCTATCTATATTGTTATATATATATATAGGATATACGTATTAGATTTACGTTACAAATGCACATCCTGGTCGATTTCTGCTTTGTTAATAAATTCAGCGTCATCATTACTAACAAGATTGTCTAACAAGTCTAATTGTGTGTATGTATATGATTTACGAGTATGTTAGGTGTGTAATTGGGCGCAGAGGCAGATTATAGTCTGGAATAACACATACTTAGTATTTTTTCCCCGAGAGTATGTTCCCTTAATATAATTTTCGACATTCACGCGGGCGGAGCTGCGGGCGACAGTTAGTCTGCAATATATCTGTTGCTTAAATGTCACCGGAAAATTGCAGACTCCGTCAGATTGTAATTAACTTTATTAGATTATAATTGCAAATTAAACAAATAAAAAATAGTTTTGTAGTGCAAATTCAATTATCCGTGTCTTATTAAGAAAAACATGTTTACAATTCACATGATATTTGCAAAATACGTCGTTTGCAATTTTCCGGTTAAATAAATATTTTTCGATTGTAGGTGTCGTGAGGGAGAATGTTATATTACATAGTTTTCTTTTACAGGGTGAAATCCTTCGATTGTAAATCTACCTTTCTCAGGCTTGACATGACGGTAAAAGTAGGGTGATGCATCAAATTTCGAGTGCTTGCGTAAGGAACATACTTCGGTCAAAAGAAAAAAGGACGTATCACACAACACGAAGTAACAGCTTTCGGACACTAAGTAAATACATTAAGGTCGGAAATCGGTTACTTCGTTTTGTACAGACACTTCCTTTTTTCTTATGACAGCAGCATAGTTATCTCGTGCTTTTATTCAGATTCCGAGAGAAACCCCAGCCATCGAGGAAGGATCACATTTAATTAGCTGTATAGGATACAAATTATTATTCGTAATTTTGCAAAATTTATCTTCTTAAAAAAATATGCTTGGGTACAGGTAAAAACGCATAAATCAAAAATAAAGTGAACAATGCTACCATTGTATTAATTTATTATTGGTCTAATATTATTGATATTTTATACTATGTGCAGAAAAAAGTAATCGAACCAACATTGTCATCAGTAAACATGTTTTGTTTGTAATACAATATTGGTTAAAAGGTTATCTCTAGAAGTCGGTACCTACTGATCCGATTTATATTATTAGGCTATTACTTATCCCATAAAATTGCACGATTCCTGTGAAATAGACCACGCAAAACAAAGTCACAAGAAGCAGCCAGTTTTATTACAAAGTCATGAGCACCTATTAAAATAAATTCCTAGCATAAACTACATCAATGTCTCTCTTGAATCCGATCCAAAATAAACGAGAAATGAAACTAGATTCCATCGTGACAGACTAAAACAGGTAAATCAGGTTTTGCAAAACTCTGGCGCATCGAACTTCATTATGTTACGACGTTTTATTCGACAATTATTTCGTAATCCTTTATACTAATTAATGATGTTATCCTTTAGCAAATCATGTTGAACCCAGGCACAAGCAGCGTTTAACTAGATTTTTTTAAAAGCAGCTTAATGGCTGTTATATTTATATTACTCAACTAGCTTAGTCAGCAGATCAATTGACAGCCTAGCCTTTTCATTGTACGGCGCCATTTAATTAACGGCCTAAGTGATATAGCAACTAGGCAAATTACTTAGTTCAATGTCGTTTAATGACTTGCCTAGCTAAGTAGCGGTACATATAATAATAAAAAAGGAGCTTAGGGCACCCCCACACGGATAGGTTAGGTTAGAATTGTATGAGAAAATGTAATATTTCATAGCAGTATATTTTCGTCAAACGAAGGATCTTAGGGCGGGTCCCCACACGGATAGGTTAGATTAGAATTGTATGAGAAAATGTCATATTTCATCGTTTATCTATTAATGAGTATTGGCCAGATGTCTTTAAGGTGGTGATTAAACGTACAATGAAAAGGCTAGGCAGCAAATTCAACGGCTGATTAAGCAAGTTGGCTGCGATTTTATATTTACTTGAAATCAAGTAGATAGGTTAGATTAGAATTGTATGAGAAAATGTCATATTTCATCGTTTATCCATTAATTAGTATTGGCCAGATGTCTTTAAGGTGGTGATTAAACGTACAATGAAAAGGCTAGGCAGCAAATTCAACGGCTGATTAAGCAAGTTGGCTGCGATTTTATATTTACTTGAAATCAAGTAGTAAGTAGTTCCATGTTAAAATACCACGTGCTACATGCAATAATATCAACAGCCTACGCAAGTAGGCTTTGCTGGTGCCAGTAAAGCTTAAGTAATACATAATAACATTTGGTAGCTGAAAAATGAGATGATAAAAAAGAAACTAGAAGAATCTACAAACAAATTCGCACACCTCATGGGAAAAGTAGATGGAAGTTCCTTTTGCATGAACATCGCTCAAAATAATAAATGGATGTTAATGAAGTTTAAAAAATCTGAAACCTCCAAGATTATAAATTACCGTCATACGTTTAAAGGAATGAGAAGCGAAATATTTTCGCAAGCTACACCGTACTCAGCAAAAACAAGTCTGCTAACTTGAAAATTATGAGACGATAACACATTTAGAAATGTCCACATAGAAATAAAAATAATGAACGCACCAAGCTTTCTGATAGGCTGTTCAAGACTTCAAGTTACGTAATCATGTGCAGAGTACCTAAATATGGGCAATCGGGTAAAACCACATCTCAGCTGTATGCTGTACTTAGTTTTTTATATTGGCTTGAAGAACAGGTAGACGGTCGTATACCTGTCCAATGAGGCTAGGCCAGCGACTGGGCCCGTAATTACTGAGCAATTACCTCTTTATCGAATTATATGAAGTTATGAAGGATAATAAATAAATACTGAAGAGAACGTCTTAAATCTTTGCCTACGGTAAGATACAAAAAAGGCACAATGTGTTTAGCAATTGCCTGACACATCTCGTCGTCCCAATTCTAGCGATCTACTTTATTGGAGGCTAGTTTATCAACAGCGGATTGGCATCAATATGTTTTATTTTATGGCACTTTTGGCTGAAACAAAAAATATAAGTTCAATTTCCTTGATCTTCTTTTATCAAATCGCATCCGTCTTTAGCTGGCCAGCTGATTACTCTTAAGTAGTTATCAGCTACTCTCGACATCAACCTGAATCTACTCTAAACAACTCGAAGCTTTTGCTAATTTATGAAATTTCTTAATAAGCTTAAAGCTCAAACAAAATAATGCAACTTTTAACTAAATTACTATGTCCCGAAAATGTGTTAATTAACAGCCGCAAGCGGTCCAACTCGTCGAAACCAGTCATCAAATCTCGCCAAAAAAATCGACACGAAGATCAAAGTATGGCTCACCACCACGGTGCAACCTCACACTGGAGTCAAAATCCTCTCGACTCGAACTCGTTCAGCGTAGCTACTGGCTACTGTGCATTTAGAGGGAGACGGCAATTGTGCGAGACTCACCAACATGGCTCGCGTAAAACAGAGACAGCTATAGTTGCGCGTGCGCAAGACCAACATCGTAGAAAATCCCGCGCGAGTCACCGTGCGCACAGGCCGATCGAATCGGACGCTTGTTCGTTCGTTCAGTTAAGTTTTCGACACACGAGCAGCTGGTGCGTTGCGCTGCGGGCCCCCAGTTGTAACTCGCTTTACTGCGCTTTATTATATTGTAAGACACATCCCTTGTAATACAATGACGTAGAACTATTGTAGCAAAGTATTTTTAGACGTATAAGTGAGACTGTGATCAGTGTTGTGTACAAAGAACGAGCGACAAGCTATCATTAAAATTTAAAGACCCAGAGTGGCTGGAAAAGTAACAGTTAGGTTTAAAAGGTAAGTGAGTTGTGTCACAAAAGCTTACTGGAATGGATTGAGTCGAGCTTAACTCATATCGACGACGCGAGGAATGTTGTTTGACAGCATACATGTGCGGGAACAAAAGCCTTGTGCATAGTCATCACATTTCTTTTTTATTCCGTCCGCTGTCTTGCGAGGTAGAAACGGCGGGTAAGTAATGAACGAACGATTAATGGGTTCATATAAAAGTAATAATGTTATGAATTAAAGACGCCTCGATATACCAGTGTAGAGTTTCTCATGGTCACAGGTAGCGGCTGTGTCCCCGTTTACCTGAGCGACGACTGAGGGGGAAAGGGACGCCGTTCTATTTACCGGGAACTCCATTTGAATAGAATGGACAAAGCAAGTTCAGCCAAAGGGATGAACATATTTAAATACCACAATGTTAAGATAATAATTACCACGGTGTAATTCATAAAAATCTGGAATTATTCATATTTTATTTAATCAACAAATGCGAGGTATAATTGCCAGATTCTCAATAAGAAACCGTAGTATGTGTCTAAACACGCGAAATTCACGGTCCACGAAACTTCATTGAAGATGTGCCGACCAAGGACACGGTGAATAAAGAAATAAAAACAATTAAACCAGTGCCCGCTTCATTTTGTAACAACCCGGACATGCTCGTGTACAAAACAAAATAACAATCACATTGTCAGTGACGGTAGAAAATAATTTCCTACTGTACAAATGACCGCGCACTAATAATAACTTACATAGGTAGATAGATACATTAGCTGGAGCTAATTTAGGTAAAATAATTAACAATAATTTGTCACATTAAGTTCACTTAATAAGTTTTAACAGGAATTTCCGTAGTAATGACGTTAATGTAATCGCAGTGGTGTCATTATCAAAGGCGATCGTGTAAAAAGGTCAACACGTCAAGTAGTTTAAATGCGATTTCATAACATGTACCGTATAGCGCATTTAAATTTTAAATAACGCGTGAAAGAGTGTAGGAAATTATCGGGTTCCCATTAGGTACCGTGTGAGAGTTTCTTTGGTATGATGCCACAAAAGGGGGCATCTTCAACCGGTCTCACATATTATTCTTGTCACGGCGCGCAGTCACAGCACCTGCATTCATGATGATGTCGAAGCGCCTGGCGATAACCTCTAAAACACGCCTTGAACTTGCAAACTTGTTTAGTATTCGTGTTTTTCATATAAAAAATAGTAACATTAATTGGCATTAAAGTCACGGCTATTTCTATCTTTCTTAGGCTCTAAAGTTCTTTCAAGCATATTCTAATTATCCTGAGAATCCAAGGAATGGAATTTGAGTAAATTATTCCAGGATCCTTATGCATGGCACTGGAAGAGATAGCAGAGAAATGTAAATAAATACTGAGCATGTTCGAAGTCTATAATATTCCTTATTGCGTACGCTGCACACGCGCTATCAATTAGCCCGTATAAGTTTTACAAAGCGTGGTTTTGTTCGCAATTAAAACCCACCAAGAATTTCAAAGTGCATCTTTGACCCCAGAATGATAAATTATCATTATTTGTCGTTGGCTACCGATTCTTTGCAATTGCAATGTTGACCATAAATAATTGTCGATAATTTTATCAGACCGTGTAGTTTAAAGGTCTCTGAAACATAAGCTGTACCGCATGAACGCAACCGCAGGTCCACATTAGAAGCGCATTTCCGTATGAATGGACACAAACATGACGAAAAGCAGGCATAGTCACCGCGGATGTTATGATATGACCCTTATACTGGCTTATCTTGGTCACCGCCTATGGAAATTCATACGGTTCTTGTGTTAATAAGTACCACGTGTTTTTATATTGTTTTTGTACAATGTAAACAATGCGGGAAGGAATGCTACGAACAATCAACGCAGTCAATGAAAGATAATTATATCAGGCACGAGACGACAGCAGCCGACCGAACTGAATCAGTACGTTTCTTCGCCGCGAGGCTCGAGTGAGACGTAAATTACAACAGAAGCGACAAACTGGGCCGTTCACTTGCACTGCAAATCTCAACGTTACCTAATATTCGGACCAATCGTTTCACGTCATTGGTCACGCTTTCTGATGAAATGCTTACTGTCTGACCGAGCCATCGATAGATACGAGAGGTTTGAGATTCTTTCCCACGAAAGTCGTCGGTATTGTATAAGTTTGAACGTGTACAGTGCAGGTTGGAGCGGCTCACATTTACCGCAATTAGTGTCCATTCAGTTGAGTGCCGACACGTGCCGGTTGAAGTGCCGTACGTATAAGTACGGCAGCTGCATGTAGCTCATTATCACGAGTTTTTGGGTGAAATCTGACTTCAAAAGACTTGGACAACAATTTCCATACGCTGCACAGCGCTTATTATTTTGATTTACAAGAGGAACCTATAAATGCCAAAGTAATTTATAACGAAAGATAATAAAACCGTGTTAGCAACGTGAAGTGCCGCCTGCGACGGTGATAAATGGTCTGCGGTAACAAGCGAGTGGAACAAGGATATGCAGTTAAGAGCGGCACAAAGGTTCAGGAACGGAGCCCACCCGCCACTGCCTGAGCCGCCTGTGCATGTCATAAACAGCGGAATGTACGCCTCACCTCTCCCCCTCCACTACCCATTATTATCAGTCACGGCATTAGCAAACAGCGGGTTCCTCAAAAATATTTATCGTACAAGGAACATGTCGACATATCGATCTCTACTGACTACACAAATGATATCAGTAAATATTTGGAACCTGGTCGAACAGTCTGTTAAATGCGAGCATCGCAAAACTTGTTCCGAAATAATATTGCAGTCGAGAAATTAAGTCAGTAGTTAAGATAGCAAGCATTAACAGCTATAACGAACTATCCTCTGAAGCTAATCGATTGTCGAGATCGCGACATGCAAAGCTGGCTACGATTGTCGCCGCTCAAACTGGTTTCCGCGTAAAATTTGCGTTGCCAACCGATGCATCAGCCAGGGTCGGTTGAGGTAAAGCAGCGAGGGGGCACAGGGGAGGAGGGAGGTTAAAAACGCAGGAGGCGCACGAACAGCGGCCGGTCGACGACCCGCCACATGCCCTGCGCCGGCGCACCATTCGCTTCCATCCTAACACGATTACGATTATGTTAGCAAAATAGTTAAAATTGAGTTTCATGCAACATAACTATCATGCATGATGCAGAATTTATTATGTGAGATACATACAATAACTGACATGAACGTTAACGTATTGATGACTATCGCATTAAAACACATATTAAATTCTATCAATAAAGCGTTCGCCTCCGAGCTGATTTCATAACCAATGATCAATTAATGTTGCCCCCTGCGAGCGACCTACATAGCACATGCTAGATGCGACATCGCGTAGGAACGAGATCAAGAAGTCGTCAAGGTTAGATCCATTTATCATGAGTTGTCTACTAGACTGTAGTACCTATCCATTCATTACACACATCCTACGGTAACAGACCAGAATGAACAAAAGCATATTGTAGTTAGTGAAGTTTAAAGTAAATACCACGACTTCACATTATTGACACGTGGAGTTAGCGGCGAAGAAAAATATTGGTTTATAAAAACCGCTGAACCCGACTGGACCACGCGTGGGCGCGAGGCTACAACGTTAAAATATGTTTGAGGTCATTGATTGAGAAGACCAGCCCTAGCAAATGGATTCAAGTTCTCTTCACATAACTGTTTATCGAATTGAGATATAATAAAGCGAATGTTTATACGAAAATGAAGACATGAGAACGACGACTCGACACAGCTGTTACGCACATTGGTGGAATCAAAACACTAATAAAGTTTACCGTTTAAGTTCTAATTTAGTATGGGTGGCGTATGGCACTTGTCACGAAGTTAGTTTAGACGCGTCGATGTATTTATAGTGGTCTTTTGTGACTGGTGTTCTAATGTAGACAAAGGGTTGCTTTTAGAAGTTTCTGTCTTCCATTTGTTTTGGTTGTAAAGTAAAACATTCATTTGCAAGTCATTTACAATGGCATGATGGTAAACAGAATACAAAATCACGATAAATCTGCAATTGCATTTACACTTGCAAGGGCTTTTGACTGCATAATGTTGCCTTATTATTAAAGGTTCAATGCTTTGGAACTCGCATCTTCATTGTATGTTTTTTTTTTTTGTTCCAGACAACGAAGTAACTAAACACATTCAAGATGGCGGTATTTGGCTTGGTGTCATCAGTAGCGGGCTTCGTGAAGGTGCGCTACCTCATCGACAAGGCTGTCATCGACAACATGGTGTTCAGAATGCATTATCGCATCACATCAGCTATATTGTTCCTGTGCTGTATACTTGTCACCGCTAATAATCTTATTGGTAAGTTTAAAAAGAAAAGTTTTTTCTCATTCATTTTAATTAACACCTAGAATAGTTCCCTGCAGCACTCCAATGTCTTTGAGCGATATTTTGTTATGCTCGAGATCATTACAGATTCTTCTCGCAGAAATCACTGTAGAAAATAAACTAAAGCCCGTGCGGATAGAATCTGCATTACAATTTAATTTAGATATAGCAACGTTAGAAAATGGCTTGTATCAACTAGTGATTTGCTCACGGAAGTTGTAAACGGGATATGGGTCATTGTCGCATTGCTAGACAGACAGACGATGGGACAGCGACCTGTTACAACTTATCTTTATATTATCTTTAAATTCTATACTTAATCATGCGGGGCAGTGTCGAGCTATACATATAACCCGGTATTTATGACAAATGTCCATGAATGTAAACTGGTAATAGATTTAATGCTACAAGGTATTTGGTAGTCATATCAATGCGATAAACTGTTTCGAGTGCGTGAGAAAACCAAACACCGGAGTATATTCATTTTATTTCTATGCGAATATTATAGTCGAGTTTAAAACAATTATTTCAATGTATTTAGAATCAAAGTTACGAACCCAGGAAATAAACAATAGAACTAATTAGATAAATGCGTCTTCTGAACGTTTTTCTTTGTGAATTTAGTATAGTTATCTATTGAATTCAAAGGAAGTTTGTTCTCATGATAATATGTGTCTAAGTCAGCATGTAACCAAACGAAATTAATTCCCCTATTCACGCTCAATGGAGAATACTTGTTTCTCCACCAGGTGCATTATAATTAGGTTTTATATGGAGTACTTTACTATATATATGTCATTACTTGAAATAGACTTCTTGATAAATGGCATAATTATTTATTTATCGTTATTGTAATTGACAGTTCTAGCATTACCACAGCACAATTGGCTATTTATTTTATATTTCTGATTCTCATTGCAATCGAATCACCTTAAGTACCATATTTCTTGAAGTAAGTTATGTATGAAGACCTATTCATTTTTATCACCATTGAGAAAATTTAGAGGCTCGTATTATTGCACAACAAGTGGTAAGGACAAAAATGGCTTGATTATTGATCACAGTCCAAAGAGTCTAATGCGGTAATTGAGTTTCCAGAGCGATGGACAGACAACATCTCATTACCAACGTATCATTGCAATTTCTGAACTACAATTATTTCAAGCTTCGAGCCTGAGAACGTAAAAGTAACTATAAATTAAATTAAGTGTGTAATAAACTACAAAATTATCTTGAGCATGTCACCAACGAGAAAGTACAAAACCGAGAAATTGTAACATTCAAGTGAAAGCTTATTAAAACTGAACCCCTAATTGCAAACGTTTGTGTTTTTAAAAGATGCAAAGTATGACCTAGACACTAACCTAGAGACCGAATAACACAAAGAGTCTAACCAGAAATAACAGTCCGTCTCGTCTGATCTCGTAAGCACCGTAAAAGTGTGAATCATTTTCAGGTCATCGTTCAGAACAGGAACACCGTGTGTGTAACATTTACCCAAATTGAGACGTCATGACAAATTGATTGTACAAACATACACACGAGTCGTAAACGTACGTGATAAGATTCAATTCAGTAGAGCGAAACGGGTCAGTGAACTTACGAGATTATGTATTAGGCAACAAGTGTATTTGATTGAAATTATTGTAGAAAGATTATGCATAATATGTATTGTGATATTGCGTAGGAGGCCGACCGTACACAGCCGGTGCATCTCTGTCTTGACAAATTCATTTCGATCCTAGTTTTGTTATTGTTTTATACTGTGACTTGTTGTTGTTTTGTTCTTGAGCATCTTGGATGCCTATCATGCCTACCACACATCTCACTAGTGACATCGGTCATTGTTCATATACTGGTACAGTACAGTCATTCTTAGATAGTTCTTTAAAAGAAATAAATTGCAGTGCATTCGTTTATAGGGAGTTAGCCATCAGCTCCGTTTTCCGATTGATGAGATTTTTCTGACAGGAAATGTTGATAAACATATACCTACCTTACTCTGAATCCCCATAAATTATAACAGCTTCGCCTATCTTTAGCTCACTAACTAATTCTCCTCCTCTAACTTTTTTTTGCCTACCCGATCAACTGAAACAAATGCAAACAGCTTTGCACTTGAAATTAGAAACTTCAATGTATTTCATCATGCTTGAAAAAAAAACACCTTCTAATTGTGTCGACTGATCACCTAAACATAGAAAATTAAAGGCCATGGAGATCTTATTACGGCCGACTGATATTGTACCCTATTCTACAGTTCAAAGTTAAATACAATGTAAAACGTTTTAATGCTCCTGTATACATGTTTAACTTAATTTATAAATAGTTTTTATTGCGGAAGTTTACGTAATGTTTCTAGTAAACTCCTGTGGAAGTGCTTCCCTTGATTTAGTGTCCTATTTATTCCTGCCCATAAGCTAGTCTTTCTTGTATAACTTTAACGCCTTGGTTATCTATAGGTTATAAAACCTTATGACCTGTATTATAGTAGACTATTTGACCGTTGTTTTTTTGAATCCGAATTCTAAATTGTTCATCAGTTATCTTTAGTGTAGCTTTCAATTTTATCAACAAACTTCCGAATCATGTCTCATTCATACTTCTAAGCTACTCTTACATAACGCACATCTGGATGATTTCGAAACAGAGGCGTATTAGAACCATAACAGTTATCATTATCATACACATGATAAAGACCATAAACAACCGTTAAACGTCTCGTACACACATTTGGTACATTATCCTCAATTACTTAACGATATACTGTGTTAATGAAGCGATTATAACATTCAGCATGATTGCATGCCTGATTATTATATGTAACTGATCGTTATTTACTTTACCGAAAACGTACAGTGCCTTAATTAAAATAGAAAACATTATTGGACAAATTTAGTCGATGATTCGTTTTTATCATTAGTAACATCTATACTAAAAGTTTAAACTTCTTTGTCGGCATTTTTTACCGTTACAATCTACGCGATGTTTGCTGTTGGTAAGGTATCGTGCAATATTACCCAGTTCCCAGCAAATCAAAGATACTCATTACCCATTATTATGTAAAGAATGTGATGTTAGGAAGCGTTTTAATGAGCCGGTAGAACAAACGATGTTTACACTCGACGTTATCGCAAGCTCTCCATTCGATGAGCCACAAATACAAACAAAGTACTGCTTAATAGCCACTTGTAACTTATGCTTATTAACCTTCTGATGGTTTACTGCTGTGTGAGCGAACGATAAAAATAGAATAAGCTATTCGAATTCAGTAAATAATGTCGTGATCCGTGAGATACGGAATTTACATGTGAAACGTTCAAGGTTTGTATTGATTCCATCCAATTGAGGTATTTATTTTTTGTGATTGCACGATTTGTATTTTCAATGTAAGGATCATTGTTTCACGAACTAACGGCATTGTTTTATTCATCTTCCTCATCTTAGAACTTGACTAAACATATTGTGCTGCAACTACTTCTATTCTTAGTTTTCCTTATTTGTACAGGTTGTTGACCATTCGGAAATCAGGCAAATTAGCCAAATTCGCATTTACCTTAAAACATCTATTTAGTGTCCATTGGCCAATATATATCAGGTCTAACAGTTCGAATTCTAAAATAAACAATTACCGACAGGTATGTAAGTAATTTCCACGACTTAAGACACTTAATGGGTCATTAGGCCGTAGCTCATTGTCTGTAACTTTCCAACAGTACATGTACCTACACTGGCCATCCAACAATAGTAATATCGAATAAACCTGCATACTAAAGCGTCCAGGTTCCTTACACTAGGTCACGTACTCAGTGCACATTGTCTCATAGGTAGTTAGTCAGCAATCCATATGGAGTTTATTGCAGCGTTGCAGTCCGTGATATTTTGCTCTACATGCAGCCTGAACAATCACATTTGTGCCTCAGGTGTTTGTAATCAAAACATAGTCGTTAGCAACGATAACAGTTACAGATTGGCTTTTACTAGGCATCTCGCTGTGGGAACTAGCTAACGAGCTTTTATATTACTTGCCAATAAGGACACTGAACTGGAAATGACTACTTTATCGTAAAACTATTTTCTTTTTAATATTGCAGTTGAAAATTGTTTGCATTACCTACCGAATGTATTAATTAATCTGTCTAGCCTTTCCCTCTACGGAGGGGATTTTCGAACATTGCTACATTAATAATAAAAATAATCATCATAAATCCGTCAGAAAAAAAACCAGTTTAATGAATCATGTGATGAAAAATACCGAATACTTTATCAGAATTCATATAGTAAAAGGGATGTGTTGGTAGATAAAACCTTGTACTTTATACCAAACAATAGGATCATAATTTTGATCGTATACAAAACTGACAGCACATTTCGCAATCGTCAACGTCATGATGAACATTGTACTATAACGTCACGACCTAAATTCTTCATTCCACATTTATTATATTTTTGTACCCATATATGAATACATGTATATGGGTGTGTGCATGTATTATTTATATGACAGTTAAGTTCATGCAGCCCAGCTTACCATGACCCACTAATAACCAGACAATCGCAGCAAAACGAGTATTTCAGGGTACTATTGATAGAACCGTTTTAAATCCTTATCGAGTACTTTTACGTTGTCCCAGTACATACGCTGCTACGTTAGTTAGAATTAGCATAACTTGAATAGCTTGACGATAACATTAGCGGCATTGGAAAGGTAATTTGCTTGGATTGTTGATGGGTACATTTACAAACCTGTGTTGCGATTATAATGCAGTTATGTAGCTTGCGATTTCTATTGATTGTTAGAATTTATGAAGTCAATGCACTTTGTCATGATAAAGAAGCGTGTTCACTTTCTTTATGATTTGTCTGATTGTATTCAAGCTTTTGATACATGTTCATATCAAAGCTTGAGTGTGATAAACTTCCATGTACCTTCGTTAACTATGACGCCATCTACCATAGCAACTGGTAGAACACTTTCTCTCTACCCTCCAGCAATAAAAATGTCACTCGCCTGCATTCATTAGTTCATTCTTATATGTATGTCTGTTCAAGATTCTCAAGACGATGATAAATGCACTAACAATTGTAAGTGCTCGTTATGGAGCAATTAGCAAGCATGTGACTTTAGTCAATTCGACACCTCGGCTGTTGAGTCAGAGTCAACGGTATTCATATGATACAATATTTCGCAATGTGAAATGACCCTTATAAATGCAGATTCTTAGATATTTGAATAACATTGCAGGATATACCTTTCTTCGAAATCTTTGTTTTTTTGTTTTTATGTAATCGCAAACAAAGCATGCTATCATTAATAACACAAATGACTATCAAGGAAGGTCTGCTGCGTTTAGTCATTGAATGCAAACAATAATATACAGTCAATCAAATAAATTGATGAAAGGAAATCGGAAAGAATGATGCCCAGATATGGCCCACCTCAGACACGTTTAGAAACATAACACAAAAATATAAGTATTTTAAATAGGAATTATCCATCAAAGCTTTATCTCAAACTAAGACGCCGGGATCTTAACAAATAAATAAGTCTTTTTACTTATTATTACGCAACTTTTATTTTCACGTGACGTTTGGGGTTGCCAATTTAATTTCAATTCATATATTATTTAATCAATCTAATCGATTACGGAAAAACTAAACGTTAGTCAGGTTTCAGTATTTTAATCTGAGAAAACTGGCGACCATTTTAGTTTTTTTGAAATGAAACCCACTCGACTTTTAGACCAATTATGTTCAAAAATACCTCAGACCAGAGATACTATACTTTATAATGATAAAATCACTGTTTGGCTTTGCCGTAGTTAGATATAAATTAAATTGATAAAGACCAAAATCCGATGCAATTAATCGATATTTCTTTTTAAATATGGCCATATTAGCCTTTGACAGATGATAGATTTGACATTAAACTGTACAATCTACCTACTCAAGCTTGCTTTCAGCCTGTCAAAGTGTCAAACAAGTATAAAGGGAGCTATAGCAGTTTACACTTAAAGAACATTCCTATTATTCATAAGGTTAAAATGAGTAAATAACTTTGAAATTCATAATTATTGTGTTCAAATGATATACTTTCCATTCAAAAGTGGTTAAAAGTGTGTAGAATGAGTTTGTGACTGTGAAAAAATGAATGTTTTGAAAAAATAAAAACTGTTTTATTTCCAAATGGCGACTTATTTTCTTAACTGGTATGTACTAGAAGGTGTTCATAACAGCTTAAACTATAATTCCATAAACTATTTATGAGTGTTCACTGTGGGCCAAGGTTGTTCTAATATGTGGGCATTGTCCTTTAGGTAAATGTTAGAAAAGATCGCGCAATGTGCAATATCTGGTTAAAACGAGATATTCCCAGGATTGTGCCTACAGCACGCTATGTATTAAGCTGGTCACTCCCAACATTGTCAGGTATAGTTACGGAACATTTATGTTGCCATAGTATTGTATAGTTCAATGTTATCCGAGACAGAAAAGTTTAAATTAAACGAGATCATGTGACTCGACGTAACAGGAAAAATATAATCCTCGTCTGTCCATATTTAATACGATAATGAAGGCGCATAAAATGGAGGTAGCTAATTTTATTTTTAAGCTGCAAACTGGACATTAAGTTTAAGCACATCACCTACCTACAAACGGGGTGAATAGGAATGAAGGGGTGAATCGAAACAAAACGCTGAAGGTCCTTTTTACGTTATTTAAATCTTGTTTGCAGCGTTTAGGGTCTAAATGCTGGGGTCTAACTACTAAATAAAATAATAACTGTTTTCTTAGAAAACTAATATCATGAATAGTGAAAGAACTTATTAACATTTTGTTTCGATTCACCCCTCCGTTCATATTCTCATCCCGTTTTGACAGCTCATAGTGACAATATCATAATCAAATATTTTTAATACACTAAATGCAATGTCATTAAGAATAAAACGAATTAAATGGAACATAAAATTCATTATATCAACGACCGTCTTTTACTGTTTTTAAAAACAAGGCTCATACTGATATAAATTCAACAAATACTGCACGTGATTGGGTTCGTTTATTTTTAAACTGATAAGAGGAACATTCAACATCGGACCACAGCCCTCGACACGACCAAGGTGATTCGAATCATGGGCGACAATTTGCGACAGGTTGTGGGGCAGATGCACTATTACTGACGATATTAGCGCATCCGCAATCACTGTTGCAATGTCAGGGCCATGGAACCATTAAAATTAATCTACATATCTATAGCCCGGAGCGTTTCAATGGCCCTTCAAGGCCCAACATTAATAATAACGAGCATGTTAATGCGGACTTAAAATATAACTGTAAACTCATATCTGGTTGTAATATGACTCACAGGTTATGGTCTAAGAAAGCTATCAACTACACAAAAGCTTTTAACAAGGAAAACGAAGACATAAGCTCTAAATCGCGTAACAGTGAATCAGCACGACTTACATTTAATCCGCATCAGGTAAAAAACCACAGAACACGATTTGCCTACGTGCCTGGTTAGGGTTCGACTGACTTTCGCAACGCAGCTTGCGGTTTCTTGGCTTTACACTTTATTAAAATATACCTTTAATTTCGTTGAAAAACTGTGGGCTCCCGAGAAAAACCAATCACTAAACGTGAGCCATTTTCCAGGGAATCCTAAGTTGTGGATGCCTTCTAAGGAGTTCCATCATAATTATTTCTATTGTACAGAATAGCGTAGGTTTATACAAAACAATGCATCAGAAAACTTTATCGTTTATTTCCTTGCAGGCGACCCGATCTCATGTATCAACGACGGAGCGGTCCCTGCCCACGTCCTCAACACCTATTGCTGGATCACCTACACGTTTACACTTCCCAACTCCCCGGCCAGGGGCATCGCTCATCCCGGCCTTGGCAATGACTACGGTGAAGACAAGCGTATTCACGCCTACTACCAGTGGGTGCCTTTCATGTTGTTCTTCCAAGTAAGCAGTTTCATTTATTTCTTTACCAATGAATTTTATCCGATCATTAAAAATCGCGATTTCTTTATATTCAATCGAGAGGTCTCTGTATTACGTTACGTAAATTATGATGTAATTTTACAACGAGTGAGTAAATCTGATGACTTGCTGCCTTTTAAGTTTTTGTTGCTAGAAACAAACAGGTTTACAAGCTCAATCACGTATTTTCTATTCGAATACATAATGGCGGGCGAGAACTTTAGTATGTTTATGTAATTAATGTAGTTGACAAATAACCTCACTTTTCAGGGTCTGTTGTTCTACGTGCCTCATTGGGTATGGAAGAACTGGGAAGAAGGCAAAGTGCGCATGATCTCAGATGGTATGCGTGGAACTTCTGCCACCCTAGCTGGCGACAAGAACAACCGTTTGGTAAGATACTCATATAATGCCCTAACTCTTAATTTCCGTAGCTGTGGGAGTAAAATAACAAACAGATAATGCCAGTACATTAATAAGGCCAATATACATAGGTATCTTGTTTCTTAATAAAGTGGAACAATTGAGATAAGTCCCGATACTAATGAAACTTGATGAACGTCCCTAATAAGACAAATTAACTGAGCCTGGAACGTGTATTATGTAATATTCTGTTCTGTTCAGATGAGTATGTTCTTAGGCTAATGTTTGTCGTTTGAATTTTACAGAATCGCCTCGTGCAGTATTTGGTCGATACCAGACACATGCATAACACCTATTCCTTCGGTTACTTCTTCTGTGAGATACTGAATTTCATCAACGTTGTAAGTACTTTTGAAGATTGTTTATTATTTGTTGATTATTTATTGGCCTGTATTCAAACGGGTATAGTACACCCATATTTTGCCAGTTATGATTGTAAGCAAGTTAATAACGTGTAAGTTACCGTCACGGTATGAAGTATCAAGGGTGCATTGTCCTGCCGCATCAGATCGCCTACAAAGATTACATCCCATATAATAGAAGGCGTGTCTTAACCCGTAAACTGATCTAATGATGAATTGATCTGAAGATAAATGTACATTTCCTTTACAAGAGCATATTTGTTTTTTCAGGTTGGCAACATATTCTTTTTGGACACATTCCTCGGTGGTGCCTTCTTGACTTATGGTACTGATGTTGTAAAGTTCTCAAACATGAATCAGGAGCAACGTACTGACCCTATGGTAAGTGTAAATAATTATTCAATTGTTTCTTCACACAGTAATAAACACCAGGACACGATTTGTGTACCTACTATATCTCCCATGCAAATCATATAGCAAGGAGGTGCTATTAGGATTTATACTAAGCAATATTTAGCTAGACAATTATCATACCAAAGACAGACACGTCTATTGCATTACAGTTTGAGTTGCTCGTTTACCTTCAATTGTTTAAACAAAGTCCAAGATTGTAAGTAAAACAAACGCAATTGTAACCAAAGTTATCTACGTTTTGGTCACTGGAACTTATGTTTACATATACTCGTATGGTACTTATTAGTGTATATCCAATTTTGTATAGTCAAATTTAGTACTAAAATTGTAAAAAAATAAAAATATACTTCCTGGTATGTCCAAAGTCAGATTCAATGTTAAAAACAATATTAAGAAAGAATTATGGTAAATGTTGGTGCACAATCAATCCCTCTCTATTCTATACATCTGTTTGAATACTATCGTATGTTTTTTCAACCATAATAAATTCCCAAATAAGTAATTGAAATTGTTCTCTTCCAGATTGAAGTCTTCCCAAGAATAACAAAGTGTACATTCCACAAATTCGGTGCTTCTGGAACGATCCAGAAACACGACGCTCTATGTGTGCTAGCCTTGAATATCCTCAATGAGAAGATTTTCATCTTCCTGTGGTTCTGGTACGTTGACCTCGACTTACTTAACTTGCATGATTTCATGCATTGCCAAGTGCTGTGTGAATTTAATGTTTCAGATGCTTATCTTTTTACTTTCTTGCGTAATCATAATAAAATGTTTCAAAATTGTTATTTTGGTCCATTGAAACTGTTACAATTTTTTTTCTCGATTCATGTTTTGATGACTGCTTGTCACTATTAAATTATATAAATGGCACATGTGAGAACTATACCTATTTAGCGAACTGTCACTCATTTGTTAATTTATTTTCAGGTTCATCATCTTATCGGTAGTAACCGGACTGGCACTATTATACTCAGCAGCAGTAATCCTATTGCCAAACACTCGCGAAACTATCCTGAAGAGACGATTCCGTTTCGGAACACCGGCCGGTGTCGAGTCCCTCGTAAGGAAAACTCAGGTTTGTGTTAACAGATATTTTTGAAGCCAATATAAAGATATATAAAGTTTCAGATTAGTAAGAAAGAAAGAAAGAAAAATGTGTTTAATTGGCATTATATAAAAAAAAAACACCTTATTATTAATCAAAATAACATAAACTAAATAATGCCAAAAGGGCCTCAGCTCAGCATAATGCCAGATGGCGACACAAGGTGTACCACCAGACGCTGATTTTCAGCTGCAACCCACAAGTGCCATACGCTCGAAAACGAAAACGTAGTTATAGTCGTAGTCGTAGTTATATGAAATACAAACGTAAATAGTTCAGATAGTTGTGAATTTCGCTGTTTCTTAATGAAGTCTTTTGTATTTCCAGGTGGGTGACTTCCTACTTCTGCACCTGTTAGGTCAGAACATGTCAATGCGCGTATTCGGCGAGGTCCTAGACGAGCTGTCTCGAAGGCTGCACATGAACTCGAACGCGCCCTCCGCCCCCTCGACACTCGAGATGGCCCCCATCTACCCCAACATTGACAAGTACGCAAAGGAAACTGAGACGTAAGTCTCCAGACTGAGCTTACACAATACACGCCACACTCCCAGAATAGTCCTAGAAATCGTTTAAGATTTTGTCTCGAATACGACTTTTGAGAAAATAGTAGAGATTCCTATACAATCCATTTACTATTCGTCTCGATTCTTGTATCCGAGACTACTTTCTGCGAAGAAAGTATAGGACGCGCAGTGTATTGTTCTTTTAGTAATTGTAACGCTCATTTGCAGTAATGTAAGAAATTCAGTTCCAACGACATGAATGACCATGACATTCCGTATTTTACCTGTTTATATAAGACAAACATTTGCCTTTTTGCCTTGAGCTTTAAATTAAGTGAAATCATTATACGTTTTTTAATTAGAATAAAATTGTTGAAAGTTCTCGTATAACATACTAATCGATTTGTTTGTTATAATTATATGGAATTTGCTGTGGTAATAATACGACTTTGCGAATTAGCAACATTTAACTTTTTACTGAATAACGATATTTGAGTTTCATGTTTAGTTAGTTTTGTAAGTTCCAAGCAACTCGCAGATAAATGCAATTGATATTTAAAAGTACATGCATAGTATACTATACATTCATTTTTATTTTAAGTATAGCATATCTTTTGTATTAGAATATTATATGAAAATGATTGAGGTTACAGCAAGTGGATCGAAGCAAGACACATCTAGGCGTTTTATTGTATTTCCCATCATCAAATAATTATTTCAATAATGTATAATTAAATGGCTTGCTTATTCCATCCTGTTAGTAACCTCATACGTGAGATATAGAAGACATTTTTAATTTTAATATTTTCTTTATTATATTTTTTCTTTTTATTCTCGTGTCGATAGGGATGATAAAATATTAAGACCATAGCAATGCATTTTTAATTAAATCAAATAGTGATTATACTCCAACAAAATATTTTATAGACTGGTCTCAATATTGAAAATCTAATTGATATGAAATATTCAGTGAGTTATTTGTAGTAGAATTAAAACTATAAAAATGCTTCAGAATACACATATCGACTTTAAAATTAAGTCTTTCAATTACAATTAAGTAGATATAATAATGGTTAGAGTTTATATACGTGCTTTTTTGTCCCATTGGTTAAGAAAACATCGTGTTTATACATGTAACTAATAGTTTTATAATGTGTATGAATCGCTACGTCTGGGAGTAACTGCTGATAGTCAAATTTTATATAATGTTACTTCAATCTCTTGATTGATATCAAAAGTATATTTGGTACTAAGAAAAAAGGGTAATAATAAAATATGTATGAAGTGTGGATGGATGCAATCAAGGAACGTTCTATACGTGCAAAGTGAATACGTTATACTCATAAATTGTTCCAAATGTGCCATTAAATATGATGTCCTGAAGGGAAGGCCGGATTCTCAACGTATCTCAAATATTATTGTAGACTAAGATTTTGAGTCATGCATTATTTTAATAGATATGTGTGTTTGAATTGACAAAAGAACTTTCATGGAATCTCGAAAAACTGTCTTCCGTACACTCGAACAGTGTTTAAATGGAACTCGACTTCTGCAGTTTGCCTTGTATTTACTAGTTTTTAATATAAACTTTGCCATTCCTTTATAAAAATGTTTTTAGTGGATAAATGATGCTGCCTTACTTCCTACGTAACATCTCTGAGACTGCAACATTATTTCAATGTGTTACATTGTCTACATTTTATTTGGTAATAAATGACTTCAAATAATTTAATTTTAGTTTTATTTCTGTAGTACAAATAACTAGCCATATACTATATATTTTATCCATGTATTTTATCTAAACATTAAATAATTATTTCCAAATCTTACATATTCACAAATTTTCATGTTAAAATTGACCAGTCACTCTGTATCTTCTGTCCCAAACTGCAGGAAAAAAAGTACCGAGGGAGCTATACATGGGAGGAAAAACAAAACCACGAAAAATCGAATAAATGAAAACTAATCCCATAATGCAACAGTCTAGTCTACAAAACTATGGAGAACCAAACAGTCCAAATACCTGCCCAAGAAAAATACTCCAATATTTCTATCTGAATGGGGATAAAAAAAATTACAAAAAAGAAAAACATGAAATCCTGAAGATTATTATAGAAAAATATATTCAAATACACAAAATAAAAGCCAAACATGAACAAGAATACAAGAAAGAAGATAGAATAATTATTACCCTAAATTGTTAATAGTATAATAATATGATGTAATAAGAAATATGTACAGTGATTATGATAGTTGCTATTTTAAAGATAATTTCATTAACATGCGACATGCCTGTGACCAGTTAAAGTTTAAAGCGAAAGCGCCAGGGTAGCGATTTTATTGATTACACTTTGATAAATCCGAAAGCATCTGAACTTCCATATAAAAATGGAAACGTACAGGATCTCTGGTGTGGTTGTCTGTCTGTCCGTCACAGCTAATAGGGTAGTTGACTATAAAAATGTAATTAGTCCGTCGGATAGATTTCCAAAAAATATTGGACACGTATTTTTTATTTTTTCACGTAAACAAAAAATGAAGACGATACAGTGCGTTGAAAACTCGTATGACGTCACTACTCGCTACAATTTTTAGCGAGCCGTGACGTCACAAGCCCCCACTCCTGATCTTTGATGCTTTGTATCTTCGTTAGTTTTTATAGATTTGATAAAGGAAAAAATACGTGTCCAATATTTTTCTATAATCTAACTGACGGACTAAACATAATCATATATTTTTTACACAGGAAACATCCCTATTGCCTCGGAAACTACTGGCTCGATTCAGTTATTTGGTACACATGAACGTCTGTGACCAAAACAGGAACGCGTTACTTACGAAAATAAATGTTAAGTATGGCGTCACTTTTGGGGTACAAATCCGAAAATTAAAAATAAAGTTTTCCAAACGTGAAAAATTAAATGAAAGGGGTAATTGTGGAAGTCTCAAACATTTTTCGTTCAAATTTGCATAAAAGAGCTGAAATTTGCAAAAAAAAACTTTTATTTTCGCGAGCTGCCCTGGAGCCCTTACGGTCACAATTCATTTCCTAGTTATTTTCATTCTCGACTTAATCGCTCCCCAAAACCGAAAAGCACGACGATTACTCTTATTTAAATCACCACCACCTTGGATTTGAAAATGATCTTCGGTGTCGTCACCAGGGTCACCTTCGAAACCCCTAAAACCATGGAAATTACCAATGACGATTAATTACTTTTGTTAATGTGCTCCTCTTCGTCCGTCTGGAATTTATATCCCTCTTTTTCACATCAACAACCTTGAATAATACCCACGGCAACTATAGATGCCATTGTGGGCTGGAATTTTCTCGTTTATAGTTTTCAATACTCCATGTTTTGAGAAAGTTATAGGATTTTCGCAAGTAAATGCGTATTCGAATAGCAGCCACCGCGAGGTTTTACCCGCGTAGTTCCCGTTCCCGTGGGAATATAATATAGCCGATGTTACTTAGGGTGAATGTAGCTTTCTAATGGTAAAAGAATTTTTGAAATCGGTCCACTAGTTTTTGAGTTTATTCGTTAGATACAAAAATAAAAATCTTTCCTCTTTATAATATTAGTATAGATTTATGTACTTCCCATTTTTTTTTAAATTATTGGTAGGGCTTACGGTTGACCTCAATCTTACATTAGTGAAAACAATGATGAGGTCGAAGATTGAGCACGCTTGTCTAGAAGCCCTATTAACTTTTGACTTAAAACCCCCAAAAAGTAATCCAGAAAGCGCACCCTTCAAACTGCTCAAAAATCTTCACGTGATGTGCATTCAACAGTCTTATCGGTACATTCCATTCCCAAAACCATGCTTCCAAGACTCACCTGTTCCCCCAGTCTAGTTTGGCGACGAGCTTGAGCCTCAGCGCTCGAGTTTGGTCCTGGGTCAACGTGCCTGCCAGAAGAGCTCGTCTGCCGCTTAGGAGCTCCCGCATCACCTTGGCTACTGCACTGAACCTGTAGGTCTCCCGCTCCTGAAAAAGGAAGTGAATGATAAAATGTAATTCTGTATCATAAGATGCGAATGATAGAACATCGTATAGGACTCGAGAGTATTTTTTGTGACTCCTCTCGCTCTGAGTGGAGTGGGAGGGATGGCCACACTCTAACTGACTTCTGCGTTCCAGGGCCGCGGTAACTCTTTCGAACAATCCCGTAACCCTGAAAAGGTCACATAAATACCTTAATTCTTTGCTCAACTGATGATTTATCGAGCAAACCAAGGAAAACAAGCAATTGTTAAGACACAATTAATTCTATTCTCATAATGGGTATTTTTGTGACTGCTATCCGCGGGACTGCTAACCGAAGGTTCAAGGATTTTTTTAGGGCTGTCAAAAAGGTAGAACAAAATACTTAGGCCGCATTTCCACGGTAAGAAAAATCGACTGTAGTGGTACTACCCCCCCCCCCCCCCCTCCCACCTAAATGTACCCATACACAGTGTACACGGTATACATTGGTGTAAACAATAAACAAACATGCGATTTCAGCAATCCCGAAAGATTTGCTATCATTTATTGAAGAGTTCCGTTTCCTATCTCTGTTTTTCATCAGATCTTCACCAAACTAGAAAGGGAAAATTGAAATAGTACTGAGATGCGCTTTTTCATTTTACATCGATAAGAGTGAATGAGAACATCATCAATGTAGTCGAAGCCACGCATTATTAGGGATAACTCAAATACTAGTCGTCAGATCTCAATCAAATTTAAATGGGACCACACGACCAGCACTAGCTTCAGCCGATTTCTACACTGTCCATTTTTACATCAACCCGACCAAAGATACGATGATCGGCGGTCGGTCCCGATCATGTAAAAGGCCTTTAACGCACTCACGCGCATATCAAGTGCCTTATTCTGCACACATTGTTATTGTGAACTGACCGAAAAGTTCTATTGTTACTTAGCATACGTATGTTGTACTAAAATTAGGTACACATAACAATATTATTATGTAGGTATGTTACTATAGAATTGCCAATGATATCAGCTGGCAAGTATTTTGATTATGAGTGACACTGACCACTTACTACGAGAACGGATTCGATAAGTTCCCACTGGGGTGGCGTACTTGGTTAGTTCGTAGTAAGTACTTCATTGAAATTGTTCTGATTTCCTCATTGAAAATGCAATGAGGTATTAGGAAATCGTCATGTAAATACGATTCTTATACCGGTTTTGATTAACACCTGGCGAACCATTACACACAACACAACAGCTCAACAGCCATGAGAAATCGATCAGCACAATAATATTTCGGCATTCTTACCTACAGCTGACAATTAGTGTTCGTGAAAACGGTAATTCCAAATGTTTATTTTAGTTTCATATATTCATAATATTCTACTAGTAAGAAGGCTTCACACGGAACACGACAAACAATGACTCATGAATAACTCAGAATATGACAAAGGAAACTGTGAATACGCCATTTAAAAAGTCAAATATGTACGTCTTAAGCAAATGTTATGCTACATAGCTGTAGTAGGTAAATCCAATTTCTGTACAAATATGGCGAGATGAAGACTTCGTAAAGTTAAGATACTTTGACAAGAAATCTAATGTAAAACAGAGGGCTCAGTGCGAGTTTTTATGTACTCAATCGCGCTAACGTAGACGTTTGCCTATGTCAAATTGTTTGTATGGAAAAAAAAGTTCAGTTATTGTCACCAGACAGCAATAGGGCATTTTACTGTAAAAATCTAATTAGTCCGTCTGATAGATTTACAAAAAATATTGGACACGTATTTTTTCTTTTTTCACGTAAACAAAAAATGAAGACGATACAGTGCGTTGAAAACTCACGTGACGTCACTACGTTGCTACAATTTTTACCAGCGACGTGACGTCACGTGAGTTTTCAACGCACTGTATCGTCTTCATTTTTTGTTTACGTGAAAAAAGAAAAAATACGTGTCCAATATTTTTTGTAAATCTATCAGACGGACTAATTAGATTTTTACAGTAAAATGCCCTATTATTCAGTTTCAATACAAATGGACGTTTACGCTAACGCGATCGCGACCTACGTGAAGAAACTCGCACTAAGGCTACAGATTCTACACAAAGTGATATTCCAGCAGCGATAGCGATAAAAAAAAATGACATGCGCTACCGAATGGTCTATCTGAAACATTTTGACTACAACTTGGTTGGTGATCTTCAAGTCAAGAGTGAATAGGTTTACTTCCTTTACTTCTAGGCAAGCGTGCTCTATTGTCGACGACATCAGTCTCCATCAGGTGGAATCGTAGTCGAACCTATCAATTTAATAAAAATAATTTAAATAAAAGAGCAGTGGTGGCCGAGTGGTAACGGCCCTGACTTACGAATTGTAGGTCGCGGGTTCAAACCCAGCCAGGTGCATTACTTTGTGTAAGTAACTTCATCACCACTGCTCACAAAACGGTGAAGGAAAACATCGTGAGGAAACCGGCATGTCCTAGAACCAAAAATTCGAAGACATGTGACATTCACCAACCCGCACTGGGCCCGCGTGGTGGATTACGGCCCATTCCCTCTCCTAGAGAGGAGGCCTGTGTCCCAGCAGTGGGAACATTAAAATTAAAATTATGCTTAAACAAAATGTCGTTATGTCTGATAGACACTTTTCCTAGGGTCTAAGAATAAATTTAATCATCTCAACTAACATGACAACACTCATACAGATGGCGAAGACGTGCAAAAAAATAATAATTTCACTGTATATAACAGATTTTGCTAAGATAGTCAGCAGGGCAAAAAAGGATCTGCGGAGTAGAATAAGTAGAAAGCATTTCCGTTTCTAACCGACTTCCAAAAAAGGAGGAGGTTCTTAAGTCGACTGTATCTTTTTGTGTTTTACCTCATAACTTTTTACTGGGTGTACCTACCAATTTTGATAATTTTATATTCGAAAACTGTTGCATATGGTCTGGCGACTAGTATTTGAGTTATCGCTAATAATGCGTGGCTTCGACTACATTGATGATATTCTGATTCCCTCACGTCGATATAAAATGAAATAAAACTGTATTTTAGTATTTCAAGGTCTCATTCGAGTTTGGTGAAGTAAGTAAGTACTTAAGTATTTTTTATTTGTTTAAACATGGTGTACATGATACATAGCATGCAAGATAATAGTGAAATAGAAAGTTCTAACATGTTCAGCCGCATATCGAGGCGTACAAATTGGTAGGAAGAGATGGTGCGATCTGATGAAGAACGGAGATATATAAACGGAACTCTACAATAAATGATAGCAAATCTTTCGGAATCACTGAAATCGCATGTTCGTTTATTGTTTACCAATTTACAACACGTGCGCTGTGATGGATACGTTTAGCTGTGGGATGTCACCACTGAAAATTCAAAAATAAAAATATTTTTTACAAAAAAATACAACCGACTTCTAAACAAAAAAAAAAGCATAAAATAACTTTAATTTCGGAAGAACATGTTCAAAAAACGAAGAAACAAACCAAAAACACCAGTTAGTTAATACTTTTAGTGTGTTTTTGTTTAGAAGTCGGTTGTATTTTTTTTTTTCAAGATTATTTCAAATCACATATCCGATTGTAGAGGACTTATATTATCAGTAGCACTTAGTAGTATTGGCGTACCTATCTAACAGTGTATGTTTTTATATACCCATGATAAATTAAATACATTGCATGTATTTCAATAATATCGATGATTCATTTCCGTAAAATAACTGTGTACCAATAAAAATCCATTCATTGTTATTGTCACACTATCTGTAGGTACCGGAAAACGGAAAAGTTTCTACATATTATATAAGTCGTATAAAGTTGCTGGCAACTAAAGTTCAATCTAAGTGCTAGGAATTCTATCCGCGTGATGCGTTTCCTGTTTCGCCAGTGTAATGCCGTCCATAAAGTCGCCAATTAACTTTGTATCGAACTAAATTTTATTACACAGTAAGAATAGTTTATTGCCAATTATACAAAATAATTAGCAATAAACCATTCGATTATTTATAGTTGCTTCATTAATTTTTATTTTTTTATTTTACAGCACTAATGAATTGAAAATAACTGATTTCGTTTGTTTTTTTTTTTGCGTAATATAATTGAAATAAAAGATAATAATATAATTGAAATCTATACTAATATTATAAAGCTGAAGAGTTTGTTTGAACGCGCTAATCTCAGGAACTACTGGTTCGAATTGAAAAATTCTTTTTGGGTTGAATAGACCATTTATCGGGGAAGGCTTTAGGCTATATATCATCACGCTTAAGCCAATAGGAGCGGAGCAGCGATAAAGAATGTTTTAAAATCGGGGATTCCACGGGGACGAAGTCGCGGGCAGCAGCTAGTAAAAGATAATGTAACTGCAAGCTTGAAATATGGAAAGGAGTTAATCAGACTATTTTAATAAATGTACCAAGAGAATCTTAATTTTCAAAACAGTGTTGAAATGGCATTACAACAAAACAAAGAAGATGCATGCTGTCGTGCAGTATGATTCACGACTAAGTAGCTACTTGGGTACGTATTGACTGAACCAGTGATCCATGCTATAATTAAATTAAGCACAGCTTTACTGTCCTAGCGATAAACACAGCTGCGAATCTAAGATGCGATTGGGCCAGTATTAGTGTAACTTTATCTTATTTTTTTGTGCTAGTACCTAATCATACGTTTTCATGAGAAAGAACGTGTCAACAAATCTGAGTTGATGATCTACCTGCACGTTTTTAATTATGTTATTGTTTTTAATTTTTTTGGCATTATTTTTATTATTAGTATGATAGATATTATGTTCCACAGTACATTTATACCATTCTGGCTCTGGACGTGAAGGCTTATAATTGGCTGCCAGATAATCAATCTGTTGTATTGTACATCACCATTATATTTAGCTGTAAGTCTTCCAAAGTATTTAAATAAATAAAAAAATAAATAAGTTATCAATTGCACGGCTTGCCAACGCGCCTAGAAAACGTTCGTAACAAACTTCTTTCCACTTGTGTATGATGATCAATGAACGGAGTAAGTAGAGCTATTTTTGCTATTTGCGACATGTTTTCATCTTATGGACATTTCCGGGATTCTTTGGCTTTAAAAAATACACGCAGGTACTTCTTAAGTTTAGTAATGATTTTTGGAGCTACCTACTTATATAAATATATAAACAAGTCACAAAAATTAAGGGATATGAAAAAATCCTAATTTTTGGGTGATTTTCAGCGAGCTGTAACTCCGAGGAAAATATCGCACAGAAAAAACAAAAAAGCAAATAAAATTGTAGCTCCAAGTGTCTAGTTTTCAGATATGACCATGAAAATTTTTTGTCATCGCCAGGTCTGGAGAAATCATAAGAAAACTACCGAAAAAAAATTTTTTCCAAATTTTTTTTCGTCTTTAAACGATCTACGGGCTTCAAAAAATTGTTTTCGATTGTTACGTTCAAAAGCTCTTTTAGAAAATTTAATACCCTTTAATTTGATAACCTTTGGTAATCAATTACTCTGGAAATAATTATCTTATAGGAAATCGAAGGAGGGTTTTAAAAACTACACAATATTCTCTATAAGAAAATGTTAGCCATTTTGAAAAAAAAAAAAATGTTTTGAATCGAAAACTCGGAATGCTCGAACTCGGAAAAAAGTCTTGAAATAATTAAATTAAAGGTATATCTGAAAACTAGACACTTGGATCTACAATTAGCTTTGTTTTTTCTGTGCGATCATTTTCCTCGGAGTTACAGCTCGCTGAAAATCAACCAAAAATTTGGATTTAATTTTATATGCCTTAATTTTTGTGACTAGTTTATATATTTATATAAATAGGTAGCTCCAAAAATCATTACTAAACTTAAGTTGTGTGAACTTATGTCTCTATAATGAAATAAAAAATGAAGTTCAAAGCGGTAGGCTCTATAAAGAAGAACTTAGACATGCGGCAGCGTCTCCAGCCAAGTTAAAAAAGGAACTGGCGACGCAGCAGCCGTGTGTATTATAATGCTACTCAAACCATTTCGAGCAACTTTTGACCCCTTTACAACTCAAAACCTATTTAACCCAAAGGCAATGTGCCTTTGGGTTCAACTTCTTATCATGAAAAAACCAATAAAATAGATTGAACTTACCACATAAAGCTTCTTCCATAATCTCGCCCATTCTCTTAAGACACATGCTATCTCCCGGACTAGAGGGTCATCCTTCAGTTCAGCTAGAGCAGTAGCTCCGGATCCTTTCACGATACATGGCCGGATTGTCACCACGCATGACGGGAATATGCCCCATGACGATCTGTTCTTTGAGCTGAAGCCTCGGTACCAGACTAGAAGAAATTGTTTATTGATTAATTTCTTTTAAAAGCATGACTTTGGCAAACAACAAGACTCTGATCAAGAAATTAATCTGCTGTTACTGTATGCCATAACTGTAACCCGTTGGGGCCAAGGCAAGATTAAGAGATTGAAGCAGGTCCAGAAGGAGATGGCACAATGAGTTGTATTGGGCTAGACTTAAAAGAGGACCCAATAACCAGGATGCGAGATAGAGTTGGAAACATACCCATGAAATAGGCCCACAGCCATATTTTTTTGAGTGGATATGCAGATAACAATAACATTGAAAATACCATGTCTTAGTCTTAAATATTGCTTTACACAAAGGAATTCCCCATTTACAAATGATAATGAGGAAGTTGGACTTCCTGCAATATTTTTTTGGAATTTTTACTGTCAGTCATGACATCAATTACAACACAAAACAATTCAGTTGGTGGCTATATTAATTAGGTAGATAATAAGTGTCCTAGGTAGCTTAATTAAAAGAGCTAGGTCTCTTCCTATAGGTCAATTGCCAGAACTGTGTGGGAAGTTAATAACTGGGTACATCACTATTTCATTACAGATAAGCACAAATAAAGAGAACTAGAATTTGTAACCAATTAACATTTCAGATTGTGTTTTTGTGTCAATGTCTGACTGCATTTTAATGAATATTAATATTGAATAATGTAATGTAGTGAGCTTGTCACATGTTCTGTAATTTAGATTGTATAAAACTGAAATAAGGACCTATTTTCGAAACTAAATGATTTGACTATAATGAAGAATTTTATGGTATACTAGCAACGCCCCATAATTTCACCAGCATAGTTCCCGTTTCTGTGGGAATATGGGGATAAAATAAAGCCTACAGCCTACATAAAGCCTAGTGTAGCTTCCGAAGAAGAATTAATCAATGAATTAAGAATTTTTCAAAATGGTTCAGTAGCTTCGGAGCCTATTCCATGCAAACAATCAAATATTTCCTCTTTATAATATTAGCACAGATTTACCAAAAATCCATTTTCCACTAAGCTAAGCATTTGTAGTATTCAGGTTGCTTAACCTGAATACTACAAATGCTTCAACTGAACTTTGGTAATCAACAAAATTATGTAACAGTGAGATTACCTCCATTTTCTTCCAAAATCTGGACTGTCTCTCCAATTTCCAATGGCAGCCCTGATCTCACATCTCCTTTCCAGTTGTAAACAGCTGAAAGTTAATTAATTGAACTGTAGAAACCATCATTCTAAACAATCCTCAAAACATGAGGTTCTTGTCCTTCTGTTGGGAATAGGATATCTGATATTAGGTACCTCAATTTAACCCTGGTATAAGACCAACAGTTTGCAGCTCAGTAAGATTAGCTTAGTTCATAAGCTGAGGTAATTACGCATACTTACACAGCAAACTTTACATAGTGACCAACCATATTATACAAAACATTGAGAGCAACTTTTAACACCAAAACTCATCTGTCTGAACTACATAACACAAGTGCAACATGTCTAGTATTTTATTCACGTGTGTCAACTTGCAGTCACACTGTTTAGTAGTAAATACTGACCAACCACTTTTTTTTCTTTTAAATCTACTGAAGAATGAGCATTATCTAAGGAACACAAGCGCTATAACTAAAGAATTTTCAAGGGACTAGGTTTTGGAAATTGTAAAAAATAAAATAAAGCTAGTTGTAGACCATCAGGTCTACAACTAGCTTTATTTTATTTTTTACAGTTTTTGAATTGATTATCTGCCAGGGTATTAAACATACAAATAGACTGTAGACACATACAAATATATTTCATTCATTACACTGGCCATGAATGAATCATAACCAATGACCAGTGTTATTTAAGTGTTGTAGGTAAATAAATCTTTAATGGGTTGAATAAAACCTTGAATATAGGGAGATAAGATAGTTTGCAAGAGCTAAGATCTGCAGATACTTTTTATTTATCTGAATAGCTGTTTTTTTTTTCATTCTTATAGTTGAGTAAATACTTATGTATATTTTGTTTTATCTTACAAAATGTATGGTATTGACTAACAAGATTTTATTAACTGTTACACCAAACCCTTACACCAAAATTGGATTAAATTTAATCATAGTCAACAGAGGTCAAATAATAAGCGTGGAAATAAAACCTAAATAGATTAATTTAATTGCTTTCATGTTTGAGTATCATCTCTTAGAAAATCAATCTTGAAGTTGTGGTTGAAAGTAAGACATAATCTATAAATAGGTACATTAATAACACCTTGATTTCAAAAACAAGGCCGGAAAGTAAAGAAAAACATACGACATGGTTGACAAACAATGGAATTTGTCACTGGTCAAGCAAGCTGCATGAGAAGTTATCAACAGATCATAGGCCTCTCTTGTACGCCGTCCCATCTCATGTATAAAATAGTTTAAATTCATAACATGTTATTACGTTTCCGCTGTAATTGGCAGGATGTATCCGGACCGCGTAATGCTGATTGATTAAAAAAAAATACAACTTACCAACAGCTAGCTTTGGTGATTTCGTAGGGATCCACATTTTCACACCAAATGCGGCCAGCTTCTACGAATTTTGTACACAACATTCACTGAATCATTATTGAAGAATTGTTATTTTCATCCGAAAATAGATAATCAATTCTGTACGAAACCTGCGTTCGATCAAATTTTTGACAGAAGTGTTGTTATAAAACTAAACAATAAGCAACAGATAAAATATTGTTACCAGTAAGTCGAGTATAGACTTTTATTCAATTTTCATTCAATTCTGGCTTTTGTAATGAATGGGCACTTTTAGTCTCTCTTGGAAAAGAAAAAGGCTATAATTAGTTTTCCATGTCCATTATAGGTGTAACGAAAGAATTTGCATTTCACTCAGTTCTTCTTTCGTTACCTATTCTTTTCAATTATTCATTCTTTTCAATTTTATTTAGCAAAAATATTGCCTATTTCAGGGCTTCAGAGATATCATTCTTATCATTTAAAAATACTAGATGTTTGCGTTTAGATATTTTCGTGCCAAAGACTTCCAATTAACATTTAACAATTTAGTTGATTTCTTCGTTACAATTACCTCAACATAGAGATGAGATATACCTGCCATTCTCCATACCCGGCCTTTAAGGTATGGGTATCACTAAATACCTGGTACAAATACCAGGTATCAAAATACTTCTAAGTATTTGGGTGTGGTAGGATTTCGATAAGTAAAGGTATGCGATAAGTATGGTATGCCTCCAATATAATGTAGGTACGATGTTTCAAGTACCTATACGTAATTATGCATTATGAGATATGAAATCTTTCCTTCCTACTTTACCAGGCTTAGGACTGTCGGCTAAGAGTATGAGGATGGTTATTAATGAATTCTAGTTATTTCTATATAAATTAATGCAAAATAACATTAATTATATTTAAACTGACTAACTAGCCGGCGTAGTTAAAAGATTTCAAATCAATTTATTTACAATCGTAATTTGAAATTGCAATATTTTTTTTAGTTTTGTCAGGTTTTTTTTTTTTTTTGTGATTTTTATTTTGCTGCAGGAATATTAATTGCTGGACTTTTCGACTACCAAGCCGCGATCTTCTTTCTGTCAATATATTTCCGGCAACGGAAAATAGCCGTTCACATGGAACGCTGGTGGCCATTGCGTTTAATTTTAATTTGGCCAGTTTGCCTAAGTTAGGGTAAATACCTTGGTTAGCTCGCCACCATGTCAAAGGGTCCATGTCTGGTGGTAACACACTGTCATCTATATATTTTTGTACTTTTATGATAGCCCTACTGTTGGCTGTACCAGTTGGCCGTATATTTTTCATGGTTTTAATATAATGTTGCCAAATTAAACTATTTGATTTTTTTTCTTGGACATCTTGTGGTGCTTCAGAGCCTGTAGTTGTAGGTTGATTAGTTTCTGTTTGTTGGATCATAGATGTTACTAAACCCACAACGTGATGTTTAGTATTTTCTGCTACGGTTGCATTTTGGAAATATAATTTATATCTTGGATCTAAATATGTAGAGATAGTTAAGGTACGGCTACCACTAACATATTTTTGACCGCTCATTTCTCTGGTAACTTCCTCACATGGACGCAACACCCAAATTAATGATTGACATATATCCCAATCGTAACTTGTTAAACGAGTGCAATTCACTACATCTAAATTGCTCATTGCGCAATTAATTTCATCTTTTAACTCGACAAATCGTGACAACATATAAAATGTGGAATTCCACCGTGTAGGGACGTCTTGAAGGGGCCTCTTCACCACCTTATTGGCTTGCTCTTGGTAAGTCTTCAATTTGTTCCAAGCCACATTACTACGCTTAAAATATGACACTATTGATTTTACTTTACTTAAAGTGTCTTTAATGTAGGAGTTTCCTAATATCTTTTTACCGCTATATTTAATGTGTGCGCATAACAGCTAAAATGTTTCCACCCTAATATTTGCTTTACAGCATTCGTTATGTTCGCACCATTATCGGAAACTACAAGAAGCACTTTTTCAGATGGAATAGACCAATCCTGAGTTACATTTTTTATCTCCTCGGCCAAATGTACACCAGTGTGACTTTTTTCTAAAACTTTACATTCGAGAAGTACAGATTGTAGAATAAAATTCCTGTAATGTAATGACCCGTGATCGCCAGATAGGAGTCATTATTTCTCGACGTCCAAATATCGGTGGTTAAGCATATACTGCTTGCATCTTCACTTACAGAAATTTTAGTGGCAGTTTTTACTTCTTCATACAGCCCTGGCAATAAATTGTTTGCAAAATATTTTCTTGATGGTATTATATAATTCGGGAATGCAAACTTGATCAATTCACGAAATCCTTTATCTTCTATTATGGAAAAAGGCTGCATGTCGCATACAAAAAGATTCATTAAGTGATCATCAATTTCATTTTTTATTTTATCCACTACAACGTCCAAGCGCCGCGGCGTCTAGCGTCTTAAGCGTCCGCGTCTCAAATTACGCTTATCGTTTTTACGACCGCGCCCGACCCACTTAACATAAACAATCACTGCTGATAAACTACTTAAGCTACACTCGAACTGTAAACACTCACGGCAAGCTCAAACACTACAGAATGTAATTTGATTACAAGTAACTCATTCAAAGTAATAATAAATGATGATATTTAAGTGTAAAGTTGAGGAAATGACAAAAAATGTCGTATTTATTTTTTGTTTCGAGTTTTACAAGAAAAGTATAATAGTTTTTGCCAACAATTATTTTTTATTATAATAGTTCATTATATACCCTTTAAAATGACATACATAACTCAATATGAATATTTAGTTTTCTGTCATGAAAAAATAAACTTTTCAAAAGGTCCCCGTACCTCGGGCGACATAAAAATGTGACAAGGTGGCTTTAATTATCGTTTCTAGACCTCATTTCAATATATTTCGTTTGTAAAAGGCTAATAACGTGTTTATAGTGAAGTAATGAGAATTTAACCCAAAAATCCAATTAGAAAACATTGTAAACCAATAAGATGCAATTAGAATCTTATAAGGATGATTCAGAAAAGAGAAAGTTATGTGGTCAAAATGATCATATAACATTCCAGTTAGATTATTCTATGTAACCGTTTCGAAATTGTCGTAGTAATGCATATTTCGTAAAGAAAATATCTTCACGTTTAATTTGATGTACAATAACAATAGAAATAAGGTAAGAAAAACAAAAAACAAACCACATTTTGTTAGGAGCTCCACACAATAACACTTTGTTTACACAAAAGTCGAACTGTCACTTTCACTTTTTTTTTTCTAAATATTGTGTTGTAGTTCCACAGACAAAATTTATTCTGACGGTTGGCAAATTTAATACCCTGCCTTTTAGCAATACTCGACTAAACGACTATCGCCCGACTTTATCAGTGTTTAAATTTAAAGTGAACGATATCGTTTTGGGGACTGTAGTCCCCACGGACAGGCAAGGTAAAAATCATTCTGGTGACTAGAGTCCCCATGGACGTTTGAGTACAATCGCGTCTAAGAAATGCTGATATGCTGGACGGATGAGTTCGTACCATACTCGACGTCGTCGCAGTTTGAGAGGAAATACCGGTTGCAGTAGTTTGTGACATTGGTGGGGCATTCATCTGTGCTTCTTGAATAGGTTGATTTTCTAGTTGGTTCAAATTATTATCCCTCCTAACTAAATTTACAGCAAGATGTTTCCTCTGGATATGTTTTGTGAGATTTGTGACTCCGGATTTGTAAGAGAAAACAGCTTTACACATTTTACACTCTGCTTTAAAATCACTTTTATCGGTAAAGTGATCCCATGCTACACTTTTTTTAGGAGCCATTATTACTAATTTATAAATTATAAGTCCTCTAATATACCTACTAAGAAGAATACCTAACCTAAGTACTATCCAACTAATATTTACACTTTCTTGAATATATTTACACCACAAAATTGTTACACATTAATAAAAGCTATTATTATTGAATAATTATACGTGTCTACTATACACTTTTCTAGATAAAAACAAACAGGTGTAACGAAATCGCAATCACAACTGACGCAAAAAATCAAAACATTGTCGACCTAAGTACCACTAGACAACGTAAACATTCAAACACGTAATAATATTCCCTAACATAAACAAACTAAGGAACTCTTTCACGTCGTGACAAAAAATGTAATTATGCTATTATGTTCCTTATGCACGTAAAAATAAGTACCCATTTTGTCTAACTAAATTAAATCAACCGAATGTTCATAAAGCACGAATGACGTTTCGGGTCCCTTCGTAAGCTGTCGGGTAGCTTCGGGTTACTTCGGCGTACCGAACTACCGATAAAACTGGGCGCTACCTTGTGGTAGCGGTTCGTATCGTACTATGCGTCTGACGTCATACCTTCAAGGTATTTACCCAGTATTTCGGTCCGTACCCGGTCTATGTACTGGGAAGCACATACTTGGTATATATACCTCTACCAGTATATACGTATCATCTCTACCTCAACACTATTACGTATGTCAGTTTTGACATTAGAATTTTAGAAACTGAAAGTTTGGGAACTTGTCTTTAATGTTTGCTGAAAAATATCAACAAAATATTAGATAGTTCTTGAATAAGGGAATATACTATAGAATAATCAGATAATTGTCCAAAAATTAAAATGTCAGATAACTTCATACCCTTAAACCAAAGCACGCCTGTGCAAAACAGATGGCAGCAGAACAAAGGACAGCAAAGATACAACAATCGACAACAAGGTGCCGATGGTATATGGCGAGGAGGTCACAATCACAGTAATTGGAATAATTCGCGGAATAGTAGCTATGGTGTGAGTATATACTAGAATGTGTCTTCAACTAATGTAATAAATTGCCCTTAGGCCGTGTTTTGTTAAAGTAGGACAAAACGAACTTGAAAACAGAATATCTGTAAAACTCACTACATAGGTACGTGTGTCCTGATTACATAAACTATTTAACTATTATTAATTTTCTCAACCTTAGTTGTTTCAGTAACCATGAGGGTTACCTAGGGCTGCTACCACCTAATTTATCTCAGGTGTTAAATATTTCTTTTATGTGGGGGGAAGAATTACACTCTCACAAAGCTTTATCATGTATTCACTGTTTTTCAGTGGTGCGTTTATAAAAGTAACATGTACAATCGACAAAAAAAAAATAGGAAGTCATATCTAAGGTATTTCAACTGTTTATTACAAAGAAATAGGATTAAGTTAAATTGACTTATGCAGAAAGGTTACAACAATCTAGAGAACTGCAGATAGGAGGGGAACATAGCAGATAGATTTTCTGTGATCATTAATATTTTCTTTGATAAAAGTTTCTTTGTCCACTCATGCTTAAAGCGTGTCTGGGTTTTAAACTGATTTTTTTTTTAAACCCAGCCTGGTTGTTACTCGTACCTGCACTATCTTCAAAATCGAGAAAAACCCAGACAGATGGTAGCTCTGGACTTACTCCAAGCAGTTATACCGGCTTCTACTAAACATGACTGCAATCAAACAGCAGAGACAAACAAAGAAATTTTTTCTCCTTTCAAATACATTTTTCATGCACTAATATTATCTTATTTTTTAAATTTCAGAGCAATTCAAGCAACAACAGCTTCAGTCATGAAAGGCACAACATAGACTCTTACTTACACCCTTCAATGCTGCAAGACCCATGGGCCAGTCTACGGCAATATAATGCTAATAGACATAATAGTAGTACATAATTATAAACTTATGTCACTTAAATATATGTTGAAAACAAGACTATGTGAAGAAATGCGTAGCTTTCGATAAGTCTCAGATCAGTGGCATGCAGTGGTTCGAGTTAGGGTAGGCCAGAGAAAATGTCCAAAAAAAAAAACGCACCACATTATTCAGGGTTAAAATGTGGTGTTATTTTTTTTTTCTTTAATAGGCTATTTAAAAAAAAAACTCATTTCATTAAAAATCAACCCTGAATAATCTGGTTATTTTTATAAATTTTTTTGGACATTTTCTTTGGCCTACCCTAACTCGAACCACTGCACGCCACTGTCTCAGATAGCAGTTATTTGTCTCTGTTTTGGTCAAATAGTTTAATTCCTTTTTTTTAAAAGATCTAGGGACTTCGAAAGTCAACATTTTTTAGAAAAGAGAGTTGGCATTTTAAATTAATCTAAAATAAATTCTGAGGACATTTTTATGACTCTGGTTGACAAACCAAAGTCTGGAAAATGTATATTTGGAAATGAGCAAGAGAAAAGGGTAAAATATAATCACATGTCTATATGACAGATTACCAAAAAATATTGGACACATATTTTTCTTATTCACATAAACAAAAAATGAAGATAGCTACAATTATTACCTGCAGCGTGACTTTATCTTTATAATTTTTGTTTTTACGATTTGAAATGACGAAACATGAGTCCCATATTTTTTGATAATCCAATGGACAGACTAAAATGAATGAACATTTTATATGAAGTAAAATACCCAATTATAATGATGATAAAGCTACTATACCAATCACTTGTCTAATTTACTTGATTGACTAATTGGTATTAGTTTACATTAATTGTTACTGATATGGTCATTTGTTTTTAAGCCAAAGGTAGGCTTATTTTTAACTTATATCTTAGCAAGGATATACATGTATGCATAACATGATCAGGTTTTAAAATTTTATGTGTTGGATTCTTTAAGAGATGATTTTAATGGTATAATATATTGATCAGACCTGCGGGCCTACCATGACGTCTTAAAACGTGAGTCTTCCGAGCGAGAAAAAGGGATGGAGCTATATAGGGTGTATAACTCTATCCCTCTTTCTCGCTGGGAAGACTCACGTTTTAACACCTCATGGTACGCCCGCTGACCTCTAAAAGCCTAATGAGTTCAATTATTATCTGTGGTGTAAAAAAAAATGAATGTTATAATTAATTCAAATTGTGTCAAGGAATAATTATGACTACATATTTATGTTTTAAGCATTCATTAACTTGTAATGGTTATCCATTAACATTATTCACTTTATACAATTCATATTCAATTCAAATAAAATAATAAGTAAGCGATGAAAGTATGTTGATTTTTATTTTAATATTTCAATTACTATATAAGTTTATTTAATTGCTATCTTAAGTTTCAGACATCAAATTACAGTCAGGGTCATATTTTGATCACTTTAGCTTTTTTAACTGCCAAGTTTCTGCTCAATGCATGAGCCAAATATTCTTATTTATTGAATGATATATAATATATATTTTAATTGAATTGTATTTTAATTGGATTGCAAGGCATACAAAATATGGTAAATTTATAATAGGTCTTAACTTATTGAATTGGAGATTTTCTAACCAGCAGTTTCAGATTTAATTATTGGCGCATAATTCGAACTTCAAATCTAGGGTCAGGTGGCCAACAGTGAACCAGCAGTACACAGATAACCAGTATAAGTATATCCTTAAGTAGTAGCACAGATTACTAAATAGTTATGGTAGTAGTAACTAGCTCATGCAACCGACACGTAGAAACGTGTCTCGTAACGTATCCCTCACTCCCCAATTGACGGCGGGCGCCCGCGCTTAGCAGACGCGTTGTGGGACATTTTGTGTTTTCTCACGCAAAAAATTAAAAAAAGGTGAGTTTTGTTTTTGTTCCTCAATCATGCGGGTTATTAGATTTTCTTACTGTATTTGCTATACATGTAAAGTTACTATTTGGCAATCGTTTGGTAATTGTGTTTTCTCCATAACCTAATTATTGTTATTTTTATCTTACTTCAACTGTCAAATGATGTAGGTGGTATACAGTGACTTAGTAATCTAGGGTATACAGTGAACCGTGGTTCATTGTGTACCACGAACCACGAAGAAATTAGAAGCGCAGAAAGCTAGGAAAAAGCATGATCGCAACTGATACTCCAGAGAAGAATTAAATAGCAAACAAGAAAAAGAAATACTTACACTAAAAACGTGAAAAACAGAGATATTTTTAAAAGAGAAAAAAACTATTACAATGTTTGATGATACGACCGATGAAGAGATTTTCCAAGCCAGTGGTTCTTCTTCCAGGGGAGATGAATTTCTGAGTGAAAGTGAAGAAGGAGAAAATATAATATTGACTGATAATTTTTTACCTTTATCTCGGGACCCAAAAATAGGAGATTATGTTATTATATTGCTGGAAACCGAGAAAAAAATATATTTTATGTTGCTAAGATTCTTGAAGAACCTGATGAAAATGATTATGATTATTATGTGTCGTATTTAAAATTAAAAAGTAGAGTTTACCATAAGTTTGCGAGCCTCTTGAACCGGATTGTGCAGGAGTTAGGAAAAATGATATTAAATACATTTTGCCTAAACCCAAAGTAGAAGGCAGCAGTCGTCGACAATCGACGTTTAGGTAAATTTCCCGTCAATATCTCACTTCAGAAGTTTAATTACTAGGTCCTAGGCCCCATAGGGTCAGTGCCTGCTAGGGTTGCGGAATTTGTTCGAAAGAGTCACCGCGGCCCTGGAACGTAAAGGGCACAAGAAGGATCACGGGTGGGTTTTGGTTAGTAAGAGTCTGACACTCCCTTCCGCTCCGCCCAGAGCGGGAGAAGTCATTTGATGATTTCCCATCCAGAAAAAAAAGGTCCTATTAGGACAATTTTAATAGTATATAACCTATGATTTATGCATCCCTATGTTATAATGAAAATGGCTGTTACCACAATGTGAGACGGATTTTATAGTAGGTAATAACTAGCTAATAAGTTGATAACATAGATCTCAATGACCTCTTTTTCTTTTTTGTTAGTTTTCTACAGATACCTACTTTAAGGTTTTCTATATTAAATCATTATTTTTAAATACTTGTAATGCATAATGTTAATTTGATTAAGTCACAACTTACTATTTTGATTTTTTTGTAACTATTATTCAATAAACCTTTTACGAAATATGAAAAATCTTATATTTTAATTGATGAGCTTTCGATTGATGACTGATTTACCATAGTGGGCACAGTAGAAATATAACTTAAATGCTTTTTATTATGACATGATTCACTGTGTCCAACAGTGGTTCACTGTGAACTTCATCTTGGATCAGTGTGTACCCAATAGTGTACACAGTGAACCATTTCCCATTTTTTTTAAAACACTTCTTATTGTCAAATCTATTAGTATTAAAGTTGAAATTTATAAAGAAACATGAAGTCTTATAGACACTGAATCGTATAAATGAAAAAAATAAACGTTAAATTTGAATATGACTGCATGACAGAGGATTAACTTTTTCCTGGTTCACTGTTGGCCACCTGACCCTACTTTATTCGAAGGCCGTTACATTTTAACTTCAAATCCAATGATTTGTTTTAACATACTGTTTGGTTTTTGTGAAATTTTGGTAGGTACTTCAATCGTTTTAACTCTGGAAATTTCGAGTTTAAGAACTGGAGCCTCCCGGAAGACTGGTAATCATTGTCGACAATTACGAATATTGAAGGCGATCATGGAAGCGGATCTAACTCAGTCTACGGCTGAGCTTGCTGCGAGTCTTGGTCATTGAATCACTTGCGTCGGACAGATAAAACCGCTAGATAAGTAGGTGCCACACGAACTAAGCGACCAACAGCGAAACTTACGCGTCGAAGCACGCATAGCACTACTGAATCGGCATAGAAATGAGTGGATTCTAAATCGAATTGCTACCTGCGATGCAAAGTACATACATAGATCCTGTACGACAACCGTAAGCGTTCGTCTCAGTGGATGGACCCGGATACAGCGCGCTAAAAAAAGATTAATCGTCGGAAGATGATGGTGACTGTCGGGTGAACCAGGTCCGCCGTACCTACTTGTATGTACCTACCTACATCACAGCTTCTTACCGAATGGTACCTACAACAGTGACGGCAGATGTCTATTCCATATAATTGCAAACAATGATCGAAAATAAATAAAAATGTAGGTAATCACTGCTCCCCATTGCTTCTCCACGACAACCCGCGAGCCCACACTTCACGACAGAACATCGCAAAGCTGCAAGAGTTAAAACTGAAAGCTCCGTCACCCATCATACTATGCGGACCTTGCCCCAAAAGCATTTTTTTTCGTTTCACAACGTTTTCGCTGACTCATCTCCCGTCCGGCAGACTTCTACGATATAAGGTTACACAAACTGCCAACAAAATTGCAAATTTCAAAATTGTTAGATAATTTGACGAAGATCACCTAATAACATGTTAATGTGATATGTGATCAATAGTGGTAGGTACTTACCTAAACAAATAAATCTCCTGATTTAGCTAACCTATTCAAAATATAAAGAGTAGGACTTATGAGACTTTTGAACTCCTGCCAAAGTCAAATGTAGATTTTCAAACCTAATATTATAAAGAGATTTATATTTTTGTATGTTTGTAACGAATAAACTCAACAACTAAGTAGGTACTGGTACGATTTCAAAAACTCTTTAATCAATAGAATGCTGCATTATCCCTGAGTAACATAGGCTATATTAAATTAAATATTTATTTATTTACTAAATATTTATTTATTTTTAAATAGCCTATGTTACTCGGGGATAATATAGCCTATGTTACGGCCAGTAGTCTATAGTAATTTTATACTTAAAGAGGAAATATTTTTCGGTTGTACCGAATAAGTCCGAAACTTTTTACCCCCGTATTTCTACGGGAACGGTAACCCGGGTATAACCGCGGGGCGCTACTAGTATTGAATGAAGACAAGTTGCATTCGGATCAGGTTACCTCAATATCAAAATAATATCCTATTTAGTACCTAGGTAGTAACAAAATAATAGCATTACTGCATCTTGACCTTTAAGATCCTCGTATGCATGTCTCAAAAGAATCTTAGGTACCTACGTATTATTTATATAGGTAGCTACTTGTATTTTTTTTAACAACATAAATTGTTAAGATGTCGTGCGGAGCTAATGCCCAGTGTTGCGAAATTTGTTCGAAAGCGTCACCGGCGCGGCCCTGGAACACAAAGGGCATTAGGAGGATCACGAGTGGGTTTTAGTCAGTAAGATCACAGATTACTAAATAGTTACTACGTGTAAGATACTTTTGTGGAGACATACACACCTGAGGGTAAGTACCTAAATTTTGCTAGGGTTGCGGAAGTTGTTCGAAAGAGTCACCGCAGCTCTGGAAAGCATAGTTCACTAGGTGGAACAGGTGGGCTTTAGTCAGGAAAGTCTGACACTCCCTTCCGCTCCGCCCAGAGCGGGAGAAGTCATTTGATGATTTCCCATACAGAAAAAAGGATAGGTAGGTAAATTTATAGTTATTAAGGATTGAGGAACATACAGGAAAAGCAGCTATGCTCATAAGCAATCATACACAGAAAATTCATTAATAAAGGCATAGTTAGGTAAAGCAGTAGTTACTTTGCACCTACTTAGTTAAAGTAGGTATTGAATAAAACAGTTTCTTTGGCTATTTAATGGTGCCGTCCAATGAAAAGGCTAGGCCGTTGACTAAACGGCTGATTTATCTATTTGGCTGCGACACATAGGTACATACCTACACGAACTATAGTTCATTACCTTTTCCGGAATGCACCATTCAATAACAGGAATCGTATCTTGTAGGTTTGTCTCTAAAATTATGTTTATACTTAATTAAGTTACCAGTTTAACTTAATAATCAAAATGTAAACACGTGGTACTGACATTATACTTGTGCCTATTATTAACTGGGTATATAATAATATTATCTACAAGTACAGTCAGCATATTCTTAGCAGGTTTCCCGTAACCCGTGTTCACAGACACCAGGAAAAACCGAAATGAAAGGTTAAATAATATTGCACTATAGAATTTGCAGATTTTGGAACGTCCGAAAAAATCCTACAATTTAGTAAGGTGACACATTTGGCTGCAATTGTGAATCTTAAACGTACAGGGAGCTGTTCAACGCAAACACAAAAAATGTCACCAAAATCTGTCCAGCCTCTTAGGAAGAGTGCAAGGAGACATAATAGGGATGTTTCCTGAGTAAAAAATATGTGATTATGTTTAGTCCGTCAGTTAGACTATAGAAAAATATTGGACACGTATTTCTTCCTTTATCAAATCTATAAAAACTGACGAAGATACAAAGCATCAAAGATCAGGAGTGGGGGCTTGTGACGTTACGGCTCGCTAAAAATTGTAGCGAGTAGTGACGTCACACGAGTTTTCAACGCTCTGTATCTGCTTCATTTTTTGTTTACGTGGAAAAAGAAAAAATACGTGTCCAATAGTTTTTGGAAATCTATCTGACGGACTAATTAGATTTTTTTAGTCAACTACCCTACGGACCTACAGAAGAATATTATTATGAACAATAACGCCAGATTAACGATCACAACACAGAACACTATGCGCCCAGAACTGTCTTTGTTTCATTTTTTTTACAAATATTTAATTAATAGATAGATACCATTGCATCTACGGTAACTATCTAATAAGAAAAGTCATGACTGACTCATGTCTAGGCTAAATCCTTGGACCTAGACATTTGACATTTTCGAATCGATACAAAATTTTTGTTCATTTTTTTCACCACTTTGTACCTAGCTACTCTATTAGATATATTTTGACCATTTTGAAACCTTTCCCAGTTCGATAGGCCCATCTACTTTTGCTACCAGTACAAACTCAATAAACATTTATCCTTTACCCTATCGGCTACGCATTAAAACAAAATAAAACAGAGTCCCAATGGATAGTGACCGGACCGGTCGTCATTGTCTTTTTTCTATCGATAGTGAAGTATAAAAGTGCATCTCTCGGTGACTCTGTGTATTTGCATACAACTATCGGACACAAAAGAAACATGAAGTTTTGGGCGCTAGTGTTCTGTGTTGTGATCATCAATTTGGCGTTAGCCTTTGGTAAGTAATTGAGCTGTATTTTTAACCGACTTCAAAAAAAGAGGAGGTTCTTAAGTCGACTGTAATTTTGTGTGTGTGTGTTACCTCATATCGTTACACTGGTTATACCGATTTTGATGATTCTTATTACATTCGAAAGCTGGTGTTTGTCATGTGGCCTCATTTAAATTTGAGTGAGATAAATGACGAATAGTATGTACTTGCCTAATAATGTAAGCTAATAATGGATTGTTGTATGGTATATGATGGTTTGGAAGAGCATCTCATTCTTTTATCCAAACCATCGTAAACAATTTTATTTTTTCATTTTACATCGACAAGATCGAATTAGAACATCATCAATTTACCCTAAGCCACGCATTGTTAGGGATAACTCAAATACTCGTCGTCAGATCTCAATCAAATTTATACGGGACCACACGACAAGCACCAGCTTTCGAATACAAAAAGAATCATCAAAATCGGCCAGTACAAAGTTATGAGGTAGCACACAAAAAAAATATAGTCGAATTGACAACCTCCTCCTTTTATGGAAGCCGGTTAAAAAGCTACCCTAGATTAGTTCATAGTAGGGTGGTAGGGTAGCATAGTATTGGTTGCGGAGTTTGTTCGAAAGAGTCACCGCGGCCCTGGAACGCAAAGGGCACTAGGAGGAACACGGGTGCGTTTTAGTCAGTAAGAGTCTGACACTCCCTCCAACTCCGCCCATAAAGCGGAAGAAGTCATTTGATGATTTACCATCCAGAAACAAAAAGAAAGGTAGTCTAGTATCTGTTGCGAAATTTATTGCGACCTACTTTTTAATTTCGGTACGTTCCCTTTAAATCCTGGACACATACTTGGTTGATGAAAACCCCTAACTTCTACAAGGTCTAATAAACATAATAAATGACGGAATTTAGTGTGTAGTTCATACAGTATTGTCTGCTTCAATGAGCCATTGAAACAAATAACCTCCAGTTTCATTGCCTTTAGGACTATTAGTAATCGGGCTGGTTTCTGTAACTCCACGACTAAGCGCGTATTTTGCGTGCAGGTGGGACAAATGTGTCATTCGATCCACCCCAGCTCCCCAAGGAAGGCCAGCAATGCCTTCGTGTTACTAAGAATCTCACAGAGGGTACCTGGGTTTCCGAAGTACTTAGCCCTGTAATCTGCGACTACCGGGCAGCTTACAAGCAGATGTGCTGCTGTCTCATCCTCCTTCATGCAGGCTCTGCAGAGCTGGCTGCCTTCAGGACTAGCCATAGCCACGCTGATTAGGTAAACCGCTGAACTTTATCTGTGACTAGCTTCTGCCCGCGACTTCGTCGGCGTGGAATAGTTACTTCACCCCCGATTTTGAAACTATCAGCCCGATCGGTCTAAAATTTACAAAGTTTCATACAAAGTTTCATCCCCTATTTTATCCCCTTGGGGGTAGAATTAATCAAAAACCTTTCTTAGCGGATGTCTACGTCATAACATCTACCTGCATGCTAAATTTCAGCCCGATCCGTTCAGTGGTTTGGGCTGTGCGGTGATAGATCACAATGTCAGTCAGTCAGTCACTATTGAGTTGTATATATTTAGAATCTTTAAATGCCCTTGCAAACTAGGTGCCCACTATGCTTAGTTAGGCACTAGATTCCTACTATGTTACTATACAATCTTTTAGTTACTACAGAACTATTGTTCTCCCGGTGCACCTGCCCACTTTAACTAAGAACTTGCTCTCAAACTTATAACAGTAGTTACTAACTGCTGGAAACTGGAGAAGTTTAATTTAAACTGCGGTTTGCCTTACTGTTTACTCACCGTTCAACATAGGGTAACTTTAGTATTTTCAGTAAAAAAGATAGAAGACATAACTTACCTCCTTGTTTTAATAACTGGGGTGACAAGACTTTTGTACAAATCATCACCTCCTATGTAACGCCACTAAGTCTAAGGCTCAAGCTTGCGTTTGCACGCTTATTAAAGGCTGATTATGATTATGCTATATTTATGGCATAGTCATAATCAGCCTTTTAATATTCCCACTGCTGGGATACAGGCCCCCTCTCGATGAGAGGGAATGGGCCGAGATCCAACACGCGGGCCCAGTGCGGGTTGGTGAATGTCATGTCTTTGAATTTGGTTTTAGGACATGCCGTTTTCCTCACGATTTTTCCTTCACCGTTTTGAGAGCAGTGGTGATGAATTAAATTACGCAAAGTATGTAATGCGCCTGGCTGGGATTGAACCAGCGACCTACAATTCGTAAGTTGGGGCCGTTACCACTCTGCCACCACTGCACATGCAGTACTTTATTTGGTTTATGTAGTGTTAGTTAACGAACAATTTTCATCATCATCATTTTATGCGAAAGAAGTACATTGCTGGATCTCCCCCAAGTATCGCCACATCGACCGGTCCTGTCTCATATCTAGCAAATTCCCGCGACTTTCACCAGGTCAACGGTACAACTTGTGCGAGGACTTTCAACGCTACGTCTTTCAGTATGTGGTCGCTCCATAACCTTTCGCCCTATCGACCATGGCATCGGTTGCTGCGAGCAATGCGCCTTGTCCACTGCCAAGAGGCCCGAAGAATCGCCAAACTTCAGTAGATAATTTTAGCGGTTTTTCGGGTCATAGCTTCAGGCAGCAGCAGCAGGTAATCGAGGTTCTCCTGCGGTTGTCTTCATTTCTGAATTAATCATGCAGGGAAATTCTGAAACAAGCCTGCCCCATCAACCTTTGGGGGACTTCTGCTGCTAGCCAAGATTTCTTAAGGTCACAAATTAATGTAAGATTTTTAAACAAAATATTTTCCAAATCAAGAATCTCGACTTAGCACACGGTGCTAGTCATTTGGAATGAGGACTTGGCTGTCATTGTCCCGATTGTCGTTACGGCCAATGGCCTGATGACCAAAAGCTTCGACGACCACCTGTCAAGCTGGCCTTAAGTGGTTTTATATAGGGCCTGATACAGAAAGCTAGCCTAGATACGGCTCGTATAGTGAGGAGGTTACTTTCTCTGGAGCTTTAACCACCGCTAGCTACATTTATGTTTTAGAAATATTTCTAAAACATAATCTAAGGTGCTCAGGCCAACCTATCACACTTACAATACAAGGTGTTACGTGTTTTTAGTATTTACTTTGCTAAAACCCATCTTCAGCTAGGTTAAGCCACCCACATTAGTTCATTTAAATCTAGACTTAAGAAATTCATTTTGAGGTCACAAATCGAATTTAATGACATCGACATTGATAAATCTTTTATATAATCCTTTTATTAAATCCAATAATTATTTACACACAATTATACATATATTGTACCTACGTTCAATCAATCACCAATTTAAATTGATATTTTTCCTTTGTTTAACAAAAAAAAAGAACCTTAGTATATAAACTAACCTTATGTTGGACTGGATGTGATGCGGTATGTGGTCACAGTGTGGTTCAGGAACAAGCCTTCGATCACTTATCTTCTCTCTCCGATTACAATATACATATAAATATTTTATGAAAGGTACATTTGTATTTTTTTTCACTTCGTTTTTGCTTTGGATGATGCGACCCTGCGTCGAACGACCTGCGTTATTTTATATCGCATATTTGTAGGTAGTATGGAAACAAAAATATCTGGACAATGTAGCAAACATAAAAAAGACACATTCTTTTACAATATTTATTTACATATTCCGAAACTTTTTTTATTATTATTTATCAAGTTAAGTATGTATGTATTTATATATTTTATTTACCCACGTCCGTGTGTCACTGCGGGGTGCCAACTGAAAACCAGCGCTGGGTGTTTGACGCGCAGCAAATGCTGAGATGGTAACCCTTTCGGTATGGGCACGCTCAGCACAATTTTAATCTGTATCATTGTTAGGTTTTTTCTTTTTTAATGTTATATTATTATTATTTTTTACTTTGTGTTTTGTTGCTGTTGTGTTGTGTCTGTGTCGAATAATGTTTTCTATTCTATTCTTTCTATTTCTATTCTATTCCACAAACCACTAATTTATAATTCTAGCTTACTTACAAGTACTACCATATCCAGAGGGAGAGATGAGATCCCCCAAAACAACAAGATGTCTTTGGTAGGTAATCTACAACTTAATGAAAACATTGAGGAATTTATGAAAAGTTATCCAATTAGGCTTGTTATATGTTAATCTAAATTAATTGTTTTGTAATTTTTTAGTATTGCTACTTGACTAAACCTACAGTAGGCGTTGACAAGCCGCCCCAAACAACAGTCCTGGATGTAGGTATAGGTAGCTAGTATTCCAGTTTATGTGGTACCTAAATATATCAACATAGCTATCAGTAACATCCGGCTTGCAACCGATAGGTACCAGTTTCCAAATAAGTATTAAAGTTACCAGTTTCCACAAGACCGGCTACCATTCTCATAAAATTTACGACACATAAAAGTTATCCAATCATTACATTATGTACCTGACCTAATTTCGTTACTAGACTTGCCCAGAAAAGCATTTATTCATCTTCTTGCAGTTCACCTACCTCTCGATTGGTACAGTGCAGTGGTTGCAGCGAACGGCTTTCCGATCGCATGTTCTATTCCCGGTCAAAATAAATATTTGTATACCAACAATATGTTTGTTTCGGACCTGAATGTATTTGTTATATTGGTTTAAAATGATCTTAGTATTTACATATGTAGGTATGTCTGGGCAAGGGTCATCATTTTGAAAAAAAAAAAATCCACGAAAATTTGCAAAAAAGGGCGGACTTACTTTTACAGTGCCTACTACATAAATTGTAGTACCTACATAAATTGTTTCTAGAAAAAAAAATACTCCTTACTAAGAGGCCCTCGGTCCGGACCCAAGTCTGTCCAGACAAACCAAGGTCGGAGCATGGGGAAAAAACTGGTCTGGTCAAAAAGTGCGTGTCCTAGAATTCAACGAATACTCACACAGGAGAGTCGGCCTTAGTATATAAAAATCCGATAGAACGGGTTAAGGTCACAAGGTACTTACCTTATTTATCTATGCAGTGACCCGCCCTCCGCCCTGATGATGAACATAAATATATAGGCATCTTTAACATATAAATCTCTTCATTCCAGCGGCCTGTCCCGATGGTGAATACGACCCCGGTCCAAACTGCGGGCTGGAGCCGTCCTGCTCAACGAAGAGCTCCCACGCCTACCCAAAGCACACCTGCGATTGTTGGTGCTTACCTGGCACCTATAGACGACTGGATACAGATGCCTGTGTGGAATTAAGCGAGTGTTAACATTAAATAATATTCAAAAATGAAATGGAGTTTTGTATTTCTTCAGTCCTTAATGTTGTGGGTAAAATGGCATCTTTTTGCTGCCCTTGTAGCTTCCTCATCATCTTCCACTGTAGTCACAGTTGACAGGAGGATTTGGACAGAAAGATTATATGAAAGATGATGATATTTTTATTTCAAACATTCAAACCAGGCCTTTTTTATGGGGTGAAATCCTCATGGATATCCTCCACCCTGGGGCGGGCGGAGGGGTCTGTCAGACTCTTACTGACTCCCAAGCGGTACACCCTCTGCGGCCTCCGCAGAACAGTGATGGTCAGGCGCCCAGATTGGGGCCCCGTATAGGGCCATCGATCGCACGATCCCCACGTACAAATTCAAACCATGCCTTACTATACTTTTCCAACTACATTGAGGTGAGCTGCCAGTCTGACCGAATGCTATCTATCTCAACTCCACTAACACAGTAGGTGCCAACTCTTTTGCAAGGCAGCTTTCAGATTTCTGGCTTCTGAACCTCTACGACTGACAGACCAGGAGCCTTGCTACGACGTCTTGGTGCCATATTGATTCCGATTTCCCATCCTTAAAAAAAGGAAGTGAATAGGTAGGTACTGCCGACACAAAAACAGAAGGTTCCAGAGTTTCAGACTTCCAAACAAGTGCAGCTCTATGGACTCTCTTAATTAAAAACTAACTATCATAATTATGCGGAACCTAACTGTATCAGAAACTCAATCGCACCTCAGAATCTTGTACCTTTTAGCAAATTAAAAATATATATTTTTCATGCACATCTGCTTGGATTTTCACTGAAAGCTGAGAAAATGACGGAAAAATTAAAAATAGGAAACAAAACGTGTACCTACTCGTCTGTAGTTTTTTTCTTCACCGACCTACGAATTCCTCACATTTTTTGTCACAAACCAGAACAACATATCTACTCATCACAAAAAAATATTGACTCAGAAATCTTTTGTGGGCTCTCCACAGCCTGGCAGAAATAATTAGCAAACAACCCAAAAAAGAAACAATTTCCGCTACAACTAAGCAAGTCTTGACCGAAGTTCAAATTAAAATTAAGCATCGTTTTACAGACCGTGACGGTTATAAACGTAAAGTAACTCATTTGAATTATTAACAACACAATGGCAAAGATACCCAATACGTACATACTGTTTTTCATAACGTATCTATCTGTTTCCCTAAGAACGTGCATCACCAATGTTTTTTAACCGACTTCTAAAAAAGGAGGAGGTTCTCAATTCGGATGTTTGTATTTTTTTTTTTTTTTTTTATGTTTGTTCGCGCATAACTCCGTCGCTTGTCAACCGATTTGAAAAATTCTTTTTTTGTTGGAAAGGGTATACTTCCCAAATGGTCCCATGAAAATTTTATCGAAATCAACCAAGCGGTTTTCGAAAAATCTAAAAAAAATATGCACTTTGCCTACTTTGACGACCTCTTAGTTTAATCTGCAAAGGAGCTGTACGTTTTTTTTTACACCAATGTGATTGGTTCGTTTAGGTGGGGGGAGGGGAGGGGGTGTAGGTACCACTAAAAAGTGAAAAATAAAAAACTTTTTACAAAAAAATACAACCGACTTCTACACAAAAAATCAAAAAAGTGCAAAATAACTTTAATTTCAGAAGTCGGTGTTCAAAAAACGAAAAAGCAACCACAAACACCGAGTTCCGAAATTAAAGTTATTTTGCACTTTTTTGATTTTTTGTGTAGAAGTCGGTTGTATTTTTTTGTAAAAAGTTTTTTTATATAAAATTATAGCACGCTTTATACGGCCAAAGACTATATAGATAGGTAACCGTGAGTATTAATAACAGACTAAACTTATGAGTACATAAAATACACGTATGTATATACGTCTATTGTTAAGTTACGTTTGCATATAACACGTGAGAATCTTGTTCGCGTCAATCAGTAGGTATCATCTATTCGCTCGGAGTTAATCGTTTTCAAATTAGTTTTCTGTATACGTCGAGAAGTTTTGTTTCTAAACGGTTCTCTGTTGGCAGTCATTTATATTTTATCAGTCGAAATTATTAATAGTTTCGACATTTTATGACTGACACATTAAATGGTTATGATTAGGTTCAATTTTAACGTGTCTTTACCAGATAAGAATCAATATTAGTAAATCGATAATTGAATGTCACCTCAGTAAAGTATCTATGCCAGAGTAACTTATTGTTCGAGAGATAAAACAGCTGCTGTGTAACAGAAAACACTTGGTTTTATAAATTACCTACATTTTCATGTGCCAGCTGTACAAATTAGTGGCACAGATAATCAAGGTGAAGAAGTTATTTAAACAGTGATGTGTTTAGATAAACTGCATTCGTGTTTGTGTGTGTGCCCCGTCAACATGAAACTGTGGACAATTGTATTGTTTGTGGCTCTTATTACTTTTCAACAGTCGATTGGTGAGTATTTGAATATTATGTGTAATTTATGCAAGGTTTTATCTGAGTAGCTTGGTATTCTAAATATATCTAGAAGTATTTCTATTCGTTTTGTTCGAGACCAGTTCTGATTGATGATATCAATTAATATAGTACATACATATATGATATTTTATTTAATATTCAAGTTAAAATTAAACTTTAAAACGGTGTGACTGTCTATGTAACCTATTTGTATATATGAGCATTCAGTCATATTGGTAATGATGTCACATTGAATCAATAAATTTGTTGTTCAACGAAATAGGTACCTAGGTATACATGAAATTGTTCCTTGGTAACAGTTTCATAAACATTTTGTTGGATGACAACAAAATAATGTTAGAAGAGTAAAGAGTTCAATAGGTTATTTTACTAAATTAAGTTTAATTAGTCCGTAGATAGATTTCCAAAAAATATTGGACATGTACCTATGTTTTCTTTTCATTACAACAAAATATGAAGAAGATAGAATTCGTTGAAAACTCTTGTCACTACGTCCTTCAATAAAGCGACGTGTCGACACCAGCCCAGCCCGTGACGTACCAGCCCGTTCTTGAATTTTGATCCTCTTTATCTTTGTTATTTGTCTTACGATTTCAAATGACAAAAAATACGTGTCCGATATTTTTTTCAAATCCAATGGACGGAATACAATACAGAATAATTATTTATATATCTAGTAAAATACTCAATTGTACAGTAAAGGGCATTCTTTTTTTTAAGTTTTTAATATTTATGAATGGTTTCCAGCGGAGTGTCCACCTGGCCAATACAACCCTGGTCCTGACTGTGCCTTCGAGGTAATCTGCGGTCTACCCAGTGCCCATTCAGCCAGAAGACACTACTGTGACTGCTGGTGCAACCCTGGAACTGTACGGGATTCCACCACCAATGAGTGTGTCAAGAAGTGTCCATACGATCTGTGATTAATGCAACTCAGTTAAGTTTGTTGTTGAATTAAGTTATATAAATATTATGTGAAGTACTTACGTGTTGTGATTTAATTGTAGTTAAAAGAAGTATTTTTCTTTGACATAGGTGGGTTATTTTAAATTATAACAGCCGCACGGGTCGATCTTCGATCTTCTTTAACGCTTGCCGAGGTTGGTCTGTGGATGGGTGACCGTCTTAACATAACGAGTCTTCTTCGTGCCTCGGAAAGCACGTTAAGACGTTGGGCCCGACTGATCGACAAATGACTTCTCCTGCTCAGGGTGGAGTGAAGTGTCAGAATATTATTGACTAAAACCCACCCGTGACTCTTTCGAACAAATTCCGCAACCATAGCAGGCACTGACCTTATGGGGCCCAGTCTTCTTTGCTGACAGATCTTTGAGGCGCGGGTGGAACACGACGCGCCGTTGATCAAGGCCTGGGGCCGTATTATGACATCTTAAAACCATCATGTTTTCTGTGTGAGAAAAGGATAGTGCTATTCGTCCTGTATAGCTCCGTCTCTTTTTCACACCGAAAACATGATGGTTTTAAGAGGTCATAATACGGCCCCAGGTTGCTATTAGGCAGCGAGCCTCCCATAGCTCGCCATCCGCAAGCCCGCGCCTACGGTGGCCGGAAATCGCCACCGACGAAATTTTCGGGACCTGAGCATGAGTTCCAGCTTTGCATTTAACCAGGTTTTATTGTATATGTACTCGTACATTAAAACTTGTTTAAAAAGAAGGAGTTGGAAAAGGAAGGGTTATGATTTTAGCTATTTATGCGTGCATAGATAGCTAAAATCATAACCCATCCTCTTGGCTCTGCCGTCGTCGGGTAAAAAGCATGAATATGACCACAAAGCTTTTTCAAGAGTTACTGGTCTTACTGAGTGGAATTATTAAGATGATAAAAGGCAATGTTCAATAAACTATTTCTACATGAAGTGATACACGAAGAATATAATTTCTAGAAATGAGGTGAATTCGATTTACTTTCTTACTTGTTATCTTTGACCCAGATGGTATAAACATAATAATACGTGTCAGAATATTATTATTTATTTTACAGATCGACTTATATCACGTCGACTAATAACTCGTGTCAGTAGATGTATTGCTGCGTAGTTAATTCATAATTAATTAGTGTACGTCAATAGAATAAGTAAATACATCCATATTTCCATACCATTATATTATAAACTAGCCGTTGGTCGCCGTCTGTTAACACTTACAATACAATGTCGAGTACATTATCGTTAATCTTTAAATACGCTGCTTAACGTAAGCAACGTATGAGATGTCATATATTTTTTAAAATAAAGTTTTTTTTTTCAGCCTACATTTGCGTCCCACTGCTGGGCAAATGCGTCCCCTTTCTTCTTGCAAATTTTTCTATCTTGGGCGATCTCTGGCCACGTTTTCCCCGCAAACATGGTGAGATCGTCACCCCCGCTCGACCTCGGCGGCGATGTCCTCTCGCGGGCGTCCAGAGTGACATTGGTGCGGCATGGCCAGCCCATTCCCACTTAAGTCTGGCTGTTTTTCCCCGACATCTATTATAACTTTAGTTATGGAAGTAGTAAAATGGAGGCAGTATACAATTTTTTTTTGTTATTTCGAAACAATTTACTAACAACTATAATTAAAAAAACAGGCTAATAAAATAATAAAAAAACTACATGCTTATTTTAAACAATGATAAACAGATTCATTATTAAAATTTACTAAAAATAATATGGATTTAGAATCAGCTAATCAGTAGGTAAGTAGGTATTTAAAGTAATGGGTCAAAGATTTTTATGAATAGGGCAGATGTTTCAACAGCAACTTAGTACCACTATGCAAACGGTGACCTAAGCTCTGGACACCTTTCCACACACTCCATGGTGAGAGAATCTCGTGTCAAACTCAAACTCAACTCAAACTCAAAACGTTTATTTCAATTAGGCCATTAACGGCACTTTTGAACTTCATCAATAAAAAATATCATAAATTAAGTGACTCTAGCGTCCATTCGCAAAGGTAGATTCTTATGGAGAAGAACGGACAAGAAACTCCATAGTTACTCTTTTCAAATCAATGTTTTACAATATTTGGTAATACAAAAAATACTTCATATATGTGAGGACAATGCAGTACCGGGGTTACACCAGCAGTCACAGTAGTGGTTTCTGGCTGTGTGCATGGTCGGTAAAGGCCAGATCGACTTAAAGCTACAGTCAGGACCCGGGTTGTATTGTCCAGCGGGACATTACGCTAAAACAGAGGTTTGAAATTAGAAAAAGAAAAACCTGCAGACTGTCAGCCATCCAGCTGGTCAGACAGACCACCAGACAGAGATACGAGTGATCCTATAAGGGTTCCTTTTTCCATTTTCGTTTTATTTACGTCCGGATCTCTCACTACGGACTTTTGCCAGAGAAAGACAAATCTTTAGGTCTTTGCGCAGCAATGGGTCGCTTCAGACTTTTATTGATATTGTTTGTTTTCAGGAACTAAAGTTTACCTAATCAATGGAGTATGCATAGTTAGAGAATAGATTAATATTCAAATTGACATCGTTATTTATAATGCCTTTAATAGACATAATGTAGACGCATCACAGACACCAGTGATCCTTCAGTGACGTTTTAAAAAAATCAAAATGGCCGTGGCGGTGAGTGGCTATGCCACAAAGATTCTTCTATCCCCTTTTGGAACAAAAAAAAACTCAATTTCGTAGGTACGTGACAAAGTTTAAATTCCATAAAAACTCACACCTGACCTTTTTAAAATCAACTTAAATTACACAAAGCTAAAGTCGAAACTTGACTTGCTGACGAGAGATTGCAATGATCTCGAATTATTAATTCAATTACCTATTAACAGATACAATTATCAGAATCACTCACCGATCGACTGTTGAAAAGCCACAACAGCCATAAATAACATAAAGGCGCAAACTTCATGTTGATGAGTTGTTGTTGATGTTCGCTCGCTCTCACTATCTACTTTTTTCTACATAATTTGCTTTTAAATCTCTCAATCCGAGCTTAACATTTTCACCGATAAACATTGTTGGACCTTCTGAAGATTGTAAGACTATATTTGTATTGTATAGATGCAATCTCTCTAGCATTATAAAAACAAGTGCAACCATGATTTTATAAATCTACATTGAGTTGAAAGAGTGTCCATGGAGTTTCTTGTACGTTCTTCTCCATTTTGGCACGTGCAACAGCCGCCCTGGCGATAGGAGCGGCGAGTGTGTTTTGCTAAAGAATATTAAGTGTCCAGTGGAAGTTTCTTGAGTTTAAATTGTCATTGCTCATAAATTCGCAGGCTGAGGTACCTAAGTAAAACAGCTGTTATATGCGCGGGATTTACTGATTTGTATCTCGGCATCGCGCGTTCGCAGTTGAGCAGTACCTACTTAAAGGTCGGCGATTCATTGATACTTTTTGTAGGAACTTCAAAGACGAAGTGATGGGCTGAGTAGGTATGCAACTTATCTGGTCGTAGATTCAAAAGTCTGAACTACCAGATAAGTTGCATACTTACTCGCTAATCCCGGAGGAGTCTGGTTAACCACCGTCCTTTCTTGTCTGAACAAGAAAGAACAGTAGTTAACCAGACTCCTCCGGGATCATCAGCGTCATCGGCGACGCTTTAATATGTGGAGCTCATGTCCAACTTGAGATTATGCGCTACCAGCGTAAATTTATAAGCACGATTGCTGAGTGTATGGAATACAAATCATCACTGCACGTATAGAGGAATGCGGTAGAGAGGAAAGTCCCGTAAACCTCCACTGAAAAGGGAGGATCCTCCGTCCAGATGGTGGTTGTGTCTGGTGGGAAACTGCCCAATAGTTAATATTGATACTGTTGTACATGTTCAAATTGCACGGTAAACTCTGATATCGCGATGCGCGGCTTCATTAGTAGTTCACTGCTGGCGTTGTGGTTCTTTTTGTTGCCATATTTATTTATTTATTTAATACTTCACGTTTACGCACACAAATGTACAGAGGCGGACTTAATGCCTTAAGCATTTTCTACCAGTCAACCTTTGGGTGATGCAGAGAATAATTGTGGTAGGTGCAGTACGAAAGAGAAATAAATAAATAAACTGAAACGCGATTAATATTAAATTACTACAAAGATATATAATTTTGCTTCTGATATAATATATGTTCAGTTCAAATATCAACTATCGGGCAGTTACTGTTGCCCACCAGACACAATCACCATCTGGACGGATCCCTTTTCAATCAAATTTCTAAAGGTTTGCAGGTCTTTACACCCCGTTCCGTATCTTTCCATAGATGAATGTCTGTTATTCAATCGCGCCAGATAGGCTGAAAAAATTAACGTAAATGCCAGACTTGCCTTTTGATTAGCCAGAAGAGAGACAGAGAGAGAGAGAGATCAAAACACTATAATCTTCTTCTCTTCTGCCGATTGGGTTGGCTAAAATGAAGGAAATATTTTTGAAGAAGAATCATCCTGCAGTCTTACATGGACAGACACACGAAGCAAAATAAATGATTCTTAGAAAGGGGTCAGTTCGATTTACATTCTTATCTCTGACCTAGATAGTGTAAATATTAAACAGAACATAATTATATTTATTTTTATAAACTAACATCTACTTCTGTCATGTCAATAAATAACTTGCGTCATTGCTGGGTTGTTAATTCTTAATTAGTACCGCTAAATAGGCTCAATACAGTACAGTATGGTAAAAAAATAGATCGCGGGGCAGTGACAATAGTATCCTGAAGACAGTTGTAGAGAGTCCTTACTCCCCTATTCTGAGGCACTATATGGGATAATGGTCAGGTGACTTATTCCTTACGTTATCGTTCTCTTCACATCCTGCCTCAGATACCTACTTTGTTGTTATCTTTGTTTTTATACTACTAATTCTAGTTATAAGGTATTTTACTAACAAAATGGACTATACTGTTGTCCGAATTTTGAATTCAATTAAATTAATTTGAACGGAAAGATTTGCCACGTTAGTTGTTTGTCAGCTATGTTAGCCAGCTTGGTTGGCATGGACTTTGGTCACACTTCTAATTGTACAATTTAATTTTGCCAAACTCGATCCATTATCTACTATAACTAGGTGACGTTCGGCGATGATATACAGCCGGAACTTGGTGGACATCTCACCCGTATCTACGCAGAAAACATTTTGGGAAATCCGGCAGGGAATTCCCGCGGCATTCACCAGCACATCGATTCAACATGTCAGAGGCCTTATAACTCTACGTTCTGTTAGATTTTTTGAGTTCTTGGATTTTATAATGAATTTATTTTATTTTGTTGTTAATGTCATCATTATGATTGCTGCTGTCGTTTTATCTGAGAATTAATTACGTGGTATTTAATTAAATAACTCATTAGTACGAGATATTTATGAAGCAAACGGTAAAATGGGTCAGAAGAAAAGAAAAACAACAAAACAAAAATGTTCAACTGTGCAGCCTTCAAGTATATCATTCCAAGTAAATCAATTCCTTCAAAGTCATAAATAGCAATTCAGTTTCTATTCTATAATAGTTCTAGCAATTCCATTCAAAAGTCGATCAACGCTATCAAGATAGATCAAACGAAATTGGTTTGGAATTGGCCAATTATTGGGACACACCTATACGTAATTGCTCTATCCATAGGGTGCAGAATGTTTCATTCTTACAGCAAAAACTGTCAAGCTTTCTATTAGCGTTTTTCATTACAAGCTGCACACAATGTAAATGTTTGAACAATTTTATCATTATAAAGAGCTTAGATACTTAATATTGCGTCATGTTGTATGCAGGCGCTGGAGGAGACTCGTTATTAGGAGCTCGTGTTTAAACAATAACATCTGCATCGTTCGATCTTCGAGGTTAAGCAACACTTGCCGAGGTCTGTCCGTGGATGGGTGATCCAGTAGATAGCGAGACTCGTCCGAGCCGTAAAAGCACGTTAAGCCGTTGCTACCACCTGTCATTTTTAGATCTTTGACAGTCATGGGTAGACCTATACGGTATCGATGTTATCGATTACTGGGTTGTGGAGGTCAGATAAGCAGACGCTGCCTATCTGACCTCCACAACCCAGTAACCGACCAAACCAGTATTTTACATGGATGACCGTGTAAGATACTGGTGCTTTGCTGCATTTATGATTAGACTTGTAACCGACGTCAATACAGAGAAGGCTAGGCAGTTTTTTGCAGGCGCTTCACAGATTGATCATAGAAGTAAATAGACATTGGTACAGAATCATCGAAGTTTGTAAACGGTGTGGTGCGAATCCAGATTTGCACTGGCAACATTTTCCGTTTGATTAGCAATGCTGTAATCTTTGGCGGAAAAAAGACTTTTTACAAAAAAATACAACCAACTTCTGAACAAAAAAAAAACATTAGTCGGTGATTCTTCGTTTTTTGAATACCGACTTCCGAAATTAAAGTTATTTTATACTTCCTAGTTTTTTACTGTTGTAAAAAGGTTTTTTTTATTGTTTTTTGTAATTTTTTACTTTTTAGTGGTGATACCTTTTTTTTAACGGGGGGAAATCCTCATGGATGTCCTCCACCCTGGGGCGGGCGGAGGGGTCTGTCAGACTCTTACTGACTAAAATCACCCCGGTGTTCCATCTCTCACCTACGCTGAGGATCGCGGGAACGTATGCGACATCCGTAATCCCCGGCTGGTGCCAGCCCGCCTCTGCGGGCCACCTCGTAGCTTAACGTACCTATCACAGCGTACGTGTTATAAACTGGCCTAAACAATAAACAGACATGGGATTTCAACAATCCCGGAAGAGTAGCTATCAAATATTGAAGAGTTCCATTTCCTATCCCCGAAGTTCTTCATCAGACCACATGGCAAGCACCAACTTCTGAATATAAAAAGAATCATCAAAATCAGTTTACACAAAAAAATAAAGTCGACTTGAGAACTACTCCTTTTTTGGAAGTCGGTTAAAAATCCCAGCTTCCTGTTCACGCGAGGAATCGACTAACTGTTTGCTCATGTCATTAATTCTCGATGAGATGTTATGATGATGTTCCTTGATGCGGTATTTCAGCCACTTCTTAAAAAAAATACATTGCCCTTCAAAGTTAGACCGTTCAATACTGTAGCAAAGTGGCCTGTCCGGAAAAACGCCGGGAAAACGATGACAAATATCGTTTAATAGCCTGCCATCCACAGCAATCATAGCGCTTTCTCGTCCTCTGAATTTATGTAGCTTTTACAGAATCATTGTTACCAATATCTTTACTAAATCTTTAGCGAGTTTACGAACGTATTTAGTTACCAGTGTCGTCCATCAGTTCAATTAGACAGTATGGAATTTCAATAATGATTTGATCGCTTAGATCGCTTTTAGCGATAAGGCCGCCCATTGTGTCACCCTATGTAATGTTTTCTTCATCTATATTTTCTGTACCTTTTATGGTGTACATAATAAAGAGTCTTCTATTCTATAACTTTTTTATCTCATATTTTCATTATTGGAATGACTAATAATGAAAAAGTCTGATTCATTAATTATGCCTGAACGGCTGGACGGATTTTTATGAATTAACACGGGTAGACCTATTCCCGATATCTCGCCCCGAGTGTTGTTTTACCAGTAACTATGACAATATAGAAACGATACAAATAACAACATGTGTTTGCGCATGTTATTATAACCAATAATATGTACCCAATAATATCTCCTGCATATTTGTCTAATCTCCGTTAAGATTAGTCATCGCGGCTGAAATTTCGATTTCATAGTAATTTTTCAATTTTCATGCGGATAAATCTACAGTGATTTCTCAAAAAACAACAAAAATGGAAATAAACAAAAAGCGATCTCTCCTTAATTTCCTTTAGCCAACAAAAATCCTCTTTAACAAGAGGATTTTCTTAACAAAGTCAACATTTGATAGGTACGGAGGTTTTCGCAACGTCGCGCCGATGAAACGGTGAAACAAAAATAAATATAATTTACGAAATTGCCCTAATCAATTCCATTGAGGACCACGCCATTCTGAAATTATGGACCCGTGACCTTGTTGTGAAGATTCTGTTGTTTTTTCGTCCAATGTGAAGAGCGGTTTTTTGAGAAAAGGTCGATATTTGCACTCTGCCGTTTTTAAACCGTCTTATTTTTTTTAAGTTTATGAGAATCACTCCATATTTAAATATGCCATTATATAGCGCAATTAACCATTACTGTGTAATAATAATTAGAATCGCTTTTGTGATTCCGGTTGAATGAAAGTAGGTTGTTCATCAGTATAGCACCTAACCAGTAGTGTTATTCTGTAAGAATCCTTAGATTCAAGCAGAATGAAGGTACACTTAAGTTATCATGGCGAGATTGTTTCAAAATACACTCAGTTCTTCGTAAAAGTGTGTGCGGTGACTAGAAGATTATCCATCGGAAAAATGACGATTTTCCATTCACACATTTTTCTGCTATTAAGCCTCTTAAGGGGATAATTTTCAAAAATCGTGGTAAGCAACTTTAGATTTTGGTTTGCTTGTCATTGAATGAACGAATTAATGACATATTAAGTCAACAGGTATTTACCATTTGTTCAATACAATAAAAGATATAAATAGGAACGCTGCACGTGTCACATTCATAACCGTTCGCTCGTGGCTACTACGTGGGCGGATTGCTTCGGCGAATCGGAATTGACCTGTCATTGATAACTGTCTTGTGACTATGAAAGGTCTAGTGCATTTGTCATATGTATGTCTTGAATAAACGATGCCACATTTTGATTGTTGAGGATCTATACGGCTGAAGAGTTTGTTTGTTTGGTTGGTAGGTTGAACGCGCTAATCACAGAAACTACTGATTCTAATTGAGAATCGAAGATGGCTGTAAATCATGCTACGACCAATAGGAGCAGAGCATTAATTAAAAATGTTGCAAAAATGGTTCATTCTCTTTCTAGCTCATGTTAAAAAAAAACGGCCAAGTGCGAGTTGGATTCATGCACCGAGGGTTTCATACAAACCTGTAGGTATATAAGTAAAAATTCATCCATCACGTTTGATTTCGTTGGCTTAGAAGTTTGATTTTTTCATAGCTCCAAGGGACAGTAGACCTGAGTATTTGATATAAATTCCAGCTTTATACCTCCACGCGTTCTTGAGAAAAAGGATCTTGACAGACAGACATACGAACGGACCGACGGACAACAAAGTGATTCTATAAGGGTTCCGTTTTTTTCCTTTAGAGGTACGGAACCCTGAAAACGGATTCGGTCTGTATCATTTTCCACCACGGACAAATGGCCAATTGCTAAGAATTAAGATCATCGGTCTTTCAACGGACAGACACATGCACTCAACGTGAGTAAGCATGAAGAGTGTCTGCTAAGTGGGTGTAAGCACATAATCCAATAGCCGTTATTCGGGTGAATGCTTAGCTCTTACTGACTGTCGGTGTTCTTAGAGCTTGCTATACACCTAAGACTTGGAGTATTTGGATACATAGAATAGATAGAGATGCTATGTATTCTAGACTGTCACACATAATAGTAGACACTTAATAAATAATAATAATAATAAACTTGTAATACTTACTACAGATGACCGTAAGGAGGTATGGAGAGGCAAGGAGCTTCACGGGCGCTTCTATCGGGCTCTTTATGGGTCCGATGTTGATTTCTCAGCGTCCGTGGCCTGGCTACGTTTCGGTGATCTTTTCGGAGAAACTGAAGGTTTTGTTTGTGCAATTATGGACGAAGTGATCCTAACGAACAACTACCGGAGGCATATTATGAAGGACGGGACGGTTGACGTGTATCGGGCATGTCACTGTCCGGGTGAGTCCATCAGACATATTATCTCTGGTTGTTCTCGTCTGGCTAACGGCGAGTACTTGCACAGGCACAACCAAGTAGCCAGGATTATCCATCAGCAACTTGCTTTGAAATACAAACTTGTGGATTCTGAGGTACCGTATTAAAAGTATGTGCCCGACCCAGTTCTTGAAAATGACCATGTCACATTGTACTAGGATCGGTCTATCATCACTGACAGGACTATTGTTGCCAATAAGCCTGATATAGTGGTGATAGACCGATTAGCGCGCACAATGATAATCGATGTTACCATTCCACATGACGAGAACCTCGTGAAAGCTGAGAAAGAGAAACGTATCAAGTATCTCGACTTAGCACACGAGGTTGTCGATATGTGGAATGTGGACTCGGCTGTCATTGTGCCGATTGTCGTTACGACCAATGGCCTAATGGCCAAAAGCTTCGACGACCATCTTTCGAAGCTGGCGTTACACGGTTGGTTAAAGGGCCTGATACAGAAGGCAGTACTCCTCGATACGGCTCGTATTGTGAGGAGGTTCCTTTCTCTGGAGCCCTAACCACTGGTAGCTTGGACTCTGCTCCCGACACCGGCGGACTACTGCTTTTTGTATTTTTAAATGTTTTTTTGTATTTGGTTTTGTTTAAGAAATATTTAAAAATATAAAATTGTATGTTTAGTGAAATAAATAAAGAGATAATAATAATAAATCTTTATTCAAAGTTCATATTGCGTGTGTGTGTGTAGTGTATGTGTATTGTGTTAATGTGCAATAAATGGCAGTCTTGTCTCTAAAAGTGATCTTGCACAGGCAGGCTAGGGATAGACTAAGAAGTATTGACAGTATGTTTTCTCTATATTACATTGTTCAGTCTATTCAAACAGGTTTTTGTTACTATAGTATCTATGAACCTGTTAAGATCAAGTGTGAGTGTTTTGATCCTTTTGCGCCAAGCATAACACATACAAAAAATAAAATAAATAAAAAAACTAAATAAAAAAAGTTTCACATTCACGCAAAACGGCCATTGCTCAGCATAGTGCTGGGACACATGTACGAGACAGAGCCACAGTGCTTGTTTTCAGCAACAGCACAAAAACGTATATTTCCAAAATTTCGGCGGCTTCTCTTTTCTGGTCCTGGTTCAATCCATGGTCCAGAGCGAGAAAGTATCGGAATCGGTCACCTTCTTCTGCGAAGCAGTAATGCTAGCGAAGAAGGATGCAGAACGTGCACAGGAGCGGGAAACCTCAAGCCCCAGCCGCCGCAACAGAAGTAGACGCCCCGGGCGACGGGAAATGCACGGCGATTCCCGGCCACCGCAGTCCGACACGATAACAACCAGGCCTGGGTGGACCAGGCACGTCGTGTTTCACGCGCGCCTCAAAGAGTTATCAGCAAAGAAGATGGGGCCTCATAGGGTCAGTGTCAGTCACGGTTTTAATCAGTAAGAGTTTGTCACTTCCTTCCGCTTCGCCCAGAGCGGGAGAAGTCACTAATGATTTCCCAAAAGGTGCCCATAATTTTCAGCTATTGGGCATCTACAGTTAAAATACACAACTTAAGGGTATTTTATCCTAAGTACCTATACCTACCATCATAGAGTATATAATGAGTATTTACAGTCGTGGAACTGGAAAGGTTCGTCACCATTTGCGGCAGTCGTTGGAGAGTTTGCAGCCACTCCTGAAACTTGACTTTTTGATATCAAACAGCACCTCTAAATAAGTTCTATCACTCGAAATCTTTAGTATATAATGTTGATTGCTTCGATCCCACTCAAAGTTGGTTGCCAAATTTAGCTTTTCAGTTTGCAGTTACCTAGCTGCCACGCAAGAACTAGTAACCTAAACATTCCGTTCAATTCTTATAAGGTACCTACTGATCTTTAACACTGGGCACCTACTCTGACAGAGAAAAGAGAGACATATACGGGTTGCACAGTATTATCCCTTTTTCACGACAGAATCATAACGACATTGGCACTTCGTAGTACGGTCCCAGTTCTAAGTCAGGATAGTCGGACAATATCTCACAAAACAGATAATGCACAAAGCTATCAAGTAATTTCCTCAAGTTTTCCCGAAAAGAGATTTCCCAGTTCACGATAACGGATCCCGTATAAGGAAAACAGTGTACGGGAAAAACGTTAGTAAAATTTCATTAATTTGCTCCTAAGTACGAAAGTGATCCATCCGGGCGTTTCAAAGCCCGTTTTGGGGTTCCGTAACTAAGCGATAAAAGTACAACCATTTATTAAGAGTTGGTATTATTCTGTCTGATTTTCTGGATTTGTTTCTCTTCTCTTCTACAACTCGTATACAACACCGAGTGGAACCTACCTTTTAAACAATTCTACTTTCCAAGATATGAACGAGGTGAATTACACAGCTTTTCAAACGGCAATATACAGGTTGGAGATAGATTACGTAGAAATTCTTCCAGAGTTTGTGTTACTTTTAGTAAATAAAGATACTGTCAATTGAATGGGTTTTATATCAGTTCTTCTAATCGAGGAACTTTGCGCAGCATTTTAAGTAAAAAATAATATAAAATTTTGTGAATAAACATTCACAAAAAATACAGATAGTAAGTACTTATTATATAAAACATTTGTTGCTAAATGTGTACAAAACAAGTTTATAACCCTGCCTCTTAAACTAGGATACACCTGTATTTTAAGAGACAGTATTCGTCTAATTCTCTGCCTGCGTCTGTGTTTCCGAACGAATTCAACCCTGATCTCTTCAAAATTAGAGTGAACAGGCTTCTTCTGGGTATGCTCATTCCATCGTCGACTTTGTCTCTGTCACGTCTGCGACCTAAACTAGAGTCAAGAGCATATCCATCTGACAGTAAAAAAAAAAATAAACAAATGATTCCTAAAAATAAATATGTTTTAAGAAAACAAGTTAACGGTGTTGAATTTATTCTTATACTTACACCTGTTTTGTTTTATACATATTTTAATACATAAAATACTGTAAGTAATTATGTATGTGTCTGTTAAGCATGTGGAGTGTGAGTGTGAGTTTATAAGTGTCTTGCCTTTATAATGACAAAATATAAGCATAGCATAGCATAATCAGCCTTTTAATGTTCCCACTGCTGGGACACAGGCCACCTCTCTAGGAGAGGGAATGGGCCGTAATCCACCACGCGGGCCCAGTGCGGGTTGGTGAATGTCACATGTCGAATTTTTTGGTTCTAGGACATGCCGGTTTCCTCACGATATTTTCGTTCACCGATTTCAGAGCAGTGGTGATGTAATTAATAACAGCAGTAATTATTTGGAGCAGTGGTGGCAGAGTGGTAACTTATGAATTGTAAGTCGCGGGTTCAAACCCTGCGAGGTGCATTACTTTGTGACACAGTATGAATTAGGTTAACTATGGTTCCTTTAGACATACGGAACACGTATTTCGTGATTGCGACTCACGCTTTTTGGGCCCAGCATCCCTCGCGAAGGGCTGAGGAGGGCCTCGTGTGGTTTGGACCGGTCTTTGTGCGGTCGGATGTAACCCTCTCCGTTGTATTGTAGCCTAATATTAGTCCACACACGTTTGACTTTTAGCCCTCCTACGTAATTATTATACCCTTAATTATTGGCGCTTTAGGACCTCACGATGAATTTGTTATGCTCGAATGGGATGTGATGGGTTTATTTAAAGTTTTAGGCTTTGTAGACCCTTCAGTGGGATACTTTACATAGAGGTGTGAATTTCTTTTCATTACCTGTTGAAGTAACTCTGATGTAAGTAATATCAAATATAAATTATTTAAGTCATAAATAACTAGAATCTAATTAATTAAATATTAATCTCCCTTATCTACTTTAAAATCAATAGAAACTTCGTGAGCTTCTTAAATATTCAGTTCAATACATTGAAAGCCGTCGATATAGTTCAGTAGGGCACATAATCTTTCCTTGCATGTTAAGTGATTTTATACTACTTATGCGTCTGACCTATATTCTCGATTAAGGACACCTAGAGCGTCAACGCGACACTTAAAGGGGTGATGTCAGAAAGCGATTAATAGGTCGTCTGGCGTCTCGGGGTGCACCGCGATGGCCTGCCGACCGGAAGCGGCTCGCACCGAATAATCGCATCGATCGCCAAAAAACTAATCCACATACGCACTGGCAGCGTAGCCGGAATTATTAATCGCGAGGAGTAAGGGGGCGCGAGGGTGGCGAGGGTGGCGGGGTGGCGGGGTGTCGGGTGACGAGCGCGCAGGCGCGGGCGTGCGGCGGGCACTTCGCGATTAAGGCTCGCGCGCTCCGGCCGCGTCCAGCCCGCGGCGTCGCGATGCGCGAGCTGCCGGCCCCGCGGCCGCGCCCGCCAGCGCCGCGCTAACCTGTACCCATGCAGTGGCGAAAACTTACCAGGTTGAAGTCTTCGCCGGGCGGACAGTCGCGCGCTCGGAGGATGCTCTGCTGCGGCCGCAGGAAGGTATGCGATCCGATCGATAGCGCGCGCCGAAACCGTCGCCCCTCCCGGCCCGGACGCCGACGCCGTTTCGTTACGCCGTTCGACGACCCCGCTCACTAATGCCTCACTAAATCATGCTTCTTCTTGACTCTCATCTTTCCTTAGCCTAAGTTTCAGTCATGAAATTCCATCATTCAGTTCAGTCATCAAATTATTCAGTTGCATCCCTAAAATAGCTACTTCCATGTGACCCTTACCTTATGTTTCAGGTCACTAAGTGCTTACCGCTCTTTAGGTTGTTAAATTGCTTAACTATCTTAATTTGTGAACGTTTATAAAGTATCGTGACAGTTTAATTAATCTAAGAAGCTAATCGCTTGTAAAGTTCAAGTTTTCTAAGCAATTACTGAAGTTTCGTTGAAGGGCGGGTAATCAATGTGTAGGTCATATGTAGGCCGTCGAATCGATCATTATTTGAGCCATCGACTATTGTGGCGCGATGATCGTAGAAATAGAATGTGGTGCTACACTATTTTAAACCTTGTGCGGGGCCGCCGTACCTATCGTTTAGTTTTTGAAATACATTTCAATATTTTACTGGTTCAAATGTAAAATACTGTACATTTTAGTTAAAATAATGTAATTTAAATAGTCAGTCGTTAGAAGATACTATGTATAATGGTTGCCGGCGGCATAACGCCTTGGTACTTACTCGCAGCATCTCGCCATCTTGTGCAAAGACTTTGGTACTAACCTACACTTATAATAGTGAATCTGTGGTTAGCATATTTTGAGTCGTTACTTTTAGATAGTGTTGGGTATGACCGGTATTTTAAATCGGTATTTTATCTTTTATAGAAAGCCGAGTATTCGTATTGGCTTATTGTCTCATTTTTCATTAGTATCAAGCCGTCATAGATATAGTTTTTTTTTTATAAGAAAGTAGTTACGATATAGTCAAATGTAGTCATAGATACCTCAGTACTTCCATCAATTGACTTGTATACCTACCCTCCGATATTTTCGTCCTCAAAATAACAACCAAATGGGTATCTATGTATTTATTTTAATTAAAAACTTACAATAATAATTACACGTTATATTCTTGTATCAACAACGGTTAAGGAGTATACAATACGTGTATTATTGACAAAGAATGAATAGCTACTGAAACTTTGTATATAATTACACGTTGTCGTGTGATCGTTGTCACTTAAGTGCTGTTTAAGGCCAAATAGTACCTGCCTTCTTATTATGAGTTGGTTCATTAATTTTACAAATATTTGACTGACACTTTTAGACAACTTAAAGAGTAAGAGAAAGACTGCCTCAGAAGTTGTATTCTTTTTTTTTTTGGATGGGAAATCATCAAATGACTTCTCCCACTCTGGGCGGAGCGGAAGAGAGTGTCAGACTCTTACTGAGTAAAACCCACCCGTGTTCCTTCTTGTGCCCTTTGCGTTCCAGGGCCGCGGTGACTCTTTCGAACAAATTCCGCAACCCTAGCAGGCACTGACCCTATGGGGCCCCGTCTTCTTTGCTGACGGCTCTTTGAGGCGCGCGTGGAACACGACGCGCCGTCGACTCGGGCCTGGTTGCTATCGGACGGCGAGCCACCAATAGCTCGCCATCCGCAGGCCCGCGCCTACGGCGGCCGGGAATCGCCCAGAACGCAAGTCATCATCATACCAGCTGAAAGACGTCCATCCCTAGACATAGGCCTCCACCAAGTGTCGCACCGTCAACTGGACCTATGCGTCTCGCATCTCGCTGATTCCAGCCGCTTTCTACTCTTTAGAAAATGTATATACGCTGCCAGTAGTAGTAGCATTGCATTGGTTGGGTGCCTGAATCGTTAAAGGCACATGAATACATGACGTTCTTTAACTTGTAATTAAGAAGCAATGATATACCAGACCATTACTAAGACCATTTTTAGAGCTCAAGTTGTTTCTCTCCTTAAAAAAATTCTGCGTGCAGCTTCTTTCCCGCATTCAGTAATCGTTTATTGAATGGGCGAAATTTTTTTCACCCAATTTAGAAGCTACTTTCCATCTCTTTAAGAGTACGTAGGCTACATCTGCGGAGATCAAATACTAAAAGGATTTTGTCAAGATCATGAGCAGCAGCATCCTCGTTCCATCTTAAAACATCAGTCTCCTCCTTTCTTTTTTTGTCATCATCAATCATCAAATAACTTCTCCCGCTCTGAGCGGAGCGGAAGGGAGTTTCAGACTCTTACTGACTAAAACCCACCGGTGTTCTTTCTTGTGCCCTTTGCGTTCCAGGGCCGCGGTGACTCTTTCGAACAAATTCCGCAACCCTAGCAGGCACTGACCCTATGGGGCCCCGTCTTCTTTGCTGACGGCTCTTTGAGGCGCGCGTGGAACACGACGCGCCGTCGACTCGGGCCTGGTTGCTATCGGGCGGCGAGCCACCCATAGCTCGCCATCCGCAGGCCCGCGCCTACGGTGGCCGGGAATCGCCCTGCGTTTTCCGACGCCCAGGGCGTCTTCTTCTTTTGTGGCGGCTGGAGCGAGAGGTTTCCTTCACTTGGATTTGTTCTTTTACCTCATTCATCTCGAAAATTTGAAATAGCTCCTCACTAGTTTTTTGCCCGACACCCGCGGAGGACTTAGAAAGATAAGATGTTCTTTGAAGACCGTAATGATACACTGAGGATTTTGGTAACAGCTATTTCCAAGGCATATTTCACCCTTACACACCGTACCTATGGAATCGTTTTATATTCAAACAGTAATGTCAGAAATATGAACAATAATTCGTGCCGCCCAGACATGATGTTCGACTTTTATTCATCGCGTTTTATTGTGACATGGTTGTAATGATTCATGTCACGAATTGGAGTTGGTGCTGTTTTTAAACATACCTATCTACTGGAGGACAGTATGGGTATCTAGATTTTGGTTGGTTTGATGGAAATCTGAAAAATGTTCAGCTTTTAGTCATAATTTTTTTTAAAAATTTTTATGTCAATTTTCTTTTCAAGAATTAAATCTAAAACTTAACTATACGAACGGGACTCGAAACAGTTACCAAAAAATCTTTTGCATTTCTCGTCTTTTATGTGAATAAACAGAGAAAATATAGTGTTAAGTATTATGCGCTATTTGGTCATAAACGTAGTTCGAACATATTCCTTAGAACTTATGTAGGTCAAATGATTGACATGGGATACCTATTCGGGTTAACTATGCAGATTAAGATGAGACAAGTCACCTCTTTGATGAAATAAACTCAAAGGCTTTGGTTACGAAGAATTTGATAAGTGCTGTATCAACACCTACATCGTTTTTACTAAACTAATTTAGAAGAATAAAGAAATAGAATACACGGCTAATTAGCCTAACGTATTTTATGAGTTTGACACTTAACTTATGTCAAGTATATGTATTTCTTTTTTGTAAAAGTTATTCCAGAACCCTTTGGCATAACTTTTACAAAAAAGGAATACGACAAATATAATCAGCCTTTTTAATATTCCCACTGCTGAGACACAGGCCTCCTATCTAGGAGAGGGAATGGGCCGTAATCCACCACGCGGGCCCAGTGCGGGTTGGTGAATGACACATGTCTTCGAAGTTTTGGTTCTAGGACATGCCGGTTTCCTCACGATATTTTCCCACCGTTTTGAGAGCAGTGGTGATGAAATTTTAATTACACAAAGTAATGCGCTTTAAGTTTTTTAGTTGGGTTTGAACCCGCGTACTGCAATTCGTAAGTCGGGGCCGTTACCAGTCGGCCACCACTGATCAAACTCGGCCACCATTGCTCCAAAACGGCAAGTGTCGAGACAATATTAATGGTACGATATTATTATCTTTTACATAAACCTAATTTATACCTACTTTATCGGAGCGTTAGGCAGCGGGGTAAGTATATTAGTACAATAACATTTCTAAAATAGGAGACACCCGTATAGCATAAATAGTAGTAATAGCAGTAGTAGCGTAGAATCTAGAATACCCTTCTAGATTCTACGATACTACTGCAGCTATTCCTAAGATAAATGCAGATAACCTGATAACACTTCGCTCGACCTAAAGGCCCAGGATCGCAAATTCAGCATTAGCGCTCAAAGTCAAAGTCAAAACGCTTATTTCAATTAGGCTATTAAACGGCAATTTTGAACGTCATCATTTACAGTTAAGATAATAAAGTGACTCTAGTTTCCATTCGCAAAGGTTGATTCTGATGGCGAAGAACGGACAATCATCTCCATAATTCCATAAGAAGCTCACGACCATTAGGACAATGAGGCTGTTACTATTTGCTGATTACACTGCAATGTAACACAACACAAATAAACGCCGTTATTTTACCTGTGATTCTGAAGTTATAATCCCTCATTGCGATTTGGGTAAACAGAGTAGCTACCGATTAAATTCTTTCATACGTTAAATAATGACCTTAAAAGCAAACCATGTTTGGGCATGGCTTATGTAGGTCAATCATACCCTATATGTACCTATAACATGGGTTTGAATAGGGCAAAGCTCACGAAATAAACAAACAATTTTGAATCCTCATTTCTGTTTTTAAATTATATTTTGATCAATATTGGAGCTTTTAATTGGCATTCAAAGTAATGTTTTTAAAAGCAAAAAAAAAAACTGGTTAAATAATAATTAGGTATCAGGTTTTAATTGGTGTTTACTTTAGGTTACCTGTATATAATAAATTAATAAAGATGAAAGGTTGCTACGATTTTTTAGTTTATTTTTTATGATACGCTTGATTTCGTGTTTAGTAAAAATGAGTAACGACAACCCAGATATTGTATAAGTAAAAACTACTGTCGAAATGCCACGTCAACATTTTTTTGGCCATTATCAATCCTATTATTTTTGGACTTTTGTTTTCAATTAAATGTCACTTTTTCTCAAGATCTAAATGTCACTATCTACACTCTATAATCATTATTTAGTTCATACTATATACCGCTCATCACGATTGGAATTTTTCATGATTTTATGTGACAATTTACAATTCACAGCCCTCATACTAAGATCTTGAGAATCATAGTCCTAGTGTTTTCGTAACTTCTTTATTAGACCCATGAAAAATGTATCTTATGATCTCTTAGTCGTAGTTTGCGTTCAGAATACGATCTTTCTCCAAAAATATGCGCCTGTCTTGAATATTCACGCGCTTTCGATTCCCTCTGTATCACACTTTTCCACATTCCACTGAACGCTCGCATCGGCATTTGACATTCGTCCCCTTTTTATGCTGATGACGTAATATGTAGGGTCCTCATACATATATCATACAACCTTGCAACGATGGGTAGCATATTTTTCCGTCTATCTAAATGTGGAATGACACCGATTTAGTATTTTCCTGGAATTCGGAACGGGTTATATTCGGAACAAATTTGAATCTGGATTACGCAGCAGCGTTCTCGTAATCTGTAAACCAACAATCTGTAAGCCAGCGTTTGTAAAGAGATAAATGATTTACAATATCTGATCTCAAACATACCTAAAATAAGCCATTTGGTGACATTAAAGTTTCTCAAGCTACGTTATAAAAGGTCAGTTCAATGCCTATCTCCTGAACAACAACACCGCTAGACCAACACAGTCTAACTTTTAACTTAAACTTCCAACGTTCACCGTACTCTTCCATTTTCCTTTTCACACACGACAATCGTTCCCTTCTACATTCAAGCAACTCGAGAACTTCAGAGATAATCAACACCCATAGTACAATATTGTGATGTGAAGTGACTCCACTCCATTCAACCTTCGCCGAGGGTTGAGTACCCCGACTCGGGCGTGGCTTACGTCAAATTATAATAATCAAAGTACTACGCGCTCCGAATAAGTAACTAAGTTTCCATGGGGCCTCTTGGACCACTTGACAACTATTTGTTGACGCAACTTGATGATGAAGTATCTTGGCCAGTTTAGGGTTGATTTGCATAGTAATTATGTTAAGGAGTTTAAATACCGCTAAGTTAACGTGAAAGTTAAGAAGGCTCGTTTAACCAGTTCTGTAAACTCGTTGAGTTATCAACTTTTAAAATATAAGAGCGTTTTTGTAATGTTCTTCCATTTGACTAACGTAACAATATTAGCATTTTCCAAATTAAAAATGTTATCACAACAGTGACTTCGATACAAAACATGCAATTTGTTGCCGTTGTTTGTTATCGCTACACATTGTTAGTTTCCAAAACTGATAAGAATTTGCTGTAAAAATATATAACCGAAACGTGTCAGCCCTCACATATTTGTTAAAAACTTTGATATTCCAACACACATCGTAGGGTTCCATCTGCACACCCATAAACAAATACACACATAAACAGTGTAAAATTTTAATTTATTATATACATACTTTTTACATAGACAGACTCATTAGAAATGACTTCGCTCAATTCTTTGTTTTTAATACTGAAAATTAAAAAAAATCGAAAACAGCCGAATTAAAAGAAAGGAAATTTCCCATTACACATAAAAAAATGCAAATGGAAAAAAAAACATCTTCAGAAAACAGGGAAAACACAACAGCTTTCCAAGTGTGTCCTACATAACCCTAAAAGGCACGTGACGCGATAACGGCTAAGTGAGGCGCGCTAATAGGCTTAGTGCGTTCTCTTTATCTGTCCAAAGTGTACCCCTATCTATAGTCACGGCAAACAGTATTGCAGCCGATGACGTCACGCCTTGGTGGGCGGACAACTGCTGAAAGCGACATGTTCCATGAATGGGAACAAAGCGTGGATATTGATAGGATAGGTTAAGTTCAAGGACTAAATTGGTGCATCGTGCATCGGTGAATTTTGATTGAAAGAGGATCGATGGTTTGAGCACCGCTGGTTTGTTTAGAGTTGCACATATATACATGCGGGAGAGGGATCTTTATAAGATTACTAGCAGCGCCTCGCGGTTTAACCCGCGTAGTTCCCGTTCCCGTAGGAATATGGGGATAAAATATAGCCTATAGCCTTCCTCGATAAATGGGCTATCTAACACTGAAAGATTTTTTCAAATCGGACCAGTAGTTCCTGAGATTAGCGCGTTCAAACAAACAAACAAACAAACAAACTCTTCAGCTTTATAATATTAGTATAGATTATGGATCAAAGTTTGGACTTTGGATATAGTTTAAAGTGTTCATGTTTGCATTAAAAGTGCCCAGAGATACTTACATCATAATCATGCCAAGCCTTTTTCTATGTTGGGGTCAGATTGTGCTTTGACTGGATGCAGCAAAATATTAGTTTTTAAAGATGTAGCATCGTATCTAACATACACAACCACAAAATCCACATAAAATTTGTTCAAAATAGGCTGACTGCTGCTGATCAATTATTTTTGAACGTCAAAACTGCCGCCTTCACCACTTTTTAGAGTTTAACCAAATAGATGTGTCGCAACAAACTCCTTAACGATAGCAGGCAATAGGGGGCCACTCTACAATATATGTGGCAAGTATGACCAGGGTTAAAACTTATCTCTTTCTCTGATATTTTTGTCTGTAAAATAATTAGTATTTTATAGACAGAATTAAGGTTATTTTTTCAGCATTTATTTTATCTCTTGGTGTAAAAACAGACAACAAAAATAAACGCTTGATAGCTAAAGTTCAAGGACTTTTATGCATCGATGGTTTTATGCGGAATCGTATCGATATTTCACCCGATTATTATAATGGAACATTAACTGTTATTTACTGAGCCATCAATTTGCTGTCTGATTCCAATATTGTTGTGCTTTTGTTTATTGATGCTTCACTTGATGGGGTTTCAGTGAAATATTGTGAAACCGTTTTTAAACATGATGTTGTCGATTTATAATACAAAGGCATTAAACAGAGCGAGAATCATCTGCAATAAATATTGTGAATATTCCAAAATATTTGAGACAAGCTGCCCGTCCCGGCTTCACACGCTTAGCCAATTACCTATTTATTTTATCTTAGCTCTTGTTACTTAGGAATATCGAAGCATTCTAATAGTGAAACATTTTTTTATCGATCCAGTAGTTTTTAAGTTTATTCGTTACAAACATACAATAATATAAATTCTTCCTCTTTTCAATATTAGTGAAGGTTGACGTGAAATTAAATGACGACTTTTAGACAATCAATTTTACTGATAGCTTATCACGTTGTCAAGGCCTTTTGAACGATCAATTTAATATGAGACGATTTGTTTTTCAAAATACCAACTAAATTTGTTGATAGACTATGGTATAATTTAAAATTGTCAAGCAAATGAAAATCTACTGCGATTTCCCCAAAAATAATAACACAACATGCAAGGCACCAATCATAAAAGTTAAAAACAATTTTACTAAAACAAATTGAAAGTGTCATTGCCCGTAGCTACCGACCGTTTCCATTTAGCCAGCTCAATTTAAATAAATCAAGCGAGTCAACTCACAATAGCTTAGGATAATAAATTCAATCGTCCGTCGACTTGTTCGTCTTTGTCTGCCGTTTAGCCAATTCAGTAACTTTGTAAGTTGCTTCAGAAGAAAAATTGTGTTTCGTTGCTTTGTTTCTAAGCTTTTGATCTGTGCACGTTTTATTTTTAGTCGTAAAGGTCGTGTTGCGGAATTAGTTCGAAAGAGTCGCCGCGGCCCTGGAACGCAAAGGGCACTGGAAGGATCACGGGTGGGTTTTAGTCAGTAGGAGTCTGACACTCCCTTTCGCTCCACCCAGAGTGAGAGAAGTCATTTGATGATATCCCAAGGCATAAAGGTCGTAGGGTCAGTTATATTTTTACTTAGTTTTAGGCACTATTATTGTATGGGAAATTTTATTACTTTTGGTTAAATGTACACTTTTTGTAAACGTTTTTATTTAAATAAATTATTATTATTATATTGCTGTGCATGAGGACTGAGTTCAATGCTCGCGTTGGGAAGTGTTACAGGAATTTAGATCTCGAATTTCTTTGTAGCAGCCCGAAGGCTGGGTTTGTGCTTGAATGGTGGCAATAACCTGATCTCTTTTTACTTCAAACTTAATCGTAACTGGCAAAATGTGATGAACTATATGTATGTATAAATATATATATCACTACATAGTATAAAACAAAGTCACTTCCAACTGTCTGTCCCTATGTATGCTTAGATCTTTACTCTTTAGATCTTTTTTCTTAGAACGAATTTTGATGCGGTTGTTTTTAATAGATAGTGTGATCGAAGAAGATGGTTTATATGTATAATAAATGCATAATATAATAGAGATTTTGTATCAGCATTGCAACCGTGCGAAGCCGGGGCGGGTCGCTAGTGTATATATATATATATAATGTATCTGGTGAACTATAGCACACCCACATTTTGCCAGTCGTCGTTCGTTCTTCAAGGAAAAATGTCGTGATGTTAGGGTTTTAGGTCATACGGTTCCACACATAAGAATACTCGTCTTATACTTCAGCGATAATTAAGTATCATTACTACCAGCTGTCATCAGCGGCAAAGGCCGCTCCCGCCATGGTTTCGCCCCTATTACATGGTATTTTTATGGCTTAATTTATGTAATATGGCGTCATTACACAGTTCTTTGCATTCTCCTTGGAGGGTCACTTAGGTATGATATAATGTTCTATAGACATCAGTTACACGTGTACAGTTTCCTTATCTATGTATACTAATATTATAAAGAGGATAGATTTGTATTTTTGTATGTAACGAATAAACTCAAAAACTAATGGACCGATTTCAAAACTTCTTTCACCATTAGAAAGCTACATTCATCCTGAGTTACATAGGCTATATTTTATCACCATATTCCCACCGGAACGGGAACTACACGGGTAAAACCGCGGGGCGCTGCTAGTTGTGTATAACTTCTTTGCAATGTGCTTGCCTAAGTTTTCTAGAAAAGCAAGTTCAGTTTTGTGCTATGGTAGGTATTTATTATAAACTAAATTCAAGTCGTATGTTGTTAAAAATGTAAGGCGAAGCTTATGTCCGAATTTACGTAAGTAATTGCTTTTATCGGCGTTCACTGTTACTTAGATAAAAACCTCGTTTTAATTTTTTTTAGTGGGAATTAATCAAATGACTCTTCCCACTCTGGCCGGAGAGGTAAAAATAAAGTCCCATTTACGGTTTTCTGATATTGTTTTTGTAAATCATGTTTTACTGGGTCTTCTTGCTAGTATTAATGAAACCAAGTTTTAACTTGGCATTTCTTACGAAGTAACTATTTTTATAGAAATTTACATTATTTGTTCGCTTATAACATTAATCAGTTACGTCAGAACATTGTGCTGTATTGTTGCATCACATTCCTGTTTATGAATGCTCCAATAAACTCTAGCGTAGGTGTAGAAACACCCACGCAGTCACTATGACGTCAACAAGGGATCTAACTGTGATTCTGGGAATGCACCAATAAAGGAACGTTAATTTTCATTTAGCTTACAGTTCAATGAATTCAACGACTCGTAGCGAAAGGATTGGTCTTACATAGTAAAGGACAGAGATACTATGTGGAAAATGGAGAGGGAGGCTTTGCCCATTCGTGTTAAGAAATAGGCTAAATACATAGATTCAACTAATGTCTGAGTGTAATTTGTGCGTGGTCAAACAATAACAGCAGCATAGGTTGATCTTCATGTTTCGACGGCGCGTAGTGTTCCACGCGCGCCTATAAGAGCCGTCAGCAACGAAGACGGGGCCCTATAGGTGCCTGCTAGGGTTGCGGAATTTGTTCGAAAGAGTCACCGCGGCCCTAGAACGCAAAGGGCACTAGAAGGATCACGGGTGGGTTTTAGTCAGTAAGAGTCTGACACTCCCTTCCTCTCCGCCCAGAGCGGGAGAAGTCATTTGATAATTTCCCATCCAGAAAAAAATACAAGGTTAAGCTTCAAGTTTAAGCAATGGTTGCAGAGTTCGATTCGAGGGTTGACCGTTATGCTATAGTTTCAAGCTCTCATTTGTATATCTTTAAAAGTTATTATGGCAAATCAGAAGACCATAAAACGGATAAACAGTCTTAGGTAACTTTTAATGGGCGGGGGAAGTCATCAGATGACTTCTTGAGCGGGAAGGGACTATCAGACATACTGACTTAAACCCATCCGTGTTCCTTGTAATGCGCTTTGTGCCCCAGGGCTGAGGTGACTCTTCCGAACAAATTCCGCAATTCTGGCGGGATTAAGGGGTACCTAGTGTGTACTGGATTGTGGAGACCAGATCAGGATAGGGGAAATTTCCTTGTATAATACTGGTTCGGTTTCAGACTGGCAGCTGATCCAGCTGAGCATGGTTGGGAAATGGCTAGGCAGATTGATTATTTATCTTCCACCTGATGTAATCTCTTAAAAACTTGACGTGGAGCTTGCGAGCAGGAAAATCTTTTAAGGGATCAAATAGACGAGAACGAGGAAATGTTTTGAATACACGTTTTCCTATAAAGAGATATATATTCGGGATAATAGGGAGACGTATCCAATGGTCACAGAAGATTTTTTCTTGACAATCTTTTTAACAATGGATTTCCTTAATATTATCATTTCTTAAAGTAGGTTTTTTTTTAAATATTTATAACATGACGATTCACAAAATGATTATCTGATTTGGTATCAAATGGCCGTATTAAAACTGTATCCTAATTGAATTGAATTCAATCAAATTGCTGCTGTGATAGGCTCATATTAATTACAGTTAATGGTTAACACACACTAAATTTTTAATTTTTAGTTTTCATTAAACAAACAGTCGATCTAAGTTTTCTTCACATAACTCAAAAGTCAGTGACCTATGCTAAAGTTCAATGAGCATAGCATGCATCTATGTACATATTTATTTCCATCTCTAACATATAACCTGTGCCAACTGGGTTATATTTGTTGTATTATCAATAAAATATTTGCTTAGATCTCGTAGCCTAGTTTTTAAAACTCCCTATTTCTTCCATAGACTTTATTTGGCGGTTTGCCATAGACTGGTGATGTTATTTGAGACAAAATAACATGTACTTATATCACATAGATTTATTATGTTTATCGAGACTTGACAAGAGTTTTCTAGTGGCCTAAAAAGGCAAGGATTTTTTGTTAAAGACCTTAATTTAACAAAAAAAAAAAAAACATAATAAGAAATAATTTCTGCTGAGTGTGGGATATGTGCTTTTAATAACATAATAACTTCTGCCAGTAGAAAATTATTCCAAGAGAACAAACTCTCGGAAGGAAAAGTACCTTATATCCTATTCCAGGACATTTACCATACAAATCTGTTCATAGGTAACAAACAGACAGACGCATAAATTGATCGGCATTTATAATATTAGTATGGACTAGAGTTAGAGCCGTAGAAAGCCTACAGAAATCTAAAAAACGGCAATAAGACGAATTAAAGTTTAGGGTCACGAAATTAACTTTCGAAGTTGTATTGTTATTTAAAGGCCAGGGGAAAGAGTCACTGCGTCCCTGGAACGCAAAGGTCATCAGGTGGAACATGGATGATAAATTATATTTATGTTGTCCAATATTTCTTGTCATTTTAAGCTAGATGAAGCCGGTGTTTCCTAGCCGACCCTGAGAAGAAACATCGAAACAAAGTCATGATGAGTTTTATTCGCTAAGAGTCTGACACTCCCTTCGGCTCCGCCCAGCACGGTAAAAATCATAGATGATTGCTCATCCTTAAAAAACAAAGGTTATTTAAAGGTTCGTTATATGATCTCAGGCAAGCTCAATAATTTGGCTATCATTCCATGTTGGTAGTGATTTTTGGTAAGAATTCCATTTTGACCAAGTACAGAATATTTTACTTGCCCTCACTCCATGAAATCATTGGTACACAAAGTAAATATTACGAAAAAAAAAATACATAGAAAGAAATGGTCACAGCAATACCGAATGTTAATCTATTTCGATTGTTATCTTTCGGAAGAATTACAGCCGGTTGATAGATACGGAAACTTAATATAATAAAATAATTTGGCTATCATTCCATGTTAGTAGTGATTTTTGGTAAGAATTCCTTTTTGACGGAGTACAGAAAATTTTACTTACACTCGCTCCTTGAAACCATTGGTACACAAAGTAAATAATAACGAAAAAAAAAAATACATACATAGAAAGAAGTGGTCACAGCAATACCGAATGTTAATCTATTTCGATCGTTATCTTTCGAACGAATTACAGCCGGTCGATAGATACGGAAACCTAATGCAATTATTAACCCATTAGCTTTTGTTTTTTGTTTGTACCATAAAGTATGGTAGGCAAATTTTGTTAGTATAGTCTTGAATGAACCATCTTGCTTTTTACTTGTGTGTTAAAGGACATAAACTGGTTTATAATAAAACTGCTAAATAAGTGTGTCTTGGATTCGCACGACGTACATCGAAAAAATACTTTTTTAGATAGTTTTTTTTTTGTAGCGGCCTTAAAGTAATCTCTACCATTCATTACCGTTTTGTTTCATGACATGGTAAAGGCATTTATTTTTAGAGAAAGTAAAATAAAAAGTGTATTAATTGAATTTAATATGTTGACATTGAAACATGTTATTTTTAACCAATTTACAAAATAAATATCATTTATTCTATAATGTATCTGTAAGCTGCAGCTAGGTTAAGAAACAGCCTCAAACGGGTCTTGCCCTCGTTTAGTTCCAGCTAAATTTCTCATAGGTTTAAAAGCGATTACGCAAAAATATTCACAATATAAACATATTGTCGATATAAATGGTTCAATAGTGTATACTACGAAACTTCGTAGCTCGTAGCACTCTCGTAGCGTTCGCGTAGCGCTACGCTGAAAAACTATTCTTCACAACTACTTAGAAAATGTTAATAAGCTCTAAAGGTTCTAAATGTTTTCTTTGTTAGAAATTCTTTTGATATAACCTTATTAATTTGCTTGTTACTTACTTTGATTTTTAATATAAAAAAATAGAATAACATTTTTATACTGAAAAGTTTCTTTGGTAGTGCGCGTTGGTAGATTATAAAAGACTTTTTTTTTCTACGGGTTCATGAGAAGGCACGGTATTGAGAAATTTCCTGCAAAAGCTTTTGTTAACTAGACAAAGTATTTCTTATTTAATGAATCTCATTGTTTGCCCCAAAAGGAGTTCTTTTATGTGATAGTATAAAACATGTTTTTCGATAGTCCTTATCTTCAATATTTTTTATGTGATTATTTATCGTTTTGTTTTAGGACAAAATTACTGTTTGTAGGTATGAGTATGTCGTAATTATAGATTGTGTCTGTCTACTCAATTATACATCAATGTTGGTAGGTCGAACGATTGGTAAGGGTTGAGTAATCATGCTGACCCTATTTCCGTATCGATTTTGTGTTAATGGCTGTACAAAATACCCCAGGGAAGATAAACAATTGAAAATAATTATTAAAAATAAAGGATTGTTTCTTTTGTTAATAGATGTTTTATACATGAAAGTAAAGAGTCATGGGATTTTACAAAAATGTGTCCAAAGTACATGTAAAAGCAATCGTATTTACTAAGTGAAAAATCAGGTTACAGCTGACATAAAAGCTCTTAAAAATAGAACCGTAAAAATTCTATCAATACCGCCATTTGCCACTTGAGACTGACAAATTTATTTACTGCATCCTTTTTCTGTCTTTAGCACAGTGAGATAGGGACTATTTTCCTTTGTCACCGACGTGGGAGCTTCGTTCCAGTTCTCGACGTTTCAGCTCTCGACCGTCTAGAGCACTTCAGAGTTCGAGTTGGCACCAAATTTTAGGTTTCAACGCTTCTCATTAGGCGCCGCTCACAGAGACAGGCGAGGGAGGGGTGTGATGCGCGGGAGGGGAGGCGGAGGGGGGGGGTACGTCAGGCCGGGAGGACCATTGTACGTTAAGACGAAGCATTTTGTTCTTCAGCTCTTTATATACATATCTACCATACATACATATCCTTACATCCAGTCTCACTTACTGATATTAGCGCACTTTGATGCGTGGGATTCCCTTGAAAAAAAAAAAACAATGCTATAAGCAACTGGAGCTTAGTAGATCACGTTGCGCGACAAAACTAATAAATAACCGTGATCACAAGTTGTTTCATTACTTCGTAACTTATAATTTACGGGTGAAATGAAAACTTTAGGCGTTAAGTACTGCTAACATGAAATTAAAGCAATAATTTACAACATTATTTACGATTAGTAAATCTAATTTTACATAAAAAATTAAGAATGTTAAAAATGTTGTTTGATAACTTTGCTTGCCATGGAATATTTTTAGGGTCATTTTCTACTTTTGAGGGCATCTCGCACAAGGCCTTACTTAATGAAAATAATAAAAGTATTTAGAAGCCTTGTTAATCCAAGTTCATTTCATCAACCTGCTAAAAAGATGATTTCTACCTGCCTAATATTCCCGCCTTGCTCGGGATGTTCACGCAGTGCATGTAGCAAGATATTATAAAGTAAAAACTTTTTATAAAAAAATACAACCGACTTTTCCACAAAAAATCAAAAAAGTACAAAATAACTCTAATTTCGGAACTCGGTGTTTGTGGTTCCTTTTTCATTTTTTGAACACCTACTTCCGAAATTAGAGTTATTTTGTACTTTTTTGATTTTTTGTGGAAAAGTCGGTTGTATTTTTTTGTAAAAAGTTTTTTATTTTTCACTTTTTAGTGGTACCTAAATCCCCTCCCCTCCCCCCACCAAAACGAACCAATCACATTGGTTTAAAAAAAACGTAATGCTCCTTTGCAGAGTAAACTAAGAGGTCGTCAATGTAGATAATGTAGATATTTTTTTTAGATTTTTCGAAAACCGCTTGGTCGATTTCGATAAAATTTTCATGGGACCATTTGGGAAGCATGCCCTTTCCAAAAAAAAAAAAGAATTTTTCACATCGGTTGACAAGCGACGGAGTTATGTGCGAACAAACATTAAAAAAAAAAAATACAAACATCCGAATTGAGAACCTCCTCCTTTTTTAGAAGTCGGTTAAAAATTGGTGGCTGTCAAGTTTAATTTTTCAATATTAAGTATAAACTTACATTTTCTTTAAGCGATAGTTATTTAAATTGTAAGAAATAATATTTCCAACGCAACAAATATGTATACCAATATTATAAAGAGGAAAGATTTGATTGTTTGTTTGTACTGAATAGGCTCCGAAGCTAGTGAACCGATTTGAAAAATTATTTCAATATTGGGAAGCTACACTATGGGTCACATAGGGTATAATTTATCCCCATATTCCCGCGGGAACGGGATCTATCTATTTTAAAGGAACAGAAATGCAAGATTAGACACGTTTTCTATTCTAAAACTGGTAGATATCAATTTTATTAAATATCTCTGGCGTTGGGAGCATCATTCAATCTCTTTAATTGGTTAATCGTTTACGAGCCCGCTGGTTTGTTATTTGGAATGGCTATTATTTAAATTATACCCAAAAAAGTTAAAAGAAAGAAGATATTTTTCAATTTTTATTTGATTTGTAGATTAGTTTAATGATGATTACCGGGGTTCATAAAATTGTAATTAAATGTAATGTTTTGATACATTTATTGTAATTAACTTCCAGTTATAGTCATCGATGTCAGAAAACTGCATGTATTAAAGCGCTTATAATAAAAATGAAACAAACAAAGTTTTAATAAGAAATCAAAAATAGGTTGGAAGCTGAAAACTTTTTTAATACGATTTTCAGGATACATTGCTCTCGGAAAATCTACATTAATATTATAAAGAGGAAAGATTTGTATTTTTGTGTGTGCGACGTGCGTGTATTATATTTGTAATGAATAAACTCAAAAACTACGGTGCCGATTTCAAAAATTATTTATAAATCATTAGACAGCTACATTCACCTTGAGTAACCTAGGCTATATTTTATCCCCATATTTCCACGGGAACGGAAACTACGCGGGCAAAACCGCGAGGCACTGCTAGTATTAAATAATTAACGAGTAACGATACGTAGTATTCTATTACTTCCTAGTTCTTTGTAGTCTTGTGCTTGTGATCTACATAGACTCAAGTGATGGTCAATAAATTCAGAAAGAGAACGACACGGTTAGCGTATTGGTTGAGTTATTGACTGCTGCGCTGCATGTCGCGGGTTCGAACCTGCACGGAAAAAATATTTGTATGGCCTACTGTGAGTTTATATAATATTTCTGAATGCACCTACAATACAGGAGAAATTCCTAGCGTGGGGCAAAGTTTCCTCTTAAAAAAAAATACTAACGGTCATTCACTTGATAATGTCGTTTATGTAAATCGATTAGTCAATTGAACGATTCACTTTTTATTATTTTATAATATTTTGTTGATTGGAGTGATTTCGTCGGAAAAAGTCTACTTACTCATACTTAAAAGGGCATAATGCGGTGCGTACCACAACAAGTCTTATTTGTTGCTCTTTGAACCCGCTTTTGAACCACCAATAATTTTTATTTACTCTAGAATCGGGATAATTTGTTTAAACAATAGGTATCGATTTAAGAGGCCACTCAAGCTCATCCCTATTGGACATTGACAGACGGATAGGTGTCATCAAAATAATTACAGCCGTTTATTCTGAATTGCATTAAATTGTTCGATATTTCAATGTTTATTTTAAAGATTAAGTAAGTGAATATGGCATTTTCAAGGAAAAAAATTAAACCAAAAAAAAGAAAGGTGTTGAGTAAACTTTAAAGCCAGATTTCAACTAAAACGGTGCCCGAGACGGCGGCAAATGTTGTGCTCTGGTATGAAGATGCTTAATTATTAATTAAAACTAAATGTAGAGCAGTCCACCACTCTACATTAAGTTACTTAATGGAATAAGGCATTCGCTACCTTTCAAAGTGGGGATTAAAAATACACAGGTGCATGACAAGTAAATAATATTTTTAATCAAAATTAATATCGTGCATATTAAGAGCGTATACGCCGAACGGCATTTCATACAAATTTCAAGTCTTTATTTTCCTAAATGACTAAACCGATTTTAATGAAACTTTACACATAAGCAAGATACATAGTTCTAAAAAGTTAGTTGAAAACATTTTCGATAAATAGCGTTACAATTAAATTAGACCCATTTTAAATTTTCCATACAAACATAAATTTCTATATTCTTTTTTTAAATAAGACATTTCGAAAATGTTTTAACTAACTTTTTAGACCTATGCATCTTGCTTATATGTGTGAAGTTTCATTAAAACAGGTTCAGTCATTTTGCTAAATAGCGACTTGAAAATTTGTATGAAATGCCATACGGCGTACATGCTCTTAACTGTAATAATAAAATACATACCTATGTACATACATATGTATAGACGTAAGCCATACCATACAAAGTCAACGTGGTTCGCAAAATATCAGCGCATCAAAAAAAACATTATTTTCCCGTATAGCTTGTTACATCTGTGTCGGGAAGCGCTTAAAAGCTTCGGTCACCATATCACTTATCAAGCAATTAAAGGAGTAATTTAATATGTGCCATAGTCATTAATTGCTTTTATTTTAAAACAGCGCTGTATTAAGCGCTGTGGTTAATTTTTCAGCGTTACATTGTAAATTGTATCGTATAAAAATGTACAGTAAATAGTGTTTACTGTGTAGCGGCAAATTGGTTTGTTAGTGATTCGAGGTTCATTGCGTAGGATAACGTGACTGGAATTAACAGTGCATATTTGAAGTTTGATGAAATGTTTGAATGTTTTACTACCTAGGCTTTTATTTGTTCAACTTTATAGTCAAGAATGTTTTAGCACTTTCACGTCGATTCATTAAAATTCTCCAAAAGAATCTGCTTAACAGGTTTGCCAAGCCTATCCCAACTACGTGGGGTGTGGTTTGTAATCCAACTGGATGCAGATGTGTATTTCATACGGAGCGTCTGCCTTCCTGACCACCACAACGTTATGTACCCATTAGCTTGGCAGGTATCAGATTTTTAAGAATGAGATTGTTACGTCACCATAATAAAACAAAATACACGCTAAGCATGTTCATTTCTTTGTTTATAAATACTTACACAAAACATGCATCTGCTAAAGCGTTAATGACATCAACATTTTCGTGAATTTCTTGAACTAGAATCGTTGCGATTCTCACCATTAAATCTGTCTAGAGTGCGTGTAGGCCTTAAGTGGGCGTGGCCGTCTGGAGAGAATCGTGTAGGCGTCCTTAATGAGCTGTGACATCCTATAATCTAACTTAATCTTTATTTATAAACCAGCAGTGATTATTTTCCATTATCAAGTGCGAAGACGGGAAAGAAGCTTAGTGAGATTAATACACAAGCGCGGTTTAGGTTTTTCATGATGACGGTTTTTGTAAGTGTGGTTCTTATAATGTTTTTTTTTGAAGAGTGTATTATAACAGCAAATAATATTTAGAATAGGAAATAATGAGACTTAATATTGATGCAAGAAAACTTGGGGGCGCGATTTAGCAAGCAAGATCTCGTAGTTTAAGCGATAAGGTTTATTATTGAATTCCGAGTGAAATAAAAGCCGATGTTTATCGTAAACAAAGGAATACTTGTACTCTATGACTTACCACGCAAAGCCCTTAAAATTTAAAAACACATAAAAAACATTCAATCCTTTTAAAGTAGCCTCAATTTTCGGCCCAAGACGTAGAGGGTAATATGGTACAAAGTTTATAATGGGGCGTACGTGGGCGCGGGACGAAGTGCCTTAATAGCACAGCGGAGCATAAGTCTTGCGAAAACGTCCCGCTTAAAAATTTCGGAGGCGCAAATTTCAGTGGCGCGCGAAGCTTTTACTGCAAAAGTTTGAGAATGGTGGTGTCGTAAATATTTACATAGGCCTCTGAGATGACGTCATTTTTAGGTAGTGAATATAATAACTGTGTAGAAGAACTTAATTTGCACTTAGGCCATTAGTAATTATAATTTTATTTATCATTGAGGCTGAGACAATATCACGTTACACTATCGTATTCTTCATTTAATTTCTCATAGTTTTTTCCAAATGGCATTATGTATTCGAGTTACGCAAAAGTATTGTTCATTATATGCTAAAAATTCGCTCAAAGCCCTGAGAACTCTTGTTTTTTTTTATAATATTGAACGGTTTCACACGAAGTACATGTTGCTTAAATCCATGAGTAACACTATGAAAGATTGCAAAAAAAAAGATCACCCTGTATAAAGCATCATAAAACAAAGACTGACTAACCCAACTCATCCAGTACCTCCCACCATTGTCTTAACTTTCTTTTTAACAAAACTGAATCATCTATAGAATAAGTAACGAGTCGGTAGTTACATATGGCTCCACAAAGAAAGGAATTAATTTAGTCGGTGAGTCACAAAGCCTTAGGGTGATGTCGACGTCTTCTGGTAATCCCACACTATGTCTAAGGTTTCTTTAGTACCTACTACTTGTTCTATGTAGGAGGGAACTTTAGAAAGTAAACGTAAAAAGGGATTAATTAAAGTTGGAAAATGTTTATAAGAAAAATATAAATTGTACGAAATATAAATTTATTTTTCGTGCTTGCGGGAGTTATTATTGCAAAAAGATTGAATCGTTTTCTCAAACAATGGTTGGTCATAAATCTTGATTTAAAACTGACAGATTTAATCTGGCTGAAATCTAGATTTTACATTATAGTCTTGATTGATCACGATTACAAACAATGGGCCTAAAAGCTTAGGATTTTATATTAGATAGAGTAGCAGTTTATTCTTACTGGGCCCATAACCTATTAAATTTAGACATTTGTGAATTGTTTTTAATTAAATTGACATTAGGGGTTGTATATACATAATAATAATTCCTAACATTAGTTCAGGGTGTTTTAGGTAAAAATTGTATTTATTGACTTTGTTAATTGTTACTTACAATCAAATTGAGTCCGAACTGGCCTGGTGATGCTTTGCAAGTTTATGTCGGTTTACGAAGAAATTTTCAGTTCACAATTCATCGAGAAATTATAATTTATCAAGATATTTTATAATATTACAAAGTTTGCAATAATCTGGTGGCAATAGATCAGATATAAAGTCAAATAATAACGACCATTAAAGCAAAATGTTTTACTTATTGAATTAAAACGAGATATCAAGATTTCTGAGAGAAACACGTACCTCGTGATTTACTCAGCTCTCTCAGTAAATAAACTTCTAGAGATAGCATTAAGACGTTTCGGTTCACTTCAAATACCCAAACTCGTTAATGTATTGGCTTTTAATATTGAAACAGCTCAAACAGCGACTGATTTAATGTGACTCATTTTGAAGTAAATGTTTGATCCTAAATCAACTGATAAATTGGCTATATAATCTTAAAAAGTTTGAAGAGAAGGTGTCTGAAGAACACAGACACTTACTTTTCAGCTTATAGAAAATTGAGACGAATGAAAATATTTTTTAGAACCTAGGTCCAGTTTTTAGAAAGAAAATTATCGCAAAATGAATATCACAAATTGGTTAACACCACTGCTGAACTCGGTATCCTGTGTTAGGAACTAGGTTTTTCCACATAGAATAACTCAGCAGCAGACAGGGTGGACTTGCGCTTGGTTTCTGGCAAAGTGTAGTTTGAAAGTATGTACTTTCAGTCTAGTTTTTCTTTTCCACATGAATGAATAATAATTGCAACATACATGGCAAAATATATTTTGTTTCGTTTAAAGATTGTACATATGTAGGTATTATCTAGACAAAAATGCAACAGAGTGAACAAGTTTTCATTGTATATGCATGAAAACTTTTCATAGACTGATGGTTGAACCAACAGTATTGAGTGTAATCATGAAAACAAATAAGCTTACAGTGTGTACAGAAGGTTCGATTCAATCTATGAAAATAATACAGTTACTGATTTAACACTACACGTATAATCTACATATTAATGTGTTGGATAGACGTTATGGGATTTTCCACTTTATGACACGAGTCTTAACATACATGGTAGGTACCTAATTAGTTTGCCAAGCATCAACCTTTAGATGTCTCGGCGTCAGTGTTGGAAAACATTTCTTATACATCCTATAATGAATTAAGCACGACTGTATAGACACCCGTGACATCGACTGAAGCTGACATAATCTGAGCAGTCATTGGTCGAAATATTTCCATTTGAGTATTGTTTAAAACAATCTTGGAAATATTTAATAGCACTATCTAAATGATTATCTATTTATCCGCCTTCGAAAAAAGGAGCTTTCAAGTCGACTGAATTTTTTTGTGTGTGTTATTCCTCATTTCTCATTACTGGGTGTACCGATTTTGATGATTCTTTTTAAATTCGAAAGCTGGTACTTGTCGTGTTGTCCCATTTAAATTTGAGTGAGATCTGATGACTAGTATTTGAGTAATCCCTAATAATGCGTATTTAATTGGCTTCGACTACATTGATGTTTTTCTCATTTTCACTTATCGATGTAAAATGAAAATAAAAAAAACTGTATACGATGGTTTTGAAGAGCATTGTAGTATTTTGAAGTGGTCTCTTTCTAGTTTGGTGAAGATCTGATAAACTTTTGAGATAGGAAAAGGTATTCTCCAATAAATGATAGCAAATCTTCCAGGATTGCTGAAATCGCATGTTTCTTTATGGTTTACACCATTATACACAGTTTATAACACACGTACGCTTTGATGGGGTACGTTTAACTGTCATATATCACTACTAGAAAGTGTGAAATAAAAAACTAATTTACAAAAAAAGATTTCAACCGACTTTATTTAGAAGTCGTCTAAGATGTTTCTTTTCTATTTAAGTGTTATGTATAGAAACCAATTAGACTTCAATGACACATATCCTTTTCGTGAGTTTTTTTATGTATGTATATATTTTCCCCATGTATTTATTTTTCAGGGGCTGAAAATACTCATTAATGTCAAGAAATTTTACATGGGATCACGGTAAAATGTGACAAAAAATTTGCTGTACGTCTATTTTATGTCTTATTCATATTCTAAAACTTATTCACATACATGAATACTTTCAGCCTCTAAAACTATATTGAAAATGAATTATGTCTACCTATACAGTAGATCTTCTTTACCTTGCTTACTATAGTTTCAATCACTTAGAAACTATCCACAAATCCACAGTAACGGACAAGCAAATCGTTTGAAATGCCCGCATGCTTGGCTATCCCAGTGTTCTGAGGTTGCTTGAATCAACAACTTGGACACTGAACTATTGACCTATGAGACTTGCTCTCACACTCTCTGTGGACTGCCCTTTTCACTGGTCTGTTGACACATCCAACATCAAATAATTGCTTGGAAAACAAGAGTTGACAAATACCAATAAATTAATACGGGTTGAGAGATTTCAAATATAAAGCTATCAAAAAAATAAAACTGACATCTAAACAAAAAAAGATCCCAAATAAAAAAAAATATGTTTTTATTTTATTTGTTTGGGAAGACAAACAGTTACACATTAAAAAAAATATAATAAATTTAATATTGTATTTTTTTTTTCATTTTTCACCTTTTATTGGTGACACCCCACAGTAACCCATCACAGCTTACGTGTTATAAACTGGTGTAAACAATAAACAGACATGTGATTTTAAACGTTGGATAGCCCATTTATCGAGGAAGGCTACAAATATCACGCTTCGACCAAGAGGAGCCGATCACCATTTTTTAAAGACGGGGCTTTTTTCTCTCGCTCTTAGATTATGTGACGCAAACGATGTAGCGCAGGTCAACTAGTTGCAATATAAAATATCCAACTTAGCGCAAACTAAGCTCAAATATTACTTAAGATGTGCAGCAACGTCCAACGTCTGTCTAGTATAACATAGCAAGACTTACTCTTCAAACACTAAACTTAACATAAGCGGCAACTCAACTTATCTCTAACTTAGCCTGTAATACTTGAGATTACATCAACTTTGGGGATGTATCATAAAGCTTTTATTCGTGAAAGGAATTCCTCTGACGGCGTTGTTTACAGGGTAACCTTTTGTTATGTAAATACATATATGTATACGAGTACGTTAGGAATAAATTAACCATTTCAAAGGGAACTTTCTAACGTTCATCGTGTGAAACAATTATTTTGAGCGTTTTAGGGCCTCGGGGTTTTTGTTTGATCTGTTCTTTGGAATCTATTAAAATAAATGATTGTTTTATGATTAAATCAGTCCATGCTGGTGGTTTGAGAGATTATTGTAAAAAGTATTATGATCAATTCTTGTGGGCCTTATGGGAACCTAAAATTCCTAAAAATCGACTTGCAAGTATTTCTTTCCATTAACATCAGTCTTCCTTTACAGATTCAAACTTCATATTATCTATGGTTTAACTTTTCTTTTGTTTGATTTTTAGGCACCAGTCTTACGATACAAACCAGAAAGGACTGGGCTGTTCATGGCTTAAAAGTGCTATATTGATGCTATATTTTCCAGAAGGTTCTAATTTTTTTTTGGTCATTTTATCAGGACCAAGTTGCTGTGTAAATACTTATGTTTTACTGAATCAGTTTTAATTGGCTTAGTTTTAAGTCAGTGGGTAGCTGGGAACTTTATCACTTGATAGAAACAAGTTGTTGATGAAACTAGCTAGCTAGAGTTTATTTGTAAATATTTGAATTTTATCTAAACTATTCAGAAACAATTTTGTCAACTCACGTTAAAATTAAACAAACCTAAAATACATAAATTTCAATTAACTTGATATAGCAATTAACTGACCCCCCGTATGCATGATTATACTTTATCCTTCCTCGATACATGGGCTATCTAAAACTGAAAGAATTTTTCAAATCGAACCAGTAGTTCCTGAGATAAGCGCGTTCAAGCAAACAAACAAACTCGTCAGCTTTACTTATTAAGTTTAGACTGATGGTAACCCATCCATGTACATATACTACTGCACTCAATGTATATTAAATGGTAACCCATCCACCCCGTCAAGCGTAGCTTAACCTACGAATTTTAACATTAAACCAAAAATTCCGAGCTGTACTAACAAGCATACGAATTGAAGTAATAAAAGTGTTCGCTTGCTTGTTTTCCTAGACCTGTGATTACCGAGATTACTGCAAACATTAAAGCCACCGCGTCATCTTTATTTGCGCACATTAACATACTAGTAGTATGCTAAAATTATTACCGACCCATGCATAATCCTAGCAGTTCGCCCATGTGACGAGATTTGAAATAGAAAAGGTTAATGAAACCCAGTGGCCAAAGGCTCAGACAGAATCCAGACTAATTAATGAGAATTACTGAATTATTATCAAAATTTACGAACTGTACCAGTGATTTAATTACGTGAGCATAAAAGAAATTGTGAGAACATAGAAGACTGATAACAGATAATAAATGACAGTCTTAATTGAGAATAATGGCAGTAAGTCTTTTGAACTTACTAAATATTTTATCGTACTTATATGTTGTAATCTATACTAATATCATAAAGAGGAAAGATTTGATTGTTTTTTTTTGTATCGAATAGGCTCCGAAGCTACTGAACCGATTTCAAAAAGTCTTTCATTGTTGGGAAGCTACACTATCCTCAGGTGACACAGGCTATATTTTATCTCTATATTCCCACAGGAACGGGAACTACGCGGGTGAAACCGCGGGGCACTACTAGTTCGGAATATTTTGGAGCACGATAAGTAAATTCAAGCTTTATGTTTTAGTAACACAACTGGGTACATTGAGGGATCATTGTGGTAGCTGGCAGCTATGCTAAGGGTTCCGGTCGTAGAATACATTATTTTTATGACCCACAGCTTTGGCTAACGGCATCGCCCGCGTGAACGTTGAAGATTATTCTGATAGAACAATTTATTCCCGTAAGTTATTTTGATTTGTATTTACTTAAATTCATTTAGTAACTTCAAACATATAATGCGTTGTTTTTCATAAGAGTTGTGAATGGGAATGTAATGTATACGCTGAACAGATTTATAGTTTTTTTGCACCGAGCCTGAATTCTTTTTTCGTCATCATAATAAAGACTAACTGAGAACTTTCGTATTTTTCTTTTTATTATTTATTTATTTTCGACCATAAAATAGGGTAATTTTTAGAAAGAATAAATCTAATTCTAAGATCTAGTTGTAAAAAAAAAGACTAGATCCAATAAATAAGATTTGTATTACTTACTTTCTGGGGAATAGGTACTAAAGTTCCTACTAAATAAAATCCTTGAAAACATCCTAGCCACAAAACAACCCATCAATTCATCTGTTAAATGGGTCAGCTCTCACAGAAAGGTCATGGCATGTCCTCGTAAGCGTCAATTATCGATGGTGGTGACGTCACGGTGTCACCAGCCTTGTAATGGGGTTTAGTTCAGGCTGGCGCCTGTCTGGGGTGTTAACTGGGATAGTAATGTGGAAGATTTTAGTAGGGGACTTTGTTGATAGAATAAAAGGTATTTATTTTTGTAGAAATTACTTTGATACTCGTTCAGCCATCTTTGTCTTAGGCTGGCACGATGGCATTTAATAGGACACATTCGTTGTTGAGATGGACGTGTGGAGAGACGAGGATAGATAAAGTGAGAAATGAGTACATTAGAGGTAGTTTAAAAGTGGCGCTAGTGACGGGTATGGTCATGTAAAAAGGAGGGATGAAACACATGTAACTAAAAGTGTTATGAATATGAATGTGGATGGTTGGAAAAGGAGAGGTAGGCCAAAAAAACGATGGATGGATTGTGTGAGGAGTGATATGAAAGAAAAAGGAGTTAGTGATAGCGTGACGGCTGACAGGACAGAATGGAAGAAAAAACATGTTGCGCCGACCCCAAGTAACATGGGATAAGGGCAAGAAGATCATGATGATTCGTTGTTTTTTAAGCCTTTCTCATCTGAATCGAGCTTACTGTAAAGTCTAATCTGGTGCCGAGGCTCTACATAAAATTGAAATCTGGATAAGTACTAAAACAAATATTCCTATATACGTACGCTCGTCCATACTAAATGCAGAAAAAGCTCAATGTTACTTCTGTTACTTTTTCTCCGGAAGTAAGGTCCTTTAGGAAAATTTCTGACTTTCTTTCGGGAGAAACCGCTGTCGGAAGCTTGTTAAATTATAAGTGACTAAGCCCTAATGTATGAGAATAGCTTTAGGGTTTAGTCACTACAAACTACACTACACACCCTTCAGCTATCTTCGACGAAACAGTTGGCGCAGTGGTTGGGCGATTAGCTGCTGCGCTGCGTGTCGTCGGTTACACCTACAGGTAGTTGTTCCGGGTCTGGCTGTTTGTGAGTTTTTAAGTTTGTTAAAGCGCCCATGATACAGTAGAATTTCCTAGTGTGCTGTAACTTTGCCCGAGTTGAAAAAAATTAAAGCGATCAGATTCAGTATTTTGAAAAATGAATTGGCAGCTTTATCTTTAATGTCTATGTATGTAAATGTTTCTTTTATTCCCTCAGTCTGACGTGACATAATTCATTTTCCATCCAAGTAGAAGAGCAATAGAACATATTTCAGGAGACATTATTAATAATGGTGGTTGTCTCCCGTCTAGACGATATCCTTGAGCTGCTGCTACCCTAGTACATTTACTGGGGAGTAGCATATATTAACTGAGGGTATTTTGATAAATATATATTGTCATGAAGACAAAATTGAGATGAGATTACGTCACCTTTTGAATGATCTCATCGGCGAATTCCGACGTAGAATGAGGGTGCCTTTTTCTCCTCGCTGTCTTGAGTGTCTTTTGCAGTTAAGCAATTTACACTAAATAATTCAAACTAAATGTTTAGAACGAATAGACAAAAGAAGAAGAAAAAAATCGACACGTTAAGTTTATATTCATTATTATCAGGGACAGTTTGAGTTAATATTTCTGTTATCAATGTGAGTTCAAAATGCATAACAAAAAAAAAAAACTAAAATTTCTTAACATAATATGTTATAATTAACATTTGACGGTAACAAAAGAAACAAAAAGAGGAGTACGAAAAACTAGGCAGATGTACGTCGTGCAATAAGACCAGATTTTCAGTGATTCAGGTGATCAGTGAAAATGACAATGTCTGCTGACTATCGATACCAACAGACAAAAAGTCAACAGTTCATCCAATACGCAATTGGTGCCATACTTGCCATCTTTTGCATTACGACTGCATTTCGTGTCAAAAAGCAATAAGCCCATAGATCAGATGACTCTATCAGAACCGTCAGTTCGTCCGCGCTTCGGCTAGACGGCAGCCTTGACGACCCCATGGCCCCGGGCTGCAGATATTACATGCAGCTGTTTTGATTGAAAAACTTGATTGCTTTTTTATTAAAGCGCTTTTCCGTTGCTTTTTGCTAAGCGTGGCTAGGAAATTGATTTTGTGGTTTCACTGTTAGGATTGAAGCAGATTTTGATATTGTTTTATAGTCTAAGGTTATGCCTGATGTTTTGATGGAATATCAAATACTGTTTTGCTATTCAAATATTCGATGTGCTTTAGACTCGATCAAACAGGGTTTTGCTTTTTTTATTTTAAATTCTTTGGTCAAATTTGTGAAAATATTTTTTATAATTTATCAGGTTTTTGTTTTAGAATTTTCTATTTAAATATATTCAAAAAGTCTCAATTGTAGAATGCCTACTTGTTCCAAGAATAATGCATGATCTAAGTTTGTAAAGGTTAATTTCAATGCCCAAAAATCGGTGGAGCTTTTAAAATACCATATTTAAAAAAAAAATATCTACATGCATCTCTCACAATATTATTTCAATGGTTTTTGACTAATTGGGCCTTTTAAAAGGCTTGTCGCTAGGGGTTATAAGAAGAACGTCATCTCGGAAACCCCGAAAAAAAAACTTTGTCATATCTGTTATACCTCCTTGGTTTTTTAACAAAAGAAAGTAGACATAAACCATTCCTATCTTAACGTGTGCACCAGACTATCGGTCTTCAAACCGTAGTTTCTCATTCTAAGGCAAGGCGTCAAAATGATGTGACAAGTTTATCACATTCCGAAGTGCCTATTTCACGGAACCCCATTCTACGGTTCTGTGGAAACACAGCCATTTCATGTGACTATGTTTTATGACGGTAGCGTGTATTTTTCGCAATTTCACTTTACTCCCACCTTAGGGTACACTTAAGTATTTCACGTGGAAATTCCATCTACATTTTTTGGAAGAAACCTCCAGATTCTTGTGCTTAGAAATATGTAATGGAATTAAGTTTCGAGCAAAAAAAAAACAATCAAGGCAATGCATAGAAATGTATGCTAAAACTCAGTCCGTCAGTTCGGTAAAAATATGTAAAAGAAAGATGGAGCTTTCTTCAAGTCAAGTGTAAAGATAATAATAATAAAATACTGAGATAAAGCAAAATTAGATCTTAGTACCTACTATGCGGTCTTTGATGCCGAAAACCTTTACAATAGTTACCAATGTTAATTTAGTTGACTATGATGCCCAAGGGATTAATTAAATCAATGACAGATTTCTCGTAGGCGGCTCAGACATAGTGGGTAAAATCAAAATTAAATTAAATGGAAAGCAAGGTATAATACTTGTTAACAACCGACGTATTGAAAATAATTCGTCTGCACCAATTCATGCTCACTTGATGCTGTGCCAAGTTTGCCTTAAAAGCTCCTTAAATCTTGTCTAAAAGAAAGAAAGCAACAGTCTTCTTTATCGTTGAGAATTACTTATTCTTTTTTGGCTTGCCAAGTCTAGCCAAGTCTTGACAGGTTTCGCTAGACTTTACTCGACAGAAAGGATACATAGGTACGCCTATGATCTGAAGGTCGCCGCGTTTGGTTCTAAAGAAATCAGGTGGCACAACACATTCGAGTGCCTAAAGATTAATGTATTATTGTCAATGTTTGAACGAGTGAATTTGTGTAAGTAAACATATGAGAGTCAAACCGTCTACATTTTTTAGCTTTTTCCAACAAATGACTTTGCTAAAGTTTGGCATTCCTTTCCTCTATGAATATATCATTGCAAAAATTTGCATGTTCAGTTCAGGACGTTTTTCGAGAAAGATGGTCATCTCGAAAAACGTACTAAACTGAACATGCAACTTTTTGTACATAAAACCTGTTAAATGCGATTTTTTTTCGCATTTATCCGGTTTAACGTTAACCTCCAATCCTAATTTCATACCCAACGGTCTACAAAGACATAACCATAAATAATTTTCATCATCTAATTCTGGGAAGTTCCATGGCAATCTGATGGTTTCCCATGGAATTGGATAATTAAGCTGAATGGACTTATCTTTTCGCTCTAATTCTCTTATGGGGTGAGGGTCGATCTAAGTGGTATTAATGCTTGAACCACGGCTAGCTGAATTAAGTCATGGAAGTTAAGGAAACGTTCACTTTATTCATGGGGACGATTAAGCACCGATTTTGAGTAAGAGTGAGTGTAAGTCGTTATTGAGGTCAGTTACCTACAGTTAAGACAAATTGGTTTTTGTTTTTTTTTTTAATAACGTTGCCCCACACTAGGATTTACTCCTGTATCGTTTGTGCGGCCACAAACATGTAAAGTCACATAGACAAGACACCCAAACCTGGAACAATTATCTGTAGGCCATACAAACATTTGTTCCGTGTGGGGATCAACCCGCGACACGTGGCGCAGCAGCCGAACGCTCAACCACTGCGCCAACCGTGTCGTCAAATTGATACTTGTTAAGGTTTTAGTTCGTCGAGCTTCACTGACTGACTTCACTGACTGGTGGTCGCCCTATTGATTCTAAATCTTACGAGTTTTAAGCAGTTAAATACCAGTATGGCACGACTGCCTATCTCCATAACCCAGAAACTGGGAAAAACAATTACCTAAGAAAACCTGGTTGAATGACTTTCGGGCTTACACACGATACCCTTTAGTAAGTCTGTTCCCACTTACAAAATAGATAAAAGAGGTACCTATTTTTGTTCATACAAAATACTTAAATTCTTGTTTGAACAAAATTATCACTATATTAGCCACTATCAGCGCCCCATGGTTTCACCCGCGTAGTTCCCGTTCCTGTGCGAATACGGAGATAATATATAATCTATGTTATTCGCTGATAAAGGAGCTGTCCATTGGTGAAAAAATGGTTAAAATTGGTCCAGTAGTTTTGGAACTTACAAATAAAAAAAAATACTTTCGTCTTTATAATATTAGTGTACATGAGTTACTTGTTTTAATAATGTCAATGATTAAAAGAGATAAAATTTGGGAAATATCAAACTGATATTTTGTATAGTGTGGGTGTAGAACAGATATGGCGTGGGCCGAAAGATTATGCCTTGGGATCATTTTATATGCCAATTATGTGTTTAATAAACGTTATGAGTGTAAGTATATAATTTAATACAAATGTCGGTATATTTTACAGCTCAATGATCCAATTCTTGTACGTTTCACTTATATTTTATTTGACAATATTTTTGTAACGAATATTTTGATAAGCTCAAGGTTTTTTCGGATCTTTCCTAAGCAATTAGGCTTTGATATATGGACTTGGATAAGGATAAATTACTTTTTAAACTATAAGTTCATCTACAGTAAATACCTTGTTGTTGAATTCTACTTTGAATATGTGATATTACCTTTTTTGTGCCTCGACTGATCAAATCCACTTACGCATAAGAATAAATGAATATAAGTTCATAAATAATGATACGAAGAAGGGTACCTATTTATTTAATATGATTAATTATAAATGTTCAGATTGTCATTTTCAAAAGCCAAAAACATAACCCTTCCTGTCACACAGTCGTGCAAAAAGATCGAAAACAAAAACAACCAACTGAATCAATTTCACGGAACTACCCGTATTTTACAACACATCTTAATAAACTATAAAGATAGTTAAAAATAAGTTTGAAAAAGACCCTACTGACGTCTATAACAACCCAGCTAACCATAATTACCCTGCCCTGTAATCATCGCGCAAAATGTCTTGTCACCCATCACAAATAAGGATAACATTCCACTGCGGCGCCGTGGGCGGTACTTATAAAGCCGTTCATGCTTCACCGATTCTGATCTTTAAACACACGTCTGTTAGGAAAACGTGCCTACGCAGTGTCGCAGCTTACTGGCTGTATCTGCCGTTTGATTGGCTGCCTAGCCTTTTCATTGAACGGCTTTAATCAGTGGCTTAAATTACATTCAGTAGCGCGTCCAATACAACATTTAACTAACGGAAAAATAAGACCAAACATCTAATGTTGCCTAGTTCTTTAAGCATAAAGGCGTAAAACTTAATACTAATGGATCCATTGTTTCATCCGAGTATTTGCCGCCTCATTTCGAAGCTCCGTATTTAAATAAGTGGACACACTCGCGACGCGCCCGACCCGTTCATCCGTGTCGTGCAGTTTCCGGCCCCGTGCGTAGCGCCGTCTGATCTCTGCAGCCATCTGGAAAACCGGATCCACGCACGATTTTATCGGTTATTTACGGTCGAACAGTAATTCTCTTCGACATAGAAACTAGAGTGAAAAATCGTGTGGATATTACTAGTTCAGTAAAATCTGTTTCTTAGAAAAGGGAGGTTGACCGCCCAAAAACCCGTGACAAAACAGTCAAATAACTCCATTATGCAGTCACTAAATCCCCGTTTGGGGCGTAAAACAACATTCCGCACTCAAGCTTAAAAATCTGCACGAACAAATCTGTTTTGTTAGGACACAATTTTGAACCGCGAGGTGTCAAGAAACTTTATGCACTACCATGTCCTTTACAGCGTAAACTCTTCATTACGCCTTCCAATAACGGTAACGAAGATCATTATCATACCTACACACCGCTACCCTACTATGCACCCTTGAGTGCAGCGCCGAAGGTTGCCCAAGTGCATTGACTCCGGCTACCCGCCCAAATTCGATAGTACACGAGTCTCGACTCTACGTGGAGGCGAGACGGCCTATCCAACGTGGACGGGTTATAAATGGGTGGTAGTATTAAGCAACAGGTGGTGTTCTGCGCGTTATGTAAGTCGGGCGGCGCGCGCAGCCCATTGAGCTGGTAGTACGGCGCTATCGATTAGGAGTACGACGGACCATCGATCCGAGGCCCCTTGTGTGCTCCACAACGTCTTTTTAATGTACGTCTTGGATTTGTCTACGGTATTTTTTTAACTAATTAAACATTGGACATCGTTTTTTTTTGTCAAACGAATGTATATTTTTCGAGGACTTTTAAATTCTTCCTTAGTTATATTGAGTGAACACTTTCTTTTATAGCTCAAAGGAACGTCCACACCAAATGCGTATATTCGATTTAACATTGAATTGAGACCGGAACACGTGGGGCATTCAGGGCGTTGCCGTTACTTTGATTTGTACAAGTGTGAGTGTGGGATTGTTGGGAGTGGCCGCTCTAAAACTTTCTGACTCCAAAGTATGGATATTCACAGCATTAAACATTGAAGAATGTAAACCTTTATAGTACCCCATTCATGTGTTACTTAATAATTTACAAATTGCTGTTCATTCATACCACGAACCTGTACTTTGTATGGCAAACAGAAACTGTTTCTATTTTATGTGACTTTTAATTTATTACAGTTCATTTGACCTCATTCTTGCTCGGCTGTATTCATTCATTATTTTCATCTTGATAATGACTATCATTACTTCAGACAGATATAATTCAATGCAATGGTTTTATGAAATTAATTGTTTCTTTGTTATTAATGTTAATGAACTTACGCATTTAATTAAATTAAAATGAGTAGCTATAAAAGTTTCTATTAGAACGTACGTTATTAATTTAGTTTATTAAAATTTGGTTTTGTTGTTACAGCATACCCTTTGGCACTTTATAGTGTATTGACTGGCTGCTGGGTTTCGTAGGAACTTTAAATGCAATGCCAATAAATGTGAAGTCAATAAACTGTATAACCGTTATCCTTTTGTATCCACAAGGCTAGGCGAAAAGATAACAGCCCCTCTAGCCAAGTTAAAAACGTTTCGTGTCGAATTCTATTCTCCAATCGGTAACGCCTCGGTTTTAGCAAGTGTAGAAAACGATAAGTTGGTAGCCATGTTGTCGCGCCTGAGTCGGCCGCTCGTTCTACAATGTATTTAGAAAAACTACCTATTCTTTAGTCTCTGGCGATTGATCCTACAAACATCAAACAGGTTAAAATTTAAACTCTGTAATGCTTTAAACATTAAGTTTGAACATTTTAACAAAGGATGTAGCGTTGAACATTGTAGAAACGATACCAATTCATTCTATCATTTTGAACGATGTGAACTTGGCTACGAATTTTCTATTCGTTTGCTCTAACCACGTGACTTATCGTTGAGACGATTTCATTCTCATACATTTGATTCGTTTTCGACTAGCGTTAACGATTGTAGATTATCAACTTGGCTAGGGGGGCAGACCTCTATCATACACATGGTGCTGATAAATTTAAATATACTGCCTTTTCCGAGCTATGCTTCCAGTGTAAACAGTGGAGACAGAGAGAGAGCAGCCCTGTCGTCAAAAAAAAATTAAAGACGTATCTACAAAAACAAAGTAACCGATTTCCGACGTTAAGAAAATAGCTTGAAAGTCGAAAATCGGTTACTTAGTTTTGGGTAGATACCTCCTTATAAGGGCGATTGCTGTCCTGTCTTCGGTAACCCAGTAGCAATCTTTTTCATGACGGGTGATTTTGTCGACATACACAGATTACTATTTATAAAACAGCAACATTAATAGTTAGTTATATATCGTTATGTTCAGCTCATTACCTATGTAATAATGACGAAATTATAGGTACTCACTCAAGATGCCAGTCGCTCTCATAGATCAAAGTAGAGCACAAGAGGAAGCAATTCAAATATGCGCTACAATATTTGAACATCAAACCCAAAATGTTAATAGTCGCTCCCGCGTTTGCTTCATACACACTAAACTTTGATAATAATGAGGGGATGTCTTCCTTTCGTTCACAATGTTTCTTGTATCGCTTGGAATCAAGGTTTTAAAAAGTTTATAATAATCATGACTTTGGAATATTGGCTAAAGCGTTGAAAACTTTTTATGGATGAGTAATTTACAAATGACTTCTTCCACTCTGGACGGAGCGGCAGGGGTGTGCATTTCTTAATCAGTTCGAAGCGTAATGAAAAAAAAAACTGTAATTCAAAAATTAATCAGTATAAATGTTGATGAATAGAGAGTAAGAGATGTGTTGAATGAAGAATGACATGAAAATATTTCGTTCAGATCCCTAAAAAGGGTTAAAATTATTGCGTGAAAGTTAACAAAATTAAAAAAGTGTAGAAAGATCATAATTTTATGTATGTATGTGGGATTGCCTCCCTTTTTGAGGATTTGTTCGAAAGAGTCACCGCAGCCCTGGCACGCAAAGTTATTTGATGGAACACCGACGGGTTTTAGTCAGTAAGAGACTGACATTCCCTACCGCTCCGCTCAGAGCGAAGAAAGTCAATTAATAATCACCCGTCATTAAAAAAAAGGTTTGCTCCATATTTCATGAGACTTAAATATAACGTGAGAAATGTGGGTGACCTCCGTCTATTCCTTCTATTCTGTTAACATCTCTCTAAGCTCAGTTGAAATTAACTGTCAAGCCACAGCTTTATTTGTAATGACAGTTCACTTAACCACGTCATCTTTGTTTCCATGGAGACTTTCAACAGAATATACTTGCTGGTATTTTATGATGTATGTAGACTTAATGGATTTCTAAAAAATTCCATAGACAATAGGGAACTTTGTATAAAAAAAAAATCAATATTTTTTTTTTTATAATATAATCAAAATTGACCTAAAACAAACGAGATATAACTATATTAAACAAATATAAAACTGTCCCTCTCGCGAAAACGCTGTTAAATATAAAGCGTCAATGAATATGACGTCAGAGTTATTATCGGATTTCTCTTTCTAATTGTCAATTTTGAAGCTTTTAAACTTCATCTCTAAGGAAGGTATTACATTAAAAAAAAATGTTTACAAGAAATACTAAGTACTTTATTTTGAGAAAAATTGCATGCATGTTCCCTATTCTATTATTAAATGCAAAACAGCCCTATTTGAAAACTAGCCTTGTTATCGCCATCAAATGACTACGATTCGCCGCAGTATTGTAAATTCACTTGAACATAGTTCCGTAACTACGGGCCGTAGTCCGTAATTAATACCAGCCGTTTGTCATGTTAACCACGTTACATAAAATTATTGAGGGCTTATATTTATTGATATTATTATATTGTTGCTGTTTATTGAACACGATATTATTTATTTTTGATTTATGTTTTTGTATAATTCATAATAATTACTCTCTGAAGTGCATAACTGTTGTATAGGTATATTGTTATTTTAACTTTGCTTTTGCCCGCGCATTTGTACGTATGGTACTTAGAATCTAGTATTATTAAGAGGTCAAATGTAGCCTATATTTTAGGTTAGGCATATAGCAGTAGAGCGGTGAAAACCGCGTTGATATCTATGGAGTAGATTTTGCATGATGCGAGTACAAACATGCAGACAGAAAGACAGACAGACGAACATTCTAAAAACATTTGTTTTGACTTCTGTTGCTCTAATAAACACATCCCATATCATTTTTTCAATATCTTCGATGTACAGACATCGGTTTATCACAATTTTATTATATGATGTATGTTTAGATTTATCAAGATTTTTTTAAAATAATTATTTTAATGTAATATAATATGAAAATTAAAAGTATCGCTATACATGTTTAAAATATAGTTTAGCCGATTGTTATGGTTACCATTACTTTTACCATGATTTCGTTATTGCCTATAGTTCAAATTCATTGGCTAACTAAAAGTCCAATTAAATTATTATTTGAAATACATAAAGTTTTGTTTGATGTTTCAAAACGATAAATCTAAAACCAATTAGTATTGCTGATGGCCTTTACAAAAAGGCATTTAGAAACAATTTATGTAATACATTTTATGAAAGTAATTTGTTTGATGACATTACTTTTATTCAGGAATGCTCACTAACGTGCAGTAGTTTATTCTACATTTATCAAATTTGATTCAAGCCAAAGAAGAATGCTTGAACATACATATTCATTTTGTGACTGCCGATGCCTATTACTATTATATCAGCCAATGCTGATACTGCCTCACTGCTGGGCAAATATCTAACCTCTAATCTTTCACTTCTGTTTGCCCAATGCACAATGTTGCCAACTTTTTTTTAGGATGGGAAATCATAAAACTACTCTCTCATTCGTATGCTCTGGGTGGAGCTGAAGGAACTTTCATTGACTAAAACCCATCCGAGTTCCTTCAAATGCTCTTTGCATTCCAGGGCCGCGGTGACTCTTCCGTAAAAACTCTGCAACTCTGGCAGGCACCGACCCGAGCGGGCACCGTCACTTATGCTGGCATCTCTTGGAGGCGCACGTGGAATATAATCTGCCGTCGTCGCGCTCAGGCCTGGTTCTTATCGGTCTACAAGCCACCCAATACTCGATGCCCGCAGATCCGCACCTACGAGGCCAAGAACCGCCCTGCGACCCCAGACGCCAGGGGCGTTTTTTTGTTGCGGTTGCTTGGGCATGAGGTTTACTCATCCCTCGCAAAATTTGAGTAAATCTTGAACTTTTTGAGTAACTGTAAATTGATCAAAGTTGTAATGGTGTGCAATAAAGATTAAAATCTGTCCTAAATTTAAAAACACATCAATAAAATAAAGCATTTTGGTACTAAACAGTTTGACGTATCGTAAATTCCAAAACCTTTTAAAAGCTACGTTCCCTGATAGACACATCGAAATCCCTATCGTAAATTCATTGAATTATGCATTGAATATTCACTCCTTGAACGTTAGGTGTGCACAAAACAGCGCGTAATGGATATAAAATCGCTTCGTAGCGCCACGCACTCGTAGCACTCGAGCTACGCAGCATTGATCTTCGCTACGAGAACGCTAGGAAATGCCTACGGCGTAGCGGTTCATTGAGCCATGCGTCATTAGGTTGAATTATTTTGGTGCGTGTGATATGTTTTTGCTTTTGATGGGCCAATTAATTGGAATTGATGTACATTTACGGAGATATGTTTTCAATTAACTCGATGTTGTCTTTGCATTCTCGAACATAAAGCCCTGCTTTGGATAAAATTAAATTACCTTTTGTAACATACTTTTGAACCGTCAAGAAGTCGGTCTATCGGAAAGATGAGTAACCTAATTTATGATTTTTACTTGATTTTAGCATAGGTGTTGTCGTGGGTGGACATTAGGTGGTCAAATTTTAATCACGTCAATTAATGTGAATGGCTATTGAAAACTTATTAAACTAATCACAGCTAAGTAGATAACTTGCATTTGGTAATTAGTCACAATAATTTTCTTTCGAGAAACTGGACCTTAGAAGTTCAACCGTGTGATACAGGCTTGATGTGATGTTATGTTAATAAAACTTTTTGTCTCGGGAGTATGTGCCACTGGAATAATTTTCTTCAAAGCTTTTAGCAGAAGCTGGTAAATAATAAAACAACAATATTGATGTGAAACGCTTAGACAGACAACACAGACCACATATTATAAATCTGCTCCAGAAACGCGCGACAGTTTTATTATTAGGACTGATGCTTACAACGAGTTCGAAAATAAGTGTATCTATCTATTTATTACCTCTCCACATTTTAACGGCTAAACATATTCGGATGAAACGTGGCACATCAGTCACAATCCCTGTCCTGGAATAGATCATAGGATACATTTCATCCCGGGATTATGAGGGGAACATAATTTTCGCGGGAAAAGCAACTGGTAGCATCTGGTAAATAATAAAATAACAATATTGATGTGAAACGCTTCAACAGAGGACACATTATAAATCTGCTCTAGAAACGCGCGACAGATTTATTATTAGGACTGGTGCTTACGAGTTCAAAAATTACTGTGTCTGTCTATTTTTATCCCAGTAGTGGGAACATTAAAAGGCTGATTATGCTAAATCTTACCGGCTAGACATATTCGGATGAAACGTGGCACATTGGTCCAAAACCCTGTCCCGGAATAGCTCATATGATGTATTTCAAATTGGGAGTATGACGGGAGGATAATTTTCGCGGGAAAATCAACTGGTAGTATCTGGTAAATAATAAAATAACAATATTGATGTGAAACGCTTCAACAGAGGACACATTATAAATCTGCTCCAGAAACGCGCGACAGTTTTATTACGAGGACCGGTGATTACAACTAGCGCCGCATCCGCAGTGAGACAGCTAGTGAAAATTACTTTATGTCAGAGACGAGAGGAAACTAAGCCTGTTTATGTGCTGGCTTTTTATTTATGTAGATGTATGAGCTGATCGGTTGAGGGGAATAAGGACAAATGGTTATGTTAGCTATGCTGCAGAGCTTGGAATTTAGATATTAATGTTACGGGTTCTGTTAAGCGAATAAAAGTTTGGGAAAGAAGTAAAACTTATATCCAAGTTCCTTTTGCATTATCAGTCTTATCTTACTAATATTATAAGCGCGAAAGTTTGTAATTATGGATGTTTGTATCTCTTTCACACAAAAACTACTGAATGGATCTTTATGAAATTTGGCACAGATATAGATCAGAGTCTGGAATAACACATAGGATACTTTTTATCCCGGGATTATGTTCCCTTGTATAATATCCGTACTTCACGCGGGCGAAGCCGCGGGCAGCAGCTAGTTCATTTATATTTAAACAATAAATGGACATCGCACTGATACAAAATTCTCAATTCAATGTTCTCGACAGAATTTGAACTAAGAAACTATTTGGCAGTATTCATATCAGTCGAAAACAATGTTTATGTAACTCACATAAGTTAAGATAATATGGTTTTTATTTAAAGTTTACAAGTCAACAGCCAGTGATTAATTTCTGTGAAAATGACTAGGGTTGCGACAGTGCTCACATTGATGTATAACTAGCAGCTAACCGCTGTTTCACCTGCATAGTTCCCGTGGGATTATGAGCATAAAATATAGCATATGTCACCCGAGGATAGTAAAGCTTCCTAACAGTCAAAGAATTTTTCAAATCGGTATAATTGTTTCGGAGCCTATTCAATACAAACAAAACAAACAGTCAAATCTTTCCTCTTTATAATATCTTTATAGTATAGACGAATAAAAGTAGCATATTACTGTCTCCAGGATTCCATCTATATCTTTACCAGTAGTCATGGAAAAAAATCGTTTCACTGATTTAGGCGCATAACCTACGGGTAAAACTAGCTTAAAAAATAAATGTATCTAACATAATGAAACATATTACCATGATTGCCAGACTGGCAGGTGGTAACGATTTAAAAAAATAGTCGGAAACCAGAAAATCCGACACCAGTCTTACCAAGAAGTACCGTATTACCCAATTAATGGGTTGTAGAGGTCTGGTAGGCAGCCGCTCCACGTAATATTCAGCTGAACCTGGTTTGACTGGGAGCCGACCCCAATATAGTTAAGAAAAAGGCTAGGCCGATGAATAAAGTACAATATTACCTTAACCTTTAGGTTCTATCAAAGTAAGTTTCACAAAGTATCACGACAGGTCTAGCCTCATTCCTAGCTTGCCTGTCAAAATTATTTATTCAGAAGCCTTAGTAATCTATTTGTGGGCGTTCGAAGAAAATTCAGACAGTGATGTGAGCTTGTAGATTATATTAAAGGGTAGTTTGAGCCTAGTTAAGTCTTTTTCAGTTATTTATACACAAATAGAAGCGTAAACTTTACTATACCAGCCATCTATCATATATGAAGTTTGCAAACTAACATAATTTGGAAAGGTATTTTGAAATTCTACACTGGAAAACCTTTCCTCAAGTTTAATCTCTATCCATCATTTAAAGGTTTGTTAGAAAGAAAAATAAAACTGAAAATTGAGTTCAGCTCGCTTTTCTAAATATAAATATAACTGTATTATGTTCTTGTTTTTATGAATAATATTCCTGTTGTTATTATAAAGTGTACAATAAAGTATATAATAAATAAATATTATAATTTGTTTTTAAAGGATCAAGAATTAGATGGATTTTATTAAAGCTTATAATTTTACCCTTAAAAACCTTACCTCTTTGTAATATTATAGCAGTAGTATTAATTTGATTTTTTTTTCAAAGAGCGTCATTTCGAATCATTTAAAAAGGCATGTATTTAAAGGCATGTATTTAAAGTTTTTGCGAAAAAATTTAAATACATGCCTTTTAATTATGACCATTAAGCTGACACATAAAAAAATATTTTATAAATTCGCAATTATTGCCTGACAGTAAAATCAACAACACCCGTAAACAAGTTTAAACAAACGAACATAAAACTATTATCACCAATCAACTGAAGCCGTTAAATCTCTATCGTTCAGAACCTAGATTACGAGCAAACAACTCAAACTGCCTGAGTCTAGTGCTCTAATAAAACCTAAGATTAGATCCCGCAGCCATATTGCACTGGATATTGCATGACAGCCAACAGAACTCCATTATCCCTCGAGCAGAATATTAAAATCACTGTCAAATGATTGTGAGGCTTACGTCGAAGGGGTAGGATTTAAAATTGAGTGGTCGGTTGTTAGGTGGTTATGTCGTTGTTGCATAGTGTGTCGGTTTCTTGTAAATACATGGGGCCATGTAATTGGTATGCAAACAGAAAGGTTAGTTGGCCCGTTTGCTGAATCGCGGGGTTTAATCGGATCCTGTTTTTTCTTGTTACGGGTTTTTTTGCGGAGGTCATTAGGGGAGTGGGGGACGAATGAATCAACGGTAATGTTGAAGTGAAATATTAGATTGCATGATGGGTGGTTTTAAGTTTTCATGGGTTCTTTTTAGTCTGTCAAGTAAGTGTTATAAATTCCAATGCTTAGGATGATTTTGAGATATTCTTTATTGTTTTTTCACATCTGGTCAACTTTGATCCATAAAAAACATTCTGCAAAATCTGTTAAGTTTAGTGAAACAAAGCAAGTTCAGTGAAGCAAGCAAAAAATATATTCCACAATTATTTTTTTTGCCTTTACTAAACTACATACCTGTAATTTGTTACAATAAATTAGAACACACAGTAAATATAGGTGTTTGATAAATGCATAAAATAATAGATAAGAGCGGCGTTATAAACTTTACGTAGGTAAAATTTCACCCGAAATAGAAGTCTTCAAAATAACAAATCATAAAACGTTAAATATTTCGTGTACCTGCAACGTTTCTGTACAAATGTTTATTACTTTATTCCATACAATTTGCTCCATTGTGCACCGTTATTCAGAAACTTGAACAAATTGAGCTCATACAAATACATTGTCGTGTAAACACATAAAAACACAAAGGAATATTTTAAAAAATAGACACCGCTACGAAAATACGTAGACATTCGTAGCGGCGTAGCAGGGTCTACGAGGCGGAGACATTTGCATGTAGCGCGGGAATAAAGCTAACCACAATGTACCGATATACGGATGCAGTGACATCCTATGCGCTATGTTGTGAATGTACTATTGCGAATAATATTTCCCGACGTCATTCAGGAAGCTTAAGATTGAAACTCGCTTTTTAAAATAAAAAATAACTTTAAAAAAATCCTACAATAAAATGTAGTTTGAATATATCTATGACAAACAAATTTTTATTATATTATCACTAAGCGTTCCCTACTGAGCAATGTAAAACGTCCAAGTTTTCATTCCATGATAAAATAAAAACATTTTCCCTCCCAAAAATTGATATTTAATTTTGATGCACATCCAATTTTTCGCCCAAACCCACTTTTTGGCACACAACATTGCGTGTCTAGTACAATCGCCGGTCCGTATTGTGGGATGAGTCCAGTCACCCTGCGGTATTTGGGGGCTTGCAACTGCAGTACAGTGACCTCATGCGTACGCGAGCGGGACGCGGGGGGGAATGAAACTAGGTCAGGGACCCGCCCCCTTACGGGGAGCACCGAGTAACCCCCGCACCCCTTAGTCGATCGACCGCCAAAAATTTTAACGCGCACACAGACGAAAACCAGAGGAAGGACACAATGATAGGCCGACAAATCATTGTTTGATTTGTACAGACGAGTACGGTTCGAAGTTTCGAGTTGTGGAGTTTGTTCGCAACTGTACCTTATATACGAATACAATTCAGATTTTGACTAGATATTAATTTTACTGTAACCACAATCTTTGTGTTTTAACTCATTTGTATTTATCTTTTATTTATTTTTTATCCTATTTCCTTTATTCGTTTTACAAATATACAATTTATATTAAAAAAAAATCTGTAACAAAAAAAATAAAGCATAATTGCCCACCGGTATCGGGAGTAGGGTCCAAGCTACCTGTGGTCAGAGTTCCTGAGAGAGGAAACTCCTAACATAAGCGCCGTGTCCAGGAGTACTGCTTTCTGGATCAAGCCCTTGATCCAGCTGCCCAACGAGAGCCTCTTGAGATGTTGGTCGAGGCTCTTGTCAATTATGCCATTGGCCGTCACGACTATTGGCACAATGAATGCTGTGTGCATATCCCACATGTCGACAACCTCGCGAGCCAAGTCAAGATACTTCAATTGTTTATTTTTCTCAGCCTTCATGAGGTTCTCGTCATGCGGGACTGCTATATCAACAATCATTGCGCGACGCTCTAGTCGGTCTATCACCACTATGTCAGGCCTATGAATTATATGATAGACTGATCCCAATACAATGTGCAATTGCCATTTTCGATAACTGCATCGGGCACATACCTATAGTGGTACGGTAAGGTACTTCCTATTCCACAAGATAGTATTTAAGAGCAAGTTGCAGGTGAATAATCCTGACTACAAGGTTGTGCCTGTGCAAAAAGTCTTCGTTATACTATTATTATTTGGAAAAAAGTCGTTCAAAACGAATTTAAAAGGCTTTATTCAAAATTAATGTTGACCTTCATCTATCAAACTAAATATGTACATATTTATATTTAAAATTACAACTTCACCGAATGAATGATTGCTAGTGGCATTTGATTCTACTCACACTTCATTCATCATTCATATAACGTAGGTACTTACTCTACATAACGTGACGTCACTCGTCATGTTTTTTTCATTCAATGTCCTATTGAGAAAGATATATTCATGAAACGGATGGATGTGCTCGCAAACATGACTTATAAGTTGAGATTTTAATTTTCTAAAGCTCGCACATTTAATAAAAATCGTCTTATAAGAAACAAGACAAGTACAGTTAGCAACTAAAGTCGATTAACACTTCGTTTTTTACGGAGGTATGTTAAGATGGTCATCCCATCCGCGGATCGACCTCGACAAGTATTGCTTAACCTTCAGCTCTGCCAAAAATGATAAAGTCTAAGAAAACATTCAAATGAAATATTAACTTCACTCCCCATGCCCTCAGAACATTTCAAAGTAAAGCCAACAAGCTCCTTAATCTCTATTTATCTTTAAAATGGCTTTTCCTTATCTGCTTCACACCACATTCGTATTCCACATTCAAATAGGAAGTGACAATATTACGAACGAACGGAAGAATGAAGGAAATAAGAATACAGGCCATATTTGTTTGTGACGTCATAATATTTGAATGAGAAAGGGCTCGTTCGATATATTATGTTCGGTCTTTTGGCGGTCGCTTTGAAATTCGAATAAGAGGAAGTTTGTTCGACTGCGGTTAGGTTATTGAAATAAGTTTGAGGAATTATTTGGGAAGTATTTCAGTTGTTGAAACGAAATGGGTTTTTCATTTTTTGTTGAATTTTGATGCTACTGAAACGAACATTTGAAAATGATGGAATTTGCGAAAAACAACAGATTTGAACAATTTCTTTGACAATTCATTAAGTAGCGGTTTTTTACTGTTTAAAACCAGTTTGATTTTGCATATTTTACTAAAGTTATTGAGACTTTTCTGAATGAATACTCTGGTAATTGGTGCAGATTTAAAAGCTCCTTTAAGATTATTTGATGTCAAATGACAAAAACAAATACTATATTTTTTATCGCAAAATATTAATGTTATCATTGTATGTATTTCTTTCACGATGCATGACAAAACTCTCGTTGTTCGACGCCGATGGAGCACGTATTTAATTTCATATTAAGACGTTCAACGGGCTCTTTTCTTGTTCCCCTAACATGAAAATTGAGCAATATGCTAATTAGTTTCTTATCTCATCATGACGTGTCAGGAGTTTCGTATATCGTGAAGTATAGTAGTGAAGGTATTGCTGTACCGTTCCGGGATAGGAATATTGTTATGCAATATTGCTTATAGATACTAGGTATTTACTCCCTGTTCTGAGTGCTAGGAACCTATATAAACTAGATTCCGATATTGTTTCATCGTTCCCAGTTCTAGGAAATAACTGACTGTTTTGTGATTGAATATCGGGATATTGTTGGAACCTGTTAGGTACAATGCCATTAGGTAGCTATCTGATCACTGAATTGTTACCTCGTGCGTTTCTTATTGCAGTTCTAGAAATTGAAACTGTAGACTGGTAGGCATTTGTCCCTTCACCTGTAAGGTCTTTGAGGAAAGATCAATAACAAGTTTTCTAGAAATATTTATATAGCTCTCTCAGGCCTGTTTTAGTGCAAATATTGTATTTTAATTATGATCAATGCATTTTAAAACAAAACAATCGTTCACGCTAAAAAAAATTAAAACTAAAGCCACTTACTTCACGCAAAGTTAATAGTCCAAGAAATATGACGTAATATGTTAGAAAACGGCTCGCAATACGCTTCAAGTTGGTTGTTGACTGTTTACGTTGTAATATAATAAGTAATAGTGTCACTTACTGGCCGTACTGAGTAAAGACATTAAGTTATGGGAAGGTTCCTACGACGGATTTATTGGTCTATTTGATGGGGTTTATTTTGTGCACCTGTGCGGAAAATTGCGAAGTATTTACGTAAACCTTTTTGTAACAATTTGAAAGGAAGGTACGTCCAAAAAGTCGTATTTCTTTTTTAAACACGGTTTTTCTTTTGTAACTGGTCGTTGGACTGAAATCATCATAAGGATAATCGAAATAGTGACGCTGAGAATTACGATAGGCACCATTATGTACTTGTAGTCGCTTCCTCATTTATGCATTTACATATCCGCTGGTCTTGTAAAGGACTATCTCTTCCCGCTGAAGTCTTTTTTTATTTTAGTAGGTATTAGGCAAAATCTAGTTTTAACAAATAGAGTTTTTTTTTTTTAACCGCCGTGTGCGGTTTCTTGCCGTTGGCCGCATATAACAGCAGTATACTGCATACATACATTAAGTACATAGGTCTCTATAGTCGCATATCTTCTTTGGCATCAGGTACTTATCATTTCAAGCCAACATCCAAGGCGTGCGATCTATTCATCAACATATACAGCACGTTTATTCTAACGATTGCTGCTTTTTTGTTTTTAAGTATGGATGGAAGTGGAAGGGAGTGTCAGAATTTTAGCGACTGAAACCCATTCGTGTCCAAATGCGGCCGCGGTGACCCTTTCGAACATATTCCGCCACCCTGGCAGCCACTGGCCCTCGAGCCCCGACCACTACCTATACTGACATCTCTTTAAGGCGCTCGTGGAACACAACGCGCCAGGACCCGGGTCTGCCTACCGCGTGCCATCCGCAGGCCCGCTCACCGCGGTGGCAGTGTCGTTATTTCTTATCGTCCGTGCTTCATGTGTTTGTTAAATAATTTTTATAATTTATTTCTATTATCTCCCTACACCATGTTTATCTTAATATCTTCTCTGTTGTGACAGGAAAACGGGCGCGCGGCGCCGGACCTGACGGCCTCGCCGGGCCGCGCGCCGCCCGGCCCGCCGCAGCCGCCGCGCGCCAACCACGCACCACCCTGCGTGCTGCAGCCGGACTTCCGAAAGGTGAATAAACACTATAGTAAAATATACACAATGTATAGAAATAATGTAATATAGAAAGCAACGGATTAGTAAGACAGAGATAAGAAAGACAGGAAAGTATTATTGTCACAGAACTGAAAAAGACAAGATATTTTTTTGTTACTCCGGGATTCGAAGCTTCTTCGACAAATTTGATTCTCGCGTTCAGGAACTGCAGTAGGTAGTTGGGATCACTGTCATGCCATTGTACGCTGCTGACCTGCTTAGGTACTACCCGAATTACAAACTTACGAGAAACTATTAAGACTGCTTGAGAAAATTATCCACGCAGTGAGCTTATTAAAATGATGGCCGCCACCGAGGATGATGCAGAATATGGTGGGGAAATGGTTTGGACGCGTATTATGAGGGCCAGCTCCTAGAAGAATATTTGGAAAGACTTGGTGAAGCTTTTGCCCAGCAGTAGGATTTTATTTTAATGTTTTTTGGTTGATACATGCCCAAAGCTAGTTTGGGCTATCAAGGACAGTGAGAGCAGTCGCTATGCTGCTGTCATTACGGCTATTAGGAGAGCGTTATGTCTATGCTGAACTAGTAACAATCACTAGAAGACCGCATTTTTGATTTCGCAACTCCAACAAACCCTTGGTATACCCTAAAAGCGTCCGCACGCAGTTTATAAGAAATTGTGCAATAGAGTCCGATAAACTTTCGGTTTTAGGGCTTTTGATAGGTATCACGAACTACTGAAACCCGTTAAAGTTGTAATTTCATTAAATGTACTACACAGAGTAAAACATTTCTCAACAAAGGCAGAAATATCTCACTTTCAGAAGCCAAACATTTAACAGTTTATTTTATGTAACCAATTGTTTCGCTACAATCGAACTAAAATAACAGAATTTTAGCAACAATACAGAAATAACAGGAAGTTTTTAGAAATTCGGAAACAAGCCATTTGAATATGTCTAAAGTTTTTGTTTCACTGTGGTTTGATTTTAAAATAGCAGTGTGAGATTTAAATTCATACAAGTTACCTTGCAAATAGAAATGTATTTGAATTTTACATGTGGCGCATTTATACATTTAGAGATAAAAAATAGTTTTGACACCCCTCATTTAAACAACATTTGTCGCTAACGTCAGCGTCGCTTAAGACTTAACCGCGAAAGTCAAACACTAGTATTTGAGCTAACAATAGTAAGACGCTATTCAAGAAAGAAAAACGTCACGAGTATCAGTGTTGTACAAAATAACAAAGCAAACAACGCATTACTCAGTTTTTTCGTGATTCTGAGAAACGTTCGCCAGTTCATTTGCTGATTTTGTCATCTGCGGTGATGATGCTACATAAAATTTACAAAAAAGGGGAATGTGGCTGTACTTATAGGGGCTCCTGTGACATGATAATATTATATAAATATAAATCTCTTAAATATAAAATTCTCGTGTCACAATTTTAGTAACCATAGGTACTCCTCCGAATAAATAAAATAAATAAAATTTCATAAAAATCGGTTTTTGGGATCGGGGATTTTTATGAAATTTTATATGCATAATCAGTAGGTCTGAGAATCGGCCAACATTTATTTTTCATCCGCCTAACTATTTTTTATTTTATTTTATGTTTGCCGGGTCAGCTAGTCTTATATATAAAATTATCGTGTCACAATGTTAGTTACCATACTCCTACGAAACGGCTTGACCGATTTTTATGAAATTTTATATGCATATTCAGTAGGTCTGAGAATCGGCTACTATCTATTTTTCATACCCTTAAATGATAAAGGGGACCTTTACATTTTATTTTTATTTGATATGGCAAAACAACGGTTGCTGGGTCAGCTAGTATATTAAAAAATTTCATAATAATATTTAACACCATTATCTAAAACAATTATTTCTACTACACAGGTATCAGGAGTGAGCAATGAAATATTCAGGCAGATTGAAATGGTCGAGAATGACCACGATTCGACAACTGCCGCGGCGCTCGAGGTCAGTACCGAATGATTTAATTTATTCTCTTAAGTATTGAAATACTTTGCGTAGTTAGCATATTTTGGCGTTATCGTTGGCGTTTGATGTTGTTCCTAATTAGGAGAGGTAACTTATTTCTGAAACGTTAATGCTTCAAATGTGAATACTTTTTAATGATATCGTTAGAGGCTATGAATGTTGTTGCTACAACGCAGACGCTGTGCGCAGATGATAACGTGACATTCTATTAGAGATAACGATGTTCGAAAATTAAAAATGACATTTCAATAGCCTAAAATGACTAGCGTTATCAGTGGTACAATGGTTATTTGTCAAGAGCATGGATTGTCCCAAAATCTTAGACTTGAAAGGATAGCATAATAGCTTTTTTCGCTACATGAACAAAGCTTCCTTCAAATTAGCGTGGCAAATCAAAGATATCCCTAACTTACAAATCACCATTCAACTCAACAAACCAATTTTGTATGGCTTGGTACATAACCATAATAATTGGTTTGTTGAAATGAGTGTAACAAAATTTCATTTTACGAAACGCCTTAAAGAGCTTATCATTTATATCGCCCACAAAAATGAAGCAGCTTTATAAACTCCATTTTTTTGCCTCTTGTTTTACCGAGCGTGTTCAATATAGTGTGATGCAATATTTCCAGGCGGTGGAGCGCCGCGGCGAGATGATAGTCCGGATTCTGGAGATCAGACAAGTGGGCCGGAACAATATTGAAGCCGCCAAGAAATTCTTCTCATTACAGGTGAGCAAAAGGAGAGTTAGGAGTAACTTTTGAAAGCAGAGTAATACATTAAAATATAGACTGTAAAGTTGGAGACCTCACAGAGTAAGGAAACACAGGATCAGCAATTAGAATTAGTATTTAATGATAAACTCAGTACTGACATGTGCATATTACAAACATGTTAGTTACTATTAGATCTCAAACACAGTAAGTATAACTCTATGTTATTCGGAGGATAACCAGCATAACTGTGTGGATTTTCATCGATCGGAGATCAGGATCGAAGTGCCCTGCCAACAAAAGACTGCCGATTTGTTTGGAAAAATGGAATTTGTTTGAAAATTAGAAATCGATCATTGAAATTATGACCGGCCAGAATGAATGCGTTTCGTTCAGAGACGCACACCGTTACATAGACAACTCTGAGATAACGCCGCCTGCACGGAAGACATCAGATATCAATGACGATTTATCAGTCCAAATTGTGTTTTATTGATTAGTCATCTTAAGGTTGAATGTAACTTGTACGTCATTAATTAAAATGGTCGAAATTTGTAGTTACTAGACCGTAACACAATTTCAATGTTAGATGATTTGACGCTTGATAAAACAGAATAACATTCTATGAGCGAAAATGGTCAAGTCACAATCTTGGGCATTACTTTTAATTTCTGTACTGCATGTCAATTCAATGAAAGTTTTGAAAATTGATATCATATCAAGTCACTTTGTCTACAGCCTTTACGTAAAGGTTCACTGTGTGCCCTTTAGGCCTGGCTGTTAGCTGTCTGGCCAGTGTATTTTCTGGCACAGTCTGAACTATTGTTATAGGTCATGAAAAAACGGGATCAGAAGTAGACATTAAGCAACGTGTTGATAACAGAAAGATTCTTTTGAAGTCAGTAGTCAATTTCCTTTGAAACCGTAAAAATAATATTTATATAGCCTTTCTTTATTTTGACTTTTATTAGCAAATGTAGACGTAATTTAATCATATGAATGACAGGATGTTTAATAAAACGCCTGTAGGTAAATAAACCATCGTAGGTATCGCGGAACAGTACCGTTAACTAGTTACCGCTCTTGTTAATTTTTAAACAAAAAATAATGTTGAATAACCTACATTATGTTTGTACTGCGTTGTTGTGCATGTTTACGCAATAAAGTTGCTTTGTATGAATACGAGTTCGCTATTAGTTTTCGCTTTATGCAACAATCTGGAAACAATGCATTTTCTTCAAGACTGTGTAACTTCCCTGAAACTCTTGGCGTCTTTTGCTATTCACAATAGCAAGACCAACCACAATAAATTGAAAACAAATCGTTGCCCGCAATGAATACTGATCATTTCACGAACTACTATGAAAATAAAGTAGAAAGCCTTCAGTATCGTGATTGGAAAATATAAAAGGAAAGTTCGTAGTAGGTTCACAAATATTGAAATAACTACTCCATTAATCCCTCTTCTTTATAAAGAGAACGAATCATGAATATTTAAAATAGCTGAGAACAGTGATTGGAGACGGCGTTAAGACTTCTTTTTTTGTAAACACCAGTCTTTTCAGGTAATTTTCCCGCTCCATTGACCCGAATAGTCTGCTCGTAGCCTAGTACGGGACCCACTGTGAAAGAACGCTACTCTAGTGAACCCTTTTGTTCGAGCCGGGATGGCCTAGATCGCCGGAATGTGAACGCAATTTAGACCAGCATTGTTGGGATGTGCAGTACGGTTCATACCACAGCTACCCATGTAATATTGTTCGCTATAGATTCTGTGGTTTATTCCATTTGCGGTTTCCTTGAATTGCGTTGTGCTTTGTGCAATACAATACTATTGTCGTAAGGCGTCAGATTGGTTGGGAATTGGAAGCGCCTATGTGTGGCTCCTCTTTTTGTTGAATGAAAACAACTTCTCTATTCCCGGCTGCATAGATTTATTGTTAGTTAGCCCGTACTTTACAATATTTTTTTATATTATTGTCATCACGAACCATGATGCACGGTATCACTACATAGTATAAAACAAAGTCGCTATCCGCCGTCTGTCCCTATTTATGCTTAGATCTTTAAAACCGCGCAACGGATTTTGATGCGGTTTTTTTTAATAGATAGACTGATTCTAAGGGAAGGTTTATATGTATAATACATGCATATCATAGTAGAGAAAACATTAGTATATACATTGCATCCGTGCGAAGCCGGGGCGGGTCGCTAGTAGAATATAAACTAAGCTTTTATTTTAGATAATAATTTTAGATGATATGTTAACTAAATTAGATTCGTCATTGCTAGTTGTGTGACATTTTTGAACTGGACCTACATATTTGGCACAGCCGGGGAGCACACGCTAGTTTTGGTTTGAATTAAGTAGATATTCTTATATGCATATAGGTATGTAACTTTGTGTGTGTATGTATGCCAAATAAAATTTCTTCCTTTCATTTGTTTTAGTTTATTTACAGGGGGTGTACCATGAGGTGTTAAAATGTGAGTCTTCCGAGCGAGAAAGAGGGATAGAGTTATACACCCTATATAGCTCCATCTCTTTTTCTCGCTCGGAAGACTCACGTTTTAACATCTCATGGTACGCCCGCAGTTCTTTAATATGTTATTTATCGTCTCCATAATAGTTATATAGACTCAAATACTGCCGTTTCCTCTCCAGGACTCCCGCCACATAGTCCAGCTAGTGGAAATAGTGAAGCGACCCGGCCAGACCCTGGGACTGTACATCAGGGAGGGCGACGGAGGCGGGCGGACGGATGGGGTGTTCATCTCCCGGATAGCTTTGGAGTCCGCCGTCTACAACAGTGGGTGCCTCAAAGTGGGGGATGAGATCTTGGCTGTGAACCTTGTGGATGTGAGGAGGATGTCCCTGGATGATGTCGTCATTATTATGTCGATACCCAGGAGGCTTTTGTTGTGTACAAGGCAGAGGAAAGGTTAGTTATAAGTCAGTTTATTTGGAAGGTTTTTAAGCTATTGCATAGCTTCTATCGCGGGCCTTGAGCGTGGCAACCGAATCCAGAAATCCGTAACGAAAATAACCTAACACCGCTACGTCATTCGATTAGGCCCCGCCTTTTTAAAATGGTCGTTTCGTTACTGTGCTATTATGTCACCGAGCCGACCCGAACGTCTGCGTTCGGAAACAATCGGTGGGACAAAGTTAAGTGAAACGTATGTGATTTACATTAGTACAGTAACCCAGGTGAACGAATCGAGACCATATCGCAATGACGCAGAGTACTATGTAAATATATAATTGCATAAGTTGATAAAAAATGCTATGCAATAGCTTTACCGCGGCAGTCCCCGAGTGCCACATGTATTTTTTTTTAAACATAGTATAAAAGCTTTAGCGTTGCCTCATTTTCAAAATATCGGCTAAACTATTATTTTTGTTTTATAATATTGTTCATTGGTGGAGTTTCAGTCACATTTATATGAATTATCAATACTCAGAAACTAAGATATTCCTTCTTTCTTTGAAAAAATCTCATCAACATGAGAAAAGACTTATTTTCGAAGAGATTATCGAATCTTTTTCTCTTATCAAAACAAACAGACAAAAATAATTACTGCATGTGATTTCATGTATTTTACTTACCAGGTAAATCAGGACCAGGCTCTCCATCCATGCCGCGGTCGGAGCACAAACCACCGCCAGTCGTTGTGCTCAAGAGGGACTGTCGAGACGATGACGAGAGGGAACGGGATCGAGTTGATGGACTTTATTCACAGTGAGTGTCACCATCTATCACGAGTTATATATTTTGTACCTCTAAGAAAACCCTGACTAATAATCTAGAAATAACAACAAATGGAGTTCGACCTAGTCTAGTGTTGCAAATCTGACACTTTTACGTTGTAAATATTTGACCTGTGCTGTTCCAACGCCCTCCGTTTACGGGAACGTGCACGAAGTAGACTGTGCCGTCTAGCGTTACAAATTAGAAACTTATAAGTTAAATATACTTTACATTGACGCGTCTGTGTTTCTGCACGTTCCCTATGGGCACATCTTCGTATCTCACATTCTCGAAAAAAAAAAAACAAAAATAACGGCTCAAGTTTTTTATCAAACAGCAAAAAATGGACTACCTTCTTTCACTGCTACCCTGCCTGATCTTCTACTTTCTTCTACCTATATTCCAATGATGACCCCACTAAATGACGGTTCCGTGATCATCCTATTTGATGAAATATTTACGTAATGCTAAATGCGGACGTATGTATAAATCGAAAAGAAGATCTACTACCAGTTTGTGTGACCTTAACATTTAAATACCTGTTTACATATCCCACAGACATGGTACGCTACGATCAGCGGGTCCAGGTGGGGGCGTGCGCCCGGTGGGTGATGGAAGGGAAGAAAGAAGTCGGCTGCAGCTGGGTGCTCTGTCACCAGATTCAACGGGCTTGGATTTATATTACAATCCAAGACCGCCGTCTGATCATTCTACATGGAGGTAACAAATATATATAATGAGCCAATACTTTTATGTACAAAACCGGTATGCCACACGTTGTCACAAAGCAGTATTTTCCAATCACCCTTTGAGGACTACATTGTGGAATTAAAAAAAAATGCAATAAAGGAGCAGTGGTGGCGAGTAAGTAGTAGTGGCCGAGTGGTAATGGCCCCGACTTACAAATTGTAGGTCATGGGTTCAAACCCAGCCAGATGCATTACTTTGCGTAATTAATTTCATCACCATTGCTCTCAAAACGGCGAAGGAAAACATCGTGAGGTCCCACCGGCATGTCCTACTACTAGTACTGTGAACCAAAAATTGGAAGACATGTGACATTCACCAACCAGCGTGGTGGATTTTACGGCCCATTCCCTCTCTTTCTCGAGAGAAGGCCTGTATCCCAGCAGTGGGAACATTAAATAAGCTAATTATGCTTATGCATGTGCAATAAAAAATGCAGAGTTTTTAAGTTTGGGTTGTAGCTGAAGCATTGCGAAATGTTAATTACCAACTAGGCCAAAAAATATTAATCCCTGTTATCGAATTTTGATAATCTCAGTACCATAGTTTGCTAAATACTTTACAGGATCCTTTCGTTTATACAGAGTGAACCTTTCAAGTCCGTGTGGATGGCATAATTCGAAACTATGAGGAATAACGAAAAACACTGAAAGGGATCTCGAGCCCGATTTTGATGAAAACTAAAACATTGTATTTTTGAAAACTCTGTCTTCCTAGCCAGGAATCAAACAATCGATTAAGAAAAAACACATACTGTACAAAAAAAAAAACATTGCGAACAAGTACATGTTTAGGTATCCATAAAGTACTTCACTGACATTAGAAATACAAAGTCTCAATCAGTTCTTCTATTCACAGCTACCGTCCACCACCCCCGGTGATCACAGAGCAGCCAAAGTCCCAAGCGACTCACTTTGTACCATACGAGCGATCCTATCCCAACACCTTGGATAGTTTAGCGGAGAAAGTGCACTCTTTCTACCCAGCTGACAGCGGAAGGTATGATAGGTACTAACAGTTTCTTTCTATATAATCATAGCCTGTTTGACCACCTCCACTAAATTTCAGTTTTGTTATTTGACGTAAATACTAATTTCAACTGTTACATTCTTAAATTTATCTGAAGGCCAATTCTCGTATTTACAACGTCGCAACATGATCTCAGCGACAACCAATGTCAAAATAAAGGAAAAAATAGATGATTTTACCAATTTGCTACTACTTAAAAATACTAGAATTGTCCCTTTGATAGTTACTACTTACTCATCTACTGGCCCATCAGGATATTGTCAAACAGGCCTATATTACTGTATTTAAATATATTTGAGCTCCGCCTTAAACTTTTCATAATATTTTAGCGGTACGCGATTTGGCGGCCGTGTTCCACGGTCTGGATCGGAACAGCAGTTGCCCAGAGCAGAAACTCATTCTGATTTCGGTAGACACTCCTTGCTCAGATCTAGTTTGAAGGCTTCAGCTGCAACTGGTGGTAAGCGGTCCAATATCATTACAAAATACCTGGTATACTATGTGAGTGATATTAATCTAATGATGTATCCCATTTTTCAGCGTCAAGTCTAAGATACAATCAACGATACGGTGGAGTAGGCATGCCCGGATCTGGCCTATCAGGCACTGGATTGACAGACTCCGCGTTGGCAGGATCTAGTTTAGGCACTGGGCTTCCATCAGGACTCTCAAGCACAGGACTCAGTGCCCTCACCGGTTCAAGCCTAGTCGGATCAGGCTTGACGAGCTCTGGCCTAGGATCAGGCTTAGGAGGTACAGGCCTAGGTTCAGCATTATCAGGAGCATATGGAACTACTGGGCTTGGATTGCCATCGTATAGTAGTAAATTTGGAACAGCTAGGAGGAACCGAAGTCTGGACTATTCATCAGACACAGAAGCTACGGCTCCTACTAGAACTCCTTATTATTCTGGGCTCAGTGGTTACAGGAGTAGCACTTTGGGAAGGGATATTGGATCGAAGTTTAATTCGTTGCCGAGAGATGTGAGAGGGACTGGACAGAGGTGAGCATCAGTTCCAATTACCGTATTGTATCTAAAAACAGTTCAATCTATGAATTTGATTTTTTCAAATAGGTTGGGACTGAGTAGGCGTGCAGGAAGTGTACTTCAAGATGAGCCGGAGCCTTTGTCTTCTCGTTTAGATCTTCGTTCTTCCAGGGGTAAGAAAAAATAATTTCTATTAAAAAATCTGACTACTAATACCTATAACGAGACTTCCTTTATAAGGGATCATTTGATTATCAGGTCGTTTACCGTCCTCTCCTTCAGTATTCACATCGGACGAGTACAGGGCATGGCTGTCGCGGGCGCCCTCTACCAGCGCCCTCTATGAGACGCTGCGTCCTCGACTTCCAACGCACTATTCAGCCGAAAATATACATGATGCGCTCAAAAACGTAAGAAATTCTATAGTATGGCATTTCATATATTGTAAAGATATTTTTCTTCTCGATTAATACAATTTCCTTTCAGATGGAAAGTGCGAGCCGATTTGGATCATCGTTAGGTCTGGCAGGCCGTCGCGTGGAAAGACCACGGCACTTGCCTGCTCGTTCAGTTTCCTCACAGCAACTGGGTGCTACTCAACAACTTGGTGCAGGGGCCGGAGGGTCACCATCAGCTCGGAGGGTTCGACAGCTGCTTGAGTTAGGGTCACGGTTCAACTGTCCCAACCCAAGCCCAGTGCCGACCCCGGGATCACGACATCAAAGACACCTTGATATTAATCCTAATGGTAGAGTATAAAATGCACATATTGTATGAACTTTTAACTACTACTCTATCAGTACCTAAAAGCGGATAAAATGAGACGAGTTTTTAAAAGTAGATAATGTCTTGTTCTTCTGCCTACTATTTTTAAAAGAAAACCGATGGTCTTACCAATACATTTTTTTACAGAGTTCCTAAAGTATAAAGCAGAGAAGCCAACTACGGGTGGTCTGTCTGCGTCCATGACCGGTCTATCTCGGTTATCGGGTGGCGTATCGGGCATGCTATGGGTACACCTGTTAGCGGGGCGTAATCTTCGGCCCACCGCAACGGGTGCATCCCCGGGCTCACCTCCGTCGGGCCCCTTAGCGCCCCCGCAGCCTGCAGTGGCACCCAGGGACCTGTATTGTGTCTTGGAATGTGATCGCGTACATAAAGCTAGGACTGTGGTGAGTTTACACACTCTCATGTTATGCTACTTGTACGCGGCTTAGCTGTCATATTATTCATGTCGGATTGTCATCCTATCGGACTATGAGAGTCAAAGAAGTGCAGCTGTGTTTGCGCACACATTAGGGCACTATAATACCTATCTTCTGCATACTTCGCTAATCTCCTTTACGAATGACTACCGTGGCCAAAATCAATCAGGAGGATTGATGTTATCATTTACTTTCTTTTCACACAATCTTGTATCTGAATTGACCTTCATACAAATCTGTTGAAATCTTTATAGAATAAATGGGACTATTATTTTCTCTGACTGCAAATTAAAGAAAAAAAACTTTATAATCTCAGGTCCGTACTGGTGAGCTGGCTTTCGACTGGGACGAGTCGTTCGAACTGGATCTGGTAGACAACAGACAACTGGACGTCCTGGTTTACTCGTGGGACCCTCAACACAGGCACAAGCTCTGTTACCGAAGTGCTGTGACGCTGCCTGATCTGCTGTCACGCTCACCTGCTCATCAGCTGGCTGTTAAGGTAAACCGCAACTAGGTGCCCAAGTAGGTTTCTGCAAAAAAGTTGTAATAAAGCACATAATCCAACAATCGATAGATCTGATCCCAAATTATGTAATATAATAAATTTTCTCCCCAACTTAACTGGCGCTAAAGTTAAGACTTTTCAAGCGATGTCCAGTTTTTTAAATTAACAAGACTTTTCTTATCCCCAGATGGAACCTCGTGGTACTCTATACATCCGCCTCCGTCACACGGAACCACACGACCTGTTCCGAAGACGGCCGGCGCCTCCCCGAGGCAATGCGCTGTTCGGCGCCGAGCTCGACACAGTGGTGGCTCGGGAGCCGCGCCCCCCGCACGCACCTCCCGTGCCGTTGATAGTCAGGAGATGTGTTGAGGAGATTGAGAGACGTGGCTTGGATATTATTGGTAAGTGTATTTAAAAAAAACATGTAGAACATATTGCACAGCTATCTACCATGCGACAATTAACTAAATTGACACCAAAATCATTGCGATATGATGCCCAAAAGAGTCGTAATCGCTGCTTAGATTTTTACAGTACTCATCAAAATCTAATACAACCATTTATGGATCTACTTCAGTCAGTTCCAGTGTCTGTGACATTAAATGTTGTTCTAAAGTGGTTTGCAACATAAATTATAAATTGCAAAAAAAATGTTTAGATAATAGAATATGAGAATTTTATTAATGACTATTATATGACTTCATATTATATGATTGTAATTTAACACTGTAGTCAATATATTCTTTGTTTAGGTCTCTATCGCTTATGCGGCTCGGCAAGTAAAAAGCGCGTGCTACGAGAAGCCTTTGAACGAAACGCACGAGGAGTGGAACTGGCTCCTGACTCAGTGCCAGACATCAACGTCATCACCGGCCTGCTGAAGGACTACCTGAGGGAACTGCCGCAGCCGCTGTTCAGCCGATGCATGTATCAGATGACTCTTGATGCACTGGGTTAGTACCTATATTGGTGAATTTGTTTTGGTAATGTCCACTTTTAGATCTTTATTTATGTTTTAGCAACTCTGGGTAAGGTTCAACCAGAAGCGTTCTTAGATTTTCATGTTATATTCTGCAAAATTATAAATGGATGCTGATATTTTTTTGCAAAATATTCTATAGTTCAATGAACGTGCTCAGAAGCAAGATATAAATCAGTTAAGTTTCAGAAACCGGGTATTAATCAATTTGCTTTTAAAACTTTTGTAGACTGGGCAACTCAATCCGATGATAATATTCATTTCCCCCACTTTGTTTCAGGAATATGCCTCCCAGACGACAGGGAAGGCAACGCTCGATTAATGGCCTCAGTAGTCGAGTTGCTTCCTCGAGCATCAAGAGCTACCTTGGTCTTTTTACTCGACCACTTAGCCCTCGTGGTGGCTGCCCAAGACCGTAACAAAATGTCTCCACAGCACCTTGCAGTGGCTCTAGCACCACCTCTGATGCTCCACTCGCAACCACCAACAGAAATGGACTACCAGAGGTCCATCAATGTTCTGCAGTGTCTTCTGCAGATCTGGCCTGCTCCTAAACGTTCAGGTAATGTCACCTCTTGTGTCAATCTTTACACTACATTGTGTGACTGAGATGTAAAAAACAACATGGCAAAAGAAAGGATTTGACTTCTTCTGGTTTTATAACAGGACAGGAGTCATACAAAAAAAAAACTTTTTTTACTGACGGTCCTTCATCCATTTCAAAGGCCATTCATATTCATAAAGAACATGCCTAACGATTTTGGATCAGACGAGACCTTACTTCGTACTGCCTAGCTAATAAAACTTTAGAACAACTGTAGACAGTTACCATGTTGTTTTATTACATTACTATGCTAATTAGTAGCAGAAGCACGCACATAGTCACCCACTAGCATACTCCAGAACTTAGACCCAAAACACAACTAGACAACATTCCACTCCTCACCAGGCTACTTTCACCTATTGCTGTTTCTCATTTCATATTTCTGAGTAATGCGTGGCCAAATCAGTACAAAAATGAAAGTCGTATAAAAATACCATACTGACAGGCTCGAACATGTCCGTGCCTACAGCGCCTTTCCCTGCGAAGCCAACAAGGTTCACATGCGCTACTTACAGCGTAAAGTAAGTAACAGCATCGCTGAACTGCGTGAAAGTCGCTGGGATAAGTTGCTGGGCGACCTCGAACCTACCCATCAGGCATTCTGGGAACTTCAGAGGAAACTACGCGCCTCTGAGGTTGCCTCGATGCCTCCGCTCACGCGTCCCGACAACACCGTCGCCTTCGATGACGAGGACAAAGCCGAATGCCTGGCCGACAGTCTAGAGTCCCAATGCTCCCCCAGCTCCCAACCAGTAGACAAGGCTCATTTCGATATGGTGAATGCCGAAGTCGAACGTAGAGCCTCCCTCCCACCAGTAGAGGACCCCGATGATCCCCTCCCCCCCGTCACACCTGATGAGGTGAAGGAGATCATCGGCCGTCTCAAACCCAGAAAAGCCCCGGGCTCCGATGGAATCACCAACAAAGTGGTTCGTCTCTTCCCGGCTACTCTGATCATGTTAATGACCGCCATCTTCAATGGCGCTCTGTCCAACAACATGTTCCCACAGACGTGGAAAGAGGCTACCGTCATCGGTATCCCCAAACCTGGAAAACCCAAGTCCTCCCCGTCCAGCTATCGTCCCATCAGTCTGCTCAAAGTCCTAGGTAAGATCTACGAGAGGCTTATTCATAAGCGTCTCAAGGATTTTGTCGAAGCCAAGAGCCTCCTCCCCAATGAGCAGTTTGGTTTTAGATCAAACCACTCTTGCGTCCAACAGGTCTACCGTATCGTTGAACATATCAGCGCCAAATACCAGCGCGGTCTCGTTACGGGAGCCCTGTTCTTCGATATAGCGAAAGCTTTCGACAAGGTCTGGCACAACGGGCTGATATACAAGCTATACCAGCTCGGTGTGCCGGATCGTCTCGTGCTCATCTTACGAGATTATCTGTCGAACCGCACCTTTCAGTACCGAATCGAAGGTGCACTTTCGTCCCCACATCCCATTCGCGCCGGAGTACCCCAAGGCGGTGTTCTCTCCCCCCTAGTGTTCTCGCTATTTACTAGCGATATTCCCACTAGCTCTAAGACACAGCTAGCTCTGTTCGCTGACGACACGGCGATATATTGCTCCGGCAATAGCGAGAAGGCAATAGCCGGCCACCTCCAGAGATCCGCAAACGCACTAGGCGCTTGGTTCCGGAAATGGAGAGTGGAAGTCAACCCAGAGAAGAGTCAGGCGATCTTGTTTTACAAGCCCAAGACTCGTCTCTTCCCCCCCCGTCCCAGTCCGATCACGTTATTTGGCAAGCCGATCCCCTGGGTTGAGAAAGCTAAATATCTAGGCGTGATCCTCGATCGAAAGCTTACCTTCAGAGAGCACATTAAGACGGTGCGCAATCGTGCCGCATTCGCTCTCAGTAGGCTTCATTACATGCTGAACGCACGCAGCAAGTTATCCCTGAAAGGCAAACTACGCATTTTCACCACGTGCATACGTCCAATAATGACTTACGCGTGTGTAGCCTTCGCACACGCTAAACCCCGCCAAATCCATAGGTTGCAGGTCATCCAAAACCGTTTTCTCCGAAAGGCTACGGGAGCCCCGTGGTACGTTAGAAATGAGCGTCTCCATGTCGACCTCCGTATCCCCACCATCAAACAATTCATGAAACGTATTTCCAAGCGTTTCATAGAGTCCGCTGAAAAGCACCAAAACCCCCTTATCGCATCGGCCACCCGATACACCCCCTCCCAGATCAGCAAGATCCGCCGACCGCGGCATACCCTTGTCGAGCCCGATGACCCCATCACCCTGACCCAAGAGAGTAGTAGGGAAACCAGCACTCTTAGGAAAAACAAACCCAGAACGCGTTCCGTATTCCGACCTCGCCGACGAGGTCCATCGCGACGCCCCCGTCAAAACCCTCCCCGACTTTTGCCTAACGAGCCAGCCCGCGCTGCTGAGCCATTAGCGTTAAATCCCCTAAATAATATCAATCAGACCCAGCCTGTCCCTTGCTGCCCCTCCTCAATGACCCCGCTAAGCCGAGGCCCGTGTCCCACAGGGGATGCCCTTAGCGAGCGGCCATTTAGTTTTAAGTAGTTTTAAGCCCCGGCTGGGGGCCTTAGAATCTAAGGCAACCACGGGATTGCCCGGTTGAGCAGTAACCAGCCTTAATGTGCTGAACTGCGAGTAGTCCATTCAAAAAAAAAAAAAAAAATGCTGGAACATTTTGGGGATCTTACTCTCTCTTACTAGTTACTCAGGCAGATATTGTAAAATATATGCCCAGATTGAAATTACTCCCACATTAATAAATACGCCCAAATTTATCCGTTAATCTTGGAAAATAATACGATCAATATTATGAGTTGTCAATAATGACAGTAATAAGAATACCAGTTCGTCAGTGTATTATTTGAAAGGATCGTAAGGCCGGCCATATACAAGTGAGAATTTAGCCCAAAGCGCGTTAGGACACCCTCTAGCTCTCCGAATCCTGCATGCCCTAGCTCTATACTATACTTATACACTAGACAAGAACACTGAATGTCTAAAGGCTAAGCGGTCCCTTAACGCATGTATGTTTGTAGACAGTTCGGCGCGGCGAGTCAGTAACCGGGCCGCGTGGAAACAGAGTCAGTGCGTCGCCAGCGGCCTCACTCGCACTCCCCCAAGGTATACCACCTCCGTACCTCTGGATGATGGGAATATTGCCTAGAAGCTGACAAAAAAAATACAAGCTTCTGATGCGCCAGAAAATAAATTCTAAATTCAAATATTTTGAAACTTACTATAGGTATCTTCTTTTCTGGTGATGTTATTGAGTCTTTTTTAGTATTCACTTTTACCATCATCATCTTTTTCAATTAACTTTTATCACTTTCTACTTTTTGTACTCTGAGTTTGAACCTCTTTTCTCCTTATTCCGATCTGTCTTGTTCTATTGAAGTTTTTGGAAATGCATAGACTAGGACCGATTTTTTTTTCGACAGGCCGAGTTCCGCCCTCAGTCAGTCCATATCGGCCTCAAGTGGCAGCATCAGCAGCATCTCCGCCGCCAGCTCTCTCGGGTCGGCCCGCGCCAGACCGCTCGCCGCCCGCACATGTAATAAACATTTATCATATTTCATATCACTAACATACACATTATTTCAGAGTTATTCATATTATGCTGTCATGTTCCAGGTTCTCTCATCAGTCAGGGCCGGCCAATATCGTCCGCAGTCGCCGCTCAGAGGCCCTCTGCCCGCGCCACCTCGGTCCCGACAGGTGACAGTATCCTCTCCCGGTTCGCCCAGCAGTAGCTCCGGGAGTCACAGCCCTGCGGATACAATTAAGCATGGAGGATCTGTGTCCTCCATCCTGAGGCAACCGGAGCGCTCCGCGTCCCCGCGGTCGTCGCCTCGGTCCTCACCTCGCGCGTCCCCGCGAGCCTCCCCGCGTGACTCCCCGCGGACCAGCACCCCGCGAGAGCGCGAGCACCAGTCGCGAGAGTCGTCGCGCGAGCACACGCCGCGGGAGCACTCCCGCGAGCACACGCCGCGCGAGCCGGGCTCGCGTGAGTCGCCGCGCTCGGTGATTCCGGGCACGTCGGCCGGGCTGGCCGTGACGCTGAACTCGCCCGGGCGCGGCGGGCTGTCGCCGCGCTACAGCTCCACCAACCCCTTCCTGCAGCAGTACGACGCGGAGGCGGAGGCCGAGGCGTGGCGCGCTGCCGACATATTCTCCTCGTCCTCCACGCACGCATAGTGCTCGTAGCGAATTGAGATTTTCTAGTCAATTTTTTTAATCGAATCGAAAGAGTGCTACGATTCCGCTGTATATTATGTTGTTTAATCGACGAGCGTGGTGCGCGTTCGTGTAATGTTTGTTATGTATAGAGCGAGTTACGATGTATATTAATGTGAGAATGTATCATGCTGAGGCGCGAGGTGACTCGCCTCGCCGGCCGCCGGCGTCCCGCCCCGTAGCCACTATAGTGTTTATCGTATTGTATTGTACATTGTATATAATAAACGTATATGTAGGTACGCTCCAATTTTGTACCGTTCGGGCGGGACCGCGGCGGGCGGCCCGCGGCGCTACACACATCATCCCACATATCAGAGACTTGTGTACGGTATCGACACGACTGAAAGAGAATGTCCAAGAGATTTACTTACAGACACCACTAACAAAGCAGCTTCCAAAGATAAGACTAACAATAATAAAAAATAATCATTCCAAAATCACAATATTATAGTATCGACGACGCACACAAGTCAGTAGCTCGAGTAGGGAGAGTGTATCATAGATCAGACGTACGGACTGTCTTGAGACTGAGACCATATCAGAGTAGCTCGTAGACTCGAAGGCTATCCGTCGTAGAACGAGCGATTACGTGGCTGTTGAAAACGTCTAGCAAACGCAAAGCTGTTCTGAAAGTTAATATACTATTCAAATAATCCCCGTTCTTTAATAAAGTAATAAATATATAACATATATTAATTAAATATAGTGTTAGTAAAGCATTTTTACGAGTCGCTAATTCTATGAAGGAATGGAATTTATCCGTTTGGATCGGTCGCATTCTCAAGATCAGGGGTGCTGTGTTCGAAGTTCGGATGATCCAAACAGTCAAATGTGAGTCTAATATAAAAATATTATTCAAAATATACGTTAGGATTCGAAATTCGAAAACATAACCTCAGTTCTTATTACTAGCGTCTGCTAGACATATAAGAGTGGGAGAAATCGACCAATGACAGCACTGATCCTACTTTCACTGCCATGATTGGTCCATTTATAATAGAAAGCATAATAATTATACACTTGTTTATATGTCTGTCGGAGGCTACACGGTTACTTATTACTTTTGAGCGACACTTCAAGACGAAATTTTGTTATTAAATATTAAACTGTTTATAAAAATAGCATTGCACAAATAACACGACTGATATGGGACACAAAATGTTTTTGATACTTTTTACTTTTTGTACCTGTTCCTCGTTTGTAATAATGGATACTAGGGCTTCGTTGGAGAACCTCGCCTTTGCTGTACCTCTATAAATTTAAATAATATCAATGTTGGTGCACGAGTTCCCTTTATCCTCATTAATTTGTTCATCTTCCGCAAGGGCCTCTGACGCGTTCCATCATAAACTTTTAATATAAAGGAATTCGTGTACGAATAATAGTTACATTATCTTGTATGAAGGCTGAAAATCGATGACAATATGTAGCGATAACTTTAATCAATCGTACGGATTGTAAGAGTCGATCGATCGCCTTCATGAAGATTTTGATAGTCGGTTCGAATTGCCGGACACTCAATGTTTTGGATGTTATTTATGTACGTGTGGAATACTTATTTCTATTGCAAAATATATAAATTAATTAGAGAATAGAGGGGTTATAAACACTCAATTTAGATAAATCGGGATGATCACAGTGGATCATATTGATCAGATACGTGTTTAGTGTAGTAAAATCATAAGTTATTTGTTCAATGGGAAATACTTATATGAATATTTTGAAGGTATTCGAGTTTTTTCTGATGTCCTTTTGGTCTGAAGGATGAACATCTAGTTGTGACTGTTATCACGATAGTTGTCCGGCGATAAGAACTGATAGCTTCCATTCACTGCGCCTTACTCGTTCTAGTAAATTATGAGCTTAACAAAATTCGTTTAAAATATACACATATAATCTTAAGACATTATAATCGACAGTAGGTCTCTCGCCTATTATGTAATACTTTAGACTCTGATACGATTGATCATACTTGTATTGTTCACATTTAATCATGACTAAGGCGTGGTGTTTGGATGCATATAGCTGTACGGGTGTTTGCGTGGCCGACGTTTTGTTCAAAAGTTATTAACTGTCACTTTTACATGATAAGGGTGCGAGCACAAGGAGTGGTGGTGAGAAAAAAAGTGGGAATAATATAGATTTGGAAAATTGTTATTGATCAGAATTAAACGAATTATTTGAAAGCCTAAAAGAATAGATAGTAAATGATTATAGAAGTTAATGATTGAAACAAGTGACAGTAGTGACTGTAAGACAAAAGGTCAGTAATGTGAGCATGCTCTAAATGTTGTGAGTGGCTTGAAGTGTCGCTCGACAGTCCTGTAGCCAGCCGCGATGCGGCGGTAGTGTGTAGTGACTACGGCGCACAGCTTAAGTTGGCTTCAATGGGGCAATAATTCTGAGAGATTACACTTAGGTTCTGATGTTATTCCTAGGTTTGACAAGTTACACCTAGGTTTTGAAAAGTCACACCTAGGTTTTGAAAAGTATACCTAGGTTTTGAAAAGTCACACCTAGGTTTTGAAAAGTACACCTAGGTTTTGAAAAGTTACGCCTCTGTTATGAAATGTTACAACAATGATCCGAAAAGTTACACCTAGGTACCGATAAATTACATTGTAATACAGTTATTACATGTCTTTGTAATTTTAGCACTTGTTAGAATCCATCTATATTTAAATTAATTTATTGAAAATAAAACTTATTATACACGATTAGAGTTACATATTCATTGACTTGGTATCTGCCCGCCCATATATCTTGTATATTATTATAACAATTAAAAGTTTAACTAGATATATTCCAAATTAAACGAATATAACGATTTAATTGATAGATGAGATAATTATATTTTAATGTAGATAAACAATTTCATTATTGTTTTGATGTTCGTTTGTTGAGATATACACAGTGATAGAGTTTTATATGCAAACTGATGGTTATTATAGCGTCAAAGTATAAATAACTTCTGTTACGAGACTTGTCTATATAGTTTGGCCTACGTACCTACAAACTTGATACGACTTTAAAAATTTAGATTATCGTGGTTTTTCTATATCTATTCTAAAGGTCTTCTCTATTGTTAGATTTTATAATGTTGCAGACATAGTAAGAAGAGATGGCCAAGTGTTACCCTCTCAAAGTTGATGCCGCTGTACGTTTGTGTTGCGGGACCGTGGTCCCTCTGATAATATCAGTATTTCGAGAATTTGGTAAAGAGTAGCGTTACATACGTGAACTTAACGTAAAGAGTAAACGCCGCCCGTATCTGTACCGGGTGGCTGGAACACACACGAAAATAAATAATACGACGTTATACTCGTTTCATTTATTGACCCTCGACATAATAGGGTAGTTGACTAAAAACGAATTAGTCCGTTAGATAGATTTCCAAAAAATATTGGAAACGTCTTTTTTCCTTTTTCACGTAAACAAAAAACGAAGATGATACGTTGCGTTGAAAACTCGTGTAATGTCACCACGACATAACGTCACAAGCCCCCACTACTGATCTTTTATGATTTTTAACTTCGTCAATTTTTATAGATTTAATAAAGCATAAAATACGTGTCCAATATTTTTCGATAGTATAATCTAACTGACGGACTTAATAGAATCATATTTTTTTACCCAGGAAACATCTCTAAAAGCAGAGTAAAAGTCTAACCATAAACTTTATCAAAGTGTTAGCAAGGAAAGAATATCAAATAGGAGTTGCTACGAACCGGACAACTTCGCCTTAGGAATTTGATCCGGAATCAGTCTGAGTAAATCAGAGTTCAGCAATCGCAGACAAATTTATTGGTGATCGCACTATTCTAAGTTGTTTGTTGGTTCTGTGTAACACTAGGTACTAAATTCATAACTCCAACCTGGAATAATATAAAGCACTGCTGTTTCGTAATAGATTAAGCTTTTTTTCTAAATGTCTCGTGGATATCAACGTAAACTTCTAATTAAAAATAGGATTTCACGTTATTTTGTAGGTTAATACCGGTAAGCGCCCTCTTTCGGCACGACAATACAATCGGTTTTGTACAAATAAAAACTACGATCGCGTATTCAATAGACGTTTTATTAATGAATAGGTACCAAATTGCAATTGAAACAGAGAAGTGTAAACTGATGCCTCACAAAAATTAACTTATAAGAAACGTTGAATAAGTGAGACTTGGATGCTAATAGAAATTATCGCGTATTCGCATAAAACGTTTTCTATATATCACTAGCTATACCTACATATACATATACATATGTGTAGCATTATCTTCATCAAAATAACAGAATAATTTATTTGCCAATAATGTAGATGGTATTCGAATTACATTACTTTTACTTGCCAAATCAAATCAAAAGTTATTTGTTCTACACAGTTTTGCTTAAATAAGAAATAATCGGGGGGCACGACAGTGCCCCCGCCAAGTCGAGCGTAATGCAATAGATTTCACGTTCGAAGATTTTTAGAGATAAACAGGCAGCTCCATCAAGACTTGGCTAGTTTTTTACAGAATGTTTTTGTGGGATTTATTTGACCATACCCCAAAACGCCCGCTCACCAATATTTACTAATAATGCTTGCAATGATCTGACGACGAAGGAAAACTGTCAACTGAGACAAGCTGTTTAAGTAGATATCATGCAAGCTGAAGAGTAGCTACCATTTTTTTTTAATAGGAAATCATCAAATGACTTCTCTGGGCGGAGTGGCAGGGATGGTCAGACTCTTACTGACTAAATCCCACCCGTGATTCTATTAATGCCCCCCGTATTCCAGGATCATGGTGACTCTTTCGAAAAAAAACCCGTAACCCCTAGCGCTAGCAGTTAAGTTGGTACCTGCACTCGTACACCTACTTCTGAAGTAGACCCTTACACAACTATATGACTTGTTAAATCGTCGACTTGCCGGTAGATGGCGTTAGAAAACACGAATGCAGAAACATCTGAGAATGTACTGTAATACAATTTCAAGTATAGAGACTGAATGTGGTTTTGATTTCCTATTTATATTTATAAAGACATCAGGACTTTAGTCTTTACAATATATCATAAAGCAATATACCAGAAACAGTCAAACACGTTGGAACTACATATATTTATTACAGTGGGATATTTTATTCTTCGTGCCTCGAAAAACACGTTATTTCGTCATTTGTAGATCTTTGGCAGTCGTTACGGATTGTCAGAAGCCAGAAAATCTGATTCCAGTCTTGCCAAGAAGGCAAGAAGTACTGTGTTACCCAGTTACTGGTTTATGGATCCGCTTCAACTAAAATACTGGTATTCCGCTGAATCCTGTTTGAAAACCTCCAATGTAGTTGGGAACAGGCTAGCCGGATGTTGATTATTTTTCAACGCTGGTTTCAGCGTTATTATTTTATAAAGCAAAAAATACGTTGACATTCAAAACGTAACCTAACCTAACCAATTAAAGCAATCATAATGTAAATATTAAATGTGCGTAACCTTTACCCAACTATATTGGTGTCTTCCAGTCTTACCGGACATATCTGAGTCATCATCAGCCTAGCCTTTTCCCAACTACATTGGGGTCGGCTCCCAGTCAAACCGGATTCAGCTGAATACCAGTATTTTACATGGAGCGGCTGCCTCCCAAACCACCACAACCCATTACCTGGGAGACACGGTACTTCTTGGCAAGACTGGAGTAAGATTTACTGGCTTCTGGAGTAAGATTTACTGGCTTCTCACAATCCGTAACGACTGCCAAAGATCTACAAATGACAGCCAGGACCAACGGCTTAACGTGCTTTCCGAGGCACGGAGGAAACTCGGTATGTTAAGATGGTCACCCATCCACAGACTAACCTTGGCAAGCGTTGCTTAACCTTGAAGATCGACCCGTGTGGCTGTTAGTCTTTAGCCACGAGCTCCTCACACACACACACGCGGACACATCTGAGTACCTATCAGTATATTTTACATGCAGCGGCTGCCTATCTGAACTCCGCGTTATCAATCAGATATTCTGGCTCCTGACTATCCGTTATGACTGCCAAAGACGTGACGAGACGGATGGTGCAGTGGTTGAGCGATGGCTGCTGCGCTACGTGTCGTGGGTTCGTTTTCCGCACGGAACAAATATTTGTATGGCCTACAGATAGTTGTTCGGATCTGGCTGTTTGTGTATGTGAGATTGTATTTTCGTAAACGCATCCACGACACAGGAAAAAGTCATAGTGTGGGGCGACGTTTAAAAAAAAAAAAAGATTTTCATTTGACGGCTATTTCGGTATGTAATGGATAATCAACCCATCCAAAGACCGACCTCGGCAAGCATCGCTTGACCTCGAAAATCGAACCACGAGACTGTTATTATTTGGGCACGAGCTTTTCACAATCTAAAGAAGAAAGATAAAGATAAAGAGGAAATATATTTTTGCACGTAACGAATAAACTCAAAAACTATGGACCGATTTCATAAATTATTTCATCATTAGAAAGCTACATTCGCCCTGAGTATCATAAGCTATATTTTATCCCCGTATTCTCACGAGAACGGGAACTACGCGGGTGAAACCGCGGGGCGCTGCTAGTCCAAAATTAAAGAACGTGAGTTTAAAAAAAAAAATAAAAAAAAAATTAAAAAAAAATCTACACTTTCGAATGTGCCAATAGCTTTATGTTTTTGACTGCACACATGCATGTAAAATGACAGCCGGAATAAACGGCTTAATTTCCTTTCCGAGGACAACTGGATTCGAGGTACCAGGAGATACCGGCTGGTCGGTTCACTGTGTAACCTTTTTGTTTTATTATTTCTGAGGGGTTAGATAATCCGACATCCACACGAACGACGATTAGTTCGATTTTTTTAACCTAGGTTATCCATGACCATGGTTAAAAATTAATCGTGAAATAATAATTGTAAACTAATAGGTAAATGTAAGAAAGTTATGAAATAAATGAGTTCTTTATACTCTTTAAACCGTTTCCGGCAATTTGGCCTTTCATTCTTCCAACCCAACCCGATATTAAACAAGATAACAAACCGGTAATTTACAGCTCACTCCGAGCCTATATCCACAGAGATTCGGATATTTTATATACTCAGTTTACCAATACCGAGGCGTTTGGGTTTCGATTCGATATTCAAACGTCTACTCCGTAGCGATACCGAATTCATTTCCGTTTCCTACCGAGCCTCGACGTTGGAGACTTGTCCGACACAACGCCATGTTAAGGCGAAAGAAAGATTTTGAATATTTTTAGTAATAATTCTGTAGTTATTTAGATACTGTTAATGTTTAGCGGTAGAAAGAGAAGCATATAAACTGTGTTTTATGTTAAAATATGTTGTAAGCACTTGTAGCGTACATTTTACTCATTGTAAGCATAAACATAAGAATAATCAGCCTTTTAATGTTCCCACTGCTGAGATACAGGCCTCCTTTCTAGAAGAGGGAATGGGCTGTAATCCACCACGCGGGCTCAGGGCGGATTGGTGAATGTCACATGTCTTCGAATTTTTGGTTCTAGGACATGCCCGTTTCCTTTCCTCACGATGTTTTCCTTCACCGTGCCGTTTTGAGAGCAGTGGTGATGAAATAAATTACACAAATTAACGGCGCCTGGCTGGGTTTGAACCCGCGCTTAATTCGTAAGTCGGGGCCGTTACCACTCGGCCACCACTGCTCCCACTCACTACTACTCATTGTATTTTAATAGAACCTATAGAAGTATGCGGTACAAAGTGTAAAGTCCCTCAAAAATCCGTTGTCGACCAGACGGTTGTTGTACCTAGTGGGTAACTGCCCGGTAGTCGATATTTCGGCTGTTGTACATGTTCTAATCGCACGGAAAACTCTGATACCGCGATGCAGGATTGTGTTAATAATTCGTTGCTGGCGTGATAGATGGTGTTGCAATTTTTTTTATTGCTGTACAAATTGACGACACGGTTGGCGCAGTGGTCGAGTTTCAGCCGCTGCGCTACGTGTCGCGGGTTCGATCCCCGCACGGAACAAATGTTTGTATGGCCTATAGATAATTGTTTTGGTTCTGGGTGTCTTGTGTATGTGAGTTTACATGTTTGTGAACGCACCCACAATATAGGAGTAAATCTTAGTGTGGGGCAACGTTTTTATAAAAATAAAAATAAAATTGTTTTGTAAGTTTTTATTGTGGCGCTACAAACTATTCAAATCTCTTTTCTGCTGCACTGTATGTAATGTTTGGCACTGAGACCATAACGCGACGAGCCGTTGCATACGTTTGACCCGCTTTATCAGATACATCGCTCGTCGAAATCAAAAACGAAAATAATACAATAACAACGTTCTTTTAAAAACAACAATGCCTGACTCCAATTCACCGGCATGGCCTTAACAACTGGTAAACTAATTTGAAAGTTTTTTACTTATAACTTGAACCTGTTGTAGTTCAGTCGTGAGTCGTGGTGCAACTTCTGCACTGTTTATGACTGAGCTAATTAAATCTTTGTGCCGAGAGGCCGACACTATTGTTCGAGAAAATTTGCAGGACAGAAGTTTGTTTGGAAATTTATATTGGGTACAGGAGAAGCTTTAGACAAACATACAATCTACAGGTACCAATAACAAGAATAGAAATGTTTCATGAGTTGAAAAAATATGATTCTATTTAGTCCATCAGTTAGATTATCGAAAAATATTGAACACGGATTTTTGCTTTATCAAATCAATAAATATTGAAGAAGATAAAAAGCATCAAACATCAGGAGTGGGGGCTTATGACGTTGTGGTAAAAATTGTTACACTTAGTGGCGTCACACGACAACAAAAAATACGTGTCCAACACTTTTTGGAAATCTATCTGACGCATTAATTCGATTATTCCTATTGTCCTATTGTTGGAAAATCACATAATTTTCAGACTTTGATTGACAAGCGCTATCACAATATGACGTGGCACAATGTCTAGTGCCAAAGTGTGTTGCTATTGGTTATATTAAGGATCCGAGTCAATTAATGATTTATTCCCCGAGGAATTCCTATACAAGTCTACATTACAATGAGCACCTAACAATTGTCGGCAGTCTTACATATTCTGTTTACAATTCCAAATTTGAATGACTCATAAGCCCACAGAAACATTACCTACCATCATGTTGTCGTAAATGTTAACATCCCATGCAACTTGATGCATCACAGCACCCGACCGACATACGAGTAGTGTTCTATCTGTATTACCCTTGTGCCTTGATGAATATTTCAGCTAAATGATGTAAACCAGATTACGTTAAAAGTAATATCCCAAGAACTTTCGTACACCTTAATTCATTTAATTTGACCGTGAAACTACGAATGCATTTCCCAACCCTATTCGCGCCAATGGTTTGCCAAATTACATCATCTAATGCCTTCTCAGACAGCAATACCGACTCTCGGTACCGGGACTCGGTACCGGGCTTCGGTACCGGTTACTAATCAAGTTTCCACCAAAGGAGATCAGCTAAATCTACTTAAGCTACGTTCAGCTTCAATATGTTTGTAGAGACTCAGGTCGGGAAACTGCGAACAGAGTCTTAAAGAGTCATTTCAAAAGTTCAAATGACGTTCGGGGTTTGACAGAATAATGTTCTGTGTAAAGGTGATTTTATAAAGGTTGATTTTAAAAACCATGTATTTAAAATGGATGTCTTGAAACTCAACGTCAAGCGGGTACGCGGCGATAGGCTAGGTTATATCAGTTCTGGCAAAACAAAACGCATTACCTACTTGCCTAAGTAATAGGAAAACTTTTGAAAATGTTGTTATTTTTTTTTTATTCATAGTAAGTGGGTCTATTTAGGTACCTACTGTGATCACAAAATTCTGAATCCAGCAGTGTTTTTTTTAAATGTAATTCTAAATTACTGTGCTATTGACTGCAATCAAAAATTCAATAATTCATGGCAGTTTAGTCAAATTCATATTTTTAATTACATGCAAACACTGTAAAAGAAAGTAACTACCGCAATCCTACGTGGTATTATAGGATTCTTTCTATGGAATCCATAGATTGTATATGTATCATTGGATGTTATCAATGCGGTTACAGGACGGCCGTATGCCGAAAACAGGTGAATATACCACACGTGTAAAAATAGCACCCCTATCTCCGGAGGAAGTTTGAAATAGACAATAGATGGAAATGTCACGAATTGGAGTTGGTTATATGTGACCTATTTTCTCACACAAGTAAGATGAAACTAATGTAGGTATAATATGTTTTATATAAATTCTGCCTTGTTACTTGACTGCCTCGAAGATCTATTTGTTGTATACGTGACACGATTTCTAGATGCGAGGGTTTGACGCCTAGGTCGGACGGAATTATAAATTTTCACACTTGAAGAAGCACGGGAACGAAATATATGCGTTCTACACGGTGGTGTATATTATGGCTAACAATACATGGGCTAGTCTTACTTATCAGGGGAATACAGATATGAAGATAAGTATCTGGTTGTTTTATCGGACAAGATTACACACATCACACGGCGGCATCAGCGGTGGCGACCTCTTACTTCCGGCCCTGGTTCAATCCATGGTCCGGCCACCGTAGGCGTGGGCCTGCGGATGTCGAACTATGGGCGGCTCGCCGTCCGATAACAACTAGGCCCGGGCCAACTGCGCGTCGTGTTCCACACGCGCCTGAAAGACATGTCAGCAAAGTAGACGGGACCCCATAGAGTCATTGCCTGCTAGGGTTGCGGAATTTGTTCGAAAGAGTCACTGTGGCCCTGGCACGCCAAGAGCACATGGAGGAACACGGGTGGGTTTTAGTCAGTAAGAGTATGACACTCCCTTCCGCTTCTCACAGAGCGGAAGAAGTCATTAGATGATTACACATACAGAAAAAAATAAAAATTGGCAGCGACCCTTTGTGTCAACCCGTGTGATGTTTTCAATGCCTAAATTTTCTGTAACTTATATGGCATACAGAATAAAGAGTACGTATTCTATTCTTGAGAATGAATACGCCCTAATCCCACCGTGACGCTAAAACTAATGGGAGCCGAGATTGTTCGGAGTTTAAGGAATGTTGGTGCAAGTCACTAAAATAATGTTAGTTTGACTTTGGTTATAAACTCAGATTTGCAGTTGAGATTGAAGTTAAGCTGTAAAACGATGGACCCGTATGTCCTTTAAAGATTAATGGTGAAGGTATTCGGTTCTGTTTGGGTTTAGAAACAGTTTTTAAAGAAAGCAGATAAACAGAAGAGAAGATGGAAGTCGAAGAAGGTTTTATTTCGTGCTTAAGTCAAAGAAAAAAGTTCTTGGCCAAATTAAATTAAACCACCTTGGCAATATACTCTTGTAAGCAAAAAAGAACCATCCACATCACTTGACAATATTGGCGAAGATATTGCTGAACAAACATCCAGAAAATAAACATTCATTTAAAATGGTAAATAACGATATACAACTCACAATTTACCAGAGATATAATAAAAGACAGGAAATTACTAATGCCATGCACATAAATTATCGACAACACCAAAAGTTGGCGACGTCTGATCAATAAAACAAAAGTAAATTAGTGAGGAATGGAGAATGGAAAAGGCTGACTTCTTAACTAATTCCTCCCTTCAAGCACCATTAAAATTCAAGGGACAGTGGCAAAATGAACGCTGCGAGATAAATCGAAGAATTTAAGTCAAAAGTTCAGTAGAAAATGTATTAAAAAGAAAGAATTATACAGGGTGTAATAATAGATAGACGCTGGGAGAGCGTGAATTACTTTTTGATTTCCAGAAAAATGTTGGCTGTCTTATTCGTTCGCTTTTCTCAAGCGCTTGCCTCCAGTATTTGAATATTTTTTCTGTGATCATGAACTCATGAATCAATGTCGCTGGCAGGCAATTGTTTTTGAAGAAGCCACTTTTATTAGATTTAAATTCTGTGGAGCTGTGCGGCATACAACAGCAGACAAAACTTTAATTATCTTTACAATAATAGGCATTTCTTGAGCATCACTTTATTTCAATATACAGTATGTTAACTAACAGAGGGCATTCCCGTTAACCCGCAATAGTATAGCATCCATATATGATAAAAAAATATTACCATTCGAAAACAAAATGTTTTTTTATATTCAAATATTCACTAAAAATGTTAAATTGATACGTTAAAGAAACACTCTGTACACGCGTACTTGCCGGTTTGGGCATTCCTACTACGAGTACTATTCCGCGCTACTATTTTGATTTTAAACAGGATGTTTCGAATTTATTGTCAATTAATTATTTTTTGTGAATTCGGATTATTTTATGCTTATTTTTCTATGCTGATATTTTTATTTTAATCTATTAATGATATAGATTTACGAGTTTAAGGAAACGCCCTCTGTTATTTAACATACTGTATGTAGATCATGGTCCCACTGCTGGATAAGGTTTGATATCGATCCATAACCGTTCCGCTCTTCCCGATTTTATGGCTTCTCGGGCCAATATCTTAGCTTTTTCTAATCCTCCATCGGCAACGTCATCCGGAATTTGTTGACACACCTTTCTGCACCCAGTGTATTGCAACTGAAGTGGTGATTCTGCGAGCAAGAGAATGGTCTAGAGCATTCTCTTGCTCGCGGAATCACCACTTCAAGTTAATTCCTGAATAAAATATTACTCGCTTAAATTATAAAATCCCCTCCGACAGGTAAGCTTACTCCATCATCAATCAAACGAGAATTATTACACTCGCAAACATATTATAATAACGAGGCAGTCAATTAATCATTGGAAGTGTAGCAGCTACGGCCCTTCATGAGGTACCGTGAAATTATTTGTTTGTGTTCTAAAACGACTTTTCATCGTTAAATGATGAATTATTCGGTAATTTTATACAACAATATAACTTATTCACATGTTTGACAGGCAATTAATTAGGTAACAAATACCATGTGAATCAAAGTCAGGATTATTGCAAAAGGCTCATTCTTGTTTTTAAAAATGTTAAAAATCTAATCCCAAACGAATTTTAGCGGCAATCAATGTTAAAAACATATAAAAATGCTAGATAGTATGTATTTTTGGGCATATGAGACTTCCGATCCATTTCAAACAAAACATTTTCGTGAGGCACTGAAATGATTTGATGAACGGCAGTATCAGAATAACATAGTTGTGATCTCAAAACTTATTCCTAACATAGAAAATATGTCACGGAAGCACTGCTGCCTCTGCACAACTTGTAAGGCAGCGCCACCTGAGGCACCGCTAAATATAGAGGTTTATTCTCAGCTGGACTGCACAACAAGCAAAACTTTATCCAAACTAACAATAATATCCACATGTATTGTGAGCAGTGGAGAGGTCAGTAAGAAAAAGTGTGTTTACACCTACAATGAAGCAATTAAAAAAAAAAAAAACTAAATAATAACCTATAGGAACAATTACTGGACTGGCTGAACTCCTTCTCAAAGGGCTGGCCTAAAATTTCAGAAGACCGGGGAAACTGGAAGGAGGTAATAATTAATAGGTAATACCTATAGCAAAGGAACAAGTTGGAATGATAAATGCTTCACTTCCCCGCAACTTGGCTATCGCTTAGTATAATGCCTGGTACTTGTGTGCGAGCCAGAACTATGGCACTGTTTTAGCGATAGTCGGCGTTGACTGAAATGACATCGAATGGAGCCGACGGTCTATTCTGCATGCGTCTCACCGTGTATACTTAGGTGGAGTGGGCATAAAGTGAACTGTGATTCCATTGTTTTTTTGCATTGATAGCTCACTTCATCTTCACTTTACGAATGTTTAAACGGTGAGATGTTATAGAATCGCTCTGTAGTATAGCACCCAAAGCAGTGCATTCAGTTCATTCATCCACTCCGTTCGCTCACTGTCGGAATGAAGCGAACCTATTTTATCAATCCGGCACCAATCTAGGCTCCGGGCTACTGCTGGAAAATGTCCAATGGAAAAACTCAACAACGCTTCACAAGACCCGGTAACCGAACCCAAAACCGCATGCTTAGCTTGAACCCACTAGCACCAGACTATAGATTGGGAGAATAAAAACCAAAATAAACACAATCCCAAGTCAAAGAAAATGAACATGTTTCATTCAGATAAGAATTTACTAAACCGTACGACGGCACAGACAATATTCTTTGACAAGGGATGACAGCGGTAAATTGGATTTTTAGCACAACAGGCATGAAGTTGCACCTTTCAAATTCTTGATAAGAATTTCCACTTTGTATAAATTATTAATTATAACCATATTTCCTAGTTCTTTTTTGTGTGATTGGTTTGCTCTTGCCTTTAGTCTAAGTCAGAGGTAACGGTGACAAAGTCGACGTTAGAATGAGCTTAACTAGAAGAAGCCTGTTCACTCTAACTTTGAAGAGATTAGGGTTGAATGCGTTCGGAAACACAGACGCAAGCAGGCTTGATGGTCAGTTTCTTAGCTTCTTAATACATATTTACATAGCCCCTATTTAATCGCATGTTGATAACTAGTTGGTTGTCCACTTTCATCAGAAATATTTTTTCTATTTTACAAAATTAGGTACTGTCAACAATAAAAATCGATTAACACTGTAACTTTTACGCGTCTTTCAAATTGACACAAAATTATCTGATATTGTTCTTTTTGTCGTTTCAATCAAATACATATATCTCGAATATTAATATTCTCTTAGATTTACACTTATTTCGTAATTTCTTTTATTTTTTTATGATTTAGTTTATTTTTTTTTAAGTCAAAGTTCAGTGGTAATTTATACAGTATTGCAGCAATGGCAGCAATATCATGATCGGACAATAAACTTCACGTCGAACAAGACAGATAACTCTCTATTTACCATCCACTTTAATATATTCGCCCGGAGCAATAAGCAATACATTCAATATAATAAATTGCCCTATCTGCGTATTTTCTATACAAATAATAGTCCTCAAGAGGGACCCAACGGTACCCCTTCGTACCTGTATCTAGTTGTATCGTGGCTGCCCCTTAAGAGGCTCTCAATATTATTCCCAGTTGGACCCTTTCGGTCCCACGGCTATGTACTTGGAACGTTTTCTTTAGGTCGGCTTTATTATTCCTCTACTGAACTATTTTTCAATTTATTTTATACGGCTTTTGAGTTTCCGATGAATGCGATGGATTTTCATTGAAATGAGATGAGAGGATTATATTTTATGTAAAATTTGATGAATTCACAGAATTTTATTTTTGTAAAGGATTACTACAGTACATAACCTCATTTTTGTTAACATTCCCTGTACATGATATAGTTATAAATAAAACTTGAATCTAGAATGTTGTGTATACTTAGAATTGACTTTTAACGTTCGTAGTACTTATCTACAGAATTTCAAATCCAACAGTTCTCAGAATTTTAATCTGTAGTTTCGGCAGAAAACCAATTGCATGTGACGTCACAAACTGTCCCAAATATCGGATTGATCGCAGATACGTACGGAAGATTTAAATGAAAAGCTAATAACAGCTGTCCAAGTATGGTAACTAAATTTTGAACTTAATTACCATACTTGGACGCACACGATCATTGAGATGGATATAATCTGCATCGTAGTCCGACAGATTATTATTGGATACATCTTTTTCACGTAAATAAAAAACGTAGACGATACAGTGCCTTAATACTCGTGTGATGTCACTCATCGATAATTTTTACCACGACATGACGTCACAAGCCCCCACTCCTGATCTTCGATGCTTTTTATCTTCGTCAATTTTTATAGATTTGATAAAACAAAAAATACGTGTAGCATACGTGTTACGTGTATTTTTGTATACACGCATGTATACAAAAAATACACGTAACACGTAGTGTAGCATGCATATACACCCCTAATTTTTAATTAGTACAAAAAAAGACAGGGCTCTGTCCGTACACGTTACTGATCATATTTGTGTAGACAAAAGTAAAAAACAAAAACCTAAAATTGTCCACGGAGTTTTTTAATAATTGTTAAATTCATAATAGAATCAACATTCATAACAATTGCTACTAGAAAATACTACGCACAGTGTTTTTCCATTTTAATCGGCATTTATTCATTCATAAATCAATAGCCTGTACAATATTTTTATAAGTTGAGTGGCATTTTAGGATATAAAAAACGCTAATAACTTTGTTGTTTATGAACATGATTTTTTGAGACTTTTCTTAAATAATAACAAGACCTGTTCTAATAAGCCCTTAAAGTATTTGTACTAATTAAAAACTAGGGGAGTAAATTGTAATTGCAAGCCCTTGATGAAAGTATTTTTCGAGCGGTTTACGTACTAATTATTAAATATAAATTCCACCATTTAATGACCGCCTTACAAGTAACATGGCTCATACCAGATTCAGGGCAAATTAGAGAAAAACTCAGATTGTTTTCATGCAAACTGAGTTTGTCTAATAAAAAGTCACTGGTTAAAACTACGTCAGCTTTCATACAAGTGACCGCTAATGGATTTCGCAAGCCGCTCCATTGTTTGAATGGGTAACCATGGCCGCGCACAGAATGAATTGAATCTGATGTTCAGTGTTTTGAAAAATCAAGTTAGAATTTCACGTAAATGGAAGATTTGATTGTTTTTCATAAAAATATAAAAGCTGTATTCACTAAAGGGTTAGGCAGAGGTGTACTTAGTACACTCACATTCCGCACAGTTTTTGATTGTTCTCATAATTCTGGTAATGGATGTCTTGTAAATAATTTGTAATGTACAACATTGTGATAGATAATTAATAAAAAATACTCTTATTTTTAATAAATTAATGATTAAACGTGCGTATTGATGATTTCATCGCACCTTCCTATTCCTCTTTATTAATATTATAAATGCGAAAGTAACTCTACGGCGGTCGCGCGGCGGTTGCGGAATTTGTTCGAAAGAGTCACCGCGGCCCTGGATCGCAAAGGGCAGTAGAAGGATCACGGGTGGGTTTTAGTCAGTAAGAGTCTGACACTCCCTTCCGCTCTACCCAGAGCGAGAGAAGTCATTTGATGGTTTCCCATACAGAAAAAAAAGTTGCAAGCCTTGCTTTAGGTTGAAAGTAGGTATATTTTAATCTCAGTGGCTGATGCCTGTGGACGGTGAGCGTAGGTGGCTCGTCGTCCGATACCAGGCTGAGTCGACGACGCGTTGTGTTCCACGCGCGTCTCAAGGAGCCGTCAGCACCAATGACGGGGCCCCATAGGGTCGGTGCCTGCTAGGGTTGCGGAATTTGTTCGAAAGAGTTACCGCGGCCCTGGAACGCAAAGGGCACAAGAGGAACACGGGTGGGTTTTAGTCAGTAAGAGTCTGACACTTCCTACTGCTCCACCCAGGGCGGGGTCATTTGATGATTTCTCATCCAAAAAAAAAAGGCATATTTTAATCTGGTCTATATTTATTACGATTTTTGAATAATTTCAGGTATATTTGACATAATCTACCGATATTTAAAAATGTTGTTTCTAGGACCTTTACCTTGGTTCCAAAATACCTACTCACATAAGGATCATGAACTTGCCAGAAATATTGGCTATAGGAATAATAGAATACTCTAAATTTATTCTTTTTCAACAGTGCGTCAAGAACAATTGATAAGTTGTATTTTAAGCTCTCCCTTAATTATTTTATTTTATTCGTTACTTATGCAGTGTCAATTCCATTATGATAACGTTGTAAAAATTGGGATGGTGCTATACGTCCTCTTACTTTCCATAATCTAGCACAGAATCCATTCATTTTTTATTTGTTCTTGTGTACCCAAATACTACTCAAAACAATACTTTGGCTGTCTTTTAACTCACACTAATATGCACCAATTCAACACCAATACGCCTATCTTCTTAACTTTCCTTCGTATAGAAAAGGGTACATTATCAACACTTTGTGTCTAAAAGGTCGGTGTGCAAATATTTTGGGATCATCTTTAGGAGTGGTCGATGTAGTTGGGGTCAAAGTCAGGTCAACATTGTAATGTAATAGAGTGTGTTATGGGCAAATATTTGAATAGGAAGGGCTATAGTTTCCGTGCTTGTCGCTTAGCAGGTCAAAAACTTTGTGTTTTTGTTCTAGAATACCAACTGATCCAACATATATCGTCGTATAGAAAGATCGTCGCTCTGTCTCACACACACAATAATAGCTGGTAATAGTTTGTAAGGGGAAAATAGAAATGTTTTTATTTTACAATTTTACGTGTAATTTTTATTTTTTTCTCTTCTTAAGAAAGTCTCTCGGCCCAAATTAGTCCCTCCTACAGGTTTTTGCCGTTTCCATAGCAATTTAAGGAAATCCTCTCTTACTGCTCACTTCCAAAAGAACCTACATGATAAATTACACCTTCCTACGACCAGTAATTGCAGCTGTGGGTTTTCTGTCAGTCACTCACTAATTATCTGTAATGAAAGAGTTTTATACACAGGATTTTGAAAGTGTATATTATGGCTATATACGATTATGAGGGATATCAAAAATACCGAAAGGAGTCTCGACGACTCTAATTTGATGAAAATTAAAACTACATTTTTGCAAAATTGGTCATCCGAATCGGATAAATTTGAAAAAAAAAATTAAAAAGAACTGGTGGGGGCGGCTTACATAAGTAAGGTTCTAGAAATAATTAAAATCTTTTAGTAAAAGCATGTTTAGTCTGTGGGTTCGTGCAAACCAGATCCTTTCTTCTCTGCCAACTATCACTACTGGTACCTACTTCTGCGCTATCTCCGACATGTATTTACTACTAGCTGCTGCCCGCGACTTCGTCCCCGTGGAATCCCCGATTTTAAAACATTCTTTATCACTGCTCCGCTCCTATTGGTCTTAGCGTGATGATATATAGCCTATAGCCTTCCTCGATAAATGGGCTATCTAACACTGAAAGATTTTTTCAAATCGGACCAGTAGTTCCCGAGATTAGCGCGTTCAAACAAACAAACAAACAAACAAACAAACAAACAAACAAACAAACAAACAAATAAACAAACAAACAAACAAACAAACTCTTCAGCTTTATAATATTAGTATAGATTGCATTCCGTCTTTAAGAGTGTCTAGGGCGTATGGCATTTCATACAAATTTTCAAGTCACTATTTTGCGAAATGACTGAACCGATTTTAATGAACTTCACACATGTAAGCAGGATACATAGGTCTAAAAACTCAGTTAAAACATTTTCGATAAATAGTGTTACAGTTAAATTGGACCGATTTTAAATTTTTCATACAAACATAAATTTCTAGTTATCTTTTTTTGAATAAGACATTTCGAAAATGTTTTCAACTAACTGTTTAGACCTATGTATCCTGCTTATATGTGTGAAGTTTCATTAAAATCGGTTCAGTCATTTCGCAAAATGGTGACTTGAAAATTTGTATGAAATGCCATACGGCGTACACGCTCTTAAAGTCCACCTTTTTTTAGTAGGAGTATATAACTGTTCTTTCATAGTTACATGTGTGTGTGAGAAATAAACAATTTTGGGTTTGGAATAAAAAGGAGTCTAGATTTGTAAACCTGTTCTTTCATATTCAGATATATGATTAAATAACATTTGTTTGTAAATTCCTTTCTACCTCAGTCGTCTACGTCAGATCGTCTGGATGGTTCGTTACTCCACATTTTCCACGCAACGTGTTTGTTTGTAGTTGGATTTCATGATTCAAATAACTGAACGAATTTAATTTTATGTATCTACGGAACATGTGTTAATATTTACTTTGACCATGATTTTTGCTGAATATTGCTGCAGATTTTCTTGGAAAATCTGGTAAATAAAAAAAATCCAATGACACTTGGACCAACCTGGGAACCAAGCACAAAACCAATAAATATTAAGTATACTTGAGCAATATTATAGAGATCATAATGTTTTGTACCATATTCTCGGTGGTTGACTGAAACCACTTCATAAATGAGTGAAAATATCGTGAATTTTCAAACCGAACTTGTAATCGCCCTTTTGTCTTTAAAGACAAAAGAACAGTACTTTTTCTATTACAAAAACGTCTATACATTCGTTCCTTATTATATATATCATGTAAAAGGCGTACATTACCCGTAAACGTAAAATGAATTGGACTGTAAAAATAAGGGTGGTTTCCAACCGATAGTCAAGAAAAATCGATAGTAAAGAGACTCGACCTCATTTCGTAGGTAGGGACGGAAAAGGTCCGAATACTTTGAAAGACGGATCATTTGTGGGCCGGTATACTGATGTCACATTTATAAGGATTATTGTGGCAGAGGTATTTTGAAAAGGGTTAGGTGTTAAAATGAGGAATCGTCGGACTATATGTACATATTTTTTTGGTATATGACCGACTTGTTATTTGTTACAAGCAGCGCCCCGCGGTTTCATCCGCGCTTTTCCCTTTTCCCATAGGAATATGGGGATAAAATATAAGCTATGTCACTCACTGATAACGTAGCTTTCTATTAGTGAAAAAATGATTAAAATCGGTTCGGTGATTTCGGAGCTCATTTAGTACAAGAAACGAACGAACAAAAGAAACCTTTCTTCTTTGTAATATAACTGGACCCACTTTCTATCCCCAACAGCGTCCTGCAGCATTAGATTAGGCGAAATTGTGTGATTCTGGTACTTAAACTAGGCGAAGTATATCAAACAAAAGGATCAGTTATCTATGATAGGCACTTTTTTGCTATACCAAGTGGTTCGTTTAGTATCTGAAACCTGCCTAACAGTCAATATGCTTAGTGATTTCCCAACTATGTTGGGGTCGGCTTCTTGTCTAACCGGACTCAGCTGACTACCAGTATTTTAACAATAAAATATCAATGAACGAAGTCTCTACTGGAAATAGGCCCCTCCAAAGCTCCGCCTGAACATTTGATCCTTCACCTTTTTCCTCGACCCGTTAAAGCATGAGCATAGCATAATCAGCCTTTTAATTTTCCCACTGCTGGGACACAGGCCTCCTCTCTAGGAGAGGGAATAGGCTGTAATCTACCACACGGGCCCAGTGCGGGTTGGTGAATGCCACATGTCTTCGAATTTTTGGTTCTAGGACATGCCGCTTTTCTTACGATGTTTTCCTTCACCGTTTTGAGAGCAGTGGTGATGAAATAAATTACACAAAGTAATGCGACTGACTGGGTTTGAACCCGCGACCTACAATTTATAAGCCGGGGCCGTTGCCACTCGGCCACCACTGCTCTCTGCGACCCGTTCATCTCATCTTTATTTAAACCCCTAGCTTATTGTCGCCATACCATTAATAGCCTCGGAAAAGCACACATTGTGAGATCGTTAGCGACATCCGTTCAGTACTTGTTAGTGACATCCGTTTCCTATGGACAAATACGTATTATGTAGTTTTATTCAACGACAAAAAAAAATAGGTACTCGTATCTAAATTATATTGTAATTGCGTATATAATTGTTTTTAATGTTTTGTTTCCTTACCTTTAACGGTGTTATCAACAGTAAGGTGGGTAATTTTTAAAGTCGCAGCTAAATTCGTTCTTGCTTTCAGTCATTTTCTGTTCCTTAAAAAACTAACATTGAAGGTTCTCACCTTTGGTAAAGGTATTTTTATAATATTTTACGACTTGTGGTATTCTTTTGAAATATTTTACACTTTGAGTCATATAGTAATTCACTGATTTCAGTACACTTAATTTAATTTTAAAAAACCATTTTCCTAGTAACACTAGACTTTCCAATGAATTCTTTTAACAACCTCTAAAAAAATATTACCCAATAAACGCCAGCGAAAATGCTCGCAGTAATTTAACACCCATCCGACCTCAAAAGGTATTTCAGAAATGTACAATAAAAGAATAACGACGGTATGCCGATAAGTACCTAATTACTTTCAGGAGCTGGCAGGTTCATTGCGGGTTTGAAAGCAAACCATAGAGAATGTTCTGAACTATTTTATACTTTAACCTTACTCAGGCGATTTCCTAACTATGTTTGGGTTGGGAGTTGGGGTTCAAGATTAACTAGATGTGACTGAATTTTAGTATTTTACACGTAGTATTGTACTTATCCTGCCCAATTGATTACTTGGGTAGGTATGCATGTAGGTGCATTCTAAGCACCAAGTACCAGCCCTAAGTACCAACTAACAGGCACTCTGCTAATATTAAAAAAGAGGAAAAATCCTTTCTTGCTTTTACGCAAAACTAACTTGTAGTGGGTGTGTGTGTGTTTATTAATAGTAAACTAATATGATGTTTAGTTGCTGAGTACCAAAGATTATTGTCCAGGATAAATGAACTTCACCCATGGTGTTGGTTACTGGACCGTCTGGAAAAAGCTATTGTTACTATAAATAGGAGGTATGTCCCAAAAAAAGTATTGATATAAATGATCGTATTTTAACGAAGGCGACCAAAGAAAATGTTGATGGAATGGTGTCTTAGTAAATTGGGTTGTAATAAAGCAGATTTTGGAACTGGTAGTTGCATTAAAATAATGTTTCCTCCAACAATAAATACACATTTTTCTCATATCCGAATTATGACGCCATTAAAATATTAATTCCACCACTAAATTAAAGTCAGCTGTTAAGTACGCTGCCGGAATTTTCGCCTGAGTTAATTAAAACAATTCTCTTGCTGAGTTATTCGTGTCATCCTCATTATCTCGGATCCTAGTCCCTTTTTAATTTCTTCTGTCAACTTAACATGAAATATAAAGGATTTGCACCTGCTGGTGTTATTTCTTGGTAATCTATAGTGTTGATTTTTGCGTTTTCCGTTCATACTTCTCCTACTCCAACCAATACATTTGTGAAAGTCTGTATGTATGTATGTTTGTGTGCTGATATTTGTTTGTTTATCAATCACGGATTTTAACGAAATTTGAAACACAGGAGACCGAGGTCTCAGAGAATCATGGCTATCCGGCTGGCCCGGGGATACCGCACCATCTCCAGCGAGGCGGCGAGCGGCAAATCGCTGCGCAGTGGACGGAGCTTCGGCAGAATCTCATGGAGGTATAGACAGCGACTCTTGTGACCCAGCGCTGGGCACGCCACAATTGTGGCGATAATTCCTCTCTTTGAGGAGTGGATGGAGGCGTCCTTTACTTCCGCCTGACGCTGGTACCCACCGGACACGGCTGCTTCGGGAAGTACCTGTTTCGGATTCAGCGGGAGGATACGTCCGGGTATTGACACTATGTGGATCACCCGGAGGACACGGTGGAGCATTCGGTGGTGGTCTGCAGCGGTGACCTCTCGTTTCCAGCCCTGGTTCAATCCATGGTTCGAAGCGGTCACTTGCTTCTGCGAAGCTGTAATTTTAGCGAAGGAGGAGGCAGACTGCGCCAAGGAAATCGTCGCATCCGAAGAAGATGCGTCGGCGGCTTGAGTCACAGGGTGATTCCCGGCCACAGTAGGCGCGGGTCTGTGGATGGCGAGCTACGGGTGGCTCTTCGTCTGACAATAACCAGGCCTGGGTCGACGGCACTTCGTGTTCCACGCGCACCTCAAAGAGATGTCTGCAAAGACGGTGGGCCCCATAGTGTCAGTGCCTGCTATTTGTTGTGATAGTAGAACGGAATTTTGATAAGTAATACACTATTTAATACTAAACCGGACTTTAGAACATGCCAAAAAAATGCAAGTAAGGGTTTTTATTCTTAAGATTGTTGTTACAGCTGCAATAATACACCATAGTGATGAGTTATCTACTAGCAGCGTCCCGCAGTTTTTCAGATCGGTATAAACAAATAAACGAACAAATCTTTCCTATTTGTAGTATCAGTATCTATAAATAATATATATTTTTCTATGAATAATAATTAAGTATAAATAATATAATGTTGAAATAGAAAACTGGATTGCTTCAGATACCTATTGTATGTGATAAGGATTTATGTAAGAGATTAATGGAAGTTTTTGAGGTTATCGATTTTCAAAGATGATTTTGGATCTCCGAAAGCGATCTTTATATTTGTGGTGGTAATTTTGAGAAATAAATATGTTTAATTTTACTGCAGGTAATTTCTTTGTTTGAATAGTTGGACGCGGGTAGTTCTTAAGAGATGCAAGATACTGGAGAAGATAAACTGCCTAAGTTGTGTTAGCATTTCAAGTAAAAATATATTATTATTTCCGAAACTTAAACGGCTTTATGAAATACTTTCTACTGTATTTATATGTATTTCGAATAATGTACTTAAACCAAAATGAAGTATATTGGTCAAGTGCTTGATATTGCAGAACGTAACTAAAGTAGGTACTTCCGTGAATTTAAACTGTTTAATAAGGATGGGAAATCATCAAATTAATGACTTCTTCCGCTCTGGGCGGAGCGGAAGAGAGTGTCAGACTCTTACTGACTAAAACCTATACGTGTTTCTCCAAATGACTTCTGTTTGTTTTAGAAAAAAAAACTACCCTTGCAGAAGGGTAGTTGACTAAAAATCTAATTAGTCCGTTAAATAGATTTCCATAAAATATTGGACAGGTATTTTTTCTTTTTTCACGCAAACAAAAAACAGACGATACATTGCGTTGAATACTCGTGTGACGTCACTACGTGCTACAATTTTAACAACGGCGTGCCGTCACAAGCCCCCCTCTTGATCTTTGATGCTTTTATCTTCGTCATTTTGTATAATTATATTTACAAAAAATACGTGTCCAATATTTTTCGATAATCTAACTGACGGACTAATTAGAATCAATTTTTTTTTTACTCAAAAACATCTCTATTATAATGTTATACTAAAGAAATGGCAAAAATTTCAAATTCCCTTGCATTTACGGAACCTGATTTTTATATTCATTTAGGTAATTAATGAGATTATAAAACAATCAAGATTTTGAAATATTCTCAAATTTTAACATAATAATATGTGATTCAGACAAAGAATTATACCTACACTGTAATCGTAAGGTAAAATAAACGAGGTATCATTAGATAATCTAAAACACATTCCATATATTTAAAAGAACGGCGCCATATCTAATTTCAACATTCATAATCAAATATAATCTACATAAAATATGATGTGCAATCATATTTTATGTAGATTTTATAATCAAATAATAAAATCTACATAAAATATGATTGCACAGTCATAGTAGATATCTATAGCCCTACTATACCTTTCAGGTGTAATTGAAATTCGGAGGGTGGCCTATAGAAAGTTTTCAGAATAGCCTCAATCGCCGGTCTCCACTGCGGCAAGGGTTTGCCACTTGAATAAGGTATTCAGATACCATTAGAAATATTCATATTTTCACCCAAGGGTTCCGTGGTAAGGGGGTTTTTCTTTTAAATTGGGATGGGTTAAAAATGAATTGTAAATACCATTTTTATTGTTGAGAATATCACTACGCGCCAAACGACCGCGGGCGGTCGCTGCGGTCGCGGAGGGGGCGCACAAGCTGCGAGCGCGCACCGGCCGACACACGACTAGGGATGGCGATTCTTTCCGAAAAGAATCGATTTTTAAGTCGATCCAAATCGTAAGCTGATGCATCGATTCACAAAAAAATCGAGGTCTAAAAGATCGATTTCTAAAGAGTCGATATTTTTTTCAAGTTGGCTTTTATAATTACATCCTACACAAGACTACTGCCTCATCGTCCCCCTACCGAGTGCACACTCATTTCTGCCAGATTAAACGTTCAATTTTAATAACGACCATTTGCTCACTTTTACTGTATTTTAATACATTCCACTATTGAGAGTTACCGAAGTTTCCCTGCTATCTGTCCTACTACCACTTGTAGCATATAACCCATTCTTTTCCAAAATCTTCATATTTAGTTAGCATATTTTGTTTTAGAGGTTTAAAAGTAACTATGTGATAACATATCGTATCGCGTATTTACGTAGATTTTGTCTATGTAAATACGCGATAAATAACCATATCTGTAACCTAAAACAAAAGAATGAATCTGCCAAGCAGCCAGTATTTCCAAAAGCTTCATATTTCGAAACATGAAAATATTTTATTTATCAAATTCGTACTCGATATTTCAACATCTACTTTCAATTCGCTACTCCAAATATTCTGATATTCCAATAGAAATTTATTTGAAAACTGTGAAGCGAGTGCAACATCAGATTTCGAACAATATGCACGTAAAGATTCATACATTCAATATACTCGCTTCAAAATATAGTGACTATGAATTGTTGTTCTTTGAAATGCGGTTTAAATAGTCGTTTGAAATTTTGTTTAAGCTGTATCAGGGGCTGTAATATAAGTTTGAGATTTATTAAAATGAAAGTGTCAATTCAATAGTGGATTTTCAGGAAAATTCACCACATTCCATTTAGGCGAGATGTCCTCTATTTTAAAAATGTATTGTAATCATGACTTGACATGTTGTAGTTAATTTAATTAATAGTTAAGTCCGGAAAACGTAAGCGTCTTCCGACTTCATCTTTACTTCATGCAATGTTCTTATCTAGCGCCCTTACGATTCCTTTTTTCCAGCAAAATTCCTCCGTACCTGAAAAATAAATGTACGAATATAAATTACAAGATAAATTTCATCCGGGAGCTCGAAAATCGAAATAATAATCGCAGTCATTTGGAACGATTTGGATCGCGATTATACACCGTGTAAATCGATTACAGTTACGTCCCCGAAACCAGCGGGGTGCGAAGTAATTTATTATTACATTTACATGTGCGTAGTAACGAACCAAGAGATGTTGTGCGCGTCTTAAGCTTTTTGTTGGGCTCTGAATTCAGCGTGTATGAAGAGCGAAAGCGTGAAAGAAAATGATCAGTTTATATAAATATGTAGATTTGTTGCCAGTTAGGTGTTGAAGCTACACTCACCTACAGCACATGAGTAAAAAAACGGAACAGAGACCAAGCTTCCTAAGAACGTGCAAAATTGTTACCTATTTTGGTAGGGTTGTAACAATGGGTTGTGACAAATTAAACAAAACATTTTGTTAAATAGTTTTATTATTCAGTATGATAGAAATATAGAATACTTTATATTATTCGAATGTTCTTCTTTTTATAATTTTAGTTTTTGAATAATTTATTGTTTCTTTTAATGGTGTGGTAAATAATATAACATGCTACTAACCGTTAAAGAGTTCCCTTGTAAGGAGACAATTCCGGCTGCAACAGCAGTTCATGATAAAAATCGTTCTAAACTATCAAAATTAACACACATAATTCCTATCTACCTACTACATACCAACCCACTCACATACCTACAAATGTTTAATAAAAGATTGTAATAACAATAAAAAGGTAAAACACACCGTGTAGTACTACTCTCTTCTTATTAAAAATGATCATACAATAAGATACTTGAAAAAATAATAAGTAGTCAAATTTCTACTTACCTATTATGAAAGTTAGAGAAAGTTAAAGTATGATAATTATATTTTTATTTTTTCTAGTATTATTGTACAAACAGTACAATAAACAACCATTATTAATAATTAAATACCACGTTTTTACATTAAAATATTCAAACTTGCAACTTACAAAACAAACAAAGTGCGTCGCGCTTACCCTTAGATTGTCCTCTCGCTGTGCCAGCGTAAACTGGTTTTTTCCAGTCTCGCTGTGTATGCGACAAGCGGCCAGTGGACACGCACACATGCCCCGCGTACTTGTAGAAGTGCAACCGATTCGCGCGGTCGTTCGAAGCTTTATCTCTGTTCCGTTTATCTACTCATGTGCCTACAGTGTGGTTTTGTAAACAAATACTTCTATTTTTTGCCACGAGAAAGTTTCAAAGTAAAAAAAAAATAACATTATGTATAACCAGTAGTTTATTGTTTAGCGTCGAAACTATACAATAAACTAACGCGAATTCACAATTTTGAGATGTGGCCTGTTGTCATCCAGTATTAGCCGATCAAAACTCATTGTTATTTGATATACGAGTAGACTTTTTTAATCGTCGAATAAAAATAAATGTCAAAACACCAAAATAGGGCTTCACATATTTGCTCAAAAGTCAGAATGCTATTTTTTTGGAGCTTTCTTTGGTGGTTTGACATAATTATTTTCTTAATAAAATGTGTGTATTTTCTTAATAAAAAATTTGGTATTTTTCACACCATTATTACTCATGTTTATATAAAAACGCTATGCTAACATAACCGCTCGTCTCATAGCCTCACATAACAAGGCTAGCGCCGTGTCGCAGCATAACGACATCCTCTCTACCTGAAACGCAAATCCCACATACATAATTCATTAGAAACCGCATTGAGAACAAAGGGTTGTGTGTTTTAATTTGTCTATTTTAAAAATTACTTTACCTTGTTCTTCTCAGTGAGAACAAGTTGGCGAGAGAGATTTTCATGGCGGACATCTTTAGATATTGGTAGATGGTTAAAGTTTTAATTTTCTTGATTTTTTAAAGCTTGACTAGCTATCAAAGGTAAATATTTTTAATTATAAGAATATCATCAATAGTAAAATTATTTATTATCTTTTTTGTTCCGGTATTTTATTGCAATACCAATTCAAGTACATAGCCCAGGTATTTTTAACTTCCTAAATAAGCTGTTTATCAACTTTTCCTGCTCCGGGGCAGGCAAACGGCTCTTTTCCTAAATCAAATCATTTATTTCTTTGCAAACATGGGTATAGTACACAGGTGTTTTTATAATAGTATGGTTCTCCATATTTTACCATCACATGGGCATGCAAAAGTTTACAATTTCAAACATAACACAAAAAAAATCCTAATACTTACCCCATTTCTGTCTTGAGAAGGCCGAGTCATCCAGACGATCCGGTAAAACCGAATGATGTACATGCAGATCAATTAAGTAAAGGTATGGCCAATAGCGATTATTGATTTGTCTATATTTATTGCCATAATAACTTTAGCAGTGGTGGCCGAGCGGTAACGGCCCCCGACTTACGAATTGTAGGTCGCGGGTTCAAACCCAGCCAGGCGTATTACTTTGTTAACTAATTTCATCACCACTGCTCTCAAAACGGTGAAAGAAAACATCATGAGGAAACCGGCATGACCTAGACCCAAAAATTCGATGACATGTGACATTCACCAACCCGCACTGGGCCCGCGTGGTGGATTATGTATGGCCCATTCCTTCTCCTAGAGAGGAGGCCTGTGTCTCAGCAGTGGGAACATTAAAAGGCTGATTATGCTTATGCTAATAACTTTAGAATACAGAATAAAGGCATAAAGTTGTACATCGTAATCCTCTTGAATAAAAATGAAAAATTACACATTTTATTGTTTGCATTGTTACGAAGAAATTAGAGGGAAATCGGCTATTGGCTGCTATTGCTAGGTAAAACGAAAAAACTACAGCTGTTGAATTTTATAACCTTCCGCAGCTTCTGAAGAAGCATCCCATTTACTTTTCCTCAGTGAATTTGAATTAACCCAGTTAATTAAATATTCCCCATCCATATCACCGATCTGCATTTGAATGTGCCGTAAAATTTTAAAATCGCTTCGTTCCCGTAACGACGCGGTTCGACATCAACGTCGCAGATGAAGTGATTTATGCGTCGATGAATAATTCATGACATTCACGTCACGTCTCGTCAGCGTCACGAACAATCAGCTCGAGGTATTCACTTTATGTGAGGCTTAACGGTGCCTTCACGGATTAAACTATTGGTAAATGAATTGGTGAGAGGATTGCCTTGTATGAGGAGCCAAGAATATCGTTTCGTGCGTTTAATTTTGTAAATGAATGTTTTCAATCATGTTAATCCGTTGTTTTCCCAGAGAAGTGTTTTATCAAAACGTTAACTTCATCTCAAGAAATGATCGGTCACAACAAAAGCTGTGGTGGTTATTTCAAGTCTAATTTTTAAATCTATACTTAATATTATAAAGCTGAAGAGTTTGTTTGTTTGTTTGTTTGTTTGAACGCGCTAATCTCAGGAACTACTGGTTCGAATTGAAAAATTCTTTTTGGGTTGAATAGACCATTTATCGAGGAAGGCTTCAGGCTATACATCATCACGCTTAAGCCAATAGGAGCGGAGCATCGATAAAGAATGTTTTATAATCGGGGATTCCACGGGGATGAAGTCGCGGGCAGCAGCTAGTATAGAATAAAGTTTCTTTCGATCGACTCAGACTAAAAATATACTCATTACCTGTTAACAGAAAGCGAAGAGACTAACCTGTAATGTGTGTGGTAGTGCTGTGACTCTGTCTCGCAGACAAATCGTAGCATTATGCTGAGCGATGGCTGTTTTGCACGGACGCGTTGCATATGGTTTCATTTTCGCAGTTTTCCTGTAAAAATCACATTTTTTTTGTGTATCCTGACAGATCTTGGCTCAAATAAACTCTTTTTCTAGGTTTATACCTAAAGCCCTTCTAAATGAGGATGAGAAATGGAGCGATCATTAAGACAGCTTTCAGCTGCACCTAATGAATGCACTGTTATAATTGCGAAGCCATGATATTAATTTGTAGTAGGACCGTCCCTTTTATTATTAAGTACTAGCATCACCCCGCGGTTTCACCCGCGTAGTTTCCGTTCCCGTAAGAATATGGGCTTATAATATAACCTATGTTCACCGGAGATAGTGTAGCTTCCCAAGAGCGAAAGAATTTTTCAAATCGTTCTAGTAGTTTCGGAGCCTATTCAATGCAAACAAACAAACAATCAAATCTTTCCTCTTTATAATTTTGTACACTAACAAAATAGGACTTGTTTTCGATAGTTATGTCTATCTAGTGAAACTTATTTCTTTGCAAGATAATGATTTTCGAAACATTTTTGACATTCTAGAAAGAAAATTGTATAAATCACTTTCAAGTCTCTGGGTCAGAAAAAATATTAGTGTACAAAATTTAAATTGAATCGGCCCACTACATTAGGAGTAAATTTTATATGAAAGTCGAAAAGACAGACACACGAGTGATTATACGGTTACGGTTTATTATTTCATTTGGAATTACGGAACCATAAAAACAAATCCTTCTTTTTCATTTCTCCTTTCGCGGATCTGCTGGAAAAAACTTTTTACAAAAAAATACAACCGACTTTTACACAAAAATAAAAAAAGTACAAAATAACTTTAATTTCGGAACTCGGTGTTTGTGGTTCCTTTTTCGTTTTGTGAACACCGACTTCCGAAATTAAAGTTATTTTGTACTTTTTTTATTTTTGTGTAAAAGTCGGTTGTATTTTTTTGTAAAAAGTTTTTTATTTTTCACTTTTTAGTGGTACCTACACCCCCTCCCCTCCCCCCACCTGAACGAACCAATCACATTGGTGTAAAAAAAACGCACTGCTCCAATGCAGAGTAAACTAAAAGGTCGTCAATGTAGATATTTTTTTTAGACTTTTGTTGATTTTTCGAAAACCGCTTGTTCAATTTCGATAAAATTTTCATGGGACCATTTGGGAAGTATACCCTTTCCAACAAAAAAAGAATTTTTCAAATCGGTTGGCAAGCGACGGAGTTATGCGCGAACAAACATAAAAAAAAAAAAAAATACAAACATCCGAATTGAGAACCTCCTCCTTTTAAAAAAAAAAGTCGGTTAAAAATTTGGTTTGAAATAAGCAGTTCCTTTGTACTCATGATTCTAATGTTATCTTTTACTTTTTTTCTGTTTAAATAAATAAATTTAATTTAAAAGTAGAGACACACATCACCATAATCCTTTAACACAGACTCGATTAAAAATTTCATTCCGCAAAATGTTATCAAAGTGTAGACGAGTTTAAAACAAGGCGCTGTCGAAACTATAATGAAAATTGGCACAATGTTTAAACTCGCGTTAAACCTTTTACGTAATTGAATTCTGTTCACCTCTTAACGCATTAAGATAAGAACCATAGTGTTAACTTCAATTAGGAAAAGCTTAATAGTGATTGACAAAGAAGAATTAAGTTTGACGACAAGTAAGTGAACAGTTACTCGCCTACTATATTCTATTATTATTGAACTATATTGTATATTCGATACACATGTGGTGTTATTATTTAGCTCCTATTACACATCAGTGATCATCATCATCAGCCTAGCCTTTTCCCAACTATATTGGGGTCGGCTTCCAATCAACCCGAATTCAGCTGAGTATCAGTATTTTACGTAGAGCGGCTGCCTACCAGATCCACACAACCGATAAACACGTACTTCTTGGCAAAACTGGAGTCAGATTTTCTGACTTCTGATAATCCATAACGACTACCAAAGATTTACAAATGACAGCCGGGACCAAAGATTTGATGTGTTTACCGAGGTACGGAGATGTAAGATGGTCACCCATCCGATCCGATCGATTCTGACAAGCGTTGCTTAACCTTGGAGATCGACATGAGCTCCTCCTACACTATACATCAGCAAAAAGTAAATAGTTACACTCTTTACACAAAAAATGCAATCGACTTCCAAATAAAAACACTACAAAGTATAAAATAAATCTAAAGTCGAAGTCGGTTGCATATTTTGTTAGTAAAAATATTTTTTTTTGCAATTAGGTACATTTGACAAATTTCTGACCTGTCTCCGTAGGTCGCAGATTCGCAACTGTACGGAGTGTCGGAACATGTTCTTTTTTAATTAATTCTTGATGGCATGGCTTTAGAATAACCGTAATTAGGAATTTACAGTGATATACGGTATACAATTTGTTTGTTTCACACCTTACCGTACAGGTAATATACATAAGATCAACATTTAAGAATGGATTGGTAATTTATAAAGTACAAAAGATATGTTTTGTCTTTCTGGAGCAATCGGGTAAAAAGTTGAGGTACCATCCTTGGCGCTCCGTACGTAATAGCCACAGAATATACTGTACCTCTTCTCTGCTTATTTTTTCATGAAATAGGCGCAGACGTGATATTACATCAAGTTATTTCCTCGGAAAATAAAATTCACGCTCTAAAAAACATGAAATTACAAAATTACAACGTTACCACATCACATCTTCCACACCTGAACACTGAAAAATTATAGGAAAGTGCTTGAACGTAGATTTTTTTTGTGTATTTTCATGATGTGGGAAAGCTCTCTCGGTAATGCGCGCGTGCTCACACCTTTTAGTACGATGTTATTACATTAGCCGTGCTCGCTGCAGTACTGACGCAATTTTAATACTATAAAAGCACTTTAGCGAAATTCTCTTGAGGCATAGAATACTGCAGGTGGGTAGAAGCGATACTATGTACCTACTGTACAGAGCCTCAAGTCTGCTATTACAATAGTCTCAGAATGGTCTATTATTGATCTCATAATGGTTGATTTTGTCAAATTTGGTAATCTACTAATATAAAAGCGTCACTATGACTTTCCAATGGTCAACCACTGACACTCCATTGAAAGAAATTGCATAGAATGGTAATTTCGTACATAATGACAAATGAATGACAGACGTATGCGGTAATCTAACAAAATTTGGAAAGTTCCTTTGATCAGTGTCCTACCATTAGAACGTCGTTGTGCAGTCATTTCTTTTAATAGTTCGATTATCAAAAAGTATTACGAGACCATTGACCGACTAATGATCGAACATTATGAATTTAGCAGTTTACGAACTTTTAGCAAAATGACAATGGGATCGTGTTGGAATGACAAATTTATAAAAATAGCAGACTTGGGTTTCTGTAAGGTTGAATTTCATTTGTAAGTCATAACATGATAAAAACCCTAACTGTTCCAGGTTTTTTTAGTAGGTATATTATGACAGTTACATGATTCAACTTCATATCTTGTGATGTTTAAATTGTTCGAAAATCAACGAACTTAAGTGGCAGCGGGCAAGGCACATTGTTCGCAGAGCAGATAGCAAATTGTGTCGGTTCTGGAAAGACCCAACGACTCTTTTTTTTAAATTTATGAGATGAGATGCAGCATTGACGGCCTTCCTCATGGTGGACTGATGACCTAGCGAAGACCTCGAGAACCCGTTGGATGCGAGTCGAACAGGGCCAAGATAATTCGGAGAGATCGCTGTTAAGAGGCTCCGTGACACACACATGTCACCAGTAATTTTGAATTACCAATATGAAATGTGTTTGAATAAGGAGAATCGCTTCTACAAATTTCTAATCTTTGCCAGAGGTTAGCTCGTGAAGTATACTCGTTCTCACTTAGACGGATAATGAGGATGATGTAATGAGGTTTGCCTCAGGACTATCACGGAGAAATTGAGTTTTCGGGCTGAATTGTTGCTGGATTTAATCTGTAAATACGGTGTTAATTGATTATGATTTAAGGATGATTTTTGCAAATCACGATAAACTAGCTTTTCCAGTGCTTGCTTCCATAACTAATACCAAAAGGAGATTATGTATTTTTCTGGGATGAAAACAGACTGCGGCATTCAGGAATAATGTAGCTTTCTATCTCTGACATTTAAAATAAAGCAAAATAGTGCCAGTAAACCTACGGAAGCTAACAAGTTTTAAAGACAATTGTAATGATGAAACAAAGTTTTTAATCCACTTTCAAATATTTATTTCTTCTTTTGACGATCTTTTTTGTCTTCTTTTGACGTTGTTTTTTGTGCAATTTCAATGGAAAATAAGAGGTCCAAACAGAAGATTCACAGGACACATTGATGCCGAGAATCATTCACACTTTATCCGATCCGGACGTTTCATGGCTCTTTGCATTGACAAAACATCCATCTAAAAACCCTAATCTGCTAATTTCCTTAGATCCGGCTATATGTGAACAGTGTTATATAAATTGTACTGACACTGGCATATCCCAGCGTCTGGCGCCTCTTTAGACGGACCGAAAAAACGGACGGTCCGTCTTGATGAAAACGGGCCCTAAACATTTCAAATCATTTTTAACCGACTTCTAAAAAAGGAGGAGGTTCTCAATTCGGATGTTTGTATGTTTTTTTTATTTTTTTTTTATTGTTTGTTCGCGCATAACTCCGTCGCTTGCCAACCGATTTGAAAAATTCTTTTTTTGTTGGAAAGGGTATACTTTCCAAATGGTTTATCGAAATCGAACAAGCGGTTTTTGAAAAATCAACAAAAATCTAAAAAAAATATCTGCATTGACGACCTTTTAGTTTACTCTGCATTGGAGCAGTGTGTTTTTTTTACACTAATGTAATTGGTTCGTTTAGGTGGGGGGAGGGGAGGGGGTTTAGGTACCACTAAAAAGTGAAAAATAAAAAACTTGAAAAATAAAAATTAAAAAAGTACAAAATAACTTTAATTTCGGAAGTCGGTGTTCAAAAAATGAAAAAGGAACCACATACACCGAGTTCCGAAATTAAAGTTATTTTGTACTTTTTTGATTTTTTGTGGAAAAGTCGGTTGTATTTTTTTGTAAAAAGTTTTTTATAAAATTGTCAGTCTATCCGTAGCATCGAACATCTTGTAGACCCATCTCGTAGCATGTCTACGAAAGTAGCGCGCCTACGAAAGTAGCGCGCCTACGAGCGTAGCAGCTACGCAAACATTGATGTAGCCTAAAAAGGCGCAGTTTTAACTCTAGTACAGCCTTCACCTGAGCGTGAATACTTTGTTCTGAATACATTATTCATGTTGTACATTTACATGCTGAGCTAGTATGACGTACATACTATTTAGCAAATTACTTTTTTGTTAAGGTGCAGGTCTCCAGTCAATGATATACTAAATATCGTTGATGTACACGTACTTTTTGTTTGTTTAAAAAACCTTTACCTATGAGAACCACATGATTATGGTGGGGCACGCACGATGTTTATCAACAAGGAATGGTACCGTTTGCACTATTTAAAAAAAAAAAAAAAAATATTTGTTTTGTGTGAGTTTGTAAGAAACATTTAAAAACTAGCTGTACCTCGCGGTTTCACCCACCATTTCCAACAATCCCAAACATTGGTTACCAAAGGTTCAATTTTGAAGTATTTTTGATTTTTTACCAAGATGGAGGGATTTATTAGTGTTAGCTTTCATTTGTGCCCGATTGATGAAATTGATAAAAATGCTTTCAAGAACAACAATTGAGTGTCAATCCCAGTCGCAATCTAATTTTATTTATTTTAATTTTATTTTTTAGAATCAATTGCTTACTATAATAACAGTTCGCACCAGCAACATAGTATTAGTCTTAATAACTAAAATTGTTTCTACAATTTTTGATCATCGATCTTTGAGTGCACAAAAATACATCGACCACCGTTCCTGAGCATTCATCTTATTATTTCTAGTCAAAAAGATTTAATATCCATACACTTTTGATGGATTGAGACTGAGATACGAATACTAATTTTGCTTAAAAATGAGTAGAATCAGCTCTTACGTTATTATAGCTGTCCTGCGAAATTTCGTTTGTGTCACAAGTTTCATGACTGCTCCGTTATATAGTCAATAGCGTCCCTCAATAAATGGGTTATCTAACAATGTAAGCATTTTTCAAATCGGACTAGTAAATCATGAGATTAGCGCGTTCAAGCAAACAAACTCTTCAGCTTTATATATTAAAGTATAAAGTATCGATAAATGTCAACAAAAATAACAGTTTCAATTAAAACTATAAATTAACTAACGGCAACTGGTCATTAAAATCGACTAGGTACTATTATCTTCATTTGACGATAATAATACCTCTTCTGTAGTACTTCTTCCGCTCTGGGCGGAGCGGAAGGGAGTGTCAGATGCTTACCGACTAAAACCCATCCGTGTTCCCTCAAATGCCATTTGCGTTCCAGGGCCGCGTCGACTATTTCGAACAAATTCCGCGACACTACGATTATTCCTGCTTCCATAAAATTAACAGCTTCATAATATCGCTTAAGAGCGTGTACGCCATATGGCATTTCATACAAATTTTCAAGTCACTATTTTGCGAAATGACTGAACCGATTTTAATGAAACTTCACACATATAAGCAGGATATATAGGTCTATAAAGTTAGTTACACACATTTTCGAAATGTCTTATTTAAAAAAAGATAACTTGAAATTTATGTTTGTATGGAAAATTTAAAATGGGTCTAATTTAACTGTAACACTATTTGTCGAATATGTTTTCAACTAACTTTTTAGATCTATGTATCCTGCTTATATGTGTGAAGTTTCATTAAAATCGGTTCAGTCATTAAGGAAAATAACGACTTGAAAATTTGTATGAAATGCCGTTTGGCGTATACGCTCTTAAGCTGCTTGCATCGAAAAGCTCAGCTATTCACCCAAACCGGCTGCCAAATGGATATTATGTTTCGTAGTTTCTATTACCGAGACAAAATTGCGTAAATTCGCAGCTGTTGCCAAGTTTCAATAACTGTGAGATACAATGGTACAGCGGCTGTTGTTCTAATAACATTGGTGGGTGACTTACTATTTGATACCAATATTTAGGATTGTTGGGGTCACTATGAAGTTTGTTTATTATGTCGGAACTTAGATACTCGTATAATGCGCAACGCGCGAGCTACTAGGTAATCGTAACGAAATAATATTGAAAAAATTATAAAGAAAATAACTTTAAATAATTAATTTAGTCCTCACTGACCGCACGCCATTAAAATTTCATAAATATTTTTAACAAATATCATAACTATTTCTTTTAAAATATTGAACATATTGCATACAAAATATCAAGTTTTATCATTGAAATTTATTTACTTACGAATATGGATCAAATTCTGAAAATCGTACTCGATAAATTTATCAAAACATCTGCAGTGAATATCCATTCATAGATATTACTCGTATTTCATACGAATGTGTGTTTATTTATCAAAATATTTGATTACCTTTTCCAATTGAACGAAATATGATTTCAAGTCTTAAAATGCGGGCACATTTGTATAGCAAGCTTGTTATGCCAAACGATATAAAATATATGGAGTTTCCAATGCAGTTTTTTTTTTATATGGAGAACGGTATGATAGATAATTGCATTTTTTTTTAATTTATCCGTATTGGCTAATTTAACACATTATGTATCTGTAATTTTCTGAAGAACTGAGCCACTAAGAAATATTTTGTACATAAAACTTACACCAAAAACACAAACTTAACTTTACCTTGCCGAGAGTCAATTGTATATGAAACAAGTTCAATAACCTTTGACCCTCAACAAGTTTTACATATTTATAAATTAGCTTTTTACATAGGTCTTCGTTATCGTCTTACCAACAAATAATACCTACCTTACTTTGTAAGAAGCTGTAGAGTTTCCCAGAATATTGAGAATCCTAACTAATATTATAAATGCGAATGAGAGTTTGTTGCGGTTTCACACCTAAACCACTAAAGCGATTTCAAAAATTCTTTTTCCAATGGAATGGAATTTTATGCTCGTATTCCCACGGGAACGGGAACTATGCGGGTGAAATTGCGGGGTGGTGCTAGTATCATAATATCTATCGTCTGCCAATGATTTCGCTGAAATTATCTCAAGGGCCTAAAATGTCGGCTATGTACTATGCCAGACTATAATCTATTTATGTGCAGAATTTCATCTCGATCCGTTTGTGTGTCCGTCCGATTGTGTAACAAACATTCGACCCATCCATCCATCCCAACTTTCATATTTATATTAATGAGATTGTTCTCTTTCATGAACATTCTAAAGTTAGCATGGCCCTTAACAGTGTTATTATGCATAAGATTATTTGCAAGCTTATTGCTAATGTGCACTCACGTACTAAAATTAAGTCTGCACTGTAATAAAGTTATAGGTAACTGTGTTCCACATTAATACTGACAACACGCACAAATAAAACTTTACGGGTATACTTTCATTGTGCGTAACAGCTAAGTAGGGAAATTCCATGGAGATGTCAAAGTCAAATTGGTAAGTTCTGGGACAGCATTCTCCATCGTCGCAGACATCATTCATCTCTTTCCGATAGGTGAGGTTGTGGTCACATGTAAGCCTATCAATATAATAAAACACCAACAACCTTCCCAAAGAAACAGATTCACAAAATAAGAAGCACCTATCTTGATAAAGCAAGGCCTTAAATGCTGTCCTAAAACAAACATTTGCCTAAGTCTAAATTTCAGTTTGTCTAGATCCAATATTTTTCAAAAGAAGTATCAAAATGGCCAAACTCTAAAAGCCTTTTTACCTAAGTAAAAACACTTTATTCGAACAGTATTCTTATAGAAAAGAAACTTCTTTTTCAAAATTTAATCAAGTATGGACGCTCACAAAACTTATAATTTATTAAGACACGAACTTACGTCAATACAATAAGCCTCCAAGGCCTCCACGTTTTATATCAATCCACAAAAATGATTAAGGCTACGCTGACGGTAACATAAAATATTTAAAAGACAATATACCGAAATTGGTTTCGTGAACTTCTAATAAAATCCCTTATATAAAGCTATGAAGTCACTGCTGTGTAACATTTGATGGGCGATGGGCCGCTGCTCAGGCCTGAATTATTTATATTCAATCTCGGATCACACCGGAGGATTGGCTCTTGGCTATGCAATTTTTGAATAGGTATCTGTGTTCTTGAAATTAGGGACTGCCCTGACTGACTGCTTTGTTAGTCATTGAGAATATTCAATTTTGTCTCTAAAACACCCGAAATTATTGAAAGTTAAACCGAAAGAACAGGTTATTCGAAACATAGAGAAATTACACATATTTATTGAAATCTAAACTAAAAGAATCATTTTAGTTCCAATAACTGATTTTTCTTATTTGTCGATGGCTATACCTTATTGTACAATAGTTTAAAGCTGTTGCCCTAAAGGTGACCGTGACATGTTCTTTTTAACAAAATAAATGAAAAGCCATGACTTGAAAAAAATATATAATTTGAAATGCCTAATATAGGTACATGTAGGTACTAATTTAGAACACAGTTCATATGCAGCTCTAATATGTATTAACTAACCCGTGCCCATAAAATATGAATATTATTTATTAGACTTGTCAGGCAGTTGATAAAATTGTCATGACTAGCAATAAAACTTGTGGTATGAACTAATTAAAATGTTGACCCATATAGCGCGGCGACGGGTCAAGTGTCTGAGGACTGACACGCAGTGCCCGGAGGAGTCGTAACACGTAGCGTATGGTGGCTATTCAAATTGAGTTCGATGGGTGGATCATTTTAATAAAGACGTGTGTTTTTAACAGAGTTAAAGACGTAAACATGTTAGCATATATTTACGTCTTAAAAATAAAAATAATGAGAAACAAATCAAGTATCTCGACTTAGCACACGAGGTTGTCGATATGGGGAATGTGGACTCGGCTGTCATTGTGCCGATTGTCGTTACGGCCAATGGCCTAGTGGCCAAAAGCTTCAAAGACCATCTGTCGAAGCTGGCGTTACACGGTTGGTTAAAGGGCCTGATACAGAAGGCAGTACTCCTCGATACGGCTCGTATTGTGAGGAGGTTCCTTTCTCTGGAGCCCTAACCACCGCTATCTTGAACCCTGCTCCCGATACCGGCGGACTACTGATTTTTTAAATTTTTAAAAAAAAATGTTGTTTGTGTTTTTTAAGAAATGTTTCAAAATATTAAGTTTTATGTATAGGAAAATAAATGAAGAGAAAATAATGATAGCTAATTATTTTTATAGTAAGGTCAAAGAGAAAAAGAAAAGATGTAGAGGAAAAGATATTACTTACGTTAAAATGAACAATTACGTTGTTTTATTCAAGTAAAAGTTTCTAATAGTAATAGTAAAATACACAACATATGAATTAAAAATATCGACCGCACTACGTTAAATACTGGTATTCAGCTGAATCCGGTATGTCTGGAAGCCGACCCCAATATAATTGGGAAATGGCCAGGCAGATGATGATGTAGGTTATAGCAAGAAAGAGTATTTTGAAAATGAACGACCAAGCGTTTTATTTTAAGAGAAGAAATATTTCATGTTTAGCTTTATTATCTCTTCTTGGATTTAAGAGGGAACTAAGCGCTACTGAATCATGAAAATATTTATAGGTACTATACGATTTAGTGTACCGGTTTGTGTTGTTACGATCTATTAATAACTCTCGTAAATGCAATAAGCTGTAAAGTTAAGAGATAAGCAAGGGGTTAGTTTAATATAGATAAACACGGATTGATTTGAATATATGGCAAAATGGAGTTTTATCGACCCGTTCCCGGATGTGTTCGGTGCCCTGTATGTATGATGCGCGTGCTGGAGGGCTCAAGGGCACATGCACCTTTTTTTTCTGGATCGGAAATCATCAACTAACTTCTCCCGCTCCCGCAAAAGCAAGTGTTAGTCTCTTACTGACTAAAAGCCATCCGTGTTCCTCTAAGTGCCCTTTACGTTCCAAGGCCACGGTGTCTATTTCGAACAAATTCCGCAACCCTAGCAGGCACTGACACTATGGGGCTTCGTTTTCTTTGCTAACACGTTCACCTGCATTTGCAACATGGCCAATGAGATTCTTGGGTCATTTCTCAGTCAAACCGAACATATCAAGCTGCTATGTGGCAGAATCCGTCTCAGAGATGGTGGTAGTCCATATTCAACTACGACTTTCATCATCATCATATCAGCCGAAAGACGTCCACTGCTGGACATAGGCCTCCCGCAAGTGTCGCCACTAACACCAGTCCTGTGCGTCTCGCATCTATCGGCTCCCCGCGACCCTCACCATGAGCACGCTGCACCTTGTGGGAAGCCGCGCCAACGCTCCGTGTATCGGTACACGGTTGCCACTGTACAATAACTCTTCGGCCCTATCGACCATTTGTTCTGCGATGATGACCTTTGGACCAAATATTTCACATCGCAGAGGATATTCCAGTAGCATCACTAATCTTGCCAAGTCACGATGACACGTCTGACGAAGAATCATCTATACATGATTTTAAATCAGGAGATATAAAAGTATACCAACGTACAATATTGATATGCAGGCAGATTCTTTACTCAAATGAACAGTACAAAATTAAAATAATTTTTAATTGCCATTCGAATGTCTGTTACCATGAATTGGCGAAGTGGCATCCTCGTGATTGCCTTTGCGCTCCAATTTAACGTAATTATTTTACGCTACACTGATATTCGAAACTCATTAAGTTTCAATCAATTTCATTCTGTATTATTTTATTTGATAAAAAAATTATTTCAGTTTCGTGGAAAGTTGTCTTTGATCATTAGTTAAAGTTATAATAATGTTAGCCTCCTATTGTCCCATTAGAGACCACATTCGATATATGTACCTACCTAGGCTAACTATTGTTCTTTATACGTGTAAGAAAAGACCGAACTTTGAGAGCGCAGAAATAAAATATAAACTGTTTTGCAGACCAGATGAGAACCATAAAAAATACAAAAGTAACAATTTAATTACATACCTGAAAAGAGAAAGAAGTTATAAATAAATGTTGCTTTTTTTGGGTTTGTTCTCCCCGCTACGAGAAGCGGTTAGGATCGTTTGATATTTTTGTGCTTTTTTGCGCAAAGACGCCTTGCGTGTGTTGCACTATGGCAACAAGCGGGTTTCATGTGCTCGTCATTTTGCGCCGACTGCCGCGCTGTAATGTATCCGCCGCGCTAGACCCCCGTTCTGTTTGAGGCGTGAGAATGGCAAAATCACAAAAGTCACTATCCATCGGACTTTTTTGTGGATGGGAAATCATCAAATGACTTCTACCGCTTACGGCGGCGGTCGAGGGAGTTTTAAATTCTTACTGACTAAATCTGAAGACTTTGAGCACCATATCTAAATGCTGCATCCCAACTTCTTGCATACAACATTCTACGTCGCCAGGACGTCGAGCATTGTCGTTAATACGATTTGTGAATGTGGAATTAGGACTTCCATTACGTATCGAGGTCTATTTTCTGTGAAATCTAACACCATATACTTCGTAGAATTAATTTCTGCCCAAAAAATATCGGAGCCTCCGCCATAAGCAGTGACTTCTTCAAAACACACGTCCGCATAGCGTTCCCCTGGTCTTTGCAGCACGCACCGGCATCGATCCTTAACATATAAAAAGATTCTAGCTTCATCGGAAAACAATACTCTTTGTTCCAATCATCCAGAGACAAGAGATAGAGAGGGAGCAACTTGGTGCTCGTAGAGTAACATAGGGCTTGAGCCGGGTGGTATCTGCTGTTATCAGCAGCCAAGAGCCTTCTTATGACTAACCATAAGTTAACTTCGAACCCTCTTACTTCTTTTAGGCTCTTTGTGTCTTCACTTGACGCATTACGATTCCGTAACCTGACTTACTAAAGAGGGTTTATTCGTAGCTCTGTTCATCGCTCTTTTCCTAAACCTGTTCTTGTTTAGACCAAACCGATCTCTTGATGGCGTTCCCAAGTCCTCTAGAAAGTTGAACGTCTCACATTTAACTGCTAACATACTCGTACCTAAGTAACATACTAAGTGACGCGTTTTGCGACCCTTATCTCTTTATCAACTACTAGCAGCATCCTGCGGTTTCACCTACGTAGTTCCCGTTCCCGTGGGAATATTGGGATAAAATACACCAGTTAAAGAATTTTTCAGATCGGTTCAGTCGTTTCGGAGTCTATTCAATACAAACAAACAATCAAACCTTTCCTCTTTATAATATTATTATAGATGTCAAAAAATGATAGTGAATTTAAAAAATAACAATGAAATTCATTGTTTAGTATAAACTATCCAAAAAGTTTTCAATAGTCATTCTCATATACGCAGTTTTCTTTGTTAATTTAAAATTTTGATTTGGATTCATAAAATAACATGCTTTACTTAGTCAAATTATTAAAACCTCTTTCTAGTAATATTAATTAAAATAGGGAAGGAAATCTAAAGAGCCCTTTATTTGCAAAGGGTTTATTTAATGGATTGTGATTGAATGCAGATGCCTAAGTGGTAATCCACATATTTGAGACTAGCTGCTGCCCGCGACTTCGTCCCCGTGGAATCCCCGATTTTAAAACATTCTTTATCGCTGCTCCGCTCCTATTGGCTTAAGCGTGATGATATATAGCCTAAAGCCTTCCTCGATAAATGGTCTATTCAACCCAAAAAGAATTTTTCAATTCGAACCAGTAGTTCCTGAGATTAGCGCGTTCAAACAAACAAACAAACAAACTCTTCATCTTTATAATATTAGTATAGATAAGAACCTTTACAATATGAGCAGTTAATATAGTAATTGTTTATGTCACCGGCTTACTGCAAACATCTTTAGTAAATGACAAGTTCTGTTAAGTTGTAAACTAGAAAGAGTTTACAATGTCGTGTTTCTTGTAAAAATAAAGTATCGACTTGTTATATTTAAAAGATCTGCTCCATCTATGACGTGTAATATCATCACGAATCTACTATGACAAAGGGATATTGCCATTCATCCTGTACAGCTCCATCCCTCCCTCACAACGAAATACCTCACCGGGATAACTGGTCAAAATATTTCCTTTAGGGAATGTGTAAGGGAGTGTAACACTCTGCCTATTTATTATTCTGTAAAAGAAATGCTCCAAGAATATTTGATGTTTCCAAAGCAAAACAACAATAGTAAATGAATCTAATTTTCAAGTATTGAAGCTAACTCATTCTATTAAATAAGTACGTAGGTATGTTTGCGAGTTATAGAAAACTAGCAGCGCCCAGCGGTTTCACCCGCGTAGTTCCCGTTCCCGTAGGAATACGGGGATAAAATATAGCTTATGTTACTCAGGGTGAATGTAGATTTTTAATGATGAAAGAATTTTTCGAATCAGTCCAGTAGTTTTTGAGTTTATTCGTTACATACAAAAATACAAATCTTTCCTCTTTATAATATTAGTATAGATTACTTTCCATATGTTCCCTGCTCGCTCTCTTCACGTAAGGGGAATGTACTTACCAGTACCTATAAACATGCACTCGATTCCCATGGCTCGTCTGTGTGCATCCGAGTGTACTGAGCCGTACCACGGCAGATGCTTAGCCACGTCTGCATCCGTTCAGAGCAGCTCCTTCTTGTACGGTAGTCATGTGTTATGATACCTACAGTAGAATAAATTTAGATAAAATGGATGAGTCGAAAGGTAGGTATGACATGCCTATGTTATTAACTCTAATTTTTTGGTGCAATAGAGGTCTTAATTACACTGAATCTCAATGAGGATATCATTAATAGCGGACCACTTGTTTTTTTTTTTTCTGGATGGGAAATCATCAAATGACTTCTCCGCTCTAGGCGGAGCAGAAGGAAAGAGTAAGACTTTTACTGACTAAAACCCACCCGTGATCCTTCTAATGCCCTTTGCGTTTCAGGGTCGCAGTGACTCTTTCGAACAAATTCCGTAACCCCAGCAGGCACTGTCCCTATGAGGCCCCGTCTTTTTTGCTGACAGCTTGAGCAAAAAATTGGTCAGTTAAGAAGCTTAGCAAAATTTTCTGTTTGTCAAACAACTATTGAAAACCTTATTTATTACATTCGACGAGTTCGCAGGAAAATTCTATTAAAGTTTCATATGAATTCATGTTGTTAGTTATGAAAAATATTGCTCGTGCGTTTGTGTTTGATTTATTTTATACATAGAAAATAAAATTAATATTTTTTTTTTGAAGTTTTGTTCTAAATTACCAGTACACTACACTACACTACATATTTTACTTAACAATATGATTAATAAGAACAATATTCAATTATTGAATTCAATGGAAATTTTCAGATGCAATTCAAGGTACAGCTATGAATTTCCATGTATTTGCTTTGAAAAAGGTTATTTAAGGAAAATACAATTTTACAAACAAGCAATTTTGCATTGTTACGGTATATCAATGTAAAACTTTGAAAAAACCAAGACGACTTACATTTCATAACGAAATCCAACTATTTGTCTGTAATAAGAACATTCGCCCCTGTACAAGTGCTCAATTTCATGAAAATTCTAAGTATTTTTAAGTCCCATCTGTCCTACCATTAATAAAGGGAATTTAATAAGTGCGACAGACGTTGACAGGTTCTCTTCAAGTTAAAACAACAGAAACCACTTAACGGAGAGCTATTCAATTAATATAATTAAAACGGTGGAAGCCTTTTTGGGCATTATAGTTTGAATTGTAAATGAGACAATCACACGCCTCCCCTTGTACACGAATTCAAAGTATCCTCATTGAAATTCTGATAAGACGGAAGACGTTTTAACGAATTAAATGTATACCTACTTGTAGATCTTAAGCTGGTGTTGCAACATGGGGGCACTTAGATACCTTAAACCTTTTTATTCCGCTCCATCATCAGATTACCGGTAGCGGCTACCAGTACATGAAAAACATCCCACCCAATTTTTGTTTATGGATGGAAAATCATCAAAAGACTTCTTCCACTCTGGGTGGAGCGGAAGAGAGTGTCAGACTCTTAGTTACTAAAACTCATGGGGTAAATAAGTACATGTATCTTAACTTGATTCAGGTGAAAAGAATTAAATGATGTGTGCCTTAAGTGGATTAATTAAACTGGGTTAGGAGAGCAGGATGAGGACACATTGCCAGCATTTTTTTTATGTACGAGTGTTAATATTAATGCCTCTGTATGTACATATGTCCGTATGTCTATCACTTATTTCTCTTTTCTCATCTCATGTAGGTACTGGATTAGGAAAAAAGATACTTTTATGTTGGGATGTATGTTCTATTGGGAACATTTCCGCCTACCACAAAGGCGAAACTTCTGGCAAAAAATAGTGTTAACATTAAAATAACAAAATTCCCTTTTCAACCAGAATAAAACGGCTACTTCCCGTTATGTCACATTCCCGATTCGACAACATGTCAAAAACTTTAAAAACAATTGAACACAAGTGGCGTTTGGTCAAGATTTTGATCTTCATACATTCATTCCCGATTTGTCAACATTTGAAAATGCCTATATTCTTTCCCGTTTGGTCAACCTTTTGTTTGGAAAGTACAATCAGGAGCAAAAAGAAATGCCTCCGTTCATGTTCTATCTACTTACTAGCTTCCGCCCGCGGCTTCGCTCGCGTCAAAAGTGTTTTGATTATCACTTTCAGTTTCCTCTGGATCAGTATTGAATTCTTGATACTATCATATTGTTATCCCAGTGAGCTCTTTGTATTTTGTTAATAAATTAGCTTCTATCTGTGACTTCGTCTGCGTGGACTTTAGAACTGGCTTCAGGAAGGCGTAAGATTATGAAAGTTAATCCGGTGGTTTCGCAATTTAGTAATTTCGGTTATATGAGGCTGGAGCGTCATTTCTTCTTTTTGGCTTATTCTTTCTGGCTTTTTCCTCGACTCCTAAGGGTCATATATTGATATTAAACATTTATCCCAGCCCCAAGACAAGTACAAGTAAAGTATCCTGGTGGTTTTTAACACTCGTACTTCTAGCCCCGGAAATACATCTTCATGATTCTGGTATCCTGGTAGTTTGTGAGTCTTTGCGCCTACAATAGGGATGTTGCCTGAGTAAAAAATATATGATTACGTTTAGTCCGTCAGTTAGATTATAGAAAAATATTTGACACGTATTTTTTCCTTTATCAAATCTATAAAAACTGACGAAGACAAAAGCATCAAAGATCAGGAGAGAAAATGAAGACAATACAGTGCGTTGAAAACTCGTGTAACGTCACGGCCCGGTAAAAATTGTAGCGAGTAGTGACGTCACACGAGTTTTCAACGCACTGTATCGTCTTCATTTTTTGTTTATGTGAAAAAAGAAAAAATATGTTTCCAATATTTTTTGGAAATCTATCTGACGGACGTTAATCAGATTTTTTTAGTTAACTACCCTATTCCAGCCCCGAAAATACTTCGACATTTTTCTAGTCTCCTGGTAGTTGTATTGTAAATCTTGACCACTTGGATTTTTTGCACTGCCGCAGTGATTCACTCTCATTAAGATTAGGACTATCGGTTTTCAAAGTTAAATAGATGAAAGCTGCATATGGCAATCAAACCTATTGCCATGGTACTACCTTTGCATGTAACGTATATAATTTAGGATTTTACATATGCTAAGAAAGCAAAATACCAACCTCTGGGAAAGTCGGGTGATAAAAAGAGCGTCAAAAAGAACTTGGTAACTTTTGTAGTTGACTGTACCGTACAAAGAACTAGTTTAAAAAAAGGGTGACAAAACGAGAATGGATGTATGAAGATCAAAATGTTGACCAAACGCCACTAGCGTTCAGTTGTTTTTAAAACTTTTGACATGTTGTCCAATCGGGAATGTGACATAACGGGAAGTAGCCAATAAAAGGCTACTTCCCGTTATGTCACATTCCCGATTCGACAACATGTCAAAAACTTTAAAAACAATTGAACACAAGTGGCGTTTGGTCAAGATTTTAATCTTCATACATTCATTCCCGATTTGTCAACATTTGAAAATGCCTATATTCTTTCCCGTTTGGTCAACCTTTTGTTTGGAAAGTACAATCAGGAGCAAAAAGAAATGCCTCCGTTCATGTTCTATCTACTTACTAGCTTCCGCCCGCGGCTTCGCTCGCGTCAAAAGTGTTTTGATTATCACTTTCAGTTTCCTCTGGATCAGTATTGAATTCTTGATACTATCATATTGTTATCCCAGTGAGCTCTTTGTATTTTGTTAATAAATTAGCTTCTATCTGTGACTTCGTCTGCGTGGACTTTAGAACTGGCTTCAGGAAGGCGTAAGATTATGAAAGTTAATCCGGTGGTTTCGCAATTTAGTAATTTCGGTTATATGAGGCTGGAGCGTCATTTCTTCTTTTTGGCTTATTCTTTCTGGCTTTTTCCTCGACTCCTAAGGGTCATATATTGATATTAAACATTTATCCCAGCCCCAAGACAAGTACAAGTAAAGTATCCTGGTGGTTTTTAACACTCGTACTTCTAGCCCCGGAAATACATCTTCATGATTCTGGTATCCTGGTAGTTTGTGAGTCTTTGCGCCTACAATAGGGATGTTGCCTGAGTAAAAAATATATGATTACGTTTAGTCCGTCAGTTAGATTATAGAAAAATATTTGACACGTATTTTTTCCTTTATCAAATCTATAAAAACTGACGAAGACAAAAGCATCAAAGATCAGGAGAGAAAATGAAGACAATACAGTGCGTTGAAAACTCGTGTAACGTCACGGCCCGGTAAAAATTGTAGCGAGTAGTGACGTCACACGAGTTTTCAACGCACTGTATCGTCTTCATTTTTTGTTTATGTGAAAAAAGAAAAAATATGTTTCCAATATTTTTTGGAAATCTATCTGACGGACGTTAATCAGATTTTTTTAGTTAACTACCCTATTCCAGCCCCGAAAATACTTCGACATTTTTCTAGTCTCCTGGTAGTTGTATTGTAAATCTTGACCACTTGGATTTTTTGCACTGCCGCAGTGATTCACTCTCATTAAGATTAGGACTATCGGTTTTCAAAGTTAAATAGATGAAAGCTGCATATGGCAATCAAACCTATTGCCATGGTACTACCTTTGCATGTAACGTATATAATTTAGGATTTTACATATGCTAAGAAAGCAAAATACCAACCTCTGGGAAAGTCGGGTGATAAAAAGAGCGTCAAAAAGAACTTGGTAACTTTTGTAGTTGACTGTACCGTACAAAGAACTAGTTTAAAAAAAGGGTGACAAAACGAGAATGGATGTATGAAGATCAAAATGTTGACCAAACGCCACTAGCGTTCAGTTGTTTTTAAAACTTTTGACATGTTGTCCAATCGGGAATGTGACATAACGGGAAGTAGCCAATAAAACAAGCCAACCTAGCGTACATAATCGTTACCGATTTTCAAACAAAAAATAAACCACAATAAGCAATATGAAAGGCCTTCAATTATTCAGGCCCCACTTTTTCAGAGTTCTCTCAGCGCACTCCGTTTTCTGTTTTACTCTTATTTTCTACACAAATAAAACCGGGGGTTGTGGAGAGCGGCGCTTCGTTCGCCGCATCTAGAATATTCTATTGACTTCGCCGTGAAATGAGTCGCCGAGTACTTACGAATTAAGTTTCACGGCGGTGCTACGATGCCTCCTCCATTTTATAATTGAAGTTGAAAACTGAAAATGTAGGGGAAAATATTTATTCTTAAAAATTTTGTGTAGAAATTTACGTATCGTGATAGTTTATTGACGAAATGAGAGTTACAAATGAGGGTCTAGAGGGAAAATATAGGTAGCAATTAGAGTGTTTATCTCTAAAGTGGCAGTTGGTAGGAATATCAAGATATACGAGTATGATTCGTGTGTGGTTGGAGCTTGCAATGTTTTGTTTATCAAAAGAATTCGATCGTTAAATTAACTTTTTTAGAATTAAAAGAAAAAAGGCTCAATGCAAACACTCTGGAGAAACTTTCAATGAAAACAAAATTGAATTCAATTTAAAAACATTTGATGTAAATCTCAATAGTTGCAAAGTTAATTTTATTTTAAAAATCGCTAAAACTTTAATGGAATGACTAGACACTATAAATAACTTGATGTTATTTTCCAAGAACAAAGAGATATCTTATTTTAGTCCGCCATATTGGAAGTTTAGGTGGCGTTATAAATTTTAATGTGCTCTGCTTAGCACATAAATTGCAGACTACTGAGATTCTGTCCGTATTGGGGAGTGTGTCGTATTGAGTAGTAAAATAACCAGCCAAGATATAGATAAATCTTGCAATTCGTTATAGAATATGGATTGCAATATAAAGTGTGTCAACTCAGAACTTTCTCATAGGTATTACAAAGTCAGAAGCATCCATAAATTCTAACTAAGAATTAATTTGAAGGCCGAACAGGAGTTTCAGCTGGTACAGGGAGAGGATGCAACAACCGTACAACATATCTAATCTTCTTATAATCCTACTAATATTATAAACGCGTAAGCCGGAAGAGTGGATGGATGTTTGTTACTCTTTCACGAAAAAACTACTGAACGGGTTTGGATGAAATTTGGCACACAGATGGTTTATAACCAGGATTAACATATAGGATATTTTTTACCCAGATATTCCAAAGGGATCGAAACTTATGTGGGTGAAACCGCGGGGCGCTGCTAGTATAATCTAAATCTAAACTATACCGTTATGTCCTAATGTTGGACAAACGCCTCTTTCTTCCTTTTCCACACACGTCTATTCTCGGCGATAGTGGACTTGCGGAAAAAATATAATTCTGGAACTGATATAAACTTCATTAGTATTTTGTATAAGCTAGCATACTAGTCTAGTCATTAAAATAAGTTTTAATTATATTTAAGTTTCAGCGAAATCGTGTAACGCGCGTTTTACTAGAGTTAAGAATTTATTATCTTTGCATATGATGAATTTTCAGTTATCAGCGATATTGATTACGAAAATCCGGTAAACGCTTATCAACAAATTAGAGGTGACGAAAACTGTGGGAGTGGACGAATTTGATCTACGCAAAGAATAAAAATAATCCCTGCAGTTTATGTTTCTAGGTTTGGACGCTAGTGTATTTAAGATAGCGTTTCTCATAACCCACATAATTTATGGGAAACTAGCTGCTGCCCGCAGCTTCGCCCGCGTGAATGTCGGAAATTATCCCAAAGGAACATAACCCCGGGATAAAAAGTATCCTACGTTACTTCTAATACCTCCAAGAATATGTGTACAAAGTTTCATGATGATTCGTCAAGTAGTTTTTGCGTGAAAGCGTAATAAACATCCACGCTATCACATTTATAATTTTAGTAAGGATAGTATAATTAGTATATAGATTCAAAATTGCATTGATGCTTGCCAAGGCTAGAGGAGGTTTAACAGCTATCTATGAAAGGCAATACTAATTGGTAATTCGAATAAGTCAGATAATCATATATCACCAGAAATATTTCCTGCATGTTATGAGGCTCCTTTTAGCATATAACCTTCATTGTATCTATACGATACTCTATCATAGCAGCCTATATTGTTTCCAAGAAGGATGCTAGTGTATCCAGAGCAAATGGATAAGTGTTATTTCATGCAGAATTCCTGGCTGAACTAAGTGCTTGTTGAATATTGTACACGTGGGAGCAAAGCACTTACCACGAACTACGACGTATCGCTTGGAACGGAGATTGTAATAGGGAAGATGCAATTACAGAATTCATGAACATTTTGTTATTGAAATGTTTTTATTGTAGTTAATATTGATTTTTAACAACTGTTCTTCTTTTTCTTCGTCGTTTCCTCAATGCTGAGGATCGCGACCACATACGACGCGTTTCCAAGCCATGCGGTCCTCTGAAGCGCGGACCGCTCTGTACATGCTGCCACCAACTGCCCTCTTTATGGCATCGGACCAACTTGCGGGTGTTCTACCCTGAGCGCGCTTTCCTTCGACCCGGTCCAACTAACAACTGTTACGAAATAATATAACGTGAAACGGAACGTAAAAAGTCAGCGTCTAGTGACGTCACTGATGTTATGGTGACGAAAAACCGAACTTAAATTTTAATACATGATAGTTCATTATCTCTGGCAGACAGGAGTGACGTCATCATTCGTTTTCGCGGGAAAAGAAAAAACGTCAGTTTATAATCGCAATACATTAAAGCGTATTATTTTTTAAATTTTTGTATGGTCAATTTTACACAGAATTCTTTTAAATGAAAGCAAGATGAACATTTATTGAGTCGTATAGAATCAAAAACAGCAATCTGATAATTTAATTTATTAATTTAATTCTAATTAAATCTATTTAAAGCTTAAAATAATGAATTTAAAAATTCTAAAACATAGGTAATTATAAATAGGTACACATAAAAAAATGCTGTTTCTAATAATGAAATTACTTTTCCTAACTACCGTTAATAAGTCAAAAGTCAGATTGCTGTTTTTGATTCTATACGACTCAATTTATCTTATGAATCTATAAATATTGTAGACTCAGTTATATTTTTCTGCTGAACATTGCATGTAGGGAAGATACGAATGTTGAAATAAACACATCAAAAGTATCTAGGGATCAACATATATTTTTGCAATAACTTTTCTCCTGATTGATATTAATTAAAATTTTCTTTAAGGATTCATCAAATAAAGTGTTTTCGTTTGTCACAGTAACGATAATCCAAGTCACCTTTGCATTAATAAAGAAATTTGCCATTTTCCTAATAAAGGGATTTTTGACATTTGAACCACTAACATTAAAGTTCGAAAAAAAGACTGAAATAACAGTTTTCTTTAAAATTTTATTGGGTAACTTAAACAATTAATAATCCGTGTTTCTACCGCGAACACTAACAACACAAGAACATCGGTTTGGCATACTCAAAATGAGTTCATCCAAATCACGCTGTGGAATGGCCGCCCATGTTCGTTGCAACAACAAAAAAAGGTCTTCTTGCGACTGGATACCCTCCATATTCGGCAGAGCTCTTCGCTTACCTTGGCTGAGCGCCATGGAGGACGGTATCGCTGCACCACACGGAGACAAGACCGATACATTCAAATCTTAACTCGAAGAGCTCCAACAATAACCGCCATGATGTTAGCCGTGAGGCTTCATCACTCTTCAGGGAACTTAATTAGCGACCAAACAGTCAGAAACCGCTTGCATGAAGTGAACCTTCATTCCCGAAGACCGCTACGGGTACCACCTATAGCAATGCACAATCGTAGGATTCGATATCAATGGGCTCTTGAACACAGAAATTGGGCAGAAGAACAATGGCGTTTCGTGTGCTTTTCTGATGAGTCTCGTTTTGGTATGAGACCGGATACAAGACGTATACGACACTGGAGAACCCCTGGACGCCAACAGCGATTAAAATCCTGCCAGGAAGTCCATCCTTATAGTGGTGGAACCATCATAGTATGGGCGGGTATTTGGATCGGCGGAAGAACTGAGTTGATTTGGATCAGAGGCAACCTCAACGCTCAAATTTATGCTGAGACGATTGTATCAGACGTCATCGTTCCTCTACAAGTGCAAATCGGTCCCTTATTTCAGTTAATGCATGATAATGCACGACCGCACACCGCAAGAGTTGTAAGACAGACTCTCGCCGCAGCTAACATCAATGTCCTGCCCTGGCCTGCTCAGTCGCCAGACTTGAACCCGATTGAGCATGCATGGGATATGCTACAGAGAAGAGCTCTGCCGAATATGGAGGGTATCCAGTCGCAAGAAGACCTTTTTTTGTTGTTGCAACGAACATGGGCGGCCATTCCACAGCGTGATTTGGATGGACTCATTTTGAGTATGCCAAACCGATGTTCTTGTGTTGTTAGTGTTCGCGGTAGAAACACGGATTATTAATTGTTTAAGTTACCCAATAAAATTTTAAAGAAAACTGTTATTTCAGTCTTTTTTTCGAACTTTAATGTTAGTGGTTCAAATGTCAAAAATCCCTTTATTAGGAAAATGGCAAATTTCTTTATTAATGCAAAGGTGACTTGGTTTATCGTTACTGTGACAAACGAAAACACTTTATTTGATGAATCCTTAAAGAAAATTTTAATTAATATCAATCAGGAGGAAAGTTATTGCAAAAATATATGTTGATCCCTAGATACTTTTGATGTGTTTAGTTGCTTGGAGTGACCAGGGGCCGTATTACGACCTCTTAAAACCATCATGTTTTCGGTGTGAAAAAGAGACGGAGCTATACAGGACGAATAGCACTATCCTTTTCTCACACAGAAAACATGATGGTTTTAAGAGGTCATAATACGGCCCCAGAAGTCCTTATATGACGTTTTACAATCATCCTGATTCCGGTGTGAGACAGAGACGGAGTTATGCAAGATAGCACAATCTTTTCCACGAGCCCCAAGCACCATAGAACGAGAGCAACAAGATGATAATGAATAACAAAATATTCGCGTTCAGTAAATAAATTCACAAATCTAAAGAAAGGCATACGATAGGAGTTTCTGTTAAAGTTTTATAATTATGGTTTCGTAATTATTTCGCTTAACAAGTGAAATAATTAAACTGATAATGATAATAAAGAAACTGAAGACCGTTTTATTTTAAGACTGAAAATTTTGTTTTTTCTAAAATACCAATTCGATAGCTACAGTCTGCCAAGATTTGGGAAATGCAAAATTGAGGTAGTTTTGCTTCCTCCCAAATCCTGGCTTTGACTCAGTTAAGAAGTCAGTTATTTGCACCTAGTATTTTAATAAACAAACTATGCCCAAAGTTCTGCCCTGTGAATAGGATCTCACCCGAGGTGGCGACCAGCTCTTGAGACTATTACAGAGACTAATCACTCGTTAAAATATTATTTCAATAATAATATTTAACGATATTCTGTAACACATACATACATAACAATCAGCACCCAGATTGTTCCGTAGAGGCACCATAAAAAAAATATTATTCTACCATTTTGTCGGCATCATTAATATGTGAATTTATGCTGAATAACGGCTTTGTAGTTCCCATAGTCTCTGAGCAAAACCGCGGACATACAGACAGACGGACAGACTGAAACTATAAGGGTACCTTGTTGACTAATTTTGACGGAATCCAAAAAAGTGTTTGTTTGTTGTTGTGTGAGTGAGTGTGAGTATTTTGAGTGCTGCGCCTGATAACTGGGAAATTGACCGTCGCGTCGGTTCAAGCTAGCAGGTATGCGTAAGATAAAAGTACATATATGTCAACACTAATCTATACCACACCTTTTTTTAGTGAGAAAATAAGTAAGGTTTGGCAGCTCTGGGATGTTAGTCCATATGCAATTTTTCTTCTCATTTCGTTTTTGTATTTATCTCATATTCTGGACATAATTAAAAGTATGTATAATATTCTATTCTTGAGCTATAATTATGTCTCAATAAGACTATGTCATTACTTTAACTACGATGGGAAATCGTCAACTGACTTCTCCCGCTCTGGGCGGAGCGGAAGGGAGTATCAGACTCTTACTGACTAAAACCAACCCGTGATCCTTCTATTGCCCTTTGCGATCCAGGGTGACTCTTTCGAACAAATTCCGCAAGTACTTTTTTTTACTTTAGTTTAGTTTTTGAATAGGGTGTACGGCACCATTACCTTATAATTTTCAATTACAAAATACTAACAAGTAACCGCTTTTTACTTAATTACTAAACTTGCTAACAGCACACATTACCGAGAATGTTTTCGGCTATAATCACCGGTGTATGGAACCACATTGATGATAGTCATTTGTCTGTCCTGACAGCCGGCTGACTACGACGGTTACCCATAATTGGACGATTAATACCAGCTGTTACGAACATTGACATTATGTACATATGAATCGCTAGATTCGGTAGTAGTACCTACCTATGCTAGGATGGGCTACCCAAGGCAATTTAGTATCTACCAATATTTCACTACCCAGTTATTTTTTTCCTTGCTTTTCTCTGTTTGTCTGTTCATAATGTTCTATTCGTTTATCTGTATGTTTGTGGGAGCATCACGCAAGAACCACTAACTTGATTCGAAATCTAGATACTTAGAAATATTGAGTGTTATCCGGAGTTTTACCTAGACTTTATTTCATAATAATTGACTCACAAAATGAAAAGATGTTGAATTTTTGAGTTTAGTAAGAAACTTCATGGAGTAATAATCGTTGCGCTGACTTATAGTATTTTATAAATCATAAATATATACAAATACTTTTATACGGATATTTTGTCTCTTTATTTTTCAGTCATTGAACGACCTCGGAAAGCGCTGCTTAACCTAAGGAAGATAGAGCCATATTTTTATTCAGCCACAAGCTCCTTATGTCGTTGTCAAGGTCAAGGTCTTAAGGATCAGCCAAGTACTTGTTTGTAGCTGTCAGAGAAATTTGGTGATACCAGGAGAAAAAATCGCATAGTTTTTTCGACACTGGACGTGAAACAAAGGCATTAGAATAGAATAGAATAGAATACTCTTTATTATGTACACCATACAAGTTACAGAAAATATATACAAAGAAAACATTACATAGGGTGACACAATGGGCGGCCTTATCGCTAAAAGCGATCTTTTCAAGACAACCTTTGGATGGATTTGAAAGAGAAAAAGGAAATACAGTACTGTAGGTAGTCTTAGGTGTACTAATTATATATACAATAAATACATGATAGATAAATATATACAATAATAATTATAAAACAAAAAGAATAGAACGCAAATAAAAACGATTTAAAGAGAGAGGTAGTGATTTTTGACCATTGTTTTAAAAATGGACAAAGATTGAACACGCCTTACCGACTTTTACCCTTTAGTCTTTTACCCTTTTTTTCTGGATGGTAAATCATCAAATGACTTCTTCCACTCTGGGCGGAGCGGAAGGGAGTATCAGACTCTTACTGACTATAACCCACCCGTGATCCTTCTAGTACCCTTTGCATTCCAGGGCCGCGGTGACTCTTTCGAACTAATTCCGCAATCCTGGCAGGCACTGACCCTATGGGGCCCCGTCTTCTTTGCTGACAGATCTTTGAGGCGCGCGTGGAACACGACGCGCTGTCGTCTCGGGCCTGACTGCTATCGGACGGCGAGTCACCCTCAGGCCCGTTAGTCTTTAACCTTAAGCTCAACATTAGTGCTTGCAAATACTAGAAATATTGCTTTCATTATTGTCTTACTTGATGGTAGACGTTTAACACCAAAATGATAACAATCTAATACACATTTATTTAGTAAAAATGTCTAACCATTGCTGTACATATAAAAAATGAAAAACCGAGAGTCATAACAAATTTTATTCAGCCATTGTTGGACTAATGAACCCACAGCGCTGCTGTATTAAAAAAAATGTAACTATTCAACTGTATTTCAGCAAACAGTTTTAATAACAGAAAACTTGTGTATCATAAATACACTGCTTACAACTGTTTTCAAAACATCCTAACTGCAAAAAGAGCCTTCAATTATTTTGAACCTTGTTTTATCCACTATAAGGTATACATTTTAAAGTCTGATGGTTATATAATGTTGCAACGGGGACTTGGCAATAAATTATTAAAAACATTCGAGCCTTATTTGAACGGTAATGTCCGTACTTTATTACACGTAATAAATCATGAATACGCAGTTTCCAAACTCGTCTCATACACGATATAATGGAACACCTTAAAGTTAATAATTTCTACAAAGTTCTCATGTTATTAGAATTTCAATAAAGCTGTGTGTTTAAATATTCATTGGCGTATAATCTTTGTGCAATTTGCTTCAATTTGCACTGAATTAACTAACTGTAAACGAGATGTTTAGTTTCGAAGTCTGCTCATCATTTTAGCGTAATTAAACGTTGAATCTGAAAATTAATATTTTATTTACAAAATATTTACTAGCACATACTATTCTTAGTCAATCAAGAATAATTTAAATGTTTGCCATTTAAATTACAACTGTGTATATATTTGTCGTTTACAATAGTACGAATACTTAAACCTCGAACTTTAATTAACTGTACGAGATCTTGCGAAATGGTATCTAGTTACTGGGTTCTGGAGTTCCGAATAACAAAACTCGATCAAAAATACTAGTAACTTGCATTTGGTTAGACTGGAAAGCAAACCCAAAATAGTTAAAAAAAATGAAATAAAAAAAGTAAGGTTATTTTTATCCGTATTTTTTTTACAATGACTACCTACTTTATGCCAAAAAAAAACCATCAGTACAATGAACTTCATAGACTAATTCAAGAATAATGCCACTTGAAGTTCCTAAAGACAGAGTTCTCGGTATTCACAGTAAGTTCCGTTAAACAGATGCTATTTTCATAATCGCCCAGCTGAGACTAGCCCTGTAGAACTTTACCTTGTATGCCACGGAGTAAAAAACAAAATGAAGTGTTAAAGTATGTTCGAAATGCCTAAACACCGCATTTTCATGTCGCCCGCAGCCACTGATGGTGATTTGTTTAGGGAAAATCAGTAGAACCTATTCTAAAAAAACAGAGACAGATAAGAATATAAAATACTCTTGCTTATTCTGTATAGCTTAAATAAATATGTGTTTGTATTATGATTCTTTATATACATCAAAACGATTGCGTTAATTTACTTGAATGGTGGTTAAAACGATAATTGCTACTTGAATAATAAAAAGAGCAATAATGTTGTCTTAAAATAACTTCAAGGCTAATTATGTTGTATGTTACCGTCTGATACCTTTATGTCTATAATATATATAAGTATAAGAGTGAAGGAACACTGAACACCATCTTCACCTGTGTTTGCACACACTAGCTAAACGTTGGTGTTGTTGTTAATTGACCACTGTTATTAAAATTGGGCCGAGATTATTACAAGTTCAAAATTTGGCTCTATAGAACTTAGTTATTACTCCATTAGTTCCTTCTCCGCTGTTCAAAACTACAGTTTATAATTCATGTGGAAGGCAAAGGAAAGTCACAGTATCTACTTATTGTTTCTTTAAAGACGTACTTGCTGCCGACCCTCCTGTGGTATTTTATTCATGAAAAAGCGAGGTTGTCGTTGAATGAAGAGTTCTTTTTATAGAAGCACATAGGGTGTTTGCTACGGCGTATATATTGTACATATATTCTAATTGTGCTGTGTGACTTGGTCAAAGCTTTTAAATGTTTGTCCCTTCAATCAAACAATATAATAGACGTGTTTTCCTTGAAATATCGACTCCAAATAAAATATCGAAGTTCTGGTCGGTGTCTGGATGTATGAAGTTTGTTGAAAGTACCTAGATGTAGTGAACTCGAAGTAAAGATTATATTTTTAATAATGTCAGTCAAATAAAAGCTGTATTGCCCGCGTTTTACGAAAAATGTCGAGGAAAGCTGTTTGCAAATAATGGAATGAAGCCTTGGAAAAAATGAGAGATAAATAGAATATGTACGTACTGTAAGTTTCATCAAAATATTTACGGCAATATAATAAAAAAGCGTTGTTTAGCAAGACATTTTCAAAAACCAATCCTGAAACCTGATACAATCTGCCAAGAAATAGCTCGTACCGACAATCTCTAGAATATCTACTTACTACTGCAGTTCTGAGAATACAAAACAGTTTGCTTGCTCTTATTAGTCCTCTTCCAAAATGATTATGTACGTTGAAATTGCAAATTTCTCAGAAACTGTACTCGGAGACTAGTGAATTTCACACAGAGGAATGCATTTTTCAGTGAAACTCACAATAGTTGGCACTTAAGACTATTTTCCTAGAAGATTGGAATGGCTAAGAATTTTATATTCTTAGAAGGTTTATTAATCCTTCTTTCGCGAGAAAATACTGCTTGCATTTACTACTTTCTTGCTTCATATTGTAAACAACGAAGAAAAACTTTGTATTGATTTCATTGCCTTATATAGTAAGGACAAGTTGTGCCGCAAGTTTTCACCCATCTAGAACAAAAGGTTTTTTTCCCACTCGGTTGGCGATTTTTGGGAGTGTTCGCTTATATGGGGAATCCTGGGGAAACCTATAAGCGAACGGTCGGACGGCCCAATCTTGACTATTTAAATCTATGATTATTTTTGCCAGATTTAGAAAACAAGTTTAGTTATAACATGCGGGTTGCTAACTTATGAAAAGGTGGTAAAGTTTATTGTTTTCTGCATTTCAAGATAACATGGCGTTATGTTACTAGATTTTGAAATTCATCACATATTTTGTAATCTGTTAATTCCAACTATACAATGATATTGGTTTAAATAAGGGTGACATAAATAATTTAGACATGTTGTGTTAAAAAAAAAAAAAAAAAAAAAAAAATACCTATTAGTATCTATCTATCAGCATCTATGGGCTCAACCTTTGAATTTTTTACAATAAACATAAATATTTTTATAAAAATATAAAACCGACTTCTGAACAAAAAACATTTTTTTTTTTAATATAATAACTTTAATTTCGGAAGTCGACGGTGCTTTTGGTTATTTGTTCGTTTGTTAACCGACTTCTAAAAAAGGAGGAGGTTCTCAATTCGGATGTTTGTATGTTTTTGACACTGACTTTAGACATTAAAGTTATTTTATTCTTTTTGTGTTATTTTTAATTTAGAAGCCGATTTAATTTTTATTAGTTTTCACTTTTTATTGGTAGTAACAGATTTGTTATTTCAGCGGAAGATTTGTTATCTTTTATTGAAGAGTTCCATTTCCTTTCCATATTCGATTGGGTTAGAAAGAGACCACCTCGAAATACTAGGATGGTCTTCCGTAAAAAAAATGTATACGATGGCGTATACATTTTTTTTCCATTTTATTTCGAAAAGTGAAAATGAAAACATCGTCAATGTAGTCGAATTAATCGCATTATTGAGGATAACTCAAATCTTAGTCGTCAGATCTCACTCAAATTTAAAATGGAACCACATGACAAGCACAAGCACCAGAACTTATAAAAATAAACACAATCGTACACTCAGTAAAAAGATGAGTTTTTTTGTGCGTTTTAGCATGAGATAACACACACAAAAAAACAACAGTAGACTTGAGAAACGCGTCCTGTTTTTGAAGTCGGTTAAAAAATAAGAATTAAAGAGGTATCCAGCTGTTCCATAGTAACGATTTGTTTTTTTTTATGAACAATACAATTATACAAAAAGAGAGCAAGCAAGTAATAAATTAAAACTGTATCTAAGTAGCTAATAAAAAGCAATTTAAACTGGAAGAGAAACAGAGTGCAATCAAGGATAAATGCCCTGTCCGGGAAGAAACGGTAGAACAACGATTTGTCACTGTTTTGTAACAGATGAGTCCCGTATCTTTTATGTTTTTTGTATTTTTCTGAACTTAATGGCCCCCGTCGACCTTGCTATCATTTATCAGAATTTATAAGGGTAGGGTAGGTATCGAGGCTAAGAGTCTCACGCTTTTGTTTTTATTTTAGTACCAAAAAGTGTGTGCCTAAGTGTTTCTGTGAACGTAGTCTGTTGTTTTAAATTGTAGCGTCTATTCTGGGCAGCGCCTATCTGCTTAATTATTTGTTCGTATCGATCAAAGACATTTTTAGACTGTAGTGCAAAGCAATAGCTTTATGTAAGCTTGGATTTTCTACTATGTGATCGAAAGGTGCAGGGAGGTGGCCGCGTAACTGACGACGCAGCGTTGAAAGGACGCCCAGAAGGTGATCCAATGACCTGGTGAAGGCCACCACGGGAAGCCAAGACGTGAGACGCACAGCACCGGGTGATGTAGTGCTTTTCTACTAGCTATTCTTGCGAGTTTCATTTCCTTTGCTATAGGACCGTGCATATGTTTTTTTCACAAAATATTTCATCTGTGGCGCTCGGTAACAGTGTGGCTTTATACATAGTTAAAATCCTATCAGAAATTATTATATATAAATATTATTACTCCCAAAGATTAACTCCTACTGACAAATCAGCCTATATAACCTCTTCTTAAATTTTATTTCTCTCTAGTTGCTGGCAGCGGTTTCGGCTGAGTGAAAGACGGAAATAATTAAATATGTACACGGGAACGTATTTCCTGTTTAAAAATATCCTTTCCTTTTCCAAGTTCCAATTTATCCCTACATCAAAGTTCATCAAAATTGGTTCTACCGTTTAGGTGAAAAGCGTAACAAACATACCGACAGAGTTACTTTCGCATTTATAATATGAAGTACAGATCTGATTTTGTTGATAAGAACGATGAAATAAGAATAAAAAAAGAAAAAATATTTAATTGCTAGAAAACGACATACATATATTAATGGATTTTCAAGTAAAACCTAACCGATAGTATTAGTAGCAGGTACTTTAATGATGTTAGTAAAGACAAATTAAAATGTAATAACAATACAAATAACAAAAGTGATTATGTGAGTATACATATAAAGGAAATGCATGTCGTGGTTGTGGCAAAAAGGCTTCCACTCAGCATAATGCCGTGCCGTGGGGGACCCTCAGAACGGCTCTAATTTTCAGTTGTCGCCTAGAACCACGTACGGAAACCAAGTCATAATGTGAAAACAATAATAAAATAAATACAGTACGTTACATATGGATCTCATAGTTAAATTATTCAGAAAGTATAAGAAAAATATAATATCCAGTTAGATTGAATTTCCACCAGAGATGTGCGAAGCAAGCTCTTCGCATAGTTTTGGACGAAACAATTCCAATTTTTTTTTCGCGAACCATACCTGCACCGCCTATTTACCTTAGAGGTTTGCAAAACAGGGTAAAAAGCCCCGCAACCACCATTGAAAAGGCAATATTATACATGCAATACCTCGCACAGCGGGCGTACCATGACGTCTTAAAACGTGAGTCTTCCGAGCGAGAAAAAGGGATGGAGTTAATATATAGGGTGTATAACTCTATCCCACTTTCTCGCTCGGAAGACTCACGTTTTAATACCTCATGGTATGCCCGCTGCTCTGTAGTTAAAGCAATCTTAAACGCAGCCTTCGATCAAATAAACCATTATGACACAGGATCGGGAAAAGTGGAGGGAGTGGAGGGAGGCTTTTGCCCAGTAGTGGGACATTTCAAGCTAGCTATAGTAATAATATAATAATAATAAGTACATACGAACCAAAAAAGGTTCCTTTAGATAGGTGTCACAGCAAGATAATTTCATTACTAGAATAAAAATAGAATCTTCACAAAAATGCCTCTTGTTTTGTGCAAGAAGTGTGCACAACTAAATGTACTTAGTTCTTGCCATTGAAAATCAAAACACAACATTTACACACATGAAAGCTCTTTTAGGAGTGTGTTTTATGATACTCTCAGATCTTTCATTTTGATGTTATGTAGTTTCTCATTGCTGGGCTAAAGTTTGTTTTTCTGCTTTCCATTTTTCTCTGACTTAAGCAATCAGCGCAATAGTTGACTCAGAATAAAGGTAGTGGCAAGTTACTACAAGACAAAAGATGGTATGATTTATTATCATACCTTTTTTTACGTATGGTAAATCATCAAATTAATAAGGTCCGACTGGAGGTCGGCCGTATGCGTGAATAAATTGTACCTATAGGTTGTTCCAAATACGAAGTCTTTTTATTAAAAAATATATGTAATTTCCAGGTTGCCCAATGAATATTAATTATTTCGTTACATCACTGTTTAGTTAATGATGTCAGTTTCATTCGTAGAATTAACGAATTCGGCGATATTACTGTATATTTACCTTTCCGAGTCACGTTCCATCCATCATTTTTATCAAAGTAAATTGTCTTAAGTAACTGTCGTGGAGATTTATTGTTACAGTGGAACCTTATATTATTGGGTTTTATTTATAATATTAGACATTAAGTCCTGCAATTTGTAAAACATTTTTAAGTATGAAGTTCTTGTTGGAGACGTAACGGCTGACAATGCTATAAGATTTTGTGATATTAATCATTAGGACGACAACACGAATGGTGTGCTTTTACGCATCACACCAGGGCTCCAAGTCTGCTATTTTTACAAATTTGTCATTCCAACACGATCCCATTGTCATTTTGTTAAAAGTTCTTAATCTGCTAAATTCATAATGGTCGATAATTGGTTGGTCAATGGTCTCGTAATACTTTTGAATAACAGAGATATTAAAAGAAATGACTGCAAAACGACGTTCTAATGGTAGGTCACTGATCAAAGGAACTCTCAAAATTTTAGCAGATTACCGCATACGTCTGTCATTCATTTGTCATTATGTACGAGATTACCATTCTTTCAATGGAGGGCCAGTGGTTGACCATTGGAAAGTCATAATGACGCTTTTATATTAGTAGATTACGAAAATTGTCAAAATCGACCATTATGAGATCAATGATAGACCATTTTGACACTATTGTAATAGCAGATTTGGGGCCCAGGTGTGATGCGTAAAAGCACACAAATCGCTATCAACGGGACTTCAGACAAGTCCTGTCTGAAGTCCCGACATTAATAGCGATTTTGGTAATTTCTACCAAATAATACCTTGATTTTTTCCCCTTCTTTGTTGATGATTTCCCCTTCAAAAAAAAAAGGACTTATAGACCCAATATGATCGGCAGGCGATCGGTAGCTATATCGAGACTGCAGGCCGTGGCTGCTATAATTACGAAAAATAACCAAATTAAAAAAAAAACATCGTCAAAGTTTCACAAAGAAACTTTGACAAGAATTGAAAAGATTGAGAAGGGGAAAAAATCAAGGTATTATTTGGTAGAAATTACCAAAATCGCTATTAATGTCGGGACTTCAGACAGGACTTGTCTGAAGTCCCGTTGATAGCGATTTGTGTGCTTTTACGCATCACACCTGGGCCCCAAATCTGCTATTACAATAGTGTCAAAATGGTCTATCATTGATCTCATAATGGTCGATTTTGACAATTTTCGTAATCTACTAATATAAAAGCGTCATTATGACTTTCCAATGGTCAACCACTGGCCCTCCATTGAAAGAATGGTAATCTCGTACATAATGACAAATGAATGACAGACGTATGCGGTAATCTGCTAAAATTTTGAGAGTTCCTTTGATCAGTGACCTACCATTAGAACGTCGTTTTGCAGTCATTTCTTTTAATATCTCTGTTATTCAAAAGTATTACGAGACCATTGACCAACCAATTATCGACCATTATGAATTTAGCAGATTAAGAACTTTTAACAAAATGACAATGGGATCGTGTTGGAATGACAAATTTGTAAAAATAGCAGACTTGGAGCCCTGGTGTGATGCGTAAAAGCACACCATTCGTGTTGTCGTCCTAATGATTAATATCACAAAATCTTATAGCATTGTCAGCCGTTACGTCTCCAACAAGAACTTCATACTTAAAAATGTTTTACAAATTGCAGGACTTAATGTCTAATATTATAAATAAAACCCAATAATATAAGGTTCCACTGTAACAATAAATCTCCACGACAGTTACTTAAGACAATTTACTTTGATAAAAATGATGGATGGAACGTGACTCGGAAAGGTAAATATACAGTAATATCGCCGAGTTCGTTAATTCTACGAATGAAACTGACATCATTAAGAGCGTTCATGCCTAGCGCGGAGCGTCAGGTTTAGGTAAATAGTTCGCAAATTTCACTCACACAGAAGCGTGGGTAACTGTGTGCGTAGACTAGCCGCGTGCGCTCTCTTTGTACTTCGACTAACCAACTTTGATCCGTTAGCTTTAGAGCAATAATAATGTATTGTTATAGAAAAATTAAACTGGAAGTTAAATACAAATTATTGTTATTCTGATGATTTGTAGATTTACGATTAATAAATAATTACATTTGAAATATTATTTTGCCTTTACACCTTTTCATATATGAAATCCTCTACAGACGAAGTCTAGTTATTTTGGAGAAAAATAATATTAATAATTGTACCTACTTAAGTGTTGGTAATTAGTTCTAGTGGATTGTTGATAGCTTTTTTCATTTTATGTTTAGGATGAGTAGGTGGGTAATTAAATAAAGATTTATCATGTTATATTTAGTACCTAAATCATTTATGATAAAAAAGCTGTATAAATCATAAAATAGTTTCCCTCAATTGCATTGATCGGCTATTTCTGGGATCAATTATTTCGGGAAGAACGCATACATAATAAAATTTTGTTAAACGAGGAATCATTTTTTCTTTACAAAATTGAAATTCTTTACAAAACTTTGTAAATTTTTACACCTTTTATTGGAAATTCAGGACTAGTGTACACCGCAAAAAGACACACATTTTTGTTTGAAATATTTTGGTAATACCAGTCATGTTTAACATTGAAAATTACGTTATCGCCATGAAATAAAAATAATATCCATACAAAATAGATTTAACGAGTAGTGCTGAATTCAAATTCGGGCGTTGTTTACAAATTTTGGCAAAATTGGAAGCAGTTAAAATACTTCTTCTCAGCTCGAGTCACAAGGCACTCACAGCCTGAAGAACTGTATCCCTTTCAATGAAATGCTGTTTTAAGGTCAGTGTTTTTAAATTTTCAAGGAAAACTACATGTGCCTGCTTGAAATTGTCTGGGTTCATGACAGGCGTTTGACATGCATTTGCGTAATTGACTTTGTTCAGGAGCCCTGTGCTAAAGTTTATTTTTCAGCGAGGTATTTTGCGTTTCACATTTTGATTTATAGAAAAACAGTTTTGCTCTAAATGTTTCAGGGATTGACCTGGACTTTTCTGGTAGGCACATTTATAAAGGGTAGTTTGAGGTTTATCTGTGTTTAAACTAACCAAGCGGCATGACAACGGACGGAATATGAATCTTTTAGGGAATTATGCGTTTCCCACCTTTGCTACTATGGTGTTGAACTGCTCTGCACGGTTTTTGGTAAAATCGTGGGGCAGACTTCGAGAAAGATAAGCCAGCTGCCAGACATTGCGTTGCAGTTTTAACATCAATGTTTTGGCTTCGAGAGTTTGGTTTGTTTCTTTTTTCTCTCTTTGGTGCAGTAGCACAAGTCACATTCACTCTGATCTTCAAGGATGTGTTTGGCGCTGTTCAGAATATCTCTCAGTATTTTTATATTCTTTTCTGATTCGGTTAAAGTTTGTGTTTGCCAGTACCGTACCGAAAATCTTACTGCTGTTCTCAGCCGAATCAATAGTTCAGAACTCAACAATTTACGCTCCTACAGAGGGATAGATGTATAAGTTTTAAGCAATATTTTTTTTCCGTTGCAATTGCGGAGATGGATGGTACATTAAATTTTTTGAATTAGAACGCCGGGATATGCTGGCATCACCATCAGCAATCAATGTATTATATTTAATTTCCGAGTTTCTACGGAGGACTTGAATCCTTCTACCAGTATTGTTGGTTCCATACTAGATGATGAACGTGATTTTTAGAACATTTGTGAGGAGCAGGCTGTTGTTCCTTTTTATTTGCGCGGGCACAAATTCCAGAATACTTATTCCGGACCCCAATGTAGAGAACTTTTCCTGTGTGATGTCCTATAGTAGCTGCAACACACGGACAATGCATTATACTGGTTTTTATATGAGCGTTTGCTCCATCAACTGGTATCATCGGAATGTCACGAGTGTCACCTTGTAATCGAGCAGCAGCTGTTTCCTCCTGAGCTGATGCAAACATACTTTCTTCAGCGGAATTTTTCCACATTTCAGCAACTTTATCATGTCATTTACTATAAGTGAATAATGACATAACAGTAAGTCCATCGATGTAACAACTTCATTCAAATTTGTTAGGCCAATTCCTGAAATTATGGCTACTGACACGGTGCCTTCATTGACATTTACCTAGTTTATTTTTTATGTTACATCGTGACTACTCAGTTCGAATTTAGAATTGCACATATTACATTGAAAGAATTGTATTTTTTTAAATAAATAATAATAGTGGAAAATTATACCTAAAGATCGCATTCATTTGTCACATTTATTATTTCTGATTGCGATTCCAGTATTTCCAATTCTTTATGAACTCTTGTGGTAGCTGTGATTCTTCGGTATCATTCTCTTGTGACATACCCGCATTGACTTGCAGTTTTTGTATGGTTTAGAAAAAATAATAGAATAAGAAGAAATAATTAATTTCACAAAACTAGTTTCAGTACAGCGCAACTTGTTTCGTATAATAATTAGTGTCGTGAAATCTACAGTATCACCGAAATAATGGCCCCGTCAGCATCAAAGCTTTATTTTGCAATCTACAGTAATATTATAAAGAGGAAATATTTGTATGTTTGTAACAAATATATATTTTTTATTAATGTCCTAATATTGAAGAATGTGACCTTCTATTTTTTATCGGTTATTAAAATCCCCGTGTAAGAAAAATGCGAATTGACTATAACCAGCTACGACATTAAAAGTGGTTCCTCGGTAACGTACTTTTTAGCTTCATTAGCCTTGGCCAAATTTCCGTATCTTTTCCTTTTTGCCCCGTATAGCGCCTATTGCTACCCATAATTATCGGAAAAAAAAATGAAATCATACATAAAAAGAGTTATCTTCTTTCATGATTTGAACTCCATTACTTTAAAATATGTAATCATCAAAGTTTTGTTTCGTTAAAAAAAAATAAACAAAAAGTATCAATTCGTCCTAGTCGCTCTAAAAACTCGACAAACTATAATACAATTTTACGCAGCACGCGGCAACGGGAGCGACACACGTCCAACCTCTGAAAGGCCTCGGCCGGCACTGAGCGCTGGTGCGATTCCGCGTCGATTATATAGTAGTACTAAATAATTTATAGTAAAATTAATATAGAAGTTATTTTTTAAAAAAATGTACCATGTTTTAGATCGTAAATGTCTTCATTTACTAGGTCTAAAAAACAACAAAAATACCTTTGATTTCATCCTAAAATAACACGTTTAAAAACTCGAAAAGTGGCTAAAAATGACACTTTTGAGTATACTTTTCTTGTATAAAAACTTACAATAATTACGTTTTTTTTTCAGCCAAGCACTAGTAAATGTTATTGTTTTTTTAATAATAATATTTCTATAAGTTTGTAGTGTATGGTTTTACTATTATCTGGTATTTGCGTAGACCATCGACCGCTAGTTTTAAAAAGGGATTGAGTAAAAACTGTTCTAATGAGAAAACTTTACGATCATTTGAAAATATTTTTCAGCCAAGCACTAGATTATGAAATCCTCAATAATTTGACGTCAATATCTTATCTACGAATTAAATAGATTATCGTTTTATTGTCCGTCGGAAATCATCAATTTTGACTCCAGCGTGGTTTTTACGGATGAACGCTCTTAACTAAACAGTGATGTAACGAAATAATTAATATTCATTGGGCAACCTGGAAATTACATATATTTTTTAATAAAAAGACTTCGTATTTGGAACAACCTATAGGTACAATTTATTCACGCATACGGCCGACCTCCAGTCGGACCTTATTAATTTGATGATTTACCATACGTAAAAAAAGGTATGATAATAAATCATACCATCTTTTGTCTTGTAGTAACTTGCCACTACCTTTATTCTGAGTCAACTATTGCGCTGATTGCTTAAGTCAGAGAAAAATGGAAAGCAGAAAAACAAACTTTAGCCCAGCAATGAGAAACTACATAACATCAAAATGAAAGATCTGAGAGTATCATAAAACACACTCCTAAAAGAGCTTTCATGTGTGTAAATGTTGTGTTTTGATTTTCAATGGCAAGAACTAAGTACATTTAGTTGTGCACACTTCTTGCACAAAACAAGAGGCATTTTTGTGAAGATTCTATTTTTATTCTAGTAATGAAATTATCTTGCTGTGACACCTATCTAAAGGAACCTTTTTTGGTTCGTATGTACTTATTATTATTATATTATTACTATAGCTAGCTTGAAATGTCCCACTACTGGGCAAAAGCCTCCCTCCACTCCCTCCACTTTTCCCGATCCTGTGTCACATCCTGCCAATTCCCAAGGAAGACATCCAAGTCGTCCCGCCATCTCCTTATGTCCTTATTTTTATTAAAGCATTTTTAGGCGACGATTTGAACTTTGAATTTGACAAGATTCTGGAGTATTTATATAGTATACTAGCTGCTGCCCGCAGCTTCGCCCGCGTGAATGTCGGAAATTATCCCAAGAGAACATAATCCCGGGATAAAAAGTATCCTATGTTACTTCTAATACCTCCAAGAATATGTGTACAAAGTTTCATGATGATCGGTTGAGTAGTTTTCGCATGAAAGCGTAACAAACAAACTTACATTCACATTTATATATTAGTTTAGATGATGCGTCACACGCAGATACATTTCGTTCCATGAAAGAGGTGAAAGGTATAAATCCTACCTGCTGAAATATTAAATCCTCGTATTAAATATTTAAGAATATAAATTCACTTATATCATGTGGACAAACTACCTAGTGGTGAGTAAATATTTTACATAATACCCACACTTTTCTCACTTGTTTTCAACATATCTATAAAAGAAAAGAAAAGAAAACAAAATAATACAAGCTTACTATTTATTTTTCCATTTCTTCCGCCACATTGACGGCAGCAAAGTAACAACAATATGAATCCCTTAGGCTGCGTTTCGCCGAACAAATCCTTTATTATCTGAGTAGGCCGCCCCACGATGCGTATACTGTCACAGGAAATAGTCAGCTCATACTATTTTCTGTCGCAAATACGAACTCGTAACAGAAGGAAGAAAATGTATTAGGATTTAATGTTATTGTTATAAGCCGTCATATTCTTTTACTTAACATAATAGTGTTGAAAAGGGATCCACCCACCCCTATCTATATAAGTATATTTTTTGAAGTAAAAGCATCTCTAGGCGCCCTTTCTAAACAGAGGCTCTATTGTGACGTGCCAATGCCATCATGACTCCGTTGTGAATATGAGATGGTGTTATGAGTCTTGTAAAGCTCCGTCTCTCTCCCACACCAGATCATGACGGTTTTTAGGTGTTATAGTAGGACTGTGAAGAAAACTGAATCATCATGCTCGCATCAGTGATGCTGAATCGGGTATATTTTGGCTCCGTTCGGTCGGGACGCTAAATCGCGTTTACCCGGCGACGCCATCAGCCGTCACCAGCCACGTTTCTTGTCTAACAAGCAGTGCATCGTTTCAAGAATTAAGTTGTATTATAATAGATAGTAATTTTCTTATGGTTTTTGTCGGAGAGTATCTAATAATCCACAATCTACATACAAAAAACTAGTTGCCTGAGGTTGCTTTAATAAAACTATCGTGACACGACTCCTTTATAAAAAAAAGAAATAGGTTGTTCAACCATGCGTATAAAGAAGGCACGTCTATGTATATTTATGTGAGCAATATTGCGAGGGACAGCGCGTCGGTAATGAGGGTCATAGAGGTCCACCCTTGCGGCACAGTTTACGTGCGTTTGACTAATCAGCCTGGATACGACGCAAATCTGAGTTATGAGGACACATAGGTTGGGAGATATTTTGTAAAGTGAGGTGAAGTATTTATATACGGTGTATCTATATTTACGGGACGTAGTGTAGGATGTCCTCAGGCACGGTGGAGTGACGATTTGCGCAGGACGGCTGGCAGAAACTGGATGCGAGAAGCCGAAAATAGATCTAAGTGGCGTGCAATTGGAGAGGCCTATGTCCAGCAGTGGACTGCAACGGGCTGTTCATGATGATGATTTTTGTATGTAGACGTAAATTGCACCAGTCCAGTCCAGGGCGAGTCGCTTGTGTGTTTTTTTAAACATTCATTGCATCAGCATTCAAGCCAAATCAGATATAGCTGTCTTTTATTAACAGAAAAATTAACAAATAAAGGAAGCAAATATAGTCTAGGTATTCATACAAAATTGTTACATTAGTTAGCGTTAAATAGTATATAATGGCTCAACCGATTATTTGTAGCTTAATAAAAGAAAAAACATATTAGAGTCAATTCAATCTCTTAATATTTGCTGCAAACATTACACAAGCAGAAACAAATGCACTCTATAGAGGTAACCATGCTTTTGGTGTTCCCTCTGATTGTTTTTCCTCCTTCCTCCGATCAAAACTACACAAAATTCCTTTCAATAAAACATATTTTGACCTAAAATGGCTTCCCTTATTCCAATTTGCTCACAAAGAGAAGTTTGTTCTGTAAATAAAGGAGAGATAAAAAAATCATACTCTCTTCAATCACTGAATATTTTGCATTGAGCTCCTATGTTTGTTTTCGTGAATCAAAGCGGGCGCTAATGGCGAACTGCGAGGTGTATGTGTATAAGAGATAGAATTTTCGTTGTGAAATGGAGGTTTTTAACAATTTTATTAACTTCTGAACGTGATGAGGTTGGTAATTACTTGATGTACTGGCAAAGTCTCATCTTCAGTTAATAAAATTGCTAAATAAATAGTTAATACAAGTTCAATTTTTGAACACTCAAATGATCGCCCTTGATTTGAAAGAGAAATAAATTAGTTTTTAAATCTTTACTAATTCGAAATAGGAACTGAGAGTCATTCTACGGCTATTCTTTATTTAAAAAAAAATTATGGTTTTCAAGCAATCTTGTAAATTGTAACAAAAAAACATTACTACCCAAAATCGCTTGTAAATCATAAAGATTCTTAAAAAAATATTTCACACAATAGTTACTAATTAACGTTTTCAAAACTTTTGTTTGACTAACAGCTAATTACAAACTGCGATGACCGAAAAGTAAAGTTCTTGAACATTAAAATCTCATCAAAATTCGATTTTAAAACACTTTTTTCAGCAAAAATACTTTGAAGTAAGTTAATTGATGTTTGAAAGTCAACTTATTCGGTCTCTCTAAACTTTAAATGGCATATTCTTGTAGCAGGTACAGTGTCGTATTTCTAAATGAAAGTGCTGTGGTGCGTCTCGTTTTCCCGGGACACGGGAAATGGGACACTAAGTTTTCACAGGACGGTTTTATTTATGTGACATTAGGGACTTTAATATCACAATGTTTTAAATGAACGCAGAATATCATAAAAGAGACTGGCTTTTGCTATCTAAATTTCTTTCTTTATTACTGTTCTGTTGGGTTCCATATCATTTTATGATTCTTTAAGGACTTTGTTTTATCTTGGCTCGCGTGTAAGCCGCATATCAATACAATGTAATGGCAAGTGGCATGCGAGCACCGTTTCAAATACGCGACCAACTTATGACCTGCAGTTTTTGTGCACGGCATTATTTTGAATAATTAAAACCTTGGTCTAGCAAATCCTCACATATATAAATTGAGTCGAATAATTGAAAATGCCGTACTGATTAAGTATATTGAAAAAGAAATATCTTACTTTATTGAGACCACTATTCCAACATGTAAAATTTATATTGCTGACCGCCGCACTATTTAAGTCACATTTTTAATCCAAGCTATCCCGGATTTTTAATCGGAATCCCGGCTTTTAAACCAGCATAAACAACACTAGTCTACCGCTAAGTGCACTTGTGTGCACTACTGTCGAAGGTCAGTAATCATGAGCTCTTTTGTGACCGAAGAACGCTTTTAAAGTAACTTAACTCTGAGGCGTAATATTGGATTTCCTTATGTGAAAATTGTGATTTTATGTTCGATTTATAATAAATCGTTCGAATTTAGGTCCATTACACTAATATTAGTTTCACCCCCGTAGAGCCCGTTCCCGTGGGAATATTTTTTTTTTTTTTTTTTTGTATTCTGCTACTTAGCAATCTGTTTCTTCCTGAAACAATAACCTAATATGTTGTCAGAATTTCTTGGGTATATTTGTGTATCTTTAGCTGAGTTGCGCACCCATTGGTGGCATACTCATTTTATGTTGGCAAATCTTGTTGCTAGATCAGGTATACTATTTCTCTTGAGTCGAGAGTATCTTAAGCCGCCCCCTCCCTGCAGTTCTGCAGCTAACTGGTTAACGTGATGGTCTAGTCTGGTTTGATAGTTCTTGCTGTGTAGCTCAATTTCTTCCTTTACTGTTCGCAGATTCAGATCTTGGTTCACATATTTGTTGCTTATGAACCATGGGATATTGAATATAGCTCTCATTGTTTTGCTTTGAAACCTTTCTAGTATTTCAATATTACTCTGACTGGTTGTGCCCCAAAGCTGTATGCCATACGTCCATACAGGCTTGAGTATAGCCTTATATATAGCCAATTTACTGGCATCAGTCAACTGTGACTTGTGTCCGATGATCCAGTACATGCTTCGGAGTTTGCAGTCCAACTGTTTTCTTTTGGTCCATATGTGTTTGCGCCAAGTGAGGCGTCGGTCAAGATGCATACCTAGATATTTAGCTTCATCAGATTGTGGGATCTCTGTGTTACAAAGTTTCACAGGTGGGCAGGTTTTCCTTCTAAGTGTGAAGGTTACTTGTACCGACTTATCTGAATTGGCTTTGATACGCCACTGCTTGAGCCACTCTTCAATCAAATTCAGATGTAGTTGGAGCCTTTCAGATGCGCAGTCCTGGTTCTCATGAGATGAAAGTATTACAGTATCATCTGCATACGTCGCTATAGTAGTGTAAGCATGAGTGGGTATGTCTGCTGTGAATATGAGATAGAGCACTGGTCCCAGTATGCTACCCTGTGGTACTCCCGATTTAATTTCGTGCAGTTGAGATGAATCGGCATTATACTTTACTTCGTAGCATCTTTTTTCAAGATAACTTTTTAGAAATGGGAAGAAAGAGTGCGGTAGATATTTTTTAATTTTATAGAGTAGCCCACTATGCCACACCTTATCGAAAGCCTGGCTAATGTCTAGGAAAACCGCACAGCAGAAATGTTTGTCTTCCAGCGCTCTGCCAATTATGTCAACCAAGCGATGGACTTGTTCGACGGTACCGTGGCCCTCTCTAAAGCCAAATTGGTGGGACGGTATTACCTCTGTTAGATGTTCTCGCATTCTACTCAATATAATCTTTTCCAGTAGTTTGCCAACTACCGGTAGAAGACTTATGGGTCTGTATGATGCCACATCTTGTGCTGGTTTGCCTGGCTTTAGTATCATAACCACTTGGGCTATTTTCCACTGGCTTGGGTAGAAGGACAATCTTAAACAGGCATTGAAGATAGCAAGTATGAGTAATAGGCCTTTCTTTGGGAGATGCTTCAAGAGAGTAGCGTCAATAAGAGCATAACCAGGGCATTTACCTTCTTGAAGTTTCATAATTTCGCGCCTTAATTCATTTAGTGTAACATGCTTCAGTGGTAGGTGCATTTGAGTGGGAGAGCTGAGGTATTTGTCTATTTCATCGTCGAGATGTTGATTAGTGCTAGGAAGCGGTTCAAAAACTTTATGTAGGTATTTGGCATATGTGTTAGCTTTTTCGCAGTCGGAGCGAGCCCAGGTTCCTGATTGTGTTTTTATTGGGGTAATTTGTTGCTTGGGACGCTTCAGGTTTTTGGTAGCCTTCCACAAGGAATAGTTTGTGTCACTAGTATGTGTCAGTTTTGCGAGATTTGATTGCAAATTTTCATTTTCCCATTCTTTGATTAGTGTCTTTAATTGCTGCGAGGCTTTATTAAAGGCAGTCTTGTCTCTTGGGTAGTGAGTGTTATGCCAAACTCTACGGAGCCTACGTCTTGCTTTTACACAGTCCTTAATGACCGCAGGGTACACATGTTCTTTTGCACTTTTGGCTTTATGTTGAGGTGTGGACCTATTTGCCGCATTGTGGATCAATTGATTTAATCCTTCTATGGCCTGTTCTACTTCCTCGACGGTTTTCAGAGAGATCATAAGCTGTGTCTCCGCTGTGATGATATCCTGATATTTTACCCAGTTAGTGTTTCTATTGTAAATTTTGGGTGATACTTCCTTTAGTATTATCTTGTTACTCACGTTAAGAATAACTGCAGAGTGGTCTGAGGTAAGATCTGTATCAGGTTCTACATTGGTGTTATTGATTACAATATTTTTTGATATAAAAAAATCTAGTAGATCGGGAGTTTTTCTCGGGTCAGTTGGCCAGTAGGTAGGTTCACCGGTGGACAAACAGTCGAGATTAAGATGTCTCACAGCTTGATAGAGCTGTCTGCCTCTAGTTGTTAGTAGCCTAGATCCCCAAAACGTATGTTTTGCATTCCAGTCGCCTCCACTTATAAAGCGATGCCCAAGTTTGGAGAAAAAGAGTTCATAGTCTATCCTTGTTATCTGGTGTTTGGGTGGACAGTAAACTGCAGCCAATGTAATGTCCGAGCTATGATCATTAATTTTAATTAGTGTGGCTTGTATCTTATCTGTAGTGAAAGGCTCAAGCGGGTGGTGTTTTATATTCGATTTTATGAGTATTGCCGTTCCTCCATGTGCACTTCCAGATGGGTGGTTAGTAGCGTAAATAGTATAGCCCTTAATTGAAATAAAGCTTTTACTTGTAAATCTGGTCTCGGAAATTAATGCTACGTCAATTTTTTTCATGTTCAGAAACATTTGAAGCTCTAGTTTTCGTGCGACTAGTCCATTGGCGTTCCATGTAATTATTTTAAGGCTAGGATTAAATTTTCTTTTGACTGCTCAGAAGCTGGATAAATCGATCCATCATGTTGTCTACCACGTTTATCATCATGGTCTGTATTTTGGTGAACATCTTATCTAGGATTTCACCAAGCTGTTGTATTTGGAGCGGTTGGTCTGGGTAAATAATTTTTTCTGTTTTGTTTTTGGTCACGTCAGCATAAGTTGCTGCAGTTTTGTTGTAGGTGTTTAATTTTTTTGACTGCGGTTTATCAGCTTCGGGCATCTGGGTATACTGGTTTGTGTTAGTCTGTGTTGGTTTCGGTTGAATTTTCAGTATATGCTCTTTATATTGTTTGTATTTGACACATCCTCTATAACTAGCCGGGTGTTTCTCATGACAGTTTGCGCATGTAGCTTCTGCATCTCTAGTTTTGGTACAAGTAGTGGTCGGATGGTCTTCTCCACATTTAACGCATCTAAATGGTCGATAACATTGGTTTTTGGAATGACCAAATCTTTGACACCTTTTGCATTGGAGGATTTCTTTTTTTTTATAAGGAGGTTCGAAGGATACTTTCATATGATTTATGAACTTTAGTTTAAATATGTCTCTATTATTCGACCTAGGTTCCAGGTCTACATAAAATAGGGGTAAAGGTTCTTTTGAGATTCGGTGACGTACATTTACGAGCTGTCTTACTTCGTGTCCATGTATTTTAAGATCTTCCTTTATTTGGGAGGTATCCTCTGAACTGTGAAGACCTCTTAATACGACTCTGTAGGGTCTCTCACTTTTTAACATGTAGGTGTAGTGGCTAATGTTGTCCTTGACGAATTTTTCTCTTATTGATTTATAAATTTCTATACTTGCTGGCATTATTTTTACGACGTGTCCTGACCTGAGCGTTGTCATAGTATAATTTTCTGCTGTTGTGATTTTTATTAGTTCATTTTTAAGAGCTTTGATATCCAGCACTCCAGTCACAAAGATTGGTTCTGGTTTTGGTGGCTTTTCTGGTTCTTTGTTATCTGTTATGTCTTCCTCATTGCCTAGAATTTCAAACTGATTTTGTGTAGAGACTGTGTATGCAGTTGTGTTTGATTTTTTCTTCTCGTTTTCTACCTGTGGTGATTCGGTTACCACTCTTTTTCTTTTGGCTTGAGGTATTCGATCTTGTTGCCAAGCTTTCTTGTTTTGGTCGTTAGTACTAAATATTATTTCAGGAGACTTAATATCTTGCGGTATGGTACCGAGAGAGTTGCTACGTGTTTTTGTGAACATACTCTTTTGAAGAGTGGATTGGATCATAGTTGGGTTTGTTGCATTTTTTGGGTTTTCATTCATTTTGTTCCCACGAGTATTGGACGAATACACAGGTTACTTAGGGGTGACGCCATTCCCTAAGAGGGCAGAATACAACTACGTTTGCCATGTCCGTAGAGGTTGATCGCTAGTGGCTGGTCTCCCACCAGTCATGCAGTCTCTTGGCACGAGATCTCACCGTAGACTTGGGGTGATTTTTTATAGAAGTTGTCTTCTTCATGACCCAGACAGTTAAGCCAAGGCCACCGATCTTGTCGATACCTACAAGATTGCGGTTTGTGGGAGTCATTTCCTACACTCACTGATACACCTAGCTTGTTAGGCTGGTTTGGTCGGGTTAATTGACCGCCGCCCGAGACTCGGCGTTGTTATTCATTTGGCACCACCCGGGGGACACGTGCCCGTGGGAATATGGGGATATAATATAGCCTATGTTCACCGGAGATAGTGCAGCTTCCAACAGTGAAAGAATTTTTCAAATCGGTCAAGTAGTTTCGGAGCCTATTCAATGCAAACAAACAAAAAAACAATAAAATCTTTCCTCTTTATAATATTAGTGTAGAAGTGTAGATATTAGTGCACATTATAAATTTGAATGTTTGGAATTTCGACATTTAAAATGTTTAGATGTGTGGAAAACAGGTATTAAGGAACTACCTTTTTATCCCAATGAAACGTTACTGTGAGCTAAATTTTCGTTCACACAACTAATCACTTGATTATTTGAAAACAATCTATCATCTATTCCATAGGACTCAGAATCTACTAATTTATCAAAGACTAGCTTCTGTCCGCGACTTCGTCCGCGTGGAATAGTTACTTTAACCCCGATTTTGAAACTCTCAGCCCGATCGGTTTAAAATTGACAAAGTTTAATACGAACTTTCATCCCTTTCGACCAAATTTGATTACCATAAAAACGGTTCTAGTGAGTTAATCTTAAAAGATAGACATATACTATCGCGGACATTTTTTTAGATCATTTTAAGAGGAATAATTCTTTCCTACAGATTTTTTTGGTATCTTGAACCGTTTTCGCAGCGCACGCAACGGAAGCCCTCAAAGATGAATAATTTTCCCCGTTTTTTCCACATTTTCCATTTTTTCTTCGCTCCTATTACTCGCAGCGTGATGTTATATAGTCTAAAGCCTTCCTGGATAAATGGTCTATTCAAACCAAAAATAATTTTTCTATTTGAACCAGTAGTTCCTGAGATTAGCGCGTTCAAACAAACAAACAAACAAACTCTTCAGCTTTATAATATTAGTATAGATAAGAAAGAAAGAAAAATGTATATTTACTCGCACAAGACAAACAAAAAAAAATGTAAAGCTAATATTTTAAACTGTGTGAGGCCAAAAAAGATCCCTATCTCAGCATATGCTGCAATATCGAAATGTCATTCGTTCGAAATAGCTTTGAATTCTTCTTATTTGACTTTCTGTTTCACGTGCGATAATTCACATACTTCTCAATATGGAAGGATATACACTATTTTTATGCTAATTACGATTACTTATGTAGACACATAGTTAACTAAATAGTAGATGTAGAAATTGTACAAAAAATATATTTCACCAGTAGGACCATTCACGTTCTTGGCGTGTTGCCATGCAGTAAGACCAACTTCAAGTTGTAATAGAAAAGTTTCGTGAACATAAAGTTTTCGGTCAAGAGTTATTTAATTATCTCATTTTATATTCAATTATCTTCGCAATAATGTTGCAAAGATTTTGTAATTTTCATTTTGAGATAATTTACCACGTTATTTTAGCCTTTAATTTTCCTGAGGAAAAGAGTAACCTGAATGCATATTCTTATTTCTCTATGTATTAAAGAATTCATAAATTTTCATATTGGGAAGTCTCTATGCAAACCATGGATTAGCTTCAGTTTCTTGGGTTTTTTACAGAAACAAAGTTTTCTTTTGAAATATGCAACAACACATAACAGATTAAACATTATACCTCTTGAGGGATCATTGTACTCATGATTATGATCCTACATTCATTATTTGCATACCCACGTGATAGTTAAACATGGAGAACTTTATTAATCATTTAAAAACAAAACATCAATGTATATTTTTACCCCTGTTTGCAAATTAATAAATAATTTATGATAACAACTTTTACTATGGGATCAATCACGAAATCGTGAAAAAAAAGCGGGTGTTCATTCCGTCGAGTTATCCGCTCATAAATGTATGGGGCAATCGATTTTTTTTTCGTGATTCCAGTGTTGGTCCCTTAGTAAATGTTGTTCATAATGGTGAGTATAATGACCTCTTAAGAGGTACCTATTGTGTGTGTTTTGTTACACGTTGTATAGTTAAATATATCGACAGTTTATTACGTCAGAGGTCAGGAATTTTCTGAAACGTTTTTCATGATGGATTTCTCTCGTAAAGATGTTTCTAAGTTTTAACTAGAAATCGTTGAGTGGGTACAAATACGTTTATTTTAAATAAAACCAAAACTAAGTACGGCTACTTATTTTTCACGTATAAGCCATATTTTAAAAACAAGTTATTGCGAGTCAACTTGGTCGTAGGCTGACAAATTGTTTTTCAAATAATATTCTGACAGACTTATAAATAAGAACAGACATTTATGAATTTCAAAGTCTGTACCAAAATCGAATAAAAAAAGAGATACTAAACAATAGACTCTCAGTCATTATAGGAGGTTCTGCTAAAAATAAAAATATTTATTAAAGTTAAATGATTGACGAAGGTACTTGATCCTCGTCATATGTGAATGTCTGAAAACTTAGACGTATATATTTATTGTTTCACATCCTTCTATGACAAATATACAAAATGTGTTCAGGTGAAATTAAAAACGTGATGTGAATTTACTGTTCCTTTTAGTATTCTATAGGGATTCGAGAATTTTTGTTTGAATCTCCTGAAACTACATACACGTACTCTTTTAAAATGATGTTTCCATTGAGCTGTGGTGGCTATTGGACCATTGATAGATAGATAATAAAGTTAATAAAGTGCTTTAAATATAGACTTCTGGAAAGAAATATCATCTTATTTTCTATATAAATAAAGGTCAGACTTTTATAGATTAGTTTTTCGATATATTTCCCAGCCAGAATAAGTGGATTCATTCTTCAATTCGTTCTACTGCAGGTCGGAAAAAATTATCTGTCGCATGTGAGGGATAGCGTTCGTCCCTACTTTGGTATTGTTCGTCAAATCGTTGAGCTCCTTAAAGTTTTAAGTTTGAGCTAGACAATATCTGACAAATGCTTGCACTGTTTGGACAGGTCCACTCAAATCGTGTGGTACTTTCCTCAAAAGACTACTTCAGACACCAAACTACATGGTTCTCATATGATTTGACCAGTACAGTTGTATGGACTTCAAAAGAGACCTTGACCTCTGAGTTTGTTTCGGTGTTTCTTCTCAGTATAGTCAGCAAGGAAACACCGGCCTAAAAGTGTGTTTTACATCCTACTTACAAAATAAAAATAATTTATTTAAAAATCATTTATCATTTGTCGGGATTCTGTCCATCTGACTAATTCCACCTAAGGTAATACAAACAATTTTATATCGAGACTCATCATTGGCTCAACGGTATCGTTTGCGGATCTTTGACTGGCGTTAAGGATGGTAAGAAGACGTACTATCCGATGCCAGTCTGTTCTGGATTGTAGATGACAGATAGCGTTACACTCCTTATAGAACACCGGTACTCGGTAGAATGAGCTTAGACTGAAAGACCTGACACGTAATTGGGAGTAATCTGTAACCTGTTACTTTATAATTCGTTACCTTTTATATGGGAGGGAAATCATCAAATGATGTCTTTCGCTCTGTGTGGAGCGGAAGGGAGTGTCAGACTCTTACTGACTAAAACCCATCCGTGTTCCTCCTGAAGCCCTCTGCGTTCCAGGGCTTCGGTGACTCTTTCAGACAAAACGCTGGCAGATTATACCATACCTAACAACTACATACAATTATTGATATTTTATTATGATTATAGACTCCAGGTTTTAATTAACACAACAATTCTATCCAACACAAAGCACACGTGTGCTCGAATCTTGGCCAGCGATAATAGCCGGCTTTGTGGCCCTAATCGCAAAGTCTAAGTGGACGCAGTGAGCTGTGAGGCAATTGACGAGGCATCGTGGCGTTTAGTATTGTCACGATGTGACCTCTTTAGCTGCAGGTCACTGGCAGGCAAGTTGGTCGATTAAAGGTCGAAGACGAACTTTGGAAGCGTCTTGCAAAAGTATAAAAAGTAATTAAATTAAGAATGTGAAGGAATGCATTGTTTTTATATGACAGTCATTTATTAGCTTGCTTATAAAGCATTTAAACCCCAAAACTATTAGGAGCAGGGTAGTCTGGTGCTACAGTATGGAGTAAATGTGATGCACTGTGTAGTATAGTACATATATTATATTCGTAATAATCTCAGAAGCCGGAATTAACAGCAGGATACAACATTACTTTATTAGTAATTATGAAATGTACAGTCGGTGATAGCAATTAGCTGACCCCCCCTAAAAATTACTCGATTTTACACCCTATGCGCATAACATTAAAAGTTATTCAATATGTTTGAGTTTATCAGACTAACACTACTCGTTGAACAGAAGCAATAAATAATTTTGATACGCAAACTTGAGCTTTAAGAGGTTGGTATTAGGTTATTTATTTATAACTGTTCACCTATTTTAATAAGTGGGTAGTTAGACGTCAATATGCGTATTCAACCAAAACTGCTATAGATATGACATTAGGAATATGGGGTAGAAGAATAAATTGAACAAGATATTCTATGCACAAATAGCAGTGAATACGCGCGAACATTTTTACCTTGCCTTACTCAATTGTAAAAATCCACGCTTTTTTCCTTTTTATTAATTGTTATCAGTTTTGATAGTTTAATCGTCATGTCCAAGTTGAGTTGAGTGATTATTTAAAATACAAAATAATCTATTTGCATGAGGAGAATGTTGGTATTAAAGCGATTGCTACGAAACTTAATATAGCGGTAAGTGTATTATTTTTATGCTTCATTTATAATTATAGTTATTCCTTAATTCGTTAGTTGGCTTAAAAGCCGGTGAATGTAGAATAATAGACAATTAACTATGTTTCATTATGAGTCTAATTTGAGATCATTTATAGGTAATTTGATTTATATTATCTAAATTGATAAACGTAATTTGCAAACTTAATCGATAAATAAAATTATGTTTACCTATTCGTTACTAAAATTATGCTTATTGTGTTGTTTCAGAGAAATACAGTCAGATTGTGGCTAAATCGTTTGACGTGTGGTTTTAATATTCAAAAAGATCGTCCTGGACCAAAACCATTCATGAGAGGAAGTAATTGTTGTTGAATATGGTGCGCGGTATGCGGGACCGCTTGCAACAAGTAATAGAAAAAAATGGTGCTCCACTTCGCTATTAAAAGCATAATTATAAATGAATTGAGTAACCAGTGTTGGTCACAAACAATACTAACGTATGTCAGTGTGTGTGTTAAATTAACTATTGTTATAATTTCTTACGAAGTATTTCGAATACCTAGTTTTTTGTCAAAACCTTATAATTAAAATAACTACTCACAAAACAAATTGATATATTATAGTAGGTAGAACTTCAACGTATAATGCCGTTTTATTTAGTTAAATGATATTTAATGTGGTGATGTTATTGTTATGAAATAGAAATACATACCTATATTTCTAAATATTATAACATGCTTATTCACTATATTAAACTCAGTGCAGTTAACAACGTTATTAGTAAGTAGGTAAATATTATCATCTTCGTGTCGTCATCAATATCATTTATGTTATTCTTATAATATTTTTTTATAAAATATAATCGTTTTTACCATCATTTTGGTTTTTTATTTCTGTTCGTTTTTTTTGTTGCTAAAGTTATAATTTATTATTTATAACTTAAACTATATTATAATTTATTATTTAAAACTTAAATTTACACAAAACAGAAACAAACGCGTCAATCACGCTGGTTACGAACTCACAGCCTCGAAATGTCGGCTCACTACAGTCACCACTAGACCACTCGAACCATATTTAACGTGATCGAAATTACGTATTATATTACAAGTTAAAATAATATTCAAGATCATACCTACCTTAACACTGCGTATTAAAGATCAAATTCGAATAACTATTTTATTGATCGTAGACGTTGAACCAGTTGTCTTACTGCTAACGAGCAAAAGGTTCAAATTCGTTTAATTTTTAGGGGGTCAGTTAATTGCTATCACCGACTGTACATAAAGTAAATCTCTTTCGCACTTAGTGGTAAAGCAATATTTTATCCCTCTCTTCTCAGACTACTGCGAAATCCGACTTCTTAGATAAACGAATATAATTTACTAAGGTGCATGGTTAGAGGCACGTGGCTTACAAAATATTCATCTGGAAATAGCAGCCGAAATACGTCTTGTTATCTTCCTTTCGTACTGAGGTTTTGTGGGTAGGAAACCCTTTTTAGTTCAACTCGCTTTTATGTATAAGCTGTCCCATAATATTTGTATATAAATACATATATTTTGTATAAAATTAAGAATAGGAAAAAATCTGTTCATCATAAAGACTAATGTATAGGCAATGCATGTAATACATTACCTTAACACTCATATCAACGAGGCACAAATTAGTAATATAAAACTTTAAATAGCGTAGTCTCAGAAGATTTTGACTTTTGGCTACGAAACTGTAGCTGTGACGAGTTGACGACAGTTTCTTAAAATATTGCTTCGCAGCCGTCGTAGTAGCTGTTACGCCGTAGCCATATTTACGTATGTCTCATAAATATTTCAATACTGAGAAACACTTTCTTTGAAATATTTTTTCATAAATGAAAATACTAAGTATTGTCGCTATCAAAGTGATAGAAATTTGAAGTCGTTGTTTTTTTTTTTACTAAAGAAACCAAAATGTTTTTGCAGCGTAATGCTTTTTGAATACGACCGTAAGAGGATTAGAAAACATTTTTAGAGACAACTTCTAGTTGTTCTGATACTTATGAAGTTAACAAGCAGATGCCAGACAAAAGTGGTTTTTACAAGTGCCGACGCGACGCTCTCATAACAAATAACAAGGGCTTAGAGGCTTTTGTTGATGTTTTTAAAATACTTTCTACTTAGGTACGTAAAATTCACAATAATTCAGTCTGAGTCATTATTTTTTTTTAGTGCTAAAGGTTTTGGTATTGATAGGTGAAAAACCCATTGAATGCTTGTTTTTTAGGGTCAAACTCGTTGTAAAAGATGGTTTTTGGACTTCCATGGTGCATATGTATTCTACAATATCGTATTAGAAAATAATTACCTTTTTTTTTGTAAACTTTTCTGAACGAGAAGTTTTCGATAACGTTCCCAGGATTCCAAAATCATTGAAATTATACATAAGGATGTGAATTGAAGAAAAAGAAGTTTGAATTTGTGTTGCTGTTGGGGAGTTTATTGCGCCACTTCTTCCCAGCTAAAACACTAGGAAGTAGTGACCCGTGGGCGTTTTGGGGGACTGTCTTTATGTAAAATTTGACGTTCAAAAAGTGCTGGCTCTCAGCCTAGTTTAAATAAATGACTTTGATTTGATTTTGATTCAAATTTTGAATTTCATTCGGTTGTTCTGAGGCTCTAGACTACTCTAGAGTGTAAAATCTGATCTATCAGCGATAACGATTGTCGAAAAGTGCATTTTTTATAACTGACAGTGTCTAATCTGCTTAAATAATATTACGTAGAGGTCTTATGTGAAAGTCAACATTTTTCATTAGTTTAGTACCTTTGTTAGATAATAGATGGCGTTGTGCCGTGGCGTCATTTTTGTAAATCGCGATGTTAAGATTTTCCTACAAAGCATGACCCCTGCAGTACTTTATTCAATATATTGTCTTACTCTGGTCACTGGTTTTATTTCTTTCCGTAGTAAAATATCAGTACCTATACTAAAATATCAGTTTTGAGCGTTCGGTACCGCTGACAAAATTTCACTTTTCTAGAGCCCCAAAACCATTTGTAGGTCAAATTGAGCACATCGTTACTTATAAAAAAAATCCTTCTCCACAAATCTTCTAACATGGACGCCACGATTTCTGGAGTGTGAGATAAGGATGGGGTGTGCGCGACGCGTACTAATGAGTCCTCCGCTTTGGGAACTGACCACGGGGCAAGGGTCATTGAAAGACGTTCAAGATCTCTCTCTTGTTTGTCTTTCAAGTTGTCAGGTCGTCAATTCCTTATACATATTTATATATAACTATACAGAACCCAGGAAGTCTGACACCAGTCTTGCAAAGGGTTATCATGTATGTTACCAGTTTCTGGGTAATGGATTTAAGGCAGTCACTCCATGTATACTGCCATGTATTGCTTAATCGCAGGAAAACTGACGCTAGCTTCAGTTACAACTTCAACGCAAGTAGGTTATTCGTTTTACCCATTTAAGTTACTTTATTTTGGCATGAAATTCACAGCCATTACCAGTCTTATTTTATAAATCCTTAAAACTTAAAAACCAGCAGTTTACTTTAACTTAAAAGCACTGAAAACATTTAAGAAGTTACTTAAAAAGACTTGGCCAGCTTCTCACATCCATTTGTAACTATCAAACGTTTCCATTCAAAATGTCAAGTTTCAAAATACGTACGAAGAAACACACTCGTTCCACTTGAAAACAGTGCAAATAAAGTGCTGTAAACTAACCCGGGAGGTTTTACTGAGAGAATTTCTTGAGCAAACCTTCTTGGCACCGTCGTGGTGTGCATTAGATGAGCCCGTGCTATGGACTCCTTCTTACGGCTGTTGGTTTAATACGTAGGTCGGGTTTGTTTGTCCGTTAGATGCGTTTGTGAAGATATCGTGTTACGGTTGATTAGAGATAAACTTGTGGGGTGATTCTGTTATTGGAAATTGCAATTTGATAACGTAAGACTCGACATATTTAATTCAATTATGACGTAAACTCAATGTGTGCCAGGAGTGTCTTTATTGGCATTTAGCCTGAAACTGTTTATTATCTAATAATAGCTGCAGAATTTTTTTTTTTTTTTGTATAAAATTCCCCACACAGCCCCACACTAGGTTTTTTTTTCCTGTATCGTGGGTGCGTTGACCAGCATATAGGTCTACATACACAAACAGCCGCAGCAGTAGTTTGAAAGTGTTGTTTGTTCTAAAACAGCTGGCAATGCATAAAAAAATAAAGTTGGTAACTCAATTCTGAACGAAAGCAAAGACAAAATAAAATTATGCTACGACCCTTAGCAAAAATGAAAATTAAAAAGCTAAATCCCGGTTCCAAAAATATGAACAAAGATAATTTTATTATCGCATCCAACCCTTGGTAATTCAGTTTTACTGATTACCATTAATATTCGCAGTTAACGTTTCACAGTAAAATGAAAAATACCTTTTTGATTCGTTGCCCAGCACATGTAATAATTGGAAGTAAATAAAAAAGCAAAGATAATCTTTCACACTCATTTTTATAACTCGCTTAGTTTAAGACAACGGGCGTAATTCAGAAGCTGAATTGCCTATGGAAATTTGCCTGAAAACCTGCCTTGCCTAAAACTGTTATGTCTGTCTGGGTAGTAAATAATAATATTTTTTATTTTCTCACTATAATATACATACATTATTTTATATTGGTCAGATTTCACAGATATACATAATCCAGGTAAGTATATACTGTGAGAGACTGGTGCCTAAGCAAGGCTCGAGGTATGTGTTTCAGGACACCAGGATCCCACCCGTTTTGGCTCGCCGTCCGATAGCAACCAGGCCCGAGTTGACGGCGCGTCGTGCTCTACGCGCGCCTCAAAGAGCTGTCAGCAACGAAGACGGGGCCATACGGTCAGTGCCTGCTGGGGTTGCGGAAGCGAACTAGAAATTCTCCGAGAATTTCGTTTTTTCAGTAAACGGATCGCAATTTTTTAACACAAAATTGCGATCCGTTTACTGTCAAAACGTTATTTCTCGGAGAATTTCTCCTCTCTCTCTGTTACAATAGAGCTTTGGTAATCGGAACGCAATTTTTTCAATTCTACTATATTATTAAGTACTAACATTATAAAGCTGAAGAGTTTGTTTGTTTGAACGCGCTAATCTCAGGAACTACTGGTCCGATTTGAAGAAATCTTTCAGTGTTAGATAGCCCATTTATCGAGAAAGGCTATAGGCTATATCTATATATATATCTTCACACTAAGACCTATAGTAAATAATATATATCTTCACACTAAGACCAATAGGAGCGGAGCAGTCATGAAAAATGTGACACAAACGAAGTTGTGCAGACAGCTAGTTAAGTATAAAATCAATTTTGAGATAATTGTCGAACTTGTGGGAAATGAGTGATGTGTTACTAGACCGTGTATGTTTTTGAAATGTTCGATACTATGCAATCTCTCATCAACATACTACGTACTTTTTGCCGAGTTACCTTTTGAAAACTAAGCCCATCCATCCATTTCATTTAGATTATAAACAAATTCTCCAAGATTAGCTTATGTTTCAAGAGGAAAACAACAATACTAAAATGACTTTGTTTGTAGTAGTACTTAAGTATAACATAAGTACGTATGTATGTACGCGAGTTACCTATATTCATCTGACGTTCATCTCCAACATATAATGACGTCAATATTATATGAAAACATTGCATACGGCCTAAATTTAAACTTAATGATATCCTCTTCTTATGGATGTGAAATCATCAAATGACTTCCTCCGCTCTGGGCGGAGCGGAAGGGAGTATCAGATTCTCATTGAGCCATCCGTATTCCTCCTTCTATGCCTTTTGCATTCCAGGGCCGCAGTGACTCTTTCGAACAAATTCCACAACCAAGGATATTATTCCAAACGAATCCTTCCAGAAATATTCTGTTAAACAAAAGCTATACCTGTGTGTACAGAACCTTATCATATATTTTCACATCTGAACGATTTTCCTTCAGATCGTGCGCTTATTGGAAAGGTCAGAAGAAATATTAGAAATTTATTAGAAAAGGTCAAAGCCGCAGATGAGACCGGGAATCTAATAAGTTGCACCTTTTTTGCATTTATGGAAAAGTGTGTCAGAATAATGTTGAATGGAATTAAATATTGTAGACTAGCTGCTACCCGCGGCTTCGCCCGCGTGAATGTCGGAGATTATCCCAAGGGAACATAATCCCGGAATAAAAAAAGTATCCTATGTGTTATTCCAGACTATGATCGATATCTGTGTCAAATTTCATCAAGATCCATTCAGTAGTTTTTGCGTGAAAGAGCTTACAAACTTTCGCGTTTATACCTAATATTTGTAAGACTAGCGGCCCGTCCCGGCTTCGCACGAGAGGACATCTATTGATCAAATCTTTCTTCTTTATAATATTAGTGTAGACGGAGCTAATCGATATCTATTTTATCAGATTTGAGTCTCCTTTATTTTCATATTTGATAATATGAAAATAAGGGATGAATGGATTGCTCTTTAGGCCATTTAGAACTCTGATAACTTCGTTAAGACTTGAACTTGATTGAATTTTAATAAAAGGCATTTTCACTAACAAAGACCTAAAACTATGAATTAGCTTATAGTTGCGAGACTTATAGTTGTCTACAATAAGTTTTAAGAATCTGAGAACCAAAACCTGAAAAGCGTTCTTTGTTCCTATAATTATGAACAACTTTTCCTGAACTCGTAGGACCAACACAGATATATAAAAAAAAAGAAACTTATCATTATGATTACTTCCAATACATCTATACTATTCTAATATTATAAGTTGAAGAGTTTGTTTGTTTCGTTGAACCTAAGAATCCAAGGAACTACTGATTCGAATAGAAAATAAATATTTTGGTATTGAATAGCCTATTTACTGAGGAAGGTACCTTATAACAACACGCTATGACCAATAGAATCGAAGCATAATAAAAAATGTTGCTGAAATGGAGTATTTTTTTCTCTCTTTTATATGACGCAGACGGAGTTGCGCGGGTCAGCTAGTATTCTATAAGAAGGAACAAGGAGCTCCGTTACTTACGTATATTGACATATTGTAACACAAATTCGGTGTTTGATGACCCAATTGGCAATAGGAAAATGACCGCGTCTGAAATTTGGGGCAATTTTCCAGGATGAAATGGTTTCTTTTCGAACTTGGACGTTCGTGTGCTGTCTGTTTTTATGATATTTTATTTCAATGGAGTTTATTTCTGTTCGCCTCAACTGGAACTAACATCCACTATACGGTTTTATTGCGTTTTCAAAGTGCATTGCAGCACTCGGTTTTATTATATCCAAGTAAACAATAATAACTCAACTGAATTGAACAAATTCAGAAAGAAATAAAAGCGTGTTTTTGTGAAAAGAAGGTAATACGAATTAAATAAAAAGTTTTTGACATGACAACGTCTAATAAATCGATGAACGCCGGCTGCACGCACGAAAAATAATGATTCATTGTAACGTTACGATCGGAGCGGAAGCGCTGCACGAGCGAGCGAGAGGCACGATAATTTCATCAATGTTTTGTTATGACGTTGTCACGTTAAACTATTGTCCGTAAACCGACTTTGTAAAGTCGGTTTACGTTACGTTAGCCAATTTTTTTTTTGTTCGCGTACAAATATATACTTATACATTTATTACAAACCAGCTTTTGCCTGCGACTTCTTAAGCAAATGTCACGATTTTTCCAGTTCTCGTAGGAATTTCGGAAAATCCTTTCTTAGTGCTTCCTTATAATCCCCAAGAAACTTCCTTGCATACTTTGTATGAAAGTTATATTTTTTTTTGTAAAAATATTTTATTTTTTACTTTTTAGTGATGATAGTCTACACTACACTTACATTGAAATTATCCCTATAATAAGTGGTTGCGCTATTTGCCGTTAAAGAGTTAGTTACTTTGCCTTCGCAGTCCACGTCCAGACTTTCTGTTTCTTTACTAGATTTATTTGTCGTGTGTTTATAAATCAGTTTCTAAGACTAATTTGATTAATGTGTACCTTTGAACACTTTGACAAGGATTTTGAAGTCAATGAACATAGAACAAGAACAATAAAATCGTTTAATCCAGAGGGCCTACTTTTTATCTCTGAACTAAACCGTTGCCGGTAAAGCGCCGTTCTAGTCCTAAGTCCAGTGAAGGATAATTGGATTTTTCTGTGAAGAATTTTACAATTACAGAATCGAGATTGGAACTGTGATCGACAATCCATCGACTGCATTCTTTTGTAGTACTGTAATTGGTGAACTGTAGTAGAAGCAGTGTTTTTGAATATTTAGACTGATACTAGTGGCCCGCCCCGGTTTTAATAAAAAAAAATTTTCTAGCTTCTTGTTTTGTCTGTTTATGACTGAGTGAAGAAAATGCCAGTTTTAAATAAACAAAAAAATACATAGAAATTGTAAAGGTAAATAAATGTAATGTTAAATTAAGAAACAATATACTGAACATCCATAAAAAATAACTTTATATAAAAGTAGGTGTAGTAGGGAATTTCCTGACGAAGTCTGTTGTGCTACAATCAGGACTGGGTCTTTTAGTCGAAAATAAATTGGTTCTATCGTTTACCATATTTTGACAAACTCGAGCCTTAGAATGGTAATAAAAAACATTATTTAGATATGAAAATATATCGCTGTTTTGTAAGTGAATGAGTAACAGTAGAAGCGAGCATAATGCGCATTAATAGCTAATGAAATAGCAATTAAAAAACATTAGGATTATCAAAATTATATGCTGTTTGAGTAAAAAAATCGTATGAGGAGATCGTGGCTAAATTATAATAGTCGCACGGGTCAATCTTCGAGGTTAAGCAATGATTGCCGAAGTTGGTCTGTGGATGGGTGACCATCTTAACATAACGAGACTTCTTCGTGCCTCGGAAAGCACGTTAAGCCGTTGGTACCGCCTATCATTTGGAACTTTAGCAGTCGTTACGGATTGTCAGAAGCCAGAAAATCTGACACCAGTCTTGCCAAGAAGTACCGTGTTCCCCAGTTAAGGGGTTGTGTAGGTCTGGTAGGCAACCGCTCTACGTAAAACCCCAATATAGTTGGGAAAAGGCTAGGCGGATGATGAGTAAGAAAATCGTATGTTTTTATTCGATAGAACACTACTAACAGTAACAATAACAGACAAGTCCCAATAGCCGAACAAAATGGACGTCAATCCTTTTTACCATCCCCAAGAGCTACGGCACAGATTTAAATGTAAAATCGAATCTATGTATATACAGCAGGACAGTAGCGGTATACTAAAACGGAAATTAAATTGCACACCGTAAAAAGGATATAACCTTTTTGATGAGTCAAAAGATACCACGGGAGTAATTCTTTCGCGTTTTTGTTACGCGAATTCACTTTTTATGACCCCTTTTTGTATGGTTTATAATGGGACTTATTTACTCGTAATAAGCGTCTTTGTTGTTTCGGGCTGTAAAATAATGTTGAGTAATACGGGGTGATGGGGGATTGTTATGGTGCCATTAAAGCTATGAATGAAATAGGGAACAGGGCAAGGCACCAGATTAAAGTAAGTAGGTATTATGCAAAACCGGTCGATAGCAATTCTGCTTCTTGCGAAAAGATTCTAGATCAACGGAATGTACCCTATAAGTTTTGTGAATGTTGAAAAAGTCACGTGACATTTCGACTCGCACTTAACTTTTATTTGACGCACTTGACTTGATTTTTATTATCAGTTATTGATTGCTTTTTATTATCTTAAATAAACGTCTATTATTATTATTATTGAAATTTACTGCGGCTACTGAAATGCATGCTCTGAGAAAATTTACTTTCCTATTTCGGTACAAGAGTTATAGTAGATAGACGAGCAGACAACAGAGGTGTGTAAATTCGTCAAATTAATAGGCATCTGCCATATGCTTTTCTAAAAATAAAATAGTCCAAATGACTTAAATGCTGCTCTGAAATCTAGAGCACGTTTTAATTTGTGCCACTCATACTTATTGGCTACTATAATTTTTAAAAGCATAAGTTCTAAAAATATTTCCAGCAAGCCCCATAAACCCTACCGATAAGCCAGGCAATTCCAAGTGGAAATTATAATTAAAAAAATAATTAAAAACGTGTCATTCATTTACTATAGCGCGCTGTAAAAGTCTACGGACGGAAATGAGTTACAGTAGGTACCGCGTTCTCAAAGCGACGGTAAATGCAACTAGCTTTATGTATGCGCTCATACCGCTGCTTATTTTCACATGACACTCAAGAAATTGGAGAATATTTTCGTATCGATTTTACCCGAAAAGATTTGTTATATTTCCCTTCATTCCTTATTCAGGCTAGTACAGGAAATTCGACATTTTCTGGCCAGCTAAAGAAGCTACTGAAGATTCTGCAAAATACATAAATTTAAAGATTTTTAGTGTATCGATGGACCTTTCACTGATTGTCAGCTTTAATTGGTATTGCAATGAATAGATAGGTATATTTTAATAGTATAACACCACGCTAAGCCTTAAAGCACCAACTTTTGCGTGAATTTGATGTACATAGGTAATACAGGAAGTTTTGTGTAGTTACTCAGAATAAATTGAGATTAAGAATATTAAGATTCTTCTACTGTACAATGATTGGGTAGGTGTGAATATTATTCGTAAAACGTATACCTACCTAAGCTTCCACATTTAGTCGCGACGCGATAATGCAACCACCATTTTTATGAAAGAGTTTCTACAAACACATGCCTTTTCAACGAAAACGTCGTACTGGCATATTGCGCCTCTATATAGGGGATTTTGCATCATTTTTTCCCGAGTTAATCCATTTCCTGTTACGTTGAACACAATACAACCATATCCATAACATGTTTGTAGTCCTTTATATCTCACTGCAATGGTTGTTTGTCGCGGCGTAAATACGAAAGTTATCACATGTTGTACTTATTGGAAAAATAAACCTATAAGTTACTACCTTAGGTTAATGCTCTATGCAGATAATGTTCACTATCGCATTTGTTTGCGTGAGATAACTTAAATTTTAAAGAGGACATTTTGATTGGGGTGAAGAAGTCGGTGGCATCACATCTAATCACCGAAATCAGCCTTCTCTGCACGTGGTATTCCTGCTGATCGACAAAACAGGCTCAGACGAAAAACTCGGCATAATGCACTAACCAGCGAGGCGTAACCTAAAAGTCATGGTGGTCAAGTCAAGGTTAAGTCTAGGACACGCCATGGTTGAATCATGATCAAGTCAAGGTCAAATTATGGTCAAGTCATGATTAACTCTTTGTGAAATTATGGTAATCTCTTGGTCAAGTCATGGCTAAATCATGGCCAAGCCAGGGTAATTTTATTGACAAGTCATTTTATGTATGGAATAGAATTCAGAAGATTTTACATAGATTCATCCAAAGTAAATGAATTCCGCGGTCAAACTCTCCGGGCATTCTTCTATAGCGAGCAGGGCATGAAAATATGGTTTTAGATTTGAAAGAAAGACGAAAGGGTCTGTTCCAATAGGAGGCTTTTTATCTTACAAAATTGTATGTCTCTCAGGTCAACGGCAAGTCATGTAAAGTTTTTGCAAAAAATACAGTCTAATGCGAATTTGGATAGCGACAATAAAAAACACAATGTGGTAATGTTTCAAATGTCTAACCTATTACGGTCTATGAGATACAATGTCCACTTACAAACAGACTGATAGAAAGACGGGTGGATGGCGGAGGCTTAGTATTAGAGTTACGTTAGTTAAGTTTTAGGCACAGAATCCTAAAAAGACCACACATCCTATCATAATAGTGTATTAAATCTCAAAATAATCAGCCATATACCAAAACCCTTTCCAATCAATCGAAGCCAAAAATAATAACAGGCATATTATTTTTGGCTTCGATTGATTGTCAAGGGTTTGGTATATACCAAACCCTCTGATATTCCTATTTTCTGCAGCTCATATTTTATAGTGTTTTAAAAGCACGAGTCTAAAAATCGTTTTAGCGATAAACCTACCGATAAGCCAGGTAACAGCATTTCCAAGTGGAAATTTAGTTTAAAAAAAGAAAAACGTGTCAGCCATTTATTATGGCGCGCTGTAAAAGTCAGCCAAGGAAATTAGTGACAGTAGGTTCTCGAAGCGACGGTAGTTTTATGTATGCGCTCGAACCGCTGCTTATTTCCACATGGCACTCAAGAAAAGTATTAGAGAATACTTTTGTATCTGTTTTATCTGAAAAGATTTGTTCTTTTCTAAGATTTTATTCCTTCCGATTCCCTTTTAATTCCAGTAATATTTCTTCAAAAAGGAATCAAAGAATACCTTCTTCCTGATGTTGAATGTCCACACTTAAATATACTTTCATTCGGTGAATAAAATAATATAATCTTTAATATATATGTATTCTATATTATATCTTCTTTAGTTGTATTTTGTAAATATATAGTTTTTAATTATATTGTAATTATTTCAGTGAATATGAGAGCTTTTATAATTATGTTATTACAATGAATGGATATGTATATATAATAACATAACACCACCGAAAATCTTTAAACTTCTACATTTATTAGGAGTGTGATACTTATGAAAAAATAAATCATAGATAATTAATCATTTGGAGCGGCTCCCCAATGCGACGTATTTTTTTAGAATCATAATACACACTTAGTTACTTTATGATTGAGTTTTTTTTTTAACTTTTTAAAGGAGACTTAGGTTTTTGTGTCCCGGGTTTTTCAAATTTTTACCCCGAAAAAAGGCTCGGTCCCTGCGTGTCGGACCACGAGACCGATACCGAGAGAAAAAGGTATTAACAGATATTTATTGTTGAGATCGTGGGTCAATCTTCAAACACAGTCCGTATCTTAACGTCTTACAATATGCTGTTGGTCTAGCTGTCCATACTGTTGGTCAGAAGCTAAGAAACGTGTTACCGGGTATCATGCCCAGTTACTGAGAAGTGGAGGTCAGATAAAAAATCACTTCATGTTAAATACACAGCTGCATCGAGCTGGATTGGAGGCCAAACCCTACATTATAGAGAAAAGGCCAGTCAGATTGATTAAAAGATATATCTTTGTATGTCTAGGTATTTTTCACCTACCATTTTACACTTGCGTCAATCGAGAATTTTCTAGTAGGTATGTATATTTTGTGATACACATCTTCAAAGAAAAAACATGCTCTTTTATATAATTTCGAGTGTATGTATACTTCAGCCAATGGGCTCCGTTTTACCGATAATTGTTTTCGTTTCATCTTTTTCTTGTTGGCTTTGGAAAAAATAAATTGGTGCAAACAGGATAAGATGGTATCAGGCACCTTTTGTTTTTTTTTGTTTTTGTTGATAAAATTGAGAGTGCGCCTTGAATAGCTTTTCAGGATTGATGAAAAACTTTATTTACTAGCTTTTTTCTGTGGCGTCACTCACGTGGTTTCTTGTAATAAAAAGTGTCCTGTGACATTCTACAGCTTAGAAACCAACTTTGGGGGTGTCACCCCTAAACGTGTGACGCAATGAAACTGCGGAAGTAGGGTGCAAACATTTTTCAACTACTTGATCTTTTCTGCCAAAATCAAAAAAAGTCTTCTGTTTAAGTATGAAAAAATTAAATAAAACCCTTACGAGACCGGGTGCAAAAATGTCTTTATTTCTTGAGATTTTCTCCATTTCTAAGCACGCTAGACTGTTCCTTGAGTTTTATTCACGGTCAGGTGTCAACCTTACACGCACGCAATGAAACCTGTTCAAGATACAATCCAATTTTTCAAGCTCGCTTCGCTCACTTTTTCATTCTGCGCTCTCTTAGTTCTTGAGCTTTTCTGTATAGTTCAACAAAATGACATATTTTTAATTGCGAATGATCACAGAAAATATAAAACCTTTTCGAGTTGGGGCACATTAATTTTTTAAATCGCTTGAATGAGCTTTGTGTGTAAAGTTATATCTATACTTAATATTATAAAGCTGAAGAGTTTGTTTGTTTGTTTGTTTGAACGCGTTAATCTCAGGAACTACTGGTTCGAATTGATAAATTATTTTTGGGTTGAATAGACCATTTATCGAGGAAGGCTTTAGGCTATATATCATTACGCTTAAGCCAATAGGAGCGGAGCAGCGATAAAGAATATTTTAAAATCGGGGATTCCACGGGGACGAAGTCGCGGGCAGCAGCTAGTATAAAATAAAGAAAATTAAAACCTTCCGAGGCGAGGTGCATAAGTTTTAAATATATTGTGCGTACCTAGGAGTGATGTAAGAAAATTCCTGAGAAAAGAAAACCTGCAGAACAAATAGAACACCTTCTGAAAAGTGGCAACCGACTGCCGTCACCAGAACAAAAGGCGCAACCCATAATTATTTGGGGTGGAGAGATTATTTGGCGGGAGAGTTCATTTGTGGAGTCAATCCAATTTACACCGGGTTTCACTCATGCTAGCTACACCATTTAACAAAAATAATATTTATTTTGTAAGTAGGTTAAACATAACACTTTTACACGTCAAATATTTCTGGTCATTTTAAGCTAGATGAAGCCGGTGTTTCCTAGCCGACTACCCTGAGAAGAAACAGCGAAACAAACTCAGAGGTCAAAGTCTCTTTTAAAGTCCATACAATCCGTACTGGTCAAGTCATATGAGAACCAAGTAGGTTAATGTCTGAGGCGGCCTTTTGAGGAAAGTGCCACACAAATTTGAGTGGACCTGTCCAGACAGTGCAAGCATTTGTCAGTTACCATCTTTTTGATCCAAATGTTTGGAATTTCCGCAGAAAGTACTCTTGTGTAATCCTTTTAATCCAAAGGTTGTCTGGTAGATAATGCTTTGTTTGCCGCCCATACACCACTATTGTACATACAGTTTAAATAAATAATAAACGGTGACAGCTAAGGCCTGCATTTGGAACTTTAATTTATTTCAAAACAATAATATCTCTAACTTAATTTTCAGAACTAGTCCATCAAAAAGCAAATCATAGTCCAATAATATAACTTTGATAATTTGAAAGGCAAATGTGAAAGTCTATTATGGAAGTCGGCTTCAGCCTAAAAGGGTCACTTTTGTCTGGCCCAGCGACGTTCACAAAGCGTTTGTGGTCCAAAGGCCGTTACGTGACTTGCGGATTTAAGAACGGTATAGTGTTTTTTTTTTTAGTTTTATTAGGATAGGTTTTTGTTAACTTTTGAAAGGAAAGGTTTTAAATGGTCAGACGATGTGTTTTTCTTCGAGAATAGATTATTTTTAAGCTATTGCATAGCTTCTGTCGCGGGCCTTGGACGGGCAACCGAATCCAGAAATCCGTAACGAAAATAACCTAACACCGCTACGTCATTAGATTAGGCCTCGCCTTTTAAAAATGGTCGCTCGCCGTCACCGAGCCGACCCGAACGTCTGCGTTCGGAAACAATCGGCCTAACACCGCTACGTCATTTGATTAGGCCCCGCCTTTTTAAAATGGTCGCTCGCCGTCACTGAGCCGACCCGAACGTCTGCGTTCGGAAACAATCGGTGGGACAAAGTTAAGTGAAACGTATGTGATTTACATTAGTACAGTAACCCAGGTGAACGAATCGAGACCATATCACAATGACACAGAGTACTAAATATATAATTGCATAAGATGATAAAAAATGCTATGCAATAGCTTTACCGCGGCAGTCCCCGAGTGCCACATGTATTTTTTTTTTTCTTATTTTTGCTTATGTAGAAAAGTTTTGAAATGAATGCAAGTGTCGAACTCTCTTCAAGGCACTGTGTTAGTAAAGAAAATTCAAATTCGATCAAAGATGTTTGTGAGTAGTTTTCTGTGCCCCTATCTCAATAATTTGTTTTGATTTTAGATTTAATATGCTGGAAATTGGATAAACTAAGTACCGTTTTCTTTGTTTTTTTTTTTTTTGGCAAAACCTTCAAAACGTGCCAGGCGTTTTGGAAAAAAAAACCGGAGAGTGCTGGATTTTTACTTCGCTTAAACCTCTCTGGGGATCCCATTACCACTTGGGAAGGGTTCCGTGACCTATCTAAAGACCACTCCTGATGTATTTAAAATCTAACGTATCACTCAACAGCAATTTACCACCGCATTTTTATGTCACAAAATTTGTATTTGGAACAAAATCAATAGGTACTACCTATAAACATTCACCCATTGCTAAATCCCCAAAAGTTACGTTATCTTTAATAAATTGCCTTAATTTCCCCCTTGATTACCTTCCATTACACCATCGCTGAACTCACGAAACCGTATAACAAAGGCACCCTTACGTCAAGATTTCGCCTCAGAGTGATAAGCAATGTCATTATTGATTCATCAATTTTATCACAATGTATAGGGAACATTACAGAAGAACCAGTTTTTTTTTTTAAATCATTTTACCTCATGGCTGATTACTCAATGTTTCATTGAGGGGCTTCATGCGCTTAATAATAACAGGCGTACGGTTCAATCTTAGAGGTTAAGCGTCGCTTGACAATCTCGATCCGTGGATGGGCGACCATCTACATACATCCTTCAATGGGCGTCGGCAAGAGTATTTTCAAGTGCAACTTCAATACAAAAGGTAACCAACTAATTTTATCGATTTATCCAAAAAACCTTTTTATTTGGATTAGATATCATCAAATGACTTCTACCGTATTGGGTGGAGCGGAAGGGAGTGTAAGACTCTTACTAACTAAACCCACCTTGTTGTGTTGTGTTCTTCGAAATCCCCTATGCGGTTACGGGGCGCGCAACTCTTTCGTACAATTTCGCAACCCTGGCAAATTCCGCAACCCTTGCAATACAGAAATTTTTGGGTCTACAAACGAAGTATAATATTGATATACCGGGGTTGGTCCCATAGTAACAGTTTATTTTAATTTTATTTATTTCATAATAATGAGTAGAATGACCTCTTTTTAGGTAATTCGTTCATACTGTGTCACGTTGTATTGTTACCAAAGCATTAGCACCTCAAAAATCAGTATAACTAAAAACACAAAAATATGTTTTATTAATTACCTTTATTTCAGATTGCTGTAAGTAGTATGAAGATTGATAGTTAGATTGCCTTAATGTTAGTTTTTCAGGTTGCCAAATGCGGTCCTACGGATGGCAAACGATGGGTGGCTTGCCGTCCGATAACAACCAGGCCTGGATCGACGGCGCGTCGTGTTCCACGCGTGCCTCAAAGAACATTTAATGACAGATGTCAGCAAAGATGACGGGGCCCCATAGGGTTCGAGCCTGCTAGGGTTGCGGAATTAGTTCAAAAGTCACCGCGGCCCTGTAATGCAAAGGGCTTTAGGGGGAACCCGATTATGTGAAAAAAAAAATACAAAAAGTACATAATAACTTTTATTTCGGAAGTCGGTGTTTAAAAAACGAAGAAACAACCAAAAACGCCAACTTTCGAAATTAAAGTTATTTTATACTTTTTTTTGTATTTTTTGTTTAGAAGTCGGTTGTATATTTTTTTTTCAATATCGTTTAACGATTTATAGAATATATTGACTGTATACTAAAAATAATAACACAAATCTTTTACTCAAACAAACACAGCTCAAACAAACAGCAAAGTAAACCTTCTACTACATATTTTACTATGATCACGTATTGTGGTGGCTCCCTATTGTTTCCAAGCCGTAGTCCGATTTTCGGCCTATTGTCGGTACCGGGCGTAGGTGGGTTCTGCATATTGAATGCAGGTGGTTATAATTGGGTCCGTGAGCCTATTGTGCTGCTGAAGTGATTAGTTAAGGGTTTAGCGGGTGGCTACCTAAATATTTTGGGTAAATATTATTAATTGGTTCTAAGGTAAGTATAGTAAATTGCTTTAGAACAAAGTTTCTCAAGGGTTACGAAAAGGTACCAAAGGATCAGAATGGATGAACCGCAAGCCTGCGTCTCGGAAATTGTCTTGTTTCCTAAACTTGAACTCAAGCTTGCCTTTTAGGCAGGGTGAAACCTCTACATTATTTCATAGAAAATATATTTATCTTAAATCGAGTTAAAAAACAGACAGTCGCTTTATTAAAGTGTAACTTTTGTTTTCCCAGAAGGGTTTGAAGGGGCATAGCCAAGAATATAACACGCGTATTTCAGTCCCATGTAATAAAAGGCGAGAATATTGCTTTCAATCGGGCAGAAATCAGTCTCTGGACTGGGAAATTCTAGATGAAAAACTCGAAGACATGTTTCACGATCTGGGAATCGAACTGAGATTCTCACGCAAGACCAACGCAGTTAACAATACTCCGAATATAATGTTCCTGAATAAAATCATCTATAAGCTCTTTCATCATAACTCCAGTACATAGATCTTCATCTTGCCACGATTTCATACCAGAAAACAAACACAAATATGTACACGAAAATTAATCTTTCCAAACTTCGGTTCTCTAACCCGTAGGTCGGGAAACTGCCATCAAAGCTGAAACAAAATCCAGGTCCAATTAATCATACAGTTCCGTACTTTGAATGTACCCGCTGTAAAGTTGGGTAATTACTCAAGTGAAGTGGAAAACGGACCCCTGCGCGACGGCTGAAATATGGTAGATGTGTGACGTCACGCCTGTATGGAGTGATCGCTCGGGTTTGAGGTCGGTAATTAATTTGTTTTTTGACAATGTGGGAGCGATTTTTTGTTTGTTGTATTTTATCAAGGCACAGTCAATCTCGTTAAATAAATGGCGATTCAATTTAATTTTGAAACATGATCTGATTCGTTAAATTGTCAAAATAAAATTCGAATTAAAATAAAGAAGAGTCTGTCTTATTATTTGCGTGCATAAAAGTGTTGACGATTTTAGATCGAAACAACAAAAATAATTGTGAATTGAAATATGTTCGAAGTAGGTTAAATATGGGGCTGTTCGAGTATTATATTACCTAAGCAGATTTTTTTATAATTTTTTACCGCCCCTCGTTAACAAAAGGAAACAAAGCTCTTACCCCTCATGCTTACGTAAACATTTTAAAGTATTTTTGAATCAGTTCTGGTTTGCTTCTTGGTTTATACGCAGCAAAAAAGCAAGTCAAAAATAAGAAATTTATGATCTATAGAGAAATTAACTTGTGAAGAAATTAAAAGTGGGTCGCTATTAATGTTCAGTTATGTGTTCAAATCAAAATCGACAAAATTTTGCGTAAATCCGAAAAAGTAAATAAATGAACATTGGTGACGTAATCACCACCCTGATCCCCCCACCCCCCAAGTCATCAAAAATAAGCAAATCAAAGACACCCTCTTCTCTTTCGGTGCTTAAGTAATACTTAAATCTAGCCCCTATCTTTAAGAAAATAATATTCCACCATGTAGGTAGACGGCGTCTTGCGTAATGTCTTACTTCATCATCCTATAAGCCGAAAGCCCTTATCAATCTAAACCTTAATCCCCATCACTTCCACAGCTTAAAATAAAGCCGCGAAAACGTCAACACATCAGCAACGCAATGAATTCTAAAAGCCGTCGCTGGTGACGTCACACTTCTGTTTACGAGGCCTTTGGGAAATTCGGACGTAAAGACCAACAATTCTGGATGGGCACCAACGGTTCTGGACGGGTCGTTACACTTTGAAATGGCATGGAAGATGATGTATTGGAAGGTAGGTGCGGGAGTCGGGTCGTCATTTGTCATGTGAATGAGGTCTGGTTTTATTGTGGTCGATAATGTTGGCAGGCTGGAACGATTTGCGCATGGAATTGTTACGTCGATGGTAAATGCTTTCAGTGAGCTATATTATTTTTTCATTAGTTAATATTATCATATCCTAAGCATATATTCTACAGAGAACGACATCGTCTGACGTCGCAGTCGATAAATAAAGGGCATAATTAGGTGGGTATATTGTGCCACTCTTGGCATTTGTAAGCTGAGTTAATCTGATTTTAATCAGTAATTTTATTGTAGGTATTCTCGTTGCTGTCGATTTTTTTTTATACATCTGGCACTGAATTTTCAATCAAAACAAATAACACATTCTACTAAGTAAACCTCAAAAGAGCAAAATAAGTCTCTAAAATGCAAAAAGTACAAAATAACTTTAATTTCGGAAGTCGGTGTTCAAAAGACGATAAAGTTGCTTTTATTTTTTACTTTTTAGTGGTACACCCCCACCTAAACGTACCAATCACATTGGTGTAAACAATAAATAATAATGCGATTTCAGCAATCCCGAAAGATTTGCTATCCTTTATTAGAGTTCCGTTTCCTATCATCTCTGTGCTTCATCAGATCTTCACCGAACTAAAAAGGGACCACGTTGAAATACGAAGATACTCTTCCAAACCATCGTTCACAATTTTATTTTTTCATTTATATCGACAAGAGGGAATGAGAACGTCATCAATGTAAACTAAGCCACGCATAATTAGAGATAAATAACTTAAATAGGTACTAGTCGTCGAATCTCAATCAAATTCAAATCATCAATGCACCAGCTTTCGAATATTCGATTCGATTCGGTTTTTTCGATTTTGATGACGAACACACACAAAAAAAAAAAACAGTCGAATTGAGAACCTCCCCCTTTTTTTGAAGTCGGTTGAAAATACCTTAAATCACTTGTCTTTTATTCACTAAAAGAATCAACAAACGAAATGAATACAGCAGGCTTGATGTATGAAAGAGGGAGTGTGCTCGGGGACATTCCATCATCATTTTGTTTGCCCATCAATCGTTTATAGATGTCAAAAGTTGAGGGTGCGCCGCATCGACCCAGCTTTTGTTTGTGCAGAAAACTTCTTTTTTTTAATGGCTTTATTGGTGGCCTGTGTTTATGAAACTGAACTGAATTTGGACCTTGTGCTGCTTTGATACGGTGAGGTTTCATAATTTTTTATTGCCTTTGAATTTTGGATTGGATTTTATTTTCATAAATATTTTGTCGGGAGAGTTGCCTGATAGAACCAAAAATAAAACGATCCGCAGGACATAACTCGAAAATTGTATTTGCATATGAAAAAAATAATAAAAAAAATGAAAAAATGTATTGCAGAAACTTGTACAAACTTTTACAGAGATATGAGGCATGTACCTCGATATTACCTAGATCTACATAAATATTTGATAACGTTGAAATATCGGAATAGTAAAAGCGCTGGTAATCCGGTTTCCACATTTCATTTTTACAACTGAAGGGGAATTAACTGCATACGTTTAAAATTTTCCTCGTTTCTGAGTTTACATTTCAAATACAACCGCATTATGGTTTTAAAATTTACTTTTATTTTTCTGGACTTGTTGGTTTTGCTTCGCTACATACTGGAATAGATTTACAATTGGACTTTCTGGGTCTGTCTACATATTTCATGTCAAATACTTATGAAGACACCTATCATCTATCATTTGCAAACTTATTCTCTTCTTTCCACATGTTTTATTTTATTATTGATAGAATCGCGTTTTGGCATGATCCCACCTGATCGAATGATGATATTGATGGTGGGTGAAAGGATGCCGATTCACTCCTAACTTAAGCACCCCCAGGACACAAATTTTTTTAAACGTTCCCCCTCACTAGGAATTTTTCCTGTGTCGTGGGTGCGTTTACAAACATATAATCTCACATAGACAAACAGTCAGACCCGGAATAACTATCTGCAGTTCATACAAATATTTGTTCCGTGTGGGAATCGAACCTACGACACGTAGCGCAGCAGTCAACCGCTCAACCACAGTGCCAACCATTTCGTCGAAATTAACAAAAACTCCGGCAGAGAATTCCACTCCTTCGCTCATTTTAATTGGTCACATTCACCAGTTTATGTGGGTACGTTTAAACAAATTGGTTTATGTTATAGGAAATCTCAAAACAGCTACATAACCTCATAATTCAACACGAACCGCAGTCATTTGAAACATTTTCTTATCTCAACATCTGCAGTGATTTTCCAATAGTCCCATATCTCACAGTGAAAAATGCAGACAAAGCGAATATTGGCCGTGCCCGGATTGGCTACATTTCCCGGATTTCTGCATTATGAGGCGAGATCGATGGCAGGCAATTCAATACACTAGGCACGGGATAAGACATGTTTTGTGTGACAAAAATAAGAATGTCCCCCTATTGTTACGCAGCTTTTGTATGCGTGTCATATTTTTTTCATGTGATGTTGTATTTTTTATTTGTAACGTTGCCACATTGGGAAGGTACTGTAGCCCATATAGACATAATATAACCAAAAAATTCCTCTGTATTTCTTAACGAGATAGGCAGTGGCCTAACTTTTGAACTACTCCCACATCAAATGACTTCTCCTGCTCTGACTGGAGCAGAAGGGACTGACTGACTAAAACCCACTCGTGTTCCTCGTAATGCCCTTTGCGTGCCAGGGCTATATAGGTATTACGTCGGTGCCTGCTAGGGTTGCGGAATTTGTTCGAAAGAGTTACCGCGGCTCTGGAACGCTAAGGGCACATGGAGGAGCACGGGTGGGTTTTAGTCAGTAAAAGTCTGACACTCCCTACCGCTCCACCCAGGGCGGGAGGGGTCATTTGATGATTTCCCATCCAAAAAAAAAAGGGCTATATACTACACGTTAATATTTTTGGGCTTGAAAAGGTCTTTTCATGTAGGTATTATTATTAACTCGCTTTTGCCCGTGATTTACACGAATAACCCATTTTTCCCCGTTCCCGGAATCCTCTCTCATGACGAATTTCAAAACAATTTATTTTCAATCTTTATTGCAAATCATAAATGTAAACACATATGATTTGCAATAAAGATTTAATAACTACGTATAGTTTTACAGCTCACGTGTCCCTGGCAAGCTCAGCTTTCTACGACCAGTAATAAGTGATTGAGTGACTGACAGAAAGTCAGTCAGTCAGTCATCAGTAACGGAATTTTTAATATACGTTGATGATGATTGATGATTAAAATTGACTGTAATTATTAATGTGCAAGTAGCAAATGAATATTATTCTTTATTTCTATTAAACGGGCATAAATCTAAAGGGCTAACTGCTGAGAAGTTTTAAAATATTGTTTTAAAGATTGTTATTCCATATACCATAAGAATATTTAAACTTTCACCATCGGAACTGTTGCTGAGAGTAAACTATCATTACAATGCAAGCGCTGAGAGTAAAAAAAAAAAACAGAAATTAAATAGAGCTAATATAAAGAATATTGGTTTCTTCTGTGTTTTTTTTTTCTAATGTGTGAATATCTCAATAAAACGACTAAAGCAAACTATGTACCTACGTATATAGTAAATTAATATATCTAATACACGATGCCAATTGGATCAGCAACTACTGCTCTGTATTGTGTTAATCAACTGAATGCAGATCAGATTATCTATGTATTCAATCCTATAACATATACATATCCATTGTATTCTCAGCATTAACAATTCAATGACCATTGATGGTTCAGTAATTACTTTATTGGACAGCTTGCATGTGAATGCCGCAATGAACGGACGTTGATGGATGGTTGCGTCAGGTATTAACGTTGGTGTATTGAACTGAGATAACATATTTGTGATGGACTAAGTCTCTATACATTGTGCAATTGTAGATTAGCTTGTGTTAAAAGGGTGATAAAAAGATAAAAGAATATATGTACAATTTTCTGTTCATCATTAAAACATACTTAATTAAAACGAGTAAAAAGAGTTTGTAGCGATACTTCACGCCCGGACAGCTTTTAATGCTTTACAAAGCACAGGTCTGGTCCTGCATGGAGTATTGCAGCCACTTTGGGATGGCTCAGCTAAATACCAACTTGCTGTACTTTTTTTTTTTTTTTTTTTTTTTTCTGGATGGGAAATCATCAAATGACCCCTCCCGCCCTGGGTGGGGCGGTAGGGAGTGTCAGACGTTTACTGACTAAAACCCACCCGTGATCCTTCTTGTGCCCTATGCGTTCCAGGGCCGCGGTAACTCTTTCGAACAAATTCCGCAACAACAAATTCCGCAACAACTTGCTGTACTTGACTCGGTGGAACGTACTTAGAGCTAATAGGCTCATGGGTGACGAAAAACTGGTCACTGCCAAGCTTCACAGCCTGAGTCATCGACGCAAGGTCGCCTGCTTGTCAGTCTTCTACAGATTGTACTTCGGTGAGTGTGCCCATGAACTCTACGTCCTCCTCCCACTGGCCCCCTTCTACCATAGGACATCTAAACGCACTGTAGGTTACCATCCCTACCTTGTTGGTATTCCACCAATTCGCACCAAGCATTTTCAATCGTCTTTTGTAATGTGCACAGCAAAGGAGTGGAACTCTCTGCCTGCGTCTGTGTTTCCGAACGCATCTAACCCTAATCTCTTCAAAATAAGAGTGAACAGGCTTCTTCTGGGTAAGCTTATTCCATCTGTCACCTGTGACAGAGACAAACAGAGTCAAGAGCAAATCCATTTAACAATAAAAAATAAAAAAGGATTTCTCATTGCAAAACTTGCCTTTTCATACCCATATCATGGGGTACATATAAAATAATTGGACCGCCATCTTTGGGAGTCCGCCGTATAAAAACATGTTTAGTAAACATGTTTAGTGAATGAATTCATTTATCATGTTAGCCGCGGAATTTCATTCAATTTAAAAGTGTATGCAGCTCAATCCGTAAGATTCAATTGCAAGATGTGACTCATACATACTAACTACGAGTAACATTGTACGCTAAATAAAAGCTTGAAATTATTGGTAACCTACCATCTCATTCGTCGCTGCCATTTAGTACGGCAATAATGGTTACTGACCAGCGTATATTTAACTGATTCTAGGACTTATATTAAGTGTATAGATTAAAGTTTTAGTTAGGTATAGGTGGGCCTGCGGATGGCGAGCGATGGATGGCTCACTGTCTGATAACAACCAGGCCCGGGTCAACAACGCGTTGTGTTCCACGCGTGCCTCAAAGAGATATCAGCATAGAAGACGGGGCCCGCTAGGGCCAGTGCCTGCCAGGGTTGCGGAATTTCGAAAGTCAGTCGGCCCTGGAACGCAAAGGGCACTAGAAGGATCACGGATGGGTTTTAGTCAGTAAGAGTCTGATACTCCCTTCCGCTCCGTCCAGAGCGGAAGAAGTCATTTGATAATTTCCCATCCATAAAAAAGGTAGCTATACATCTTCAGTGATCTATACTTATAATAAATCTGTAGAGAGGTCAATTCTGTACAGGGAATATATTTTCAAAATAACTATCAGGGGGTGATTAGTGATCGATACTGGTGCCAAAAATGCAATCAGTAAAATTTTTGTCTGTCTGTCTGTCAGTCTGTCTGTCTGTCTGTCTGTCTGTCTGTCTGTCTGTCTGTATGTTCTTTATAGAAACAAAAACTACTCGACGGATTTTAACGAAACTTGGTGCAATTATTCTTCATACTCCTGGGCAGGTTATAGTATACTTTTCATCACGCTACAATCAATAGGAGCAGAGCAGTGAAGGGAAATGTTGGGAAAACGGGAGAAGTTACTCCATTTTTTAAGCTTCCGTCGCGTGTGTAGCCTTAATGGTTAAAGTGACATAGAAATCATGTATGACGGAAATGTTCTACATAAAATTATCTAAAATATATTTCACAACAGCATATGTCTATCTTTTATGGTTGACTCACAATAACACGTGTAACTCCCGATAGCTTAGCAGTCCGGAGCTTTCTGATTATATTTGTTTACTCTTACGTTTATATTACTCTCACTCATCCCTAATTAAAAAAAGTTCACACTATTACCTATTCAATAATCATCATCGTGCCGTCGCGCTTTAATACTGAATCATGCTGTAAGATGTTATTGTGATTATTTTTGTGTAACTTTTGTTGCTATTTTATAAAATAGGTACTTATTAGTTATTTTGGTAATGTTTAAATATTCGTTCAAATTACAAATTATTAATAGTTTCAATTTTATTTATTTTTAGATGAAATAGGAATAGAAGTAGGAGCATCGATTTTTAGATACCGATAGGTTAGTTTTGGCTAATTTATGTTCTGTTTTTTTTAGTATTAAGTAGGTAAAAGCGTAGATACTTTTATTAATTAGTAGTTATTTTATTAATTAGTTATACGTAGTTATAGGTATTTATTTTTAAGTGAATGAATAGATTATTATAATATAATTTTTCACAGGCATTTCAGCTTTACTTTCATTTCTTTTTTTGTTGTAAGTTGTACATATTTCACACACACATAGTGATCTATCCATGCACAGCCCAAACCACTGAACGGATCGGGCTGTTTGGCATGTAGGTAGATGTTATGACGTAGGCATCTGCTAAGAAAGGATTTTGATTAATTCTACCCCCAAGGGGATAAAATAGGGGATGAACGTTTGTATGAAACTTTGTCAATTTTAAACCGATCGGGCTGAGAGTTTCAAAATCGGGGGTAAAGTAACTATTCCACGCGGACGAAGTCGCTGGCAGAAGCTAGTATTAAATAAAATTATATTGCCTACTTACCTACTAACCGAAACGTAATATCATCTAACATAACCCAGCAGTATCGTATAACTGCAAAGCTAGAAAGTCAAGTCTTTTAACTAAGTTTCTCTTTCGTGTTACAAAGTTTTTATAGGAACTGAATTTCAGGTGAATTCAACATGAACTGGAGTCTAATCTAATATCAACGTCGACGTGGTGCAATTTTGAAGAAAGATGAAAAAGAAACCGGTATATACTCGAACATGATTTCTTTGACTTTTTCATTATGCTCCTTGTTATGATGATAACTTTGAACTGTCACATTACAATAACGTGCATTGCCATCATGGATTCATGGTGAAAAAAGGTAGTCATAGTGTTATATTTCCTGTATAATTCCGTCTCCCTCACAACAGAAGCACGATGGTTCAGGCTCGTCATGGTATGACAATTTTACAGTTATCATCAATCATCATCTGCTTAGTTCTCTCCCAACTATATTGGGGTCGGCTTCAAGTCAAACCGGTTTCAACTGAATACCAGTATTTTACGTGGAGTGGTTGCCTACCAGACCTCCACAACCCATTAACTGGGTAACACGGTACTCCAAGACTGGAGTCAGATTTACTGGCTCATGACTATGCGTAGCGACTGCCAAAGATCTACAAATGACAGCCGGGACCAACGGCTTAACGTGCTTTCCGAGGCACGGAGGAAACTCAGTATGTTAAAATGGTCACCCATCCACAGACCAACCTTAGCAAGCGTTGCTTAACCTGCAAGATCGACCCGTGCGGCTGTTATAATTTAGTCACGAGCTCCTCCACTTTACTGCTTATCATCAATGAGCCAATGATAATGTTTTTTTTTTTTGCTGCCACGAAACTAATCTTTTACGTTATTTGCATTCAATTTCATGGAATTGTCATGTCAAAATATTGTCAATACGCGTCGCAAAAAAAGTTTGGCCAACAATGTACATAACTAAAAAAATCAGCATTGTATTTTTAGTTCTGTTATCGCACCGCACAAAATGTCATGTTAGAGCTGACGTTTGCGTATGAATATGACAAGCTTGTTTATAGATTGATAGCGTATTTTGTAAAGCTTTTTACCAACCGTAAACTGATGGTAACAAACGATCGCCTGACCTGCAATAAAATTAATTTGAATATTTGTTGATTTGGTTTAAGTAATTTTCTCCCCTAAATGTTTCCAATTACTTTCATAGTTTTAATTTCAGAAAGTTTTTAATAAAACAATCTAGAGAGTAAACGGAAAGATGAAAGGCTATTTTTTCATACAGATTTGCAGTTCTAGTAATGATACCTATGAAAACACGTAGTTTATAGACGGAAAGAGCCTTTCATCAAATTTTCCGTTTACTCTCTTGCATTGTGGAGTAGGTCTGTCTGTACTTCCTTTTATTATGGACAACACAAATCCTCATTTAATTCATACTTTGGCGTCTTTTACTAAACATTGCGTGTTTTTTTTTCGAACAGCGCGTACATATGTACAGTAGGTACATTTCACGCGTGAGTGGAGGTTGTCGTCGCCGGGTCGAGCGTTTCACGGAAACGCTTGCCACAAAGCCTTTCAGCATTTCAGAGCTACAAAAGGAACAACGACAACTCGACACTATAGTGACTACGATTTTTGAAACGGAAAATTTTGCGCAGTAAGTAGGAAAATATGTAACAGTTTGCAGCAATGTAGCAGTTTAATAAAAAATATAATCACAAGAAAAAAATACAATTTTTGTTCATTTTAACCTACATTTTTAAAGGTTACACTATCGCTGAAATTCAAAGTCAAAACGTTTACTTTAACAAAACTAGACCATTAACAGGCACTTTTAAACGCCAACGTTTACAGTAAAAAAAACATCTAAATATTTAGATAACTCAAAAGGGACTGACTGACTGACATAGTGATCTATCAACGCACAGCCCAAACCACTGAACGGATCGGGCTAAAATTTGGCATGCAGGTAGATATTATGACGTAGGCATACGCTAAGAAAGGATTTTTGAAAATTCGACCCCTAAGGGGGTGAAAAAGGGGTTAACATTTTGTATGGAACTCCACGCGAACGAAGTCGCGGGCATAAGCTAGTATAAAATAAAGTGACTCTAGTGTCCATTCACAAAGGTATCTTATGTAGAAGAACTCTATAGTTACTCTTTTCAAGTAAAAGTTGTACAATATTTGGTTCATATTAATTAATTTATTATATCATAGTGTGGGGACGATGCTTCTAGAGTGTATAAGGTACTAGGTGAAATAAGGTTGTACCTGCAGAGGTAAACTAATTAATTTTGCAAATAGTGACATGGTACCCCCATATTTAAAAATATTGCAAACATTGATTTAACAGTGGGTGAGTTATAGAAAATACAGTATTATGAAAACAAACAAAAAAATACATTACATCTATATAGTTTAATACATAAAACAACCAGTTTGATTGTTTGATCCTTGATTGTTTTATGGAACAGGACCAGCATATTTCCAAGCCTTCTTATCCTTATGTAATCTTCTCATAATTATATCTAATCAAAAAATCAACGCACGATATTTTGTTGTAGGTAACATTTAACATAGTGCCCCATGAATGTGTGTACTTTAGCTAATGATTAAAATAGCTGATCTAATTTTTCTTTATTTCTAGAATTGAAATTTATGTCTATTAGGTACTAATTTTACTAAAAAGATGTCGAATTTTTCTTAAATACATAATATTCTCATGATTGAATTGGCAAGGGACGGTGATTATATGAATCTTCTTAAATATGTCTCCCAGGCAATCGCGGCGACGCAGATTATAAGTAACGCCCATTGGATGAGTACCGTAAGCTACTTTTAATCTAACAAAAAAGGCAGCGCTCTTTTGAATTTAAAAATGATAGACTGTGGAAAACAGCTAGATAAAGAATAGAATAGAATACTCTTATTATGTACACCGCATAAAAAAAAAGTAATAAAAAAAACAAACTAACAACTTTTTTTTTAGTTCTCGATTTACCAAAATCATATATAAAACTTATGAAATGAATTTTCATATAAATACAGACGTGTTTCAAGGAGTTGCTGAACCGGTATAAGAGTTAATCTTATTTAGCAATGCATAAAAATACTCTTATTTATGTCAGTATAATATATAAACATACATACATAAAGAAACTCAAACTTATTCAAATTCATTCATAACTTGTACAAAGTATGTTAATGAAACACGTCTCACACTTTCATCTCATTACTTTTTCCTTATAAAACTTTTGATGACGAGATTTTCGACGTCACAGTTATTCTTCATAATACTTCAGCCAAGTGCCGGAAGTTGAGCGTATACTAACGTACGATTGAATACTCTAACATAAATCAACAATTCAGTAGAATTATTTTATTTTTTAAAGTTTAGATTCTTAAGTATTAGTATTAAGTACAGTCGGTGATAGCAATTAACTGACCCCCCTAAAAATTACTCGATTTTACACCCTATGCTCATAACATTAAACGTTATTCAATATGGTATGAGTTTATCAGACTAACACTACTCGATGAACAGAAACAATAAATAATTTTGATACGCAAACTTGAGCTTTAAGAGGTTGGTATTAGGTCATTTATTTAATAACTTTTTACCTTTTTTAATAAGTGGGTAGTTAGACGTCAATATGCGTATTCAACAAAAACTGCTATAAATATGACATAAGGACTATGGGGTAGAAGAATAAATTGAACAAGATATTCTATGCACAAATAGCAGTGAATACGCGCGAACATTTTTACCTTGCCTTACTAAATTGGCTTTTTTCCTTTTTATTAATTGTTATCAGTTTTGATAGTTTAATCGTCATGTCTCAGTTGAGTGATTATTTAAAATACAAAATAATCTATTTGCATGAGGAGAATGTTGGTATTAAAGCGATTGCTAGGAAACTTAATATAGCGGTAAGTGTATTATTTTTATGCTTCATTTATAATTATACTTCTTCCTTAATTCGTTATTCTGCTTAAAAGCCGGTGAATGTAGAATAATAGACAATTAACTGTGTTTCATTATGAGTCTAATTTGAGATAATTTATAGGTCTAATTTGATTTTTATAATCTAATTTGATAAACGTATTTTTTCAAACTTAATCGATAAATTATGTTTACCTATTCGTTACTAAAATTATGCTTATTGTGTTGTTTCAGAGAAATACAGTCAGATTGTCGCTAAGACGTTTTGAAGAGGCAGGGAATATTCAAAAAGATCGTCCTGGACCAAAACCTACTATGTTACATACCTACTCCAGTGTCAGAACGTCATCAAGCAATTGTTAGAAGGCATACTGAACAGCCATTTTTGCCTACTCATTCAACTGCAAGTGGAAGTGATCGTTGTTGGAATATGGTGCGCGGTATGCGGGACCGCTTGCAACAAGCAATAGAAAAAATGGTGCTCCACTTCGCTATTAAAAGCATGAATAACTTGAGTAACCAGTGTTGGTCACAAACAATACTAACGTATGTCAGTGTGTGTGTTAAATTAACTATTGTTATAATTTGTAACGAAGTATTTCGAATACCTAGTTTTTTGTCAAAACCTTATTTTATAACTAAAATAACTATTTATAAAACAAATTGATATATAGTAGACCAGGTAGAACTTCAACGTATAATGCCGTTTTATTTAGTTCAATGATATTTAATGTAGTGATGTTATTGTTATGAAATAGAAATACATACCTATATTTCTAAATATTATAACATGCTGATTCACTACATTAAACTCAGTGCAGTTAACAACGTTATTAGTAAGCAGGTAAATATTATCATCTTCGTGTCGTCATCAATATCATTTATGTTATTCTTATAATATTTTTTTTATAAAATAAAATCGTTTTTACCACCATTTTGGTTTTTTTATTTCTGTTCATTTTTTTGTTGTTGTTGCTAAAGTTATAATTTATTATTTATAACTTAAAATAAATATACAAAACAGAAACAAACGCGTCAATTACGCTGGTTACGAACTCGCAACCACGATTTGTCAGCTCACTACAGTCACCACTAGACCACTCGAAACATATTAAACGTGATCGAAATTACGTATTATATTACAAGTTAAAATAATATTCAAGAACATACCTACCTTAACACTGCGTATTAAAGATCAAATTCGAATAACTATTTTATTGATCGTAGACGTTGAACCAGTTCCAACGTTGTTCTAGTTCGATCGTTCGTAACAAGCAAAAGGTTCAAAATCGTTTAATTTTTAGGGGGTCAGTTAATTGCTATCACCGACTGTACATGAGTTGATTTTCCATTATTATTTTTTTTTAATCACCTGTAAAGATAGGTAGTGTGTTTTATTTGAATAAATAAATTTCCAGCAGTGGCTGAACATAAGCTTCTCCCAAGGGTCAACGCAACCATGGGAATCGGTCACCTCCTGACCAAAGCAAAAAGCAGACCGCGTGCGGGAGAGGTAAACCTCACACTCCAGCCGCCGCAACAGAAGAAGACGCCCCGGGCGTCGAATAACGCAGGGCAATTCCCGGCCAACGTAGGCGCGGGCCTGCGGATGGCGAGCTATGGGTGGCTCGTCGTCCGATAGCAACCAGGCCCGGGTCGACAGCGTGTCGCGTTCCACGCGCGCCTCAAAGAGCTGTCAACAAAGAAGACGGGGCCCCATAAGGTTAGTGCCTGCTAGATTTGCGGAATTTGTTCGAAAGAGTCACTCCCTTCCGCTCCGCCCAGAGCGGGAGAAGTCATTTAATGATTTCCCATCTTCCGTGATGATGATTTCCGTGATCATCACCAGTTCATCGTTTCACCATGTAGGAGGCCTTCCAACGCCGCTACTACAAAAAAATTCGGCACCATCAGCCATTACTTTTGAGTGCAATGTAGAGTACATTGCTCGCAGAAATTCCCATCAAATTAAATCTACAAAGTTGGTTCTCAGGTGGAACTCTTCATTACTGATTCAATCATGCTGCTAAACTCCAAGCGGGCCCTAAGGCAAATTTTCAGTTTCAATCTCGTAACACACAGAAATATTTTGGAAAGCTATCTGAGTAGCGCAAAGAGTGTGTGTTTTTAAGCATTTGAAAGTCGAGTCTACGATATAGCGATAAGTGTTGTCTCTCTACTAATGGGTAGGACAATGGGTTTAAATTTCATGCTACGAGAAGACGGAATGTAAGAAAAAAATGGAGTGGAGTGGTGAATTTAGTATTTTTTGTGGCGTAACGAAAAGCGACTTGAACTTGGTATTTTTATCCGTTTGGTTTTATAAATGGATGGAAAATTGTTTATCATGTTGAGGGTTTTCTATCTAGAAGGCTCCATCCCAGGAATATGGGTATGAAGTTTAAAAAAATAACTGAAAATCTACAAAAAAATATCGGGTGAATAGCTAAGTTTTCAATTTTCGTTTAGTTTCAACATGATTTATTTTAAAAAGTGTTTCGAATTAATCCGATAAAAAAAAATGAGTCTTATACCCCTAGCCACTATTAGATACACCTTTTACCTCAAATATCTCTATATGTATGTATATGTATACGATGTAGATACATATATGTTCTCCAAACAGACCTTTAGTTTCTAAATTAGGACATCTAAAGGTCCAAGATGCGGTCCCTACCCACAACGCGCAGTGATTTGAGCCCCAAACACACGACGAGGCGTCGGCAAGTCAATTTCGTTGGGATACATTCACAAGACAGGAATAACAATGTCTGTAAAAGTAAGGAGTTCCTGACAAGACCGAGAATTAACGAGACCACTCCACGAGCGGGGGTGAATTTAGGTGTCAAAGATATAAGGTCCGGATTGCTCTGCTAGGGTTGCTGAATTGGTTCAAAAGACTCACCGCGGCCCTGGAACGCAAAGGTACTATGAGGAACCCGGGTGGGTTTTAGTCAGTAGGAGTCTGACACTTCCTTCCGTTAGAAGTTATTTGATGATTACTCATGCAGAAAAAAAAAACAAAAAAAATATCTGGCCCAGATTGCTCGAGGCTAGTTTTCTGCTACGATAGTCAGCTGAATCTGGTTTTACAGGAAGCCGACCTCAACATAGTAGGGAAAAAGTTTAGGCAGATGATGATAGTAACCAAGTAGGTATATTACGTGTTTTATTTTTAAATTGATAGGCGAGTCTATCAATACTAAAAAGTTACACGTTTGACTACTATCTTAGCTGATGCTAAGCGATGATATGGTTGACGATATGGCACGCGTGCATAAAAGTTATCTACGCACTCTTGACTAGCTTGTCTTGAAAAGATCGCTTTTAGCGATAAGGCCGCTCATTGTGTCACCCTATGTAATGTTTTCTTCATCTTTATTTTCTGTAACTTATATGGTGAACATAATAAAGAGTATTCTATTCTATTCTATCGATATGACAGTCAGGATTTAACTGAAAACATAATTCTTCGTGTTGTATAACAATAGCTGCCGAAAATTATCCCAAGGTTATGTAACCTTGGGATAATTTTCAGCAGCTATTGTATGTAAGTATGTACAGTCGGTGATAGCAATTAACTGACCCCCTAAAAATTAAACGAATTTGAACCTTTTGCTTGTTACGAACGATCGAACTAGAACAACGTTGGAACTGGTTCAACGTCTACGATCAATAAAATAGTTATTCGAATTTGATCTTTAATACGCAGTGTTAAGGTAGGTATGTTCTTGAATATTATTTTAACTTGTAATATAATACGTAATTTCGATCACGATGAATATGTTTCGAGTGGTCTAGTGGTGACTGTAGTGAGCTGACAAATCGTGGTTGCGAGTTCGTAACCAGCGTATTTGACGCGTTTGTTTCTGTTTTGTATATTTATTTTAAGTTATAAATAATAAATTATAACTTTAGCAACAACAAAAAAAAAACGAACAGAAATAAAAAACCAAAATGGTGGTAAAAACGATTTTATTTTATAAAAACAATATTATAAGAATAACATAAATGATATTGATGACGACACGAAGATGATAATATTTACCTGCTTACTAATAACGTTGTTAACTGCACTGAGTTTAATGTAGTGAATCAGCATGTTATAATATTTAGAAATATAGGTATGTATTTCTATTTCATAACAATAACATCACTACATTAAATATCATTGAACTAAATAAAACGGCATTATACGTTGAAGTTCTACCTGGTCTACTATATATCAATTTGTTTTATGAATAGTTATTTTAGTTATAAAATAAGGTTTTGACAAAAAACTAGGTATTCGAAATACTTCGTTACAAATTATAACAATAGTTAATTTAACACACACACTGACATACGTTAGTATTGTTTGTGACCAACACTGGTTACTCAAGTTATTCATGCTTTTAATAGCGAAGTGGAGCACCATTTTTTCTATTGCTTGTTGCAAGCGGTCCCGCATACCGCGCACCATATTCCAACAACGATCACTTCCACTTGCAGTTGAATGAGTAGGCAAAAATGGGTGTTCAGTATGCCTTCTAGCAATTGCTCGATGACGTTCTGACACTGGAGTATGTAACATAGTAGGTTTTGGTCCAGGACGATCTTTTTGAATATTCCCTGCCTCTTCAAAACATCTTAGCGACAATCTGACTGTATTTCTCTGAAACAACACAATAAGCATAATTTTAGTAACGAATAGGTAAACATAATTTATCGATTAAGTTTGAAAAAATACGTTTATCAAATTAGATTATATAAATCAAATTAGACCTATAAATGATCTCAAATTAGACTCATAATGAAACACAGTTAATTGTCTATTATTCTACATTCACCGGCTTTTAAGCAGACTAACGAATTAAGGAAAAAGTATAATTATAAATGAAGCATAAAAAGAATACACTTACCGCTATATTAAGTTTCCTAGCAATCGCTTTAATACCAACATTCTCCTCATGCAAATAGATTATTTTGTATTTTAAATAATCACTCAACTGAGACATGACGATTAAACTATCAAAACTGATAACAATAATTAATAAAAAGGAAAAAAGCCAATTTAGTAAGGCAAGGTAAAAATGTTCGCGCGTATTCACTGCTATTTGTGCATAGAATATCTTGTTCAATTTATTCTTCTACCCCATAGTCCTTATGTCATATTTATAGCAGTTTTTGTTGAATACGCATATTGACGTCTAACTACCCACTTATTAAAAAAGGTAAAAAGTTATAAATAAATGACCTAATACCAACCTCTTAAAGCTCAAGTTTGCGTATCAAAATTATTTATTGTTTCTGTTCATCGAGTAGTGTTAGTCTGATAAACTCATACCATATTGAATAACGTTTAATGTTATGAGCATAGGGTGTAAAATCGAGTAATTTTTAGGGGGGTCAGTTAATTGCTATCACCGACTGTACTTCCGAGATACAAAGTATCCTATGTGTTATTCCAGACTATGATCTACCTGTGTGCCAAACATCAAGATCCTTTTAAACACCATACATACATCCATCCAAACATCCAAACTTTCACATTTAAAATATTAATTATAAATGCGAACTTTTATATTTTTTTATTTTATTTTATAGGGGCTTTTTTAGGTTTTTCTAAGTTCGTAAGAAATTTTCACAAACACAATGTTTGAAATTTACGCCATAGGACGTCATTGTCTTTATCAGCTCTCACTGGCACATTGACCGCTATGTTATTACTACTGTCAATTTAATTTCACAACTTATTCTGTTTTGCAACTGTAACCTGTAGAGCTATAGAAATAACTGGCTCAATTACAGTGTTGACATACACTTTAGATTTTAGATACTCCAGTCATAGCCAGAAGTGGCGTAGTCCGACTTTCAGATCTATGATTTGGTGCTGTTAAATGATATTTGTTTGGTTTTGGTAAAAAAACATTGGTATTTTCAAGCCAATTGTTTTGTGAAAAAAAATCAGATGAAAAAACTATCTTTTAAGTGACTAAATCTGCACACAGTGTACATTTGAATGTGTCTATACATCGAAAGATGTTTACGAACACCATTTTTTAAACGTCTTCAAAAAGGAGGTTATCGGGTGTTTTTTTTTTATAAAATGGTCAGTATGAAAATGGCCATCATCGTCCTATTGACTGTCTCATAAAGCGAATGATTATATGATATGGTCACGACATATGTATATACGGATTTGAAAAATTATTTTCGTTCCTCCTATTTAAATTTCGTAAAGATCTAATCAATAACTTTAAAGATAGACAGTTAATGATATGAATGGGCTGGTTGGAATTTTTGTGGATGTCAGAGCAAAAAAGTGAAAAATAAAAGCTTTTTTACGAAAAGATACAACAAACTTCTAAATAATTGGTACAAAATATTTTTTATTTTGATAGTTGGTGTTTCTCGTGTGGTTTCTTCGTTTTAAGAAATCTACTTCCGACTATGTTGGTTATATTTTGTACCAATAAAAGTTGAAAAATGAAAAACTTTTTACAAAACAATACAACCGACTTCTACGAAATTAAAGTTCTTTTGTACTTTTTTGGTTTTTTTTTGTCTAGAAGTCGGTTGTATATTTTTTAGAAAAGTTTTTTAGTAAAAGAACGTTTTATCTTATAATTATTATCACTGGGTTTTAGATGCGGCCCTGTCACCCAGAAACTCAGCCCAAACTTTAATGAGGGTGTGACTCCAGTCGATTGCCAAGCCTTATGAGCTGGCAAAATTGAAATGCTTCCCCCACTTGTATCATAATAACATGCAAATTACATCGTTCCAAGTGTTCGCTATCCTCAGCGAATTCGCCTCTCTGGCATGGAGGAATGTATCTATACTAATATTATAAAGAGGAAAGATTTGAATGTTTGTTTGTACTGAAACCACTGAACCGATTTGAAAAATTATTTCACAGTTGGAAAGCTACACTATCCCCGGGTTACACAGGCTATATTTTATCCCCATATTTTCAGGGGAACGGGAACTATGCGGGTGAAACCACGGGGCACTGCTAGCGAGAAATAAATTCGTGTATTTTGTCCATAAAGGATTGAGTAGGGCTTTTCTTTACGTTCTGATTGTTAATAGCGATTTAGGCGATTTCTGAGGTATTTTTTAGTAGTTAATTGGTTTATTATGCATTCAGTTTTCATAAAATACTTAACGATCACATAGAACTTTAAAGGCATTGACTACCCAGCCAAAAACTTTTCAAATTCGTGGCGCTCAATAAACCGTTTATAAATGGCTGTCCAGATATTTTGAGGTGAAGTCGCGATGGGTGAAAAATGACATTTATTTTATTAAAAATTAGCTGATCACTGTGTGTAGATTGTGTTCCAATAATAGTTCCTGGCTTACTATTCCAAATCTGGTGCTTCAAAATTTTGTTTATCTGGTTTTGCTTTTTACCATGCACTCACTGAAATTTTGTCGCATTTAAGTTTGTTAATCTACATGTCTGTATAATCAAGACACAGCGACACTGCGATACATTCCCAACAATACATTTTAAATTTCCGTCACTTCTACCATGGAATATCTCGTATTCACGAATCAACACATCTCTACATAGAGGCTCTATGCAGAGCACAACACTGATTGGAGCTGATTCGTTACCCAACACGCCCTTGTTAATCTTAACGAACGTCGCACTGGGAAAGTGCTCGGTAACTTTGTTTAGTCACACTCTACGATGTATAGCAAGACAACTTTAAATAGGATACACGGATAGGACAACTTTAAATAAAATACAATAATTTATGATTACAGGGTATGAAAAATCGTTATAAGAAAGAGATAGGAGATCATGTTATTGCTGTACTTCTTCCAGCGCATCGAACTATATTATACCTATTAGCTTCAGCCCGCGACTTCGTCGGCGTGAAAAAATATTTTTTTTTTGCTCGAATCCTTTTTTCTTAACGTTTTCTATACAAATGCATTTAGTAAACAGTTTTAATTTTGATATAGCAAACAGATATTTCATCTATACTAGTATTAAATTGTATAGATAGAAGATAGCGCATATCCCCCAAATTCGTTGGGTAGCAAGGGTGTGCGCATAAAATTTGGCGAGTGCCCAAGGTGCTCCAGACTTCTTCACTTATCATTTTATTTGATTATCGCTATTCGTCTAGTCAATTTGAATATACGAAAGGTAAAGGAAGGTGCTAAATGTTATTAGTTTCTATATGGATAGATTCTACTGCAATCCTATAAATATAACATCATAGTCAGTCCTTATTTTCTATATTTGTTCATCATCCGTTACTTCCTAGTTAATGCATTTGTGGCCTAAAGTCGCCGAACCGATTTTGATGAATTTTGGTATACAGATAGGTGAGACCCTAGAGACGGTTAAGGGCTACTTTAATGCCAGCAAGTTGTGGGCAAAAGCTAGCAAAAATATTTTTTCAATTTAGGAAACAGTGTAACAATTTAGGAAACTGCATCTCAGATACACTCATCAAACGTTGTCACTTCATGAAACTGTTACGTGGTTGCCACTGCAAACTGTCGCTCAAAAGGAAGCAATCTCAGCCTACTGAAAGAAAGGTCATGTTTGCAGTTGTCGAGCTATACTTAGCTGTTTAGGTCTCTTTTAGAAGTTTTTTCATCAAATCTTTTGGGATGCTAATTATTGGATTTCTGAATGCTTTCTAGATTGGACCGAAGGAATGAAAATAAAAGTAGCAAATTGAAAACTGAAGTGGTAAAAACTAATCATCTAGAAATTGCTTTCCGAGAAGTAATCAAGAAAATGTAAGTAAATGAAAAAATAATATTGGCAGTGGAAATGAGCAGCCTACCATTTACCTACACACGTAGGTATTATTTTATCACATTTTACAATTAGGTTTTATCTCCGTAGTCCTCAATTAATCACGGAGTGTTTTGATTCGTTCAATTGTATTTACAAATCCATAGTTACATAATTATTATGCAGATTTTTTAGCAAAGTCAGCATAGAAGATACAGAAGAAATAAAAAATCTAAGAAAATTGTAAAGAATATTAACAAAGAAACTAAACTTACAACAAACTATAATATAGCATAAAAAGATCTTCGTCGACGCTGTCAGCTGGTAGTGTGCACAAGAGACCGGCGGCACTGCCACGTTGAATGGCAATGCTTAGTCTCTGACCAAGGTAAAAGCCAGTTCTTTGTCAAGGGACCCAGCCATTTCGATATTTCTTTGAAAAGGCTTTGAGCACAAAGGCCCCACAGCCCGAGGGTTTCAACCCCACACGGTTCGAAAATATAGTTACCAATAAGGGTACTATTTTTACACCACGCTTGAGATTTTCTGTAGTCGCAGCGGCAGCGCCAACACAACATGACAAACTAGTAAAACGGGATGACGCAAGAGTATCTACACAGGCTAAGATAATTTGAATATCCTCACCAGGCTGACACGAATAACGAACTGAAATTGCATAGATCCTCCAACAGGCGAATGCACTAAAGACAGACCAATCATTCAACGAGAGGCTCTCGGGTAGTTTCGGTGAACCAACAGTCAATTTAGTAGGTACGGACACTGAAACCTGAAATTCACAAAATGTTTCATGCAAGCAAGCAAACAACAAGCAATAGCAAGTTGGAATATTTGCTTACAGGATTTATTAGGTTAAGAATCGTGAATTGGTAACGATTTTTGCCATGGAAAAAATTTTGGTTAACACTGAATATCAATGATTTCTTTGAGAAAAAATGTCGTTGCGATATTTTCCAAAGTAAATCAAAATAAAATATCCCCAACTCGGAAACATTAATTATTCAAGTATTTATATTGTTCCCCCAACCGATTAACTTTATTCTTAAAACAGTTTTTTTTTATTATTATATAACAGTTTTATTTATTCAGTAAATTTCAGTTTTACTGCATAAATTATTCAGGAGGCGTTGAGCAGAAGGTCAAATTTTTATCTTCGAAAGCACTTTTATTATGCGAAGAACTTAAAATTTTCATTTTTTCAAAAGGAATATGTATTAGCTGCCAGCAAATGCTGAACCCTATCGGATTTATCAGAGTGATTATTCATAAAATTGATACTTCTAATGTATCAATTTACAGTGGTTAACTATGAAACAAAGAACCGTTTTCGCCATGAAAACTCTTGTAGCATTGTGATTTCAAGACATCATTTTGTGGGTCAAAACGCTTTTTAAAGATTCGTGACAAAATGATTGCTTTTGAAATCAAAGGACTTCCGATTGGAGCTCAACTCTTGGCATTTTTTTTTCGTTCGGGATTATTTTGGTAGGCTGTTTTGAAATTCTTAGTATAAATAAAATTCTAAAGGATTAGTATGATCACTTTGAAAGAATAATAAAAAATAATTTCTTTCAAGTTATCTGTTTGATGGTTATCCAATTTTCTACGAATCAAAAAAAAATCTTTGAAGATAAAGTTTAAGGAACGAATAAATTGTTAGCCCATTTTAAATAACGTTACCAGGAAAATTGTATAAAGCGGTAACATTGTATAAGGATAATTTAATAAGCCCTTCAAAACATAACATACTTAAATCTTCCATTTAAGCGCGCAAACTCCAACCAAGTCGAGTGCGCAATTTACAGCACCGCAATACAGATTTTCCACCGAAATAAATCAGTAATGTTCAATCATGGCCGTCTCGTTCTAAGCCTTCCCGCGGAAAATCGTCGTCACCAAGTCTTTATATACTTTAAAACAAAAAAGTTAAACTGAACATAAAAGATGAGGCGACTCACAAATGAGTTTCATAATAGAAAAAGTTTTCATAGAAATAATTAGGGAAGTATAAAGCGTTTAAAGGTGTAATAAGTTAAGATGGATGGGGGGTCGTTAATGTTCTGGCGTTGAGTTTTTAAAAGGTTCGTTGATGGAATTATGAGGATCTTGAGGTAACAGGTTTTGAAAGTATGTACAGCTTACCTTCCAGATGATATGAGGCTGATATCTGAATATAGCATAATCAGCCTTTTAAAGTTCCCACTGCTGGGACACAGGCCTCCTCTCTAGGAGAGGGAATGGGCCGTAATCCACCACGCAGGCCCAGTGCGGGTTGGTGAATGTCACATGTCTTCGAATTTTTGGTTCTAGGACATGCCGGTTTCCTCACGATGTTTTCCTTCACCGTTTTGAGATCAGTGGTGATCAAATTAATTACACAAAGTAATGCGCCTGGCTGGGTTTGAACCCGCGACCTACAATTCGTAAGTCTTGGTTCAATCCATGGTCCGGTGCGAGGGGGCATGGGAGGCAGCCTCCTTCTGCGAAACAGTAATACTAGTGAAGAAGGAGGCGAAACGTGTGAGGGAGAGGCAAACCTCGCAAGACGATTCCCGGCCTCCACAGGCCAGACGACCAGGCCTGGGTCGAGGGCGCGTTGTGTGGAACACAACGCGCCCTCGACCCAGGCCTGGTACACCTCAAAGACCTATCACCGCGGCCCTAGAACGCAAAGGGCATTAGAAGGAACACGGGTGTTAGTCAGTAAGAGTCTGACACTCTCTTCCGTTCCGCCCGGATCGGAAGTAGTCATTTGATTTCGCATCCATAAATACCCCACGCTTATTGACTATGTAGTTAAAGTAATAGAGGCAGTAACTAAAGTCATAATGACTAGAACTGAAAATTTAACGTGCTAGCTGAAGCAGAGGTAAGTGTTTACTCTAATGTCTCCATTTAGAATGGTCACAGCACTCTCCTTTTTACAAAGAAGTAGCGGAAGCTTTGAGTAATATCTGCAAGGCCTTTCTCCAACTATATTGGGGTCGGTTTCAAGTTCTATTATTTGCAGTTCCTACACAAAGAAACTTGCAACTGTCAGGCTTTTATTATAGTTTACAACATACCATGCTAGGTAACGTGTACGCTGCCCAAAAAGCCGCTAAGGTTAATTTGGATTTGGCAGGAAATGTTTGGTGCATGCTAAATGAGAAAAGGGCAAAGAGAAGTACTTACCGAAATTGTCTCATTAAACGCCAAATCACATCGCAGCGGTACAAACCGAAAATAGCGTAACATTTCTCCACACTAGTAAAGAACACAGTTGTTTGGAAGCGGGTATGGTAAGACCTTTGCTCAACAGAGAACAATATAGGCTAATAGATAGACATATGTACATTTGTATAGTTAACTAGCTGCTGCGCGCGACTTCGTCCCCGTGGAATTCCCGATTTTAAAACATTCTTTATCGCTGCTCCGCTCCTATTGGCTTAAGCGTGATGATATATAGCCTAAAGCTTTCCTCGATAAATGATCTATTCAACCCAAAAAGAATTTTTCAATTCGAACCAGTAGTTCCTGAGATTAGTGCGTTCAAACAAACAAACAAACAAACTCTTCAGCTTTATAATATTAGTATAGATTATGTTCATGCATATGTACTGCATGGCTATCTACCACAAGTCCAGCTTATCCTTATTGCTCATACTGCACGTTTTATTTAGCTACAAGCTCTTGCCTTCCAGAGGTCATCGTCGTAAATAACAAGTTTACGATGAAATATTTTATTCAACAACACGAACTCAGCCCACCACAGTCCATTACGGGAACTAGGCCTAACTTTAGTTGCGCTACATATTCCCGAGCTATCGCTTTTCACCCTCGCGCTGGGTGTTCCTAGTGGCCTTTTTCAGGAGCTAGTAATATTTTATTACTATATACAGTAAAAGTGACTGTAGTCCAAACGTGTCTTTTAGTGTGAAAATGCTTACCATACATTTTAATTATTGGGAAGTGTGTCTAAATGGACTGACTGACTGGACATAGCGAAAAAAACGAAAAAATAACCTAGATTTGTTTCGTTTTGCATTAGGAGATATTAGAATCGATAAATTCAGGATAGCTGATTCAGATAGATATTTATTTGGTTAAGTAGTTAAAAAAAGCAATAAAAGTAGATGGTATCGTTATTGCTATGCTTAAACGCTTAGCCCTTAAACTGTTATTTAGTTATACAAAGTTCCTGTGCCTTTACAATTTCAGTATTATTGTGAAGGCACAAAACCTTCGCAAAATTCTAATAAAGATTATTTCACAATAACGAACAAACCGAAATCTTAATTTAGTATCTCAATCAACAATACAATCACAAGAACAATCGGCGCAATCTACTTCAATTCATATTTAAATTTTACAAGGCGTCATAAAATGTGAATGTACGGAGGCAGGAAATTAGTGGAGTAAGAGGTATCGTATCTGCGCCGAGTCCGGAAGGCGGAAAGACTGAGCTTGGGGAAGAGTCCTTAACTCCCCGGTTGGGAACTCGGGGAAAAGGGGACTCGGGGACTTGGGAGCCGGGAGTCTAGCGGAGCCGCGCCTTCCGCCCGCGCCGCAGTCTCCGATCAACCGCCGCGCGTGACGCCCGTCGTCCGTCGACGCATTTTCCCGCACTACCGCGGAATCTAAATTCCGCAATTCGTGAATTAAAATTCAAAAATCTGTGCATGAATTGAAACTCTTTACTCTCCTCAACGTGTGTTTCAAGTGTCTGTGTATCAGTTTTTCAGTTTCATCTCTCCGTGAGTTCTTTATTTTTCTGTGATCGCTGTAAGACTAAGCGGCGGTTTTATAATTGAGCTTTGTTGAATTAAGGTAAGCGGTTTTTAACGGAATAATGAAAATCATTTTTTACGTCTTTCTTTTCCACAGGTTTAATTTAAACAACGTTTTCTTCGCGACGGCTATGATAATACGTTTCTAGATTGTTGTTGAAATTAGGATAGAGATGGAACAAAAGTAATAATTATTTCTGTAATGTTTTATGAAATATGGCTGATATTTACACTGAGAATTATGTAAATTATGTTTGAGGATTATGTAGAGATTATTTTGTTTTTAGACATTTTTTATATACTTTTAGTTAATTTCGCGCAATTTTTCAGTAGCCATACTTTAATAAAATATCATTATTTATTTATTTTTATTGTATCCAGTTGTAGGAGTCTTTTTTACTTGTAATGACGATGATATTTATTGCTTATTACCTAGATACTCGTTATCGTTTGTGACAGAATCCATAGTAACGAATGCATAATTAAATCTCTACAAATAGACAAATATGACTGCGTACAATACTCATAGTAAACGTTTAATCAACAATTGTGTTTAGTAGATAAGCCGCGATAAGATAACACACTACATTTAGTGCTGCAATGATTTACTTTTTAACACTACTTTGTACTCGTAATTTGCGTGTTATGTCAGAGTCATAATACTGGACATCTTTTCGAGCCCATGGTGACGCTTAAATATTTTGCGCCCTGTAGGGTGGCAGTGGCATGCAGTGGTGCGAGTTGAGTAGGCCAGAAAATACTGTCCAAAAAAAAAGACACCACATTATTCAGGGTTGAAATGTGGTGTTTTTTTTTTAAATAAGCTACTTAAAAAAAAACTCATTTCATTAAAAATCAACCCTGAATAATGTGGTTATTTTTAAAAAAAATATTTGGGCATTTTCTCTGGCCTACCCTAATTCGAACCACTGCACGCACCTGGTGGCCACGATAGTAGCAGCATCAGTGGCACTCATAAGGTCCTCAATGCTGCAGGTGTAAAGGCATTTGGAACACTCCAATAAGTGGACCATATTGTCAAGTGGGTTAGTAAAACAATTTTGCCAAGTTGTATTTAAAACAGCCAACTTGGGTGCGCAACTGATTGAGCGCTTTCCATATGGGCCACTGCAGTTCAAATCCAAGTCGCCGGTATTCCTGAGGCTTCTAGAAATCGGGTGAATAGGATATAAGTTATTTAATTTTGGGATACCATCTTGATTATTAAGGTGCAAAAAATATTTTAATAAGATAAAGTTCAAATAGATACTCGTTAGTGTGAAGTATTCTTCAACATATGTATGTATAATACGACTGTTTTCAAAGATTTTTATTTATTTTTATTTGGAACAACAAACAGATATACAAAATTTTTTATATATGGAATTACAATAAGACAGTTTTACTAATGTACATCCAACTACGTTATTCACAGAATATCTAGATTGTAATCCTTAAAACTACGTCATGCTGTATAATTATCAGTAAAAACAAAATTAACATGGCAACCAAAAAGGAAGAGAAAATACAAAAACATACATTGGTTAACTTTTGAGTCAAATAAAATATTATTGATGTTAGGTAAATTCAGGGGGATTCTATGAAACTATTATTTCTATTAAGTACATGTTTTCTAAATGTCCTAGCAGAATCGGCAAACAAGTCAAGATTCTTAAAATACATATTAAAATTACTTGTGAGTCGGCGCGTTTAATCAAAAGGTGGATGATAATGTACTCTAAAAGTATTCGAGTCTCTCGTTAATCTCGTGGTTGCAAGTGCAACTCAGTATGAGCACAGTAAAAATATGGAACAGTATGGAAACTAAGCCCATTTGTTGAAATAATTACCTACGCTCCAGTAGAGAGTTAGGGTTGTCACTTTTAATGTTTGCAATAAGACAAGTGTTTTATTGGAACGAAGTTCTTTAACACGACTTGCGGTAGGAGTTGACTGGGAGAAATAGTCACGCGAAAATGCGTTAGTGCATGTTATTCCATGCGACTTTCTTCTTTGGTCAAAATGTAAATAATGCCATTGTAAAAAAAAATACAAACTGAATATTGTTTATCATTTCTATGCCATTTTATTCCATTTCAATTATACCTAATATCTGCCCTAAAATTTTGATGAAGGATTTCTGTATGTTGAAAAATTATTGTTACTTATTTTGTGAAGTAAGTACGTTTCTATGAATGTGTATGTTTCGAAGGCTAAATTTCCTTTGACTAGACTAGAATATAATGTTGTCGTAAAATTATGGTCATTTTTTTTTCATACTCATAAGGATTAATTTATTCCATATGTTATATAAATTATAATACAATATAAATTAAAATTAGTCTTCGGTATAAGGATTTAATACTAGTATTAAAAATCTGTGCTTGGGTACACACTTTTTGCAAAACGAAAACCTGAGTGGTCCACCTATAGCCATTATAATAGCGTAGGTATTATCTATGAACACGGCACCCGCCACTGAGCGCACCGCGAAAGTCCCTTAGGGGCCTCGTAGATGTGCGCGTCTGTGTGAGTGTGCCGTTTCGACCGTTTGTTCGTAGTTTCTGTACTGTTCCATATTTCTACTGTGGTATGAGGTACCTGTTTCGACTCTTAGGTTGGGCAAGGTGTTATTCGGTTTTTCCGCTCGCTCTGACTCTTACACGACTGCCCAAAAAAAGGGGCACGTATGTTTGTAATTTCTTTATTCCGCTATAACTTCTAAATGGCTTAACCAATATCAATGTATATGGTATCGCTAGAAGCGTTGAGTTATTCCGGGTAACATAAGGTAAAATATAGCCTATGTTACTCAGGGTGAATGTAGCTTTCTAATGGTGAAAGATTTTTTTAAATGGGCACAGTCGTTTTTGAGTTTATTTCTTACAAACATACACACACACACACACAAATACAAATCTTTCCTCTTTATAATATTAGTGTAGATGGACGTAGGTCTATGTAAGTATTCCTTATATGCAACAAATGTAGAACACAATACCCTTTCTCTCTCATTCATAATACGCCATTAACTATCTAGTTACGTATCACAGACAATATTGACACTAACGTCATTACGGCTGAGAGTATCATATTCACCTACTAGGTACTGTGTTATTATATCAATCGAATATTTATTTTTACTTTAATATGAAAGGTCCACTGCAATAACGATAACTGTCCTTGTTACCTCGTTTTGAGATAATTGCGTTCCAACTGTATTAATGGAAAAAGGAAAGTCATGTTAAAAGGTATGGATATAATACATTATTAGTTATAGCACATTTTGATTATTAATATTATGTCGTTTCTTTATTCAAGCTTTATTTAAGAATGAACAAAAAATAGATTATTTAAAGTTTTTAAAACCAGGACTTTATCGATTTCCTTTTATCTAATACTAGCTGACGACTGAATATTTAGGGCTATGAATGATGTTCTATAAATATAAAAGAAAGTCGCAAGTGAAATGTAGCTTTCTATTGGTGAAATAATTTTTAAAATAGAAAACTTAAACCTAAAATACTTCTTAGCTGTATCCCACGGTTTCACCTGCCTGCGCCATTTATTCTTTCTGGCTCAGTGATCTTTCTTTCGTCTGCTAAGGATAATAGCTTGATGTTAAATAATTATGGTTCTGGTATCTTGGTACTTTGTAAGTCTTCACTCACAATTCCAGCCCCAGAAATGCTTCGACATGTTTATGGTCTGCTGGTACGCGTGAATCCTTACTTCTTAAGTTTTCGACATGTTTCTTTCTGGTCTTCTAGTACTCGTGAATCTTTAGCGCATGCAATTTTTGACAGCTACGAAACACAGGAACATTTATGGAAAATGATTCATCTTTCATAATTATTCGTTGCTTCCAGCCTTATTCTATGAAGGCGACCTTTCTAGATTTTATTAATCTTTTGTTTTGGTTGCTAGGTTACACTCTTGTTAACTTTGAATTATCTACAACGCACTAAATATATTTCACCTAAAACCATTTTCCACTGCGTTTACTTTAATAGAGTTTTCATTTTTTTTAAGCTGTATTCTGCTATTCGGGGCAGAGACAAATCCAACGAATCAAAAACCAAGAAAATTGTTCCAGCAGATCTCGAGTTATAAGTGTTGTAACAAACACGACTTTGTTTTATATATATAGATAAGCGTGAACTGTCTAAAATATGGGGATTTTAAGTAATATTGCCAACTTTATTAACGAGATTACCAATTACAAATATCCATAGGCTGAAAGACGTGCCTGCTTATTTTTTTTTACAAAAATGGACTTTCATCATTATTGCAGTGGACCCTTCATATACGTTATTGTACACCAAAAATAAAACAAAACAGGAGCGTTAAAACTAAAACACATCCAATGGGCCTGGCATTGACAGTACATATGTATAATTATGCCTGGATATCAAATGGTGCTGTCATTAGTGTAACTAAAAGCAATTTAACTATACTATGACAGCAACGCACGTAATAAACCATATAATAGATACATACATACATATCAAGTATACAGGCAGTAAAAATAAATGACGACTCTCGATAATCACAGCGACAGGTAATGTTAGTAGGTATGCAAATACACAATACCACTTATATCTTGTATCCACATAATGTGTTGAATATATAAAATTATAGAGATTTCTTCGTCCTTTTGTCGTGTCGATGTTTCATTGAATTCTACTGTAGTAGCTTCGACCATGGCCCCAAGTCTGCTATTTTTATAAATTTGTCATTCTAACATGATCCCATTGTCATTTTGCTAGAAGTTCGCAATCTGCTAAATTCATAATGATCGATCATTGGTCGGTCAATGGTCTCGTAATATCTTTTGATAGCTATTAAAAGCAATGACTGCACAATAACATTCTAATGGTAGGTCACTGATCAAAGGAATTGTCAAAATTTTAGCAGATTACCGCATACGTCTGTCATTAATTTGCCATTATGTACGAGATTACCAGTCTATGCTATTTCTTTCAATGGAATATCAGTGTTTGACCATTGAAAATTCATACTGATGCTTTTATATTAGTTTATTACCAAACTTGTAAAAATTAACCATAATGAAATAAATGATAGACCATTCTGACACTATTGTAATAGCAGACTTGAGGCCCTATGGTTTCGCGCGAGTGATAGTCTAAAAGTATACCAAAAAAAGTAACTCGTTGCCTCGATTTGTAGCGGCTTCTTGTTACAGGTGGCCTCTACGAGTGCTACGCGTGCTACGAACCCGTAGCATGCAGGTCGTAAATTCTATTCGTCACTTATTTTTTGTACCACTGCACCGTATCTACAGTAAAACACCTTGGCTTCCTGGCTCAGAGTCTGACACGAAGGGTTCCGTAGCATAAACATAATCTTTTCTCGTAAGGGTAAATTTTAATTTAATTTTTATTATTTTTTGTTATTGCAGCAATAGAAATACACTATCTGAAGGTGATGAATATTTGAAATGTCTACCTATTACGGTTCTTAAGATACAGCCCGATGATAGACAAATGGACGGAGGGACAGTGGAGTCTAGCTCCGCTGGTTACCCTTCGAGTACGAAGCCCTAAAAACTAGTGCCAATTTATTTAAGACTAGCAGCGGCCCGCTGTTTCACCCGCATAGTTCCCGTTCCCGTGGGAATATAGGGATAAAATATAGTCTATGTCACCCGGGGATTATGTAGCTTCCAAACAGTGAAAGAATTTTTCAAATCGGTTCAGTACTTTCGGAGCCTATTCAATACAAACAAACAAATGAATCTTTCCTCTTTATAATAGTAGTATAGATGAGATTTTAACTGAGCCACATTCGACTAAAAACTCGCAAAAAAACTGTTCGTCAAAGAGTTGGTTCAAAAAAGTACTAGGTACCATCGGTCGTTTTACATGTGAGAATGAAAAGAATTCCTGCGTTCTCGTTTGAAGAGGATATCGGTGAAATTGCAGGCTTACGATTTTTTTCGAGTGTTTGCTGGTATTTATGGTCTATGCATCAGCAAGTTCAATTCTCTAACTTAAAAAGCGTTCAAATTCGCCACATAATATCAGCTACAATGAATATCGAAACCTTGTCAAAATTTAGTCATAGTCAAAACGTTTATTGCGAACTAAGTATACAATGTCAGGAGCATCATTTAAAGATTTGGAGTCGCTTATGGCACCCCTACAAACCGTAACGACACTTACTCTCTCACGTTGAAACTATAAGTACTATATCAGTGAGATTATTGCATCAAGTGCAGAAGTACTTTAAGTAACATTTTTAATATTTTGTTCATTTTTCAAAATATTGCAAAAATTGTTGTTGAACTGGATGTCTAAGGAAATTATGTTTTGTCAGTTTGCTACTTCGACGCGTAAGCGCGCCCTAAAATACAGGAATATGGATGTATTATGGATGTTTCCTGAGTAAAAAAAAAATATTCTAATTAGTCCGTCAGTTAGCTATCGAAAAATATTGGACACGTATTTTTTGCTTTAGCAAATATATAAAAAATGACGAAGATAAAAAGCATCAAAGATCAGGAGTTGGGTCTTGTCCGTCACGCCGTAGTTAAAATTGTAGCCCGTAGTGACGTCACACGAGTTTTCAACGCTCTGTATCGTCTTCATTTTTTGTTTACGTGAAAAAAGAAAGAAACAAGTGTCCAATGATTTTTAGAAATCTATCTGCCGAACAAATTAGATTTTTTTAGTCGACTACCCTATTGTTCCTCAGGTATTCAGAGGCGTTAGAATATAATCACTTGCTTTAAGCTGGTAGTCCACTTGAATCACAGTAAAAACAAATATTGTAACTCAGAACAATTCATTAAACGGGTGAGAGAGAAATGAATCAGAAGCAGGGAGAAGCGAAACTTATCGCAAAGAACAATAAAGATTTATGAAAAGAAATATCTCAAGAATAGAATATATTACTAGTAGAATTATTATGTACACCATGTAAGTTACAGAAAATATAAATCAATAAAACATTACATAGGGTGACACAATGGGCGGCCTTATCGCTAAAAGCGATCTTTTCGGGACAACCTTTGGATGGATTTTAAAGAGAAACATAAATACAGTACTGTCGGTAGTGTTAGGTATGTCATACTGTTTACTTAAATTCGTTAACGCATATGAAAAAAAAATCTAAAATGATTCCAAAAAGTCAAGAATATAGAAAATAATACCTGAGTTTCAGATTACGTAAAATATTAATATCTGAAGCTGCAAACACATCGGAGCATCGGCGGTTCTGGGTTTCAATCCTAAATCGGGTAAAAAGGGTAATTGGGTTCTACTTAGAGAAAAAAATTCAATCGTAGCCCGAGATTGGTCTTGCTCGCAATAACGGAGATACGATCTCGTTCTCTCCTATATAACATTATGAACTACTGAATATGGCCATTTATAAGCGAAAAAGAGTTCGAATTTTGAAAAAAAAAAAAATACTACCATCTTTCCTTATTTTTATCCAAGTTTACTTAACTAGTACTGAGGCTAGGCTAGGCTTCTTTATCCGAATTTAAATAACTTTTGTGGTATGGGAAATTATTAATTGACTTATTCTGCTTTAGGCGGCGCGAGAGGGAGTGTCAGATTCTTACTTACTGACGAAAACCCATCCGTGTTCATTTCACGGCCGCGGAATTGTTTCGAATAAATTCCGCAACGGGTACGGAAATTAAATAATAACTCAAATTAAATATTCCAAACAATAATTACGACGAAAACCGATCAAAATATGACTGGCCTCTACATAGTTCCAGGTTTAAAGAAAATCAAAGTCGATCGCATTCAATAGTACTAAAATAAACAGCTGGAACGCACAGATGGTCAATCATGCCTACAAGATACCTATTTTTTATGGATGGGAAATCATCAAATTACTAAATGGTCATTTGATGATTTCCCATCCTTAATCCGCACTGGGCGGAGAGGAAAGGAGTGTCAGGCTTTTACTGACTAAAACCCACTCGTGTTCCTCCTAATGCCCTTTGCGTTCCAGGACCGCGGAGACTTCTTAGAACAAACGCAACTACAAGTGTGATTTGTAAGGGATTGCCTCAATACATATAAATCATTCATTTCTCTTCACACTCATGGCGTGAAACCATTATATTATATATTGAGATGGCATTGTAACACAAATAGGTTAACGACCTTTACGTAGTATATGTAAAATAGTTATATACATATAACGGTTTTGGCAACTACACACAGTATTCCGCCGTGACCTGTGGAATAGATAAGTTTTACTAAGAATATGGAATTTTATCTAAGTACTAATTGGAGTGAAATCATGAATAGGATTAGGACCATATATATATCTTACGCATGGATAGGTCTATCTACGGGTAGGATATACGTAATCCTTTTCAAAGTCATTTATCTATCAATATATGTAGGTACATAAATCCTTCAAGTCTTTTTCCTCGCATCACAAGCCAATTACTAGATAGCCTCTACCCGCGACTTTGTCTGCGTGTACTTAAAATCGGGTTTTCTCTGTGTCATTCCAGATTAAAATAGACTAAATGTCAAGATTTCGCGTTAAAAACATCTCTCCTTCACACTCCGGAGCAGTCTTTACTTTTATTATATAAAGAAGGAAATAGGAAGTAGGCTTAAGATCAATAAGGAAAAAAATATAACTAAGTGCCAACAGATCTTAGAAAAATCATCAATAATTCAACTCGCTATAGTTATTCTAATCAAATGTTATGACAGATGACATAACTGGCCAAAGTTATCTAAATCGTGCACAAACAAAGAGAAGTAAATTATTATTAAGATGACGTCATTACTACCAGATGCTCACGCGCATACACTGTTCTATCACTGCGCAAACAGAATCAGAAGGACAAATCTATACTAACATTATACCTAAAGAGGAAATAAACACATCAAAAGTATCTAGGGATCAACATATATTTTTGCAATAACTTTCCTCCTGATTGATATTAATTAAAATTTTCTTTAAGGATTCATCAAATAAAGTGTTTTCGTTTGTCACAGTAACGATAAACCAAGTCACCTTTGCATTAATAAAGAAATTTGCCATTTTCCTAATAAAGGGATTTTTGACATTTGAACCACTAACATTAAAGTTCGAAAAAAAGACTGAAATAACAGTTTTCTTTAAAATTTTATTGGGTAACTTAAACAATTAATAATCCGTGTTTCTACCGCGAACACTAACAACACAAGAACATCGGTTTGGCATACTCAAAATGAGTTCATCCAAATCACGCTGTGGAATGGCCGCCCATGTTCGTTGCAACAACAAAAAAAGGTCTTCTTGCGACTGGATACCCTCCATATTCGGCAGAGCTCTTTTCTGTAGCATATCCCATGCATGCTCAATCGGGTTCAAGTCTGGCGACTGAGCAGGCCAGGGCAGGACATTGATGTTAGCTGCGGCGAGAGTCTGTCTTACAACTCTTGCGGTGTGCGGTCGTGCATTATCATGCATTAACTGAAATAAGGGACCGATTTGCACTTGTAGAGGAACGATGACGTCTGATACAATCGTCTCAGCATAAATTTGAGCGTTGAGGTTGCCTCTGATCCAAATCAACTCAGTTCTTCCGCCGATCCAAATACCCGCCCATACTATGATGGTTCCACCACTATAAGGATGGACTTCCTGGCAGGATTTTAATCGCTGTTGGCGTCCAGGGGTTCTCCAGTGTCGTATACGTCTTGTATCCGGTCTCATACCAAAACGAGACACATCAGAAAAGCACACGAAACGCCATTGTTCTTCTGCCCAATTTCTGTGTTCAAGAGCCCATTGATATCGAATCCTACGATTGTGCATTGCTATAGGTGGTACCCGTAGCGGTCTTCGGGAATGAAGGTTCACTTCATGCAAGCGGTTTCTGACTGTTTGGTCGCTAATTAAGTTCCCTGAAGAGTGATGAAGCCTCACGGCTAACATCATGGCGGTTATTGTTGGAGCTCTTCGAGTTAAGATTTGAATGTATCGGTCTTGTCTCCGTGTGGTGCAGCGATACCGTCCTCCATGGCGCTCAGCCAAGGTAAGCGAAGAGCTCTGCCGAATATGGAGGGTATCCAGTCGCAAGAAGACCTTTTTTTGTTGTTGCAACGAACATGGGCGGCCATTCCACAGCGTGATTTGGATGAACTCATTTTGAGTATGCCAAACCGATGTTCTTGTGTTGTTAGTGTTCGCGGTAGAAACACGGATTATTAATTGTTTAAGTTACCCAATAAAATTTTAAAGAAAACTGTTATTTCAGTCTTTTTTTCGAACTTTAATGTTAGTGGTTCAAATGTCAAAAATCCCTTTATTAGGAAAATGGCAAATTTCTTTATTAATGCAAAGGTGACTTGGTTTATCGTTACTGTGACAAACGAAAACACTTTATTTGATGAATCCTTAAAGAAAATTTTAATTAATATCAATCAGGAGAAAAGTTATTGCAAAAATATATGTTGATCCCTAGATACTTTTGATGTGTTTATTCGTTTGCTTGTTTCTTTGTACCGAATAAGCTCCGAAACTGCTGGACCGATTTTCACCATATTTTTACCAATGGAAAACTACATTATCAACGAGTAACATAGATAACTATTGAACTTCTGTAGATCTACACCTCGTGTACATTTAAAGATCGTTTAGAATCTGAATCCGGATTTACTGATAAAAGAGAGCTTATAAAAAAACAACTCAAATTGGTTTTAATTGAAGTCTTCTATAGCTTTCTAATGGTGAAAGAATTGTTGAAATCGATCCAGTAGTTTTGAGTTTATTCGTTTCATACAAAAATACAAATCTTTCCTCTTTGTAATATTAGTATAGATAAATGTGTACAATGATTATTAAGAAAGAAATAATATTTCGTCGAATATAATTAAAACGATTAAACAGGGAGGTGCAGTGATGTATTACCAAGTCTTTTGCTTTTTTTAACCGACTCCATCGTTGTTTGCTTTGAACTTTTTGCCGCTGCATGACTAAGAAATTATCAATCAGGATTGAATATTTATTAAAGCGTTTTTTCTGTATCCGGGTTGCTTTTTGGCTCATCTACATAATCTGATGTTAGTAGGCAGATGGTAGGACGGCTATGATTTTATTTAAAGTTCTTTCATATCGGTATGGTTTTATAACTCACTCACTTTGAAAATGCACATTGCTACCCTTACAAAACGTATACTTGTGATAATTTTATGAATCACTGGTTTCCCTTACTGGACAAACAAAAAGTTATATACAGTAAAACTTGGATAACTGGGACCTTAAGGGACCTGCAAATTTGTCTCACTTAAAGAGGTGTTCCACTTACCCAGTGTCTCAGATATCCAGGTATAAATAGATATCTGTCTCATTTACAGAGAGTTCCATCCACATAATGTTGGTACACAAAATATAGTCCCAATAAAAGAGTTAAATTACACTCGCTGTCTCAATTATAGAGGTGCTTGTGACGAATAAAATCGAAAGAACTAATCCCTAAAATATAGTCTCAGTAAAATAGGTAAAATATACTCACTGTTTCAATAATAGAGGTAATTATGACTATAAAATGGAAAGAACCAATCTCAGATATAGAGGTTTGCATTGTCCCACTAACAGAGGTAATTCACTGCTAAAGTGTCGGGACCTAAGCATGAGTTCCAGCTATGGAAGTTTCTGACTTATCCAGGTCCCACTTAACCAAGTTTTACTGTAATTATAAACCTGAAAATTACTAAATCACCATTATTTGGTCATGAGCACGACCCTTTTTTCAGAATGAAGAAAGAAAATACCACATGAAAAGTCATCAGAGTTTTTATTTTGCTCCAACATTGAAAACTGCTAATTAATAAACAAACCATTAATATGATTATAATCTCTTATTAGATTAAATAAGTTATTAAAAATTGAGCATTCTTTCAGGAATCTTTTTATCCATTTTATATACTATAGCGCGCCCCTCGGTTTCACCCGCGGTTTTCCCGTTTCCGTGGGAATACGGGGATAAAATATATCCCATGTTATTTGCTGATAATTTAACCTTCCATTGGTGAAAAATTGGTTAAAATTGGTCCAGTAGATTTGGAGATTATTCGGTACAAACATTCAATAAAAATCATGCCTCATTATAACCAATCCTGTTTTATACTGCCGTAAAATACTAAAACACATATTTTCATCTAAATTCACCGAACAAGATTTGCATTATGTTATCTAGGTCAGTCGGCCGAATCTACATCAAATTCAATTCTATTAATATAACTCTTGTGTTTGATGACCCAAGATTAGATGCTACTTAAAACTATTCGAATATGTTTATTACGAACGAAGCTTCAAATATGGTTTACCAAACGGATATCAATTTAAAAGAAACGATGGATGGACTGTGTGAGGAGTGATATGAAAGAAAAAGGAGTTAGTGATAGCGTGACGGCTGACAGGACAGAATGGAAGAAAAAAACATTTTGCGCCGACCCCAAGTAGCATGGGATAAGGGCAGGAAGATGATGATGATCTTTTGCTGATCTGCCCAGCTCTTCACGTTCTGGGTTAACAACAACCATCATGAGTTCGGTGTTAACTCTTTCTCACAACGGAACCATGATGGCATTGGCACGTCAAAGAGGGAGGGTTGGTAGTGTCCCCTCTTGAGTCAGTGTTTATAAGCTTAGCATACAAACTACTCTACTTAGAAACTACACACTGAATTTTTTGTCGATTTTCTTCTCTAATTATTGCTTCTGGTTACTGTCCCAATCCAACCTCAAATAAGGTTAGCTAGCCCTCCTAGTATTCTTGCGCTACATCGTACGGCTGTGGGTGGTTCTCTGTTCCTTCATATTCAAACTAATTTACACGAATAAAATTATTAAAGGTAATTCATTTTACTAGATCACTGGTAAATACTCCATCCATCCTATTTTCGTTTCTATATTTCAAAGAAACAGTTTCCACATTAACCGCTTTATTATGAAACCATTATGCATCTCGAAGCCACATGTGAGAACGATTAAATATTAATTCACTGTGGTGGCTGGTAGATCGCCAAAACACACGTTTTTAGATGCGCTTGCTCGTTTGCCTAAGTTAAAGTCAAGACTAGCTTGGTGACCTATATTGTGAAAGTTTTGGTAGAAATAATAATTCTCAAAAACGACACAACACTCGAAGATGAAAACTCGAAGTTTACACAACATAATATATGTAGTTGAGAAAAGGCTAGACAAAATGCTCCCCAATCAAAGAGGTTTTTTTTTGTAGCAATCTAAAAATGACTTTTTCAAACGACACAGTATATAAATACCTTCATTCTCATTTTGCCCTACATCATCACGACTAACGCGACATTTTTTGTCATTGCATTTATGAAAATCTGATACTAGTTATCATTAGTCAAGGACTATCGTATTACCCAATAATTGGGTTGTGGAAATAATATAGGCGCATATAATTGGACTGGAAGCTGACCCCTATTTTATATTAATAAATATTTTTTCACATACTTCCTTATGTGAACCATCACCACAGTTACGAAGCTCTATTCCGCAAAGATCTCACCGTGATAACGGTGAAGTAAACTTTATAAAAGCGATATTTATGCTTTTTTACTATAGATGTAAAGTGATGAATATGGTAGGCGATGGAGCATGCTTGCCACAGAAGTAACATATTCAATTTTATATTAAATACCCCTCGAGATAGTGGATACGCAGAACGGTATACCTTCACGGTTATAACTCGTACACAACTGCATCTAAAACGAGTCAGTATTTATATACCGAACGACTGGTGGCTCGCCAAAACGAATTATTTATTATTATCACGGATACCTCGCCCGGCTTTATGTTTATCAGTTACTATGTTCGTTTCCGATGCTTGTTGGATACTGGTGAATAATTGTGTCGTAGTTTTTTGTGTTTGAGGAAGCATAGAACGTGGTGTTGTGATGAAGTAGAATTGTAGACAAAAGAAGAGGGGACACTGTCAATAAAGCTATTTATTTCTCCAATTTTCATCGCTTTGACACTCAATCAAACAAAACAAATTAATAGCTGAGCGCCCTTACTTTTAAGTATTTATGCAACATTCGCATTCGTATCACAGTTGCATTTTTAAAATCACCTTAATTTCTCTATATTTTTGTGAGAATACGATGTGAACGCGCATGTTTCTTACAAATTTGTAGAACTGGCCCTCTGGTGATTTAACTTTTAATCATTACTTTTGTACACACACATAAATTATGATTTTTTATTAAATAGGTAAATTAAATTAAATGAGAAAAAAAACTTTGAGAATGAATGTTTTAAGCCATATGTGTATGTTTTTCACTACCTCAGTGTCAAGTTTGGCTGATGCACTAATTACGCAATACATCTATGATAACTTTTATTGCCTCAGATATTTGCTACTAAACTACTTTCAGGTCGTGGGGTCCGAGTGCTCATAACTTGTTTAAATATTTGTCAAGACGTTGTTAACACGTGTCGTGGCATGACCTTTTTTTTTCTGGATAGGAAATCACGTGGCATGACCTAAGGGCTTGCTTTTACCTTGGACAAAGGACAAGCATAGCCATTTAATGTGGCAATACAGCCACTGCCAGCCTTTTGGGTAAAGTACCAGTGGCCAGCGATACGGAGGAATTTTTCGACGCCATCTTTGATTATTATTATTAGTTTTAGATACAGAGTGCATATAGAGTAAGTTATAATAAAGGTCTTCCTAATAAATAATGAATTTCGTCTTTGAAAAAAGTTTTCGATCCATCTCGTCAGTCCACGTCATTCATTTACCCAGTTCCCGCCATCATTCAATACTGGCTCTGTCTCTCCTAATACTCGAATTTTTTTGAACGAATCGATGAATCAGCAACTTGGTCGTTTTAACAAAGGATAATGGACGAAAATTTTATGGAAGGATATTATTGATAAAGGCAGGTATTGTGTAAAAATATTATTATTTTGTATAAGCAACGTGGCTAATGATTTCTTTTTTCATTCATCTGTACTTTACCAATCATGGGCAAAGGCCTCCAATATTTATATTTCACTGTATGAGAGCTTTTTTATCTAGCCAATTCTAAAGAAGAAAGCCATCGAACTCATTCCACCAGGGCCCCAAGTCTGCTATTTTTTTATAAATTCGTCAGTCCGACACGATCCCATTGTGATTTTGTTAAAAGTTCGTAATCTGCTAAATTCATAATGGTCGATCATTGGTCGGTCAATGGTCTCGTAATAGAAATATGGGAATGATATTGTCGTATTGCCATTATTATAAAACCCGTTAGTAGAAATTATTTTCGAAAAACCACTACTAAATTTCTTTTAAAGATATTTTTACAATTATTTATTAGTGTTCTATGCAATCTAAAGTTACCGCATAGGTACGTCTGTCATTAATTTGTCATTATGTACGAGATTACCATTCTATGTCAATTTTTTCGATGGAGTGTCAGTGGTTGGCCATTGGAAAGTCATAATGATGCTTTTATATTAGTAGCTTTTACCAAACTTGTAAAAATCAACCATTATGAAATCAATGATATACCATTCTGACACTATTGTAATAGCAGACTTGGGGCCCTGGAGCTCAATTTCCAATGGTCAATTACTGACAATCCATTGAAAGAAATGACATGGGATGGTAATCAGTACAAATGAATGTCAGACGTATACAGTAATCTGCTAAAATTTAGACAATTCCTTTGATCAGTGATCTACCATTAGAACGTCATTGTGCAGTAATTGCTTTTAATAGCTCGGTTATCAAAAAGTATTACGAGACCATTGAATGACCAATGAATTATTATGAATTTAGCAGATTACGAACTTTTAGCAAAATGACAATGGGATCGTGTTGGAATGAAAAAAATATAAAAATAGGAGACTTGGGGCCAGATCTGTACTCTGCCACAATCCTGTTTAGGTGTTAGGAATCCACAATCCTATCTTGTGATGTCCAGGTCGTCAGCTTTTAGGGCATCCGGCAAACATGACATACTCAAACCCACACCAAATCTTACTGATGAGCTACACGATAGTTTACTTTCTTAATGAAGCATAGAAAATAAAATGTTAAGCTTATTTATATCGATGTGCATTAATTCATGGTCCCTAAATTATATCATTAAAATCAATGCTTGATATTAGGTTAGCAATCGCCGAAGCATAGCAATGCAATTAAACTAGACAATATCATCGGTGATTAAATTCCCAACGGTATTAAGATCGGTATAATTATTTCATTATTACCATAGTATTAATCATTTCTGACCTCGTGTAAGCCGAGAAGGATAAGTAAATCAAGACCCGGTCGATTACCGTTATGGTATAGATTTTTTGTTTTGTTTTGCTGTTGATATTATGATTGTACAGTGTTTGCCAATAAATATTTCTTTCTTCTTCTTTTTGAAGTATCTTGACTTGACTCCCGACGTTTCCAGTATATTGGATGTCAATTCAGCAGTCATTTGTACTAATAGTCGTGTCGTGTGTATAATTAGCGCACCAAAGACTACCTACAGTACTCGATTTCCTTTTCTCTTTAAAATCCATCCAAAGGTTGTCTTGAAAAGATCGCTTTTACCGAGGAGGCCGCCCATTGTGTCACCCTATGTAATTTTTATTTCATCTGTATTTTCTGTAACTTATGTGGTGTTTTTTTTTTATTGTGAGATGGATTTGCTCTTGACTCTAGTCTAGGTAACAAGTGAAGGAGACAAAGTCGACGATGTAATGAGCTTACCCAGAAGAAGTCTGTTCACTCTAACTTTGAAGAGATTAGGGTTGAATGCGTTCGGAAACACAGACGCAGGCAGAGAGTTTCCTTTGCTGTGCGCGTTACAAAAGGCGATTGTGTAATACGGAGTATTCTATTCTATTCACTCAATGGTTTAATATACACGAGCCTGGAACATCACCTTAGGAGGCTCTCGTTAGGCAGCTGAATCGAGGGCTTGATTAAGGAAACAGTTATTTTGTATGAGGCCCGTATTCTTAAAAGGTCTCTGAAACCATTACCTCCGGTAGCTGGCACCTTGTTCCTGAGAACACTGTGCTACAATTGTTAATTATATTAAATAGAATTATAATTGAGATATTGAAAAATGTACCTATATTTAAATGAGTTGACGGTAATAATTTCTGCAGATTAATTTTGCAGTTCAACTTTGATGAATTTAAACATGTTTTAAGGTTCAAAACACGTTTTTTTATAATGTTTGAAAAGCATGCACTCATAGTATACGTATTATCATTATATTACAATCAAAAGTAAAAACAAAATGCAAATAAACATAATCAAAGTGAAAGCAAGAAGAAAACTGTACATACTAAAATGATAAAATTTGTAGTTTTAAGTTTTAGAAGATGCTTTAGTAGTTTCAAAAACATATTAAAAGGTATAAATTTCTATATGATATTCTAAATATCTATACTTATAATAAATCTGTAGAGAGGTCAATTCTGTACAAGGAATATATTTTCAAAATAACTATCAGGGGGTGATTAGTGATCGATACTGGTGCCAAAAATGCAATCAGTAAATTTTTTGTCTGTCTGTCTGTCTTTCTGTCTGTCTGTCTGTCTGTCTGTCTGTCTGTCTGTCTGTATGTTCTTTATAGAAACAAAAACTACTCGACCGATTTTAACGAAACTTGGTGCAATTATTTTTCATACTCCTGGGCAGGTTATAGTATACTTTTCATCACGCTACAATCAATAGGAGCAGAGCAGTGAAGGAAAATGTTGGGAAAACGGAAAAAGTTACTCCATTTTTTAAGCTTCCGTCGCGTGTGTAGCCTTAATGGTTAAAGTTACATAGAAATCATGTATTACGGAAATGTTCTACATAAAATTATCTAAAAAATATCCCGAAACAGCATGTCTATCTTTTGTCAATTTTAAACCGATCGGGCTGAGAGTTTCAAAATCGGGGGTAAAGTAACTATTCCACGCGGACGAAGTCGCTGGCAGAAGCTAGTTGTAAAATAAAAAAAAATAGAGTACAAGGAAAATTAATTTATAATAAACTAGCAGCGCCCCGTGGCTTCACCTGCATAGGTACAGTCCCCGTGGGAATAAAATATAGCCTATATCACCCGAGGAATAGTGTAGCTTCCCGACAGTGAAATAATTTTTCAAACAGGTTCAGTAGTTTCGGAGCCTATTCAATGCAAACAATTAAATCTTTCCTATTTATAATATTGGTATAGATATAGATTATTTCTTATAAATTAACTTTCCTTCCACCCTAATTATCTAATTGAAATCACGGTATAAATCGGTACTAATATTATAAAGAGGAAAAGGTTGTAGGGGTAATCTCTAGATCTATTAAACCGATTTTGAAAATTAATTTACCAATAGCCACATTATTTGTGAGAGACATAGACTAAATTTTATCCTAGTATTCCCAGGGGAACGGGAATAACTCGGGTGAAACCGCGGAGTACTGCTAGTACATCAGTAATATAAGAACCTCTATAATCGTTCAAACGCTTTCTGTTCAAGTAAGTACTTATATTTACCATGAGGAAAATTTCCCTTTCGTAATACTTGTTACTGAGGGCCCTTTTCAGTTTTCAAGCCTCTTATAGTATTAATGACTACATGGTTCAATGAATTTTGATTTTGTAGATACCTCGGCACGGGTAAAAAATCTTTGTGAATTTTTACCGAAAGTACCTTTGACTACGAGTTAGGTATCTGGAACAGACTCCACCAGACAGACCAAATACTGAAATACATTAGCTTTAAAGGTAAAAACGATTTTTGATTATGCCGCAGTAACTCCACGATGGCCTCTGAAAAATGATATCCACGATTGAGCATTTGATTATTTGTGGCAGAGTTCATATTCAACGTTCATGAATTGGCAACTTTTTTTGAATTGGCAATTATCGTCTGCCTAGCCTTTTTCCAACTATATTGGGGGCGGCTTCCAGTCAAACCGGATTCAGCTGAATACCAGTGTTTTACGTGGAGCAGCTGCCTACCAGACTTCCACAACCCATTTACTGAGTAACACGGTAAGAGTCGAGTCAGATTTTTAGCTTCTGACGATCCGTAACGATTGTCAAAGATCTGCAAATGACACCCAAGACCAATGGTTCAACGTGCTTTCCGAGGCACGGAGTCGTCTCGGTATGTTAAGAAGGTCACCCATCCATAGACCGACCTTGGCAAGTGTTGGTTTACCTTGAAGATCAACCCATGCGGCTGTTATTATTTAGCCAATAGTTTATCCTTGAAAACTAGGTAAATAAAACACACTATTTATGTATTTACATATTCAGCAGCATTCTAGTATCTCAGTTTAGGAAACACGGAAATAAAAATACTGAAAGTCGAACTCCAAAATACGCAAATGCTCGAGAGTACCATTAAATTGTTTCACATTTTTGCTTCAAAGCGATTTCGTTTGGATGAAAACAATGTTGAAAATATTTCCACTTTTACACAAATTCGGAATGATTTCGGTTTAAATTCCCAAAAGCTCAGTTACGCAGTTTAATTAAAATTAAAAGGATGTTTACAAAGGTTTAACTCAATAGAGATTATGCATTAGGTATTATGTATTTTAATCAATTAGAATACATAAAAAGTCATTCCAGTCGACTTGTTATCTAGGGTTACGTATGCCTACCTAAATGTACCTAAAGTTTTCAATATTATCATTTAGCAATCAAACATAAAAACTGGCTGTAGAATATTTTGAATCCCTGAAAATGTCCATTTACCTGACAGCAATAAGTTATGCAAAATTAAATAACGTTACAGAGATTGCGCACACCATTAGATTAAACCATCCGAAACAGATTCTGTATATCTGGTAACGATAAAAATCTTAGGAGAGCGTCTGGCTTCCATTAGCTGAAACATTTTTTCATTGACCCGTCGCTTCGAGGCCAGGACTCAAGATTGGCTGATCCTAAACAAACTTTGGTAGATCGCAAATACAAACCGTAGATGTAGCATTCTTTTGTAAAATGTTTTTGTAACAAATCTGCGAGCCTGAAAAACTGCCGAGACGTGACTGGGCCTTAGGTAACAATAACTCTTGGAGTTGGCACTCACTTTTAAATTAGGTACGTGAAAATTGTTTTAGGAAACTTAGCAATGCGGTTTCAAGTTAAAGTGTAAATGGAAATGATTAATTATTATGGGTGGATTTTTATTTTTAACCTAATTTATGCAATCATCATAATACTACACAGATGCATCTGTTCCATTTACCAAATCTTCACTCCCGTATGCTTTTCCTCATCTCACGGCATAAGCCTTTATCACTACCCTATGTACAAGCCTTTATCACTACCCTATGTATAAGCCTTTATCACTACCCTACGTATAAGCCTTTATCACTTCCCTATGTATAAGCCTTTATCACTACTCTATGTATAAGCCTTTATCACTTCCCTATGTATAAGCCTTTATCACTACCCGATGTATAAGCCTTTATCACTACCCTATGTATAAGCCTTTATCACTTCCCTATGTATAAGCCTTTATCACTACCCGATGTATAAGCCTTTATCACTACCCTATGTATAAGCCTTTATCACTTCCCTATGTATAAGCCTTTATCACTACCCGATGTATAAGCCTTTATCACTATCCTATGTATAAGCCTTTATCACTACCCGATGCATAAACATTTATCACTAAGCGATTGTCGCTTTCTAACAGTGCATGAATTTTCGTATTCAGATCTAAATTTCCAGAAATTACTTTTTTAAAAAACTTTTTACAAAAAAATACAACCGACTTTTACACAAAAAATCAAAAAAGTGCAAAATAACTTTAATTTCGGAACTCGGTGTTTGTGGTTGCTTTTTCGTTTTTTGAACACCGACTTCCGAAATTAAAGTTATTTTGCACTTTTTTGATTTTTTGTGTAAAAGTCGGTTGTATTTTTTTGTAAAAAGTTTTTTATTTTTCACTTTTTAGTGGTACCTACATCCCCTCCCCTCCCGCCACCTAAACGAACCAATCACGTTGGTGTAAAAAACGTACTGCTCCTTTGCAGAGTAAACTAAGAGGTCGTCAATGTAGATAATGTAGATATTTTTTTTAGATTTTTCGAAAACCGCTTGGTCTATTTCGATAAAATTTTCATGGGACCATTTGGGAAGTATACCCTTTCGAACAAAAAAAAGAATTTTTCAAATCGGTTGAAAAGCGACGGAGTTATGCGCGAACAAACATAAAAAAAAAAAATATACAAACATCCGAATTGAGAACCTCCTCCTTTTTTAGAAGTCGGTGAAAAACCTTCTATAAAACCAATATTTTTCCCTGTTTATGATACAAATTGAAAATTGGACAGTTGACAAACAATGTAGGTACAATGACCAAATATGAACCATGGCGGCGATGTGGAAGTATATAAGTACACGACAACTATTCATTTAAGATGGCTATAATTTTCAACTATATGAATTTTTCACATAGTTGAAAGTAATAGTCCTAGGCACCACAAAATCTTCGATTATAACTTTGTTTTCGTCAAAAGCGTTTGTAGTCTGGGATTTACTATAAGCTATTCTTATTATTAAAAACTATGTTACAAAAAAATATAACCGACTTTGGTCGGACGTAGCCGCTGTTTATGGTTATTTCTTAGATTTTTGGTTTGAAGTCGGATGATTTTTTTTTTTGGAAAAAGGATTTTGTAAAGGAGTTTTTTCGATAAGTGACGAGAACATCATCAATATAGTCGAAGCCACGCATTATTAGGGATAACACAAATACTAGTCGTCAGATCTCGCTCAAATTAAATGGGAGCATTTACATAACAAGCACCACCAAGTTTTATATATAAAAAGAATGACCAAAATCGGTACAAATTTATGAGATAATACACACAAAAAACATACAGTCGACTTGAGAACCTCTGTTTTGGAAAGTCGGTTTGAATAAGAAATTTTAATAAAACCAAATAAAATGAAAATTGCATTTTGAATAGAAAGTCATACTAATGCAATTTTAACTCAAACTTCATAGTTCCTTCCTACTTACCTACCCCGAATATGAACTATGTACTACCAAAATATTCGAAACAAGATATGAGAACCCGCTTATTTGGTATTTACGTTGACATCAAAGACGAATATTTTCTTTGACGTGCGGTATCGATATTCAGGAAAATTGGTTATACAATAACTCGTCTTAATAACTTTACTTCGACTTCTGATACAAATTTCGATAAAATTAGGTATAAGATAAATAAAATATTTTCATACTGTTGAATCGGGTATTACCTACTGGAAACTGACCCCAACATAGTTGAAAAAGGGTAGACTCTTATCTTGATGTCTTATAGATGAAAATTAAATTTATTTATTTGGAAACTCAACAGATTATTAATTGACATCAGTTATGGATGTTCACCTCACTATCAATGGACAGCGAAATGCAGTTGCCACAAAGTTACTAAAGAGCACTTCCTTTCACATTGGCGTAGTATTAGTACATAATAATGTGTGCGTGTGTGTGTGTGTGTGTGTGTGTGTGTGTATAGCCTATAGCCTTCTTCAATAAATAAGTTATCTAATACAAAAACAAATCAAATTTAAATCGGGCCAGTAGTTCCTGACATTAGCGCGAACAAGCAAACAAACAAACAAAAAAACTCTTCAGCTCTATATACCTATTAGTATAGATTAGGCTATTATTTGTAACGTAATGTGATTTCTTTCTATCACTCAAATATATTTCTTTACAAAATTTTGAGTTAAGCTCGCCTTTTATAAGTCGTGCTATTTTATATTTGATGGACATAAAAACATTCAAATGACACTGTGGGCCTTTTGAGCTTCCCTATTCAGTGGCCATGCTCCGTTTCGTCACACTTTTATCAGCGTCTATTTCTGAAACGGCATGCAAGATTTAATGCATCGTGGTGAACCGCGGAGATGTTTATTAATACCCATAGTTATAATAAATAAACACAACGTATAGATAAAGCTCTGAGAAGCTCGTGGCTAAATAATAACTGCTGCACGCGTCGAACTTCAAGGTAAAGCAACGCTTGTCGGTCTGTGGATGGGTAACCATCTTAACGTACCGAGACTTCTCCATGCTTTGGAAAACACGTTAAGCCGTTGGTCCTGGCTTTTATTTGTACACCTTTGGCTGAAGCCAGAAAATCTGATACCAGTCTTTTCGAAAAGTACCGTGCTACCCGGGTTACTGGGTTGTGGACGTCAGGTAGGTAGTCGTTCCATGTAAAATACTAGTGAAGCTGACTCAAATATACTAATAAAAAATAAATGCTTGAAAAGATAAATAAAGCTTTGGTTTTACGTCCTATAAATCGTTTGAGGAAATATGACGACTTAAGATGAAAAGCGAGGTAAACCACGATAATTCGGCAGCGTTGGAATCAAGACCGCTCTCCAAAATCAAAGTAAATTCTTCCGCTAATCTTCAATGAATTAGAAAGATTATCTCTTTGACGACGCAAGCTAAACATAACAGGAAAAATAATAGGCTTTATAAAATTAACGTCGCGACGTTAATTTTATAAATTTAAAAGCCTATTATTTTTCCTGTTATGTTTAGCTTACTATTTCAGGTTGAAAATTTTGCTAGCAAAACTCCAATGACGATTTCTCAATAAGTATGGCCAAAAAAAAACCTAAATTTATGATATCCAAGTAAGTAAATACACATTGATTATTTAGAATCGAGCTGAAGTATCATAGTGGTGTCCGAGTAGTAACGGCCCCGACTTACGAATTGTAGGTCGCGGGTTAAAACCCAGCCAGGCGCATTACTTTGTAATGTGCCGTGTTGTAATTAATTTATTCACCACTGCTCTCAAAACGGTGAAGGAAAACATCGTGAGGAAACCGGCATGTTCTAGAACCAAAAATTCGAAGACATATGAGATTGTCCAACCCGGACTGGGCCCGCGTAGTGGATTACGGCCCATTCCTAGAGAGGAGGCCTGTGTCCCAGCAGTGGGATCAGTAAAAGGCTGATTATGATCCTAGAATTCCCTACATTCGAGGCATTGTTCCAGATTTGACGTCATTTCCTGCCAATTTCTAAGTCGAGTAGCCATTTTCGTTGTCTCCTGCGGCCACGGCACGCGATTTAAGGGCACTTTGTGTTTCTTGGCCCACCGCACGATCATTGTACGGCAGACATTTTCGGCTTATTGGACGATTCGCACGAATTTAACTCGCACAAAACGTGCGAATCGACTCCTTTAAAACATATTATTTATTCTGTAGTCGATTCGCACGAATTTAATTTATTGGCGTGCGAATCGATACCCTCACAAATATGTAGTAGGCTATTCGCACACATATTGTTTTTTATGAAATGCAGTTAAGATAAAGTACACTTGAGCACAGAAGTAGTAAGGTCAAATATGTTTTACTCGTAATAGATAGAAAATAAAAACACACTATAATCAACAATATCTGTATTAAAATTAAAACTGAGTACTAAACATCTTCCAAGCTCGTGGTTTGAGGATTAAAAATGAGCAAATATCGATCACAGAATAATAAATAAGTGTCACTAACAAACTACTACTCCACTAACCGCGTAATAAAAAATAAAAGTACCAAAAATTTACATTTTTTTTACATTACACAAACATTTACTTTTTTTAATAAGGTAGGTATACCTATATATAATTAACAACTTTTTCTTATATTTATTATTGACGAACATTTGGTACAACAAAAACATGTTTTAATGTTTTTCAGAAGTGTACCTAAAATACACAGTTGTCATAATTATAACAATAAAACTTTTAATCATAAAACTAGAACAGATTTTTCTTTAAAATAACGTACAAAAGTGACTAAACTTTTATATACAACTAACAAATCAACAATAATAAATCAAGTCATAACAATAATAAAAATGCTTACTTCTAATTTATATATAACAGGTTAAAAATAAACTTACGAGAATTATAAAAATAGATATTTGGCTTTAATCCTATATATAATAATATATATAATTAACAATTTTGCGGTCATGTTTATATTGTTTTGTATTAGTAAAAATGTAGATATGCCATGTTTTAAGTAATTATTATTATCACTTATTCCATACAGATCTTTCTTACTTTGAAGTAAATATCTGCTGTTTAAACTTCGATTATTTTTTGTTTTTATTTCAGTGATGGCTGATTACGACTGTACTTTAATTTTTTTAAACCTTAAAATGAAATGTGTGAGAATAGCCTACTACATATTTGTGAGGGTGTCGATTCGCACGCCAATAAATGAAATTCGTGCGAATCGACTACAGAAAAAATAATATGTTTTAAAGGAGTCGATTCGCACGTTCTGTGCGAGTTAAATTCGTGCGAATCGTCCAATAAGCCACATTTTCAGCCGAGTTCCATTTAAGCCAAGAAGTCTTGAGTCACAATCTGTGTTTTATCAGCTATAATTCATGAAAGTCAGATTAAAAAAATACCATTTTAATTTTACCTTTCACGCATTGCTATTCCAGCATCCGCTAAACGACAACAATTAATCTGAACCATTTCAGTAAGCTAGCTTATTATCCACATTTAAGTATGCAACGTTCCCTGGCTTCACTATCCACGCCGAGAGAAATAACCAATTTTACTAGCTAGATCTTCAGCTGAGCCCGTGATAGAGTTTCGTTCCACTGGCTTTAAAGGCTTTGCGATTGAACGAGGCACTGGTTTTTCTAGTTATCCCTCCTAAGTTTCTGCAGTTAGTTTCCGCTTGTCATTACATAGTATAAAACAAAGTCGCTTCCCGCTGTGTGTCTGCCTTATGTGTGCTTAGATCTTTAAAAATACGCATCCGATTTTGATGCGGTGTTTTTAATACATAGAGTGATCCAAGAGGTAGGTTTATATGTATATTACAGTAGAGAAAACATTAGTATCTTACATTGCACTCGTGCGAAGCCGGGGCGGGTCGCTAGTTTTACGAATACAGTAGCTTATGCCCGCGACTTCGTTCGCGTGGAGTTCCATACAAAATGTTAACCCCTTTTTCACCCCCTTAGGGGATGAATTTTCAAAAATTCTTTCTTAGCGTATGCCTACGTCATAATATCTACCTGCATGCCAAATTTCAGCCCGATCCGTTCAGGGGTTTGGGCTGTGCGTTGATAGATCACTATGTCAGTCAGTCAGTCCCTTTTGAGTTATATATATTTAGAAGATTAAAAAAATGTTATTTTATTGTAAAGCTAAATGGAATTCCCTACCGAATTCTTGTTTCCTGATAGCTACAATCTGGGGGTCTTTAAGTCAGGAGTGAATAGGTTACTTGTAGGTCAGAAAGTTCCTTTTTTGATCGCGTCATTGCTTTCTGTCAGCTGAGATTGAGGTCAAAAGTGAGCCTCTGAGTAAAAAAAAAAAAAATCCTGAGCTATCGAAAGTTAGGTGTGCTATACGCTGCTTCGGTAGAACCAAAACGGCAAATCCAATCAAAAAGCAATATTCGAAAGAGGTATAATTTGTTTTAAATCTTTGATTGTGTGTAAAAGTTCATCTGCGGAAATAGTGATCCGCTATTGAACATTCTTTTACTGATAGAAAGACACACCAACCGTGTATGCACGGTTTCTGTAAAGCCACGGAAAAAGCCAGTATTCTGAATCCAAGCGACTGGAATCACACTCTACTAGAGCGATTCATCATCTGCCTAGCCTTTTTCAAACTATTTTGGGGTCGGCTTTCAACCCGGATTCAGCAGAACATGGAGCGGCTGCCTACCAGACCTCCATAACCCGTTAACTGGATAACACGGTACTTATTGGCAAGACTGGAGTCGGATTTTTTGGCTTCTCAAATCAGTAGCAGCTGAAAAATATCTACAAATGACAGCCGGGAACAACGGCTTAACGTGCTATTAACGTCTGAGGCACAGAGGTATCTCGGTATGTTGTGATGGTCACCCATCCACATACCGGTCTTGGCAAGCGTTGCTTAACCTTAGAAATCGACCCGTGTAGCTGTAATTGTTTTGCCACGAGCACGTCCTAAAAATAACTGTAAATAAATTTGTTAACCTTCAGCATTTTAAAATCAAAGTGTCTCTGAGAACATAGTATTAGCTAGTTTACTTTTACTGTTTAAACAGAAAAATCAATTTTACATACTCAGATTATTTCAGAAACATAATTTTGTCTACGATCAAATGATTGTAATGAATAAAACCGAAATTTCGTTTATTTGTTTATCAATCAATACAACCTAAAAGTTTTTCATTGATTGGCTCAATGCTGGTCATAATATAATGATAATTATAAGACGCAAAAAACTAAGATTAAGATTTGAAAACATTGTTGGACCTGCTGAAGATTGTAAGAATATATTTGCACTGTAAAATTAAATGCATGAGTAGGTGTTTTAAAAACGAAACCATTATAAGTATTTACGTAAGTGTGTAATGTTTTAAAAGAGTCTCCGTGGAGTTTCTTGCACGCTTCATATTTTTACTAACAATTCAAAATAACCTGTATTTACTTTTTTTGAATGGTTTTAAAGAAAGTACATACAGGTTATTTTTTTACTATTACTATGGTACTATTTTGTTGTTGGTTACTACAAGGTTCCACCACGGTTTCACCCGCGTAGTTCACGTTCCCGTGGGATACAGGGATAAAATATATATAGCCTATGTTACTCGCTGGTAATGTAGCCCCATTGATGAAAAAATGGTTAAAATCCGGCCAGTAGTTTCGGAGCTTACTCTGTACAAACAAAAAAGTACCCCTCTTCATAATATTAGATAAATGTTTTGAGTTTGAATTCACATCCTAAATAGACAGGTATACCAACGTAGACAGATAAATTATTTAAATTGTATACGCAAATGAACTCCCTTTCAAAAGCGTATTCTGAGCATAAATTCAATATTATGGAACGATAGTTATTTAATACCTACATCTGCGAGTGTTCCGCGTACCTTATCTGAAGATTTCGAGTTCATCAGGTAAAGTTCATGCTTTGAATGGGTTTAGATCATACAGGAGATACGAATTTGCATGTGAATGTTTGAAGATCCCATTGCTGACACCGGGACTTAGATAATTGAGTTCAGAATAGGTACTCCGCGGTTTTAGGTTTAACGAGCTTCATTGTGAATTGAAAAACTAACACGGGTATTTTGTAGGCAGGTTATGAAATAAACTTTCTGTGGCTTAGCTTCCAATTTAATTGAGAGATTCGTGTATGTAGATTCAAACTTAATGGCGGCTCGAAACACAAGACGAATGCTTGCACAGTAGCAAATTCATATGACAGCGGGGTTGAGGGGTGGGTATTGCGCAACGAAAAGCGAGTAAAACATTTGAAGAACATTTCTAAAAACACAGGTGATTATTGGGGCATTTCCATTAAACTGTTGAGTAATATAATAGACATAGTAGCGCCCTATCTTGCTTTTACTTTTAATAAATGCGTGGATTTAGGAACTTTTCCTGATCTCATGAAGAGTAGTAAAGTCATACCTTTATTTAAATCAGGTAATAAAAATGACATTGGCAACTTCCGGCCTATCTCCATCTTACCTGCTTTTAGCAAAATATTTGAAAAGTTAATACTGAAGCAGTTGTTAAAACATTTTAATTTAAGTAAAGTACTTCATAACGAACAGTACGGCTTTACAAAAGGACGTTCGACTACAGATGCGGGTGTTGCTCTCCTGACACACATATTTAATGCATGGGAGAACTCGAAAAATGCAATTGGAGTTTTCTGTGATCTCTCCAAAGCCTTTGATTGCGTACACCATGACACGCTTTTGCGTAAACTACGTTATTACGGTCTCCAAAGCGAAGGTCTTAACGTAATTGATTCATATTTACATAATAGGTTGCAATGTGTGGATATCAATGGCGTGAAATCTTCCGGACTACCAGTGCATTTAGGCGTGCCTCAAGGCTCAATACTGGGTCCATTCTTGTTTCTAGTGTACATAAACGATTTACCATTTTTCTTAAAGGGTATCTGTGACGTAGTATTGTTCGCGGATGATACCTCTCTTATCTTTAAAGTTGATAGGAATAGACAAGATTTCAGTAACGTAAACAGCGCTCTCTCAATGGTTACGGATTGGTTTACGACCAATAATCTAGTTTTAAATGCCAAGAAAACGAAATGTATAAAGTTTGCTTTACCAAATGTTAGAAATCTAGGACCCAATGTCACCTTAAGTGGCGAGGTACTTGAAACTGTGGATTCGGCAGTTTTTTTGGGAATAACTGTTGATTCCAAACTACAATTGGGCCCACATATATCAAGTTTATCGGGAAGGCTCAGCTCTGCCGCATACGCTGTCAGGAAAGTGAGACAGTATACTGACGTTGAGACAGCTCGGTTAGTCTATTTTAGTTATTTCCATAGCGTTATGTCCTACGGTATTCTATTGTGGGGAAAAGCTGCTGACATACAAAATATATTTGTCCTACAAAAACGTGCTGTGCGAGCAATATATCAACTAGGGCCTAGAGTTTCATTAAGAGAACTTTTTAAAACCATTGGAATTCTTACAGTAGCATCTCAATTCATTTTTGCAAACATTTTATATATTAGGCAAAATATACATTTGTACTGTAAAACGAGCGACATCCACAACTTTAACACCAGAAACAAGCACAAGCTACATGCTCCTTCCCACCGACTTCGTAAGGTCCATGACTCATTTGTGGGGCTTGGTATCCGTTTTTACAATAAACTTCCACTTTCTTTTCTTGACCTGCCTTTTAACTCATTTAAAGATAAAGTTAAGTCTAACCTTTGTTTGAAGGCATACTATTCTATTAATGACTATTTAGACGATAAGAATAGTTGGTCGCTGTGTTGAACGCAAGACAATATCTTATTTAATTTTATCATGTTCTTTCTCTATAAGTTAGCTTATGACGGGTTATATGAGTTCATATAATATTGTTTTTTTTTAATTATTTTTGATGACTATGTAGGTCAAACTGTTTTTACTTTATTGACTCAATCTACTATTTATAATGTTTTATAGTGAATTGATTTATGATTTCCATGTTGGATAATTTTTTTTTTCTACCTTTGTCATGTATCAATGACTTTGCATACTATTGTATAAATTCAAGTTCTTAAAACGCAATAGACAGATGTGTTGCTGGGGAGTTTGTTGCGCCACTTCTTCTTCCCAGCTAAAACACTAGGAAGTGGTGACGGGTGGGCGTTTTGGGGGACTGTCTTTATGTAAAATTTGACGTTCAAAAAGTGCTGTCTATCAGCCTAGTTTGAATAAATGACTTTTGAATTTTGAATTTTTGAATTTTGAAGCGCCATTAAGTTACCAACCGGAAACTATATTTCAGTATGCCCTCAGTTATGTGTGCAATAATACAAATTTTAAACATCATCATGTGCTTAGCGTTTTTTTTTTTAATATTTTGGCTGGCTTCTAGTCCAAGCTGATGCAAATACCAGTATTTATCATTATGCTTACAACATTTCATATAAGCTAACAATAAAATTACATACAATTTCAACACACTAACCGATGTCGGAGCCTATTTTTATCTGAATGGCATGTCGTATCCGTGTCGGGGAGCCCTAAAATCCCTGTGCCCTATGTTCTGCTACTTGGTTAGACAAGAAAATCCGACAAATTGTAGATTCATTGGCTCATAATTTCTTGGAATGACTTCGAGAGATTATTCAATCGAATTCTGATGCGTAAAAAGGTATTATTACAATCTCTCAAGATATTTTATAATCTTACAAAGTTTACAATTATCCGGTAATATATATGTATGTAAACTTCACCGGAAAATCGCGTAAAATTGTAAAAAAATCTTTATTACATTATAATTTCTCGTTATAAAATATTATGAACAAATCGTTTTGTATATACTAAATCCCATCCAAATTCTATAAGGCATTAGAAGGAACACGGATGGGTTTTAGTCTATAAGAGCCTGCCACTCACTTCAGCTCTGCCCAGAGCGGATTAAAAAAAATACATAAAAATATGAACGCCTCATCGTGTAGCTTCATCAATACTATGACGTGTGTGTACAGGTTGAGTTATTGTATAAAGAAAGACAAATTGACCGCGCCCGGGCAGCCGGGCTCTGAATTATAAAGAGGTAGCTTGCGTCGAGAAATGCTCGCTTTGTTCAGCCGGCCCGGCTTTCTTTGTTGAGGAAAGTGCTGACCACTATGTAGTTATACTAACTGCGCAGTGATACGCACCATACCTGGCTACATGCGTACAAGTCTTGCTGTCTTATTTTTATCACTACATAGTATAAAACAAAGTCGCTATCCGCCGTCTGTCCCTATGTATGCTTATATCTTTAAAACTACGCAACGGATTTTGATGCGGTTTTTTCTAATAGATTAGACTAATTAAGGAAGGTTTATATGTATAATATGCATATATGCATATTATAGTAGAGGGAACATTAGTATCTACGTACATTGCACCCGTGCGAAGCCGGGGCAGATCGCTCGTACTAAATAAGTATTTGATTTTTTATTTTCATCAAAATCGGGCCCAAAACTCTTTTGTGAATTGTTAGCCATTTCCCATTTTTTGGATTTGACCATCGTAACCTACTTGAAAATTCGCCATGTATGTGTTAGTTATGCAAATAACAAATGATGGGTGTTTGAGGTCCTAAGATTATTTTTCAATTCCTACTGACACGGCTGCCTTTTGTATTTAATACACGTGTTATCTTTTGAATAATATAACCGAAGTTCAATGTGCTAGTTTATGTTACATTTTTTTTTATTTTGGCATGTACTAAAAAAAAGGTAAACATGGCAAACGTCCATATTTGCGTTTATCAAATACATAAGTAGATAGAATAAGTTGACATAACACTTTAACAAATCATCAAATATCTAACACATGAACACCTCATGATTGTGATATTATCACATTGTGAAAACTACTAACTACAAAATACACCACGATACAGGTTTTAGCCAGATAAGCTCAAAGAAAAACGAACTGACCAGTGACCATAGTCTCGTACTAAATAATCGTACCGAGCGTTTCCCAATCTCAACAAAAATTTCGAAGTAGACAAGAGATATAACAATCCACAAGAAAGTACCTAAGAAGGTGCAGTAACTGTTCATATAGTCCTATTGTCTGATGGGACGGCAATCTGCCACGACCGGGGATAAAACAGGCGTAGAACCTACGGCTTTACGCCACCAACTTCCAATCTCCTGGAATTTGCTTATGGAAAATCTCAATAGGGTAGTTAATTTAAAAAATCTAATAAGTCCGTCAGATAGATGGCCAAAAAATATTGGACACGTATTTTTTCTTTTTTCACGTAAAAAAACAATGAGGACGATACAGTGTTGAAAACTCGTGTGACGTCGCTAATCGCTACAATTTTTACCGAGCAGTGACGTCACAAGCCCGCACTCCTGATCTTTGATGCTTTGTATCTTCGTCAGTTTTTATAGATTTGTTAAAGGAAAAAAACCATGTCCAATATTTTTCTATAATCTAACTGACGGACTAAACATAATCATATATTTTTTACTCAGGAAACATCTCTATTGTACTTCTGTAGACAATTAAAATACTGTTCTATAGAATTTTCAGAACAACTTAGTAACAATCTGTATCCCTAGATAACGAGATAGAAATATGTTCCTCTGCATAACCTAGTTGCAAGTTGAGTCATTCGGTCGGGGGAACACAGTGAGGGTACAAGTGCCAACTTAAAACTACTCTGAAAGCGCTCGAGCTCAGTTACATCCAATTATTTTTTTCTACTTAACGTTTTCCAACTTTTGCACCAGATTTTGTTGTGTTTTTTTTATATTTTGTCGTGTTGATTATGCTGCATCGCTCTTATTTAAGAGACGAATATAATAATTGTTTGATTAACGAAACATAATCTAAATAGAAGATACGAAAATCACATGTAATTTCATATAATTATTTCCCTACCTTTTTGTGTCTATACTTGAATTTATTAGTATGGCTATTTGATAGTTGATGTGTATTTTAAAGTACCTAACCTTTTTGTATTCAGAAGGCTTTTAAAAAAGTTAAGTTCGTAACTGAATTTGAACTTTTTTATGAGTTCTATAATTTGTTGTTCCAAAATTTGATTATTATCACCAATTTTAAATTCAAATATAGAAATATATTTTCGTGACAATCAAATGAGGTGGTGGAGGCTATGAGAAATTGGCTGGAGAAGGCGAAATATCGTGAAGAGAAGGCAACTATTTGCTCGGCAATGGAAACACGATAGGTAATTAGTAAAAAAAACACAGCAGCTATGTCTATATTCTGCAGTGTTTGTTCAACGGGTGGATTTTAGCTATGATTATTTCTTCGCTCCGTCGATGCTATAGATAAAAAAGCTACGGCAATTAGTAAAATATAGCATTTTTTTATACTTTTTCCCCTTCATAAAATTGGGATTTCACCAGTAAAACAATACGTCCGTTATTTTTGTTAATAGAGTTTCGACGGGAATAAACACTGAAACATTCACGGAATAGGGTCGCTTTTAAATAAATAATTTGGATAGGCTGCCACCACAACCGAATGCTGTATTAATTATTAATGGCATCGCTGACATGCCGTAGTAGTGGCCACTATTTTTGACTTGTCTCTCTATCTCATGTAGGCTTTAGTTTGTTTATTAAGCTAGTTTGAAATGGGAGGATCTGAAAATATATCAGGTGTTTTTTTTAATCACTTACCTATGATGTATGTATGTTCCCGGAGAACACGGTGGAGCATACGGTAGAGGTCTGCTCTGCTTGGCCCTAGTTCAAACCATGGTCCGGAGCGAGGAGGCATGGGAAGCGGTCGCCTCCTTCTGCGAAGCAGTAATGCTAGCGAAAGAGGAGGCGGATCACGTGCGGGAGAGGGAAACCTCGTGCTCCAGCCGTCGCAGCAGAAGAAGACGCCCCGGGCGTCGGGAAACTTAGAGCGATTCCCGGCCACCGCAGGCGCGGGCCGGCGAATGTCGAGCTATGGGTGGCTCGCCGTCCGATAGCAACCAGGCCCGGGGTGACTGCGCGTCGTGTTCAATGTACCCCTCAAAGAGCTGTCAGCAAAGAAGACGGGGCCTCATAAGGTCAGTGCCTGCTATGGTTGCGGAATTTCTTCGAAAGAGTCACCGCGGCCCTGGAACGTAAAGGGCACAAGTAGGATCACCATCCCCAAAAAAAAGATGTATGTATGTTTTACATTCTGCAATAAATGGTAGCTATAATTTAACATCCAATAATATTAAATCTAGCAAAACAACAACACTATATATACACTATAAAATTAACCCAAAATAACTAACCCAATTTTTTGGGTAGCATAAATGAGACGATTCTATTTTATTTTCTGATTCAAATTATATAGACGATTTTAAATAAAACCACATCTTCACTGCCTAGCCTTTTTGCAACTTTATTAGAGTCGACTACCAGTCAAACCGGATTCAACTGAATACTAGTATTTAACGTGGAGTGGCTGCATGCCTACCAGACCTCCACAACCTGTTACTGAGTAACACGGTACTTCTTGGAAAGACTGGAGTCAGATTTTCTGGCAACCATAACGACTGACAAAAATCTAAAAATGACAGCCGGGACCAATACCTTGACGTGCTTTTCGAGGCTAAAGTCTAGGTATGTTAAGATGGTCACCCATCCATAGACCGCCTTTGGCAAACGTTGTATAACCTTGGAGATAGATCTGCGCGGCCATTTATCCACCGGCTTATTTAGCCACGAGCTATTCAAATAAACGTCAACGATAAAAAAAAAATTGAATATAAAAATTAATTGTTTCAGGCACGCACTCAATATCTCTATCCTAAATAAATACAAAGTTAATCAAATCCCCGCTTACTTTGATTTTGTGAACAAATATAAATCTTATTCATATTCAATCAAAAAAGGTATTTATTTATTCATTACAAACTCAATCATTCATCATCGTATATTCATTAATTGGTTCGTTTTTAACCGACTTCTAAAAAAGGAGGAGGTTCTCAATTCGGATGTTTGTATTTTTTTTTTTAATGTTTATTCGCGCATAACTCCGTCGCTTGCCAACCGATTTGAAAAATTCTTTTTTTGTTGGAAGGTTCCCAAATGGTCCCATGAAAATTTTATCGAAATCGAACAAGCGGTTTTTTGTTAATTTTAATAAATGATAGCAAATCTGTCGGGATAGCTGAAATCGCATGTTTGTTTATTGTTTACACCAATTTGTACCACGTACGCTGTGATGGGTATGTTTAGCTGGGAGTGAACCACTAAAAAGGGAAAAATAAAAAATTTCCCTTTTTAGTGGTTCACTCCCAGTTTTATTTTTTGTAAAAAGTTTTTTTTATATACACAGTCAAAAGATTTCCTGAAAACCGCTCTTAATAGATTAATAATAATCTCCGCGACCACATCTTAGTAACAGTGAGCAATTTCTATGAAAAAAATAACAATGTTCAAGGGAGATATTATACCCAGTCACAAGTGTGTATGCAAACACCGCTGAACTCTCATCTTATACTAGGTATGGCATTCCGACACGACAGGAGAAAAAACTCAAGACCAAAAGTTTTTGTGGCACAGGGGTGCAATATCAAATTTGAAAAGGTGCAAAATCAAAAGTGTCCAAATCTGAGCAGCATCGGTATAGAAAATTATACTGAAAACACGCAATAACATTTCCCAACCTTATGATCCTTTTGGAACATGGAAAACAACGCGCCGTCGACCCGGGTCTAGATGTTATCCAACGGCGAGCCTCCTAACGCTGACCGTCGCAGGCCTGCGATTACAGTTGCCGGAAATCGCCCTGCAACTCCTTACGCCCGGGGTGTCTTCTTTTGTTGCGGCGGCTGGGGCGTGTGATTTGCCTCTCCTCACGCAATCCGCCTCCTCCTTCGCTAGCATTACTGCTTTGCAGAAGACGGCGACCACTTCCTATGACTTCTCACTTCGGACCATGGATTGAAACAGGGCCGGAAGTGAGAGGTCACCGCCGCCGATCGCCTCAACGAAAACATGGCCTTGCTCCACCCAAGCAGGGCCTCCATCAGGTGATCGTATGCTCCACAGTGTCCTCTGGGCAATCCACACAACATTTTCTGAACTTTTTTTTTTTTGGATGGGAAATCATCAAATGACCCCTCCCGCCCTGGGTGGAGCGGTAGGGAGTGTCAGACTCTTACTGACTAAAACCCACCCGTGTTCCTCTTGTGCCCTTTGTGTTCCAGGGCCGCGGTAACTCTTTCGAACAAATTCTGCAACCCTAACAGGCACCGACCCTATGGGGCCCCGTCCCTAGTGCTGACGGCTCCTTGAGACGCGCGTGGAACACAACGCGTCGTCGACTCAGCCTGGTATCGGACGGCGAGTCACCCACGCTCACCGTCCACAGGCATCAGCCACTGCGCAATTGCACAGCGGCCGACTTCTCTCTGGAGGAGGCCGCAATGGGACCATTACTGGCACTCCATTTCAGCCCCCTCCCGAGTATCAGGAGTTGCAGCACCTACAGCAGCAGCGGCAGTGGCGGCGACGGAAGCCGCGGCGGCGGCAGAGGCGGCGGCGGCGGTGGACCTTTTGCCCTTGGTCGGGGCGGATGGCGTGCAGGCCCTTCCCCCTGCCCAGTGCTCGGCCGGCTTGCCAACAGCCGCACATGCAGTGCAGTGCGGCGTGGCCTCGCACGAGCCGGCCCGATGACCGGGCTGACCACAGCGGAAACAAAGTCCGCTGCGGTCCACCTCCGAGGGGCACATAGCTCCCGTGTGGTAACCCACATGGCAGCGGTAGCACCTCAGAGGCCTGGGTTCCAGCAGTTTTACCCGCGCAGACACCCACCCCACCAAGAGCCTTCGACCCTCCAACACAGTTCTGGCCGCCGCCACGGGGCAGCTCACCACAAGGGTTTGCATGCCCGTGTTATCAGGACGGATGGTCCCGCCTTGACTAGCTCGGCAGAGCACCCCCCAGTCCTGGCGACGGCGGCCACAACGTCCTCCTCCGTCACGGAGTCATCCAGGCCCACTATGCGCATGTCGATGCGCCTAGTCGGCCTGGACACCCGGACCTCATCCGCGGGTAAGTCCGCCCCCACCCCCACCCTTGGACCCTCCTGCGGCCGAGGCCGAGTGGCAGGTCGCTGGACAGAAGCGGCAGGCTTCGAAGGCGGGACGGAAAAAGGCGAGGAAGCAGCGGCGGAAGGCCAACACCATTGCGGCGAGGCTTCGCGCCCAAAATCACAGGTGCTGGCGCGGCTCCTTCTTTGGCCTTCGCCGCCTGGCCGGACGTTCCCGGGCTGGCAGCCACCGCGGCTGCGTACAAGGCCGCCTTCTGCTGGCCCGGGGCCTTCTGCGTCGCCGCTGTTGGGGGGCGCTGGACCATGTCCTCCAAAGCGGAGAACTGCTTCCGGAAGGGAGCCAGCTCCTGCCGCACCAGGCTCCGCACCTGGCTCAGCACTTGGCTCCCCTCCAGCGCCGCCGGACTCAGCCCCCCTTGCGGCTCCTCAGAGGCCGCTCTGGCCATCCCCGCCAGGTCCCTCCGAAGCGACTCATTCTCCCGAACGAGTCGCTCCGTAAGAACCGCGAGGCGGGCGACCTCTGCCTGCAACTCAGACGCCTCTTTGGCCTCTTTTGTCCCGCCGACGACGTTGGCCGCCGCTGCCGCCAGGATGGAGGCTTTGGCCGCGCTTATGGCCTCCCGCTTCGAGGACTGCTTCCTCTTGAAGGCCACAGCGCGGATCGCGGCCTCCACTACCTCCTCAAACCGGGCCCTCTGCTCCTCGGCAGCGGGAGGTTCCTCTTCCGGAGACTCCGAGTCGTCAGAGTCGAGAGGAGGCGGGAGAGTAGAGGGAGCCCTGCGACTGCTCCCTCCAGGGCGACGCCCCTCCTCCGCCAACCTCTCGGCCCGACGCTCCACCTCCCGGGTAGAGGGAGCCAGCCCCCTTCCTGCCTCACAGCCCCTGCCCCACCTTGCGGTGGGGATTTTCCGGGCGGAGGCAAACTCCCCCTCGGAGGACGATTCCCTGTCATCCTCCCGTCTGGGCCGCTTGCGGAAGAGCTTGACGCCCTCCGCAGCAGCCCCCCTTCCTCCGTCTCTAGAGCCCGCCGAGCTGACCGTTACTAGGTCAGGGCAAGAGCCGGAATCCGACTCCGCACCTCCCCGGCGCTCAGGCGAACCCTCCGCTACAAAATCGTACGCCATCAGCTCCCTAAATGAAGCAGATCCGGATGACGACGATTCGGAGCCTCCTCGGCTCTTGTTGCCACTGGCAAACGGAACACAATTGGTGCCCCCCCCCCCAGAATACGATGGGGCAGACGCTCTTGCGAGCGTGGCGGATTCTCCAACAGCTGAGCCGCTGGAACCGCCCTGGGGTAGTACTATTCCCTCTTGTGTTTTCTCCATCCTTTTCCTTTTTTAAAGGGTACGGTCCCTTGCTCCTCCGCCCTTTCTCCCTCACAGGGCCTCTCCTCCCACCCGCTCACTGCCTTCACAGCCACGTCTGATGAGCAGACGCGTACCAGAAGGCAGCGAGCGGGATTCCTCGCTTGTGTCTCTCTTGGTCTGATCCCTCACTTGCGACCTTCCGGCATGAGTAGCTCTACCGGGAAAGCTCACAAGATCATTGGGACGCTCAAGCCCCACCACGACGGCAACGTGGAGACACCTTCGGTGGGGAACATTTTCTGACCTGGGAAACAATCTCAGAGTAAATGAGAGATTTTTTTTAGTAAATATGCTTTTCTTTTTTTACAATCCACGTATCTTCCTCTCGCACTCGGCGCAAGAGACAGGACTTCACTTTAGGAAAAGATAACACTAACGTGGAAAAAAGCAGTACATTAGGTACTTGAAGAGCGTGAACATAACAGTGATTTTTCTTCCTCCAAGGTAATGAAATGACTCCAGCAGAAAAAAGGCCGTAATAAGAATAAATAATGCTTTATCTTCAGAACAATGTGAAAGTTTTTTCCGTGCTCCCAAATAACAATGGCACAAGAAAATAAAAAGTTACTAAAAGTTTGCAATCTACCTCAGGGACAATAGGGTACAATATACAAACCATTCGACTTTCGTGCATTTAAGGATACATTCTTTTATTTAAGGAGACATCAGCTAGCAAAACGTTTTTATATAAGTAAGAAAAATAGCCTCTGGGGTTTGAATTTTTAGAAGTACTTTTGAGGCTATATTATTTAGATTTTCCATGTCATTGTTGAAGTATTCTTTAACAGAATTTAATATTAATTAATCTTTTGCGAACTCGAAATATAATTAAATTAAAAACGCTTAAATACTCGAAACTACTCAAATTGTTGCAAATTAGCTCTAAAACCACCCATTTCAAGGAATACACTCAATTACCTTACCAGTCGCTGTTTAAAAATGCCCCTTTACTACGTTAATGAGTATACATTTACTGCTTAATTTAAACTGTATAATTAACTCCAAATTAAAAAAATAAACAGGCGCCTTATCTCGAACTTCACAGGTACATTAATCAAAGTCATTACGCCACGAGTAGAAGGAAAACGTTTTCTTTTTTGGAACAAAGAACCACTTAGTTTTAAAGACCCATTCCTACTCGGAACATTACCGTTAATTCCCCCTTTAAAATATGACCCCGGGGAGACTTCCATCTTGTTCTCTATTACATTTTGAAAAAGGAATTTGTTACCTTTATAGGCGGTAAACTACTGATAACCTTTTTCGGTTATTTAAAAAAAAATGCAAAGAAGCAGGTTATATTAATGCCCATTGAAACTTATTTAATGGTGAATTTGATATTGTTGTTGCTATTGCGTATGCACTTAAAAACGGTGGTATAGTTACGTGACATTTCGAGAACATTCATTGCGTTCTTTATGCTGTCGAGTAGATGTATTTTCCGAAAACATGCAACGGATATGGAATGTTCTTAGAAATCTTTTAATTTGTGATTGACAGTGTTTTACACAATTGTGGTGCAGGTCAACACTTCAGTGCGTTGAGTAGCATATTTGTAAGATAACATTATGTAATTCAGTTGTTATGGAATTTGAAATTAGTTACACAAGTTTAGCGATCTTTACAATTATCAAAGAAAACTTTAAACTTCTTTACATAAAATCAAACTCGAACAATTCTACCAAGAAGAGTAATGAAGGCGGCAACGATTAGATTGTTAACAAAGGAGCCGCTTCTTAAGACACTACACTGAAACATTTTAGCGGATTCCTTCCGAAACAATGATTCTAAGCCGCTTTGAGAGAACAACACTTTTGATAAGTGTAATTTTGGTGTTTATGTTCAGACTGAACGCCTTCTCTTACTAAAATTAGGTTTGTAGCGTTTTACTGGGGAATACCCGCACACGATTCGCCTTGGCAAGACTGATGTTTTTTTTTTACTTCCCGTATACCCGTAGCTGTCAGCTGATGAAATGGAAAACTTCGAAGATTTTAAACTATCGTGAGAGATAGTTCACAATATATTCTTAGCACGGCGGGTTGTGCTGGGGCGGCTGCGGTAGGTGCAGAAAATCTCAAACGGCGCAAATACAACATCCTTATTGAGGATTGTGTATTTGAGCCGTTTGGGGTTGAAACTCTAGGGCCGTGGGGTCCGAGTGCTCACCGACTTGTCCGTGAAATCAGTAAGCATTTAGTCGACTCTTCACGTGACCAGAGGTCTGGCCTCTTCTTTGGTCAACGAATCAGCATTGCCATTCAACGTGGCAATGCGGCCAGTGTTCTGGGCACTTTTCCCGTTGACAGCGATGTGGCGAATTTTTCGATGCCCTATGAGTCTTTTCTCCCTTTTACTCCGCTTGTACATATATATATTTATATTATATCTTGTTTAGTTGTATTTTGTAAATATTAAGATTATGTTTTTAAATAAATTTCTTGAGAGATTGTTAACTTTCGATAAATTGTCAACTGAACATTCGGAACACTTTCTAACTATCACGTCACTACTACATTCTGATGCTTGTGCATCAGAATGTGATAGTCTATTATGTCTCGAAGTCATTCCGAGGTATTGTAGAATAGCAAGTAACAAAACGTTAAGTACGTATTTTAATTTCAACATTCTGAACGATGACGCAGCATTCGAACCTAACTTATCCGTGTCGGCGAGCCCTAAGTTTCCTGTGCCCTTGTTCCGCTACTTGGGCAGATCAGAAAATCCGATACATTGTAGAACCGTACACTGATTGTTCTCCAACATGTCGTCAGTTTATGTCGGTTCACAATTTCCCAGAATGACTTAGAGAGATATTTTAGACTATCGAATTCTGATGCGTAAAAAAGTAATCAACATTTGGATTACTTTTTTACGCATCATAATTTGAGTTGACAATTTATCGAGACTTTACAATCTCTCAAGATATTTTATAATCTTACGCATTTTACAATTATCCGATACATATACCCGTAACGAATCTATACTTCTATACTAATATTATAAAGAGGAAAGATTTGTATTTTTGTATATAAACTCAAAAACTACTGAATTGATTTCAAAAATTCACCACATTTACCTTGAGTAACATAAGCTATATTTTATCCCCGTATTCCTACGGGAACGTGAACTACACGGGTGAAACCGCGGGGCGCTGCTAGTGTCAAATATATTCAAAGACAACCGGGATGTTTTTTATTTTCTTTTTATGGACGAGTAGTAATCAAATAACTTCTTCCGCTCTGGACGAAGCGGACGGAAGGCTCAGACTCTTACTGACTTTAAAACCCATCGGTGTTCTTCCAAATACCCTTTGCGTTCCGCAAACGGGACGCTCGTCCCAACGTTCCGACGCACGGAGGAAACTCTGTATGTAATGGATGATGACCTAATAACAAAGCCTAATTTAACCTCGTAGTTCGACCCGTGCGGCTTTTATCACTAAGCCACGTTCTCCTGCCTAAAAATCAGCTGTTCATTTTGTCTAGTTATGCAAACATGAATACATTATCCTTAATTATGGTCAATGATCTCACTCAAATTCTTCGTCATGTAATATATCTCTTATAAGAATTGGAACTGTACCTTGAAATAAACTCCGAGTATGACTGTTTGGCACTGCAGCAAGACATAGATATGCGATATGCAAGTGGAGCGCTGACAATTAAAAAACTTTTAAGTGCTTCGCTATGCCTTTCGATCGAATTAATCAGTGAATTTTGAAAACAATTTAAAGTAATAACATCCGCCCGCGCCATCAAAATAATGTACACGAAAAAATCTACACGAAAATACCTAAGCTTCTGTTAGAAAAAGTAAAAAGCGTCCCTAAGGTTCCGGCTAATGGTAAGGTAATGGCTATTTCCCTTACCTCTACCCGACCAAATTTCTACTGGATTACCTCGGATATAACTCACTAGCTTCCGCCCGCGACTTCGTCTGCGTGGGAAAGTTACTAACCCTCCGAATTTGAAACATTCTTCATGCACCAATGAAGAATGTTTAAAAATCGGGGGGTTCTGGCTTTTCTAATCGGACAAGTAGTTCCTGAGATTAGAACGTTCAAGCAAACAAACAAACTCTACAGCTTTATATATTATTATAAATTAGAGGTAAAGCGAGAGCGAGACCAGCTCATCGTAGCCTGTAAGATGCGCCGTGGTACTATTGACGTGCCTGATCCACGTGCTGTGCTGGCTCGCTTCTTTATGGACAATTAAATGCCGGGGCAAAAAGCACAGATTGTTTACTGTGCTTCCGTGTCGCATCATTGCGCGTGCTACGTCCCCAATACCTTGGACTCTAGCTGCACTTAATGATCTCTTGGATTCTAATCCAACAAGCGATCTGTTTGCAGATAAATGGACGAAGATTTTATAGGCGTGTCAGAAGTACTGTTAGAGGGATTCATGAAAGTTGCGAAATTTGTTTGAAAGAGTCACCGCGGCCCTGGAACGAAAAGGGCACTAGGAGGAGCACGGGTGGGTTTTAGTCAGTAAGAGTCTGACACTCCCTTCCGTTCCGCCCAGAGCGAGAGAAAAAGGTTCTTTCGGGAGTTTAGGGGAGTACAAAGAGAGTATTTCTCGAAATTCCTCCGGGAACGGGACATAACGGGATATGCGTGTTGGAAGTCGCAGGCAAAAGCTAGTACTTTTAAAATAATTCTAGAACAAGGTGCTAACAACTATAAAATACTATGGAAAGTTATACCTAGGACTACGGAAATTAACGTCAAAATTATAAATGTATCTTTTATGTATATTTTTCATGAGTTATAAATTAACATGTTGACGTGTGCGACCCAGTTAAGTCTGGAGTTAATAATAAAACTTTTTATTAATAAACTGTTAATGTTAAACTCAAAAGAATGTAGAACAAAGAAAGTAACAAGTGGTTCTTTGTATATTAATAGGGTTAATAGTTTATTTTATGATGTTCCTTTAGCTTTTAATAGAAAATTGGAGCAGACTAAAATTGATCGCCTATGTACCTCTATTTTATTCAATATTTGTCTAATTCTTATGATCTTTTACTTTAAGCTTAGTATTATTAGTGGCCTACCTTTTGAATGAAAAGGTGATACTAATAATACTAAGCTTAAAGTGTTTGCACTTCTTTTGAGAGATGAAGAGGCGAGTTCCTTTCGCTTGTCATGATCTCTAATGTGGTTTTATACCCCATAGACTTATACTCAAACCCCAGGTGACCTTTTTTCATTTTCTAACTGTTACAGAAAAAAAATATAAATAACCTTGCGCCATTGTTTCATCGCTAGAATTTTATCCTCATTACATAAAATACCCCATACATGTAGCTCGTATAATATTCTACTTAAGTTCATACCAAAGTAAACAAAGAAATTAATTTCCCCGTCCCCATAGAGAAAATTCCTCCTTACTAGGTCAAACCGAAAACTTCTTGTAATTAGTGGGTTCAATCAATTTGTAAGTGGTTTCCTATCGCCAAGTTCTTCAACAAACCTCCTCTAGGGTTAACTTTTTCCGCCTGATCGACTTTATTGAAAAATTCTTTTGAAACAAAGTAAAAAGTTAGAGACTTTGTGAAAAGGTTTTTGGGTAGTATGTAGGCACCTTGTTGATTGTAAGTGAGCTGCTATGGTGTGCTTTTGATCGTCAAATTGGACACGATACTTTTGAGTAAGTATGAATGAAAAGAGATGAATGTGTGAATACTTGTAATAAACAGAATTAAGATATGTTTCTATTGAAATGTTGAGCATAAAACAAACAAAAGAAAATATGTCATTTACATTGTAACAATGTGCGAAATCAGATTACTTAACATGTAAATGGTTTGGATCATTAGATATTAATACTGTCCAAATCCGAAGAACAGGATAAGTTGAAAACGCTCGAATCTCGTATGATTTTGTTTTTGGGTTTCTATGGAAAATTCATCAACCGGAAGCCTCTTAAGCGGTAGAATGAAAGCAAAATGAATAAGATACGAATATATTTTTGACTTTTACGAGAGATAAAACCACAGCTATGCCAGCATGTGATGCTCATTTTGGGAAAAACTTTCCTTGTTATCAGAGAACTTTCGTTTCACTGTAATCCTCTTAATTCTTTGTGATGGCTTTTAATTGTAGCGGGAATCCTCTTACCTAAGGTGAACGTAAGTAAACATAAATAAAACTGAAGTAGATTTTGGGATTGCTCCTAAAAGTAACTAGAGGTAAGTAACCTGCTTGTTTGCGTAGATAATGTCCCGAGATTAAATGTTATAGGTCTAAGATAAGTCTAAGAATGGTTAGTACATATTGTAAGGACTTTCTTGGGCAGCCCACGATAGATTATTTCTGGGTTATGCAGCATTTTGTTTGTCGAAAATAGATAAAAACACTTGGCCTATGAACATATTACATCACGTCTGTCTTCGCTAAAGAGTAAGGCAGAGGATACACACAAGTGTATCCTCTGCCTTACTCTTTAAATAAAAAAATTAAATAAACATTCTTCTTTCTTTAGTTACCTACTACAAAGTAGGTAACTAAAGAAAGAAGAATGTTTATTTAGGACTCGCACAAAACAAACAAAAATACATAATTAAAAGCTTAATATTAATTTTAAACTGTGCGAGGCCAAAAAAGGTTCCTGTCTCAGCATTATGCTATGCAAATTTTTGCAACTATGTTTTCGTACTACGATATAAGAGGCTATCAAATTATCAACCGTATCTCCACAAATCTAGACACGGAACTATTACTGAGAGCTTCCTGATCGAAACAGCCAGTCATACTTGGCGGGAACAAAACACGGGACCTCAAGCTCAACAGTTGTAGAGTATACAGCTATGAGCGCAGCTAATAAACAAAACTAAAAAAGATATATCTTCAATCATATTATCTTCTTGACATATCTTCTTGTTTGTTTTTTTTTTTATTATTATTAATTAATTTACAAATAGTTTAAGGACGCTACATACATTAAAATAGTACACTCTTCCTCTCTCCTACTTTGCTGTCCACAATGATCATATTTTTGTAAAACCTACCACCTAAGTTCACATGTGGAAGCAATAAATGTATGTATTGAGTATTAAATTATTTCCTAAACTCTATGTTTTTGACTCTGCGAAATAAACAGAATCATATCTGAGTGCCTTCAAATGTCGCCGTAGGGTTGTATTTCAAAGGTTACTTGATTGTTTACGTCAGGAGGATGACAACGAGGAGAGACGCCTTGTGAGCTTACACTTGCTTTCTGTGAGAACCAATCCACTCACGACAGAGATCATTTGATTATCAGAAACTGTACACGAAACTGAGGTCGAGATGTCGTGGCATGGCGTCGTGGTGTTAATACTAGACCTGGACCTCCAGACCGAATTTCAGTCAAAGTGGCCAATCTCAGCGGGAAGTAGCCATTCATGCGAGTATTATTATAGTGCTAATTTCTTCCCGCGACTTCGTCCGCGTGGAATAGTTACTAAACGCCTGATTTTTGAACCTTATTAATTGGTGCTCCGCTCCTATTGGGCTTAGCGTGATGATATATGGACCCTGTTAAACAGAAAAGATCCAACTAACATTTTGTTACTTTTGAGTAAACGCGATTTGAAGTTTAAGAGTGAATATAAATATAACAAGCAGATGAATACAAAAATGGAAAGTTACTAATGGTAACATAATATATTAGCATTTATTGAAATGTAATACCACAGGCAAGTTGAATACAGTTTTCCTGATTTTCTTAAAAAACTACCCATGGATCTTTCATGCAAATAAAAAATTGTCGGTAACATTTTTACACAGTGGTTCCAAACAAACAATATATGAAGGTTTAAAAAATCTTTATAAGGGAAACACATATTTTTAGTTACATTAACTTTATTATATAGTCCAACTTTTTAAACACTTGCCCATTGACCAAAAATCGTAAATAGTTCGGAAACTATTTACGATTTTTAGTCAATGGGCAAGTGTCAAGTGGCAAAATTTAAGCAAATAAAACGAGATAGTTCTCGAACGAACAGTTCTAGATATCTGTCGATCTGATATCAATGCGATCTTCTTCCATTTCAAGCTCAAAATTGGGTTCCCCCGAAACATCATCTTCTATATTGCTGTCACCAGTCATTTTTTTGTAGAACAACTGAGCATCGTTCGGGATCAAACATTAAGATTTTGATGTCATTTAATTTAGCCTCTGGTATCTTCTTACCATGAGGCCAAAGCATTTGCATAAGATTTTTTGATATCAAGCGTGTTCTACCGCGGACTTTTTTTTTTCAAATCTACTTCTACAAAAGAATCATCTTGGCTGTACCGCATGAACAAAGAAAACATAGCCTCCTTTTTTAGCAAAATTTCTTTCGTCTTCAGCCACGATACTTTTTCTCCAGAAAGTGTTTTTTTCTGTTAGTTATAAAGTTCTCCAGTGCATGTGAACTAAGAAAATCTGTTGATTCCATGCGGTGAACTTGAAGAGGCTTATGTTTCTTACAGGTTCTCATGATATTTATGTTGTCCTCAGGCGAATACACTCTTTGTTGGTACTTCAACGCATTTTCCTTAAAGTACACAAGTAAAAAAAACCTTGCAAAGTAATTTCTACTAAGATAATTTACAAAAATAGTTAAAATATAAAAAAATAAATCGGTCTTAACAGTTAAGGTATCTATAAAAAACAAATCTGAAAACTTCATATTATTAAAAAAGAAAAAATATTTTGCGGAAAGGATCCAAACCGTTTGGATTTCAAAAAATAATAAATTTCTTTTTTTTTGAGATCCAAGAGTCATGTATCTTTTTTGCTTTTCTTTCAAAACGTTAAATGTGTTTTGGTACATGTAGTGTCATAGAAGTTTGTTTAGTGAAAGTGATCAGACTGCTTGGATCTTTTTTGCGTATATAAAGTTCGATGTGTAGATTCTAACTATATAATTAACTCGATTTTCAACAAATTGCTGGTTGGATCTTTTCTGCTTAACAGGGTCCATATAGCCTATAGCCTTCCTCGATAAATGTGCTATTTTACACTGAAAGAATTTTTCAAATCGGACCAGTACTTCTTGAGATTAGCGCGTACTTCTTGAGAAAGCTGAAGAGTTTGTTTGTTTGTTTGTTTACTTGAACAAACATGCACTAAGTCCGTATAAAAAATAAAACATGCACTAATTTCGTATAAAAAATATACATATATAACTAACACTTATGTGCACCTTTTTATGGATGACAAATAATTAAATGACTGCTCCCGGTCTAGGCGGAGTGGAAGGGAGTGTCAGACTCTTACTGACTAAAACCCATTCTCATAGTGTTCCTCCTAATGCCCTTTGCATTCCAAGTCCGCAGTGACTCTTTCGAACTAATTCCGCAACCCTGGCATGGCAGGCACTGTCCTTGTCGGGCCCCGACTACTACCTATTTGAGGCGCGCGTGGAATACAACGTCTCGACGACCCGAACCTGGTTGTTATCGGACGGCGAGTCAACCAACGCTCGCATTCATTCATGTTTTTTTTTTTCACGATTACATATGCAATTTTATTTTCAATAAAAATATTCTATGAAGCCGCTTCCATAGTATGTTAGTTAAAAATTAACTTTGGGTGCATCCGAATTTCCAATCTCTAATGTTAAATTAATTACATAGTTTAACAATATCGATATGTGTTAATTCTCATTAACAATACCTACAAATTGACACATATCCAAATAATTTTAGTGGCCAGATCCATCAAATACTAATATTAACACGATATTCAACGACTCTGTACTTCTGTAACGTCAATGAAAAACAGAATTAATATTGTTAATCCCATTCAGTGGGCCGTACGGGATATTTCACAAATGTTTATTCATCTGATAGACGAAGCAAACACCCTGAAAACTTCAGTTTAAGAATAGAATCGCTCAAAGTGAAAAAAAAGAACAACAAGATCTCCGACAAATCGAAACAAACACCTTTTTTTCTGGATGGGAAATCATTAAATGACTTTTCCCGCTCTGGGCGGAGCGGAAGGGAGTGTCAGACTCTTACTGACTAAAACCCACCCGAGATCCTTCTAGTGCCCTTTGTGTTCCAGGACCGCGGTGACTCTTTCGAACAAATTTCGCAACCCTAGTAGGCACTGACCCTATGGGGTCCCGTCTTTTTTGCTGACAGCTCTTTGAAGCGCGCGCGGGGACACGCCTGCAGTCGACCAGGGGTGATCCACACAGTGTTGACACCCGGACGTGTCCGCCCGCTGAATCCGAAACAGGTACCTCCCGAAATAGCCGTGTACGGTGAGCACAGGACCTGCGTCAGGCAGAAGGTGAGGACGCCGTGACGTCTATCCAACCACTTCTCAAAGAGGGGACTTATCGCCGCAATGGATCGACACACATCCCCTATTCAAGAGATTTTAAAAGAAAGATTGAGAGAGAAAAAAAAGAGATTTTATTGATTTTAAGTTGAGGAGATAATCTTTAACAACCTAACGTTTTATGCAAATTCAATATATTTAACTAAACTCTATTAAAAAAAAAAAACATCAAGACCGGTTCACAAACCGTTAAAGTTATGTCCAAACCATGATTGACTTATACACATCTGCGTACCTGTTAACAACGTACCAGCATGATGTTATATTAGCATCTGGTGTAAACAATAAACAGTCATACGATTTCAGCAATCCCGAAAGATTTGCTATAATTTTATTAAGAGTTCCGTTGCGTTTCTCCAATTTTTTTTATCAGATCTTCGCCAAATTTAAAAGCGCTCACATAACAAGCACCTGCTTTCGAATATATCAATCATTAAAATCGGTACGCCCCATCCAAAGCTATGAGCACACACACAAAAAAGTCAAATTGAGATCCTTCTCCATTTTTTGAAATCGGTTAAAAACTCAAATATTTTCTGTATTTCTTTAGGTACATCTTACTGGCATTTACAATTGAATGAAATTCGGCACACTGATCAACTATATCTTGGATTAAGACATATTTTAAGAGTTTAACCCGGGAGTACACTTTTGTTTTTGAATTTCTGAAGCTAGTTTATTAAGTTCATAATTTCTATGCTACTATAATTATAAAGCTGAAGAGTTTGTTTGTTTGCTTTGCTTGAACGCGCTTATCTCAGGAACTACTGGTTCGATTTGAAAAATTCTGAGATTATGGAGCTGAACAGTTTGTTTATTTGGTTGAACACCGTAATCTCAGGAATTACAGGTTTGAATTGAAAAACATATTTTAGCGTTGGATAACCTATTTATCGAAGAAGGCTATATAGGTTATAAACATAACGCTACTACCAATAGAAGCGGAGCAATAATGAAAAATATTGAAAAAACGTTTGTTTTTTCTTTCTGTTATGTAACGCAGACAAAGTTGCGTTGGTCAGCTAGGTCATCAAAATAATATGCTATGGACATCGACGGTTTTCCTCTAAATAGCTACTTATGTATGTAAAATAGGGTCCTATTATTTTTCCTTCCTGGCAATATCCGGACTTATTTCAAGGCTCTGCTGCAATCTCCGCTTCGGAAAAAATCCCCTTTGCCACTTCAAATAATTGGCTGCGACGCGACGATGGCATCAACTATTTCTTCGTAAAATACTGCAAATGTTTTCAAACTTGCGTTGTTTGCCTATGATTTATTTATCGCATCGGAATTGCGAGAGTTTGTGTAATATAATATGTTAGTGACAAAATGTTTGCATTCGAAATGACGTGCTGTTTTTACAAGATTAGTGCTTGTGAAAATTTGTTTAAAGACAGTTGTCAGAACCATGTGCCAAGAATTAGTGATGCATTTATTACGTAGAGCATTACTAAAAAAATCTAAAATTACATTTTTTTTTATATTTTGTGCATCATCATCTGATTCTGCTTAACCTTTTCCCAACTATATCTATTAAGTGGGTAACACGGTACTTCTTAGCAAGACTGAAGTCAGATTTTCTGGCGTCAATACGTAACGACTGCCAAAGACCTGCAGGTCTTTAAGCCATTGGTCCCGGTCATTTACAAATGACCAACGACTTAACGTACTTCCCGAGACATGGAGGATCTACTTCATAAAAAATTACGTTTAGCGATTCAGACGTGAAACGTGAAAACGAAATAAACAAAATTACTTTTATATCTATAATATTAGTTATTACTTATTTGAAAAAAAAATATGACTAAACTTTGGAACAAGAGCCTAACTTCAAACTTCTTTCTTTCTACATATATCTCATGTTCAATGTTGTGTTAACTATATCGCTATACTTGTGGAACTTAACTCAACCGTGAATAACATGTACTAGTATACAAGTACTGGCATCTAGTAGACTTGTCGTTTTATATTGGTACTTAATAGAGCCATATTTCAATTAATAAATACACAATACAATTTACAAAACATAATTTAATAAAAATGAAAATCCTGCAAAGAATTTCATAATAATTACCAACACTATTCTTAAGCAATACATGAAATAAAAATAATAAATAAACTAAGTATACCTATTTACACAGACCTAACAATAAATGTATTTATGTACGTATAATTAAACATTTCTAATATTTTTTAAGTAGGAAATAGTTAATTAGAATTTCTTAAATTGCTACTTAGCCCTCTTCCTCTCTCCTAATGTAGCTGTGGCCGACAGGGTCCATATTCATATTTTGCCTTATTGTACCATTTATTTAATACGTATGGAATGCAATAAAGTATTGAGTTTTGAGTATTTTAGATGATTTGTTACGTAGTGGTAAAAAAAACTGAAGCGAAAGTACGGTAACAAAAAGAAACACAACGCCATCTATCCCGCTAGCAGCGAACTAACTGAACGAAATCCTGCATCGCGGTATCAGAGTTTTCCGTGCGAATATCAACTATCGGGCAGTGGCCCACCAGACACAACACCCGTCTGGTCGGATTCATCCTCCCTTTTCAATGGAGGTTTGCGGGACTTTATCTATTATATACTTTATTGTACACCTTGTAATGTTAACAGGAAAACATTTATAAAAACAAGTGTACAATGGGCGGTCTTATCGCACAAGGCAATCTCTTACAGACAAGCTTTGGATGGACTGAACGAAAGGAGATAGATTTAGGGCTGTCAGTGTACAATCGTTTTAGATAATACTAATTAGATATAATAATATAAAATACATAAATAAAATATAATACACTAATAAATATCATATAGATGAGAAAGGAGCGGAAAAATTATAGAGAAAAGTAATGCTCCTTCACCATTTATCACACATACTGACATACTGTTGTTGTTGTTGTTGACTTTACATACTGTTCCAATGTCACCTATAGATTCTTCTTTGAATTTAAGAAAAATATTTTGCTTTTTATTCAGTCTATAATTTTACCTATTAACACTGTCCTTGTTAGTTAGTTTAAAAGAGACTGAACTCTGAGTTAGTTTCGGTGTTTCTTCTCAGGGTAGTCGGCTAGGAAACACCGGCTTCATCTAGCTTAAAATTACCAGAAATATTTGACGTGTAAAAGTGTTATGTTTAACTTACTTACAAAATAAATATCATTTATGTGTAACAACTATGAATACTTAATGAAGCACTTTGTTATTTAATTTAATATTAAAGCTTAGGACACTATATAGGTAATAAATGTATCTATTGCACCTTAATGAAATATTAGATTATTTCGTTTGTCGAAATTAAACCTAAACTAATGTGTTCTTCTGTTTTGTTTCAGGTTAGCTACCGTTCATTATCCGGAATCATCATTTAATTTAAGGTATTGGTTATGGTCACCATATATCTACGTTTAGGTATTCTTTACGATAACTTTTTTCAAATCAATTACTTTTGAAAACTAGTTACAAAGAATGTTTTAAGATTGCGTGGTCATATTTCAGGGTTACGTTCTGTATAGACTAACATTACAAAAAAGAAAGATTTGAAATTTTGTTTGTATTGAGTAGGCTCCGAAACTACTGAACGGATTTGAAAAATTCTTTCGCTGTTAGGAAGCTACACTATCCCGGGTAATAAAGGCTTTATATTATGCCCATATTCCCATGGGAACAGGAACTATGCGAGTGAAACCGCAGGGCGCTGTATTTGATAAATAGGTAAATAAAGATAAAAAAACGTGGTCATATTTAAGAGTTTTGGTACGTGATAAATGTAGCAAAATACTTTTTTTTTTTTAATTTTTTGCTTACCTTTTACCAGAAAGCAAATTTCTGGATGAGAAATCATGAAGAGACTTCTCCGCTCTAGGCGGAGCGAAAGGGAGTGTCAGACTCTTTCTGAATAAATCCCACCCGTGCTCCTTCTAGTACCCTTTGCGTTCCAGGGCCGCGGTGACTCTTTCAAAAAAAAAATCCACAACCCTAGCAGGCACTGACAGACAACGAAACCCTTGTTAATATGAATACGCACATCTGAAAAACCCAATGAATGAGCCTTAGCTAAAATATTCGGAATTATTTTATATCTCTTCAGTTATCTTACGTAGTACATTGGCCAGCTGTAAATAAATATTTAACATAGAAACGTAAATCATGGCTTACACAAAACAGTATCAAATATCCGCTAATTATTCAAAATAACTGAAAGTCGTGTTTAACGTATTTTGAACCGACATTAACTCTAATGGACTTTATTATATTTACATATCTGATCTATTAGTTCATTGTATTGAATTGATCATTTTGCATTGGCATGCCAATCTTTTCAATTTCAAAATAAAAACATTCATAACAATTAAGTAGCGAATAATAGCATTATATCTATGATATTTCTTGCATTTGAAACATTACAGAAAAAAAAAACTAGAGATCGTATTTTAAAATTATTTTGTCATTAATTCAAAAGAAAAATAAAGTTATAAGAAAATTGTATCAAAACAATGTCCATTGGGCTTTTGTCCGTTATGCTAAAACACTACATTTTTCATTTTTATCATGAATTTTGGATCCTTTCCAATTTGTTTAACGTAATTGCAAACTCACGTGCCTGTAGAATATTTTTAATATAAGCATTCCTGTCCTCATTTTCTGTTAGATTTCTATACCCTCATTAGTACAGTTTATTAAGACGAAGACTTATTAGACAAAGGCCTGAAAATTCACGTTTTAGGCCTTATTTTGATAAAGTACGTTTGTATCTAATTTGAACCATGCCTGTCTTAGCATAAGGTACATATTTTCATTAAACATACCTGAATTATTTAGATTTAGGCATAACCATTGTAGACCTCAATTAATCTGTCGTAGACAGGTGTCTATTACCATCCATTCAGTATGCGATACTCTTTGATTATACAAATGCCTATTCAGAATCTTTACGAAGTCAAATCTTCTGAATTAAAAACTTTACGGCACAACAAAATGCCTATTTATAGTGCAGGCGCCAAAGGAATTTGAGGAGTTTTTTAGTTGTTATCTATAAATAGTTGAGTAATAAGAATCAATTGGATATTGCCACAAGAACAATCATTAAAATAGTTTCAAAGTTCCTTTTACAGACATCTAATGGAGTATAAAAATAAATAGACCAGCAAAAGTCCTGGCAAAATCATAATCTACATACTTTTCTAAGATCAAAACTATTTGATGAATGTGGTCCTCATACTTTGCACACACAACTCCATCTAGAGCCCGGTCTAATTCTAGAGTTTTCGAGATTGTGAGTCGAAAAGTCACTTATTTTTTCGAATAGAGAACATTTTGGAACATAGAAAAGCTTATACAGTAAACGCCATACGCCTTTTTGGCTGTGCTCAATCGAGTTACTAACGCTTGTTTAGACGGGAGACGCCTTTGTCGATCCACTCAGTTGAACATGAGTATCTTAGGGGGTTTGCACATGGAGCGTGGCTTTGTTTGCTGATTTAATCTGGGGCTGTTGTGTTTTAAAGTGGGGATAGACATGATGTGTGTCAGAAGCATATCAGAAGATACCTACACTGAGCATTCAGGTTGATGATATTAAGACATCGAATACAATACACGGCGATGAATGCTTGCTTCCGGACCAGAATCAATTCATGGTAAGGAGCGAGGGGGCATGGGAAGTGGTCACCTCCTTACGCGAAGCAGTAATGCTAGCGAAGGAGGAGGTGGACCGTGTGAGGGAGAGGCAAAGCTCGCGCCAGCCGCCGGACAGAAGAAGACACCCCGGGCGTCGGGTCAGTGATTCCCGGTCACCGTAAGCGTGGGCCTGCTAACGGCGAGCGTTGGGTGGCGCGTCGTTCGATAAGAACTAAGCCCAGGTCGACAGTATGTTGTGTTCCACGCCCGCCTCAAAGAAATGTCAGCATAGTAGTCGGGGTCCGATAAGGCCAGTGCCTGTTCGGATTGCGGTATTTGTTCAAAAGAGGCCCCGCGGCCCGGAACGCGGCGGGCATTTGAAGGAACACGGATGGGTTATTGTCAGTACGAGTCTGATACTCTCTTCCGCCCCGTCCAGAGCGGAAGAAGTCATTTGATCATTTACAATCTGCAAAAAAAAAATGTCAGGAAAATGTTTACCACTTGAATGTAGGTTGTACATATCGCCTTTTTCTACACCTTTTTGATGGTTTTGCTTCAGCCTTAACAATATTTACCTCTACTACTTACTAGTACTCTATAAAACATTAGAATATTATTTTTAATGTTGACAGAAAATTTTATCACATGACAGTCAATTCCGCAACCTTTCCGACGGACTATTTTATTAATAGGTCACTTATTCTAAGTAGGGATAGGTATTATAATTCAACGGCAATCTAAAGTAATCTACACTAATATTATAAGGAGGAAAGGTTTGTATTTGTGTTTGTTTGTGTGTGTGTGTGTGTATGTTTGTAATGAATAAACTCAAAAACTACTGCGCCGATTTCAAAAATTCTTTCACCATTAGAAAGCTACGTTCACCCTGAATAGCATCATCATCGTCTATATTTTATCCCTGTCAACGAGAATTCCGCGAGTGAAACCGCGGGTGTCTGTTAGTATAATAAAAAGGCAATCATGTTTCTTTTTTCTACTTAAGGTAATATACTGTACTTACTGAGTCTCCATTTTTCCATTCCCACAGAGTGTCATAAATTACTTTTTATGTCGGAAAAACCCCTCATTCCGTGGATAGATCGCAAGAGTGACCCCGCGGGAAAAAGCTAGCATTATAATACAAGCCATAAGAAGATAATACGTCGTGTGTAGTCCCCTAACATCAGCCGCCACACGACGACCCACGCACGTGACGATACGAGTCTAGAACAATATTTACTTGTCATTTATCTTTGTTAGGTATCACCTGCCTTATTTATGTTTTACTTATATTGCTAACGGGTTTTACGGGACCTTATTATAGACCATGTTTTGAAACTACATAATTCGTGAGAAGCATAACGTACAATGTGTGTAGTATTTAAAAAAAAAGATGACCAATTGCGAGTCCGTCTCGCGTGCTGTCTGTGACATGTCTAAACCATTTCTTATGTAATCTATAGACAACAAGGTATTCTATTTTATTTTATTTTTTTTTTGTCTAGGAGTTAAGTGGGGAATGGTCAATTTTCATGTATTTTCTTACATAACATCGTCTGAAAATATGATAAAATTACAAAATATCCTGAAAGTACTATTGCATAACACTGTCAAAACGTCCACAAAAAAAATAGGGACAACAAAACAAATACATTACTTTTTCATGTCGAAAGTTCAACTGGCGAAAACGACTTTTATTTTCTACTGGCCAGTTTGTTTTTTCCACGGCCTTTGTAATTCAAAGCCGGTAGTTAGCCGCAAGAGACGGGTTCTTGTTTATTTATTATAAAAATAGACGTTTTTTTTTTTAAATACTCGTGGATACAGGAATATTTTGGACAGTTCAACCATGATCTGCTGAAAAATTTGGATTTCAATTACGGCGGTAACCTGCCTAAGTGGTTTGGTAAGAGTATTTCAATTGTTCATAGAAGCTGTTTCATGATTGAAAAATATTTATGTTTTTTTATCAAGATCTGGGTCTCGCAAATGGATAAATTGCGACAATACGAAACAGATGGGATTTTGTTTTTGTTGAATTAAAAAGTGCTCTACAGATATATGTATTATACTTTTTTTTGTTTTGCTATGTTTAACATTTTCATGGCGAATCTCTGTTTGATGTCTGAAGTAAATATACTGGTTAGGGTACAGGAAAAGTAAACAACAAATACTTCAGTTTCAATCGAATATACTTGGCAAGGTTTTCCTGACCCAACTTCCAGCGACGGAGGGAGGAAAAGTACGAAGACAAATACTTGAACTAACTTTGAAAAAACAATTCCGAAACTAAAATTACGAAAGATATAGAAGTTTCGGAACGTTACTGCTTCTCTTACTCATATATAACATATGTATATGACAGCCTTGTAATAAGTAGATACCTACCATATCCATCAAAATGATGAGTGACCTTTAATCTAGACAAAAAGAATAACATTCTTTGTAATAATAAGCTTAATTTAACAGAACGCGGAATATCCATTTAGACTATTTTTGACATCAAAGCGAAAATAAGAGTTATTTCTAAAAAACAGTTTTTGTTGATTTTTCCTGTCTTCCTACTTCATTCAGAGATACAAAAAATGTCAAGACAAGGTCGCTAGTTTTTATAATCGCCAAATTAAAAATGATATAAATCTCGGTGCTGTAAAAAGAACATTTATGAACTCGCTGAGAAAATAAACGTAATTTCAGGAACTATTTTTCTGTATAAATAAACATTGGATGCTGAAACATACTCCGGCATTGATGTACGTCTTTAGAATGATTTCGTATCTAATCATTGCTTCTTAATCAATTAAAAGTAACGATTAGGTGTTTGGTACGTTTCCTGTCTCAGTTTGCTGGTGTTGCATGTATAAAAACGCATTCTACAAATAGAACGAAAAATGGCCGAGTAGGTACTACATACATAATTTTGAATACAACAATGAATGCCAAACTGATTTTGACATTCTGTGTTTGACTGTAATAAAAATTGTCTTTCAGAAAATGGAAACAAAACCTGAGATATTCCAAGTAGATAATAATCGAAATCTTATAATAGCCACTAAAATAATAAAAATGGTCAGATAATAAATTATAAAAATCTTTAGAACCTCGTTCATTTTTGTTCATCAATCAATTAAAAGTAACGATTTGGTAGGTACGTTTCCTGTCTCATTTCAGCGGTGTTGCGTGTATAAAACCGTATTATGCAAATAGGATGTTAGATCGATAAATAGACGAGTAGGTATTTCATCTACATATGTTTATACATACATTATTTTGATTCGAAACAACAACTTAATGCCAAACTTATGTTGTTATTCTGTGTTTGACTGTAATAAAAATTGTCTTTCAGAAAATAAAATAGAATCTTTGAGATATTTTGAGTAGATAATCAAAAATGTATAATAGTCACTAAGACCAACCTTTGAGGTTGGTTATAAAATGTTTTGCATCTCGTTCATTTTTGTGGATGGAAGTGGACACTGACGGCTCGTATGGTCCATAAGCTCAAAGTCGCTCAGCGGGCTATGGAAAGGGCTATGCTCGGTGTGTCTCTGAGAGATCGCATCAGAAATGAGGTGATCCGTCAGAGAAGCAAGGTAATTGATATTGCCCACCGGATTAGTAAGCTGAAGTGGCAGTGGGCTGGCCATATTAGTCGTAGAACCGACAACCGTTGGGGTAAACGAGTTCTAGAGTGGAGACCGCGTCTCGGCAAACGTAGTGTAGGACGTCCTCAGGCACGGTGGAGTGACGATTTGCGCAGGACGGCTGGCAAAAACTGGATGCGAGAAGCCGAAAATAGATCTAAGTGGCGTGCAATTGGAGAGGCCTATGTCCAGCAGTGGACTGCATCAGGCTGTTGATGAAGTGGATGCAGACTGGCAGAAACACAGTTCAGAGGGCCAAGTCTACAATTTTTTAAACAAAGATTGCTCTCGCTTCTCAGTAGCAATAAATCAAAAATATATGGAAATTGAGGATTTTTTGTCAAGTGAGAGTTGTTTTATTAGCATTCTGGCTGGTTTCAATACAAATTTAAAATAAGAATCCGTTTAAAAAGATAGTTCTTTGTTTAAAATAGTAGAAGCGACTGATTGTTATGATTGCGTAAGATTTGTTCTAACTTTGAAATGTTTCGAACGCAGCTCCACACCCGATCGCTAGAGCTGCACAGCTTCCACAGTCCCTATTAATTTGATCAGTTTGAAGCAACGAATCATTTTTTTTAACAACAATCAACTAAACTTTTTCGTAATAAATGCTCAAAATCAAAATAATACTGCAACTGATTGCAGCTGCCAACATTGTTTAAACAACACTAAATAGAATGTGGAGCAACTCATAATGTCAATGTTTGCAGTGACAATATTAACTCGCTGTCACATACACGCTTCAAATGAAATGAACAGCTATAAATTCATATTAATATATCAATTCAACATTGTATGTGGAGTTTAGAAACTAAGCTATACTAAATCATTGAATTTGTAAAAATCAGTAAGCATTTTCATGATGGAAATGTTTACTGATTAGAAATTTGAGATTGGGTTACACTGATTGATCAATCTATCTTTCCTTTGCCAAAAAAATGCCCAGTTATTTATATGGAGCGACTTCCTTATCGCACTCCACAACCCAGTAACTAGTTCGACTCGCTTCTGATTACACCTTTTTTTTGAAGATGGGAAATCATCAAATGACTTCTTCCGCTGTGGGTGGAAAGGAGCGTCAGACCCTAACTGATCCACCCGTGTTCCTCCTAGAGTCCTTTGCGGTCCAGAGACGAAGTGACTCTTTCAAAAAAAATCCGCAACCTGATTCTGATTACACATAGGGTGGTTTTTTTATTTAGTTGACTTAGCCAATTGCATTGCTCTGAAACAAAAATCTGAGGTCTTCTCAATATGATCATACATAAACTTCTCCGCTTACCACAACAACTAGGCACCTCCTTGAAGACATGTTTTTATTCTAATTACGACTTCGTCTGTCTAGTGGTTGTAATTACATATTCCTAGGTTCGATTCTCGAGTCAGGCAAATAGTGGTTTTTAATTGGGTTGTAATCTGGAATTTCTTAAGTGTCATTAGTAATATTTAGTAATGTGATTTTATAATTGGATTTATTCAACTTATATTTAGACGTAGCAGTGTTTATTACACGAAGATATAGTGAAAAAGTAGCAACAAAAATATTTTTGATCTTTAAATTAGTTACCGTGTGCTGTTATATTCCCTCTCTCTGTTAACCCTATGTTATAAGATAATTGGATAATACATGATACATTTTCCGATACAATATCGTGTAAATACAGCAATTGGCTAATATATCGGTATTTAATTGAAACACTACGCCCACCAATTTCCACTCATGATTCTGACATGGAATACAAATTGCGTTTGCGCGCTCAGTGAAATATATTTATAAAAACTAGATATATATAAGTCATAACAGTATTGAAATATCATTAAATTAAATTAATAAAACCTTTAATAGCAACGACATTGATGGTACATACTCAGTACCATTAATGCGTTGCTATTAAAGGTTTGAATAATCTCAGAAGGATATTTTTCAAAAATTTAAATCTTTTTATGTAAACTTAATCTTTAAATGATAATCATCATGCAGGTTCTAGACAATATAACCATTCTATCAGAAAATGCGATTTTTGGAATGCCAAAATATTAGGAATTACTCAAGTGACATTTCTTGATGTTTTTTTTATCCTCAATTTTTTTTTTGACGTTATGGCAATCGCGCCTTCACTGACAGTACGTTACTTGTCTAGAGCCTCTTGAAAATCTAGTTTTTTTTTTACTTTTAAATGGTACTGACGGAAACTAAATAGCAAAACTGTTCATAGAGCAAGTAATCTACAAAAAAAAACAGGATCCTATCAAATAATAGAAAAAAAAACTGAAAATGACGTGACATTAATGCCGACATTTTGACCTTTTGTCACTTTGTCTACAAGAGTCAAAGGGACTTAATACTCCATATTATTATTATACTCTTTGTTAATACTAGTCGACTTGTCTCCGTTAGACTAGTTAATGGGGCGATAATAATTCAGAATAGTAGAAATAACGTAGTACTAGCTTCTGCCAGCGACTTCGTCCGCGTGGAATAGTTACTTTACCCCCAATTTTGAAACTCTCAGCCCGATCGGTTTAAAATTGACAAAAGATAGACATGCTGTTTCGGGATATTTTTTAGATAATTTTATGTAGAACATTTCCGTAATACATGATTTCTATGTAACTTTAACCATTAAGGCTACACACGCGACGGAAGCATAAAAAATGGAGTAACTTCTTCCGTTTTCCCAACATTTTCCTTCACTGCTCTGCTCCTATTGATTGTAGCGTGATGAAAAGTGTACTATAACCTGCCCAGGAGTATGAAGAATAATTGCACCAAGTTTCGTTAAAATCGGTCGAGTAGTTTTTGTTTCTATAAAGAACATACAGACAGACAGACAGACAGACAGACAGACAGACAGACAGACAGACAGACAGACAGACAGACAGACAGACAGAAAGACAGACAGACAGACAAAAATTTTACTGATTGCATTTTTGGCACCAGTATCGATCACTAATCACCCCCTGATAGTTATTTTGAAAATATATTCCTTGTACAGAATTGACCTCTCTACAGATTTATTATAAGTATAGATATAGATAATTATTTGTGGAGTAATTAAACGCATTTACTAGAATACAGTGAGCAGTGGTGGCCGAGTGGTAATGGCCCCGACTTACGAATTGTAGGTCGCGGGTTACAAACCCAGCCATTATGTAGTTTGTGTAAATTATTTTATCACCACTGCTCTCAAAACGGTGAAGGAAAACATCGTGAGGAAACCGGCATGTCCTAGAACCAAAAATTCGAACCCGCACTGGGCCCGCGTGGTAGATTACGGCCCATTCCCTCTCCTAGAGAGGAGGCCTATGTCCCAGCAGTGGGAACATTAAAAAGCGGATTATGATTATGACTAGTATAAATTAGGTGGCGTCATGAGTCATATCGATGATAATGTACACGCTTTTATAGGTAAGTGGTACATGATTAGATAGCTCGAACGTTTTTCACACTTCAGATAATTAATCACTTTGAGGCAATGTTCTTTGAACGGTGATCGAATACCAATTGGATTATAATCTCATGTCTTTTTTTTGCCGTTATTATTGTCTTTGTTTCAAAATGCATTGCCATGTTTTATTTTTTGGCATTAAGTGAAAACATCGCTGCTCTATGGTAAAAATGACGAAGATCAAACGAAGTTTCTTTATAAGAAAGAGTTATCTATTTTAACTCATAGAGTATTCACCTAGTTATAATTTAAAAATGACACGGTTGGCGCAGTGGTTGAGCGTTCGGCTGCTGCGCTACGTGTCGCGGATTTGATCCCCGCACGGATCAAATGTTTGTATGGCCTACAGATAATTGTTCCGGGTCTGGGTGTCTTGTGTATGTGAGTTTATATATTTGTGTAATATTATTTTTTAATTAAAATAAAATAAATAAGCCAAATATAAAGGCGATCATCGAAACTCATTGATCTTGAACGCGCTCAAAGTTTTCTTTTACAAAACCAATTTAAGCGTGAACGGAGATTATTCAACAATATCGTTAATCTTTTCGGAGCAAAAAGGGAAAATTTTCAGTCAAAGGTTTCCTACAAAAGCAACAAGTAGGCACTTTAAAAACTAATTTCAATTTACGATGTCGAGATACATCATTACTTATATAACCTCAACTACGTAAGTTTAAAGTGAGGTAAAATTCGAGTTCAATTTCTAAAGTCTGTTATAATAACTTGGAACACATTTGTAATTATCGTTACATACCGAGGCAAGAAGTTGACGTATTGTACTATAACTTGAACTGCTTTATCGTCCTATGTTTTGAAAGATTTTGGTCTATGTGGTTTGTAATAAATTGTAAGATCTATCTTGTTATGTGAATTTGAGATGTGGTTCTATTTATTATTTTTTATTTCGGTTTAACAGCCTTTTTAGGTCAGAAACTCGACAGCTGTGCCTCAAGTCTGCTATTTTTATAAATCTGTCATTCCAATACGATCTCATTGTCATTTGCTAAAAGTTCGTCATCTGCTAAATTCATAATGGTCGATCATTGGTCGGTCAATGGTCTCGTAATACTTTTTGATAACCGAGCTATTAAAAGAAATGACTACACAACGACGTTCTAAAAGTAGGTCACTGATCAAAGGAACTGACAAAAATTTAGCAGATTACTGCATACGTCAGTCATTCATTTGTCATTATGTACGAGATTACCATTCTATGCCATTGTCAGTGGTTGACCATTGGAAAGTCATAGTGACGCTTTTATATTAGTAGATTAACAAACTTGTAAAAATCAACCATTATGAAATCAATGATAGACCATTCTGACACTATTGTAATAGCAGACTTGAGGCCCAGAATCCGGACGGTCGCAACTGCTTTTGAGTTTTTTTACTTGGTTATTTTCCCAGCCGCAGTTCGGAGCTTAGAAATTGGTGGCGTAACATCCAAGAGCTTCAGATAGCCTGTTGATCGTGTACCTGGTCTTTCACCGGTTTGCAATATGAGAGTATAGGTTCAAAGAGTGAATTTGTATCTACGTACTTACAAGTATGTAAGTACGTAGATACAAATTCACTCTTTCACTAAGATTTATCTCCTGCGTCTGATTGTGATCTCTCTTGAAATTTGCCATGTGAGGATTATTACTTACTTAAGCATATTTTTTAACCTAACTATACTATGAAGATATAAATTGATCCTACCTTCTTAGGAAATATGAAACATTGTTTGTCTTTTAATCGTTTCTTGTTTTAAGGCCACTACTTATTTTATAAAACCATCACCAGCTGAAACAAAACTCGCAAGTCGCCATCCACAGTTTTTGCGATTAGAAGTTTAGATAACGCAAAACAATACTCATCTAAACCAGATGTAACGTAAACGCACGCGTTCTATTTCTATTTTTTATAGACTGTTTGTTGATTTCGTCTGCTATGATTCATTGCAGTCGACGCGAAGTTAAAAATAAGGTTTTTTGATGTGGTGTGTTATGGAGTTATCGTTGATTTATGTTTTACAGAGTCAGGTGTAATAAATGGTTTACACGTTATAGCGTTTATTATGTATGTTTGTATAACATCATAGTTGTATTATTGTTAGGTATGTAGGTAATAAGATCTGTTGTGTTTATAGATGTTAATAGTTTAGGAGCTCGTGGCTAAAAAATAACAGCGGCACGAGTCGAACTCCAAGGTTAAGCAACGCTTGCCAAGGTTGGTTTGTGGATGGGTGACCATCTTAATATTCCGAGACTCATCCATGCCTCGGAAAGCACGTTGGTCCCGGCTGTCATTGGTAGATTTCTGGCAGTCGTTATGTACAGATTGTCAGAAGCCAAAAAATCTGACTCCAGTCTTGCCAAAAAGTCGTTGACGTGTTACCCAGTTAATGGGTTCAGGTCTCATAGGCAGCCGCACAACGTAAAATTCTGGTATTCAGCTGAATTTGGTTTGACTGGAAGCCGACCCCAACATAGTTGGTAAAAGACTAAGCAGATGTTGATAATATTGACTTAATAATAGTTTACAATCATCATTTAACATCTTAGTTTACACTGCAACCCTTCTGTTTGTTTCCATTATTATAAAGGTAAACTAACAAGTCACCAGCCATCTTTTTGGGCAAGACACAAAAGTAGGTACTGCACAGTCTGTGTTACACATGGGAACTATCATGATTATAATTCCAGCTGCTTCTACTGCTGCACAAAGGCCTCCAAGCTTTGCCACATCGCAGTCTTTTGACTCTCGCTTCTAATAAAAATACATACATACTTCCAAGAAAATACATACAAATTACAATAAAAGATCTTATTTCCTAAAAGTTACTGTATTATGTCAGGAAATATTTATATGTATTTATTTATGTCATTATTATTATCATGCAATTAAAATTATTATTACAATTATTCTAAAATTACTGCAGTCAGTGTTTCTGCGGCCTACACCAGGTTATCAACCTCCTTATGGGAAGCCTTACACCAATTTCATCACGATCACCACCTTAGAACCATTCGACGTCATCAACTAGATTATTTTTAGTCATCCTTTTAGAATATCATCATCTCCAATTTTCTAAGGCGACCGTTTTCAAAGTTAAAGTCAAAACGTTTATTACGAACTAAAAAATCCCAACGCTATTAGGTACTTACGTAACATACCTATTCATTCCCACTTAACGAGAAGGGTAACTATATATAAACGCTGACGCATTGTCACGGTTACTTACACAATGAACATGTGGTTCTGATAGCCTGATAGCGTATTGACAAGGGTGCGTGGTGACGTCGGTAAGTTATGTAAACGACATCTATTAATATAATGGAACGCAAAAGGTTACAGCATAGGTTCAGAGATGCCTTGTAGGTTGTGCTATATTCAGCCTCATCATCAAAAGCCTGTTGCAGTCCACTTCTGGACATAGGCTCCTCCAAGTTCCCGCCACTTAGATCTATTTGCGATTTTCTTATAATTGAGATAAATACAGTACCTACAAACAGGAAAATGAAATAATTAAAAATATATCTGACAAATTATACTAAGCCTTACATACACCCCGAGGTTTTGACCGCGTAGTTCCCGTTCCTGTAAGAATACGGGGATAAAATATATCCTATGGTACTCTCAGATAATGTAGCTTTCCATTGGTGAAAATATGGTTCGGTTATGGTACGGTACAAACAAACAACCAAGAAAATCTTTCTTCCCTTATAAAATATATATATATAATAGTTTCAGAGTACTCCTTTGTTATCAGAAGACTGGCACAGTAGCCACGTTTAATGAAAATAAGAAATTATGTTACAACGACAAAGTTGGATGGCAACTCCATGCTTGGTTAATCCTCTTCATATCAGTACTGTAGAGAAAACCTGCAGATTTCTCCTGCTCTGAGCGGAGCGGAAGGGAGTGTCAGACACTTACTGACTAAAACCCACCCGTGATCCTTCTGTGCCCTTTGCGTTCCACGGCCGCGTTGACTCTTTCGAACAAATTCCGCAATCCTAGCAGGCACTGACCCCTTATGGGGCCCCGTCTTCGTTGCTGACAGCTCTTTGAGGCGTGCGTGGAACACGACGCGTCGTCGACTCGGGCCTGGTTGCTCGCCGTCCGCAGGCCCGTACCTACGGTGGCAGGGAATCCGATCGCCCTGCGTTTCCCGACGCCCGGCGCGTCTTCTTCTGTTGCGGCGGTTGGAGCGTGAGGTTTCCCTCTCTCGCACACGGTCTACCTCCTCCTTCGCTAGCATTACTGCTTCGCAGAACGAGGTGACCGCTTATGAGAGCCCCCTTAAATATTTGTTTTATTTTAATTTAAGTAAATTTTTAAATGGAACAGTATAACTTAATTTTCTGTGAATATTTCAAGCGTCTCCCTGTTGCTGTTATCAATGTCGAGTAAAACAATCACGTTTCCTGTATGGGAGCCCCTTAAATATTTAATTCAGTTTTTAAGTATTTGTTGTTATAGCGGCATCTGTGAAAATGTCAACTGTCTTACTATCACAGTTCATGAGATACAGCCTGGTCACAGACGGACTGACAGATAGCGGAGTCTTGGTAATAGAGTCCCGTATTACCCTTTGGTTGCGGAATCCTAAAAACGCTTTTAAAAAATACTAGAATCGTTCCGTTGCTGTATGTCTCTTGATGGTGTTATAACAAGAGGGCCAATTCAACTAATTTTTAAGCAACGGTCACATTCGCATCTCAGTCAGGGAAATTAGATGTGTTTTGCGACTCAGATGTGAATGTGAACGTTGCTTGTGGCTCTCAAGTAGATATGTATATTAGTAGAATAAATAAGCAAAATCTTTGGTTAAGTATTTAACTTTGTGTACCAAACTAAGTTTGCTCAATTTATCTTATCTCTCTCTCCGTTAGACGATGTTACCAGTGCTGTTTGCATTTGCTATACTTATGCATTTATGTACTGATTGCACTATAATACTGCATGTTGGTAAAATAAAACCAACGTGGGAGGTCGTAGGTATGATACGCTTAAATAATTATAATTTATCTATTATTATTCGTAAGTAAAATATACATAGGTAAGTGCCTCAAGTGGAACGTCAACGGTTTTCGAAAAATCCATCGATTTTTTTCATGATGTTTGAGAAGAAGGATTTGGTGGATATAACAAACATCATTTATTAAAAAAAATGTGTAACACTGGGCCTTACTCCCACTAAAAAAGAAACACAAAAGATTCTTAATTAGATTTCTTTATAGCTTAAACTTTTGGTTAGTAAGGCAGTAGTTTTTGTTAGTAAGGTTGAATTTGTCACAAGTCAGCCACCGAGATTACACCGAGTTGGCTAAAATATCTAAGGCCACGAACAAAGGAAAATCAAATTTGACATACATAAACATCGTCTTATTTTGATCATCATGTAGGTATATCCATCACGTAATATATACAAAAACATACATAGATACCTTTTTTTTCTGGATGGGAAATCATCAAATAACTTCTCACGCTATGAGCGGAGCGGAAGGGAGTGTCAGACTCTTACTGACTAAAACCCACCCGTGATCCTTCTAGTGCCCATTACGTTCCAGGGCCGCGGTGACTCTTTCGAACAAATTCCGCAACACATACATAGATACCATGAAGCACAATTAGATGAGGGCAAATACATACAGGTAACACCACAACATACACAATATCGATACAATAACGAGTAGCAGGTTTAATTAATACACCTATCTAGGGATTTAATCGACAGCCGACGTGGTTCACCGCAGTCTCGATATTAATAAAGATCTTAATAGAGACAACATACCAATCTGAACTAAATTACCTGATACCTATTCGTGTGTTACAATTATTGGTTGGTTTAGTGATGATAAATAGTTTAATGCTATTTAATTTTGAATTATTTTGATTGACATGTGAAGTGTCAATAGTGACAGAATAAAGGTGCGATTTCGTAGCCCATAACAGGCACTACCGATTTCTATGTATTTCTATGAAATAGTAGTAGGCAAATCTGAAGGTTTTCATATAAATGTATAGAAAAGAAAGATAAAACAGGTAAATAAGATTTGCATTTACGGGCTTAATTATGTAACTTATATCTAGATATAATACAACATCTTGTTATTATCTAAACATTACAATGGAATATCTTCTAAGCAACACGTGTTGTTATCGCGTATTAGGCTATTCACAGACGAGCGTCTTTACCTTACAACTGTATCCCAACAATCCTCGTACTTGTAATGGACTTTATTCTACCGAGACCGAACAAAAGCCGAGTCCGTTCAGATATGCCCAAACGTTGCCAGTGAGCGATCAGCTAATCTCCGTTTACTACCGAAAATCCGTTTGTATGCAAGCTGATGAAATATTCCAGCTTTATGCAGTTCTACTATAACAATTCACCGTCGCCATTTTGGCTTGGGTATAAAATGATTGATATTCTTTTAATGGACTCTTTCTGCTTGTTGTGCTTTTATGTTTGGCGTACGTTGTTGTTTCGATTGCTCGTTAGTGCATAATAGAAATAACGGACAAATACTCTAAGAACTACAAATACGTAAGCTAAGAACAACTAGATCCTACCAGTGACTTCGCTCGCATAATTATCGCAAAAAAAAAACGTCTTTAAAGTTTTCAAATCTCTGTACCAAAATCTTTAGGAGTAAAAAAGTAACAAACTCACTTTCACAATATTAGTTAGGGTACCATATTACTCAGTAACTGGGTCGTAGAGGCCATATAGGCAGACACTCCATGTAAAATACTGATACTCGGCATAAGGTTAGTTCGGAAGTCGACCCCAACTTAGTTGCGAAACAACTAGACAGGTTGATTGCTTCTGATTGGTCCGTGTTGTCGGCAAAATGGCGGCCCTCGCACAGCTGTTTACTGCAAGAGAAAAACAAAACAAATTCAATCATAACACGCAAATCACCTCGCTCTTTGTGTTAACAGCCTAACAGCCATATTGTCTGCTATCAACCACGTGTGTATTGTTCGTCACGATCGCTTGCGGTATAATTATTTCAGAATTAGGTCATGCGGATTATCGCCTAATGCGCGAATTACCGCTCAAATGTGTTAGATAAGGGAATTAATAATCTGCATCCGTCAAATCTCTGAGTTGATGTAGGTGTTAGAGTAAATAATCTTGCTGTAGAATGGGTACTTTAAGAAAGTAGGCAACTACTTCGACCTCATGATTATCAATCATTCATCACCTTTTCATTATTTGACTCTAGCATTTAATATTTTACTAGCGATCCGTCCCGGCTTCGCACGGGTGCAATGTTGAAAAAAATGAGTTTATTTACGACATCACATTAGAAACTTCTAAAATTATCAGTGTTGCTCTGCTATTTTATGCATGTTTTATACACATAAACCTACCTCTTGAATCACCCTAAAGTTTTAAAGTTACATAGTCATACATAGGGACAGACAGACAGCGCTAAGCGATTTTGTTTTATACTATTTAGTACTGTACTTAAGTAGTTGTATAAAATTATGCCGTGCCCTAAACAGTATGGATTGCGATGGAATTTGAACTTTGTGATATAACATAGAGTTTCTCATTCTGCACATTTGTCAATTATCTTTTTATCAGAATTCTAATATACATGTGTGGTCTAATTTATTATACTAGTTGGTAATAATAATTTGAAGCATGTTTTTATTTGATTTTTTAATAATTAAAAAGTAAAGATTAATTGAAAAATCATGAACGTACTTCTGGTACAGTTGGGTGAAAAGACAATGCAGTCTTTGGCCCCAAATCATTGGGATACTGTTGATTATGATAAATTATAGATTGTCACTTTTTTAAATCAATGTCCAGCCTAGTATAAATATTAATAATCCTCTGGTTATCACAGAAAATTACATTTTCTGTTCTAATTAATTAGCAAATTAACAATGATACCTTATTAATATTAAAAACGTATCGACTAAACTTACAACCAATTTTTACATAGTATCGAAAAATTCTTCCTCGACGCTGTCAGCTGGTAATGTGTTATATATTCTCATTCTAATATTACACTCTTTTTCAGAACATTATTGGTGGTGTATTTGTTCTTACAAGAGGTTTATACTACCAACAAATTACGAACTTTTTATTAATTCAACTTACGAATACAATCAAATAAAGTCTGCCTAAATACGGACTTTGGTTATCTACTTACCGAATTTTACTCCGCAAATATTTCGCGAGGTCAAATTGTTTCTTTTTCAATTAAGTTCTTAAAGACTGTTTTTTTTTCCACTAAATACCTACCATATAAACAATATTATTTTTAAATTATTAAATCAATTTGATAAAAGAAACATTGAAATATGTAGTTAAGTTACTACATCCTACTAATATTTATTATAAACGCGAAAGTTTGTAAGTATTCACGTCAAAAAAAAAATTGTAAGTATGGATGGAGCGATGGTTTGTTAATCTTTCACGTAAAAAGTACTGAATTGATCTTGATGAAATTTGGCACCGAGGTAGATTATAGACTGGAATAACACATAGGATACTTTTTACCCCGAGACTATGTTCCTTAGGATCATTTTCGACATTCACACGGGCGGAGTTGCGGACAGCTCGTAATATTCAATAAAGATTTTCAATATAATTAAAAAAATAATATTCTTGTGAAAAGCATCAGTATCTACTATATCTATATACAGCGCTAGAAATTGACTACACCATACATTTATGTGCGTTGAACTCGGAAATATGTACCTACTTTAAAGCTTTGTTCTACTAAAATAAGGATGGCGTATTTTCTGTTAAAGACTTTTTCTCTTTCTTTTATAGAAATACAACACGCTTTACTTACAGAAATCGCAAAAAAATATCGACTTCCCCATACCTACATTTATGTGCGCATAACTCGACAAAATGTACCAAAAAAGATACTCTGTTTCGGGATTTTGGGGCTGATCTCATATAGTGAGTTACAGACTTTTGTCTGCGCAGACTTTGAACCTTTAATAAAAAATGGTATTGTATGTTTGCATAGAAGTAACAAATTCTATGCAGACATACAATACCATTGATTTCGTGGACAGTCCAATATAAGAAGTAAAAGTTGTTCATAATTATGAGTTTACAATGTCGCCTTTTCAGGTCTAAAGTGCATTTAAGAATAATTACAATCAAAGTAAAATTTTCGTGAAATAATATTATATCTGTCACCGGATAATTTCAAACTCTGAAAGATTGTAATAAATCTTTATTTAATTTTCAAATCTCGATATATTGTGAAAAAAAATCTTCTTAAATACATACCTACATTAATACCCACCCAGTTCTTTCGTCTCCAATTTATCAAGAAGCTTGAGTTTACAATTTCACGCAATATTTTATGAACTTACGGCGTTTAAATACCTGGTGTCATATCTATACTAAAAAAAATAGTCCATTCGTTATACTAATGCAAAAGTAATTCTGTGGGTTCATTAGTTACCTCTTCATGTTTTTAAGACTGAACGGAGCCGCTGCAGAAAATACTTTGTATCTCAGGAGGGTGTTCCTTTGGGATAGTTTCCAACAATCACGCAAGCCAAGCCACTTACAGAAACCAGTATCCATCACTTGAAATTAAAGCTTATAATATCATAACATCAATTCATTCTATCATCAAGTAATTTGGGAAATGAGTTGCAGTTGAGTGCATGCAATCAGACTTATCAACAAAATTAATTATAGTCTGTGCCGTATCGATGTGAAGTACCTACTATACCTTCTTTTAGGATGAGACGAAAGTTTCAGATTCTTACTGACTAAACCCACCCGTGTTCATCCTAATGCCCTTTGCGTTCCAGGGCCGCGCCCTACTACACCTACAGTAGTGAGATTTGTTTAATTATATTGTCAATTACGGCGAAGGCAAAGGGAAGGGATATGATTTTTGATCTATGTCATATTTGTTTGTATTTACGTGTATTTTACCGCAACGCCTAAACTACTGAACTGATATTTTATAATTTATCTATTTGAAATGTGACTGACAATAGTTTTGTCTTTGATTGTTTATTAATTTTGAATGATTTTGAAAATCGAATACGTTTCAAAAACGGTTAGTGATTATAAAGGTCATGACTCGTCACTGGTGTAAAATATGTATTCAGACTTATTCATAAAAAGAATTCTGGATAGTCAGAAGCTAGCAAATCTGACTCCAGTTAATGGTTTGTAGATCGGCTGCCTACCAGACCGGTAGGCAGCCGATCCGTGTAAAACACTGGTATTCACCTTTTTTTTTTTTTTTTTTGGATGGGAAATCATCAAATGACCCCTCCCGCCCTGGGTGGAGCGGTAGGGAGTGTCAGACTTTTACTGACTAAAACCCACCCGTGCTCCTCCATGTGCCCTTTGCGTTCCAGGGCCGCGGTAACTCTTTCGAACAAATTCCGCAACCCTAGCAGGCACCGACCCTATGGGGCCCCGTCTCCGGTGCTGACGGCTCCTTGAGGCGCGCGTGAAGCACAACGCGTCGTCGACTCACCACCACCCATGCTCACCGTCCCCAGGTATCAGCCACTGCGCAATAGCACAGCGGCCGACTTGTCTCTGGAGGAGGCCGAAATGGGACCATTACTGGCACTCCATCTCAGCACCCTCCCGAGCGTTGGGAGTCGACTGGTATTCACCTGAATCCGGTTTGACAAGAAGCTGACCCCAATATTGTTGGAAATGAGCTAGGCAGAAGAAGAATTCTAAGCGTATTCTCATTTTAAATACTGATTGGCAGATTCTTTATTAATTTATTTCATGGAGAATTTAGTAATCTGCTTATCCGTATTCAAACTCAGCATATTTCTCTGTAGAACTATTGCTCCAATAAAATACCTGAATGATTGAATGAATTTTAAATAATGCTTTACCATTGCATTTTTCCCGAAGATATTTAGGTGGTTCGATTTTCGTTAGTTCATCTAACGAAAATCGAAACGTATAAAATGTTCCTAAATACATCGACTTCAACTGTCAGCCAATTATATCATTTATAAATAGCTGACAGAAAATATCATGAATTCGTAACACATTTAGTCCATTATTGTGTTTAGAGGAAATTTTAACTTAATTACTGTAGTGTAGGTGAGGTAGTACCGGTATGTTATTTTAGAATATTTCTCAGAACATTATTGTTAGAATTGCGTTTCTGAAGCTCGAATCATTTATTTGAACTTCCCAACAACACTTTAGCCATCTGATATGGGCAATGACAATAGAGTAGTTGACTAAAGAAATCTAATTATTCCGTCAAATAGATTTCCAAAAAAGATTGGACACGTATTTTTGTTCACGTAAACAAAAACGAAAACCTTGCAATGCGTTGAAAGCTCGTGTGACGTCACACGTGCTACAATTTTTACCACAAAGTGACGTCACAAGCCTCTGCTTCTGATCTTTGATGCTTTTTATCTTCATAATTTTTTTATAGATGTGATAAAGCAAAAAAAAATCTGTCTTATATTTTTAGATAATCTAACTGACAGACTAAATAGAATCATATTTTTTTTAGCTCAGGAAATGTCCCTTTTATAATAACGCGTCCCTATTTTAACTCAACTTTGAGTTAAGCTCGCCTTTGTACATGCAATTTATTGTATAATATAATATAAGTTGTTTTGTACATGTATAATATAATATAAGTTTTTTTTGGTGTACAATAAAGAATTAACGTGTTACCTAGACAATGTCGCATGACATTTGATTGAATGACGAAATTTTGAAAACTTCAGTGTGAACGTATTTGAGATAGATGCAATGAGCGCAACTATAAATAACTCAGTCCTTCTAAATCTCGAACAGTAAGCTCGAAATATCGGTAACGCGAATGACAAATGCTGCTCCCTTTACATTATGTTTAAAAAGTTAATTTTCAACAGTGTTAAAAAGTTAGTTTTCGAGCAGTGGTGGCCGAGTGATAACGGTCCCAACTTACGAATTGTAGGTCGCGGGTTCAAACCCAGCCAGGCGCATTACTTTGTGTACTTAATTTCATCACCACTGCTCTCAAAACGGTGAAGGAAAACATAGTGAGGAAACCGGCATGTCCTAGAACCAAAAATTCGAAGACATGTGACATTAAACCCGCACTGGGCCCGCGTGGTGGATTACGGCCCATTCCCTCTCCTAGAGAGGAGGCCTGTGTCCCAGCAGTGGGGACGTTAAAAAGGCTGGTTATGATCCCGATGTTCCCACGGAATCGAAACTTATGCGGGTACAACCGCGGAGCGCTGCTAGTATTAAATAGAATCAATAATGAAAAGAAGTTTCAATCTCTTTCGGGTTCATGTAGGCGTTACTAATTCAATATGTTTAATATAATTAGGTAACCCTTTCATGTTTATTTTCGGTATTCTTAGGTAGTCTGTACCAGCAATTTAAAGGTTCATTCAGTTAAAGGTTAGCACCGTTTAACTGAATGAACCTATTTAGAAGTTTAAACCCATCACATCTCATCTATTGAACATAAAAAATAAACGTACAATATTTTACTAAATACGAGTACATAGACATAAGATAAAAGATAACACAGATAAAAGATAAGATAAGACATATGAAAAACGATCTCGCGTATTTGTCATTTACCTAGCCATTCATTATACTTATGAAGTATTTTTTATTTAACTGCTGAACATATTTGGATTAAAGTTGCCAACTGTAAAGTCCATGATCAGGATAAGATAACTTTTGCCCCCATTATATATTCCTTTGGGCTATTTTGTATCAGATAAGCGAAGCATCGTGCTGAAGCTAAAGCAAAACGGACAGTCAAATTTTAAAGTTTAAACCATAGATTGGTTTTTCTTAATTGATGTGTCTTTGCTACCTATATTTTGGGCAAGTTTGAGGCTCAATTCTACTAATTTTTAAGCAAAAATCACATTCGCATCTTATTCTCAATCTCTCAAAGCCTCAATTTCCATGCATTTTTGATTGATTGCGCCGAGGATGCGAATACGAGCATTACTTAAAAATGAGTAAAATAGGGTAGTTGACTAAAAAAATCTAATAAGTCCGTTAGATAGATTTCCAAAAAATATTGGACACGTGTTTTTTTCTTTTTTCACGTAGACAAAAAATGAAGACGATACAGAGCGTTGAAAACTCGTGTGACGTCACTACTCACTACAATTTTTACCGAGCCGTAACGTCACAAGCCCCCACTCCTGATCTTTGATGCTTTGTATCTTCGTCAGTTTTTATAGATTTGATAAAGGAAAAAATACGTGTCCAATATTTTTCTATAATCTAACTGACGGACTAAACATAATCATATATTTTTTACTCAGGAAACATCCCTATTAAGGCGGTGTTGAGGCTGCCCCGACATTGCAGCGCTTCGAGCATGTTCGCGGAGGCGCGCACCGTATGCTTTCACGCGACGATGAAAAAAAAACTCCGTCCTGGTAATGATCGCAAACAGACTGGATTGCCCTTTAAATCTGGCAATGCTATAGCAGACATGTTGCTACCTCATGAGTGATTAATTTTGTTTCGTCTGCGCTTGTTATCCTGTCTGTATCCTTAAACTTTTTTTTTATTGGGATTCTAATTTGAGCATTTAAAGTATCTTTAGGCACTTTAAATGTCAAAGCCTACTTCCATGCAAAAGTTTGGAAGATTTTCAGGCTACAGTCACTTTGACAAATACTCAACTTTAAATTCTTAATTCAGAAAACGGAGGTATGTCACGCAAAGCAAAGTTTTAACTGATTATTCTGATACGAGGTCATGTATCACCTCGTATTAGAATTTCCTGTACCAAGTAAACATGAAACACGCAAATTATAATAATATATGCACATTTCCTCCACTAAGATGTACCAACCTTCTTCTATAATCAGTAATTTTCATGTTCATCCGAGCCTCAGAGGATGTCATACATGCAATTTAAACACAGTACGTTATATTCAGTATAATATATTTACGAATGTTAATGATTACCTAGTTCATATCACGTCGTTACTGATAGTCAGAAAAATCTGACATCCAAGTCCAACCAAGGGATGTCATTACCCAGTTACAAGTGTTGGGTCTGTGATCGGGTTTCACCTACATATATCTGGTTCGATACCAACGTCTTCAAAAATGGGAATAGGTTAGACAAACACCAGAATATTTATTGAAAGTCCAAAAGTTTTATACGCCAATTGTAGATTTGTATGAACAAGGACAACGACTTTCGGCTGAAATAATAAGACAACGTTCATGGTCACCTATAAGTTTTATTTTTTATTTAGTACACATCTACACCGTATAGGCGTCGCTCTGTGACATACCCTGGATAAGTGATATTTATTTTTGTAAATAGTGTAAAAATAACACTTTGACATGTTATAAATTTTTTGGTAAATTTAATTAGATAAAGCTAGTATTTCCTTGCTGGTTATTCTGTAAAAACACCGTAACCAACTCAGAGAACAAAAAAGGCTCTGAACATCAACTCATAAATTAAAAATTACCAACAAAACAGTGACATAAAGTAGAGGGGGAAAACACAACTAGGTATACTGATGTGAAATCATGAAATAATTAACGTCGCCCTTAAACTCGGTGAGCGTCCCCTTAATATTTATGGGGCGTCAGCTGTCCGCGCCCCCAAGCAATAAATATCAGACGCTGATACTGCCTCTTAAATAAATCATTCTGAAAAATGTGTACTAACCGTGCCTGTTTGATAGAAAGTATTTTCGTCTTACGTATGCGTTATACATGCTTTCAAATTTAATTTTGGTGTTTTGAAAATGTATGAAAAGCCTAGAGGAAATGCAAAGTGATTATGGACATTCGATTTTGAAAAGAAAATACAATTTATGCAACTACCGAACAGCTGTTCAGTATATTTCGGTCGCATAATCTTACAAAATTTTAGAAACAACTGATATTTATTTCTAAAAGATCTTGTTACATTCCAAGTGTGAACATAACAAAGAGAGAGACTTTTCTTTGCAATAATAACATTGAAGTAAATTACGGGAAAATGCCAGCATTAAATCAAACATACAAGAGATAAATTAAACGTAAGATCTGGATATCAATATTGAACGCGATTTATTTTCAGACAGAGTTCGTAATTACAAGTAAAAATAATGACATGCTATCTTTTGTTTACAATTTCGCCGAAGGTACAGTGATAACCATAAAGATTAAGCAATTCAGCAAAATTCAACATCGATATTTTATTTTAAAACATTTTAGAAATGCTATCATTTTTGCGCACAGGTAGAATGCCCTGCCGGAGTCTGTGCTTTCTGACTTCTTCAACCTTAAGTTTATTTTTTAAGACAAAAGTGAATAGATTACTTATAGGCAAGTCTCATCGTCAGCCAAATCATCGCTTACTAACAGGTGACATAGTAGACAATATATTATTCCCAAAGCCAAAATATTATGAAATAGGTCTTTGCTCAACGTAATGATCATTAAAATTTTTAGTCATACTTGAAGAGTATTTAAAATATTCTGTATTAAAAATGTAAGTTAATTATGCTAGTGACTGTACCGTACTTCATATTTCGATTGTAATAATTGTTCTGTCTGTCGATGTCGAAAAGCAATTACGGTGGCTTACCGCGTTGCATTTGACACATGTAGGCACTGGCGTGGGCATCAATCATCATGAAACTTGACTTTAGCGTGTTGGTTTGATGTTGTAATACTATTAACCTAAATCTTTGCATAACTACTTTGTACAATATTATATTTCCATTATACAGTGTGTCCGGACATGGACTATTCTAAATAATATGTCGATATTCTAAATACTTAAATATAAGCTATTTTGAAGTACAATTACACTCTAAGCTTGGGCCCAATGCACTTCCCTGCTATGTGGCAGCCATTTTGTTTCTTTTTTCTTTTGTTGAAATATAGCTCTGATACTTATTGTCATACTGAAAAATAGGCGTATTCTCTGCATTACAAAACAATGTATTCTCAATGCCACATCTTTGAAAAAAAAAATGACAATAAAATTATGCAATTCAACCAATAATTGTCAATTTAGTTTTTACATTAAATTGGCGATGGAGCAAATCATAATAATAAATACGATCAATATACTCCCTTCAGGATTTAAATAGTTTCGAGTATCCACTGCTTGAAATGTTTGTGCCACAAACAAAACGAAAGCTCATAATTGTTTCACGTCGGAATTATTTATTCTGTTGCCCATATACAATCTGGGACAATGAATATTCACATGCTGTTGTACATTTCGAGTACAGATTCTGGTTCATGAATAAGATAGCAAAACTGTGATATTCGTAGCGTCAGTAATGTGAAATTCAGTGGAAATGACGAGTTCTGATAATTTATAGAGCCAGCAAGCGAGAAATGACCAGGAATAATGGCGTACTCGAAAATGTATGAATAGTGATTAATTTATGGGCGCCTACGTGATAATGTTCTAACGATTGCGTTTGATTAATGTCTGGGTTGTAGTTTAGTGTTAAAGGAATGCGAAAGTAATATGGGGATGGAGAAAATATTATAGTTGTAGAATTCCAAGATACTCGTAGTAAATAATATGTCTGCCGCTGAATAGTTATTAGATTGCATCTTGATAATTGTGCTCCATCGTCGACCTATCAGGTGAGATTGAGGTCAAACACGAGCACCAACAATATTTAAAAAAAAAATACAACCGACTTCTAAGCAGAAAAGTATAAAATGTCTTTCATTTCGGAAGTCGGTGATTTTGGTTGTTTCTTTGTTTTTTGAACACCGACCTCCGATAATAAAGTTATTTTATGCTTTTTTTTTTGTTTAGAAGTCGGTATTTTTTTTGTAAAAAGTTTTTCTTTTCTCTTTTTAGTGTTGCCTCAGCAAAACGTACCCATCACAGCGTATGTGTTATAAATTGGTGTAAACAAACAAGCGATTTCGGCAATCCCGAAAGATTTGCTATCATTTATTGAAGAGTTCCGTTTCCTATCTCCGTTCTTCATCTAAACTAAGTGGTCCCTACCTTGAAATACTGAGATGCTCTTCCAAACCATCGTATACAGTTTTATTTTTTAATTTTACATCGACAAGAGGAATGAGAACATCATCAATGTAGTCGAAGCCACGCATTATTAGGGATAACTCAAATACTAGTGGTCAGATCTCACTCAAATTTAAATGGGAATTTAAATGGAAGCTGTCGAAGCTTCTGGCAAAAACTTCCGGAACATGAGCCATTTCCATTTATAATCTTTTGATGCAAGCTAGTTGATGGACTTGTCAACCATTATTAAATTGCTGGACATGATCGAAAATTTGATCACATTATACCTCTGTAGCCCCGATGTAACTCGCTGGCTGTTTGTGTATGTGAGATTGTATGTTTGTAAACACACCCACGACACAGGAGTGATTTCTAGTGTGGGGAAACGTTTTTTAAGTCATTAAAGAAATAAAGAAAGAAAAGATGAAAACTAACTACAGCTGGAGACGTGGCCCGGGCCTGGGGACGACGAGCTATGGGTGGCTCGCCGTCCGATAGCCACCAGACCCGGATCGACCGCGCGTCTTGTTGCACGCGCGCCTCAAAGAGCTGTTTGCAAAGAAGACGAACCCAAATAGGGTCAGTACCTTGGTACTGCGGGTTGCGGAATTTGTTTGAAATAGTCACCGCGGCCCTGGAATGCAAAGGACATGAGAGGGATCACGGGTGGGTTTAAGTCAGTAAGAGTCTGACACTCCCTTCCGCTCCGCCCAGAGCGGGAGAAGTCATTTGATGATTATCCATCCAGAAAAAAAAAACGTGACGTGGCCTAAATGGCTTTCAACGGAATAAAAATCTAGCCATCTGAAAATATAAGGAAAATTATAAAGGCACGCACTGGCTCAAAATAATCAATGGCCTTTTGTTAAACACGTGAACTTTGTAGATACACCTATAAATCTTCCATATTGCGTCTTTAAAAAAGATAAATAGTGAACTAAGGAGAAGATAAACATGAATCCCACAGCATGTGCCGATGTAATCATATACTAACAGTATGTGGTAGCCATTAGCAATGTTTAGATGACACGGTTTTATGATACTCGCGTGTTCCTCTATGAATATGATGTTTCATTACTATATTGAGACCATGGAATAAATATACGCGTGCCTTGCATACAATCTGAGAACAGACCATTGCATAATGTATTTTGCATACCAACAGATACAGTAAATTTGACCTAAATCTATACTAATATTATAAAGCTGAAGAGTTTGTTTGTTTGTTTGAACGCGCTAATCTCAGGAACTACTGGTTCGAATTGAAAAATTCTTTTTCAACTCGAAATTTTTGGGTTGAATAGACCATTTATCGAGGAAGGCTTTAGGCTATATAACATCACGCTTAATCCAATTGGAGCGGAGCAGCGATAAATAATGTTTTAAAATCGGGGATTCCACGGGGACGAAGTCGCGGGCAGCAGCTAGTACTACTATATGACTACGGGATATGTTGTCTAAACATAGCTGAGGACGTTATGATTTTAAAGTGACTTTTCTGCAGCCCTTTCGATATTTTAGAATTTGTGATAAATCAGGAACAACAAACTCAAACGAAAAAAAAAAATCCTATTCGAAGACCGGGAAGTGGGTCAAATTAAGATTCCAAGATTTTCTGACATACATAGCTTTAGTTACAATTGAAGCTAATATAAGCCTGTTAAAATAGTGTAAATTCCATTGTAACGCATCCTATTTTAAGACCTTTTTAAGGGTCACTTAATAATCAACTTAGAGAACCCAACGCTTTTTGAGTTTGGTAGCGATGAATAAATATTATCTGGAATTATGAATTCAATTACAACAATAAACTTCTAAACGTACCTTTATAAGGTAAACAAAAATTAAAACAACATCCTTACACGACATTCCTAAATCAAATAAATGTAATAATAATTTATTTATTTCAATAACATTCATTTTGCACCCGCAAATTTAGGGTGAGAAAGTATAACCGTAACGTATATTTGATTATTGCCTTTAGAAGTCGGAACGCCTTTACCAGCCGATAAGCACGACATTTCAGCCAAAGTTTCGAAATAGAAATTTACCAGCGAAATTTACCAGCCCCTGCATTATGGTGTTTCTATGGTTCGACCATGTTTTCACACGTTTAAAGCCATGTAATTTACGTTCACGGTCGGGGAAACTTTTATAGCCATGTATTTATTTTATGTAGTAGAGAAAAGGAAGTTCGTAAAATTCATGAGGTGTCTATAATCTGGATGCTTATGCGCTCGGTTTTGTCACGTTTTCGTTGAAGAGGTAAACAGTAGGTTGTGTTAAAGTTTGTTTCAAACTGGCTTCGTTTTAAGCCGTGTTGTAATGTAACAGGAAAATATGGTGGAAACATTGATTCATGGCTGAAACTTTCAGCTCGTATTTCACAAGTATTTTATTTCTTTAAATTTTATGTTTGTTTATTTTTTATGTACGAGTGTGAATACGTAAAACAAACGTTTCTTATTATTTTCAGGTACTTGTTTTTCTCTCAGCTCCTTGGCTAGGTCTGGCCTTGTTTTCAAGCTAAAGCAAGTAAATATAGAGTGTGGTGAGTAAAATTGAATGTGTCGTGTGATGGCGTCATAATCTGTTCGGTTCTATCTGCAAGGACAACCATTATTATTATTTTTAGAACACTTTTCCATGCTTGCTTACTACTGGAAGAGAACAAGCCATTTTTAATATTATTTTTTTAAAGTGTAAAATAATTTTGCAATTTGTTTTTGTCACAAAGTGTGATTCCAGATTGTCAAGTTACTTCGCAACTTAAAACTTGATCAAACCCTTTTTTACGTGTAACGATGGCTAAAACAAACAATCATAAATATGTAATATTTAACTGGCATGCATACATACAATGACAACACAACACATGAGTAATTACGGTGCCCCAAAAACAATAACTCACAGTTAAAGTCCTATGTACCATTTCGCAAAAGGTTTCCTTGGAGACAACCTGTAGCATGAATAAGCTCTCGTCTCCTGGGCCACATTAGCACACCACCCCGTACGTTTGCAAATTAAATAAAATTAATTCAAAGGCCCTTGCAATGAGTTCATGTGTTTTATACATCAGAGCAATAAATATTTATGTGTTAAACTCTTTTTGTTTTAGTTTTGCGCATGCAGGTTCGTCTTGTTACAGTTACTTTTAAGCTATTGCATAGCTTCTATCGCGGGCCTTGAGCGTGGCAACCGAATCCAGAAATTCCGTAACGAAAATAACCTGACACCGCTACGTCATTCGATTAGGCCCCGCCTTTTTAAAATGGTCGCTTCGTTACTGAGCTATTATGTCGCCGTCACCGAGCCGACCCGAACGTCTGCGTTCGGAAACAATCGGTGGAACAAAGTTAAGTGAAATGTATGTGATTTACATTAGTACAGTAACCTAGGTGAACGAATCGAGACCATATCACAATAACGCAGAGTACTAAATATATAATTGCATAAGTTGATAAAAAATGCTATGCAATAGCTTTACCGCGGCAGTCCCCGAGTGCCACATGTATTTTTTTTTTCAGACTTAAGTTTCGACCCCGAAAATAGACCTACCTATGCTTTGATAAGGAAAATATATCTATGTACACAATTGTTTAAATGACGGTTTTTCTTCATAAATAACTTGAACCGTAAATAATACAATGCTGTAAAAACCAAGCGCCGTATTCTCTTATAAACGCTTTCACAGATATCATATATCTTTGAAAGCGTTTTCTTGTAAAAATAAGGACAATTTAGAAGCCTATAGGTAAGTAAATTGTTGCAGAAACATATTCTTCTTTTTGTTTCCTCTTTATACTTTTATTATAAAGAGGCAACATTTGTATTTTTGTACGTTTGTAAAGAAAAAAATCTTTCACCGTTAGAATGCAACATTATCCCTTAGTAACAAAGGCTATATTAATATGAATATGAGTCTACCCTTGTGAAGCCGGGACGGGCCGCTATTAAGTTATAATTTTATAAATTCGTCACAATGTGAAGAAAATTAATCGTTTTAATCATTTAAATTCTAAAACATTACTCTAACTCACTACATACCTACCAAAGCAAATTCTGTTCAATTTAACGAAAACCGCGTCCAGATAAATTGAGTTCATTGTTTCAATTTATAACAGTCCAAACTTATACCTAGTATATTAATTAAAACGACTAATGACTTATTTGATTGGATTAAAACTAACTTATGTAGTACTAGCAGGGCCCTGCGGTTTCACCCGCGTCGTTCCCGTTCCCGTGGCAATACGGAGATATAGCCTATGACACTCCACAATAACGTAGCTTTCTATTGGTGAAATAATTTTGAAAATCAGTTCAGGAGATCCAGAGATTAGGTACCCCTTGCATCGTCACAAACTCACAACCTCACAAACCCACAAACCTTTATAATATTAGTATAGATGATAAATTATAAGAATACTAGTGACCCGCCCCGGCTTCGCACGGGTGCAATGTAGATTCTAATGTTTCCTCTGCTATAATATGCATGTACGTATTATACATATAAACCTTCCTCTTCAATCACTCTATCTATTAAAAAAAACGCATCAATATCCTTTGCGTAGTTTTAATGATTTAAGCAAACATAGGGATATAGAGACAGAGAAAGCGAGTTTGTTTTATACTATGTAATGATTATAAAATGATATGTACAGGTATTGATTTATATTTTTAGTGTGTTTGATAACCATTTAAATTGCAATACCCTAACAGGCAACTAAGTTCTTAGCACCTATCTGTTGTTAACATCATCTTTCTGTACACTTAGTTCGCAAAAAAGAATTTTGAATTTGAACAACTATTTATTTCTAGAACTACGGCTCAAATACGGGAGTGATATGAAGAATCGAAGGACGTCATTGCGATGCACGCTATGTCGAAAAAATTACGAGTGTTACGCTAGTTCGTAAAGACATTAAGTCGAAAATTGCTATATCGAATGACGTTGTCGCGAATACGATGATTCGAAAACTGATAGATTGGTACGCCCGTACGAAAGTCTTAAATCGAAATCCTTTGTTGCGAATAGCATATTCCAATCTGAATCAGTATGGGGATCGAACTCGCGATCCAGTGATTACCAAGAAGTAGCTACGCTACGATGCGATGACAAAACTGATACTGAGCTACTTTGACACCATAAACTTACTCTCAGTTTCTCTAATAAGAATTCTTATTAGAGAAACCGAGAGTAAAGTTTAATTTTGATTTCAACTCAAACACAATCAACTTGCTATAAAACCCATATAACCATCTAGATACTAAAACATCATTTTTTTTAATTTTTCACGTAGGGCCTCACAATTCCTAAAAAAAGCGTTTAAAATTCTCATTTTATTTTTACTAGTTTTATACCCTTACTAATTCAATTACCTGTTCACTGAGCCCTCGTTTGTACGTAAAATTTTCTTCTATATATACTCGTATATATTCCCTATTATAATCGCACACTTGTATAGCTTTTCTCTGATCGAATCAGGATCTTGACCAGCTGTATTTTTTCTTCTATTTTCTGAATATACTTGTGACGACACAGTTGGCGCAGTGGTTGAGCATTCGGCTGCGGCGCTACGTGTCTAAAGTAGTAAACCCTAGTGAACAGGATTTCAAGGTCCGTTGGCGAGAATACCCAATGAAACGCAAAACTGTTTCAAATAGGCAATTTTTATTCACAAGGAACAGCGCTTACAAAAAAAAAAAAAAAACTTTAATATAATAATATGATTTTCGCGGTAACGAAACCATAGCGAGATGTATTTCGATCCTTACGCTATCTAGGGAAGCATCAGGTAAACTTTTACACATATGAAATAGGATGAAGAAGAATAATGAGTATATTTTTCGAATGTCAAAAACGATCACTTCACGTCATTAAGCACACACAGATATAAAAAGTAGATACACTGTGAGCGAATCCCTTCCGCTCCGCCCAGAGCGGGAGAAGTCGTTTGATGAATTCCCATCCAAAAAAAAAAAGACTAACAGTAGTTTAGAGTGAAATACTAACCTGAGTAATACTATAACATTTTATAGTGTTGCTCAGATGCCTACATGAATATATCAACGTTAAAAATATCAAGAACGTGACATCAGTAGATACCTACTATTTGTTCACATACTTTTAATATCTCTAAAAGCTTTTCAGTGAGCGCCAGTATTTTAAAACACGGTGTAAATAAAACATGAAAATTGTTCAACCATCGTTAAAAAGGATACTCAGATGATCAGCCATTTCTTTAAGAAATTTGATAAAGAAAAGGGATCTTGAAAGTGCTAAAGTAAACATATTCTTCGAAAGAAAATGCCACATTGATATCTATAATAATAATATACTATGTAAATATGAAAATAACTCACATAAGAGTATTTTCCCATGGCATAATTATAATAATTAAGCCTTGTATGATGTATCAAATGATAATTATCAACTGTCACGCGGGCGAAGTCTCAGCAAGAAGATATATTTAGTAAATACCTATTAGGCACGTAGGTACCTAATATAAAGCATATAATAACTACATTGGCATGTAGCTATTTTACGTTGTAGTGTGTAGATATACCCCGATATCTACGTTTTAATATGCTTAAAAGCTTCACATCACAATCTGTAAATATGAAACGTAAAACGAGAGCGAATAGGTAAAAAGCAGCTTTAAAAATGTATGTTGAATACGTGAAACTCATAAAATTTTACTACCGAAATAAAAATTCGTAGTAAAATAAAAATCAATGGTTGTTAAAAATGTACTTTATAAAGTTTCAATTATTATCATTGCCGGTTCCTGGGTCCCGGTACTGGGACGCTAAGGAACTAAAATCAAAACAGTGTGCTTAAAACAAAAGTTCGCAAAAAAGGGGCCGCATAGTAAAGATGGCAGTCGTAAAGATTGCGTAGATCGATATTAATGGGTCGCAACAGGTGCGCCGTAGGAGCGGGTCGTACTACTTGCACCCCCGTACACGCACTCTTGTAAACAATCGCCTGTATTACGTAACAAGCTTATAATATCGCAATATTGGCGTGTTTATACTTCCTTATACAACTAGGTACTTATAGTGAGTATACCTGCTACATTGGGTCTAATCAAATTCTGATAGGCAGTGCAGTTAGACCCGGTAATTAACGTAACGTAATTACATTATGTTCTGGTACTGACAACGTTAACGTCTTCTGAGTCTGACAAATTACCTTTTTATTAGATATGTAGCACGATGACCTTTTTTCTTGCTTTGCGCGTGAAAACGACGTTTTCGACGTTTCAACACAATTTGATAATATAAATAAATAAAACGGAAATAAGCTTAAAAATAATTATTCCTGTACTTGTAAGTTTCAGTTTCCATTTGGTCAGTTAACACGTTCACAACATTTTCATTATTTTGGCTACATATTTTCTGTGATGAAAAAATATACCGAATTCAATATACATTTTATTTACCAAACGTCTCATAACGGTGTCCACAAAACCTCCTTTGACAATATTGCAACGTGTGGTCACGTTATTAAAAACGGTGGTCTGCGGCTGAAGGTAGGATCAATATTAATGCGCCCAGCAACAGGTGCCCGGGAATGGCGGCCCCTAATGGGCCCGAAGCCCGTGTATACGTATTCCTATAATGAAAGTATTTTTATACTGCCTGCGAATACAATCGGGGGATCGTTTGGGGAAATTGCGTATGTAAGGTAGGGTTAGTTCAGGGATATTGAACTGTGACAGTGGAATGTTGATTTAGGTTGCAAATAACATGTGTCATTATAGTACGCAATGCGTCTTCACGTACGGTAGTGACGAATTTCAGGACAGTGGTTGATAAGACTACCCGACACCTAGATATCTCAAAAGGATCAAGGTATCAAGCAGATCCCTTATTTAGGGATTTAGCTCAATAATATGCTATTGGACAATACTATGCTATGTCTGGCATCTATACTAATATTATAAAGACGAAAGATTTGTATTTTTGTATGCAACGAATCAACTCAAAATATACTGGACCGATTTAAAAAATTCTTTCACCATTGGAAAGCTACATTCACCTTGAGTGACATAGGCTATATTTTATCTCCATATTCCCACGGGAACGGGAACTAAGCGTGTAAAACCGCGGGCGCTGCTAGTTACGCTCTTAACAATTACGCTCGAAATTACTGTTTCTAGTCGCAGTAACTCATACTAAAAGGAAATCAGTGAAATGGAACACGGTTCGTTAAACAAAAGCATGGCGAAATAGTTACTAATAATATTGGATACCTAACTCAATCAATAAGAAACAAAACCTTGCCCAAATCCGACACGTAAACTAAACTAGAACCCGTAAATTCATATGTAAACATCCATTAAGTCACAAAACACTAAACTGGGCTATTAACGGCTATATTTCACGGTGAACGGCTGTGGAGGCACGCAATCTCGCCCCTCCCACAAATTAGGTAGGGGGGCACATTAATAATTCCTAGTTTCCTTTTACCTCAGAAGGTTTTCTGATAAGGACCTGATTACCTGTTAGAGGCCTTGTTTGTTTGACCTGTGCGTAGTTAGTTAGTTCTTAAATATGTATCTCATTGTATTATTATATATATTCGTCAACAAAATATCTGAAACTAAGCGTTCTGTACAAGAAACTTTCATCATTTTACTGCTGAACAAAAATATATACTTTATTTTTTATCATCTAAGAGACTCTGGCTCCACATGGCTCAGAACAACATGTTTATATCGCGTTCATGGGGAAGAATCTGTTTTGATTTACATAATTTCAGAGTATTTTAACACAGTTGAGAAAAAACAGAGCGGCCGCAGAGATCCCACTAGTAAATTTAATTTGAATTTGGGTGATTATTTTACAAAACTTCACTTCAAGACAAATCAAAAGAGAGTATCAGAAACTTAAGAAATTCCAAGTAACGCAATACAGTTGTTTTATTGTCTACAGTGCCCCGCGGTTTCACCCGCGCAGTTCCCGTTCCCGTAGAAATACGGGGATAAATATAGCCTATGTTACTAAGGGTGAATGTAGCTTTCTAATGGTGAAAGAATTTTTGAAATCGGTCCAGTAGTTTTTGAGATAATTCGTTATATACAAAAATACAAATCTTAACTCTTAATGATATTAGTATTTGCTATTTTATCGTCATTTAATCGATACATCATCTGTAGAGTTTACTAGTTTATTTGATTTTGTCTCTGAACCCTGTGCAGTGGGTACCCGCTTTTAGAGTATCTACTTTGAGTACTACCCACACCAAGTTAGCCATTACCCGTGAAGGCACAAAGTAAGTTCAGTACGCAAAGTTACGCTACGTTTACCCTCAACTTTAAGCTTATTTACACTTTGTATGTAGTTGTTTTATTAGTTCACGAATGCTGTAGAATAGGCAAGCGTTTAGTTGGGTAGGTCAAGAGGAAGCGATGGGAAAACGTTTGACTTAATATTTAGTGTCGTTGGATACTAAGATAAAATCACATTTGGTAATTTTATAGAAATTATGTTTTCAAAAACAAATCCTAGTATCTAGTCAATATTATAAGAATTAACGAGTAGATAAGTGTCTTGTCAAATTTTGAATTGCACCTTTTTTTTCTTTTTTTTTTCTGTATGGAAAATCATCGAATGACTTCTCCCGCTCTGGGCGGAGCGGAAAGGAGTGTCAGACTCTTACTGACTAAAACCCACCCGTGATCCTTCTTGTGCCCTTTACGTTCCAGGGCCGCGGTGCCACCTACTACTAATACCACTTGCCAATATCCTTATGGTTCCGCTATAAGAGAGATACGGAGTTTTACATGAAGAATAGCACTCTCCCTTTCTCATAACAGAGTTATGCTACGGGCGTAGTAGTTTTTAAACTACGATTAAAAAATCGTAGCTTTAAAACTACTGCCCCCGTAAAGGCCACGCCAGTTGAGTCAGTGTAAGTAAACTTAGAAATATTTCTGTACAGTGACTGAATCGACAAGTCTTATTTGTTTTTCTTTTTAAAGATTTTGACTTTGAGCATTTTAAGCATAACTTCAGTCGTCAGTCACACGCGTTTTTCTTTAGTTTTTATTACAATAGCAAGGACCGTATCGTTTCTGATACAACTTCCCAAACAAAAACAAAACGAGTGAATTTCAAAGTCATGACGTCCCATTGTTCAGTTTGATAACAATACCTTAAACACGGAACACGTCAAAAAGTTTGAAATCTTGACTGTAGGCTTAAAATTGAGCTGCGTTCCGGATTCCAGTGTGGTTTTACATGGTAGATTATGAGATCCTCAGCGTTTAAATATTTACACACTTTTAGGTTTTCGAGATTTTTCAGCTTCACAGATAAAGGTGAAATTGCGTAACGCATATTTCAGCGTAATATTATAATATTTAGGTGCTTAAACACTTTTCCCCGCCTTATGTAACACCAATGTTCTAAGAAATTTCTTTCACTGGACTCAACTTCCCTCAAATAAATGTTTGCTATATTTTTTTTTTTTTGTATTGACGTCCCCGACTCGAAAGTTTTTGCCTGTTGTCATGGTGACTGAGTCAAATGAAGTTTCTCGAGCTATTAAGTGTTGTAATTAATAAAAACCAGTTTTAACAAATATTTTCTGTTACTTTATTTTGTTTACTTACTTTACTTCGTTTCTTAACACTCATATGTGCTGTTCTAATTGAATAATCCAAAAATATTTTGTTCTTTTGAGCCTCGCTTCACAACAAAAACTGACTCAACTTTACAATCGTAAATGAGAACCGATCATCATTACCTCTCCGAACCTTGATATTGGCAAAATCATCGATTGTTAAACGATGGAGCCATAACACAAAAAAAATGTTGTAGTTTACGATATAGGTAAGTACATGTTATACAGAAAATCTCAACAAGTCAATCGAAATCGGAAAAAAGTACAAAGTAAAGTTTATTAGTCTAGGCGCAAACATGCGAAAAAGAAAGTATATAGCTTGTTCGTCTTGCGTCAAAACTGGTGCAGAAATGATATCAAAAAGAAAAAAGATGCATTTAAAGAAAAAAACTATTTGGAACACGCACAAGACAAAAAAAGAACAAAAAAAATTGAAATTGCATGAAATATTGTGTACCTAAATTAAATTTTCGACGTTCGACAAACTGTTGAATGAACTTTTCATGAATGCTGGCTGTCATTGAAATGAATGCCCGTATATAAACACATCAAAAGTATCTAGGGATCAACATATATTTTTGCAATAACTTTTCTCCTGATTGATATTAATTAAAATTTTCTTTAAGGATTCATCAAATAAAGTGTTTTCGTTTGTCACAGTAACGATAAACCAAGTCACCTTTGCATTAATAAAGAAATTTGCCATTTTCCTAATAAAGGGATTTTTGACATTTGAACCACTAACATTAAAGTTCGAAAAAAAGACTGAAATAACAGTTTTCTTTAAAATTTTATTGGGTAACTTAAACAATTAATAATCCGTGTTTCTACCGCGAACACTAACAACACAAGAACATCGGTTTGGCATACTCAAAATGAGTTCATCCAAATCACGCTGTGGAATGGCCGCCCATGTTCGTTGCAACAACAAAAAAAGGTCTTCTTGCGACTGGATACCCTCCATATTCGGCAGAGCTCTTCTCTGTAGCATATCCCATGCATGCTCAATCGGGTTCAAGTCTGGCGACTGAGCAGGCCAGGGCAGGACATTGATGTTAGCTGCGGCGAGAGTCTGTCTTACAACTCTTGCGGTGTGCGGTCGTGCATTATCATGCATTAACTGAAATAAGGGACCGATTTGCACTTGTAGAGGAACGATGACGTCTGATACAATCGTCTCAGCATAAATTTGAGCGTTGAGGTTGCCTCTGATCCAAATCAACTCAGTTCTTCCGCCGATCCAAATACCCGCCCATACTATGATGGTTCCACCACTATAAGGATGGACTTCCTGGCAGGATTTTAATCGCTGTTGGCGTCCAGGGGTTCTCCAGTGTCGTATACGTCTTGTATCCGGTCTCATACCAAAACGAGACTCATCAGAAAAGCACACGAAACGCCATTGTTCTTCTGCCCAATTTCTGTGTTCAAGAGCCCATTGATATCGAATCCTACGATTGTGCATTGCTATAGGTGGTACCCGTAGCGGTCTTCGGGAATGAAGGTTCACTTCATGCAAGCGGTTTCTGACTGTTTGGTCGCTAATTAAGTTCCCTGAAGAGTGATGAAGCCTCACGGCTAACATCATGGCGGTTATTGTTGGAGCTCTTCGAGTTAAGATTTGAATGTATCGGTCTTGTCTCCGTGTGGTGCAGCGATACCGTCCTCCATGGCGCTCAGCCAAGGTACCAGTGCTTCGGTAACGTGTCCAAAGTCGACTGATAACACTCTGACTTGTATTCAGAGCTAAAGCCACAGTACGTTGCCGGGAACCAGCTTCTATCATTCCCACGGCTCTGAGCATTTCTTCCCTGCTTAAATGACGTCGCCGCTCCATAATAACGTTGGTTTTAATCAGTAGTAGGGAAACAGTAGCACTAATAATGTCTTCAATGCGTTGTATGTTTTTATAGGGAAAATATTGACAGCTTATTTTCATCTTTTACTCGAATTTGATTGAGAGTTCCTGATTCAAATTATGAAATGCACCAAAAAGGATCCATATAAATTTATAAAATCATAAATTTATTACAAAGCCACATCTCAATCTCAAGAAATCCGCATAAAAATGCTTGATCCCTAGACACTTTTGATGTGTTTATATATAAGACTATATCTTCAATTTTTTTAGAAAAATGAAATGACATTTAATTTGTGTTGCTCTGAAACTAGAGAAACGACATTTAATGTTTATCGTTTACAGATTTCCTTTTAACACGCATTTTTTATGCAAATTATAAATTGACATTTTGTCACCTCATACTATAGAACATAGTGGCATAGATAAATAATATATACCAATACATACTCCTTTACCATCGCGCAACGGACCTTCATACACAATCCCGCCTTATCGACAGCGCTACACAAGGTAAAAATCACATTAGAAAAAACAAAAACAGACCGCGTTCCGTATTCCGGCCTCGCCGACGAGGCCCATCGCGACGCCCCAGTAACATCCCTCCCCGACTTTTGCCTAACGAGCCAGCCCGCGACGCTGAGCCATTAGCGTTAAATCCCCTAAATAATAATAATTGACCCAGCCTGTCCCTTGCTGCCCCTCTCAATGACCCCGTTAAGCCGAGGCCCGTATCCCACAGGGGATGCCCTTAGCGAAGCGGTCATTTAGCTTTTAGTAGTTTTTAGCCCTGGCTGGGGGCCTTAAATTCATTTGAGGCCACCACAGGATTGTCCGGTTGAGCAGTAACCAGCCTTAGTGTGCTGAACTGCGAGTGGTCCATTCCAAAAAAAAAAAAAAAAAAAGGTAAAAATCACGTGACGAAAATACAGCAATGTATTTCCTTTACACATATACATATATAAATGATGTTCATTTAGGTGCTTCGTCGAATTAGTCAAGATAGGTATGAATATTGATCGTATAATTTTCGGAAGCTTCCTAGAATGTATTTTTTTACTTGTACTTTGCCCTTTAATTGCTATTCACAATAACTTCAATTGCTTTTGACCATTCGGAAGAGTTTAATTGAATTATTTTGATAAATCTAAAGAAAGGAAAATTTAGACTACCTGTCTAAATTTATTAATTAGCGTAAAATCTGAAATCACTAATTAAAAGCCTGTCACTCTTAGTTTGGTCTTCGTCATAATTATTATAAGTTCTCTTATACACAAAGATTATTATAAAACAACATATTTATTAGTATATTATTTTAGCATACTTATATGTAATTAGCAGCGCCCCGCTGTTTTACCTGCGTAGTTCCCGTTCCCGTGGGAATATGGGGATAAAATAGAGCCTATGTTACTCAGGGTAAATGTAGCTTTCTAATGGTGAAGGAATTTTTGAAATCGGTCCAGTGGTTTTTGAGTTTATTCGTTAAATACAACAATACAAATCTTTCCTCTTTATAATACCTATTAGTATAGATATATATAGTATAGATATAATATGTAGATGTTAAATGTGAAGTTAGCATAAATACCTAATATTTCGATTTATCTCTATTCTGGACAGTAATAATGTCTCTTCAAAAGCATAAAAACATAATATAATCGCGACCTCTCTCGCGACATTGACCTTATGATACCACTGAGAAGAAAACGTAGTACATATACCGGTTAATTCATAAGTAACATCTTCCACTAAATCAAATCAATCATTACAGCTCATCGACCAATAGAAATCTTAACACGTTTGCGCTATCATCCATCTCTTTATATAAGCTTTTATTTTTGTGTGTCCTTTTCTTTATTTTCTGTTCGGTCCGTGTGTATTTTTCAGGCTTGTTATCCCCATTTCCTTAAAGGGTATTGACATCATAAGTTTGTTTTACTAAGAAAAAGTTTCAAGTAAAGAAGGGAGGTAGCAACTGCCTTGAAAAGGTCTTGTTAACCTGGAATTGTTAGCTTACACAAATTAATAGGCCATTTTTACTTGACCCACGTTAGTTAACGCAGTTGTAACCCGTTTGTTTTTTCGATCTTTTTTTCCTCAACCGGTACTTTCACAGACTCTCTTTTTCTTCGTATCGATCTTTACACAATCCATCCACCCTTTCATTGGTTTCCCTCTCCCTAGCAATCCAAAAAGACAATAAAAAATACAAATAAATAAGTACAGGATATATCATCCTATTGCGAGTAACGTATTTACTGTCAATCTACCATTAAATTAAGTCCGATAGTTTTCACGAGCGCAGTGCAGTCCATTTAAAATGCAGCTGATAGCGATAATTGAATTAAAAATAGCACACAAACACGACAGTCCAATCTGCCAATCCAACTCGCGTGCCTAGAGTTCAGGACCTGAAAAAATAAAAATATCATGATAAAACGTGGTAAATAAAAAAGCCTCCAAATACAGGATTGATTAATTAAATATTGAAATGAAAAAAAAACCCTTTTCAACGTTTCAGAATGTTAAAATAAAGAACTGTCAAACACACTACAGTAATTTAAAACACCAATACATCCGACCCGGTTTAGTACAGTCCCATTCCAGTTGATATAAAAACAAATGAAGATTAAATTAGAAAAAAATTACACTTCCACACGTGCTGCTAAATTCATTTCATTCATTAGATACCACCTTCATTCAATCATGGATAACTTCATGAATATAATAACAAAAGGGCTAGCTAAGGCGTAGTTCATCTGCCTGTGGACGGTGAGCGTGGGTAGCTCGCCGTCCGATACCAGGCTGAGTCGACGACGCGTTGTGCTTCACGCGCGCCTCAAGGAGCCGTCAGCACCAGAGATGGGGCCCCATAGGGTCGGTGCCTGCTAGGGTTGCGGAATTTGTTCGAAAGAGTTACCGCGGCCCTGGAACGCAAAGGGCACATGGAGGAGCACGGGTGGGTTTTAGTCAGTAAAAGTCTGACACTCCCTACCGCTCCACCCAGGGCGGGAGGGGTCATTTGATGATTTCCCATCCAAAAAAAAAAAAGGCGTAGTTCACCTAGAGTGGAAAAGTAGTGGACGTGAAGCGAATGTGACATTGACTTGTTGTGCAGTGTATAGGTATTATTGTCTTTGACATAGTTTGTATGAAGTATCATTACTATGTCAAACTTGATGCAGATATTAATTGAGCTCATGTATAGTATTTTAATTGTACTCAATAATTTAAATATAGCACTAATAAGTATTAAACAAAATCGATGCCTGTCCCTGTTTGTTTTTCCACTTACTTCTTCTCATCCACGCAATGGACCTTGATATGGTTTCCACTGATAGAAACAGTGATAGAAATTGCATATTTTTATATATAATATGCACACATGCAAAGCCGGGGTCACTAATAAGGAATAAAGTGCTACACATGTATAAACAGTAAATAAGGGTAGCCCACACTACTGATAAACTGAATAGGGTAGTTGACTAAAAAAATCTAATTAGTCCGTCAGATAGATTTCCAAAAAATATTGGACATGTATTTTTTCTTTTTTCACGTAAACAAAAAATGAAGACGATACAGTGCGTTGAAAACTCGTGTGACGTCACTACTCGCTATAATTTTTACCGAGCCGTAACGTCACAAGCCCCCACTCCTGATCTTTGATGCTTTGTATCTTCGTCAATTTTTATAGATTTGGTAAAGGAAAAAATATGTGTCCAATATTTTTCTATAATCTAACTGACGGACTAAACATAATCATATATTTTTTACTCAGGAAACATCCCTATTGTTGAAAATGCTGGCTGAATATTGACCGAGCAGGCTGAGTCTAAAAAAAAATGCAACGTGCAGGTCACTTCCACACCCTGCCCATTCCATGTAAACTTCGCCTTACTTTTTTTTTACAATACACAAGGATTAATACGAGCATGAGTCTATTGTTTGCTGTTATTATAAAGCCAGCGATACATTCAGCTGGCATTTTAATACCCCGTATTTAGGGTAGGACTGTGATTAAACTGTGGTGGTACAGTCACGAGCAACAAAATAGTATCACTTAGTAAAATAGGACAGCGGTTTTCTCATATAAATAATCAATGAAACTTCATGGTGTTACGAATGAAGCATTTTTAAGACCAAACTCAGATTGCATAGGTATCAGGGCCTAATCGCTTCTGAATCTTACTAAGTGCATCCATATTTATGCCCGACACTGTACAACGTAGGTTTTCACGTCACGGTTCGTGCACGGTTATTACAACCATGACTCAGTACCTTTGAGCACGCGATCCGGCAATAACGCGCAGAAAGAATTATTTTTCGTTTGCAAAAAAAAAGATAAATAAAAAACCCAGCTTTTATCGCAGTTTTACGTTGGTCTGCGTTAGTATTTTATGTTCGGGAAATGTTTTAGCAAGTTCCTTGATAGTTGTATTTATTGCTTCTTGTATTTATTTCAGTCGAGGAACTTGGGTCCTGTTGGAAACTATTGGAGGCTGTTAGAACAGTTTGTTTATAGTGTAAGTGAAACCTTGAGGGTGAGATCCTCGGGTACAAATGGGGAAACATATCACCTTTGGAGACGTGTAACAGAAATAAGTTAGTAGCTATATTATTATTGTAGACAGATTTCCTTCCTACATACACACATATTTATATACTATAGAATAGATTAGAATACTCTTTATTATGTACACCATATAAGTTACAGAAAATATAGATGAAGAAAACATTACATAGCTTGACACAATGGGCGGCCTTATTCTTTTTTTTTTTGCTTTTGGAAACGTGAAACAAATATGTTTGTTAATCAATCAACGGCAGAACGGATATTTTGAACTTAGGTTTATGATAGACCTGGATTATGACGTAGCAAACCTTTTTAATCCAGATAGTACGTTATTATCTGATTGATTTGGATTTTCCTGCGGGCGAATTCGCTGACTCAAATATTGTGTACCACCTGTAGATAACCAGTAACCTTTTTTGCAGATATTTCAAAATAACTATTTCTTGATAACAACAGTACTTAAAAAAAAAGAAAAACAGTATAAAAACATTCAGAAAAGACCGCAAGTAGAATTACATTTGATAAACATATGTACATATATGGGAAGTTATTAACAAATAAGACCTCCTTGCTGGATTGCCGCCATGGGATCTGGAAGTGAGGGCATACGTTTACGCGCGACGCGTGGAGGCGGTACGCCGCCGCAGCCGTGACAAAACTACGCTGATAGACGGAGCTCCAGCAAGATATCACAGCGGTATCGGTACCGTAGGCGTGGGCCTCCAGACGGCGAGCGTTGGGTGGCTCGCTGTCCGATAACAACTAGGCCCGGGTCGAAAGCGCATTGTGTTCCATGCGCAGCTCAAAGAGATGTCAGCATAGTAGACGGGACCTGGTAGGGCTAGTGCCTGCCAGGGTTGCGGACTTTGTTCGAAAGCGTCTCCGCGGCCCTGGAACGCAGAGAGCTGAAGCTGGAGCAGTGAGAGTCTGACAGTCCCTTCCGCTCCACCCAAAACCCAAGAAGTTATTTGATGATAACCCATCCTTAAAAAAAGGTTACAAATGGTATTGAAAAGGTCGTATTCACTTAATCGGGGTGAATAACTCTTAAAGGGTGAAAAGAGACAAAGTAAATACCAATCGTTAGTAATGTATTTGATAACCGAGTTCCAATTTCTAAAGTGGATGGGCTTTTATAGTGATACATTATACACGGCCCGAACAATTGATCAATATAGTAGTCTCGTATGGATTTAGTATTTTTAACCGACTTCTAAAAAAGGAGGAGGTTCTCAATTCGGATGTTTGTATGATTTTTTTTTATTTTTATTTTTTTTATTGTTTGTTCGCGCATAACTACGTTGCTTGTCAACCGATTTGAAAAATTCTTTTTTTTTTTGGAAAGGGTATACTTCCCAAATGGTCCCATGAAAATTTTATCGAAATCAACCAAGCGGTTTTCGAAAAATCTAAAAAAAATATGTACTTTGTCTACTTTGACGACCTCTTAGTTTACTCTGCAAAGGAGCTGTACGTTTTTTTTTACACAAATATGATTGGTTCGTTTAGGTGGGGGAGGGGAGGGGGTGTAGGTACCACTAAAAAGTGAAAAATAAAAAAACTTTTTACAAAAAAATACAACCGACTTCCACAAAAAATCAAAAAAGTACAAAATAACTTTAATTCGGAAGTCGGTGTTCAAAAAACGAAAAAGGAACCACAAACACCGAGTTCCGAATTAAAGTTATTTTGTACTTTTTTGATTTTTTTAGGTAAGAGATAGGACTTCTGGTCAGTTCACTTGGTGGAATACAATTTATCTTTCATGAGATTACGAGATTATTGCATTTATTCAAAAAAACAATTTCCATAACCGTTATTCACATCGATGCAACATAGGTCAAAAACAAAATGATCCATAGAATAAATAAATAAAAGATTATTTTCCCCACAAAATTGTTTAAAAATTATCTCTTTATGTAATTTATAAAACCCTAACTTTTACTAACCTTTTTTTACCTCTATCCCAGCGAAACCACATCAAAATTTAATCTAGCAAAGTTGTTCATGTAGGTACATATAACATTACAGAATTACGCGGGATTACGCCGCGATACCTACTGAAAAAGGTTTTGTTGCTCTAATGACGTCAGACCTCATCGTGACGTCATGAATGTGTACAAAATTTAATTAAATTTATACCTACACACCTACATAATTTGCTGAATCGTCCGGGAAGCCGCAGATTACACGGATTTTGACACTGAAAACCATAATTCGTTTCGTATGCAGATATGACTCTGCATTAATAGGTAACTTAATTTAATTTGATATTTTGGTAATTCTGAGCTTGCACAAAGTTACATCTTAAAAATTAATGGTAAAAAAGCAAAACTTTATAAAAACGAGTTATTTAACTGAATAAAAAGAAGAAAATAAACTTGAAATTAAATCAAACTAATCAATTTAGTACATGTATTAAATTATATAAAACTTGTCGCTTGATTTGCATATTTACTTTCATAGAAATACTTATAATAAGTACGTCAAGCAAGACTAGTTAGTACATATGTGTGTAGGTAAATCTCTCGCAACTTCAACAAAACGTCACATAAGAGAGAAAAAAAACCGTTTTTGCTACATTTTTCATTAATGCTCCAATCCTTTTGGTCGTTGCGCAATTTTATATAACCTATAGCCTTCATCGATAAATGGGCTATCCATTACTATTTTTTCATTTCGAGTTATGTAGCACTTCCCGAGATTAGCGCTTTCAACCAAACAAATAAACTCTAGCTTTATAATATGAAGCATATATTTATCTAAACTTCATGTAAAGTAGTAATACATGGGCGCAGTTAATCCAACAAGGCATTTTCTAACAGGAAAATTCACACTTATAGTTATGCTGCCTTTGTTCTGCGTATCTATACTATAGATCCAATGTAGGTAACAGATATAATTTATCACTACTGGTAGACTGAAGTGAGAATGCTTGCTCATTGGATAATCCGTTGGTTCCAGCTGTGTTCCGATATGTCTGCGTCGTGGAACATTGTGTTACCTAACACATCTTGACTGTTCCTGATAGCCTGGTACCTATCTACGCTTTCTGTCTACATCAGATGCAATTCTTATTGTAATATTCTGAATGTATCCGATCTCAGTGTAGTTAGAATTCAAAGATATCGTACGATTCGGCTTTTCCATGTTTGTTTTCTTTCTGCTGGAGCTTTTCGTAAAATTTTCTGAAGGCTGCCATTAGTGTTAAATTAAATCACTGTCGCTGTGACTGTAGAAAACCCATTTTTCTGGATGAATCATTAAATAACTTCTCCTTTTCTGAGCGGAGCGGAATGGAGTGTCAGACTCGCTCGGAGTACTTAAAGTACTGCTTGTTAATTTATTTTATTGATAAGTCACTTCAACGACTTACTGAAACATACACTAACCAAAATCACATATCTACAGTTTTAGGTATAGTGAATTCAGCACTATAAGTTAACTTAATGATTTATCGAAATGTTAGATATTGTTAGTTGAATTGTTTTTGACTGCGTCTAGTTCAGGTTTAAAACGTTTTTATTTAGATTTTTGATAGGCTCGAATAAGACTTATATCGCAAGTAATGATTGATATACGATTATTTTGTTCAGAAACAAAGTTTAAATTGAGTTTTTAGGTTAGTTATTTTTGTTGTTTACCTAAAAACTTAATTTGCGCCACAAATAATACTCATTCAATCCAAACTCTTCATTACCATAAATTAAATGGCGGAACTGCGGACCGGATATCCGTGTACATAAAACAGATTGAGGACGATAGAACCACAGTCTAGGCACGATAGTCTGGCCATTTCAATCTGCGTAATTGTGGCTATAAATTGACATGTCGGCAGATGCAACAGGCTCCGTTTGTCTATGAAAATGGCTCGTTTGCATGAAGCTTTTCTGTACTGTACATTCGTTTGAAGCATTATACTAAAATGTTCTCTATTTGAAACTGATTTTAAAGTCACTAGAACGTACACAACCAGCCAGAACTATTTTATGGTTTCCTTGCAAGCATCGTTCTCAATATTTTGGTACTATAGAAAATAATTATGTCCATAGGTAATCGATAAAACAGCAAAACAGTTTCATAGTCAAAAATTCTTTTACTATGGATGTAATTCTGGTTTCATGAAAAAGAAACAGCTTGATTCAAATGGTACTCGTTTGTTGAATATGCAAACGTTTCTGCGCTATGGTGCGATGTGTATTACTTTATTCATTTTAGTTCATATTAGATACAGTATTGTTGTATTTATTATTTATACATATTTATCTTTGAATTAATTAAATATTAATCGCATTTCTGGTTTTCATTTCATATTACACGTGCCACAATTTATCTCTGCATCACCCATAGGTTGACTGATAGAAAACGCCTAAGGTGTTCATAAAGTCTATATTAATTTTATGAAGAGGAAAGATTTGTTTCTTTGTTTGCATAGAATAGGCTCCGAAATTACTGGACCGATTTCAACAATTTATTCGCCAATGTAAAGCTACATTATCAGCGACTAACCTAGACATACATTTTATCCTCGTATTCCCGCGGGATCAGAAAAACCGTGAGTGAAACCGCTGGGCGGTGCTGGTATTAAATAAATAAATGTGCTGTGATTGCTAATTCTTTTACGTTTGGAGCGCAGATTTGGTTAGCCAGATGGGAGATAATTTTCAAAGCTTGAAGCTTTCACGTTCACGGATTTTTCATTCGTGTCCATAAAAGTTCTCACACACAGGTTGTGGATATGCGACGATCTTTTTCACCCGACTGCGGCAAAGCCAAAAGGAAGGGTAATAATTTTGGATGTCTATGTATGTATGTAGGTATGTTTGTTATGCTAACTGTTCAACATTCACCATTCAGTCGTATTCTCAATTCAGTTCAGAAGCATCAATATCGATTGGAAAAACAGCAACTTCAAATCCACTTATCAACCGCACATGCAACAAAAACGCAGCCGACCAAAATGATACCATCCAAAGCAGATAACGAACTAACTAGTCGCACTAATCCACAGAAATTCGTACTAAAACGTGTATTACCGCAGTAATTAAGCACATTGCGGTCTCGGTGTAAGTGCAGGCAGACCCCCGGGAGGGTTTAACGACGGAACCACGAATTAGCATTGTTAGCCCAATCTAAACGGGCGAGAGGTGTGTACTTGGTGGAGTTGGTGAATTGTGAAAAGAGCTGAATTGTGCGATATACTGGACCTGATAACGTTATGGAGTAACAGCTAGGGTCCATTTGCTTGGAGTAGATAGGTATGCCACACCGTTATTTGTTTTAACACTCTCTCGTTTGCGTCAAATTTTAACTATTTTATTATCTATTGTAAATGCTATTTTTAATCAACTACCAAAAAAGAGAGGAGGTTCTCAAGTCGACTGGTTCATGAGTTTTTACTGTGTGTACCGATTTTGATAATTTTTTTAAGACTCGAAATCTGGTGCTTGTCATGTAGTCCCATTTAAACTGCAGTGAGATCTGACGACTAGTATTTGAGTTATCTCTAATGATGCGTGGCTTCGACTACATTGATGATGTCATCATTCTCACTTGTCGCTGTTAAATGAAATGAAAAACTGTATACGATGGTTTGGAAGTGCATCTTAGTATTTCGAGGTAGTCTGATGAAGAACGGAGATAGGAACCTATCAATAAATGATAGCAAATCTTCCGGGATTACTGAAATCGCATGTCTGTTTATTGCTTACACTAGTTTATAACACGTACGCTGTACCCCTAAGCTTCCACTACAAAGTGAAAAATAAAAATAAGTTTTTTGTTTTGTAAAAAAAAAACCTTTTTTACAAAAAAAATAACCAACTTCTAAACAAAAAAAAAACAGTAATCTACAAAATAACTTTATTTTCGGAAGTTGTTTTTTTTTTGGTAAAATAGCCTTTTTTACTGAATCAAATCACCAACTGTTTGGCAGAAGAAACTGATTCCTGTAACACAGGAACTTGGAACTGTAGTAAGGACCTCATTTTATTTAAAAATATATTGTCACAAGTTTTTACTTAATGTTAGTTAATTTATCTCAAGAGAGCGAGAGTTTTCTTAACACGTTTTTATTTTGTGAACCGTTTCCGTCCGTAACTGGTCATAAGTAGTAACAGTTCATCTAGAATCTATTTATGATAGACCATTGATCAATTTATTATAACTCAGACATCCGGGTCAGGTCAACAGCATAAAATAAATATTTGCATATGGGCCATATGCAAATCGCCATTTATATTACAGTGTTTGGTTTAAGTGGATGTGTAACAGAATAAGGCAAACCTAAAAATTGGTAATCAGTGTCATCAACTCATCAGTTGATGACACTGATTACCAAAAGTTGTTGTTGATTATGAACAAACGGAACAACTTTTACTACCGTGAAATCGCGAAAAAAAATTGTCCCATGTATTTACGTGGCCAGAACCCAACAAAATGTACTGACAGCTGAATATTTTTTGCCTTGTAGGTGTACTAGTTTAAAATAGTATTAGAAGTAGTTTTAAATTAAAATTCATGTTAATAGTCGTATAATATTTTCACAGTTTCATATGAAGAAGCCCGTAAACAAACAAACGTCAGCCTTGTAATAAAAATGTGAAAAGACTGTAATAGTGGCCTTGCTCTAAAAACAAAATAAAGTACAGGCTTTGTTCCTCTGAAAACATTCCTGAAACAAACATCGCACTCACTCAGATTTATTAGGTCAACATAGGTAGGAATGTGAGCAGTATATCGTAGCGTAGCTATTGTTATTCACCAGCCTTCCACTTGAGAGATATGGGAACATTTTTTTGTTGGTGATCAGAGTACCGTATTTTGTTGTGACGACGCGACGTTGCAAAACAAGTTATGGGAAGGGGTAATATTATTTTTCTTTTATTGATATATTATTTTGAAATTGGGCTTTGAAGACATGTGACATTCACCAATCCGCACTGAGCCCGCGTGGTGGATTACGGCCCATTCCCTCTCCTAGAGAGCAGGCCTGTGTCCCAGCAGTGGGAACGTTAAAAGGCTGATTATGCTATGTTTATGCTTAGGCTTTGAAAAGTTTTGTTAGGCGAACACGGTGTCTATTCAATTCCATTTTTATGATTATTTTCAGCGATATGGCCGTCACTGAGGCCCATAGAATCAAATTGTGTATAACAGTCGTGTGTATTTTGGAACTAGAATAAATTTGGCTACCCTCATATTTACCGATGGCTAATCAACTTCTGAAATAATGATTAAGTAAAATGTTTGAGCAATTAATGAAATAGCCTTTATCCGTCGCCACCAGACTCAAGAAAAACAATATAACAGTCTATATTTTCTGAACTGTTGTCCTCATAAACAACTTTAATAGACCATTCTACGAGTTGATAAGGCGCTAACACGCAAAATATCTTCAAGTGACTTGTTGCAGTCCCTAAACGTTAGCCATTAAAATAAATTACGTCCTGGTTACATCCATTTGGAATTTTGGACTTAGAAATTCAAACTTGCTGATGACAATTACTGCAATGTCATTCATTTCCTGTAACGAAGAAAATCTACTGCTCATGAGAAAGCCTCACTTAAAAGAGAAGTTCGTAAGGCAGTAAAAACTAACTGTCCAATTGCAGAGCTAAGCGCAGAGGTCATCATCTGCCTAGCCTTTTCCCAACTACATTGGGGTCGGCTCCCAGTCAAGCCGGATTCAGCTGAATACCAGTATTTTACGTGAAGCTGCTGCCTACCAGACCTCCACAACCCATTAACTGGGGAACACGGTACTTCTTGGCAAGACTGGTGTCAGATTTTCTGGCTTCTGTCAATCCGTAACGACTGTCAAAGATCTCCAAATGACAGCCGGGACCAACGGCTTAACGTGCTTTCAAAGGCACGGAGAAGTCTCGTTATGTTAAGATGGTCACCCATCCACAGACCAACCTCGGCAAGAGCTGCTTAACCTAGAAGATCGACCCGTGCGGCTATCATAATTTTGCCACGAGCTCCTCGAGCTAAGCACAGAGGTCATTCTATTCTCGGCGCAGATTTGGGTCCCTATGCCAAAGCCGATGTGTTAAGTACACATCGGCTTCGATATCATCCGAGGCGCAATTTTCACATTTTTATGGAGCGTTTGCATTTGCATCGCTTGCTATTTCCACTGTCAAAAACACGACTACAATTTGTCAAGTTTTTGACTAATTTATTGGGTACGCGGTCGGCTATACGAGAATTGGCATTCAAATTTGATATTTTAAATACGAAACTAAGTAGGTATATACAATTAAAATTAAAATTCCTAATTAAAATATGGCGTCAAAAAACTACAGCTGCCGACTGGAATTGAGCCCAAAAGACTGGTGGCAGTGCCACATAGTATGGAAAGGCTTATCCTCTAGCTGATCTACAACCTGACCGTCTCGGCAAACGTAGTGTAGGAAGTCCTCAGGCACGTTGGAGTGACAATTTGCGCAGGACGTCTGGCAGAAACTGGATGCGAGAAGCCGAAAATGGCGTGCAATTGGAGAGAGGCCTATGTCCAGCAGTGGACTGTAACAGGCTGTTGATGATGATAATGATCTACAAGCTAGCCCTTAGGTAACGCGAAGTGTGAACTAAGCATTTGGCAAGTTTATTAAATAACACTCGGACCACACAGCCCAAAAGTTTCGACCCCAAACGTTTTGAGGTTCTCAGTAGCCGCACCGGCCTTCAAATAGATTACTTTACCTACTTAATTGACCATGACCGGTCACCTTATGGGTGCCGAAAATTCAATCAACCGTTATTATTTCATTAAACACTCGGTAATTTTCACAAAACGAAAATTAAATATAGCAACGCGATTGTAATGCTTTTCAGTCCCCTTTCATATACTTTCCATTACAAAACACCATCCATTTTAATAAGATTGTAACCCGAAAACGTAACAAAGCAGCGGTACATGGTAAATGGCGTGAGAACAGCACACTAATACATTATATTAAGATCGATATGCGTTCTAAGCCACAGGTGCGTTTAACGCCAGTCACCACGGTGAAACGCCACCCCCTCATTTTGGGTTTGGCTTGGCCTCAAAAGCCTTACGGGAACTCTAGTTAATGAGTTTGTTCAACGTTAATATATCTATGATTATGTTGGCATCAATGTAGAAATAGAACATTTTTTTTTGTGTTTACTACGAAAGTAGTATTTGAAAATAGAGCGAAATTATTTGAAGTCACACCATAACATGGAAACTGAAAAATACATTCCTAATTAAGCTTTCTACTCATCCTAATGTTCTTTTTCTTGCTCAAATTAATTTACTCTAACTACATGTTTTTAACCCGGAATTAAATGTCTGTAGTTAGCCTCGTGCTAGCAAGTAATTCTCAGTTAAATTTAAGATTACTATGCATGCCAACTTAACGAACGAAATAACATAGATTAAAATTTTAAAAACTAAACTCCGTATTGTATAAACTTAAAATTTCGATACCTCACTCATTAAGAACCGACCACAAAACTACGCAATCAAACAAACCACTAAACTCCAAATACCGACCAACACCGATCGGTTAACGAATAATTAAAGTTATTCAAATCCGTACTATTATCTAGGACTAACGGCCGAACCCAATAACCGATCTATCACATACTGGAGATAGAAAAACAAATGAAACAACAGAAAACCTATATAATTTTTCTTGATTTTTCTGTTGTTTCATTTGTTTTTCTATCTCCAGTATGTGATAGATAGGTTATTGGTTTCGGCCGTAGGTGGAACTATTCCATTGACCCAACAAAGCTTTCCAATTAAATTCTAGCTACAACCTTCAAGTATGTAGACATCTATTGGTAGACCCTTAATTAGGTAATTACGGACCTTTGTTACTCATTAGTTCGTAACTAGTCTTTGGAACTATTAAATTTTATGAAGTAAAATATTCAAGGGTACTAGCAAAACTACTTTTGAATAATTTGCTACTCGTTAAATATTTGTTTTTGAACGATTATTTCATAATTAATTCTAATGGAAAAAAATGTCATGCCTCACGGTAGAATGTACAAGACTCTTCTCTTACTTAACACCCTATTATTGAACCTGCATTCACAGCAAATAAATTATTTCATTTCATCAAGAATGAAACGTGTACGAACATTTTATTATGGAATTATTTTTCAAGCTGTTGAAGTTTATATGTAGGTATGGTTATGATACATCATGAATTATATTGGGAACACAATATAGTACATCACGTCAAACCTATGATCACCAAATATAAAGACCGAGCTGTTGCTATTGAAGAAATGAATCACAATAATTATATACGTAGATACTACTTTTTTTAACTTTCGGACTACTCGCACCAACGCGTTTCATTTCTCTAATAATACTGGGAGGCACCTTTCAATCAATGTATAAAATGAGTAGTCAACAGCAGGACAGAATCTGATTTTCTCACCTATATTGCAAAAGACACATGAAAATATATATTTTTTTACAATAATTGTATAGTTCATGTAAAGTCCTAAGCTGTTTAAAACTGCCGAGACTGGAAAGGTTAAAGAATAAAAAAGATTCGTGAATATTTCATAGCCAGCTAAGCAATCATAGAAATAACTCTCTTTGAATAATATAAAGCTGCTTCAATAAACACAGAAAGGGTTCACGCAAAAGGGGCGCTATATGGTGGGGTCGAATGAAAATATTTTCGTAGAATATAAATATAAGTTATTATAACATGGTACGGTAGAGGTCTCGGGCGAAAATAGAACATTCGACCTACCCCTTGATCTGAAAGGTGCGAAACCTCGTGTAGATAATATCAGTCAAGCGGAAAATTATCAAATGTTGTGGTGTACCACAAGGCAACATTATTTGGCCAATTATTTTTTAGATTCCAGATTTTCCTAAAGGTACAATGTCTCTCCAACTTGGCATACCAAGGCGAAGATGGAGAGACAAATTTGACACTTACAGGAATGGCTGCCCTTCAATGACAGAGGAAAGATCAGATGTGTGTGGAAAAGGGAGAGGAACCTAGCTTACAGTGGGACAGAACGTGCTAATTTAGATTTTTAGTCAATAATAGTAATAGTATTACATAGTAAATAGAAATGTCTTTGATATTCAATATACAACTAGACATAGGTATGTATGTATATTCTACAATACTAACAAAAAGTAATTAGTGTGTCTAAAATCAAAGTCAACGTAGTAAGCTGCAAACTCGATAATATACTCGTAAAGTCTGTATTGAACGAGTAACAGACTAGCCTGTGGCGATCCTTCATCCCACTATATTCTAGCTATTATTATGAAACAGACTTCGAAACACAATTTCCTCTGGACGTCGTTCCAAATGAAATGGTTAGTAAAATATGTCTTGCTTCGCTACATGTATCACATTTCTGGATTTAAACTCACCATTATTTTATTTTCGTGTCTCTACAGATTTCAATGTAGAACAATGTGATGATGAGTATAATCACCCTTTTTGAGTAATTGCGTTATTTTTATTATACTTTACATATTCTTAGGCCACTCTAAAGTGCCATCACTAAAGAAAAGAATTCTTCTAAGACCAGGAAATGAGCATTCACGGAAATAACGACCATGTTTGCCAGCACCAAGTGCCAGTATAATATGAGAAGCAATAAAATATTTCTCTTTAGCTCTACCGCTCTTGGATAAAAAGATATAATGAGGACATAAATACCGACACGTTATTATGTCGTATCGTATCGTATGAAACGACCATAGAGTTGGAATAAATGGAGCAATGGTATTATGTCGAAGTGTCGTAAAAGTCTTGTGAGATTTCGATATAAGACTGCGTAGTCTACTTTGATTTTTCTTTCTTTAGTAGGAAATTCTCTGTGACATCCCGGAGTTTGGAAGTCTGTGGTGTGACCCCATGCCTCGGAAAGCACACACATTGGTCTCACACCATCTCTCTCCAGTCACATCGGACTAAAAGAGGCATTGCACTGCATGTGTGGCTTATTCATTCTATCCTCCTTCGAAACTAGGCGGTATGGCCGAACTCAGTCAGGAGTACAATTGCTAAACTAAAGCGCCAAAGAGTCGCGGTGGCGGTCTGCATGTTAACTTTACTGCTGACGACACCCATATGAAGATCCATAGAACTTTTCTTATCAGCACTATAATTTACCATCCATCCGTTTCTCCTCCCTGACGAACGATAAAACCACTCCCATTTCAGAGCACCATAAAAGGCTATGAATACGAACACAAGAGTTTATTTCTCGCAATGAATAATTCACTACGGATGAGTCGCATTATATTCAATTCTATTCACTGTATCCACTGTGGATTATACCGACGCCATATTTATGGGTACTAAGATCTTGATCTGCAAATGAAAGAAAAACATATCGGGATTATCTTTTCCTAAGTGATACAAAGAGGAAATTGGGTGCTGTCGCACTTGTACGATGATAGACGCTTGGGGACGAGGGAGAGTGAACTATAACCTTTAGCGAAGCTTTTTTTTAGTATGGAGGTAGAAAATGCTTAGTTGCTGTCTATGGAGTAGGATTCATTATTCTTATGTTATGTAAATGTCAGTGTACAAGTGTTTATTGACTTATTTTGTCCTGTTTTCATGAATCACCTTACCGCTCTTTTTTATGTTTTTATTCATCATCTGCCTAGCCTTTTTCCAACTATATGGGGTCGGCTCCCAGTCAAACTGAATTCAGTTGAATACCAGTATTTACGTGGAGCGGCTGCCTACCAGACCTCCACGACCCATTTACTGGATAACACGATACTTCCTGGATAGGCTGGAGTTAGATTTACTGGCTTCTGACAATCCGTAACGACTGCCAAATATCTACAAATGACAGCCGGGACCAACGGCTTAGCGTGCTTTCCGAGTCACGGAGGAAACTCGGTATGTTAAGATGGTCACCTACTCAACAATCCACAAACCATCCTTAGCAAGCGTTGCTTAACCTTGACGATCGACCCATGCCGCCATGCTATTTATTAGTCTTTAGCCACGAGTTCCTTTATGTTTTCATTTACGTTTTCATTATTTGTGATAAATTAAGTAGTAAACACATTTTCAAGGCAGTGTTGCGAATCTCCTTTCCCGGCCTTATTTCTTCGCATTCTGGGGTCCTATTATGACGTTTCAATGACATTAATATTTCGTTGTAAAAAAGAGTACCTACTGCTATCATCAATGGTTCAACTTTTACTTTAAATGTTACAGCATTACTTATAATAACTTTCCTCAAGACGCTACCACATCATAAAATTAACCATTTGTTATAATACGAACAAGTATGTATTAAGTAGCCAAGTACACTAAGTAGTAAGTTTCTTTAATAACTCTGTAGGCACCATGATATTTGAGCGCTATAGTTTACTGTACTTGACACTAAGTAGAGACGACGCACTTAGCCGTAATACGGCCTAAGAACTTTAAGTACATACATTAGTAAACTAAGTGTACTAAGTAAATTAAGTATGATAATTATGTTGAAGATACTAGGTGTTAAAATGGTATTGAACCTTTGTTTGGGGATACGTGTCAGGTGTCTTTGCGTTGTTATGTTTGTTTGTAAAGTTCTTTATCTAAAGCCATCTCTGTAGCTAAGTGTAGTTCTTAAATATGCTACTTTATACGAAGATGTTATGTAGTTATTCTTGATACTTGTATTGACAAAATATCAAGAGTCATATTGTATGAGGTTTTTGTTATTGATATCTTTGATTCATGTTGTACGAAATAGTACCTACATTTTGTCAGATGTTCTATGTCCTATGCAAATGGAGGTGAGTCCATTTCTATCAACCGGCCTCACATCTCGACTCCGAGCGGCTACTCAGAAATTCTATATGGTCTTGCGTCCATATATCTTATAGAATTTTCGAGCAGCAGCCCAGAATCCGGAGTCCGGTATATTATGATAACACGGTTGGCGCAGTGGTTGAGCGATTGGCTGCTGCCCTATGTATCGTGGGTTCGATTCCCGCACGGAACAAATATTTGTATGACCTACAGATAGTTGTTCCGGGTCTAGCTGTTTGTTTAAGTGAGATTGTATGTTTGTGAACGCATTCACGACACATAAGAAATTCCTAGAGTGGGGCAACGTTACTGTTTAAAAAAAAAAATATACATATGCATAAATAACCCAGTAACTCAAGACCTCATGTTCAAAGGATACTTTTATTACTCAGTAAATTACTATTATTTTCTACCATAAGAAGTCTCTTATTGCATAAGATAAGTTCACGCTATTTAAACTTAAACTATTCAGTCACTAAGTCTCAAAAACAGTCTCTTAATGCAAAATTCGTGTAAAAATAGAAGATAAAATGCTAAAACTGTATCAATTATTACTGGGAACACGATCCGTCTGACACTTTTAGCCCAAGAGTTTGTTCTCCTTGAATATTAATTCAATTGAAGTGGAGCATAATTTAGTATATTCGCAGACGACGAGGAATCAATAAACAAGAGACTGAGTAATAGGTGTGACCTGTTTCTGTAATACAATATTATGAATGCTAGCTTTAGAAGTCTCTAAAGCCCAAATCGTCTCAAATACTCTATCGGTAAGTCTACCGGTAGAGTATTTGAGACGATGATTTGAATGAAAACTTCTTACAAAAAAAAATACAACCGACTTCTAAACAAAAAAAAAACACAAACAGTGTAAAATAACTTTAATTTCGGAAGTAGGTGTTCAAAAAACGAAGAAACAACCAAAAACGCGGACTTTAGACTTGGAAGTCGGTTGTATTTCTTTGTAAAACATTTTTTTTTCCACTTTTTATTTGTGATACCCTAATACCAAACGTACAGGGGTACGTTTAGTTGTTGGGTATCAGCTTACGTGTCATAAACTGGTGTAAACAATAAACAAACAAGCGATTTCAGCAATCCCGGAAGATTTGCTATCATTTATTGAAGAGTTCCGATTCCCATCTCCGTTCTTCATCATCCGTTCTCACTCAAATTTACGGTCAACTTGAGAACCTCCTCCTTTTTGGAAGTCGGTTAAAAACGCAACAAAGTGAAAATGAAAAACAAAGTGAAAATTTTGAAGCACAACAAAACATGAACAATATTATAATTAAAATATTGTTATTTGTACAAATAATAAGTATGAGCATCTGCGCCTGAGCTAGGACGAGCCTGTATTATAGGGCGCAGTTCACTTTCCAGAAATAATTATCAATAATAACAGTAGTTGGGTGTACGTTAACATGGTAAAACAGTCTAAAAAAGAAAAAAAAACTAATTTACAATAGTAAGCATAATAGCATTTTAATTGTTCATGACATAGATCATATTAAGACGCCACTAATCACTTTAGTTTTATGAACTGTCCACACGATATAAAATTCTAATATAGAATTCTGTCACTTCACACAAAGGTCTGTATCGTGTACACCCACTATTAAGCAGAGATATACCTATAGAAACCTATGTACATTTCAACAGATAGGTCCATATGTAAGTTTAAGTCTCACCCCTAACTACCCCATTGCCATCAACCAGGTATAAATTCAGAGGAATGTAGTGTGTAAAATATCATATGAGAATTTATCATGTCAGTCCATAATTTTCGACCGAGGAATAATCTTGTAACTAAAGACAAAATTCTGCAACATGTTCTCGACGTATCGTCGAGTAACAAATCAAATGTCAAAAAGTTTCAGAATTCATCTGGAAAATGCTTTATACACTTTGTAATACAATAATATTGTCTTTACGTCTTTGCCCGTTGAATGAACTCAAAAATATGTTCTACAATATCATGTTACTACAAGAAATATTATATGTACGTAAGATAGTTCATATCAGATGGAATAGACGAGAATATTATACGTAGTATTAAATTCAAGCTTATGGTAACAAAGGTAGGTAAACCGTGTCTTGAACAATGTTTTAAGCATAAATTCTCAAGTAGATATTACTTTAGATATTATGTAAGTAGGTACTTACCTTCTCCTTGTAGCGATGTGAGTGCTAAATAAAAACTGTCTCACAGATCAATCTCTGAGGTTAAACAACGCTTGGCTTGCCGTTGTCTGTCCGTGTATGCGTGAGCATCTTTTATATACCGAGACTCCTCCGTGCCTCGGAAAATATATTAAGCCGTCAGTCCTGGCTGTCATTTGAACATCATAGCAGTCATTACGATTTTCTGTGTTGTTGAGGTCAGGTAATTAGAAGCTACATGTACTTAATATATTGGCGCTCATTTGCATCCCGTTGGACTGAATCTGACCTGAAATACAGGTTTTATAAACCTATACCAAAAATAATTGTAGGTTTAAAATATTTTTCCATAAGTACTGAAATATTGATAATTTAGCTATACACAGTTATTTGTTCGATAACTACCATAATTATTCATTTAAGATTACTTGTGGCTGTTAATGTGTAACTATGTTGTGTAAAAGATTTTTATTTATTAATTTACACACAACATACTTAAAAAAAAAGAAAATTTTGTACAAAATCAAAGATTTAATATCCTTCATTCCATTTGATTTTGAAGACATTGGTGCGTTATTGTTCTGTTCCTATGATATTTTCTATAATTAGTTGCTCAATGTGGAATCAAAATATTTATGTTCATAGTCGAGTGGTCGATTTCCACCGCTCATCGAAATCTATTCCTATGTGTTAAGTAAATTAATGGAGAGTTCTAAAACTCTAAATTGCATCAAATTTTGAGAAATTTAAATTGCTGATTTAGTCATTTAAATTGTAATTGGGGTAACAAAAGGAAAAATAGTGCTACAAGTTTCGGGTTCGTGACAATAAAAACAGCCGATTAAATAACCGAAAATGACACTTTAATTACAATTACAACTTTAAACTCTCTAATAATTATAAAACACAATCGCACTACTAATCACTTTGGTTCGCAGTTGAAGATCGCTTTCGAAGTTATCACTCGTATCGCTAATCCAATACTGATACGGTCCTTTTTTTTTTTGACGTGTACCAATCGCATTGCAGCAGACTAAGGCTCTGCTTAACTGCTAAACCGGACAATATAGGACGCCGGTTAATTCCAGAACCTTCCATCGTAGAAAGTTCGCGTACATATCAGTCGCGACTGACTAGGGTTAGAGAATTCTAAAATGTTCTAGCATTAAAAAGTCTCGAAGGTTTTTGACTCTACTAATTCTGCTACTCGATACCTACTAGATGGCGCTAGTGGTAACGAATGCAGCTGTCTTCCTTGCTTAATTGTGGCGCGTAACAATAGCAATTTAAATTAGATGCCAAACAGTTTGGTTCCGATAGACTATTAATTAAATCAGTTGTAGATCGTTTCAAATTGTGCTTTCGCTTAGTTACATTAAGTAATTAAAACAAACGGGTAACTAAACTACAATGTTTGTTAATGTGTGTAGATTATGCAATTCAATTGAAACTGATGGTGCTTTAAATAGATAAGGGCGTTGGTCATATTGAAATCAGTATGCGACTGTAGTCTAATCTTAGCCATTGCCGTCACAATCAGTCAAGCATTTCACACAGTTGAGCGATTAATTACATTATTTTGGGTAGGAGGAAACTGGCCTCTGGTCCACGACCCACATTACACTAGCAGGAATAGTAGGGGAAAATGTAGGTAATGAATGCTAGTTGCTTGCAAATAGAAAAACGAATCAATCCCTACTTGCATCACAAGTTATTACATTTATTTAACGCTAATTGTGGTTTTTAAACCGTTATTCTGGATCTGTTATTGTCAAAGCTAACAGAAATATAATGATAATTCAGATTCGTTTCGGTTTAGGGTCCTAACATACTTTGAATAAATTATTTTCTTTAGCTAATTTTTAAATATACTTACAAATGACGAGGTTAAATAATATTATTAAATCGATAAATTAAAATAGCTAGGTACCTGATCCTTATAAAAATGCTGACCGTATTATAATATGAATTATCACTTTGCAGATTCTGAACTAAAATAAAATAAAAAAACTTTTTACAAAAAAATACAACCAACTTCTAAACAAAAAACCAAAAAGTACAAAATAACTTTAATTTCGCAACACGATGTTTTTGGTTGCTTTTTCGTTTTTTGAACACCAGTTATGAGGCAAAACACACAAAAAAAATAGTCACATTGAGAACTTCCTCCTTTTTTGGAAGTCGGTTGAAAATGAACAGCAAATCTGCTAATCACTGTTTAACCAAATCATTTATTTTTTATAAATGAACTCCTTTGTAAATAGGTATTACAATAATTAAAGAAACATGATTATTAGCTACCTGAAGCTTTAGGCAAAAGTCGGAAAAAATAATTGAAATAGCCAATCTATTGAAATAATTCACCTGCACTAAAATAGATTGGACACATTGCTTCAAAATAGGCACATAACTAAGTATGTACCCGCTCAATGTTAGTAAATACATACGCAAATTGCAATTACAGCCCTGAATTTAGCATAATCCTTCTGTACAACGACTGACATGGGTGTCCATTAATTAATTATTTAACAAAATGCAAATCGGTTTGTTGTGGAAATACAATGCATTTGAGTTATACTGTGGTGCTAAATTCTAGTTCCCGTATTGTACAAACTGAGTTAATACGCTGCATAATGTTGGATTTGACGAATTTAATGCTTTGAAGAGAATACGAAAAGAGCTATTGAATCTTAGTTTGTTTTAGCATTTTGTAGTCAATTTTTTTAGGTAGTATCGATTCCAGCTTATAAAAAACACTAGCTAACCCGCGCGACTTCGTCTGCGTCACATGAGAGAGTGAAAAACTCCCGTTTCGATACATTTTTAATTGATGCTCCGCTTTAATAAGTCGTAGCATAATGTTATATAGCCTAGCTTTCCTCAATAAATGGGCTATCCAACACCAAGTGTTTTTTTCAATTTGAGCCAGTATTTCCAGAGATTAGCGCGTTCAACCAAACAAACAAACTCTTCAGCTTTATAATATTAGTATAGATTTGACGATTTAATTTCACACTATTTTTTATAATAATAGACACTTTAATCAGTGGCGTGCAGTAGTTTGAGTTAGAGTAGGCCAAAGAAAATGTCCAAATAAATTTTAAAAAATAACCACATTATTCAGGGTTGATTTTTAATTAAATGAGTTTCTTTTTTGTTTTTTTAAATAGCCTATTAAAAAAAAAAAACAAGAAAAATAACACCACATTTCAACCCTGAATAATGTGGTGCGTTTTTTTTGGACATTTTCTCTGGCCTACCCTAACTCGAACCACTGCACGCCACTGACTTTAATTACAGGGATAACCCCACATACAATTGTATGTATCGGAAAGAAAGTAGGTTTTTCGCAAGAGATATTGTTTTCTGAATATATAGGTACTGGGTATATTTACTATTTTAATAGCCTTTTTTGTGTTCCACTGCTGGGCAAAGGCCTGCCCTTTATTATTATCCCGATCGAACTCTGGTAATTGAGCCGCCACTATTGATACACTTCGCCACAAAAATACAATATTATTTTTAATAATATTCAATTCATGATACAAAAAACTTCATGTATAATAGTCGCATTACCAACACATGGCTTGATTGGGACATTGGGCCCCAAAACATCGAGTAATTCGTCCTAACGACATTTCCACTTTCGATTCGATCTCGAATGTCGACTAATGACATTTGTACTCTTCAGTACGACACATTCTGCCCTAATTGGTCGCCCGTATCAGCCAATGAGCTGTCATTGATGATACGTAATCTACTTATTCAAGTAACGTACGTGGACGATGAATGTTGTGAATTTTCTGTGTACATGTTGTGAATTTTCTGTGTACGCTTACAAGATGTATCATAAATTAATAAATATGGATATACAGGGTTAATGTAAAACACCAACAACCTCTTAAGAGGTCATTGTGCAATTGTGATCAAACCTGAAATCGCGAAAAAAAAAATCAGCTGTTCCTTACATTTATGTTCGTATAACTCATCAAAATGTAGGGGACAACTGATTTTTTTTCGCGATTTAGAACAAGAACGAAAGTACAATTTAAGACGAAAAAATTTTCACAGTTAATCTCGGGGTTATCAGAACGCATCTTAGAAGGTATAATAAATTTCAAAAGGTATGTAAGAATAAAGTAACCTATATAATTGAAAAGGTACAAATAAATAATTCCAGTCACGAAAAAAGAACTCAAAATAATTTCAGAGCTACAACTATTCGCACTTTAAAACGCCGTTATAAACCTGGCAGCTTTATTCTTCATTGTGTGAAGACCAGCTAGGAAAAGACTTCAAGCTAGCAGCTTTTGATTAGTGCTTCTTTGTGCTCCGCTCTATCAGAGACGAGAACCGCTCCCCTCTATTATATGCACTTTAATAATAGACCCTACCATAGAGGTGGGAACGCAATATTGAAACAAAATTGTATCGACTAAAGGTAAAATTGAAAAATGGTGTACTGTTCGGTACTTCGGTCCGTTTTTTTATATTATTATAATTTTGATCCATTTTCTTTGAAGATGTACTGAAACACAAAAATTTGGATTAATGTAATTTCCGTACATCATTCATAGAATAGCTGTCAGATTTCACTTAAGTTAAATGATATGAAAAATTACAAAATTGGTCTAACTTTTATCTGTTCTGTGGACTAATTAGTTATCACCACAGCTAGAACTGATATTTAAAAACGGTGACTAGATATTTTTCACTTTATTCAAAATGGTTTTTCGCAGCCGCGTCAGCCGAGTCTACAAATTTAATCGCATTATATCCACCAAGTCAAGTGTAAGGTTTGCTTCTCAAGCTGAATAAAGCAATAATGGTTTGAAAACTCACGATTCATGAATTCGACTTATTAATGTCGTTTGCACTTAATGGGATTTGATTTCTGTAATGTTTTTTTTTTACAATGCCTTTGTTTTTTTTTTTTAATTTTTTCAAATAAATCGCTCATTTTATTTTAATTGTAGTTAGCCAGTTACCTAAGTCCTACTTAAAAAATATATTTTAGTACCTTTCTAAACAATAACTTGTTTACTGGACAAGACGAGCATAGATAAATCACAAAAAGCATACTTAGCTCTTATCATAATAATTTTATTGCAAAAGTTTAATTCTCAATTTATTAACTTCCATCGCCAACTTTTATTCAGAAAGATAGTTTCAAACATTCCTTATGAGACAAGTATCTACAAATGGCTTTAATTTGTTATTTTTCTGATAAAAATATGTTTTCTTTTTAGGGGAGGCCTGTTTTCGACGTTCATGATTTACGATCTCAGTTATTGTTTTAAGGATCATATTTATGGTAGGGTAAAGCGTTCCAATTTTGAAAGGGCAAAAGAGTTAAACATTTTTAAGAAACAATGTTATATTGAATTGGTTGCCAATCATGTCAAAAACACGTCTTACTAAAACATAAGTAGCAGATGAGTAACGAAGCTAATTTACTAAAAGTACAGTTCTTTTTTTTTGGACGGGAAATCATCAAATGACTTCTCCCGCTCTGGGCGGAGCGGAAGGGAATGTCAGACTCTTACTGACTAAAACCCACCCGTGATCCTTTTTGTGCCCTTGGCGTTCCAGGGCCGCGGTGACTCTATCGAACAAATTCCGCAACCACTAAAAGTACGCCTGCTGACTTCTAAATTAAAATTCTTTATAGAACATTTGATTAATGAATGTGTTAATCATTATTAAAACTAAGCATAACATTTTAATCTATACTACTATTATAAAGAAGAAAGATTTGTTTGTTTGTTTGTATTGAATAGGCTCCGAAACTACTGAACCGATTTGAAAAATTCTTTCACTGTTTGGAAGCTACGCTATCCCCGGGTGACATAGACTATATTTTATCCCCATATTCCCACGAGAACGGGAACTACGCGAGTAAAAACGCGAGCGCTGCTAGTTAAAAATAAAGCTGGGTTAACTTTATTGGCATATCTTGTTGTGGTGCTCCCTGATGCAGGTGATTTTCTCCAATAATTGCTGTGATATGATAATCCTGCGCCACGATATATATCTAGCATAAGTCTGAATTAGTTCGAATATATATATATTTTTTTTTATTCTAAAGCAAGTCTCCTTTGTCTCCAGAATGCGGCGGCGTGACGTAAGTGGCGCAGGGTGAGGACGAGTGGAGCGGGGAGCCATGAGCGCTCCCGAGCCAGCAGTGCTCAACGCACTGAAGGGCTTCACGGAATCCAGCGACAAGTGGCCCGGCCCACGAGCTGTCAAGATCTTTGTCGCCTCCGTTTACAATGGTAAGCACTTCAGAGTTGGATATCTACTTATTCTTTTTCTGTTTCTAAGAAGGAAAACCGAAATAGGTCACATACGATTTTGACATACATACATATGTAGGTACACTATTATAGTGACTAGTGACATGTTATCCTAAGTAAGTGCTAAGAAGCTCTTAGATTTCATCGGTGTGTGTACCCCTTCAAATTCCTTCTAAGGATTAGTCTAGACATATTCAGCATTTTCTACATCAATAAAGCACTTAAGGGAAAAACTATTCAAGGACAGATTATACTTTTATTTTCAACAAATACTATATCTGTCTTCTTCTATGTCCCTTGGTTACGGCATCATGCGTGAACGGCTGGACTGATTTCGCAAATTCTTTTTTTGATGTGTTTTTTATTGTCAGTAGAAGGTTCTTGTGAAAGAAAATTTTGAAAAAAATATACACCTGGGCGAAGCCGGGGCAGGCTACTAGTCGTGAATAAATATCATATCAAAATTGTATCCACCGACACTCAATAATATTTCCACCTTAATGAGATAAACAACGAGACTGGCGTGATCATTGAAGAGCCCCTCATCCACAAGTGCTGTTCATGTCTCATGTTCAAAAATATTCTCATCTTTTATATTTTCCTCGCGGAGTGAAACCCGACTGAGGAGTTCTCGAAATTGTATCAAGGTATTATAGGAACTCAAGATACTGTAGTACCGAGTACCAGGAAAGCAGACAAGGGGCTTACGTCGTTGGATTGTTACTGTGGAATATTCTGTTATAGAATTTACTATTCAACGTGGAATATTAAGGAAATTGTGGGTTGTATTGTTGTAAGTCGATGAATTACGACAATAATGTAGCATTCGTATATCTCTGTTGTGAATAAATTTAAAAGGAAAACTGACTGACATATCAACGCACAGCCGAAACTACTGGGAACATGACATATCGATTAATGTTTTCTTTTGTGATGTAGTTGAGGGAAATTCAACATCTAAGGGTATAAAAAGGGGGAGGGTCGCGGCTGAAGAGCTAGTTACAAATATAGGTCCTTAACGTAATAATTAACTTATAACTATATAAGATGGTTAGTTTTAAGTGAAATATTGTTAATATTAGCTTCGTTTTACAGAATTCCGTGAAGAAAGGCGTCAAATACTGGAGATGGTCGGACCAGAGTTGCAGTCCACGTACGACGATCGATACATTGAGGTACATAATAAAAAATATTAAGTAATTTATAGAAATAATAGTAATTAACTTAGGGATTTTTTCTGGATGGGAAATTATTATATATTGGCTTCTTCTCTAAATGTTTTAGGTATAATTCTAACTCACCTCCCATTCTGAGCGGAGCGGTAGGAAGCGTAAGACTCTTATTTACTAAAACCCACCGTGTTCCTTCAAAATACCCTTTGCTATCCAGGGCCGCGGTAACTCTTTCGAAAAAATACGCAACCTTGTTTAACTTACAGCTGATTATGCAATGGTCAGATATTTATTAAGTGAAGCATAAATTTTCCACACAAAACCCACTTTTGTCTCTTAAATAAAGTTGACTAACACTAGAAAAATCAAAACTTAATCTGGTACCAAAACTTGAAAGCAAAACATGTCAACAAATATGTCCCAGTATTCTATTGTACTTTTACATCAACGAATGACACTGCCCTCAGCAATTTGACACTAATTTTACAACAACAGCATCACGTATGTGAACCCAAACACCTGGTCGACAAACTTCTCACAATCCCCACGCAGACGGTCCCAGTTATTTCAGTTTACAACTAACAACAAAATATCACATTACATTACATCTGACAAAGTACAAGTACCTACACAAAGTTTCCATTAAACTACATGGCCACAAAATGTGCGAACATGGACGAAGCCGAAACTTTTGTAGGTACGCAAAACGATGCTACCTGAAGTTTGTGGAGTTGCTCAGAGTGTATTAGCCGGCGGAATGGAAATGGAGTTATAGTTCAGAAGTTCTGGTTCATGTGCTGAGCATTGCAAAAAGTCGGGTAATATTGAGATGGAACAGATGTAGCGCCAAATATGTTGGGAAAACTATGTCTGGGAAAATTATTCGCAGGAGGATTCTCTATTATGAAGTTTATGAAAGATCCACCAATGACATAAAAGATGTAGTTGCGTCGTGTTCCAGCATGGCAGTTCTAAAACACAGCCCAAGCACTAATCGTTAGTGAGATATCTATACCCCACTCACAATAAGATTAGACATCGAAATAAGTCTTTTTACAGTCCGTTCAACCGATTTTGACTTCTATTGCGTTGGTGGCTTGACACATGGCAGCTGTAGTAAACAGTTGGTATTATAGGCACGTTTTTGCTTTTAATGCCAGCCTTATGTCTACGGAATAGAAGTAAAAATTGGTTGAACGGACTGTAAACAGTTTTGTTTAAATATCGAATCTTATTGTGTGTAGGATTGCAGTACGGTCTACCATGCATGTATATATTTATAGTATGTCTGTTACTTAGGTTCACCAAACGTTACTCGTTTATGTATAATAACACTTACCTGTAATTGAATTCATAACAAAAACCGAGGCCCATAAAATATGTAAGTGAAATATAATATAAATTGGAAGATAAAAGAAAATATTTATCATTTTGGATTCCGCTTAAATCCTTTAAAAATACTTGTTTGTTTATTATTGCTCGCTCCTGAATAAAGAAACTGAAAACATGATTAATAAATATGGAATTAAGATAGTGGGCTGGGAAATAAACAATTAATTGGCTTTGTTAGCCTTATGGGATTTTTCATTCATCCCTAAGCTTAGGTGTCCTAAAGATAAATTTTCCAAAACCGACAATTTTATTGGGAACTAATCTCCATACTTGTAACTAAAAATGAACTTATATAACCACATCTACGTATTGTTAAACCAAATTTGAAAAAATATTCTACTACTACATTCGACATTAAAAAAAATGGAAGGAACATTTATTCAAAACATGCTTTTAGGTCTTTTAGTTGAGCATTGTGTATTAGTGAATACTAACAAAGTAAGAGTAAGTGGGTAGTAGGAGGTTTTTTTTTAATTAGGTAGATGAGCCAGTAGTTAGTTCACTTTGAAACGCCTAAGTGTGGTTTCGAGGTGTAATAAAAGGGCCTTCACAAGTGACACTTATAAACCCACGCCTCACAAATCCTTGGCAGCCAGCCAAGCTGCCAATTTATCAAAAGCTTTGCTGACTAGATTATCTTATCCCCGTAGCGTGAGAACTCCCTGTGCATACACTAGGGAAAGAAGGAATTCGGTTCAGAGCCACTGCGGCACTTGGTTAGCCTGGTAGTCATTATCGTTTTATTATAACGTTCAACGGTGTTTACATGTGGTGAATATTTAGGCGTAAAATGCAGCTTAGGAACTTTATATTTACCTAGCATATGTTTTAGCGTAGTACTTACAAATTGTTTACCATTATCCATAATCACAGTGGAAGGAATGCCATGTATTAGAAATACATGTTCCTCCAGTATTTTAGTAATAATTTCAGCGGTAGCGCGCTTGATTGGAAATAGTAAGCAATACTTACTAAAACAACAAGTAACAACTAGAATAAAGGTATTTAGTTTCCTAGTACGAGGTAGGGGTCATACTAGGTCTACGCTAATAACTTGAAAAGGTCTAGTGCAATGTTTAGGTCTACCTATTTCCCCTAGAATTGCGTGATTTTGGTGTTTGTGCGCGATGCAAGTATCGCAAGAAGTGACAGCTTTTACAACGTCTGTATGCATACCAGGCCAGAAATAACTGAGACTTAAACGTTTAAAAGTTTTAAAAATTCCGAAATGACCAGCTGTCGGGTCCGAGTGGTTTTCGAGCACAATAGCTTGTCTCGACTCAACTCTTTACGTAAAGGGTTATTAGTTTTTGAATAACGGAATAAACGATTGTTTTTAATTAGGTAATTAGGAAATGATGTAGGAGAATTCTGACAACCATTGAATATATTTAAGTACCACTGATCAGTGGTGTTAGGTGGAATATTATTAGTATCTATAGCCAAAATTTTACATGATCGTGACAATGCATCAGGGATAACATTATCCACGCCACGCCTGTGTTTAATTTCAAAATTAAAAGCTGATAGACGGACACCCCAGCGAGCTAACCGTCCAGTTGGGTTGTTTAGATTTAGGAACCACTTGAAAGCTGAATGGTCAGTGTAGACGACAAACTTTAAACCACATCACAGACACATCATAACGTCTGAACTGAATTGCATAAAACTTGGCATATAGGCAGGCTATGCTTGATTAAAACATTGGATACATATAACACAAGAGTAAAAAGGAGTAAAAACTAAAATATTCTAAAGAGGAAAGATTTTATTATTTCTTTGCTTGTTTGTTTGCATTGAATAGGCTCTATTTTATCCCCATATTTCCACAGGAACGGGAACTACGCGCGTAAAACCGCGGGGCGCTGCTACTTTTAAATATAATAAATAAATAAGACACTTTCCGACTTTCACGTGTCTTGTTATACCGATAGTATATTTACATGGGATAAGTTTCGAGATACGCGTGCAAAGCCACTGTGTCAAATATAAATATAACCACCGTTACCGACTCCCTTAATTTTTCCATTTTCAACACACACGACGTTACCCCGAAGTACTCTTTCGAAAACATCCCACGCGTAGAATTTAAACTTGAAGACGACCAGAATCCGAAGTTTTCATAAAATATTCAGTGACACTCGACACTTTCACACGGGAAAATGTGCCGTTCTAATGCGTCGTCTGAAATATAATTTTAACTTACAAGTAAGCCTTAAATAGACGCAGGATTTTAGGAAAAGCTTTTAAATAGCGTCTTTCTTTACGCGTTTGTACATAATTTCGTGAATTTATTAGTCTAGGTGTTTAGTAGTTGGTTGCGGAAGTTTTCAAAAAAGTCACCGCGGCACTGGAACGTAAAGAGTATTACGAGGAACACGGGTAGGTTTTAGTCAGTAAGAGTCTGACACTGCCTTCCGCTCCGCCCAGAGCGGGAGAAGTCATTTGATGATTTCCCATACAGATTATTTGTTCTATAATTACATTGTCAACATCTAAGTTAAATGTTTACTTGTTGTGAAACTGACGTATCATGACGTTGAACTAAGAGGGCAGCGAAAGTTTCAATATTAAAGTAAGGAGGTTGCTCTAAAGGCATGTTCAAAAATAGTATTTCATTATTTAATCAAAAATTTATTTTTATATAATAACATTATTAAGTGAATATATTTTTAATGACTGCTCATAAAAACGTCCCGTAAATCAGGCAACAGCTTATTGCAATAACAGGTACTGCAACAAACTACAGCCATTATCATGAAAACGAAACTAAAATGGCCGCCCAGGTGCGCTGGACGACCATCTTCATCGTGTTTTTTTCAATTAAGTATGTGTTAAAACAAATATGTATGTTTTTAATTATTACGAGCTCGTGGCTAAATAATGATAGCCACACAGGCGCTTCAAGGTTAAACAACACTTTTCTGTGGATGGGTGAACAGCTTAAGATACCGAGACTCCTCTGTGCCTCAAAAAGCATATTAAGTCGAAGGTCAAATCTATCATTTGTTGATCCTTGGCAGTCATTACGGAGAAAAAATTCTACACCAGTCTTGGCAAAAATTCTACACCAGTCTTGACAAAAATTCTACACCAGTCTTGACAAAAATTGCCTTGTTACCCAGCTACTGGTTTCTGGCAGTCTCCATGGAAGACACTGGTTCAGCAGAAATTGGAAGCTGATTTCAATATAGTTGGGAAAAGTCTAGGTAGATGATCATAATTAATTAACTGAGCGTAATTAAGGGTCCCGTATTAACCTTCGGCCCCAAATCTGACCAGGTTTAACGATAATCCATTAATATTTAATCGTGTTATGGATACTCACATATTAAATTGTAAACAAGGATTATTGAATTAGGCAGTCCATCTTTGAAAACAATAGGTACCTTCCTATCGCAAGACCGGTGAACAAAGTTTATAGAAAAGGATTTTTAATTTTTGAGTATTCATTTTAATACAGGGTGTTTCAGAAAAAATGCAAAGCTATTATTCAGTTCCAAATGATAAGACTGGGAGCTCACCCCAACGTATGTAGTTGGGTAAAATCTAGGGAGCTGATAATGACTACCAAAAACATATATTTTGTTGATCTTAACTTACAGATATGAACACCTATCTACAAATTAAGAAGACAAGTACAAAGAATAAGCATAAGCATAATCAGCCTTTTAATGTTCCCACTACTGGGACACAGGCCTCCTCTCTAGGAGAGGGAATGGGCCGTAATCCACCACGCGGGCCCAGTGCGGGTTAGTGAATGTCACATGTTTTAGAATTTTTGGTTCTAGAACATGCCGGTTTCCTCACGATGTTTTACCTTCACCGTTACAAAGAATATTCTATCTATATACTTTGCTAGCTGATTCGCGCAAATTCGTCTGTGTCACAAAAGACAGAAAAAAAAAATCCCCCGTTTTTGCAATATGTGGTACTGCTCCGATGCTCCGCTCGTTTTGGTCGTAGCGTGATTTAATATGGCTTTTAATCTTCCTCGATAAATAGGCTATCCAACACTATAATATTTTTTCAATTCGAACCAAATTCTTCAGCTAATAATATAAGGTACTCCTACAGATTGCACACCAAAATTCTAAGAAATCCTCGTGACGCAGGTATTGATTTATCCTATGAGTACAATAGCGGTCTTGTACAATAGCTGACAGTGACATTTACTTACTACACGACATCAGAAATTCAAGTATCACCCTATCACACGAATTCGAAAAAAGCTTATCGTTATTGGTGCAAACAAAAAATCTGACAATAGAAACGGAAAAAGCTAACGATACTGAAATTAGTCAATATACATTAAACCTGTACAGAATTGGGTAGTTAACTAAAAAAATCGTTGGATAGATTTCCAAAAAAATTTGGACACGTATTTTTTCTTTTTTCACGTAAACAAAAAATGAAGACTATGCAGAAAACTCGTGTGACGTCACTACTTGCTACAATTTTTACCGAGCCGTGACGTCACAAGCCCCCACTCCCTGATCTTTGATGCTTTGTATCTTCGTCAGTTTTTATAGATTTGATAAAGGAAAAAATACGTGTCCGATATTTTTCTATAATCTAACTAATGGACTAAACATAATCATATATTTTTTACTCAGGAAACATCCCTATTCTATCAATTTTCACACATAAATTCCACAGAACGCGGTCATTTAATACGAGATCACTCAATTGGAGAATGCCGCCGACGCTTAGAGTACATTCGACTGCATCTGAAACTTTGTCGTTGCGAATGAATGCAGCACACGTAATTGATACTGTTGAGATCTGAGATTCGAGTGAACTGTGATTTAATTCAATGCGATACGATCTGAGGATTATACGTGAAGTTGTACGTTGTAATTAATTGTACGAGTATCAATGTGGTTATTGGAATTCCTTTGAGTATTGGAATTTGAATTTGAAATGTAATATTGTTAGGTGTTACAGATTTATTGTTGTTAAAATTAAGTGTAAATAACAATGATAAATGGAGTTTATTTTACAAAAGAACTCAGCGGTCAAACCATTTTTCTCATAGTAATGTAATATAATCGCTAAATCATGTTTTTAAGTTAGTGTCTGAGGTGGTCTTTTCAGGAAAGCAACACACAGATTCGAGTTGACCTGTCTAGACAATGTAAGCATTTGTCATTTATCATCAATGATCAGAGTGGGTAGATCTATTTTTATTAATTTGGATTGTCAGATGGATATGCTCTTGACTCTAGTCTAGGTCGCAGGTGACAAAGTCGACGATGGAATCAGCTTACCCAGAAGAAGCCTGTTCACTCTAGCTTTGAAGAGATTTCTATTTTTGCTTATTGCGATATTTTTTCATAATATGGACCTGCCTGAGATCACCAAGCACCCCCTGCTTCGGGTTTTTAAAATATGCTTGTTAAGTTTGCCAACGATTTTGGAGGTATTTGTGTAAATGTATGCATATTTCACGGGTAATATCTGAATTTAGATAAAACTGGACTTGACTGCATGAAAATAATTATATATAATAAAATACAGTTCCTGCAGAACTGATTTTTTTTTCAAACCCCTAAGCCGAACTCGCGGGCAATACTAGTATGAAAATAGTCGTAATCAATAATGCAAAATTGTTAACGCTAGTTCCAAAAGCTGTTAAAACTTCAATTTAACACCAACAAACAGTAAAAAGCAAAATGATGACAGTGCAAAACCCAAAAAAAGTCTTGCCCCATAAAAAAATCTGTTATTCAAACATTTAAACTCGTAGAAAACTGCATAGAAGTATCTAAAACGCAATCAAACTAAAACGATAAATTTTAAACTGTACGTAACCGCTCAATAAAGTAAGTTAAGTAGGAACTTATGTAGGATGCGGTTGGACCACAGACCAAGGAAGCGACGTAACGTAACGTCGTAACGACAGTGGCTATACTAAAGAATGTGTTACACATGCTTGTAACTTGTACGCAAAGTATGCAAGTAGCTTGTATGCCGCAGTGACATACACCAATCAGCTGCCTTACCATGACGTCTTAAATCCATCATGATTCCTGTGTCAGAGAGAGACGGAGTTACACAAGACAAATATCACTACCCTTTCCCTCAGACTGAATCATGATAGCATTGGCACTTCGTAGTACGGCTATAGAACTTTATGACACAATGCTATGAAAGATAATTGCACGCCATTTGCCAGTCTTCAATGATATTGACAGATGGGAGATGTAATTGTGTAAAACAAAAAATCAGTATGGAGGCATTATTTCCGATTCTGGCCACGCGCCAAAAAATCTTTGCAAAAATCTTTAAAAAAGTATGATAAGTAAGCCTCATGACGTATGAGGCTTACTTATCATACTAATATTATAAAGAGGAACTATTTGTATTTTTGTATGTAACGAATAAACTCAAAAACTACTGGACCGATTTCAAAAATTCTTTCACCATTAGAAAGCTACATTCACCCTGAGTAACATAGGATATATTTTATCCCCATATTCCCACGGGAACGGGAACTAAGCGGGTAAAACCGCGGGGCGCTGCTAGTTCTGTATAAAATAACTATTTTGTATCGTACCTATTTAACGGTAACTCGCTTGATCTTTACTGAAATTGTTGACGAATACCACCTAAAGAGTACTATTTTTAGACAAGAAGTTCCATCCCACGCATACCTCTGGAGCTCTGTGGTCTCATACTTGAGCCAAAGAAACTTCGTACCGCGTCGGTTTAAAGGCTTTCTTCAAATGTGCCGCAACACATACACGAGTGGATTAAATGTAGTTAGCTGCTAAGTTGTTTCATCAAAAGACGTTTGTTAATTGTTGGTTTGGTTTTGTAGTATCAAATGACGGTAAATGTGCGTCTGAGATTTTGTTCTGTTCCAATATACGTGTGAGAAAGTGTGATATAAATCCGTGATTAACAGCTTAATAACATTCTGTCTCTATACATGCTCATCAATTCGATGTACAGACTATCACTGTTCCAACAGTTCACGACTAAGCAGAAGAATACTCTATGGCATGTTGGAGTTTTGGAATATGGAGGGAGAGACAAAACGTAAACTCAAAACTCAACCCAAACTCCAAAACCATCGAAGCATCAAATTATCAATAAAGACTGTTATAAAGTGAAGTTTACATTTTTTGAAAACTTCAATTTATAACGTAAATTTGACAAGCTTTCACTGACGTTTTCGTGCTCATGTTGGGGTAGGAGTTAACGATTTGGAATATGGGCCTATGTCGTTGGATTGTTAGCTCGGTAACGGCCGAACCCAATAACCGATCTATCACATACTGGAGATAGAAAAACAAATGAAACAACAGAAAAATCAAGAAAAATTATATAGGTTTTCTGTTGTTTCATTTGTTTTTCTATCTCCAAAGACAAAGAAGTGCTTTAGATCTAAAAACAACAGATAGGTAATTTAAATCTGTCTCCAAAATCTTGAATTCCTTTTTGGTCGGTAGACAAGATCTTTTTATACAATCTATGTATATGTCACCGGATGACGTAAGATTATAAAATATCTTGAGAGATTGAAAATTCTCGATAAATTGTAAACTTTGGATAGTTTTTTACGCATCAGAATTTGATAGTATATAATCTCTCGAAGTCATTCCGAGAAATTGTGAACCATCACAAACTGACGACATGTTGCCGAACAATCAGTGTACGGTTCTACAATTTATTTTATGTACAGTGCAGCTTAACCTCAAAGTTCGCACCACTCGACTGTTATTCAGCCACGAGCTCATAAATGTATCACAAACAATAAAATACTTTTTTCTTTTCTTCGTAGATCGAATTCGTGGACATGCACTATGGTACCGACGGTGGTGACGAAGCCAATCCGGCATTACTTCACCACTACCTCGAAGAAATACAATGCTGCAACCATACATCGAAAGCCGGTTATTTTTTGGTAAGTGAAAAATTTAAAATAAAAAATAAATCCGAATTAAGAAGTCCCTCTTAAAAAAAAACCACAGAATTTTAATTTGTATTTTGCTGGCAAAAGGCTGTATTGTATAGTTTTATACCTTTTTGCTTACCTAGTTGATTAGATATATTTGACCTTGTACCGTGTCCTGATGATGAGACCTTTTTTTTAGTGTTTCGTTTTTTTTTTATTGAATTATGCTAATATCTTTTCTATAATTATTTTTATTGAAATGTTGGAAACACTTTGAGTAAGAAAACTAAAGATTACTTTTAAATATGTCTTTTTATATTTTGTTCATTATCATCAGAATGAGACATCATCATTATAATGATGATGTCTTTGTATATTTTGTTCATAAACATGATGCGTGAACGTTTCAATAGGTACCTATTTTCCCGTTGAAATTTTAAAAATAGCCTGAAATTGTTAAACTTACAGAAAATTGATGGTCCACCCCAGTAATTATTTTAAATTGGAATGTGTAATTTGAACTAAGTGCTAGTACGTTTTACAGATAATTTTTACATAATTCTTTTAAATTGCAAAGCGCTTCGAACAATTAAAAACTTTGAAAGTGAAAATTAAACGTTTTTAAGCGTTTTAATACAGAAGTGTTTCAAATAATTTCTTTTTTTTATGTTAAGTTAAAGGTTTTTAGTTTAATGCTTTTGATATTTTATTTTACAACCCTTACACTTTTTTCATAATGATCAACCTTTAAGATCAGTTTTTACTGGAAACAGTAAATAAAGTTTTGCTAGTAGGTACTATTCATAATTTTTAATTTAAATAACATAAAAATACAGCATCAAAAGATTCGTCCTCAGCGCTCGCTGTCAGCTGCTAATGTGCTCAAAATCAGTGAAATTTATTTATTTTTTAAAGAAAGCTTACAGGCTGAAGTCTTTACTTATTATTATTTGATCAAAGACATATACTAGGATCGATATTACGTAGGTTCCTACTTATTAAGATGTATTTTGGTTTTCCAGTAATATCTAATCAAAAATACACTATTTAAACAAAACACTTTACGCACTCAAATGTACAGGAGCGGACTCAATGACATTGACATATCAGTAACCTTTAGGTAATGAAATTCATGTGTGTGTGTGTTTTTTTGTGTGTTCATGTGACTGATCCGCCATTCATTTTCTCTCTGACCCCGCTGACTATGCAGTTCTTAATCGGAGTAGAATTAATTTCATCTAAAATTATAACAAAGACCTCTTTTCCTAGTGCCTCATCGGCGGTGACGCATCAGCGTACCAGCCAGTTCTTCCGTTCAAGATCCCTGAAGATACATTCGATGAGCTGGTCAAGTCAGACTCAGCGCAGTCGGCACTTGTTCGTGCTTGCTACAGGCTAAATGGAGATGGCAGCTACCACCTCGAAGGAGAGGATAAGTGGTAAGTGGAAAGGAGTTTTTGTACCTGTTATTTAGAAAGAAAGAAAGAAAAAATATTTAGGACTCGCACAACACAAAACAAAAAAAAGTACATGTGGCACACGGGGACTGCCGCGGTAAAGCTATTGCATAGCATTTTTTATCAACTTATGCAATTATATATTTTACGCTTACAGCTATTCACTGTAATTGTACATAGATGATAGATACCTATACACCTATATACTTTTTCACAAACAGCTGCTTACAACTAACCGGCAGTGATATGCGGCGCGTAGCGAGTTGTGAACAATTTCGTAGCTCCGCGTAGCACTGCTACGAGAAGGCGGGGCCTAAACGAACGGCGTAGCGGTGTTAGGTTATTATCGTTACGGAATTTCTGGATTCGGTCTCAACGCTCAAGGCCCGCGATAGAAGCTATGCAATAGCTTAAAAATAAAAATAAAAGCTTATTATTAATTTTAAACTGTGCGAGGCCAAAAAAGGTCCCTATCTCAGCAGATGCTGCGATTTTTTGCTGGATTTGGAAAATAAACGTACCTCGATTTGGACTATGGTAGTAAGCAGCTTCAATGACATGCAAGGCCAATTTATAATGGTTTTGCAACCACTTTACCAAAGGACTAAAGGCTGTGCCCAGACTGAGTTAAGACAATGATGATTCTCATACTAAAATCTATTCTCATTTATACAAAGATAATATTTATATTAAAACCGGGTAATTATTCAGCATCAACAAGCATTAAAGATAAAATATTAATAATTGCCTAAATGACAATGTATCTCTCATTAAACATTTTGTTGCGACACAATTTATGAAATAAGTTTTCAAAGCAACAAAACGTAATTTCACTGTAGATAAATAAATAATGTTACGTTTAAATTAATGTCCGAACAATCTAAAGCCTTTGGTAACAATTAATGACTTTTACTTATCACAAAACTCGTACCATTAGTACATATCTACTAGTTCTTAATCAAAAACTCCCGAATGCCCTCTGTAATTGTTACCTTATTCAATCATGTACAAAGGAACTTTGAATCATCCTTTATCGCCTTCCATCTATTTAGGTCGTAACAATTTACGATCGGTTCCTTAGCACGAGCTCCTATTACTCAGCAGCATCGTAAAATATATAATTTATTGTACAGCCCGGAGGGTTCCGTCCATATAAATATTGCTGCACCTTCAAGTGGGTCCCACAGGTTATATTTTATTGCCGCGACAAGGGAACCCAAAAATATGAGGATATAAAGAAGCAATACACGCGGAGGGAAATGGACCATTCTGGAGGACCGCTCACGTAGGCCTATAGGTGCTTTATTGGAACAATAGAGGATAAAAATAAATGCGTTAATAAGGGATTTTCTTCTCACAATAGGTGCTCTATTTATTTTTCCTTTGTTTCTTTGTTATGTTTTCAGGATTCATGGATGTATATATGTACATGTATGTATCTTTGTGAGTTTCTTTATTCCACCATAACTTGTTAACGGCTTAACCGATAGTAGTATCAATGTTACAAACTTATTCCGGGTAACATAGGCTAGTGGACATTTAAAAAAATAAAATGCTCCCCCTTTTTATTTTGGTTCACAAATAAAAAAACAAAATCTTGCATCGTCTAAAGCTTGCAAAAAATGATACATGCCAGCTTACCATTTCAGCTGTAATAATGTAACTGATGGGTTTCAAAACTGAACGACCGCTACAAGCTTTTCCTTGGCAAAGTTGTCATAATCATTTTTACTTAAATGATTCGAAGACGTAATACGAAGTCATCGTTAAGAAAACCAACTTAAAACACTACAATGCTTTTCATTCTTAAATGCTATAACTACTTTTTTCTTATATGCCAATGACTGGAAACTGTACCTACTTTGAAATTAACTCCGAGTGTGATTGTTTGACAATACAGCAAGACATAAGTGCTTCGCTATGACTTTCGAACGAATGTGGCACACAGTAAAATTTAAATACAATTTTAAGTAGCCATGAAAGATCAGGGAGTAGCATTTGGCTAAAAGCTAACCTTGACCACCACATGGCTACGGTAGCTAAACAGTCCTACCAATGATTAGGTTTCGTTCTGTGTTGTGTGTGCAGTACACACAACGTGTATGGAATCCACACAAAAGTACTATATTAGAAAAGTACAAAAAGCGTTCCTTCCTTCTTCTGCGTCGCTATAATGCTAGCAAAGGAGGAGGCAGACCGCGCAAGGGAGAGGGAAACCTCACGCCCCAGCAGTCGTAACAGAAGAAGACGCCCCGGGCGCTGGGAATCGTTGGGCGATTCCCGGCCACAGTAGGCGCGCGGGCCTGTGGATGGCGAGCGATGGGTGGCCCGTCGTCCAATAACAACCAGACCCGATTGAAAGACGCGTCGTATTCCAAGCGCGCCTCAAAGAGATTTCATCCGCGGTCCTGGAACGCAAACGCAACCAGTGGGTTTTAGTCAGTAAGATTCTGACACGCCCTTCCGGTCCGACCAAAGCAGAAGAAATCATTTGATGATTTCAGATCCAAAAAAAAAGTTTCTTTTACAAGCGAATATATGGCTACTACCCTTAGAGTCACCGGAAAATGGCAAACTCCGTAAGATCATAAAATATCTTGAGAGATTATTAACTCTCGATGAATTTGTCAACTGAACATTTGGAAAACTTTTTTACGCATCCATTTCATAGTCTTTAATCTCTTGAAGTCATTTCGTAAATTAACAATTTCAACATCCTAATAGACGACAGAGGCACGCTGCATGGGACTCCTATTACTGTTTGCAGAGTTTTAAAAAAATACATGAATGGCATAACGGGAGCTAATCTATCTAGCTCATACCATTCAAACCTAAGCTATCCGTGTCTGGGATCCCTAAGTTCCCTGTACCCTATGTTCCGCTTATTGGATAGCCCAGAAAATCCGCTAAATTGTAGAACCGTACACTCATTGTCGCCAACATGCCATCAGTTTAGGTTATGTTATTGAGTATAAAATTCTGATTCGTAAAAAAATATCCAAAATGTTCAGTTGACAATTTGTCGAGACTATCGTAAACTCTCGATAAATCTAAAAAATATTTTTTAAAGAATTATCCGATGACAGAGACAAAGCGAGCACGTGACCAGTCCCACCATAGCCTGTAAGACGCTGTATATTACTATTGACGCGCCTGATCTGCTTACTGTGCTGGCTTACTTTTCTGTACCGGACAATTTTATTGCAGGGGAAAAAGGCTCAGGTAATTTGCTGTGCTTCCGTATCGCACCGTTGCGTGCCCTAAGTCCCCAGTACTCTGCACTTAATGATCTCTTGAATTCTTATTTGACAACTTGAACAAATGTGTACTTACTTGTTTGTAATCCTTAAATAAATAAATAAATAAGTGAAATTTAGATGCATACACTACTGTGTTAACACTCTTGCCATAAGAAAATGGCATGATTTGAAATAGCATTAAGTAAGTTCATATGTACGTATGTATGTAAGTGTAAAAACTAAGAACTCCCTTGAGCCTTGTCACAAACTTTGAAAGTAATATCTTTCTTAGTAAAAGTTTAGTCATATCTTAGGTTTATGACACAGTACGAAAATAAGGATCTATCAACTTAGGAAATGTATTTAGGAACCTTACGAGATAATACCTAAAAAGTTCTATCGAACAATCTTTTACACGAGGTTTTGGTTTATGACTTTGAGATATTAAGTTATAACTTTATAAGATAGACTATGTTACTAATTACACCTGGTCAATACACATATGCGGAAACTTTTTGTGATGGTTAAAATAATATTCCTTCGAAAATCCTATATTTCTTCATTCATTTAATTAATCACTCCATTTGGAGTCAGCTCTCCTGATACTTTTACACCACTCTTGGCAATTTTGCGTCATTCCTGGCGTTAAACCCATCGTCAACTTAACTTTATGAATTTTCCTTCTCCAGTTACCTATTTGGCTCAGTTGGTTTCAGTTAGGCTATCATTTTAATTAAATTAATGATGAAACTTTTCACAGGTTCAGCGACCTAATGGATCGTGAAGAACAGCGGAGTCGTCTCTTCGAGGTACAAAAGGCGTTCAACGCTATAGCGCTTGAAGCTTTAGCGAATGGCGCTGAAGTGGGTGACTTTCTTCGGAGCCCTGTCGAATTACAGTGTGAATTAGCACTAGGTAAACATGTTTTTTTGTATTTTCCTCAGTTGCAGACGTATTCAAGCTATCTTTTTAAGAGAGGAGTGGTGCCTTGTACCATTTCCACTAACGTCACAAATTGCAAAAAAAAAACCTTTTTCCAAAAATAACAACCGACTTACAACTAAACAAAAAAAAAAAGTATAAAATAACTTTAATTTCGGAACTCGGTGTTTTTGGTTGTTTCTTCATTTTATGAACACCGACTCCTCTTTTTGTTTAGAAGTCGGTTGTTTTTTTTTTTTTGTAAAAAGTTTTTTTATTTTTCATTTTTGTGGTAAACCTCGATCGCGTACACGGTATAAATTGGTGTAAACAAAAACACACATACGATTTCAGCAATCCCGTTTATCCCATTTATTGAAGAGTTTTGTTTCCTATTGCTATTCTTCATCAGATCTTCACCAAACTAGAACTGGGCCACCTTGAAATACTAAGATGCTATTGGAAACCATCGTATACAATTTTATTTTTTCATTTTACATCGACAAAAGTGAATGAGAACATCATCAAAGTAGTTGAAACCACGCATTATTAAGGATAACTGAAATACTAATCGTCAGATCTCAATCAATTAAAAAGGACCACACGACAAGCACCGGCTTTCGAATACAAAAGATTCTTTTGTATCATAAATTTTTACTGGGTGTACCGGGTACACCCAGTAAAAAGTTATGATGACACACAAAAAAAAATACAGTCGACTTGAGAACCTCCTCCTTTTTTGTTAAAAAGGGCCTCAACTCAGCATAACGCCAGATGGTAACACAAGGTATACCACCTGAAGTTGTCTTAGGTCACAGCTTGTCAGAATAGGATATTTTACTGTAATCGATAAATAGTGACGTCACTACGTTGCTACAATTTTTACCAGCGACATGACGTCACGTGAGTTTTCAACGCACTGTATAGTCTTCATTTTATGTTTACGTGAAAAAAGAAAAAATACGTGTCCAATATTTTTTGTAAATCTATCAGACGGACTAATTAGATTTTTATAGTAAAATACCCTATTCCTTGTTAAATAAATAACTTAATCAAATTTTATTGATTTGATGACAAATACGTTAGTAGGTAATAGCTCTTTTACTTACCCATTGCTTAATCACTTATCAAATTCTTCGCATTTGATACAAAATGCCAGTGTACTCTGTTTGATTCACGGTGTAACCAACCATGGCTGGTTTTTAATAAAACATCAAGAAGTAATTGACCGATTTGTTTATTAATAAATGTTATTATTTGTGAACGATAGGCAAATATTTATGAACGATAATTTTAAATTAATATTGACATTCTGTACCTATTTTAATCATATAAAACATTATTAATAATATAAATTCAGTCATACTGAAAAATACATATTAACCCAAGATGCTATTAACTCTGACTTGAATAATTACGTTATGGATATTTACTGGCATTCTGCGTAATAGCTTTTATTTGTGAATGTAATTAATAATTTGTTTTGTCACTGCTTGAATTATGCTTGTATTGTGGCTGTATTGTTTAATTGAATTTATTAGATTTATAAAACTTTTTTCATGCCTTAGTTAAGGTAGAAAGCATATGGATCACATAATATTAAATAACATCTGTATATTGTACCTACTTTCTGTGCAAATAAATGATCTATTCTATTCTATGGCTTTGATGTCTATGGACTTTTAAAATTTGTTAGAGGACTGTTCATCGTTTGTAATCTCTGAAAAAATCACATCGACCACGATGGGTATCGATAGAATATTCTGGATACAAACCGACTTCATTTCTTTAAATTAATGATAACAGCTGCACGGGTCGATCTTCTAGGTTAAGCAACGCTTGCCTAGGTTGGTCTGTGGATGGGTGACCATCTTAACATAACGAGACTTCTCCGTGCCTCGGAAAGCACGTTAAGCCGTTGGTCCCGGCTGTCATTTGTAGATCTTTGGCAGTCGTTACGGATTGTCAGAAGCCAGAAAATCTGACACCAGTCTTGCCAAGAAGTACCGTGTTCCCCAGTTAATGGGTTGTGGAGGTCTGGTAGGCAGCCGCTTCACGTAAAATACTGGTATTCAGCTGAATCCGGCTTGACTGGGAGCCGACCCCAATGTAGTTGGGAAAAGGCTAGGCAGATAATCCGCTGGGTCAACGACTGTTATTGCAAGTTTTACTATCAGTGCAAATCTAACTAATTTTCTAACTGTACTGTACACTCGGTTCACGGAAATTTATTATCCAACTTTTAGTTTCCACTATTGCCATCGAAAACAATAGTGGTATTATTTTACGCAGCGGGTTGTTAATGATATTTATGAATATAGTTTGTTTGTTTTTCATGTTAGTATTTTAGCTGTGATGGGAATACTTTTGTTACCTACCTTGTATTCGTACCTGTATTTTTTTTTTAATAACTTGACGGCACTTTGCAATAACTTTTAATATATTGAAGTGCCTTTAAGGATCTACCGAATTGGAGATAGCTTGAGTTCATGATTATCAATCATCAACAGCCTGTTGCAGTCCACTGCTGGACATAGGCCTCAACAATTGCACGCCACTTAGATGTTTTTTCGGCTTCTCGCATCCAGTTTCTGCCAGCTAGAGTTAAATCCTAAATTTTATTACGATTCTGTACCGAGAAGTAAATTCAAGAAAATCATGTTTCAAATTACTTTGGCTTTCTGAGTAGAAATCGGAAGTTATGCGAAACATGAAAAGGAGTATTTATATACATATTACTAGCTGCTGCCCGCGACTTCGTCCCCGTGGAATCCCCGATTTTAAAACATTCTTTATCGCTGGTCCGCTCCTATTGGCTTAAGCGTGATGATATATAGCCTAAAGCCTTCCTCGATAAATGGTCTATTCAACCCAAAAATATTTTTTCAATTCGAATCAGTAGTTCCTGAGATTAGCGCGTTCAAATAAACAAACAAACAAACTCTTCAGCTTTATAATACTAGTATAGATGAATAACTTTTTAAGCGGCTTCCAAAAAAGGAGCAGGTTTTCAAGTCGACTGTCTTTTTTTTTTGCATGTTGCCTTGAATGTACCGTTTTTTATGATACTTGTCATGTTCTGACGACTAGTATTTGTGTTATCCCTGATAATGCGTGGCTTCGACTACATTGATCGATCTCATTCTCACTTACCGATTTAAAATGAAGTAAAAAATAAACGATGGTTTGGAAAACCATCCTAATATTTCGAGGTTCCCTTTCTAGTTTAGTGAAGATCTAATGAAGAACAGAGATAGTAAACGGAACTCTTCAATACCTAAGTGATAGAAAATCTTCCGGGATTGCTGAAATCGCATGTCTGTTTGGGTGTTGGGTACATGGGTACGTTTAGCTGTCATCACTACTAAACGTACCCATCACAGCGTACGTGCTATAAACTGGTGTAAACAATAAACAGACATGCGATTTCAGCAATCCCGGAAGATTTTCTATCACTTAGGTATTGAAGAGTTCCGTTTACTATCTCTGTTCTTCATTAGATCTTCACTAAACTAGAAAGGGAACCTCGAAATATTAGGATGGTTTTCCAAACCATCGTTTATTTTTTACTTCATTTTAAATCGGTAAGTGAGAATGAGATCGATCAATGTAGTCGAAGCCACGCATTATCAGGGATAACACAAATACTAGTCGTCAGAACATGACAAGTATCATCAAAATCGGTACATTCAGTAAAAAGTTATGAGGTAACATGCAAAAAAAAAAGACAGTCGACTTGAAAACCTGCTCCTTTTTTGGAACCGGTTAAAAAGTTGTTCATCTATACTAATATTATAAAGCTGAAGAGTTTGTTTGTTTGTTTGTTTGAACGCGCTAATCTCAGGAACTACTGATTCGAATTGAAAAAATATTTTTGGGTTGAATAGACCATTTATCGAGGAAGGCTTTAGGCTATATATCATCACGCTTAAGCCAATAGGAGCGGACCAGCGATAAAGAATGTTTTAAAATCGGGGATTCCACGGGGACGAAGTCGCGGGCAGCAGCTAGTAATATGTATATAAATACTCCTTTTCATGTTTCGCATAACTTCCGATTTCTACTCAGAAAGCCAAAGTAATTTGAAACATGATTTTCTTAAATTTTCTTCTCGGTACAGAATCGTAATAAAATTTAGGATTTAACTCAAACTGGCAGTAGCTGGATGCGAGAAGCCGAAATTGATCTAAGTGGCGTGCAATTGGAGAGGCCTATGTCCAGCAGTGGACTGCAACAGGCTGTTGATGATTGATAATCATGAACTCAAGCTATCTCCAATTCGGTAGATCCTTAAAGGCACTTCAATATATTAAAAGTTATTGCAAAGTGCCGTCAAGTTATTAAAAAAAAAATACAGGTACGAATACAAGGTAGGTAACAAAAGTATTCCCATCACAGCTAAAATACTAACATGAAAAACAAACAAACTATATTCATAAATATCATTAACAACCCGCTGCGTAAAATAATACCACTATTGTTTTCGATGGCAATAGTGGAAACTAAAAGTTGGATAATAAATTTCCGTGAACCGAGTGTGGTACAGTACAGTTAGAAAATTAGTTAGATTTGCATTGATAGTAAAACTTGCAATAACAGTCGTTGACCCAGCGGATTATCTGCCTAGCCTTTTCCCAACTACATTGGGGTCGGCTCCCAGTCAAGCCGGATTCAGCTGAATACCAGTATTTTACGTGAAGCGGCTGCCTACCAGACCTCCACAACCCATTAACTGGGGAACACGGTACTTCTTGGCAAGACTGGTGTCAGATTTTCTGGCTTCTGACAATCCGTAACGACTGCCAAAGATCTACAAATGACAGCCGGGACCAACGGCTTAACGTGCTTTCCGAGGCACGGAGAAGTCTCGTTATGTTAAGATGGTCACCCATCCACAGACCAACCTAGGCAAGCGTTGCTTAACCTAGAAGATCGACCCGTGCAGCTGTTATCATTAATTTAAAGAAATGAAGTCGGTTTGTATCCAGAATATTCTATCGATACCCATCGTGGTCGATGTGATTTTTTCAGAGATATAGAAAATCTTCCGGGATTGCTGAAATCGCATGTCTGTTTATTGTTTACACCAGTTTATAGCACGTACGCTGTGATGGGTACGTTTAGCTGTCATCACTACTAAAAAGTGAAAAAATAAAAAATAAACTTTTTACAAAAAAATACAACTGACTTCTAAACAAAAAAAAAAACTAAAAGTATGAATTATACTTTTTATGTTCTTTTGTTTAGAAGTCGTCTGTTTTTATTTTTTGTTGTAAAATAATGTTTTTTTTTCTGGGCCCAACCACGTCGTTATTTCTATTATAGCTTTTACAAAGTACTATAGAACAATATTTATCTACTATATAAAAATAAGTCGGGTTTTCCTTCCTGACGCTATAACTCCAGAACTCACGAACCGATTTCCACGGTTTTGCATTCGTTGGAAAGGTCTCGGGCTCCGTGAGGTTTATAGCAAAGAAAATTCAGGAAAAATTTCAACAGAAAAGCGGGAAAATCTTTTTTCATTTTTTTTATATATGGCAAAACAACGTTTGCTGGGTCAGCTAGTATACATATAAAATAACCATTTTCTTCAAAAACTAACCCAATAACTGTTTTCAGAACTCCTAACAAATGGCAATCACCCCAAAGGTGTGGTGGCCGTGGTGAGAGACGTACCAGACCTGGAACCAGACGACTCCAAACTAACAGCGTTGGCACACACCAGGTTAAAAGAATTAAGAAGAAAAATGGAAGATGCGCTGCCTGAAACACACATAATTACTTTAGAGTAAGTATTTTTTAGAAATTCGGAATTATTTTTCACGCATAAAATGTCGTAATTTCTTACCAAACCTGATGAAATTTAATTAAATTATTTAGTAATTCAATTATTACGGTTTTACAGTAACATGATATATTAATATTATTTATTCGGTATCCTCCGTGTACTTGAACTCTCTTTCATTCGAAAAAAGAAATAAAGCAGGAAACCACACATAACCACGAAAAAAGTGAGCATATAGTAGTTCTCTTTAAAGCATCTTTCTTGTATTGACGTTTAGATTAATTGCAAATTGCTTATCTAAAACATAATAATAATCATATTTTTTCTACAAAATCTACTTTACAAATTCCAAGACAGCATTTTTTTCCTTATCGTCATCAAAGATAAATTCCTCAAGTCCTCTTGACCTTGACTATGTGAATATTCTGGCTTCTGATTAAGATAACAAAAGAAAATCTAACAAAAGGTTTTCCTGCCTTTTTCGTATTGTCAGTCTTTGTCGCAAGTCCTATTCGTCGTACGTATTACAAGTCAAGTTATGTCAAAGAGGATAAACGAAGAAATATTTTCCTCGAGAAATACAAAAATCTCGTCTATTAATAGTTTATTTTCTATATACGTGCGTATGAAAAAAACGTAATGTTTATCGTGAATTCTTTTATTGCTATCCCATGCAGAAAAATCTATGACGGATATACAAAATTTGGAGCGGACTGCTGGTGTGTGTGTACTGTGTGGTACAATCGTACCTACATAGTGTCACTCATATTAAAAAGTGTCTAAAAAAAGTTAAAAATAATCGTAGGATCGTATTTTCTTTCCTTTGACTTAGTTACACAAAACAACAAACATACCTCTGCCTCTTAATTTATCGCAGCTAGAAATTCAACGAATTTATGAAAACATCATTAGATTAAGTAACTTAAAACTTCGTTGTCAGCACTTAAAAACAACATTAGTGAGACAAAAGAACCATTATCAATCATCTAAAATGAATATCACGTTCATTAAAATTCTAATGCATTGTTAATTTTACTCAAACCCGAGCCAACATACGTCATAGTTAAGAGTAAAATAATTATATTTAAAAGCTCTGAGAAAGACTGAACTTTTAACCTTCCTCATTAATGCAAAAGTTAATCAAATAATGAAGTTCGAGGCTTTCAAATTATAAATTCGTCAAAAACAATTTTTAGTCTATTGTCTCTAGTAACGCTTTTAACATTGATTACGAGACCATGAAGGTAAAGGAATCTTTGAAAACAATAAGAAAAGGAGAAGGAACAATATTAATCAAGCTCTGGCGCCACCAATGAATTTTATCTCAGATTGTAGAGAAGGAAGAGTAGTCATAGACTATACTACCACTGTCTTTCTACCTGGTGGCTAACACATTTTTACCGAACTTCTTCGAGCAAAAAAAAATGTGTTAAGCGATCTAATGTTAACTGACTACATAAAAGCTTATTGCTTAATCTTGAACTCAAACACAATTTAAAATTGATAACAAAAAATCCTCAAATACCATATTAATTAACAATTTAGATCAGACCAAGTTTTTGTTTTAATTTGTTTTTCAACATCATCTCATCGAGCCTTTTATTTTGACACCTCATATGACTAAATCACAAAAATCACGACGACTCTTTATCCGCCATCTTACTTTTTTAAATCCTTACAGCTGTGTCACTCATTGTGTCACGCATTTGTTATAATACATCAAGTCATTTAAACAGTAGAACTTGGTAAAAACCTTATCTACAAACTTCTACAAGCAAAAATCATGTTCGCCACTAGTCACGAGATTATGGAGTAAAAAAGGTTCTAAAATAATAATATAATATTGTTATAGAACGCTTTTTACTCCATAATATGAGATATAAAAAGTTTGTGCCAGAGCTGGGTTAAATTTTTAGGGACCTTATGAATCCCTTGAAAAGCTTGATATAGTAGAGAACTAGGGAATACATAAAGTAATATTGAAGTTATACTTTCCGAAAATACCATTGCAACCACATTTCTCACAACACTTTCAAACGCAAGACAAACGATAACAATTCTTGGCAACCGTTACTGCCAATTTCTTACAGAGTAGTGGATACAATTTATTAAAGTCTAGCAAATGGATGAAGCTTTTCAAATTAAGATTTTTCAATTTCTTTCTAAATGTAGGTATGTTGTCTTTCTTAGGTCATTGTCAGCAGATTCTTCGAGAACAGACGGAGCATCTGACAACGAAGAGAAGTTGGCTCCTTTTAGGGAGAAGGTACAAGTTGTGATCAGCTCGCTGGTCGACGAGAGCCTTAGCACCGAGCCCGATCAGGGGAAGGGAAGAAAAAAGACTGTACAGGTAATTAAAATAGGTGTGAGAACACAACCCAATCCAAACTGTCCGGGATCTGTCAGCGTCCGTGTCCGCGGCTTGTCCGCAGTCTATTCGTGCCGGTGTGACTGATCCTTGAGTGAAGTACTGCATAGTTGGTAGTTATAAGGTTGGTTACCAAAGAATATTTGTATAGTATCAAGCGCTTCTCGCCATCAAACGAATTAGTTTGGCGAGTAAAATTGTAAAAAAGAACAAACGTGTAATGTTTGAGAACAATAAAAAAAAACCACCAAATTTTGAAGTAACTCCTTGATAATATTAAATAGTCATATATACACTATGTAAGAAGATATCAAATAACAAACTCATAAGTTTAGTCTCAAATATCGAACAAACTCAACTGCCACCATGTGACAACTTTCCTCGCATGAATATTTATTAATTTTTCTTTAAAATTTCAGGAAGTTTTTCTGGAACACATCACTCATCTTAGGATATGTATAGAACATAATCGTTTGTATAAGGTTAACGTTAAGCAAATTGAAGAAGCAGCCAAAAGTATTTTAAATAACGCTAAGGAAAATTACGAAAATCGAACTCGGCATCCACCCGCTTTAATATACGGCCCAGATGCCTCAGGCAAAAGCACCTTATTGACACACCTTTACTTCAAATGCGAAGAAATTTTCCCGAAGCCTGTTTTAAGGATAGTAAGATTTTCTGCTTCCACACCGAGATCGGCCTATAACTTGGAACTGCTACGAGTGATGTGTCAACAGATATCGATAATTTTAAACATTCCTGAAGGATACTTACCAAAAGACGCGAGTTTTGATCCTCTTTATATTAACAATTGGTTCCAAAGTCTGCTGAGGAAATGTGAAGAGATGGAAAATGAGATATTGTTGATATTTATCGATAATGTTCATAGAGTTAATCCTTTGGAGTGTGATATAGTGACGGGGTTATCTTGGCTGCCAATGTCGTTGCCAAGAAATGTGTTCCTCGTGTGCACTAGTGCCGTATCTTTGGAGCAACTGCAGCTGACGCCAGCTCAGAAAGAAAAGTTCAAAGTTCAGAACTGTTACTATTTGTTGGACGCGATAGAGGAGACGCCGGAGAATAATAGCTACGGAGACTATATTGATGGTGCCTTCGATAACTTAGAAGTGGTCTTCGGTTCTAAAGCGTTTAGTAAATTGGCAAGTAAGTATCTGCAAAATATTTGAGACACTTATAGTCAAGAGACAACACTGCTAATAAATAGAATTGATGTTGATGTGTTATGAGAATATACATGTTAGATACCTTATTAATTAAAATCGGTGTTATGTTTGTCTTTTATCGTACTCATTGATAGCAAGTTTAAAATTGAAATGGGTGACATAATTTACGTTCTTTGTAGATTTTAGCTTTAGAGCCATAATAGGGATGTTTCCTGAGTAAAAAATATATGATTATGTTTAGTCCGTCAGTTAGATTATAGAAAAATATTGGACACGTATTTTTTCCTTTATCAAATCTATAAAAACTGACGAAGATACAAAGCATCAAAGATCAGGAGTGGGGGCTTGTGACGTTACGGCTCGGTAAAAATTGTAGCGAGTAGTGACGTCACACGAGTTTTCAACGCTCTGTATCGTCTTCATTTTTTGTCTACGTGAAAAAAGAAAAAATACGTGTCCAATATTTTTTGGAAATCTATCTAACGGACTAATTAGATTTTTTTAGTCAACTACCCTATTACATCACAAATGATCTCTCACATTCCTTCTTTTTATCTACAGGTTACATAACTTGTTCGGAGTTCGGTCTGACTGAACTAGAACTTTTAGAACTGCTGATGCCGACCAGCAACAGCGACGCAGTTATAACACTCAAGGAAGCCAACTTTAACTTCTCTACCATATGTGTCGCCAAATGTATGATGAGTAAGTGCCTTTCTATATTCGATTTCAGTTCAATTATTTCTTCCAATTTCATTCGTAGCTGTAGCAACCCTGTTATTTGTAATTTTGTTTGTGTATGTAAAACTTTCGAACTTCTTTGTTGGCCTGGCAACATAGTTGATTCATGTTTGTCTTTAGTGGTTTAGGCTATGTGCTGTGTCAGGTCATCACAAAGCAGTGACCGTACTACGAAGTGCCAATGCCACCATGATTCAGTGTGAGGGAAAGGGATAGTGCTATTCGTCTTGTGTAACTCCGTCTCTCTCTGACACAGGAATCATGATGGATTTAAGATGTAAAGCTGCAGTTCGTATATTAAAAAGGACATAACAGTCAAACCGTTTTAATTAGCGTGCCTAGTAATTGAACATTAACAGAACAAAGTTGATCATATATATCAGAAAGCGATCCAAAACAGCAAAAAAGAAATTACTTAGTGACTTTGTTCAATACATGTACATTATTTAATTTTATCACAATAAATACAGGAGACTTAGGAAAGTATCATTGCTTCACTACTACAATGAAAAGCTTTCATATAAAGAAGCCTTAGTACTATGAATACAGAAGTGCATCCTATGAATACAAATTTACAATTCATAGTCATTTTAATTCCATGAAAATATGGTTAGAGAAAAGTGTCTTGAACAGAACGAGAATTTCTATGGGGATATTTACATACGTCTTTTAGATTAAATTTACGAAAAAAAAAAATTCTAACTACTTACCCTCAATTTTCTTGTTGTACCCAAATCGATACAGAGGCGCCAATAAGGATATTTAGAGAGAATTTGAAACAAATGGCAATTTCGAAACTAATAACACTCACTTACTCATTAGGTATGTCCTGATATTTAATTTTATTTTTTCCGTTATAATCTCCAATACCAAAAATTATGGCTTTCATAAATCTTTGTGGACCTCAATTTTGATTGTACGAGACCAGTGTTGGGAAAATATCGATAATGCCGCCACTGTTTTTCCAATAATAATATTTAATCACACCAATATCGGTATTGAGTCTCACTGCCACAACTTAATCCTCTGATTGAACCAATTTTGTTTTCATATTGTTTTCGGGAGCAAAATATAAACCTACTGGAATACGTTTGTTAAATATTAAGAGGGCACTTGTTTTATTTTAACGTTACTAACTACTACTGCTACTACTAGTAAAAAAAAGTAGTAAAAAATAAAAAAGTAGTAAGTAAAGATACTCACTTGTACAGAAATATGTAGATGAAAGAAAACTTCAGAGTAGTTCAGAGTCTCATCTACATATCTCTGTACCAAAATTCTTCAGAATCAGTTCAGCTATTTAGTCGTGCAAGCGTAACAAACTCAATCTCGTATTTATAACATTAGTTAGGATAGTAAGGATGAACCGGGTCTGCTTGCCGCACACCGACCGCATGAGAACCAATATCGAAATTCTCAAACTACAACTGGCGTTTCGATAACAAACAATATTCTCTGTGCCACCTGTGTAACATGTAATTCTATTACAATCCACCTACTTTTTGCTTCATATTACTACACGGTACGTGTTCAATATAGCTAATAACGCTCGAATCAATAATTCTATTTCATTGTTATTATTTATTTTATCTGCAAAGCTGTCGGGTTATGGAACAACGACGATTCGTAATACATAAATATAAATTGGTTGTTACTTTTTATTGTCTCCATTCGACTTTTGTTGCGTTTCTATGTGAATATGATAATGTTATAAAGTTAGCTTATTAGCCTAGCATATTTGCAATATTATGTGTGATCGGTAAAAATGATGTAGCAACTTTTACCACTTACTGCCTCACTTATGTATGAAGATGAATAAAGAACAATAATAGTTGTACCATTTGGTCATCATCGTTTTTTTACGCTTACCCTAATTTATAGTGTCGGTGCAACGTGTATTTTTCTTATACGAGTATCTCTCTCTCCGTCATCTGGTTATCGTTGTCTTTTGTCTTCATTGGGCTACCAACAATAAAAAATCTATTTTCGACTTTAACTGAACTTCAAAAATCTTCACAGAAAACTTGATATCGGAAAACGTAGTATCGGGCCGGTGTACATGGCGATGGCGGGCTGCAGCCGCCAGCTCTCGAGCTCGACGACGCTACGTGCGATCACAGGCTGCCCTCAGGGACGCACACTCGGACCTCGCTGCGTTACACTTCGCCAACTTCCTACACGAAGCTGATGATACTGATACTTCTGAAGCTCATGAACCTGGTGAGTTTAGTTCTATCGTCTAAATCAATATTGAAAGATTAAATAATGCCAATGGAACTGTCCGAAGCGTTTTAGTTATAAAATCATGAAGGTAGCAGAGCGACAGTTATTGATTCCCTCAACATTATAGTTTGATCACAAGTGTTGCTCAGGGAGGTGAACTGGGACCAGTATTAATGACCTACCTCATTTTATTGCCTGCCTTATTAGATGTGTATAAGAGTTGTTCATTTGCGAATTTCGAAGAAGCACAACGCCCAATACAAATTTACTTCAGATACTGTATTTCAGGCTCCTGGTGCCAACAAGCTTATTTTAAGTTTAATCTATGGATTTATGTCTTAACTTTACTGACATTAAAATACCTTTACCCCGTAATCTTCTCCATCTCTCTCATGCCTTCTTCAATAACGCGTACAAAATTACATAAGGGCGCTGATCCTAAGCAAATGAACCATGTAAGCTCATTTTAATAATCTCGTCGAAATCGTTTCCGACACGCCAATAATTTCATATTAAATTCCAATTCTTGTTCCTGGAATGTAAGAAATGCCAGTTTCCATTTAAATTGTGATAAGGACAGTAAACAGGATAGAAAACATAGATGGAATGGAACAAAGGCGAAGTGCACAATACTATATCAGTTTGAACGAAAACGTGTCCCCAAAACGTGAAGCCGCCATTCAATTCCTTTTGATTGAATTCCGTACATCTACTATTGCTCCTTCACACAAAGAAAACTCCTTTAGATATCCGAGATGATGAAAACCAAACCTTTCCATCCAAAGTGGATATTTCACGTTGTATTTCGAGTGAATTGTTTCCAAAATGGTAACACATTTTGTTTGTTACTTTAGCTTTGCAAATGTCAAATTTTAACGTAGGTACGAGTAATGTAATGGATTTTGTACACAAAGGCCCTTTAAGGGACACGTTTACGTCCATTGATGGATTAGTTCTGAAATAAATGGATATTTTGTATATCAGAAGCGTAATGGACTTTCAACACGAGTACCCATCATTTTCCGGGACCTTTATTTATTGGTGTAAGATATAACGACATCAAAATTTATTAGCCTGAAATGCACAGCGTTGAAAAGCGAGAATCTGGAAGATGCGACAAGCAAAGGCCTGGGTCATCGTTTCGGCGATGTTTGGGAAAGATAGATGTGAACATCTTTGATGTTCATGGTGATTATGATAAGATTCGTACCATTTAAATGATTTTTCTTCTCAACGATTTTATAGAGGACTGTATTAATCCAAAAACAGTCCGTGTCCTGATAGGTTGCGTGGAGAACGACGACGATGCACTCCTGGACTCGACCCCATTCCACTCGGCCAGCAGAACAGCGGCTGCATTCACCCAAAGACATGTGGAAGAATCCTGGCTTCATCTCCTGCTGGCTGGAGACTTCTCCAAGCTAAAAGACTTGACTGTCTGCAATTTCGACTTTTTACTCGCTTCGGTAAGTAAATAAAAATAAAAAAAAAACCTTTCAAATGCTTGTTCAAAAAATCACCATCAATTTTAGTAAATGGTTTCACAAAAACCAATAGTTGTGTATCGAATGAATACAAACTAAAACTTTTTACAAAATACTTTCGCCATTTGTATTCATTCAATTCACTGATCGTTTTATCGATGTGAAAGGGTAGAATTTCAATAGCATTTCAACAACTGGTGCATGCCATGCAAGCTAGCAGTTTCATGATTGCGTGAAACTTGCTAGTGTAAAAAATAATAATATCAATAGCCTGTGTCGTACTCCGCTCAAAATAATAGAAAATAAATCTTCTATAGTTACCTTTAAGTAGAAAAACAGAATCATCCAATCCAAGGAAGAAGTTTAACTAGATATAATAAAAGACAATCCACAAACGCGGTCCATAAAATAAATTGTCAATTAAAATAATGGCAATCATAAAAATATTGTTCACTTCCAATCTCCATCAGAAGTACCTCCTTTGATGTCCCTCGAACTAGGTACGACTTTTAATGGACAAAGTACCTCTACATTAGGCCGTAATTCTATTACCATTCCGGTCCATAAATCATTCTATTCAGAGGTAGAAAATTGTCGACGCCTTTCAACTTTAAGATTCTAATATATCTGCTTTTCCGATCAATTAATTCAGTTTGAACGTCTTTTGACTCAGCTAATCACAGAACCATATACAAAATGCTTCGTCTAACAGTCACTTTAACCTTCCGAAGGTGTATTTAGTAGCGGTCGAACCAATATATGTAGATAACAGATAGTTTTCCAAGTTTTAGTAGACTAATGGCGTGGGGTAACCTCCGAAGTTTACGTTAGGCGGTACACACCCATTAAAACGTTAATTCGTGAACTGAAATGACCAAGTTTAATGGACGGGAAACAAAACAATATAACGTGTAGTAGGTATCATTATGAGAAAATGATACTGTTAGCTAGTTTTTACCTGCAGTTGTTACTGTACTGTACCACTATGTCTATACAAATATATACATCTAGCGACCCGTCCCGGTTTCACTCGGGTATAAATTAATTTATTTTAATATTGCTTATGTTACTCAGGGATAATGTAGCATCCTAATGGTGGAAGATGTTTTATGGCATCAATCTGGTAGTTTTTGAATTTATTCGTTACAAACGTACTAAAATACAAATCTTTCCTCTTTAAAATATTAGTTTAAATATGTATGTAGTGTTTTTGGTAACAACGGTTCGTTGGTTGTTAATGGATATCGGATTTGACCTAATTCTGTTCATTGTATTAACCGTGATGTGTATTTCGAATTGTATTTTATATTATTAATAGAGTGTGAACATGCGGTTTTTTTACAAAAAGGAAACGATTCGAACAATCCAATTTAGATTCATGTGGTTTTCTAACTCATAAACGGGCATTTACCCGGTAATGAATATATACAAAAATCAGATTAATTATTCGATTGGCGGTTTTTATTTCAGAGATGTAGATTAAGGCATGACTTTTTTCATCTGATTGAAAATCATGAGTTAAAAACCATTTGTAACAGCCAGTTTCTTCATCATCATCTTCCTGCTCTTATCCCATGTTACTTGGGGTCGGCGCAACACGTTTTTTTTTTCTTCCATTCTGTCCTGTCAGCCGTCACGCTATCACTAACTTCCTTTTCTTTCATATCACTCCTCACACAATCCATCCATCGTTTCTTTGGCCTATCTCTCCTTTTCTATCCATCCACAGTTATATTCTTAACCCTTTAACAGCCAGTTCCTTAAAATAATCAAACGACAATAAGTACATAACAGAGTAATAACATACACGCACAGAAACAAGAATTATTCGTAGAACTTACTTAAAGCTACACTACATTTGTCATTAAACTAACCATGCGCATCTAATCCACAGGTACAAACAGTGACGATATCGTATCTCCGATGCATTCTGGAGCACGTACGATGTTATATTCTGGATCGAGATGTGGAACTGGTGTACGGAGCAGTCAGGAAGTCCAGTGATATCCTCACCAGGGACCCCATGCAGTTGGGAGCTCAGGTAATTTAAAGCTTCTCGGATTTATATTTGTTCGTTAACTGATCTTTATCAGAAGTAAGGATAGCTGGTAAAGAAGCAAACTCGAACATCAAAATGGATATATGTTTATTGTCAAAAACGATATACGCATAACGTTTGATCTTTTCAACACTTTTAACTAAAGATTTTTTGTATGAAATATATTTAAGATATGTATATTACATACAAAAAATATTTAACAGTAGCTTTTGTATGAAATATGTATATTTAAGATATATTCTATACAAAAAAATATTTCAGACTAGCTTTTGCCCGTGATTTGTGCGCATATCCCGCTTCTTCTCGTTCCCGTATAGCCTATAACCTTCCCCATGAATGTGGCTTCCTCAAGGATGTTTCAAATCCAACTGGTAGTTCCAGAGATTAGCGCGTTCAAACACAAACTCTTCAGCTTTATTATATTAGTATAGATATATTCCATACCTACATCATTTTCTTGGAAAATAGATCTTTCAAGAAAATGCAAGGAAAGAAAGAGATATGTTTATTTAGGACTCGCACAAAACAAACAAAAAAACAATTGAAAGCTTAATATTAATTTTAAACTGTGCGAGGCAAAAAAGGTCCCTATCTCAGCATATGCTGCGATATTTAAAAAATATATAAATACCACAGCGCTGGTGTCCTGATAGGGCCTGTGATGCCACGGATACACTCATACATACCTACTAGAAAGAAACATATAAATACGAATACGATATATGTATGTATGTTTAGAAAAATCACTTAGATATTAAATATGATTCCAGTCACGTACAAAAAATAATTTACGAAAAGCCAATAAAAATATATCTCTTAAAAATACGAGTACATATATATGAGTAGACGAAAGAAAGATATCAGTTCTCGGATCAAGAATTAATCAATAAAATGCTCTGGATGTCAGCAGGGCCCACAAAGTCCTTTAACGAGTTTCACTAAGCCTTTGTTCTCCCCGACTTTGGAAATTGGTTTACGTACATTCACAAATTCAATAGATAGCTATAAAGACATGACACTTTGAGTATGACGAGTTTATTTTCGATTTTCGACAGTGTGGGAAAAATATTGAGAACAGAAATAGGTTTTTGTCGGTATCGATTTATAACTTTGGTGCTGAAGAAAGTTTATTAAGTGGGGGTTTTTGGACGCGTACATAGAAGAAAATGTATGTAGCAAGTTGTAGAAATTTGAGTCCTACTTTGACTGCTAGGAAATGTGGAAACTGTCATTATGGCGAATTTCATTCCCATTTCAACTTAAAATGAAATACCAGTGTTTTTATTTTAAACTAGCTTCTGCCCGCGACTTCGTGCGCGTCGTTTAGTCCCCCGTGGATATATCCCGATTTTGAAACATTCTTCATTGGTGCTCCACTCCTATTGGTCTTAGTGTGATGATATATAGTCTATAGCCTTCCTCGATAAATGGGCTATCTAAGTCCGAAATATTTTTTGAAAGCGGACCAGTAGTTCCTGAGATTAGTGCGTTCAAACAAACAAACTCTTTATATATTAGTATAGATAGGCTGTCGTTCCATCTTAAACACTGGTATCCAGCTGGAATCGAAGACTGGAACCTGTCCCTAAAATAGTAGGAAAAAGTTTAGACAGGGAAACAATTTAAACTACAAAACAGTCAGTTAGTTAGCTAAACTAGTTTGCTACTTCTAAAGTGTAAATGAAAGCAAGAGCCACCAAACCCAGTAAGAGTTTGATGGTTGAACGTGCTAATCTCAGCAACTACTGGACCAAATTGAACGATTACTTTGGTGTTGGATGGCCCATTTATCGAGGAATGCCGCTCCTATTGGTCGTAACCAATAGGAGCGGAGAATCTTATTTTATTTATAAAAACTTTATGCACTTGTAAAAAAAACTGTACAAAGGTGGACTTAATACCATAAGCATTTCCTACCAACATTAGGTTAGTAGCGCGGTTCAACTAGTATCTAATATGCAGATCGTAAATTCAATAAAGCGAGGTTAGATGGTGCGGTTTACTCTCTGTTGAACTAGTGCTATAAACTTCCTCTGGGCACACTGAGCAAGAAGGAGCATTCCGGGAGGACCTATCTGAGAGAATTTAGTGGCAAGATTCCGAGAATATTTTATTGTAATATTAACTGATATCTTCTTTGCCTCCAACGGCTCTTTTTAAGGTTTGAAAATGAAAATAATATATCTAGTTTTAATTTCCGCGAATATTAGTGGGTTGCAGGTATGCACCTCCATCCCAACCCACTAACCCACTAATATTCGCGGAAATTAAAACTAGATATATTATTTTCATTCTCAAATTTAAAATGGATTTCCGCAAAGTAACGCCTGACTCAATCAATTTATTTTTTTCTTTTTAAGGTTTTCGAGATTTACTTTCGTACATTTTGTTAGGCTGTTTCGTATTGTTTGTAAGTTTTCTAATACCTTGATCTCGGTGTCTTTATGTTTTGTTGAGACGTCGTATCAGATTACGTCAGTTATTTTGATTCAAAGCAACAATGAACATCGAAAATCCATCAGTAAAATCTTATTAGGAAATGTGACTTTGATAACGATTATATTTCAGCTTCTACATCCACTTTCGTTATTTTATTAAAATCGAAATGTTTAATGGTATCCTTCCTTAAGCTATTTAGTTAATCTTGGGCGTTACACTTACAATCGCTCGATATTGGGTCAACCTATTTATTTTTTTCTCTTTTTGGCACTATATGGAAAAATGTATTAAAAATTTGATCAATTTTAGGTAGTACAAAGTGTACATCTAGTACTATAATATAATCTTATTCCGTAGATAATAGCGTGGCTCCGGCCTGCGGTGGCGCGACGCGGTGTGCTGGCCACACTGGTGACAGCCGCAATGGCCTGGTGTGACGGCTACGACAAACCGCTACTTGTCCCGCTCAATGGATGGTAAGTCACTCTCTACCTACTGATTATAATCATCTTACCCCTTTTAGGGAGATTTTTTTGAATGGATGGGAAATCTTGAAATCACTTCACAACTCTCAAACTTCAACTCTCCAACTCTAGGCAGAGCGGGCTCTTACTGACTGAAAACTACCCGTGTACTTCCTTTTCTTTTCTTTTCTTTTCGGGGATAAGCCTAGAGCATGCAGGACCCCGGTGATCACCATCAGCATATGTAGAGCTCTGTTACCTCATAACGTGTTTGAAGATACTAGTACAAGAACTTTGAGTTTAAATTAAAACTGCATCAGAATTGTTAAAATTAATAAGTTCTTTAAATTGTAGAATGTACCGCATTCAACACTTTGTCGTTAGCCATATTGCAATGAGAGTAGCTACTACCACATCGTAATGGATATGAAAAAGATCTATCAAACGAGTTTAAAATTCGGTGTTTAATTAATAAAGCCCTTTTTTTCTGACATTTTCAATACCGCTGCGGGGAAAAAGATGCTTCTGACATAACCAACAAAGTCAGAAATATTTCTATCTCAATTTATAAATCATTTTGGTAGCAAAGAGTAGAGACGAATTTTGACTAAATATCCTAAATTACTTTTGGAACCTATGTACTTACTTTAATAACCACATTTACTTTTACCTTTTGCGTTCTAAAGCATAATGATTTATTGTTGTTTCTTAATTTTTTTTTAACAATTATACAGGCTGTTTTATTAAATAATATGTAGTTACATTAGAGCTACTCTTCATTATTAAAAACTATATATTGACAAAATACAACTAAAGAAGATATAATATAGAATATATATATATATATGTACAAGCGGAGTATAAAGGAGAAAAGACTCATAGGCAAAGGATAATTAAGTCGTTGCCTAAAATATTTATAGTCCTCAAATAAAATAAAGATTTCTAAGCGAAGAGATTTCTAAGGACAAATTAGTTTTGTAGGTAGCTTATCAACAACCTTTAAGTAAGTACTAAATAATTTATTCATGTGGTTGATGGTCTTCTTTTTATTCCGAACTAACAAAGTATCTAAGTACAAATCAATACTCCAGGGCCTCAAGTCTGCTATTACAATAGTCTCAGAATGGTCTATCATTTATCTCATAATGGTTATTTTTTACAAGTTTAGTAATCTACTAATAAAAAAGCGTCACTATGACTTTCCTGACTCTCCATTGAAAAAAATGGCGTAGAATGGTAATCTCGTCCTTAATGCCAAATGAATTACAGACGTATGCGGTAGTCTGCTAAAATTTTGACAGTTCCTTTGATCACTGACCTACCAGTAGAACGTCATTGTGCAGTGATTGCCTTAAATAGCTCTGTTATCAAAAAGTATTACGAGACCATTGACCGACCATTATGAACTTAGCAGATTACGAACTTTTAGCAAAATGACAATGGGATCGTGTTGGAATGACAAATTTATAAAAATAGCAGACTTGGGACCCAGTATATATATGAATACACTAAACTAAAATCAAAATACATAGGAAGGAAGGTTGAATTCCTGTACAATATGGCTAGCAAGCCAAACTTCTATATTAATTGGCCCAACTGTACACAAAATGTCGTTACCGGAGACAGTATGATACAGGGAGATATAAATTCTAACTAACCAACACTTTGGAGGAAATCAAAAGCATCAATAAAACAAATCTAACAATAGAAGAGATTAATCAGGCAAAGGACCTACCAGACTGAGGTCAATCGATGACATCGACCGTTCAGGCTAACGTAGTGAGATGTAAAGCAGTCAGATAGATCACCAACTATCTAGCTGTTGTGCAGTAAGATCGACCATTGCCATTGGTTTTTTTTCTATGTCAATCGGGTGTTAAATAAACACATCAAAAGTATCTAGGGATCAACATATATTTTTGCAATAACTTTTCTCCTGATTGATATTAATTAAAATTTTCTTTAAGGATTCATCAAATAAAGTGTTTTCGTTTGTCACAGTAACGATAAACCAAGTCACCTTTGCATTAATAAAGAAATTTGCCATTTTCCTAATAAAGGGATTTTTGACATTTGAACCACTAACATTAAAGTTCGAAAAAAAGACTGAAATAACAGTTTTCTTTAAAATTTTATTGGGTAACTTAAACAATTAATAATCCGTGTTTCTACCGCGAACACTAACAACACAAGAACATCGGTTTGGCATACTCAAAATGAGTTCATCCAAATCACGCTGTGGAATGGCCGCCCATGTTCGTTGCAACAACAAAAAAAGGTCTTCTTGCGACTGGATACCCTCCATATTCGGCAGAGCTCTTCGCTTACCTTGGCTGAGCGCCATGGAGGACGGTATCGCTGCACCACACGGAGACAAGACCGATACATTCAAATCTTAACTCGAAGAGCTCCAACAATAACCGCCATGATGTTAGCCGTGAGGCTTCATCACTCTTCAGGGAACTTAATTAGCGACCAAACAGTCAGAAACCGCTTGCATGAAGTGAACCTTCATTCCCGAAGACCGCTACGGGTACCACCTATAGCAATGCACAATCGTAGGATTCGATATCAATGGGCTCTTGAACACAGAAATTGGGCAGAAGAACAATGGCGTTTCGTGTGCTTTTCTGATGAGTCTCGTTTTGGTATGAGACCGGATACAAGACGTATACGACACTGGAGAACCCCTGGACGCCAACAGCGATTAAAATCCTGCCAGGAAGTCCATCCTTATAGTGGTGGAACCATCATAGTATGGGCGGGTATTTGGATCGGCGGAAGAACTGAGTTGATTTGGATCAGAGGCAACCTCAACGCTCAAATTTATGCTGAGACGATTGTATCAGACGTCATCGTTCCTCTACAAGTGCAAATCGGTCCCTTATTTCAGTTAATGCATGATAATGCACGACCGCACACCGCAAGAGTTGTAAGACAGACTCTCGCCGCAGCTAACATCAATGTCCTGCCCTGGCCTGCTCAGTCGCCAGACTTGAACCCGATTGAGCATGCATGGGATATGCTACAGAGAAGAGCTCTGCCGAATATGGAGGGTATCCAGTCGCAAGAAGACCTTTTTTTGTTGTTGCAACGAACATGGGCGGCCATTCCACAGCGTGATTTGGATGAACTCATTTTGAGTATGCCAAACCGATGTTCTTGTGTTGTTAGTGTTCGCGGTAGAAACACGGATTATTAATTGTTTAAGTTACCCAATAAAATTTTAAAGAAAACTGTTATTTCAGTCTTTTTTTCGAACTTTAATGTTAGTGGTTCAAATGTCAAAAATCCCTTTATTAGGAAAATGGCAAATTTCTTTATTAATGCAAAGGTGACTTGGTTTATCGTTACTGTGACAAACGAAAACACTTTATTTGATGAATCCTTAAAGAAAATTTTAATTAATATCAATCAGGAGAAAAGTTATTGCAAAAATATATGTTGATCCCTAGATACTTTTGATGTGTTTAGTTTCAGTTTTTAATCATTTGTTTGATACCAGGGTTCTTTGTTCCTTTTACTGTTTTCATTTGTTTTCTGATGTATTTTGATTCCTCATAACATTTATGAAATTGTGTTTTGATACACTCATAAATTATGTTTAGGCATTCGGTATCATCTATTTCACTCCAATTTAAGTTATTAAGTAAAGATATAATTTTAACATTATTAATTTGCTGGTTTAGTTTTGTAACGACCTGTATTCGTTTTGGGTCAAGTCCCACGCACGACAGTATTACCATGCGGTGATCTGCCATAACAGTTCCGAGTGCGGCCGAGTATAGATCGAACGAGCATGTTCTCGTAAAAATGTGATCTATACAGCTACGTGTCGTGTTATTACCACGTTTTTCTATTCTTGTGTAGTCAGATATCGCGCTCGTCAAACCACACCCGGACATGATAAGGAGCTCGTGGCTAAAGAATAACAGCCGCACAGGTCGATCTTCAAGGTTAAGCAACGCTTGCCAAGGTTGGTCTGTGGATGGGTGACCATCTCAACATACCGAGTTTCCTCCGTGCCTCGGAATTTCCAACGGCTTAACGTGCTTTCCGAGTCGGAAAGCACGTCAAGCCGTTGGTCCCGGCTGTCATTTGTAGATCTTTGGCAGTCGTTACGGATTGTCAGAAGCCAGAAAATCTGACACCAGTCTTACCAAGAAGTACCTACCCTGTTCCCCAGTTATTGGGTTGTGGAGGTCTGGTAGGCAGCCGCTCCACGTTAAATACTGGTATTCAGCTGAATCCGGTATGACTGGAAGCCGACCCCAATATAGTTGGGAAAAGGCTAGGCAGATGATGAGACCACACCCGGACATGCTGCTAACGTAATAATAATATTCTCGAATGCTGTCGTATGTTTTTAGGTCTATGTTAACGTCTTCTAACAAATAAGTGTCGTATACGCTTCCTATCTATCCCTTTATAAATAATCCGGATCACGTTTTGTAGCTAACTCACTTTTGGTTTCCTGTCGATACAATTCTAGACGAAATGACTCACATGAGACTAAAGCAATGTAAGCAACAAAGAGCAAAACGTACTACGCTCACTATGAAAACAAGTCTAAAACGGCTTAAATAAGCGGAATGGAAAATCCGGGCGCATATTTCCAAGGTTATTATGACCGTCGGGTGTTTCATGCTAAACTGCTAGCGAATAGCTTTCATCTTTCATAAAAGGTGTTACGTTGAATCTTTTTTAATATTCTGTCAGATACTTTCTCACTTACTTTACTATTGAGATATTGAAACTGAAATGAAAAGAAGAGCATTAGCTTTGACAATTCATCTATGAAAATATTATATACTAGCAGCGCCCCACGGTTTTACCCGCGTAGTTCCCGTTCCCGTGGGAATATGGGAATAAAATATAGCCTATGTTACTCAAGGTGAATGTAGTACTTTCTAATGGTGAAAGAATTTTTCAAATCGGCTGAGTAGTTTCGGAGCCTATTCAATACAAACAAACAAACAAATCTTTCCTCTTTATAATAGTAGTATAGATTTAAGGAAAAATCGACATCTTTTTAGTAAAATTAGTGATGGATACAATTTTAATACTAGAAATAAGGACAAAGTAGACCAACCATTTTATAGATTAGCTAAAGTACATACATCTTTCATGGGGTACTGTGTTAAATATTACAACAAAATACCTTGTAACGCAAATACAACAACCTTATTAGAAATTATGTATTTGGTTTCAGGTTGAAACACTAGAGCCCGGACTCCGTACGGAAAAACAAAAAGCACGGAAAAATCGGAGTCCGATTTCAAATAACTGATAACGAAGTATTTTTTTTTATATCACTTTTCCACAAATCTACGCCATGTTCGCGGAACACAAATCAGAAGCTAATTTACATCAATACTGCCCATACATTTCTCCAAAGAAATTAATTCTGTTTTCTGAGACGCCTTTTCTATAATTTCGTTCGTATAAAGACGTTTTCACTTACTAAATTTTTGGAACGAAGTTCCTTATCGGACGGTACGAACTTGGCGGATGAGGGCGAGGCAAAAAAAGTGTAAGAATTTTTCGTCACGAATTTCCGAAACAACTCACTTTGGTGTAGACATATAGTGCACTAGCTGTCCCCACAACTTCGTTTGTGTCACATTTTTCATGACTGCTCCGCTCCTATTGGTCTTAGCGTGATGATATATAGCCTATAGCCTTCCTCGATAAATAGGCTATCTAACACTGAAAGATTTTTTCAAATCGGACCAGTAGTTCCTGAGATTAGCGCGTTCAAACAAACAAACAAACAAACAAACAAACTCTTCAGCTTTATAATATTAGTATAGATAGTGCGTATGCTATTTATTGGCTGTACCCAGGCACAGGTGCGCAAAGCCATTTATAACTACAATTGGATGTACAGATGGAGGATGTACTAATGAAATTTATAATGAATTCGATCGATTGAATGATGTGCCATAAAATGTTTATTTTCACAACTCGAAAAATATATCTATTAATTACGAAATTTCAAACAATTCCTCCAATTCATAAGTAATATACTACGAAAAAAGTTCGTTCCAACCGACCGTTCCGAGACATTCATGGTTTTTCTTTACTTTTTGCTGTCTATCAAAATAAAAAACAAAAAAATCGAAAAATGCAATCGGCCAGTCTAACAACTTAAATAAAAAGCTATGACGTAAAGTCTTGTAGAATATTTTGCTATAATACGGAGTGTTATACTTATTACACACAAGCAGCGCCCCGCGGTTTTACCCGCGTAGTTGCCGATCCCGCGCGAATACGGGGATAAAATATAGCCTGTGTTACTGCTCTTCGCTAATGAAGCTTTCCACTAGTGAAAAAATGGTTAAAATCGGTCTTGTAGTTTCGGAGCTTATTCGGTACGAACACAAATATCTTTATTCTTTATAATATTAGTATGGATGTTAGAAGTGCCGTGGATTGTACAGGAAAAGTCAGACATAGATGGAATAGTTGCCTTCCTGCTCAATCTGTAAATGTCAACTGGAAGAAAAGGGTTCTTTTTACGGCTCTACGTGTATTCACTAGAGTGATGGCCTACAAATTATTCACTACTTCTATAATTACCTTGTTTACATTTAGACAATGCTAATAACGCCATAACGTGTTTAGAATTATAGAATAGAACAGATTGGACTCAGCCTTATGTAATAAAGGTCACACTGCATTAGTTATCCCGATGACGACACGACTATTTTCTTTAATAAAACAGTTTATACAGTATGTTAGCTAACAGAGGGCGTTCCCGTTAACCCGCAATAATATAGCATAATATATGATAAAAAAATTAACCCATCAAAAATAAAATGTTATATATTACAATATTCACTAACAAATTTAAATTAATAGGTACCTTAAAGAAACACTCTGTACACGCGTACTTGCCGGTTTGGACATTGCTACTACGCGTAGGTACTATTCCGTGCTACTATTTTGATTTTAAACAGGATATTTCGAATTTATTGCCTTTTTTTTAACAGAGTCCAAGCTACCGGTAAGGGCTCCAAAGAGAGGAACGTCCTAACAATACGAGCCGTGTCCATAAGTAACACTTTCTGAATCAAGCCCTTGATCCAGCCGCCTAACGTGAGCCTCTTAAGGTGTTGGTCGAGGCTCTTGGCTATTAAGACATTGGCTGACACGACTATCGGTACAATGATTGCTGCGTCCACTTCCCACATGTCGACAACCTCGCGAGCTAAGACAAGATATTTGATTTGCTTATCTTTCTCGGCTTTCACGAGGTTCTCGTCATGCGGAACGGTTATGTCTACAACCATTGCACGCCTCTCGATTCGGTCTACCACCACTATATCAGGCTTATTATTATTTATTATTAATAGTTTAGATTTATTCAAATTCTAAAATGGGATATTATTTTAAATTAAACTCATTTTTTTAGATACTTAGGCGCGTACTTCATCTGTTTCAGAGCAATTCATTTCCATTTCGTTCGTCATAATATAAATTGCTTTCATTTGGCAATAAATTCAAGCACCGTAAAATAATGAACCCGTTTAATAGTCCGACGATAATTTAAAACGTTTTGTAGATAATTGGTAGAGATACGAATATCATAGTTGAATAATGGCAATAGGTAATACATTTATTTTACATTACGTACAAATTATTTTTAAGGTAGACTAGACGGGCCACAATTTGCATGAAAATGAATAGTTTAATTTACACTGATCACATTTTGTTAGCAATTTCAACGAAGTGGGCGATACCACCCACATCATAACCACAAGCAACACCGCGCACTACCGGCCGGTCATCTGGCAGATCTACGCAACGACACCACCCCCCTAGCCAAGTTTCAACCGTTTCGTGTCGAATTCCGTTCTCCAATCGGTAACATCTAGGTTTCTATCGCGAGAGTTCCTAAACGTGAAACAAGTAAAAATTTAAACCCTATTTAAATGCTTTAACCATTAAATTTAAACATTTTAACAAAGGATCAGTTGGACATTGTAGAAACGATAGCAATTCATTCTATCATTTCGAACGATGTGAACTTGGCTACGAATTTTCTATTGTTGTAACAACGTGACTTAACGTTGAGATGATTTCATTCATACATTTGATTCGTTTTCGACTAGCATTAACGATGCCAGATTATCATATTGGCTACAAACACTAGCCAAATCGAAACTACAAGTAACGACACACCCACATCGAGACTTCGTTGTCACCACAACGCAACTTCGAAGCGACAAAGGAAACTGCAGTGACACTATTCACACGTAACCACTGGTTGACTACTTTTTGTCGCTGCGATATGGTACGTTTGAATTATCCCTTAAGAATTATGTCATTGTATGTGGCGACATGATTCTTATTTGTGTGTCGCATTGTCGCATCGCACCTGTAAACTTTACCCAAAAAGCCCTACAGTTCGGTACTAGCCTTGAAAAGTATCTACATTACTTTTGTTGTTAATTAACTTGATAATTGCTCCCCTTATCTTTTCACATATATTTTTCGTAATTAATGTGCCTGGGGACAAAAGTAGACGATTATCCTTAATGAGAAATCCAATGAAAATTATTGGAATGAATAAGAAAAATATAGGCTGTCTTGTAGAATATTGTACAGCTTTTATATTAATTAATGAATGAAATGATATGAAACATTCAGGATTCTAATTAGAAATAGTCTTAGCTCTACATATATGTAGGTAAATGCGACTTAGCATCCGAAACAGGTTTTTTTAAAGAAGATAAATATAATATTAAAAAAAAAAACAGTGTTTATCTTCTTTTAAAAACACAATTAAAGAGACATGTTATTTATTTAAATTTATGTACTGAAGTGGGACATAGACGGACTTAATAAAAAAAATAGTAACAAGACTGCCTCTTACCTTTGGCGTGGATTTATTGGTTTTCCTTAAATATAATGAAAAAGCATTGACTTAGCAACAATATGACAGCAGTATGACAGGCTTCGTACGGTTTAGATTGCGACCACGATGATGATCACGGCCATGACTAGTTTTGTTTGTATTCATAGGCCCAATATTCTACCTTCAAAAATGACAAAAAGCGGACGGCAGGTCTTCAATTTCCCCCCGGGCGTCGGGAAACGCAGGGCGATTCCCGGCCACGTTATGGGTGGCTCGCCGTCCGATAGCAACCAGGCTCGAGTCGACAGCGCATCGTGTTCCACGCGCGCCTCAAAGAGCCGTCAGCAAAGAAGACGGGGCCCCATAGGGTCGGTGCCTGCTAGGGTTGCGGAATTTGGAACGCAAAGGGCACAAGAAGGAACACGGGTGGGTTTTAGTCAGTAAAAGTCTGACACTCCCTACCGCTCCGCCCAGAGCGGGAGGGGTCATTTGATGATTTCCCATCCAAAAAAAAATCTGGTCGGTGGTCTTCAATGTCCACCAGTCCATGATGAGCGTAAATTAACTGCACCTCGGGCACCCGACTCATAGTAGCTATAGGAACTGTGGGGTTTTAATCGGTAGAAGTCTAATACAACACTCTTTTATACCCAGACGGATAATATCCATGAGGAGTCCCCCACTTAAATGTCGTCACTGTCTTCAGACCAATGTTAATTTGTTTTCTTTCTCCCTCTCTCCCAGGCTGCAACCACCAATAGCGTCAACAGTTCGCGTGCTCTCCGTGGGAGGGTCAACTCCTGGTGCGGGAGCCAGGCTGCTGCAGCTGGCGCCGTCTGGGCAGCACCTGGTACTCGCGCCTTCGGCTGGAGACCCCCAGCTGTGGCATGTCATGTCTAACTCGAGAGTTCATACTTTTAAAGGTAAGCGAAAAGTCTTACGTTCGTTATTTGTGTTCTGTAGTATTTTATTCATATTTTTTAAGAATATTTAAAGAGCTCATTTCTGTTGTAAGACGATGTTTATAAAAGGTGGTGTGCGTACGAGTATCGGTCGGTTCCCTAACCTAAGCTGAGGTCCAGAACGCGTAGTCGCTAGTTTATAAGTTTTATAAGCCCTAGCTGGAGGCTTCAATATTTATTTGAAAGCTGCCACAGGCAAGTCCGGTTAAGCAGTCGACAACCTCCTAGGGTGAACTGCAAGAAGCAACTCATAAAAACAAGTCTAAAAACTCATAAATGAATTAAAATGTATAAGATTGTTATTTTTATACTAATATATGTATGTTTATGTATGTATTTCAAACCACAAAACATATTGGCCTTAGTTGCCTATAATAAAGGACAAATAAATAAATAAAATACCAAGCAAAGGAAAAGTGTTTATAAAAACAGGTAGTGCATAGTGTTATTTATGAATATATGTACATAAACTCTTCTGTTACTGAGTGATTGACTGACAGACAACACACAGCAGAAACTACTGGACGTAGAAAGCTGAAAGGACATCGGCCAAATACGACCTGACCGAAATATGAAACGGACACCAATGAGTGATACGTCAAAAAATAGTGACTTAAGTGTATATTAAATTACGGGGCTCAACTTATTTTATTGAAGCCGGTAAAATAATTTAGCTTTGTAATAAAAATCTAATTTCCTGACTACTTTTTATAGGTTTTGGAACGCATCGAAACCCATCCCGTTTTATCTGTGGTACACGTTTCGTTTTGGCACTACCTTTAAAGCACATACTTTTTTTAAATAATAGATTTTATTTAAGAATGTTTATGTATTGTGTAGTGTATTATCAATAACATCATTTTGTAGATGGAGATTTGGATTAAGTATTCTGAAATGAGTTTCAAATGAAGGGTTGACAGTAATATTGAATGCATAGAACGGAACGTATTATGACATGAGAGCTGTCAAAGCGTTCAAAAAAATGTAAGACGGTTCCTTAGGAAATAATTTAGCTTGGCAGTTGCGACAAAGACGAGCTACTCTGCCGTCTTTGGGCCTATTCCACTATGTCCGACTAGCCATTAGGTACTCTCTGAATAATAAGAAAATGGAATGGAACCGAATCTGTATGAAATTATCTGCCAAGTAAATTAACAAGAGCTTCATTGTTGCTGGTGAAAGAGGCCATTCCATTTTTTATTTTTTTCAGAGAGCACCTATTGACTATTCAGATATGGTGAAATAAGCCCTTTATCATATTAGACTTAAGGTTGTAGGTATAATAAATTACAGCTTTCTTAGGTTCCGTTTTCATTTTGTGGTTTGAACTGAGGTTATAGTCTTCGGTAGGTATTACCTACATCATAACCTCAAAAGTTACGTACTTAAATTCTCGGCTTTTAAAAAATACATTTTCAATTTAGGATTAATGATTGTGCCCAGGGGAACGAATTAATCCATACACTATTCATGTCCGCGACATTTTATAGTCAGGTCACACGATATAGGGGATGTGACCGACCTTCTTTGGCATGTGGCTTCTTTGAGAAGTGCAGAGGAGCTCTATTTCCCGAATTTCTTAAGAGAACGGGAAAAATCACGGGCAAAAGCTAGTTTAGTTAGCTATGATTTTACTTCCTCCACCGATACAGAGAATTTTCTGCCACAAAATTGTGAAATTCATGAACTATTTTCTCATAAGAGGATTACTGTATTTCCTTTTCTCTTTAAAATCCATCCAAAGGTTGTCTTGGAAAGATAGCTTTTAGCGATAAGGCCGCCCATTGTGTCACCCTATGTAATGTTTTCTTCGTCTATATTTTCTGTTACTTATATGGTGTACATAATAAAGAGTATTCTATTCTATTCTAAACATCACGTATCAGTCTTTCAGATACCAAAAGAAATACTCAACAGTTCTACTTCTATTGGCGTTTAATTAAAAACTTTGCAGCAATAAAAGTGGTAGCGCTCAACTTCAATGAACTCAAGTAATAAATCTAGTGTCACTCGCATATTTTGTTTTATTTTTCTTCCATAAATAATTTTGTGTCCGTTGCGTCAATATTTGAAGTAAGTTACATAAGAATAGGGTATTTTACTGTAAAAATCTAATTAGTCCGTCTGATAGATTTACAAAAAATATTGGACACGTATTTTTTCTTTTTTCACGTAAACAAAAAATGAAGACGATACAGTGCATTGAAAACTCACGTGACTTCACTACGTTGCTACAATTTTTACCAGCGACGTGACGTCACGTGAGTTTTCAACGCACTGTATCGTCTTCATTTTTTGTTTACGTGAAAAAAGAAAAAATACGTGTCCAATATTTTTTGTAAATCTATCAGACGGACTAATTAGATTTTTACAGTAAAATACCCTATTCTCGTGCCAATTTGTTGCAATAAATAATATAATCTTCGTCCCACTGATTTTCGCCCGAGGCTGATGTCCAAGATCAATCTAGAAGATTAAATTTCCTAGTCGCGAATTCAATGTATCATCTCACACGAGAAAGGTTTCTCATTCTTTTATAAATAACTTGATGTTTTGAAGGTTTTTAGTAGTTTGCTTGTACAGTATTTCTCTCTCTATCTCACTATTCTAAAGATAAGAGCTTTTTCAGAAAATTAAAAATGATGAAGCTTTCTCTGAAATTGAGCTCATAACAGGGCCCCAAGTCTGCTATTACAATTGTGTCAGAATAGTCTATCATTGATTTCATAATGGTTGTTTTTGACACGTTTGGTAATCTACTAATATAAAAGCGTCACTATGACTTTCCAATGGTCAACCACTGACATTCCATTGAAAGAAATGGCTTAAAATGGTAATCTCGTACATAATGGCAAATTAATGACAGACGTATGCGGTAATCTGCTTAAACTTTGACAGTTCGTTTGATCAGTCTTTTAATAACTTGATTTTCAAAAAGTATTACGAGACCATTGACCGACCAATGATCGACCATTATGAATTTAGCAGATTACGAACTTTGAGCAAAATGACAATGGGATCGTGTTGGAATGACAAATTTATAAAAATAGCAGACTTGGGGCCCAGGACCTTTGTCTACTTTTGTTGAGCAATTGGCTGCTGCGCTGCATGTCGCGGATTCGATTCCCGCACGGAACAAATATCGGTATGGCCTACAGATAGTTGTTCCGGGTCTGGCTGTTGTTTATATGTTTGTAAACGCACCCACGACATAGGAGAAATGCCTAGTGTGAGTAACGGTTTTTAAAATAAAGACAGAAAATAAATGTTTAAGGTTCATATTTGGACCTGAAATTGCCACTGAAAAATTCACTCTATACATATAAACCATTAGAATATAAACTACGTTCAATGACAGATACTGGATGAAAATGGAAATAAATGTAATTTCAGTAGCCAGTCTTAAATTACGTATCCATCCACAATATATTTACCTTTCGCACATCACTAACAAAATTAACATGATGTTCAATTTTGTAACTATCGTGATTGGTCGGTGAGCTGTTGACTCAACGTTATTGTTTGTCCATTCGCGTGTAAATTCTATTGTACGAACCATACCATAGAGTAACGAAATGCCTCTGACGCCATTACTCGAGAGAAACTTTTGACAATGCCGTCGCATTGTTAAAACTTTGATATAATCTATACATATAAAAAAATCGTAGACTTGCCGTGTCTGTACATTTATTTTCATCAAAATAGAAGAGAAAAGTTAGGACAAAGACATAGAACACAAAAATGAAAATTTCGAAATTTTTGTCTGTTTATCTAATGATCTGTATGTTTATGGAAGCAACACGAAAACCCACTGATGGGATTTGAAATATTTAGGTAGGTAGGTACCCATGTACTATTTTAAGTTTTTTCCCGAGCTTATGTAGCGTTTATTTCTTCATAATCGAGATACAAAATCAAAGATATTGAATTTCAAAGCTTAGTAAGTAACCTTATATAAAGTTAAACGTGGTGTAAAAAGTACAAAACCAATTATTATTTTATACATAATAAATTTGCGAAACTGTGAGTACAATTTAGTTTTTGATTAAGAATCAAAAACTAAATTGTACACAGTTTCGCAAATTTCGCGATTACTTTTTATAGAGTGAACCGTCACTCTATAAAAAGTTATAAATTAAAAACGGTTCAAGAACAAATAGAAAGAGTTTGTTTGGTTGAACTCGTTAATCTAAATGGAAAAAATCTTTTAGTTTTGGATAACCTATTTATTGAAGAAGGCAGGCTATATAACATTACGCTACGACCAATAGGAGTGGCAACAAAAAACTTTTCGCTCTCTCTCGCCCTCTCTCTATCTCCCTCTCGCTCTCTCTCTCTCTCTCTCTTATGCAACGCAGACGAAGTTGACGTGCGGGTCAGCTAGTATAAACCCCTTATCGTATCGGCTACCCGATACACACTCTCCCAGATCAGCAAGATCCGCCTACCGCGGCATACCCTTTTTGAACCTTACGACCCCCTCACCCAGACCCAAGAGAGTAGTAGGGACACCAGCACTCTTAGGAAAAACAAACACAGACCGCGTTCCGTATACCGACCTCGCCGACGAGGTCTATCGCGACGCCCCCGTCAAAACCCCCCCGACTTTTGCCTAACGAGCCCTTAGCGAGCCGTCATTTAGTTTATAAGTAGTTTTAAGCCCTGGCTGGGGGCCTTAAATTCATTTGAGGCCACCACAAGATTGTCCGGTTTATGCAGTAACCAGCCTTAGTGTGCTGAACTGCGAGTGGTCCATTAAAAAAAATAAGCTAGTATAATACCAATCAATGTCACCGTATACTCATGTAAACTAACGGCCCATGACTTTTCTGACAATGGCTAAGGCCCTGGAAAAGGTGGGGCTCCTGCGCATGCGATGTACCGAAACATTTGAAACCGCGGTATGCGTCCATACTAATGTAATTATGGAGGGTGACCTAGCACAAGGATGAAGTGGCCTCACCAGCAAGCGAATACAATTACTAGATATATTTCCTCAAAGTAAAAAATAGTGTTTTACCCTTACGACAAACGTGTACATAATCTATACTGCCTGCAGGATCTACTCACGATTCACTGTGGTGTCCTAATCGCCCCCGTTACCTTGCCCATATTCGTTCTATTTATTTATTATATACTTAATTGTACACCATGGTTAACAAAAAAAAAAGAAAAATAAAACACATGTACAATGGGCGGCCTTATTGCATTCCGCGATCTCTTTCTATTTTCCGCCATTTCCATGAATTCTATGACCGAACGCCAGATAAATGTGCAATAACGGTCATTGACCCACCTACATTTATTGACAACCTTAATTCTTAAAACAGAAATAACGAATTAATGCTATATTGAATCGACATCCATCGTGATCCTTTATATTTACTAGTAATGGAAAACGATTCATTTTTTTTTTGTCCATGTACCTACGAAGAGATATCAAGGAAAGGGCAATGACCTTTATTGCACATTTTATCTGGCGTTCGGTATAGATAAGGCCTAAGTTACCTGAAATGTGTGCAAATACAGGTAGGTACTAGTAGCTTCTCCATATGCTGCCAGGGCGCGGTGACTCCTTGCTCTGTAACGAAAGCCTATTTCCAGGTCAATTACATTGGCAAGCATTTACCTGATGTTATTGAATTGAATCTAAAATCGAATAAAACAAATGTGGATTTTGGACCGATTGTGTTTTGTTTAACAAAAGCCTAATGAATATTGATAATGTGGTTTTCAACCGTGTATGATTCGTTTTTAATCGTCTCGGTTTTTAATCGATGGAGTAGATTAGTACGCCTCCCTGAATATATTGTTAAATATATCATTGTTTTAAATGTAGAAATATTAAAACGCGGATGGCTAATTTGAAATACAGTATAATATTGATGGAATATTTTTGAGTACATATTATGTACGATGTGTAGAATGGATTAGTTAGCACGACGCTCTTAAGAATATATTGTTAAGTACGTATTTAAAAAGCTAGTATTTAAATAATCGAATATAAATTCAAAATAAGGGTGTCAAACGTACTGATTATGGCGTACTGAAAAAACTAAAATAAAATACCAAAAAAAGTTAATAAGTAGGATTTTTGTTGTTAGAACTTGGATTTATGTTTACAAATACTGCTTACCCAAGCGATACACTAGTTTAATGAAATGTGAAATTATGTGATACATTCCACTACAACTAACATCCCACATACTACGAGCAAAGTTTGCGAATGTCCACGTCGATATTTCCTGCTTTCGCCCGCGTTTCGGGCAGCCTAGCGGAAATGGTTACGTTGCAGTTTCGATCCAGTTTACGTTAGGAAACACCCAAACATCCCGCTAACGATGAGCGGTGTTGAGCTAATAATTTGCTTGCAGATTTATCTGTATTACTCTACGCTTTTGGGATGGTAAACATTGATGATTACATACTCGTACATATGTCGCGTTAACATGGGTTATGCATGACACAGTTAGCGACAAAAACTGATGAATACTTTCTAAATCTCTCTTTTAAGCAAAATATTTAGTTAAAATCGGAACAGACGTAGCAACAATAAACATTCATTCTTTTTAACCAATTTCGAAAAAGGAGGAGGTTCAATATTTGACTGTTTGTCTTTTTAGGGTTCCGTACATCCGAATAAAAAAACGGAACCCTTATAGGACCACTCGTGTGCCCGTCTGTCCGTCCGTCACAGTCAATTATCTCCAAATCTTCTCACATATCAATTTCTGTGAGCCAAAAGCAGAGGTATGACATGAATAGATGAAATCTGTATATCTGTATGTATGTAGGTCATTATTGGGGGGATGAGGGAAAATTAAAAAAAAAATTGAAAACTGCATCGTGTGACATATAAAACGGAAGGTCTTGTTGTGAAAATCTTAAATGTATTTTTTTGTAATTTCAAAATAAATAATGATCATTTTATTTTGCTGAGCTGATCATGGACGGTATAAGTAAGGATCTGATAATGGGAAATTTAAGGGCAAACTTCAAATAATATGGGTATTGTGAGAAAGAGTAGGTACAGTTTTTCATATAATATTGAAAGAGGTGTATAACTCTTTAAGTGTGTCCGAAGACTTTTGCTGCAAGCCGTTATTGGTTTGACGCAAAAGTCGTCGACCATAAATATATTATATTAGAAGATATAAAACTTTCAAAAATGTACATTCCAATCCTTAAGTCAGCACTTCGCGATTTCAACCCACTGTGTGCTGGTACGCTGTGAAGGGCTGGGCACATGTATGTGAATGTCAATTAATTTGTCAAAACACAGACTTCCGAAATTAAAGTAATTAGATACTTTCTATTGTTTTTATTTGGAAATCGGACAATACATATATATATATATATATATTTTTGTAAAAAAGATTTTTCTTCTATGTGAATGTCAGATATCGAATCATTCATGTCAATTTAGATGATTTAGCTGACGATACAACAAAAAAAGAATAGTTAAAAATTACAAGTAGGTATTCGCTACAGTAAAAAAGAAAGAACAAAAAAATGAAACTAGGAAATGTATTATAACAGGACACATTTACATTAAGATTTCCGAAGAAAGGTGTGATGCGAGGTTGCGACAGTAATTTGACAACTCTTTTCTATGCATTTAAGGAACATCTTCCACAGGTATAAATATCTGTAAGGATCTGTATCAGAAGTTGCCATCGGTTCGTTGTCGCGTTGTTGCGTCACCCCTGTCTTTGAAAGCCTTAATTTACAATCAAGCCCTGCAGAAACATGATTAGATGCTCCTTTACTCCACTATTTGAGGTATTTAAATTACATGTCTTATTCTTTTGTTACCAGGTCATTCAGGAAGAATCCTTTGTATGTGTGTTACAAGAGAATCACAATATCTGCTAACTGGATCTGAAGACACCAGCGTCATTGTTTGGGACCTTCACACCTTGGCAGTCAAGACGAAAATACTGTAAGTAACCTAATAAATACCTTTCTTACTTTCTGCAAATAAGTTCATCGTGACGATTTCATGTAAATTATAAATAACTAGCAGTTCCCGCGGTTTCACCAGCGTAGTTCTCGTTCCCGTGGGAATTCGGGGATAAAATATAGCTTATGTTACTCAGAGTGAATGTAGCTTTCTAATGGTGAAAGAAGTTTTGAAATCGGTCCAGTCGTTTTTGAGTTTATTCGTTGCATACAAAAATACAAATCTTTTCTCTTTATATTAGTTTAGATAATGATAAATGTATTTATTTTGCAAGTAGATTGTAAACAAACCATATTTTTTGGTCGTTTTAAACTAGATGACACCGGTGTTTCCTAGCTGACTACCCTGAGAAAAAACACCGAAACAAACTCAGAGGTCAAAGTCTGTTTTGAAGTCCTTACAGTTGCATTGGTCAAATCATATGAGAACCATGTAGGTTAATGTCTGAAGTGGTCTTTTGAGGAAAGTGCCACACAGATGTGAGTGAACCTGTCCACACAGAGCAAGCATTTGTCAGATATCGTGTAGCTTAACTTAGAACTTTAAGGTGCTCAACGATAAGACGAACAGTACTAAAGTAAGGACATTTGTAATGTCGACTTCGTAATGTATTAATACTGGACAGAGGCCTTAGTGCAGCTTTTTTAATGTACTCTGCTGCGGTAACGTCAACATTCACTTATGTCACTTTGTATAGGAAAAAGAGCATTTCTGCCATTTTCACCAAATATCGTCGCATATTGAGTTTCAATGCAATTTGTGAAATTTATATTATTGTGGTAGTTTTTGTCAAAGGCGATTAAGCTATTATGTTGTCAAATAGGTACACGTATTTAACCATTTATTTATTTACGTACTTCGAAATGATTGCAGCTAAACAGACAAATAAGATCAGTCGTTTAAGCTGACTGCTAATTATAGGTCTTATAAAAGCAACAATTGTATAAACGTTTCAAAAATTTTTCTATTTTTTTTTTGACAATTTTTCTGCTAAACTATTTAATAAGATAAATCACGGTGTTACTATCTGCCTAGCCTTTTCCCAAATATATTGGGGTTGGCTCCCAGTCAAACTGGATTCAGCTGAATACCAGTATTTTACGTGGAGCGGCTGCCTACCAAAATCACGGTGTTACTAACATCTCCATAATTATTATATGTCCGGTACGAATAAAGGGCCTCTTTGAATCAAAGAACACAAACAGAATGAAGTGAACCACGTAATTAAGAGCTAACAAACGAATCGACCGATACGGTTCTCCTTAGGTACAAGATTATGTACACGGCTAACAAGTAATCAATTACCTAATTGGTCTCTTGTTCCTTTGTATTAACAACAACACACACTATACCTACAGCCAATTATGCCATACAATAAAGACTAAATTTGAAGATCATTTTAGAAATATAATGTAGGTTTGGTTAATATTTTTTTAAGTGTTCTTTTTTTTAAAGTCTACAATGCTGTAAAGAGAAATGTGGGCTTGATAGTCGATTTAAAACTGTTTCTTATCTTCCATTTGACTGTATTTAGTAAGTTATTCAACAATATTTATTGTCAAATTAACCAGCAGTATCGCCCAACTGGATGTCAAAAATTATATACCGCAGCCGTCCCAGCACAACACGCCGTGCTAAGAAAATGGGATGGCGCAAGGGTATCGACACATGATGCATCCCACACAAAAGTCCTACCCACCTTCCCTTCTGGTTCTGGGTCATGGTTATTATTGAGTAACAAACACCCATTATCCCTTACAATAAAGACCAAATTAGACGTCCGTTTTGGAGGTATAACGAGTATACCTCCAAAACGGACGTATTAGTTAAGATCGTTTTGCTGAAAATAGAGCGTCTCTCATTTCTATAGACCAGACTTGTAGAAAATACTATAAAGAGAAATGCGAGTTTAAAAGTTGATAAAAAAGTTTAAATTAAACCTTGTTTTTTTTTTATAAATAACATTGTAAAAATCTACAATGTTGATTTTATGATAAACAGCTCGTGACTAAATAATAACAGCTGCACGGGTCAATCTCCAAGGTTAAGCAACGCTTGCCAAGGTAGATCTACGGATGGGTGACCATCTTAACATACCAAGACTCCTCCGTGCCTCCGAAAGCACGTTCAGCCGTTAATCCTGTCTGTCATTTGTAGATCTTTGGCAGTCGTTACGGATAGTCAAAAGACAAGACACCAGTCTTGCTAAGAGGGGTATTACCCAGTTATGGGCCATATATAAATTACATCACATGGTAATGGTAGGGAGGGGGTCGTCGAAATGTGACATTGTGTGACAAGGGGATGGGAGGAGTTCAAAATTTTGTGACGTCACATTTCAAAATCAATTTTAATATAAATGTTAAGTAAAACACGAACAAAATTGTAAAATATGTGATGCCACACTAGGGACCCTTCCCTAGTGTGGCAGGTCTCACAAATGTGACCAGCTGTGACAAGAACAGGGTTTCAAAAATCATGAAATTCGTGTGACGTAATTTATGGATGACCCCTTACTGGGATGTTGAAGTCCAAGTAAAATAGTGTTAAAAACATTGGTATTCAACTGCATTCGGCAAGGCTGTAAGCCAACCCCAGTATCGATTCAAAAAGCCTAGGCAGATTGAATTTTAATTTAATAAGATTAAAAAATGAAATCATGTACTTATGTACTTACATAATTAATTTCATAATTCCAATCACGTCTTAATTTATTCGTTCTTGGTGATGAGTAATTTAATATAAATCTAATAGTGCATGTGCTAGACGAATGAAGTTGAAATAATGAGAAGATATTTCAACCTTATTCGTCTAATCGTTCATTCAGTAATGAGCACCTTTACACGTGTTTCAGAATGTACAATCAAACAAATATAATACATACATATGTGTGTATAAGTTACCGGACAAACCCGATTTCAGGACAAACTAGTTTTACCTAGGCTAAACTAGTTCATCCTATACGCGATAGGATTAATAGGTATAGCCTAGTCCAAACTAATTTGTCCTAAGCCCGATAGGATAAATCAGTTAAGGCTAAGCCAAACTAGTTGATCCTGATATAAATATGCACATACAGGAGGTTAAAAAAAATCGCAATTTTTCTTAATTTTTACAAAATTTACGTAAGTATAAGTTATTAGCTTAGACATTGGAATTAAAGTAAGAAGCCAGTCTGGGAGATTAGATTTGGTTAATATTAATTGTATATTTTTAGTTGAAAATGCACTTGATCCATATACACTTTAGTGTGTACATACCTTTATATAACAACATTGTATTGTTTGTCAGAGAACACATAGCGCCGGTGCTGTGTGTGGCAGCCATCGTGAACAGGTCTTTAGTAATCAGCGGGGGAGAAGACTCTGCGGTTATCGTCACTTCACTTGTCGATGGGGCTCTGGTAAGGGTTGAATGTTTTTGTTTGTGTTGCTATTGGATGAATTGCGTTTTTAATCAACAGCCTGTTGCAGTCCACTGCTGGACATAGGCCTCTCCAATTGCACGCCACTTAGATCTATTTTCGGCTTCTCGCATCCAGTTTCTGCCAGCCGTCCTGCGCAAATCGTCACTCCACCGTGCCTGAGGACGTCCTACACTACGTTTGCAGAGACGCGGTCTCCACTCTAGAACTCGTTTACCCCAACGGTTGTCGGTTCTACGACTAATATGGCCAGCCCACTGCCAATTGTGTTTTTATTTGAGTGTATATATAGGTGGTTGGTTATAGTAAAGATTATATGCTTTAGGTTGAAAAAATAATTATTTTAATAGATTGACTTCCTGATTTTCTGTTGATTCTGGTTTTAAGAGATGCAGTTGTTGGAAATAATGTGGGACGCTTGTCTCTAAAAAAAAAAAAGAAAACAAAAGCAAAAATAGGGAAAGGCAAAAATAAGGTGCTTCATGCTAGTTTCAATTACTTTAATCGCTGCCGAGCACATACATTTGAAAAGTTTCATTTCTGTATTTTGTCGATCGAATTTGCTACTGTACTGCCAGTTGAACATAATATTTTTTTCATTGTATTTTGTCATAGGACAGTTTAAGATCTGGAAAAATAAATTTCCGCAAACGTGACCACGAGAGTGTGGAAATCTTTGCCCAGCAAAGGAAAAAATGTACAGATTTTGTATAAAACTCTTCCTATAGCTCTTATAAAAAACAGGAAACCCTTTCTAATATTAAACTAAACCTATTAAACAGGTTACAAAATTGGACCACCACCGCGGCCCAGTAACAGCAGTAAAAGTTATCCAAGATGGCGAGATCCTCGTCACCTGTTCCCAAGACGGGACTGTATGCACATGGAACGTTGACAACTTCACTCTGCTCAGTACCGTGAACGCAGGAGTTCCCATAAATACCATGGAAGTGACCGACGATAATGTGTTCCTTATTACACTGCAAGGAGAGAACGAACTTCATGTCAGAACCTTCATCACTGGGACGCATCTGCATGTATTGAAGAGGCATAAAGCTAAGGTAAGTGAAGATAAATATATAATTCGGGAGATTTCTAAAGACATGTATCTTTAGTCTGTCAGTTAGATTATGAACAAAAACTATAGGACACGAACATAATTATACGTCATATTTTTTTTAGTCACATAAACAAAAAAAAATGCGTAACGTCACATTGAGATGTGACGTAGCAAATATACCACTTTTTGGCCAAAAGTGGCGTGTAGAATCAAAATCTTTGAACTTGTATATTCTCAAACTATTTTTTCTCTGAATAAAGAAAAAAATCACATCCAATATTATTTAATAATCTGGCTGACTATCTAAATAGAATCATGTATCCAGGTATCATCTTTATCATAAAATATTTAATCTCTGAATCAGATTTATAATTCAAATTCTAGCTTTTACCTGCGATGACGAGCATATCCGGTTTTTTCCCGTTCCCGTACGAATTTCGAGAAATCCTCTCTTATGCTTCCTTAAACGCTTCAAGGAAGCTAAATTTCAGCTTTCTACGATCAATAGTTCTGGCTGTGCGTTATCTGGCAGTCGATCACTCAGTAATGGAAAGTTTTGTACAGATTAATTGATTTTGGTAATCAGTTTGTTAATGGTGCTTAACAGTTTAGATTTTTTCCTGTTAACATAAGCATAGCAAAATCAGCCTTTTTAATGTTCCCACAGCTGGGACACAGGCCTCCTCTCTAAGAGAGGGCAACCCGCACTGGGCTCGCGTGGTAGATTACGGCCAGGCCAGTGGGCCGTAATCCACCACGCGGGACTCGCAAGACCTTACTGACAAGACCTGACCTTACCCTACTGAATGAAACATTATACCCAACGCCTACCTACCTATTTTACATCCTAAAACTTTGCTTCCTTTAAACGAAAATACAATTTGGAGCCAACAAAATCTAATTCATTAGTGGCAACAAAAGACTGTAGCTATTTTTGAAAAATAAAAAAGATACTGAACTAATTAACATTGAATACAAAACAACGGGCTCATTGTATTAATAGAAGACGAGGAAGCTTTTGTCTTACAATCCCGCTGAATCCCGTAGGTATTATAATAGAGTAGAATAGCTTCCCAACCAAGAGGACGTTGTACAGTTGATAATCTAATATTGCAGAGTAAAGCATAAAAGATGAAGCAATTATTATAGCTAACACTAGGGCAGTCTTAGTCGCCATTGCGCTCAGTCGCTGCAAATTAATCAAATTTCCACTATAAATCAAATCTCCTCGACGTAGAATCACTTTCGTTTTTATTAAATCCGTTCCATTTTGCGCAAAGAAGCAAAAAGAACAAGTTTATTCAGAGGGGACCCCTGTTGCGTCCCAACATAACTTTATCTTAAAACTTTGTGTTCAGCAATACTTCCTCATTATCTGGAACAACGTTAATCTCACGCTACGGTCTGAAGATTTAGCTTAATGAAAAAATTAAGTGAAACCCGACACAAAAAAGAAAAAAAAAATAGTTCCTACATTATACCCAGCGGGCCATCAGCACCCTACGAGTGCAATACAATAATGGTTTCAGGATGCTGTTGGGGTTACCCCGTTTCTGCAGTGCATCTGCTATGTTTGCGCAGGGTCACGTTGATGGCTTCCACGCATTTTTAGACAGAAATCAGACTCAATGATCTGCAGAGTGCGAGGGAGCTCTAACTCCATCCTGAAGATCATAGCTGGGAGATACGATTCTCTGATCATGCAAAGCATTATTAAGAGATGCATCTCTCAGACTAATCTTGTCCGAAAATACCTAATATTTAATAATATGCTTTATACTAACATAATCATAAGATTTTTGATACTAAATATGTCCGAAAAAAAGGTTATTTTTTTGTGATTAAACTAACTTGATTGTTGGTTCAATATAGGTACGAATATTCTGCTCCAAGCGTCATCGCGTCGAAGAACCGCTAGTAAATAAAATAATATTTAGTTAATACAAAAATTAATTAAATAGACCGATGATCATTTAGAGTTTATAATGTTGGCGCGATCTTCCAACATTTTGTAAGGCTGTTGTTTAATCAAACATATAAAGATAAAAAAAAAACGAGTTATAATTCGACATAGAATTACATCACAATTTTACTTATAAAAGGTTTTTAGATCAAGGAAATAAGGCATAGCGACACAGATATCACACACGCTACAGTCGCAACACAATAATGTAGGTCCTTTAACAAAGACAAAGGTACTTGTCAGTGTCCAGATATCGATATCGACCTACATATATCGAAATGTCACTTTGTATCCTTACATGTCAAAGCCAAATCGTACAAGACGTAATGATCGACATATCACACATACGACATATCAGTAATGCAACTTCCTCACGTTCTCCCAGATTTTAATTCAGCTGGAATAAAGTACGCCGCATTGACCAACGCCGTTTAATCAGCGGCCTAGGTGACTCCCCGGCATGGAATTGAACAACTAGGTTAATTATTTTGTTTAATTTAATTGATTGATGACTTGTCTTACCAAGTAGCAGAATATAGGGCACAGGGCTTCCCGAAATGGATAGGTTAGGTTCGAATGGTTTGACGGAAGCTAGAGTAAGCGAGCGAAAAGAGCGAACTTAGCCCCCGTCATGCCATTCATGTTAGGTTCCTTTACAACCTGCTGACAGAAATCGCGAGTCCCGCTGCACGGAGTTTATTCTTCGAGGTTAGAATGTTGAAATTGATTTTTATTTGAATTAAGAATTCCAAATATTCAATATTTCATATATTTTCGTCAAACATTTACCCAATTCTAAAGACGGCCTAAGCACCTACCAGCCGTTTAATTAAATGATGTTTTAATTAAATACGATATGGTGACAAATATAGCAGCCGTATTGCATAGTAAAAAAGCTAAACGTTGAACGCCATTTTGTAGAACTGTTGATGTGATTCACAATCCAGCTGACTGTGAGGCACAGCAGCGTTTTTCAATCCGGCGCGACTATACATATATAATAATATGCGTTATACGATATGGCTGCAACATACACATTTTGTAACAAATGATAAAAAATAACTAGAACTATATATTCACGACAGTGTTGGGTAGGCACAGTAATACAAACCGAATTACATTCAGACATTCCGTTGGTATAAAGAGCCTAACGAAATTCCGTCACCCCAATAACTTCAGATTCCGACAACTAATTCCTAATAAATCCAAACTTCCCAGAAGCCGAGACCAAATTGTTGTCCCCAAAATATTCAGTCCAATACAACCTTGACATCCACCGCACATTCAACCTAACGTAATTGGGGATCACTAAATTGGTTAAGCTCTTTATTCGTTACAGAAAATAGATTACCACCGATTTCTTTTAAGTGCTCTCGGACCCGTTTCTTATTACATTCGGAGGAAGCGGCGCTAACCGGTGCTATTACGTTACCATCGATATTGTGGATTCGGGAACTTTCTTTGTTTATTGGCGTAAAAGCATTTTCCTTGTGATAAATAAGTTTTCCAATATCTGGATTTAGTATTACATTATTGGTTATATTGATTTCATCTGTGCTTGTTGACTAGTTTCTTGCATTGTGCGGTCAGTCAAAGGGATTATATTAGTATTGACGTTCTATTTTGTAGGTAGTCACACAATACTGTTATAACATGTACTACTAAACTAATACTGATGTTTTCTGAATATAAAAAAATATGATTCTATTTAGTCCGTCAGTTACTTTATCAAGAATCTACACTATTATTAAGAGGAAAGATTTGATTGTTTTTTTTTTTTTGTTTTTTGTTTGCATTGAATAGGCTCCGAAACTACTTGACCGATTTGAAAAATTGTTTCACTGTTGAGAAGCTACACTATCTCCGGTGAACCTAAGCTATATTTTATCTACGTATTCCCACGGGAACGGGATCTACGCGGGTGAAACCACGGAGCGCTGCTAGTTTTGGATAAACATACGGGACGCGTATTTTTGCCTTTATTACATCAATAAAAAATAGCAAAGACGAAAAGCATTACACATCAGAAGTTGGGGTTTGTGACGTCACGTCGTGGTAAAAGTGTGCTCAAATGTGACACGAGTTTTCAACGCACTGTATCGTCTTCATTTTTTTACGTGTAATATGGAAAAATAGGAGTCCAATATTTTTTGGAGATCTATCTGACGGACTAATTCGATTTTTTAATCATCTACCCTATTCCCGTAGTTACTATAGATAGCTATCTATTACCTATCAGCGACTAGTTCTGGTAAAGTTATCTCGACTGGTACTTACTATTGGTGTAAAATTATTTTCACCATTTGTAAATACATTGATAATGTTGAATTCTTTTTCCAATAACAATTTCCTTGAATCTATAAGCTCAGCAATTTAGAAATTCGATTTTGAAATGACCAATTAAATATCTATTTTTACAACTATCGAGCAATAAATTCAGTGATAAAATTAAATTATTTCAGGTGTTCACTTCCCGAGATCGGTAACGATCTTTCAATTAGTAGCGAATAGAATCGAAAACTTGGACTTGAACAAGAATTAATTGATACTTTAATTAATTCCTCGAGAACGAAGTATCTGCTTAGTATATTTTAAAGAGCAGAAATCTGCAAAAAGAGAATTTTCTAACTTGTAGTTTAAAACTTGTAGTTATATTTAACTAATAATTTCAATCATGCTTGTGGGTTTTGTGGCAAACATTTTCGTTTTTTGCCACAAAAGCCACAAGCATGTGTTGAACTCATATCTTTCCTATGTAAGTTATAATAAAATCTGGAAAATGGTTTTTTTCTGAGTATCATCGAATAAAACCAGTTTATCTAGTCATAGAGAATTAATACCCTTTCGGCTCAGAGATCCTTTTCGACTTATTTTTCATTATTGATTTGGATTTCTCCAATTTATAATACTACCAAGTAGCTGCGAATAACAAACAAGATAACAGAAAAGTATAATCAATAGGAACTTTCCCTTTAGGTGAAATGTTTCTGCGTGGCTCACGACTCGTCCCGCGCCGCAGTAGGCTGCGCTGACCAGAGAATCTATCTGTACAGCCTACATAGTGCGACATTATTGCGCACGTTGGCTGTGGCGCATGACTTAGCAGCACTGGCCGTTGCTGATAAGGATCATTTCTTGTTGGCTGCTGGTGAGTTGGAACGCCTGCTTTGTGTTTTAAGGCCATTTTTCTTTCTTTAGTATAATAGTAAACTATTTAGTAACCCTTCTTTTGTAATCAGCGAAATGCACATCATACTGAGTTTTCTACTTGTATCCTAAAAGTGACTGATTTAATATGCCAAACATGAACTTAAAACTTTCTATGAATAGGTCACCTTTATTATCATTGATAGACGAGCTATAATCGGACCAGATGGAAAGCTATCAAATTTACGACGATGGAGCATTCGTGCCTAAAAGTAACACTAACAATATTATTTCCAGGCGGCAACAGAGTAACGATATATTCATTCCACACAGAAGACAACTTGACTAATTTCCGACCAACTAAACAAACCAAGCGCCGCCAAACGAAATCCATGACGAACGTCACGATGTTACAGGTGAGGCTCACGGAAATCCATGAACGGACTATTTTTAGATCCTTCTGCAAATAGATTTATTTATTTTGTCGACATAGTGTATCCTGAAAGTTTTACTTTTACTGTAATACGGGAACATGGAAATAAAAGTACGCTAAAATAGAACGTGCCATATAGTTACAGTCTTAAGACAGGCAAAGCATCAGTTTTAGTTTCACTAGGAGATTTTTAATGCTTTGATGATGTGTCCGTACAAAAAAATCCTAACCCACTTCTTTTTCTTACAGGCAGAACAAAGTGAGCTTATCCCTATTAGCTGCTTAGAGATCTCCAGAGACGGTCAACTGGCAGCTAGCGGCTGTGCCCGTGGTCTAGTCAGAGTTTGGCATCTTTCAACTCATCGTCTTCAAACTACACTGAACGGACACTTGGGACACGTCACCTGTGTAACATTCTCTCCGAACAATTTACTGGTGTTGAGCGGGTCTGAAGACAGAACGATTGTTGTATGGCAACTAGCTGATAATTCTCCATCTTTGACGTATAAGGTTAGTAAGGTTTACATTAATCTTACTAAGAATTCGTCAAGTTGTTATATTGAAAACAGATCCTTTAGAAATAACGTTAACATCCACCACTTTAAGTTTCAGTCTAGAACATTTAATTAAAAAACTCATCTCGTTAACAAACATTCTATCTTTGTCTTCAGAACTTCGTCTTCAAACTTTTCAACAATCTTATACTTATTGAGTTATATACAGCGGAGTTTTTGCAGGGGCATTCGGCAGCTCTCCAATCTTTACTGATGATGTCGGATGGGAGACGTGCTATGTCGGGCGACCGCGCTCGGAATGTTCACGTATGGCTTGTCGACTCCGGCATAGTGCTGCACTCCACCGCAGCACCAACTGCGAGTCTCGACGTTACCCTAAACATGAAGTTTGCCGTAAGTTCCAAACTAGCTTCGCAGACTAAGTTAGGCATACTCTACATTAGACTGGATTAGACTGGTATATTACAAGTTTTACGATTTTCTTGTTCAATTTTTGTGGTTCAGCTTGTGATTTGTCATTATGTTTTAGTACATAGATAAGATTGTATTTTATGCGTATACTGACAACTTCTACTTTGATAACTCTACAACAATTTTTTTTTTCAACTGGGATTTATCATCCAAAAAACAAAGGAATGTTCACATCGTTCGATCGATAAAAGTAGAAAGTAAATCCGTACCAAGAGACGATACGATTGACGCAGTGATTTGGAGATTGGACTACAGATAATTATTCTGGGTGCTATATCACACTACTTTGGGTAGTTGTGATAAAATATCACAACTACCCAAAGTAGTGTGATATAGTTATTTATACCCCAGACTATACAAAACTAAAATGGTATTCTTCTCTTCAAAAACATGGTTATCATACAGGTACTATCAGACGGTGACAACTCAGTCCGTATCTGGACATTAGCCGGCGGAGACAGCGGAGAGGAAAAGAGAAACGTGTCTCACGCAGAACGGATCACTTGTTTTGCTTTAACTGCTGATTCACAACATGTGGTCACTGGGTCTATGGACATGTCGCTCAAAGTCTGGAAGTTAGATGGAGGAAAATTATCACAAGTAAGTCTCAAGGTTTCAAAACGATTTCATTGCTTGCTTTAAGTTTCTGAACACCATTACAACTTGACTCTTAAACATTACATACTTCCAGTTAAATCGAATCTCAACCAACATAGAAAATGGTTGTAAAAGCAAAAATGGATTAACAGTAAACAATCTTATTTATTTTCAACAGCTTTACCGGAAATACACCCGTTTTTTCAGCATTTATTAATTAATTTAAAATGTATGTTTCCAACAGGTATTAGTCGGTCATTCCGACATAGTCACCTGTGTAGCTGTATCAATCACAAACAAAACACAAATAGTATCAGGGTCTTGGGACTGCAACCTCATAGTGTGGGACATCAACACTGGTTCGGACTTGCACTTGTTATCTGGACATCTTGGCAAAGTCACATGTGTTAAGGTCACTGGAGATGGGACTATTGGCGTGTCTAGTAAGTAACTTCAAACCAAATCCAGGCATGAAACAACGTCCATCGTTTACGTATTTCACAAAGATACCTAATTATCATTTTAATACTAGTCCAATTTTTTTTGACTCCTCAATAATTAACAAACCAGTTATAATTGCTAAGTTTTAATAATTAATATCTTTTAAGAAAGTTGCTGACTTAATACAAATTTAATTTTCATGTTATTAAGTCTTGTGCTTCAAAACTTTGGAGCAATATGATTTCATTTCTCAAATAGAATTACTTACAAGTTTTATTGTTGTCAAAAAACTAGGTGCGGAGGATAAAACACTTATCATCTGGGAAACTAAAAGAGGGCTGGCTTTGACATCTTTAGCTCTCCACGTACCTCTGCTCGGCTTTCAGATTACTAGCGATTGCGCGCGTATCGCCATCCATCTCTTGGATAGAGGTACGATCCTTTCGTTTTAGTAATAAAAAACACTTTTGTTTAATTAATTTCTCCCATATCTTTGTTCGTTGAATAATATAGTCTGGAGATAAAAAAAAAATCTTGTATATTAAGAAAATTAAAGTAAGATAATTTTATAGTAAGTCTTCATTGCATGATCAATTCGAGATAACAATACCTTGGACTTACTCTTTGGTTACTACCAGGTTGCCTTCCAATGATTTGCCTACACAATACACCAGCTACGTACGTGAAGATACCTACCTATGCTGCACCGACTAAAGATGTTGATGGTAAGTCAAGTAAGTCACAGCTTTTTATTACTAACACATTTGAATTGTCATAAAATATACATACATTTATAAAATTGGCATACATATATAGATGACATCCACAACTCATCTAACATTATACAGACAAAATACTTTTAATTACTATAATAGAATCTTTTGATCTTACTCTCACATTACTATAATGAGATGTTTATTAGTTAATGTATAAAAGGAAATACTAATTTGATATAGAAACTCGTATTAGAAAAACAAGGACACATGTTATTTATTTGTGCAGAGTTACGTCCGCTTGCACCGAAGCGACCAATGAGAAGACTATTGAAGAAAGAAGTGTCTTTAGATACTTACACCTGGCAAAAGAAATATGGACATCTTACTTCTGCAGCTATGATGGCTCAAGTAGATGAACGATTGAAGAGAAGGTAACAGAATGCATACAGTTTTGTTTACATTTCGTAACAAAATTCTTTAACTTAGAAATTATTGATATTATTTTTTCTTCTAGGTTCTCTGTCTCCGCATCAATGGAGGAGATATCAAAAATACAAGAAGCAAAGAACAAAGACTTAGGTTCACAGGTAATATTTTCAGCTTCACACAGACTTCTAACATTGACTATCTGATATAAGCTTTAAAATTGACAATTTCCTTCATATACAGGTGAGCTTAGGACCTGAAGAGGCGGCGATAGCGCAATCTCAGCACTTCGATCAGCTTGAAGCTTTATGGAACAAGATATCGCCGCCGAGACGACGTTCCAATAAGGTATGCTGAACATTTTATAGATATACAGCGAGAGTTAAACTTAAATGTGGAATTTACATTTGTATCGTTCAGATCCTTTTCAGACTCAGAATTGTCATTCATTTAAGCCAAACAATGAAAAAGGCTCTGAGACTGTTTCACCGACTGTTTTACTTAAAAAAATGTGAGGAATTCAAGAGATATGAATCTATACTAATATTATAAAGCTGAAGAGTTTGTTTGTTTGGTTGTTTGTTTGTTTGTTTGTTTGTTTGTTTGAACGCGCTAATCTCAGGAACTACTGGTTCGAATTGAAAAATTCTTTTTGGGTTGAATAGACCATTTATCGAGGAAGGCTTTAGGCTATATATCATCACGCTTAAGCCAATAGGAGCGGAGCAGCGAAAAAGAATGTTTTAAAATCGGGGATTCCACGGGGACGAAGTCGCGGGCAGCAGCTAGTGTTGAATAAAATCAAACGAGTTTAAATTTGTTCCCTATCTGGTATGTCTGAACTGTTACAAAAGTGGCTTTTCACTTATTAAACCAATAATATGTATTGTAAGAAGAACAATAAACCACCTCCTCAAACATTGTCCTCTAATAATAGCGTCGATAATTGCATCTATTGTTTCAGTCACTGCAAAAACAAAGTTCGCTAATCGAGAGCCGATTTGACTCATCTGATGAAGAACATACGCCTGTAGAGGAACAAGGTAACTTCTAACTTTGTTCTCGTTTATTTTGTTATTTTATTAACCTTTGTTGTAATAAATGATGTTAATATTCTAGCTGTTTTGTTTGCGTTAGGCCAATTACCATTTTATTTATACAAAAATAAACGGAAAAGCAAAAGAAAAACTAACAAGACAGTAACAATAACTATTATAAACTATTTTTTTTTTAGAAATATACAGTAATGTTCTCCTAGATATATTCTGGAACGATACACAATCGCATCTTAAATCGTACAAAACATAATTACAAATTGTTAGCAGGATGATTTTGTTAACTATTAAGAATGAGTAAAACCTTAAAATATAATTTTGAAGAATATAAAAAAGGAATACTTTTTTATATTCTACAGGTTCAACATTAATTTTCCATTAAAAAACTTGGACGATACACTTTGCATACAAAGTCGGTATAAACTTCGTAATTTCAATCCATCAATGCGTCGTTTCATCTTTTACAGCGATATTGGTGTATCTTCTTATTTGTTTCGAGTTTTCAATTCTATTAGATATTTCTTGCATTTTTTTTTTAGAAATTATTCGTTTAATTGAATTCTACTTTTTATTTTCACAGAACACATGGTCGAGTAAACATAATTGGGAAAGGATAAATAATATTAATTGCTAATTTAATTTAAAATAATGATTGCCTCAATAAGAGCTGATCTCGTTTCAATATTATTAATTAAAAACTGCTACTTTATTAGTTTTGACTAACGATGATTGATTGTGAAAACTTAAATTATTATTCGTACAATTTAATTTTGTTCTTCGACTTTTAATGGTTTTAAAGCGATAAGAATGATGTTGTTTGAGTTTTGAAAAATAAAAATGTCCTTGTATTTTTAATTTGAAGGCGAACAACCTGCTTGCTATTCAAAAACCTGATGAAGGCCTTCGCATTTCCAATCATTTATCAATTTAAAGTTTATCTAGGGTGGAGAAATACGAAGTATGTTTACGAAAAGTAGACTTTAGAATACTAATTACGAAATAAATATTTAATGCTAAAATTGCTGATACTTTTGTAGTAAACTGTAATAAAATAATTAAAACGTACGCATTGTGATCTTCTAGACTTTACTAGCTTCTTATTGGGGCCAGTTTCTTTTAAAACAAAAAAATATATATTTTAAGCGAATTGTATTGCAAATTAGCGAAAGCACTTTACATGTCCACTTTTAAAAGAATAAACTAGTTTATCGATATTCAACAATACCTATATTTCAGAATAAATAGACCAATTTCGAATGAAAATATACTGGAAACTGGTCCGTATGTAGTACATTCTACTCTAACTATCAGCCACGCTATGAAACTGTGACAGCACGTTGTTATGAATAGTGTGTTTTTTGGTAAATTACATGTATCATTTGGTAAACAAACATGGTGTTTGAAATATTATATAATATAGGAAAAGTCACTTAGGTTTTTTATTGTCACCCAAGATGTTTAAAGTATCCATATTGAACATCTTGATGTTCGGTTATAATAAACACACAGCACCATAGGGAACGTGCAGAAACGATAGGTGGCACAGGTCAAATATTTACAACGTAAAAGTTTCAGATTTGCAACACTAGATGGCATAGTCCGCCGTGCATGTTCCCTATATCAATTAAATCAAAAACAGTGTCAAAAGTAACTTCGCAACTTCGCCATATTTGTTTACAAAATGGAACAAGTAAAAATAAATACTACTTAGGTTAGTATTTACGTAGGTAGTTTAGATTAATTTTAGAAATACATAGTACTAAGTAACTTAGTTCTCTTCTGAGCTTCTGTTTTAATACTATTAGAAGATTTTACGCATCACTGATTTTATTATCCTTTAAATAAGTATGTATTAGTTATTGTAGTTAACACCTATTTGGTGTTAAGAACGAATTCGCTGTAACATAAGCTACATTTGAACGCAAATACCTACAATTAATTGTTTTAGTACTTGTCAATCTGTTTACCAAAGTTTAACTATTTTAGTACAATTTTTTAAGTTAAGTTTATGTGATAAAATTATGTATTCATTACGGTTTACGCATATGTTTTAATTTATTTGTTCTTATACGTTTATTTTTGCAATGAATTTAGCCGTGATTATTGAATAGTCTGTTAAAAATTCAATATCGTGTTTGAAACTCAGATATTTACATTAATTATTTTCTGTTAATAGTATTAATTAAAAAATAAAATTTAATACATAAATAGTGTTAAATTAAATAATAGAAGTGTAGTTTAATTAGATATATAGATGGTAATTTCCCCGATTTGTGTATCGAACTAGTGTTTTCCAACTGTGATCCCTTATAAAGACTTCTAAATAAGTACACATAATATTCAAACTACAAAGAGTTGTCCTTATGAATAGTTAGTGTAATATTATCGTCTATTAGACACGATTTACCTATTGACATGTTTTTCTAACTTAATTACAACCGATTTTTTTTATCTTTTCTTATTTACAACATCACAAAATTAAACTAAAGAAATATTTATGAGAAGTGTTTTAAATTATCAATATTACAAATAAGAACTAATGAGAACTTTCAAGTTTTACAATGGTAAATTTGTAAAACTGCAATAGTATCTACTATTATACATAATTCATAAATATTAAAATCGTAAAGTTTGTAAAAAAAAACATAAAATAAGCTTTTACACCCTGCGGAAAAGTTTTATCCACGCGGCTTATACATTTATAACCTTCCTTATCTATTGTTTGTGATTCTAATAAGATAAATCTGTTGACTTCGTGTTTGAATTATAACTGGATTATAACTTCTGTTAATTCAGTCAGTTTTTAATAGTAGTTCGTTAATTAAATATCGATTATAATTATAGTTATCTAATTAAAATTTGATTGACGCAGCGACTAATATGCTATTAGTAGAATACATTTTATTGTGTAGAATTTCTAAAATTTAAATGTTGGTAATAGACGTTACTTATGTATTTATAAATTAGACGATGCAATAATATTTCATAAGTAGATGCACTCACTTGTAGTCGAATAGGTAACTGAATTGTCTTCTGAATAACATTTGAATGAATACATTTAACCAAACAAAGCTCGGCACTCTCCGCTTCTTAAATCAATCTGTCACAAACAAGATAAAAGTGTTTTGGAGGGAAATTCGATAGATGTTTACACTTGAGGACGGAATAATGTAGGGAGTGAATTACGAAAGCGGAATTTGTATTCAAGTAACTGTAAAGGACGCAACAAAGGCTACGGACTTAACTTAAAAGCTGAAGTGTCCACAATTCACCAAAGTTGTAATACTATTGTCCTCAAGTGTACAGTAGGTTTGCAATAAGTTTTAATACTATAATCGTTAGACACTGTCACCTTGTTAACTATTTGTATAGAGTTTTATATATTTATCGGTTCTTATTCCTCACGTACGTGAGTTTTATTTTTGACCTGTCGTGGCATTATATCTGAAAATATATCCTCTGTGTTTCTTAAATGTGTTTTTATTTAACCATCCCACTTTGTGAATCGTTATTATCTCATAGAATGCTGAACAATTTTTAAATAACTTTCTCAGCAGTAGATTTTATTCCTAAGCAATTTCGATCGAGTCAAAAGAAAGTTGTCTTTAGGATTCTGTGATGTTGTAGAAATATATCTTCTTTATAAATAATTTAAGAATAACGATAATTATTTACGAGTATGTGTCTGGCACACAATATACACTTATTTTCACTCTACCTTGTCGTACGTCCTCCAAAAGTTCATGAGATAAACCCATATAAAATAATCCTATACACTATGTTAATGGCACCTCATAATTAGTAAGTAAATATTATGATCCCACGAGTGAAAGTTATTGATATATTAATTACATATTTTTAAGTACTTTGTTTGATACCAAAATACCCAATCTAATCCATGGTAGATAAAAAAGAGTGTTATCAAGTAACTGCTTGTACATAATCCATAAATTACTGTTAAACAGTGGACGCGTTTGGCGGTCAATTCTGTTTTTATGAAGCTCCAAAGAGTTTTCAAAATTTTACAGTGCAAGATAAAGTAATGCAGTTTAGTACATGGTAAAGCCAAAAACATGAACCAATCAGGAAATATGAACATAATGATCAATAACCCAGGCGGGAGATAGTGTTTTATCGCAAGATAAATTACAGTGTGATGCACTAAAGTGATTTAATAATCCCAAATATGGATGATATGGACAATACGAGCTTAACACCGTGGCAACTAGATAAACTGTACAGTGAAAGTTTCAATTTTAAATTGCATTTATTAAACGTGGAACAAGGCAACGTGATCTTCACTCCAAAGAATAGTTCATCATTCTTGACCATGTTCACTTTAGCATGGAGCTCGATGGGGATAACCCTGTCTGCAGCTGCGTTGTTGCTGCTCATCTCAACCGCCGTGTTGTTCGCTGAATGGAGAAGGAGTTACAAAAACCAACTGCTCATACAGTTGATGCTTGCAAGATTTTTGTACACTTTTGTGAGATATTTTTGCGATGTTCAGAAGTTATTCAACATGTGCCCTTACACCGGTCGCTTCGTCTTATTGGATATTGTTTTCATGATCTACACGGAAATGGCGCTCGTAGCTTGGATGTTCGTGTTCAGTCGGCAGATTTACATCAGCTTAGTTAAGGTTTTCACCACTGAAAGCTGGAGCATCTGGAAAGTGTCCTTATGTTCGTGGCTTGGGCCCACTGTTGTTGCCATTTTACTACACGGAATGTTTCATGTGGGTCAGGATGCTACCCTAAAGTATTTAGTAGCGTATACAGTGATAATCAAATGGCCCATTTTAATCACAAATGCAGTATTATTAATAATAGCTCTCAGATCTGTCCTAAGAAATAATATGAAAACCAAAAAGAACATACGAATTGTTCTTGTCATGGTTATGTTGATTTTTCTGTTTTGTTTCCAACAAATGGTCATAGATATGTTTAAGATAGTTTTTGTAGAAATAAAAAAGACAAGAAATATCATGAATACTACGTTAATCGTTACTAATATATTTTCGATGTACCATTGTGCATTCTCGATATGTTTTTGGGTACTTGGAAATTCAAACACTAGAAAATTATGGAGGTTTCACGGTAAAGGCTTGAGTACTAAATTGCGACTTAGTATTAGTTCATAAAGTAATTTTACAAGATAGATATTACTCGAGTCACTTTTAATGTTTATTTTTAAGTTGATTAATTGTATAACCAATTAAAATACGATAATTTCATGGATTACTGTTTTAATTAAAAACTTCACAGATCACAAACGCAAACTACTACTAAGCATGACGTCTTGGGTTTGATTAAAAGTTTGGGCAAAGTGTTATTGGTTTTTCATATGAGACATGGTTGATGTCACTAGGCCCCAATTACAGAGGACAAAAACTTGAAGAAATATGGGTATGATTTATCTATTATGTTAAAAAGTATTGGCCATACCTAACTATAGTGAGCCGAGTTTGCTGTACCATGTAGCTACTTCTAATAGGTAAGTATTAAATCTTGAATGACGCAGACTACGCATTGATAGTAGAAAAAGGTAATGTGATAGGTATTAAGAAACGCTTAGGGCATTAGATATGTTACGTATATCATTTTCTGTAAACATATTGCTCGGAGATATAGACGAGACAGATTGATGTTTTTTTATTGCCAGGTGGCTATGCTCTTTGACTCTAGTCTGGGTCGAAATCTATACTTCTATACTAAAATTATAAAGAGGAAAGATTTGTATTTTTATATTTTTGTATGTAAAGAATAAACTCAAAAACTGCTAGACCGATTTCAAAAATTCTTTCACCATTAGAAAGCTACATTCACCCTGAGTAACATAGGCTATATTTTATCCCATATTCCAACGGGAACGGAAACTACGCGGGTAAAACCGCGGGGTGCTGCTAGTTAGATAGATATTTTTATCACTCCTACTAGAATAGGTCATGAGAAAAGAATAGCACTGCATAGCTATTTAGCGAGCTGATGATTTCTAATGTCAAAAGGCTCTATATAACCACGTGACATTTCAGCGACGCATGTCAATCTCATTCATTTTTGACTTTTCAACTGTCATTATCGCTGGGAAAATTTGGAGTCTTCGTTCGTCGAACTTATTATCTTCTAGTATTGATGTAGGCTTTTGCATATCATAAAACCAGAAATAGGGAAACCATCTTTCCCTTGTTATATGAGTTCAAATAATAGTGTATTTTATTCATCTGATAACTATGTAGGTCAATCCGTTTTTATTATACCGATTTGTTTTATGATTTCCATTTTGATATTATTCCTCTGTTGTATGTGTATACTTTACATTTATTACTTGAATTTACAATAGTGTTAAAAATTCAAGTTCTTAAAACATATCAGACAGATATATTTCTGGGGAGCTTGTTCCACCACTTCTTCTTCCCAACAAAACACTAGGAAGTGGTGACGGGTGGGAAAGAAAAAAAGAAAGATTTTGAATAAATTGTTTTTAATTTTGTCTTGTGTAGTAGGGAAAAAAATATGAATGCTTTTATTAATTAATATAAGCGGCTGATGACCGGGTTAGACGCGATTCAATTATACTTACTAGGATTCTTGTATTATCTGCAACATTTCTATTGGAATAGAGATTAAACTTTTTTTGGTGGTTACTTAAATGTTTTTTGGTCTTTGAATAGAACCTCTCAAATCGTATATTGACACTTTAACATAAAGGTTAAAATCTAATAAAATAGGTAATGACTCCCACAAAATAAGGAAAACCGTACAAGTATAATTCATGTATTCACGTTACAGATTACCGATCCCTAATGGATAAACACCTAATTTAGCATGTTATCCACATTTATGGGTGAATGCCTATCCTGTTCAGTTTAATTAAACGGTTCAAGATTCCTTAAACGTGTAGTTATTGGTTAAAAGTGAACTGCATTCTACAAGTGCTTAGATATTGTTGCGGAATTTGTTCGAAAGAGTCACCGCGGCCCTGGAACGCAAAGGGCACAAGAAGGATCACGGGTCGGTTTTAGTCAGTAAGAGTCTGACAGTACCTTCTGCTCCGCCCAGAGCGGGAGAAGTCATTTGATGATACCCATCCAAAAAAAAAAGTGCTTAGATATTATTGAACCAGGGTTGTGGAATTTGTTTGAAAGAGTTACCGCGGCCCTGGAACGCCAAGGGCATTAGGAGGAATATGGGTGGGTTTTAGTCAGTAAGAGTCTGACAATCCCATCCGCTCCATCGAGAGCGAAAGGAGTCATTTGATTATTACATTGATAACGCTATAGTGAATTCAAAAGCGTATTCTTACTCGCTTTTGAATACTGTAGCTATGAAACTTCTCCTGCCTCCTAAAGATTTGGAACAGCACAAACTAATAAAATTAACGTCTAGAAAATTTCTGAAAAACAAAAAAACGACAACGAAACAGACGAAGATAGAAAGAATTAAACCAGCCTATTTCGTAATAAATTGGCGCAATTCTTCAGCAGAGAAATGTGGCAGGAGTGAAGGCAAGCCTTAGCCATAGATACTAATATTATAAATACGAAAACAACTGTGTCTGTCAGTCTGCCTGTTTGTTACCGCTTTAAGTATGTCTTAACGGCCCAACGGATTAGGATTAACTTTCTTAGATAAGGACATGGGATAATTTTTATTCTGAGAGGATGTTCTCTTGTGATATTTATCGAATTCAGGCGGTCGAACCCGCGGCTGGCATACACTAGTCGATTATATCAATTGAAAGAGAGGCAACAAAGACCTTTTTTTTTTGGATGGGAAATCATCAAATGACCCCTCCCGCCCTGGGTGGAGCGGTAGGGAGTGTCAGACTCTTACTGACTAAAACCCACCCGTGTTCCTCTTGTGCCCTTTGCGTTCCAAGGCCGCGATAACTCTTCCGAACAAATTCCGCAAAACATTCAGTTAACTAATATTAACTTTAGATGAGATTGTCTCATAAAACATCATCCACTAAGTATGTTTGTTAGAAGAGCTAACTCTTCAGGATGCATAGCTATGTTCTTTAGTTTTTCCACTCATAGAGGCACTTTCAATTCACCTCACAAACATCAAATGTATTCCATTCCACCAATTCAAAAATAAGCGAATGTCACAGAACCAGGTAACGGAGCGAACCTCCACAAATTGTGTTGAAACTGTGCTTCACGCAACCGAGTCGGTTCGTAATTAGTGCTAAATTACTGCCCGAAACGGGCCTTGAGGTTTAAGTGGGTAGGCTGGCCGCGGCTGGATACTCATGTACCCATGTCTTAAGTAATGTTAAGTGATATAATTTTGGAAAAGTATTTATTTCTTGTGTAACTAGAACGTTAAAAGGAAAAAAATGTGCTGTACTTAAAACGTTTTGGGAACTTTATTGTGCGTACAGCTAAGGAGTAGAATAGGGTAGTTGACTAAAAAATCGAATTAGTCCGTCAAATACATTACCAAAAAATTTGGGATACGTATTTTTTTCTTTTTTCACATAAACAAAAAACGAAGACGATACAGTGCGTTGAAAACTCGTGTAACGTCACTTCGTGCTACAATTTTTACCACGCCGTTACGTCACAAGCCCCAACTCATGATCTTAGAAGCTTTTTATCTTCGTGATTTTTTATAGATTTGATAAAGCAAAAAATACGTGTCCAATATTTTTCGATAATCTAACTGACGGACTAAATAGAATTATATTTTTATTCCTCAGGAAACATCCCTATTCCCTGCTAAACTCTGTGTTTCCTCATAACTACAACCAGGGAGTCTTTAAGTCAAGAGTTAATAGGATACTTCTAGACACGCGTGTTCATCTTCGACCACATCATCGCTTAACGTTAAGTAGTCAAACAAGTGCCTATCAATAGGTTAGTTAACTAAAAAAAAAAATAATTAGTCCGTCAAATAGATTTCCAAAAAATATTGTTTTTTTCGTATTTTTACTTTTTTCACGTACCTAAACAAAAAACAAAGACGATACTGTATCGTCTTTGTTTTTTGTTTACGTTAAATACTTCGTTAAATACTCATGTGTCGAGACACAGACTACGTGCTACAGTTTTGACAATGGGGGCATGATGTCACAAGCCCTCAATCCTGATCTTTGATGCTTTTATCTTCGTCATTTTTTATTTTTATTTATTTATTATATACTTTATTGTACACCTTTTAATAAAAACAGGAAAAAAATTATAAAAACAAGTGTACAATGGGCGGTCTTATCGCACAAGGCAATCTATCTATAGGCATCTTCTAAAATTTTATATATTTGCTAAAGCAAAAATCCAATCCAATCCAATATTTTTCGAAAAACTAACTGATGGGCTAATTAGAATCATATTTCTTTACTCAAGAAACATCCCTATAGAAAAAACAAATTGTTAGCTAACTTATCAGTTACTACCTACTATAAAAGATGCTAAAACTTTGGTGAATATTTGTTACAATCACGACAGAACGGCTGAAGGGATGTGAATGAAAATTGGCACAGCTATAGATTAAAGCGTAGAATGGCACATAGGTTTTGTCCCGATAGTATGTATCTTTAAGATCATTTCCGATATTCACGAGGGCAAAGCGACCTGTTACTATCTTGTTTCTTATATAACTTGAACATTAGATACCTAGTGAGAAAAGTTTGTATTGAAAATGAAATTAGCATATTTGTGGCATACCTACCCCAGATTGACTTATTTGAGAAATAATGATAAAGCCCACAAACGATATTTTATTTTCATAAATCAAAGCTAAGGAATCAGTTTTCCAAATCGAATAAACAGATACGATACAGAAACAGAACGTTATCCAGAATTATACTTATCTCATTTTCCTCAGACAGAACAGTAAACGTTCTTATTCCTGGGTCATAAAGTTCAAATCAATCCTTGATTTAACAATATCATCGTTTTATGAGCAAAGTTTCTTTAATGAAACTTCAGGGGGAGATTATTGCAGATAAAAATAATGATGGTTCATAAAACTAAGACGTTTACGATAAATATGTGTACAGATTCCTTTTCTATGACGCTTAGATACTATTAAACTTGGGCATGAACAGTAGTTTGTGCAAAACGATGTTCTTCGTCAAACGAAGTATAAGGAGGATACTTAATGGCTTTTTTCTGCTTTAGACGATTTCAAGTCAGTCTACTTAATGTTCTGAGAACTCTTCATAATTTGTTGTAGATAGTTGTGCAGACTACAAAATGACTGGATAACAGGAAGATAATAATGATTATAGCCATAGGGGCGAAATAAATATGTAGCAACCCTAGCGATGCGATTGCTGAATTGCATTTTTGATATTGTACGGGAGCGCCCGCGCCGGGCTTGCCAGTCGCTTAAATACCACCGCCTTGCCACGTCCTAATACTGTATAACTATAGTCAAGTACTGTGAACCTATATTAAATATTTATCAAAACTCAGTATAACCTAAATTCACGTATCATTTACCTGGACCCATAATAATAACACGCACAACAAATGTATCTATAATATTATATAATAAGTTTTGGATGAATGATACTCGTAGCAATTTAACGTCAACATAGATGAGGATGAAACGTCTGACTCTTTGTAGATGTGATGGTTTAGTAATGTATATTTTTAATACGCAAAGGACATCAAATGGAAACTTGTCTGATTTAGTCTGAAGCCTATTATATTTTAGGGAACATTTAATCCTATACAAAAACATAACCCGATAAAAGTTTAACTACGTTATTCCAATCAAAAACAGCTACCCGGTATTTTTTGTATTTTTTACGAAAAAAAATATTTGAGCTTAATTGAATCCTGTCACGTATGTCACCCGTAACATGTAGGGGTGGGCTTGTTTACGTTTGATCAGAGATTAAGTACGGCCGGATCGAGCCGCCCGCCACTCCAACCAACACTGATTGGGTGCCAGCCCTAACGATTCGAGGCTTTCGAGCACACTCGAAAAATGCACGAGTATTATATTTAATAATTCCAGTGGTAAAACTATTGTTTAAATCATGAGATAGGCCGTGTTTTGTATCCGAAAAATATTTATGGAAAACAGGCAATGTTTACGTTTAATCTGAGATTAAAATGGTTGAAACGAACCGTCACTGACATGGGTAAGAATTGAAAAAATAAAAAAATACGCGAGTTTTGTGTAAATATTTCTGTAATATTTTGTGCCGTAACTGTAATGAGCTGGGTTTTGCTATCAATGTTTTTGTTTTATTGGAAAAGCATCCGATGTTTACGTTCGATCAAAACTTCAGATAGACTGGGGTAAGTACCAGGGGCTTTAATTAATTGATATGCAGGGAAGGACCAGGTCTCCAGGTCTGCTATTTTTATAAATTGGTCCAACACGATCCCATTGTCATTTTGCTAAAGATTCATAATCTGCTAAATTCATAATGGTCGATTATTGGTCGGTCAATGGTTTCGTATTACTTTCTGATAACCGAACATTTAAAAATAATTACTGCATAATGACATTCAAGTGGTAGGCCACTGATCAAAGGAATTGTCAAAATTTTATTAGATTACCGCATACGTCTGCCATTCATTTGTCATTATGTACGAGATTACCATTCTATACCATTTCTTTCAATGGAGTGTCAGTGGTTGACCACTGCAAAGTCATAGTGAGCTTTTATATTAGTAGATTACCAAACTTGTAAAAATCAACCATTATGAAATCAATGATACACCATTCTGACACTATTGTAATAGCAGACTTGGGGCCCAGGTTCATTGTTGATTTGCTTGTGATATATAAGCACAGGACCTGTATGAAATTACACTTTTTGTCAAAAATATACTCACATTATGGACCAAATCTGTCAGATGGAGTAATCATTTTTAGGCGTTGCATGCAAGTACAGTAGAGAATAACTCTACCCACTAAAATACAGGTACTATTACACTATCTAGCATAAAACGTAACCAAAGTTCATGTGACGAGGAGTAAGAGCATTTTATTTGACATTGCCGTAGTACCCAATATTTTCATCGAACAATATAAAATGCGGCCATATCGAGTATTGAGCGGCCACTCTAGCCGGCACGTATTGGTTTGTAGCGATTAGAACGAGGACACTCCAAATATTTACATGGATTTTAGTAAATAACTTCGGATCTGTATAAAATCCGTTAGAAACAGGTTGGCTGGGTACAGGTGTACTCGCACAACCATATCCATCAGTGTTTTACCATTTTAAACCATCTAATCATATCTTCTGCTATACTAATATACATACATATATGTAAAGCTGAAGAGTTTGTTTTCTTGAACGCGATAATTTCAACTATTAGTCCGTTTTGAAAAATTATTTCAGTGTTAGATAGCCTATTTATCGAGGAAGGCTATAGGATATACTCATATATCATCAATCTTTAAGACAAATAGGAGCGGAGCACAAATGAAGAATGTTTCAAAATCAGGGGATTAGTAACTATTCCACGCGGATAAAGTCTTAGGCAGAAGCTAGTCTACTTATAAAATCGTTTGTCCTGACTTTCTATCAACATACAGCCAAAAGTTAAAAATGTTGGCTGTACGTTCTTCTTCCAAAATACAGTTTTCTTCTAGAAAACTGATTTTCTAATTTTAATAAATCTTAATTAAGATTCATCAATTTCTTTGTTTCTTTAATTTGAGTATTACAACCATTCGTTCGATGTAATCTATTTTGTTTATGTTGAGCTGAAGAAGAATTTGAAACGAAATCTATACTAACATTATAAAGCTGAAGAGTTTGTTTGTTTGTTTGTTTGTTTGTTTGAACGCGCTAATCTCAGGAACTACTGGTCCGATTTGAAAAAATCTTTCAGTGTTAGATAGCCCATTTATCGAGGAAGGCTATAGGCTATATTTTATCCCCATATTCCTACGGGAACGGGAACTACGCGGGTGAAACCGCGAGGCGCTGCTAGTAGTTAATACGTCCGGGTCCGGTTGTGCAAAGTATTAACTGTACATACCTAGGTATTTCTTTTTTGACAACCACGTGAAAGAAGTCGCGGGCACAGCCTGTAAGTACATAAAATCCTCAACACACTCTTATATGCTCAGAAGCTAATTACTAATCCCTCACCTCGCGAAATTCTTGTTAGCCTTTCATAGCAAAAGGCAGTCTTCAAGTACATTCTTAGTGCATCTGGCACAGAATATGCCAAACTTACTGCTACTTCTCGGCTCAAGCCTATTTGTATTTTACAAAAAGTAATCAACAATTTCACCTTTTATTATTTAAATGTGAAAAGACATTAATACTTGAAAATGAAACAAGACTAAAGTTTCTAAGTACGAACGTGCCAAGTAGCGAGTGATATTTGACCCATACTGTATGAAAACCTCTCAGGTGAAATAGAATATTTGTATGGTACGAGGTGTGAAAAATTAGCGGTTTATTTTAATGTTTGGCTCAACCTAAAGAACTCTTTAACTTTGTTTAAAAGCTTTAAAAAATATTCTGTTAGATAAATCATGTTTTTCCAAAAATAATTACAATGATATAGTCCTCTCGTCAATATTTAGCAAGTTTTTGTATTCATAAGAAGACACCGAAGCAATTATCACTTCCATGAACTATTAACCTATTACTATTGGTAAGGACGTGCCTAATGTTCAACTAAAACACTATAAATTCTCCACTAATTTTGAGGACTTCATTAGGGGTCGTTTTTCTCCGAATCTCCCATAGATCAGATAGATCAGAGAATAGAGACCGATTCAGTTCAAAGGGTTTAGCCGTCCTTCCATAGGCAAACTGCCCCCGATGGGAACCTATATCGTAACCTATGTTATATTGTAGAGGGTACTAATAGTAGTTCATCGAGTAGATATTAGCTCTTTATTTTAGTTAGTTGAGGAGCTATTTGAAAAAAACTGTCCGGAGACGATATTTTTTCAAAGTGATATATCTTTGTTGATTTTAATGCTAGAAAAATGAAACAAATTTCAGTGTTTATGGTACATTTTACAGTTTATTTTATATTAATTTTGATGAGCCTAGCTTAAATAAAAGTATTTGAAAAATGGAAATAAATTATTTTTTTATTGATTTCTATCAGATCAAATTGAATTACCACTTTGAAAAAAATATATAATAATTGTCTATACCTTGCCTAACAGCATGCCAAGTTTCATCAAAATCCATAAGGTGCAACATGTTGAATAAAAATAATGAAAGTAAGTGGACCACCTTATGACTACTTTGATGACGCTTTCAAATTGTATTAGATTTTAAAAATCTTTAACAAATTAGCGTTTTGACCGTTTATAAAAAGTACATTAACAGTTGGTGGTGTCACTAGCCTATTACAATATTTGGTCGATCTACTTTAATAGTGACTAGATTATCAAAGTACCCGCGCGTGCATGTTCCTACATGATCACAGTGCATAGTCGTGGTACGCTTTCTCTGTTATTTTTGTCTATACCTATAATATATAATTGTCTATACCTTGCCTAACAGCATGCCAAGTTTCATCAAAATCCATAAGGTGCAACATGTTGAATAAAAATAATGAAAGTAAGTGGACACTACAAAATACAATACTTATGCATTGAAATTATTCTTTTTAACGGCATTATCACCAAGTCTTCATTAGTTATTATTTGCGCAGTTTTACAAATTCATAATTAAGTGACGTATTATTTGTTTTAAAATATATGTTACATTATAACCAGTGAATAACGCAGTGACCTAAAAATATATCGACTATGTCTGGGAAATATAATAATTGTGGTTTCATATTGCGGAATACTGGAAAACGATGGAAAACATTGCAAACCGAAGATGAAGTGTGTAAATACAACGTTCCTCAAATGAAGCTGCTTAACGTTGAAGATGTTCTGTGTCATAAATGTCGATTAATTCCGTATGCTAAATCACCGGCTACTGACGACCCACGCCCAGGACCTTCTCATAGAGATATCGAAACGGAACGACGTGATATTTTACAATTTGAATCAGCGAACGAAGAAGAGGATTATTATTATGGTGATAATGATGATTATAAAGACTTATACACGTCACAGTTCTAATGAAGACTTGGTGATAATGCCGTTAAAAAGAATAATTTCAATGCATAAGTATTGTATTTTGTAGTGTCCACTTACTTTCATTATTTTTATTCAACATGTTGCACCTTATGGATTTTGATGAAACTTGGCATGCTGTTAGGCAAGGTATAGACAATTATATATTATAGGTATAGACAAAAATAACAGAGAAAGCGTACCACGACTATGCACTGTGATCATGTAGGAACATGCACGCGCGGGTACTTTGATAATCTAGTCACTATTAAAGTAGATCGACCAAATATTGTAATAGGCTAGTGACACCACCAACTGTTAATGTACTTTTTATAAACGGTCAAAACGCTAATTTGTTAAAGATTTTTAAAATCTAATACAATTTGAAAGCGTCATCAAAGTAGTCATAAGGTGGTCCACTTACTTTCATTATTTTTATTCAACATGTTGCACCTTATGGATTTTGATGAAACTTGGCATGCTGTTAGGCAAGGTATAGACAATTATTATATATTTTTTTCGAAGTGGTAATTCAATTTGATCTGATAGAAATCAATAAAAAAATTATTTATTTCCATTTTTCAAATACTTTTATTTAAGCTAGGCTCATCAAAATTAATATAAAATAAACTGTAAAATGTACCATAAACACTGAAATTTGTTTCATTTTTCTAGCATTAAAATCAACAAAGATATATCACTTTGAAAAAATATCGTCTCCGGACAGTTTTTTTCAAATAGCTCCTCAACTAACTAAAATAAAGAGCTAATATCTACTCGATGAACTACTATTAGTACCCTCTACAATATAACATAGGTTACGATATAGGTTCCCATCGGGGGCAGTTTGCCTATGGAAGGACGGCTAAACCCTTTGGTACACATAAAATATTTTGTGACCCAGACAACGGACGTGTAAAGAAAATAGTTAAATTTAAAAAATGGGGTCACTTTTTGGGGTCAACTTAGAACACTTAAAAAAAAAGATTTTCTAACTGTACCGTATGACATACCAAATGATATATTCATAATTTTAAAATAAATGGTTTTGTAGTTATTCAAGAAATTAGATAAAAAATTACTTATTTATACCACTTACTACTTAAATCCGAAACGATAGCCTATAAAATTAAAAAAAAAAGTGCAGATGATAGTTTTTTTCCTATATATTACAAGAAAAACTATAAGCAGTATACGGTTTGAAAGTAACATGTTACGAAAATGTGGTGTAGAGTCGTACTGAGACTAAGAAAATACAAAACCTTATGAAATTATAAATAGCTATACTTTTTTTATTTTTTTTATCTCATTCCGAAGTCCCCGCGTCGTTTCCTCACTTGGACCACCGCCCTCCATTCGATATGTACAAAGTAACAGTGCAAGAGCAGGTACAGCGAAGCAGGGAACTGACAGGTTTGGCCAGCACTCGGCCGATGCCAATCCGACCGCGACGTGATATATCAGTAACCAACCCGCGTGCTTACAATTCAAACAACTACTGCTGTCTCGTCTAGCGTTGAAAATGCTGAAAGTAACAATTTGTTATTTCACGAAGAAAATCAAATTGTGGATTTTTTCCGTTTTTTCGCGTTTTACTTAGAAAAATTAACAGAAGGAATCCTTTGGAAAGAAACAGGATTCTTTCGAATGCTTCGCTTTATATTTTCAAAAGTTAAAAAAAAAAAAAATTAATGAAATTGAAACATATTTTATTAGGATTAGAATGAAAATGAAAAAAAAAATTTTTCTGCTTTATTTTAAGCAGAAAAAAACGTTTTCCTTTTGCATTCTACCGTCCATTTTACAATACATTTTAATATGGAAAGAGTTAATGCATATAATTTAAATATAATAAGTACGTATTTGAAAAAAATAACATGAAAATTTCCCGTTCCATACCATAATATTCATATTTTTTGGTTTTATTGATAAAAAACTTGAAATATATACTGGCCAAATTTCTTGAAACCTTCGAATTCGAAACATTGAAAAACCTACGTAATTGGAAAGAAACGGGAATTTTTCCAGCTTTTTTCAACGTTAGTCTCGTCTCACTTGGACCACCACCCTCAATTCGGTATGTACAGAGTAACAGAGTAGGTACAGCGAAGCAGGGAACTGACAGGTTTGGCCAGCGCTCGGGTGATGTCAGCCGCCGTGACACTGTCGACAGGTTCAACCCGCGTGCCTCACCGTCACCTACCATTATGTACATTTTACAAGCTTTTTTAAAATAAGAGTTGTTTTCCATATTATTTGTGAAGGATTTGTGGTGAAACTGTTCGTGCTAAATGGTGGAGTTATTAAATGGGAAAAGTTTTCAAAGGTTGTATGTTTTTTTTTTTCGAGAGAGAATCTTATTAGACATATACATTGTTATTGACATTGTTGTTTGCACTATTTTTAGCGGTCGGGGTCGGGGAAACGTTCCATAATAAATAAACAATCTCACCTGAAAAAATCCCAGTTTTCGTCTCATAAATCTTCGCTTATTAGGTACTCAAAGTTTTGAATGGTCAATATAATGTTTTATAATTATTTTTGTTATCTGACAGAAAGAATTAAATACAACTTAAAATTTATCGATAAAGACCTTTGAGTGCACCGCAAATTCGCACTAGACCGTTGTCTAGTGCGAATTTGCGGTGCATTCAAAGGTCTACAGGCCTCTCCCACCGAGCCTTAATTTGGATTAATTTAAGTATCTGTTTCTGACGTCGAATATTGATGTCTTGGCGGTTAAAACCTCACTACGCTGCAATCTATCCAAGAGTCTTTATGATAATGCTCTCTCTCCTTCTTAATTCCCCTATAAATTATTCTACAGTAAAGAAAAACAAAACTCATCACGTATACTGCATTAACAAGTTATCCAAACCTTTTACACCACAATCTGCATTCGAACAACCTGATTAGCGACCGCAACAAGCTTTCAGAAGTAAATTGAGAATGTTTCTCGTTGCTTTCATACCATTTTCATCAGTGCCACCCGTAATAGCTACCTCTTCTATAACTATCATTACTTTAGCCTCAAGTTTCACAGACATGTCTCGACAAGCATTTAAACTTGTTAATGTCTTGTGCATCGCAAACTATAACGAACTGAACTTGTAATTACGAACTAAACTTGTAAGTACGAACTGAACTTGCAATTACGAACTAAAAGGGTTCTCGAAATTATGATGCATATAATTTTGAGGGACAGATGTATGAGTGCTTGTTCATGGTTTCGCGTTTTGCGACTTTTTATGGCATTATCTGTGAGGTGATATGAATGAAGGCATGTTTCGTCGTATAACGTGTAGTTATCTATACTTCTATACTAATATTATAAAGAGGAAAGATTTGTATTTTTATATTTTTGTATGTAACGAATAAACTCAAAAACTGCTAAACCAATTTTAAAAATTCTTTCGCCATTAAAAAGGTACATTAACCCTGAGTAACATAAGCTATATTTTATCCCCGTATTCCCACGGGAACGAGACTACGCAGGTGAAACCGCGGGGCGCTGCTAGTGATGATATAATGAAAAATGCTAGTTTTCAGAACTAGAACTATTGACTCGTCTTTAAAATATATAGTCTCGAAAAACATTACCCTTTTTCAGGAGCAGTCGAGTAAAAAACAGTCTTACGAATAACAGCTTGGGTACATTGTTATACTTACATAATATGTACGTAACGTTTTGGTTTTCCGAGCTATGCTATGTTGCAGAACAGTTAAAGTGCTGTAAGTTCACTCAAATTCTAATACGATTGCTTCAGTTAAATCCGGTTCCGTTTCCTTTCATAGGGATTCGATTTGAATAATGCACTATGACATATCATATACACAATTATTGTGATTTCTATAACTTTCAAGGTAAAATACTACGACATACATAAAACAGATACTTATTTAAAACTGCATATGCAAAGATACGCAGAAGTGCAGAAGAGAGATTATGGCAAGTGCATTGGTTTAAGTAAGGAATGTAAAATAAATGTACCTATAAGTCACCGGGAAATTGTAAACGCCGTATGATAGTAAAATTACGCGTGGAATTGTAAACAATATTTTCTTCATAAGACACAGTTTTACTGAAAACTATTGAATTTGGATGGAATTTATTCTATAAAAACGATATTTTCATAATATACCGGGAAATTCTAATCTAATATAGATTTTTTATAATCTGACGAGTACGGAGTGTCCAATATTCCGGTGATATATGTATATCAATATTGGAGCTCGTGGCTAAAGGATAACAGCCGCACGGTCGATCTTCAAGGTAAAGCAACGCTTGCCAAGGTTGGTCTGTAGATGGGTGACCATCTTCACATACCGAGTTTCCTCCGTGCCTTGGAAAGCACGTTAAGCCGTTGGTTCCAGCAGTCATTTGTAGATCAGTCTTTTACGGATTGCCAGAAACCAATAAATCTGATTCCAGTCTTGCCAAAAAGTACCTTATTACCCAGTTAATGGGCTGTGGAGTTCTGGTAGGCAGCCGCGCCATGTTAAATACTGGTATTCAGCTGAATCTGGTTTGACTGGAAGCCGACCCCAAAATAGTTGGGAAAAGGCTAGGCTGGTGATTTGCATATCAATATTGATAACCAAACACAATAAAGGTATCAGCATAATAGTTCATCAAAATATTCCTTAATTACAATAGAGCATTTCTCTCAATAACTACTACCCTGCCTAACTTACCGACTATCAATACAACGTAAAAAAACGTACCGACGAAAAATTCTCATAAACCTTCGCAGGGTTACGCTCAGATCGATTCTCCGAGCTAATGAGAGTCGCGGAAGAGTCTGCGCTTATTACCTTCACGACAGGAAAAATCGTAATGCCAGAGAGGATGGCAGGGACGTAGTTATATAGTATTATTATGTAGTATTCATATACCTACCTAGCGTGGTTTCTTGTTTGTAGGGTCGCCAAGAGACGCATTTGTTTCAGGAAAGATTCAATGCGTTCGGCATGAGGATGTATTTGTAGAATGCGGGCTGAAAATATTGAGAAGTAAATAGTTAGGCGTGAAATCAAAATATAAATCAAAAGTCATTTAATCAAACTAGGCTGAGAGACAGCACTTTATGAGCGTCAAATTTTACATAACGACAGTCAAAAAAACGCCCACCCGTCACCACTTCCTAGTGTTTTAGCTGGGAAGAAGAAGTGGCACAACAAACTCCCCAGCAACAATGAGTTATCATACACACCATTTCGTAAAGAATTGAAACTGAATATTGTTTTCTTCCTAGAAGTTTGTTAAAAATTAAATATCTAAACCATTAAGTTACACAGATTAAATTATCAGCACCAACAAAAACACATCACGTAAAAAAATAAAGGCGACTGCTCGAAAAATATCATCCGAGACTCCTAGACCGTCTAACGGCCAAACCCAATAACCGATCTATAACATACTGGAGATAGAAAAACAAATGAAACAACAGAAAAATCAAGAAAAATTATATAGTTTTTCTGTTGTTTCATTTGTTTTTCTATCTCCAGTATGTGATAGATCGGTTATTGGGTTCGGCCGTAATAAGTAAAGAAAACCCCGTACCATGTACATAAAGTGTTAATATAACAAATATAGCGTTGGTGTCGCCAACACTCGTCTCAGACATTCGTCTTGGCCTCAAATGCATACAAAGGCACCGGAATGAGGACAAATCCAGGGAAATCAAGACTAATGGCGAGTCTACACGCGGGGGCAAACGTCATGCGGATAGGTAGGGTAATCAAAAAATATTATGTGTATTTTTCACGGTATAATAACCTTTTTTCGCTAGCTTAGCGACGGAAATCCGAAGAGAACTTTAATTTCGTTTCTTATGAACGGAGTAAATGCCACGTTATGCGTATGTCTGTTGGTGTAACATTTTTTCTTCAGAGTTGGTTGTAATACGCTGATGTGTGATGAGATTGTTATATGGAAACTAGTTACACTGTGCATATTGTGAGTATAAAAGCAAAACGTGCTTTAAGCTCTAATGTTCACATTGATAACAACCAAACTACCGACAGCTGCGAGAAGGTAACTCTGATTATATTAAATCTCACCTGAAATTTACAAAAGACATGTTTTTCCGCTTTCCAAGTATTACAGTTCGTTTACTTATCACACAATCCAATGCTCGCCTCCCAACACTTAACATACCTACAGCAATAAAAACAAAAGATTTCTACGACCATACGCATATACCACATACAGAACCGTACAGTATCTCAGTAATATGAAAGGGTTTTATAATTACGAGCGCATTCAGCGAACACTGGGACATTTAAGGTACATAAGACTGGGACATTCAAGGAACATAAACCATGGAAGCGGGACGTAAATGTCCCAAAGCGGTGCGCTGTCGTGATATTCTTAGTGAGTACAAGAATATACGAGAGAAAATGTACTTCTCTTACTTGTAGCAAGCCTTAAAGTCGTTTATAAAATATACGAAAAGTCTGGGTTATTTCGTTGGTAACTTGTGCAGAAAAAGGGTTGTATTTTCTTGTTTGAATAAGTTAGATATCTGGGCTTTTAACCCAATAGAAAAATGCGGATCTAAACATTAGTGTTATTACTTTTGGCCTTACTTGTAAATCAGGAGTAGAACTAGAAATCTTGGTCTTTTTGGATTAGTCTAAGCCCATACATTATATGTAATCGTATTTTTAATGATGATGATAATGCAAAAGGATTTCAAAGAACTTTGAGTCATTTTGCCATTTAATTTTACCAATCCCATTTTATTCAATCGAAATCCTTCCAAAGCAAATGAAACGCCAAAACACTACACGCACCTGAATTATTGACACTGCTCATTCACAATTCTGTTTGCACGAAAATGTTAGAAAACAAACCATAACATTTGGGTAGCATTGTACATAGGTATGGGCACATCTGTGTTGGTCCGCCCGCTTGACCGCAAGCCGTTCGCGGGAGCCCGAATAAATTATGTAAAACAAAGCCGTGGACAAGACCGGTACACACGGTATTATTTATATTTCAAACTACACGGGAAAACGTGGAAAACCCGGGCTACGTAAATCATTTTGGAGGTGCAGGAAACAGATGGAGATTTTCTTGTCTTCGAATATTACTTTTTTTTGTAGAGTTGCGAAAGTACCAGTCAATTTGCTCCGAGCTATATAAGCTAAGTTGGCACACATAGGGACCTAAATTTACTTATATATGTATTGTAAAACATATGAGCCCCAGTTGCCTGAAATCAAGGATTAAATTAAATTAAAACCAAAACACCGACGCGTAACGAAAATAAATAAATTTTGATTGCGATGTCACTTTTGACGGGTAAGTTTTACAGACTCGCCTGATACTCAATATGAGTGAAATTACTATTGTACAGCATATGACTCGCATACTGAAGTGCCCCATGTGTCCACACACTTGCAAATTTTAGGTCCTGATGAACAGAGGCGGCGTAAGGCGTGGGCGGTGTGGGCCACGGCCTCGCAGTGCAAAGGGCCTATTTGAATAGTATAAAAAATCCAAAATTACACGACTTCAGTAAAACAAAAGGAGAAAATTTCTGTATCTTTAATATTTTTTAACTATTTTTTCATTAATGTTCCAAAGAAGTATAAGTAAAAATTTAGGTTTTTTGAACGAAAATCTGTTTAATTTTAATTCATTTTTATTTTATATTCCCTTCTTGCGTCATCAGAGGGCCTCGCGAAATGTGTCTTGCCCACATAACGTTTAGGTCTTGCGCCGCCACTGCTGATGAACGCCACTGATGCTGCCTAGCGAACTGAACTGAACTAGCGTGCCCACTAACTATAAAAATATCTAAAAAGTTAACCACTACTGTGGTAGTAGCAGTAACCAGCCTTAGTGTGCTGACCTGCGAGTGGTCCATTAAAAAAAAATAACCACTACTGACTCGAAAAGAAAAAAGAATTTATGTGTAGGTACATATTATTTTTGAAACTTTGGCATGTAGGTATATATAAAAAGTTTAAAAAAGAGCTACTATCGTTCTACATAAAATTCAAACCATACTCTTGTGAGTACAAGTACATAAATACAGCTATTCAGATATATTTTTCTTAAACAGACATAACATTTACCTGTGATCTAACTTTATGCTAAGCTATGTAAAATAAGGTTAAGTAAACTGTACTATATATTCATCTTCAACTTACCTGGGTATAACTTTTATTACGTATGTACGATGATACGTCCTGTCACTCCGGTGTTGGCTGAGTCATATCTTTAATCTATATCTATAGATACTAATATTATACAGAGGAAAGATTTGTATTTTTATTATTTTTGTATGTAACGAGTAAATTCAAAAACTACTGGACCGATATCAAAAATTCTGTCACCTTTAGAAAGCTATGTACGTTCACCCTAACATAGGCTATATTTTATCCCCTTATTCCCACGGGAACGGGACTCTACGCGGGTGAAACCGCGGAGCGCTGCTAGTAACATATAGATATGCTTTCCACCAAATAACCTTGAGCATTCGTTCCCTCTTTGCCGCCCGCATCCTGCGCACATAAAATTCACACAATTTTTGGAATTATTTTGATTAAAAAAGATAAGCGAACTTTTGAAATGAAATAAAACGTGTAGAATATAGATTTTTAAATAATCTATCCATTAGTGTAATCCTCAAATGATTAGAGCGTTGCATTTAGCAACAGATGAATAAAATCAACAATTTTAGTCGATTTCTAAAAGTATATTTTAATTTTATTTATAACACATAAAAACAAATTAGAACGTGGAATATGATGATAAGACATCGAACATTAACAATGTGCTTTTACATGTAGATTCTTTCTCATAACTAATGAGTTAATATATAGTGATTAAACCGGTATAAGTTTGCCATCCAGTTCCAGATAACTATGAATCTGCAAAAATCCGCGCCCGTCAACAAGATGCAACTTAATTCCGCCATACCTTACCATTTCCTAAAAAATCTCCATTCATTTCACCAAGTATTTCACCATCACATAATTTTGAGTTGGACTTCATTCCAATCCTATTCACTTCTGCCAAGACTCAGTTCCCTTGTAATTTTGTAGGAAATAACTCCAGTAACATGGACGCTGCAGGACATTAGTTACACACGCAATCTAGCGGGCTACATCGTTATATAACAGATACATAGACTACGCTACTACATATCGTGGTTAAACAGGAATAACTGTACACGTACTTGCAGTTTGAGTGCATGAGGTTTGTTGTCTTAAGCAAGTCAAATGTAAAGCTTGGTGCATACTATTGTGTCGCGGTGAGTCGTGGCGTGGGTTACATCAATCAAACAATCTTTTCAAGCCTAAGTCACATCACAACGAGTTTTGTAGCAAATGAACTGCATCAGGAGGTACCACGACATGAAAAAACACAATAATGTAGACCCGGCTACTATACGAAAAAATGAGGAGCACAGGATCTGCTTCATTGTTGTTTTTAGAGATTCGTACCTCAGTAGGAAAAAAACTAACCCTTATAATCCTATAAGGGTTAGTTTCCCAGTTAAGTAATCCTACTTTGGTGTCCGTCAATACCCTTTTTCTGAGGAACGCCTGAGGAATCAAGTTGAAATTATCTGCTACCCCTTGTATTTGTGAAAAATCAAACTTCAAAGTCAACGCAATTAAAAGAGAACGTCTGAAAATTGGGAATTTGTACTTTAATCATTATTAATTTATTTTTATTTTTATTACTAACCTAGATTTTCGGTTGAAGAAATTTACCGTGATGTACATTGATGTGTGGGAGAACATTTTTCAACAATAACTTTGTTGTTGAAAAAATGTTCTCCCATACAAGTTTTCCTTCAATGATAAGATTGAAGGACAAACGTACGTCTCGGTCAATTTCTTCAACTGCTATATTTTTGTGAATAATGAGTGTTTTCATAGTTTATAAACTTTAGTGAGTAATGTATAGGTATTCGAAAACAATCAGAACTCGATCTGAACCCTCGGTGCCCGAATCTGGCACGCACTGGTACAGCTTTTTTTTCTATCATATAGGTACATGTCCGTATATTCTTAGACTACATACAAGTGGTGCAGTTATTTCAGAAGACGTCTTTCAAATAAGTTAATCGGTACCTACTTATAGATGGCAGTCACTGACGTTTTATCACGGCAATCCACGGTTAATATCAGTCCATATTATAGATACTGAAAGAATTTGAACCACCGTAGGTCGGTACCGAATGCCCAGGGCCCCAAGTCTGTTATTTTTATAACTTCGTCATTCCAACACGATCCCATTGTCAATGGTCTAATGGTAATACGTTGTTGGTAATACGTTTTTATAACCGAGCTATTAAAAGCAATAACTTCACAATGGCGTTCTAATGGTAGGTCACTGATCAAAGGAACTGTCTAAATTTTAACAGATTACCGCGTACGTCTGTCTTTCAATTATCTACTATTCTGACGCTATTGTAATAGCAGACTTGGGGCCCTGCTCATATCTACTCAGAATTCCCTTGATCTTTAGGACTATCTTACGAAATCACGAAGATACCTCTAACATGAATGTAATAATTCCAAATTAATTGAATTGTCAGACTCAATGTAATAATTTAAAAATCATAATTAATTTGCGGTGTCACGTTTCTCATTATAGAAACAATTAAAAATGGTGGCGTACGATTATTTCAAACAAAGAGCTAATTAGTATTTTATGAGTACCTAGCTGTATCATCAAATATGCCATTTCAGCTGCAATAACTTATATTTATTCCATCTGCATTTTATATCCCATTCCAGTTTTTAATCTAAATCTATATATAATCTACCTGCCAATAAAAATAAGTTTTCAGATTTATCACCCAACACATAAGTTCAAAGACTGAGAAACTATTTCTGCTACTTTCTTAATTAATTTAATAAGTTTGAAATTTTTGGGTAGTCATGTTTCTTCACCAACTTCCAAAAAAGGAGGAGGTTCTCAAATCGACTGTATTTTTACTGGGTGATGATTCTTTTTATATTTGAAAGCTTGTCGTGTGCTCCCATTTGAATTTGAGTGAGATCTAACGATTTATATCCCTAATAATGTGTGTCATCGACTACATTGATGATGTTCTTATTCTCTCTTGTCGATATAAAATGAAAAAAAAAAAACTTTCTACGATGTTTTGAAGAAAGCATCTTAGTATAAGGTGGTCCCTTTTTAGTGTGGCGAAGATCTGATGAAGAAAGGAGATAGGAAACGGAACTCTTCAATGATAGCAAATCTTTCGGGATTGCCACCAGTATAAATTGGTGTAAAAAATAAACAAACGATTTAATCGTTTCTTTATTTTTTACACCAATTTATACGCGTACGTGTGTGTACGCTGTGGTGGGTACGTTTAGCTGGGGGATGATTTTGGTTTTTCTTCGATTTTTTTAACACCGATTTTCGAAATTAAAGTTATTTTATGCTTTTTTTGTTTTTTTCTTTAGAAGATGGTTGTAATTTTTGTAGATTTTTTTTTATACATAAAAGAAAAATTTGGAAACAAAAAAAAAAAAAATATTAATGAGTTAAATGAAAGACAAAAATGCCAGTTTTCGCACTTAAAAGCGTTCAAATTCAAGTCAGCGACAATCAAACTCAAATTTTTGGCATTGACTGTCGTAAAAGACTACGATGCAAATACGAGAGCTAAATAAAAAATATTAATATTCATATAAAAAATATTAGTGTTCATTACCTTTTAAGTACCTGTACTTTTTTATCTCCATGCCCACGTTATCTGTCAAGCCCACACATTGTTTGTAATTCATAAACTAGTGAACCGATTTGACATGATTTCAATTAAGGGGAAAGACAAAAGCCGTTATCAGGTGATAGGCAGATGCGTGAGCCCGTGATCGATGCCAAGGGCCCTCTGTTTTGTTTATGGAATAGGGATTTTTCCTGAGTAAAAAATATGATTCTAATTAGTCCGTCAATTAGTTTATCGAAAAATATAGGACACGTATTTTTTGATTTAGCAAATATATCAAAAATCACGAAGATAAAAAGCATCAAAGATATGGAGTGGGGGCTTGTGACGTTACATCGTGGTTAAAATTGTAGCACGTAGTGACGTCACCGTAGTATTCAACGCACTGTATCGTCTTTGTTTTTTGTTTACGTGAAAAAAGAAAAAATACGTGTCAAATATTTTTTGGAAATCTAACTGACGGACTAATTAGATTTTTTTAGTCACCTACCCTATTACGCGCGATTTTAAAATAAATTCAATTACCTACAGGTCCTTTGTGTACCTCCGTGGAAGCTTGCTACGAGGGACGAGCATTTTATTATAAGATACTACTGAAAACTTATCAGGATTAAGTGGACCGAAAATGAGAAAATAGCTCGTTGTACAACGGAAATTAAGAAGTCAGCTCCATAGAGTAAAATAGAATATCTAGACACGCAGCAGCGTGTCAAGCCAAGTTTAAGCAAAGGAATGGTTTTCATTACATCACTCATTTTATAAAGTTATTCAACATTTTAATTCTGATAAAAACTGGCCAAGTTAAATCTAACCTACTTTAAGATCTCCCATTTTTAAATAACAGCAATTGTTATAGTTATCCAATAAGACAAAGAAATGGAGTTTAATACTTGTTATAATGTTGTTTTGTTCTTTAAATACATATTTCGATTTTGCATAGAACTTGGCACTCATTTAGATCTCCATTCTTTTTGCGGCGAAGCCCAAGCCAAGCATAGTTTTTGTATTGAACTAGGCTCTTCATTTTTACATTTATGTTTTTGGTGGGTTATATGTCTACAAGGTATACCTTGTTTGTTACAGGAGTAAATCAATAAACTTTTCGCTCCGATTCGAAGTCAAATTCAGAATAATATTTGATTTTTATACTGGGTGTAACAGAAATGACGCAAAACCAGTAAAAGGGGTAAATGTACACAACATTATAAAAAATTAAACTGTGGGTCTAACATTGAAACCGAAGAAAATTATTACCGAATAGAGATGATTATTTTTGCTATGTCAGGCTCAGTCCCAAACTAAGTGGTTTATAATGATAACTAGGTACAATAATTTCTGTTACTCCTTCGAGCTTTTCATTTTCTTTTTTATTTATATTATTTTTTCTTAAAAAACGTTGCCCCTCACTAGGATTTACTCCTGTATCGTGGGTACGTTCACAAACATGAAAACTCACATACACAAGACACACAGACCCGGAACAATTATCTGTAGGCCATACAAACATTTGCTCCGTGCGGGGATCGAACCCGCGGCACGCAGCGCAGCAGCCGAAAGCTCAACCACTGCACCAACCGTTTCGTCTGCTAAACTACTTATATATTTTTGACACTCATACGTTTAGTCTCTTATTCTAAGCAACATTTTATAAACAAACTCCATTTTCACACTACCACTGTTGTTTTGAATAGTAACACAATGTTCATAGTACAGTAAATTTGCACTTATTGGGAGCAAACAGAATTGAACAAAAGACACAGTATATTTATTATAGAGATTTGAACTCAATTATTTGTTTATATACTGTTTACGTGCTGTTTATAGGGCGCTCCCATGTTATTGCGCTATATTTATGAACCAAGATTGGTACTTATTGATGTCGTTTCTTATAATACTGTTAATGGTTATGTACCTATAGTTGAACAAAAAACAGCTCTATCGTAAGCAGCGCATCTTTCAATATTATAAAGCAAATTCGCTCCCTGCCTTTGTTTGGTATCCGAATAGGCTTTTATCCACGAAAATTTACTGTCCTTAGCCTAACTGAAAAGGCTATCAGAACCTAATTTATATTATAATTGATTCTCAATTATCTCATAATTCGTTTCAGCTCTGGAAAATATTGGACGTCCCTAATTCATAAGTGTCTTGATGAAAATTGATTACTATAATACCCGGCGCGACGACCTATCAAATTGACATTACTTACGCTCTGTTTCCATCTCTGGCTTTAATATTCCTAATAAATATTAGCTAAAATTTTTGACTTCTTGATACAACACCTTTTCGCGTTCAGGAAAAGATTTAGGTTTTACTGACATTTAAAGTACCTAGTATGTAGGTTTGAGTTACGTTTATGTATATAAACGCGCATCTGCGCAGATTTAGTAAAAACAATTTCCACCCCCATTTCACCCCCTTATTAGCTGTTAGCGGATGTCTAAACCCTATGAGAAACCTACCTGCCAAATTGTAAGTTTGTAGGTGTTATAGTTTCTGAAATTACGTGATTAATCAATGAGTGGTATTTCGCTTTTTTTAAGATAGATTAACTCTTTGGTAAAGTTAACTAAACGCGAAAGTGTGCCAAGCCAAGTTCACGAGCCGACCGTGCGTTATATTATACGAACTATTTTGGCCCACTTTCGAACCCATATGTAACTCACATTTTATTTAACCTAGCATAATCAGCCTTTTTAATGTTTCCACTGCTGGGACACAGGCCTCCTCTCTAGGAAAAGGAATGGGCTGTAATCCACCACGCGGGCCCAGTGCGGGTTGGTGAATGTCTTATGTCTTCGAATTTTTGGTTCTAGGACATGCCGGTTTCCTCACGATGTTTTCCTTTACCGTTTTGAGAGCAGTGGTGATGAAATTAATTACACAAAGTAATGCGCCTGGCTGGATTTGAACCCGCGACTTTCAATTCATAAGTCGGGGCCGTTACCACTCGGCCAGCACTGCTCTCATTTATTTAATCTACACACTCGAAATTGTTTTGTATCTTAATCACTAAATCCCTTCTCTGTAAATAACACAGAACTTAAACATATTATCTATTTTAAATGAACAGAAGAACGTTGTGCATGACGTGAGCTACATTATGATTTAAGGAACTTCGAGAGAACTTAGCAACGTAAAAGAGAAGAAGATAATGTAAGTCCAATCCAATCTTTATCACACTATGATCGACTAGAATAAAACTACAAAATACATAGTTACAGCTTTTATGATACCAAAACTTGTATGATCACCTCGTAAACTACATACCTTATCCCGGAATACACGAAATCGTTCAAACATCCGCTATAGTCCTAAGCTCACAATGTAACGAGATGATTTTTAAACAGTAGATATTTCTGCTGACTCTAATGTCATCATCTGCCAAACCTTTTTTCCCAACCATATTGGGGTCGACTCCCAGACAAGCCGGATTCAGCTGAATTCCAGTATTTTACGTTGAGCGGCTGCATACCAGATCTCCACCACCCATTAACTGGGGAACACGATACCTCTGGGCAAGACTGGTGTCAGATTCGATTTTCTGGCTTCTGAAAATCCGTAACGACTGCCAAAGATCTCCAAGTGATGACAGCCGGGACCAACAGCTTAACGTGCTTTCCGAGGCACGGAAGAGTCTCGTTATGTTAAGATGGTCACCCATCCACAGCCCAACCTCGGCAAGCGTTGCTTAACCTCGAAGATCGACACGTACGGCTGAAACATATTAAGTTGCTTCTGCTGTAGCTAATTGCATAATTGACCACCTTATTGCCGGGTAAGCCCCGCGCAACTTGGTCTGCCTCACATTTTTAATGAATGCTCCGCTCCTATTTGTCTTAGCGTGATGTCATACAGCCTATAAATTTGTATTTTCTTCAAAGAACATGCAGTCCAGTTTTATTTTTATTAAAACCATGAATATAACTAATATTACTAGGCTCGCACATCTTAAAAATAATAATCAGAATTTGGCATTTAAGCCTTTTTAATTCTGTCTACCAACCATAGAATACAATATATCAACTTTACAAAATGCTTAATAGTAGAGAAGTAAAATTTCACCGCTACTGTTTTAAGATGCTGTTCTTACTCGCCCGAATCCTAGTTACTAGGTACGCGTGACCCAAGGGCTGGATTTTACTTCGGTCAGAGGATAAGCATTGCCATACAACGTGGCAATGCAGCCAGTTTATTGGGTTCACTCCCAGTCGATAGCGATGCGGACGAGTTTTTTGATGCCATTTTGTAATTAGGAGAATTTTAGTTTATTTTTAGGTTAAGTGTATATATCGTTAGATTTAAAGCAAAATAAATTATCACAGTTACTAGGTACTGATGCAGTTTTATTTCTGATTAAGGCGTGGAAGTCATCGGTTCGGTTGATACATAGCCGCAATAAATGGGGTATCCAATGCTAAAATATTTATTCTCACTCAGTAATTTCTGAGATTAGCGTGTTAAACCAAAATATTCAGATTTATAATATACTAACCGTGCCCCGCGGTTTCACCCCGTAGTTTTTTCTATATTCTCGGCTCCTATGACAACAACTAACACACAAAAAGAATTATCCAATTTAGTGCAGCCGTTCTCAAGTTCTGCGCGTACATATACTGTGGCGATTCATTTTTATTTATAAAGATAGACTAGAGTACACATTTATATTCAAGATGAATACTTCTGGAGCCGTAGATCAATCAATTATGATGGCATTGGTACTACGTAGGTAGTACCAATGCCATCATAATTGATTGATCTTAGTAAGGCAAGGCAAAGCAAGGCTTGTATAGGTCGGATTCTCTCTCACACTGGAATCAAGTTATCAAGACTCTCTGACCGAATTTTAATCAAAACAGAATTTTCATAAACATAAATACTGTAGGAAGTTTAACCAAAATAGCTTTTTTTCTAAAGATTTTTTCATGTATGTTAAAGAATCGAGTAACAAATGATACCACCGCCTAATTACAAGTCAAAACCATTAGCAACTTTAACAGGCTTATTGCTAATGGTTCTTACGTACTGCTGCACGCAAATTTAATAGTTATCCAATGACCTTTGAAGCTCTTTCTATGTTTCTCTCTAACACAAACCATTACTCAAGATAAATCTCAAACTTAACATTGAACAAAGAAATACATCCCCATATTTTTCTGTTCACTTGTATCTGTCACAATATTAATCCCGCTTGCGAGGTGCAGGGGAAATGAGAAAAGTTTCCGATTGCTTACCCACCTACACAGCTGTCCTGTGTTCTGAACAAAAAGTTTTAATTGATTGGGCTGCACAATAGGGTAGTTGACTAAAAAAATCTAATTAGTCTGTCATGTAGATTTCCAAAAAATATCGGATTCTTTTTTCACGTAAACAAAAAACAAAGACGATACAGTGCGTCGAAAACTCGTGTGACGTCACTTCGTGCTACGATTTTTACCACGGCGTGACATCATAAGCTCATACTCATGACCTTTGAAGCCTTTTATCTTCATCAATTTTTATAGATTTGATAAAGCAAAAAATACGTGTCCAATATTTTTTGCAAAACTAACTGACGGACTAAATAGAATCATATTTTTATTTCTCAGAAAACATCCCTATTATCACAAGAGCTAGGGCAGGCTCTCAGTCGCTGACTGATTTCAGGTGAACGTTCCAATTCACCTGAAATCAGTCGACGGCGGTCACGAGTTAACGAGTTAACTTTGGACAAGCGGTAATTGAATCTATTTTCGTGTAGGAATATTTAGAGTAGCGGATACCTTCGTTGTATTGTTATTTGAACTACTACTATATTGTAAACTACAACTTATGCACTGTACCTAGTGGATAAGTCATAGTTTATTTCTTTTAATTTAATTTTGTTATTTTTGTTTATGATCATATTAATTTGTATTAATAATTTAGTTAATCGGTCATAATTTAATCAAATATATAATATTTAATCAGTCATTTTATGCCAATGATTTTATTTAATTTTATTGTATTGTATCAATATACAGTATTGAATGATAATTGTTAATTTTCTTAATTATTATATGTTTTTTTTTTGTAAATATTAAAACTTCTAATTTCATATAAGTTCAAATAAGATATTATAAATATATTGTACAAAACCGTTTTTTGTGCATGACGTGTTAACCTTTAATTAATTGTTGCACTTGTAAATGTTACCAGAGTCTAAGTTAGAAATGTATGTGTGTAAACAATTGTTGGTTAACCTCAATAAATATATAAAAAACGAGTTTGATATGTAATGAAATGTGGGAGGAAAAGGAAAAAGTTGTAAGGAAACTTTTGAGTATAAATATGGATGGCTCTATGAGTAGAGGAAGACGATATAAATGATCTGTAAAGATTATGTCTTGAATGGGACCTACCGAGATGACGACTTATGTACCTATATAATAAACTAGCGGCGCCCCACGGTTTCACCCACGTTGTTCTCGTTTCCGTTGGAATACAGGGATAAAATATAGCCTATGACACTCAAAAATATTGTGGCTTTCTATTAGTAAAAGAATGATTACCCCCTATTTTTCTGGATGAGAAATCATCAAATGACTTCTCCCGCTCTGGGCGAAGCGGAGGGAAGTGTCAGACTCTTACTGACTAAAACCCACACTTGATCCTTCTAGTGCCCTTTGCGTTCCAGGGCCGCGGTGACTCTTTCGAACAAATTCCGCAGAGATGAGAGAGAGAGCCCCTATAACCTCACAAACTCGCAAATTTTACTTCATAAATATGAAAGAATGACATGTTGCATCGACCCCAAAATAAATTGAAATACCAGAAAGAGAATTATGATGCAAAATAAGCTACATAATAATGAACTTTATTCATTCATATATGTATAATGGATAGCTAAATTCTAAGCCTATTGATCTAAAAGCGAGGGTTTTCCATAAATTTGTCATGGATTATTTAACGTTTGGTGATTTAAAATTACGGGTACGAGAACAGGATGAAACGACTAGCTATAAACTACGTCAGCATGAGTATTGCTTCTAGGAGAGGTACTATAACTCGAGCGGAGATGCTCGTGAGGCATAGCGTACGGCTGCAGTCTCTTGCACTTTATGGAGCATCATTTTATCCTAGTTTGAGCAACGGCTAAGATAATATAAACTTAATCTTAGGAACAACCAATACATTATTTGGTTGATTCGGAAACTTTTATCTGAGACTAGCTGCTGCCCGCGACTTCGTCCCCGTGGAATCCCCGATTTTAAAACATTCTTTATCGCTGCTCCGCTCCTATTGGTCTTAGCGTGATGATATATAGCCTATAGCCTTCCTCGATAAATGGGCTATCTAACACTGAAAGATTTTTTCAAATCGGACCAGTAGTTCCTGAGATTAGCGCGTTCAAACAAACAAACAAACAAACAAACAAACAAACAAACAAACAAACTCTTCAGCTTTATAATATTAGTATAGATTCGCGTCACTGATGGTGTCAAACTAGTAGCCAAGTTTACGTATATTTTAAAATCATTTTAAGAAAATTTCTTACACTCCGCTTAATTCAGCTCTGTCGCCATGACAACGGAGAAACCCTAGATTAATATCGGGTGAAGGAAATTACCAATATAAATTACCATCGACACGTTTTGAAGGAGTAGGTATCTTTTATATTTGTAATAAGAAAACCAGAAATCAATGGCACAGTTTTATAAAAAAGAGAGATTAGATAGATAAAGATGTCTGAAATGGGATAGTTCCTATGTTACAGATCATGCGGCTCGTTTAACTAACATTATGAATTATTATTGTATGTAGCTCGAACTGTCCAGCTACTGGGTAACGTCCTCCTCGATTCTTTCCACCGTTCCCGGTTCTGTGCCTCTTCTTGCCAATTCCCAAAAATGACATCTAAGTCGTCCCGCCATCTCCTTCGTGATCTGCCATGGCCCCTTCTCCCGGTTTTTGAGGGTACCAATTTTTGTGTTTTTTGGCCCACTGCTCGATGGGCATTCGGCAGACATGACCAGCCCAGTCCCATGTATGCTGATCAGTCTTCTGAGCCACGTCACCGATCTCTGTTTTGGAGCGCATTATATTGTTTCTAACGCGATCCTTAATTAAACACCAAGTATAATGCATGACATATAAATTTGACTTTTATTATGAATCTGAATGATGTATTAATTTGGTTTATTGTGATTTTTAAATGTTATTTTACTTTAAATCTAACTATATATACACTTAACTTAAAAATAAACTAAAATCCTCCTAACTACCTATACAAAATGACATCAAAAAACTCGTCCGCATCGCTATCGACTGGGAGTGAATCCAACTTTTATTATTGAGTAAATTACCTGAAAACTGACTGAGGCTGATATTTTTTTCGTTAAATGATAATTTTGTACGTCTTGATTAATTTATATAACAAAAATCCGTGACTAAGCCCCAATAACGTTGTACAACTTTATCTGTTGGCACGCTTTTACAATCGTTAAAGTAAGCCATCTATAGACCACCTTGAACCAAAGTTTAACTTGGAACACGTTAGCCTATTACCAACTATTGTATAGCTCGAACTTATACCATAACTACAAGTTCTGTTACAGGAATTATGTTGAAACGAGCATAGTATTTTGATTCTGACCTTCTTTGGTAAGTTAGGACATAAAATGTTTGGATTTAGGTGACTTGAATCGTTTTGCAGTGGCATTCGAATGTATGGTTGAACAATTCACATAACATATTTCCTGACATGGACTGGCAATTTTATCATATCTACTTTGCCATTCAGGTTTTTACATTACCTATTATTTTGTGCGTTTTCATTGGCAAAATAAACGGTTTTTTTTTCTCCCTTTCAATGGGTATATAAAACGTCATGTTATATTTCTTAGGGCTTACACGGGAAAGCCATAACTATGTAATATGCTAGAACTTAAAGAAATTACTTTGGTTATGATGTTAGAAAGACTAGCAGCAAGAATTCCCTATTTGACATAGAAATAGGTAGATATCAAGTACTGTTTTCTACTTTCTGGCATTTACAATATTTAAATAAATTTTTATACCACTTGTATTAAATTACCTATTAATCTCGCGTTTTAAACAAAGTTGTGTTGCGTCCCCATACTGTTCATTTTGTAACTCAAACAAAACCTCGTCCACCCCTACAGGTATAGTACCTACATGTTGGAAACTACCCTGATCTTTGTTGATTTTACCGTATCTTACCTCATGGTTAAGGTCAGTGAACGCAATTTTCGTTTACTGGTTACGGTGCAAACTTTCAACGACCGCCGTAACATTTGAAGTAGGAGACCAAAACCGGTTGTTTCGAAAATTATTTATAGTTATTGAGAAAGTTTACGAACTATAGCTGTTGAAGTTAGCAGGGTTCACTGAATTGATTGCGGTAAAACTCTGCTCAAGTATCTCTGAGAATAGCCCGCTGTTTGAACTTTGTTCCAGCCTTAAGAGAGAGTCGATATGATTTCAATAAAGGATTGGAGTCGACTTGCATGGCAGGCGTAATCCTGAATTCAGTTTATAAAATCTCCACGATGTGGGCAAAATGTAGACGGATACACTGCGATTAAATTCGGCGTGACGTCACGTCTACGTAAAAACTGAAACAATTGAAAAAAAGAACAGGCGAACAGTACTGATATTTTATAAACTCACCGTGAAATCATCATCATGTACATCCAATCAAAGTGCAATGAGAGTTCTTTTGTACGAAAGAATTAGGTATGGGTCATTTAAAAAAAACCGTAATAAATTACAAAAAGCACAGTTACATTTATCAGCACCCAATATCTTATCTCCTAAACAAAACAAAAAAGTATTACAAAGTTACCATCTTCATAATTCAGAGCAGTAAACTCTTCAATATATTAATCCACTTTCATCCTAATTTAAAAAACAGTCTTCTTCACGAAATATTTTAAATTCGGACACGGCATGAATAATTGAAATGAAGAGCCTTCTTAAGCAGATTAAAATTTTAATCACTCTCCTTAAAGTTACTAAATTCGCTGAGTACACAATACGGTTAAATTTTTGCTTTTTTTTTAATTGGATGGAGAATCATCAAATGACTCTTTCCATTCTGGATGAAGCGGAAAGGAGTGTTAGTCTCTTACTGATTAAAACCCACCCGTCTTCCTCCAAATGCCCTTTGCGTTCCAGGGCAGCGGTAATCCTTTTGAACAATACCATAATCCTAGATAATGCCGCAACCCTTTTTTTTTGGTGACAGTATGGAAATTTTTCGTGGATGTCTTCCGCCCTGGGGTGGACGGAGGGGTCTGTCAGACTCCTACTGACTAAAACCACGTCGTGTTCCCTCGCACACTTGCACCGGGGGCTACGAGAGCACTTAAGCAATCTTCAATACAGCCCCTGACTGGAGCCGCACGTCGCGTCTCTGCGGGCCGACTTGTCAAGCTGGGGGAATGAGGTGTTTAACTCTTCCGAGAGGTCTAAGAGGGCCGCGCGTGGAACCACCTGAGGTCCTCTACGAGGGAGAGTGGCAGAATTCCCCAAGTTCGCCATCCGTGGACCCATTTAGGGGGGCCGGGAGAGGGCGTTACCTGTCCTCCGCCGACGCCCAAAGGGCCTGCTGCGGGCCAATAGAGCACCCGAAATCTCCCACTCCTTTTCCGCTGCCTCTCTGATCTGAAAAGGATCACGACGCTACACTGCCAACCATGGAACACATCACAGCCAGAAGCGACAGGTCGCTTCCCACTTCCGAAACGACGACTCGACGTGGATCCTCCCAAGCTGCTCCCTGCGAGCGTATGCCAAGCTGTGCCCTCTCAATGGACGCAGTGATGACACCAAGCATCTGGCTCCCTGCCTATGCGACGCAGGAACTTCTCAAAGCATCCATGCCCCGAGAGTACCTGCGTCGCACTGAATGACAGGGAGTCGTGCTGCTCGCCGAGACAATCATCTTGCACCGGCCGTACAGCCTTGATGTTGTTGAGACCGATGATGATAACGAGCTGGTAGGGTGCAGAAGCCTATTTCGCCATTTTGCCACCAAGACCTGACGGAGTTCGGAACGGTGCAGCATAATTTGTCACTGCACCCACGTCCGCGCACCTCAACTCAACTCAACTCAAAGCATTTATTTCAATTAAACCCTTTACAGGCACTTTTGAATTGTCAAGTCGAAAGAGGTGAAGCTATCTGCACGTTCCAAAGCGTAGATCTCTATGGAGAAGAACGTGCAAGAAACTCCACGGACACTCTTTTAAATCATGTTCTGTATTACATTACGTTTTAATACATCCTTTGGTGCTTCTATATGTGAGGACAATGCAAAGAAAAAAAAGGAAACCACAAAACAATTCAAAGTATAAAGATTAAAACAAATCAGTGGCAGTTAAGAGGTGACCAGTCTCAACCGACGGCGCCCGTTCACGAACATGACGCGTGTATCGGCACCGTTTAGCTCAACCATTTTGAAGGGAACCGAACGATCCAACACACACGCCACCATCAGCGAGACATTTGAGCGAGCATGACATGCTCTCAACTGCCATTTTAGTTCAAGTCACAAAGTAAACTATAAGGTATCACATGTAAATGGCTCCATGGTACTCACATTTACAATATTTGAAAATAAAATGCTTCTACAGTATACAAAACTACGGTTTACATTAAACCAAGCAAATACAAGTAAAAAAAAACAGATAAATTATTTATTCTCAAAATAATATAATAAAAAAAGAAAAATAAATAAATGAGACAAAAAAAGGGCGAGCATCTCTTCCAAATATATAATCCTAACTTGTTAACCCAAGTGGTTGAGGCTGTGGAGCAGGACCGGCATTTAGCCAAGCATTTTTATCAAGGATATAATCTTCCAGTTTATAATATGCTTGCCTACATAGTGTGCGTTTTATGCATGTTTTAAATTTTCTCTCATTCAATTGAAGAATATCGACTGGTATTTTGTTATAAAATTTTATGCAATACCCCATAAAAGAAGTGTGTACTTTAGCCAATCTAAACCTAGGTTGATCTAATTTGTTTTTATTTCTGGTATTAAAATTATGCCTGTCGCTGATCTTATTAAACATATGAAGATTTTTCCGAACATACATAATGTTTTCATATATGTATTGACAAGGTACCGTCATGATGTTAATTTCCTTAAACAGTTCCCTTAGAGAATCGCGCTGGCGGAGATTGTAAATGGCTCTTATTGCTCTTTTCTGCAGAATAAAAATAGACTCTATGTCTGCAGCCCGTCCCCATAGCAAAATACCGTAAGACATGATACTATGAAAGTAACTAAAATAGACCAGTCTCGCGGTATCTACATTAGTAAGTTGACGGATTTTTCTGACAGCATATGCTGCTGAACTTAGCCGTCCTGCAAGTGATGCTAAATGAGGACCCCATTGTAGCCTTGAGTCGAGCGTTATCCCCAGGAAAACTGTGCTTTCGACGAATTCTAGTTTCTCTTTATTCAATACTATTTCCTCAATACTACTTTTAACATTCGGTAAAACAAATCTAATACATTTAGTTTTTTTCTCATTTAATACTAAATTATTAGCAGTAAACCAATTTTGGACCTGCTGAAGGGAGTCATTCACTTCGTCAAGATTTGCGGAACGTCTATTTATCTTAAAAATTAAGGACGTATCATCAGCAAATAACACCATTTGTGATTGTTTTTTCAAAAGATAGGGTAGATCATTAATGTACACTAAAAAGAGGAAAGGACCCAGTATTGAGCCTTGTGGTACCCCCATTTTGACTCCTAAACCACATGAATTTACACCGTTTATTTGAACTTGCTGCTGTCTGTCATTTAAATAAGACTTTACTAAACTGAGTGCAAGTTTACAAAGTCCGTAATGTTCTAGTTTTAAGAGCAAGGTTTCGTGATTAACACAATCAAATGCCTTGGAGAGGTCACAAAAGATTCCTATGGCATCTTGGGCCTCTTCCCACGCTGCAAATATATGTTTTAGTAAGGTGACACCAGCTTCAGTCGTACAACGTCCTCTGGTGAAACCATACTGTTGATCGTGTAAGATTTTATTGCTGTTGAAATGAATGAGCATCTGATTGAGCATCACCTTTTCGAAGACCTTGCTGAAAACCGGCAACACGGATACAGGTCTATAATTATTGGTGTCTTTACTATCGCCGGACTTAAAAAGTGGTATAACCTTACTGTATTTCATTATATCCGGAAAGACACCTTGGTCCACACATATTAAATATTAAAGCCAAGTATGGTGCTGTGGTTTCAATTATGGATGTGCACACTTTGACGGACATACCCCATAGGTCTTCAGTCAATTTGATTTTAATTTGCCGGAAGGCCTTTATAACTGTCATAGGGTTGATATGTTTGAATTGGAATTCAACCGGGCAGTCTGGAACGTTTGCTCTTAATAAATTAATTGAGACCTCGGGTGACGAGTCTAAAGCTTCAGTAGTCTTACATGGTATGTTAGTAAAGAAATTCACAAATTCTTGAGCTACTTCAAAATTTGAGCTTATGGCACCATGTGAAGTCTCCAATAAAAAATCAGTGTTCCGTACTTTATTTCTATTAGTTTCATTATTGATAACTTTCCAAACTGTCTTTATTTTATTATCAGCCCATTTAATCTTGTTGCTAATGTACAGGGCTTTAGCTACCTTGCAAGTGTTTCTAAAAACTTTTGAATATTTGTTTACGTACTTATTAAATGATTCAGTGTTAATGAAAGGCTTAAGGCCATATAGTTCATCCCAGTCTTTCCCTGCTTATCCTAATACCTTTAGTCGCCCAGTCACTGAAAATAAACTTAGGGAAAGTGTCTTTTGACTTCTTTTCAAATGTTGTATTGAATTCTTTTAATACCACTGAAAAGAAATTATCGTAAAATTTATTTGCATCTTTAATGTCATGGCCTAGATCATTTAACTCTTTCAGTCTTGGTGGTTAGTGTCACTAACCACCTCTTTCTGAATTTTTAAACTAAAATCCGTGCCATATAGCGACAATCGGTTGAATTATCATGAAAGTTCAAACCATGCTAGACAAGATGCTAATAATTGGTGGTATATTAAATGAATGACAGTTCATTTGCGTTGAATTGCATATTGCGTTAACGTACTTATATTCAAGCGTTTGATAAAAAAAATTGTGAAACGGGTAAGTAAGCTTTTTTCTTCAATGTTTTATAATCAATGTATTCTCATATATTTATTTTATACGTTTTCAAATAAAGGTACTATTACTTTTGTGTTTTCGATGTTTGCTAGCAACGACAATATAGTGGTTAGATATCTAACCACCGTGACTGTTGCGGGTTTATGTTTGCAATCCACATATAACTTATGCTTGTAAATACGAGAGTCTTTTTCGTATTCGTTACAGTATGTCGCACCGGCTAAAAGATAGAGAAATCACAAAATACTTGTTGGAAGACATTTGCTAAAATGGAAAGACCAGAGATCAGTATTTATTTTGTCAAACTATCATGATCCTAAATGTCGGAAAAGTTAACCACAAGGAGCGCGATTGTCCCAGAGGACACGGTGGAGCATACGGTGGAGGTGTGCCCTGCTTAGGCGGAGCAACACCGTGTCCTCGTTGAGGCGATCGGCGGCGGCGACCTCTCGCGTCCGGCCCTGGTTCAAGCCATGGGCCGGAGCGAGGAGGCATGGGAAGCGGTCGCCTCCTTCTGCGAAGCAGTAATGCTAGCGAAGGAGGAGGCGTGCGAGAGAGGGAAACCTCACGCCCCAGCTGCCGTAACAGAAGAAGACGCCCCAAGCGTCGGGACACGCAGGGCGATTCCCGGCCACCGTAGGCGCGGGCCTGCGGATGGCGAGCTATGGGTGACTCGCCGTCCGATAGCAAACAGGCCCGAGTAGCAAAGAGCCGTCAGCAACGTGGACGGGGCCCCATAGGGTCAGTGCCTGCTAGGGTTGCGGAATTTGTTTGAAAGAGTCACCGCGGCCCTGAAACGCAAAGGGCACAAGAAGGATCACGGGTGGGTTTTAGTCAGTAAGAGTCTGACACTCCCTTCTGCTCCGCCCAGAGCGGGAGGGGTCATTTAATGATTTCCCATCCAAAAAAATAAAGGAGCGCGATGGTACCAGTGTTGAAATATCCTGCCCAGAAGACGGGAAGGACTACAACGCGAATATGAATTTTGTTGACAAATTTGATCAACTCAAAAGCAGTTATGTTATTGACAGGAAATCCCATAAGTGGTGGCACAGGATTATTTTCATTTCCTTGATTATAGTGTTGTCAATGCTTTTTTAGTTTATAAGGAACTGTAGTCCTCTTCACGCCCGGACCTAAGGACATTGACTATGAAAGAATTCAGGCGAAGCATATACCAGGTTCTACTGGCACCAGCTTATGTCAGAGACAAACAATGCTCCGAATCAGCAGAGTTATCGTAGTTCTGCGGCCTCTTCTCCAGGACCTGCATATATAAAACGTCACAAGCCTACAGTCCCTCAGGAAATTCGTCTAGATTGCAGTCGTCATCAACCTGAAAGAAGCACTTCGAGAAGATGTTGCAAAGGTAGCACTAAAATGTCTCTAGTGCGTACTATATGGCAGTGCAATACATGTAAAAGAAAAACATGTTTTTAGGATTTTCATAAAAAGTCCGACTTCATTTTTACGTTAGTTTTGCCTTCGGGAAAGTTCATTATAACTGATAAAATTAATAAATAAAATACAAAATGAATCTTAGTTTGTTTGTATCAAAAGTCATGGTGGTTAGTGTCACTAACCACCTCATTCCTCGAAAGCCTTATAACCTAGATTTTTTTTTCTTAGTTTCAGTGATAATTTAGTTGTAAATTATGCTAAAACTAAAACAAAAATGTTCAAAATATTCTTAATAAAAAACCGTGACTGAAAGAGTTAACTTATTTTGTAAACTACAATTGAATTTCTCTAATTTGCCAGTTGTAATTGGCCTATATTGTATTTGAATTTTTTGTAAGACAGCTTTAAACTCAAACGTTACCAATTGTCCACTATGGTCAGACGGTAGATAATTAACTATGGCTTTATCTAGATAATCACAATCGCAGAATACATTATCGATACAAGTTGATGAAGTTGGTGTTATCCTAGTTGGTTCTGCAAAAACATTAGATAAATTGAATGATTTAAAAAGGTTTAAAAATCTACTGCTTACTAGAAAATAATTTTTCTAAAATATTTACATTAAAATCTCCACAAATAATCGTAGATTTTCTACCTGCTGCAAGTTTCGCAAGGATGTCTTCCATTGTTGATTCGAATAAAGTAAAGTTTTGAGGGTTTGGAGGTCTGTACATACACACTATAACATGCTTATCTAGCTCAACACAGGACAGTTCGATGCAATGTTCCACTGACAGGTTAACAATGTCATTACGTTGCTTAAATTTTAAACAGTTTTTTACTAATATGAGGGAGCCACCGCGTAACATTGATTTACGATTAAAACAGCTACCCACATTATAATTTTCGTAATTAATTAGCATCTGGTAATCCTTCAGCCAATGTTCACTAAGACATACAATATCAAACATTGTTCTTTCTAAAAACATCTCAATTTCTAATAATTTGGAAGAGATACCCTGAATATTTTGATGAAATAATTTCAAGGTATGCTGCTGACCCCCTTTTTGGCATTCATTAAATTGAGAGCAAGAGGACACTTTAATGTTGGTAGGTATAACTAATTTGTTATTAATATCCTCTGTTGTCTTATATACTAGTTTAAATTTTTATCCGGAGTTTGCCCAATGACTTCTATATCATCACTTTGCAATGAGTCTGCTTTGTTAGCCATTGAATTTTCCCTAGTGATATATGGAACCTCCTTCGTACAATTTGTATAAAGATTTATAGCAATAGTGCTACAGTTATTCTGGTTCACCACCTGATTCTTAGTATCATTACTAAACATTGTGGATTTAATTACACAAGACTTTGACATACTACTTATGTCTGAGTTAATATAATTAGCTAATAGCTTTGCTATTGTGTGTCTAAAATTAATTGGCAGATACACAGTATCCCTAGTAGATTTTAAATTTTCCACAAAAATGTTGGTGTCAAAAAACATAAACTTGTCACTATAGTGACTAGCCAAGAAGTGCATGTGTTTATTTAGCCTATGAATGTAGTTATTTTGTCTAATTGACAATTGATCAAAATATGGAAAAGCACACAATATTATTTTATTACAATTTAAATTTAACATCTCAGTTACATTGTCTGTGATATCTGCTTTTTTTACTTTTAAACTATTACCTATAAACACAGTAATAGTGGTATTAGAAGTATAATTTTTGTTTTTTAGAAATACCATAATATGCTTGTAAGTTAAACCTGGCATATAATAATTTTGTGTACAATTACTCAGGTTGTTACTAACCAGTTTACCCAAACCTCTTCCTATACTGTCTGAGAACATAACTGAATGATAAACACTATTCTCAGCTGAAAAGCTACCAATATCAGGCTGTTCAACTTGAGATAAATCTTGTCCAAAATTAATATTATCTTGTTCAGTGAAGCAGTCTTGAGACAAATTCTCTGCCTGGGATGGTACCTCCATTGGCTCAGGCTGGACAGCATCAATGTTTGATACTGACTGGCAAGTACACTGACACATAACTAACTCATTTGCAGCAAGAATGTGTTCTTTTATTTGATTCTTAGATTGTACATATTTATTTGAAAGTGAACTCAGACGAGCTTCAAGTACCTTTATTTCAGACTGTAAGTGCTGTGTATCAATCTCTTTTTTTTTTTGCTGTCTTCTAGTTTAATTTGATAATTATTTAATTTACTAATGAGATCAACACGTTCTTTCCTGAGTGGAATATTTTTAGAAAAGTGTTTTTGTTGCTTTTTGAACTGATGGCATTTTTTGATAATTCTATTTAATTTTGCATACTTTTTTAACTTGGTATGACTAACTTTATAACTATTATTATGTTTCAATAAAGAATCTTCAGTTAGGTCAATCATAACCATGGAATGAGGGTTACAATTTTTAAAGCCCAGTAATTCGTTAAATAAGTGGTTAGTTTCCTTAACCTGAGTACTTTGTTTTTCATTCTGTAATTTGATAATACAACTGTTTGCATGAATTAATTCATCCTCTAGGTCCCTAACTTTACATAAAGCCTCCTCATACAAGTTACTACAGTTATTGAAACCCTCAGTGATCACTCGCAGTTGGTCGCGTTCTCCAACAATGTCTTGGTATTGTTGACTGAGGTCTACTAGCTCCCGTTTAAGGCATGTGTTTTTATGAACCACTTTCCTTACTTCCACCTCACTTTCCTCTCTCTCTTGTAACATTTCTTGACATTGGAGGGTCGAGGCTTTTAGTTCCTGGAGAGCCGTTCTCAGTTTAAGCTCCATATCCTGAGCAGTCGCCATACGGGTCATCACAGGCATGGTTTGAAATTTAGGTACTGAAATAAGAAGGAAAGAAACTAAGAGAATGTAGAGAAATGACAAAAACAAAAAAAAAAAAAAAAAAAAAAAAAATTGGAAATGACAGGAATATTAAAAATTTAGGAAAAAAGTAGTGCAGATAAGTGAAAAACTAAAGTATGCTACTGAATTGGCTTTAAAAGCTGTTGTTTATTTTATTTTCTCGCTTTTGATTGCCTTTAAATTATGATTTTCTTCATGTGGGTAGGATGCCTAAATTAAAATATAATATTTAATAGATAAAAGATGACGATGCAAAAATAACGATTATAAGCGTTATTGATGTTGTATATTATTGAAAAAAATACTAATAATTGGGCTACAACACAGAAATAAGAAATCTTTAACTTATACAATGTAAACAAAGCGATATAGTCCCAACGCAGAGTCGTGAATCTGCGAAAAAGTTATTAAAACTTTGCAAGAACGTGTTACTGAGATATAGTGACGAATGTGTGCTATTAATGTTGATGTATACAAATAAAAGTAAACAATACTTCCCCGTTTATATCCGTAATTTTATTCGAACGTCAGCTGTCCGTTTTAGGTTACCGGTGACAGTTGGTACCGAAAACTGTGTTTTTCTGGATATATTTCCAGGAAAACAATTATCCTGTGTATTTACGCAGTTATAATACGTTTACACAGACAATTTCACCATAATTTCACTTAAATACTAATTAAATCTAATTTTAAAATACGAGTCAGAAATTTTACATGTCACTGGGGCACCCTAACGCCATTGATGCAGTGTCGCCAAGGATCTCGCTTCCAGGTCCCATTAGTCAATGACTCTGACGGCCATCGCCCTCTGAGGTGCTCACAACTCTGTAATACTTCCAGCCGTCAGGTCCTTGGATCACGCGATCCCAACTTACAAACGCCTTCAGACAGTGCTCGGGCCACCCAAATTAGAAAACAGCGTTGACAGCGCACACACCGCGTCCATCAACTTGGGCGCCAGTCGCCGGAAGTGGAGGCTGAAGTCCCAACGACTGTCGAGCACCAATCCCAGGTACTTCATGATTGACTCGTCAGCGATTTGGGCCCCAGGGGCGGTGCCCATCGGGGCCATGAAAAGTGATGGCCTCCGACCCGTTGAGGGCCACCTCTAGGGCTAGGAGCCGGATGCGGCTTATCTCCTGTGAGATGCCACCGTAGCTAGCGACGCTGCCTCCCTGTGCGAGCTCCCCCGAGCTGTGACCAGCGCGTCGTCTACGTAACACATTAGGTGCACTCCCGGCTTCTCTCACTAGCAAAATTGTGTCCATGTTGAAGCCCTCAGCCCGAGTCGAAAACCGAATTAGTTGTCGTCCAAGTCCGGCTCTTCACTGCACAAGTGGCTGACAAGACGTTTCGAGAATATTTGCTCAAACAACTTGCCCACCTCATCAAGTAGCGCGATGGGTATTCCGCAAACCTGTGCTGAACTGTTAACTAGCTTACGACCATAATTTTGCGTTAACGTTCATTTTTAAGTAGGTACTTTTGGTGAAGGTTCTTTGTAATCTGCCATGTCAGCATACTGAAAAATCGAATCGTCCTTATTTCTTAAAGATTTTGAACAAAGCGAAGAGATTAGATTTAGTAAAAATCTTTTGAAAAAGAATCCAATAGCTTCTTTTAGTACAAATTTTCTCGGAATTTTATATAAATAAACGATTCTAAGGGCAAAGGATCGTCCAATATTTTTGCCCCGTTATTTTGGTCACGTAACATTGTACCTATCCCAAGTTTCGAGGTCGAAACGAAGTCTGAAAGTATGACTGTGGTATATTTTAGAAAGAGAAATAAAATAATTTCAAAGTTCTTCTTTCTACTTCATCAGACAAATTACTTGCAAACATGGAACCCTCGGATTTATAAATAAAGTTGCTCAAGGACATAAAAGTCTAGCAAAGAAAGATGATATCGTAAATATTCATGACACATAAAAAGTGCGAGCTATATCAACTAGATAGTATGCTTTTTCACGATTGAATTTCTATTTATTGAATATATAATTTTATAAATCTTCAACTATTTAATTATAGTTTATGATCTTTGCAATTATGAGATTTTCCATAGGTAATCATATTTTTTAAGAAAAAACAGGATTGGACGATAAAAAACCTAATTACAATTTTTATATCCACAAACATTCTTCTTTAAGTGACCATTACGGAAAAAGTTCCCTTTTCTGTTACACGATACATTAAATAGAAAGCTCAATTCAAATGAAATAGCCTTTTACAATGCCCATTTCTTAAATAGCATCTAATTAAAACAATTTATTTAAAAGAACGCCTTGAGACTCCTACCTGAGGCTATGTTTCTGTTCAATGGATGGCGCCAGCCCTCGATTAAATGGCTAAGGGTCTGAAGAATTCCTTTAATTCGCTTTTGGGCAGAATTATCTGTGATTTAGCAGCCTAATTATCATTTTATTCGGTTTAATTCCAACTCTACACATATATTTTATTTTGCCTGAAGCTGCCACTTCAGTTTAATCAAGGACGCTTCAGAATTTTTTACGTAAAAAACTTCATGACGTGCGTTATTTCGCTTACGAAAATATCTCAAACACTTGATAGTTCAAGACACTGGAAATTTTCATACTTATATTACGGAAAATTGGTAGGTTTATTCACAGTAATTTGTCTTTTTACAAAAAAACATCGGACTCGTGTTTTGGTTGTTTCTTCGTTTTTTGAACACCGATTTCCGAAATTAAAATTATTTTATACTTTTTATTTTTTGTTTAGAAGTCGGTTGCTTTTTGTAAAAAAGTTTTTCATGGTTCACTTTTTAGTGGTGACACCTACCTGTATGTACCCATCACAACGTACGTGTTATAAACAGGTGTAAACAATAAACAGACATGCGATTTCTGCAATCCCGGAATATTTGCTATCATTTATTCCGATAAGAGTTCCGTTTCCTATAGGTTCTTCATCAGATCTTCACCAAACTAGAAACCGACCGCCTCGAAATAGGAAGAAGAGCATATTCGTATTTCGAGGTGTTCGGTAACACGAAGATGCTCTTCCAAACTTCCCTAATACATCGTATACGAGGGCTGCCTTTTAAGTTGTGTCGTTTGAAATAAGTATAGACGATCTAATAGATTGTTAGCATTTATTGTTTATCAAATAATTCTTCGCGATATTTAATACACTTTTGCATGCGTTCTGTTATACCTTGCTAATGTGAGTAGAATGGCTGACCAATATCCGGACTTACCTAGTCAGCATTTAGTGACTTAGACACGATCTCTGCTCATCTGGTTTGCACGCCAGTTCGGTCTGACACTCGGTATAGGTCGGAGGTTCCTAAATCATTATTTGTCAATCAAATCGTCGTACAAGTTCCTTAATTGAATATACTTTGTTTCCAGCTTAATTAATTGTTAATTTTTAAAAACAAGACTCCAAACACTCTTATAATAGTTCGAACCAGTTATTCCACTCCGAAGTAAAAATGGCCGATGTCTATGCGTCAACAGTTTCTTCGGGTGAACTGAAACTTTGGCCACGAAGACTTTGCTTAATTTTGGGTAACGTAAAAAAATCGATAGGGCTCAAGTCAGGGCTGTAGCGTGTGATCTAAAATTTCGAAATTTTGGGTGCTCTAAAACATTTTTGTATCGCAGGCGATGTGCGAACTTGCATTGTCATGGTGCAGTATCATACGACGTCTTGAGTTGTTTTTTCGAAACTCTGTGATGACTTGTGGCAAACAAACAGTGGTATACCAGTCAGCGTAAACCCTCTTGCGATCTTCTAGTACAATAGTGGCGACGTAACCACCCTTTGCCACAAACGAGGCAAACATTTTTTTAAGTGCTCCATGAGCGTATGACTTTGGCTCATCTGCTGCTTGTAATCTGGACTCGTCGCCATTAACCATATCATAACGTGTTTTGACTCTCCTCGGTTGAATCGCTGCAGAGTTTTGCGACACCATCCAACACGGGCTGCTTTTTGGTCTTCGCTAAGCAAATGTGGTATCCAATGAGAAATCAACTTTCTTATGCCGAGTTCCTCGTGCAGGATTTTTTGGATAGAAGTCTCTGAAATGCCCACGGCTGCCTCTATTTCACGGTATGTTACATGACGATCTTCGACCGGCAATTAGCTGCCACATGGCGTCGATATTCTCTTGCATCATAGCGGTTTTTGGACGACCTTAATGTGAATTGTCACTGAAGCTAGAGTGTCCACGTTGAAATTCTAAATACCAGCGTTCTACAGGCCTAAGACATGGTGCTGCATCACTAAACACATAAATGATCTCGTCAATGTACTGACGTCGCGTTAATCCCCTTTGAGAGTTGTAGAAAATTATCGCACGCATATTTTCCTTTGATATTTTTATTTTTACAACCGACTTGTCACCTTTGAATAGACGCTACAATAAAACTATTCGGCCTGTCAAAAAACATTATTTTGTTTTCGAATTCTAAATTCAATAATATGAAAAAGCCATATGATTTTTTTTTTAATAATTAGTGGAGGTTTGCCCTACACAGTTTTTTTTTTTATTTTACGTCGGCAATGAGAGAATGAAAACATCATCAACGTAGTTGAACCCACACAGTTGTTAGGGATAACTCAAAAAAAACCGTTGCTTTGAGAACCTCCTCCTTTTTTGGAAGTTTGTTAAAAATGAGTGTAATTTGACCGTTTGCGACTGAGATGCGAAAGTGAACGTTACTTGAATATTAGTAAAATTGTGCCAATTTTACTAATATTCAAGTAACGTTCGCTATGATTCTAATGTTTAATTTGAAAAGTTTATTTACTATTCACAATGAATTTGAACCCTGGCGATATAAACGACTAGATTGTACTTAAGTAACCTAGAAGACAAACATTACTTAATCACTTTCCGTCTACAAAAATCAAAGAGAGATCCATAGATACCAAAACACGAAATTGCCCAAAGATTGGCAGTTAGCAACGTGGACACGAAATGAGTCATTACCCCAGCGAATAACAAGTTTATCTTAGAGGAGACCACATCAAAAGTAATTCCGACATTCTCGAGATAAAACTGGGGAACAAGTGGTCCTAATTTTCGGTACACCGATTAACATTAACTCCCTATAAGCGGCTAAAGTTTTGCTGACTTTTTCTCCGCAGCTTTGGGCCTCATTTCTGCTAAAAGAATCCAAAAGTAATCTTACTTTTCTGTATTACAATATTCCCTTTGGGCGTTTCAGGTTCTCTATGAACTTTGGTTGTTTAAGGCCGGTTTATTATGTATAACTCTTTTGCATGAGAATTTGGATTGTATTTTCGGTAAGCTAAATTAACTGAGCGGTTATAGAATAGGTCGATTTCAGTTCAGATAAATTTTATGTTTCAGATGTCTCATCATGTGCCTAGTCTTTTCCCAACTACACTCGAGTCGGCTTCCAGTCATACCGGATTCAGCTGAATACCAGTATTTAACGTGGAGCAGTTGCCTATCAGACCTCCACAACCCAATAACTGGGGAACACGGTACTCCTTGGGAAGACTGATTTCAGATTTTCTGGCTTCTGACAATCCATATCGACTGCCAAATATCTACAAATGACAGCCGAGACCAACGGCTTATCGTGCTTTCCGAGGCACGGAGAAAACTCTGTATGTTAAGATGGTCACCCATCCACAGACCAACCTTGGCAAGCGTTGCTTAACCTTGAAGATTGACCTGTGCGGCTGTTATTCTTTAGCCATGAGCTCCACGTTTCAGATGTCTCTGAAACATAAAATTAACGAAATATCGTGAGGAATTTCAGTCCCATCGGGTCCGTTTCTGTAGATTTTAGAACAAGGCCAGAATTTAAGTTAATTCTGGTTAAAGTCATTTAATTCTCATTAAGAAGTTTACGTTTCACTTACATGAGAACAAATTTAAGAGTAAAAACTAATCATTGTCCTTCGACACTCGGACTCACACTATATCTAACTTATATTTATTCATATTAATAGCTTACGCTAACTTACTACTTAATATGGTTTGTGGGTACTCCCATAATTAGTACATTAGTGTAGTTTAGGTAACCTATTTATAGTTAAAACTCCGTATTTTCCCCTCTATTAAGTTATCCAGTACAGCAAAAAAATCTTTACAAATGCGAATAAATTCTTCCAAATACACTTATTGCCATTTGCACGTTAGAATACGGTTCTTGCATATACATACATATGTATGTAAATCATATTCACAACAAACACCGAATTACTTAGGCTTGTTACTCACAAGCGTATTCAAATCTGTACGAAATAAGATTTTCCGGGGACCACCGCGGGATGAACGCTGTTCTGCGTAAGAACGAGTAACTAAGTACTTTTACTAGAATTTTCATCATTTGGATTATATTGTACAAAATGGAATAAGATTTGTTAGTGAGAAAATTAGTAAGCCAGTGTAGGTATATAGGTATGTATATACCAGAGTTTAAAAAGATCTCTCATAGCAGATTAAATAGCCGTGAACATTGTGTGAACTTCTTAATTTTTCAAATGTGTTTTTATTTAGATATATGCGTGAATTTTAGTTTTTTTTTTGTATGATCGCAGTAACTATGCTTTTACGTGTTGTAATTTCTACTCTTGCTGTGCCAAATAAATATTTTATCTATTAATAGCATAAAACAAATTAACTTAGGTCGAATTAATATACGTACTACTTTGTCGAGAAAGTGCCGGAAAAATATCAATAATACACAAAATGTTAGTTATTCATCCAACATTATTGTATTACCTTCAAAGTACGCTGTGCACAAACGATAGATACACTTAAATGCGTTTTCCGGAATTGAGTCCCGCCTCGAATTTTCCTTCATGTGTTCTACCGAATGAAAATTGGTGCCAGAAAGTGATAATTAGAGTTTAGGAAAAAGGAAAAAGTCGGCTGAAGCCCTATCTGGTGAATAAGGTGGTCACTAGATGGTATTTGTTGAGTTTTTCGTCAAAAATTAGTTCACAATGATGGTCTTGTGCGAAGGCGTATTATCGTGCTGCAAAATTCAAGAAATTTCTTTCCTCAAATCCGGCAATTTTTGTTTAATTTGCCGTCTTAAACGCCGCATAACGTTCAAATAATATTTTTTATTTATCTTTTGACCTTTCTGCAATAATTCCGAGTGACTTTGACTTTAACTCGACTTTGGCCGGGGTTTTTCGGTTTTGGTTCAGTTGAAATGGGCCACTCCGAAGCTTTTTGACTAATTTGCATGACAAACTTGCAACAATATATAGTGTTACGTTGTATTTTTTGTACCTACCACAGGTTGGTATAAAACAGCTTCGTTTCTTGTGAGTAAAGTGGCATTTACCTGAAAACATTAGTCGTACATAATCAGGTTCCCAAGTAGTTTGTACAATTGACTTTGGCCTGCACTTGATAGGAGGACTCGTTCCTTCAACTGTATTTTGTCACTAGACTCTTCGGTTAACACTTTCTTACAATAAATCCAATTAAACAGGTTTGCATAATAAATTAGATAAATAATATTGTAATCAAGTTAGGATTGTTTACATTCCAAATGTCATTCCGTCGAACGTCACTGTCTGTCAGTTAGAGGCGACATCTGGTGGTTGCCGATTCACAGTTGTAGTTTTAATCGATATTTTAACATGATATTGCTAATTCTCGAAATAATATTGTACGGAACAATCCTTAATAATTTTCAGCTTTCGGCAATAAAAATCATAATAAACTAAATAACCGTAAGCGGAAGTCATATCCATTTTTTTAGTATAGACTTCTATCTGGAATGTTCGCTGTCAAATAAATCTATTTTTAGTCTGTGAATTGTCTTTAGCATAATGTAGCAAGGTCGTAGATTCTTAATTTCCCCATTTAATATTCTGAGTTAATTACCCCAATCAAGATAAGTTTTGGTATTTGAAATTACAAAGAATTTGTTTTTCGGTCTGGATCATGAAGATTCTTATTGTTTCAGCGTTTAACGTCACTCTGAACAGCTGTTAGTGATTTTCAAAAGTTAAGTGTCTTAGTGTAATATTGATCTTCTAGTCATTTTACCCGAGAAGAGGGGAGATTTTAGAAATGCTCCGTCTAGTTCCGGTTGGCCTTGGACTGCCTTGTTATAGAAGGGCGTTGGTGTTAATTGGCGTCCATTTTACCCTTGAACCCGCTTAAGAGAAACTACAAATCTCATCCCATGTTTTAAAAAGGATTCCTAGTTGCGCAAGCACAGACAGCTTTCCAGCCAGCCGAGGATCTCGCAGTCAAGTGCTCTCTTCCCAAGCCAACCGAGAGGCACCTCGGGAGATTCGTCTCGCCGCCAGGATCTAGACGAGCACCTGGGGCCTGGACGCGGGACCCGTTCCTCGAGTCCACTAGAAGCCTCTCACGGAGACGACTGTGCGGCTGGCGGACCCGTCAAGCGATAGCGCAGGCGGGACGGTTTTTTTATTTTTATTTTCTTTTATTCCTACTTCTACTTTTGATATTTATTTTCATACGGTTCCTGTAAGAACCAATTGGTTACCTTAGTCCGGTTTTCAACAGTGGAAACCGGCCCTTATCCTATTTAAATTGAGGATCTTGGATTCGACATTCCACATTCATCTGGAAGTATATTGGACACCTCCGTCGGCTCCGGGATCTGGGACTCTTCAAGTCCCTGGCGCCCATTTATCTTTACTTAGTATCTAGTACAATAACTGGAAGGAAGGTTCTTATTCTAACTTAATACTGAACTTGTAGAATTTAATTATCACCCTCAAACGGAACAGTACCTGTGCTTATCTCTAGCTCCCCACGACCATAGCTCCTCCTACTGAAGTTTTAGCTGGCTGGCAATAGTAGGTTTGAGTGTATTTGAATAAAATTAAGTTTCTAAAAGATTATCAATATACATTGTTTACCACAGTTGTTGTGTAATTTCTTTTTCACCACCAAACCACTAGAGAATAAATTTTTAAATTGTAACAGTGGCGACCAACGTGTGTATTAGTTAGAGATAGAGGTTACGTCTATTGCTGTACCTTACAAGCCAGAGTACTGTTTCTAAAGCCTTCCAGTTATTCTAATTTTAAGAAAAAAAAACCGTCGCGCGGATTCTTTTTTTTTTAAACGGGTTCATGTTTATATGTTTGTACTGTTTTATACACTTTTATTTACTTTTACTTTTTTTTACCACTTCTTGCTGCTGTATACATTTTTGATTTTTAACTTGTGTCCGAAAACAAAACGCCTGGATTCTTATCCTTGGAATAATAACCTACTATTTTAATAACTTACGTTTATAAACTTACTCTATAAGGCTGCTATTTATGTAACTGCGTTTACTATAGTTAACATTTTTACATTGTTCGAGATTGTAGATTGTGACAGCCAGTTTTTACTTCAGTTCATCTCACTTTTTTTTTAAATTTTACAAAATGGAGCGACCCATTACATTTAATTTACTTCGCAAAGACGAGCTCACATACGAAGTACTGGTCCGAGACGCGAAACCCGCCTCAACCGTAGAGGAACTACGGGTCCAAATTAGGGATCTCAGTCGCTTGGTATGTTCAGACGATATAGTGGAGACAAATTTAGATCCGAAAACCGAGCTACTAGTAATTAAGGCCAAACTGGCAGAACTTGGAGAAGTGTTAGATAGGTTCCCCTCCAGTTTCAAAAAATTTAACCGCGCTAAAGCTTTGGCATTCCACCTCTTTCATCGTTTGAGTAGGATTACTCCACCAACTGATCTTGGTACCGATTATACGGCCGTTGACAAGCAGCTTAGCGATTATTTAGCAAAAATTGATTCAGTTAACGCTAGCTTCCATCAGTCATTAACTTCCGCTGAGGAGACACCGAATGTACGGTCAGATTTGCAGACGAAGGACGTCATCATTTCCTGCAAGAAAGAGTCGGTTAAATCCTTGGATCACAAATTTGACGGTACAGGTTGCGTGAAAGCGTTTATTGAGCGTCTTGAGGAGCTTGCCGAAGCCAGAGGTATTAGCGAAGCCTCCTTACATCAATCGAGTCTAGATCTTTTCTCAGACGGGGCCTTATTGTGGTACCGGGGAATAAAAGCGACGGTTGGTAGTTGGGCGGAACTGAAGAAGCAGTTACTCACTGATTTCGTTCCACCTGATTACGATATGCGTCTCCTTTCTGAAATAACTAATAGAACGCAAGGGTCGACTGAGCTGTCTTGTATATATATAGCAGTCATGGAGAATCTTTACAGTAGGCTTTCTTACAGGGTTCCTGAACACGATCGTTTAGCACGGATCAAGTTCAATATGAGACCGGAATACACGTCGGGGTTGTCAGTGATGGAGGTCAACACGCTAGTCGAGTTGAAAAAGAAGTGTAGACAACTGGAGCTAGGTTTCCATAGCAGGGCTCAGTTCCACGAGCCGCCCAAACCTACGCCTTCTTTTGTTGCAGCAGACTTGGCATACAAAACCCCGAAAGGATCACCAAGGATTGAAGCCGTGCAAACTGATTCTGGATCGTTGTTCTGTGTTCGTTGTAGGGTTAAGGGGCACTCGTTATCACAATGCAAATCCAAAGCAATTGTGTGTTTCCGTTGCGGCAAGAAGGGCGTACGTGCACCATCGTGCCCTACGTGCAGTAAAAAGCAGGAGGCTCAGTCCTGTCCTACCTGCATTTCAAAAAACTAAATTTGCGGAACTACAGCCACAATTTTGATAAGTCCGATTGGGACAACTATTTAAAATTTTTAAAATTATTCTTTACATCACTAAGGGTGGATACAGTACGTTATAAGACTACGGACGACAGTCGTCCTCATTTAACAGTTTCTATATACGATGAGCATTATTACGGTTTACTCGACTCGGGTTCTTGCATTTCAGTGTTGGGTTCTGATGTTGGCCAACAATTCATAAGGGCAGGTGCGACTCTTCACGTCAATGGACAGTTGAGCAGCATCGTAACTGCCAACGATTCGCGGGCACCCGTGGAGGGTTATTTATTTTTACCAGTGACTCTCATGGGAGTGACTAAGGTTATTAAATTCTATATTATTCCAGAAATTACCACACCGTTAATTTTTGGCGTGGATTTTTGGAAAGCCTTTAATTTGGCACCAAAAATTTTTAAGGAATTACCTTTTCAATATTTAAAAAACTATAGAGGTCATGCATGCGTCTCGGAGGTTAGGCACCTACAGCCGTTTGACGAATTAACACCGGATCAAAAGAACGAGGCGGAGTTATTAATTAAAGATTTCGAAAAGGTTTCCTTTGAGGCTAAAGGATTAGGGCGTACTCATCTGTTGCGTCATAAAATAGACACAGGTGATGTTCCTCCTATTAAACAGCGTTATTATCCTTTATCACCTGAACGTCTCAAGGAACTAAACCGTCAGCTGGATGAGATGTTGGAGATGGGAGTGGTGGAACCTAGCAATAGCGCGTGGAATAACCCGGTTCTGCTGGCTCCAAAACCGAATGGGGAATGGCGATTTTGCCTAGACAGTCGAAAGCTGAATGCGGTTAGCAAGCAAGATGCGTATCCACTACCCTACGTCTCTCACATCTTAGACCAGTTGCGGGACGCGCGATATCTTTCATCTATTGATTTGAAATCTGCATTTTGGCAAATTGAATTGGACTCCGCTTCGTCCAAAGAAAAAACCGCGTTCACAGTTCCCGGTCGAGGTTTGTTTCACTTTAAAGTTATGTGCTTTGGGTTGACAGGAGCACCAGCCACCCAACAGCGATTAATGGACAGACTTTTCGGCCCGGAGTTTGGTAATAAGGTGTTTGTTTATTTAGATGACATCATTATTTGCTCATCGACCTTCGAGGAGCACATTTCGCTTCTGAAACGGGTTTTGGACAAGTTAACGCAGGCTAATTTGACGATTAATTTACGTAAGTCCTGTTTCTTTCGACGAGAACTAAAATATCTCGGCTACAGAGTAGATGAACGTGGCTTACACACTGATCCGTTGAAAGTTCAGTCAATTGTCAACTTTCCAACCCCTACAACTCGTAAGGAAGTGAAAATGTTTCTTGGAACGGCCTCGTACTATAGACGTTTTATTAAAAATTTTAGCTCGATAGCGGCCCCTTTAAACGCACTAACGAGTACCAGCAAAAAAGCGCCGCCTTTTGAGTGGACGGCTGAGACAGAAACCGCGTTCTTAACCTTGAAAGAAGCATTGGTGTCGGCTCCAGTATTGGCTTGTCCAGATTTCGCTCAGCCTTTTGAGATTCATTGTGACGCATCCAGTTTTGGGATAGCGGGCACTCTGACTCAGGTTATAAATGGGGAGGAGCACCCAATAGCCTACTGCAGTCGTTCGCTTAACCCGGCGGAACGCAATTATTCAGCAACGGAACGTGAGGCCCTCGCTGTGGTATTCGCCGTGGAACACTTTCGTCCTTACGTGGAAGGCGGTCCTGCGTTTAAAGTGATAACCGACCACTCTAGTTTAAAATGGTTCTTTAATTTAACCAATCCCTCTGGTCGGTTAGCTCGTTGGGGTTGTCGGTTATCACCATATAACTTTACCATTGAACACCGCAAAGGCAGGGACAATGTGGTTCCAGATGCCTTATCTCGTGGCGTTCCGGTGCTGGAAATTAGTGTGTCCGACACTGACGAGTGGTTTAAAAGGTTGTGGGATAAATGTGTCAGTATGCCTAGATCGTGCCCAAATTTTTTTATTAAAGAGGGTAAACTTTACCGTTATGCAAAAAATAAATTCGGTGTGGCTAGTGACTATGATTGGAAGCAGGTGGTACCGGAGGGAAATAGGCAAGAATTATTAAAGAGTCACCATAGTGGCGAATTGTCACCACATTTCGGTGTATTTAAAACCTATAAGAGACTTGCACTCCGATACTACTGGCCTAACATGTACAAGGATGTGATTAGCTACGTTGGTAAATGTGATACATGCGCCGCATATAAACACTCACAATTACCTACTCCCGGTCTCTTGGGTGATGCGAAAGAGTGTTCCAAGCCATTTCAAACCATTAGCATTGACTTGGTAGGTCCGTTGCCACGGTCTAGAGCAGGATTCACATATCTTTTAGTTGTCGTGTGCTGTTTTACGAAGTACTGTTTACTGTTTCCTTTACGTAGAGCCGTTGGTAAGGCTATAGTGCAGAAACTAGAAGACGGCGTTTTCCTGGTACACGGTATACCCCGTACGGTGATAGCAGACAACGGGACGCAATTCACGGGTAATGAGATTCGTTCACTACTAGAGAAGTACAAAATTCCTCAAGTTCACTTCACACCTCGTTATTGCCCAAGCGTGAATACCGTGGAACGCTATAACCGTACCATAATGACCGCGGTATCAATACTCGTGGAGGATGATCATCGATCCTGGGATGTTAACATCTCTAAGATTCAGTTCGCTATGAACACCTCCACAAATGAAGTTACTCGTTTTACCCCGTTCTTCCTAGTACATGGCAGAGAGGCAGTTAGTAGTGGTGATGTCTTCGGCAAAGATACCGTTGGACAGCCCACGCTAGCTTGTGCTTCCCGCAGTTCATATGCAAATCAGCTAGGGGCATTGGATAGTATCTTCGATAAAGTAAAGGACGCGCTCATAAAATCACATAAACGTAGTGCTCGTTATTATAACAGTAGTAGGAGGCACGCGGAGTTTGAGGTAGGCGACACTGTGTGGAAAAAAACATATCCCCAGAGTGACGCCTCCAAGTTCTTCATGGCAAAATTAGCTCCTAAATATGAGAGATGTATAATTAGGAAAAAACTTTCACCCTTAGTGTATGAATTGGAAGGCTGTAGTTCCGGTAAAAACCTTGGCACATGGCATATCAAGGATTTGAAATCATCATGTGGCCAGGAATAATTTATTTTATTTTATTAGAATTTAAACTAACATATAAATTAGTTAGAATTAGTTGGTTAAGTAACCATTGAGGGCTGTATATGCCTTGAGGTTGCTGGTTTTTATTTTAGCATTGGTGACTGTATGTGCACGGTGCTAGAATACAGGAGATTTAATATATTTTACACTGTCTTTTCGGTTTGTAGTGGTACACAGGTTCCTACTGTGTTCACATTTGTAAACTATATTTAGGAGTAGGGAAGGCGTTTATTTAAAAGTTGTTGTTAGTCTGTGGTTGTGGCAGGATTGACATCTGTGTTGGAGGTATTAATCTCCGGATTGCTGGTAAGGCAGCATAATGATAGTCCTGAGATAGGAGGCCGTAATGGCGGGCGTGTAGGCTGCATTGATGGAAAACGTTTAAGTTGGTATTTTTTTTTCAGGGGCGGAATAACCGTCAATTTCCTTTTAAGGAAGACGGTTAGCCAATTATCGTTACTTTGTAACATTTTTTATATGTATTATTTGGGTACCAGCTCAGCTTAGGTATCGGTATTCTTAGTTAGAATGTGAAAGGTGGTATACGATGGTGTAGGGTGGTCTTTCCTATATAAATATAGTAGGTCAGACTAGGTAACTGGTACTTTGGGAGTTAGTTACACATTTATACTCTCTTTGAGGCTCGTCTTTTATATGTTTGTAAATAGATTAGACTTGCTCCAGGGGAAATATTATATTACACAGGTCTCATGGATAACTAAAAATAAGCCATAAAACACGGGCGGAATTGTAGACCCGACAACCAAAGCCTACTACAATGTCTCCTAATAGAGCGGTTTGTTACTCTATATTTGAAGTGTGACAAAATTCTGTGTGGTTTGTGTATTTACCTACCATAACTACCTAAGTATCCAGTTTATATCAGCTTGGAGGTTGTTGTGTATTAACCGGTGCTCGACCGGCTTCCACATATAATTCTTTCTTTTTCTTTCTCTGTTCATGTTTTCAGGCTTGAACGTTGTAGATGTTTGTAAGTGTGGTTGGTACTTTGGAGACTTTGACGCTGGAGGGCCAGCGTCGAGATTTGCCCTAGCTGGTCAAATCTCTGGTGGTTGGGGAGGTACTGTTACGTTGTATTTTTTGTACCTACCACAGGTTGGTATAAAACAGCTTCGTTTCTTGTGAGTAAAGTGGCATTTACCTGAAAACATTAGTCGTACATAATCAGGTTCCCAAGTAGTTTGTACAATTGACTTTGGCCTGCACTTGATAGGAGGACTCGTTCCTTCAACTGTATTTTGTCACTAGACTCTTCGGTTAACACTTTCTTACAATAAATCCAATTAAACAGGTTTGCATAATAAATTAGATAAATAATATTGTAATCAAGTTAGGATTGTTTACATTCCAAATGTCATTCCGTCGAACGTCACTGTCTGTCAGTTAGAGGCGACATCTGGTGGTTGCCGATTCACAGTTGTAGTTTTAATCGATATTTTAACATGATATTGCTAATTCTCGAAATAATATTGTACGGAACAATCCTTAATAATTTTCAGCTTTCGGCAATAAAAATCATAATAAACTAAATAACCGTAAGCGGAAGTCATATCCATTTTTTTAGTATAGACTTCTATCTGGAATGTTCGCTGTCAAATAAATCTATTTTTAGTCTGTGAATTGTCTTTAGCATAATGTAGCAAGGTCGTAGATTCTTAATTTCCCCATTTAATATTCTGAGTTAATTACCCCAATCAAGATAAGTTTTGGTATTTGAAATTACAAAGAATTTGTTTTTCGGTCTGGATCATGAAGATTCTTATTGTTTCAGCGTTTAACGTCACTCTGAACAGCTGTTAGTGATTTTCAAAAGTTAAGTGTCTTAGTGTAATATTGATCTTCTAGTCATTTTACCCGAGAAGAGGGGAGATTTTAGAAATGCTCCGTCTAGTTCCGGTTGGCCTTGGACTGCCTTGTTATAGAAGGGCGTTGGTGTTAATTGGCGTCCATTTTACCCTTGAACCCGCTTAAGAGAAACTACAAATCTCATCCCATGTTTTAAAAAGGATTCCTAGTTGCGCAAGCACAGACAGCTTTCCAGCCAGCCGAGGATCTCGCAGTCAAGTGCTCTCTTCCCAAGCCAACCGAGAGGCACCTCGGGAGATTCGTCTCGCCGCCAGGATCTAGACGAGCACCTGGGGCCTGGACGCGGGACCCGTTCCTCGAGTCCACTAGAAGCCTCTCACGGAGACGACTGTGCGGCTGGCGGACCCGTCAAGCGATAGCGCAGGCGGGACGGTTTTTTTATTTTTATTTTCTTTTATTCCTACTTCTACTTTTGATATTTATTTTCATACGGTTCCTGTAAGAACCAATTGGTTACCTTAGTCCGGTTTTCAACAGTGGAAACCGGCCCTTATCCTATTTAAATTGAGGATCTTGGATTCGACATTCCACATTCATCTGGAAGTATATTGGACACCTCCGTCGGCTCCGGGATCTGGGACTCTTCAAGTCCCTGGCGCCCATTTATCTTTACTTAGTATCTAGTACAATAACTGGAAGGAAGGTTCTTATTCTAACTTAATACTGAACTTGTAGAATTTAATTATCACCCTCAAACGGAACAGTACCTGTGCTTATCTCTAGCTCCCCACGACCATAGCTCCTCCTACTGAAGTTTTAGCTGGCTGGCAATAGTAGGTTTGAGTGTATTTGAATAAAATTAAGTTTCTAAAAGATTATCAATATACATTGTTTACCACAGTTGTTGTGTAATTTCTTTTTCACCACCAAACCACTAGAGAATAAATTTTTAAATTGTAACAATAGTAACAATGCGTTTCATAAATGTTCGGTCGGAATTGACTCGTTCTAGCATATCCTCAGCGACTCTTATGCGCTTGAGTTTTTAAGCAAATTTCAGGTTTTTTGGGACTAACCGAGCGGCAACATGTCCCATACCCAAGTGATTATTTAAAATGGTACGGATCGACTCGTGAGATATAGAACGTTTGCCGCCTATCTCTCTCAAACTTGAATGAGGATTTTCAGTCGCAAGTAACCTTCACTTTTGCGATGTTAACTTCAGTTGAAAACGTTGATATCAGAGCGAGGCAAATCTTCCATCATATCTCTACCGCTTTTGAACGCTTTGTACCTGTGATAAGCAAGTGTTTTTGATAAAGTCGATTCACCGTAAGCCTTCTGTAAAATTTTTAGTGACTCCGAATACGAAATTTCATTGGTGATGCAAAGATCATTTTTTTGATCAATGTTTTTTCCGTTATGTTATTCGCAATATACACTTGATATGATATACGAGTAACTAAAAACAGCACTGTATTTAATTTAAACAACATATGCCACTCAAACTCCACAAAAAACTGTTTTCCAAAATGGAAAACAGTTGTGTCAAATGCCAATCTAAACAAAACAGAAAAAAAAATTAAAATTGAATTTGGAACCATTATCAAATGATCTATTCCCGATACTTTTTTGACTGAATGTAAAAAAAAATGTTAATAACTTATATAAAAAGCAATTTGTAGTAGCTTTTTTGTTTATTTAAAAAGGGCATTTGATTCCTTAGAAATAAGTACCTTATTAAATGCAAGGTTCTTACCAAGAGGAATTACCACGTACCTAAGGGTGGACGAGCCTGTGGCTCACCGTCCGATAGCAACCAGGTCCAGGTCGACGGTACGTCGAGTTCTACATACGCCTCTAAGAGCTGTCAGCAAAGAAGAGGGGGCCCCATAGGGTCAATGTCTGCAAGGGTTGCGGAATTTCTTCGAAAGAGTCACCGCGGCCCTAAAGCACAAAAGGCACTAAAAGGATCACGGGTGTATTTTAGTATAATGGCAACTCGCCGTTCAACACACTTAGGCTGGCTAATGCTTTACCGGACTATCCTGTGGTGACTTCAAATGAATTTAAGACCCCCAGTCAGGGCACAAAGCTTGAAACATTCTTCAAACTTATAAATTAACGGCAGCCGGCTAGCGTTGTAAAACACTGACCCTATGGGGCCCTGTCCTCTTTCCTGACAGCTCTTTAAGGCGCGCGTGGAAAATGACGCGCCATCGACCCGGCCCTGGTTGTTATCGGACAGCGAGCCATCCATAGCTCGTCATCCACAGGCCAGCGCCTACGGTGGCCGGGAATCGCCTACGGCGATTTTCCCGACGCCTGGGGCATCTTCTTCTGTTACGGCGGCTGGGGCGTGAAGTTTCCCTCTCCTGCATGTGCCTCCTCCTTCGGTAGCATTACTGCTTCACAGAAGGAAGTTATCGCTTCTCAAGCCTCCTCGCACCGAATCATGGATTGAACCGAGACCGGACGCGAGAAGTCACTGCTGCCGATCGCCTTGACGAGGACACGGTGTAGAGGGAAACCCTGAGCTGGGAACCCTGACGTGTTACTAACGAGTTGATTCTACTATTACAATTCTATCTTTTTCCACTGGATGCGAGCGCTGACGGGGATGCCATCTAAATGTTTAAATTTGAAACGTAGTGCAAGTTCTTTTCGGGCGAATAAACCGGAATATTACTCAATGCTTGCAAATATTACGCGAAATGTTAAATTTGAAACCTTCGGAATACTCCTCCCCGGCATCACAGGCATGGTCTAAAAAGTTTTCGATAAATATTTAGTGTTACAGTTAAATTAGACCCATTTTAAATTTTCCATACAAACATCAATTTCCAGTTATGTTTTTTTAAATAAGACATTTCGAAAATGTTTTTAACTAACTTTTTAGACCTATGTATCCTGCTTATAATGTATATGCGTGAAGTTTCATTAAAATCGGTTCAGTCATTTCGCAAAATAATGACTTAAAAATTTGTATGAAATGCCATATGGCGTACACGCTCTAAGTTCCTTTATTTACAATTCGTTGTTTCCACAGTTAGTGTAGTTGTTAGTTATAAGTAAAATTAGTATAAATTCCACAGTCCACAGTGTTTCAGTCCACAGAGTGTTTTGTGCGCCATAGTTCTTCAGTAAAGAGTTTTATAGAAAAAAAGATAAATAATAATAATAAACATACAGAAATTGGTTTCCAACTCAACTTCAATCATCCAGGAAGTAAATCGGAATCAGGAATGCATACTAGAGACACGTCAGCGTCCTTCGTCAATTTGCATTCCAAACTAGTGTAGAACATTCTGGTTATAATATTATTACGGGCCAGTCTTCAAAGCAAAGCGAGGTACGAGGTAAAGCAGCAGATGTGGCGTTATTCTTGTGCTGGCTATCCAAGAAAGAAACAAGAAATAAATTTAACCAAAAGTTGGGCCGGCAAGATCGATTTCTTTCATTCATTCTGATGACAAATCCACTATAGTATAGTTTTATAAATAAAGCCTTATTAGCACAGCTATTAGATAAGATACAAATCTACCTTTGAAAACTAGCGCTCCTATAACTTTTGTTAAATTTAATATTAGTCTCCAACACCTTTCAATTCACCTCCCAAAATAAAATTCCAAAGAAAACACGGCCGAAACCCAATATTTCTCAAACAACCCTTTTTAAAAGCCTCTAAAACCTTCATTCGTGGCGCCCTTACAAAGCTGGTATAATCTTATTCAAACCGACAAGGACAACTAAGCCAGCTCCAATTTAATTACGTATACGTGCTGAGGTACCTACTTGTATAATGGTACTTAAAGTACCAATAGTACTTGTGGTACCTGCAGCCTTAGGACTGAAATACGACGTAGTTTTCTCGGATGCGTCCTGGTTGGTGGACAAAGTCTGGGCGAGTTTTCAATATACTCTGTTCCGCAAAGTTTGGGAGTGAACGAAAGCCAAAACTTGTTCTATGTATAATAACAGATATTTTTATCGGAGATCGTGAGTCATACTATTGTAACAAACATTATGTCCTGCATGTTTTCTGAATGTGAACACTTTTGTTAATGAAATCGGTTAAAAACTTAAAAGGTAAAACTCACGTGTCAATTATAAAGTCTCCCTACTAATGAAATTACGTAATTTATCCTAGATACTTATAATAACATGCCTCATAATCCTGTCATCTCTTGCATTAATCCCTTTCAGCTTTTGTAACCTTAATCTAGGGCAGGTACTTATTCTAGGGTTGCGGAATTTGTTCGAAAGAGTCACCGCGGCCCTAGAACGCAAAAAGCATTAGGAGGAACACGGGTGGGTTGTAGTCAGTAAGAGTCTGACATTCCCTTCCGTTTCCGATTTCCCATTCAGAAAAAAAATAAGGCAGATACACATGTATCTACTCGTAACAGGTATTTATTCGCACTGTATGTATATATTTATAAATACCTACCTTCGCCATGTTGTGGCGTAATCTTGAATTTGCTATATTTTCACGATCTGTCTCTGAAATTACTGAAACGTGGAACGTTGGGATGAGTTAAATATTTCATGTGACAGCGTATCAAATGTTCCCGTGCAAACAGAACCACGCTCGGTTGACGTCTTTTGTGAATTTCACGCCGAGTTAAATACGTTTACGTAATTCCACGTCTTCCTAAAATATTGGACGTATTTAATTTGATAAGTAACTCGAAATTTGGCTGTAATTATTCACACGATGCTGAGTAACCTTTGAAAATGATAATAAAGACTGAGTTTGAAAGACCACTGAATTTGTTCACTTTCAAAATTCCAAGTTGAGTAATATTCCCGATATTAACAAATAACTGTTTACGTATGAACATCGTATAATAAGCTAATACAACATCTTCATGTAAATTTATCCGAGCATGAAATTTAGCAGTAATTTCGAATATTTCTGTATAACAACTAAGAACGTTAAACCGACGGCAAATGTACCGTAAGTTGGGATGCCTTTAATCATCTTAGATTGTTAGCATCAAAGGGAAGATTGAAGGAAAGTCTCAAAGAGAGTACCGAAACAATTCTGTGATAAGTTTGGCAGGGGTGACGTCATTGTACAGACGGGGTTGATAAAGGCATGCCTACCGGGGGGCAGCTGTTGGAAGATAAACATCTGTATGATCTATGTTAGCTGATGAGTATCTTATTTCCGGTTAATTGTAATAAATTATTACTTTTTATGTCTCTTATCGACAGAAACACAAAAAGTAACATTTTGTTATAGTAAATATTAATAATAAATGTTTATTCACAAAATTACAGATAGTAAGTACTTATTATATAAAACATTTGTTGCTAAATGTGTACAAAACAAGTTTATGACCCTGCCTCTTAAACTAGGATAACCCTGTATGTTAAGATAAGGTGTTCGCCCAATTGATCCTTAAAAATAAATAAGTATGATTTAACTACAAGTAAACAGATAATGATGATTTTATTGTACTTTTAAGTTTTCTTTGAAGCGCGTGATTAATATTGTTCCTGTTTTCTGTGAATAACGCTGTTGATTACATAATTATTAATTTTATATTTCATATTTAGTATTATATATTGTGTTGTTAGTTATTCCAAATTAAAAATTGAAGTACTTGATTACTTTATCTGAGCTTAGGCTCGCAGAACAAGGGTTGTCAAAATATGAAAAAAAAATGATAGCAGAATCTCGAAATACATTTTATCGAAGCTTTATTGAAGTGATCAATCTATTCTGAAATCTAAGTTTATTTTAAAAAAAAAAACTACTTAGACGAATGCTATGCACATTTTTAAAGATTAGAGAAGTTCATGACAATCCCTCGGCTTCAATAAACTATCGGGAAAAAGAATTTTCAATAGAGATCAAATGTCAGGTTCCTACTCCTACAGGCTTCAAAGAAAAGATGTTTGCCCGAAAACGAATAAAAAATGTACGTAGTGCCAAAATGCCAAAACCTGAAATTCGAAGAGAATTTTTCGTGTGACCTGTCGGCCTTTGAAAGTTAGATGCCTATTCCCAATACTTCTTTTTACTTTTTTTTGCATTCATATTATGAAGTCGTGTCACGTAGCGAGTATGTAGTTTTTTCTTGAAGAAAATGTGTCTTTAATTTAACGTTTTCCGAACGTTTCGATTTTTTTAATAGGAATAAAAATAAAATGAGTCTTATTTGTCTGACATTTTCCATCCTATTAAACGAGCATAAAATCTACACTAATACATTGTAATTGTTATTATGGCAAATAGAGATCTACAGTTATTATGTAGGGTATGTAAGGTCACACAAAAAAAATGAGACATGAGCAAGAGAATTATTTTTATACTTTATTAAGGATTTTTTACCTGAACGTGTAGGTATAAGTATACTCTAAATTCATACCACACTTTTCAACAATAACATAGCATTAATTTAGCACGTGTTCTCATAAATCCTCTCAATTATAAACGCAGGCTCGTCCGTTGTGCTGTCACGAGCAGGCGAACCAGGGGAATTATGTTCTGTCATTACAATAACAAAGGCGTAGGGGGTGCGTGTAATTTGGGTGAAAAATTGGTTGGCAGTTACTGTGTTTTGTACTTAGGTTTTTATTAATTTGTTCATGGGTAAAACAGTCGATATGCAAGGTTTTATAGGGTTAACCGTGGTATATCCATTAATAGATAGGTCACAATGTTAATAATCTAAACTATACATTAGTTTCATCAAAAGACGAGAATTAATTAATTGGAGAAATTTATTTGTGGAAGAAATTTACTGCAGTTTTAATAAATGCTTAACTAACTATATATGAATGTACTGTAGAACTTTAAAAAAAGCTTCTAACTAAATTAACCCTAAAATATGTTGTCATAAAATTATCCACAATACATTTACTTGAGTTAATTTTTGGATAACTTATTATGGATCCGGCTTCGTATAATCTAAACTTATATTTTATAGACGAAAGATTTTTTTTGTTTGTTTGTTTGTACCTACCGAATAAGATCCGAAACTACAGGACCGATGTTAAGTAAGTGTTTATTGACCAATGGAAAGCGAGATTATGAGCGAGTAACATAGGCTATATTTTATCACCTTATTCCTATGGGAACGGGAACTACGCGGGTGAAACTTCGAGCGCTGCTAGTCATAAATAAAAAAGGCATAAATTAGTACATTAGATCCCGCTTAATACTATTTAACGAAAAAACCACAATTTTAAGTAAGTCACTGCAAATTGAGGTATATTTTGAATCTGTTTTCTGGTAAAAAAAATAGCGGAAAACAACCGTATTACGTTGTAATAAGGCAATTGTAAGGGCATAGGACCGATCTGGCATATCGACTCGCCGCCATGTTGATTTTTTTTCGAAATGGCGGCGCACGATGAAAGTAGTATGTACGCCCACAGCCAGCTTCTATAGAAAAAAGTTCGAACCCCTTTGGGTCTAATCGAGTTTATCACATCTCACTTTTTACGATGATAAAATACTCTCATTATTGCCAACATCTTAACTTAAACCAACTATGCATCTGAATATCCAATCTCTTATCATAGCCCATCTACTTAGTATCCTGAAAACTTCACAGTTTCACGGTAAAAAGGTCCCAACTCAAAACCCCACAAGTTAGTTCATCACAGAAAACGTTTCCCGCAACGCAAAACCGTCCCATTATTCCACTGTAAAACTTCTCTACAGTCTCATTACTCAGCCAACTCATATGGACAAATAAATGTCTCTCAGACTACCTTCATTTTATTAAGCGCGCCGCAAACTCGCAGCTTAGCAACGCCGCCGCAGGGGTGACCGATCCTCGAGATTAGTGCCTCCCAAGTCCCAGGTCCCTCCTGTGGCACGTTGTCTGCAGAATAACTCTTTGTTATCTGAAGTGCCCTCAGGTGCGGAACTTAAAGCCGGGGACAACGTTTTTGACAGTGGGTCATATTTTTTTTAGGTTATATTTGAGATTATTTGAACACACAAATATGATGTGCTCTAGCACTAAGAAGAACAATTAAAGAAGGATGCTCAGATATGGCCCACCTCAGATACGTTTAGAAAGATAACACAAAAATATAAGTATTTTAAATAGGAATTATCCATCAAAGCTTTATCTCAAACTAAGACGCCGTGATCATAACAAATAAATAAGTCATTTTACTTATTATTACGCAACTTTTATTTTCACGTTAAGTTTGGGGTTGCCATTTTATGGTCAATTTAATTTAAATTCATATTTTATTTAATAAATCTAATCGATTACGGAAAAACTAAACGTTAGTCAGGTTTCAGTTTTTTAATCTGAGAAAACTGGCAGCCATTTTAGTTTTTTTTTATGAAACCCACTCGACTTTTAGACCAATTATGTTCATAAATACCTCAGACCAGAGATACTATACTTTATAATGATAAAACCACTGTTTGGCTTTGCCGTAGTTAGATATGATTTTGGTCTTTATCAATTTAATGATAAAGACCAAAATCCGATGCAACTTATCGATATTTCTTTTTAAATATGGCCATATTAGCCTTTGACAAATGATAGATTTGACATTAAACTACCTACTCAAGCTTGTTCCCAGCTTATCAAAGTGTCAAACAAGTATAAAAGGAGCTATAGCAGTTTACACTTAAAGAAGATTCCTATTATTCATAAGGTTAACATGAGTTAATAACGTTGAAATTAATAATTATTGTGTTCAAATGATATACTTTCCATTCGAAAGTGGTTGAAAGTGTGTAGAATGAGTTTGTGACTGTGAAAAAATTAATGTTTTGAAAAAATTAAAACTGTTTTATTTCCAAATGGCGACTTATTTTCTTAACTGGTATGTACTAGAAGGTGTTCATAATAACTTAAACTATAATTCCATAAACTATTTATCAGTGTTCACTGTAGGCCAAGGTTGTTCTAATATGTGGGCATTGTTCTTTATCTTCTTATATATAACATTCTCGTGCCACGGTGTTTGTGGTTGAACTCCTCCGAAACGGCTCGACCTCTTTTCGTGAATCTTAGCGTGCATATCGGCTAGGGTGGCGAATCGGACGACATCTATTTTTCATCCCCCTAAATGTTAAGGGTGGCCCAACCCTATTTTTTTTTTTTGCAAAACGTCGTTTACCGGGTCAGCTAGTACTAATATATAAAGCTGAAGAGTTTGTTTTTTTTTGTTTGCTTAAAAGCGAAATAACTTACCTACCTATACAAAATTAAAGCAAGATAAAAGTACCGAAGAACATAAACAATATAACAATGGCTGATATGCTTATGAATGATAGCTAGTAATAAGCTAATTAACTATCATATTATGTGTCTTAACATAGACTATAGGGTGTGCCGTTCACTGTTCATACTCAAGTGTTCTTAGGTTTCGTAATAACAAGCTAGAAATCAGACTCCAATTTGCTCGTTAGTGCCTGATACTTCCTCATAGAGATTTTCTCTTAGATAGACTAGCTACTCTTGTTCCTCTATAGAATAAGGTAGTTGACTAAAAAAATAGAATTAGTCCGTCAGATAGATTTCCAAAAAGAGAGGAGCTCGTGGCTAAATTATAACAGCCGCACGGGTCGATCTTCTAGGTTAAGCAACGCTTGCCTAGGTTGGTCTGTGGATGGGTGACCATCTTAACATAACGAGACTTCTCCGTGCCTCGGAAAGCACGTTAAGCCGTTGGTCCCGGCTGTCATTTGTAGATCTTTGGCAGTCGTTACGGATTGTCAGAAGCCAGAAAATCTGACACCAGTCTTGCCAAGAAGTACCATGTTCCCCAGTTAATGGGTTGTGGAGGTCTGGTAGGCATCCGCTTCACGTAAAATACTGGTATTCAGCTGAATCCGGCTTGACTGGGAGCCGACCCCAATGTAGTTGGGAAAAGGCTAGGCAGATGATGAGATAGATTTCCAAAAAATATTGGACACGTATTTTTCTTTTTTCACATAAACAAAAAACAAAGACGATACAGCGCGTTGAATACTCGTGTGACGTCATTACGTGCTACAATTTTAACCACAGCGTGACGTCATAAGCCCCCACTCCTGATCTTTGACGTTTTTTATCTTCGTCATTAGGACTCTCTTTAATCTCATTTTATACCTTTATGGTTACATATACTGAAATGATTAATAAGTTCTTCTATTTATTTATTTTTTCAAAATACTTGTATTTTCTGTAGGTAATTAATAAAAATCAATTTGAGATTAATTCCGTAATCAGAATGCCGTTTCGCTATTTCCTAAGCAACATTATTTCACCCCTAACCACGCAGTCAATAGAGAACGTTCAGGAAAACTCCAAAAGGGATTCTAACGAATGAATTTTTAACAACAGCTTCCTTCGCCAATCTTACACAAAAAAGAAAACCGTATAGCCCCTTTTTCTTGAGGAAAACTGGTATTTTTGACAAAATTGTGGCCTTTAGTCTTTAATTTTACGTTAATTGAATTTCAATAAAGGCTTTTCCTGCTAAAAGGGACCTTGTTATCATGTCCCCTTTTATTTTAGTGACCCTTATTTTATTTTGTGTTTATTGGTGTATAAAAGGTTGTATGAGGTCACTTCTGAGGTGAATGAACACAGCAACAACGTAAATATTAAATTAATTACATAATATGACGATCTGACACTGGTTTTTGAAATCCTAATCAAATATCTGAAAATAGGTTAGTTTCTATTAAGAAAGGTTGTTAATTACTATGGGTAGGTACGATTACATATTTTCAGGGCCCCAAGTCTGCTATTTTTATAAATTTGTCATTCCAACACGATCCCATTGTCATTTTACTAAAAGTTCGTAATCTACTAAAGTCATAATGGTCGATAATTGGTCTGTCAATGGTCTCGTAATACTTTTTGATAAATAAGCTAATAAAAGCCATGACTGCACAACGACGTTCTAATGGCAGGTCACTGATCAAATATCTTTCAATAGAGTGTCAATGGTTGACCATTGGAAAGTCATAATGACGCTTTTACATTAGTAGATTACCAAATTTGTAAAAATCAACCAATATAAAGACACTATTGTAATAGCAGACTTGAGGCCCTGGTCTTGCGTACAATTATCCAAGTTATTAGATAAGTTTAGCGTTAGGTGTTTCTGCTATGGTTGCGGAATTTGTTCGAAAGAGTTACCGCGGCCCTGGAACGCATAGGGCACAAGAAGGATCACGGGTGGGTTTTAGTCAGTAAAAGTCTGACACTCCCTACCGCTCCACCCAGGGCGGGAGGGGTCATTTGATGATTTCCCATCCAGAAAAAAAAAAAAAAAAAAAGGTGTTTCTGCTATACCATGTATCACAGTAAAAATTTAACTGAACATAATAAAGGAAATTTAGATCAAGCCCCGGGCACTTGACCATATAATTTTCCATTTCTTTTTTCAACTGTGGTTTATGAAAAATTTTAACCAAAGTCCTTATATTTTTTTCAAGATTTCAATCCTACCCAAGAATAAATTATTAAAATAGCCTCATCTCCATCCTTCCGATATCTTCCATTTTTAATGGCAAGCATTATAAGATAAACTTCGGTACCTCGGGGCAGATTTAGTTTGGCGTCCGGGAGTGTTGCCCGGGAGAATTTCAATTAAATTAATTAGTAAACTCACGCGAGAAAGATCCTTGTGTGACGGAGATAAGGGTAGTCGCATCGCTTGGTAGCAACAGGATCCGACAGTTATGTTATGATTAGGGTTGTCAGGCTGTGTTTGTAAGAGTTTTTGTGCAGCGTCATGTAATTTTCGATCATTATTTGCTAAAAAGAGAAACAAAATTATTTGAAGTTATGTCATTGTTTAATTTAAGTTTTTTTGCATTAATTACTTTCAGATTTGTTTATATTTGCAAAAATAACACTATTAGCAGGTAATTTCTAAATGTTTTTAAAACGAACACTCTTACATTATGATTTTTCTGAATATATGCGCTTTTGTCGTTTATCACATAATCATGGAGAGTGAGCTCTATACGTGGGAAGCTACATAATATTACACCATTTGACTTAATTATATTTTCTTTGAAGTGTTCGAGCGTCCAGAAATGCAACAATACATTTTCACGAAGTCACGTTTCATTTTTTACTTCTTAATAGGGTAGTTGACTAAAAAAATCTAATTAGTCCGTCAGATAGATTTCCAAAAAATATTGGACACGTATTTTTTCTTTTTTCACGTAAACAAAAAATGAAGCCGATACAGAGCGTTGAAAACTCGTGTGACGTCACTACTCGCTACAATTTTTAACGAGCCGTAACGTCACAAGCGCCCACTCCTGATCTTTGATGCTTTGTATCTTCGTCAGTTTTTATAGATTTGATAAAGGAAAAAATACGTGTCCAATATTTTTCTATAATCTAACTGACGGACTAAATATAATCATATATTTTTTACTCAGGAAACACCCCTATTGTGATTATTGTTTATCGTGAAGGGTCAAAGATTCGGATTCGCGTCATCAGGTGGCAGAGCCTTCGTGGTACACGTTCCCTATACGCCCTAAGCCCAGGTTCGTACCCCACACAGGAGTTGTTAGCGGGTTCTCACTTAGTTTTCAAGCCAAGTAAGTCTGGTTAAGGCCTGTTAAAGTTAAGTTTGTTATGCATGACCTGTGAGATAGGTCTTCCAATAAAAAAATAAGTGCAAGCCTTGTGCTCAAGCGTGAGCCTTGCACCGAGTGTTCCGTACAAACTCTCTAGATAGTTCATCTATTACGGGAATCGTGACTCGATTATTTTCCGAGTATAAATGATATACTGAAGTTTACAAACTATGCAAACACTCGCATAACTTTGATGTAAATCGTTACATTGAAGGATAGACTTTACTTTGTATTTGAAGAAAATGTTTTTGATTGTTGTAGAATATTTCTGGTACAAGTATGCCTAGGCATTTATGTAGTTACACTGCAGCACAAAAGTATATTTGGCCTCGCAGAAACAATGAAATTAACTTTAAAAAATATTTAGAAATTCCTTAAAATAACAACAATGATGTTTTAAAATTTTAGGCTCATTTATGTGAAACTCAAAGTATTTGTTTCAAATAAACCTTTGAATTGTGAAGGCCGGTCAGTGAAAAACATGAAGCAAGTTGCACGTTTCAAAGTGTAGGTATCTATGGCTCCCCACCGAATGTGTCTCCACGTTGCCGTCGTGGTGGGGCTTCCCGTCCCAATGATCTTGCGAGCTTTCCCGGTAGAGCCACTCATGCCGGAAGGTCGCAAGTGAGGGATCAGACAAAGAGAGACACACGAGGGGCACACCGTTCGGAGACCTGAGCAGTGTTTGGGTCTGCGGACGGTGTGCAATTCAAGCTTGCTCGCTGCTCTCTGGTACGCGTCTGTTCATCAGACGTGACTGTGGGAGCAGCGAGCGAGCAGTGAGGTGAGGGGAGGAGAGGGGGCCCTGAGATGGGGCGGAGAGAATAGGGACCGCACCCTTTAAAAGGAAATCATGGAATTAGGCCTTTGCGAAATAAGTCCCCAGGTGGGTCCCGACTGCTCAGCAGTCGGGGAATCCCACCCCGCTTCGGCGGGCTGCCCTCCGTATTCTGGGGTGGGCAACAAACGCCTTCCATCTGTCCCTTCGGACAAACACGACGACCAAATGCATCAATACCGGACCACGATTGAAGCACAAAATGATGACCACAGACCCTCCGGCTCCAAGCCCATGGAGGAGATGCCCTCCAAACTTTGGAGGAAGCCGTCGCTTGAGCGCGGGAAGAGTGCGGAGTCGGATTCTGACTCCGCATCTGCTGCGATGAGCGAGAGAAATACTGGTGGGGAGGTTGCGGGGGCTACGGAGAACAACAAGTTCTTCCGGAAGCGTCCAAGACCGGAGGATGATCAGGGGTCGTCCTCCGAGGGAGAGCTGGCCTCAGCTCGCAAGGTCCCCACCAGTAAGAGAGGTAAAGGTCGGGGAGGCAAGGGGCGACGGCTCGCCGCCCAGGAGGCTCGGCGAACGGCGAAGCTCGCCGAGGAGGGGCGGCACTCCGGGATGAGTGATCCCAGACCTCTCTCGGGGTCTTCAGGTAGCGAGTCTGAAGCCGCTGGTGCCCCCGACGACGGTGGACAGGACCGAAAGGCCGGGTTCGCGGAGGCCGTTGAGGCCGTGGTCCGCGCTGTGACCCTGAAGAGGACGATAGCGTCCAAAAACAGGGCCATAAGCGCGGCGGCGGCCTCTATTCTGGAGGCAGCGGAGGCCACCTTCCGCAAGCCTGCGACGGACGAAACGTCCAAACTGCGGAAGGAGGTCGCCCGCTTGGCGGCCACCACGGAGCTTCTCCATAAGGAGAATGAGAAGCTCCGAGCGGACCTGGCCAGCCTTCGAGGAGCCGGCTCACGGGGGCCGCTACAGCCTCCAGGGGGGCAAGAGCAGGGGCAAAGCCGGCCCTTGCCTGCGTCGGGTCCGGCGCCTGAGAACCAGGTGCTGGACCTGGTGCGGCAGGAGCTGGCCGCCTTCCGGGAACGATTTTCCGTCCTGGAGGGCATCGTTCTGCGCCCCCCACTAGCGGCGGACCAAAAGGCCCAGGGCAAGAAGGCGGCCTCGTACGCGGCCGCCGTGGCTGCCAAGCCGGGTTCGTCCGGCCAGGCCAACGCAGGGGCCGGGCCGGCGAAGTCGGCATCTGCAAAGCCGGCATCGGGGCCGGGGCCGGCCAAGCAAAAGAAGGGTGGAGCGGCTGCACAGGCGGCGCAGGCTCCAGCGCCGGTAGTGCAGCCCTCACCTTCCGACCCGCCTTCCAACTCCTCTGCCGAAGCCGGTTGGCAAGTGGTCGGGGAGAAGAAGAAGGCGGGCAAGGCAGCCAGGGCGGCCAAGAAACGGGCGCGAAAACGGCGGCAAAAGGAGCGACGCGTCGCCGCGATGCTCCGCGCCCCAAAGACCGCAGCTGTAGTGTTAACGCTACAGCCAGACGCGGTCAAGAGGGGCGTGTCGTACGGCGACGTGCTCGCCAAGGCAAAGGAGACGGTAGACCTCCGGGAGCTCGGCATCGTCGGGGGCCTCCGGCTGAGGGTAACCATGACTGGTGCCCGTATGCTGGAGATCCCCGGGGAAGCCAGCGGCCCAACCGCAGACGCTCTGGCCGAGAGGCTGAGGGCGTCCCTGAACGCGGAGGATGCCCGAGTGTCCAGGCCCACCAAATGCGCTGATATGCGCATCTTGGGCCTGGACGACTCCGTCACGGAGGAGGAGGTCGTGGCCGCCGTGGTCAGGACGGGAGGGTGCTCTGCCGAGCAAGTCAAGGCAGGCACCATACGTCCTGACTACACGGGCATGCGCACCGTTGTGGTGAGCTGCCCCGTGACGGCGGCCAAGAAGATCACCGAGGGTCGAAGACTGCTGGTGGGCTGGGTGTCGGCGCAAGTGAAGCTGCTGGAGCCCAGGCCTCTGAGGTGTTTCCGCTGCCAAGTGGGGAACCACACGGGGGCGTGTTGCACCTCGGAGGTTGACCGCAGCGGGCTTTGCTTCCGCTGCGGCCAGCCCGGTCACAAGGCTGGCTCCTGCAACGCCGCGCCGCACTGCACTGCATGTGCGGCAGCTGGCAAGCCAGCCGAGCACTGGGCTGGGGGCAAAGCCTGCCCTCCACCCACAAAAGCCGGGGGTAAGAGGCCCTCACCCGCCGTCTCCGTGCCAGCCGCCGTATCCGTCGCCGCCGCTGCCACCGCCGCTGATGTAGCCGCCGCAACAGCGGCAGCTGCTACACCGGAGCCCACTAAGGGTGTCCGGGAGGAGGCCGAAATGGAATGCCAATAACGGCTCCATTACGCCTCCTCCAGGCGAACATCAATCACTGCGCCGCCGCTCAGGACCTGTTGCTCCAGAGCATGGCGCAGTGGTTGATTAATGTCGCCGTGGTCGCTGAGCCGTACTACGTCCCGCCCAGGGATGACTGGGTGAAGGACCTGGACGGCTCAGTGGCTCTTATTTCGTCGGCCGCCGCCGGTACCCCGTCCCTCGAGTGCGTTAGGAGAGGACAGGGGTGCGTAGCAGCACGGTTCGGGGAGATTGTAGTAGTGGGAGTCTACTTCTCCCCGAACCGAACTCTCGCCGAGTTCCACAACTCCCTTAGGGAGCTGCGTATCGTCGTCGTCGGGTATCGTCCCCTCCCCGTGCTTGTTCTCGGGGACTTCAATGCCAAGAACTTGGCTTGGGGTTCCCGTTACACCAACGTGCGGGGTAGGATTGTGGAGGACTGGGCTCTGGAGACAGGCCTGGTCGTCCTAAATCGGGGTTCTGTCCCCACGTGTGTGCGGATGCGGGGTGACTCCGTGGTGGACATTTCGTTCGCCAGCCCCGCTCTATCGCCGCGTGTCGTCGACTGGCGCGTTGTGGAGGAGGTGGAGACCTATTCCGATCAGCGGTATATCCGGCTCGACGTCTCCGCCCAGACCTCAAGCGCGCCGGTCCGACAGACCCCGAGTGGTCCGCGGTGGGCGCTGAAGCAGCTGGACCGGGAGCTTCTCCTGGAAGCCTCGATCGTGCAGGCCTGGGTGTCACCACCGGACAGGCCTGCTGACATAAACGACGAGGCGGAGCGGTTCCGGGAGACCATGTCGGAAATATGCGACGTGGCAATGCCCCGGGTCCAGCCAAGACGCGCCCGCCGTCAGGTGTACTGGTGGTCGCGCGAGCTGACGTCGCTTCGAGAAGCGTGCGTTGCTGCGCGTCACCCGTACACCAGGCATCGCCGGCTCCGCATCCGCCCTCCGGATGCGCAGGCCAGGGAGGCGGAGCTGTACGAGGAGTACAGAGCGGCGAAGACCGCCCTCCAAGCGGGGATCTTGCGGGCCAGGGATCTGGCTCGCAAAGAGCTGCTGGAGTCTCTGGACGGGGACCCGTGGGGAAGACCCTACAAAATGGTGCGGAACAAACTCCGCACCTGGGCCCCCCCGTTGACGCAGAGTCTCCGGCCCCAGCTGGTGGAGGACGTGGTGAGCGCTCTGTTCCCTACGCGAGGGGACCATGCTCCCCCGCCTATGGCTCCGCTACCCGTGGTGCCCGATGCGGACCACACCGACGACGGCAACGACGACGACGATACTCCGGAGGTGACCGAGGTAGACCTGAGAGCGGCGGTTAACAGGCTAAAGGCCAAAAATACCGCCCCAGGACCCGATGGCTTACCTGGGAAAGCCTGGGTCCTGGCCTCGGAGGCTCTCGGGCCTCGACTACGTGGGCTCCTAAGCGCATGCTTGGAGAGGGGCCAGTTCCCACGTCGCTGGAAGACTGGGAAACTGGTCCTCATTGCGAAGCCAGGGCGCCCTGCGGACTCTCCGTCCGCATACCGGCCCATCGTGCTGCTCGACGAGGTGGGCAAGCTCTTTGAAAGAGTCATTGCAAACCGCCTCGTCAAGCACTTGGTGAGAGTTGGGCCGGATCTGGCGGAGAACCAGTTCGGTTTCCGCGCGGGGCGCTCGACGGTGGACGCCATCATGCGCGTGAGAGCCCTCACGACGGGGGAGGCGATTTCCCGGGGCGGGGTGATGGTGGCGGTGTCTCTTGACATCGCCAACGCGTTCAACACCCTGCCTTGGAGTTGCATCGGGGAGGCACTCCGGTATCACCGAGTGCCAACCTACCTCTGTCGCGTGGTCGAGGACTACCTGACGGATAGAGCCGTCATCTACCCCGGTCACCGGGGAGAGTGGAATCGGCGAGAGATGTCGTGCGGTGTTCCACAGGGTTCGGTTCTGGGGCCGCTCCTGTGGGACATCGGTTACGACTGGGTGCTGCGCGGCGACCTCCCTTGCGGCGTCAGTGTTGTTTGCTACGCTGACGACACGCTGGTTCTGGCGCAGGGGGGGTCGCACCAGGCGGCGGTCGACCTGATGACACGCGGGGTCGCAGCAGTCGTTGGGAGGATCCGGCAACTGGGTCTCGAGGTGGCCCTACACAAGTCCGAGGCTATGTGTTTTCACGGCCCTCGGAACCGGCCACCATCGGGATCCCAGATAACGGTGGGAGGGGTTTGCATCGGCGTCGGGTCGACGATGAGCTACTTGGGTCTCGTCCTCGACAGCCGGTGGAACTTCGCGGAGCACTTCCGCCGTTTGGCTCCCAAACTGGGGCGGGCCGGGGCTGCCCTCAAGCGGCTCTTGCCCAACCTAGGGGGACCAAACGCCTCCTGCCGGAGGCTGTACGCGGGGATCGTGCGGTCCATGGCCCTTTACGGGGCCCCGGTGTGGGCGCTGTCGCTGAGGCGACTGCCAGCGCGCCACCTGGTCTCGGCCCAGAGGGTCATGGCCATCCGGCTGATCCGGGGATACCGCACGGTCTCCGGCGAGGCGGCGAACCTCCTTGCCGGATTGCTGCCGTGGGATCTAGAGGCGAGAGCCCTCGCGCACGTCTACGCGTTGCGCGTGGAGGCGCTACGCCGGGGCGAAACTCTGCTGCCGCGGCAGATTGCTGCGCAACGGACGGAGCTCCGGCGGGATCTCACGGAGGTATGGAGACAGCGACTGCTGCAACCCAGCGCTGGGCACGCCGTTATTGCGGCGGTAAGTCCCCTCTTTGAGGAGTGGCTGGAGAGACGCCATGGCGTCCTCACCTTCCGCCTGACGCAGGTGCTCACCGGACACGGCTGTTTCGGGAGGTACCTGTGTCGGATCCAGCGGGAGGACACGTCCGGGTGTCATCACTGTGTGGATCGCCCGGAGGACACGGTGGAGCATACGGTGGAGGTCTGCCCTGCTTGGGCGGAGCAACGCCGTGTCCTCGTGGAGGCGATCGGCGGCGGCGACCTCTCGCGTCCGGCCCTGGTTCAAGCCATGGTCAGGAGCGAGGAGGCATGGGAAGCGATCGCCTCCTTCTGCGAAGCAGTAATGCTAGTGAAGGAGGAGGCGGAACGCGTGCGAGAGAGGGAAACCTCTCGCCCCAGCCGCCGCAACAGAAGGAGACGCCCCGGGCGTCGGGAAGCGCAGGGCGATTCCCGGCCACCGTAGGCGCGGGCCTGCGGATGGCGAGCTATGGGTGGCTTGCCGTCCGATAGCAACCAGGCCCGAGTCGACGGCGCGTCGTGTTCCACGCGCGCCTCAAAGAGCCGTCAGCAAAGAAGACGGGGCCCCATAGGGTCAGTGCCTGCTAGGGTTGCGGAATTTGTTCGAAAGAGTCACCGCGGCCCTGGAACGCAAAGGGCACAAGCAGGAACACGGGTGGGTTTTAGTCAGTAAGAGTCTGACACTCCCTTCCGCTCCGCCCAAAGCGGGAGAAGTCATTTGATGATTTCCCATCCAAAAAAAAAAAAAAAAAAGGTATCTATGGCTGTTGCGGATTTTTTTCGAAAGAGTCACCGTGACCCTGGAACGCTAAAGGCATTAGGTACTAGGCATTGACACTCCCTTCCGCTCCAAAGAAGTCATTTGATGATTTCGCATCCATAAAAACGTATCTATGGTCATGGAGAAAAAGCGCAAGAAACTCTATTAAATCATTTCATGTAATACAAAAATCCTGGTTATTCTTGTTGTTTTTAAATATGAGAACAAAGTATTGAAAAAAAAAACATAAAAAATTCCCAACCTTGCACTTTTGAGCAATATTGTAGATAGAAACACAAAAATAAAACTTCATTTTCAAGGAAGTACCACAAAGAATGAGGAAATTCCATTTCCTGTTAGATTTTCTCTAATAATGCATCATTATTAGTTTGATTACTCGGAGATTAATCAGGTTGTCTTATGTTGTTCCACAGCTAAAGCTGTTATGACCCGCTAAGACGTGGATACAAAACTAGTTAGACTTCCTTTCATAAACTAACAATCTAAGAATATTAATTTTAAAATTATTTATTAAATTATAAATGATATTTATTTTGTAAGTAGGTTAAACATAACACTTTTACACGTCAAATATTTCTGGTAATTTTAAGCTAGATGAAGCCGGTGTTTCCTAGCTGACTACTCTGAGAAGAAATACCGAAACAAACTCAGAAACCAAAGTCTCTTTTAAAGTCCATACAACTCGTACTGGTCAAGTAGTTCTTGAGACTAGCTCGTTCCACCAAACAAACAAACTCTTCAGCTTTACAATATTAGTTTAAACAATGAATCAGATCAGAGACCTGGAAATGGAAAAAGCAACTTATTTTTAGCAAAATTAAAATTAAGATAGACCAATTAATATTGTAAGGGCATTTCCCGGCAAAGATATTTTTTGTCACATTTATCACTTTAAACACTAAGTACTTTTTTATTTAAGGATTACCAACGAGTAAGTACACTACAAAAACTCCTACCAAATAAAAAAAAACTTATAACACAGTACGTTTTCGTGTGATGCACACTCAATTACAAGTAACCACAACTTACTCATTCAACTTAGTCTACATACTCCGACTAAATATAAACTACAACATAACCATACATCATCATCATCATCAACAGCCTGTTGCAGTCCACTGCTGGACATAGGCTTCTCCAATTGCACGCCACTTAGATCTATTTTCGGCTTCTCGCATCCAGTTTCTGCCAGCCGTCCTGCGCAAATCGTCACTCCACCGTGCCTGAGGACGTCCTACACTACGTTTGCCGAGACGCGGTCTCCACTCTAGAAATCGTTTACCCCAACGGTTGTCGGTTCTACGACTAATATGGCCAGCCCACTGCCACTTCAGCTTACTAATCCGGTGGGCTATATCAATTACCTTGCTTCTCTGACGGATCACCTCATTTCTGATGCGATCCCTCAGAGACACACCGAGCATAGCCCTTTCCATAGCCCGCTGAGCGACTTTGAGCTTATGGACCATACGAGCCGTCAGTGTCCACGTTTCGGCTCCGTATGCCATGACGGGTAGGACGCACTGATTGAAGACTTTCGTCTTTAGGCACTGTGGGATCGACGATGTAAAGACTCGACGATGTACAGACATAACCATACATTTTCATTAAAATACAAATACATAATATGAGCTATTGACATACCTACTAATTCTAAGATTAAAATGACAAACAAAAAAAAATGTTAAGTTGATTTGATATGATATGAGTTATGTCTGTAAAGATAATTATGTCATACTAAGAAATTATATATGTCAATATTTAAAATTGATTAAAAATATATACTTACATAAAATAATCAAGAAATTAAATTTAGAATGTAATTAAGGTACCTAAAATATAGATACCTTTTCAATTTCTTTCTACGCGATTAACATCTACAACTTACAAGTAAATAGGTGTCTATATACCTACAGTACAAAGCTTCCCACCACATAAGGGCTGTCGACAACGCAGTGCCTCCCTCAGGCCCTCTCGTATCCCTCAGAGCATTTCTTTGTGACACAACAATACACTTCTCATAAAAGGATCTTGACCTATATTTTTTTCTCCAAGTTATATTTTCTTGCTCTGAAACTACTTTTAATTTAGATAAGAAGCTAGTACTTTATTGCACGGCTTTTAAAGATTTTCACGTTAGTATCAATCATACTTAATATTATAAAGAGGAAAGATTTGATTGTAGGTACGTTTGTATTGAATAGGCTCCAAAACTGCTGAACCGATTTGAAAAGTTCTTCACTGTTGGAAGGCTACACTATCCTCGGGTAACATACGCTATATTTTATCCCGGTATTCCCACGGGAACGGGAACAACGCGGGTGAAACTGCGGGGCGCTGCTAGTAGTGAATAAACAAAGCCGGACTCCACTGCCATTTATTATATTATTTTGAAAACTATCGCAGTAAGCAATTAAATTTTTTAGTGCGAGTTACCGTTAAAACACGTTTCTTGTATGGTACACACCTTTAAATTTTAATCTAATTATTTTTTTATTATTTGTTGTTATAGTGACTATAATTCCACACTATGTGAAACCTATTACGCTTCTTGAGATATAGCCCGCTTACAGACAGACAGACGTACGGACGGACGGACAGCGGAGGCTTAATAATAGGGTTCCGTTGGTTACTCTCTGGGCATGGAACCCTAAAAACTATTACAGATGACTAAGATTTTACCTAATAAAAATAAACACATCAAAAGTATCTAGGGATCAACATATATTTTTGCAATAACTTTTCTCCTGATTGATATTAATTAAAATTTTCTTTAAGGATTCATCAAATAAAGTGTTTTCGTTTGTCACAGTAACGATAAACCAAGTCACCTTTGCATTAATAAAGAAATTTGCCATTTTCCTAATAAAGGGATTTTTGACATTTGAACCACTAACATTAAAGTTCGAAAAAAAGACTGAAATAACAGTTTTCTTTAAAATTTTATTGGGTAACTTAAACAATTAATAATCCGTGTTTCTACCGCGAACACTAACAACACAAGAACATCGGTTTGGCATACTCAAAATGAGTTCATCCAAATCACGCTGTGGAATGGCCGCCCATGTTCGTTGCAACAACAAAAAAAGGTCTTCTTGCGACTGGATACCCTCCATATTCGGCAGAGCTCTTCTCTGTAGCATATCCCATGCATGCTCAATCGGGTTCAAGTCTGGCGACTGAGCAGGCCAGGGCAGGACATTGATGTTAGCTGCGGCGAGAGTCTGTCTTACAACTCTTGCGGTGTGCGGTCGTGCATTATCATGCATTAACTGAAATAAGGGACCGATTTGCACTTGTAGAGGAACGATGACGTCTGATACAATCGTCTCAGCATAAATTTGAGCGTTGAGGTTGCCTCTGATCCAAATCAACTCAGTTCTTCCGCCGATCCAAATACCCGCCCATACTATGATGGTTCCACCACTATAAGGATGGACTTCCTGGCAGGATTTTAATCGCTGTTGGCGTCCAGGGGTTCTCCAGTGTCGTATACGTCTTGTATCCGGTCTCATACCAAAACGAGACTCATCAGAAAAGCACACGAAACGCCATTGTTCTTCTGCCCAATTTCTGTGTTCAAGAGCCCATTGATATCGAATCCTACGATTGTGCATTGCTATAGGTGGTACCCGTAGCGGTCTTCGGGAATGAAGGTTCACTTCATGCAAGCGGTTTCTGACTGTTTGGTCGCTAATTAAGTTCCCTGAAGAGTGATGAAGCCTCACGGCTAACATCATGGCGGTTATTGTTGGAGCTCTTCGAGTTAAGATTTGAATGTATCGGTCTTGTCTCCGTGTGGTGCAGCGATACCGTCCTCCATGGCGCTCAGCCAAGGTAAGCGAAGAGCTCTGCCGAATATGGAGGGTATCCAGTCGCAAGAAGACCTTTTTTTGTTGTTGCAACGAACATGGGCGGCCATTCCACAGCGTGATTTGGATGAACTCATTTTGAGTATGCCAAACCGATGTTCTTGTGTTGTTAGTGTTCGCGGTAGAAACACGGATTATTAATTGTTTAAGTTACCCAATAAAATTTTAAAGAAAACTGTTATTTCAGTCTTTTTTTCGAACTTTAATGTTAGTGGTTCAAATGTCAAAAATCCCTTTATTAGGAAAATGGCAAATTTCTTTATTAATGCAAAGGTGACTTGGTTTATCGTTACTGTGACAAACGAAAACACTTTATTTGATGAATCCTTAAAGAAAATTTTAATTAATATCAATCAGGAGAAAAGTTATTGCAAAAATATATGTTGATCCCTAGATACTTTTGATGTGTTTAAATACCTAATTGAAACCAAAAAATCAACACATGGCAAAACATACAGTTAGACTGTTAAAAAACAAAATTAATTAAATAAAAAGAAAAATAATGCCCTTTGCTATGTTTTCTAGAGGTGATCTTCTTTAGTAAATACGTTATAGTAAAAATAAATGAAGAGGAAGACTCCTTCCAATATTCCATCCTCCCAAACACTATAAATCAATCGAATCAACCACCAGTCTCATAAAACCGCCCAATCACCATAAAATAATCGTATCTCCGAAACAACAGAATAAAACGATGAAAATATTATTAACAGCCCTAAGCTCGTATTACCTTCTGCCAGCGAATTCGCTCGCGTGACTGTCGGAAATATTCCCATGGGAACATCAGTATAGCCAGTGTTTTATTTCAGTATGTACTTTAATCTTTAAGTATTGCGTCAAATTTCATCCAGGGCCGCAAGTCTGCTATTACAATAGTGTCAGAATGGTCTATCATTGATTTCTCAATGGTTGATTTTGACAAGTTTGGTAATCTACTAATATACAAGGGTCGCTATGCCTTTCCAATGGTCAACCACTGACTCCATTGAAAGAAAATGCATAGAAAGGTAATCTCGTACATAATGACAAATTAATGACAGACGTATGCGGTAATCTGCTAACATTTTGACAGTTCTTATGATCAGTGACCTAGTATAAGAACTTCAGTTCAGTTCTTGTGCAGTTATTGCTTTTAATAGCTCGGTTATCAAAAAGTATTACGAGACTTGACCGCCCATTATGAATTTAGCTGATTACGAACTTTTAGCAAAATGACAATGGGATCGTGTTGGAATGACAAATTTATAAAAATAGCAGACTTGGGGCCCAGATCCGTAAACCCGTTCTGACGTGGTTGAGTAAGAAACATCCTTCTAAAATTTTGAACAGGAGTAAGACTTCAGCCAACACACTTTCTCGAAACAGTAAATACATAATAAGCACATGCTTAATGAAAATCTTTACATCGCAACCTGTTGCAGACGCTTTGTCGAGCGAGAGCTGAGCGGAATGAGAGCGGCCCTGCCCCAATGAAATCTTTTCACACTACGACTTTTTCATTTTTCACCGTTGAGAAAATTTTCAAGGCTTGAAATTAAGTACTGTGCTGCTTTATAGTGCTCAAGGAATCTAGTTCTAAGCATTTATACCTACTGTAGTGGAAAATCCAGTATTTATGTTATCTGCTAAATTTTCAACACTTGTAAGTCTAGTAATGATGACACCTTTACTTTATATTTACATCAGGTAACAGTTCCATTTATCAATAAAATTTGATAAGTCTGGATTAGGCCGACCTTATCATGACTTTTACCATAAATGTTCATACAACAAACATTACTAAAAAAGATCGAATCATTACTTTGTAGAACTATGTCATAAATGATACTTGCAGGTCTTTACAAACCTCTTTTAAAACGTACAACTTAAACAGCATTTAATCTCTTAAACCGCCACCAAGTCGGGGACGCTCGGCGCGGGATGTCCTAACTAGACGGCGGACGTGCCCAGACTGACTAATCCGTTGAATAATAAGAACGTCATTTAACGGATGCTGGGAAGACGTTTTATAGCATGCCTAAGCAGCTCAGTGGCGGGGTTCATATTGGTGTAGGAAGCGAAGGGACGCAGTGTTTCTGGGAAGTTTTTATGGGTTGCGGTTATCAAATCTGGGTCTTATAGGATGATGAAGGTTGGAAAATAATTGTATAACTGAGATTACTATTCATAAAGCCTTTTTCTCCTGATTTCCTGCCGATTTTGGTTTGAAATCTAACTTCCGATCATAGTCTAAAGCGCCATATGTTGACCAAAGACGTCCAAGTAATTTGATCACACAGTAGGCTTGGCCTGCGGATGGCTCGCCTTCTGATAACAACCAGCCTTGGGTCTATCGTATCGTCTCGCATCGTATTCCACGCACGCCTGAAAGAGGTGTCAGCACACAAGACGGCGCTCCACAGGGTCAGCGCCTGCTGGAATTGCGGATTTTATTCGAAAGAGTCACCGCGGCCCTGGAACGCAAAGGGTATTAGAAGGAACACGGGTGGGTTTTAGTCAGTAAGAGTCTGGCACTCCCCTCCGGTCCACCCAGAGCGGAAGAAGGCATATGATGATTTCCTACACAGAAAAAAAAGTATTCAGCTGAATCTGGTTTAACTGGAAGCCGACTCCAATATAGTTGGGAAAAAGCTAGGCAGATGATGTTGTTAGATGAAATAAACGTTACGTCATTTGAGCGTTATAGCTTTTCAAATAAGAGCAAATATCTCGTATACCTACGTAAGCGGTCCCTGCCAAGGTTTTTCGTGTACATCATTTACGGGTAGTGAAGGTCAGATAGGATATTCGCCTATCTAAATATAGATAAATTAATGTCTTTAATCTAAGCGGTGTTAGTAAAATGTTAAGCAGGCCGATTGATATTTTCTATCAAAGTCTTATCACAGATACAACTGAACAGAAACAACAATGTGCCAAATTAAAGCATATTCCAATCCGTCCACCACAAATCAAATGACAGCTAAATTGTTATACTGCTTTTGCCTTTGCCTCCTTTAATCCCTTTTAACATTCCTATTACAGCATTAGTTTGCAGCTTACCTTTCAGCAGCGGTGTGACTCGGCACAAGCGAGACGTAATTTATTCCCTGCACCCGACTGCAATATAAATCACCACGGACAGACTTTTTATTGCATACTTTAAGCATTTAATAAAGGCCAAAGTTTTCCTTCTTTGTTTAACTTCCTCTTGCTCTTTGACAGATTAGTTTTATTGCATTTTAAAGAAAGAAGGAATGATGTCAATACGAAAAACAAGTAAGACTTTGTTTACGACCTATCCGCCAGTGTGCTCTCGAATTTTCCTCAGGGCCCGAAGTCTGCTATTTTTATAAATTTGTCATTCCAACACGATACCATTGTCATTTTGCTAAAATTTCGTAATCTGCTAAATTCATAATGGTCGATCATTGGTCTGTCAGTGGTCTCGTAATACTTTTTGATATCCGAGCTATTTAAAAGAATGACTGCACAATGTGGTTCTAATCGTAGGTCACTGATCAAAAGAACTGTCAAAATTTTAGCAGATTACTGCATACGTCTGTAATTCATTTGTGATTATGTACGAGATTACCATTCTATGCCATTTCTTTCAATGGAGTGTCAGTGGTTGACCACTGGAAAGTCATAATGACACTTTTATGTTAGTAGATTACCAAACTTGTCAAAATCGACCATTATGAGATCAATGATAGACCATTTTGACACTATTGTAATAGCAGACTTGAGGCCCTGTTTCGTTGTTCAGATACATAACTGTGTATATGTTACCGGTAAACTATATAATCCGGCGTTCTATGCAATGTATAGATTAACTAAAATATTAAGGTAATGTTTATACCTACTTATTGTATACAATACCGAATGCGCAGTGGGCAATGTGTGTAAAAGAGTAATCAATGACAAAAGATTTGCATCTTTATGTGAGTTGCACAGAATATACAAATTAATAATAATAATTGTTTATTTGTTTATTTATAAAACAGGGTACATATACAATAAAATAACTTGCATTTTTTTATACAGGACACGATTAACTATATGCCTGAACTAGGTTGAACCTGTGTTTCAGGCTAGACAGTGCTTGTACTAACTTAAAATAATAAATTAACAATGAATCAATGACTATATAATTAAAACTTAAATTAAAGAACACATCATGCTTTATTTACAGACACAAAAAAGATCTTCTGTCTCTTCTTAAGAGATGCTTTGTAAATATAACTTAAATTAAAAATTAAATTACAGTGCGTCTTGTTATGTGCGTAGTTTTTTTTTTTTTTTTTTTTTTTGAATGGACTACTCGCAGTTCAGCACATTAAGGCTGGTTACTGCTCAACCGGGCAATCCCGTGGTTGCCTTAGATTCTAAGGCCCCCAGCCGGGGCTTAAAACTACTTAAAACTAAATGGCCGCTCGCTAAGGGCATCCCCTGTGGGACACGGGCCTCGGCTTAGCGGGGTCATTGAGGAGGGGCAGCAAGGGACAGGCTGGGTCTGATTGATATTATTTAGGGGATTTAACGCTAATGGCTCAGCAGCGCGGGCTGGCTCGTTAGGCAAAAGTCGGGGAGGGTTTTGACGGGGGCGTCGCGATGGACCTCGTCGGCGAGGTCGGAATACGGAACGCGTTCTGGGTTTGTTTTTCCTAAGAGTGCTGGTTTCCCTACTACTCTCTTGGGTCAGGGTGATGGGGTCATCGGGCTCGACAAGGGTATGCCGCGGTCGGCGGATCTTGCTGATCTGGGTGGGGGTGTATCGGGTGGCCGATGCGATAAGGGGGTTTTGGTGCTTTTCAGCGGACTCTATGAAACGCTTGGAAATACGTTTCATGAATTGTTTGATGGTGGGGATACGGAGGTCGACATGGAGACGCTCATTTCTAACGTACCACGGGGCTCCCGTAGCCTTTCGGAGAAAACGGTTTTGGATGACCTGCAACCTATGGATTTGGCGGGGCTTAGCGTGTGCGAAGGCTACACACGCGTAAGTCATTATTGGACGTATGCACGTGGTGAAAATGCGTAGTTTGCCTTTCAGGGATAACTTGCTGCGTGCGTTCAGCATGTAATGAAGCCTACTGAGAGCGAATGCGGCACGATTGCGCACCGTCTTAATGTGCTCTCTGAAGGTAACCTTTCGATCGAGGATCACGCCTAGATATTTAGCTTTCTCAACCCAGGGGATCGGCTTGCCAAATAACGTGATCGGACTGGGACGGGGGGGGAAGAGACGAGTCTTGGGCTTGTAAAACAAGATCGCCTGACTCTTCTCTGGGTTGACTTCCACTCTCCATTTCCGGAACCAAGCGCCTAGTGCGTTTGCGGATCTCTGGAGGTGGCCGGCTATTGCCTTCTCGCTATTGCCGGAGCAATATATCGCCGTGTCGTCAGCGAACAGAGCTAGCTGTGTCTTAGAGCTAGTGGGAATATCGCTAGTAAATAGCGAGAACACTAGGGGGGAGAGAACACCGCCTTGGGGTACTCCGGCGCGGATGGGATGTGGGGACGAAAGTGCACCTTCGATTCGGTACTGAAAGGTGCGGTTCGACAGATAATCTCGTAAGATGAGCACGAGACGATCCGGCACACCGAGCTGGTATAGCTTGTATATCAGCCCGTTGTGCCAGACCTTGTCGAAAGCTTTCGCTATATCGAAGAACAGGGCTCCCGTAACGAGACCGCGCTGGTATTTGGCGCTGATATGTTCAACGATACGGTAGACCTGTTGGACGCAAGAGTGGTTTGATCTAAAACCAAACTGCTCATTGGGGAGGAGGCTCTTGGCTTCGACAAAATCCTTGAGACGCTTATGAATAAGCCTCTCGTAGATCTTACCTAGGACTTTGAGCAGACTGATGGGACGATAGCTGGACGGGGAGGACTTGGGTTTTCCAGGTTTGGGGATACCGATGACGGTAGCCTCTTTCCACGTCTGTGGGAACATGTTGTTGGACAGAGCGCCATTGAAGATGGCGGTCATCAACATGATCAGAGTAGCCGGGAAGAGACGAACCACTTTGTTGGTGATTCCATCGGAGCCCGGGGCTTTTCTGGGTTTGAGACGGCCGATGATCTCCTTCACCTCATCAGGTGTGACGGGGGGGAGGGGATCATCGGGGTCCTCTACTGGTGGGAGGGAGGCTCTACGTTCGACTTCGGCATTCACCATATCGAGATGAGCCTTGTCTACTGGTTGGGAGCTGGGGGAGCATTGGGACTCTAGACTGTCGGCCAGGCATTCGGCTTTGTCCTCGTCATCGAAGGCGACGGTGTTGTCGGGACGCGTGAGCGGAGGCATCGAGGCAACCTCAGAGGCGCGTAGTTTCCTCTGAAGTTCCCAGAATGCCTGATGGGTAGGTTCGAGGTCGCCCAGCAACTTATCCCAGCGACTTTCACGCAGTTCAGCTATGCTGTTACTTACTTTACGCTGTAAGTAGCGCATGTGAACCTTGTTGGCTTCGCAGGGAAAGGCGCTGTAGGCACGGACAGCCGCGTTCTTTTCAGTCACGAGCTCACGTACCTCGTCCGGGAGTTTCCAGTGGTGATCACTCACCACCGGAGACTCCTTAGAACATTCGTTCAGGACTGATTGCACGTGATCCGTGAGTGAATTGATCGCGGCTGTCGTGTCTGCGACAGACTCGATTAGGTCGGGGATCTGGTCGAGATGGGGTGACGTGGTAGCCTTCAGCTTTTCGCTTACTTGGCGCCAGTCAGTGGTCATTCGGGTGGGAGGAGGCTGGGTAGGGTCCATCGGCCCTGATCTAGGAGCAAGCTCCAGGATCACGGGTCTATGGTCCGAGTTTAACTCGTCATGCGTCTCCACAGAATGTAACCGAAGGTTGACATTTTTGAGGAGGGCGATGTCAAGTACATCGGGGGAGTGGGAAGGTGAGTGCGGGTAGTGGGTGGGATGCATTGGAGCGATGACATCGAAATTCAGGACGCTGCACAGTTCGAACACTACCTTGCCTCTCGGGTTGGTCGTGTGACTGTTCCAGGAAGGATGTTTGGCGTTGAGGTCCCCCGCCAGTATGACGGAGTCGCTCAGGCCAAGAAGTTTAGTCAGGTCATCTTTCATAGCGGGAGTGTCCACGGAGTTGTTGGGTGGGACATAGGCTGAGATGATCGTGACGGGTTGGTGTCCTGTCATACCTAGCCGACAGACTGAGACCTCAAACTTTTCAAGGGAGGGAGGATCCATAGGAATGCAGTATAGGGACGATTTATAGTAAATAAGGGTACCTCCTAAGTGGCAGCGGGTCCTATCGTTACGAACCATGCGATAGTTGGCAATTTTGGGGTCCCGATGGGTAGGCTTTAGGAAGGTCTCTTGTATTAATAAGATGTCTAGGTGATGGTCGCGGAGGAACAAGGCGATCTCATCACGTTGGGCTCTAAGGCCATTGGCATTGAAAAACCCTATCCGGAGGGCTGTCGGTTTGAACCTACACGTTACTCTGGACTTATCCATTATGGGTGGGTAAGGGTTGTGTAGATTTGGACGTGGTGAACTACGTCACCGAACTCACGGAAAACTGCTGAGTGGTTACCTCTGCAGTTTTGAAGCGCCTCGGCCATGGCTAGGGCGCGGGGGGAGTAAAAAGCTTGGTATGTGACCAAAATGATGTTTTTGGACACATCACCAGCTGAGATAGTGGCGGCTTGCGCTGGGGCAGGGGCAGGGGCTGGGGCTGTGGCCCGGGTTGCCTCTGTCAAGGGGGGGCGTGGGAGCGCTACGTCCATGAGGGCCGGGATGGTCTTGGTGGACTGGGTGGTAGGGGTGGCCTTAGGGGCCTCTGTGGTTTTGGGGGCAGGAGCGCTGGTCCTCAAGGCCGGAAAGTGGGCCTGGTGATTGAGAGCGCTCCATGGGCTGGGGCGTTGTGGACTGAGGGCTGTGGTAGTTTTTCCTACCAGTTGAGGACATTCCCTCTGCTGGCGATCGCTTGCGCGCTTGGCTAGCTTGGGGGCGGTGGGTTTGGGCGCTTTTGGGCAGCCACGGTAGTTGGCCGTGTGGCCAGACTTGCCGCATAAGACGCAGCTGGGCGGCTCAGCGCATTGGGACGGGTCTTTGGGGCGGGTGCAGTCTGAAGTGCCGTGGTCACCCAGGCATTTCACACATCGTGCCTTCGCAAAGCAATTCCGCTGGGAGTGGCCGTACAATTGGCAGTTGTGACACTGGCCAATGATGCCACTCCTGCGGGGCTTTTCGATGGATAGGCCCGAGAGGCCACAGATGTGGGAAATGTTAAATATGGGGTGATGACCGTCTGTCGGATCGCAGACGACCAGAATCATATTGTATGATTCCCCACCTCGGCGGTGCATTCGGTGCACCTCTGCTACGGGGATACTCTGCGACTGAAGGTCGCTGAGAATTTCAGCCGTGGGGATTTCGCGTGGGACGTTTTTGACCACCACGCGTGTCTGACGGTCCTCGGGAAGAGTAAAAGAGTGGAAGGGGATTTTCCTGCCGGAGAGGAGTTTGTGCAACTCTCGGTAGTCCCTCGCGGTCGGGACAGTGACTTTGATGCCCAGCTGGACAGCTCGGGCATTGGTATAATTTATTTGCCTGGCCTTGCAGGCAGTGGACACCTCAGTCCATTTGGCCTTGTCGTGAATGAACACGGGTGGCGGAGGTTGGACCTTTGGGGCTGAGGTTTTGGGGACTGAGGCCTCGACCGCCATCGGGCTGGCGGATCGGCTTGCCTGCTGGGAGGATCCAGCTGCCGAGGAGGGGAGGGATTGGGGGGCTGAAGACGGGGGGGAGGGGTGGGTGGGGGCGGCCTTTTTGAGGGCCTGCTCAGAGGGTGGGGACTTCTTCTTCTTCCTCTTCCCTCCGGCTACGACCTGGAAGTCGTCTTCGGAGGAAGAGGAATCAGATGGCTCAGAGGGCGCGGCAATGTCCATTTCCTCTGGGGAGGATGCACGGGATTCAGTGGGGCTCTGGTTCCCGGTAGCGGGTTGGGTGGTGGCGGCGCCGACTGTAACAGCCGGTTTCGCGGAAGTCGTGGGGGCTGGGGCAGGGTTTTTGGTGCTGGGTACCTGTTTGGGTACCCAGTTCTTAGATGCCTGCTTTTCAGTAGGCGGCGGGGAGAGAGGGCTCTCAGGGACCTGACCTTCTTGCTGTATGCGGGCAAGTTCGCTGCCAAATTTGACAACCAGGTCCTGATCCCTGCAGAGCGCCTCTGCTATCAGATTGCCATATTTGGCAGTGAGTTCGGAGTCTTTCAGTACTGTCTCCTTGACGAACGCTAGTATGCTAGCTTCCGTCATGGTGGAAAGTACGGGGGGGGGTAGGTCAGGGGGGATTTTAGTTCCTACTGGGCATCAAGGAGAAGCGTGGTTGCAACTCCCTGTGCGTCCTACTACCTAACTCCCCGGGTGGGATATCCCGGGGATGTGTACCCTCCCTGCCGGGTGTAGACAGGGAGGTGAGTGCCTAGTTTTGTGTGCCCTAAGCTTGTAAACCCACTGCCGATCTTATTGTGCAGTGGGGCCCTAGGGTCAGAAGACCGGTCCGGTGTGAAGGGGTTGAGACACCCAACCACACCGGGTGAATGCTGAAAGAGAGCGGGGTTAGACAGATGGCAGCGACTAGGGAAGCCCCCAAGGCCGCGTACCAAAGCCCTTCCGATTTGACTTAGCCCTGAAGGGGCTTGGGCCGGTGTATCGGGTCAACACCCCTTGGCTTCGTTGGCACCGTGAGGTATCCCACCAAGGACCACGAAACTGTGGATTTTCCCTGAAGGGGCACTACGTTTCACAACCTCCAAAACAGAAACAAGAAGTCGTCCACTGCCTTGAAAAAGGCGGCTTCGGATCAAAGTTGTAGTCGGCGACTACTGGTGACGTCACGACTGGAGCGTGACGAAACGAACACACACGACACTGAGCACGATAACGGGAGAGCAGCGGGGAGCGGCACGTCCGTCGCGGGCGGGCGTCGGGAGCGGAATGATGTGCGTAGATTTTTTTTTTTTTTTTTTTTTTTTGAATGGACTACTCGCAGTTCAGCACATTAGGCTGGTTACTGCTCAACCGGGCAATCCCGTGGTTGCCTTAGATTCTAAGGCCCCCAGCCGGGGCTTAAAACTACTTAAAACTAAATGGCCGCTCGCTAAGGGCATCCCCTGTGGGACACGGGCCTCGGCTTAGCGGGGTCATTGAGGAGGGGCAGCAAGGGACAGGCTGGGTCTGATTGAATGTGCGTAGATGGTAAATCATTAAAGAAATCTTATATTACTGTAGCGCAAGTCGTGTCTGGCATATCAATTTATGTAATTTTTTTGTCAAAATAATTTCATCAGAACAGCAGGATCCCATTATACATATTGCCATTGGACCAGTAGGTATTCTATACAATGCCTTAGAATTGTATACATTACGTAGGCAAAGTGTGTAATGTTTCATATATTGCCTAGATTCAGATATTGCCTAGAAGGGGCTTAAACTCAAAAAAATAACGTAAAAACATACTCTAAAAGCCAGTGATGAAAAAGATTCCGCAATATGACTGGGAAAGAGGCAATTTATACATAGGTCTCGAGAGATATTTGTTTTTTTACCCAACACTTTTTAAAGATTTAAATTTTAGAGTTAGGTCCCTTTGATTCTAAAGGTGCGACATTACTTAGGTATTGTATAGAATATTAGACACTGAATTATACAGATTGCCGGTAACATATACAAATAATGTAAAGTTGTAATTTATCGGTAAAATCAATTAATATACTGACCCATAGTTGGATTCCCGATATCCATTACGTCAAAATACCATTGTGTTATTTACCTGATTATTTTTGAGGAGCAATAGCATCGCAGTCGCAATCGGTCAAAAACACTTCTATTTTAGTGAGCAGTGGTGGCCGAGTGGTAACGGCCGGGTTCAGACCCAGCCAGGCGTATTACTTTGTGGAAATAATTTCATCACCACTGCTCTAAAACGGTGAAGGCAAACATCGTGAGGAAAACGGCATGTCCTAGAACCAAAAATTCGAAGAAATGTGACATTTACCTACCCGCACTGGGCCCGCGTGGTGGTTTACGGCCCATTCCCTCTCCTAGAGAAAAGGCCTGAGTCCCAGCAGTGGAAACATGAAAAGTTTGATTATGCTACCTGTTTTTTCCCACATTTTGACAAAATCTCGATATTGCTTGCCTCTATGATAATATGGCGACTGGAATTTGAACTTTTTTAAGTAGATATTAGAATTGAGCATCACAAAGAGTCAATTGTGCCAACTTTTAAACAGCGTTCGATCGCATCTCAGTCGCCAATCTGTCAAAAAAGCCTCAATTTCCATATATTTTGACAGTTTACGACTGACATGTGCGAATGCGAACGTTGCTTCAAATTAGTAGAATTGGCTCTATCAGTAGGGCTTGAGTATATAAAAATTATGTAAGCGATACTGAATGTCGTCCAGTTTATTTTCTTTTCAACAACTCACAACTAATAGTTTTCTTTTTAGACAAAACAGAACTCATTTTCATAAAAAGAAAACCTTAAAAAGAAAACGCAAGTCTTTACTGACGTCTACAAATTCTAACACGCTGTGTCTCCATGAATATAGGACGGGGCCGTAAACCAAACTCCAGCCTCACTCAAACTTTCTAAAGTTTTCATATTTAACCGTGTCATTGAAACACGACGCTTTTTTTATTTTTTTCTTCTTTTTTATTTAGCGCCTGTTTGATGGGGCGGACTTTTTTATTTCTGACTCTTTTGCTTAAGTTTGGCGTCGCGTTAGAATAGAATTTTGTTTGTGTTTTTTTTTGTGTTGTGCTATTGATGGATGGTACCGGTTAAATGGGTTGTGTTTGCTAAACTACGTAAGTCTAGTCTTAGTTTTTAGTAGGCTCTAGATATATTTTGTTTCTTTGTTTTCGTTAAAACTTGTTATCTTTTAAGTCCATAATACTGGTAACATTATAAATGTGAAAGTAACTCAATCTGATTGTTATATCTTGACGTCTTAACAGCTGATCGAATTTAGATGAACTTTGTAACATGGGCAGACCATATTACCTAGAATAGGACAATGGATAGTTTTCATCGCCGCAGTATGTGCGCTTGGCCAAACCAATCACCCTGTATTTATTTAATGACATTGATTGGTCAAAATGATTATATATACACCTCATAGCATGATATTTAACCTCATAATAAAATACATGAAAACTCCTTTCCAAGAGCCTAACGTGGGAAAAAGAAGTAAAATAAGATAAAGTAAAAATGAAGTGAAAATGAAAATAATATATCTAGTTTTAATTTCCGCGAATATTAGTGGGTTGCAGGTATGCACCTCCCTCCCGCCCGCTATATTATGCACATGCAAGATTACAAGGCAAATGCAAGGATTTTATGCACATGCAGGAAGGCAAAGCAAAACCCAACACCAATACCGACACGTGTTTCGCCTCTCCACGAGGCATCCTCAGGGGACGTGTTGACTCGCTGACCGTTGAGTTGCGCTCAACGGTCAGCGAGTCAACACGTGCATACCTGCAACCCACTAATATTCGCGGAAATTAAAACTAGATATATTATTTTCATTTTCAAAATTACGAATTGTAGGTCGCGGGTTCAAACCTAGCCAGGCCCATTACTTTGTGTAATTAATTTCATCACCACTGCTCTCAATACGGTGAAGGAAAACATCGTGAGGAAACCGGCATGTCCTAGAACCAAAAATTCGAAGACATGTGACATTCACCAACCCGAACTGGGCCCGCGTGGTGGATTACGGCCCATTCCCTCTCCTAGAGAGGAGGCCTGGGTCCCAGCAGTGGAAACGTTAAAAGGCTGATTATGCTATGCTTATGCTTAAACATATACATGTTTATAAGGTGACTTTGACCTGTATGACATTAAAAATAGGTACACATACATTCATACCTACATATGTAAATAACATCAGACATCTTATCTCCATAAGGTTAGGCAGACGTATAGCTGTAGATATATGATATGCCCACATTTCGTTGGCTGTTGTTTTTTTTTTCAAATTCAGTCCCCAAGCCACCCAAGCTGCTACTGTACTGAGAACAACAAATGTGTATGAAATATTTTGGGAAAGGCGGCCTAGTATTGAAAAAATAGTAGGTATTTTCTTTCACACCGCCACTCCCAGAAATCGTAGCATTAATACAAGACAACCGGGAATGTAAAACCGTTACAATACCAGTTGCACAAAGTCACCATTTTTTATGAAAATCTTTGTAACTAACATTTAGACCTATATATCCTGCTTATATGTGTGAAGTTTCATTAAAATTGGTTCAGTCATTTCGGAAAATAAGGACTTGAAAATTTGTATGAAATGCCATACGACGTACACGCTCTTAACCAATATGTAGATACAGGTACGTAACTATGCACTTTATTGTACACAACATCAATAACGTGGACTCTCATAAAATGGGATTACTAAAGCGCATCTTGCAATAATCCGCTCCGCCGGTCCAGTTAGTGCGAGGCTTTACTGCCATCGTGGCATAAAATAGAAGATATAAAAGCAATATTCAATCAAGTTTATGTTTGTTTTCACGGAAACAAGGATCTCTGTGTGGATTAAATTCGAGTTTTTATATTATTGGTAAACTAACAAGTGCGGTACGAAATTTAAAAAAATGCTGGCCCATACTGGTGGCAAACAACACAAGACAGAGATATGTGGAGATATTTGGAGGAGGCCTCTACCCAATCTGGGGACTTCAACAATTAGCTAAATAGCATTTATAAATACTACTATCTAGATATAAGTAACATACATAACTAAGAGAAGTAAAATAGTATTTTGAAAACATAAACATTCTAAAGTATCTAAGGAAAGTTAAATAACAGTTATAAATATAAACATTTTATTATCTAGACATACCTAAGTAATATCTAAGTAAAATAACATAGCATCTAAGAAAAAAAAACTTTTTGTAATGAAAGTCAAATAAAGGCTTTTTTTTATTATTTTATAACAAGTGCGGTTTAGCTGATGTTAATAAACATCCTAATATAAAGTAATCTACGCACGAATACGCGTACGTTGCTATCATTTTGATAGAGGGCGCTTCCCGACGATCGCTATTGTTAGGACGATCAAGTAGTCATAGCGGCCTTCACACGTAGAGGTTTTTTACCAAAGCTCTCTTTATTTACGACAGCACGAGGAACGCGTGGCTAAAGAAAAACAGCCGCACAAATTGATCTTCAAGGTTAAGCAACGCTTGCCAAGGTTGGTCTGTGGATGGGTGACCATCTTAACATACCGAGTTTCCTCCATGCCTCGGAAAGCACGTTAAGCCGTTGGTCTCGGCTATCATTTATAGATCTTTGGCAGTCGTTACGGATTGTCAGAAGCCAGAAAATCTGACACCAGTCTTCCCAAGGAGTACCGTGTTCCCCAGTTATTGGGTTGTGGAGGTCTGATAGGCAGCCGCTCCACATTAAATACAGGTATTCAGCTGAATCCGAAATGACTGGAAGCCGACCCCAATATAGTTGGGAAAAGGCTAGGCAGATGATGATGACGACCGCAGCGAAAAAAAAATTGGTCTCAGAACTGAAACAATATGTTCAACTTTGTAGAATAAGAGCGAGTGTTTCTAATTCAGCCTGAAAGATTTCACGTGAACAATGAAACAGACATTGCAAATTGAATAAAAGCTTGTTTTACTAAGTAACATTTAACTAAGTGTTACGGAGCCCTTTTTTAGTAAACGGGTGCCTGCCAGGATTGCTGGAATGTTTGAAAGAACTACAGTGGCTCTGGAAAGCAAAGGGCATTTGAAGGATCAGGAGTGAATTTTAGTAAGTTAGAGCCAGACAATCCCTCCCGCTCTCCTCACAGGTGGGTAAAGTCCTTTTGACGATTGATTTTTGATGATTTTCCATACAAAAACGAAAAGGTAACATTCTCCGGAGCTCTACATGTAGTCCTCAAATTGCCAACCCTTCAGCAGTTCATGAAACACATAACCAAGCGTTTCCTCGACACTGCTGTCAAAAACCGTAACACCCTCATCACAGCGGCTGCCAGATACAACCCCTCCGGCATCTCCCAAATTCACCGAACGCAGCACACCCTCGTCACTCCAGTATATACTATGACCCTCCTACAAGGGAGCCGTAGAGAAACCAGCAACGCAAACCACGACCGCCGTCCTTCTGCCCTTACCGAGGCCCATCGCGACGGCCCCGCCATTGTCCGCCCCGACCTATGCTCGAGCCAGCCCGCGCTGCTAAGCCTGTAGTTTAAAATAGCCGCTAAATAATAATCCTTGCTCGATCCAGCCCATCCCTAGCTATTCTCCCCTCAGCGACGCCCTAAGCCGAAGTCCGTACCCCACAGGAGGTGCCCTTAACGCGTAATATAATAGCTTAGTTTGTACGTTTCATATGCCCTAGTTGGAGGCTTTAGTATTATATTTAAGGCCGTCACAGACAAGTCCTGTTAAGCATTCAACAACCTCCTAGGTTGAACTGCAAGAGTCCACTAACAAAATAAAATAAATCCCCGGAACCAGTAATTCTCAGTGAGTTGCATGAGAGTACGCGTAATGACTGGGATAAGATAAACGCATTAGGTACTGTTCAGATAAAACCTGCATGGTTGAAAACGCCCTTTTATTATTTGTTCTTTTTCATTTTGAATCAGTGTCCAATATAACTTCGTACGAACCGCATGTGTTTTCTTTACGTTATTACACTCAATGAATAAGCAACTTTATCACCCTAACATATGGTCCAAAATCGAACCGGATAACGAACAGTTGAAGTTTTGAAAAGTCACTGAAATTCTTCGCAAAAATGGCTACCGAAGTGGATAAAGCGTTGAATGTTATAGAAAATATTGCACATACTTTAAAGAAGACGCACATTAATCTAAAGAAGTGCCCGAAGGCTAGGTTAACCCATAATTATGTTGAATCTCGTCTGAAATGTGTGGAAGATTATTGGAGTGAATACAAACTAGCTCACGGTGAATTAATAAGAAATTTACTAAAGGAAAAACGCGACCAAGTACCTTATCTAGAAAGGGAGGAATTTTACGAACATGAAGAGGTATACATAAATTTGGTGACCGATTTGAAAGATTTATTAACCCAACCAGTTTGCGCTAGTACTTCGCCATTACCTAAAGATACGCAACAATCGCGAGTGGTATTGCCTAAGATACAGCTACCAACATTCAGTGGTCATTATGAGGAGTGGCTATCATTTCATGATTTGTTTCGTACGCTTGTGCATGAAAATGTGTTATTAAATAATGTGGAAAAATTGCATTACTTGAAAACCAGCCTGAACGGAGAAGCGTCATCAATTTTAAAACATGTTCAAGTGACAGATTCCAATTACGAACAGGCATGGAGTATTTTAAAAATGAGGTATGGCAATAAACGAATTAATGTTAATTCAATTATGAAAAGATTTTTCTGTCAAAAGAAAATGACAGTAAACAATTCAAGCCTAGTCAAAAATTTGTTAGATATAACATTCGAATGTTTACATCAGTTTGAAAACATGAAAATTAATATAAAAAATTGGGATCCGTTGATAATATACGTCATTGCGCAAAAGCTAGATTGTGAAACTCATAAAGATTGGGAAGAACATGTGAGTAGCAAAATGCAAGAGCCTGATGACCTACCCTCGCTAGATATGCTTCGGAAGTTCCTAGAAAGCCGATTTCGTACATTAGAACTCACAGAACCAACCCGACAGAAGTCTAATTCGTCATGCTCGTTTAATGTTCGAGAGAAGTCATTTCATGCAACTACTTCTGAAGAACATATAAAAACATGTCAAATGTGCAAAGAAAATCATACGCTTAGCCATTGTAAGGATTTTGGAAAACAAACACCAATGCAAAGAAGCGAGTTCATCAAACAAAACAAGCTTTGCTTCAATTGCCTTGCATCTGGACACTCTGTAAGGTATTGTCGCATCCCAACAAGCTGTAGAATTTGCAGAAGACGCCATCATTCACTTCTTCATGAAAACAAAGATGATATAACACAACGTGACGCAGCTGGAAATAAAGAGAGAGAACAAACAAAACAACCTGCTGTGGCACTACATGCAAACATGAAGAAAATTGAAGAGACAGAGGAAGATATAACAATGGTGTCATCACACGCAACAACAAAACAAGGAGGTACAGCATTATTAGCAACTGCTATCGTACGAGTGAGGAGTGAAGACGAACAAACCATTCTATTACGAGCGTTAATTGATCAGGGCTCACAAGCAAGCTTCATAAGCGAACGAGCCGTACAACAACTCAAGGCCAAGCGATATCCTATTACCGGTACAGTCGTTGGTGTGGGATCAACGAGAGAAGATATCAAACAAATGGTTCAAATCAGCGTCGAATCAAGATGTGAAGCTTTTGATATGAAAATTAAAACCTATGTTTTATCGAAGCCGTTGATCACAAGAATACCATCCCGCACAATCAAAACAAACAATTGGCCTCATCTGAAAAAGTTAGTTCTAGCTGATGAAAACTACTATCAGCCAGGCTCTATTGATTTACTTCTGGGTGTCGATATATACGCACAAATCATACAAGACCAAGTGATAAAGGGTCCACCAGGGTCACCGTGTGCCCACAAAACAAGCCTTGGATGGATCTTGTTTGGAAAAGTGGAAGATGCAATGCAACCAACAGAAACTGTGCATGTTATGCATCACCAGGTCATGGGAGACGACTTGTTGAAAGCGCTCTGGGAAATAGAACCAGATGGACACAGAAAGCAAACCAGAGAGGAAAGGCAATGTGAAGAATTCTATGAAAAGAATCATAGAAGGAATAACAAAGGGCAATATGTGGTGAAGCTCCCATTTCGAATCACTGAACCAACATCACCGAACGGGAACACTCGAGAAATTGCATTGAAACGCTTAATTCAGCAAGAAAATAGATTTAAAAAATCTCCTGAATTGAGAGAAGAATACGACAAAGTATTGGAAGAGTATTTGTTAATGGAGCATATGGAACAAGTTCCAGAAGATGAGTTGAACAACCGATCTGTTTACCTACCGCATCACGCCGTAATTCGAAGAGACAAAGAAACAACAAAAGTAAGGGTAGTATTTGACGCATCAAGCAAAGGCAATAATGGCGTTTCTCTGAATGATGAGCTCATGGTTGGCCCAGTATTGCAGGAAGATATGCGAAGTATCATTATGAGATGGCGGATGCATAAAGTCTGTTTTGCAAGTGACGTGACCAAAATGTACAGAATGGTGCTGATGGACAAAAATGACACAGATTACCACAGAGTGCTGTGGCGTGGTAAAGTCGAAACCAATAGCCAACGAAACTGCCAATCAGCTGAAATCAAGGACTATAGATTGAAAACAGTAACATTCGGTACAGCTTCTGCACCTTATCTTGCCATCAAAACTTTAATTAAACTTGCAGAAGATGAAGGCGTAGAATATCCTGATGCGGCCAAGATTATTCGTGAAGACTTCTACGTCGATGATTTGATTTCTGGTTGCGATACAGTAGAACAAGCAATCTGTGTCAGTAAACAAATTACAGATATTCTGAAACGAGGAGGTTTTGAATTACAAAAATGGGCATCTAATGACACGAATTTTCTTAAGTTAATAGATAAAAACAAAATCACCACAAAAGCTAACATGGATATCAAGCTTGAAGGCTCTATTAAAGCTCTTGGACTATCATGGGATTTTGGAAGCGATGAGTTTTATTACCAATTACATTTAGAACCAATTTCACCAAACATTACGAAGAGGATAATCCTGTCAGATTTACAGAAATTGTTTGACCCACTGGGATGGATATCACCAGTCATAGTAAGTGCAAAAATACTGGTACAACGATTGTGGCTGGAAGGAGTTGGATGGGACCAAGAAATCAGTGATGAGATTAAACAAGAATGGAAATACATTAGAAAAGAGTTAGAAAATGTCAAAGAGCTAAGAATTAAGCGTTGGCTGAAAACTATAAATTCTGAAAAGCATGCTATAACGCTACATGGATTCTGCGATGCTTCTGAAAAAGCTTACGCAGCGGTAGTTTACTGCCGAGTACAAACTAAACATGGCGACCCAATAATAAATCTTATCGCATCGAGAACAAGAGTAGCTCCTGTAAAAACAATTTCTCTACCACGACTGGAACTATGTGGAGCAACTCTTTTAGCAAAATTATTATTCAAGGTGAGCCAAGCTATGAGAATTCCCACACACAATGTGTTTGCATGGACCGACTCTACTGTCGTCCTAGCGTGGCTATTTGGAGAACCAAACCGATGGAAACCATTTGTTGCTAACCGTGTGGTAGAAATACTAGAGCAAATCAGCAGTACCCAATGGTTTCACGTACAGTCGGCATATAATCCAGCTGATGTAGCTTCAAGAGGAACGTCAATGACAGAGCTACAAAAAAATAAGTTATGGTGGAATGGACCTACTTGGCTTATAGAACATCAGATCAAATACTCTAGACCCCCAACTTTAACAATAGATTTAGAAAGAAAAAGCAATATACAGTCCCACTTAAATATTATTGGAGAAGGAAGGAAACAAATTCAATTTGAACAGTACGCATCACTGACTGAACTATTAAGAGTAATTGTACATTGTAAAAGATTTTTAAATTTCAAGAAAGTTCCTAGTAAATTAGGCCATGCAATGACAACAGAAGAGATACAGAAGGCCTTAGAAGTTTGCATAAGAATAGTACAAGAAGAAGAGTTTTCAAATGAAATTAAAAGAATAAACGAAAATAAGAATGTATGTGCTACTAGCGTTTTGAAGTCACTGAACCCGTTTTTAGACAAGCAAAATATCCTCAGGGTGGGCGGAAGGTTAAGAAACTCGGATGTTAGTGAAAACCAAAAACATCCCATAATATTGGGTAAGAAAAATAACCTCGTCCCATTGGTAGTGGCTGACGCACACCTGAAAACGATGCATGGTGGTATAAACATAATGATAACCTACCTCATGAGTAAATACTGGATTGTTGGCTGCAAAAATCTGGTGAAGAAATACACACATGGATGTCTTACTTGTGCACGGCAACGAGCTGCTAGTAGACAACAGATAATGGGCGACTTACCTGCATCTCGGGTAACTCCGTCGCGTCCTTTCGCTCGAAGTGGTGTCGACTTTGCTGGCCCTGTTTATGTATTAAACTCAAAAGGAAGAGGAGCAAAAACCAGCAAGGCATATATTTGCATATTCATTTGCATGGCGGTTAAGGCTATACATTTGGAATTAGTAAGCGATCTAACATCCAATGCATTCATCGCAGCATTCAAACGTTTTGTGGCCAGAAGAGGAAGATGTTACGAAATATGGAGTGACAATGGCACAAACTTCGTGGCATCTAACAAGGAATTACATACAATGTGGAAAGAAGCAGGACTTCAGATACCGGAACAGATGGCTGATCAACTAGCAAACGATGGAACACAATGGCAATTTACACCGCCGTATAGTCCCAATTTTGGAGGACTTTGGGAAGCCGGCGTCAAGTCTGTCAAACAACATTTACGAAAGGTGCTCACAATGAAATGTACATTTGAGGAATTCACTACAGTGCTCACACAGATCGAAGCCTGTCTCAATTCTCGACCTTTGACACCACTACCTACCCATGTTGATTCGATCGATGACATACAAGTACTTACGCCTGGTCATTTTCTGGTCGGAGAAAGCCTAATTACGGTACCTGATCGTGATTACTCAATTACTAACATCAATCTTCTGTCCAGATGGAACCACATTCAACGGCTTGTTCAAGTATTCTGGCAGCGGTGGCAAACCGAATATTTGTCACGACTAAACCAAAGGCCAAAATGGTTGAAAAGAACACCAGAATTTGAAGTCGGAGACATTGTTTTGCTTAAGACCGAAAACATGCCTCCGAGTAAATGGGCTCTAGCAAGGATCGTAGAAAAACATCCGGGACCAGACGGACTAACACGTGTGTATACAGTACGGTACAACGGTAAAATAACTCGGAGATCAAGTGCAAACTTATGTGCATTACCAATTTCTTCCGAAGATTAATGTACATGTTGTTTGTACTAATTATGTGTTTAGAAACATTATTTTATTTAGGTTCAATTTGAGGAATGCTTATGTTTTGTTAGTATAAGTTAAACTTAGGTTACTTACATATATGTTAATATATAGTAATATGCAATTTATGATTAAATAAGACTTTAGAAAAGGCCTTATAGCCCTTTTGGTGGGCGGTATGTTCAGATAAAACCTGCATGGTTGAAAACGCCCTTTTATTATTTGTTCTTTTTCATTTTGAATCAGTGTCCAATATAACTTCGTACGAACCGCATGTGTTTTCTTTACGTTATTACACTCAATGAATAAGCAACTTTATCACCCTAACAGGTACAGAACAGGCACACATCTCGCACAGTTAGATGTCTAATCAATCTTTTAATTAAGATCGATGTATCGCTGTTCTTGTTAACGTTGAGTTTGATACCATGCAGATGCTGCATGGTATCGAACTTGCGTTCATCTTGCAAATTAGAGATTAAGATGCTGCGGTCGTAATGCATTCCAGGAATTATACTACTGAAAGACAAACCCACATAAATTGCTTTTTTATATGATGGCTTGTTTCCACCTAAAAGGCTTTGCACTAGAAAAGTGTTGAAATTCGAACGGTGAGGTTTTGAACTGACGTAGAAAACTCGTCAAATGAGAACGTCGACAAAAACAAAGCGAGTCAAGAGAACTACTATTAATAATACAATAGATAGAGAAAATAACAAAAATATTTCTGTTTTCTAACTTTATTATCATAAATGTTCGAGAGAATTTTGGCTGATCCGATGTCATAATTCAACAGGGTTTCCGTCTAAAGAAGATTGGCATTTTTTTTTATTTTTTCAATTTTTTCTAGTCAGTCGCGCTTTACATAACTGTTAAACAAATTTAGATGAAATATGGGACACGGGTATTTCGATTCCATCTAAAATGGAACAGAATGCTTTATCACCCCATTACGGTACGTTCCCGTATAATTTTCGACATAAACGCAGGTAAAGCCAGTGCCAAAACACAGTACGTATCCTTATTCCAAAACAATTTGTTCGAGTCTCCTAAATTCCTTTAAAGTAGTAATACGCCAATTAACTTCTCCCAATTAATTTGAGTGTAGACTGAAGTGTTGCTGGCAAATATACTCGTAGGTACCAGTCAGGTTAGGCTATAAAATGCTATTTTAATGAGGTGCTAAAAATCCACTCTGTTTGATAGGTTGGTGCCTACTTTTGCAATATAAAACATCTTAGGATTTAAAAAACAATAAACAGCTAGTCAATTGATTTGGTTCAAGATTGTTTAATGCCTGCCCTGGCCAAGTCATTCAGGGCACAGGGAATTTAGAGTAACCCGTCGCAGATATGTAGGTGATGAGGGGAGATACATACCTATATCCACTTCATGTTAAGTTCCTTTAAGCCCTGCAAACAAAAACAGAAGTACACGCGCATCACGTAGCGGGGCTCCGTCGTCAGGCTTGAGGTGCGAATTTTGCAACATGGGTACGACATACCTAGATAACTGTGTAAACGAACATTTTAATTTTTAAAATTAAGTATTTTATAGATTTTCGTCACACGTTTACGCTATTTTACATTAAATGTTGTATTAGACGCATTGGCTGGATGTCATTTAGGACGCTAATTACATGGCGCCGTTCAATGAAAAGGCTTGGCAGCCAATTAAACGGCTGGTTAAACCAGTTGGCTGCGACATATACACAGCCAAAACCAAGTCTGGAACATAAATAGTAAAAGTAGGTAACAAATTTTCATATTTATACGCATATTTTTTAAATATATTGTTAGATAACACACATATAGAATATGTGAATGGTGTGTCCTAGCTACCCTGAGAAGAAACACAGAAACAAACTCAGAGATCAGTCTCTTTTGAAGTCCATACAATTGTACTGGTCAAATCATATGAGAACCATTTAGATTTTCACATAGGTAGTATGTATAAGTTTTTCTTATTTATGAGTACTATGACAACGGGGAGAGAAACTGCCAAGGAATATGCTTATTTCGTGTATATATAGTAAAACAATCCTATATGTATGCTTTGCGTTTTTACATAATTATCAAAAAGTGCCTATACCCGGCTATGGTTGTTTTTGTCATTTAAAATGCTTCACTAACTTCAGAAACCCTATGGGGATTCTAATGTCAGAGGAGATCCTAGTACCTCGTTTTTTTCCCTTAATTATGCTAATGAGAATCGCCCTGTGAAGCATCATATACAAATAAAAACAGCACTATTATTGCCCTATAAATCCTCCGAAATATAAATAAAAAACGACTTCACAAGTTTTCCTACATAGCATTTCCTTTCTCATTCTCGATCGCACGAATTTATTGAATCGTGCACTTTTGTGACATGATTTAAGAGCGACTTCTTTGTTCGAGTGGGGTTCTCACGTTATATGTGCACATAATTTCTGTGCCTGTCTGAAGATGAAAGGGGGGTGAACAGTTAGGTTAGTGTTATTTTCATATTTTTCGTGCAGACACGAGAGTCAAGACGGGTGCGTAAGCTTTTATTGCTGTTGTGATGGATGACCATGTCAAGAAGAAGAATATTTCGTATGATGGAATCAAATCTCTTGTTTTATTATGAACATCATGTGTTATGCCATTATGTATCCTATTCACTATTTTTGCATCCATACTAATATTGTAGATACAAAAGTGACTCGAATGTATTTGTTTTACGTTCAAGGTTATTGAACTAATTTTAATGAATTTCTGGAGAAACAGATGGGATTTTGGAGAAAGTCATAACTAGATATTTTGTAACCACGATTTTTCTACTTCAAATAGTTTGTAGGTCTATAGCTACGTATTTCACTTTTTACTAGGCACGATAGACCTGACCTGTATACTAATACTAGTATTTCGCTTGGGGGCGCGAGTTGCAAGCAACCCGCGGTGTCTTTTTATTAGTTTTTGACTAAAAATTATTATCTCTACAATGTCAGATTTCTGAGTTACGCAAAGGGGTTGAAAGAAGGGGGTTGAAAAGGGTTGATTTTTTTTGGCCTTATTTTGATCCAGATGCCCTCTATATAAATAACCCCGAAAACCATTTTTCCCTACAAAGTCAGGTTTCTGAGATATGCCAAGGGGTTGAAAGAAGGGGGTTGAAAAGGGTTGATTTTTTATTGGCCATATACTCACCCAGATACCCTCTATACAACCCCGAAAACCATTTTTCTCTTCACCGTCAGGTTTCTGAGATAAGCAATGGGGTTGAAAGAAGGGGGTTGAAAAGGGTTGAATAGGGTTGAATTTTTTATTGGCCATATACTCACCAAGATACCCTCTATACAACCCCGAAAACCATTTTTCTCTACAATGTCAGGTTTCTGAGATATACCAAGGGGTTGAAACAAGGGGGTTGAAAAGGGTTGAATAGGGTTGATTTTTTTATTGGCCATATACTCATCTAGATACCCTCTATATAACCCCGAAAACCATTTTTCTCTTCAATGTCAAGTTTATGAGATACGCAAAGGGGTTGAAAGTAGGGGGTTGAAAAGGGTTGAATTTTTTACTGGCCATATACTCATCCAGACACCCTCTATACAACCCCGAAAACCATTTTTCTCTAAAATGACAGATTTCTGAGATACGCAAAGGGGTTGTAAAAAGGGGGTTGAAAAGGGGTTTTTTTTTTTTCGTTTTCTACTCATCCAAACACCCTCTATACAACCCCGAAAACTATTTTTCTCTTCGACGTCAGGTTTCTGAGATAAGCAATGGGGTTGAAAGAAGGGGGTTGAAAACGGGTAGTTTCAGATTTTTCCCATACTCACCCCGACACCTTCTATACAACCCCATAAAAAGTTTTCCCCTCCTAGCACGGCAAGTGGGAGAACAATTATGTCAATCAGTCAATCAGTGAGTGGTTTTTTAATTATATATAATATAACTAGTATTTCGCTTGGGGGCGCGAGTTGCAAGCAACCCGCGGTGTCTTTTTAGTACTTTTTGACTAACAATTATTATCTCTACAATGTCAGATTTCTGAGTTACGCAAAGGGGTTGAAAGAAGGGGGTTGAAAAGGGTTGAATTTTTTTTGGTCATTATTTCATCCAGACACCTTCTATACAACCCCGAAGACCATTTTTCTCTACAATGTCAAGTTTCTGAGATACGCAAAGGGGTTGAAAGAAGGGGGTTGAAAAGGGTTGATTTTTTACTGGTCATATACTTACCCAGATACCCTCTATACAACCCCGAAAACCATTTTTCTCTACAATGTCGGGTTTCTGAGATATGCCAAGGGGTTGAAAGTAGGGGGTTGAAAAGGGTTGAATAGGGTTGAATTTTTTATTGGCCATATACTCACCCAGATACCCTCTATACAACCCCGAAAACCATTTTTCTCTACAATGTCAGGTTTCTGAGTTATGCCAAGGGGATGAAACAAGGGGGTTGAAAAGGGTTGAATAGGGTTGAATTTTTTATCGGCCATATACTCATCCAGACACCCTCTATACAACCCCGAAAACCATTTTTCTCTAAAATGTCAGATTTCTGAGATACGCAAAGGGGTTGTAAAAAGGGGGTTAAAAAGGGGTAATTTTTTTTTCTTTTTATACTCACCCAGACACCCTCTATACAACCCCGGAAACCATTTTTCTCTTCGACGTCAGGTTTCTGAGATAAGCAATGGGGTTGAAAGAAGGGGGTTGAAAAGGGGTAGTTTCAGATTTTTCCCATACTCACCCCGACACCTTCTATACAACCCCACAAAAAGTTTTCCCCTCCTAGCACGGCAAGTGGGAGAACAATTATGTCAATCAGTGAGTGAGTGAGTGGTTATTTAATTATATATAATATAACTAGCTGACCCGGCAAACGTCGTTTTGCCACAAAATAAAAATGAAATTAGGGTTGGACCACCCTTAACATTTAGGGGTATGAAAAATAGATGTCTAATTCGCCACCCTAGCCGATATGCGCGTTAAGATTCACGAAACTCGGTCGAGCCGTTTCGGAGGAGTTCAACCACAAACACCGTGACACGAGATGTTTATATACATAGATAAATAATCTCTCAAGTCATTCCTAGAAATTGTAGAATAGGAAGTAACGAAACCTTAAGTAATAACACATATTACAATAGGGTACCTAGTTAACTAAAAAAATCTGATTAGTCCGTCAGATAGATTTCCAAAAAATATTGGAGACGTATTTTTCTTTTTTCACATAAACAAAAAATGAAGACGATACAGTGCGTTGAAAACTCGTGTGACATCACTACTCGCTACAATTTTTACCGGACCGTGACGTCACACGCTCCCACTAGGCTGATCTTTGATGCTTATTATCTTCGTCAGTTTTTATAGATTTGATAAAGGAAAAAACACGTGTCCAATATTTTTCTATAATCTAACTGACGGACTAAACATAATCATATATATTTTACTCAGGCAACATCCCTATTCAACATTATAAACGACGGCGGAACCGCGCTGCGCGGTGTACCTATTTTTTGTATGCAGGATTAAAAAACATGAATGGCATAACGGGAGCTAAGTTCGCTCGCTTCGCTCACTCACTATAGCTCCATCACACCATTCCAACCTAACCTATCCGTGTCGGGAAGCCCTAAGTTCCCTGTGATCCGCTTGTTATGGTAAATGTTGAGTAAAAACCTTCGATGGAACTGTGGCCATAGGCGACCTTAAGTCGAGCACAATCACGGGAAAAACTGGGATTGAAAGGGAGGTACTCACGGGTCTTCTTCGCAAACGACGGTTTTCTCGTGGCGCCACTCCAATACAGTCCGCGGACGTCCCTCGTTTGTCACTTAACACTTCACTGAATTGTTGAAAGTCTTCGTAGGTGGGTTCTGGTTAGAACATTGTTCATTTACAATTTATAGCCGGCAGAGGATCGCACGCGCCATGTTTTCGTTGAGTTCTCGAGTGTGTTAAAGGATTGGCATGAATGCAGAAGCAAGGAAATGAGTGAATGGAATGTAGGAATGGTTTTGAATGAGGGAGTTGTGTGATTGTGCGTTAGTCAATTGAAGGTTTCTTTTATATTTTGTTTTATTTATTTTGATATTTTAACCGCTATTTGGCTAGGCCAAAAAATTGACCAGAAATATTGGACGTGTAAAAGTGTTATGTTTAACTTTTTTTTTTGGATTGGAAATCATCAAATGACTTCTGGGCGGAGTGGATTGTCAGACTCTTACTGACTAAAACCCACCCGTGATCCTTCTTGAGTCCTTTGCGTTCGTTATGTTTAAGCTACTTACAAAATAAATATCATTTATTAAATTCTGATGCGTAAAAAAGTATTCTAAATGTTCGGGTGACAATTTATCAAGAGTTTACATTCTCTACAATAATCCGGTTACAGATACATATCTAAAAGAGTTGTTTTACACATTTTAAACCAGATACATGTTTAATATCTAGAAAACAGAGACCTACTTTTCGAAAAAACGTTTCATTAAAATCTCACTGGTGATTTAATTTCATCACTAATGAGATATAAAAACTTACATAAACTCGGATTTTTGAAAACAACCAATTCATTAGGTATTCATTAAAGTATATATAAGTATTCATAGGAAACAGGATGTTAGTTACAGGATGTTATTTCTATGGTCAAAGAAAATAAACTTATGAAACCTCGTCATGAGCATTTATGAAAAAAATATATTACGAATGAATCCTTCTGCGGTTTTTGATCCAAGACTTAATCGAAAGGAAATCTGTGTTTAGAAGCTTATATATTTAAATTGCCTTGTTAGTTTTAATTAGTATGTAGATATGTGTCAAATCTTGCAAAGCAACTATATTTATAAAAACTCTGCCAAAACCTATTCAACTATAATTTTGAATAAATGTTATGTTAATCATTTCAAAAACCAATATTTCCAGGTTGCCTGGAAGAGATCGCGGAATGCGATAAGGCCGCCCATTTTACATGTGTTTTAGTGGTGTATAATAAGGTTTATAATAAATACTAGTATTTCGCTTGGGGGCGCGAGTTGCAAGCAACCCGCGGTGTCTTTTTAGTATTTTTTGACCAACAATTATTATTTCCCTGTGAAAATAATAATTTGTGTCAGGTTTCTGAGATACGCAAAAGGGTTGAAAGAAGGGGGTTGAAAAGGGTTGAATAGGGTTGAATTTTTTAGTGGCCATATACTCATCCAGATACCCTCTATACAACCCCGAAACCCATTTTTCTCTAAAATGTCAGATTTCTGAGATACGCAAAGGGGTTGAAAGTAGGGGGTTGAAAAGGGTTGAATAGGGTTGAATTTTTTAGTGGCCATATACTCATCCAGATACCCTCTATACAACCCCGAAACCCATTTTTCTCTAAAATGTCAGATTTCTGAGATACGCAAAGGGGTTTTAAAAAGGGGGTTGAAAAGGGGTATTTTTTTTTTCGTTTTATACTCATTCAGACACCCTCTATACAACCCCGAAAACCATTTTTCTCTTCGACGTCAGGTTTCTGAGATAAGCAATGGGGTTGAAAGAAGGGGGTTGAAAAGGGGTAGTTTCAGATTTTTCCCATACTCACACCGACACTTTCTATACAACCCCATAAAAAGTTTTCCTCTCCTAGCACGGCAAGTGGGAGAACAATTATGTCAATCAGTCAATCAGTGAGTGGTTTTTTAATTATATATAATATAACTAGTATTTCGCTTGGGGGCGCGAGTTGCAAGCAACCCGCGGTGTCTTTTTAGTATTTTTAGTAACAATTATTATCTCTATAATGTCAGATTTCTGAGTTACGCAAAGGGGTTGAAAGAAGGGGGTTGAAAAGGGTTGAATTTTTATTGGCCATATACTCACCCAGATACCCTCTATACAACCCCGAAGACCATTTTTCTCTACTGTGTCAGGTTCCTGAGATACGCAAAGGGGTTGAAAGAAGGGGGTTGAATAGGGTTGAATTTTTTACTGGCTATATACTCATCCAGACACCCTCTATACAACCCCGAAAACCATTTTTCTCTAGAATGTCAGGTTTCTGAGATACGCAAAGGGGTTGAAACAAGGGGGTTGAAAAGGGTTGAATTTTTTTTGGCCATATTTTTATCCAGACACCCTCTATACAACCCCGAAGACCATTTTTCTCTACAATGTCAAGTTTCTGAGATACGCAAAGGGGTTGAAAGTAGGGGGTTGAAAAGGGTTGAATTTTTTATTGGCCATACACTCACCCAGATACCCTCTATACAACCCCGAAAACCATTTTTCTCTAAAATGTCAGATTTCTGAGATACGCAAAGGGGTTGTAAAAAGGGGGTTGAAAAGGGGTAATTTTTTTTTTCGTTTTATACTCATCCAGACACCCTCTATACAAGCCCGGAAACCATTTTTCTCTTCGACGTCAGGTTTCTGAGATAAGCAATGGGGTTGAAAGAAGGGGGTTGAAAAGGGGTAGTTTCAGATTTTTCCCATACTCACCCCGACACCTTCTATACAACCCCATAAAAAGTTTTCCCCTCCTGGCACGGCAAGTGGGAGAACAATTATGTCAATCAGTCAATCAGTGAGTGGTTTTTTAATTGTATATAATATAATAACTAGTATTTCGCTTGGGGGCGCGAGTTGCAAGCAACCCGCGGTGTCTTTTTAGTATTTTTTTACAAAAAATTATTAAACCCTGTGAAAATAATAATTCGTGTCAGGTTTCCGAGATACGCAAGGGGGTTGAAAAAAGGGGGTTGAAAAGGGTTGAATAGGGTTGAATTTTTTATTGGCCATATACTCATCCAGATACCCTCTATACAACCCCGAAGACCATTTTTCTCTACAATGTCAGGTTTCTGAGATACGCAAAGGGGTTGAAAGAAGGGGGTTGAAAAGGGGGTAATTTTTTTTTTGTTTTATACTCATCCAGACACCCTCTATACAACCCCGAAAACCATTTTTCTCTTCGACGTCAGGTTTTTGAGATAAGCAATGGGGTTGAAAGAAGGGGGTTGAAAAGGGGTAGTTTCAGATTTTTCCCATACTCACCCCGACACCTCCTATACAACCCCATAAAAAGTTTTCCCCTCATAGCACGGCAAGTGGGAGAACAATTATGTCAATCAGTCAGTCAATCAATCAGTCAGTGGTTTTTTAATTATATATAATATAATTATAAAGAGGTAACGTTTGTGAGTTTGTGATGTTGTAAGGGGTAATCTCTGGATCTACTGAATCGATTTGAAACATTTTTTAACCGACTTCTAAAAAAGGAGGAGGTTCTCAATTCGGATGTTTGTATGTTTTTTTTTTTTTTTTTTTTTTTATTGTTTGTTCGCGCATATCTCCGTCGCTTGTCAACCGATTTGAAAAATTCTTTTTTTGTTGGAAAGGGTATACATCCCAAATGGTCCCATGAAAATTTTATCGAAATCAACCAAGCGGTTTTCGAAAAATCTAAAAAAAATATCTACATTGCCTACATTGACGACCTCTTAGCTTACTCCGCAAAGGAGCAGTACGATTTTTTTTACACCAATGTGATTGGTTCGTTTAGGTGGGGGAGGGGAGGGGGTGTAGGTACCACTAAAAAGTGAAAAATAAAAAAACTTTTTACAAAAAATAAAACCGACTTCTAAACAAAAAAACCAAAAAGTATAAAATAACTTTAATTTCGGAAGTCGGTGTGTTCAACAACAAAAAAGCAACCAAAAACACCGAGTTCCGAAATTAAAGTTATTTTATACTTTTTGGTTTTTTTGTTTAGAAGTCGGTTTTATTTTTTGTAAAAAGTTTTTTTCACTGTTGGGAGGCTACACTATCCCCGGTTGACATAGACATAATTATGTATATTTTATCCCCATATTCCCACGGGTACGGGACCTACGCGGGTGAAACCGCGAGGCGCTGCTAGTCACGAAATAAAAAAGAAACCTGTAAAGAAACTCCTCCAGCAAATTCGTCACTACAATACGAAATACCAAGTTTACAATTTCACGGAACCAGAACAAAACACATTGAAAAACATTTCGTATCTCATAACAATACAAGAATATGAGATTATTTCATAAAGCAGGAATTTCAGCGGTTACGGTACTCCCGCTGCGGAGGGTAGAGTACCGAAAAAGTTCCTCCCGGCTCTTCGCTAATTGCATTGTTTCGCAGGTACGCGGTAAATGTGTAATAGGCGTACGTGGAAACGTTTAGGCATAACGAATTCTTTTTGATATTTATGCTTTTGACTTTTCTTCTGTGAGCAAAGGAGGTGAAGGAAGGGTTCTTTAAAAGAAGTCCGTGATCCGTGACTGGTATAAAGTGTTGGTTGAGAAGTTAAGAGAGAAGATATATAAGTCAAAGTTTTTATTTAAATGTTAGCTTAAAGAAGGTTTTTAAGGCAGCATCAGAACAGTGTAAGTAAGTACTGTGTTCGTTCCTAATCAGAGTGCCAATTCTAATATTTTTAAGCAACGTTCGTATTCGCATCTCATTATCTGCAATCTATCAAAAATGTATCGAAAAAAAAAATAACACGCCTGCATGTCAAAAAGTGAACTTAAAAATGAAATACAAGATAATAATATTTTCTTTGAAGTCGGGGGACCTGTAAAGAACTTTCAAAAGAACCGCCCCTATCTTGTTTTTAATTTTTTAGTTCACTTTTGACATAGCAGGCGTGTTTTTTAATTCCTTTAGTTTTTTATTTTTATTTCATACCTTTTTGCTATGTACTCAGCAAGCTTTAGGCGATGACATTATACGTAGACTAATTTTCATAGAAACAAAATATTTTCGTTTTTATTTACGAACTATGGCTCCCCCTTTTAATTTTTATATTTTATATCTATAGCCTATGTAACCCGGGATAACTCAACGCTTCTAACGATACCACATATATTGATATCGGTTAAGGCATTTAGATGTTATGGTGAAATAAAGAAACTCACAAACATACATACATTCATGAACCTGAAAACATACTCCTTTCTTTGGGCAGTCGTGTAATGAAGGCTTTTTTGACAGTTGGCGACTGACATGCGAATGCGAACGATGTCTATATAAATTATTGGAATTGGCACTCAGGACAGCAGCTGCGCATGGAACTACAGGCCTAACTTACGGCCATTTAGTTTCTCGAAGCAGCTTGCGACAAATGCCTAAGCTTTTGCAATAGTTTCATAGAATATCGGTTTTCTAGAAAGCTATAAAGCCCTTAACAAAAGATTGAAATTAAAAATCAACGAGTTTATTATTTTTTTATAGTGCTTGATTATAAATAAATAAATTATAACTATATATAAAACTAACTACAAACATATTTAGGTCGCTGTAGCAGATACAAAAGTGAAAGCATCAACAAATTATTAAATTTATTTCCAGGCAACAAGTCACTCAACGAACCATATAACCTAAATACATCCATAACATCCTTACATTAAGGGCTATATTTCTACATAATCACATGAGATTACCTCAGCGGGATGTAAGCGAGGCTGTAAAAGCCTCGTAAAACTCCCCCAATAGTGTTTCTGTTGGTTAGCTAGAAAGCCTTAAGGAACGCAATAAAAAATTTTAAATTACTGTTATGGAATATTTTTATTACTTGTTTGAATGACGGCGAGGTTCATTGGTGTTTTGTGGCTGACATATAGAAAGAGTGGCTATTTTAATTGGTAAATACGGAATTAGATAGGTGTTTGTTACATATGAAGACGGGGCCCCATAGGGCCAGTGCCTGCTAGGGTTGCGGAATTTGTTCGAAAGAGTCACCGCGGCCCTGGAACGCAAAGGGCACAAGAAGGATCACGGGTGGGTTTTAGTCAGTAAGAGTCTGACACTCCCTTCCGCTCCGCCCAGAGCGGGAGAAGGCATTTGATGATTTCCCATCCAAAAAAAAAAGGTGTTTGTTACATACCTAAGAGCAGTGGTGGCCGAGTGAGAGCAGTGGTGGAAGAGTGGTAACGGCCCCGATTTATGACATGTGACATTCATCAACCCGCACTGGGCCCGCGAGTTGGATTACGGGCTTACGGCCCATTCCCTCTCCTAGAGAGGAGGCCTGAGTCCCAGTAGTGGGAACGTTAAAAGGCTGATTATGTTATGCTTATGCTACATACCTAACTCGATTCTTATTACATTCATTGTATCATTTAAGATTTAATCCGATATGAAAATTTTTGCTTTTAATGCAGTTTATTTTACCTAGATTACGCGTTCACCACTAATCAAAAGTACAGTATAATGTTATGTTTGAAAAGATTAAAACAAGCTACGAATTGTCTACGCGCGCTACGGCGTAGCACTCGTAGCCAGCCTAGGACACCTCGCTCCTTAAGGGATCCCACACAAAACCGCGAATTCACATCGCATCGTAAATATCTCCCTGCGATGGGGCATCGTATCGCATGGCATCTCGTTTTTGTGTGGGACCCCTTAACTCCTCATAATACTGCGCCCAAAGTCCAATTCCCACTAAAAGGCGCCATTATCAATATTAAAGTGCAATCCAACGTAACCCGGAGATATGAGGCGCAGTCGTAGTGGAGTGAAGTGATCCTTTCATAAAATATTAGCTTTGTGCGAAGGTAATCCCGGTAATGGGCTGGTTGGGCCGCGAGAGGCTAATTAGGAGATAGCCTACGCTCCAGTGATTAGCTTAGCCGGGATGTGAGGTTCGCGGGCTTGTAATGTGTGGTGCTGTAATTAAAACTTGGAAAATAAGTATTTAATGTGAAACGTTAAATCATGGAAGTTTTCTTGTTAATGTTGCCAAAACTGAGGCCGCAAATACTGAAAAGTTCGAGACAGTTATTAACAAAACTTGATTGAAATTAACCAGGGACAATTTTGCATTATAATGGTTTCAGGCCATACAGTGTTCTTAGCACTATTCCTTTATTCGCATATTAACTTTTATTTCATACGAGGACCTTATTATGGTGGTAACAATATACTTATATAAAAAATTGATTTGATTTGTCATGTTGATTAGTTAAGACATTTTTATTGTGATAAGTCGTTATAATTTTTATTGCAAGCTTACAGTAATGAGAGAGGGGGCGGGCTGTAAACCAGCGTTGACCAGCGTTGTGGCTATGCTACTCAATGGTCAACATTAGCTGAGCCCGCTCCTTTTGCCACACTGAAAACTGTTATTTTTATAAAAATCTGTTTTTTTTTTTCATAATGTTACAACTAAAGTGTTGGCAATAAATGTTTCTTTCTTTCTTTTTCATTAAATGATAGTATTGACAGCTCTACACTACCACATCAGTAAACATTCCTGACGCACTGCATCGCCACGGCAGCCCCAACAGTACCCTGAGCGCATTGTTGCATTGGACACGCAGGTCACTGTATGCCCGCTGCGAATAAGCCAACCACAGGCTGCAGGTGTAGAAAGACTGACAAAATGCTTTAAAAAGCGTGAGCATGAAAGTATAATGGCATAATGAGTTCGCCCAATAAGGCCACAGATCTGATGGTTTGCGAGTCCCATAGGTCGATCGATGTGGCAACACTTGGGCTAATGGCTTGATGATGATGTTGCCTTGAGGGGAATACTACGGGTCAACGTCTGATGATAGTGTACTTACTTTAATTTATGAGTCAAGAAACCCAAATATTCAATAAACATACGATTAAATTTTCTGAAATGAAAGCGAATTATTTTCTCGGCTTCAATTTCTGTGCAATATTAAATCTTAATCTTACGCTATCTGAAAGAAAATCATTTCAGCATTGTCTCCTTAGTTATTATCTAAGTCCAGTCATTCATTCTATTCTATTGAATTCCAAATTAAAGAGACAATCCCTGTGATTATAATCACAGACTTGATTCATGAAGCAATCTATAAATATAAATGACCGACTCGATCTAGTCTTGAAAATTAAGTACTTCGTTTTGTTAAGAAACCGCAGAAATTTAAAACTTCAATCTTGTTCAGAATATTAAACCGGGCTTTATTTTGTTGGTTACGCCAAATAAGTCCAGTTCAGCATAATTCTTGATAATTAAAACTTGCCGTTGCCTGACACTGATTTTCAAACTAAGGATCGGATTCCGTCAAGTCTTTTTCCTTTCAGATTACTTTGTGGCGGCGAAACGATTTAAGCTGCGCTATTCTGATCGTCGCCACTATTGATTCTGTATTTCAGAAATTCGATTTAATTTTAAAATTCTTTATTATTGAAAGACTCGCGTTAGACTAGGCTGAGGCGGGGAGTTCCACTCCTTAAAATACGAAAATCCAAGCATTTTATTTTGTCTTTAATCGCGTTGAGTGAAGCGTGAAGCTCCTTCCCCAGGATAGTTGCTAGTTTATATTATTCTATAACTATAGGTATTAAAAAAAATCCGTTAACAAAATTGAAATCACTATGTAAAACAAGCTTCATCTCAAAACAGACATTAGGTAATTTGTTACATTACAAAAAGATATTACAATGTCCGCCACAAACAGCCCGGAGGCAATTCAAATGAGTTTCGTTTTCCCGTCATAAAAATGAAAGATACTTAATACTTTTTTGCACCAAACTGGAATCCAAACCGAAAAAAAACTTGCTGGTACAGTCAGCGAGAAAAACAATTTAAAGTTACCTAAGTACTTTATTTATACACTAGCTGCTGCCCGCGACTTCGTCCCCGTGGAATCCCCGATTTTAAAACATTCTTTATCGCTGCTCCGCTCCTATTGGCTTAAGCGTGATGATATATAGCCTAAAGCCTTCCTCGATAAATGGTCTATTCAACCGAAAAATAATTTTTCAATTCGAACCAGTAGTTCCTGAGATTAGCGCGTTCAAACAAACAAACAAACATACAAACAAACTCTTCAGCTTTATAATATTAAGTATAGATTCAATTATTCTCACTTGAATAATTGAATGCATAACAACACTACGCCTGTGATCTCGTCACTGGAAAATAAAGAAATCCGTAATATTGTACAATATAGCGTGAAATTGATAAAAAATAAAATCTTATAAGATATAGTGGGAACTATTGAATTTGGATTGGACGTATTGTACATAAAACGATAAATAATATAATTAATATTGGGATGACGTTTACCGGACACAAATAATACCTACCTATACCTACCTATAACTAATGCGTCGAACGCAATACTACTTTACAACAGTTTAGTTGCTGCAAAACTATTATAAAGCCCTTGCATGTCTGTTAGTTGTATAATTCTAATATTATGTACCTAATTATTATGCTACTTGGGACCTCAGCCATCCTGAATTGGGAAGTGAAGGGCCACTCAATACGCATACCTACTTACGGACAGCATGGCCGTCCTGCAAGCTCTTAACAGCCACTCAGTTAACTCTGGGCTGATCCTCGAGTGTCACCAACGTCTGAACCAGGTTAGTAGATACAAAAAAAAATAACCATTAAATGGATCAAGGGACACAGCGAATCCCGAGGCAACGACGCAGCGGACGAAATCGCTAGAAGGGGCTCGAGTATGGCAGCGATGGGACCAGAACCTATCGTACCACTTCCTTTCGGTTATTTACGCAATCTGGTAAGGAAACGCACTAGGGACAAACATCACGACCTATGGGGTAACCATGGTGAGTGCAGGCAAGCCAAAGAGGCACTTCCCTCTATCGACAGCCGCTTCACGAAACGAGCCCTAAGATTGACCAAACAACAGTGACATACAGTCACAGCCGTCACAACTGGCCACGGGTCTTTTAATAAACACCTGAATATCATTGAAGTCACTGACAGCCCGCTCTGCAGAGCCTGCATGGAGAAGAATGAGACAGCAGCACATCTGCTTCTAAGCTGCCCGGTAGTCGCAGATTACAGGGCTAAGTACTTCGGAAACCCAGGTACCCTCTGTGAGACAGTTAGTAACACCAAGGCTTTGCTGGCCTTCCTTGGGGAGCTGGGGTGGATCGAATGAGACATTCGTCCCACCTGCACGCAAAATACGTGCTTAGTCGTGGAGTTACGGAAACTAGCCCGATTTACATATACCTACATATCTTTCGTAGCCAACTGTACCACTCGTTAATCTTCTCGGGATAAAACGGACAGCAGGCAACTTTTAAACAGGGCTTACGTAATTATATACCGAAGTTCTTACACCCTAAACTTAGCAGACAAGTTTGGCCAATGTAAGCCAAGTTCGCCAACAATGAGTCGGCGAAACCGGCCAACTTCAACTACTTAGCTATGTAGTACGAAAATTGCCTAAATTTAATTATTGTGTACAAAAGGAGAGTTTTGCTTCTTAGAGAAGTTAACCGAGCTTTGTCGGCAGTGTTGTACAATGTAAAGACGAACAAAAACTAAACTTCGTATAGGTAGGTATGTGTCTATTGACGGCCTCTAGATTCAATTAAAGATATCCCATTTTGTAGTTAGTCAGGTTATTTAAGTTTTTAAAGTAAGTAATAATGATATTGCTTTATTAAGAAAATAAGAACCATTAATCCGATTACAAAAACGTTTTAGGCAGTTTAACAATGGTTTCATAGTCACGACAGCTATCGCAACTGACAAAAAAAGAAACCAGTTCTGTTCCGACACTACAATAATTTAACAATTTATAAAATTAGATGTTTTGGTTTTACGTAAGTAATACAAAGTAGGTAATGATTGATTTTAACAAATTAATAAAGCTAGGGCATTTATGACACAACAGAAAAAAAATGAAAATATTATATTATTAAAAACGACGACGACCTATTTAAAACGACACTACACTACAAATCTAAAGAAAACTTTCCATTATGTGGGGTTTGTGTGTATAATAGTGATGGTGTGAATTTATGATAGGTAGTGATAGTTATTTAAGACTCTGAATCGTGATCAAGCAAACGAGACAGTTTTTGATTTTAGATTTACAGGCAAGACGATAAACGGGTAGTAACTTTTCCACTCTGTTGTACACTTTTTACTTTCGCAAATCATGTCCATACATTATCAATATCAATTAAAATAAAAAAAGAACAGCTTCGGCCCGATCACACTACCCTGCGGAACTCCGAACGCTATATCCAGCTCAATACTCACGTAGTTATCGATTTTAACACATTGGGTTCTTTTGTTAAGATAATCACTCAAAATTGCAAGAGCTTGAAACTTTTTTTTCTGGGTGGGATATCATCAAATGACTTCTCCGGCCCTGTGTGGAGCGGAATCAGACTCTTACTGACTAAAACCCACCCGTGATCTTTCTAGTGCCCTTTGCGTACCAGGGCCGCGGTGACTCTTTCGAACAAATTCCGCAACCCTAGCAGCACCAAATAGGGATACTGTTCATCTTAATGGTAAACCATTGCACGTGTTTTGATTTGTATGCACTGTAAGCGATTAGGAGGAAGAGTGGAGCGTGACTCGTTGAATGGCACTATCTAAAGAAACTATAACTACACAACTGACTTCTATTACTATTAATAATGTCCCAAAAATCTTATTTATATCGAAAAAAAAAAACAAATTTCAAAATCCCTACCATCGAAATAATAGGATTTATTTGAGAAATAATATAATCCTTACTATTATTATAACAGCGACAGCTTTTATTTGTGGGTGTTTGTTACTCTTTTACGCAATAACTACTGAAAGGATCTTGATGAAGTTTGGCACATAAGTAGATTATAATCTGGAATAACACAGGCTACTTTTTATCCCGGGAGTATGTTCCCTTGTGATAATTTCTACATTCACGAGAGCGGAGCCACGGTCGGCAACTAGTATCGAATTATTCAACCTAAACACTGATGGAATGTGATTATATTATTATGTACTCCCGATCATAATTATTATTATTTCGGATGAGATTAGGGAATGTGGAGAGAATAATTTAGTACACAAATTCAATATGAAAAAAAATAATTTATTATCAGATTAAAGTATAAAAAAATTATAACTCATTTGTTTGAATAATGAGAACTTATAAAATAACTAGGTGTACATAATATCACCCTCTCGAAAACAGACAAGGTACTTAGGTGCAGAAAGATAGTCTCAGGTAATTGTAGGTACAGGTATAGGTACAAACGGATATGTATAAATATAACTTTATAATAATAAAAAGTATTGCCATGCACACACAGACGATAGTTTTACGTGATAATGTCATAAGAAAACGTTGATGAAAAGTTGCATACGTCACAAGCCGAACGCTTAGGCCGATCGCGGCTCTCTGTCACTTGTTTCGCGCTCTCGCTTGCACGCTCGGCTCAGATGGAACGTTACACTTTTCGTGCGTGCAGCCGGCGTTCATCGATTTATAAGACGTTATCACGTCAATTTGAAAATGTGATGTTATAATAAATTTTTAAAAAGTGTTGAACAAAGTGATTGACATTAGCGCCTCCAGCGGTCGATAAGGGAACTAAAAAAATTGTTATAATACATAGTTATGATTGAATAAAAATACTTGATATTCAATTTTACAACATTACATAACCTGCTAAATTCCTATATTCGATAGAAGCACTAACGCAAATCAAATCGCTGCTTACATAAATATACACATATATGTATGTATATTTTTAAAGGAAAAACGTTATACGTCAAAGTTATACTTTACTATGTTCCTTATTAAATAACGATCATTGGTTCAAATACCTGAACTAGGAATAATATAATGTTGTTGTATAAAGACCGCTACACACTAAGCTATATCCGAAAGAGTATTTTTATCACAATTAAAGCTGCGCTATTCGCTAATACAATGTTTTTATCTAGAATATTTTAAGCATATTAATTATTATTGATGATTTATTTAATGTCACATTTATAATTCTGAATTTGAATACAGCAATATTAATGCTTCATATGTAACGGCCTATATCTAGCCTTGTCTGCGATTGGCTTTACGAACATACCAAGCACGAAACTCCAAAAACTCCATCACGCTATTTCTAACAACTATTACAAAAAGCGGATATCAAAACACGCAATGGAATGTTGCTGCATCAAAAGTTCCGTGTTTGACAGTGTCGTTCTATTATAAGATAGATGAGTATTATATCTTGTGAAGAATATTTTAGTGCTAATTCTGTGGCACACCGACTTAACTAAGAGTATTGCCATCCTTTATTGCTAGCCAATGCAAGAAAGAAACAGCGACAGATCAGAGCTTTCAAAAGACTTGTCAACTTGACACTAGGCTAACATTGACAGCCGTCACGTGTTCCATCTCTTTCTTCTATTGCCTAAGAGACGAGATAGCAGGCTCAGTCGGTGCACTACAGATTCAAGCCATTTTAATTAGTTTATACATATTTAGTCTTGATTATTATTTGTTCAGTTTATCGAAGTCCCTCGTGCGCCGGTACCTTCACTACATGTAGGATAATATTTCTAACTTTATACTTCGTATTGTCAGAACGACAAGTTTTTTTTTTTTTTTTAATACAGGTGCAGTATGTTTTTATGTAGCCGTTTTATTTCACTGCCTAGCTGCCGCCACATCTACACGATTATAACTGAACATTTTGTGAACACGGCACACATAAACAAAATATATTATAATAAAATATCTTGACAGCTTTTGAGCTTACATGTATAAATAAATTTATAAAATTTAATTGACTATCACAATTATACGTAGGCCTTTTAAAAACCTGAACTGATTTCAAATCACAAGCAATATTCCAATAATATTTCACGATTTATCACAATCAAAATATATACTGTGTGAAGGGCAAAGTCCGCTATTCATAAAATGTTGACATCGACTGGGCAGTGTTCACACATTTTTCTTAAGTAATTATAATTAAGTATGACAATGCTGGCATCGGCCGGAAGACACCCACATTCCATGTTTAGTGCACTTTGCCCACAACATGTACAAAAATACAAATTATTGGATTTTACAAAATTAAATAAAAAATCACAGATTCCCACGCAATACTTTGCAAGAATTTGTATTTCAAAGTTTAACTTCTGAAATAGTTTAAAATATTGATCTGCATTTTATATACGTTATAATGCTACAATTAAAACATTATGGCAAGTTTAAAAAAAAATAACATCAATGATTATGATGCTTTTTAGAGATATTTTCTAAAATTAACTATTTACAATTAAATAATTAGTTTCGCGGGTTCCCACTATTATGAAATATTACTTTTAATTTCCAATACTGATATATAATATAAATTCCGCTTTACAACTATCGTTATTTGACTACGAAAGATTAAGTATGGCCTAGCTTTATACATACTTTTATAGTAATAAGAAAAATATTGTGCTATATAACTACAAGCGTAAGTAATCTTTCGTTACGTTTTAAAACAATTGAAAATACACATGTGATCATAATTTACTGACTGAATTTACAGATTTATGTAATCAGACTTTAGTAGTGATTATTATCTTTTATCTGACACGAGACTGAATTTCGAAATGTTCTTCTACTTTGCCAATGAACGCACGTAGAAATTAAAAAAAAAAATACAACACTCAATTCGAAGTTTGAAATTCGAAAAATTGATGACGTATGCGGAAGAGACAGAAAGTGTCATGGCGTCTGATTTAGCCACATGTTGCATGCCATGTTAGATTGGAATGCATCAGCGACATACGCACTGTTTTTGCAGACATTGGACGCACCATCGATATTCCTTATATTTACTACTCCATGACGTATAGCATGATACATAGCAACGACGCAAATCGACGTAAGCGCAGAAAAAATGTCGACAACATGCCACGTAGCATTGACCTTTGGTTTTGACGAATTAAAATATGGCATACGTCATTTTTAAAGTGCGTATATTATTATTTGTGATTGTTATCGTATCGTAGGTAACATTAGCCTAAAGAAAGATCCCTGAAATCATAATTATGTTGAGAATAATCACAAACATATGTGAATTTAGCATAACAAAACAATACAAATGTACAATTTAAGTTTATTGAGAGATAAAGCTGTTGTTCCCTACATACGTAGTCACGAGAAGGTTTGCCAATTTCAAACCTTTTAGCTGTTCAGCGAAATCCAGGCTTTTCAGCTATTCTGCATAACAGTAAAACCTTTTTGAACGCTTTACTTTTCATCTGATTACTCAATCAAACCAATGCGTGGTACCCACGCTTTTCATCCGTAGCTGAGTCCGTACCGCGTGGCTACCTGCGGGGTGTGTGTGGTGGCGACAGCTAGTAACAGAGGGACGTCGTTCACGTCGATGTTCAATGATTTGGTGAGCGTGGCGATGTCACAGAAGTCGGTTGACATTAGCATGTCGGCTAACGTTTTTGATAGCACACAGAATTCACGGAGTTTGCCTTCCAGGAAGGATATGCACTGGAAAAGAGAAAAAGATTTGGTTAAAAAACGAATGCTGGTGAATGAAATTTACAAAATACTTGGTTATCTTTTTTTTAATATTCTCGTTGCATTCCACATTGTCACTGTTTACAATATATTTAAAAAAAAATTAGCAAAAGCTAAAAGCACGGCAATAGTAGCAAAGATTAGTTTCATTTCCTAGTGGAGTCCAACAACGCTACGGTGATCAAATATTTATCTTCTCTTACTTCCCTTGTTTCGTTATAATTATGTTTTTTTTTTTATCTTTTTGACTTTGAATGTTTTAGTCATAAAGTTCATTTTTATTTTGAGAATTAAGGCTAACCTACAAGAAACTTTGGATTTTTAGAAAGAAGAAAGAAAAATGTTTATTTAGGACTCGCACAAAACAAAACAAAAAAAAGCTTTATTATTACTTTTAAACTGTATGAGGCCAAAAATTTTAATAGCAAAAATGTTTGCGAAGGTATCTTACAATTTCAAAAAAAGAAAAAACAAATACAATAGTTACCGTTTGCGCAGGCACCCTGGCCTTCCACATGGCGGGCAGCGTGTCCAGCATGGCGCCCACCAGCGACGACATGCCGCCCGAGCCGCACTCCCTGCCTAGCACTCGCACTTCCCTGGGACAAAAATAAATCATTTACAATTAGGTTCGTGTCTGTAGAATTGTTTGTCTTGTCTTATTTATCACTACATAGTATAAAACAAAGTCGCTTCCCGCTGTCTGTCCCTATGTATGCTTAAATCTTTAAAACTACGCAACGGATTTTGATGCGGTTTTTTTTAATAGATAGAGTGATTGAAGAGGGAGGTTTATATGTATAATACATGCATATTATAGTAGAGGAAACATTAGTATCTAAATTGCACCCGTGCGAAGCCGGGGCGGGTCGCTAGTTGTGTCTAAGTTTTGCTTACTGTAATTCTGAAAGGAGGATTGTATTCATCATTATGAACAACTTTGGCGTCATGCTAATACAAAGCGATCATCGCGAACATTAAAATTTTTATGGCAAACCAGAAGCTGTCATCGCGCTTACAGATACCGATTTTGTCATACAAATGAACACGACGATCGCTTTGTGTTAGAATAACCCTTAAGGCTTTAGTATAAGGATTGAACTCGCAGCTAGCGAACATTTCAAACCTGCGACCAGCTGGATAATTGTAGTTAAAACTGTAATTTTGTAGTTATACTATGGAACGGAAATCAGTTATTATACACATTATCTGGATTCATGTGAAGGTTGTTCTATTTTTTGTGCTCACCTTTGACTAACAATAAATGATCCAACCCTTATGGTTATCCAACTAATTTTGAATATGCAAGAATAGGTTTTTAAATTGCTGAAGCGATGAATTTTAGACCCTGTGGCCGTATTACGAAGTGCCAATGCTATCATGATTCGTGTGAGGGAAAGAGATAGTGCTATTCGTCTTGTATAACTCCGTCTCTCTCTGACACAGAAATCATGATGGATTTAAGACGTCATACTCGTAATAGGTCGCCTGGAGACGGTTAAAACACTTTAATACGAATGGATCTGCGGGAAACTGCTCAAAATGATGATTTACCAAGTATTAATGTCTCCTATGATAGCGACGGTCTGCACGGGCGACTCTGTGGTCTTGTTGATGTACGACGTCAGGTCCAGGTCGCGCCGCAGCTCAGTCTCCCACGCGCTCGGCTTGGCGATTGTTCCTGTAATAACAATAAGAAACATCTAAATATATATAACTCAAAAGTGACTGACTGACATAGTGATCTATCAACGCACAGCCCAAACCACTGAACGGATCGGCAAATTTGGCATACAGGTAGATATTATGACGTAGGCATACGCTACAAAACAATTTTTGAAAAATTCGTCCCCTAAGGGGGTGAAAAAGGGGTTAACATTTTGTATGGAACTCCACGCGAGCGAATTCGCGGGCATAAGCTAGTGTTACATAAAACTTTTCATTTATCATAGGTTAACCTTAAAATTATGTGAACGTAAGAAATATTCTCCTGAATATTTTTCCTATATCGTCGAAAGTCGTGCTGGGTAAATACAATTTTGCAAAAATCGTGTTCGACGATAAATACACGTGATATCTTATTACGCCCTCCCTTGTAATATTTCGTGTTTTTTTCCTAACGGAGGGGGTTAAGGCCCTTTCATGGCTGGCGTGATTAATGGACTTATAATACGTCATATTAACGACTAGGCATTGCTGTCATTTTCAGCGAAAATGGTAATACGAAAATGTAAAATGCATAATTCGCTTAATTTTTTTTGCGTACAGCGCCAAACAAACTAATAGACAATATGAACTCACCTTGTAAAATTAAATCAGGTACATAGTGATCGGTGACGGCGCCGAGCAGCGAGGCGTCGAAGCCCGAACGTTTCCGAAGGCCGCTGGCCGCCTGCAGCTCGCCCACCGGGAACTCCTCCACGCGCTGCACGCCCACCAGCTTCTCCGCAGCCTTCTGCTTGTTCAACCTTCTCTCAGACCGCTCCAATCTTTCAGGCCTTTTTGGTTCACATACTTCCTCTTTTGACTTCACTAAGTTGACCACGACTGTGTTCTCTTTACGTTGACGCACGAAGGTCTTCGGTTCTTCTCGCTCAGGAGACGATTCAACAATGGTTTCTTTCGCAAACTGCGGCTCGATCTGCCTCGGCATGTCGTTCATATACTCCATCTCAGAGGCGTTCGTCGGCGTCTGCAGCATCGACTCCATCATCTGACACTTGACGCACGTCTCGCAACGCTCCTCCTGTATCGGCGGAACGATCGTCGGGTCAAACTGGAAGTTATCCAACTTCAAATTCCCCGGTTTACCAATATAGTGCCTATCTAATATCTCTAAGTTTTTGCTCTTCATATAATTAGTGACTATCTGAGGGTACTTATCGAACTCGAACTTAAAACCGGAATGTTTGATTGGTTTGGAATGTTGAAGCGTTTGCCCGCAGCACTTCGACGGACTGTCGGCGCGCTTGTCCTGCTCACAGCCTTGTTTCTTGCACGGTTCAGTCACCTTTTCAGGTACTTCAAGGGTCAAGGGTTCATTGTGGACTTTTGAAGACTTCTTCACGGTCTTCCCGTCGGCTGACTTGTTCTTGAGCCCCACTAGTTTGTCGTTATCACCTAACACGAACACGACTTTCTTCTCCTCCGTCTCGTTCTCTGAGAGCGACGAGTTTAGACTAGAATCCGAGGAGGCTTTCAACGACAGCATCATGGTAGGGTTCCTCTTGAGTTGGCTGGTGACCGGCACGTCGCTCGTAGAACTACAATCTATACCTGCGAACTCGGAGCTATTAGAGAGCTTTTGACCTAAGTTGGCGAGCGTAGAAGATCGTTTGATGCTGACATCGCTAGCCGCTAAAGTACTGACACTACTATCATTGTTCTGAGTATTCACTGACGGCACTGACAAACTTTCCGCGTCGCACTGTCCGAGCTTGTTCATGTGCGTAGCGGTCCTGCGCAGCCCGGTGGGCTCGGGCGTCGGCGTCACGGATACGACTTTACTTTCCTTGAGGGTACAGTCTTGGAATTGGAAGTCGTTTCGCCTGACGTCACCGCAGCGCAAAAAGTAGGTGAGTACAACGAGTAGTCTGTTGAGGAACTGTGTGTTGGTGGGTCCACTGATGATGGTGCGGGCGGCGCGGGGAGGAAAGCCGATGCTCCCGCAGAGATCGTTGAGCTGTGCCCATAGCGCGTTATAGGGCTTGTAGGCCTCGACAGTGTCGTGCGGCCTCGCCTGGTGGTCGATGGTGTCGTAGGGACTCACGGTGGCCACCCAGCCCAGGTGGTAGGTCAGCACGTGCGTCAGAAGCGTGCTGATGAAACTGTAACCAAAGGAAGATCGTTAGGATAACGTGTGTACTCACGATTACGCTAATCAGTGTTTAGTTCGGTCATTAACACATCACGATTCACAATATTATGACGAAAAAAGAACGTTACATGTTGCATATTACATATGCACTAAGTGATGTAGACTTATTTAAGTAAACTGGCCTTCGAATGCAATGTAAATATCCGTATAAGGATATCGAATCGATTGCAGAAATTGTATCAAATAACACAAAATAAACGTTAACGATTTTAATAATTTGATAAAACTAATTAAATTAATATTATCAAGTTCATTATTTTTTAATTAAAACTAAGATAAAAAAAATACTCGTCTATATTTAACTAATTGATTAGATATATCATTCGAAAACGTGTTCAAATCATCGTCAGTGTATTTCTAGCTATGCGAACTCTTTCGCAGACCTATGTTGCACAACAATGTTGGGCAATTTGTGGAACGGACGTCAATCTATTAAAAAAACAACATCAGCTAATCACGTGAGTTTAATACGTAAACATTACGACGAAAATAGCTAAGTAGCATTACCTGCCTAACTTCGAAAAATAAACTAAAGAAAAGAAACAGACAGCATTTCCATTCACACTTTGTTTCGAATAATTGACGTGCGAATTCGCGCCAAAAAGTATGCATAGAGTTTTTTTTTACTCATTAATCGGTGGCGTTGGACTTGGACGCGTTCCAGACGGTGAACGGAACGATAGTCACGTCTGGAGTCGAGATTGATTATTATCGAACTTACATAAAAGTCGCGTGGGTGCGATGCCGTGTGATATGAAATATGACTAATGAAACGACTGTTTTGATTTAAAAAAATAATGGACTGTGTATGTTTCGCGGTTTTTGTCAATTTGTCATCGTATTTGTGGAAAATGAAATGGCAGTATTTTAGCGGGAAGAAAGTGGATTTTGAAAAGCTACTGTGTTTTGTAACTTAAGGATGCCTGTTGTCAGTGTCACGTTGTCATGCTGTCAGATAATGAATATCAACCTTATAGAGGAAGGGGAAATCACGTGATTGTATTGAACGACTTGAACGTATTCCTATTCATCAACTAGTGTTAGCATAATATTGTCAAATAAAACATGACATATACCTAGTATCGACAAGTCTGGTTTTCGCTTTTCTTGATTGTATATTATTATGTCACCGGAAAATGATAAACTCCGTAAGATTATAAAATATCTTGAGAGATTATAAAATCTCGATAAATTGTCAACTGAACTTTTAGAAAACTTTTTAGGCACCAAAATTTCATTGCCTATAATCTCTCGAAGTAAGTACTTCCGAGAAATTGTGAACCGACATAACGACGAAACGTTGGCGACATATCAGTGTACGGTACTACAATTTAGTAGCAGAACACAGGACATGGAAACTCGGAATGACTTCATAGGCTATCAAATTTTGGTGCGTAAAAAAGTATTCCAAATGTTCAGTTGACAATTTATCGAGAGTTTATGATCTCTCAAGATAATTTATAATCTTACCTATTTTAAAATTATCCGATAACATATATACATAAACCTTCTTAAACTGAAGCAAAATTTAAATTAAACTATTGCAGTCGGGACTGGAACAGCTTAATTTTATTTATCTTACTTAACCCAATGTATAAACACAACTTGTTCAAATAATAACTGCAAATACAGCTGTAGATATAACAAACACCCGCTTTCATATCCAAAGCTAACCTTTATAACGATTGTAAAACGTTACATAATGCCAATCCGGTGCTCGTTGGATTTAGAAAAATCATGTGATAATGTTTATGCCCAGTTTTCTGATGAGCCATATAATCAACGCCGCGGAGTACCGACATATATATTTAACAACTGTAAAATATCTCTATCGCCTACACACATCACGTGAATGTCATAGGAAATAATAAAATATTAACACAAGAATTCCACGGTTTCAGGAATCCGTAGAAGGACGTTTGGCAGTTAGATGAGGAACTTTTATGTGACTTGAGAACTATTACAAAGCGAAGTCAGTTTTTTCGTGTAATATAAAACCATGATAATACTTTTTTGCACTTTTTGCTTCAACGCGAATGGTCGCGAAGGTCCATAACCCCATTCAGTGGTCATCAACTTGTTGATACAAAATCTTCCAGCGGAATATAATTGAAGCACGAGTAAGAACAAAATGTGCGCATGTATCACAGGAAGTAGGTACCCGTTTACGTCATTTATCACTAATGAGTATTGTTCACATCCACTCACAGCCAAGTCTTCCACGGTAATTTGAGCCAAATTTTCATGAAACTATTCCTCTTCCCATAACTGATAAAAAAATGCATTATTCAACAAAGATCTGTTTAGTTAATTATAAATATTAACTCTGGAATAACTGGGTGTTGTTGTTAACATTTTTATGTGTGCTGCCAAAATACACCTGTGTATTAAAAAATGCGCCGTTACGAAACGATACAGGTTTGAATATCCAGGAATTTCCTAGTGGGCGGCGCCTGTCATCACGATTTAAGATCAACATATCAAGACATTTTCCAACGCAATAAATGATGCAAGACTTTTTTTTCGTGTATTACCTGACGTACCTAGATTAGTTATTTATTTGTGTTTAGTCGTAGAAGTACAGTTATGTTTAAATGGTGTATGTTTTTATTCGCAAAATAAATGGTTAATGGACTTACTACAAATGTGCTGACAAAATAACTGATATAAAAATTGATCCTACTATCACTTCAAATGTTTAATCTTTCCACTTGTATATTTTTTGGATGGTATACATATGACTTGTACTTGCGTAATAAACATTTATTATTTACTCTTAATTAGCGACTATGTATTAAATTACCTATCGAAAATGTGTTAATTCCTTTCTCGGTACCTAGCCTAGCCCAGCCCCATGCCATCAATCAAGCACAAGTAGGTACAAATCTGGGCTCCAGACTACTATTGAAAAACTCCAGATAGAAAACCCCATGATACTTTGCAAATCTTTATCTCCTTTCTTCACATTGTTAAACTGCAAAAAAGCGATTGCACGGACGTCTGCAATATAAGGTGCAGTTGTGTTGTCAATTTAGACTTCTGGAAGACAAAGCTGCAATACCATTTGTGCCTTTTAATGCAGAAAAACATTCATATCCCTATATACTACAGTCACGGATCTCGGCAGACCATATGATTGTAGTTCATCCTAAATCTTTACTTCTATGTACCTACATAACTTTCATCTTAACTTTTATTGTTTGAACAGTTTACAGTCAACATGTTTTTTCCTAAAGATTTTTTTTTGTGAAATGGATTTGCTCTTGACTCTAGTCTAGGCCACAGGTGACAGAGACAAAGTCGACGATGGAATGAGCTTACCCAGAAGAAGCCTGTTCACTCTAACTTTGAAGAGATTATATGAATAGTTTCTGATGTGATTTATTAGACAGTATACATTTCAGCGCCTGTCGTACTAATATCAACCATTGTACGAGTCCTAACATCATGTGATCGAGCCGCTAAATTAAGATAAAAATAATTGCTGAAGAATGTCTCTGGGGAGTTATTTGGGCGTAGAAAGCGTTTGTATGTTGGATCTAGAGTAATATATTCGTGCGTTGTATTTATAAGATGTTGTCGCGTTGATGACTTGATATCTGTCTATTAATTGAATAATCGGTCGTATTTTTTTTTTATAATATACGAATGGTAGGTATCTTTTCTTGGCAGCTAATTTGTATTAATTACAGATGATCGATACTTGTTATCAATTACTTTTATGTAATTTCCTAATTAAGACAGATTGAAGTTTATTTTTTTTTCTGCGAAATCCATCTTTCAGTTCAGTTCGTATTTCAGTTGAAAACTGGATACTTATCTAAATGTATGATTTCCTGATAAGTACTAAGTAGTTATTACATCATAAACAAATCACATCTCACACGGACAGTAATTTTCCTCCTGGAAAAATGGTGGCATGCTTTGTAAAACATTGTACATAGTATTTTCTAGAAGCAATATGTAGTTATGTACATTCTACGGTACTCACTATCATAGTGCCCCGATTACCTCGACCGAAACGCTTGAAAAAGCAAATAGAGTTTCTATTCAGTATTCATTCATTTCAGTTTTGCGTGGGCATGAGAATACTACAATTTATTTGGATTAAACTTTATCGTATGAATACATTTTGTCTAGTTTTAAATAGAATTGGATAATGGGGCTAATAACCTGGCCAAGAATAGTCTGCGAATCATAGTTTTTTAGTTTTTCTATAATGGTGCGATAACTAAGGCATATCTAGTCTAATATCGATGAGACGATGAATAGAGCCTACTTTTCACGCTTTTAATGTCATGTTGGTTGACAAACCAGCCCACTTGATTGTATGTGGTTATCGCCGACGTCAAACCGGAACACAGCATCCTCTTTCTTGTGATGAAACAGCATTAAAGGTAATATTCACTGCTTGTTGTTTGAATTTTCATTAATTATTTTACAGTGAAACAAGCTCTTTAAGTACCTACTTATTATAGATGCCTACCTACACTGCTTTACTATGGATTATTCGATAAGTCATAACTACATCCGGACTGAAGACAGATACCAAGATAATCGAGAAATGGAAATAGCAAGGTGACAAATTTGTCTTGAGATCCGTAGTATCTAAAGCCGACTGAGGCCAAGTTATTTCTAAAGCAATTAAGTAATACCTTAATACTTACAAATTAGTGGTCTTGGTGTCTCCCACGGAGAGAACAGAGCAGAGATCTGAGAGTAGCGTCTCGGCGAGTTTATTGGACGCCCGGGAGTCGCCCGTGACTAGATTCAACCACACCGGTTGGAGGCGAGGCCCGTACACCAAATCTGATAACCTAAAAACAAAGGCGTTATTTTAGTTTATTTATGAAGGAAGACAATACAATGACGAAGTTGAAGTTTAGGTAGATTTATCATTTATTTGGCGCAAAAAAGCACACTACTAGAAACTGATAGGCAACGTGTAGCGTATATTAAGGAAGGAGCAGTTTTTGGATCCTCTGTCATCTGCGGCGAGTGTTCCAGACATGTCACTGTCACACATATGTCACTCACCATCTGGCCGCATGCTCGGCCGCGCGGTACAATGTAGACACGCGGCCGCCGGTGGCGCCGGCCGCTAGCGTCGCCAGTCGCAGCCGACACACCAGTGCTTGTAGCTGCGGCCAGTGTCCCAGACATGTCACTGTCACACATATGTCACTCACCATCTGGCCGCATGCTCGGCTGCACGGTACAACGTAGACACGCGGCCGCCGGTGGCGCCGGCCGCTAGCGTCGCCAGTCGCAGCCGACACACCAGTGCTTGTAGCTGCGACCAGTATTCCAGACATGTCACTGTCACACATATGTCACTCACCATCTGGCCGCATGCTCGGCTGCACGGTACAACGTAGACACGCGGCCGCCGGTGGCGCCGGCCGCTAGCGTCGCCAGTCGCAGCCGACACACCAGTGCTTGTAGCTGCGACCAGTATTCCAGACATGTCACTGTCACACATATGTCACTCACCATCTGGCCGCATGCTCGGCTGCACGGTACAACGTAGACACGCGGCCGCCGGTGGCGCCGGCCGCTAGCGTCGCCAGTCGCAGCCGACACACCAGTGCTTGTAGCTGCGGCGAGTGTTCCAGACATCGCCTTACTACGTCACTGTACGTACAAGTATTTTACAAACATATTACTTACATGAAACATGCACCGAAATAGATCATACACTTAACTACGCGAAGTAACCATGATTCGATCTCCACACATAAAAAAAATATCTGCTATTTTTCTAAACTTAGCTCAAAATCTGTTGATCATCCCAACCGAACAAAAATCACATAGACAGACAAGCATCGATTATTGACCGGTAACATCACTTATTGTTTTTTTAAAAACATAGCTTGCCATAAAAATACATTAGCAGCTAGACAGAGTAATGACAATCGATAAGTGCAAAACTATTGTATTGTTGTTACGTTAGACATATTTATTATTTGCCAAACAAAATATGCAAAACGATTTATACAACACTGTACCAAAACTGACATATAATTTGGTTTTACAGCTATTCTAACTACGTAATGATGATTGCACTAAGTATTCGGAGCTAAAAAAACTAAACAAATTATCTATAGAACGGTTCATACGCTCACATGGCCTTCCAACTCATCTAACGTCAAGTTAAGGCTTCGTAAACATCAATACAATCCTTTCCCGTGACAAGGCTACCAACTGTTTTATAATATTTTAGTGCTAAGCATAGGCAATATTAAACCTACATTTACGTCTTCTATATTCTATACTTCTGCTGGATACTGTTTATGCTGAATCATGAGTAAAATAACTAGAAATATGGGACTAAAATTGTCACTTGACTTTAAGAAAAACATAAGGCATCGAAAAATTTCTTAATAAGACAAATTATGCAAATAAAGAATGATGTAGCAGTATTATTGTTGATAATTATACAATATCGTTACACATCAATGAGTTTTTATTGACTTCTTATTAGTATTCTGGGAACAAATTCCAAAAACGCACCCACACAGATAAGCTAGACTAGGCTTTGATTTAACTACGGTCGGAATATGCATAATAGTGATGCTGCATGTATACACAATAGCCCATTTATGTAGGTCGTAAATCAAGGCTGCTCCATTCTTATACAATATCTCTATACAACTAGTAGCAAAAACCAAATTTAGCATCAGTGCTCATGAACACACTTAGTCCATAATTAAGTAGGTACCTATTCATCTGGCGAACAAAACGGATTAAATTTTAACATTTTTAAGATCTTATCCATGCCACATATTATATGTTTGAAAAACTTAACAGCAAAAAGAAAACTGGTCCTTAGTTACGGACGGAAGACAAAGGACCAAAAAGTTATAAAAGAAAGAGTCGTACTCACATTTGCGTGGAGTCATTGACGCTGATCAACAGTGCAAGGCCGAGCTTGTTCTTCCTGTGCACCATCGCTGACCCTGTGCTTGCTATGCTGTCGCTAGTACCACTCGTCGTGCTGTTGCTGTATAGCTGTTAACAAAATAAATATATACTTAGTTGTGTTTAATATGGAGTCCTAGAGTATGGAGACCGTGTACCTATCGGCAAGCGTAGTGTCGGACACCACGAACTACGTGGTCTGACACACTCAAAAGGTAGATGTGACAGTCTTGAGCGGACGACGGATGACCGGGTATTGTGTTGTGGCTTTTCCATATTTCAGTCAAACAATCATCTTCGCGTAAGCTGTTAAGTAGATTGCTTGACTGAAATGTAGCAATTATCAAAGCCAAAGAAAAAGGAAGTTGACTGAAAGACCACAAAACCTACACAGCACAGTATGATATTTGTATGTAATTGGTGCTTTGAAGAGTTAAGTTTCTTTTTTAGCTATGGGAAATCATCAAATAACTTCTTCGGCTCTGGGTGGAGCGGAATGGATTGTCAGACTCTTACTGAATAAAACCCATCCGTGTTCCTCCAAATGCCCTTTGCGTTCCAAAGCCGCGGTGACTCTTTCGAACAAATTCCGCAACAAAGAGTGATGTTACCGATATACATTCGGAGGTAGTCATCCCTTAAGAGCGTGTACGCCGTATGGCATTTCATACAAATTTTCAAGTCACTATTTTGAAATGACTGAACAAATTTTAATGAAACTTCACACTTATAAGCAGGATACATAGGTCTAAAAAGTTAGCTAAAAACATTTTAACCAACTTAAAATTTGTATTAAATGCAGTACGGCGTATACGCTCTTGATCATATCTTTAACTACAAAGATGTCAGTGCAACGACTATGCCTACTTCTGCTACTTAAATAGGTAAAAGTTCAAGCACCTTTATCATACATTTCCGCCTCAGGGGCAAAAGTTCATGACTGCTAACGTAAGCAATAAAAGGAACAATAGAAAAAAACATTTCCCAAAAATGACCAACAGTAAAGTACAGCGTGATATCATGACGTTAAATATTAACCAGCAAAGAACTGGAGCTAATACCTACACATTGTGTGCATTGGGTTTAAGGCAATCTCAGATTATCCTATCTTTTTGTGAGTTTCAGAATTTGGGTCAAGGTATTGAAATAACACAAAAGAGTAATTAAAACAATCGAAAACTTAATATGCTGTTGAGAAGATCTAAATTTCAACCTGCTTAATTTTAGATTCATTTATAAATATGAAAAGTTGTGAAGATGGGATGATCAATGGAAAAAAACTATTAAACGGATTTGAAGAAACCTCGTACGCATATTGTTTATAGCCTGGAAATCCAGTGCAGAATGCTAACGTTTTATGTTTAGGATGTGGATCTTATTATGCTTTGTTTGATTTAACAAATTATCCTTGTTGATAAAGTAAATAAATTTATTTACTTTCACGAGATAGAACTACATTCACGAGTTATAGCCAAAAAATGAAAATCAACAGCCTGTATTTGAATAGTCATTTAGTAACATGCTGTATACAAATACAAGCAGCACGTGATGCTTGGCTAACGTTTCCGTTCGAGTAATTAAAGTCTCAATTATTAAGATGTTCTAATTGTCTCAGTAACACTTGGGAAAATTATCTACTATACATAAGTACTAAGGACCGGTCTCTTAATTGAGTGTTTTAGGTTAAGTACCAAACACTACAATAAAGACAAAATTTTACAGGTTTTCATGCTAAAGTACCTAAAGTAATTCAAAAATCTGAGGAAGATTGTGAATTCAGATTTCCATATTATGTTTTTCAAAACCAAGTTTAAATTCCATTGCAACTTTAAGGCCTTTTTAAACAAATGATCGGTTAAAATTAAACCTAAAATACACAGGCATAAAGTCAAAACTTTTCTTCTCTCTTATATAAAAAATATCTCGAATTATCCATTAAAAAATAGTCTAGGTCCTAAGCAAATTCGTTCTAAATTATCTGACTGAATTAGTTGTGTTATGTATTAACAACGACTGATTGGGTTTTTATATTGTAAGTTGTAAGAGATATGGTACTTAAGTACATAATTTGCCGTGATGTCGATTATGGAAGTTCTAATCTAATCCATGTTTTGACATTGGCGATTTAAGCAGGATTGAATCACGCGGTACTATTACGCAATACCTAAATAAAATAATCAACACAGGGTTTTTAGGATCCGCCTCCTGCCGGAGGCTGTACGCGAGGATCGTGCGGTCCATGGCCCTTTACGGGGCCCCAGTGTGGGCGCTGTCGCTAAGGCGACTGCCAGCGCGCCACCTGGTCTCGGCCCAGAGGGTCATGGCCATTCGGATAGTCCGTGGATACCGCACGATCTCTGGCGAGGCGGCGAATCTCCTTGCAGGATTACTGCCGTGGGATCTGGAGACGAGAGCCCTCGCGCACGTTTACGCGTTGCGCGTGGAGGCGCTAAGCCGGGGTGAAACTCTGCTGCCGCGGCAAATTGCTGCGCAGCGGGCGGAGCTCCGGCAGGATCTCACGGAAGTTTGGAGACAGCTACTATCGCAACCCAGTGCTGGGCACGCTACTATTGTGGCGATAAGTCCCCTCTTTGAGGCGTGGCTGGAGAGAAGTCACGGCGTTCTCACCTTCCGGCTGCCGCAGGTGCTCACCGGACACGGCTGTTTCGGGAGGTACCTGTGTCGGATCCAGCGGGAGGACGCGTCCGGGTGTCATCACTGTGTGGATCGCCCGGAGGACACGGTGGAGCATACGGTGGAGGTCTGCCCTGCTTGGGCGGAACACCGCCGTGTCCTCGTCGAGGCGATCGGCGGCGGCGACCTCTCGCGTCCGGCCCTGGTTCGGGCCATGGTCCGGAGCGAGGAGGCATGGGAAGCGGTCGCCTCCTTCTGCGAAGCAGTAATGCTAGCGAAGGAGGAGGCGGAGCGCGTGCGAGAGAGGGAAGCCCCTCGCTCTAGCCGCCGCAACAGAAGAAGACGCCCCGGGCGTCGGGAAACGCAGGGCGATTCCCGGCCACCGTAGGCGCGGGCCTGCGGATTGCGAGCTATGGGTGGCTCGCCGTCCGATAGCAACCAGGCCCGAGTCGACGGCGCGTCGTGTTCCACGCGCGCCTCAAAGAGCCGTCAGCAACGTAGACGGGGCCCCATAGGGTCAGTGCCTGCTAGGGTTGCGGAATTTGTTCGAAAGAGTCACCGCAGCCCTGGAACGCAAAGGGCACAAGAAGGATCACGGGTGGGTTTTAGTCAGTAAAATTCTGACACTCCCTTCCGCTCCGCTCAGAGCGGGAGAAGTCATTTGATGATTTCCCATCCAGAAAAAAAAGGGTTTTAAGGATTCCGTTCCCAAAGGGTGAAACGGGACACTTACTAGAACTCCGCATCCGTCCGTCTGTCTGTGTTTCTGTCTGTCACTAGGTTGTATCTCATGAACCGTGATAGTTAGACAGTTGAAATGTTTACAGATGATGTATTTCTGTTGCCGCTATTACAACAAATACTAAAAAACATAATAAAACAAATATTTAACAGCTCCCATACATGAAACGTGATTTTTTTGCTCGTATTTGCTCGATATTGATAACAGCAACAGGTAGAAGCTTGAAATGTTCACAGAATATATAGTTACTAGCTGCTGCCCGCGACTTCGTTCCCGTGGAATCCCCGATTTCAAAACATTCTTTATCGCTGCTCCACTCCTATTAGCTTAAGCGTGATGATATATAGCCTAAAGCCTTCCTCGATAAATGGTCTATTCAACCCAAAAAGAATTTTTCAATTCGAACCAGTAGTTCCTGAGATTAGCGCGTTCAAACAAACAAACAAACTCTTCAGCTTTATAATATTATATATAAGTGTAGATATACATATTAACTTTCAATACAACAGAAATGATTTTTTTGCCTTTTTTATAGATAGTGGTACGGAACCCGTCGTGCGCGGGTCCGACTCACTCTTGACTATGCTTTCGTAGTCAATATTATGAGGTATTTCGAAGTGCTTTTCGTTGTTTTTCTACTCTGACAGCAGCATTCGTATTTCCGAAATTTCAGCTAAAATGGCAATATTCACAGGTATGATGGAACGTTATCTCAGAAAATCGAGGGTTTTTCCAGCTACCCACATTTACAAGCGATTTTTCTCACTTCAAGATACGTTCATTTCGGATACAAAAAGTTGTTTAGGTAAGCCTTTTTATCCATAGGTAGATATCGCAAAAAAATACTTGAATTTAAAGTGGTAGATAATCCGAATTGCCTTATTTTCAAGTAGTTCGGTAAGACATTTCATTATATCCACTTCAAGTTTATTTTTAGCTTAGTTATCTCCATATATTTTATGACGACATGGTAGAAAATGAATAAATGCCAAGAAGGACAATACTGATATATTCTACAAACAAACCATGAAACGTCGACACTAGAAATCTTATTTGTGTTCTTCAAAGTACAAACAAACTGCATTTGGGTTTCCCATCACAAGAAAACACAAATATTTTACCTAAAACAGATTTACGTTTTTACAGCGACACCTACTGATTAACTTGGAACTTCTGTCTGATCAAAACTAGGCCCTTCTCAGTGCATATTTCATCATCTAAAGCTGTGACGTCAAATACCTACATGTTTTTTTTTCTTTCTTAAAAATATTTAGTAATTTTTAATGTTCCTCTGACACAACTAGACGTGGACACGGCAGACGGAGGAGTTGGCGAACGTCTTGCATGGGTTCGAGAACTGTCGTGAAGGAGCACAGCTGAGAAAAGTGGAAGGAATGGAGGGAGGCCTTTGTCCAGGAGTTGAATAGTCCAGACTAACAAAAAAGAATTCATAGAACTGGCACTTGATCCCATCACTTAACACACATGAGACTTATTTATAACTGCCGAAATTTGGATGTTACTATAACCAACTATCCAACCATTCGGGGATAACAGGAGACATGTTTTGTAAAATTGATGCAGTGCAGCCAAATTTTTCTGTGTCATCTGACCTTTATCGCTTCAAATTGAGGGTGCAGTGGCTTTGTCCTGTCCTCACGTGACTCGAGTCGCTGACCGTACCTCGACATTTCTGTGTGGAACCGGTTCTTGAATCGAATTAATTTAAGGATTTTTATTCGCATCCACCAATCCGCACTAAACCGCATGATCCACATCATGGAGTGCTTCCTATGACTAAGAGGAGGCCTGTGTCAGAACAGTATTGACGTTGTAATAGGCTCATCCTTACTCACAATTTCGTACGAATTGTTTTGAAGGCAATTTCGAATTTCGTCTCTGAAGTAATTTATAGAAATTACGTCAAAACATAAATTCAAGATATCATCTGACGGAAGGTAGAAGGAAATTTATAGACATGTTTTGACATTTTAATTTAAAATAAGCATTTCATTGTGTTTACAACGTCTTTTTGCCGGAAGTGTAATTAAGAAGAACAAAGGCGAGTTAAAATTAATGATGGCAACAACTGTACCTTAGTGACGGCTGTCAATAACAACTGTCGCTAAGGTGTATCATTCTCATGGTCTGAAGAAACTTATTAAAATTCGACTTGTTATAGGCTTCCCCAAACGTCACAACATGGATGAAAACGTTTATTTCAATTAGGCCATTTAACGGCACTTTTGAACGTCATCAATAAAAAATATCATAAATTAAGTGACTCTAGCGTCCATTCGCAAAGGTAGATTCTTATGGAGAAGAACGGACAAGAAACTCCATAGTTACTCTTTTCAAACCAATGTTTTACAATATTTGGTAATACAAAAAATACTTCATATATGTGAGGACGATGCACCTTCGCCCATCGACCATCCCGCGATTTTGCCATTTAAAGTTTCGCAATTCTGTGGTCTATTTAGATACCTAGCAATCGAGAAATATAACTCTATCGTACTAGGTCTAAGTAAGCATAATTTTAAGGGCTATAAATTAATTTGTATTCCACAGAGAAATACTCTATGAAACATAAGTAGGCGTTTCATAGACTATATTCACAGAGAGTCAGAAAAAACTAGTTTAATTCAAATTAGTGGAATCAAATGGAATCTCAAACTAAGCATGGTCTGTAGGACATATTTTTTCTTAAGTACTACCTACCAATAAAGGCATAAATCAATAAAAATACGATAACACTCGCATGAGATGTACATAAAACTTAAGTGTCAATAACAAAGTAAGTATTAGATAAAAACTACTTTCACTGTAATAAAGGATACCCTGCAGTGAAAGGCCTCAATAATTCAATAACACACTCTGGGTGTTCTAAACTACACTTTATTGATAAAATATTATGTTATTAATTTATTATCAACCGTTTACGTTCCTGTGAAACGAGCCGTGGCTGAGGGTGTATTTCGAGCGATTTGACGAGCGCAGTGGACACGTCATGCAGTAATCGACCAATCATATTGGTTTCGAAACACATGACGCCTCCTGGTTTCATCTGTAGCAGCCAGACCCTTTAGCAAGGAATTCGCTAGACGGTCTTGTCTACTGGCATGTCCACCGAAGCTCGCCATAATAGGTCTGTTCTATGTCTGTTCAATATCCGATCGTCTCAGACGGCCAGTCTAGGCCAGTATAGCAGCGTGGCTACTAGTGAATTACAAATATTATACTTTTGGTAGTAGTATCTACAATATATGCGGGAATATGCGCGTACGAAATCGCGGGAACAAGATAGTCAAACATAACAAAAGCTGCATCTTTAAGCTAACCTAATCCTACGTCTTTCAAATCTGAAACAAATGCTGAGTGATAAGTATTTCTACCACTAGGTACACGGCGCGTGAGACTAACAGTGGCTACTGACTCCGTATATTCGTTTCAAGTATCCTACTCCTTATATACAGGAGGTCATAAGGTCATAAAGATACAATGCATCACCCTTCAATTTTAATAAGACCACTTCATTTATGCATTTTTATATGTACGTAGGTACCTAAAGATATTTCAAGGAACATTTCCACTTCACGCTCTAGACGGAACGGAAGGCAGTGTCAGACTCTTACTGACTAAAACCCATCCGAGCTCCTCCTAGTGCCCTTTGCGTTCCAGGGCCACGATGACACTTTCGACATCGGCACTGACCCTATGTGGCCCCGTCATCTTTGCTGACATCTCTTTGAGACGCGCTCGGAACTCGACGCACCGTCGACTTGGGCTTGGTTGTTATCGGATGGCAAGCCACCTATAGCTCACCATCCACAGGCAATGTCATTGATAGCCAGGCCATCATGTAACCAGCAGCATGTACTTTAAATTCAGATGCAACCTTGTTTCGGCTGCTCCCAAAACAGCTTGCTGTGTGATGCATATTTTAACCATTTCATATACTTGGTGTTTCCGAGGCGCATGGTCATGAAGATGCAGAACAACACCCTTAACCATGATCACGCACTTATATGTACATCTACTTAAAGACATATAAAGTAACACTAGCTGCTGCCCGCGACTTCGTTCCCGTGGAATCCCCGATTTTAAAACATTCTTTATCGCTGTTCCGCTCCTATTGGCTTAAGCGTGATGATATATAGCCTAAAGCCTTCCTCGATAAATGGTCTATTCAACCCAAAAAGAATTTTTCAATTCGAACCAGTAGTTCCTGAGATTAGCGCGTTCAAACAAACAAACAAACAAACTCTTCAGCTTTATAATATTAGTATAGATTACCACCTCATATGGCATACCAACTAGAACCAAGACCTACAACAACAAAAACATGCCAGCGTCACCCACTACAATCAAACAACAGAAGCTGCATCTATAAACTACCTTTATTCTGTCATTGTCCTGATAACGGCTCACATGACAGTGATAGCCTGGACATCATGTGACGGGCATAACGCAGAGATAATGCCGATAGTGTTGTTTGTAAACAATTATTTATGGCCCCTAGTGGTACTTTATCCTAGTTCGAAGCTTTCGATAGTTCATTTGTTTTCATTTGATGTACTTCGGTGATTGTCTTTTGTTTGTTCATTCATTCAGTAACAACTGAATGCGACGGACCGGCGGGAACGCCTACGATGTCAAATGACAGTTCAACCTTTCAGTCCTCTAAAAGAATACAGTTAAATACCAGTATTTTTTGTATGAGCCTATCTAACCCTTCCCTTTAGTTAAGCCGGTAGCCTTCTTATATCATGTAGCAAGTCCTTAGCAAGCCGACTTGCCATCAACCAACTAACATTACTAACTCAAACGCTAGTTTACGCTGACATCAAAAACACTCATGTCAATAATTTATTGCAATCCTGCCATATATTCTAATATCTATCATACCCACTTCAAAACCTATCTGTGCAACAGTCTATCACATGCAATTACATCAAACAGGAAGCGTTTCTCAAGAGCTCTGACGTCACGAAATCATTTGACTGACAGGCAGTTATATTGTTATAGGAACGTTTCAATATTTACCATGACGTGTCTATTTGGAAAATAGATTGTGGAAATGATACGATTCAATAGATATGTTGACAATGTAGATGTCTAGAATATTCAGTGGAAAATTCTCGGTACGTGTGCATAAACGGCGAGAAAATGTGATTTTGAAAATGGAACACTATTCAAAACCATTTTTTTTTTTTTGGCAAATATTGTCATGTTAAAAAGATAGCAAAATAATATAATTACTAAATTCGAACAACTAACCTGTGAATCGGAACTGGCCGCATTGCTAGTCTTAGTTGGAACTCCCAGAAGGTGGGTAGTGTTGCTACTTTGACTTCCGACGTCAAACTTGGTCGCCATGTTCTGGAACGTTCTCCGCTGCCAGCTGCCGTTGCTTGAGATACTTAGTTTTCTGCCAGGTGGTACTGGTGGAAAACAAATACACTTCAGTACTTGTCGAAGGCCCGATCGACCCTATTACATAGGATTTTGTTATTTAAACGTAACCAACGAATATAGGAGCTCCGTGATAGAAGGGATCGTGATCCGAAGTAAAAATCGATCCATAACGGTACATAATTCCGATATATTTAATTTAATAGGGGCGGAGTCTAAATAAGACAAGTTATGACAGGTTTTTCTGCCCGGAGGAGACAACACACTAGCCGCGCCAGCACTTGCGTGTTTTTATTTGTGTTATACTTTTACAATTTCTTAAAAATCCGTAACCGAAACTAACGGATAATCCAAAATAATTCAAATCTACAACATCCCTGGCCCTACCCTACGTTCGATACATACAGGCGTGTTGTTCAGTTGATAGTGTTATTATTTATTCAATTTATAGTTTATCACTATAAATTGAACAAATAATAATAGTCACGAGACTTGTGTAGCTTTGAAAACATTGGATAAATTTAAGTAGCAAACAATAAACTGTTCGCATTTATTGTTTGCTTTAAATTCGAGCAAGCTTAAGCAAATACATCGTGTAAGTTTGTTCAAGATTACCCAATTTGTAATCTGTACCGTGCTATGTAGTTCTTTGCGGATTTATAATCACACCAGTTAACCCAGATAACAAACTAGACCTGTTTGTGGCAATCTCGAAAATCCCGAAATTAGACAAATCAGTCCCGGGATTTTCGGGGTTAAATAAGTCTGTATTCTCTACTATATGCACCTTCCAAATGCACATTTTATCTTGCAAATAAATATAAACCGGATGGTTCGTCATTTATCTCAATCCCAACTAAGAGGTCTGTCTCTTTTGAAGTCTAGACTTTATTTTGGTGGCTTTATCTTTGAGTAAAGAACTCAAAGTTTAGATACTTACGATGAAAAGAGGCGAAATCGTCTTGGCTGTTGCTGTCCCATATATCGTACATGGAGAAGTAGTCATGCGTGGAACCCACACTGCTGTACGGCGAATGATCTCCATAATATCCTGAAAAATACTAAACATGTAAATAATTTTCATCAGGAATTATTTTGAAGAGGTTGAACTTGTTGAAGTGCGAAAACTTCCATTTAAAGCGCGAATCTGCAGAGATTAAAAGATTTGTTCAAATCAGAACTGTCACTCGGATTTGGAGAAATCTTTTTGCATTTATCTTCACGCTTTATTTAATGGAGTGGAAATCATAGAATGACTTCTTCCGCTCTGAGTGGAGCGGATGGGTTTTAGTCGATAAGTCTCTTACGGCCGAACCCAATAACCGATCTATCACATACTGGAGACAGAAAAACAAATGAAACAGAAAACCTATACAATTTTTCCGTTGTTTCATTTGTTTTTCTATGTCCAGTATGCGATAGATCGGTTGTTGGTTTCGGCCGTTAGTGACTAAAACCCATCTGTGTTCCTCCGCCAATGTGGTTCCGGAATTCGTTCGAAAGAGTCAAAAAGAGGCAAAGGGGTCTCGTTGACTTTCGAACGAATTCCGGGACCCTGCCAGGCATTGGCTTAGCAGACACCGGTAATCTCAGCTAATCCCAAAAATATGAGGGAAGAAAGTTTAAGAAGATTAGGTTTTAAAGATAACTCTGTGAATAAAGGATATCAATTAATTAAAATAGAATCCTCCCGAAACATCCGTGCCCGGTGAGTACCTGCGTACGAGCGGAAGGTGAGGACACCGTGGCGCCTCTCCAACTAAGAGCTAAAAAAAAAACTATCTTTGTAGCGATAACTCTCCTCAAAGAGGGGACTTATCGCTACAAAGATGGCGTGCCCAATCATGCTATAACCCATCAAGCCGAGCAAAAATAGTAGAAGTAATAGTTCCGGCGAGTGAAACCGCGGAGAACAGCTAGTATAACTAAAAATTAATATGTATCCTTAGTTTCCATGACGTTCCATACTACTGCATTATTTACTATAATAATCAGAATTAATTAAACAGAAAAGAGAACGGATAATTGATAAGCAATTAAGGTCAGTACTCTGTTTCGTTCAATTATATAGCTACTCAAATAATAAGGCGCAACTCGTTATAAAAATTACTAAATATTTGGAAACGTGTTCTTTTTCATAACAATATATTTTATTATGGGACTGAAATGACCAAGAGAATTAAATTAATATATCATTGCTAAATCCCAGCGATGTCATTATTGAGATACCCATGCATTTGCATCTGGTTATTAACGATAAAATCTTTAGAATGTCTATCACAAAGTTTGTCTCGAGTGAAGGAAAAATCCGCGAAACCAGTCCTTCTAACATGTTCAAACTGGAAATGTATTTATTTATATTGAAATAATGTCCAACTCACCCGAGTCTCCCCTATCAAGCGAGAAGCTCAACGATACCCCTTCCTCCCTGACAAGGGGAACACTGAGCGGTTTGGATCGGTCGCCGTTGTCGCCGCAACCGCTTGCTTCCCTCCTCTCAGTGTTGCGGTCCACCCGGCTTATCCGTCGTGTTGGCACACAAAACACTTTTGAGCACATCAACCTAGGAATACCAACATAACATTAAGTCGGTGCCCGAAATACAAAATACCAAAACAGTACCATTAAACCAACCCGCACTGGGTTACATTCAATTAAAAATAATTAATAACATAAAACAAATGATTGATGATTTTTTTTTACTTTTTTAAAGGACTCATCTAGGAGTTACCTATATTGTAAAATTTACCTCAATTACCTTAATTCGCATTAAGTTTCGGTTCTAAGTCGCGTGCAGCACGAATGATCTAATTCATGACTTATTATTCAAGTACAAATTGATCATAATATGCTAAACGATTAGGTCATCAAATAACAAATAACTGATTGTTTTGATAGCCATCTGTCATGATTGATAGATTGTCTATGAAAAAGAAAATTTTGTGATAAATCTGGAGAGTTAAAAAATAACAGTCATGTTTATCTTGATGTATTGTTAGTATCAAATAAAAGCTGTGAAATCCAAGAAAATTATATGTACCGTAGGCCGAGTCGGCAATGTTTTTTAGCAGCCAGTAACAAGGACAATTAAAAGTGCAGTATGCAGAGAATGAATTTGATCTTATTATGAAACTGGAATTATAGGTCGTGAGTTAGAAGGTAAAGTACGTATTTGTGCAACACAATTAAACCATCATACCAACTAACTGCTCTAAAAAACGATGAAGAGGAAATATCTTGAGGAATCAATCATGCCAATCCTTCAACAATAACCAAAAAGCCGCACTGTATTGCCTTGCGTATTAAGTTTACAGAAGCTCACTCAATTTTCAGGCATGAAAGACAAAATGGTTTAAAACTAGGTATTGAATTGGCTTAAGACTGGACGTGTGTCAAGACTTTAATCTTGTTTAAGCTACTGTAACTCGGCCATTTTGCTCTCTGACTCTCATAGAAAGAAGGTCCTACATATACACCGACTAACTGCTGCCCGCGACTTCGTCCCCGTGGAATCCCCGATTTTAAAACATTCTTTATCGCTGCTCCGCTCCTATTGGCTTAAGCGTGATGATATATAGCCTAAAGCCTTCCTCGATAAATGGTCTATTTAACCCAAAAATAATTTTTCAATTCGAACCAGTAGTTCCTGAGATTAGCGCGTTCAAACAAACTCTTCAGCTTTATAATATTAGTATAGATTTATAAGTCCTTACCTCCTTGGTTCATCCATAATGTGGATTTTCAATGATACACTCTTGTAGTTCATTGCCACTGCACCGAATATCATCTCACCGAGTACATTCGCATCGGCCGCCGGTCCCTTGTACTGCACAAAACAAAAGAAAAACATGAATGATTTACCTACACTAATATTATAAAGAGGAAAGATTGGTATGTTTGTAACAAATAAAGCCAAACACTACTGGACCGATTACAAAAATACTTTCACCATTAAAATGCCACATTATCGCTAAGTAAGATAAGCTATATTAAAATAAATAAAAGTCAAAAAGTTAGAGAAGTGAAACAGGATCACCAAAGCAAAGATAGATGGATTAAAGCATAATATGAATGGAAAAGAAGATAATTAACTTACTTTTATGGCTAACGTGACAAAGGGAAATAAACATTTTGCAGTAACTTAAAGTAACATGGAACGAAGGAAAGAAAAATAAACGGTGATACGATGATGAATAAATCTAGCGGTCCTTTTTTTGGATGGAAAATCATCAAATAACTTCTTCCGCTCTAGGCGGAGCGGAAAGGAGTGTCAGACTCTTACTGGCTAAAACCCATCCGTGTTCCTCCTCATGCAATTTGAGTTCCACGTTCGCTGTGACTCTTTCAAACAAATTACGCAACAAATGTAACGTCGTCGTATAGAGTACTACGAGCATGCTATGCAGATTAACTGTCTGGTAAGATACAGTTTTGTGATGGGGGCAGAAGAAAAGTAAGAGCAACTAATAATTTAGTGCTCTTGTGATCAAATTATTTTTCATCACATTTGATTCACAGACATTGGTTTTGTAAATGAGGACCAAGACTGCTTTTAGAGATAGCCCTATTGTTTTAGCGTCTTCAATCTTTCGAACTATCTATTTATAGCAGTAAAAATGGGATATATATATACCAATTAACAGTTATGTTCATAATATTTAATATCTTCTAAACTTCATTTGTCTTAGCTCCTACATAATTAACAAAACTAATCTGACTTTGACGCTCAGAACGTCTACGTCAGTCTCATAACCTTTCAAATCTGTAACGATTGTAAAAAGGGCATCGTGTACCATTCGACCTTCCAAAACAGTTCGAAAAGAAACGCACTCATTCATCAAGACAATGATTTACATGAGAGATGGGTTACAAATGTCGTACGCCCAAATACGTCAGTGCAGGCCAAAAATAATATCTTTATTCACAGCTACACCCACGCCAACGTAACACGGTAAAGTGATAAATATTTTTTAGACATATATTTTCCAAAAATATCTCCGCAAACTTTTAAGGTTGCATGCCTCTTGTTGATATCAAAAATAACATTGAATAGCACCATAAACGACACTTGATAAATCCTTATTCAGAAAAGGACATTATTTGCAAATTAAAGGACCAGTGTGAAATACAACAAAGGTGAGAAAACAATACAATTTACAACAACAAAAAGTCCTTATTAAAATACACACACACATTAAAATGCACACCGTGAGTGCCCAAGTTAAATTCATATTTTCCTTTTGCAAACCTGTTGGTTATTTATAAAACTTAACCTGTTTTATAAATAAACAACAGGAAACTAAAAGGCCGGATTTATCATTCAAAATAACCGCCATAAGATAACACACTTTGGCAACCCTTCCGAAACGTTCCCACACGGAACATATCAATTTAAATTCCATATTACAATAATATCTATAAATAAACATGGAGTGAAACCAGTCATAATTAACGAAGGCCTGGAGTGTAATAGGCGATGAATTATCACTGGACAAAGTGGATTTTAAAGTAAATATAGATGGGAGAGACAATTGTCACAACTATAATGGGACATGTGATGTCCATTAATTAAGATCCAGCTAAAATTACGGTCCGACCGCACACATAAGTCCCACTTACGACACTAATCGAAAAGGCTAACATCTTAAGTGATCTAAAAATAGAATGCTCCAGTGATAATGTTAGAGTAAATTGTCGGTCTTGTGACCGCTCCGTATGTCGATTGCTATGTTATTTTTAAGCACTTATCGCGATGAGAGGTTCGCTCACACTCATGACGGCGCAGGACATTATTCTGATAAAGTTATTGCGCGAAAAAAGAAAGTTCTCGTTGGAAGTCCTCTATGTTATGTTATTGTCAGTTTACAGTTTCGGAAAAAAAAAACAAACTAAAACTTAGACAACTATTGCGACGTAGTCCATCCTACTAATTCCATTCCCACTTAATGTAGCTACAACCGCTCTACATTGCCAAGAACATGATAATGATGCAGAAGATTGTATCGTATGTGTTATTCCAAATTTCATCAACATCCATTCAGCCGTTCTGACGTGATTGAATAACAAACATCTATCCATACATACATCCTTTCATGTTCATAGTTTTAGTATAGATTAAAGCTTTCGATTGATTTAATCAGTCGATGTTCTCAATTTTCTACAAGTAGAAACGGCTACTTGCAATAATCCCGCAAGTGATGTCATCTAAGTACATGTATCAAGTCCATTGACTTGCTATCTAATCAATAACTACAGATAAAGTTCAAAAATACAATAATTCGAGTTGGGTTCCCTAAAGGTCCTATCCTTGGCCCCGTACCAACAATTGGAGAGTTCACAAATTGAGATAAGTTTCTATTATTCTTTGATTAATACTGCACGGTCCCTATGTCACGTCATCGTGTTGCCGGTATGAACGTAAGCAGCTGGCTAGTCACGTGCTTCGAGTGTTCGTGGCCGTATTATTATTATTATCACACGCTAAGGTAAACGGCCTACATACGCGCATTCGAGTGTCGGAAATAATAAAACGATGTGTATGTGTGATAATCATAATTCATTTTAATACGACACGGATTAATTTGTTGGAAATAAAAAAAATAGTGGAATACTTTTGGAATGATTAAATTAGAGTATCAAACATAATAAATCTGGCTTCTATTTATCTGTTTACATGTAACATTTTAGGAAATAGCTAAAACCCAGGAGAAGGTCATAAAATTAAAAAATACTTTGTATAGGATAAAAGCTCATAATTAGAACAAGTTCAAAGACCCGACTTCAGCTTGCAGTTTTGTGCGTATGATTCGGCCAGATACATCTAAAAGAAATAATGAATAATAACAATAATTTGATAATATTACCAGATATGTAAACCCCTCAGAAACCTCCAGAATGCATGGCACTTCTTCCGACTGTCTGACATTTGGCTTGTCATTTTTGTCTGCTGGGATCTTCTGTATTGCAGCAGAGTCGAACAAGAGTTTTCTGCCCCTCCAGTCGCACTCCTTGAATAGAAGTAGACGCACTTGCTCCGGATTTATCTGACAGGACCTATTTGAATAATAAATGTAAAAAAGGTAAGAAATATCTTTGACTAATACATGATTGATGTAGATGAAAACAGAGTATATAAAATGGTTTAAATTATATTTTCGTGGAATATCCCTACTGTGCCTGTTACTTATGAGGACTTGAAGCCTTAACAAATTACATGAAGGTTTTCATGGGCAATTTCTTTGCAATATTTATAATTGGTCTTTGGAATGAGCACTTTTTGTATAAAAGTGCACATTCTTTCTTTATCAGTGGGAAGTCATCAAATTACTTCTTCCACTCTGGGTATAGCGGAAGGGAGTGTCAGACTCTTACTGGCTAAAACCTATCCATGTACCTCCAAATGCTTTTTGTGACCCAGGGCTGCTCTATTTCGAGCAAATTCATTTATGAAATCCCAAAGTACAGATGTATAACTTAATTTTTTTGGATCCAAAATAATTAATTTAACTATCAACTCAAGCTGCAATAAAAAATTTCTAAAGATCACATGGTAACTTGGTAAGACATGCCAACTTTGGCTCAAAAAATCAGCTGTCATCAATTTTATGTTCTCAGACATGACATAATTATGTTTGTAGCCTAATAAAAACCAGGTCTATAAAGTTTTTACAAAAAGTTAAGAAAATTCAAAGCTCTTTTGTAGAAACTGATAACAAAACTTATTGGTAATTAAATTATATTTTCCCCAATATTTAACTTTTTTGATAACTAATCACAATGCAAAGAATGTAGGCTTCAATAAACTTTATAAATTACGTTAAGGCCTAAGTAAATATTTAATTAAAAGTTCTTTGTGATATGCAGTTGTTTTTGATATGCAGTTGTTTGAGGAAAAGACTATCATAGTAGATTTTCCAGTAACATTAAAATTAGCAACTTAAATATAGTCATTGCAATCACATTGAACTAAGCAGACAAAATGATAAAATAAAGTCTCAAGTATTTTGGATAAGATGGGACCAATCAATAAATATGGTACTGTCTGATAAAAAAATGTCAAATAAGATTATCACTGGCCTAAGACCAAATACACAATAATAAGTTGTTGCTAACAGTACAACGTTTACAACAAAAAAATGTAAACAAAAACTTTTTTCTTTCAAACTTCATCTTTTCCAAGTGTTCATAGAAATAAAAAACCCAGTTTAAATTCTAGGTGTATTTGTAATGTTATTGGTCAACCTAGCGAGTGAATAGTATGTAGTCAATAAGTACAAAGTAAACAATGTAAAAACTTTCTCTTCTCTTGTGTTGCAATCACTAAATTATTGCATTTGAGTGCTACTGATAATTTTAAGTGTAAATACAATGTGTGCATTTTAAGTACATCTACAAGCAAATGTTTTGTTTTATCAGAATATCAGCAGACACTAAATCAACTATCATGTCCATTCCCACTTGAAATGTATGCTCCAATAGAATGTGACTCCGATTACTTGCCTCAAACAAGTCCAAACTGCTTCAAACTAAACATAATACAAACTTTAATAAATGGACCAACTGACTTCAAAATTAAATCCTAGACACAACCAGCACGATCTAATGAAAGCACAAAGTAAACAGTTGTTACCTAAATTTCATTTTATTTCATAGTCACATCAGCTGTCCACAGCTGCTCACCAAAATATCAAAGTTGCAAAGTATGCAAAGACAAAACTGTGTCATATGCACTGACTGATCAAAAATGCAACCACTGATAATGATTAACACTAAATGCACACGAGAGGCGAGTATCAGTGGACGAGCGTCCGTTTACAGTGGAATGTGCTGGTGTACTAGCTTACATCTCATGTAAATAATAAGTAAACATAGACCGCGACCCGCCCCTCTCGCGAGTGACGTGATCGCGCTCGGCTCGCCTACGCCCGCGCCCCGCGCGCGCACTCATCACATGCTCGTCTCACTGCACTGCCAGACTGGCGTGCGTCACCACATCTACACGAAGGTCCACATAGTGCCCTCGTGAAGACCTGTCTCCCGGCACGGGTGAACGCTTTGTGCGTCAACCCCACCACCGCATACCAGACCACTAACAAAAATAGAATAAAATGAATGAAAGGCGTTTCATCATGACGTACCTGTCGCGGTTTCGTGCTTCGCGATCATCAAGTTTTCTCTTGAGAGAAAACAGTTTGTCGAAAAGGGCCATTGCGTCACACGTCTCATTTCATGAAATTTTCATTGCGGGACTTTCTTAACATCTTATCGGCAATCTAATAAGAATGGGATTGTTATAAAAAACTTTAAAACACTATTAATTAAAATGTAAATAAAATGTCAGATCACGTGCAAAAGTCATTTTTTTTGTGCTAAAGTCATATGATTTGGCATAGACAAAAAGTTTTTACTTTTTCTGAAAGGTCAAGTTCAATGAATCTCTCTCTATTTTTGTCCTTACACTGTTTCTTTCATATTTAATTTTCATTTTATGATAACATATTACTATTAAAACAAAAACTTTTTTTGGCAACTGAACGTCTGCATTTTAAAATGCAGCAACTTCCAACAATCATAGACAACGTATGAGTAACTCTGTACCATCTCTGTACACGCATTGTATTAACCTTTCGGTTGTCGACCTCCGTACACGCACATGACGTCATTGTCAACGCTTTTACGAGGTAGGTAATAATTTTAGGTAGGCCTTCAGAAAAAGGAAGATTATACTGTTAAATCGATAATAACAAATTATAAATGATACCTTCCCGTAATCCTCATTAGTTTTCCTATCTAATAAAACAGCTACGTAGTGAAATAAAACTGACCTGACATTGCAGTGACGTGATATGTTTTCATTTTGATAATATTCATTCACATAACCTACACACTTTATCACAATACGTCGAATCCACAAATATATTCACTAAAACTACACTAGAATACGATGGCACATATGTTTACACATTCATAACATACTAAATATCACTACTAAATACACTATTTGCATCACACAACAACTTTTTCTGTCAACCGATAAAAAACCCGCGAACGTCGTCGTGCGCCGGCGGCCATACTGCCTGGCCGGTAACGTTTGCAAAAAAACTCTAACGAAAATAATACAGTATTATTATTTTACTATTATTTTCAAGGAAATCTTGATAATATGATTATTGTTGATACATTTTGTGTTTGTCATGTCAATTTATTCTAAATAATGTATATTATTTTACCGACTTCTTTACGATAGTAAAAGGTTCGTCTGTACTGTTTTTTTTATGAATGTATAATTCATATATTTACTTATATTAATTATGAACCGAATTATTTATATGTACTAGTTGTTGCCCCCGGATTCGCTCGTGGTTTCGATCAAGTCTTTTTATAGCTCATTTTTAGGGTTCCGTACCTCAAAAAGAAAAAAAATACGGATTACTTTTTGTCCACTGTTTTGTTGATGTGGCGTCAACCTTGCTCATGCAATCAAAAGATATAGACGTTTATGACACATTTCTCATACATTCGCAAAGGGAATCAAAACAACAGGGTACTTCCCGTTGACCTAGGATCATGAAATTTGGCAAGAAGCAATGATAAAAGCTGCTATTAAAGCGAAACTACATTATTGTATATACAGGGTGTAAGGGACAGCCCTCCCCGCAACTTTTATTATCTCAAAGTACCTAATGATTGTTGCTATTTATGTTTGAAAATAAATTAATAATTATTATTTGTTCACTTATTTACTTACTAACAGCAAATCTAAGAAAGGGCTTAGAGAGGTTTGAAATAAAATGCATTTTCTTTTCAAGGAATGTATATAACTATTTAATAATAAAACAATAAAAATATACATTTTTGTACGCAAAAAAAAACCATACACACACTTTATTGTAACAGCTATTATAGTGAAAAGTTTGTCTAGATTTTATCCAGACTTTAGCAAAATTTACAAATGTTTTCGTACGTATAAGAACATAATTATGTTGTGAAAAAATAAGACAGGTACACTTTATTGTAACTGAAGGGTTTGTCCTGATTTTAGCCAAACTTTAGCAAAATTTACAAATGTTTAAAAAAAGGTTTGTGCCGTACCCAGATAGGTACACTTTATTGTAACAGCTAGTATACTGAAGGGATTGTCCTGACTTTAGCCAAACTATAGCAAAATTTACAAATGTTTAAAAAAAGGTTTGTGCCGTACCAAGATAGGTACACTTTATTGTAACGGCTAGTATACTGAAGGGATTGTCCTGACTTTAGCCAAACTATAGCAAAATTTACAAATGTTTAAAAAAAGGTTTGTGCCGTACCAAGATAGGTACACTTTATTGTAACAGCTAGTATACTGAAGGGATTGTCCTGACTTTAGCCAAACTATAGCAACATTTACAAATGTTTAAAAAAAGGTTTGTGCCGTACCAAGATAGGTACACTTTATTGTAACAGCTAGTATACTGAAGGGATTGTCCTGATTTTAGCCAAACTTTAGAAAAATTTACAAATGTTTAAAAAAAGGTTTGTGCCGTACATACCGTGGGTTTTATTTACAAAATCAGATTTGTCCCGTAATATATTATCCACAATGCACAAACCCAGACTGATATCTGCCCCGTAAGATATCATTCGCAGTACACAAACCCTGTCTGATATGTGTCCCGTAATATATCATTCACAATGCACAAACCCAGATTGATATCAGTCAGATATCAATGCTGACACCAAAAGGCGCTACCACGCTACCGTTTCGTCCCCGATAGCTGAAACGCCCCCGATAACAGCAACGAAAGAAGTAGTAAACGAGATACATAAACGGTTAGGCGTCCCGTCAAAACGTGACCCTCATGCGAGAGCCCCGGATCACGACCACATTCAAACACAGTCGTAATCCACATCCACACCCCAAAAACGTTTACTCTTTGCGCTTCCGTTTTCGCCCACGTATATCTACGCCTGGGAGCTCTTTTGCAGAATGCCAAATTCTCCAACAGTCCCCAAAACAAAGATATGCGTCACACGTGATGCACCTAGAGTGAACGGCTTTGGATTTCTTCTGGCGTTGACAAATCACACATCTCTTTGTATTCTCACGTCCCATCAAGTGCTCTGGCTCGTGCATGATATTTCGCCTCAGCCTCACGTTTTCCACTGGTGCCTGACTGATCCCTATTGAACAGGGGCGATGCCGTTTAAGTAGGGATTCAGCAAGCGCATAGCGGAACTCACGATGCGTCACGGGCAATTTATCAGTTCGTTTCAGAGAACTTTGGTACATCACAAGCGCATTATGTATACTCACATTCAGTAGCCTTTTAAACATTTTCATGTACCATTTCACGCCTCTCTTTCGCTCCAACAGATACATGGAGAGTTTTTGATCTTTGAGATCAACACCCCCCATGGATTTGTTGTAATCTTTTATACATACCGGTTTCACCGTCGGTTTACCAGCCCTAGTTCCATTATAGGTATCGGGTCGGTGATAGGTGGATATTATATTCACCATCTTGGAGTCCATCCATGCAATGATGGACACGTCTCCAGAATGGCGAGATATAATAGTCCCCTTCTTCACTTTCTTCGACACCTTGAAGTCACTAGGGACGTTTCGACGGTTTACACGAAGGGTTCCTAAACAATCAAAGCCCAAACTCTTGAGGTATCGTGCTAATGATGGACAATTATAATAATTATCCATCACCACACAATGCCCCCGATGTTCAAGACCTTGCAATAGTTCAAGAACCACTTTCGTGCTCTTCCCCCCCAAATCAACGCCCAGTGATAGATCACCGTCGGAACTGTCATCCTTGCCCGTGTAGATTTGGAACCTAGCCATATAGCCAGTGCGGGACTCACATAGCTCATATGACTTGATTCCAAATCGCGCAGCCTTTGACCTTATTGTTTGGGCCCAGGACAAGCGGCCCTTGAATAAGGTCAAAGACTCGTCGATGCTGATGTCAGGTCCTAGGTTGTACAAGGCTTTGAACTTTTTTCCGAGATGTTCAATAATAGGTGCCAACTTACCCAGCCTACGTGACACCCCTGCTGAAGAAGATACTCCAGATTGAGACAACTGCTGACTCTGAGCAGCGACATTGTCTACAAAGTGAAGACACTTATTCAGCAGAGTATACCGATTAAAGGACATAAGACTTTTGAACCCCGGTAATTGGAGAACTTCGTCTGATGTCCAATATTCAGTTATCGACGTACGCGGGTCGATAGCCATATACATCAACATCGCGAAAAAAACCATTATTTCGTCTGCATTAGTGTCAGTCCACGAATGAAGGCGAGATGATGGTTTCAAAGTCCCTGCGTTACGCATGGTCTCGATTGTCTGATGGGCATATCGGTTAGTTTCCGTGGCGATCAACCTTATGATATCCTCATCCCATATGTCGGTGAAGGCATCATAAGGCGTCTCGTAGTCTTTGATTGGTCCAGGGGTAGGACCTGAGAACACCCCACGAACACCCCTAAACGAATCAAAGTCCAGTGACCACGTGAAAATAGCCGACGTACCCAAAAGAGAATCGGCAGCGTCATCCATCCCCGTATCGATCTCGTTTACCAAATCTTGTAACGGTTCGTCTAACTCCTCGGTGTCAGGAAGATCCCTCCCGACAACTGGCATGACTGGGGCATCGAATTCGTCATCGAAATCGCTGTCCAATTCACTGCCATCACGCCTAGGCACCGTCTGTGAAAGTGCTGTCACCGTCGAAGTTGATGGACGAACGTCAACTTCGGCAGCGACAGTCACCTGAGATCTGGCGCTAGGCGCGAGAGGAGCAAGAAAAACCGTGTTGCTGCTCGGCGTGTCGCTGGCCCCCGGCGTGTCGCTGGCCCCCGGCGTGTCGCTGGCCCCCGGCGTGTCGCTGGCCCTCGGCAGCTCGCTGGCCCCCGGCAGGTCCCGCATCCACCTCTTCACATGCCAGGGATCCGACTGCAGCAGCTCCGCTGCTTCGTCCTCTGACATGTCCAATGCCTCCACACGCTCAACCACGTCGGAACTGTGAATATATACAGTATCGCAAAAATATAGCCATATTACCATGTTCGTTACCACCCACGTACCATAGCGATACTCCAGGAAGGAGAGTTAACTTACCAGAGAGACAAGCTCAGGCTGGGCTGCCTGGCTTGTCTAGCTTCTCCGATGCGCAGGCGACCACCTGGGGTCTGCTCGAGCGGCACGGAGCCGCCGCGAACATTGAGCGATCCTCCAGGTGTCGCCTGAACGGGGAGCGCGTGGAGGCTAAAGTAAAAAATACAAATTACTCCACTGCAACTAAATAAATATAACGGAACTGTAGCTAACTAAATAGGTAACGCTATGAAAAAGAAACTTACCGAGGCGGTGGCGAATCTAGGTCGCGTACCGGGGTGGCCCTAACTCTTTCTAGTAAAAGGGCCCGCCGAGCCGCGCTTTGCCGATTCGGCCCGCGTACTATATCCGCTACGGGGGTCACACTCCTGGACCGTTCCGTAGCGGCATATTTCGCCATTCTAAAAACAATATTAAAGTTCACTAATTGTATAAAGCCTGATCAGCTAACCCGACCACATTACCGGCCTAAGTAAACAAATAATAATAATAATAACAAAAAAAAATCGGGAACATAAACTCCATGTAAGACATTCAGATATAAATTGATAACAAATGTTTACATAATAATAAAAATCCAACCATCATTTAAAAATAATAATCTAAAAAAAAAAATAAGTTTTTTTGCAGACTACTTTTTTGCTACTTTGTCCCGCCAACCGTCATGGTTGGCGCCAATTTTACGACTTTTTCTCTTTGACACACAATAATGATGTCAATACGTGATGGTATAAGTATATATTACTTTTTTTTTGTTTATAGGTAAATATGCTAACTTCATAGATATATTGCAAACTATTTACGAGAATATTTGTAGCAAAAACATGTTATAACACAACGGCCATTATGGAAAAAAAATGTTAAGTCTAAACTTTCGTTACTTTTTTCGCCTATATAATCATTACTTTTTGAAAAACAATTACTCAATACGGAATCTACATTTATTTCTCAGTAATTCTATATAGATTTTTATACGAAAACTTACCGTTTGCTGCCTCTATTCATTGTTTATTTCTCCGTTGAACTCCGTTCGTATCGCACAACTAGAACCACTTTGACATTAGAATGTCAGATGAATTTATTTATTTTTTAGTTCGTTCAAAATAATGTTGCTGCTGTTGAAAAGTATTAAAATTAAGAGTGAATGAACCATTTCTTTCATATAAATACAAAACATATTGCTACTTGCAACACAGCTACAGATATTTAGCGACCAATCCTGACCAAGCCCTTAAGTGTCACTGTCCGACTTAAGACATTTGGAGCATTTTTTCTTATGTCGCACTGTGTAACATAAGACATTCGAAAGGGAACAAAGACTACAATATAATTAAGAACTTGTCAGTCGAATGGAATGGAATGGGAATAAGGGTGCTTACATGTCATAAAGAAATTGGTTTCTTGCAAATATCTATGATTCCCTGTGCAGGCCGCTTTCTGCAGGGCGCGGGTCGATACCGTTCTGTGCAGGTTTATATATCCCCTTGTTGTCAGCGCACACTTATAAAAAACAGCTATAAAAATTGTAGGAGACCGACTACTTAGACCAATCCCGTTCAAGGTTTATGGTTGCCAACAGGAACAGGTTTACCTGGTTAACCCTGCACTGAACCGCACGGGGCTGTCTGTGCCAGAAATTTTTAAGCACCCTACTGGGAGTTCAAAATTAATGCGTGAACTGAAACACATTGAGCAATGGAATGATGGAATGATGTCATGTCATTGATCCACAGAGTAGGTAGGTACATTTCTTTCTGGAATTTGCAGGTTATGAAGTTGTAAACAATAAATAAAGGTCCGTTGTTATTGATCTGTGAACTACTAAACAACTTCAAAATGTTATCGTTACAAGATATTTGTAAAGAATTGGAAGAATATAAAGCCAGTGTTGCTACATCATTGCCAGAAATCGACGAATTAGATGCAGCTTCCAAATCGTTATTACATAGGTATATAAACAGCACTGAGTCAACAGATCCTTCTTCTGTCATAAGAATTCAGGCTATACTCGATTACATGTATGAAAAAATCAACATTGGCAACTGGAAAGAGGTGAAATTATACATAAGAAAAGCAATAACCATTGCCACATATTTAAAGTTATTAGCTCATGTGAGATTTGCGAATGAAGATACAGACACAATGATAAAGCAAGCTTTCAAAATAATCGACTTTGGTATCCTCTTTGGATGTCCTTTGGAAAAAGAACCCAAACTATTACAAAATTGTGCAAGCATATTGAGCACTGTTAAAGTTCAGCAAAGCGCTAGGTTTTTCAAGGACTTATCAGAGCAAGATAGTAGTCCAACCACTAATACCACCACAGAAGCTATCAAATTCAGTGCCACTCCAATAGAAATAATTGATTGTCCTAGCATGGAACACTTTCTCAAAAACTACATTCTTCTGGGAAGACCTGTTATTTTAGATAATTGTATCAATCACTGGCCGGCTTTAGAAAAATGGAAAGATCAAAATTATTTCATAAATCTTGCTGGGCGTCGGACAGTATCAATTGAAATTGGCAGCAAGTACACAGATAGTGATTGGACTCAAAGATTGATAACAATAGAAGAGTTTATCAAAGAGTACATTTATCAGGCCAAAGGCCCAACTGGTTACCTTGCACAGTACCAGCTGTTTGATCAAATCCCTGAATTGAAGAATGATATCACTGAGCCTGAATACTGTTGTTTTGCTGATAGTACTGACCCTGTAGATGTCATGGCTTGGTATGGACCTAAAGGCACAATTTCGCCACTGCACCATGATCCAAAAAGGAACCTACTTACTCAAGTTGTGGGTGAAAAACAACTCTTTTTATTTTCACCTTCAGATTCACAAAATCTTTACCCTCATGACCATGAGTTGTTGGATAATACTGCTCAAGTGGATCCCCGGCAGCCAGATTTAGAAAAATATCCTAAATATAAAAATTCTACACCATATTACTGCATATTAAAACCTGGACAAATGCTTTATATACCTCCAAAATGGTGGCATTTTGTTGAGTCACTGTCCATTAGTTTTTCAGTAAGCTTCTGGTGGGAATGATAATTTGATGTATTATTTCAGTCTTCAGGTCAGGTCAGTGTGGTGCTAATTTGGCTTCAATGCCAGATTTTTTATTGACAAGGGAAAGTATTTCATAAGTTTGTTGACTTCTACACCTTCTAGCCAGTCAGAACAATTCTAGCCAGTCATAAATTAGTCATTTATTATTTTAGTCATTTAAGAATATAATTAGTACTTAAGGTGACAAGTCTTCCATTTATAAAGGATTTTCGGCAGCTATATTACTTAAATAACAATTTAATAAGGGTGATCCAATGTGCATTATTATCCTAAGCAATAAAACAAAATATATTTAATCAAGTTTTTTAAAACTTTAATAAATAATTACAAAGTTTATAATGTATTGTTATGCCTATTTTATTTCATTTGTATTCACTGTTCAATGCCCTGCCGATGAGCATCCTTCTGACTTCTGAGGTTCCGGCACCAATTTCATAAAGCTTCGCATCTCTGAGTATCCTGCCCGTTGGGTAGTCGTTTATGTAGCCATTTCCACCTTGAAAAAGAGAAATGTTATTGTTATCATTATCATGACATCTACGCATTGTTTTTTACAGAATGTTTCCTATTAGTTTAAAAATACCTAAAGTTTCGATATTATCAATATTATAGGTACTCGAATCCATACTTATGCTTCCGAAAAGTACTACCTATCTGACAAATTTAGCAAAAAAAAAACGGATATGTGCCACAAAAGGTAATTATTAATTTCAATTTGGTTGCACATCATACTTTTATGAACCAAATCTGGACTGACTGATTAGATATTTAAGGCAAATTGCATCAGTAGAAATTCTATGCTATTGTCATTGAAAGTTAGTATAACGACAATAGGTAGATATAATATGGGTAGGTATCTACCTACTCTTTAAAGGCGTCAATTTAAAAACAGGTGTTTCTCACAAGTCGTAATCACAGTAAAAAAAAAAAAATACAAACATCCGAATTGAGAACCTCCTCCTTTTTTAGAAGTCGGTTAAAAATATTTCTACTGTGTCGTAATGTTGTATGCCCTCCTCCGAAATTGTGCATAGGGATCTCTCACTCTCAAGGAATAGCTAACAAAAATACCTAACTGAAAATTTCTAGGACACTACCTACTAGGTATAAATAATCACAACTTTTAAATAATGGAACAACCACAAAGCCAATGTTGCGAAAAAAGCCAATAAGTACCTACATCATGTTGTAGCAACTCATTTTTGTCGCATAGTAGAAATTGTTGCACTTAATAGTTGTTTGTTGTAAATACATCACGATGATGATGTTGTTCACGAGTCCAAGAACTTACCAAGTATTTGTATAGCGTCTAGAGCGACTTGCGTGGCTTTCTCAGCACAGTACAGAATGACTCCCGCGCAATCCTTACTGTTGACATGCCCCTCGTCGCACGCCTTCGCGACATTGTAGAGATAGCTTCGGCAAGCGCTTAGCGTCGTGTACATGTCAGCCATTTTACCCTGAAATTATTGCATTTTTTATAGTTTAATCGGCGACTTGGTAGGCCAGAAGAAGCTGGTAAGGTAGGAATCTAACTCATCATAGTTAGGCACTCCTAGTTAGGTAGGTACTTAAAACTTAGGTCAAATATTACAATTGACCGAGAAACTCGACTTTTGCCTCCGGTTGGTGACCAGGGCACAAAGTAGTTTTTAAAAAAGATGAACCACTTTTTCCCTCACCTGTAACAACTGGAACTCCGCAATACTCTTTCCAAATTGTTTCCTTGCATGTGCGTATTCGAAAGCAGTGTCAACGGCCGCTTGCATCAGACCTACAGGTCCCGCGGCTAACACCAGCCTCTCCAAGTCTAAACCTGACATTAGCACGTAGACTCCTTTGTTTTCTGCTCCTAGGAGATTTTTTGCTGGAACCTGAAATTAGACCCGCTGTGTAAGAATTGAATGTAGCTAAGATCATTCGTTTTTATTTCAATTCGTTAGGGAAAACATCAAATGGAAGCTCTGGGCGGAGCGGAACTCTTACTGGCTAAAACCCACCAGTGATTCTCCTGATGCCTTAGCATTCTAGGGCCGTGATGACTCTTTCGATTCCGCAACCCTGGCAGGCACTGGCCTTAGTGTCAAAACCAATGTGTGAAATTCGAATTAGATCTTATCGTGATTTAAGCCCAGAATTTGAACACCACAAACAAGGGCGTCAGAACAGTAGGTACTGGAGTGTCCACCACGAAATAAATAGGTCTTTTTATCTATTCCGTGATCTGTGCATTGCAGGCCTGCCTCCTCGAAGATGGGTCGTCAATGGATGTGAGTGGCACAGATCAATTTGAAATGTTGTTGTGCGTGATTTTAAATGTGCTTTAAAGTACCTACACCCACGATATAGGAAAAATTCAGTGTAAGTTAAGGCATGGCTTAATAATGTGTAGGTACCTTGCAGTCTTCAAACACTAGTTCGCAAGTGTTGGAGCCCCTCATGCCAAGTTTGTCCAATTTCTGTGCAGTACTGAATCCAGGGAAGTCCTTTTCAATGAGGAACGCTGAGATGCCGTGCTGCGGTTTGGTAGACGTGTCTGTTTTGGCGTATACCTATAATGAGAATAATGATTTAAATAATAGTGATTTTTTTAGTAGGAGTATTCTGCCCCTCTGCTCCCCACTTCCGCGGTCCCTGTGATATTTTCAAACAGTGCTATAGCGACTTAAGTCACAAAAATTGCCACTATCATGTTTAATCTTACAGCAATGATCTCTGTATGTCATGATCAATGATCGATGTACGTGTCGTGGGTTCGATTCCCACACGGAACAAATATTTGTATGACCTACAGGTAGTTGTTCCGGGTCTGGTTTTTTGTGTATGTGAGATTGTATGTTTGTAAACGCACCCACTACACAGGAGAAATTCCTAGTGTGGGGCAACGTTTTAAAAAAAATGATCATCATAAATCTGTTTTTTTTTTAAATTAAATTTAATCGAAAAGGATGTTATTTCAGGTCATCCCAGGATGTTTTCGGTTTAGTTGAGTAACGTAAGCAAATATTCAGATTCTTCTTTATCTGCCAATAAAACAATCTACCTATGGGTATGGAATGGATGGCCTTAAATTCGGCACCAAGTTTGTCATCATCAGCAGTAGCGTCCATCTGTTCCTTTACTTACGGACAATAAGACACATGACTCGAAATTTAGTGCCCGAACGTTCAGGTTTTATAAAAACGTCAAAATCTTACCACTAAAACATCAGCATCAGGTCCATTGGTGATCCAGAACTTGTTTCCATTGAGCACATAGTAATCACCTTTCTTCTCAGCACGCAACTTCATGGAGACGACATCGCTTCCCGCTCCCGGCTCGGACATGGCGAGAGCGCCTATGTGCTCTCCTGAACATAACTGTTAATTGAGAAGAATTATTTTAACTGATTAAAATGCAACGGTGACACAGGAATTGTTGCGTCATTGATTTTCCTACTATAAAATATATTCTTTCAGTCTTTGTTTGTTTGCAAGATCAATTTTTCAAAATTGATTTGACCTTTATCTCTGCAAATCTATCCTGTGTGTAGGTACAGCCGACCACAGTTGGACAATATACCTACAAACAGCTATAATATAGGTACAGAATAGCCTGTACTGTACAGTTTTAATTTTATTATTTATGGAGTTTATAATTACCTATATAGATATAGATTGATTTCAATTTTAAAATCAATCTATTGATATTGTTGCTATTTAAATTTTAATAATTTCTGCATGTTTTAGTAATTTCTTGTAATATTGTACCTATTTTATCTTCAGTCCTAATAGTACCTACCTAAATGTATGCTTAAAATTAGATAGGTATAAGTAGGTAGGTACATGCCTGTAAAGAAAATAGATAGGTTAGGTTACTATTTCAAGGCAGCACTTTTGTTTTAATGAGCGCTATGTAGGTACGTATCTTAATTGTCATGTGCTTTGGTTTTTTTTTTGTTATTGAGCATGTTTTAAATTGTGCTATGTAGGTATGTGATGTGGCTACTTAATTTAAAATTAAAATTAAAAAAAGCTGTTTTCTAAAGCCGTCCCCAAAATGCTAGGCAAATTGATTGATGGATATATTAAATCACGGTGCTCCTAAGGTACTAACTTTTGGTAAATATTTTCTTTTCTGCTCATCAGTGCCGTTCCTGTTAATTTGGTTGACGCACAAATTGGAGTGTGCCCCGTACGACAGCGCTATTCCACCGGCGGCCCTGAAATTGTGTAATTTAAATACTTATAGCTATGTATGTTCAGACCATTTCAAGTGTAACATAATCAGTCTATAGGATATCCCCGGTGCTGAGACACAAGAGCGGGATACGGCCAGTAACGTTGAGCCACCACTGCTCAAATAATAATTTACGGATCAACATATTACCTAGGTACAGATTGAGAAGGACATTTTTTTTTGCTACCTTTAGTATCAGAAAAGACAGTCATGGTCGGAGACAATATAAGGAATGAGGATGATGGCCTACAAGTTCTACAAAGTCAAACTTTTTCCAATAGTTAATGCGATACAGGTTGAGCAGATTACTATTCCGTATTGGTTAAGCAGGTTAGATGGTGGTTGCTTCTGACAACGGAATATTCACGTTTTTGGTTCGCTCGTTCCATCATCCTCAACCATCACTTTCCATCAAGTGCTGACTCATCATGAATTTTCTTCTCCTTTTATTGTACGCATTAAAGTTAAGGGGCCTCCCCAGGCAACGTTAAAAATACAGTTTCGGGATTACAAACACGTGGCGTAACCTAGCTAGCACCCGGTAAGGCAGAGTCTAGCCGACTAATCAATTCACCACGATAACTTGAACTCAACATGAATTAATTGAATATACAAGTATACCTTGATAGTTCCTCCATAATGACGCAGTGGTCCGAGTATTTTCCTCCAGTACCGCCATATTCTGGATTCGCTGTTATGCCTGAAACATTCCGGAACGTATGTTAATCAATACACTCACGTCAATTATGTAAAAGAGAAAATAAATTTAAATTAAGTACCTCGTATTTATTCAACGTGTAGGTACTTCTGGTCAGAGGTGAATATCCTATGAACCTTGGCCTATCGGATCGCCTTAAACTTTCCCTCGTGCGTAGGGATTCAAATCAGAATACGGCTCTCCCTACCTAACGCATTTACATCTTCTTAGCTTCGCTATGTAAATCTTATTTGTGACAGTATTAGTACCTACCTATATTATTCATAAAATGGATGTATCTACATAATATGTATGTAGATGTGTTACGGGTATAGAAGAAGTCGAAACTCTGGAAACTCTAACGAGTCGAGTAGTAGACATTTGCAGTCGTTCTTTCATTCAGAATCAGTAGCATCCCGTTAGTTAGACTGGTAGGAAGTCGATTTCAAACTGGATGATGATATAGTTACTTGGATTTCAGTAGGTACAAACTCTAGTAGGTACCTACCTTTTTTTTTTTTTTTTTTTTCTGGATGGGAAATCATCAAATGACCCCTCCCGCCCTGGGTGGAGCGGTAGGGAGTGTCAGACTTTTACTGACTAAAACCCACCCGTGATCCTTCTTGTGCCCTATGCGTTCCAGGGCCACGGCAACTCTTTCGAACAAATTCCGCAACCCTAGCAGGCACCGACCCTATGGGGCCCCGTCATAGAAATATAAAATACAGGAGAAGTGGCAAGGGGGCGTGTCGGTGTCCTCGCGACATGCTCTGGGCGAGCATGTCTTACGCAATGGTCGAATCCGCGAACTAGTGCGCTTACGACCGTGAGCGTGATAAGATATAAGAATGCCGTGTTGTTCAGTGTTTTCTTGTAAAAACCGAAGCATAAACCAAAACTTTGTTAATTATGGAATCACTTACCATATGAAAATACAAGTATTTTACTATATTTGTCTTTAAAATCATGAAAAACAACAAATCGTAAAATATTTCTTGCTTATACTATGTTATTTTTGTTTTCAAATGTCACAGCGACAATAACATATTACAATGAATACACTGCTCCTTAACCGCTACCTAAGTTTGTCGCTAAGTGACTGGATGAGCAATGTAAAAATCACAAAACGATACTTTAGCAAGCCGATGTATCGCATAGTACGGCCGCTGCTTCTTGCCGCGAGTTAGTGATGTAATTGTGCAGATACACTGTCGACAACAATGTCGATTGTTGAATGAAATATTACAAAAGTTTACCAAACTTTCTTAGATTGCAATAAATTTTTGGTAAATAATCGTTCAAGTGTTTTTGGCTTTGAATTATCGTATGTATGCCTTATCCTCGTGCTACTTCCTTACTTTTTATGGTAATTGTATTTTACTTTCGATAAAGTTTCGAATGCATTATAGTAATCGGCATGTTTAAGATAATATATTAGTGACCTTTGCTTAAAATAGTCAACATACTCATGCTATTTATTTGTTATACATGGGCAGCATGGCGTGTGTAATAAATGCCAGAATCGATAAGTCAATCACTAGCGTATATGTAAAATAAATTGCTTTTGCACAGCACAACGATACCCAGCGTTGTTTTTGTGTGAGTAAGTTGCACGGTGTACTGTAAATATACGCTGTGTTTATTAGGATAAGGTTTATAATTGATTGTGTAGTACAGTCCGATTTCAAAAATGCGGGTGTGTGCGCGACTGCGTATCTATTGCTTTTACTGAACTGCATTCGTAGTAGTTGCCGGGTGGTAGGGCAAAACAGGAGACACAGGTTCCGATACATTTTCGGCTACAGGGCATATCTCCTTGTTTATTATATCTATGGGCCCCGTCCTCGGTGCTGACGGCTCCTTGAGGCGCGCGTGGAACACAACGCGTCGTCGACTCAACCTGGTATCGGACGGCGAGCCACCCACGCTCACCGTCCCCAGGCATCAGCCACTGCGCGATAGCACAGCGGCCGACTTGTCTCTGGAGGGGGCCGAAATGGGACCATTACTGGCACTCCATCTCAGCACCCTCCCGAGTGTTGGGAGCCGCAGCACCCGCAGCAGAAGCGGCAGTGGCGGCGGCAGAAGCCGCGGCGGCGGCAGAGGCGGCGGTGGCGGCGGACCTCTTGCCCCTGGTCGGGGCGGATGGCGCGCAGGCCCTTCCCCCAGCCCAGTGCTCGGCCGGCTTGCCAACAGCCGCACATGCACTGCAGTGCGGCGTGGCCTCGCACGAGCCAGCCTTATGCCCGGGCTGACCACAGCGGAAACAGAGTCCGCTGCGGTCGACCTCCGAGGGGCACATAGCTCCCGTGTGGTTACCCACATGGCAGCGGTAGCACCTCAGAGGTCTGGGTTCCAGCAGTTTTACCCGCGCAGACACCCATCCCACCAAGAGCCTTCGGCCCTCCGACACAGTTCTGGCCGCCGTCACGGGGCAGCTCACCACAAGGGTTTGCATGCCCGTGTTGTCAGGCCGGAGGGTGCCCGCCTTGACGAGCTCGGCAGAGCACCCCCCAGTCCTGGCGACGGCGGCCACAACTTCCTCCTCCGTCACGGAGTCATCCAGGCCCACTATGCGCATGTCGATGCGCTTAGTCGGCCTGGACACCCGGACCTCGTCCGCGGGTAAGACCGCCCTCAGCCTTTCGGCCAGGGCGTCCGCGAACAGGCCACTCTCCGCTCCGGCGAGCTCGAGCTTGCGGGCACCGGTTAAGGTCCTCCTGACCCCGATGCCCCCGCTGATGCCCAGCTCTTGGAGGCTCACCGCCTCCTTCGCCCGCTTCAGTACGGCGAGATACGTCACGCCCCTCTGTTCCGCTTCCGGCTGCAGTGTGAGCACTACAGCCGCGGATTTCGGGGCGCGAAGCCTCGCCGCAATGGCGTTGGCCTTCCGCCGCTGCCTCCTCGCTTTGTTTTTGGCCGCTTTCGCGGCCCGCCGTTTCTGGCCAGCAACCTGCCACTCGGCCTCGGCCGCAGGAGGGTCCGAGGGTGGGGGTGGGGGCGGCTGCGGCACCACTGGCGCTGCAGCCTTAGCCGCTCCTCCAGCCCTCCTCCTACCCCTCTTCGCCGGGGCCGACTTGGTCGTCGTCGCCGGCGTCGTAGTCGCCGGCGTCACAGGCGCTGTCGCTGGCGCCGGCGCGGCTCCGCCCTTGGCCTTCGCCTTCGCCTGGCCAGACGTTCCTGGGCCGGCAGCCACGGCGGCCGCGTACGAAGCCGCCTTCTGTCGGCCCTGGGGCCTCTGTGTCGCCGCTAGTGGGGGACGCCGAATCATGTCCTCCAAAACGGAGAACTGCTTCTGGTAGGGAGCCAGCTCCTGCCGCACCAGGCTCCGCACCTGGCTCAGCACTAGGCTCCCCTCCAGCGTCGCCAGACTCGGCCCCCCCTGCGGCTCCTCCGAGGCCGCTCTGGCCATGCCAGCCAGGTCCCTCCGGAGCGACTCATTCTCTGCAATGAGTCGCTCCGTTACGGCCGCGAGGCGGGCGACCTCCGCCCGCAACTCTGTCGCCTCTCCGGACCCGCCGACGTTGGCCGCCGCCGCCGCCATAATGGAGGCTTTGGCCGCCGTAATGGCCTCCCGCTTGGAGGACTGCTTTCGCTTGAAGGCCACAGCGCGGATCGCGGCCTCCACGACCTCCGCAAACTGGGCCTTCTTGTCTTCGACAGTGGGACGCACCTCTCCCGGGGCCTCCGAGTCGTCGGAGTCGAGAGCAGGCGGAAGAGTAGAGGGAGCCCTACGACCGCTCCCTCCAGGGCGACGCCCCTCCTCCACCAACCTCCCGGCCCGACTCTCCACCTCCCGGGTAGAGGGAGCCAGCCCCCTCCCCGCCTCACAGCCCCTGCCCCGCCTGGCGGTGGGGATCTTGCGGGCGGAGGCAAACTCGCCCTCAGAGGACGACCCACTGTCATCCTCCCGTCTGGGCCGCTTGCGGAAGAGCTTGACGCCCTCCACAGCAGCCCCCCCTCCTCTGTCTCCAGAGCCCGCCGAGCTGACCGTTACTAGGTCTGGCGCGGAGCCGGAATCCGACTCCGCACCACCCCGGCGCTCAGGCGAACCCTCCTCTTCAAACTCGTACGCCATCAGCTCCTTAAACGAAGCGGATCCGGATGACGACGATGATTCGGAGCCTCCTCGGCTCTTGTTGCCACTGGCAAGCGGAAGGTCTTTGTTGCCCACCCCAGAGTACGGAGGGCAGCCCGCCGAAGCGGGGTGGGATTCCCCGACCGCTGAGCAGTCGGGACCCACCTGGGGACTCATTTTGCAAAGATCTTGACTCATTTTTGTGCCTTTTAAGGGTGCGGTCCCTGTTTGCTCCGCCCCTTCTCGGGGCCCACTCTCCTCACCTCACCTCTCCACCTGCTCGCTGCTCCCACAGTCACGTCTGATGATCAGACGCGTACCAGAGAGCAGCGAGCAAGCGTGTGTCTCTCTTGGTCTGATCCCTCACTTGCGACCTTCCGGCATGAGTGGCTCTACCGGGAAAGCTCGCAAGATCATTGGGACGCTCAAGCCCCACCACGACGACAACGTGGAGACACATTCGGTGGGGAGTAGGTACCTACCTACGTTGCATAAACTAGCGATCCCTAAAATTCGGGGACATCCACGACTAGATAATCCGTCTTGAGGCTGTGGCTAGATTCAGATTAAGTTCGAACTATGTACCTACTTACCTAATTATATTCAGATTTTATCAGGTCAATATTTTACAAAGGCAACTCACCCAAAAGTCCCATCTCGCCACATTTTTTCCAGAATTCCCTGAGTTCGGCAAAATTATTATCCTTGTCTATCTGTTGCGCTTTAGGAGCCAGCTCTTTTTGCGCGAAGTCGAACACTGATTGACGCAGCTGTGAAACAAAAATATCTTACCATACTTACCAACTTGATATCAGCTGAGTAAATATTGATGGTAAATGTTGATTTTGTTATGAAATAACAAGAGATAAAGGAACAACGTTTTTCAACGTCAACACTGGTTTGAACTTACGACCTTACGCTTTTGAGACCTTGATGCTGTTGAGCTATTGCCATTTTATCCAAAACTTCCGAAGGTTACAGTCAGCAATTTTTTAGTTGACCATTACATTTTAATGGCACATGGGTGAACAGGGGACAGTTGGCAACTCTGACGAGTATACTATCCTACTAATATTATTAAACCGCAGTAAGTATGTATGGATGGATGTTTGTAACTTTTTCACGCAAAAACTACTGAACGGATTTGGATGAAACACAGATGGTTTATAACCAGGATTAACATATAAGATAATTTTTACCCCGATACTCCCACGGGGTCGAAACTTATGCGGGTGAAACCGCGGGGCGCTGCTCCTGCCCACAATGCCGAAATTGCATACAATTTAGCTACCTGTTAAGTATTCAAACCCAAGGTCGCTCTTTTGCAAGTCAACGCCTTATAAAGGAGGATCTTATAAACTATAAATACTACTTTATAAGGCATTGACTCTTTTATGAACAACAATACTTATCTTGTACCTACCTATTCAAATAAGCGATTTCAACAATGCATAAACTAACGAATAGCTTACGTTTTAATATCAGAGTCGATATCATGAATGAGTTCGCTACAATAACAATCATACAAAATTCATGAATCCTATCCCCTATTACAATCCGGGGTCAGCACGGGTCATAAACCGACCCATTATTTACAGAATTGTTCACTCTCGTAGAGGCATCGATAAATCAGCTTGTTCCAATATTTAAGTAAGTACATTATATTATTATGCCACAGCTGTATTATTTAATGTTATTCAACACTTGTATAATTTCAAATAATAATTAGGTAGGTAAGTACTTGCCTGTTGCTGCTCGCTTGAAAGTCCAAAAACATGCTCGTCAATCGGATAGTGTGACATGCATCGAGTACCGGTTTTACTCGTGCATTTACGTAAAATGCTCGTTACACGACCTAAACGAACTGCCATAATAGTGATCCGACCTTCCTAGCACACAGTGAAAACCGTACTGACAAGTAAACAAACGAAGCCACTATCGAACGGAGTAGTTTTTAAAATAAACTTTAGCTTATGGTTTTAACGACGCAGTTCGCTTGACAAATAAGATCGAGAGAAGGATTATCGTAATTGCTCATGCGGTGATAATGTAGGTACGAGTTTTGATAACAATTAACGTAATAAGAATATTTTTGTCATATTTTTTTGTTTCCAAGTGAATGATGAAATATATATATTATTTTTAAGACTTCCAGGTTTGTTGAATTTGTTCAAAAGAGTTACCGTGGCCCTGGAACGCAAGGTGCATTAGTAGGAATACGTATGGGTTTTAGTCAGTAAGAGTCTGACACTCCCTTCCGCTCCGCCCAGAGCGGGAGAAGTAATTCGATGATTTCCCATCCATAAATAAAGGTTCGAAGGAAGTCGCAAAACTCGCAAACCAAAATGTAAATTTTGAAATTTGGACGCTCATCACATTATGGGAGGAGTTTTCAAGTGTAGAGATGCTCTATGACACCACCAAGTCATCTCCGAGCAACTCGCATGCAGGTTTAATTACATTGCGGGCATGATCAAGTGATTGATCACATTGTATATAGCGACCCTGGCGTTGCGATTGCTGAATTGCATTTTTGATATTGTACGGGAGCGCCTAGTCGCTTACATACCTGCCTTGCCACGTCCTAATTTACTGCATAACTATAGTCAAGTATTGTGAACCTTTATTAAATATTTTATCTAAATTCAGTACAACCTAAACTCGCGTATCATTTACCTGGACGCATATCAATAACATTATACCTTGGTAACCCGCCATGTATACGAGTGTAGAAAAATTACTTTTTGTATGCAGCTTAAACATTATCTATGATTTAATTATTATTAAATTCCTCGTTGGGAATTGATAAAACTTTGTAGGAGTCAAATTATTAGAAAATAATGTAATCAATAGCGATAAGATATCGAAAATCACAGCTAGTACCTACGTGAAGTTGAAACAAAATAATGATAGCGAAAATAACTCGGCAGTTTTAAGTTTTTGAGTTCATAATATTTTAACAAAACAATATACTTTTCTAAATTCAGGATTTCATCAAAATATATGCACTTACTTAAGCCAACACATACCAACAAGATCGGATTTTTGTGTTTAGGTCGCATTCGGATATTGTATCAATAAAACACTACAGTCAATATCAATTTTATATTTATTTTAAATTAACTTTAAAAGCACCTTTATTCACTAATATTACAACAATTTATGTTTAAACCTCTTATAAATTAACAATACGTCCCTTCACATTATCATTGTATTGATTACATAATAACAAAATAATAAAAATTAGTACAATCTCATATTACATTGTTTTTCAATTATCATTATCAAAACAACACAAGGTTAAGTCTATTAAAACTTCGAAATATGCATCTAATAATAATAGTTAATATAAATACAAAACAATATTACTAAGTATATTACAAAGAATGTTATTGACCTTTAACCTTCAATCCATGTTTCTTTTTGTTGTACATACTGGCCCAAAAAGAATACCAATTGGGCAGTAAACCGGTTACTCATTCACATATTATGTTAACGTCCATATAAAATCTACAAAGATATTACCGAAGTTCCATTATCTTTCCAAATATAAATTAGTGTCCAAACATCTGATTTATTGTCTCATACTTTAACGTACACAAAGTTTCAAAGTAAAATAAGTATATTAATAAAAGAAATATGTATCCCTACACACAAAGTAGAGTTCCAAGGAATGTGTATATCACAAATAAATAAAAACTATACATAATTTAATCACAAAAATATTGCACAGCATATTATGTCATTGCCAGTGTAAACAATTTAAGTGCTAAAAAGAAATAAATAAAATTATGTGTCAAATATAATTTTAAATCCTATTGTAAAGAGTATGATATTCGCTTATAAAGTTAGGAAATATGTACCTGATTTCATCAAATATTGTCAAAGAAATAAATAAATCAAAGCTAACTAGCCATTTAGCATGTATTACCAGAAGCAAAAAATCGTGTCGATTTTGGGAAAAACATGTGTGGTGCGAATTCTGTTTAGAAACACCTTATTGGTACGACATAAAGTCAAAATGTTCACTTACCTTTGAAGCATCGAAAAGCAATAAAATCTTAATATAAATTAAATCTTTATTTAACAGATGAAATCTAGCATTACGCTTTGAGGCCGTTATTATTGTGACAGTTTTAAATAATACTTAGATTTAGTATAGCTTCTAGGAATCTAACCTAGCAGTTTAGTTGGTGTCCATCTTGGATTTCAGGGACTGGTAGTATTCGGAGAGAACCTTCCATGCAGTTGGTGCCATGAAGCCTTTTGGTGGCTCCTTTCCGGATTTGGCAAGACCTGAAAAGAGCATTGGTACTGAATGACCCATTGAAAACTACTGATTGTATGCATTCTTGTATGAAGGGCTTGAGCAGAAGGTGGACCACTTCAGGGTTAGTAAACACGTTGCGGAATTTGTTCGAAAGAGTTACCGCGGCCCTGGAACGCAAAGGGCACAAGAAGGAGCACGGGTGGGTTTTAGTCAGTAAAAGTCTGACACTCCCTACCGCTCCACCCAGGGTGGGGTCATTTGATGATTTCCCATCCAAAAAAAAAAAAGGGTTAGTAAACACGTTGTACTTAGTGGTAAGAGCATGTTTTAAGCAAGCAAAGAAAGCCATTGCTTGTGGAAATTATTCTCTGCTATCCATCCCTTTCTATTTTCTTTTTTTGGCAAAAAATATTAATTTCTTGTTTAAGGTTCGTAAACAAAAATGTTCCTCGGAAACGTAGTCCCGTAAAGTGTTATTTTGTTTTACCAGTCTCAGATAGTCACAGTATAGATTTTAAACGAAAATAAATTGTTTTTGTTAGTAATTAAAAAATAAAAACCTCTCATCCTGGTTCCGGAAATAAAGTCGAAGTCTTCCTTGCGAGTGGGGTCGAAGAACGCCATTTTGCCGATTGATGTGTCGTAAGCAGCCACGCGGAATGGAATGATCTGCAGAAAAATATCTCATTAGTTTATTGTAACATTATTTTTACGTTTGTAGCTGATCTTTGTTCTGCCGCAGTATATGTTTGATGATAGCTGTTACTTGGCTGTGACTTAAGAAGACCACAAAAACAATGTACTTGGGTCAAAAGTGAATATCTTCTTAGCAAGTCTGCTCCACATTTGATCACAGGTCTTGAGATTGTTGTGGCCAAACACTATGCATGATAAAGAAGTTGAAAACCAACTTTTTTATTTTTTTTTATTTTTTATTTTTTTGGTTTTATTGAGCTAAGGTCTCCATAATTTAGTTCTGAATAACAACATAATTATTGTCTTGTTGACTTTATTAGCTCATTTTATTAGGACGCTCTCCAATGGTGTACCTATATGTCCGGCAGCAATCAGCATTAGTTTTTGGTTAAATTGACGTTTTCATGTCGCTTGTGGATATCGGTCGTGAGAATGTTAGAGGACATAGTAGTTACCTCGAGGTCGTTGAGGCCGGGCGCCAAGTTGAGCAGCATGGCGCCGTGGCGCGGGTCGTACAGGTCGCCGGCGCCGCCCGGGTGCGGCACGCCGGCCGGGTCGCGCCCCACGATGTAGTGGTTGGCGCCCGCGTTCATGCGGCACTTCGCGTGCCACTGCACCTGCACGCCATACCATTACGGTCAAATCACATGAGTCTGGAGGAGCAGTGGTGGCCAAGTGGTAACGACCCCGACTTACGAATTGTATGTCGCGGGTTCAAACCCAGCCAGGCGCATTACTTTGTGTAATTAATTGCATCACCACTGCTCTCAAAACGGTGAAGGGAAACATCGTGAGGAAACCGGGCATGTCCTAGAACCAAAAATTCGAAGACATGTGACATTCACCAACCCGCACTGGGCCCGCGTGGTGGATTACGGCCCATTCCCTCTCCTAGAGAGGAGGCCTGTGTCCCAGCAGTGGGGGAACGTTAAAAGGCTGATTATGGTATTATACATGAGTCTACTCAAAGTCAGAATCAGCTCCGACCGAAAGGGACTTACTTCGAGTCCCCAAGTTGATCCAGATGCTCGAGGACGGCCAATGAGCGAAGGTATCGATAACATACGATAGGTACAGAAAGAACTCGTAGGTACATGATAATTGAGCTTGTCGTACGTTCAATACAGTGTATCAGGATATCGAACTTGATTTGTTTACCAGCAGCATCAAAAAAGTTAAGAAAACATTGACTGGTTGCTTTTTTGGTTTAAATGAGGTAGGTACTTGACTACTTGAACACTACTTTTTTTTTCGTAAGTTTTTGTTTTTTTTTTTCCTAAAAATTTTAAAAGAAATATTCTACTTTTTTCGATATTTGCGGAACCTTAGCATATGATTACATCCAGATTCCGCAGGATTTAGTCGAATAACATAACGCTTTAAATTGAAAATAATAACATCATGCCCACTTGCTAAGAGGAACTTATGACACCGGATAATTGTAAAATGCGTAAGTTTATAAAATATCTTGAGAAATTGTAAACTATCGATAAATCGTCAACCGAACATTTGGAATACTTTTTTACTTATCATAATTTGATAGTCTATAATATCTCGAGGGCATTCCGAGAAATTGTGTACCGACGTAAACTGACGTCAAGTTGGAGAACAATCAGTATACGGGTCTACAGTTTATCGTATTTTCTGGCCTAACCCAGTAGCAGATCATAGGGCAGAGGGAACTTAGGCCTCCCCGACACGGATAGGATAGGTTCGAATGGAACGCAAAGCTGACATCGACATAAATCACGACAATCTGAACTCGTTTAAGAGAAAATTTGTTCGCGACGATGCGTCTCAACTACATAGTATAGGTAGTTATAGTTAGTACATAGTATGATAAAACAAATAAAAACACAACTACATAGTATAGGTAGTTATAAGTAGCTATAGTTGATACATAGTTTGTTATATTGAAATAAAACACATTCGTTACAGTCGTTTGCTCTCAAGAGGCAATATATAAGCCCTTGGAGCCTTTATTTCTCCCAAGTAAATAGAATATAGTTAGGTAGGGTATCCTATCCCTTACACATAAACAGTAAACACATGGTAACCCTGGTGATCGATGGTATATAAGGTAATCAAGGTATATAAAGGTAATCAAGGTATATAAAGGTAAAAAGGTATTTACACACATAGACAGACATACATAGGTAATAGAAAGGGCTTGGTAATTTGAGACCTACAATACTTAGGTCAAAGGTAGTCGCATAGCTAAAGCGACACTGACCAATCACAGAGCAGGAGGGTGCTGGTACGTGATTGGTCAATGGTTTTTGATAAATAGCCCTGGTGAAGGTATACATAAAAATAAAACACTTTACATCTACCCTCTTCCCTTCCCGAAAATACAAGTCTAGATTCTAGACTTCTAAATGTCTGAATTAGAACCGCCTTGAAAAATCCTATCAGGGGATATATAGATGTCTACAGTATGTGAAGGCATAAAGCCGTAATTAAGGTTTTAATAAAACTGTTTATTTTTATCCCCCTGAAATATATACGCTTATAGAGTTGCAACCCCTTGAGTGACAGGGTTGGTATGTAGTTTTGTAGAGGGTTGTCGTATCTATAGAGATATGTACATATAGCTGTATAGCCCTCCTAGCATAGTTTTACGGTAAATTCACCCCAAATAGGTAATAGCTTCGTGCCTATAATAGTTTTGTATAGTTTTCGGCATCCCACCCCTATATGGAGGGGGATGAAGGGGTGAATTCGTCTCCGCTGCATGGAGCTTACCGAGGGCTATCCGTAGAGGTACGACAACCCCTACTTATATAGACCTAAGCCTAGATATAGTCTAAATTCTAGGATTAGCATAGTGAAAAATCTTGTTAATAAACTTCATCACACACGGTGATTTTTTGGGTGTCGGTACGGTATAGTTACGCCGTACAATAGTAACATAGAAACTTAAAGAAATTTGTAGTCATTTGCAAGATATTTTGAATTTATACCTAAATGTAGAATCATATAGTCGCGAATTTCACCCTTCAAATCGTTAAGTGCATAGTGAACAAGTTAAATAGTGTTTTATTGTGACTTTATTGGTAAGCCCTCAATACCTACCCCTATATATTGTGTCAATAACAGCAAGTATAGCAAGTAATCAACTAAGGGTTGCATCCTCATGGCCCGTAGCTCATAGACGGAGCGTCAGCGCGTCTGGATCATTTATACCTAGGTGGGTTGTCATCATACAGTCCACTTTTGAAGAATAGGATAACCTACCCTGGCCACCCTACAGTCCAGTCGGTCACGCCCACCCCGTACAAAATTGAAGGAGTACTTTCAGGCGGAGGGCCTTTGATTTATCACTCCAATCACTGCTACAAAATAAATAATTAATTCACATTTAATAACTGTATTTTATTATAATTATGTAATGGATTTTTGATATTTTATTTTATATAATCTAATTCTAATTTTAATTTATTTACCTAATCTAGAATTTTAATTTTAATTTAATTTAAGTTTAATTTAATCCAGGATATTTAAACTATTTTATCTCAATTATAATTTATTTGACATCTTCACATTTATTTTGACTAATTTTGACATTACTTTTATTATTTGACGTTTCCGTTGTGTTTTATTTTTGTTAGAGCCGTGTACGCTCGGTTTATACGCAAGCTGTGGTTGCCTATAATTGAGTGTGCAATGTAGGATAATGTTAACTGTACCATTTTTTAATTCTGCATGTTTTTTATTATTTTGTAACACTCGTTGGTGATCCTTAAATTAAATAAATAAATGGCATGATGCCATTTATGTTTATTTTTTTAAACCCTGCAGACAGAAATAGGACACCAGCGCAGTGGGGCTCCGTATGTTGAAATATTACATAACGTTTAATTACTTGCTATTCTACAATTTCCCGGAATGACTTCGAGAGATTATAGATTATCAGATTTTGATGCGTAATAAAGTATTAAAAATGTTCAGTTGATAACTTATCGAAAGTTTGCAATCTCTCAAGATATTTTATAATCTTCTGAAGTTTATCATTTTCCGGTGCAATATTATATAAACTAGCTTCTGCCGGCGACTTCGCCCGCGTAAAAGTTGGAAACTAGCTCACGGGAGCATACTATCCTGTGGGAACACACTACCCCATAAAAAGCATCTTATGTTCGGAACACAGTGTACCCGTGTAAGCCAAGTTTCATCGAAATCCCTTCAGTCGTTAAAACGTGAATAGGTAACAAACAGAGTTACTTTCACATTTATAATATTGGTAATATTATTTTATCATTTATAGTAAGCGAGCGCGGGCGCACAGACTTGTGTGCAATTTTAATATTTTATTAGCAATGGTTGTGTACCTAAATATCGCACACACCCCAACTGATCTTAATGTCAAGTCGTTTGAAAATAATCCAGTTGCTACAAAATTTTATTTTTTTAACCTGGCCGAGCTAACTAGGCCTAAAAGTGTCAAAAGAACTAATGAACCGGTATAAACGACTTATATTTCGGCCTGGAGAAACTAAATTCGGCTTTGTTGACACAGTAACTAAGAGTTGTGAATATCAGAACTAAGAAAATAAAGATTTTTTGCTATTTAATCATCATGAATTTGATACCTCAGTGGGTCCAGCGTACATCATGGGTGAAGGGAAGATTGCCAACACAGTGGATTGTGGGTCCAGAACACCTTCGTTCAGCACAGCTTTGTGTTGGTTGATTCTCACTTCAAGAGGCACATCGTCGTCTTTTGTCCAACCACCTGAGAAAAAACATAATAATTCTTTTATAAACTCGAATCGTCGTTGTACCTGGCAATATTTACTAATGGTATGTATGGCCTTGTAGGATATCGGTATACAGGGTGAATTTTTCAAGCGTAGGTCGATGGCCAAGGCCGACACTGTGATGTAAACACTGAAAGGAGTTCCGATAACGATTTTGGTGCTGTTGTATTTTTGAAAAATCGGCATTCCTGGTCAGGAATCAAGTCGTATTACACGTTACACCATCCGAAAGTGTCGCCAATAGGGATGAAATTCTGGGAAGTAATAACACATGGCTAACTTAAGGAAAGAACCTATTACTAAGAAAATATTTTTAAGTTTAAAAAAATATATACATACAATCAACCGTTATTATTTTCAAAAATATATGATACAGTTTTAGTATTCACCGTGAAAGAACAATCAGTTAAGAGCGTTCATCCGTAAAAACCACGCTGGAGTCAAAATTGATGATTTCCGACGGACAATAAAACGATAATCTATTTAATTCGTAGATAAGATATTGACGTCAAATTATTGAGGATTTCATAATCTAGTGCTTGGCTGAAAAATATTTTCAAATGATCGTAAAGTTTTCTCATTAGAACAGTTTTTACTCAATCCCTTTTTAAAACTAGCGGTCGATGGTCTACGCAAATGCTAGATAATAGTAAAACCATAAACGACAAACTTATAGAAATATTACTATTAAAAAAACAATAACATTTACTAGTGCTTGGCTGAAAAAAAAACGTAATTATTGTAAGTTTTTATACAAGAAAAGTATACTCAAAAGTGTCATTTTTAGCCACTTTTCGAGTTTTTAAACGTGTTATTCTAGGATGAAATCAAAGGTATTTTTGTTGTTTTTTAGACCTAATAAATGAAGACATTTACGTTCTAAAACATGGTACATTTTTTTTAAAAATAACTTCTATATTAATTTTACTATAAATTATTTAGTACTACTATATAATCGACGCGGAATCGCACCAGCGCTCAGTGCCGGCCGAGGCCTTTCAGAGGTTGGACGTGTGTCGCTCCCGTTGCCGCGTGCTGCGTAAAATTGTATTATAGTTTGTCGAGTTTTTAGAGCGACTAGGACGAATTGATACTTTTTGTTTATTTTTTTTTTAACGAAACAAAACTTTGATGATTACATATTTTAAAGTAATGGAGTTCAAATCATGAAAGAAGATAACTCTTTTTATGTATGATTTCATTTTTTTTTTCGATAATTATGGGTAGCAATAGGCGCTATACGGGGCAAAAAGGAAAAGTTACGGAAATTTGGCCAAGGCTAATGAAGCTAAAAAGTACGTTACCGAGGAACCACTTTTAATGTCGTAGCTGGTTATAGCCAATTCGCATTTTTCTTACACGGGGATTTTAATAACCGATAGAAAATAGAAGGTCACATTCTTCAATATTAGGACATTAATAAAAAATATATATTTGTTACAAACATACAAATATTTCCTCTTTATAATATTACTGTAGATTGCAAAATAAAGCTTTGATGCTGACGGGGCCATTATTTCGGTGATACTGTAGATTTCACGACACTAATTGTTATACGAAACAAGTTGCGCTGTACTGAAACTAGTTTTGTGAAATTAATTATTTCTTCTTATTCTATTATTCTTTCTAAACCATACAAAAACTGCAAGTCAATGCGGGTATGTCACAATAGAATGATACCGAAGAATCACAGCTACCGCAAGAGTTGATAAAGAATTGGAAATACTGGAATCTTCTGAAAAGCGCCAAACACATCCTTGAAGATCAGAATGAATGTGACTTGTGCTACTGCATCAAAGAGAGAAAAAAGAAACAAACCAAACTCTCGAAGCCAAAACATTGATGTTAAAACTGCAACGCAATGTCTGGCAGCTGGCTTATCTTTCTCGAAGTCTGCCCCACGATTTTACCAAAAACCATGCAGAGCAGTTCAACACCATAGTAGCAAAGACTGTAGGTGGGAATCGCATAATTCCCTAAAAGATTCATATTCCGTCCGTTGTTATGCCGCTTGGTTAGTTTAAACACAGATAAACCTCAAACTACCCTTTATAAATGTGCCTACCAGAAAAGTCCAGGTCAATCCCTGAAACATTTAGAGCAAAACCGTTTTTCTATAAATCAAAATCTGAAACGCAAAATACCTCGCCGAAAAATAAACTTTAGCACAGGGCTCCTGAACAAAGTCAATTACGCAAATGCATGTCAAACGCCTGTCATGAACCCAGACAATTTCAAGCAGGCACATGTAGTTTTCCTTGAAAATTTAAAAACACTGACCTTAAAACGGCATTAATGAAATGCCGTTTAAAGGGATACAGTTCTTCAGGCTGTGAGTGCCTTGTGACTCCAGCTGAGAAGAAGTATTTTAACTGCTTCCAATTTTGCCAAAATTTGTAAACAACGCCCGAATTTGAATTCAGCACTACTCGTTAAATCTTTTTTATATGGATATCATTTTTAGTTCATGGCGATAACGTAATTTTCAATGTTAAACATGACTGGTATTACCAAAATATGTCAAACAAAAATGTGTGTCTTTTTGCGGTGTACACTAGTCCTGAATTTCCAATAAAAGGTGTAAAAATTTACAAAGTTTTGTAAAGAATTTCAATTTTGTAAAGCAAAATGATTCCTCGTTTAACAAAATTTTATTATGTATGCGTTCTTCCCGAAATAATTGATCCCAGAAATAGCCGATCAATGCAATTGCGGGAAACTATTTTATGATTTATACAGCTTTTTTATCATAAATGATTTAGGTACTAAATATAACATGATAAATCTTTATTTAATTACCCACCTACTCATCCTAACCATAAAATGAAAAAAGCTATCAACAATCCACTAGAACTAATTACCAACACTTAGTAGGTACAATTATTATATTATTTTTCTCCAAAATAACTCGATTTCGTCTGTAGAGGATTTCATATATGAAAAGGTGTAAAGGCAAAATAATATTTCAAATATAATTATTTATTAATCATAAATCTACAAATCATCAGAATAACAATAATTTGTATTTAACTTCCAGTTTAATTTTTCTATAACAATACATTATTATTGCTCTAAAGCTAACGGATCAAAGTTGGTTAGTCGAAGTACAAAGAGAGCGCACGCGGCTAGTCTACGCACACAGTTACCCACGCTTCTGTGTGAGTGAAATTTGCGAACTATTTACCTAAACCTGACGTGCCGCGCTAGGCATGAACGCTCTTAAGGTATGTTTAGTCAGCAATTTAAAAAGTAATTAGTTAAAAATGAGCTCTTTCTAAAAGCACCGCGGTGTTGAATTCGGCAATAGTCAGAAGAGGATTCATGAGGGTTTCACCGTGGTAATATTTTATCCCAATGACCATAAAATTTAAGATTGAGTGGTGACTGAATGAGATAACTACCAGTCAAAGAGGTTTTTAATGCCTTGCCTTGATAACTAGAGTTCGATAGGAAAGTTGTGTGATACTTACCAAGAGGATGCAATAGCAGCACTGGCTTCTGGAATCCTCTCTCGACTAATTGACGATGAGTGTCCTGCATCAGCAACGCGTGTCCGTTGTGGATAGGGTTACGTAGCTAAAATAAACAGAGAATATCTTAATTCAAAATGAATTGTATGGGAGAACATGTTATGCAGCACCAAATCTCAAATAAATAGGGATATGGTTTGATTAATTTAGTACAGTACACCTTCTGGTGACAGTAATAAGAGTCATTATGTTACTAAAATGATGCAGAATTTGAATTTAGATCCTCAGATTGTTATCGAGCTTTGGGAATACAAACTCTTTGTCATACATAACAAGTTGAAATTCTGATGCAATAGGGAAGATGCAATTACAGAATTCATTAAAATATTGTTATTGAAATGATAAAATAGTATAAAAGAAGGGCCACTGCAATGTTTTTATTGTAGTTAATATTGATTTTTTTAAACTATTACGAATTAATATAACGTGAAACGGAACGTATAATATCATCGTCTAGTGACGTCAGCGGTGTTATGTCAACAAAAAGACGAACTGAAATCTTTCAGTTCAGTTCATGACAGACAGGGGTGACTCATCGTCCATTTTAACCAGAAAAAAGGTCAGTTAAAAATCGCAATTTTGGCAATACATTAAAGCGTATTTTTTGTATGCTTTTTATTTTTTTATGTGCTATTTTACACGGAATTCTTTTAAATGAAAACAAGATAAAAATATTGCATGTTCCCTATTATTGTTTCTTACACATAGTATATCTAATAACTATAATGCTTACTTGGAATGCAAACACAGCATCAGCGCCAATTTCCTTGAACTTCTTCCTGAGCTCGTTGGGCGTTAGCCTGTACGAGTCCAGGCCGTCGTTCCAGCGGATACGCTCGAACACTTCCAGGTTACCGCCCACCAGCCAGTCACCGGCTTCTTTGATCATCTGAAAAATATATGTATTACTAGAGGTTTAGAGTCCAAAATTCCAAATACCCTATGAGCTGGTGGTAGTCGGGGATAGCCGTTGGATGGGAGATGCACAGGACCGGTTGTTGTGGAGACACTTGGGGAGGCCTATGTCTATGTGGCGTGAGAAGTCATTTGATGATATTCCATCGAGAAAAAAAAACACTGTCAGTTTTAACAATCATACAGGATATTTTCAGTCAGGACGCCTTTAGGCAGATGCAGCAAAGAACTTCACAGATTTGTGTGACATGATTGGTCCAAAGATCAAGTTGAACATTTGGATAGGTGTTTGTCCAGCAGTAAACTGCTGTAGGAAGTTAAACAGTGATAAGAAAAGGGAGAGCTAATTTACCCAAGCGTCTACAAAGTGAAGTGGACTTTGTCTGTATCTTTGAAATTTAGGTAAATTAGCTAACCTTTTTCCAATCACTGGTGACCAAAGACCGCTGTTTGTTGATAAATCTGGATCGCACGGACGGCACATTTTTTGGCATTCGATTTCAGTGGTATACATACCTTGATATAAGGGTGTTCGGGATGATAAATCCCGAACTGTCTGGAACACCTCTCTTCCTTCCTATGCGGGTAGAACTCGGGCGACCTCAGCACGGCCACAGCCTTGCCGTTGTATGTCAGAGCGATGGCATCGGCTCCTGCCAAGCGGTCCTTGACCTCTGTCTCCACGGGCAGAACGACGGCCACTGATTGGTTGACTATCGAGCCGTCGGCGAGGGTAAGGCAGTTTGAGTGGAGTGCCTGGAAGAAATAAGGTTCATTTTTACGAACTTTATTTGAAATTAAATTCTCAGACATTATTGTCGAGCTTTGAGAATATAAACTCTACGTCTTGCGTGCAGTGTTTCAATTCCGTTGCAATTGTTTATGAAGCTCCTTTTTATTATTACTGGTCATTCAAAAATCAACTTTATTTGTAGTAGATCTAGTGTAATTATTCGTTTTATTTATACTTACTTGTAAATATTCATGTTCCCTCATGAACCCTTTGAGTGGGAAAGCCCAACCTTCCGACAAAACCTGAAAGAAAATTAGTATCGTTACAAAAACTAAGTAGGTTTTCTTAATCAGGTAGGTATTGTAAACTTTAACATTTCGTCGCAATCCTTATTATATCTTATCTGATATTTTTCAAATATTTTTATCTTCTCGCAAAGAGAGTAAACGACGTTTATACTAGTATTATAAAACTCGAAATGATTACGATGGCTAATAAATGTTACCTTGGACTTCAGCATCAATTTAGCAAACGAGATAAAATTAATAAGGAACGTCAAACTATGATAAAAAAATGCATAATTATAATATGTTGTGATTGTTATCAAAATGATTGAAAAATATATCTTTAAACAAGAAAAACCTAATGTTACATAAAATCAACAAAATAATACGCAAAGCTTACGTCAATACGTAGAGTTGGTGACAATGGATTAACATGATCTCAAATTATGAAGTCAGGTATGGATTATTTTTTTACCATCTTATCAGTGTTTACTCTTTTCCTTGTCATAATAATCTTTAGCTAAACTTCTACAAACATTGAACATATGTACATAGATTCTTCTTACCTGTACCCACTGTAAGTCCAGCGTGTTGATTTCAATCTGCGGTAATCTAGCTGCCTCCTCAATCGCGCTGGTCAGTCTGTTGCCATAGATGAACAGCTCCTCCACACCCTTGCGGCTGTTCTCGAAACTGGGGATGATGCCCTGGGAATAGATATTTAGTGGCCATTGTATTACAGGCGACCTATTATGACGTCTTAAATCCATCATGATTTCTGTGTCAGAGAGAGACGGAGAGAGACGGAGATACACAAGACGAATAGCACTATCTCTTTCCCTCACACGAATCATGATAGCATTGGAACTTCGTAGTACGGCCACAGAACTATTTCTCCCGCGACTTCTCTACTAATCCACGATCTTTAATAACTCCTTTATAGTTTAGTTTTAGAACATTTTTGCTGCTGATACCACAGGATCAGTGGAGCTGATGTTCCGTCCTAGCTTGTCGTTAGAGGTTGATTACAAAAAGATCCCAAACCCATTTTTTTATAAAGATTGTTAATGCCGAACTTCAACTTTATCATATCAAGCGTTTCGATACTTCTATACAAACGTGAACACCCCTAAACTCTCATAGGGGGTAGATTTGAAAAGCGAATTTTGAAATTTTTTATTTAGGTTCAAGTTCATAAAATTGAGGAATAAGATTCTTCCATACTTTAACACTCACTAAATCGTCTTTTCATCCCCAAAAGACGATTTAGTGCGCACGTCATTGACCAGACAAAATATAAATCGTTGGGCGTATGAAATTTCTATAAAGTCAACCGTTATTATTTTTTCTGATCAATGCCCTACATTGATGAGGAGAGTGATTTTATGACTGACACCTAGGACCTACCGAATTATTTTTTAGCCTTAGTACATTATCTTCATCGTTTTAATCTTTATTTTCAATATTACATTTTTTTTACTAATTTTTTTAATGGCTTTTACTAACACTAACGAAGTAGTAGTAGTACATGAAAAAAAAACATATTACATAACATTTATTCAGTCCACAGACCATATTTACTACCTTCAATTATTATGATTCAATCACGAAATATCTACAGTACAATCATAACAGAGCTAAGCCTATTAAATTAATTTGTTACGTTTGCACTCAAAATACCTGCAGTTCCACGAACTATTTAATTAAAGTTTACTGTCAGTAAAACTGCAATTTATTTTAAAATTAGTACAGGAAGTAATCAGTGTTATTAGGTTTTATTTGATCAATTTATTTACTGCCTTGTCATGCATATGCAGTAATGGCCCTGAAAAGGGAATGGCAATTGCAAAAAAAGCAACAAAAGAATCACTAAAGTGTTGCAAGCCTTTTTGATTTCTTGGGATTTGTGTGAGTAAATAAAATAAGGAAAATATTTGATTTATATCCAATGTCTGGAGAAAGGCAGGAAACATTTATCAAGGTTAAGTATTTCCATTAGTAATTACAAAAATATCACTAAATTGAACGATGTGAATGTGCTAAAATAAAACAACAATGGTCGTGACGTAACGTATGAATGGGCTTATTTTACTTTGTTTATTTTGAATAAAAATATTATTTTATTTGTCGTTGATTTTCTGGTATTGTTAAAAAAAGAATACCTAAAGGGATGACGTCTTATACTTTAAGCTTTTATAAAGCAAGTACGCAATAATTTAAATGCCGAGTATTTTAGTAGTATCTGAGAGTACTGGTTTTTTTTTTTCTGAAATCAAGATATCACTTCCTAGTTTATCAATTTACTTTATTAATTTAAAGTACTTTACTGTTTGTGAGGCTCAAATTGAGCACACTGATGGCGTTATCGCTTGAAGGCTTGGAAAAGGAACCGATTCAGCCTTTAATCTTATACGGCATCTTTGAAGCCAATGCTTTAATTTACAAGACAAAAATAATAAAGCAAAGATAGGACCCTGCTTCTAGCTATTAGCATTATTGGGCGTGAGGTGGACATTGGTTGGTTTAGTTTTAAATTAGTTTCTTTGAACGATTCTTAGGCTCAGTGCAGACCGGATCCTTTGCTTTAGATGAGGCGATATAAACATCAGAGAGAGAGATATTTAAAGTTTAAAAAATATTTTCCCCGCTCTTCTTTATTCTTTGATTTCATCGTGCAAATGTATTAAAGTAAATAAGACATTACCTGTGACTCGAGTAGCCGTACAACATGCATGGTGGACTCCTCGATGGAGTCATCCACAGTCTGGATGATGAGCTCCGGCGCTTCGGGGCGTTCATATTCCTGTGTGATGCCTGTGAAACCCTGTGAAAGAAATACAATTAGTTGGTCTATAGAAAATGTAACTTGGATCATACATTTAAACAAAGTCAAAACGTTTATTAGGCCATTAAACGGCACTTTTGAACGTCATAACTAACAGTGGCGTGCAGTGGTTCGAGTTAGGGTAGGCCAGAAAATAATGTCCAAAAAAAAACACACCACATTATTCAGGGTTGAAATTTGGTGTCTTTTTTTTTTTAAGTAGGCAATTAAAAAAAAAAAAAAAAACTCATTTCATTAAAAATCAACCCTGAATAATGTGCTTATTTTTTAAAATTTATTTGGACATTTTCTCTGGCCTACCCTAACTCGAACCACTGCACGCCACTGATAACTAATGGTTATATTAGTGACTCTAGCGTCCATTCGCAAAGGTACAGATTCTTATGGAGAAGAACGGACAGGAAATTCCATAGTTACTCTTTTCAAATAAATGTTTTACAATATTTGGTATACAAAAAATACTTCATATATGTGAGGACGATGCACCAAGTATACTAATTATAGAACCAAGTATTACCAGCAGATGTAAACTTCTAAATAAGCTCATGGTACTCAAACCGAGTCATAAAAATGGTGATACGTAAAGCGTGGGCCACATTTCTGTGGTCAGTGCCTGATTAGACCATAAAAACGTTGAACTCGCATCTCAATAAATAATCAAACAACGTTTTGGTAGTGTTTTTTTAGGGACCGGTACTTGTTGACATGTGGATAGGGTTGTCCCAGCGCCACGACAGGCGTGGATTGCTTAGGGTATCAAGTGGACTTAATTCGCCATTGACTGTAGGGTCGGGTCTTGGCGACTTCTGCGAACTTCTGGCGCAGTTGATTGGCTACAGAACTCGTTGTGATATGACGTAAATCTAGATTTGTTTGATTGGTGTATCATGCACCACGGGTCATGGCACATCCCAACCCGGTGATGAATGAAGACTAAGACGTGAGAACCAAACGATAGGTTAAAAAAGATGAAAGGATTGTGTGAAAAATAAAAGGTGTTTGGGAAGAAACGGCTGCTATAATAAGCTTTAGTTGATTTTCTTAATAAGACATAAACTAACGATATGCGAGATTAGTCATATTGAGCGGTGCCTATCTATACAAATAATTAAGTTAGTTTACTCTTCACATCTCACAAGTTAGATAGCAGAGCACTAAGCTGTCAAATATCATAATTTATGATAGACGCTCCTTCATAATATTGACTTTTACTTGATGACTGAATACATTTTGTTTTTAATAAATAAGGTAAAACATGTATTTGTTCCACTGATAAGCGAGTAAGTGTTAAATAGAAACTAAAATGTGCACAATGCAAATAGCATAGGCAGAACATCCTCTCATTTGCATCTTATTCTATTTTACTAATAAATATGTATAGTATCAGTTACTAATTTCGTGGATCATACTAAAAATCACTTAATTTTATTCAGTGATTTCTTGCCTCGCAAAACACGTGTGTGTGTGTGTGTGTGATTAAGCCGAAGACCCAGGGTCGAATCAAGCCCTCAAAAAAAGTTTTGTGACCCTCAGAAAATCGGCAAAGTTTTAGTTGTATTACGATATCGCTCACAATCGGTACCTTGCATCACTACACATCTACAGAACACCTTCAGCCTATCGAACTCAATTATCGTTTTGGGGATGACCACCGTGCCCAAAACGATGGATCCGCCCTTGAACACCTTCTCAGAGACGAGTTCTAGCAGCAAAAAGGATGAAATGTTGACAAACCTTAATAGATCCTTCTCTGGCCTTCTTGTAGAGTCCCTTGGTGTCTCTCTGTTCGCACACTTCAAGTGGAGTGTCGATGAATACCTCGAAGAAAGGCAGGTCGGAGTCTGTGTGGATGCGACGCGCGACTTCTCGGTCCTGGTGACAAATAATATGGAGTCATGAATGGTCTTCTTTACGAGGTGTTTGTAGGATGAAGATGATGGATTTTAGAAGTAATGCAGTTGTAACAGAAGTACATAAGTATAATGACGAATACGATGAACAGTGTTTTATCAAACAGCATTTTTATTACGAGTACGTAGCAAAAAGGGTGATTGTACTCAATGTAAAAAATATGGACCCTAAAGTCATGTTTTACCTCTAGAATACAATAAAGTTAATACTAATTTAGTAAAAACAAACAAAATTAGAAATCAACGGTCATGATTTCATGTTCTGGACTAAAACACTTGTTTTTTTTTAATGTTTGTCATTTTCTTATTATGAGGAATATGAGTGTACAATCCTACTAATATTATAAACGCGAAAGTTTGTAAGTATGGATGTTTGTTACTATTTCACGCAAAAACTACTGATTGGATTTGGATGAAATTTGGAACACAGATGGTTTATCACCTAGATTAACATAATTATTGATTTTTACCCCGATATTCCGCTTGGATTGGCGCTGCTAGTAAAGTATAAAAATAATAAGGTACCATACAGACCATAAGAAGATGTCTCCTATTCATGATTTAAGATGAATGCTCATTAATTGCATCATTTATTTTAAGTATACAATAACCGTATGAGTTCACTGATCAAAGTGCCAGTTTAAAACATTATATGTACGAGTATGCCGCATATACAGGCTGGCAAAAATATTAAACTCGAAAAACAATCGCATAAACTTGATACTTTATGCGATTGTTTTAAAAGTTGAATATTTTACAACTCCATATGTATGTTTATTGTTCTTTTTACACATTTGTTTACACTTTTTGTCACTAAATTGCGATCGTAGAAGAGTAGGTATATGTCTAATATGGTCTGGGTCAGGGCATATGGAGAGAAAGCCACTGCGAAAAAAAAAATTAAAAGAAAAATAAAGAGATTTAACGCCAGTCTGTTCTACATAATTATGTCATTGTACTCTAATCAAAACTGTAACAGGTCAGCGTTTGTAGTGACACGTAACGCTGACATTTGATCTCATTACAATTAAAAGAATGAGTGATAAAATATCTTATGCTTTGTTCTTTTTTCGATGTGTTCGGCTAATAAATAAAAAACACGAAGTTCAAAGTGTTTAGTGGAAATTCAGCTTTATATTATTAAACCGAAAGACAAAATTGCCTTTAAATAATATTCGCAGGATTTAAGACAAAAGCAGATGTTTTCCTTCTTAATGTGTTTGACGTAAAACGAGGTACGTAGGTACGAATGTAACAAATATACTTAAAAAACACTTTATAGCAGGTAATACAAAATTAAACAACATTTACTTTTTCTAAAATTAATTTAAACAATACATTAACGTCATTGATTATTATTTAAATATTTCCCACATTCATCATCACAAATTTAAAATTAATGGCCATTATAATAAACTAAAATAATATTAAAGATTTCGTACGCGCAGATTTAATAATTATGCACCTCGCAAACTTCGACACCCCCCCCCCGCGACCTCCTTTGAAGGGTAAGGGTAATCTCGCAATATTCATAATTGCGATCTTTATTCTCTACCTACACAATTATTTGCACAAAGTTTCTTTACCGAAGAAGAAGTGACCTTTTTCATACATTCCATTTCAAGCCTTTTTACTCCGAAGGACGGACTTCTAAACTTTTAAATTTAAAACAATTAAAAAGTGGGATATTTGAAACGGATCTATTTTTCGTAATCAGCGGGAGATTTTTAAAAATAAAGAAATAAAAAAATGGCGAAGTCGTTTTAATAAATGATAATTGATATTTATTTTGTAAGTAGGTTAATTAAACATAACACTTTTACACGTCAAATATTTCTGGTCATTTTCAGCTAGATGAAGCCGGTACTACCTTTAAAACAATTTCAAAGTGGGATATTTGAAACGGATCTAACTATTTTTCGTAATCAGCGGGAGATGTCATTAATCAACTACTCATGGGGTGTAAAGGGATTTGAAAGGGGTGTCCGGTAAACACCTGCGTCAGGACACCGTGGCGTCTCTCCAACACTTCTCAAACAGGGGACTTATCGCCACAATGGTAACGTGCCCGCTTATAACCTACCTACATATATGCGAAATTTAATTTCCATAGATCCAATAGTTTTCGAGATTTTAATCAGTGAGTAAATGAACTTTCGCTAATATATACATTCATATGTATATAGATAAGAGAGTAGGTACCATACAATCAGTATTTTTATCATATTTTAAATCGTTAAATACCATTGAAGTTTCAATTAAAATGTATATTGTTGTTTTAACAGTAGGACAAATTGAATGGAGCTGTTTATTTAAGAGCTATTGTGTTTCATTTTCTATTAATATAATAAAATTATAAACAGTATTACAATCTATTGCTAGAAATGGCTGGTTAGTTTTGGCTGGGTACCTGCTTAAGGTCCTGTAATGTCTAGACTGTAGGTTATATAATTAGAATTCTATTGAATTGATTTTCTGACTTCTGACTACCCTACATACGTCTACAACTGTCAGATATCTACAAATTACACATTGTTGCAAGTCTATGTAATGTTTTATTTAGAAAAAATCACCACCAATTAGCAAACAAAATATAAACATCGTAATTATTGAGTTGTATCACTTTTGTTTATAATTATTTTTATTTTGACCCATTCTCGGTAGAATACAAGCCCGTCCTAAATGTCATTGAACTGAAGATAAATTGCCGACATTTAAAGATTATGAGACGAAAAAACGAATTGTCAGTCTTTGCTGTTTGGCTTGAAGTGCTTATAAGTAACACCCGAAGGATATTGTTCTTCTATTCTGTTATCACAGGAATTTAGAGAAAAGTTGGTTACTACTATTCAATTCCTACGATTTTGCATATACATTAATGGAAATTACTATTGGGGCCAAGATAGATACCATGTTTGCTTTTTATTATTGATAGGATAACGTTTGTCCACAATCGCACCTGATGTAAAGCTGTGATGAGGTTGATGATTGAACACGTTTATCTAGAAGTAACTACTTAACCACTCTTAACATAAAGACCCCCAGACCATTTAATTATGGAAGAATCACGACTGCCAAAAAGGACAAAATGTATTGATTGATCAGCCGGTGAATGTATGCCTCATCGGTCGACCCATTTAAGTAGAGTTCATTACATGGACCAGCCGCAACAGAAAAGTATAGCCAAAAACATTTACCTCAGCGAACGGCGACACGAAACTGCATAGGCAAACGACACCGCTGTCAGCAAAGAGTTTAGCCACCTCGGCCACTCTTCTGATATTCTCCTCACGATCCTCCTTACTGAATCCCAGGTTCTTGTTCAGACCCGTCCTGATGTTGTCACCATCCAGGCCGTATGCTGGAATACCTGTGTATGAAAAAAAAAATGTTCAATGTGCCAAAGAGAACGGCCAATGGATAACACCGTTTGTTCTAAATTTGAAATTGGTGTGAAGAGATGTTCTTCTAAAAAGTAACCGTCAAAGACAACTAGGTTCCTATCAGACATTGTTCTACTTTGGTAGATACTATTATAGTTTATAAATAACATAACAATAGTAAAGTTTCCTACGGTTAATGTTATTTACAATAACAGTTAAATAAATAAACACAAAGATTATGATAAAACGCAATAAGTCTGTGTTCCCAGACTTAACCGTCCTTAACCCAGAAGTTTTGAGTTATTGTTATCTGGAATTGTTACTGCGTTATTACTATAAACCTGATGGTTATAAAATATTAACGAGTAAAATACAAATTAAAAAAATAGGTACCACAATAGGTTAACTACGCCGATGCGTTTATGCTCTGGCGTTGAAAAGGTTTAATACCTATTCACAAACTTCTACTTTTTCTTGTGGCTTGGCTCCCGTAGACAACTCTACAGTGTGAAATTTTAATGGTTGTTTTCCCGCGGCAGGACGATTACCCATCAGTAGTACTATCGAATCACAAAGTTAAACTAAAAAAAAATTTTTTTTTTTTTTCAAATCATTGAAAAAGTGTTCATAAACTCGAAAGAGCGAGAATCAATAGTAGTGCACTAGACACAAAGTAGGTAGATACCTACATGAGACGCACGTACCGCCGCGTACCTACATATCGCGCGATGCACTACTGTTGGTTCAAGTCGCTTTCGAGTTTTGTTTATCACAATTGTTAATCTGCCATTTATGGAGTCTAATATTTTTTATATATATAAATCGATTGTATTACCGATACAAACTCATTTCGCTTCGGGGAAACAACCATTAAAATTTCACACTGTATAGTGACCGTGGCCTTCTAGCAGACAGCGATAGTGTATCTTTATATCAGTGAATTTTTTTTTATGATCAAATCAGCAGTGGCGTGCAGTGGTTCGAGTTGGGTAGGCCAGAAAATAATGTCCAAAAAAAACAGGCCTCATTATTCAGGCTTGAAATGTGCTGTTTTTTTTTTTAGTAGGCTATTTAAAAAAAACTCATTTAATTAAAAATCAACCCTGAAAAATGTGGTTATTTTTTAAAACCTACCCTAACTCGAACCACTGCACGCGCCTGCAAATCAGTACTTCGACTCCAGAATTGTATATTTTAAAAATAGAAACAGTTTGACGTGTATAGAAAATATAATAATACTATAATTGGATCTTATTAATATTAATAAATTCATAGTCACGGCCCTAAGTTTACCTGGTTACCAGATGCCTAAGCGCAGGAATTGTAACACTTATTAACCGCAAGGACAAAACGGTGTGAGTCAGTGAATGATCAGCGCGTACGCACTTTTATGTACATTTCCAGGCAAATTTCCCACAATCCTCATGGCTACAGAAGTATCGGTATGTAATAAGATAACTATACAGGGTTATTTGTAAAACACCAACGACCTCTTAGGAGGTCATTGTACTCATCATTATGAACAACTTTAATATGGGACCAAACATGAAATCGCGAAATAAAATCAGCTGTCCCCTACATTTTGATGAGTTATACGAACATAAATGTGTAAGGAACAGCTGATTTTTTTTCGCGTATAGAAACCTACAAGTATAGAAACCTGCAATTTATGCTGAATTTGTGGATTTGTTTCTTTTCTACACTAATATCATACTGGTATTATAAAGAGGAAAGATTTGTATTTATGTATGTTTGTAACGAATAAGCTCAAAAACTGCTGGACGGATTTCAAAAATTCTTTTACCTTTAGATTGCTACGTTATCCCTGAGTAACATAGGCTATATTAAAATAAGGTAATGTCCACCCGTGCGAAATCGGGACGAGCCGATAGTCTATACTAATATTATAAACAGGAAAGATTTTTTGTTTGTACCGAATAAGCTCCGAAACTACTGGACCGATTTTAACCATTTCACCAAAGGAAAGCTACATCAGCGAGTAACATAGGCTATGTTTTTTATACCCGTATTCCTACAGGAACGGGAACTACGCGGGTGAAACCGCGAACGCTTGCGAACCTTGATAGTCCAACTTTATGAATGACTAGCATTCATAAAGTTGGACTATCAAGGTTCGCTCAGTACCAATATTAAGGAGACATTTGTGTTGTGGTCTTACTATGAAATGTCACTGCCATTATGATTCCGTTGTGAAAATAGGAGAAAGCGGTTTGTATGAATAGCTCCGTCCTAGAGGGTCGTCTCACACATAGTCGATAATGATGGCTGTACCACTTCATAGTACAGCAACTAGCTTTAAGGGTTTTTGCACTCCTCTGTATCCATCAATCACATACGTTATAATCAAAATGTCGTAGCCGCCGTTTCGTTTCTTCCACCCAAAAGTATGCATTAATTTATATGGAAAAATCGATACGTTCGTGTTAGACTAAAAGGTTTGGTTAGGTTAATAAACAGTACAATTTAGCTTTTAAACGTACGATAATTATAGATTTTGTTTATAATAATATAAGACCTATTCTATTATGTGCAAATATTTAATTATTTAAAGAGATTTTATTAATGTCTGGCATCACGATTGTCTTTATAGTGCTACATTTTGTGGTGTGAACCAATAGTTTCCGAATTTGACGTTTTGTCAAAAAATATATAAAAAGCTGTCAAGAGTAAAAACGTCAGGTTGGGCGGGAAAAAAGATGGCCGATACTGGTATCACGCAAAAGCAAACGTAAAACTTTTTAAACAATTAATAACTCAATAAGTGCTTGTGCCATCTAGGAGATTTGCGGTTGTTGATTGGTTGGTATAATAAACTTTGTATATGACAAGGAGTTTCTTTTACAAAATACCCAACATTCGTCATACCGGCAGAGCCCGCCTTCCGGTGTTGCCGAACAAATTATACTGTTTTGTATTACTTTAGCTCTCGTAAGGACTGGACCTTCTTTACTATCTGACTTCATTAAATAAACTGGTAAAACGAGACTGTAACCGTATTACCATACTTGCATAGATATAGCATTATAATGAAATAGTCACGCCCTGCAATGGAGGTTACGAATGGAAACTTGGTTTATGATGAAGATTCGATATCTCCTATAGGATACACTGTTTTACTGACGTTTCATCATCTGCCTAGCCTTATTCCCAGCTATATTGGGGTCAGCAATCCGTCAAACCTGATTCAACTGAACACCATTTCTACTCCTTTAGTGTCGTTTAAACTATTCGTCGTCGAACTATCGTCGTTTAAAAAATAATCCGCCTTCACAAGAGAATATTATTCTCCGTTTCCATTGATCCTTTGACATAGATAAATCCCCTGGATTTTTCCATATAAGGTATCCTGGTACTTTTATGCCTCTTGTGGCGAATTCGCGCCATTTCTGGCGTTAAGCCCATCGTCAATATATTGTAAACATTCGTGTATAGTCTTTGTACAGGTAGTCGGTCGTCAAACTCGTACTCTGCTTTTGCCTTCCTTAATGGTCAAGACAATGTTTGGTCATATTGACCCCAAGACAAATGTATTTTTTTTACTGGTACCTACCGTTTCTAAGAAATACCTATAATCAATCACAGTGGTATTCCTTGTGATTTGCTTCGATAAACTTTAATAAAATTGAATCGTATCAAGGTCAATAAATTATTTAGACTTTTAGACCATTGGCATTGGGCTAGAGATAATAAATCAATGACTTTAAAACTGAATTACAGTGGAAGATAGGCTTTGTTTTATATGACAGTCATGTAACAGCGCTCTTATAAGGCAGATGCCAAAACCTAGCGATAGTGCGTTTTTCTTCGCAATTCAGAGACCATTAACTCATTAGTTTTGAGAAATAATCTACATGTAAAAGCACATTATTAATGTTCGATGTCTTATCATCACATTCCACGTTCTATTTTTTTTTATGCGTCATAAATAAATTTAAAATCTACTTTTAAAAAATGACTAAAATAAATAATTTAAAAATCTATATTATACACGTTTTATTTCATTTCAAAAGATCGCTTATCTTTTTTAATCAAAATAATTCCAAAAATTGTGTGAATTCTATGATAAAAGTGCGTGCGCAGGATGCGGTCGGCAAAGGGAACGAATGCTCAAGGTTATTTGGTTAGGGAAGCGACTTAAATAAGTATAGCGTTGCCAGGCGTCCGGATAAAGCCGGACACAGTCAGGCTTTTTGGTTGAGTGTCCGGCCTGTTCGGATATTTGATAGGCTTTATAAATGTAGGAATTTTTTCGCTCACCTTGTATCGCTCTACTAATACTATTGCAATTATTGAAATGAATATTGAATGATTAATAATAATAATGAAGACTGGCTCACTCAATTTGATTGTTGTTTCATTAGAATTTAAGAAGATTTTATGGTAAATGATAAAAAAAACCTTTGTTGGGTTATACTAAGACTATAAAATTAAGTGTTCGGCCTTTTTGCCAAAATGTCCGGCCAAACTGGCTGGTTTGTCCGGCTTTTCGGTTTTAAGACCTGGCAACCCTAAATAAGTACGAAGTTATATACCAAACCGTATTTTATTAATTAGAATAGTAAGTAATACTAGGAACGAGGTTACCTGATGTTAAAAAATGCATGTTAAGGAGTATACACTTTAAAAAAAAACATAAAATACCACTTAAATACTATCCATTTACAGTGTCAAATTACCTTATGTGGGTCACCAGTCTACACATGGTTAATGAACCTACATATTTAAAAGTAGGCAACTATACTTTTAAATATGTAGGTTCATGTGTCTAATAATAGTATTTCGTAAGTATGTAAGTACATTCATATTATTTCGCTTTGGAGCGTAAATGACTGTCGTAAATACATTTTTGTTTGTAGGTACGCACAAAAAGTAGAAAACTGTATGTTTGATTTTATTTAATTTTCAGCCTTATACAGGCTTATTTAAAAAACACCAACAACCTCTTAAGAGGTCATTGTACTCATTATTATGAACAACTTTTACTATGGGACCAAATCTGAAATCGCGAAAAAAAATCAGCTGTTCCTCACAATTAATTATGTTCGTATAACTCATCAAAATGTAGGAGACAGCAGATTTTTTTTTTTCGCGATTTCAGGTTTGGTGCCATAGTAAAAGTTGTTCTGATTGAGATGAGTCCAATGACCTCTTAAGAGGTTGTTGGTGTTTTTCAAATAACCCTGTATATTTGAGTGTAATTACCGTCTGTTACATAATTTAAGGTTAAACCATCTGCCAATTTAATAAAATAATCTATAAGAGGATGCGGTGGTGAAAATAATTAATTAATTTATGCAGGTTTTATTTTATAACATCTTCTATAAAGAGAAGCTGTTGCCTGTAGTGAGTGAAACTTTAAAATAATCCAAATTATAACACACACAAAAATAATACACGACCTAATGCGATACTAATCCATATACGAAGATATTCCTTCGCTTTCCATATGTTGTGCCAATATCATCTAGACTAATATTATAAAGAGGAAAGATTTGTATTTTCATATTTTTGTATGTAACGAATAAACTCAAAAACTATTAGACCGATTTCAAAAAATATTTCACTATTAGAAAGCTACATTCACCCTGAGCAACATAGGCTATATTTTATCTCCATATTCCCACGGGAACGGGAACTACGCGGGTAAAACCGCGGGCACTGTTAGTTTATTATAAAAAAGTATAGTAAGAACGCATTTTAAGCAATGCAATGTTTTAACTATTTATAGTAAATTCAAATTCAATAGGTATTATAAAATAAACAATATTTACTTAATTGAGGAAAAACGTTTTAAGTAGATTTTCTGCTTCTTGTCGGGGTTACTGAACGATACTAGAAAGAGCCAATCAAAATCATCAAGTCTATTTATATGTCCTAGATAGTTTCCTATTTGTAAAGTGATTGCTTAGACACAAGTCAAGATAAGAGAGAATAAACACCGCTTTTCCGTTTTATGGTCTTACACAATAACATTTAAGATTATCTGATAATTAATAAGGCTGATAAATAGATCTGTTAGTAAATAGTACTAGGCTCTCAGAGACAGAATGAGCTCTCGGAAGCTAACAAAGGTCTGTAATACAAGTGGTCAGACTTTCGGTCCTTTCGCCCAAATATTATCTCAAATGCTCAGTGGCGTGCAGTGGTTCAAGTTGGGTAGCCAGAAAATAATGTCCAAAAAAAACACACCACATTATTCAGGCTTGAAATGTAGTCTTTTTTTTAAATAGGCAATTAAAAAAAAACTCATTTCATTAAAATAATGAGGTTAACTTTTTAAAAGTTTATTTGGACATTTTCTCTGGCCTACCCTAACTCGAACCACTACACGCCACTGCAGCTGCTACATCCATATCTCATCATCATCTTCTTGCCTTATCCTATGTCACTTGGGGTCGGCGCAACACGTTTCTTTCATTTGTCCTGTCAGCCGTCACGCTATCACCAACTTCACTGTCTTTTATATCATTCCTTACAAAATTCATCCTTCTTTTCTTTGGCCTCCTGCTCCATCTCTATTCATTCACATTTATATTCATAACCCTTTTACTTATATGCGTTTCAGCCCTCCTCTTCACATTACCATACCAAGACAAGCGGTTCCCTTTCAACACTGGCGCTACTTTTAAACTACTTCCAATGCCATTTCTCTCACTGTTTCTCACTTTATCCATCCTCGTTACATCCATCCATCCATCCATCATACATCCATCTCAACATCCATATCTATTACCCCAAATTATACCAACCTTTGGAGACCAGGTAAGCTTCAAGCGCGAACGCTATGCTGGTCTTGCCAGCCCCGCTAAGGCCTGTGAACCATACTGTGCTGCCTCTGAAAGCCCGGCTTCCAAGGGCACGACTTCTTTTCGCTCTGGACACCTGGTGCTTCTGTTCCACTACATTTGTGGCCACTTGGGCGCACTGAAACAAAGAGACATTTTGTATTTATTGACAATGGAAATAGAAAGTGGGACTTTGCATACGTATAAAAACGTGCTTTATATTAAGTACTAGCTTCTGCCAGCGACTTCGTCCGCGTGGAATAGTTACTTTACCCCCGATTTTGAAACTCTCAGCCCGATCGGTTTAAAATTGACAAAGTTTCATACAAACGTTCATCCCCTATTTTATCCCCTTGGGGGTAGAATTAATCAAAATCCTTTCTTAGCGGATGCTTACGTCATAACATCTACCTGCATGCCAAATTTCAGCCCGATCCGACGATAAACGTAAGATTACTGCTAAGCTATCGGGAGTTACACGTGTTATTGTGAGTCAACCATAAAAGATAGACATAATATGCTGTAGTGGGATATTTTTTAGATAATTTTATGTAAAACATTTCCGTAATACATGATTTCTATGTAACTTTAACCATTAAGGCTACACACGCGATGGAAGCTTAAAAAATGGAGTAACTTCTCCCGTTTTCCCAACATTTTCCTTCACTGCTCTGCTCCTATTGATTGTAGCGTGATGATAAGTATACTATAACCTGCCCAGGAGTATGAAGAATAATTGTACCAAGTTTCGTTAAAATCGGTCGAGTAGTTTTTGTTTCTATAAAGAACATACAGACAGACAGACAGACAGACAGACAAAAATTTTACTGATTGCATTTTTGGCACCAGTATCGATCACTAATCACCCCCTGATAGTTATTTTGAAAATATATTCCTTGTACAGAATTGACCTCTCTACAGATTTATTATAAGTATAGATAATATTTGAGTTAAAAAGTGCGATGTGACATTCTTAGGGTTCCGTATCGGAATAGTAACCAACGGAACCCTATCACTATGCCACGTCCGCTGTCCGTCTTTATGTCAGCGAGCTATGTCTCAGGAACCGTAATAAGCAGACAGTTAAAATTTTCACAAAGTGGAACCCTTGCACTCTTTGCCGGTTTTTTAATACAGGTGACAGAGGTATCAACAGTTTATTTTACATTTTCATAAAACTGTTTGGAAGATATACTTCTACTTCGTATTCTACCAGGCAAATTCGTTCGAGGTCTTGAGCAAACTGAACAAATAGTTATAGGGCAAGTCTAAAATTAAAATTTTAAATTTTGTTCAGAAAAAATATTGTTTAGTAACCAGGCTCGGGACAAAAATATATGGAAAGATTTGGGGAAGCCATTGCCCAGTAGTGGGACAGCAAATGCTGAAAAAAAACGTACCAGGATATGTTCAAAACTATTTGGCTAAAAATAGCAACCAATAGCCATATTAGTTTATTGCAGTCAAAATAGCAATCAGGAAACTATGTAGTCTTATAATATCGTACTGCCCGATGGTCATCGAGAGTGGTTTGATTGGAAACTATGAACACAATCAAATTACTCGGTATCTCGACCTCGACAAAGGTCATACATGATCTTTATGTACACGTTTGAACGCTTATTTTTAATAACAGAAAATGTTTCAATCAATCAATGATTTCCTCTTCCTTAGAATAATATGCAGATCTTGTTAGGAAATGTTAGATGGCGCCATTTTTTTTTTTTCAGTAGATTCGTTTTAATCATAGAAAAATCCAAAAAGACTTATATCTACGGTTTTAACAAAAATATGAAAGTATTATTCACGCCGCAAATGATAAACAAAACAATCTGTATTTTGATGAAGAAAAATATTGGCACAAATAAGGTTTATTAGTTTTTACATAAGGATAGTCGATACGAGGACGTATTTTAGCTAAATTCTGAGTTCTGGTATGGCTTTCAAATTGGGAAAATCTGATTGTTGAGAGACAGTATAGGTACCTATACGATAGTCCTTCAATATTAAATCCTTTTAATAACTCAAATATCACGACCGATTCTGAAATACTTCATATTTAAACCTTTGTTTCATAGAAGAAGCATACAATCTATTATCATGGGTACTGACCGGTGCGAGATTAAACCTTCGTGATGCGAGCCATACATGCACAGTGCACCCACAATCGACTGCCAACTACTTGCATAAATTAACTACACAGTTACAGGGTCAAACCAAATTAACCAGTGAAACTCCACAGACGTGATTTGTATTTAATATATGAGTAGACGAGCCCAACATAGTTTAGTAAAGGCTAGACAGATAAGCCGGCCCCCAACCGGCCCCAGGCCCCATCATATTTGGTTAGGAAAAAAGCAAGGTAGAACTTCGTTGTGGTCGGCTACTGTACATGGACGCAGCTGAGTACCTGGTTTTTACCTTCACAACCCAGTAACTGGGTAAGACCACACCTATTGACAAAACTGGTATCAGATTTCTTGGCTTGTGACTATCCTTAACGATTCGTGCGTGACTGTCAAATAATAGCCGTGACCCGTGCGACAGTTCTCATTTAGTGAGTTATGAATAATGAAAATCTTTACTAACAGCTAACTAAAGAGTCAACGGCGGCTGCATTGTACTGGTGTCTGCTGTTACGTGTTTATATGACCGTGTTCGATCGAATCGAATCGAACGATCAAATTTTCTGTACCGCATCTATTTCTAATTCAGTGCCTGTACAAGCTTGCACATTCTCTACGCAATTGCTTACCCCAGAATGTTTTCTTGGAAAGGAAAAAACAATTTCAAATAAGACCATTTGTTTAAAGGATCATATTGCAGGTTATGATTGTATCACAAGATACATATAAACAAAACTAGTCTCTGTATATCATTAATTGGAAGACAGGAGGCCTATGTCCCAGCACACATTCTGAGCTGACCATCCCATATAGTATGCTGATCTGACTAATATATAGGGTACCTAATACTTAGGTAAATTAATGAGTCATTAATATTTCTTGTCATTTCTAACCGGTTGAGTGATTGATGATTCACTCGAATAAAATAGGCCTATTTACTCGTGATATTTTATCAGATAAGTTTAGAGTGATCTTATAAGTTATAATCAATTGTTTAAATAGGTATCTAATTATTTTATCTGTATAACATACATAATCAGCCTTTTAACGTTCCCACTGCTGGGACAGAGGCCTCCTCTCTAGGAGAGGGCATGGGTAATCCACCACGCGGGCCCAGTGCGAGTTGGTGAATGTCACATGTCTTCGAATTTTTAGTTCTAGGACATGCCGGCTTCCTCACGATGAATTAATTACACAAAGTGATGCGCCTGGCTGGGTTTGAACCCGCGACCTACAATTCGTAAGTCGGGGCCGTTACCACTCGGCCACCACTGCTCTCTATACTACTCACTATCTGTGTATTACTCATTATTTAAGGGTTGCCTGATAGAGAAACATTGCGAGTTAAAGTCAAACCGTCTACTTATCCACCGTTTCGTCTCACAGAGAAGCGATCTGTGTAGTAGTAATGTAATCTAGTACCAGTAGTCTAACTGTGCTATTTGTTGTTTGTTGCTATAATAAATATTCATTATGCTATTTGAATATATTCAACTATAATTGGCTATTTCCGTCAAACCTGTTACATACATTACATTAGCTCATTCACCTAAATACCGTAATAATTACTAGAGATCCAATAACTCGTAGTTTGGCGCTAATATGCAAAATGAATAAATAATTCCAATTGTGAAGGGTATTTTAGTACGGCCGTGGACAAGGTATTAAATGCACTCGAAAATGAATGTCAACGGAATAAACCTACTGTTGCATTGTGATTCTATTTTTTTATTTATTTATTTATTTATGTACACACATGATACTTAAAAAATACAATTTTGTACAAAATCGAGAGCACAAAGGTACTGCTTTTGTTTTTTGTTTATTTTTCTTTTACATGGCTGTTATATTAATTAATACTAGGACTTCGCCCACGACTTCGTCTGTGCAGATTTAGTACAGTCGGTGATAGCAATTAGCTGACCCCCCTAAAAATTACTCGATTTTACACCCTATACTCATAACATTAAACGTTATTCAATATGTCTGAGTTTATCAGACTGTTCACCTATTTTAATAAGTGGGTAGTTAGACGTCAATATGCGTATTCAACCCATTGAGGTAGGAATAATAAGGAGACGCTGCGTTATTCTATACATACATTTGCTTATACAAATATGAGTGAAATATGATTCAGAACTTGAAATATCGTTATGTCTCATTCTTTCTTGTGAGATAACCCTATTTGATAAAAGAGACAACTATATTTAAGTTGTTGCTAATTATGGCAACATTTTGTCGTGATGTAGAGACAGTTGTAGGTAAGTGCCGTTGCAGCCATATTATATTCCAAATTCATGGTAGTTACGCTGTCAAATGGTTGTTTACTTTTTTATTATTGTGATTTGCGAGAAAACTACGAGTAATTTTACTTTTAAAACTGAATGTAAATGTTGGAAAACATAAATCCAACATGCCTGTGTGTTGTGTTGTGAAGTGTGGTGCAAGAAACAGTCAAAATCAACCTCAACTGTGTTTGCACAGGTTAGTAGCCGGTTTTCATGCATTATTACACACAATAATACACATTCGGTGATACTATTGTAACGCAATCATGAATTTATGGCTAAAGTATTGATATTTGGATTCATTTCCACATAACAGGCCTTTTTATTATATTTGTTTATTCATTCGTTTGTTTACATAATGAAATAGTGTTGTACCGTTGCCGACTTGCGGTAATACGAAACTAGTTCCTCTGCTGGAACGATATCGGTATATTCTGTGATGTTAACATAAATAATCCTGCGTCTTATTCGGTTCGAGTGACCTAGCTAGGTACGGCCTGTGATTCACACTTCACACCAAAATCAAAATATTTTACGTAAATCTGAAGAAAACATTGAAAAAGCTAATTATCTCTAAAAGAGTAATCATGGAGTTTCTTGCCGGCACTTCTCCATAGGAAACAGCTAATTGGAACCGTGCACCTAGCTTATAATGTTTTATGTTTGTTTTAGTTACATTTTAGCATCTCTAACCAAAATGATTTAAAAATACTTTAATTTTTATAGGTTTCCTAAAAATGAAGGCTTACAGAAAAAATGGTTAGAGGCTAAGGGTCGTGGGGTGATGTTAAATAGCCTATAGCCATACTGGCTACCAAAAGCAAAAATAATTTTAATGCTTTTTTTTTGCGCGGTACCCTAATTATTTCTCTAAAATAAAAGTAGCCTTAGTTACTCCTTGTAACATATCTGCCTGTAAAAATCCCGTCAATATTTGTACAGCTATTTCAGAGATTAGCCGCGACAAACACATCAATTTCATTTATTTGTATAGATAGCAGAAGGTAAGATAACCTACTCATCTTTTTCTGTTACTATTACAACGGATTTTAATGTTCATAATATGAGGTATGATCCAAACGTGATAAATTAGTGGAACTCGTAACTAGTATCGATACTCGTTGTAGTAACACCTTGATTGACTCAACCCTAGCAATGGCAGCCATTTTATGTTTTGTAGGTATGCACCCTTTTTTCGTAGGTATTTCTCGTCCATACTTTTATAGGTCAATGATTCAACCAAAACTGCTATAGATATGACATTAGGAATATGGGGTAGAAGAATAAATTGAACAAGATATTCTATGCACAAATAGCAGTGAATACGCGCGAACATTTTTACCTTGCCTTACTAAATTGTAAAAATCCACGCTTTTTTCCTTATTATTAATTGTTATCAGTTTTGATAGTTTAATCGTCATGTCCAAGTTGAGTTGAGTGATTACTTAAAATACAAAATAATCTATTTGCATGAGGAGAATGTTGGTATTAAAGCGATTGCTACGAAACTTAATATAGCGGTAAGTGTATTCTTTTTTATGCTTCATTTATAATTATAGTTATTCCTTAATTCGTTAGTTGGCTTAAAAGCCGGTGAATGTAGAATAATAGACAATTAATTATGTTTCATTATGAGTCTAATTTCAGATCATTTATAGGTCTAATTTGATTTATATTATCTAAATTGATAAATGTATTTTTGCAAACTTAATCGATAATAAATTATGTTTACCTATTCGTTACTAAAATTATGCTTATTGTGTTGTTTCAGAGAAATACAGTCAGATTGTGGCTAAGACGTTTGACGTGTGGTTTTAATATTCAAAAAGATCGTCCTGGACCAAAACCATTCATGAGAGGAAGTGATTGTTGTTGGATATGGTGCGCCGTATGCGGGACCGCTTGCAACAAGTAATAGAAAAAAATGGTGCTCCACTTCGCTATTAAAAGCATATTATTATAAATGACTTGAGTAACCAGTGTTGGTCGTAAACAATAGTAACGTATGTCAGTGTGTGTGTTAAATTAACTATTGTTATAATTTCTAAAGAAGTATTCCGAATACCTAGTTTTTTGTCAAAACCTTATAACTAAAATAACTACTCACAAAACAAATTGATATATAGTAGGTAGAACTTCAACGTATAATGCCGTTTTATTTAGTTAAATGATGTTTAATGTGGTGATGTTATTGTTATGAAATAGAAATACATACCCATATTTCTAAATATTATAACATGCTGATTCACTACATTAAACTCAGTGCAGTTAACAACGTTGTTAGTAAAATAGTAAGTAGGTAAATATTATCATCTTCGTGTCGTCATCAATATCATTTATGTTATAATATTTTTTTTATAAAATATAATCGTTTTTACCATCATTTTGGTTTTTTATTTCTGTTCGTTTTTTTTTTGTTGCTAAAGTTATAATTTATTATTTATAACTTAAAATAAATTTACAAAACAGAAACAAACGCGTCAATGACACTGGCTACGAACTCTCAACCTCGATTTGTCAGTTCACTACAGTCACCACTAGACCACTCGAAACATATTCAACGTAATCGAAATTACGTATTATGTTACAAGTTAAAATAATATTCAAGATCATACCTACCTTAACACTGCGTATTAAAGATCAAATTCGAATAACTATTTTATTGATCGTAGACGTTGAACCAGTTGTCTTACAGCTAACAAGCAAAAGGTTCAAATTCGTTTAATTTTTAGGGGGTCAGTTAATTGCTATCACCGACTGTACAAACAATTTCCACCTCCGTTTTACTCCCTTAGGGATGGAGTTTCGTAAAATCCGTTCTTAGCGGATGTCTACACCCTATAAGGAACCTACCTGCCTCTGTTTTTCAAGTGTTATAGTTTCTGAGATTTCGTGATTAATCACTAGAAGATAGAAGATTGAGTGGCATATTATAAAGAGCTTTTTTAAATCGTGTGCCTTTTCAATAATAACCTAGTGTAGTTACATTTTTAATAATTAATAAATGATTAAAGAATGATGTTAACTTCGGAAATATAGTATTCTCAGCATAGAGACATACTCCATCCATTAAATAGAAATTGAATAAAAACATTACATTTAAATTGTCAACATACACACACATTACAATAGGGGTGTTTCCTGAGTAAAAAATATATGATTATGTTTAGTCCGTCAGTTAGATTATAGAAAAATATTGGACACGTATTTTTTCCTTTATCAAATCTATAAAAACTGACGAAGATACAAAGCATCAAAGATCAGGAGTGGGGGCTTGTGACGTTACGGCTCGCTAAAAATTGTAGCGAGTAGTGACGTCACACGAGTTTTCAACGCTCTGTATCGGCTTCATTTGTTGTTTACGTGAAAAAAGAAAAAATACGTGTCCAATATTTTTTGGAAATCTATCTGACGGACTAATTAGATTTTTTTAGTCAACTACCCTATTAAATATTAGCAATACATTAAATTTTATTTAATGCTTTACTTACACACTTGCTATTTGCATTGACTTTTATGTTTTAGGAGGTCCCTACATGGACATGTTGACAAATTGTCCACAATAAGCTGCAACATAAAGAAGTATTGCGGCGCTCATATTGTCAATCATAAACCCATTACATAAATTGTAGTAAATGTACCCAATCAATTTCATTGATATGATCATAGTTGATTAAAGTCATTCTGTTTCAAAAACCAATTGAATCAATGCCTTTTTAGCCGAGTTCAAAAAAGGAGAAGGTTCTCAATTCGACTTTTTTTTATGTTACCCTTATCTTATTTACTGGGTGGTCCGATCTTGATAATTCTTTTTATATTCAAAAACTGGTGCTTCTTATGTGGTCCCATTTAAATTTGAGTTAGATCTGATGACTACTACTATTTGAGTTATCCCTAGAAATGCGTATTTAAATAGCTTCCATTACGCTGATGATGGTGTCATTTTCACTTGACGATGTAAAATGAATAAAAAAAAGCTGTAAAAGATGGTTTGGACGAGCATCGTAGCTTTTCGAGGTGGGCCCTGTCTAGTTTGGTGAAGATCTGATAAAGAATTTCTGAGCAGGAAACGGAACTCTTGAATAAATTATAGCATATCTTCCGGGATTGCTGAAATCTCACGTGTGTTTATTGTTTACACCACGTGATGAGGCACGTTTAGCTAGTATCACCACTAAACAGTGAAAAAAAAAACTCTTAAAAAAACCGACTTCTAAATAAAATGAAGAACAAAAAAGTAAAAAATAACTTTAATTTCGGAAGTCGGTTGTATTTTTTTATAAAAATGTTTTTTCGCCTTATCAATCATTACTAATCATAAACGGAGAATTCCAACACTTTTCACTGATAATTTAAATTCGATAACATTTTTTGTCAGAAGGATCAAATTTCCCTTGGGGAAAATCTCAGTAGAGCGAATTTGTCAGTGGAAAATATTCGACAGTGGCGCATATTATCAGCCAGTGGTAAATCAAAACATCATGAAAAGTCCAAGCAAAACTAAACCTTTTGATGACGTCAATCTATACTTATAATAAATCTGTAGAGAGGTCAATTCTGTACAAGGAATATATTTTCAAAATAACTATCAGGGGGTGATTAGTGATCGATACTGGTGCCAAAAATGCAATCAGTAAAATTTTTGTCTGTCTGTCTGTCTTTCTGTCTGTCTGTCTGTCTGTCTGTCTGTATGTTCTTTATAGAAACAAAAACTACTCGACCGATTTTAACGAAACTTGGTGCAATTATTCTTCATACTCCTGGGCAGGTTATAGTATACTTTTCATCACGCTACAATCAATAGGAGCAGAGCAGTGAAGGAAAATTTTGGGAAAACGGAAGAAGTCATCTACATAAAATTATCTAAAAAAACATCCCGAAACAGCATGTCTATCTTTTGTCAATTTTAAACCGATCGGGCTGAGAGTTTCAAAATCGGGGGTAAAGTAACTATTCCACGCGGACGAAGTCGCTGGCAGAAGCTAGTAACAATTAATTGCACAACTGTGGCTCTCTACTTCCATTCAGTAATAATGTTAAATCAATGTCTTGTTCATTCAGTCCCCAATTGTTCCAATGGCTTTACATAGCTAAGTAAATATTTAAATATTTCATTAAGCAACACGTTGCTCAAATAATGATTCATATTCATTATAATAACGAGAAAATAAAACCAGCAATTTCATAATATTTCCTTCGCTATTTGTATGTGGAAAACTGGAAAATCAACTGATAGGTAAATGTTTTTCTTAGACTTTAAATTTAGCTTAGACTTTTGGTTTCAAGCAGGACCAGTCAGTCAGCGAATTAGAATTCCTTGGAGAAAAGAAGTAAGTCTGTTTTGATACTTTCATCCTATCGAACAGTCTTTCTCGTACAGCTTCTTCTGATAGCAAAGGAAATATTGTCAGCTGTACAATGCACCACACATATGTGTACATGCTACACAAGCTAGCCCCACCGATTCCAATGAATCCGCGCGAGAAATGTGGAGAAAGTCGAATGTTTACGTAAATCTAATGCCAGCAGCGTAACTGTGACATAATGCTACACACCGGTATGCTATGATGTTGCATTTTAACTATCTATAGCATTTCATAACAAACAAAGCTTTGGTAGTGACAATGGGCTAAGTAGCAAAGGCTAAGTATAATACTCGTATTATACAGTAACGGTTTCAGAATAATACTGGATGGCGCCCCACACAAATTCACCCAAATTGTATCGTATAACAACTATTAAATCTGCAAGGACAAATTACGCGCGTTCCTGATATTTACCAAACATAACTTTCACCAACCGCAAGACGAAAATCGAAAACTAATCCAATATTCGCATTTACACGTGCAAAGAAAAATTGGACAGCGTTATAAAAATTGCCCAATACACATTTGATTTACCTGCTTTCGACACGTTGGCTGATCGAATTTAATTACATTCGACTGAAATGAAAGAGTCCACTGAATGTTTTAAATGATTTAAAGAAAACATGAAACCAATAATTTGGTACAGTCAAATGGATAATACATAAATGAAGTAGAAATACTCAATTGTACAAAATATAAAATGAGATAAAATGTATCGGTATGAAGTAACATTCGTTTAGTCTAGGTAGAACTATGTTATCGCCAAAGAAATTAATGATTGTATCTTTTCATAGACATGCTCGTAGATAACTGGCTTAATCAGCCGTTTAATGAGCGGCCTGTGGGACCTCCCGGCATTTAATTAAACATTTGCCTAAATGCCTAAATGTTTAATGCGGTCTACCTCCTCCTTCGCTAGCATTACTGCTTTGCCGAAGGAGGTGACCGCTTCCCATTCCTCCTTGCTTGGGACCATGGATTGAACCAGCACCAGGGCCAGACGAGAGAGGTCGCCGCCGCCGATTGCCTCGACGAGGACATATTGCTCCGCCCAAGCAAGGCACACCTCCACCGTATGCTCCACCGTGTCCTCCAGGCGATCCACAGTGTTCACACCCGGACGTGTCCTCCCGCTGAATCCGAAACAGGTTCTTCCCGAAACAGCCGTGTCCAGTGAGCACCTGTGTCAGGCGGACGGTGTGGACGCCGTGGCGTCTCTCTAACCACTCCTCAAAGAGGGGACTTATCGCCGCAATGGTGACTAGCCCAATCATTATCATACCTTATACTTTATTTTGAGTGATTCATGATATGAAGGTTAAGCAAATACAATTTAGTACATGTGGCGGAAGAACTACACGCATGCCTTTTGAATGAACAGTATTGTTTACAACTCTCTGAATAGAAGTTTGGGCTAGCGTTTCCCCGAACGAAACCCAAGACGCTCGCTGTATTGAAGATAAATTGTAAACAGACAACACCCTAAAAAATAACTTACTGGTATTATTAATTAAGAAGGAAATTGTTTTTACAGAGAATTTTCAGTTCAGAAAAGGCAAACAATTAGGGGAGGCGGCGGTTCGCGGTTTATTGGTGAAGTAAACAGAAGTTTTTATACACTCAAAGATTTTGACTGTGTAACGTGAGTGCACACGAGAAATTAAAGATGTAGGGAAGAAGAAAGAAGACATGAATATTGGCTTTAGATATAATTATGAGCTTTTATGTGGACGACAAAAACAATGAAACAGTATCCAATATTCCTCACGAACCCAGATTGCAGAGGTCAATGCAAGTCGCACTTGCCTAAAGCTGAATTCATCATAATAGGAAACCAATGACTATGTTTACAATCTACATAAAACGGCCAAACAATAACGTTTTTCTCCCTCGAACGAAAAGTGGTCTTTGTATGTACGTAATTGTGATATCACACTTTCATTTCACTTCAAGTAAAGAATTAATACTTTTATTTTATTCAAATTAGTTAAGAATACTTCCATCACTAAAACGATGGATATGTCCAGAAAATATTTCTAAGACGAAATCCAATTTTACCTTCGATCACTAAATTGAAGAATTTTATCTTCAAATAATTTTATTTTCCAGTTTACATAGAAACTTCATCTTCATTGCGATATATGAGTTTCAGACTAACAATCAGTTTTATTCGAACATCTCAACTTTTTTTAACGATGGTTAATCATAAAATGACTCGTAGAGTCAGACTTAATGACTAAAACCCATCCGTGTTCCTCCTAATGCCCTTTGTGTTTCAGGGACTCTTTCTAAAAAATACCGCAACCCAGGCAGGCACTGGCCCTAGTGCGCCACGTGCACGTGCACAAAACGAGCCGTCTGCCCGGACCTGGTTGTTATATTGGCGTGCCACCCAACGCTCGCCGTCTGCAGGCCCGCGCTTACGGTGGCCTGGAATAGCCCTGCGACGCCCCGCACGACTTCTTCTGTCTCGGCAGATGGGGCATAAACGTGAGGTTTGCCTCGCCCTCACGTGGGCCACCTCCTCCTTCGCCAGCGTTACTGCTTCGCGGCAGGAGGTGACTGCTTCCCATGGCCCCTCACTCCGGACCATGGATTGAACCAGAGCCAGAAGTGAGAGTTTGCCGTAGCCGAACGCCTTGACGAGGACACGGCGTTACTCCGCCAAAGCAGGGCAGACCTGCACCGTATGCTCCACCGTGTCCTCTAGGCGATCCACACAATGTTGACACTCAGACGTGTCCTCCCGTTGAATCCGAACCGTGTCCTCCGGCCAATCAACACAGTGATGAAACCTGGGAGAACATTACTACCTAGAGGATTGTTGGATGCATTTTCGCAAAAAGCAGTTGGACTCTGCATGTTACTTAAGGAACCAGTTACAACAAGCGGATGTGTCTTGTTGTACTCTTCCTTGTTTCAAACTGATTGGATTGAATGGTATAGATGCCTGCTACCGCACGCGTCCCTAAATACCAGTATGGCACGTCGAGTATTTCAAAAAGTTTGCATTTGTAAAACATTTTCTCCATATCTCATCCTTGAATAACAGTCTCTTTCTGTAGAGATAGCTACCTACCACTCGGATACTGTACCTATGACAGGTTTAATTTTGAAATTAGAAAATCTATTGCCAAAAATATAACACTTGTTTTTCATCACGATATGTGTTTTCGCTTGCATCCCTGCAAGCGAAAACACATATCGTACACAATAGCGAAATCTTTCTTGAATTTATGTGTCCTAAATCAATGAAAACATAGAGAGCAAAGTATCTATAGAAAGCTGCTCTTCATTACAGGTGTTTACATGCGAACATTGTGTTGAATGATTTTTATTTACTGCCCAGTTTTGTGGTCAGCAAAAAAAAACGATGACTTAACGATATATTTGGCAATTTAACACATGTATTATTATATCATATGTATTGTTTAGATAAACTTCTGCTAACTTATCAGATAAAAGGATCAAGTTCTTTAATCAGTATAACATCTTAAGCTAGAATCAGAATTACGCCATTTTGAAAAGTCAATGTCGAAACCCTAGATTATGATCTTATTATTGAAAATGTTATGTAAGAAAGTACAAATACGGCGAATAAAGACAGTATTAAAAGTTATCAGCAAGTCAAGGACTGGTTTAACTTATATATCAAGATTATTGTGACACTCTCGGATTACGTGAAAAATGTAAAATATTGTTTTACGTGTGAATAATAAAAAAAAACCATAATACTTTTGCTCGTTGCTACCTACGTTGTTCTGAATTATGCAGTCGGTTGAATTACCAGGGACTGGAGAATCAAATCGTTGATTTTATTTTTATGTGCATAATGCGGTTTAATGTATGATCTGATAGTATCTCATGATCTGTGATCATGCAGTAAATTAGTGTGTTCGTATGCAGCAATTGAAATTACTCCCTATTTCCCTTGGTCACGCGTGGACGGCTGGACCGATTTCGCTACTTCTTTTTTGTTGCGTTTATTTTTGTCAGAAAAAGATTCTTATGAAAGAAACATACGAGCGAAGCCATGGCGGACCCTGGAACTTGACCAACTATTTCCGGGGCTAAAATTGCATGCGCTAAAGAAAGACTAGAAAGAAACATGTCGAAGTATTTCAAGGGCTGGACATTTGAGAGGTATTTACGTGTACCAGCAGACCCTAAACATGTTGAAGCATTTCCGAGGCTGGAATTGTGAGTGAAGACTCACAAAGTACCAGGATACCAGAACCATAATTATTTAACATCAAACTATGAGCCAGAATGAAATAATGTTTTCTATTTTAAAATTCTTTCATCAATAGAAAGCTACATTATCAGCGAGTAATATAGGATATATTTTATCCCAGTATTCCCACGGGAACGGGAACTACGCAGGTGAAACCGCGGGGCTCGGGTTGCTATCAATGCTGACGACAATGCACAGAATGTAGGTAGAAGTATTGTCCCAGCAACATTTATGTATGTTAAAAGTCCGCGACACATGCATGGATACGCTCAGGATGCTATTTCGTATGTAAGCTATTATGGCACACCAGATTTATTTACATATAACGTTCACATGCAATCCACATTGGACAGAAATTCGACAAGAATTATTTCTTGCCCAATCACCCATTGATTGCCACGACATCACCGCAAGGGTGTTCAATAGAAACTTAAAATCAAATAGATTTCATTGTTAAAAATCGTGTATTCGGCGAAATGTGTCGTTAGATGCATTCAGTCGAATGGCAAAACCGCGGATTACTACATGCTCACATACTCATTTGGTTGTTCGAGAGGATAAGACCGAATAAAATCGACGATGTGATATCTACGGAAATTCCCGGTAATGATGAAGATAAACTGTAACATCAGATTGTTACAAAAAATATGATATCAATATGGTCCCTGTGGAATATTAAATCCAAATTCTTCGTAGATGAAAACAGGTCCTGGATGGAAAATGTTCAAAACGCTTTCCAAGACAACAGTAACAGAAACTATTAGTGGAAATAATGGTTATCCACTTTATCGCCGGCGATCCACTGATGACAACGGTGTCAACAATACCAGGTGTTTTTTGCCAAACACTACCAGTAATACCACGATCAATGCCAACCGATGAACTTAACGCATGTTTAAAGTCATCCATTTTATGAAAAAACGTTAAAACGCTCAAATTAAATATAAAAATGGCAGTCGAATTGCAGAACGACCAATCTGTAGAAGTTTTGTCCAAACAATTGTTCGATTTTGGTAACGGCAAAATATCTGTTGACTCATCGTCTGGATACATCACATTTCCTACCATTTTTTGTCACTTTACTGAAACAAACACCGAACTCATCGAGAAGGTTTACCCAAATATCACTCAGAATTACAAAAATCATGTATGGTTGAGCGAAAGAGTTATATTGAAAAACGGTAATGTCAATGAATTTTCAGATCCAAAATGAGATAACTGACGAATTAATGACAAAACAAATCGATTGATTCCGTTAGTACCCAAGATGATGTTGTCAACTATCCGAAAGAGTTCCTAAATTCGCTGGAATAGACCGTATTACCACCTCACAATCTGCAACTAAAAATCGGATCGGTAATCATTATGTTGCTTAGTATAAACCAGCCACTTCTTTGTAATGGCTCCCGACTTGCGGTGAAGAAATTAATGAACAATGTCATCGAAGCTACAATTTTGAAAATACAAAGGCCAAAGACTTTGATTCCATTTTGATTCCACGGATTCCTTTGATTCCGAACGACATGCCATTCGACTTTAAACGATACAATTTCCAATGAGGCTAGCATTTGCAGTGTCGATAAATAAATCTCAAGCGCAGTCGCTAAGTGTTTGTGGTAATTATCTTGAAAATCCATGTTTTTCACATGGCCAGTTATATGTCAATATTCATAGTTTAGACAGGACAACGTCTATCGAGTCCGCTAGTTTCTCATAAAATATCAACAAAAATGCACTTGCCCTAAGATACATTAAAAACATAATAATCACTAAAAAATCAAATGATTAAAAAACACGACTTTTAAAAAAGTTAAAAATAAGATAGATATCAATATTGTCATTGCAGTCGGGGGACAGTTCCTTTGAATAGTTCTTTACAAGTGGTATCTATCTTGTTTTCACCCGACTTCCAAAAAAGGAAGAGGTTCTCAATTCGACTGTATTTTTTAAATGTTTGTTACCTCATAACTTGGTATTGGGTGTACCGATTTTAATTATTCTTTTTATATTCGAAAGCTTGTGCTTGTCGTGTGGTTTCATTTAAATTTGATTGAGATCCGACTAGTATTTGAGTTATCTCTAATTATGCGTGGCTTAGTTTATATTGACGACGTTCTCATTCCCTCTTGTAAATCAAAAAATAAAATTGTGTACGATGGTTTAAAAGAGCATCTTAGTATTTCAACGTGGTCCCTTTCTAGTTCGGTGAAGATCTCGTAAAACAGAGATGATAGGAAACGGGAATCTTCAATAAATGACAGAAAATTTTTCGGGATTGCTGAAATCGTTTGTTTGTTTATTGTTTACACCAAAGTGATTGGTACGTTTAGGTGAGGGGGTGTGCCACTAAAAAGTGAAAAATAAAAAACATTTACAAAAATATACAACCCACTTCTATGTTGTTCGTATGTATGTATCGGTGTTCAAAAAACAAGAAAGCAACCACAATCACCGAGTTCCGAAATAAGGTAAAGTTATTTTGTACTTTTTGGTTTTTTTCTGTAGCAGTCGGTTGTATTTTTTAGCAGTTTTTTTTTTTATTTTTTTGTTCACTTTTTGACATGACAGGCCTGTTTTTTATTTTTTGTGTTTTATTTCATACCTTTTTTGCTGCGTACTAAGCAAACTTTAGACCATGACAATATACGTAGTCTAATTTTCTTGAAAACAAAATATTTGCGTTTTTATTTATGAACCATGGCTCCCCCTTTTTATTTACTTACCACCTAAGCGATGATGTGGTCAAAGATAAAACACGTTAGTTTAAGATACATATAAATAATAATCTAATTTTCAACTGGACAATACAGGTACTACAAGGGGTTAAACCACTGTAGAATATAATATTTTCATAAATATAATTTTACTAAAGATATTCTAACTTTGGTAAGCGAAAGTAGAGTTACAATTTTAAGACCGGATAGAAAGCTACTTTTAAAGTTTTAATGAAGTAACGTGAACAGAGAGAGCATTTGTCCACATGATGTAAGTAGGTATTAAGCAAAGCGGAAAATGATTAATTTCAGTTATACAGTTCAATTAATTTTCGTTTTAAAATCAAAATATTATCAATTTTCGTCAGAAATTAGGTACCCTACTACCTAATCAGTCTACATATTTGTGGACGTAAACAACAAATCAATATTTTAAATCAGCATTCCTAACAGAAATGTAGGTTATGAATATTATATAAAATAACTTGGTTATTTTTTCCATTCGTTTTTCCAATTAAGTTTCGTATTTACAATTAAAAGAAAAGATAAAAATATTAAATTAAAAAATTATAACACACTAACCGTTCTTGTAGGACCGTTGCCCCATTCTGCAATTTTATATTTTTCGAAGACATCATTCACTTTCTTGTTCCTTTGCTCCAAACTCATTATTACAAATTAAAAAAAAACAAGTGTCAAATAAAACTTTCCCGCTAAACTTGAACGGGTGCGTACGAAATAATCCGGTTGGATAACGAACGTAGCAGCACGCACGTCTATCGCGCCGTTGTGCACAACACTGGCGCGCTCGCTGAATGATACCGTATTTTAAATTCCTAGTAAATAATGGCAGTAGTTTATCGAAAGATATCACAGTTGCACTGTATTTTAGCCTTGTTAGAAAATGATTGTTGTATATCCGGAAAATAATACTTTTTGCTTTTGTATACCTACCTAGTTTTCGCGTTCGAGCCAGTCACTTTATGGGAGTATTTATTCGTGCCTTTCAAGATTTTTTGTTTAGTTCGTTGCCAACTTTACGTGGCTTTGTTTAAGTTTGCATGCTGAAATGAAATGGAACAAAAGGCGATGTTATTCTAGAGCCCAGAGCCAAGTAAGGAGTACTTCAACAAATTGTCTTTTATGTAATATTTGGTCATCTTATTTAATGCACTTCATTGAACCTACGTACATAACGGTAAGAGTCTTTTTTAGCCCAAAACAATGTTAATTATTACAAACAAACGTTATTAAAATATCTGTTAAAATTATTACTAGTTAGAGGAAGCCCCGGAAAATACATTTACAGTAGTAGTATTTTTCAATTGTCTTCCGGATACTAATACTCGTAGTATTTAGTACAACAAACATTAATCTCCGTCTTTCCCCCTTATCCTCACCATCAATTCAATAATTATATTTGTTTTAATTTAATATGTTCTTGCTGATCATCCCAGTCGTGGCTAAATGGAACCACAATTGCATCCCTGCTCGCAAAAACAAAGGTACCTATTTAGTAATTTTGTCCCACGTAAACTTTATTAACTTAAACTAAACACCGCAGATCCAATAACACTTTAATTTGCGGTCCTATGGTTAACCACAAAACCTTTTTTTTACGAAAAAACAACCGACTGCTAAACAAAAAAAAAAAACAAATATAAAATAACTTTAATTTCGCAAGTCTGGCCAAGCCACTGGTAAAGTTTGGGCGCATATATCAAAAATCTTGGCTCTACATGAGATCTGAACCCTTTTTCATATATTTTGAGTAAGGTGTAGTGTAGAGTTTGTTAGGTTTAGAGTGTGCAGTGTCTTTAGAGCTTGGCTTTATACGAGATCTGATATCTTTTTCACAGGGTAAGCTGCATAGACTTGTCTTGGCAACATTTTTACATGAAAATGTTTTTGGTGGGTATAATCTACTAGAGCCCATTAGACTAAACTGGTGCTTCTGCAGTATTCTGGAAGATCTCGTGTGCTGAGGACGGCCTGAGAGCGTTTTTTAAGGACGACTAACCACCTTGCCAAGAACTGGGACTGCCTAAGGTGAGCCGGCCATCAGTATCGCGTATTTTGAGCTTTCGTAAGAATACCTGTTCAAACACATTGGTATAAATTCCCATAAAGTACCTACCAAATCTCACCTTATCTAACTACAGTTGTTAGTTATCAGATGCTGATAGTGTGCATGTCGCAGCCATATCGTGTCACACGCCGTAATAGGTACAAAAAAGGCGCGCCCGATTGAAAAGCGCCGCTGTATGAAATACGTCACGATCAGCTTACGGATTGGGGTGGCGATAAGTCTCCAAGACAACACAATGTCCAACGTTAAGCTTTTTTTGTTTAATATGGCTGCGTAATTTTTGCCATATTGCATAACAGCCAATACATCTCATTCGTAAGACTCATAATGAACTGGCTGGTAGATGCATAGGCCGTTTTTTTTTTCTGACAATAAGTTCGATAAACAATCAATTTCAACATTCTAACCTCCACGACGGAGCCCCAGCGCGTAGCTCCTATTTCTGATTTTCTGTCTGCAGGGTATAAAGGAACCTAATATGAATAGCATGACGGGAGTAGTATTTCAATCCAGCGCGCGTTTATGTAATTTTATTATAATTATTATTAACCGTCTTCCAAAAAAGCAGGAGGTTCTCAATTCCACTGTATTTTTCTTGTGTGTTTTACCTCATAACTGGGTGTACCGATTTTGCTGATTCTTTTTACATTCGACTACTAGTATTTTGAGTTATCCCTAATAATGCGATGTTCTTATTCCCTCTTATCGATGTAAAATGAAAAATAAATTTGTTTGATGATTTGGAAGAGCATCTTAGTATTTAAACGTACGTCTCTTTCTAGTTTGGTGAAGATCTGATGAACAACAGAGATGATGGGAAACGGAACTCTTCAATAAATGGTAGCTAATCTTTCGGGATTGCTGAAATCGCATGTTTGTTTATTGTTTACACCAATGTGACTGGTACGTTTAGTTGTACCACTAAAAAGTGATAAAAAATATATAAAACTAACTTCTAAACCAAAAAAAGACACAAATAAATTACAGCTTGTTATACGATTTGGCTGCCACAAGCAAATGGTCACATGAATTAATTATAGGTGCCTATGGGCTGACAAACAGCACAAATTAAACCATGTCAAATAGTGGACTTAGTTTGGATGTAGATATACATATATATGTACATATATGTATAGATAGCATAGATAAAACTAGCGCAACGCCCGCGTCTTCGTCCGCAAAAATTTCGTTCTGACTCTTACAAGCTTCAAATTTCCTTCACTTGTTTCTAAGGGTACCTAGAATCGACTACCAGATTTACAACTTCAATAATGAAGATATTCTTTAATCTAGGCAAGTTTTATTTTGGCCCAAGGAAAAATAATTTACGTACAAAGTTCCACGGCCTATTTTATCCCTTTGCGGAAGGAGTTTCCTGAAATCCTTTCTTAGCGAACATCTTCTATTCATAATCTAGCTCTGTGCCAAATTATTTTTTGTGGCTGAGACCACATTATCAGCACAGCCTGTTGTTCACCCCGTTGGAGATTTATTATGAAATAACTTTAGACCTATTTAAATTATTCCACTTTAAGATTGTTTATACAAAATTTCAAGTAAATTGACCAAGTAGTAATATCCTACCCATAAAACTTTTTCACCCATTTACAGCCCTTACGGGGTTAATTTTAAAAACTTCTAAATCATGTAGTTCTCATTTAATTTTTCAAAACTGTTAATATCAACTTCAATGAACCAAGTGATAAGATTTTTAGATTATATACAAACTTTAACACCCTCTTCTCACAAATCTTATAATGGCATTATTTATTTGCATCAATATTTGTACCAAGTTACAAGTTTATAAACTCAAAGAATAGAATTTTCCGTAACACCTTACAGTTTTGGAAATTTAAAATATATTAGAAGTTGAAAAATTTGTTTATTTACTTTATTTATAGTAGTAGTAGTTATTATTACCTCTTATATAATTAACTCCTTATCCTTATCTACTAGTACTACTATGGTATAAAAATAATCTGATAGAAAGCTATATTTTCATTGCTGACCTACTTTTTAACCGACTTCTAAAAAAGGAGGAGGTTCTCAATTCGGATGTTTGTATGTTTTTTTTTTTTTTTTTATTGTTTGTTCGCGCATAACTCCTCCGTCTGTCAACCGATTTGAAAAATTCTTTTTTTGTTGGAAAGGGTATACTTCCCAAATGGTCCCATGAAAATTTTATCGAAATCAACCAAGCGGTTTTCGAAAAATCAACAAAAATCTAAAAAAAATATCTACATTGCCTACATTGACGACCTCTTAGTTTACTCCGCAAAGGAGCAGTACGTGTTTTTTTACACCAATGTGATTGGTTCGTTTAGGTGGGGGAGGGGGGGTGGTGTAGGTACCACTAAAAAGTGAAAAATAAAAAAACTTTTAACTCTAAACAAAAAAACCAAAAAGTATAAAATAACTTTTATTTCGGAAGTCGGTGTGTTCAATAACAAAAAAGCAACCAAAAACACCGAGTAAAACCGCCGTAAAAGAAATAAATAAGAGACCATACATGGTATCTATCTTTTTTAAATCCTGGTATAGTGACCCCAATTTTCTTAAAAAAGATTCATTCTTACTATCGCATTATTGTTTGAAGGCAAGTACTACATGTTTGTTTTATCTACTTACTAACACTAACCGAATTATGTTTCTCATAGCAATCAAATGTTGAATGATAACTACAATCAAAATCACTAAGATGTTATGTCTGTAGTCTGAATCGAGATCTGCATTGTGAATGATTGTTGATAAGACCCTCGTCATAACATCGTCTCATAAGAAAACACCGAAAATAATATCCACTTGACCGTATTTCTTTCCGTAAGCTTTTCGTAGCAAAACTTCCACGTCTTATAAAAATTCCATCAAGATTGAAAACACGCGAGGTTCAATTAACACAGTTAAGGAAAATTGATTTAACATACACGGATTTGAAACTATGTAAGATAGCACAGTAGTACTACGGTAAATTAAATACACTTACCGTTTTCATTTTCTTCTTAGGCCCTGATGGTCCGTCCATTTTACTTATTTTCTAGAGATCACTTAGCGTCACAAGATAAATTTTACGTCAGAGACAAAAAAAATTGGTTTGTTATTTATAAAAACTGCATATTTTAACATGTATTTATAATATTCGACTAGTATCAGTGCTATCGGATTATCAGAAACAGCGGGGGGGACATTGAATGATTGAATGAAATAGAGGAGGGTCTAGGCATGGGCAAAAAATATCGATATATCAAAATATCGATACTTTTCCATACAATTATCGATATATAACGTCGATATTTTTAATCGCGATATATCGATATTGGATTTTTATTTTAGAGTATCGAATTCGTATCAATTTCGATATTTTTTTTTACGCAATTTTGGTTTCGTGTTTTTAATGTTATTAGATCTTTATTCCTTGCATGCTCCCCGCGCTAACTTAAAAAAAATCCCGCCACAATCATTATGAAATGCAATATAGCAGTAAGACAATTGGTTGGGTGCACGAAAATAATAATACTATTAAACCATCAGTGTGAGACGAATATCACCCTGGTTTTTCATCAAATCAATCATAAAACCTTAAAATATGTTAAATATATTAAATTGTTTAGGCTCGAGCATTAATAAAAAAATACTATTTTCTTCTATTATTTTTTACGAGCTTTTAATGCTTTGGGAATATGTATGAATAATCATGCGAAAATTGACGATATATCGATATTTTTCACTCGATAATGATCGATACTGTTTGAAGATATCGATACGATAAATATCGATATATTTTTTTCACTTGCCCATCCCTAGAGGGTCAAGGGGAGCAGGGGGCTAACCTACCTCAATGGGGGCTAAGGATGACGTTGACACTGACAGTATAAAGTCGTTTAGTAATACCAATTTATAGTAGGTTTAAAAATCACACTGTTTTTCTACTTTTAATAAAACGTTATAATTCAAAATGAAATGAGAAGAAGCCATTCATTTAATCGGCAAAAATCATTAACATCAAACTAATAGCAAAACATGGAGCACGTTGGCGCGTTTGCACGAGAGGACAAGCTCCTGCAATAGATATACATTATTCAAACTAAACGTGACTTGTGAGAGGAATGCTTGATAATCCACAGACTATATAGCTGTTTTTGAGTTTGACAAGAGTCTTGTCCTAAATACTTCCCTCTATATATTTTATTACTCTGTGGTCTTACTTATGTCTGTCAAATCAAATACGCACACAACACAACGCAAAAGCAAGTAAGTAGGTACCTAAATCTTCAAAATTACAACATAATGATAAAATAGAACTTCATAAACCCAAAATATATGCATAAACACTATGAATATTTGCAAGTTTTTTGGGTCATAAATAGTGCAGAAAAGTGCTACAAACCGACATATTTCATGGAGGTTTTGTGTTGAAATCCTAACAAGATGCCTGCTGTAACTTCAACTTCAGTAGAGGAACAAAATGAAGCAGATCAGAAGATGTGGAGCGCCCTAAAGCGCTATATTATACGTGAAAGGCAAAGGAAGAAAGAAGGTAACTTTCTAATCTAAAAACTTTGAAAAGTAAAATCATACAATACAAAGGTACCTACTTACATATCTCGTGTAATTTAACAATATGTAATATTATATTATGTTTTTTCCAGAAAAAAAAAACATTTAAAAGTCAAAACGTCCTTTATGTTACCTTACAGTGATAGTTATAAATTAAGGTTTTTTCTTTACTTGCTTTCGAAAATAAAGTAAGTTATGAGCATTGGTCTTTGAACTTTTGTTTTTTTGTAGAATATGAAGCTGAGGTTGAAGAAGAAAGACTTCGAAAAGAAAGAGAAGCGAGAGAGAGACAGGATGTCATGACGCTTGGTAATATTTCTTTAAAAATGTCCTTTGTTGTAACTCATTATAATTTTACTCAAATGCTTACTTTATGGCTACAATCAGGTAAGTCAGTGACATCATAGAAGAGCATCCAGGCTTTTAACACTTCATGACAAGCGTGGGACACGGGTGATGTGATTGTTGATGTGATTGTTGCCGCCTTCAATAGCTTCAGCTAATATTCTTGAACTATGTTATAACATCACATCAGCAGTAACAGTTCCAGCTCATAGACATGGTTTTTGCCAATGTTTTAGTAGGCTACTTCAGGAAATAAATCATTCATTTGAGTGATATTTTATAACATGATACGACACTATTTGCATTTGTAGTATTCAGACAAAATAAGCATTTTTCTTCAGTTTGTATACTTATGGGTCCAAATGGCTTGTACAGAACATAATATGCAAATACTTGAAAAGTCCGAAGAAATAGAAGAGAGTGATGTAGCATACTTACAAGGTAGGAATCATGATGAAGATTAGTTGACAGTAACTAATCAACCAGAATGGCTAGATAAACAGATAACAAAATTGTAATAAATGACAATAAGAGAAACATTTATATTCAATTTTATAACAATAGTTCTTAGAATTCTCTTTTATGGCCATTTAATTTTGACGAAGATTACATTTTTTGATGTTCTTATGTTGAGTTTTGACATTTTTGTAAGATTATAAAGCGAGGCTTGTAAATAATGGTATTTTTTAGGCTTTATTAGGCTCCATAATGAAGATTGACAAGCATACAATAATATTTTGTAAGATCTATAGACACCAATAACTAATTATTATATCATTTCTTTAGGGCACCCAAGTGCCTCGCTCGTGTAATTGTGTTACTTTTAGGTGTGCATGAAATGGAGTGTTAACAAGGTTTCTCTTACATAAATCTCAAACAAGTAGCGTTAAAACAAAAAAAAAACAGAATTTTAATCTATGCTAATCTTTTATACACCATTTCAGAGGAAACAAAAGAACAAATAGAACAGTTGGAACAAAAACTGAAACAGCTTGAGAAAGAGAAACAACAACTGTTCATGCAACTAAAGAAAGTACTAAATGAAGACGAAATTAGAAAGAGACAGCAACAAAAGGAAACTAAGTGAGTATGGGAATCCTGTATGATTGTTCTAAATTCAATTTAATTTCTTTTTAATTTTGTGTTAGTGGCCAGCTGTAATATGGCCTTTTGTAGTGAGCGAGAAGTGGCTATTAAAATTGGTCTAAATGAAGGAAAAACTATTTAAAATGAAGTATTTATCTGTTTTCATCTGATAGTTATTTATTTAATTTTATTATAATATGCCTTGTTTAATATTTAATGTTAATCTTGTAAAATTGTAAAACAATCACAGAACAACAATCTTGAATTAAAAATAAAAGATGTAAGTGTAATGAAAAAAAAAAACAACATAAATGTATTCCGTAACTATCTTGAAATAATCTGATACAAAACCTGTACCTAACAACAGGTTCTTAAGAAAAACACTAACAACTATACTAACCCAAAAATTTACTAACCACTACTGCTCTGTAGACAAACTAATGACCGACAAAAAAAACAACACAGTGACTTTTCCAGCGAGATGCAATCTATGAAGATGCAGTCGATGAGCAACATTCAGATCCCCATGTTCCCAATGCCCACATCGACAGGACAAGAACAGCAACAGAATCAGGGACGTCCTCCACCGCTATCATCCCATATGATGACCAAGGTATAAGTAATTTTATTTAAATACATGAAGTTTGTTTATCACCATCATTTGGAGTGCTTCTCTAGCTTCTTTACTAATGATATCTTTTGAACTGCACTGTGTGGGAATAGTTTCATTGATTTGAGTACACTTTATCTTTTTCAAATCTCATTTTTATAACCTTTTTAATTTGCATATTCTAGTTGATATGCGTTTATTTTGATGCATTCTTCCTGCAACAATTCTTCAGATTCGAAATTCTTATTCCTTATTAAAACTTTATGGGCGAGTTAAAAATAACTTGACAAAGGCGACCTTTTTAAAGCCACAGGCCTTCTCCACCTGTGTATTTCATATGTCTTGAAAAAAAAAAGCAAAACACAGGAAGAATGTATCAAAACGTCGAAATCCGACATTGGCACTAGACTATAAATTGATTTATTAAAAATTTGAATTTCGATTTTATAAGTCACTGGCACTTTCAACTGCTCAATTTCCATCTGTAACCCTCTGTCTTCCACCGCTAACAATCTCATAGCTAGTGCATCAACCATCACAGAACCACTCCACTAGTTGCACCTGTTTGTATTACCGTGTTTATTCTCCTTTGTTTAAGCATAAGCACTCAAACCACATGTTGTTCCCACAACAGCAGACGATAGTGCGTGGTCCGATACAAGGGGGGGTCAAGAGGCCTAGAAGTCCCTCTCCTACTTATGCTGTCTACGCGAACCGTTTGCATCAGCCTCCGATGAAGCATCAGCAAGTTTATTCTGACCATAGTGAGTTATTTTTTGTTGTTCATAAAGTTTTGACTTAATTTTAGAAGCACGTAGCGAATTACAGAGGAAATGCCAGAGCCTGTTATGTATCATCTTTTACCTGAAGAATGGGGTATTTTACCCTAAAAATCTAATTAGTCCGTCTGATAGATTTACAAAAAATATTGGACACGTATTTTTTCATTTTTCACGTAAACAAAAAATGAAGACGATACAGTGCGTTGAAAACTCACGTGACGTCACTACGTTGCTACAATTTTTACCAGCGACGTGACGTCACGTGAGTTTTCTACGCACTGTATCGTCTTCATTTTTTGTTTACGTGAAAAATGAAAAAATACGTGTCCAATATTTTTTGTAAATCTATCAGACGGACTAATTAGATTTTTACAGTAAAATACCCTATTGATATTATTGACGGAAAATTACTACTTACGGAAAACTGGATATAATGCCGATATTAACTATCCCTAGTTCTGTCGCTTTTGAAACGGACTCGTAGAGTTGGGCGTTATTTTAAGTATCTGCGTTAAATAGTATATAAATATGATATTTAGTACAAAAATAAACATTTTATATGTATTTCCCGCTCCCCGGGGATAGGAGGAATATGGGAATATCCCCATATTTCTCCTATCCCTGGGTGACATAGGCTATATTTTATGGGGACAAAATATAGCCTATGTCACCTGGGAATAGTGTAGCTTCCCAACAGCGAAAGAATTGTTAAAATTATTCAGTATGCTTGGAGCTTATTCAATGCAAACATACAAACAATCAAATCTTTCTTCTTTATAATATTATTATAGATAAACTTTTATTTATTCATTAGATTACTATTAAATAAAGGACAATAGGCGCTTTGTACAGACTCCGTACCAAAACTGTTTAGCTTACTGACTATATTCATATCTATGAGTGTATGTATATTTTAAAATATGTATCATATAAATCTTTTGCAGAGGTAGACCAAGATGGCCGAATGAACCGTCAGATGGCCCGCGCAGTGCTTTGGAACAGTGAGTTGTTTTTCTAGGAGTCACTGTCATTATGTCTGTCACTTTTCATCCTCATGCTTGTGTTGTGTCCTTTCTGTTTACTCTGTCTTCACCTGATCCTACTTCAATTTATTCGGGGCCGGTGAAGCATGTCTTCTTCCATACGTCTCTAAAACCAGACATTTTTCTTATCACTTCCTTTCTACCTCTAATGTATTTGACAAACATAACTTTCATTAATGTGCTGATCTAATACTTATTCTTCCTGTTCATAGTACATCATCTCCATTCATCTCACCATTACTGTTGTGTTCTGTAATATTTTTCTACCATTTGCATGTTCACGTGTGGCATTTTATATTCGTAGTTAAAATTTTACTGTAAAGAAGAATGGTCACGGTCCTTGCAAAATTACCCAACTCGAAAAAAACTACTTCAGATGACAAAAAACTTTGATAGGTCTCAATTCCATTTTGTCGGAGGCTGGGTCAGAAATGACCATTCTTCTTTCTGTTATAATAGTACATAGTTCCACCGCAATCGCTGTGCGACGTACAAATTGGTATCGACAGTTAAACCTCTTTAAAATCCTCAGAGCCAGCTCAGTACGGATCAAACGTGGGAGGCCAATCCGTGTCATCTACCGCGTACTATGCGATGCCGACATCAGGCGTAGTGGGCGTGGTGGGGGAGCGCCCCCCTCCCCTGCTATACCCTCACCACGCGCACACCCCCCACACCCCGCATACCCCGCATCACGCGAATCTGATGTATGCGCCGGCGCCGCAGCCGCCGCAACTGTACCTCGATATAATGAAGAATAGAGATGGACAGCAGCATCAGGAGCAGAAGAAAGAGGCTCAGGTTCGTGGGTTGTAGATGTAATCATAATATTTTGTAATAGAAGTTTCTGTAATAAGACTGCGATGACGGATTTACCATGCGATTTGGTAGCCCGAATTCTTCGCTCGAAGGCTGATATTCTGATACCTGCGAAACTACAGGTCGTGTATATAATTATCAGCTACCTTTCCTCAATCAGTGATAATTACCTAAATTACGGGAAAGGCCTTTGACCATATTGTTTTTTAGAAAACGACTAACCATTGATTCTCAAGAAGTGGTTTGAACTTTGAATCTCCACCAACAATGTTGTTGCTTATGGTCTAGTACCAAGTCACCAGTAATCTGAAGTAGAAATACAATACGAAGAAGAATCGCTGAGTAAAAGAGTTTCGCAACTTTGGTTTCTTATACATACATATTTAACAAAAACCGCACACAATTTGCCGTCAGCCACAAGTCCTGATCGGGCTCAGCGAAGCTCACCACCCGTCGGTGAGCAGCGGCGTTGCGTACGCGCAGCCGCCGGTGTCCCGCCACCTCTCCATACACCCGCCGCCGCAACACAACAACATGCAGGTAAACGTCTTTCCAGCTTTAGTAGAAATAGCTATTAGGTTGGATTTCCTGTGGACTTCTTCTTTCTTTTGTTGGTGGAGGGCATTTAGACTGTTTGATTTTTTGTCATACTATACATAGGATTATTATGCTGGCACTTCTCTTGACACTATTTGTTCAAATATTCGCGACACTTATGCAATAAGAAATGAACCTTATTTCGTATAGTATCAGGAATATTTCGGAAATGTAACGCCAATATTTTTATTTTACTAAACACGCCAAGTGAAATACCAGCATTAAATATTAAAAGCAATCTGTCTCTAGTTATTCTTTTCATTTGCTACGGGTTATTTAAAAGCCAGATTTAACCTCTATCTTTATTAGTGGTCTGTATAGTTTATGTAAGCTCGATTTATTTATTATTTCTTTTATTGTCTATGTATATTTTGTGACTATGTTATTTATGAATGTACCGGTCTACCCATTCAAACCCCATTTAATTTTGAATCTTGCTACATTTACTTTGCATCTTGCTAATCTTAGACTGTGACATAATATGGTTTATTTTTAAGGAAATATTCTGTTTTTCGATCAGTTGGAATCAGTCTTCTCTAGTTTATCTGGAAATGAAACCGAGGCTTTGATGCAGCTAACTACTAGCCATTAATATAAACACTACATTTTCTAATATAAACCTTGTCTAGTTACAGTTTCATGCATGATTAAAAGAGCTGAATGTATATGCGTTTTATGTGAGAGACCGAGTTTATTGCCTAATGTATATGTCATCGGAAAAATGAAAACTCCGTAAGATTGTAATAAATCTTTATTAGATTATAATTTCTCGATATATTATGAGAAAAATCGTTTTATGTACAATAAATTCCATCCAAAATGTGTAGTTTCCAATATATCCGAGTCTTATTAAGAAAAAAATAGTTTACAATTTCACGCGATGTTTTACAATTTTACGGTGATGCATCTGTTACAAATAACTGCATAAATAAAAAGGTGCTCATAAATATTATGGTTGAGATTATAAAATGAAAAAAAAAAGAAGGTTAGCATGTTGTGATATCTTGGGTTCGACTCCCAGAACAAACATTTATTGCTTTTTACTGGGAGATATCGTTAGCAGCGGTAAAGAGCTGGTCAATGAAGTTTGCGCTGTTAATATTACTTAAACAAATAATTGCTTATTATTATTGATCAAAAATTAACCAGGGCCTTTGTCCAGAATTGAGATAAAAATCAAGAATTTCCCCTAATATGTTGTAAAAAGCAAACTAATCGTTTTTAGATAAGATGCTAACGTCAAACTATTACCAATATGCGTGATAAACCCATACAAAACTTTCTTAAAAGGTTGAATTAATCAATGCTTGATAACTTAAGGAGCAATCACATTTTGTTGTTGCCCGCATTCGGGTATCCAAATCCATTCGACTTTCTTTGTCTGAACTTGGACATTTGAAATGCTGTTTACGAATTCAATGTCACGGAATTTAACGACGAGATGAATTAGCCCGTCAAGTCCCATCAAGTCTCTTTGTCGACAGCCTGAAAGCTATGTGTCCGAATGCGGATAAACGACCAAGTGTGCGCTATCACTTGTAATGAATGCAATAGCTATAAAATAGGAATATTTTATCAATTATGCTGGGCTGCAGCGGGTCTCATGCATAATAAATACCCGTCCATTGTCTTGTCGACCATAAGTCACGGTGCTGTAACTGGTGTCAGTTTGCTCATAAAGCAGTGGGGAATCGCAAAGCAAAAAATTCGAGCCTTTTCTTCGCTTATTTGTGGACGTCGTCCTACATAGCGATTATCGCGCGAATACACGATCGACGCGATCATTTTTCTGGCAAACCGTATGCGACGGCGCATCGAAAAGGTTCTCGGTTCCAAATTGTGTTTGCAAAAGTTTTTGTGCTGTGACCCACTGCGGCCGTCGCGTAATGTGTGCATACCTTAACATTTTGTTACAAGTTGAATATAATTTTAATGCTACTGGATATATCAGAACCAAATAGACCGTAGCGGCTTTCCTACTCGCAAACTTTGTAAGACATTTTTATTTATCTTTACGCTCGTTGTCCTTTACGAGGTGAGCAGATTAAGCTTTACCGAATTAATTAAATATAGCAATATAATATACAAGTTTGTGTAAATAACCTTTAAGTAGAACTTAGTGCTAGTCGCCCACCTCAAAGTAAAAGATCACTTAAGGACATCGAGCTGTTGTGTTGTCCGTTTTGAAGACATGCCCTTGATACTAGGGCATAATTGTGATTTTTAAACCTGAGGGAAATCCAACAAAACAATTCTATTCGGATTTCTGTTCTCCTCGAAAAGATTAAGTAAAAATCTATAGCTATTAAAAAATAACATGAGCACAGTTTAATATAATTGAGTGATTCTTGCAAAAAATAGTAATTATGCCCCAGAAATTAAAATAAAAAATAATTGTGTGTGTGTTTCTATTTCAGCCTTTTGACTGCCCATGGCGGGAAAATTAACGCCATTTGTCAAAATTTATCAAAATTACAACATGGCTTTTGTGTGCATGCTCTTCTCATAATTTCATATCTTCAAAGCATCTCATATCTAGCTTTAATTTCGTTTTTCTATTTTCAAAGCGATTGAAAACCGATTGGACTTAAATGTATGGTGGTCAAAAGGTGGTCTTGGGTGGTGTAGTAATCTGTGGTTTTGTTCAGACGGCGAAGCCGGGCAGCATAACTCAAGGTTACCCGGTGCAGCAGTCGGGCAGCGTGGCGAACCCCAACATGTACCCGAACCGGCACCGCTACTAGCTAGTGATCATCCGGCGGCAGGCCGGCCGCCCGGCCTAGCGGCCGCCGCGCGCTCCCCGCAACTGCACCACATGAAGCACATACTACTCCGGGCGCTCGTGCATGAACTGTTGAAGTGAATATACATACGTACCTAAGACTTAGATATTTGTAGGAAAAGCAAAATGGCAATTTGATTCAATGCCCTTTCATTTTTACTACGATGCGATGCGATGTTTATTTAGTTATGAACAATAATGTATAATGCTGCCCAATAGTGGAACCAAAGCCGAACATAGCAATTTTTCTTCGCTAACATGGTTGGAAAAGTTTAAAAGTCGACTGTTTTATTTAATCAAAAATATTCAATTGATGAATTTAATAACTTGGTCGCATCCCGCATTAAGCCATTATTTGTTCAGAAAGCATGTTATGTGTATCTTTACGGTGCATGTTCGATGTTTGTCGTAATATTTTTTTTTGTGTTATTTATTTATATTTACTAATGTGTGAGTGTTTTGTTTGCGGTTTTGATGTGTGATGCGTCTTGAAATAGTTTGGTTAAAATCTAAGTCTGAAATCTGATAGGGAAGGAAAATTGGGGCATTTATGATAGTCGCTTAAGCTGTTCATTACAAGTCACCAAAATGACTACACCTTCACATTTTTAAAATGTGCAAATAGCTGACGTACATAACTATCATACATTTATATTATTATAAAAGAAGCTATCGCAGTGCGAGAGTTTTTAGTTCTTCGCTCAATTAAATGATCACACAAATTGATTGAAAAAATAGTAATAACAGCTAGCCACAAACTCCTTTAAATGAATCGAGAGATCGCCTCCACACTCCTCTGTTAGAACAGAAGAATTTAATCTGATTTCGCCAATTCTACTGAAAGTAATGAGAGGTGAGCTATCGTATTTTAAACGAGCCTTCGCATTAGCATTGCAGCCGCAAAATCTCCAACTTTGACATCGACTGTCCCCAATATTTATTTGAATACGAGAATCGGCTTTCAGATCACCACTGAAACCGTGTTCAAGAGCTATCAGCGTCATCATTGAATATTGAAACTGACAGCTCTTAAGCCCGGATTAGATCATTTTATGCTGATAACGTACAATTTAGTTTGTGAATAGTAATCTTTATTAGCTTTATAATAAGAGCGATCATAATATTCACTTCAACAGTGCATGTATCCGTATAATGTGTGAACACAGCCGTGACAGTAAAAAGGGTTAAGTTGTGCAGTGTAAAATACTGTTTTAGTGCAAATACAATATTGTGTACAGTGAAAATAATAAGCGGTTTTGTTGGCAACAAAGTATGTAACGAAAATAATAAAAATAAGTTTAATCCTGTACTACAAATAAGCAGAAAAATAAAATATTCCAAGATCAGTTAAATAGACAATATAATCAACTATAATCTTGGATGGAATAGTTAAGGAATTACTTCTTCTCTTTGGTATATGTATAGAGTCGTGGAGATTAATTAATGTGCTTTCCAAGCATTAGCAAGAGATTTTACTAATGTTCTAAACTTCTTACAAGCCAAGTCTATGCTAGAATAAGTGTTCAAATTAGTAGGTAGATAAACAATGTATAAACCATAGACAATGAACAGTGCTTTGGAATGTGATAATAATAAAGTGCAGATGGGACAATTTTATTTTAAAAAAATATTGGGAGTGAAAACTGACTGTTTTGTAAATTCGTGTTTCTATGGGCACTTATTCTACTATGGATAAAAAGTATATTTTGTTGCCAATAAAAATCTATCTTTTTGTTATACAATACATATGGTATGGACAATGCAGAACTATACTTACATAACATTTACCTAGATAGACCTACCTACATATGTATATTTCCAACATAGCAGAATCTACATAAGTTTTATATCATAAAAATAATTAAAAAATAACTCTGCCAAGTAGAATGATTGTGAATATTCATGAAAATAGCAATAGAATGACTAGAGTAAACAATAAAAATCTACTTTTCTACTTCCGAGACAACAATATTATTATAATGGTGTAACGTATCATACATATTATGTACATTTAGAAAGCAACATAGGGCATTTTATAATGTAATATCGTACCATGCTCCAAGAAAACTAAGAAAATGATTTTATAAGACTCTAAAACAGCGTTACTCAATCTAAGGAAGAAATATTTCATTTATTTAATATTAGGTTAGTCTTGTAAATATAATTTTAGTTTATTTTGTTTTTGACGTGCGTATGTAGGCAAGTTGTTAGATATAGTTTTTTTTTAAATAAAGATACACAACTTGAACCCGAAGCCGTAACAGTATATAAAAGGTTGAGTACCGCTGCTTTGAGACGTTCATATTATAAATAAAGAATGAAAATGCGTTTATATTTTGAATTCATAATTCGAAATTAGGTATTGTCAAAGATTGGGAAGAAAAACTCTTTCATACATGACAAAGTTAAAAATCCATAGCGAACCATATTGTTTAGCCTTTTACTTAGTACCTGGCGCTAAAGACGATACTCGGGTTGCTGGCGATGGATTGAAATTATCTCGAATTATAAATTCAAGTATATTAGCTAGAGCACCATCTTCCAAATAGGAATTAACAAACAGGAAATAACTCGATGAATAAAAAGATATTTTATATTAGAAAAAAACATTTGGTTTTACCCCACTTAAATATTAAAGCCGTAAGTGGAAAGGTTCGTCGGTCTTATACATACATGTTAAAAAGATACCTATCTAATATTTCAGAGTGTGCTTTTGTAGGAACTTAAACCATCTTTTTTCAAATACATAATTATGTTAAGAGAAAAGTTATGATGCGTTCAGAAACGGAATGAAAAGACAAGCTTTCAGTGAATAGATCTAAACAAGTATTCGGGTGGTGCTGATACAATGCGGCTTGTAGGTATTGGTTGTAGAAATATAAGATTAGATACATGAAATTCTTTTGTTTTATTTTCATTTTCCTTATATCCGAGCCAAGATGCTCATTGGCAATGATGCACTGGTCGAGTCAAAACTCCAAAACTTTGAAGATCGACCGCTTAGCCCTGGTTATATTGCCGGCACTACGAGACGTACCTATGGCTATTTGCTATTGGTGCATGGTGGACATCATGTGGTTGCCGACATGGGATCTGGAGGCGAGTCGAAACGCTGCGTGGCAGATGGAGCTCCGGCAGGGTCTCATGGCGGTATGGTCAGAGCGACTGTCGCATCCCAGCGCTGGGCACGCCTCCATTGTGGCGGCAAGTCCCCTCTCTGAGGAATGGTTGGAGATGCGCCATGGCATCCTCACCTTCCGCCTGAATCAGTTACCGGACACGGATGTTTCGGGAGCAAGTAGCTCCCGAAACAGTGTTTCGGGAGCTACTTGCTCCCGAAAGAGTGTTTTGGATTTGGAGGGAGGACACGCCGTGTCTCAGCTGTGAGGAAAGCCTTGAGGACACGGTGCAGGTCTGCCCTGCTTGGGCGGAGCAATGCCTTAGCCTCGTCGAGATGATCGACGGCGGCAATCTCTCGCTTCCGACCCTGGGTGAATCCATGTTCCGGAGCGACGGGCATGAGAGACAGTCACCTGGTTCTGCGAAAAAATTATCCTAGCGTAGTCGCAGAACTCGCAGGGCCTGCAGACGTCGAGCGTTGGGTGGCTCACCGTCCGATAACAACCAGGCCCGGATCGATGGAGTGTTGTGTTCCACGCGCGCCTCAAAGAGAGGTCTGCATAGTAGTCGGGGCCTGACAGGATTGCGGAATTTGTTCGAATAAGTCACCGCGGCCCTTGAACACAAAGGCATTAGGAGGAACACGGGTGGGTTCAATAAAAGTATAAGAGTGACACTCCCAGTCACTTGCTTCCGCTCCGTTCAGAGCGGAAGAAGTCATTTGATGATTTATCGTGCATAAAAAACCAAATCGGTATTTAAGTACCTAAAGAGTGAATGTGTATGTGTGTTCCATATTAGAACGCATCATCGCTTTCCACCAGGCGTGATTGTGGTCTAACGTCAGCGCGCACGCCGCCGAAAAGCCCACCGAGCGGTAGGCCCTCGTAACCCGCAGTACAATGGCCCTTTGTGGCCTGCGGATCGCCGTCGCGTTCTCCCTCCTGTGCAGGGAGTCCTCTTAGATGGGGGCAAGCGTCTCACCCCCTGGCCCAGGCTACAAGCTCAGCGGCGCGAGCTGGCTCGAGCAAAGGTTGGGGCGGACGTAGACGGGGACGTCGCAACGGGCCTTGGCGGCGACGGCGGAAGGGCGGTCGTGGTGTGTGCAGAGTGCTGTTTTCTCTACGGTTCAATTGGAGGAGGGTGATAGAGTCATCGGAGCGACGGAAGTTTGCCGCGCTAGGCGAATGTGGGAAATGCGGGAGCGATTGGAGGGATATCCGTGATTTCGCGGAGGAAACAGTTTTAGATCGTCTGGATTCTGTGGAGGTAACAAGGCTTTGCGTGTGTGGAGACAGCGCAAACGTAGGTACCTATGCCATGATGCAACGGATGACCGCGGCGAATAAAAATCTCTACCGTTTTGGTATTACTTTGTAGTTTGTAAATGGCAGACAGTTCCTTATAATTAACTGATTTAAATCAAATCTATAAACCGTTATTTTATCACTAAACATAGTGGCCTATCCTGTAAAACAATCGAGCGTAGTTTGATGCAAAACCAATCATGATCGTTAAAGTCATGACCTACATTAATTCCGAAGGACTATTTCTAGGACGCGGGTGAATCCCGTTATTATCCTAAGTCATGAAAACTGGTCGCGTACCTACCTATATTATTTTTTACTTATTTGAGGGGTTTAAACAACCCCTTTTTGATTTTATAGCAAAACTGCATCCTCTTTTGCAACTTTTCTGGCAGCTTTTCTACCTCTTTGCTAATCATTTGTAATTTTTTTGTTAGTTAAATATTTCAAGGACAAGCTGTCAGGTCCAAAATTTTCAATCAATCATCTACAAAAGCACAAAAGCTTTCAAAATCTCACTTCTTGGTATATATTACAAAACTCTTGGATTATCACACCATTCACGCCCGCATCTAAGCCGACACCGGAAACCATTAAAATTGTTCCTGGCTGGGTAAGTTCAATTCCGTTATACTTATTTGACTAATTGATTGGCCTACGTTTTCACTTTGTATGCCATTTTTGGTTGAACTAAAACTAGTTGGGAGTTTATTCAATAACTAGCTTTTGCTCGTGGCTTCGTACGCGCAAATTCCGTTTTTCCCTGCCGCCTTTCCCGTTGACGTTGGAATATCGGGAAATCCTTTTTCCTAGTGTTTCCCTACGGTGTAAGGAAGCTACATGACAAATTTCAGCTTTTTACGACCAGTAGTTTCAGCACTTTCATCTATGCGTTGTCTGTCAGTCAGTCAGTAACGGAAGAGTTTTATCTATGTCACCATAAAAGTGCAGTTTTCGTAAGGTTGTAGGTCTAAATCGTTATCTATACTAATACTACTATTATAAAGAGCAAAGGTTTGTTTGTTTGTTTGTATTGAATAGGCTCCGAAACTACCGAACCGATTTGAAAAATGCTTTCACTTTTTGGAAGCTACACTATCCCCGGGTGACATAGGCTATATTTTATCCCCATATTCTCACGGGAACGGGAACTATGCGGGTGAAACCGCGGGCCACTGGTAGTTAGATTATAATTTCTCGATATTATAAGAAAAATCTGTTTTGTGTAGGTACCTACAATAAAATATCCGTTTGCAATTTTTCGGTGACATACCTACATATATATTGATAGTTGTACGTTTTGTTTTCATCAAGTCATACTTACAAATGTGCATACTTAGGTAGTAGGTAGGTCCCCACCGAATGTGTCTCCACGTTGTCGTCGTGGTGGGGCTTGAGCGTCTCAATGATCTTGCGAGCTTTCCCGGTAGAGCCACTCATGCCGGAAGGTCGCAAGTGAGGGATCAGACCAAGAGAGACACACACGCGAGGAATCCCGCTCGCTGCCTTCTGGTACGCGTCTGCTCATCAGACGTGGCTGTGAGGGCAGTGAGCGGGTGGGAGGAGAGGCCCTGTGATGGAGAAAGGGCGGAGGAGTAAGGGACCGCACCCTCAAAAAGGAACAAGATGGAAAAAGGTTTTTGGAAAATGAGTCCCCAGGTGGGTCCCGACTGCTCAGCGGTCGGGGAATCCCACCCCGCTTCGGCGGGCTGCCCTCCGTACTCTGGGGTGGGCAACAAACACCTTCCGCTTGCCAGTGGCAACAAGAGCCGAGGAGGCTCAGAATCGGCGTCATCCGGATCCGCCTCCTTCAAGGAGCTGATGGCGTTCGGTTGTGATGCGGGGAGTTCGCCTGAGCGCCGGGGAGGTGCAGGGTCAGATTCTGGCTCTGGACTTGACCTAGTAACGGTCAGCTCGGCGGGCTCTGGAGACAGAGGAGGGGGGGCCGCTGCGGAGAAGTTCTTCCGCAAGCGACCCAGACGGGAGGATGACAAGGAGTCGTCCTCCGAGGGCGAGTTTGCCTCCGCCCGAAAAATCCCCACCGCAAGGCGGGGCAGGGGTAGTGAGGCAGGGAGGGGGCTGGCTCCCTCTACCCGGGAGGCGGGCCGTCGGGCCGAGAGGTCGGTGGAGGAGGGGCGTCGCCCTGGAGGGAGCGGTCGTGGGGCTCCCTCTACTCTTCCGCCCCCTCTCGACTCTGACGACGAAGAGTCCCCGAGAGAGGAACCGCCCGCTGCCGAGGAGCAGAGGGCCCGGTTCGAAGAGGTAGTGGAGGCCGCGATCCGCGCTGTGGCTTTCAAAAGGAAGCAGTCCTCCAAGCGGGAGGCCATCAGCGCGGCCAAAGCCTCCATCCTGGCGGCAGCGGCGGCCAACGTCGATGGGCCTGCCTCTAAGGAGGCGTCAGAGTTGCGGGCGGAGGTCGCCCGCCTCGCAGTCATTACGGAGCGACTCGTTCAGGAGAATGAGTCACTCCGGAGGGACCTAGCGGGGATGGCCAGAGTGGCCTCTGAGGAGCCGCAAGGGGGGCTGAGTCCGGCGCCTCTGGAGGGGAGCCTAGTGCTGAGCCAGGTGCGGAACCTGGTGCGGCAGGAGCTGGCTCCCTTCCGGAGGCAGTTCTCCACCCTGGAGGACATGGTCCGGCGCCCCCCAACAGCGGCGACACAGAAGGCCCCGGGCCAGCAGAAGGCGGCCTCGTACGCAGCCGCGGTGGCTGCCAGCCCGGGAGCGTCCGGCCAGGTGGCGAAGGCCAAAAAAGGAGCCGCGCCAGCGCCTGTGGCGCCGGCGCCTGCGACGCCGGCGACGGCCAAGTCGGCCCCGGCGAGGAGGGGTAGGCGGAGGGCTGGAGGAGGAGCGGCTAAGGCTGCAGCGCCAGTGGTGCCGCAGCCGCCCCCACCCCCACCCCCACCCTCGGACCCTCCTGCGGCCGAGGCCGAGTGGCAGGTTGCTGGCCAGAAAAGGAAGGCAAAAGAAGCGGCCAAGAAGAAGGCGAGGAAGCAGCGGCGGAAGGCCAACGCCATTGCGGCGAGGCTTCGCGCCCCGAAGTCCGCGGCTGTAGTGTTAACACTGCAGCCGGAAGCGGAACAGAGGGGCGTGATACTGCCGTGATAGGCTGCCCCGTGACGGCGGCCAGAACTGTGTCGGAGGGCCGAAGGCTCTTGGTGGGATGGGTGTCTGCGCGGGTAAAACTGCTGGAACCCAGGCCTCTGAGGTGCTACCGCTGCCATGTGGGCAACCACACGGGAGCTATGTGCCCCTCGGAGGTGGACCGCAGCGGTCTTTGTTTCCGCTTGCGGAATTTGTTCGAAAGAGTTACCGCGGCCCTGGAACGCATAGGGCACAAGAAGGATCACGGGTGGGTTTTAGTCAGTAAAAGTCTGACACTCCCTACCGCCCCACCCAGGGCGGGAGGGGTCATTTGATGATTTCCCATCCAGAAAAAAAAAAAAAAAAAAAAAAGGTAGTAGGTAGGTACCTACCTACTGTACTTTCCTATAACTGATGGAACACAAAATTGATTGAGTCAGGCGTTACTTTGCGGAAATCCATTTTTCCAACTTGTGTCACTAATTTATGTTAGGGATCTCTTTATCCTTTGTTTGAAGTTTTTAATAAATAAAAAATCCTTGCACTGCTGGTGTAGCTTTAGGTCCTAGGTCGGGCAAAATCTTTACATCTGGAGTTTCTCATTAAGTTGAAGTCGCTTTATTACCCACACGGGACGGTGAAATGTGGGTGTTTGATGTGTGGGGCAACTCTGCCTAACCCTTCGGGATACAAGATACCTACAATATAAGCGTCAGTTATGCTCATACCATTTCGCCATTTAGTTCGGTAAACAATTACTTCACTGAAATTGTATCTACCACAATACCCCTCCCTCTTTGACCCTGAACTCAATCAGTGGAAGAAAATAGCATGCCTAGGTACCTATATTTTCCTCGCATGATTCCCCGTGAATCCAGATTAAACAAATGTCGGTGTAGTGGGGCAGGTCAGGAGGGGAGGTAGGTGCACCCCTATGCCCGGTTGACCTGCAAGTAGGTCGCGTGCGATCGATGCACCGCTGCATCTTATTCGTAACGGGCCCTGGGAATTCAAAGTGCTGACCTACACAATAAAAACTACTTTTAAATAAGTAAATTAACTGGGAAAGGTAGACTGGAAGTCAATTCCTATGTGGTTGGTTAAAATGCTGAATACGGAAGACTACTTTTATTTAAGCATTTACCTATTTAGGTACGTACATAATTATTTTAAAAATTGCAGATTGGAATCAATCATTTTTTTAACTTGTGATAATTGAATCTATTTTAATCTATGCTTTCTGACTTTGGAACAAATGTAGTAAATACTCACATATGTAGGAACTTTTGGCTTAGAATAGGTACCTACCTAGATATACATTAGTAGGTCCATCTAATGTTCTACTTTCTAAACTAATCGGCACCATCTGAATATTGTAACAATATACCTACATATCTACCTAACTTTTAACACTACAAGCGATTCCCCTCGAAGTAATCCGCTTATTCGATTCAGCACGGTACGGACGGCTTAGCATGTTAAATAGGATTAACAGTTGGTAACTCATAACGACATCAGTAACGTGTGTCTACAGACGGCATCGATTCGCTAATACGATAAAGATCTCTACTATCCACTGTACCTCTGTGTTAGTACATAGTTAGATTCCAATAGCATAAAAAGGAGCAAAGCAAAGCTACAATACGTACGTACTTACATACATACATATATGTATATTTGTTCAGACCAGTTCGACATGATTATTTTACTATACCTAGTGAAAGTGGTGGCAGGATATGGTAGGGGTACAGCCTAGTACCCTGATTCCTGGCCGTAGGATCCCTTTTTTTCTGGATGGGAAATTATCAAATGACTTCTCCTGCTCTGGGCGGAGCGGAAGGGAGTGCAAGACTTTTCTGACTAAAACCCACCCGTGTTTCTCTTAGTGCCCTTTGCGTTGAAGGGCCGCCGTAACTCTTTCGAACAAATACCGCAGCCCTAGCAGACACTGATCCAACGGGGTCCCGTCTTCCTTGCTGATAGCTCTTTGACCCGGGCCTGGTTGCTATCGGACGGCGAGCAACACATAGCTTGCTATTCGCAGGCCCTCGCCTACGGTGGCCGGGAATCGACCATCGCCCGTTTCCCGATGCCCGGGGCGTCTTCTTCTATTGCGGCGGCTGGGGCGCGAGGTTCCGATCTCTCTCACGCAGTCTGCCTCCTCCTTCGCTAGCATTACCCAATAAGCATAAAACTGCATAATAGGATGTCACAAAAGGTAACATCGGTAACTTTAGCTTTTATGAAGACTTATTACAGTACACTCGAACTGTAATAGCTGAAAATTACACTTTTGCCTGAATAATAACGATATTATGCGTCATAGAGAGATGATAACCAGGCACAGATATCTGAAGTGCGTCACAAAATATATGAAAATATTATTATTATTCCATTTATATAAAAAATAGTAGCTCACTGCTATCGGGAACAGGGTCCAAGATGGTGGTCAGAGCTCCCGAGAGAGGAACCTCCTAACTATGTGAGCCGCGTCCAGAAGTACTGCTTTCTGGATCAGGTCTTGATCCAGTTGCCCAACGAGAGCCTCTTGAGGTGGTCGAGGCTCTTTGAAATTATGCCATTGGCCGTCACAATTATCGGCACAATGGCTGCTATTATTATTAAATACTTTATTGTACATCTTGTAATAATAACAGGAAAAACATTTATAAAATCAAGTATACAATGGGCGATCTTATCGCACAAGGCAATCTCTTACAGACAAGCTTTGGATGGACTGAACGAAAGGAGATAGATTTTAGGGCTGTCAGTGTAAAATCGTTATAATGTTTATTCAAAGAAACTTAGATCTAAATTACAGAATGTTTTAACAGGCTAGTTTGGATCAAATTAAGTGGTGTAGTCATCTGTAGCCGAACTAAGCAAAGCCTGTATTTCGGCTATCAGCGCCAAACCCCTCGATTACTATACATATATTATAGCCATTAACATAATTTGAATCTTGTTCTTATTAAATAATACTAATTAGTCATAATAATATAATATATTAAAAAAAAATTGAGGGTTGCTCTCGATTTCCCTGAGTTCCCATCATCAAATTCTGACTTGGCAACAATGGTACCACGGCAGGAGTAGGTACCTATAGGCTTTCGAACAAGAAGGAATTCTGAAAATCCACAATTGGCGGAGTAATCGGTGAACATAAAAAATACATACGGTCAAACATAGAACCTAGTCTTTTTTTAAGTCGGTTAAAAACCAATTATCACATATTAGCTACAAGTTTCAGTATACGTTGGTAATACTATCTCCTACCCTCGGGGGACGAAGTGTTTTTGTACTAATTAGAGCAGTGCGGCAGTGGTATCCAACCTTATCTATTTAATATATGACAATTTTGGTTTGTTAAATAGGGCATTTTTATACTGAAAAAGATCTAATTAGACCGTCAGAGAGTTTTCCAAAAAATATTGAAAACTAGCAGCGCCCCGCGGTGTCATGCGCTTAGTTCCCGTTCCCGTGGGAATACGAGGATAAAATATAGCCTATGTTACTCAGGGTGAATGTAGCTTTCTAGTGGTGAAAGATATTTTGAAATCGGACAGTCGTTTTTGAGTTTATTCGTTACATAAAAAAATACAAATCTTTCCTCTTTATAATATAAGTATAGATGAATAACGTACGCTTTTATTTTTCCCGTTTTTATTTACGTCACGTCGCGGTGGCTGGTAAAAATTGTATCATCGTAGTACCTAACTATCTAACGCTAGCGTCACGCGTGTTTTTAACGCACTGTATACCTAGTCATTTATATTGTTATCGTCTTCTGTATTTTATACTTTTTTAAATCCATATCTGACGGTCTAATTACATTTATTCAGCAAAATACCATAATGTTAACAGGGACCCGAAAGTTTCGGGTCCCTGTTAACATTAGGCCGAAACCCAGAAGAAAATTGAACTGTGTAAATCTAAAAAAAACTTATGTATCATTAAACTTGTAGCATAAAATAACGATAATTAACATATAGAAACTCAAAATCAGTTCGTGTTAATAAATTTTACTTTTCACGGATCATATTTTAGCTCTTGCTGCGTGGTCCGCGGACCGCAGGTTGGGAAAGATTGAACTTGAGGGAGTAAATATATACTTAGCTACGTCGTTATGATACATGATGTAGGTATCGTATTTTCTTTGTTGTGTCTACGACGACCTACAGTCAGCATGGAAAGTCACAAGAACATGACACACTTGTTGGAGCGTCCCAAGTGCCCATTAACCTGTAGGTAGGTACTACTTATGAGTCTGACAATCCCTTCCGCTCCGCTCAGAGCGGTAAATCATTTGATGATTTCCCATCCATAAAAATGGTATCTATAAAGTATCTGCTACATCCGTTTCGTAGGAGATGAGCCAGATTAATACCCAGATTCGGGTATAATCCTAAGCTCCGATTACCTACCTGAGCAATATATAAATAAAATATTTCTGTAGTCTAGTAGATAGATTTAGGTAAGCTGGGATTACCTACGTTTTATTAAATGTACCCTACCTAAGTACTTTTGTACTGATACGATGAGATTTCTGAAGACTAGATATTGTCTTTTCCGCAGGATATTATTTACAAGTTCAGCTGTAAACTATTAGGGTAGTTTACTATAAAAATCTAATTATTAGTCCGTTAGTTAGTTAGTTATAATTAGTCCGCGTCAGTTAGATTATTGAAAACAATATTCGAAAACAATAGACTTGATGAAGATATTAAGCATCAAAGATCAGGAGTGGGGGCTAGTGACGTTCCGTGGTAAAAATTATAGCGAGCAGTGACGTCACACGATTATTCAACGCACTGTATCGTCTTCATTTTTTATTTATTAAAGTGCAAAAAGAAAAAATACTTGTCCAATATTTTTGGAAAATGTATCTGACGGACTAATTAGATTTTTTTTTGTTAACTACCCTATTGGAGGTCTCGCGTAGCGCAAGTCTTTATTTTGGCTACTTAATTAAAGGGAGTTCCATTTTCTTACAATAAGGATTCATCGCCATTTTATTAAATCTTCTTTCGCAGTAAATTCACTCTCTTGTTTTCGTATTCATACGTTTCCCTTGTAGAATTCCTTGGAATCTGTTTTATTATATTACTGTTATTTCATTACTGAGCCATAGGAAATGGCGCGCATTTTACTGAAAAGGAGGTCGACGTACGTACCTATACTTATCGGTGAAACTTGATTACATAAGAGTAGGACTTACATATGGATAAAAGGAAATAAAGCTATGAGTTGCTTTATGTACGAAGCACAGTGGAAATTAATTTCAATTCATTTTATTATTCTCATGGATGCTGCTGCTGTCATTTCTCCTGATAAAGACTTGAAAAATGTCATTTTTGGGTTTTGTTAGTAAAGTCATGCGCCCCTAATTTAGAAGGTTGGATTATAAGGATGACTAAGATCATGTTTGGATCAGAAGATCCCACCCTTATTCATAACATTTCTGCCCTTGTCCCGTGTTACTTAAAGTGGGGTTGGCGCAACACTTTTCATCGCTTTCTTTCTTTTTCTATTCTATTCTTCCCTACCAACCGTCACCCTCATTCAGGTACTCGTACCTACGTAACATTAAGTATTTCGGGATAACCTGAAAATAACAAACAACAAATAAATAAGTTTATATTGTACAGCCGCGTTTTTAAGACTTCATCTAATTTAAGTTTTCCTCATTTACAAAGTCTGACGTCACTGTTCACTTACAAAGTCTTCTATATCTCAATATATTTTTATGCTTTCAATTCACGTGGCTGGCTCCCGAGCAGTGTAATAGGTAGTTAACGTATTCTGTGAACAGTGACGAAGTTGGGTACATTCTTGTTTTTAGGGCAATATGTGACCTGAAAATAGGTCATAGGTATAAACGACTTGATATTTATTTTTTACTGTCTGGAAGTGCTTGGATGTTTCTGTTGTGTGGTAGAAAACCTAGATGAAAAAATTATAGGTACCCAATATCTGAAACGACTCCTTCACAAATTGAGCACAAGACAGCAATGCGATTGGCTTTTGAAAACTCATACAGCCAATTAAAGCCTGGTGATTGACAATTTGTCATAATATTTGTTTGTGATAATCGGCGTTCGAGAAACTGGGTCTAAATGTCGGCTTGTATGGAAATAGGCTTAAATTAACTAAATGCATTAAAACTTACTTGTTCAGAGCAAACAGAAATAACAAATTGTATAATAACTGTTTACTGATCTAAAAACAGCCTTTTCCTGTAATCTCTTTGTTATCATAGAATCTAGTATCCAGACACCTTTGTCCTCCAACTGATAACGATGCTTAAGACTACCTTACACTCTGGGCATAGGGTTCAATTTTCAGCTGAAATTAAATTAGGAAGATCAAGTGCGCAGGCGTGAAGCTATTGACTGTCCCCCCTCCCCCTCCTCTAAAAGCTGAATGTAGTGCTCACAGGACCCAAACAAAGGGTAGATATGATTTTACTCTACCTATGAATTACGTCTTGAAATTCTTTGACAGCCCGAACTGACAGACGAAGACCGAAACTTGGGACTTATTACAGCAAAAATGTAGATTGATTCCTTCCTTTCAAGTAGTTTGAAAACTTTTCTAAAATGTATTATAGCCGTTTTGGCTGAGTTTCTAAATAACCGTGAGACGAAGTTTTCAGTTACCTAATGTTTTTTGGCTGTAATTCAATTAGAAGCCGTAGGTAATTTTTCGTCGGTCAAAGGCATTGTTGAGAGATTTGAAAGTTATTGCAGGTACTTATTTAACTTCTTTTGTTTTATTTTGTGGGTAGAATAAAATAAGTGTTTAGAGGAGCATTTTTGTTTAGGTTTTGTTTTCTATTGTTGGTCCGCTCGCGTTTGTAAAACCACAGTTAACTTCAATAATTTATTTAATGCGGACCGTGTAAAGTTATGATTGTTCAGTAATCTGAGCCGCATTTAATGTTATGTTATTGATAGATCCGCACATTAGCACATGACGGAGTTAAGTTACAACTGACTATTGATTGAGCATTAATTAAGCACGCGTAAAAATACTCGTGCTGATTGTGCAATATTAGCTCGTACAATAAAATTAACTTCGTGATGACGCGTGATGTAGCGTTTTGGAGATAGGTTGCTACGCCAAGCGCTACGAGCTATGTTTAGCGCTACGCAAAAGTCACAACAATCACTACGAACGTCCGAGTACCTATCAAAAATATCGCTACAAACCACAGAGTACGGAACGCCGCGACGGCAGCCAATAGACGCTGACCGCGATGTTGCGATGAAGACAAAGACACTGCTAATCATATTTTTGGATGTAATTCAAGTTTCGGCTATCACAGCCATGTAGAAAATTGTTACAGGCCGTGAATTTCTATGAGTAATGATCTTTTTCCAAATGAGCGAAGTAGCTAGGAAATAGTATGGTGGAGTGCGAGGAAAATGTCAATTAAATAGAATCCCTTCAGTTTCCTAGCCTGACTTGAGTAGTTCGAGTGGAAACGGGATAGAGGAGCTAGGTATTGGTAAATCCGAAAACGCGAGAGATATGTTTAGGAATGCGTGTGAAGAAAATGTGCCTGCGCACAGCTGAAAAGGGTCCGCTACGGATCCTCGTACCGCGCAAGATACTCGCATAATATTGGGCTCCACGGTCACAGATTTTCCGCCGCCCAGCTATCCTAAATGGTTACAGTTTCTGACTCGCTGGACTTTGGTTTATGGGACATTTTTTTTTGTGTGTCAGCAATTCGTCTTCTTGCTCTATGGTCGCTCCGAATACAATAACAACTCATTCCTCTTTGTTGACTAACGTTTTCGATCTAATACATCTTTCGAATCGAAGCTGAATTGTTTGCTTATTGAAGCGATACCAATGGTTGGAATGATATCATAATACCGAGTTTTAATTCCTTTCCAATATTGGATCTATTCTTTATTGATTGAATATTGTACTTTGCCGAAAAATGTTTTCTGACGTTCATGAATTTGAGGGTCTAAAAGGAACTGCCTCAATGCTTTAGTCCCATTGGTATTGTTATTAGCATATAGGTATGTATAACGTTGAGAACGTCTGCTGGTTACAGTTGGCACAGTTAAGCAGCTTTAATTCATGTCGTCGAATTTTCGGTTCTAGGATGTGTTGGTTTTCTCATGATGCTTTCCTTCACTCTTTTCAAGCAGATATCAATAGATATCTGCTTTTATATCTTAGGTTACGTTATGTTCTCTGTACCATAAATAATTTAAGTTTTTTTTTATTGTAGAATATTTAGAATAAATATTAGTATTTTGGTTTGAAATGAATGGGCTCAAAAAGTTCTAAAACGATTTTGAAAAAACTTTCACCAATAAACTGCTACAATACACTGAGAAATATAGACTATATTTTAAATGAACGAAAAAAAAATACTTAATCTTTTCTTACTATAGAACATAAGTACATACCTACTCCCGAAGTTCAGATTGCCCTTCATAAATGAAACTCATGTAGATTAAATGATTGCAAATGAAATAAATAATGCGTCAGCCTTTCATATCCGCAGTACGTGTTACCTACATATAATATTATATCAGAACGCAAGAAATTCAATACCGCTTCGGTAGCGGTATACCTAGATTATAAAGACAATACTGCACCGAGACCATGGTTGACACCAGGTAAATGTGCAATAAAGGTCATTGCCCTTTTCTTGATATCTCTTCGTAGGTACATGGACAAAAAAAAATGAATCGTTTTCCATTACTAGTAAATATAAAGGATCACGACGGATGTCGATTCAATATAGCATTAATTCATTATTTCTGTTTTAAGAATTAAGGTTGTCAATAAATGTAGGTGGGTCAATGACCGTTATTGCACATTTATTTGGTGTCGACTATAGTTCTATTTCTAGCCTCTCTCTCCGGGGTTCGCTCACGATCAGATTTTCATCAATACAGTATCGAGTTTGTAGACTTGCAGTATTAATTAATAAGTATGTTGGTTTGATCTTGAAAGTTGAGTTTAATTTCAAGTTTGGTTTTTATTGTTTTACGTGTATTTTAGGGTTATGCGGATATAATGGCGACCGATTTAGGTTTCATAGGGTAAGTAGATGTTTTTCAAATCATCAGTTATTTTGAAGAAGAAACTGCTGTTATCTTAGTGTCATACATGAGCATGTATGACACTATAGATATAATTTACATGCCCAATTTAAAAACCTTATGCAAGCATTTGCAGTACTTTATGAGATTTGTTTGATTAAAAAAAAGTGCATAAAGCCCATCATCAATTAATTTTTACTATTGTTTTTACTTAAGCCCTTATTGTAATTTATTGTCGTGTATAATTATGAGTACCTATTTCTATCTATCAATTCCAGATGTAGTGTATTATGTTGGGTTGGGTTCGTGTTAGAATTTTTTTTTATTTTCATGTCCCATTGAAATTCTCAGTGGGGATCAGTGGATGTTACATGTCTTCGATTTTCAAACGTACTTTTAATTATTGTTGCAAAACTTGTGCTAAATTCTCGCAGCCAGTCTATGTTTACAAATAAATAGCTAACATCGTTCTGGCTTTCTTGTCGTGTCATCACGTGAACTAATCCGCGAACCACAACAAATCGTAAATCCTCACAACACAACAGTACGGCGCACGAACGTTACTATCCACAGAGTACAGAACCACCGCAATGGCTGCGACTAGCACACCTAATCTTATTTATTTAAACTTTATGTACAATAGTGGTCCACGGGCGGACTTAATGCAACAAGGCATTCTCTACCAGTCAACCTTTGGGTTAAAAAGACAACACTGTGGTAAGTGTATAACAAATAAATAAAATACAAAATATATCATCTATCTATATTATGTCTAATCTTGATTCCTATAAGATAACAGTGAAGGACGAAAGTCGTGATATCTATATTTTTGTTATTCCATCACTGACGCCCCAAACGGTTGCACGTAATAGGGTAGCTGTCTTTAAAAATCTGATAAGTCCGTCAGATAGCTTTCCAAAAAATATTGGACACCGAATTTTTTTTAATGTAAATAAAAATCGAAGAGACAGTGTGACGTCACTACTCGCTACCATTTTTTATCACGACGTGACGTCACAAGCTTTCCTGATGTTTGATGCTTTTCATATTCGTCAATTTTTATAGATTTGATAAAGAAAAAAATACGTATCCAATTTTTTTCGATAATCTGACTGGCGGACGAAATAGAATCAGATTTTGTTATTCAGGAAACATTCGTATTACATGAGTATTGGCATTTTTTTATTTTTGGAATAATTTCTGACTTTAATGCGTTTGTTGCTGCTGGCAGAAACTAGAACAACTGTAGTAATGTGAGCTATGCACAAGTCTTGGCTGTCATAGCTAGAATCAGAACTGTCACTCACAAAACACGAAAAGGTACAAACTGCATTGCACAAACTTTTACGTAAGTTATGTATTTTAATTTCTCTATCGACAGACACCTGGCGTGTTTTCTAAACGTAATACCACTTGTGCTAGTAGGTTACGTCGATAAGTATAGTAAATACATGGTCATTAGTATAAATATAACTGATTAACAGGAAAAAGCGAAAGTTTTTAATGAATGGTATTAAGGAGTTCAGATTGGAGACAGGACGATATAACAGGACACATCGTCTTCTCACCAATCTGAACTTGTCAACTGATAGAGCTGTCAATTTCTATGAGTAGGTAAACAGTGACATTCACTGGCGCATTTGGATTTTTATGGGAAGTTTTAAAATTGCCATCTCTAACATCTGTGGTCTGTGTTTCCATTCGGCCAAGTTCACGAAGACTCGAACCGAAGCTAGTGCTCTGAGATGATTGATTATGGTTACTCAATACATCCGCCTTGTGTTGATTCTGTTGGTTACCAAGTACGCGGAGAGTTGAGTTGTGTACGGCTATATTTAGGGCTTCATTGAAGTGTACAAGGCTAGATTCATTCTACCCTTGTCCTGAATATTATTAAATAACTTACTTCTTAAATAATTGTCGAGCGTAGACTTGTCACTGAATAGCATTAACGATTTGACGATTAAAATTAAATTATGGGTTGTGTATTCGCATTTATTTATGATACTTAAGTAAGTTAAAGAATTTTTGTAAACGGGTATTATAATAATAACCTTTATAAATAAATAATAATAAAAAAATAAATAATAACCTTTTACAAACATATAATCATCGAAACATACAATTTTTCTTTCTTATAACACTAGATAAGAGTGCCAATTCTAGTTATTTTAAAGTAAAGTTCACATTCGCATGTTAGTCGCACTCTGACAAAAATGTATAGAAATTGAGGCTTCTTTGACCAATTGCGACTGAGATGCGAATGTGAAAGTTGTTTAAAATTTAGTAGAATAGGTCCAAAGATGAAAAAACAGAATTGGAAAAATACTTCTTTGGTAGAGAAGACTAGATCCTGCCAATCCATAAGTTACTTTCAGTGTTTCAAGGCCTTGTTTGATCTGTCGTGTCTTTACAATACAGACAGCCAATAAATATTCAGTGTTATTGATCGAACATGCAGTACTTGTTTCCATAACAGCCACATTAAAAGGCGACAAACGCATATTCATGTGTCAGCCACCATTTGAGGTGCGTTTGATTCTCAGCTAATGACTTCATGCAATCAGGTGTGTAGGTACTGTAGCCTAGGTATCTTGTGTAAATTCACAAGATTATTTGCACGTACTTATATTATTATAGAGATTGTTAAACGATTACACCATGATTGCACATTCATGTCTCCTGTGACATGACCTATTTCATTCAGATTCAGACTCAATAGTTTACGATCGTGCATTCGTATTTAATTGCTACTTAAATCTCAATGCAATTTCAAGATAACTCACGCAAGAAATCCAGATGTAACACATAATCTTAAACTTTGAATCGAACCACGTACGTGTTTACGAAAGTAAGGTATTATTATGGTACTCAGGAATTTTGCGAAAATAATCTACGATAATCGACATTAAATGTATTACCATAATACCCCTTAAATGTTCCCCACAGGATTCCCATCCATTAGGATTTAAATATCCCCCACTGCCAAGGTCACATCGATCGACGCAGCGTGGGAGAGGGATGAGGTTATCCGTTGCATTATCTTTCTCAGTCACGCTGAAAAATGTCGGATAGAAATTCGTGGGCAGATTGTTGGTAAACAAAAATAGAGGACGGGTGCTGAATCCCTGATAACAGTTATCTAAGTTCGGATTTTGAATCAGTTTGTGTTTATGCAACGGTGTATTATGACGGTTATAAGTTTGAGGTGTCATGTCTCGGGTAAAGAGGTAATAGAGACTTTCTCTGTGTGACTACGATGCGTGGTAAGGTAATATTTATTTACAAGAAGTTTTTGTTTATTTAATTTTGGTTAACCGTATAGCATACACTGCATTGAGATTATTCAATTGAATCAAAGTGTTTAGAGTGTGTTAAACTGGAAACTTTGGAAATGTAAAATCCAACTCAATTGCGTTGTAACCAAAGTATCTGAATCTGAGATAGTTTTGTATTGATATTAAGGCCCAGTATGATCGATCGATTGTTATTCGACATCAATGTTTCATCATCTGAATTCCCAAACTGCTCAACAAATTACTATACATAATTTTAGCACAGCCTGAGTAGAGTAGTTTATTACCTGGTTGTTCCACGGTTTCAATAGAAGGACAGTCTCTCTAAATAATGTTCGAGCATTTCGATGTTAAAGCAATACGTAATTAGCGAATTTCGTCTGAGCTTTTTACACACCTATCTCTTGTCTCACGATTCCCGGTAACATCTAATTAAGAAACCTGTCTCATTAACCTTCCCATTTTGTTATTCTTCTCAAGGACAAAGGAAAGTTGTCGCGAAAAAGAAAATCAATTTTACTCCTCTCAAGTTACGATTACAAGGAGTTTCATTCTACAGAGAATTTTCAATTTTCCGTTTTATTGAACTTGACTGTATTATGTACCTACATAGATATTCGTGATGAAATACGGCGGGCGTGCTCGCTTGCGTAGCAAAGTCCTCTACGGCGTAGAAAGTGCTACGGCGTAGCACGTTGCTGCGAGACTTTCGAATATGACCCATACATTGCTTAGTTTTCATAACACCTTTTTTAGCCTTTAGTACCCAAGCCGCAATAGATGTTGTGTTGATAGATAATGTAATTTTTCGTTTTAAAGATAAAAGGTTGAAATTTATAGGACGCCCTGCCTCGCCGCGCCGGCCGGCAAGCGTGCGCTTCGACATGTTTACATTGCATTGATAAGGCGCATCATTTTTCGTGGCGGAAAGGAATAAAGATAAACCAATCTTTATTTATTTGGAGCCTATTGATTTGTCTTTTCATATTAAAGAATAAATTGTTGATACACTTTAAAAGTTTGTTCTCTTTTGCGGCTTAATTTATGGTCCTATGAAATCTAAACGAATATAAAAATCTTGAAAACTTGAAAAAAAAAGGGTGTAAAATCCATGAATGAAAAAACGTCCACAAATGATAGATGCACCGAAACTATTAAGCTGTACGCAATAAACATTACGCTATTTACAAAGTAATCGCATGACGCAACGCCATAAACCCGCTGCATTTCCCAACCTTTGAATAGCATAGTTGAAACTAGCTTCATCACGTAATTGTCTGTCATTTCCTATCTTAAAGCAAAAGTATCGATAAAATATTCGCTTGATCAGGCTCGGCTCCGCCCAACCTCCCCCCCTGGCACCCTTCAGGCCCCCTTCAGGCTTCAGTCGAGTCCCGAGGTCGCTGGCGAACGTACGTCTCCCGCCATACAGATCGCGGCGCCATTCCGTGCAATAAAACACTTCCTGCTCGCTCGCCATCTCAGTTCTAAATAAGGAAGTATCGTGACAACGCGCAGTTTTTCATCGGTAAGTTTTTTTTCACCATTATTTTCTAGTAAACACAGATGTTGTTTATTTTAAGACGCCCACAACGGGATGGTTCTCAAGGACGTTTTTGTTCACACTGCATATATGTACATAGGTGCATACTTACTTATGTATATGACGGTCGTTTTCAACTATTGCTTATACTGTGTAACTATCAATATTATGTTGATAGTGTCGTGTTGATATAAATAAATTATGTGGAGTAATGATGCTGTTAGGTTTTACGTTCGAGACCTGACCTAGGCGAATTGTCGATGCATAGGGCCGGCCTTTTTATAGATGCTGCGCAGTACATCACATACGTACGTTTATATTTGGATCGTGCATAGAGTTTTCCATACATTCTTAAAGCATTTAACATTATTGAACTTTTTTTAAAAAATAATTTCAACTTACAGTAATTCTTTGTTTAATATTTAAAGAAAATCTGGTCTCTTTTTTGCGTTCTTGTTGTTCCATCAACATACTAGTTTTTAACATACCTACTCAGGCAATTCTTCTCAACCCTATTTTTAACTACGCTTCAAAAATATATAACTGCATACGCTTCACTGCTGCACCACAGATACACAGACCTCCGACTAGAAGCGTTACATCACTAGACCTGTTCCTTACAAAATGTTAGTCAATATGAACGGCGACACGCCCTCGCGAACAACGAACCCGCAGTAATCGGGTCAACCACCAAGCACTTCCAGTGCTTTGTTATGTAAGCATTCGTTTAATAACACCTTGGAATACAAACTGTTTGCGTTTTCGCATTTGCATTTTAAGGTAAACATGCATTTTTGTCTGGTGCGGGCGTTTGGGTTAAATTAATATGCTTAGGATACAGATTCCCAAAGCTTTTCCCTAAGCAAATTTATTGAAGGCGACTTCGCCTTCGAATTTATCGTTTTTTTTTCCAAGGAGACCTAGATACCGGGACTTGGATTATAATTACATTTTAAAATATAAAAATTGCATCAAAATTAAAAAAAAAAGTAATTACAACTACATGATCTACTTAGGTTCTGGTAGGTCCTTCATTTTTTGAGGTAACTACTTCTCTTTTCCCCTTCACTATTTTGTTTCTGTATTTCTTAACCAGTATTTATTTTTTATTAAAAAATGCCCCGAGAGAGAGAGAGAAGGGAGAAACCTTTTCATCTATTATTATTTTTAAGGTTTTGATATTTCTCGGGGCCATATCATATTATTGCAGGGCTAAAGCCTCGTCCGTAGACACGGAGAAGTGGAAGCCCTCCCAAAGCGTCCTGCAATATCTCTGGGAACCTTCATCTTCCTTATATGTAAAATAAAACCTACGAATGATACAAATAAACTCGCATAAAATCACGTCCTTTATGATCCGTATATCAATTCTCCCTTTGATCCTACCGCACCCATTCATCTTTTCATCCATTTGCGGAAAATCATTTGCGGACAATAATTTGTATCCAAAGGTTTATAGGTAGCAACCGTAATGTTGTTTCTACCTTTACGTCAGAGTTATTGATCATTACTTTGTTTTTGACAGCCTTTGTATAAGTTTACTTTGTAACTGATGGCCCATCAAATATCATGTGCGTCATAGCACTTACAGCATACTATTTACTTATGGTTATTGATGAAACAAGTCGGTTCTTAGATCAGGAAAAACCGTCAGTTGGACTGTTGTTGGTTTAAGCTTTCATTCGCAGATTTATCAATTGATCCAATAGTTAGAAGCCTAAAAGTACGAAGCAATAAAAAAAGGCAAGCCAAAAGGCTGGTATTCAGTTATATCTGGCTATCCTGGAAGCCAACCCCAAAATATATGATTAAAGGCTATGTAGATGATAATACTTCAGGTTAGTTCCTTCTGCCATTTACGGTTACTTTATCAAGCGCAAGCTTGATCGTGCAATATTGCTCTCATCTTTGGGACGTTTCTGCTAGATACTAGCTTGATGCCCTTGAGTCAATAGGGATGTTTCCTGAGTAAAAAATATTTGATTATGTTTAGTCCGTCAGTTGGATTGTAGAAAAATATTGGACACGTATTTTTTCCTTTATCAAATTTATAAAAACTGACGAAGATACAAAGCATCAAAGATCAGGAGTGGGGACTTGTGACGTGACGGCTCGGTAAGAATTGTAGCGATTAGTGACGTCACACGAGTTTTCAACGCACTGTATCGTCTTCATTTTTTGTTTACGTGAAAAAAGAAAAAATACGTGTCCAATATTTTTTAGAAATCTATCCGACGGACTAATTAGATTTTTTTTAGTTAACTACCCTATTGTGAAATAAGCCAAGAGGATCATCGGCAATGATAGGCTTGTCGATACGAAGCTCCAAAGTCTTGAGCATCGACGCCGAGTTGCTAGCCGGAAGGTTTTCTATCGGTTGCATTTTGGGGAATGTGCGACGGACTTGCATAGTTTAATTCCGCTAAGCCCGTTCCATCATCGGACCACAAGATGTACGGCAATGCGTCACGACTACATGGTGGAAATCGCACCCACACGCACAAAACGTTTTGGGAACACATTCATTGTGCGTACAACTAAGGAGTAGAATTCCCGGTCAGAGTCTGTGTTTCCTAATGACTACAACCTGGGAGTCTTTAAGTCAGGAGTGAATAGGAAACTTCTAGGCATGCGTGGTTCATCTTCAAGCACATCATCTCTTACAAATAAATCTTGAAATAGTGGTCAAACGCGTGCCTATCAATAGTAAAAAAAAAACATGGAGCGCAAATTCAATCTCTTGTTAGCAAACTTGACAAAGCCCCCTAGCTTTTATTATCATACTTGCTGGGTCATCGACACCCTGCGTTAATTACCCAAGTCTTATCGCTTTTTGTATCAAACACGAACAGATGTCGGTGCTGTGATCTTTGTATATTATTACTGGTCGTAAATTGTAAAAGAAACTTATCGTAGCCAGTCGAGTTGCATGCTTTGTAATAATGATAATGTCCTTTGTAGTTGTAGTGTAATGAACTTTATTCGTGTAAACCTCGTAGAAGACATTATTGTTATCATTACCTTGCACTTATCACAATTTAATGGGGTGCAAAAAGTCTTCTTGTTCTTCCCACACTTCTCTATTAGATGTCATCTCAATAGTCACTCCTCTTTCTCCTCTTCTTCCTCTCCTTTGCTACTCTCACAGCCATCTACCATCGCATTTATACCTTCTCGACCTCACAGAATTTTCATCATTTTTAAGTTTCCGTACCCAAAGAGTAACCTGACAGAATCCTATTAATAAGCCTCCGCTGTCCGCCTGTCCGTCTGTCTATCAGCGGTCTATATCTCAAGAACCGTAATAAGTAGACAGTTGAAATTTTCACAGACCGTGTATTTCTATTGCTGCTATAACAACGAGTTTTTTTTTCGATTCATGGTACGAAACGCTTCGCGTGCGAGTCTGGAAGCATTTCGTCGGTTTTTCCACATCACAAGTTGAAGTCATTAATTGGTCCTTTAATCCCTATTTCTAAATGGATCATGCACTATCCTTATTAGCTTTCATTCATTATATTTTTTTTTTTTTAAAACATTGCCCCACACTAGGATTTACTCCTGTATCGTGGGTGCGTTCACAAACATGAAAACTCACATACACAAGACACCCAGACCCGGAACAATTATCTGTAGGCTTTACAAACATTTGTTCCGTGCGGGGATCGAACCCGCGACATGTTGCGCAGCAGCCGAACGCTCAACCACTGCGCCAACCGTGTCGTCGATTTATATTCGCCAACCGTGTCGTCGATATATATATATGAGACGCAGTTTGAAAGAAAGAAAGGAAGAAACATTTATGCCAATACCAGTATTTTACGTGAAGCGGCTGCCTACCAGACCTCCACAACCCATTAACTGGGGAACACGGTACTTCTTGGCAAGAATGGTGTCAGATTTTCTGGCTTCTGACAATCTCTCATTACTGTACGCTTGCAATAAAAAATATAAAAACTTATCACAATAAAAATGTCTTAACTAACCAACATGACAAAAACATAAATAAATACCCTTAACTAACCAACATTATTTGATTATGTTTTTGATTAAATACATACATATTAATACCCTAGTCATGATAAAAACAGGCATTCATACCCTAAATATAACCCAAATGAAAAAAAAACACAAATATTGAAAACAAAATAAATACACCTTTGGATGGAAAAACTAAATAAAAAGTAAGAATAATAAATGACAATAAGCCAACAGACAACTGTATCTGCATATATAATATATACCTACTATAGTAAATGTTAAATTGAGACCCATTCTAGGCAAAGACAGATTCAACATTTTATCAATCACGTTATAGCTTGGTCCTGTGAAGGATGAGTATTCCAAAAAACACGGAAGCGGCGAGCTGGCGCGCCTCGTGCGGGTTTGGGAATTTATAGCATTGTGAGATTGGTCCATATTGGAATTTTCTGCTAGATTATTCAGCTGCAACCCGAAGTTACTCGTTGGTGTCATAACAATTTTTTCTTTCTTTCTCGTGACCTTTATCATTATTAGGCACCTGTCAGCTCTTGTTCGTAATCTTACTACCCTTTTATTTAAGAGGTGATCTTAATTTCTTTGAAAGAAAACAAGACAGGTTGTGAAGGATTAGAAATATCAGGTTTAATGAATAAACTTAAAGGGGTCGGTGGTCTTTTGTATATAACAATACTAAACTTCTCATTTCCTTGAGGAAAACGGGCGTGGTTGCCTATGTTCTAAACTAAAAGCCTTTGTATTTACTACTAAAGGTACCATAAACTTTCAAATGAAAATGCTCGCTTCGTTAACCCTGAAATCTGATATTTATATAGCCACCAATTTGAAATAGAAGACGCTCGACAATTTACTTTCTTATGAAATTATAGCGGCATCGTAAAAAGACATTTGATATGCAAATATATTTTTATTACGACATGAAAGACATAAACAACTCCACATTACTCCAATGTTAAATTACTATGGTTCTTTATAGCCACACTCGACAGGAAAGAAGGCTTGTTAAAGGGATCGTGATTCATCACGATGAAGGCTGTTTCTTTCATTTTGTTTGAGATATTATATTTAGTAGAGCTTACAAAGGGATCACCTACTTACTGCTGACCCAAGTATCATTGTGGGGTACCTACTGTTGTTCGAAAGGACCGCGTTGAATTGCAAGCACATAAAGTTCGCATATGGACTTTGTCTTGACGATCTGCAACGTGTCAAAAATCCTTTTATTTTTTACACGTGGCCATAGATAGATGAACACTTTCTCCTACGTATGTCGACGACCCGTAAGCTTACGTGAGCAAAAATATAACAAAAAAAAACGAGGGCTTGAAAAACTTATCACAATTCTTGAATTGCCAACCCATAAAACTTTTATTTCGAGTACTAACGTAAGAACTTTGACGAAAACTGTTAGGGTTTCACTTGCGTTTATAAAAGGCCATGCCAGTTGTCAGAAGCCTGACAACTGGTCTGACCTTATGGTGACGGTTGGCGGTGTCCCCGACTTGTGTTGCGGGGGTGGTCAGCGGCTTCGGTTTAAGGAACTGTTGCTAACCGTATCAGGCTTTGGATATAGAACCTTCCTAGTCGAGAACTCATTTATTTATTTACTTCAATGTGTGGTGATGGTATGTTCACGTTAGTGTTGGTAACATGGTACTGCTTACAAGTCGATAATTACATTGTAGTTTTATTTTATTTAAAACCTAAAGTAGCCTTAGTATTGACTTGCTTACCTACTCATTAATAAAATTGTAGACTTGCCGTATCTCTACATTGATTCTTTTTGCATCGAAAACGTTAAGAAAAAGACATAGAACACAAAGATGCAATTTTTGACATTTTTGTTGTATGAAATGTTTGTGGAAGCATCCCGAAAAAACCACTGGTTTTTATTATTTATCGCTTAAAAATATAGTGAGGGACATTGTAGTTCTATCGTAATGGTTAAGGAGTTAGTATTCACCTATTTGCAGCGCTCTTAGCACCCAAAGAGTTAATAAACGATATTATACTCTATTGTACCACTAAAGGAATTAATTTTCACTAATTTATCACATTTTTATCCCTTGTAGTTTCAGTTATCGCTATTGTAGCTCTCCTATTACTTTATTTTACATCTTAACCCATTCTGTAACTCTGATTTAGCGCCATTAAATAAGCTAAGGTGATAGTGTAAATAAGATAAGGTGGTGTGCCCATTTCGGGGGTATATTAGAGATATACCGCGCTGTAACTGTGAATGCGTAACACCGTTAGGATCTGGTTAGCGCTCTAATAGATTTACTATAACTCTTGTCTTAGCGCCTCAGTGTTAATTGGGGTGTTAGTTGGGAGGTACCTACTTAAAATATTAAGTGTTATGCCGAGTTAAATTTAGCGTTTTAAACTTATTGAAGTCTAAGATAAGTAAGAATCCTTATACGAGTGGCAAGCGTCCACCACCAGTAGGAAGTGAAGCATCAATGAAAAATGTTGCAAAAACTTTTTTTTTTCTCGAAATTGACTGAGCGCTGTTGGTTTCTCTGATAAGCGCGTAGGCTTCTTTTATTTCATGTTTTCGGATGACTATTTGAGGATTGTTGAAGCGTAAAATAACAAAGACTTCTCCGATTTATTCTTGAAATTAATGTTCAACGCACTTCCTCAAAAGCTGGATCTTGGTCAACTACATACTCGTAAAGTTTAGAAAACAGTAGATTTGAAACTGGTATTTTTTTGTTGTTTTATTGCGCAGAGCAAAGAACTGGTAGGCCAGCTATCTACATATATATTTACCCACAGATTTAGACACATATGTATACTAATATTATAAAGAGGAAAGATTTGTATTTTTGTATGTAACGAATAAACTCGAAAATTACAGGAGTGATTTCAAAAATTCTTTCACCATTAGAAAGCTACATTCACCCTGTATAACATATGCTATATTTTATCCCCATATTCCCACGGAAACGGAACTTCGCGGGTAAAACCGCGGGGCGCTGCTAGTTTATTATAAACTAAGCCTTTCGTCTCCATAACAGTCTCGTCCTCGGCTCGGGCGATTCCGCAACCGCCACGACAAAGTAAGCCTACTTACATCAAAATGTACTATATCATAACGGAATTGAGTACAGTGAAATGGAATAAGTAATTTTTTGTGAATAATTTAACGGGAAATAATTACCAAGCCTACTAATGAAGTCACATAAAATTAGTACCCATCTCAAGAGCTCAACCAAGAGATTAACGAGAATTTTTTTCTCAAGTAGTATTTCATTATGTTTCTTGCGAGAAAGATGTCTGTGAATTGTCTCCTTGGCCTGATTCCTGTAATGTGTAATTTCGTTACGGTCCATTGCTTCTCTGAGGCAGCTACGGAATTTGCGGGTACTTTTAGATTTAAAGCTATTTATAGAAATGGCTAGTACACTTGAAAGGTTTAGAAATAAAAAGGCCATGAGGTAAATTATCTATAAAGGGTTTTTTTTCCAATGAACTGGGTCACCAGTAATGGGTACTTATAGGTAAGGTTTTTTTGTTGTGAATATGGAAATAAAAGAGGAGGAAAATTTAGGACTGGTGTATGAACCTAACTTGATCACTTAAAAAATAAAACGTTTTGCAAGGAGTCCTTGAAATATAAATTAGAGAGCTCGCATAAGCATTGTATATCTACAATCAAAAAGTAGTACGAAAACCGTACCGACCGATTTATGAGTTCGATTCGAAATATTAATTATCAAACCCAACGCGGTGTCCTTAGAAACTTATCATCGACCACATAATCTAATTATATTCAGCATCCATTAAAGCCAAATTTCCATCAGTAATACGCACATAGGCATCCCAGTTTTCTCAGAGCGCATTTCCAGCACATTTTTCACCTATCTTATTAATTATTCCGCTGGTCCATCCAGTGCATTGACCCCAGGAAATAAGGTCACTCGCTGGAGTAGAGTGCTTCGGAATACGCTGCCGGCTTAATTGCTGTGAATTTTTAAATTGACCGGCGTTTTTCACTTAACGGGGTGAACTTATTCTGCTTTAGTAGGCAGGTTTAAGTGTTCGGACTATTAGGATATCTGTTTTTTTTTTTAATTACAGGAGGTTTTGTAAGTTAGATTATTAGAAACGCAATACTAATACTCTATTTCAGAGGTCCTAAAATAAACTCCCAATAACTATTTATTCGCAAAGTAATCTATTTGAGTATGCGGAGTGTCGAAAAATGGGATGGCGAAAAATTTGCACTATTTAATACATATATAAACTTTGGTTACGATTCTTTAGAAAAAATAAAGACTCCGGACAGTTATTTAATACAAAATATCTGTCGTATTTAATTTTGTATCTAAAACTTGAATAGCGCGTTTCATTTTATCGATAGACGAATTATATCCAATGTCACTGAAAAGTCATGAAAAGTACCTATTGTTTTGGAACAATGGACTATGTCATATTTTGGAAAAGTGTCTATTGTGTAGAAAACTCGTAATGAGCATTTGATGTGACATAAAAAGGTTAATCAAATAAAGCACCTAACGATTGACAGTGAATGATTGACTACAAAAGCTTTCCAATTCACGTAGATATTCTTGTGTGTGCAGAACAAAAGCTATACTTCTACTTAGTAAAGGTTTTCAGGGTCAAGTTAATGGAACAACCATTAGGTAGGAACTTAGACCCCGTCGGTCATATCTATATGTTTGAGTCAGAAGCCAGAGAAATTGATACTAGTCTTTCCATGTGTAACTCATGTGTGTGTTGTTGTGTTGTTTGCGGAATTTGTACGAAAGAGTCAACGTGGCACTGGAACGCAAAGGACATGAGGAGGAACATGGATGGGTTTTAGTCAGAAAGAGTCTGACGCTCCCTTCCGCTCCGTCCAGATCGGAATGATGATTTCCAATCCAGAAAAATAAGGCTTGGTAGTTATTTCCTGTTAAATTATTCTCAAAAAAATACTTATTCTATGTCTACTGTAGTAAATTCCATTATGATATAGTATATTTTGATGCAAGTAGGGGAACGTTATCCTGGCAATTACGGAATAGACGTAAGGGTCTGTGGGTAAATAAATAACTGGCCACCAGACAAAAAAAAAACTGTACCGCTAGACAACATCAAAAAAACACGATTGAAATCTACTGTTTTCTAGGAGGAACACGGATGGGCTTCAGTAAAAAAGGGTTGTGGGTTGTTGAGGTGGAGATCAGATAAGCAGTCGCTAGGTATAACGTAGAACACTAATATTCACCTGTACTTTGTTAGACTGGAACCCTATCCTCAACATAATTGGGAAAAACCTAGGCAGATTGTTTTATTAATGGCTAACTCACAGCTGGCCAGTAGCCAATGGAAACGATTAGAACAAATCGAGTGCAGTCGCTTTATTGCAGGAAATAGGCGGGCTTATGGCCTGAGACGGAATAAGGTAGCTCTGCAGCCCTACCATGACGTCTTTAATCCATCATGATTCCTGTGTCAGAGAGAGACGAATAGCACTATCCCTTTCCCTCACACTGAGTCATGATAGCATTGGCACGTCGTAGTACGGCCACAGGTCATTCAAGCTTTTCGTGTTAAGATTTTTAATGCTATCAGTAACTTTAAATCCGAATTATTTGAGACTCTCTTCCGCTCCGCCCAGAGCGGTAAACATCATTTCATGTTATGTTTTTTTATTTACTTTGTATTTTGTTGCTGTTGTGTTGTTTCTGTGTCGAATAAATGTTTTCTATTCTATTTTTAAAAGGCAATGTCCTGGTATGTGAAATAGGTTATTTTATCCAGGGTTGTTAGTCCTCGGGAAAATGTTTGGCTTTTAGGCGGGCGAAGCTGCTGGCAAAATCTAGTAGTTCTACACTTACATATGCCATATTAAATTAGCTATGTGACTTGTGCAGTCGTGTTGATATAATCCCCTGCCGTGCAACATCCAAATGGCTTCGGCAATGCGGTTCTAATGCTAATAATACCGTAACCACCGTACCGTTTAAGCTGCCGTAAGCTACACATGTGGACACGTTTTATATCTATGTGATAATCGGCTTGACGGTATTGAACGAATTTGTTTAACAGGTTTTTCCCGCGATTTTACTCGCGTTACTTAATAATAAACATGTTCTTACTCGTAGCTTATAACCATCTCCAGGGACACGCGTGTATGGAACCCCTTTGTACCAAAATTCATCAAAATTGGCTCAGCCATTAAGGCGTGAAAGCGAAATAAACTCACTTTCGGATAAAGGATTTATACTTTCTGCCTCGCTTTGTAGCTATTTGAACTAATATAGAGGTAAAAACAAATTCCGTAACCCTAGCAGGCACTGACCCTATGGGGCCCCGTCTTCATTGCTGACGGCTCTTTGAGGCGCGCGTGGAATACGACGCGCTGTCGATCCGGGCCTGGTTGCTATCGCACGGCAAGCCACCCATAGCCCGCCGTCCGCAGGCCCGCGCCTACGGTGGCCGGGAATCGCCCTGCGTTTCCCAACGCTCGGGGCGTCTCCTTCTGTTGCGGCGGCTGGGGCGTGAGGTTTCCCTCTCTTGCACGCGTTCTGCCTCCATTTAATTTAGTCCTTGGATCCGCTTTTTGCCAATTTCGTTGGTAATTGGTCCTTCGATCCACTTATATAACTGTCAATGAAAATTTTTAACGTCTTTCATTTTGAATTGCACTGGAGTCAACAAAGGCTTTGTACTTACAAGTCGGTAGTAGGTTGTAGGTACCTATAGAAAAAGAATGTGTAGGTACTTACCGGCAACACAATGTGATGGCAGAGTCTTTTGTGCTGGGTTTAATCTTTAACTGCTTTATAATTAGATAATAACTAGCTTTTCATCGTGGAGTTTTTCGAGGTAAAAGGAGCCAGCCAAGATTTTTAATAATCCTATCATTAGTTACGATACTTCTAAAGAAACCTCCTACTAACAGTTTATTTATAAACTAGCTGCCGCCCCTGTTTCCGCCCACGTTTATATATAGAAGAAAGATCCTCTACCTGCCCTCTATAAAAAGAAGAAATATTATAGCAATGTGGTATTCTGATGAATAAGCTACATTTCTGTAAAATTCACCGCAATACGTTTGCGTGAAAATGTAGTAAATATTCATCCTTACATCCATATCATATTACAAACTTTTATAAATGTGGCAGTTCATAGAAAACATTCGTAGGATAGTATAGGATTAAAAGGACTTATAGTACCTAGTAAAAGTACTTTCAACAACTACTACAATAACTGCCATATTTTAATATCTGATAAGGGATCTTCATCGTACTTAGCAACTGAAAACCAGCGCAGGAAGTCTGACGCCTAGCAAATGCTGACATGGTAACCCTTTCGCTATGGGCACGCTCAAAATAATTATACTGTATCATTCATAATCTGCCTAGCCTTTTCTCAACTAGGTATATTGGGGTCGGCTCCCAATCAAATTTTCTTCTGAATAAAAGATTCTGCTGAATACTAGTATTTTATCTGGAGCGGCTACCTGCCAACACTGAGCAATATGGTAGGTACTTCTTGGTAAGACTGCAGTCAGATTTTTTGGTTTCGGACAATCGGTAACGTGAAATATAGTAGGTAAGTCTTGGTAAAACTGCAGTCAGATATTTGACTTTTGACAATCGGTAGGTAACGACTGCCAAAGCCTGCAAATCCTGCCTGCAGAGACTGCAAATCTACAAATGACAGCCAGGCTCAACGGCTTAAAGTGCACGAGCCATGGAGGAGTTTGATAAGATGGTCACCCATCCACAGACTGAAACCGGCAAGTGTAGCTTAACCTCGAAGATCAACCAGTGCGGGTGTTACACTGAATAGTTGTTTTATAATATTATTGATCTCGGTTTGTACTAAGTGTGTGTTGCTAGTATGTTGTGTTTGTGACGAATAAGTCTAATCTACCACAGACTACATCCACTGCTGAGATTAGCCTCTCTCTTTTGCCAGTCCACAGGCTTCTGTGCCAGCCTCACCCAAGTACTATCCACGATGGCAACAATTTTGTCTGCCCATCTCACCGCCAGACGAGCAACACTTTTCCTTCCAGTGCGTATACGCAACTCAGCGCTTTACTCCACATAGTAACTTTATTAAGTTCCATATTCCCAAAACGTAAAATCCAACTCAACGCTAACTCCAACAGCAACATGTGCACGAAAACGTCAAATTGACGTTATAAATTGAAGTTTTCGTGCTCAAAATTATATAAGTTTTAGCTGAGCAAGCGCGTCTACGCATTTACTTGATTATCTTTCGAGCGCGAAAACTTCAATATATGACAAGGTTATTGACAGTTTGATGCTGCGATGGGTTTGGGGTTTAAGACTTTACATTTCCTAACTTCAATAACCACCATTCTTTAATAGCTAAAAAGACATAGGTACCTCTATATCAACAGAGAAGTTAATCTAGCTTTATTATTCTCAATGCATTCTCGTACATCATAGAAGTCGGTTGCAATATAGAACAAATTGCTTTGAGTAACACATAAAGAGATGTGAGTCACGTTGAACAGTATATATGATGGCATTTTATAGTTTCTACATAATAGACTATTTTATTGCGGACTTGAAAGATCTCGTCATAAATTTCAGTTTGTTGCAAACACAAAGTTATACACATTATTTGATGGAACTTGTCAATATAAATATTTATTAACATAGAAATACAGAGAGACCGAATGAAATAAATTCAGTCAACCGGATTCAGTGAAGTCATCGCACAAGCTTGTAATAATGTGATATCGTCTGTTGATGTTTTAATAACATTAAGTGCAATTCTATAACTAATAACAGTTGGACATTATTCAAGAGTATCTGCAATAATAAGGCCTAAGTGAAGCTATGGCAGGTTTCGACACTGTAATATTGACCTTTCCTGTTTTACTGTTAAGGAGAAGCCTGCATTGTTTTGAAAATATTAATAAACTAGCTTTTTCGTATGGTTTAGCTCGTGTTAAAGTTGGTCTTGCCAAGGTTGGTCTGTGGATGGGTGACCATCTTAACATACCGAGTTTCCTCCGTGCCTCGGAAAGCACGTTAAGCCGTTGGTCCCGGCTGTCATTTGGCAGTCGTTACGGATTGTCAGAAGTCAGTAAACCTACTCTAGTCATGCCAAGAAGTACCACCAGAAGAAGTTTCCCAGTTAATGGGTTGTGGAGGTCTGGTAGGCAGCCGCTCCATGTTAAAAGCTGGTGATTCAGCTGAATCCGGTTTGACTGAAGCTGAACCTAATATAGTTGAGAAAAGTCTAGGCGGTTGCGTTTATAATATTAGTTAAGATAATTGTTGTTGTTTCTTGTCACTTCATTAGATATTACAACATACATAAATATTATACCAATAGGTATGCTCACATCATATTTCGAAGATAAGCAATGTAAACAGAATATCTACATAAAATCTAGTTTTAGTAGGTACGCCAGCCTATTTACAAGCCTTAAGCTCGTAATTTTCGAGAGTCACAGGGTGGTAACGGAGTCCTGGAACGCAAAGGGCATTTAGAGGAACGCGGGTGGGTTTTTATAAGTAAGAGTCTGTGGGGAGCATCAGACTCTTACTTATAAAAACCCACCCGTGTTTGCATTAACGCACTGCCCACATCCGGAGGAGATAATGATTTCCCATCCTAAAGAAAAGCTCATAGTTTTATGCAAATGACTAGTAATTTTCATGTTTTCACGTTGATTGCTCCAGCCATAACTCATTTTATCTGACAGCAAAATCGTTTAGCTAAAAGTTAATGGAATACACTTTGAAAAGGTTCCATGGGTAATGATTGATATCGTGGCTCCATGAAACGCTTGGAAATTAGGAAAGTTTTATGGTGTTTCTTATGGTTTGATTTTTATTGCTGGCTGTTGTTACGTTTGGAAAGTTTAGCCACATTTAAACAATACAAAGGAAGCATCGTCATTTTGTTGGTGTGAAGGTCTGACTGTCTTGTTTGTTCCAGTTAATCTCTGAATCGGCCGCCGGACTGATTATGACTGACACTGGCATATAGCTAATGTTATAAAAAAAATAAACACTATAGTGAACAAAGCATTTGTGGAAGCAAACGAGGACGAAGTATACAAAAAATAAGTTGTGAGCATATTTTAATATACCCATTAGATTACCCCGAAATGAAATTTGGCTTCGCCGCCTTGTGGCCGCTACGAGAAACATAATTGAAACTTGGAATACCTTGACAAAGTGTGTTCGTCATAAAAATCATATTATCTAAATTGACTAGGCTTACTTGTTTTATACATAACTCTTAGCTGAAAGGGGGATCTATTGATCAATTGAGGTTTTATTTTATAAGGATATAGTAAAGACAGGATTTAATTAAATACTTTATGTGTGGGTACTGTCACGACGGGTAGGTAATATAATATGGTATTTTATGTGTTTCGATAAGATTTATTCCTATAAGTGACTCGACTATCTCACGATGTGTGCCTGAAATCTAACAGAATGTTGACACATGGGGATAGAGACTAATACATTTTTAGTGTTCAATTAGACGTGGTCGAGTCGGACAACTTGCATTTTATTTAGATTCATCCCGTGGAACAGTCACTGACATTTTCTATATTTAAGTTTAAATTTGACATTTTACATTTGTATTGACACTACTTATGTTAGGGAAGCACCCTACAGAAATAAAAACACATAAAATGTATATCATTTGATTAGTTTTTTGGCAAGTCAGTTCAGATTTTACACACGGCGTTGGAGAGCGATATATTATTTATTTTATTATTTATTAAAACTTTATGCACTAGTAAAAACTGTACAAAGGCGGACTTAATGCCATAGGCATTTTCTACCAGTCGACCTTAGGGTAGTGCAGAGACAACATGGCAGGTGCAACATAAAAGAATACATAGATACATACATATAAATAAAAATAACAAATGCATTGAGAAAAACGAATCTAACGAATTAACGCTGTGATGATTCTACCAACTTATACACCCCTAGTTTTTGATTAGTACAAATACTTTAAGGGCTTATTAGAAAAGGTCTTGTTATTATTTAAGAAAAGTCTCAAAAAATTATGTTCTTAAACAGCAAAGTTATTAGCGTTTTTTATTTCCTAAAATGCCACTCAACATATAAAAATATTGTACAGGCTATTGATTTATGAATGAATAAATGACGATTATATGAAAAAAAACACTGTGGTGCATAGTATTTTCTAGTAGCAATTGTTATGAATGTTGATTCTATTATGAATTTACCAGTTATTAAAAAACTCCGTGGACAATTTTATGTTTTTTTTTTTTTACTTTTGACTACACAAATACATATGATCAGTAGCGGGTAAGAACAGAGCCCTGTTTTTTTGTACTAATTAAAACTAGGGGTGTATATATGTATGTATGTAACTCCAGTGTAGGATAACAAACTTTTTCTCAAGGCTACGCATCCACGGGTGCTATTGGCAGAGCGCCCGACTGGCACTACTGGCAGCACTTCCTTTCAGAGCGTAGCCAAACACACTCCCACATTTATTTACCGGCACTTCATTGGCCGTGTTTGCAGACGCTGTGTATTGCATTGCTGTGGTTGAACTAGGCCATATGTTTATATGGCTAGTGTTTGCTTAGACTGGAATTTAGAATTAACTGATCTTTATATCTAGACAAGTTCTCAAAGCTTTGCTGAGACAACTTTACTTCAGGTTAGGCTTGCCTCTGCTGCTATCAAATGTATGTTACGTTATTCAACTACTATAATACTTACATACCTTTTGGGAGTGGGGAGGTAGGGAGTGTCAGACTCTTACTGACTAAAACCCACTCGTGTTCCACCCGGTGTCCTTTCTTTTTAGGGGCGCGGTGACTCTTTAGAACAAAATCCTACCACTAGATCATACATGCCTTATAATAAAAAGAAAGAGATATTTACAAATAGATTTCTGATTTTTTGGAAAACCTTCAAATACCTATGAACACAGTAAATATAAAAAAAAAAATATTTCTTGAAAATGTAACAAAGAATATCAAATGTCACCTTCCATTAACTTAATTACTGAACAAATATGATACTAGCTACAGAAGTCAGCTTCGTATTGTTATGAGTAAATGCTGTTCTAATGCTCATAATACTAAAATTTGTTAGCAAAACTCATTCGGACATAGACTCCCGGAATTAGTTTACTACCGGCCTCTGCAGGACTTACATATGTTCTGCCCTGAATTACTCCACAAACGTTCTGTTTTCCGCGTTCCGCATCCAGGCTGCAATTAAATAAATTATTCTAGCAATTCTGTTAGTGCTTGTAGTAGTGCAAAGCTATTGTTGGTTCATAAATAGTCCGGTTAATTTAGTTGCCTCTTGCAAATTGAACGCAATGAGCAATTTATTTAGAAGGGCTATTTAATAGATTGAAGCGGTACTTTGCTGCTGAAATACTATGTAATTCAGGCCTAGAAATATATTTTAAAAGACTATTGATATTTGAATTGGGGTCTACTTTACTTTTATTTATTCATAGCTAGAGCGCTTATGTCTAAATAACAGCAGCCGAATGAGACGATCTTCAAATTTATGGAACAGCGGGCGTACCATGACGTCTTAAAACGTGAGACTTCCGAGCGAGAAAGAGGGATAGAGTTATACACCCTATATAGCTCCATCCCTTTTTCTCGCTCGGAAGACTCACGTTTTAAGACGTCATGGTACGCCCGCTGTAGCCAAAGTCAATCCTTGAATGGGCGACCGACCATTACAAACCGAGACTCTTCTATGCTCGGAAAACTCGTTGAGCAGTTGGTTCCGGATGTCATTCGTAGATCTTTGGTAGTCTTTGAGGGTAGACAGAAGCCCGTTTCGACACCCAAAGTTTGCAAGGGCTGACGTGATGCTCAATAACTGAGTTGTGGAGATTGGATAAGCAGCAGCTTCATGTAAAATACTGATATTCAGCTGCAACAAGCACAACAACAACTAGACTGGTAGCCAATCCCATAATTTAATAAATATGTCGTTTTTTTATTGTTAAGATGTCGTCGTGTGTGTTGTTGTGATTATTGTTGTTGTTATGTGATTATTGTGTGTGCTGTGTGACGATGTTGTGTGTTGTTCGATTGTATGATGTTGTTGTATTATTGATTATGTGTGGTTGATTGTGTTGTGTGGGTCGTGTTGTTTTCTACTCTAGTTATGTTTATTCATAGTTAGTAGGTTCATGTTTGTATATGCGCAGCTTAATAACAAATTGTACAAGATAATTTAGGCACGTGCCTATTCTGCCAAACTATTTGCGGAATAACAAGCATTGTTACTCCCACGCGTTTGGCATCTTTCATACACATTGGCATACTGGGGATTCGTTTTTAAATAGACACAGTTAAGTACAAGCCTCAAGATTCAAAGATTGATTTAAGAACCAATTGTTTAAAGTCTAAACTGTACTTTTTAATCTTTTGTGCTCCCGCTTTTGATCTCGATCTAATCTAATAATATAAAATTAAGGATGGATGATGAGGTCTAAGATGGAACCAGCGAGCAAAGAAGACGTCTGTAAAAGTTCACTCTTGCTTTAAAATCAAAATTAAAGTCATTTATTCAAACTTAGGCTGAGCGACAGCACTTTTTGAACGTCAAATTTTACATAAAGACAGTCCCCCAAAACGCCCACCCGTCACCACTTCCTAGTGTTTTAGTTGGGAAGAAGAATTGGAGCAACAAACTCTCCAGCAACACATCTGTCTGTTGCGTTTTAAGAACTTGAATTTATACAATAGTATGCAAAGTCATTACATGCCAAAGGTAGGAAAAAAAAATCAATTATCCAACACGGATCATTGTTTTTTTTTTAATCTGACTATAAAGGCTGACTGCTCCGTTTTGGTTGTTTGTATAATAAATAAACCTTTTTTCGCCATACAAAATATGTGGATGGATGAATAGCAACAATATTGTAGATAGATAACAAAAGCAAAATCAATACAATTAGAAGAAGACATAATACACAATCACAGATGTTACATAACTTCGATAGCTTACGTAGTATATGGAAAATACAGTAACGCTGAATCGTTACTGTATTTTCAACGTTTTAACAATCGAATTACCTCTGCTATGTCCTTGAAAGTTTTTCTCTATAACCTTAACCTTAGAATTCAGAAAAGAAATGCTAACTAAAATGACTGTCTCTAAATACATAATTATAAAAGAATCTCATAAAAATAAAAATCGAAAAGTAAATTTTACAAAAGTCTGATAAAAAAAACTTCTGGATAATATCTTCATTGAACTATCGGAATATATATGTTTAATTCATTACTTTTGACATGTTTTCCTTGGTATATTGTAGTCAAACAGCGTATAAAAGTACCGTACATGTTTATGATCATCATAACAATTTTCACATCACTCGCTAACAACATCTTTCTTTCCATTTTATTATGATGTTTGTGTATTTTCTATGAATAACTCGTGGATTAAAAATAACAGTCACACAAGTCGATCATTGAGGATAAATAACGCTTACCGGAGTCGTTCTGTGAATACCAAGACTCCTCCGTGCCTCGTAAATAATGTCACGTGGATCACGAAACAATTGAAGTGTCTTTATTGTACCGTATTTTTTTTTTCATATATTACTTCCCCTGGCGAATTTTTATAAAAAAGCGTAGAGATAATTTTAACAGTAGTACAATATAAGGATAAACATGAGCATCTTTCAATGAATCCCATTTCTCATCTATCAATGAATTATCTTTGGTCAACTCCAGACCCTATCAATAAAATACACCCTCTCTCACAAAATTGTCCCGAGGTCCATAATACGCAACCGCTACGCAGTGAAGGTTAGCTAAGCCGTACATTCGAAGGGACGGATGAGAGTGCGGCGTAGTAGACGTGCCGTACATTCGTAGCAAAGGATGAAAGGTTTCGGCGTAGTACTACGCCGTAGCTCTCATCCCTCGCTACGAATGTTTTCGTATTAAAGATGGAGGACTTTTTGCGTGTTGGTATTTGTTGGTGTGCGTCGAAAGTTCTTTTTTAAGTTTTTACTTTCTTATCCGCATTGAAGGGTTTTGACTGAAGTAGTTGTTAAAAGGTAGTCTATAGCACTCGGATAGTGTGCAATAGTAATAGTGTAACGTGAATGTAAGTTAGACAAACTTAATTAACGTCATAATACGTAATAACATACTCGCTATCCTTCATAAATTGCCGATTTTACATCTCTTGTTCAAAGCAATGTTTATCATAACTTTCAACGCCTAATATTTTTATACGAGCAAATTATCCATTGAAGTAACAGATAGTCTCGCCGTATCAAAAAGTCGTGCTCTATACATTACCCCAGATAAATGATTGCAAAGCATACAAACACCATAAATCATCGCTCACACATTTTCAATTCGAGGTACGTAACCGCTACGCCACGGTACTACGCCGCGACGTACGGCGTAGCACTGTCTCTACGAATAACAAAAATGTATTATGTAACTTTTTTTTAGAGATCGACTACAGACTTGTTCGACAAGCTTACTAGGTGACTAGTCAGTACTAAAATGGACGATTAGTCGCCAGCCATTAAAGTGCCAGATAGTCACCTTAGTTTGCGCTGATAATGCTTGTTGTCAAATTACAAATTATTGTTATAGTACATTCGCTTTCTTGTGATTTTTTTTTTGTGATTTTGGTGGTTTGGTTGGTGTTTTAGAAGTACTGGCGATAGATTGCTTCTCATTAAGTGCCAACTAGTAGGCATCTATTCCAATTAATTGCCGACTAGTCAGCTCTGTTTTTTGTAAATGTTACATTTATCTCAGCTGAAATGGTTTTCGTTTCGACAATACTTTGCGTGACTGAAAGGATAAATGGAGGAAAATTGGACTGTTCTGATTCGCATTCGGTCGGTAATGCTCGTATTGAAATCCGATGTATGATTTTTGTGAATTCAACAGACTTGCTTGCTTTTATTTTGTCGGTGTACTAAATTGTGGTTTTGTATTACTTCGATTTTCGTAGATATTTATGTGGCTTAGCTTTGCCCTTAAATGAGGTTCATCAGTTCTGGTACGACTATATGAATTTTCAAAAGCGTATTTGTTTCCTATGAAAATTCACCCAGCCAGGTATATGGTAATTAGACAATATTTATTTAACATTAACCCCCTTTTTTGTTTTCTGTATTAAAAATTTGATGTTAAATACTTGTAAAAATCTGAATTAGTCTGAAAATTCAACATCTTACCCCGAAGGTCAAATACTCAATTTAGAAAAGGGTCGGTTTCTAAATTGAGTATTTGATATTTTTTTTTGCTTATTTCTCATGCTGCGTTTTTCTTCGGCTTATGAAAGTTGTCTGCTTTTTTAGCATTATTAATTTGGCTTAGCAACCATACTAAAGGAGATAATGAAACAACAGTAAACCTACATAATTTTTATATTGTTTCATTTGCTTAGCTATCTCCAGTATGTGATAGATAGGTTATTGGGTTCGGTCGTTAGTCTATGCTCAAACATGGAGATCGATCAGTGAAGCTGTTATTATTAATAGTCGCTCCCCTGTCGAGCCAAGGCTTTGTTTTTTAACAAAATTTGACCTTTGCATGACATTTGACACGAGCTCTACACAGTATACCTACTGGCTCTCCCTGTTTTTACAATACTGAAACTTCCAAAACCTCGGATCTGCTATGTCTAACTATCACTATTATATCCTCATACTTCGACACTTTCAACAACCTGGTTACTCATACCATTAACCCTGAAAAATGGCGTCACCATAAATATGTCAATAGCAGAGCATTCTGTAAAAGACGTTAGGTGACGTCATCAACTACCTGCCGTGGTCGATCACGTAATGGTTCAGAAGTTTTAAACGTAAATAAACACTGTATAACACTGACGGACGACGGTTGACGATTTTTAGTATCGAAGCTTTTTGTTTGGGGGTGTTTTGGTGTTTGGTTACACTTTTACCGTTAACAGCGATGTGTGCGAGTTTTTTTGATGCCCTATGAGTCTTTCCCCCTTCCCCCCTTTTTACTACACTTGTACATTTATATTTATTTTCTATATTATAGCTTGTTTAGTTGTATTTTGTAAATAAGATTAACCAGTAGCGTCCCGCAGTTTCATCCGCATAGTTCCCGTTCCCGTATCCCCATACGGGGATAAAGTATAGCCTATGTCACTCGCGGATAGTGTACCTTCCCAACAGTGAAAGAATTTTTCAAATCGGTTCAGTAGTTTCGGAGCCTATTCAATACAAACAAACAATCAAATATTTCTTCCTTATAATGGTATAGATCATTTTCATCGATACAGTGCTTGTATTTAATTATTTATAAGTTCAGATTACAAAATAAACTATTATCAAGCGCCTGAACGAAATTCGAAGCTTAAAATTATTATCGAAGTATAATTCTTTTATCATATTTATGACTAACTTAAGTATTTATTCAATTTGGTTATTAATGATAAAACAATGGTAACTCGTAACGAATCACGTTAATTTGCAATCACCTGTACAAATATATATTTGAGGGTAATTTTTTTTTGTTATTTAATTATCATAATTTGTTGTTTCTAGTTGAAATAAATGAATTGACTTTGACTTTGACTCTAAAGCAGCAACAGAAATACACTAGAAAATTTTCAACCGTCTACCTATTTCATGATGAGTTCATGAGATACAGCCCGGTGACAGACAGATGAACGGACACCGCTGTCCGCAGGCTTATTAATAGTGTCCCGTTGGCCTTTGTATACGAAACCCTAAAAAGTACCTTAGCATTAGTATTCGTGCGCTTTTATTGAACTATCTACTAAACAAACCACGATTTAATAATAGAAATTCATGAAAACCTTACGAAGCCACAAATGCAAATATATTTCTATCAAAATGACCTTCCTGCTCCATACTTTCCATCCGCAACTCAAAGGTGTATTGTGTACAATCTTGAACGATTTCCACCTCGTGGGCGACTCGCATCTGTCTAGCCTTTTCCCAACTATATTGGGGTCGGCTCCCAGTCAAGCCGGATTCAGCTGAATACCAGTATTTTACGACGATCGGCTGCCTACCAGACCTCCACAACCCATTATCTGGGGAACACGGTACTTCTTGGCAAGACTGTGTCAGATTTTCTGGCTTCTGACAATCCGTAACGATTGCTAAAGATCTCCAAGTGACAGCCGGGACCAACGGCTCAACGTGCCGAGGCACGGAGGAGTCTCATTTAAGATGGTCACCCATCCACAGACCTATCTCGACAAGCGTTGCTTAACCTCGAAGATCGACCCGTGCGGCTGTTATAATTTACCCACGAGCTCCTCGTGGGCGACTGAATCCAGTAATAGGATTGGCCCGCTGAATAATCAATGAGAGAACTCCTATAATCTGAACTGAAATAACATGGCTAACTAGAATAGTAATAATTGATTTCGTTTTATTTGGAGTAATAAGTTGCAACGTAAGAAAAGGTATGGACAGTGTCCTCAATTGGTTGCCCTCTTTGCTGTGTTATCTTAGTGAGTGTTGGGTGCCCAATTGATGCTGATTTACTTTTAGACTAACAATTATAAATGTTAGTTATTATCTATACTAATATTATAAAGCTGAAGAGTTTGTTTGTTTGTTTGTTTGTTTGAACGCGCTAATCTCAGGAACTACTGGTCCGATTTGAAAAAATCTTTCAGTGTTAGATAGCCCATTTATCGAGGAAAGCTTTAGGCTATATTTTATCCCCATATTCCCACGGGAACGGGAACTACGCGGGTGAAACCGCGAGGCGCTGCTAGTAATAAATATAATGTGGAAATAGAATTAAAATAATTCTGATATGTTTCTTTACATTTTTGGTGACATTAATTTAAAAATAAATAAGAAAATCACCATCAGCAGTTTTTAAAAAGTGTGCTGATTTTTGGCATTTTTGAATATAAAAGGTGAGTATTCTGATGTGCCATCTGCTACACAACCAATCCAAATTATGTGCCTGTAATAGAACCACCTGAACACTTCAGTTTTCGACTCAAAACTACACTTCAAAATCAAAAAACAGGAAAAAAATATTTATAATTATATTACTACTTATTTAAGTTCTATGATACTTATCATAATTTTTGAAAAGTTTTCTTGTTACACGCAAAAAGTGATATGTGTTGTTATTTAAGTTGTTGGAAAGTGGTCATAATTACGCAACTCTTCGAGATAATAGATAGTATTTATCATCAGATTATGATAGTAAAAGCAAAAATATTTTCAGAGATATAAACTCGATTTAATAAATTTGCTACAAGGATAAATAACAAACTGGATTCCTGTATACAGGGTTAAAATGTAGAGTACCTAATTTGACAAGGGATATTTACAAATAAATATACCTCCTCGACATACAGGTAAAGCGCCCTTTATAATGAATAAACACGGCTAATTTCCCACAAGGTTACAATTAATATTTAATGTCATTATGGCGTTCATATCAAAGGCATAACTTCAAGACATAAATTGCTACGAAACTTCACCATCGACCGAACAGTTAACGTATCACAGCACAGAGCAAATAACATATTCACAACGCCTGCCAGTAAACAAAATTTAAAATTCAATTACTCTAAAAGCGACGGTGTGATCATGAAGCACATATACATTTAGTTATCCTGTGGCGTGATCGATGGTGTATCGGCTGTCACTTGCCTTTCAAAGGTCAACAATTAGCTAATTGTTCCCAGAAACATATGTCAGACACTAAAATTTATGTCACTAATGGGACCACGTTCGATGTTGTGGGCAAGGTCAATTGTAATTATTATAGAAGAAAAACTTTACGGTTTTTTTACTCGTGTCATATTTTAATTACATTAATGTCAAACCAAATTGCTCAGGTCCATTCCCATTTAAGGTCTATGTGAGAAAATTCCTAAGCTCATAAATATTTATGAAAGTGTAGGTAAGCAGCGGCTTTCAGCTTGTTAAGAATTGAGCTTTGAATTCGAAACATATAATCAGATTCTCGCCACCACATTTGGATTATAGCCCGCTGGTTTTCAGTTCCTGGCATGCTTCCAACTCATTAAAAATTTGTTCTTTTCCATTTCAGATCCAAACTGCCGTAAACGAACCTGCCAACTCATTTCGACTCCAAATATTGTGAAGTGTTCGACAATGGACATCAAAATGATAGAAGACAATTGACGACGCAGTGTCGCCGTTAAAGTGAAACTCTTCCCAATCTTGATAACTACTTCAACAGTTCTGATTATGAATACGTCGCATTAACCGCGATTTAGGGCTACAAAGCTCAACCAATCACATTCGGACCATCAATGCTAAACTACAGACTGGTTTCAACACATTTCTTGAAGCAGCCGTAAATTGTTAAAAAACCTACTACCCATTGACTGTTTGTGCCGTGCCAATATGTGCCGTGATCGGGACATGTCGGTGCAGAGGAGTGACATCATCAAATAAGGTTTTATATCGGACAAAGACAACTGTGTCTATAGTCTAGTGTCAAGTTTCCGTCAAAACGGCGCGCGTTTCCGCACTGCCGTTTCGTTTTGTTTCTTTCAATTTGTTTTACATCAAAGGATAAGCAATAGCCCGGTGGTTTAGTGTTTGGTTGTGGATCATTGGTTGGGGTTTTGCCCACGAGCGGGCCCCAGTGCGACCCTGGCCAGCCGTACCAGAGAAAACATATCCAGAATCTTGGATTCCATAGTTGGTGCTGCTAGATACTGCATTGTGAGTATGCCTTATTATTACTAAGTTAAAGTAAAATTCTAATTTTAAACTTGTTGACAAGGGAAGCCTGTTAGGTAGCATCTATGAAGGTTTTTGTTTAAGCCATAGACAATGAGCTTTGTTTTTAGATGCGTTGAGTTGCGTTAGTGCAAAACATGATTTAATTTCAGAATCGTCCCATTAACGGCTGAAAACTTTTGGAAATTGGAAATTATTTTCCGAGTTAGCGAAAATGGTACAATTGGAAATTTTACAGGTATTTTGAAAATTAGATACTGGGGCTTCACATTCATTTTAGTGACTTTAACAATTAATAGTTTCTCGTTTTATAAATATAAAATTTAGCTTATACCTATACATATACGCTTTGCAATATATACGTAAATACATGGGTATACTGGGAAATTGTATGTATATTATTATATGCCATTTTTAACGGTTAGATGACTAACAACCAAGTAGTAGTTGCCTACAAGTATTTGAGTTGCTTGCCCAACTAACCTGTATAAATTGTGTAGGTGACAGCCGTGTAGTAGAAAACCAACGCTTTCAAAAACCCGTGTCCCTTGATAGATTTAGAAATATAGCTTTAAGCAAAGATATCCTTACTTAATATGTACCTACGTATATATCTATACAATTTACTGTATCATACATGATCAACACTAATCATTTTCCTCACTATTCGATACGAATCGCAAACATCAGCTTTACCCACCCCACTCCAGAATCAACCTTATTTCTAAACACTGAAATTTTACATTTCTTCGCACATTACACTGACATTGACTCATCCTGGATACGTTAGGGGTACGGACAGGAAAGTGAGCGCTCGAGCGAGCATCGGGTAGTAATATCTGGGCTCGGGTGGCGTGCGCAGTGCTCGGAAGGCGAGCGGGAGAGGACAGAAGATATGGCGGCGCCCGAGTGCGAGCGAGAGGCACGCAAACGCCGCGAGCGCCGCGACTCGGGGTGCGCGCACGAGCGCAAGGAGCGGCGCCCGCACAGCGAGGAGCGGCCACCCCCGCCCCCGCCGCCGCCGCCGCTGCACGACCATAACCGCATCGAGGTAAGAGAATGATCACCCATACAAACTTAAGAATACCTACTTGGAAACCACAAATTCAAAAATCTTACAAAACATTGCACATTGATAAATCTGAACATGCATCCTCGTCATGAATCGCATGAAATCGCATGTTCATCGTGAAATATTGTCTAGATATTAAGACAAACGCTGCGCCATTCTATTAAAAACTATCGTGTCAATTTAGCACTAGCTCTCTAAAGTTAAGCTAACTTAACCCCTAGATATTAAAATCATCAGTTTAATAATTATCAGACTCAATATATCCTATACATTCCAGTCGGAGCGTCGTGCAGAACGGCTCTCCCGTGCTCGCCGTCCACAATTTGGTGGAAAGCGACGTCGCGCCCAGCCCAGGGCACACAAGAATCCTAAGGAAAACGAGTGCTTTACGACGTCCGAAGAGATCAGATGCAGCACCCCGCCACACTTCGACTATGTCGTAGTGCAGAAACCACAACGTAAGTGTTGTTGTACTGAGGAAATGACTGATGTTGACTGTCATCCTGCCTTAAGATGAAAGGAAGGCTAGCAGTCCAAGTAAGCTGTTTAATCAGTATTTGTAGTAAAATCGACTTTCTTCAGCCAGAAAGAAAACAGAAATGGTCCACCATGATTTGTGGTAGTATTAGGCAAATCGATATGATCACCCGTTCAGAGCCTCGATTAGTAAGAATCAAGTTATCAAGTTAAGAATCTGGTAAGATATCCGAACACGCTGGATTAAATGACATGTTTCCAGACACTCCTCAGCACTTCCTCGTAAATATTGTTACAGTATGCGAGGAACCGGAGACTCTGGACGCTGGAGCACTGCACCGCGTGGTGGGCCGCACGGAGAGCGGTGGCGAGGAGGGCGCAGCGCTATGCGCGGAGGCCGAGCGCGCCCGCTCCGACGAGCGTAGCGCCGCCCCGCACAATGTGGTGCGCCGCGAACAGCCTGTGCCTGACAGACGACTCGAAAAGATCAACAAGAAGGTATCTAGCGAAGTAATATCCTTTAGTCTACTTTGAAACACCTGTTTGCTTCATTGCTTATTTTATTGGCCATCCGCTTAAATAAGACGGTCCCCGACGTAGCTGCGTTGAGGAGGTGATATGAGAGCTCATCAATCATGCACACGCTGATCGGAGTCGGTCAACAACACCTCAGACAAACAGTTGGCTTATAACTATCTATTGGCAGCGCAATTGCACAAAATCCGGCTTTTTAAAACGAGGTGGTATATAAACCTTTCCCATTCCCAGATCTCCGTACTGAAAAAGAACATCGCCAAGTACGAAAGTGAGTTTGAGACGAAGAACGGTCACCCTCTAACACAGAGCGACAGGATCACAGACGTAGCACTGACGCGGATGAACGACACCTTGCGTCGACTGCAGGCGGAGAAGCGCCTCATCAAGACTGACCCCGTGGAGTACGCCCTGAAGGTGCAGGCAGCCAAGCAGCAGAAAGAAAGGGATGACAAGCTTGAGGAATCGCTGAAGAGCGACAAACCTATGACTGATATCGTTAAGGACATTGAAGAGGTGATTTTTGTGCTTTGTAATATTTTTCGAATAAATATCTCAATTTTTTTAGGCTTCGCGTTGTTAAAGCACGAGCTCATATACAGCGTAATCCATTTTAGTTACAGTTTTTCTTCAAATTATGTATGTAGTCAAACAATGGATGATAGTAGCTTAGAATAAAGTATTATTTTTAAGATATCGACAATTCTATCATCTTTTTAATCTAATCTGCTTATGTAAGGTACATAAAAAAGCCACGGTAGTAATTCACGTAATTTAGTTATTTATTAAACTTTATGCACTAGTAAAAAACGCTGTACAAAGGTTGAATTAGTAACACTATCATTATCGACACAATTGTGATTCGCAAAATGGAACTGCTTCTTTTTCAGTAGATATTTCTAGAAACAATTGGCTTTTTAACATGAAAATGAATGCATCAAAATTTTTTAGCTCAACTTTGGATCTGGTTAGTCAGGAAAGTATCTGCACAGATTTATTGTGGTCCTTTCTCCAGTGGTTAGAGGGATGTCGCCAGGCTGTAGGGCGGCCATCATCGACCGAGGCGACCTGGACGGCTTCCCAGCTGGCTGCTGAGAAGCTGTGTGTCCAGCGCGTGCTGCTGCGCCTGGAAGCGGCAAGGGGACGTCCCCCAGCGCATTCAGCTGAGCGGGGCGCGGCCAGGCATCTGTACGAGCGGTACAGAGCTGTGAAGAGGGTCCTTGCGTCTACTAGACCTGATGCTGTAAGTTTTGTGTCTCTATGGGTAGCGCATGGAAACGTACTCGTCGAAGGATCAAGAGTTTGTGTACTATTACTATTATTTATTTCCAAAATACTTGCTTATTTTAACAATGATTTTTGCCACACAACGAAAACTTCTCAGGGTTTATCTGTGTGCTGGCGAGCCGTTAAACGACTGATAAATGTTATTTTTGTTAATTTGCCACTGTTCTCTTTTACTGCAAATATGTAAAGGTACTCCATCGATGAAGATCACACCATAAACTGTCAATACTCCTCCCTCCAACGCAGCCACCCAAAAACTTCCTGAGCATCTATTTTCCAAGGCATACAAAAAAAAACAAAAAAAAACTCGTTGGCGCACAAGAAAAGTAGCCACTGATGCTGTGAACACCATAACATTGTAATAAATTTTGATTAGATTATAAACTCTCGATAGATAATTTTAAGTACAACGTATCCCATTCAAAAGAAGTAAACGATATATCCGTGTCTTATTGAGCAAGGAGAGAGATTTTTTTATAATCTTAAGATATAAAATTCTGACATTCATTCATTTGATCAATTAATCAATAAGTTCAAAGCTTGTTTCTATGAAGTGTTGACTAGCTTAGGGTAGAACATGATGTGGCTGACATACATAGGATGTATGGTTGCAAGCCCCCAAAGATGTTGCGGAATTTGTTCGAAAGAGTCACCGCGGCCCTGGAACGCAAAGGGCACAAGAAGGATCACGGGTGGGTTTTAGTCAGTAAGAGTCTGACACTCCCTTCCGCTTCGCCCAGAGCGGGAGAAGCCATTTGATGATTTCCCATCCAAAAAAGGCCCCCAAAGATAAAGAGAAAAACACTGCTACTCCTGATTTTAATCAATACTGCTTTGTCACTATCAGATCATAGGCTTCACAAACGGCGAACTGGCTACGATCCACGAGCATGAAACTATGCTCTTCAACTCAAGCGTCGATAGCTCCAGCGACTCTCAGGAGAAACCTTCAGATTCTTCTCAGGTAAATATATATGTTGACGTTGTATTTTTTTTAATACGCGACTGCCCAAGAAATGGAGTGTTATGTTTTCAGTGTTCCGTGTATGTATGTATGTTTGTGAATTTCTTTAATCCACTATAAATTCTAAGCCGCTGAACCGATATCAATGTATGTGGTATCGTTAGATGCGTTGAGTTATCCGAAGTAACATACTATAGGCTAGTTTTTTAGTTAACTTTTTGACATGGTAGGCGTGTTTTTTTTGTGAGCCTAGAGCCTACACTTATGTCCTATTGCTGGACAAAGGCCCACACCTTATATATATATATATATATATTTCACCTTAGCATATATTCCGTTAGTGTATCCGTGGCATAATTTGTATAAAAGTAATATGTACAGGACCTATCAGAATACCAGCGCTGTGTTATTTATTTTTAAATATCGCAGCATATGCTGAGATAGGAACCTTTTTGGCCTCGCACACTTACTTTTAGGTACAAATTGATAGAAAATTCTATAATTCTATCAACTGCATTTGTTAATTTATTTTTCTAGTACTTAGTTTTATTTTATTTGTTTTTTGTTTGTTTTGTGCGAGACCCAAATAAACCTTTTTCTTTCTTTCTTAATAACAAAGCTGTCTTTTTTGGGCGATCTCATGCCAAGTTTAACCCCGCATTTTGAGATCACCACCCCACCTTCTTCGCGGTCGACTCCGAAGCCGACGTCCTTCGTCAGCCATCTAGTGAGTTTTTATTAAGAATATAGCCAATGTTTTACCTCAATTACCAAAAATTGTGAAGTTTTTTTAGGATGTTGCAAATGCAAATTATGTTCCTCATAAGAAATTTATCAGACATAAGGTAAATAAAGATTTCTGGAAACTTTCATAATCGTTGAGATTTCCTTATGCTGAAATAACTATTATGTTCCGTTTTATTACCCTCAATGATAAAGATTAATTAAGGAAAAAAATACTACATTATGCTACGAAGTCATGCGTTTGTTTTGCTTGTGTAAACGATGCTTATCTCACGAGCGTAAAAGGTCAATGATAAAACCCGGAACTATAACCCACTTTACTCGGTTTTCCAGGAAACAGCCGAAACACCCCTCCAGTCACCCCCCACTCGAGACAACGCCGCAGCTGCAGAGGAGGTTCCTTCCTCCACATCATCAGCTCAGTCAGCCACAAGCGAGGAAGCCACGCCCTCCAATGAAGGCCTACACTGCCTCAGCCTCGAAGAACTCAATAAAGCTCTCAGTGAAGCTAAGATGCAGAAATCTGTAAGTTCTATATCGATTTATTATAATTATTAACGCCGCATTTTCTTTGGTTCATTTGTCCTTCTGAGCGTATTTTTATGAGGATACTGAAGTAAGAACTAAGACGTCTTAAACTATAGTCTTATAATTTGATTGATCGTGATAAATTTGTTCTAAGAGCTTTTTGATCAGAGTCAACTCCAACCAGAGAGCTGTTAACCAAAATTAAATAGAAAACTGTAAAATTAAATAGAAAACTTGCTTCATGAATAGCACAGTCATACTGATAGTACATATATGCACAAAATCCTCTCTAATATATATTATTTTCTCTCTCCAGATTTTACGCCGCACCATAAAAGAATACGAGGTCAGCTTTGAGCTCCAGAACAGCAGGAAGGTTCAGAGGGACGACAAGAAGGACCACGAGGACGAATACTTCAGATACAAAGCTGTAAAGGCCAGGATCAAACTCATAAACGCACTTATCAACAAACAGAAGACACTCACTAGCAACCAAACTCCGAAGCCCGAACCAAAACCGAGCTAAAAAGGCTAAAAGGGATCCTCAGTTAAATTATTCTTGCTTGAAAAAGCACTTCAGATATACGACAACCCTATGGTGTTCAAGCGTAGACTGAGGAGCTAGAATAGAAGTGAAACGGTATGAACTTTCCTTTGCGGCAATGAGAAGATAAGATAATCTTCCTCGCTACTTCGCTGTTCTCTATGCTCGCTGAGGCTGCTAATATCACAAGTTGGTCGTATCTTTCGCCCGGTAAAAGCGGTAGGGAATGTCACTTCTATGCATTCTTAATCTATGGAACAGATTGGGGTTGGGTTGGTTAGGGTTGTCACTTTTCGACTGCTCATGTTTTATAAATATGATGATTATTATTGAATAAGTACAATATAACAATATTAAACTGTTGTCTCGATGTATTGATGTTACTTTCTCACATAACTACTAATTAAAATAATGTACAGACTAGTCCAAAGTAGATATGTTAACTTTTTGGCAATTAAGTTTATCTATCACAAATATTATGTTTGTTAGTAATTTATTTCATAATTCGGCGTGAATACAAACATTTATAAAGTGACGTCATCAAAATCTAGTGCTTCCGAATATTTTAATAAATAATTGATATAAATTGTCGAATTGATATATTTCTGTACCTATGTCCCTATGTCTTTACAAGATTTTACGGGTCTTTAATTTATTTTAGTTACCTATTTGTGAAATTGTATAGTGCCAAATATTGTCGTTCTATACAATTTTGTAACTGTACATGATATTAGCAGTTCAAAATAAGTTAAGCCTTGTTCGAATTATTGTCAGTTAAAAATGTATTTAAATCCAGATTTATATTATGTGAAGGAATCTACAAATAGGTACGAGTACCAAATAACATTTTGTAAATAGGTTACAAAAGTTTTGCGCAGGTAACTTATTCAAAACCTCAGGGTAATATTGATCAGCTTATTAAAATGGAAAATACCCCAAACTGGTGTACATAATATTATTTTATAGACAATTCCGTAGTACAGGTACATAATATTAAAAATATAATAGGTAAATAAAAAAAAAATACAAAAATACTAAAAACTTCACTGCCCTACACTTGACTTTTGACTCGTAACTAAACAATGTAAAAAAAACACTGATTTTCAATACATTTGACCATAATCATAAGAACGGGTTCTTAAGAAAAGTACAAGCAGTATTTAATCACTTACATAGTTAATGATAAAATAAATTCATAATAAACACGTTAAATGTTCTACTGTTAAAATATTATACAATATAATAATACTATTGCTGTTTAGTACAAATAGTTGCAAAAGCTTGCTACATCAATATACGTGGCCAAACGTACAGTTCTTGTTATTATAGATTTTAATACTTTTGCAACTGACTGTACACTCATATAAATATTGGTGGGAAAGTATACTTACCACACTTTTGTGGAGAAAATGGACTTGATAGGTTGGTTTGACGGATTTTCAAATAAATCTTGTGTTATTCATGGATCCGGTAGAAAATACTTGTGGCTAACGAACGGAAGCTAATGAACTATGGCTTTGTACATAAACGACTACGGGAAAATGAATTAGGGGTACTCTTTAGAAGTTTTCGATCATATACCCCTACGTATATATTAAATCTTATTAATGTTAAAGCTACTTATAAAATAGTTATATAACTATGATATGTGTATAACTACGAGACCTGAGAAAAGTAGAATGAACCCTCGATGTGGACGAAGTTTGGCGATTTGAAGTTTTGGATTGAAGACGATAAAATTTGAATTAAACAAAAAAATCGAGTTGATGTTAACTTACCGCCTAAGACTTTATATATGTGGTGATCTTTACTTAATGCTTTATGTTTTAATTTACTCCCTTTATGTGTTTTCGTGATTGTGTAATATACTCGATCTCATATGTGTTAGAAATATCACCGGGTTATTGCAAACACCGTCAGTTTATAATTAATCGCGTCAGATTGTAAACTCTTTGTTCTCGATAAGCTATGTATATTTTCCAAACTACCGAATGTGGATAGGATTTTTTGTATCCGTAAAGATCTGTTATGAATATATCTAGATTTTATTACAATCTAACGTTGTTTGCAATATTCCGGTGGCAGAAGTATTCACGTCCTTAGATGGGCAGAAACTTTCATTCTCTTAAAGAGAATTATAGCAGTTAAATGTATTTAGTGATAAAGTACTTACCTGTGATTTTATTGTAAACAAACAAACTCTTGTGTGACAAGAACTCGAACGTTTTACTAATTGTTGTGGTAGAAATTAATTGGAAACTTTCCGTTGAACAAAAATAATTTGTATTCTGTGTTGTTTTGAAAAATATAATTGAAATGGATGAGACTTGATAAATGGTTAATTGTAAACCTAAGTAATGTCTATATAACGTTATATTAATACGAGATAATTATCATGTTTAGATGCAAGGTGTTGGTTCAGAGCATGTGGCATTGTTGAAGAAATTAATTGACCTTGACTGTATCAGAATGTTAAAAAGAGCTTTAGTATTTATAATATTACGAAATTACGCTGAAAATGTATATTTCAATGTCGCCTCGCTCTAGCCAACATTTTGTTCACGCTTGTCAACGTGGCAAGCAATTTGAATACCTAATTATTGCTTTGCAATATATTAAATAAGACGTTCAGTGTATACAATTATATGACGAAAAATGGACATCATATCAATGTTTAAAATGACAGTAAGCTATTTGTACCATTCTCGTATAACTCCTCTTAAGTTAATGTCCCGACTTTTCCCGCCTGAATATCACAGCCGAGCACGAAAAGCCATTTCAGCTAGTTTAAAATTAATAAGCATTGTCTGTCTATGCAGTTTGGATTCTGTAAAACTGCATTATTATAATCATTCTCAGTCAGTAGAGTTCCACAAATTGCCACTAATATTCATATAATGTTTAAAATAATAAATAGAACAAAAACATGTGTGTTGTTATTTAATTATACCTATCTAACCATCATCTGCCTAGCCTTTTCCCAACTATGGGGTCGGCTCGCAGATAGTCGGATTCAAGCTGAATACCAGTATTTTATGTAGAACGGCTGCCTACCAAACCTCCACAACCCATTAACTGGGGAACACGGTACTTTTTTGGCAAGCCTGGTGTCAGATTTTCTGGCTTCTGACAATCTGTAACGATTGCCAAAGATCTCGACCTGGACGGCTTAACTTGCTTTCCGAGGCACGGAGAAGTCTCGTTATGTTAAGATGGTCACCACCCATCCACAGACCACCTCGGCAAGCATTGCTTTACCTCGAAGATCGACCCGTGTGGCTGTCATAATTTAGCCACGAGATCCTACCTAACCATTATTTATACCCATTTATACCCAAGTGTAGGTTGGAGAAGCATTTATATTATTTGCGTTACTTTTTTTTTTTGTTTTCCAGCGTAAACTTTCAAAAGGCGCCTGAACTTTTGGGGAAAAGACCAGGGAGCGTTGGTTTTTACATTTGTGGTGCCTACAACTATGGCCCAAGAGACGTGAAGGGTATTCACTCTTTCATATTATTTCAATCATTTTGAGTTTCATTTTGAACCAAGTGTAAAATAGATTAGTAGTTTCCTGAACGTGTCAATGGTGACTGAAATAAGTACGTATATAGTAGGGGAGAGACTGATGTAGTATCTCTTACCATAACCAAAGTGACCTGCGTCTAATAAGTACTGATAAGAGAATCAAAGGGTCAGCAGTTCAGCATTCGTTACAAAACTAAATAGAAATCGAAACAAACCAAGATAGATAGAGATAAACAACTAATAAAAGAATGAAAGTAGCCTAATAGTCTTAAATCACTGGCGAACAAAGTGGTGAACAATGTTAATGCCGTTGTCAAATTATCGCGTTAAGTCGTGGCTACAACTAAGGTTAACGTCGATTATCACAATAATCATTTCTCGTTAGTGTAGCCCGGGCATAACAAATTCCGCAACCCTAGCAGGCACTGGCCCTAGCAGGCTCCGACTACTATGCTGACATTCCAGATCTGGTTGTTATCGGATGGCGAGCACCGAACACTCGCCGTCCTCAGGCCCGCACCTGGTGGCCGGGAATCGTCGCGCGAATCCCGACTCCCAGGGCGTCTTGTTCTGATGTGGCGGGTGGGGCGTGAGGTTTGCAAAGTCTCTTTTCAAATCTTGTCTACTATTTTAATGAAATACTAAAAAAGTTTGAAACATGTCAGTTTAGGGTTGGACTACAAGACATTAGCAGGCTCGGATCTGAACCAAGTACTGCATAGGATTGAATGCACCTTAATAGAGATCATTGCATTGTACGACACGAAAAAAATATAGTAATATGTAGCAATGTGTACTGGATCCTACCCTCCATTGCGACCTGTCTCTTTCACTCAAAGGTTTGCTGGATAAAAACTCAACTCGAGTTAAGCTCGCCTTTGTACATGAACTTTTCAATATTGTACATTATATAATACGCTGTTATGGTGTACAATAATGAATTAAAGAAGAAAAAACGCGCCTCAGGAAAAATGAATAAAAACATATTTTGCTGTTAATTTATTGTTTTTTGGTCCAATCATATGTTGAGCTGGGTTAAAATAAATGAATCCGTATCTAACAGATCCCATTAAATCGTCACATAGCATGCTGGGCTAAATACCGCGTCCTAGCGAACCGCTAAGCCTAGAGAGATACTTTTTTTTTAATGGACCACTCGCAGTCCAGCACTCTAAGGCTGGTTACTGCTTAACCGGACTTTGCTTTGGTGGTCTCCAGCCAGGAATCCGTGCAGTAGTTTTATGGCGAACTGTTGAACAGTAATGACCTCACAGAATCAATCTTTGGGAAGAGGTTTCTTCCTGTCTCTTGCCTTTATTGACTGGCTTGAGTGTACGAGGAACAAAGCTTCGACCTACGTCTTGCCTTAATTGAGTTCCAGAGTGGAGATTAATAATCATAATCTAGTAAGATTCTGGACTCTTAGCCATAACTCTTCCTTGAGACAAATTATCGATGACGATGAAGACGATTATACTACTAATTTAACAATTACTGTTATCCTGTTGTTTTAAGATTAGTGTAGGCCTGAGGAATAAATGCATCATCTGTTCATTCTGGGCAGCACTTGCTTCTCGCTCTCGCTTGCATATTGTACTTTGGCTTTCAGCCGGTTATATTCCGTAAACTTCTCACTGTATAAATTTAAGCGAAGTGAACTTTGACTACTTAAAAACGGTAAAGATACTACAGTAGAAAAAAAATACGTCATACAAAGCGGACGTCATAAAAAGCGTAGTTTTAGGAATTATCAATGTCATAAGGTGAAACAAATAAAATTGTACGTTCATACGTTGATAGTCGTAGATTAATCAAAACACAACGAGTCGGAAACAAGTTAGAAATCATCTTCCTAACTATAACCAAAAATAATTTCTGAAAAATAGGTACTTATCTAATATAAATATCATAATCAGTGATATCATTATATCCGTAGTTTTAACCTTTAAAGGCCCTTTGAGTGTGGTAATTTTTGATATTTTGTTCGACCGATCGAAGATTTTTTTTTTGTTTTTAGTTGTGCAACTATTAGTTGATAATATGCAGATCTGTATTGTTCTCAATAAACTTAAGACACATAACTAAATAGTTGTTCGATCCAAAATTGTATGAATGGCTTGGCCATTAGCGTACCGTTTTCGGTACGCTAAAGGCCGAAAAAGACGAAAAGGATGAAAATAATAATAATATGAACACCCAAATTAGTTTTGTTTTACTTCATATTAAGCGGTTGGTCAGTATAGGCGGCATCATAATAAATGGATTTCAGTATAGGTATAACATTACTATATCGTCCCTTAACAAACAACACCGCTCAATTCGTTTTTGCCATAGAAATATAAAATACAGGAGAAGTGGCAAGGGGGCGTGTCGGTGTCCTCGCGACATGCTCAGGGCGAGCATGTCTTACGCAATGGTCGAATCCGCGAACTAGTGCGCTTACGACCGTGAGCGTGATAAAATATAAGAATGCCGTGTTGTTCAGTGTTTTCTTGTAAAAACCGAAGCATAAACCAAAACTTTGTTAATTATGGAATCACTTACCATATCAAAATACAAGTATTTTACTATATTTGTCTTTAAAATCATGAAAAACAACAAATCGTAAAATATTTCTTGCTTATACCATGGGGTCTCAACTCGAACAAAGTATAATTAGTTAGCAAAAATAAATCATAGATGGCAGCATAGGTAACAATAATGAAATTAACAATGACTAAAAAGCGTTATACGATCGATTTTGGCTGAAGTAAGCTAAGTAAAAATCAAAACTTCCTTGTTTAATGTTGATTTAGCTATTTACACTCATAAATCACGTACTTTCAACAAAAACTATAAATTAAGCCTTTTACTTCAATTCGAACTTTAGAAGTAGTTGAAAGTAGAAGACTGTCATGCTGTTTATTTAGAACTCTTTGCAGTAGATGGCGCTTTACTCAATTTTTCTTGTCATTACCTAAAGTGTCTCGAGCTACAATCGTTAGGTACCTGCTAAATAAACGTTCAGTTGTTTCATTTTAAGGTAAATCAATAACATTTTTTTCTTAAATCTTGTATGTTACATATAAAAATAATAATTGAAAAAAAAATGTTAATATGTTTTTGGTACATAATTATCAGATCCCGAAACAATAAAACTTTTAATACAATAGAAACTTTAAAAGTAGGTAGCTCTTCTATCTTTCAATGTCAATTCTATTTCCGTCATGTCCGTCGGAACACTGAGTGAAATGAAACACGATATTGTGCCTTATTACTAATACAAATAGAGGAATTAAGCCGCGTGAATCCGCCTTTGCCCCGTTGTATCAATTGGATCTGAGCGGCTTGTTATTGTCTTTGTTGACTGTTATTACTTGCTCAGTTTCAAAGTTATTTTCTCTAAGTCCAATATTTTTTGTTTTCTTTACGTATTTTTAGAAAAGACACCTCTCTATGACTATTATACTTAGAACCTGGAAACTGGACAAAGAGTCTCGCACACATATATTATATATATGTCGTACATATACATATACCTATATATGTGCAAGAGTCTGTCAAGTTTTCTAAGCTAGTAAAGACTTCGGATTTTATTTAACTCGTTTTAGAATAATTGATTTTGTAGTAGGTACCTATGTTTTGATTTAAGTAATGCAGGCGTGTACGCGACTGCGTAGGTATCTTTTGCTTAATACTGATCTGTGTGTGTAGTAGGTAGTTGCCGTGTGGTAGGGCAAATAGGAGACACAGGTTTCCGATAGTTTGTTTATTGGAACGAAGTTCCTTATCGCGCGTTGTGAAAGGGGGCTAGACGGAAAAAAATCATACGAAAAGTTGTAACGACATTTTTTAACCGACTTCTAAAAAAGGAGGAGGTTCTCAATTCGGATGTTTGTATTTTTGTGTCACGATTTGGATGGGTGTGTTAAGCAACTGTTGGCAAGGTTGCGAAAAGGATGGGTGGAGTTAAGCAGCTGTTAGTGAGGTCACGATTTGGATGGGTGTGTGAAGCAACTGTTGGCAAGGTTGCGAAAAGTATGGGTGGAGTTAAGCAGCTGTTAGTGAGGTCACGATTTGGATGGGTATGTTAAGCAGTTATGTTTGATATATTTATATGTGTGTGTGTGTGTGTGTGTCTGTATGTACATGTACAATTTTTTATTTCATACTAAAGCATCGACTACTTAGGTACAAACTTTAACATCAAGGAAAAAGACAAATGCACAAAGATGTAGAGAATATCGTGAGAGAAAGAAATTACAAAATACAATTGTACAAAACATAACTGCAGAGAGATCAGATGAATTTAGTGAGACTGATCAATTAGGTAGGTACCTACTTACCTAAAACTTTAAATCATCATTCAGATGCGTAAGTACCTACGATTTTTCAAGACAAGACAAGACAAGAACTTCGTTCCTTCCGGGTGTCCCTTGACACCTCTCAATTTTTTTATGTCCATGAAACAAAATTTGGCGTAGGTAAGTATATAACTATCTACCTACTGGTACACTTTGTAACATTATACCTATAAGTTTTATTATGTACCTAGGAACCTAGGTACCTACTTGCTTGGAGTATTAAATTATTTTTATAAAAATATTATACAAGTAGCTATTTGTATTGTTTCCTCCTCTCCTATTACCTACCTATACTCCATTCACAATAAGATTAGACATTGGAACAAAATTGTTTACAGTCCGTTCAACCGATTTTTACTTCTATTCCGTAGGCATAAGGATGGCATTAAAGCAAAAACGTGATAATAATACCAACTGTTTACTGCAGCTGCTATGTGTCATGCCACCAACGCAATAGAAGTCAAAATCGGTTGAACGGACTGTAAAAAAGATGTATTTCAAAGTCTAATCTTATCGTGAATGGGGTATAGTTAGGTACCTATTTCATTTAATTTCCATGCCACAGCACTGGCCGCAGTAACATTACCGCTAAATTACAAGAAATTTTATAATTTTGATTGATTTGAGTAGATTGAGGAGCTCGTGGCTAAAATATAATAGCCGCACGGGTCGATCTTCAAGGTTAAACGCTTGCCGAGGTCTGTCTGTGGATGGGTGACGTGAAGATCTCATCAGGTCGGAGGTAAAATACTGGTATTCAACTGAATCCGGTGCAAATATATATAGTTCGGAAAAGGTTAGACAGATGAACATTGATTTGAGTAGAGTAGATAATAAAATTTAAAAACATGAATAAGTAGGTACCTACTTATTGTAAAGTTCGCCATAGCGACCAATTCGACTTTAGTAAGTTAACGAAGCGCGTATAGGAATAAACCATTGAGATAAGAGAAACATGGAGATGCTGCGTTATTCTAACAATTGCTTAGGTAGGTATACAAATATGAGTGAAATATGATTCAGAACTTGAAATATCGTTATGTCTTATTCTTTCTAGTGAGATAATCTTATTTGATAAAAGAAACAACTATATTTTAAGTTGTTGCTAATTATGGCAACATTTTATCGTGACGTAGTGACATTTGTTAACTTTTAAAACTACATGTAAATATTGGAAAACAGAAGCTCAACATGCCTGTGTGTTGTATTGTGAAATGTGGTGCATGAAATAATCAAAATCAATCGCAATTGTCTTTGCACAGGTTAATGAAGAATGTTAACTAATTTTGATTATTAGCACTCCATATTCCCTGTCAAAAATAAAAAATACTAGTGAAAGAATTATTTCGATATGTCAATTAGCTCCCGATTTAGAAGTAAAACAAGTTGTAACTCCACGACGCGAGACGCGCGGGCTGTCGGTGACGGTGTGACGTCATCGCACAACACGCTCAGTCTGGCTCACTCGGTCCGCTCGCGGTCGCGCGCCTGTACCGTCGATATTATACCTGAATATTTTTTTAAATGTCGAATCCAAATACTAGGAAATCATGTGTTGTGTCTAACTGTAAATATACAACTACCAATTCGCCGGAAAAGTTGTTTTTTCTCCTCGCTTTGACAATGTTCCTAGTCATATTAAAAATGCTATAATTATTATGATTACAGCCATCTCTGCTGGCGGCACAATCTTCGCAGGTTACATTTAAAACTTCTTGGTCCTTTTCATTGCATTCTAAACTGCAATTTTAAGGTGTGGTACGTAGGTACGCCGTGTTCTGGTGGAGTGATTCTACATTTAACCATACATACATCACCTACTCTTTTTACTTGAATATAAAATAGAATCATCGCCATAGCTGTAAATAAAAATAAATGGCCTTACGTATTTTTTTATTAAAAAAAAATACAAATAAAAATGGTTTAGTACCTACCTACATCTGTAACGTTCAATCCACTACATCTACATCCTAAGTACCATCCTACTTCCTACTAATATTATAAATGCGAAAGTTCGTGATCTTTCACGCAAAAACTACTGAACGGATCTGGACAAAGTCTGGAATACTTTTAATCCTGGGAAAATGTACAGTTCCCAAGGGAAACGGGGGCAAAGCTGCTGGCGGAAGCCAGTTTGCAATAAATCAATGTACCTATGTATTAATTTAAATTTACTAAGAAGAGCGGTACCTACCTATATATACATACGTACCTACCTATAGCTACAAAACTATAATACATAGGTATTTGTTTAACGTAAAAATTTAATGGTAGGTAGGTACTTCTACTATTTGAGTTGCATTCTTCCATTATATTAGTTGGGTATTTTGTTTTGATAAAACAATTTAGAATAGATAAACTATTAAGTATAAATAGTAGCAAGGAAAGTTTACTTAGGTACTTTTGCATTTTTATTCCTCGCATTTCGGCGCCAACGGAATCACTATTTGTTGATAAATAATGCGCAACCATTAATCCATCTAGGTATTTTAGGTAGATTATCCGATTGCCCTTTTTCAAACTCAAACTCAAACTCAAAAAGTTTATTTCAATTAGGCCATTAACGGCACTTTTGAACGTCATCAATAAAAAATATCATAAATTAAGTGACTCTAGCGTCCATTCGCAAAGGTAGATTCTTATGGAGAAGAACCATAGATATAATTTCTATGAGAAGAACGGACAAGAAACTCCATAGTTACTCTTTTCAAACCAATGTTTTACAATATTTGGTAATACAAAAAATACTTCATATATGTGAGGAATATTTCGAATCCTTCATCCATTTTATTAATCGAATAATATTTACTATTATTAGACTATAAATTAACGTAATACGCGCATAAAAACACAACAAAATACTGCGCAACAAGCGCAAGCTACTACACCTACTATAACCGCTGGCCACTTGATACGAAGCGGGCCGCGGCCCGCGAGGCGCGTTGTAACATGACGTCATAGGCGTCACGTGACTGTTAGCGGGACTCGATATTTTTCTAAACTTTGAATGCCTATAAAATCAAAACTACTAGGTATTTTGACTACAACAAAAACTAGTGTATTTGTATACATACAGGCTTTACTGAGAAAAAATTTCAAGCGATTTGGCATACCTAACATTCTTCATTGCCGGTTTTCATGCATTAATACTCACAATAATACACATTCGATGATACTATTGTAACGCGATCATGAATTTATGGCTAAAGTATTGATATTTGGGTTAATTTCCATGTAACAGGCCTTTTTATTATTTGTTAATTCATTCGTTTATTTACAAACATATATCATAATGGAATACTGTTGTACCGGTGCCGACTTGCCGTACCTAATAGTCTCCGAAACTAGTTCCGCTGCTGAAACATTAACATAAATACTCCTGCGTCTTATTCAGACTTATACCTTATAACAGACACTTAAGTTTTATTTATTTATATAGATAACAGAAGGTAAGATAACCTAGGTACTCATCTTTTTCTGTTACAATTACAATGGACTTTAAGTAAGTACCTACATAATATTAGATTAGGTATGATCCAAACGTGATAACTAGTAAAACTCGTATTTAATATCGATACTCGTTATAGTAACACCTATGTCCCTTGATTGATACATCCCTAGCAATGGCAGCCATTTTATATTTATAGGTGCACCCTTTTTTTATAGGTATTTCCAGTCCATACTTTTCTATGTCAATGGAATAAACCAAATAAACGCATTAACAACTGCACGAAGATAGGTACCTATATTTATATAGCTACCTATTCTTGCTTTGGAAACACACCGTCTTCTACTTAAGCTGAAAATTGCTAGCTTAAACACAAAAATTAAACTATTAAGTACGACAACCAACTCGAAGATAATTTTTGTTGTATTGTTGTATTTGTCCTAGATAGAACGAACGGTGCGATGTCATACTCGATTGGAGAGAGATGTAGAGAAACAATAATTGAAAAACGACGCCATCTAGTAGTATTGATTTCACCGCATCGATGACACCTAGTATCTAGGCCGTCTCCTAGATGGCGTTGTAAAACTACAGTCTCTGGAAATCAGTGAGCCGTTGATGCTACCATCTGTCGTAAAAATTAAGAAAATAATATAGTTAGTTCAATAGTAAGACTTAGGGAGGTGTCATTTCTTTGTATGGGATTGGGTATCTGTACTGTAGTATTATATTATCTGTGCTTATACTATGTTATTTTTGTTTTCAAATGTCACAGCGACAATAACATATTACAATGAATACACTGCTCCTTAACCACTACCTAAGTTTGTCGCTAAGTGACTGGATGAGCAATGTAAAATTCGCTGATGATGTCTCTATCTTAACATCATGTGATAATAATGCAAATTTAAATCAAAGATTGAGTTCTATACTTGACACTGTAACATACTGGATGAATGAACACAATCTTGAAATTAACTATAATAAGACAAAAATAATAACTTTCCACCCTCGACAAAAAGTACCTATAAGTGTAAGTTTCGAATACAACGGCTCAAAATTAGAAGTAGTAAATCAATTCACCCTTTTAGGCCTGAACATAGATTCACACATAGATTGGAAAGCACATATTCAAAAAGTAAGAACTAAATTATCCAAATTTTCATACGCTCTCCGAGAAATCAAGAAAACAACAGATCTCAAAACAGCAGTAGTAACATATTACGCGTACGCATTTGCATGGCTTAAATATGGAGTAATCTTATGGGGAAATAGTACAGACGCGCCTACGTTATTCACTCTACAGAAAAAAATGATTAGAATTTTAATAAATATCAAAGGTACGGACTCCTGCAAAACTCACTTTAAAGAACTAAAAATATTAACTCTGCCCTGCCTCTACATACTTGAAATTTGTAAATTTGTACGAAAATATCCGCAATTCTACACTAAAAGAGAAGATATCCAAACAAAAATTGCACTAAGACATGGAGGCAGATTAAACATACCCACTTCGCGATTAAAAATGCACTCTTCCAGTACATTTGTTATGTCCATTAAAATATACAATAAGTTACCGGAATACATCAAAAATATAAATCAAAATAATATATTTATCAATAAATTGAAACAATTTCTAATACACAAAAGCTACTACACTGTTGACGAATATTTTAGCGATAAATTTCAACAACAATAAAAACAATTTTTACATAATATCTAAAATTCATAAATAATATTTAGTTAATTATAAATGATAACAATAAAATTCGTGCAATACATAAATATAACTTAAAACCAAATATACAAATATATAAATACCATAAAAGCAAATAATATTATTTTTAATGAAACAATTTTAATTTAAATTATTATCTTTTTTTTTTATATTTTCTTAACAAAAAGCGCCTTCATCCTCCTGTAAAAAATAACTTTGCTGTGCCCGACAGGGTCCATAATTGATTCTATGTTTTTAATAACCAACTGTTATATGTACACATTATGGAATGCAATAAAGTATTGAGTATTGAGTATTGAGTATTGAGTAAAAATCACAAAACGATACTTTAGCAAGCCGATGTATCGCATAGTACGGCCGCTGCTTCTTGCCGCGAGTTAGTGATGTAATTGTGCAGATACACTGTCGACAACAATGTCGATTGTTGAATGAAATATTACAAAAGTGTACCAAACTTTCTTAGATTGCAATAAATTTTTGGTAAATAATCGTTCAAGTGTTTTTGGCTTTGAATTATCGTATGTATGCCTTATCCTCGTGCTACTTCCTTACTTTTTATGGTAATTGTATTTTACTTTCGATAAAATTTCGAATGCATTATAGTAATCGGCATGTTTAAGATAATATATTAGTGACCTTTGCTTAAAATAGTCAACATATTCATGCTATTTATTTGTTATACATGGGCAGCATGGCGTGTGTAATAAATGCTAGAATCGATAAGTCAATCACTAGCGTATATGTAAAATAAATTGCTTTTGCACAGCACAACGATACCCAGCGTTGTTTTTGTGTGAGTAAGTTGCACGGTGTACTGTAAATATACGCTGTGTTTATTAGGATAAGGTTTATAATTGATTGTGTAGTACAGTCCGATTTCAAAAATGCGGGTGTGTGCGCGACTGCGTATCTATTGCTTTTACTGAACTGCATTCGTAGTAGTTGCCGGGTGGTAGGGCAAAACAGGAGACACAGGTTCCGATACATTTTCGGCTACAGGGCATATCTCCTTGTTTATTATATCTATGGTTTTTGCCAATTATTTCACAAAAATTGAATGAGGTGGAAATAGTACATACTCTGTGTCACCGATTGAACTGATATAAACTTGGCGGTCAACCAAACCAAGGTGAAACCTAAATAGTTGTCACAGAAGTGCCCCAGTATACCTATTGGTTACACTAAATTAATCGGCGTTTCGTTCTAATGATAAAGTTATTCAAAATTACTTGAGCGGTGTTGTTTGCTGAAGGACGATATGTCAATTAGACTCAGATCTCAGCCAGGGTTGCAAAATTTGTTCGAAACAGTCGCCGGCGCCGTGACCCTGGAACGCAAAGGGCATTAGGAAGAACACGAATGCGTTTTAAACAGAAAGAGTCTGACACTCCCTTCCAAAGTGATGTGATAATTTCCCATTCATAAAAAAAAGTTCTCAGATCTTTGATGCTCAGTACAAGTTTGTTGCATCTACCTATAGGTAGGTACAATACCTACTACTAAGCTCATCAAAACAAGCCACTTTACATTGTAGACACTTGGCACACATTTCCTTCCAATACGTCTTAAAAGTGTAGTGTAATAAAATTTTCCTAGCTTCGTCGCGTTATCACTTCTGACTCAGATGTATGATAACCTCTCATTTATCAGCACGAGTCGTGCTAAGGTCAAGAGAGACATCAGTATCAGACGATGCGCTCGACTTGTTGGCGGTTGGACCACCTGATCCTTCTGTTGTTTCATAACTAAGCTATCCTAATTGAATTAATATAAGAATTTTTGGAAATTTCGTCTCGAGCGACGGTTGTCAAAGCCCTCAATATCGGGCACCATTGGCGGATCCCCCAAAAGACCGACCAGTTTAGTTTGTACTTTAGTTACTTTCATAGCGTGATGTCATATGGAATTCTGTTGTGGGGAAATGCCGCCGATATGCAGTCAATATTTGTTTTACAGAAAAGAGCTATTCGTGCGATTTATAAATTAAATCGCAGACACTCCCTCAGAGACAAATTTAAAGAGATTAATATTAATATAATGACTGTGTCTCAGTATATCTATGAGAATCTCTTGTACACACTTAAAAATATTAATCTGTTTAAAAAATACAGTGATATCCATAGCATAAATACTTGGAACAAACACAATTTTGTCGTTCCTAAAACCAGGCTCAAGAAAATAGGTGGTTCGTTTCGATGCCAATTTATACATTTTTATAATAAACTTCCTGGCCTCATTCAAGAACTAAACTAAGCATAAATAAATTCAAAGTATTTATAAAACGAAAGCTATGCCAGAAAGCTTTTTACACAGTTAAAAACTATATTGCGGACAAGAAGGCTTGGGATTGAGCTGCTTCAGTTATGCATGGATCAATGTTTTATGTTTTTTTTTCTGTGTTTTTCTTTTATATTTTTACACTTTGATATGTTTAAATTTTCCTGTTTACTTTTGACATGAATTTTTACTTTTTAAAGTATGTATTCTTTTTATTTTATTACAATTTCTTATTTTGACATGAATACTTACTTTGCAAAGTATTTTCTTTTTTCATTTTATTTTCTATTGTGAATATGAGGACTTTATGGGTTATTATTTGATTTTTCGTCTCTCTTCAAGTACTTTTTTTAACGATGTCTAACTATTTGAGTTTTTTTGTGGCCTGAAATGTCCTTTCATTGGCATTGTTCGTCGAGTCGTTGAGGTCCTTATTGGTTCTAAGTGTGAGCTAGTCGGTAACTGACAAATGCTTGCACTGTCTGGACAGGTCCACTCAAATCTGTGTGGTAGGTATTTTCCTCAAAGTACCACTTCAGACATCACTCTGGTTCTCATATGATTTGACCAGTACAATTGTATGGACTTCAAAAGAGACTGATCTCTGAGTTTGTTTCGGTGTTTTTTCTCAGGGTAGTCAGCTAGGAAACACCGTCCTCATCTAGTTTATAACGACCAAAAAGATTGACGTGTAAAAGTGTTATTTACAACCTACTTACAAAATAAATATCATTTACCGAGATGTCTTTGTTAGTTTAAAAAAATCGTTAGGATGTAGATCCCGACGATTTTTTGGAGATTTCACGAAAGGTAATCCATGGTGGTGTTTTATGCGCGAAGCCAAATATTTATATATTGTTTGTGTGTTTTGTCGCTGAAGAAGTAAAGTTGGCTTGCTATACGCTTTGGTGCAAACTGTTAGTATAGTAAGCAATTGATAAAAATAAATAAATAAAACCTACCCTGAGCGGGTTCAAGCCTCCCCCAAACGACAATCCTGGATCCGCCTATGCAACACTTGAGCCGAGACGTTATCTTCGTACCCTTGAGTAATAACACATAGGTAAGTACCTAATTGATAATTTAGAACTCATTAAATAAATAAGGGAAGGTGAGCAAATACGAACAAGGTTCATCTGAAGTGGAATTTCCTGTTATTTTGTAAAATTATGTTTGTTAAAGCTAAACAAATTGACCAAGAGTAACTATCACAAAGCGAAGTGGATTACCACACTGATGGCAAGCTACTTGTAGTATACATTTTAAAACATAATGTAATCTAACCTACCTTCAAAATTAATCTACACTAATATTATAAAGAGGAAAGATTTGATTGTTTTATTTGCATTGAATAGGCTCCGAAACTACTTGACCGATTTGATTTTTTTTTCACTGTTGGTTAGCTACACTATCTCCGGTAAATATAGATTATATTATATCCCTATATTCCCACGAGAACGGGAACTACGCGGGTGAAACCGCGGGGCGAAGCTAGTATTATGTATTTTCATACCTACTGCCATAAGAAATACTACGAGTAAAGGTCCAAGCATACTAATTGGCTAGTTATAAATTCACCCGAAAAAATTAAAAGCACAACACATGTAAAGGAACCAAACTTTATTATCTAGGGGCCCAATCAATGAACAATATACCGCTATTTTATGGATGGGAATTCATCAAATGCCTTCTTCCGCTAAAACTCATCTAAGACTTACTAAAACCCATCCGCGTTCTTCCTAATGCCCTTTGTGTTCCAGGGCCACGGTGACTCTTTCGATAAAAATCCGCAACTCTGGCAGGCACTGGCCCTAGCGGCCTCCGTCTTCTATGCTGACATCTCTTTGACCCACGCATGGAACACAACGCGCCGTCGACCTGGGCCTGGTTGTTATCGGATGGCGAGCTACCCAACGCTCGCCGTCCGCTGGCCCGAATGAGGCCCAAATGTATCTAACAAACATCAATGATCATCATGTAGCCTAGCCTCTTTCCAACTATATTGGGGTCGGCTTCCAGTCATACCGGATTCAGCTGAATACCAGTATTTAACGTGGAGCGGCTGCAAGGAATGATAATACAAATTAAAATGGTGAAAATATATCCAACAATTTGAAAGAGCCTAGACAGCCTATTTTTCGTTTCAATTGATTTTCTGTTCAATTTCAATTTTATTGAATAACTAGCTTCTGCTCGCGACTTCGCCCGCGTGGAATAGTTACTTTACCCCCGATTTTGAAACTCTCAGCCCGATCGGTTTAAAATTGACAGTTTCATTCAAACTTTCATCCCCTATTTTATCCCCTTGGGGATAGAATTAATCAAAATCCTTTCTTAGCGGATGCCTACGTCATAACTTCTACCTGCATGCCAAATTTCAGCTCGATCCGTTCAGTGGTTTGGGCTGTGTGTTGATAGATCACTATGTCAGTCAGTCAGTCCCTTTTGAGTTTTATATATTTAGATTATCCTCCACAGCCTTTCGCCCACTGCTAGGCATAGACCTCTCTTTTCTTCTTCCAATCCCGACGCTCCTGTGCCACCATCGTCCAGGTTCCACCCGCGATGGCAACACAGTCGTTTTATTTATCATAGCAACAACAAATAGAGGTCATTAAACTTGGTATTGAATATTTATCAAAACCTCGCGCTCGACCTTTAATGACAGTTTACTTCCTTATCATTCCACAGCATATTTAAAAAAAATACTGTCTTTAACTTTAAATATTTGGTCACTAAGTTTCAAATTCTTGAGAAGATTTCTTTCCCTCAATCTGAAAAGGTTGCTTCTAGGTAAGCGAGCTCCATAGTCGACCACATCCTCGTTTTGCCAGGTGGAAATGCGGTCACTTGTCGGTCACATGTTTTCATTTCATTAGATGTTGAAAGCAATAGTGATGCTTATTGATTATATTTTAACGGCCAAACCCAATAACCGATCTATCTCCAGTATGTGATAGATCGGTTATTGGGTTTGGCCGTAAGTAGATATAAATATGTATTTAAAGGCCAAATGTCTGCTTATAATAAGATATAAGCATAAGCAGATATTTTCTGGCGATAGGATAGACCTATTCATCTTAACTTGCATAAATTGCAGATTATTTCAAGACGTTAATAAATAACCATTAAACCGATGTTAGACAGAAGAAAGATGCTACACTAGATACCTATCCAGAACAGAACAGAACCAAGAACAGTGTTCATCTTCATGCGGATAGATCGTGAATGTTTAGTAAATAATTAAAGTGGGCAACAGGTCGATACGAGGGGTAGACTAGACTGGCCTCTTTTTTATGGATGGTAAATAATCAAATAACTTCCACTCTGAGTGTCACAGACTAAAACCCACCCGTGTTCCTCTTAATGCCCTTTGCGTTGGCCGCGGTGACTCTCTCGAACAAATTCCGCAACTAACTGGCCTATTCATCGTCACTAATTAGGGATTCAAGGAAGATTCTTCTCAATCAAAGATTGAGTTGTTGTTTTCAAAGTCTTTTAGCAATATTTATTTAGTAAAGATCAAAACAAAACATGACAAATCAGCTCCCAGCGATATTAGAAGTCAGTGAATATTCAGTTCACACAAACAATACATAATCGTATTTACTTTAAAGGAGGAGATAACGGGTTCAGGGTGAAACCAGCTACAAGTCATATGGAATTATAAAAGACTCTTTTATAAAATTAATGAGTACGACATAAGTTAGCACGAGGTTCCTAGTTTAGCCGGGTGCTTTTAGCCTTCGAATTAGATGAGTCTGTATTAATGCTACGAAGGAGATGATCTTTGAGATGTCAATGAATACAGATGTATGGGAGAAGAAGAAATGCTGCCAACATCAAACAGGAAGGTATGATGATGTGTGAACACTACACTAATCAAGTCTAGTTCCGGGATAAATTGGGCAGGTATAATGATAATGATAAATGATTTTTATTTTGTAAGTCAGCAAAGCGATAATATTATAGTGAACTAGCAGCGCCCCGCGGTTTCACCCGCGTAGTTCTCGTTTTCGTGTGAATACGGGGATAAAATATAGCCTATGTTACTCAGGTGAATGTAGCTTTCTAATGGTGAAAGAATTTTTGAAATCGGTCCATAAGTTTTTTAGTTTATTCGTTACATACAAAAATACAAATCTTTCCTCTTTATAATATTAAAGCATGGTACGGAATATGGCGTAAAAATTCCGCAAGCCTCCATTGAGATGGGAAGATCCTCCGTACAGATGCGTGTTGTGTCTGGTGGCTGGCTGGTAACTGCCCGATAATTGATATTTGGGCTGTTGAACATGTTTAAATCCCACGGAAAACTCTGATACCGCGATCCAACATTTCTACGACGTAGCTCGTCGCGTGTCGCATAGATGTCGCTGCGTTACATTTTGTTTCAGTATAGACACGGTTTTTTTTTTGTGGCTACTTCTATGCCTCTGCAGTATCTACACACCTTTGGCTTTCTATCAATCAAGTCCTGCTTACCGAGATAACATTTTACAATCAGGCAAGGAAACAAGTAATCATTTTACTATATTAGCTTATTAGATACCTACTGAATCTTTTGGTTTCGCGTTATTATTTCAACGTACGAACCTAAGATTCATTGTTCCCAGCTCAATTTATCTGTAATAAAATAAATTATTCCAGTAAGTACAAAGTGTAAGGGGTATCATGTCTTCCGGGATGTCTCGTCACGAGATATTGTAATTAACGCTTTCTTGTATCTTTAGATCACATGACATCTCCAGTGCAGGTTCTTAGAAAGCGAGTCCCATAATTCATTCTTGTAAATTCATGGTGTTATAAGAAGGGCTATAGAAATAACTAATTTAACATGGAAGAAACTCTATCAGAGATTACCTATCATACACATTCATAGACGCTCAAAGCGTTTCCTTAAATCCAATGGCAGCAAAAATTTTAGTCGGTTGACGTACAAACAGTGAGTAAATACCAAGTATGTCATACGTAATTGGGAACTATTAACAACAACAACTAACCAGCCCACCAACCACCACGAAACACACACAACAGCAAATAACGCAGAGTTGATATATGATAACTTTGTCTGGTACAGTGTGCCTTAGTTTAGGAGTAGCAAAGGCTACTGCTTAGCATGAGATCTAAGGTTTAATTCTCAGGTCAGGCAATGTTATTGAGTTTTACCATTTGGAATTTTTCAGTAGCAGCCCGGTGTCTGGAATTGTTCCCAGTTGATACAATCTCGATCCCCATTACAGTGGACTCAATCAACTGGCAAAATAGGGAAGTTCCTGTACCTAGGCTGTGTACGTTCTAGATGCATTTAACACCTCTGCCCAAGTCTTTGGAACTGTAATAATAACTGAAGTAGGTTCTTTAATTCAAAAATACTTAAACGACAATTTTATCACACTTCGTATTTCATTAGGCCTGACTCTTACAAAAAAAAATACTTTGAACGTTTAAGTACCTATTTCCGTAATTATCTATTAACTTATTCAAATAAACACTTATTAAGGTGCAGTAATAAGGTATGCTTACTGGGTTTATTGTTCTTGAAGCACTAATAATCAATAAAAGAATGCCAACTATTTCGCCCGATAAGGATGACGCCCATTTAAGTAGGACTGGTTCTTATAAGCTATTTACATCTTAGAATATTTAAAATCACATTAATATGTGTTTATATCTACGAGTATGTATAAGTTTCCCTGCCTGAGGAGAACCAAGGTTGTGGGTATGTCCCGGAGTATCGCCAAACTTAAGCGGCTGTTGGCAAAGCCCGATGCTTGCAGATTGACCTAAAGCCTTGATCGAAGCCTAAAGTCGATACGGCCACGCAGTCTCCATTTCAGTTCAGGGCTTTTCAACACTTTTTTTACGAGGTAAATCCTCATGGATATCCTCCTGGGGCGAGCAGAGGGGACTGTCAGACTCTTACTGACTGAAACCACCCCGGTGTTCCATATTCCAATCCCACCTACTCGCGGGAACATACGCGACTTTCGTAATCCTCAGCTGGCGGGCTGGCACCAAGCGAGGATTAGGTAGAGGTGGAGTGACTTTAGCTCGCCTTGTGACGTCAAAAAGGGGTGCACGGAAACGCGCCGCCGCCATGAGTCTGGATGAATAGGGGCGACGGACGGCACCTGATGCGGCCTGGAAGAGAGGACAAGATCTCCTTTTCCTTTCCGCAGCCTCCTTCTGCGCCATATCTGATAGAAGAAGATAAAAGGAGACCACCGTGTCTTAGGACTCCTCGCCGCTGACCATAGATCTGACTACGGCCGGTAGCGAGAGGTCACTGGCTACCACAGAGAGGATGCTGCAACGTTGAAAGTCCTCCAAGGCCACAAGCTTGACCGATAGCCTATTGAAGGTCGCGGGAGTCTACCGGATGCGAGAAGCTGAGGAAAAGTTTTTGTGGCGATGCTTGGACGGCTTATATCCAATAGGAAATCTTTTGACTGAAATGTTGTTTGTTTATTCTTTTACTAGCTTCTGCCAGCGACTTCGTCCGCGTGGAATAGTTACTTTACCCCCGATTTTGAAACTCTCAGCCCGATCGGTTTAAAATTGACAAAACATAGACATGCTGTTTCGGGATATTTTGTAGATAATTTTATGTAGAACATTTCCGTAATACATGATTTCTATGTAACTTTAACCATTAAGGCTACACACGCGACGGAAGCTTAAAAAATGGAGTAACTTCCGTTTTCCCAACAGTTTCCTTCACTGCTCTGCTCCTATTGATTGTAGCGTGATGAAAAGTATACTATAACCTGCCCAGGAGTATGAAGAATAATTGCACCAAGTTTCGTTAAAATCGGTCGTGTAGTTTTTGTTTCTATAAAGAACATACAGACAGACAGACAGACAGACAGACAGACAGAAAGACAGACAGACAGACAAAAATTTTACTGATTGCATTTTTGGCACCAGTTTCGATCACTACTCACCCCCTGATAGTTATTTTGAAAATATATTCCTTGTACAGAATTGACCTCTCTACAGATTTATTATAAGTATAGATTAGAAAAAAAATGTTTTGATTGACATATAACACGCGTACCTATTTGTTTTTTTTTTTATCAATTTCGTTGCCGAATCTAAGACATTTGAATCGTATCTCCAGAAAAAAAAATGCGTAATAGGTAATTACTCAGAATCTTATCATGTCCCCGATACCTACACACAAAAACATTGAATTCTGGGAATTTGAGAGATGATATCAAGGAATATTGACACAGTTTGGTACCAATTCATTCGTAGTTACTATTACGTTGAAAAAATAGTTTCTGAAAATTTTATACAAAATTTTCTCGTGAGGACATTACGCTAAAATTCAAATTTCCCTAAAATGTTTAAGATACGCAAGATCTTACATCTCAGATTCAAGAGCTACTCGTATCTACCAAAAAATTTAAAGATACAAAATTCCCTATTTCATTCATTCTCTTTTTTCATTCATTTCCTCACAGTAGTTATTAATACAATAACCACAGGCTTTCAATCAGACAGCTGTTGCAAAGAGTATCGCTTATGGTAAGTCTGGCTGAGGAAAAAAAATGCATCTTGCAGCACAAAGGACATTGAGATCATTGGACGTTGCATATTCTTACGCCACATAACTATTACTCAGGATAATTAGTTACGGAATATTTATAACGCGGACAATTATTTTTATAAAATGATGTTGATTGATGTTTTGTTTTACAGATTATGTTAAAATTCTAATTGGTAGGTACACATTATATCACGCCTACGTTTTTCGTAAAGGGTTAGGCAGGGTTGTTGCATGTAACTGACGAAAAAACTTTAAAATAGTAAAAAAAATACACTCGTCCTCACATTGTCCAAGAGATGTCGTTAAAAGATATCGTCTCGGCTAATATGAAAACGACTATTGTCATTATAAGGGCAGCTGTTGACTATGGTGTAACGCACGCATGCGATTGTTTCAGGTTTGTTTTGTCTACTTACTTGTAATGTTTTATGAGTCGATAGTCTGTTTTGTAAAATTACTTTTTATTTATAGGCCATGTTTTACAGATAAAATAAGTTCAACGTTCATAAGTTTTTATGAAAATTATCGTATGTAACATCTGGTGGCATTGTAACGCTCGGTAGTAAAATTGATTTCATTATTCTATGTCTTAGATCACTGACGAAATGTCGTTTGAAGCTTACCGAAATAGTTGATGAATCAACCATTAAAGATTCTATTTTCTCACTGGAATTTATTTTTTTCTACCAGAAAATCAAATATCGAAGATTCCAGCGATTAAAAATTTGTATCATGTCATAATCTCCTAGGTTTGATTTATTGCTTTTGAGTATAGCTTTTACGTAATTCATTTCAGTTACTAGGTACACTAACTACTAAAATTGCAATGTATTTATTACTTTTCAAGTTCTCAGCAAAGAATTCAAGCAGAAATTGCAGATGATGATACATCTCTGGATAAATAATTTATGGCAGCCGCCATTCCATAATATTGTTGCTTTTTTCCTTAAGATGTCTAGAGGAATCTTATTGACCTTATATATCAAAATTCATCAAGCTATTAAGGCAGACAGTCTGTGACAAAGAAATTAACTCACATATCTTTTTACATTCTCTCAAAATACATTCCTCCCTTCTGGGGCAATGAATTACTTCATTGCCCCAGAATGGAAGGACGACGCATAACATTAAATAATGAATAGGTACTATTTTTGTTAGTGGACTGACTTTTTTTTTAAATATAGTAATTCATTTTCTATTGTCGCCTATAGAATAGAATAGAATATATTTATTGTAAAACATGAGTTTACATCAAATAACATGAGCAAGGTCTTAAAAATAACAGGTAGATCTGCATGCTTTGCCATTTATGGCGTACAAAAACAACACGTTTTTGGTTTAGATAAACCTTTAAAAAAAAGAAGAATATTTGAGTCTACACAGCAAGCAATGAAATTATATCTCAATCCTAATGTTAGTTAAATATTAAAGATAAAACATTTTTTTTACAGATTTGGGGGTCAAATTGTAAAAATGTCGTAAATGATATGATATTATAGGACACCAGGTATTTAATTAATTATCATTTAAAAATTCCGGTATCGTATAATAAAAATAGCATTTGGCTATGAGATATTTTTTTAAATGTTTTTTAAACAGAGCAATAGGCATTTGTTTAATAGGTTTTGAGATTTTATTATAAATGATTGGTGCTAAACTAAAAATACTTTTACCCATCAATGCTGTGGTTGATATTGGTACTCATAATTTGTTACCATCACGTCGATTATGAATAGAAACGTCTGAAAGTTTCTTAAATAGGTTAGGATTGGTTTGAATAAAATTAGCTATTTCATAGATAAATAAGGAAGGCAGACTTAAAATGTTATATTTAATAAAATACTGTTCGCAACCATCAGTTATTTTCAAACCAAGCATAGCCCTAATACACCTAATATGCCTATGCATCCAGACTTTCGTTACATCCCTAACATCAACATAACCCAGTATGTTCAATATAACAGCTCCTCATCATAGCACTGCACGAATCGCGACTTTTTTCAGCCTCAGAAAAAGCCAGCAAAGTTCGCGACACTATTCCTCGTCGCATCAGTGAGTGATCACGCTAACAACATGTGTATAAAACGCGATATAAATGTGATGGAGCTTCAGTGTTCGCCGGGCATTGGTTCTGTAACCACTGAGTATTAATAAACAGTGCTATAAAATGATGCTAAAAACTATTGTTTTCGCCGTCTTGGCTGTGGGTAAGTTCACTATTAAGGATTTTTTTTTTTGCTTTGACTTGGCTAAACGGTTTCGGATAAAACTTGACACACGCACGTAGACCAACAATTTTATCACATATTAAATAATACATTAAAAAAATATGTTTTTTCTGGTGGCTAGCAATTAAACACTAACTTAATGTTAGTTAATGTTGTAAAATAATGTCGAAGAATTTGGATTATTGTTGTTATTTAATGGATTCTGCTAAGTTTAAGTCATCAGTCACCAGAGCAAAGGCATTATGAGTAAAGCAGAGCATTGTTGTGTAGTTTTGGTTTGGCTAATAAATAAGTAAAATGGATTGTGTAATACATACCTACATACCTGAACTAAGAATGGAAGCGCTTATATATGTGAAATTAAAAAATCGGAAAAGTTCATATCACGATAAGAAATTGGATTTGTCTTTGCTTGGTATCGTAACTTTCTAAAACAATATTAAAACATAGACCCCTTCCTTGAAAAAATGCCAGCGTTTTCAAAATATTACGCTTTCGAGAAAAGCTACTAAACATTGCAGAAGCTACCGTTACTAAAATTAATTAACGTTTACGCATAATTAAAATTGTTATTCAACTTTTAACGAGGCTTATCAACGTCAGTTCGCAGTAGTCGTTACAGATTTGTCGGAAACTCAAAAACAACTGAAAGATACATGTAGATATCTTATTTCGGAGGTCAGATAGTGAACTGACTATGGCTCACATTTAGTCGCCTTTAACTGACCTGAATCATCTCATATTTAAATTCAGGATTCGAGATAACTATTATTTACATTTTGGAACAAAAAACTCTATATCATACAAGTCAAAGTTCGTATTCCATTGACAGCGCATGAATTTTAATTCAAATTGTCATTTTGAATTCAACTTTAAAGACAGAGTCGATACTAGTTTGTGTTGGATGGACTAAGCAGCTGTGACAGACAGACAAAGTCGATTCATTAGGGTTCCATTTTATATCGTTTTACACGGAACCCTAAAAACTATCGGAGTATCGGTAAGATATCCAATTAAAACGTTAGGAAAGGTAAATCAAACTTTTCGCAACCGCCAGAGTTACTAGGAGCCCTGAAACTACAAGACGTTAATTATTTAATCTTGCAATGTTGATGTAGATACCTAACAATAGGTTACAATCATAATCATCGCTGGTGATGGTACAATGACCACATTAGTCATTATATTAGTTTACAAAGAAAGCGTTTTGATGTGTTTGAATGAAAGAAAGGTTGCTATGTACACCATAATTTCCCTGTCTGATGCAAAAATTCGTTTTAAGACCTATGTATATACCCTATATATGTATATAGGTATATTTGAATCTCTATATTACAATTGCAGTTTTTATATTAAATTAAGCCTTTCGAGTGAAGGAACGAGTCCTCAAGCCAGTGCCATCCACCACCAAGCGTAAATAAGTATATATTATATAGCGCCGTGGTAGTGGTTTGATCGGAACTTTTTAGTCGTTTTTTATTGTTGACAAATGTTTTGCTATTTTTTTCGAACCGTGCATTAGCTAGCTGACATCATCTTTAAATATGACCGCGACTTCTGGAACACCCTGTATAGCTAACTAATTATAAATATTATCGCACACTTCTGGAACAGCCTGTATAGCTAACTAATTATAAATATTAACGCACATTGCTGGAACAACCTGTATAACTAACTAATTATAAACATTACCGCGCACTTCTGAAACACCCCATATAGATAACTAATTTATAAATATGACCGCGCCCTTCTGGAACAACCTGTATAGCTAACTAATTATAAATATTTATTTATTTAGAATAAGCACACCAACAGCACAATCACTTAAAATTAAAATCATATAACATTTAAAATTGGCATTTCAGTAACCATGCAAATAACAGGTATGCATGACATTGACAATATGAGTATTACAGACAAAGAGAAAAAACAAAGTGTGTGTAAATTCTTAAATCCAGAACACAAAAAAGAAAACAACAATTTGAGCTACATACACGTGAACTACTCACACTGTTTAAGTATAGAACGCCGGTATGAAGCGAAACGCATCGAGAATATATCAATAGGGTAATCTGTCAAATTGGACCTTTCATTATATTGCTTTGCCATAATTTTGCCTTTCATTATATTGCCTTGCCATATGACCGCGCACTTCTGGAACACCCTATATAACTAACTAATTATAAATGCAATATTGATTTTGTTTTGTTGCTACAGAGGTAGAGAATCCGGAGATTGTTAGATACCTATATACATATGTATAATGTCTCCGGAAAATTATAGACTCCGTAACATTATAATAAATCTTTACTTATAATTTCTGTATATACATATATTGTGAACAATATTTAGTATAGAATTACTCCTATACAAATTTAGTGTCTTATTAAGATAAAAATGTTTGCAATTTCACGCGACATTTTACAATCTTACGCCAGCAGTAGCAACAGTTCATCACCTCTTGCAGCTGTGCCCATCCTACTAGGAAATCATTTGTGTTTCCCAATGTCTTTACAAGTTATACTGCTATAGACAATTGAAAGATTGCAACAGAGCATAATATCAGTAGTCTAGCTAGCTAGCGCATCGACCTAGAGTATCATTTTCGCCCGTTTTCAATAGTGCAAATAAAATATTATGGAAAAAATAAATTTAGGGTTGGCACTCCATCCATGTAACTGAGGGATGAAAAAATAAATTCCTGCAAACATAATCGTGTGGGGTATCATTGGATAGCTTTTTCAAAATAAAATAGAGGTTTCTAAAAAAGTTTGGAAGAAAGAAATAATCCTTGGAAGGACAAGGGGGAAGCCCAGCAGCGGGACAGTACCGGCTAATCTATTTAGCCCAATAAATTAGTTTAACGTTTGTAAATTAGTTTTCAGTATGATGAAGCTTCTTAAGTCGTTTCCCAATGTCTTTACAAGATATACTGCTTTAGACAATTGAAAGATTGCAACAGCGCATATCAGCAGTCTAGCTAGCTAGCGCATCGACCTAGAGAATCATTTTCGCCCGTTTTCCTTAGATGACCTACTTGCGTGTAGGAACTAAGATAAAACATAATGAGTTTCCCTTCAGTTGGTAACTAGTTTATGACTTCCCACATTAAGAAACTAATGAAGTTCTCTGTAGGTATGTGTTGCAACTACTTGCACTCTATCCTTACAGGACGTGTTTAACGAACTAGCCCGCGCCGCTGAGCCATTAGCGTTAAATCCCCCAAATAATAATAACCAGACCCAGCCTGTCCCTTGCTGCCCTCCCTCAATGACCCCGTTAAGCCGAGGCCCGTATCCCACAGGGGATGCCCTTAGCGAAGCGGTCATTTAGCTTGTTAAGTAGTTTTTAGCCCTGGCTTGTCTGGTTGAGCAGTAACCAGCCTTAGTGTGCTGAACTGCGAGTGGTCCAATAAAAAAATAAAAATAAAAATGGACATGGCTCATAAAATGTGGTAAACTGAAAAGTCACTTCTAGATCGACATTTTATAGATTGTATTTGAATATCGAACCTTTTAACATTTCCGACCCACGTAAGAGCAGCGGGCCAGCGGGTGTGCGTTAAAGAGCTAAACTGACACACTGACTGTTTATGGACTGCCGAACTGCTTTGTTGGTCTAGCGCTCGCCAACTCTATTGGTACTAAGTTCGATTCCCGGGAATTTCTTAGTAGCAGCCCGGAGTGTGGATTTTTGGAATAGGTTCACACACTTTTCGAGTTAATAATAGGTACTTCTCTGCCTAAACATTTGTGCATAAATACATCTCTGCCTAAAACATTTGTGCAGTACGTGTGATGTTATGTTATACTAACTGGGGCATTGTTGAGGGTTGGAAGAAAGAAATAATTCTTGGAAGGACAAGGGAAGTCCTGACCCAGCAGAGGGACTTAATCTATTTAGCCTAATAAATTAGTTTAACTGTATGAAGTTTGTGAATTAGTTTTCAGTATGAACGAAGTTTCTTAAGAAGCTTCTTCATACTGGCAAGTTACCTTGCTATTTTCCTTGCTATAATTATGTATACCCACCTAACGTAAGTGCCTATATACCTATCTACCTAAACAGGCAGTTAACGTCGGTCGTTAAAAAATTAGCCCACTCAAGTGTCGTTATGTGCGATTCCCGGGAAACAATAAATTTCGCAATAATGTCTTTTACGGCTTGATTGCCGCCATTGCGCCCTTCCGCCATGACATCTTATCTGTCAAAAGGCCTTTGACCTTTGTCAATAAAGTTAATATAAAGTTATGATTATTAAACATTAGTAAATGTGTTATGAAAATAAACAATTAATCATTATTGTTATTCTATGCAGTTTTGACAAGCAATTACAAATCGAGTTCATTTGTTTGTTGTTACGATCATGAATTATGTCGTTCGGTCCTTGACAGTGATAATAAGTAGACACATTGAATAACAACTAAATTGTTGACGATTACAATGATAACAAATTGTTGTTATGTCAAATATCTAGCGTGGGTTAGAAAAGCAACAACATGTTTTGCGACGATTATAGGTTGGTATTCGTATACATGTCTGTTTACTAAAAAGTCTGTTTATGTATTGATTTTTAGTTAGCTTTTAGACCAGTAATTACTAGTCACTTACCTGCCTACTTTAATACCCAATATACCCTTAATTGTTTCAATAAAAATACCTTGTTCCATTTTGATACTTGCACATTCACAATTAGGTCTTTTGGCTACCTAAACTGCCTGATCGTGGTACACGATAATAGGTAACATCAACCAAATAAACTCAATGCTTTTTAAAAGTTGTTGTTGAGCGATTCAAAATTTATCGATCATCATTATAAGATTACTAGCTTCTGCCCGCGACTTCGCCCGCGTAGAATAGTTACTTTACCCCCGATTTAGAAACTCTCAGCCCGATCGGTTTAAAATTGACAAAGTTTCATACAAACTTTCATCCCCTATATTATCCCCTTGGGGGTAGAATTAATCAAAATCCTTTCTTAGCGGATGCCTACGTCATAACATCTACCTGCATGCCAAATTTCAGCACGATCCGTTCAGTAGTTTGGGCTGTGCGTTGATAGATCACTATGTCAGTCAGTCAGTCACTTTTGAGTTATATATATTTAGATTTTCGTAGTACCAGGAATATGTTCCTACATACATTTCTCAAGAAAACAAAACCGATCGTATTCTCAACAAATCAGGCCACTGAGAAAACCAATTGTACAAAGCGTCGCAAGGTCCGTGCAACAAACGCATATAATGAACCCACAATAAAACCAGATCACCGGACCAGTCACAATAAAGGACCCCAGTACATGACTTTCTACATCCACGAGCACATTGTGAGGTCGCATGTACTGACATGCGTGTATATGTGCCACAGTTGGCCACTCAACTCGTCCCCTACTTCCTGCGAGCTATATCAGGCCATTTACCAATTTACTCTATCAAGACTATCCTTTGAACTCTACTGGTCGTGTCACCGCTGTGTCGTTGTGAGACACGTTGCATCGATGCACTGGGCAAGGTACAGACAGGCCATTTAGGAAAAACACACTGTTTTTTTTATTGATAGCCTCGCTTTTGTACACTTAGTCATCTGATGTAGTCGTAGATGGCGCACGCTTGCCATAAATGTCTAAATTTTAGCGCTTGGAAAGTCTCATTTGTGGTTAGGTACCTAATACACATATTATATTGGTAAAGATTGTCGCATTGGTTCGTATGATTAGATACAGAGGACATTCTGGGTCATACAAGCATCACCAAAACATGCTCCTATCTTTGTGATTATTGAATGTCTGATTGTCTTATTTATTTATTTGCTTCTCTAACAAAGGACGGTTATAACATCAGGCACAGTGATACAAATGGTTAATTTACGCGTGCTCCTTCAGATATAGGAGACCACAGCATGTACTAGGTTTTCACAACAAAATAATAATACATGATATACACAAAATTAAAATTACAATACATAAAATAATTACATTAAATTAAATTAGATTAAATCATTTGAAAAGATTAAATTAAAAATATTCCATTAAATTAATTTGATCCACTAAATCAAAATTTTGCAATTCCTTTAGATTAAGATTACATAGCTAGTTATGTCAAATTTAAAATTAAACTGAGGTGATTACGTTTATGTACATAATTATGTACATATGTATGTGAGTTTCTTTAATCCACCATAAATTCTAAACGGCTTAATCGATATCGATGTATGGTGGTATCGGTAGAAGCATTGATTTATCCCGGGTAACACAGGCTACTGAAAATTCTGAAATATAAAAATGGGGAGCCATGGTTCGTAAATAAAAACTAAAATATTTTGTTTTACATAGCAAAAAAGGTATCAAATAAAAGAGAAACAACTTAAAATTAAAAAAAAAAACACGCCTGCCATGTCAAAAAGTGAACTAAAAAATTAAAAACGAGATAGATACTAATCTTTTCATTGCAGTCGGGAATGTTTCTTTTGAATAGATCATTACAGGTCACCTGTGGCACGCATATAAGCATAAAGCATAATCAGCCTTATTTATTTATTTATTATATACTTTATTGTACACCAAAAGTAACAGCCAGCCTTTTAATATTCCCACTGCTGGGACACAGGCCTCTCTAAGAGAGAAGTGGCACGCATGTTTTTTTTTTAGTCTGTGTTTGGGAGGATTATGTCCAAGTTAAAATGTAGACAGTTTGTTGTAGTGCCTGCAGAGATAATAACAAATATTTAGTGTTCCTTATTATTTTGTGTAAATATTTTATTTTAAGTTGGTTTAACCTCTTGATATCAGTGACACTTGATAATTGTATTTTCAAGTACCTAACAGTTATTGCTAATTGGGAAATTATTATCTATCTTTTAATAAATATTATTCCATTGCTTTAATATTATTTTTACCCCAGTAACGTAAATTTTTGATCATTCTTTGGCATATCACGTAGATAGGTTATTAACACTTAATATTCATAAAAATGAAGAGTAAAAGTTATCTACCTAACTCAATAAGATGTAATGATGCTTTTATCGTTTCTAAAATGGAATAAATCATAAGTGTTTATAAAATAAGCCGGAAGACTGGTCAGAAGTAGGTAGTGTAGAGAGCAGGCAATTAAGGCATACTTTGCCAGTTTTCATAAATTAAATAAATTAAGTCATACACTTATAGGCTTCATAGGCTTGCCCCCTGTAACAGCAAGTGCCATGTGTGATGGGACCAATTACAATGTAACTGGCGATTAGAGGGTAATACTGTTGGTTATTTTTGTTTTTAATCCTTCCTTCAGAAATTACACACGTCATCATCATCTTCCTGCTCGTTATTTTTTTTTTCTGGATGGTAAATCATCAAATGACTTCTCCCGCTCTGGGTGGAGCGGAAGCGAGTGCCAGACTCTTACTGTCTAAAACCCACCTGAGAACCTTCTTGTGCCCTTTACGTTCCAGGGTCGCGGAGACTCTTTCGAAAAAAATCTGCAACCCTAGCAGTCACTGACTCTATGGGCCCCGTCTTCGTTGCTCAAACTCAAAACGTTTATTTCAATCAGGCCATTAACGGCACTTTTGAACGTCATCAATAAAAATGATCATACATTAAGTGACTCTAGGTCTCTAGTGTCATAGTGTCATTGGAGAAGAACGGACAAGAAACTCCATAGTTGTGCTGATAATCTTCCTGCCCTGATCCCATGTTGCTCGATCGGTGCAACACGTTTTTTCTTCCATTCTGTCCTGTCAGCCGTTACGCTATCAGTAACTCCCTTATCTTTCATATCACTTCTCACGCGAGTAACTAAAAGAGTTATTGAAATAAATGTGGGTGGATGAGAGTGAGAGAGAAAGCAAAGATGGATGGATTCCATCTTTGCTTTCTCTTTCACTCTCCATCCCTCTCACTCTCTTTTAGTTACACGCGTTTCAGTCCCCCCTCTTCATATGACCATACCAAGGCAAGCGATTCCTTTTCACCTTTTTCGTCACTGGCATTTCTCACTTTGTCCGTCTCGTTACTCCACACATCCTCAACATTTCATCACATATTATGTACAATCTATTTTCATCCGTCTTTTTCACAGCAGTTCTGATCCATACAGTACGACAGGTCTTATCACGGACTTGTAGATTTTCCCCTTTAACTTGAGGCCCATCATCAGGATTACACTCGTAATGTTATGTTTATGTACCTAATAATGTGCCAAATAATACTTGATTAGAAGAAGAGAGAGTTGCGAGAGTTTTACGATGAAAACATAAACCGATTTCAGACCTTAGGATAACGCATAAAAACGATATTTTTATGTGTAGCATGTGGTAGTTTCTCTAGAACATGCCTATCTTTTTAACTAGCGTATTTTGTCCCACTGCACACTGCTGGGAAATCGTCTTCCTTTTTCCACACAATTCTGCCCTTTGCTTGTTCGGGCCAGTCTTTTCGGTAGGAGTTGAGCGCACGTTCCGCCGACGCCTTGGTCTTCCGTGATGGCATTTAATGGGACCCAGTCGGTGGTTTTAGAATGTGTATTCATTGTTTTATTTTTATTTGTTTCCAGCCGTCTTGGCCGACGACTATACGATCCCCGAAGATAAGCGCGCTCAATTTCGGGAGATGCTCAGGGCACAGTGCCAGAAGAACAACGCTGAAGACAAAGTGGACCAAGTTGAGGTTAGCATTTCTTTATTATCAAAATTACTTTCACATAGGAACAAACAAAGATGCTTATTTACTTACTTACTCCGCCGATTAAGGGCGCATATTCCGAACGGCATTTCATACAAATTTTCAAGTCGTTTTTTTCCGAAATGACTAAACCGATTTTAATGAAACTTTACACACGTAAGCAGAATACATAGGTCTAAAAAGTTAATTGAAAACATTTTCGATAAATAGTGTTACAGTTAAATTAGACCCATTTTAAATGTTCCATACTTTCACGCACAATGGTCCAATATTAGGACTAAGTGCGGAAACCAAAACCCTAATAGATAGAATGTTCCATACAAACATAAATTTCCAGTTATCTTTTTTAAAATAAGACATTTCGAAAATGTGTTTAACTAACTTTTTAGACCTATGTAACCTGCTTATATGTCTGAAGTTTCACTAAAATCGGTTCAGTCATTTCGGAAAATAACGACTTGAAAATTTGTATGAAATGCCGTTCGGAATATGCGCCCTTAAGTATCGAATTAGCACTGACTAGAGTAAGTAGAGCTATTGCAGGCCAGTGACCTCTAATGTATAAATTAATATGGACATGTCACAGGGGATCTGCGACTTTCAATTTATCGAGAAATTTAATTAAAAACATCGGATTAGTTAAAGCGTGTTAGATATTCAAAGAAAATTGAAAAAAACGGAAATATAGGCTAATTTTGGCAAGGTAGCTCTGATGCTACGCGGTGGGGCGTTTTATCTAAGCTCGAAGTTTTATCTAAGTTCAGAATTTCAGATATTTTCATCAAAGAGCAAATAATGATAAAATCCTAAAAATTGGCATGTCATAATATGTCATTGTCATGTTAATGGACGGTAACATGACAATAAGTAGAAACATCTGTCCATAGAATTTTTGTCGCTATCTGTATTCATATACATCAACTACTGCCGAACGGAGCCAATTGTAATGCTAAAGAGGCTGTTAGCCCATTTCCAATCTTAATGTAACAAACGCAGAAAAGCTAATTCAGATGTACTTATCTATTGTACTTGTAAACGGTAGGCACATATTTTCGAAGCCTCATACTTAATGGTCAAAAGACGCCAACGGCCCCCCCCCGTCCCCCTCCCCGTCCCTGTCACAGCTGGTCACATTTGTAAGACCCCCTCCCTAGTGTGACGTTATGTAACTATGTGTAGGTACGTATGTTGTGAAAATATGTAACGTTACACTAGGGAGGGGCACACTGTTCGTATATTTGTTCGTGTTTTACTTAACACTTTGGTTAAAATAGATTTTAAAAATGTGACGTCACGAAATTTAGTACCCCTCCCACCCACTTGCCACACAATATCACACTTCGTCGACCCCCTCCCTCCCCATTAACGTGTGACATAATTTATGGATGGCCCCTAAGTACCTAACTAGCGTTCGCTTAAAAACGTGCCATGGCTGAGAACTAGTGCTGGTTTTTACAAGAATTATATAATTTTATAATAATTATATAATTTTATATTTTATAATAATTAACCTTTATGCTCTGAAGATCAAAGTTAAACATCTCGCTAGTTCAAAGAAAAAGGCCCACTCCGGATGACACCCGAACTTTTGTTGGCTGTTTTGTCAGGGTCGGGTGTTACCCTGCACGGGTGTCGCAATTAAACCTGTCCGAGGTAGGGTGCAAAAATTTTTGATCTCGCTCTTACATTCATATAATTATGTCTAACTCACATCGGCCTGTAACAGCTACTAAGCTTACTGGTATCAGGCAACAAATTTATTTCAAACTAGCAGCGCCCCGCGGTTTTTCCCGCGTAGTTCCCGTTCCCTTGGGAATATGGGGATAAAATAGACCCTATGTTACTCAGGGTGAACGTAGATTTCTAATAGTGAAAGAATTTTTGAAATTCGTCCAGTAGTTTTTGATTTTGTTCGTTACATACAAAAATACAAATCTTTCCTCTTTATAATATTAGTTTAAGTAAAGATTAAGAAATTCTAACATTTCTATGGCGAGGTGCAACAATTTTCAAGTTTGCCTTAGCACTGTCTCATCAATCAGTAATTGCGGATAAATAGGCCATATTGTCTTTCAAGTCCTACAAGCATATTCACAAAGGAAAAATCTGCGGCACAAAAGGAGTAGCCCCGTCTAAAATATGGAAGTTTTGTGACAAACCCATTATCCGCTCCAGGTGTCACCCACTGTAACATCCGCCTTTAATTTTGCAATGACTTTATTCAATTAGAAAACCAATAGATACTCTCCAGTAAAAATATCCCAAGTGTTCCTAATGCGAGACTATCACCCAAATCGTAACCTAACTTCCTACTAAGACATGATTTAACAAAAAATATTCCTTTTGTTTTCTGAATCGGAAATCATTAAATGATTTCACCCGCTCAGGGTGGAGCGGAAGGGAGTGACAGACTCTTAGTGACTAAAACCCACCCGTGATCCAACTTTGCGTTCCAGGGTCGCGATGACTCTTTCAAACAAAGTCCGCAATACCAATTATTCCTAAGAATATCATCACCTAAATAACCAATGACATTTGATTTTATTGTTTCTAGAATGTCGGCAAGACCTTCGTGGAATGCATAAAGGGGCTCATCGACGTGCCCACGCTGCAGAGGGAAATCGAGGAGGCCAAGCCCAACGGTGCTCTTGATGAAGTCTTCAAGAAGTGAGTATCTTTCTTTATAAGCAGTAATGATGACGTGATAAGTCAGCCCTCTATGTCAATTTCGAGAACGACCCCACGACATTATTTACCAGCGTGTGCCTTATATGGCTCGCCAGACCAAATTTCGTTTTAAATACCCCACCATAGAGTCCATGCACTGCCAAACGGAATGTGACCGTTAGCCCAGCCTAACATTCTTGCGTATTCTTGCTATCGGTAGCAGTATCGCAGGGGGCAGACCTGCCTACCTATATCTATAACATACATAAGTGAAGGACCACGTCTGGAAAAATCTGCCACCACTAGTCTCTAGATAAAGTGCCATTCTATCATCGAAGACGATTGTCGAATAGTCAAAAGTGTATCGGTTATCATGTGATATCGAAGTGTCAAGTGGTTAATCCCAAAAAAAATTCGCAGTTCGACCAAAGCTGTTACCGAAGCTGTTACCGACAGAACTCCACTTTGCCTAGAGCCACATTTTCCTGTCATTAGACAGCATTACTTGGCTTTGGTTTAAATGTATCGCTTTTAGACATCGTTTAGCTGACCAATAACTGCTCTTAGGTACTGCGCCAAGACCCCTGAGCTGAAGACCTGCATCTACAACCTGTTGGACGGCGTATCTCCTTGCATAGACTCTAGCGCTCGTGACCAGATGAGCGCTTTCAAGAACGGAACCAACCAGATCATCGACTTCATCTGCTACAAGGACGGTGACAGGATTGCATGTGAGTACCTAAGCCACTGCTTTAGTTACTTCTTCAAGTAAGAACTCTAGATTTAGAGGGTAAGGAAATCAAATCAGTTATGAAACTATTTGTCTTGGAATCATAAATCCATCATTACAGCACTCAGCTACTCAACTGAACAGAATGTGTTCCGATTTTTACAATACGTATCTACTTATACTGATACACAACTGCACTGCAACTTGCATCGCAATTTAGTAACCAAAATTAGGGACCAAATCAATAATCCGATACAAAGTCGTATAGAATCGTACTGCTTTGAATATTCCTCATTAATTAGCCATTCAGAGCTCAAGAACCCCAATCCCAATCCTCATAGTGTCTTGCGCTAATCCTTATACGCGTTTAGCAATAAAAGACCTTCTGAATATTTTCTAATTATGAGATATTATCGACAGTGTTCATCGCTGAAAGTGGCCCTCAGTGCTTCCAGAGCAAGGCCAACGAAATCAGAGAATGTGGCAACAACCTCAAGAACAGTTTCGCGAGCATCGAGGCCGCTAAGGCTCTCAGCCTTGACGTAAGTATTTACCAGTACCTACCTACCCTCTACTAAAATATTTAACTCGTAAACTATGGACAAAATGCTGTAACATTTTTTACTTTTCACACATGACGTCTAAACTAAGTAGGTACCTGACGCCACGCAAATCCTATATCGCGCCATCAAAATTCTCCTAAAGATTTGACCATATACATCATCACACAACACCTATCAGATCATGTGGCCAAAGGAACCTCCCATTTCAATGGATCTTACTTTACACCCTGTTCATCTTGTACCCCTGTATTCTTCAATGTGCCAAAATTACGTAAAGTCAGCTTTCAAGTACCTAACATGAAAATGAGACACGCACATGTATAAACGAACTCGCATTTTTATACACAGCAAAAATGCGCGAAGTTCGACGAACTATCGACTTGTATCGTCTCAAAGTTGGAAGGCTGTGAGACACCCACCCCGAGCAACATGGCCGAATCACTCTTCAGATTCGTACGCAAAGGATCGCCGTGCAACAAGGAATGAATTCTGGTAAGAATCCTTAAATTAATCCATTAGGGCAACTCACAGAAAATGGCCAATAGGTATTTAAACTGTCGGTCTATTTGTCAGTCTATTGTGTTAATTTGTCACGGTGAACTATAGTAAGCGTGAAGTCAGCAGTACTAAACTATGTCTTCTTCGTATGGATTGACAACTTACTTCAAGTACAGTTCAGCTAAGTTTACACGTGGCCTTAGTGCGAATTTTTAACGTTCTCGTTCGCCTTAGCGTAAACGACAATTTGTATTGAAATTAAACCAAGCGCCGGAAATAAGAATGTTTTATGTTTCCCGTTCTTGTCACCGGAGACAATAACGGAAAACAATTTTTTTTATACAATTTGAGGTTTTAAGCGAACGTTTAGTACGCAATCGAGTACGTTAAAAAACTTGCACTAAGCCCTACGGTGACATTTTCAAAGAATAGCACCACTGGTAACCTCTCACTGCGAAAACTTAGGTGGTGAGCTTGGAGTGGACTGTCATTCCATCTCGATTACATGGACTGATAGTTTAATTATCTAATGTTCACAGTGAGATTAATCATAAGCTTTTACAGTGAGATTTGAATTCAAGGTTGATTTCTCATTGAATTTTATTTTAATATTGAATCGTAGTAAGTAGGTATAAACAATTTAAATAACGACTGTTTTTTGAAGCCATCACTGTCTCTTTAGCGGCCGCCTGTATGATAGGACGATGACATTAAAACCCTAAACATTTTTTTACAAAGTAATATTGTCTCAATTCTTTTACATCAAGTGATATCCACCATCTTACCAAAATTCTATTCTTGTTACAGAAGAACTGATTCGTCGCTGATAGTCCAAGATTTGGGTGTGATCATTTATGTGCCAATAATAAATGTAATTTTAAATCAATGTGCTTTTCATTACATAAACACAAGTCCAATAAGTTATTAATACTAATTTTCTTTTAAAATACAAACCAACCAACCAATTATACCGTTTTAGTTTTATACCAAATATTGACATAGGAGGATCTCGTGGCCAAATAATATCTAACAGCTGTTTAGTCGCAGATGAAGTGTTATAATCAGCCTGTTCGGGCATATACAATGTGGATCTGGACTTACGACATTAAATTAAAACGAGCACAGTAATAGTCCATCGAAACATTTTAAAACACGAAGATTAGTAGTTAATGGAAAAGTTTAACAATTGCAATTTTCAAACAAAATAAATATCAAAATCAACTGCATAAAAGGTAAACACGCTTTATCTACGAAAAGTCACTAACCTATTACGCGGCGTGGTGCGGGGTGCAGCGGGCGGTGGCGGTGCGGGACGTAGGTTGGAACTTTAGTCGGAGAACAACAAATCACCAAGTTGCGCATTGTTTATTAATAAAAGATCACTGATTTAATAATTAATCACATAACATCACATCACAATCAGAATTTAAATCATCAATAGTCAAATTTTTAAAATTTCAGTGTCTTTTCACTTGAAACCGCCGCGCTGCGTTCCGGAGGCTAGAAGTCGGGTTATTTTCAAAATATTGTAATATCCACTCTCGATATTACCACCACCACCACACCACCACACACCACACCACCCATAGAAATATAAAATACAGGAGAAGTGGCAAGGGGGCGTGTCGGCGTCCACGCGACATGGTCTGGGCGAGCATGTCTTACGCAATGGTCGAATCCGCGAACTAGTGCGCTTCCGACCGTGAGCGTGATAAGATATAAGAATGCCGTGTTGTTCAGTGTTTTCTTGTAAAAACCGAAGCCTAAACCAAAACTTTGTTAATTATGGAATCACCTACCATATCAAAATACAAGTATTTTACTATATTTGTCTTTAAAATCATGAAAAACAACAAATCGTAAAATATTTGTTGCTTATACTCTGTTATTTTTGTTTTCAAATGTCACAGCGACAATAACATATTACAATGAATACACTGCTCCTTAACCACTACCTACCTAAGTTTGTCGCTAAGTGACTGGATGAGCAATGTAAAAATCACAAAACGATACCTTAGCAAGCCGATGTATCGCATAGTACGGCCGCTGCTTCTTGCCGCGAGTTAGTGATGTTATTGTGCAGATACACTGTCGACAACAATGTCGATTGTTGAATGAAATATTACAAAAGTGTACCAAACTTTCTTAGATTTCATTAAATTTTTGGTAAGTAAATAATCGTTCAAGTGTTTTTGGCTTTGAATTATCGTATTTATGCCTTATCCTCGTGCTACTTCCTTACTTTTTATGGTAATTGTATTTTACTTTCGATAAAGTTTCGAATGCATTATAGTAATCGGCATGTTTAAGATAATATATTAGTGACCTTTGCTTAAAATTAGTCAACATATTCATGCTATTTATTTGTTATACATGGGCAGCATGGCGTGTGTAATAAATGCCAGAATCGATAACTTTCCGATTTAGTCAATCACTAGCGTATATGTCAAATAAATTGCTTTTGCACAGCACAACGATACCCACCGTTGTTTTTGTGTAAGTTGCACGGTGTACTGTAAATATACGCTGTATTTATTAGGATAAGGTTTATAATATAAGATCAAACGAACTTCGACAAGTGAAGTTCGATCGATATTATATTAATCGCTTCATTCGAAGATATAACATTCACAACGTAGTTCCTCTACCCTACAAGGCAACTTCGCACTTTTTTAAAATTACCCTCGCAAAATTTTTCTTTAGTAACTCTTAGCAGTCCTTTCAAACCTCATTCTTTTTAGAGTAAGTGAATCTAGCGAAAACTTCATTTAGGGGAAATAGGGTGGGTGGGTGTTTATATCTTCGAATGAAGCGATTAATATAATATCGATCGAACTTCACTTGTCGAAGTTCGTTTGATCTTATATTATATTGCATCGCTTCATTCTTCAGATATAACATTCACAACGTAGATGTTTAGAGATGAAGTTTTAGCTGTTTTTATAGTTCAATAATTATACATTGTTTAATCGATTCTTGTTTATTTATTAGACTGAGATCTTTACAGATAAAGTATCATCTGATCTAAATAATACCTTAACAATATTTGAGTTTGTCATCTAATTAGCATTGTTTAGTCTAGAATCAAGTGCTTAAATAATTATTTAGATTACTACATACAATCTTAATGTAATCGATCAATATGATTAATCAATATTATTTAATTTGTGTTTGACGGGAAACAAACAGAACTGGCGAAGGAATTTTCTTCGCGTATGGCCCGACAATAATATTTCGCGAATGTTTTAGAAGCTTCTGTCCAACCAGCCGCCTTCCGGATGGCGTCTATAGAGAGGCCAGCGCGGTGCGCCGTGGACGTGGCGGCATGACGCGTGCTGTGTGCGCTGAATGTCGCCACGTCCACGCCGCTCTCACACAATACTAGTTTTATCCAACGACTGATTGACTGTGCCGTCGCGCCTCTATAGGGTCGTTTAAACGTTAGGAATAAATTAGGTACGTTTTCAGGTCTGATTTCTTTAGTCACTTGAAGGTAATCTTCTAATAACGTAGCCGGGCAAATACTTGGTTTGTCTACAAAGTATGGTAGAAATAATATTGGTTGGTCTCGGCCAGGGGCCGATGTTTTTACTATGTCAATGCCTCTGGAAGTTATTTTTATGTTTGAGGTCTTAATTAGTGAGAACGTTTGGACTCGATGAGCTGTGCAAATAGCTAACAAAATAGCCAGCTTTTTTGTGATCTTCTCCATTGGGAGATTCTTATTTGGAAACCAATTAGAGATAAAGTCGAGTACCACCTGAGGATCCCAAGTGCTCGTGTATTTAGGTAAACACGGTCGCAACTTGTACACTCCTTTCAGTAACCTTTTGATGCAGTCATCTGTTCCTATACTACTTCCTAGAAGTAGCGATAGGGCAGATCGATGGCTATTTAGGGAGCCATATGATGCTCCCTTATCAAATTGATCGCACAAGAAGGTCATGACCCGTGGAATTGATACCTCAAACATGCTAACATTATTGCATATACAGAATTTCCACCACAGTTTAAAGGTGACATTATATTGCTGTACAGTATTATTAGACAAAATGGCTAACATTAAGTCGAGAGCAGTTGAGGGCGTTCCTCGTTGTGTGAACGCAAGCCGGAGAGCACCGCGGCACCCAGGGTAAGCGACTTGTAAAGTGGATGGTGAGTTCTGAAACGGGAAGATAAAAGATCTTTGTTTGCTTTCAGAATAATAATTTCTGACACAAGCATACTTTTTAACGTAGGATTAATTACGTAGGAGACCAAGCTTGTGATGGCCATAAAGGAAATACAAGAATTCCTTTGGCATTGTCTAAAACAATTTTTTGTAAGCATCTTAATATCAAAGAAAAATGGCGGAAAGGCATAAAAGAAATTATAGCGCCAGCTAACAGTAACGGCGTCGACAGTTATAGCATCAGGGTCTGGTCGCCAAGACACATAGCGCTCGCATTTTGCATTGGTGCGAGAGGCGAAGAAATCTATATCTGGCTTACCTAATTCTTGTGTTATCAATTGGAATGCTACATTTGATAATTCCCATTCTGTATCTGTATTAATTTTTCTCGATTGTTCGTCGGCTATAACATTATCGTATGTATTTATGTAAGATGCAAATAACCAGATATTTCGCATCTCACACCATGCCAAATAGATCGAGATAAATCGCTTAAATGTGGAAATTGTATTCCGCCCATACGATTGATATAACTAATGGCTGTCGTATTATCAATACGTAATAATATAACACAATCAGAATAATCACGAACAAACCATTTTAAAGCTAAAAATACCGCTAACAGTTCAAGGTAATTAATATGAAACATCAATTCAGATTTTTTCCAGGCGCCATTTATGCATTCATTATTACAACAAGCACCCCAGCCTGTCCTAGACGCATCAGTAAATATTTCTAATGTGAATTCTTGAGCTCTTATTGAGTTGGACGTTATGGAAATATTTTTCGCCCACCAATTCAGATCATCTAAAATTATATTTGGTAACTTAATTTTTGTATCGAGATTGTTATTTATTTTCAATGACAGATATTTCTGTCGTTCTAAGATTTTTGTGTACATCCATCCATATTTTGCTGCGGGGCAAGCAGCGGTAAGAACTCCAATTAATTGAGCAAATTCTCTTAATGTGCAGCTTGGCAAAAGTAAAAATTTATCAACTAACTTAGCAATATGATTGCGTTTTTCATCTGGCAAGGAAATCATTAATTTTTTTGAATTATACATGAAGCCTAAGAATTTACAATTCTGTTTTGGTTCCAATGAACTCTTATTATAATTTAGTACAAAACCAAGAGATTCTAATAATTTCAAAGTTTCTGTGACGTTATCACGACATTCAGAATAATTATCACCGATACATAGTATATCGTCAAGATATTGGACTGATTTAAAGCCCTGGCTCCTAAGATGAGAGACTACCTCTCTCATAATCTTGGTAAAGGTTCTAGGTGCTACAGATAAACCGTACGGCATAGCGTTAAATTCGTACAAAAGCTTTGGTGAGTTATCGTCCTCAAAATAAAATCGTAAGTATTTACGGTGATGTTTTGTGATAGGAATTAAAAGGTATGCTTCTTTCAGGTCTATGGTGGCCATGAATCCGTTTTGAGGAATTAATTTAGAAACGGTTCTGTAATCTTCCATTTTAAAATGGAACTTTGGTATGAACTTGTTTAGTGGTTTTAAATTCAAAATAAAGCGCTTATCACCGTTCGGTTTAGCAGTTAGGAATATTTTTGATATGAATTGATCCTTAGATGATGAACATGTTGATATCGCGCCTAAATCAAGTAACTTTTTGATGGCTAAATTCATGTCCTCTTTTTCTGTCTGTGAAAGACAATTACGAGGTAACATGGTTTGAACCGGAGTTATGGAAAAAGGTATAGAAAAGCCATAACGAATCCATTCGAGAACGATATCATTAGAAGTTATGTTAAGCCAGTGAGTATAAAAATGCTGTATTCGTCCAGCATGTACCTGGTCTATTGTTGGGGCTGAGCACGCGTTTTGCTCGTGTTCAGATACCTCGTTTGCGCCGCTGGCTGTGCTTTGCGTACTGCAGGGGCTTGTCTCTTCTGGCCTCCGCGCCCCCCCCTGTTCGACGGGTAACGCGAAGGACCTGGCCAGTTTTCCTGGTAACGAGGTCTTGTGACTGCCGACTGAATTGTGTGTGGTGGTTTTTGAGCCACCGAAGTCTTTTTTATTTGCAGGCCCTGCCTTTCGATAGCTTTTGAAGCTTTGATTTTTTCAGATAGTTTTAACCCGAATAAAGTGCTATCCCTTTCGTTATCTTTGATAACATTTAGGAATGATTTTTCCAAGCCGGGTGTTACCAGTTTGATACGTGCTTGAGTATCCATATGGTGAAGATGAGTCAAGATACGACAACTGTCACTTAGAATTTTAATTGCCTGAATTTTTTCTTCACCTGTGATCAGAAGGGTCATCGCCCTGTTTACGGCAGTGATCCCTGTACCAAGAAGTTGTTGTTATAACTCCATCTTCTTGTCGCGGTTTCTAGCCATATCCGTTATAGCTGCTGAAATTTAGGCATTAAGATTTGGTGCTTGCAAAAGTGGACAGTTGGAGGGAATAAGATATTCTTTTAATAACTTGTCCTTGACTTCCTTCGGGAGTCCTCTTTTTAAAATGGGCTGCCATCTTTGTGCTAAATTTTCATGGATTTTTTCTCCAAACTCAGGAATGTCGTCAGAGGGCTCCCCTAATGCTGATAGAATTTCTGGGTCGATCTCATGTTCGACAGGAGGTAAGTCGGTCGTTTCCGTACTCCTGGATCAGAGACTGGTATCTCAGGAACGTTAGTTAGTGGTGGATTAGCGGGCTCCTCCATTTCAATTTTTTCGGCATCTTTAATAATAAAATAATTTATTTTTAGAATGCCAATACTTTGACAAAAATAATATACCTTCGTTCTATCTCTCGGATAGACCCCAGGCTTTTGTCTTGTTTTTTTTTTTTTTTTTTTTTTTTTTTTTTTTTTTTTTTTTTTTTTTTTTTTTTTTTGCAAAAATTTTTAGCTATCTCACGTGAGATACGCTTATTTTTTGCTTTTATGCCCTCGTGTTGACTCACGGCCAACCCCCAGGCTTGCCACGTTCGGTTTCGAATCAAGGCAACAAAGAAATCTTCAAGGTTATCACAAGGTTGTCACGACATTGTAGCACTTATTCACATAAATTAACATGAGGTACTTACCGTCGACGGCGTCATCACAATCCACATCGGAATCCGAAAATTCTAACACTCGCGCCATACGACGACAATGTTGTCGTTCTTTTTGTTCGAGTTTACGAATCTTTTTGTTATAACGCTCAATCTTATCTTTAGCGCTGCGTTTAGGCATGGTTAACAAGAGAAAGAAAAACAACTCAATCAAATAATAAAACCGTTAGTTTTGAAAAAAGGGGACTGATATCAGAGAACTCGTGTTTTCGTTGCCTCGCACGGAAAAAGAATGAGGTTTGAAAGGACTGCTAAGAGTTACTAAAGAAAAATTTTGCGAGGGTAATTTTAAAAAAGTGCGAAGTTGCCTTGTAGGGTAGAGGAACTACGTTGTGAATGTTATATCTGAAGAATGAAGCGATGCAATATAATTGATTGTGTAGTACAGTCCGATTTCAAAAATGCGGGTGTGTGCGCGACTGCGTATCTATTGCTTTTACTGAACTGCATTCGTAGTAGTTGCCGGGTGGTAGGGCAAAACAGGAGACACAGGTTCCGATACATTTTCGGCTACAGGGCATATCTCCTTGTTTATTATATCTATGACACCACCATATCTCTCTCGATATGTACGCACTGCTAAAGCCGCATTTTGGTGACATTCTCTGTAATGTCAGTGGACTCGGCAGCTGTGTACCTTATTTGAGGCATAATCGCAAATCTGACTCATAAATGCCTAATTAACTAATATTACACTAACACTGAACAATTTGTCACAATAACCTATGCACTAATCCAACTATCATAAATCGTCTTTAATCACAATAACAATTAAAACTTTTCATAAAATCACAAGAATGCGCGCGCGTCTCGTCTTGTGATAGCAAAAGTAGGCGTGTGCTCACATCAAAGGGCGCCGCTATGCACTGACTTAGTTACCGAGTCAATAAAGGTCTTTGCCGAAAAAAATCCGCTCACACACACGCAATTTTCTATGCACCACTAATGCATTATTTGCGTAAATAATATTTCTTTCTAATTCTAGTATTTTGTGAGAGTGAGCGGGGCGCGTAAGTGTGGAATGGTATGACATCTTTCTCTGTCTTTCAAGCATATTGAGACGTAGAGAAAAGAATCGTACCTACGTTTTTGCACAGGTTCTTGATCTTACAATGTTTACCTATTATTACGGATTCAAATCTACATCATGTTCAAAAATAAGAAAATGAAAAATAATTTCCTGTGGCTAAAGTATTCATTGGATTTGATTGATTTCTTGTATACGGGTAAAAAACATGATACTTACTTGTCGCGACGAACGCGAAATCATAGACTAATTTCAACTCTAGCAACATTTTGAGGCGCCATCTTGTATGACTATGGTAAGCATAGTAAATATAGACTTGCTAATCGTGCGAAGTTTTTGAGCGGGTAACAGCACGTTACACATATTATTATAAACATGGCGCCAGGTAAAATTGATTGAGTCAGGCGTTACTTTGCGGAAATCCATTTTAAATTTGAAAATGAAAACAATATATCTAGTTTTAATTTCCGCGAATATTAGTGGGTTGCAGGTATGCACCTCCCTCCCGCCCGCTATATTATGCACATGCAAGATTACTGGGCAAATGCAAGGATTTTAAGCACATGCAGGAAGGCAATGCAATACCCAACACCATTACCGACACGTGTTTCGCCTCTCCACGAGGCATCCTCAGGGGACGTGTTGACTCGCTGACCGTTGAGTTGCGACTGAGCATTTAGTACAAGGCACCCCCCTTTTATACACTGCCACCGTTGGTTATTTGTGTACAACTACCCACAAACATTCGCAGTAAAGGGGAAGAAACCAAATTCGTCTGGTCATTCAACAGTGCAAAATTATTATTATTACTATGTTTAAAAATCTCTAATTGTTCTAAAACACACAGCCGGAAACCCTTATCACAAATATGTAGTATATTAAAACTATTGTTGTCGCGCAAAGAATGGCCGGTATCAATTAGATGTTTCGCGAAATTCGATTTGTCCGAATGGCCATTTCTATACGCGGCAACATGTTCCCCATACCTTATGTCAAAGTTTCGGCCCGTCTGACCCACATACACCCCGTTGCATTCATCACAGACCAGCCTATACACCCCAGACTTTTTACTATTTTCTAAAATATCTTTTCCGTTACAAATACGGCGTATATTCTGGTCCGTTCTGAACGCTACATAAACGTTGTTTTTTCTAAGTAAATTACTAATTCTATCTGAAATGGGGCCCATATAGGTCAGACTGGCCACATATCTATTAATATTAGTACGCGGACATGCATATAATAGTGAACGAACCCTTTCTTTCTGCTTTTTACTAATTAAACTGTCTACCATTGACTTTGAGTAACCGTTAGAAATTGCGATCTGGTAAATAATATTAAGTTCTTTTACATAATTTTCTGCTGAAAGGGGGAGGGCAAATAATCTATGAATATAGCTGCGGAAGGCGGCTAATTTATGTTGAAGAGGGTGACAAGAAGAGGCTGGTATTGTCGTGTCAGTGTGTGTCGGCTTTCGATAAATTTGGAAATCTAAGTCACTATTGTGTTTTGTGATAGTTAAATCCAAAAAGTTAAGGGAGTTTTGGGACTCTAATTCTAATTTAAATTTAATTTTTGGGTGTGTTTTATTTAGTTTTTTAACAAAAAGGTCTATTTGTCGAACGGTACCATTCCAGCAGATAATTATGTCATCTACATATCTATAATAAAACAGAATATTAGGTTCGTTCACTATATGTTTACATTCAAAGTTATCCATAAAAACCTCCGCCATTAGTGGACTTAAAGGCGACCCCATAGCCAACCCTTCCTTTTGAATATAATATTGGTTATTAAATCTAAAATAATTTTGTTTCATGCAAATACTAGTGAGGTTAAGGGTTAGTGGGGTTAGTGAGGGTCCTGGGGAAATTGCGGATTTACTTAACCTCACTAGTATTTGCATGAAACAAAATTATTTTAGATTTAATAACCAATATTATATTCAAAAGGAAGGGTTGGCTATGGGGTCGCCTTTAAGTCCACTAATGGCGGAGGTTTTTATGGATAACTTTGAATGTAAACATATAGTGAACGAACCTAATATTCTGTTTTATTATAGATATGTAGATGACATAATTATCTGCTGGAATGGTACCGTTCGACAAATAGACCTTTTTGTTAAAAACTAAATAAAACACACCCAAAAATTAAATTTAAATTAGAATTAGAGTCCCAAAACTCCCTTAACTTTTTGGATTTAACTATCACAAAACACAATAGTGACTTAGATTTCCAAATTTATCGAAAGCCGACACACACTGACACGACAATACCAGCCTCTTCTTGTCACCCTCTTCAACATAAATTAGCCGCCTTCCGCAGCTATATTCATAGATTATTTGCCCTCCCCCTTTCAGCAGAAAATTATGTAAAAGAACTTAATATTATTTACCAGATCGCAATTTCTAACGGTTACTCAAAGTCAATGGTAGACAGTTTAATTAGTAAAAAGCAGAAAGAAAGGGTTCGTTCACTATTATATGCATGTCCGCGTACTAATATTAATAGATATGTGGCCAGTCTGACCTATATGGGCCCCATTTCAGATAGAATTAGTAATTTACTTAGAAAAAACAACGTTTATGTAGCGTTCAGAACGGACCAGAATATACGCCGTATTTGTAACGGAAAAGACATTTTAGAAAATAGTAAAAAGTCTGGGGTGTATAGGCTGGTCTGTGATGAATGCAACGGGGTGTATGTGGGTCAGACGGGCCGAAACTTTGACATAAGGTATGGGGAACATGTTGCCGCGTATAGAAATGGCCATTCGGACAAATCGAATTTCGCGAAACATCTAATTGATACCGGCCATTCTTTGCGCGACAACAATAGTTTTAATATACTACATATTTGTGATAAGGGTTTCCGGCTGTGTGTTTTAGAACAATTAGAGATTTTTAAACATAGTAATAATAATAATTTTGCACTGTTGAATGACCAGACGAATTTGGTTTCTTCCCCTTTACTGCGAATGTTTGTGGGTAGTTGTACACAAATAACCAACGGTGGCAGTGTATAAAAGGGGGGTGCCTTGTACTAAATGCTCAGTCGCAACTCAACGGTCAGCGAGTCAACACGTCCCCTGAGGATGCCTCGTGGAGAGGCGAAACACGTGTCGGTAATGGTGTTGGGTATTGCATTGCCTTCCTGCATGTGCTTAAAATCCTTGCATTTGCCCAGTAATCTTGCATGTGCATAATATAGCGGGCGGGAGGGAGGTGCATACCTGCAACCCACTAATATTCGCGGAAATTAAAACTAGATATATTGTTTTCATTTTCAAATGGCGCCAGGTGTAAAAGTACCGAACTATAGTTAAAGTGAACTGTGGTTGCTTATGTAGAAAGCACGAGTTATGTGAATTAAAGACTTTCGGTGCCGTGTCTGGAAGACGGACATGTATCCAGACTTCGAAGGCATGAAAGCTAAGTATTTCTTGTAAATATCTTAGTTAAGCTCGATGTGGTAATTTGGTGTTTCAACACAATTGATTCCTATTGTCTATATAATGATGTTAAAGGTTAAAGCCAAACTGTGTGAGGTCTGATAAGGTCCCAAGCAGCAAAATTATCCTATAGTGCAGATGCTATAGGCCTCCAGCACTTATAATATTCTCGTAACGGTTCTAGTATTTACTACCACGCTTATAATAGCCAGCATGGAGTAAGTTGGGCCTTATAGTATTTCTGATCTTATACATTAACTTATAATCACTTATAGGTAGAAATTAAGGGTGCAATATAAGTTTGGGTGACCTATAAAAGTATCGCGAGGGTGTAAATGCACTCAAGAGTAGATAAACTGGTAAGCTATACTTATAACTGCTAACAAGAAGCTTTATAGAACTACTATAAATAAAGTACTCCAATAATAGTGACAAATAGAACTAAACAAACCGGAAACTATGTGCATTTATTACCCGGTTTTATAATGGTTTATAAATTCACTTTACGGAACAATTATAAGTAATATGGAGCGGTTTTATAGTGGTATAAACCAAAATTGTTATAATCTTAACACGATTATAAAGGTTTAATTTAATATACTTAGTATCCAAAACTATATCCGTGGTATCCTGTACAAGAATACATCGGTTTTTACTATTATTAAGGTTTTTAAAGCTCGGAAATCCCTTTTAGTCAAAAAGCGATCGACGTCCAAAACATTACCATTTTCAATGTTGACACCTAAACAAAAGAACTAAAATAAGCCACGTATCTAATAGCAATATAAAAGAACCGTCCGGTAATAAAAATATTTGCGGAACTCTAATTCCAAACAATATGGCCAAGCAATGGTTCTGATATTTACCATTATTAAACAAAGTAAGCCTATAACGGTTTGTTAATGTATTTGGGAAAACCAACTTTGTCAACATGGCGACTTTTCGTTGTATGTCTTACTGAAACTAACATTATTTTAAAATTCAACTTAATGAAAACGCAAATTTCAAGGGGCGCGTCAAAATTTTGACTAAAAACTTATTATACTTCACAGAAAATATACGTGCGCCATGCTGTGCACATTCAAACACATTATACATCTTGATTTATTGTTAACTAACACTCTACTCATAATTTATATTCTAGATAATATTTATTAGAAATGGATATGTTTTAATCTTTACAAATGTGCGCAGTAACATTTACCAATTCACAACACTTTGTATGAGCTTCTAACAGATTCACTGTGTACATTATTGTTGTATTTGGTTCCATTAAGCGCTGATAGTTAGCTTCGCGGGAGCAAATAGTTCTACGTAGTCCAACTATAAGGTCGTTACTGTCGTGTTTGGTTCCATTATGTGCTGATAGTTAGCTTCGCGGGCGCAAATAGTTTTACGTAGTCCAACTATGAGGTTGTTATTGGTAAAAGTGGTATTCACCAATTCTACTATAGACATTTAATTAGGTAAAATACGCCTATAAATTGGGCCCTTTTCCGTGGTTATAATTGGTTACTATTCCTTTATAGTCCTATGAAATGGTGGTTCCAGGACAATTACTAGACCACATTTTGCTGCTTGGGGTTAGGCCTAGTCCAATGTCGTAGACATGGACAGGTAGAGGGGATGGAGGAAGCATTCTCAATGGTGAGGAGAATGCTGAGGCTGGGACAGCCACACCCCAGATTCCAAACCCTCAGCTGGAAAGAGTAGGCAGCTTTTAGTATGATAAGTGCCGAGGCCTGGAGAGGTGTGTTCCTCTGGGAATTTGACCAGTTATGTTGTGGAGTAGGCAGCTCTCTTTAGAGTTTGTGCCGAGGCCTGGAGCGGTGTGTTCCTCCGGGATTCCAGTAATTAGTATTATGGAACGGTGGCTCCTTGGGCTTGCCAAGGGGCTTGGACCGCTGACGGGAGATGGAAGTTCCTCCCGGATTCCGATGTTATGACTCAAGAGTGTTACTTGAAGTCTCGCTCGGGTACGTGTTTACCCGGGTGGTGGCCAGTCGACTGTAGCTCTGGCATAGTGACGCCGAGCTGTTTCATGTTCCGGTTTTATCCGCTGGACGATTTAGAGTCTCGCACACTTGGGGCGAGCATGAGGTGCTAGACGCCGAATTGCGGGTCTTATTAGTACCTCCTATCCTTATCTAACCTCATTATGAACTGCCCTGGATAAATCTGTTATTATGTCGTATATGTACGTCATAGCAAGACGTATTTCATTACGTATTATGGAAACGATGTTCCTAGATGAAAGTGTTAATACTCGTATATTATGTACACTGTATTATTTAGAATAGGGTTAATTGTGTTGATATAGTCATTTTCATTGAGCTAAAAATTTATACAGGTGGTAGACGGACTCGGACATAGCGAAGCAGATGAATATATAAAGGATATAAATAAGTGACCAGAGCTAGCAGTTTAATCAACAGGTATGTGACGCATTTCCTTCCCCCAGTATTTGTCGGACCTACACAGAACATAGTTCATCCCCACATTAGATACCTAATAGTCTGTGAGGTGACGACAATACTCTTTACGTGGCTTAAAGGAATGTCAATCGTCCTGCTCCACTTTGTATATGCGACAACACACTGAAGCGGCATACGTGAACCCATCGCTGAAGACACTGGAGTGCGGAACAAACTCCGCACCTGGGCCCCCCCGTTGACGCAGTCTCCGGCCCCAGCTGGTGGAGGGCGTGGGAGTGCTCTGTTCCCTTCGCGAGGGGACCATGCTCCCCCGCCTATGGCTCCGCTACCCGCGGTGCCCGATGCGGACCACACCGACGACGGTAACGACGACGACGATACTCCGGAGGTGACCGAGGTAGACCTGAGAGCGGCGGTTAATAGGCTAGAGGCCAGAAACGCCGCCTCAGGACCCGATGGCTTGCCTGGGAAAGCCTGGGTCCTGTCCTCGGAGGCTCTCGGGCCTCGACTACGTGGGCTCCTAAGCGCATGCTTGGAGAGCCAGTTCCCACGTCGCTGGAAGACGGGGAAACTGGTCCTCGTTGGGAAGCCAGGGCGCCCTGCGGACTCTCCGTCCGCATACCGGCCCATCGTGCTGCTCGACGAGGTGGGCAAGCTCTTTGAAAGAGTCATTGCAAACCGCCTCGTCAAGCACTTGGTGAGAGTTGGGCCGGATCTGGCGGAAAACCAGTTTGGTTTCCGCACAGGGTGCTCGACGGTGGACGCCATCATGCGCGTGAGAGCCATCACTACGGTGGAATTTCTGTCTTCACCTATCTACCTAAACCCTCGCTGATATTTTTTTGTGCTACAGGCTGTTATTTTTTTCAAAAACGACCTGTTCGCTTCCCGGCTAGCCATACCGATTTTTCCAAAATAAAATGGTGCAGTTTTACTTTTCATCAAAATCACACTCCTTCCTTCTCCTTTCAGTGTATTTCTTTATTCCTCATAGTTTCGAATTCGGCTAACCAAACTTAGAAAATAATACTACAAATGATAATAAAATAGATATGTTTTATTATAACAAATAAATACATAGGATTCAATTAACAAAACACATAGTACACAATATTTCTACAGTAGAAATCAATACATAAAAAATAAAACACATAAAAAAAACAAACGCCTTCATGACGTCTAAAAACAATCATGATTCCGGTGTGGGAGGGAGATGCAGCTATACGAGTCGCATAGCACTAGCCCTTTTTCACAACGAAATCATAATGGCATTGGCAAGTCAGTATATTACCCCAGGTTGATTTTTTCTTTTATAACTAAGCTAACAGACTTTACAATCCTATTAATGATAGTAATCATACATAAAATTGACTTAAACATATCCAGTTATGACAATATTGAAATAATATAATATTTAGGAAAGAAACGCAACCTCTGTCTATTAACCTGATTTTATTATTTCTTTGATTTTGCTTAATTTTTGCTATATAACGACGAACTACATACATAGCTAAAACTATCCGCTACAACACCGACCCTAACACCAATTTGTTTACTTAAAAAAAAAACAGTATTGGACAGAAGCAGTAAACATTTACTAAGCGAGACCTGTCATTTTTAACTTCTTGCTATTATCGACATTAAAACTTACATTCTAAAGTTCTTATTACAGTGTAGCCAGTTTCTTTCGCTTTTTGGACTTTCTGTTTCATGATAGTGAAAACATCTTTCGGACGGCTGTTATTCAAACATTAAAAAGCAAAAAGCACATCTTTATATTTATTTCCGACTAAATCTAGATGCTGTTTCAGTTTTTATTTATATTATCTATCTATGTATCGTAAGGACTATTTTCTATATATCTGACTTACGCTACAAAGCTAAGCGTTATGATTTTGTTGGCCACATTTTTTTTGGCAAATATACTATGAAAATATGTAACGATATGTAACTTCGCAATCTGTCTCACTCCTTCTTGTAAAATTATCGATGATTATTAAAAATGTTGGCATCACAGTCTTTAAGCATCAGCAATATTATGCTTATATAAATATAATATAGAATATTACTTAAAGGAACGCGAATCACCTGAAAAAATTAAGTGCTAAATAATGTAAATTTAATTTTATAAAAAATATTAGAAGTTCACGATTCTCTTAATTAAAAATGACAGAGGTTCTAATCTTATGCAATATTATTAAGTTTGCAAGCTTTAATAACATAGCACAAGACCATTCGAAATAATGGAATGTACATACTTTAATATAATGATAATTTTCAGATAACATTTGGCCGATTTATCCTTATACTTATAATCGTCGAGACTTATTGTGGTAGTGAAAAAACTCGAGCTCATTTTAACATCTTTACTATATCACTGATTGGTTCTGGAGTAGTAAGAATAGAGCGAAAAATGCAAAACCAAAATTTATTATAGTTTTTGATTTTCGCTACAACCGATTTATTTTTATTGCATGAAGGTACCATTTTGTACTAAAAACGCGGCGATCAAATATAGGTGGCAATATGTCGCGATGTAATTCTTCAACAATAGACATTAATTTCCACTCGAGTCTCTTCCAGTTTCAGTAGTTCTTACTTATTTCATTTGCTCCATTCTTACTAGTTTCATACTGTTGTTTCACAACAATCGTATAGACCTTATAATTACGTACTTTGTTCTATCCCACGCCTTCCCATAAAATATATATAAAAATAATAAAACAAAAAATATACGACCTCGTTTTAAAACGTATCTAAAAATTTCTTTAAAATGTATCTGCCATTTTGATTTTTTTTTATCCTTGCAACATAATATTCATTCATGTTTACTATAGATGGCAGCACCAGCGTATGAGATCGCATACCTGTATTTTTGTACCTCTTTAGGTGAGCTGTGTTCGTGATTGTTTTCGCATAGCGTTGTAGTCATTAATGTTATAACTGTGTGAGTGCTAAGCTTAAAGTAGTATGTATCGTTTAACTGAGTAACGCGACTGCTAAGGCCGCGATAAGCGTTGCTGACGTCACGGCGAGGCCGCTGGCTGAACCAGGCGAGTTCTTATCATCCTGAAAATCGAAATTAAAATGTTAGAAACGAATTCAACTTGGTACCCTTAACATACAATGGGATTATTTTCCAGAAATAAGGCGAGAAACACAAAGGACAGCACACATGAGAAGGTTAATGATACTTGCTTGTGAAAGTTGTGTGAAAATTATGATAATAATAAATAGGGTATTTTACTGAAAAATCTGATTGGTCCATCACTATACATTTCCATGAATTATTTTTTCACGTAAACAAAAAATTAAGACGAACACGTCACGCTGATTTCACCAGATCACCAGACCTCTAGAATTTTGATACGCCTTATCTTTATATTTTTTTTTATGATTTTAATGACATTTTTTTTTTAATCCATACGGAACGGACTAAATACAATTATGATTTTGATTTCTAGTAAAATACCCAAATGTAAAGCAACGAAAATGCTAAACCGCTATTTAACAAAAAATTAATTAAAGCAACAGGAAGCAGAGACGTAAGAAGTGTAGTTTCTAGTTAATAATCTCATGAAAATAAACATTCAAAAGCCTAAATAAACTTAAAGGGGTATTATTCCAATTTAGGAAAATTATTTCATTGATAGAGAGTAATACTATCGCTGAACACTTTTAATTCGGAAAAATGTTCTTTTCCCGTTGGAAAAGCGTGGTTTAAAACAAGATTTAAATAGTTACATTTACGATGATAATATGAAGATGTCACTAGAATGTTTTGACCGCTGAATATTACTTATTATTATATCATTATTTATTTCAACGTATGTATGTGAACTATGTATTGTTCTTTATTTATATGTCACCAGAAAATAGCTAACTTCTTAAGATTATTCTATATCTTGAGATTGTAAACTGAACCCTTTTACGCATTCAAATTTGATAGTGTATAATCTCTCGAAGTCATTCCGATAAATTGTAGAAACGTACACGGATTGTTCGCCAACATGCCATTAGTTTATGTTGGTTCAAAATTTCTGGGAATGACTTCGACATATTACAGATTATCAAATAGGGTAGTTGACTAAAAAAATCTAATTAGTCCGTCAGATAGATTTCCAAAAAATATTGGACACGTATTTTTTCTTTTTTCACGTAATCAAAAAATGAAGCCGATACAGAGCGTTGAAAACTCGTGTGACGTCACTACTCGCTACAATTTTTAACGAGCCGTAACGTCACAAGCCCCCACTCCTGATCTTTGATGCTTTGTATCTTCGTCAGTTTTTATAGATTTGATAAAGGAAAAAATACGTGTCCAATATTTTTCTATAATCTAACTGACGGACTAAATATAATCATATATTTTTTACTCAGGAAACACCCCTATTCTGATGCGAAAAAGTATTCTAAATGTTCGAGGCTATTTATCGAGCGTTTACAATCTCTCAAGATATTTTATAATCTTACGCATTTTACAATCATCCGGTGACATATAACTCTTCCATTACTGACCGACAACGCACAGCCGAAACTACTGATCGTAGAAAACTGAAATTTAGCAAGTCTGCATCCTTGGGGAGATAAGTAGAGCAATAAGGATTTCCCGAAATTCCCACGGGAACGAAAAAGACGGGATATGCACATACGCGGGCAAAGCTAGTGAGTAATAAATTCGTTAAACCTAGGCCACTGAAGCGAAGCAGCTATTAGCCTAATAAACACATTCCATCATCAATTCACAGTATTAATCAACATGTACAATCTTCAAGCTTGCTGCCGACATTCCTAAGTCTAAAGGTCATAGCTCCCTTACACGACTCTGCTCCATTACCTCTCCTACTCAACACCGCCCTAAACTAAAACGACTGCTGCCGGTCCACTCGTTGACAGCTAGCAGACGCCCAGCTGTCACCGCATCGACAGCTAGCAGACGCCCAGCTGTCACCGCATCGACAGCTAGCAGACGCCCAGCTGTCGCCGCATCGTCAGCTAGCAGACGCCCAGCTGTTCAGTCTACCAACTGAGCGGCGCCGGCGCCAGTCAGCGCGTGGACACCGCACCGGCCGCTCGTCTACTACGTGTGGCCACCGAGGCGTCAACTACCGAGCAGTCTGATGGCGGGAAGCTACTGACATCCAGCTGTCTGCTAATTTATATTGTCAATATAAACTTTATCGCAAGGCCACGACTTAAAGCTCATATTTGAATTATATTTTATAAGTCGGGTGGTAGCAGAGTCGTGTAAGTAGGCTATGACCTTAAGTTTCCTGTCATTGGTACCCGTTACATGATATGATCCGGTAGACAGACACAACATAGTAAAATGATGATAGATATTGGTGCTGATGTTACAACTTACGGTTTTCTGACCTCTGCCCTTGGGTTTGTCAGTCGCCTATTAAAATATTAGTGATTATAATATTAGTGCAATACATAAGTTATGTAAAACATAAAATTACAGTTGTGAGAAAAAATATGGCAGTGCTTATAGTGCTCTCTGAATTAGGTGTTATATTATTATATTTAACAAAGTTGAACATAAATTATTGTGAGTGAAAATAATTAAACAATAAATACATACTTTGTTACCAGACGTAAAAAAGGTGTTATTTTAAAATAAATATTTTGGTTTAGTTAGTTACGCGAATAAATAAAAATACACATCCACTGAATCGTGTCTTCGACCTACGCGTATTTCCAGCATAGATAGGCGTTGCGTTGATAACGCGTAGTTTCATACGTTGCTCAAGCAACGTCGCTAGCACCCGAGCGAAGCCGAGCGTGCCCGACGTCAAAAATGTATGGGATTGTCGAACGCTGAATCATGATCAATCCTTTATAATTGGCACTGCACTGGAAATGGCACTTTGCCTGTAGACACACGTTCGACGAACGCCTACGCTAGGTCAACGATACATACGAGTAAAATGTATGGACAAAATAACTTACTTTGATGAACTGCTTGCAAGGCGTGGCCTTCCTGATAAAGTTGAACAGCGAATCCACGATGTTGGCCGAGGTCGGCTTGGGGCACTTTTCCAGCACGTTGACGATACATTTCTGGAGTGACGTCATCTGGTCGCACTGCTTCTCCTGGGAATTTAGTCGATTGGATTAAAGAGAGGCAGCTTTATGGCGAAAAGGCACTTTAATCAGGAAGCAGAACTCATGTACCAAAATAGCTCAATGCCACGTAAGCAAACCGATCTAACGTGTTTAGTTTACTGTAAAGATATATTGCTCATTTTCTCAAAATTGATTTTTTAGTTATTTATATAGTTGAGTTTACAAAATTACGCTTCGTTTACTCATTACTGTAAAACCGTAATTTGTCTAAGCTCTATAAGAGAAAGAGAGGGGGGGGGAGAGAGAGACAGAGAGAGAGAGGGAGACAGACAGAGACCGAGAGAGAGCTATATATTATTCTCCGAGAAATTACGTTTTACAGTAAACGGATCACAATTTATTTTGAGATATGTCGAGCTTGTAGCAAATAGGTAAGCGTGTTACGAGAAGAAACATATGAATGTATGGGACAGTCGATATTTTTTTCGCGTATTCGGGGTGATAATTTGTGGCCTTATTTCAAATCAGTGTGGACAAATGTTACGAAGTGGAAAAGTCGCACGCGCCCTTCAAAATTGAGAAAACAAACGCCTACTTATCCAATCGCCAAAATCCTTCCCGAAATCAAGGATTTGATGATGATGTTTTCTTTATTCATCGATTAAAGATAATTAAACAGTATATTTAAATAATTTAGTATTTGTCTGATTGTTGGACCTTTTGTATTTACTCCGTGGTTTGAGCAATATTTGAATAACGCACCCAGCCTTTGTAAAAACATTGAGTATTTTAGAACAGGCAATGCTTGGAATAGTATTTTTGTTCCTAGTGATAATAATATATTTAACTGTTATTGTTATATTATATTATATAATATATATGTTAAATTATCAGTCTTATAAAAATTTAGATGATTAAAAAATCAATCTATTTAGGATAGTTTAAATATCAGACCTATGGAGTAGTAGTATTGCGTGAAAAACTTAATATAAATTTAATACAACTTCAGATATTCTGTAACTTCTTCCTCAATTTTTTTTTTAAACTGACTGGGCAAATTAATTAATAGATTTAAATGGGTGGTTTATATTATGCTTCAAAAAAGTCTTTGACGTATAAAAACTGAAAACGTTCATTTGCATTTGTATCCACAAAACAACTAATTAAAAATATGATAAAAACTTCATTCATGCTAATTTTTAAGCACATAATATATGGAAAAGGGTTCTTTTTTGGATTAAAAACAAGGTATTATTTTTATACCTTCATATTTTTTGTTCACAATTCTTAATCTGGTTCTCGCTAAAGCGTATTCATTGACTTCATAATGGTTCTTTTGAAAAGTTTGGTAATTTATCTACTAATATAAGTCACTTTCCAATGGTCAACCACTGACACTCCATTGAAAGAAATGGCATAGAATGGTAATCTCGTATATGAATGACAGACATATGCGGTAATCTGCTAAAATTTTAACAGTTCCTTTGATCAGTGACCTTCCATTAGAACGTCATTGTGCAGTCATTGCTTTTTATAGCTCATATATCAAAAAGTATTACAAGACCATTGACCGACCAATGATCGACCATTATGAATTTAGCAAATTACAAACTTTTAGCAAAATCACAGTGGGATCGTGTTGGAATGACGAATTAAAAAAAAAATAGCAGGCTCGGGGCCCTGTGGCCGTATTACGAAGTGCCAATGCTATCATGATTCGTGTGAGGGAAAGAGATAGTGCTATTCGTCTTGTGCACAGAACAGAAAAAAACAGTAGAAATCGCATAACGCATAAATTACTATCAGAACCAGCGTGCCCTAACAAACACATCTTCAAGTTAATCATATTATGTCACACTAGCAAATTCGTTTTGTGATTGGTCCATGCCAAAGTCTCTATAGTCAGTCCCTATTTAAAAAAAAAGTGCAACTACATCATATAAATAGAGTTCATTATTGTCAATCTTTTGTAGGTATTAAATCTTATATTTCCGTGAAAGCTCGTAGGCATAGTTTTACTAGCAAGTTCCGCTATTCGACGCTAGATGTCACTAAATTGTAATATATTCAATTGTATGCAGTATGGCATTGAACATAAGATAGATATTTGTTTATAGAGTTGATCGCTATTACGATATTCGCTAGTGATGCACAACATCGTAACCTTACTTATCGAAATTTAATTGTATACGTGCATTCCGTTTATATTTATTAAGCATAACATCGTATTCCATAAGCATAACATTCTTCGTATTTGGCGAAAACCATACACTGATAGCTGAATACGCTGATGCTAAAACACAGATTAAACTCAATTAGTCAGGTACTATTACCGAATTATCCAACCCACTTATACAAAGCAAAATTATCTTTAAATGGAGAAAAAGTTTCATAAAATCAATTTAATTTTACTAAATCACATTTTTTCACATGTTTTACATAAGTAAAAAATAGCAAAACAAAATTAAAATCTAAAGGAATTACCGAAATGTACCTTTATACGCGTGTTACGTCCGATCAACCGCTTAATGAATATTTTTTTGATAGCTTTACTTCTTTAGCTTCTGCTAGATGGTCACCTCTTAATCCTGTACCCATGTCAATATATCCATGAAACCATCCCATTCAATTCTTCTACTTATAGTCATTTCATCAATTAAGTACTAGTGAAGCTAATATTGGATGACTTGATGAATCCGCTTTAAGTTTTAAAGCTGTAAATGACTCTTTTGTGAAACCAGGATCTCCACCGATATTAGCATACCATTTTGTTAAGGTTTTTGGATGAGGCAAAGAGCAATCAAACGTACTACGCACGTATTTATAGGCTTTCGGTGAGTAATAATGTAGAGTAAGGGCGAAGCTGCGAAGTTCTGGCGAATACATGCTTATGCATACTCTCACGATATTTCATTTTCAACGGATATAAATAAATCTATCTGTTTAACATCAAATAATATTACTATTAATTAATTTTGAATTTTTATTTGATAAGGTTTGAAACATCGACAACTCGTTATCGATAACGTCTTTCTCTAATTGAGTAGCAAACTGTCACATGACATAGGATGGAATCTTCTAGAATAACAGGTTTGATGTGAAAGAAAGTAGACCTTATGGTTTAAATCATAGATTCTACTTTTGTTTAGCATTTTTGAATAAAAATGTAAGCAATGTTTAATCATATATTAATTAAAATAAAATAAAATAGTACTTAATTATGATACGATATACCACTATGGGATAGATTTTTGGTACGGCTATCGTTTTTATACTCTAAAACAGCACAATACGGCATATTTGATTTTATTTCGGATTTTCGAGTGTAAGTGACGTGAACGCAGTCGGAACTAGACTGATATGCGCGACAGCGCTTGGGCGCCTACAATTGCGGAGCTACGCAATACTAGGGCTACGCGTGCCCCGCCTACTTGCGACTTCTACTGTTTTTTTCTGTTCTGTGGTCTTGTGTAACTCCGTCTCTCTCTGACACAGAAATTATGATGGATTTAAGTGATAAATGATAAATGATATTTATTTTGTAAGTAGGTTGTAAATAACACTTTTACACGTCAATATTTTTGGTCGTTATAAACTAGATGAGGCCGGTGTTTCCTAGCTGACTACCCTGAGAAGAAACACCGAAACAAACTCAGAGATCAGTCTCTTTTAAAGTCCATACAATTGTACTGGTCAAATCATATGAGAACCATGTAGGTTGATGTCTGAAGTGGTATTAAGACGTCATAATAGGTCGCCTGGTCAATATAACAGTGGTCAAACCTTGAACTCGAGCTGCAGATTTCCGGTGTCGGTGATGTTCTTTAAGCTATCCGTCGTCTCGGAGTCGAAGGTCGAGTTGAAGCAGTTCTGGATGAGTTCCGTTTTGTCCTGGAAACACTCCTTGCCGCCTTCTGCGATGAACACTGGAATTTATAAATAAATTACTTTATAACAATGGAGTACATACTAACATTATTACGATATTAGCAGATAATTTACACATTTTTTGCCTCAAGATGGGCAGTGTAATTTTGTTTTTCTTTTTTATTCATTTGCTTTTTTGTGTATCTTATTTTTAAATTGTTGAAACTAATCTATACTAATATTATAAAGCTGAAGAGTTTGTTTGTTTGTTTGAACGCGCTAATCTCAGGAACTACTGGTTCGAATTGAAAAATTCTTTTTGGGTTGAATAGACCATTTATCGAGGAAGGCTTTAGGCTATATATCATCACGCTTAAGCCAATAGGAGCGGAGCAGCGATAGAGAATGTTTTAAAATCGGGGATTCCACGGGGACGAAGTCGCGGGCAGCAGCTAGTTATTAATAATTTTGAAATTCAAATGTAATTTATTTTATTATATATGTAATGTTACTGTGTAATGTTTATGTGTAAACTCAGATACAAATTACTTGTTCATGAATAAAATGACCAACTCTTAAGACAGAATTGAAAAAAAAAACACTTCCAAGGGCGGACAGATATCATAACTTTCTTACAACAAACATGATATGTAGGTAGGAACAGCAATCAGGCTACAAACGAAAGATTTTTTTCCGCGGCAAAATGTGGCCACAGCGACATCGAGCGTCGAAAAGAGATTAAGCTAGTAATATCTTCTTTCTGAAAAGCATTAAAAATACAAGCTGTGTATTCCATAGGTCCTAGGTCTAGTCTTCTCTTCTTCTTCTTCGTCGTTCCCTCAATGCTGAGGATCGCGACCACATACGACGCGTTTCCAAGCCATGCGGTCCTCTGAAGCGCGGACCGCTCTGTACATGCTGCCACCAACTGCCCTCTTTATGGCATCGGACCATCTTGCCGGTGTTCTACCCTGAGCGCGCTTTCCTTCGACCCGGCCCAATATCATGAGCCTTTCCAGATCATGCTTGGAAGAACGCATAATATGCCCAAAAAGGCTGAGGGTACGTTCCTGGCATATTGCAGAAAGCCGTTTGGTGACATTGAGTTCTACCCATAGAAATATAAAATACAGGAGAAGTGGCAAGGGGGCGTGTCGGCGTCCTCGCGACATGCTCAGGGCGAGCATGTCTTACGCAATGGTCGAATCCGCGAACTAGTGCGCTTACGACCGTGAGCGTGATAAGATATAAGAATGCCGTGTTGTTCAGTGTTTTCTTGTAAAAACCGAAGCATAAACCAAAACTTTGTTAATTATGGAATCACTTACCATATCAAAGTACAAGTATTTTACTATATTTGTCTTTAAAATCATGAAAAACAACAAATCGTAAAATATTTCTTGCTTATACTATGTTATTTTTGTTTTCAAATGTCACAGCGACAATAACATATTACAATGAATACACTGCTCCTTAACCACTACCTAAGTTTGTCGCTAAGTGACTGGATGAGCAATGTAAAAATCACAAAACGATACTTTAGCAAGCCGATGTATCGCATAGTACGGCCGCTGCTTCTTGCCGCGAGTTAGTGATGTAATTGTGCAGATACACTGTCGACAACAATGTCATAGTATAAACAGGGGTAGTAGTTTATCTTCATACAAACGCACCGCGCGCGGCTTGTATGTGTGCGCCATAGTATCTATGCGTCGACGCACGCTCACTTTAACAAGTCTCGACCCGTTTCTCAGTGCGCCAGTCGGGGCTAACACTGCACGAGGTTCGCGCGTCACCGCTAAATAAATAAAAAATGTCTGACAGTCGCAGGAGAACGTATTGCTGTGTGTTTGGGTGTCTCAATAATTCATCGATTCCAGAATTATCTCTGTTCAGATTACCTAATGAACAGGAAAACTTATTCTAGCATATAATTTTTACTTGATGATGAGATACCTACTTACTTATTTTTATTAGTTTTCTATCACACAGAGAAAGTAGGTAGGTAGGTAGGCCTAATTTCCTACTAGAATATATTAGGTAGGTACTTTTGATCTATCAATTGATTTGCCGCTATTGCTTTGTTTACGTTTAGTTATGCCGATTTCTCAGTATTGTAGGTATAGTAACTAAGTAGGTAAGTACTTGCAGTTGTAAAATCAAACCATTGTTGAACTTTATTGACTAATGATCACTGAATTAGTTATACAGAGATGTGTTAAAGTGACAACCCTAAGACAGTAGGCAATTATATCGCGAATTAGGCCGGAGATAACCTACTACCCCTGTTTATACTATGACAATGTCGATTGTTGAATGAAATATTACAAAAGTGTACCAAACTTTCTTAGATTTCATTAAATTTTTGGTAAATAATCGTTCAAGTGTTTTTGGCTTTGAATTATCGTGTTTATGCCTTATTCTCGTGCTACTTTCTTACTTTTTATGGTAATTGTATTTTACTTTCGATAAAGTTTCGAATGCATTATAGTAATCGGCATGATTAAGATAATATATTAGTGACCTTTGCTTAAAATTAGTCAATAATTTCATGCTATTTATTTGTTATACATGGGCAGCATGGTGTGTGTAATAAATGCAGAATCGACAACTTTCCGATTTAGTCAATCACTAGCGTATATGTAAAATAAATTGCTTTTGCACAGCACAACGATACCCACCGTTGTTTTTGTGTGAGTAAGTTGTACGGTGTACGGTAAATACACGCTGTGCTTAGTAGGATAAGGTTTATAATTGATTGTGTAGTACAGTCCGATTTCAGAAATGCGGGTGTGTGTGCGACTGCGTATCTATTGCTTTTACTGAACTGCATTCGTAGTAGTTGCCGGGTGGTAGGGCAAAACAGGAGACACAGGTTCCGATACATTTTCGGCTACAGGGCATATCTCCTTGTTTATTATATTGTTGCGCGCCACAATCAAGTACGGAAGATAGCGGCATTCGGTACCACTAGCGCCATCTAGTATCGAGTAGCAGAACTAGTGAAGTCAAGGACCTTCGAGATTTTTCTATGCTAGAATACTCGGACCTTAGTCGGTCGCGACAGATATGTACGCGAACTTTCTGGAGTTCTACTCGGCGCTCTATATAAGGCCGGCGCATGTACCGACCGAGTCAGTATTGGATTTGCGATACAAGTGATAACTTCGAGAGCGATCTTCGACTGCGAACTCAAGTGATTAATAGTGCGATTGTGTTTTGTGATTAGTGAGTTATAGTGTAATTAGTGTGGTGTAAATTAAAGTGTCATCTTTGTTTATTTAATCGGCTGATTTTAATTGTAACGAACCCGAAGCTCGTAACAATTGGTGTCAGAAGAGTGGATTTAAAAGATGCCGATTCTACCGAAGGACGACACTGAGGGTATCCGTACCCGTAGTCAACGCCAGCAAGAGACGGACCAGAGGCGTTTTGGAAGTGCAACGCCGCAGGTTGCGGAGAGACAGCTGGCGACCTTAGAGGCCGGCCCGTCCACCGCCGCCCCAGCATCATCATCAGCACCAGACTTTGCTGCTCTGATGCTGATGCTGCAGGAGCAGGCCCGCCGCCAGGAGGAACAGGCCCGCTGACAAGAGGAACAGGCCCGCCGACAAGAGGAACAGGCCCGTCGTTTAGAAGAGCAGCTGCAGCGTGATAAGGAAGAACAGGCTCGCCGCCAGGAAGAACAGGCTCGCCGCCAGGAGGAACAGGCCCGTCGGTTGGAAGAACAGCTCCAACGTGACAAGGAGGAGCAGGCGCGCCGCCAGGAAGAGCAGATGTTCCTCATGAAGGATCTGCATGCCACTTTCGGCAAAGAAATTAAGGTTATTAAAGATAAGGTGGTTCAGCACGAGAACCGCCTGACGGAAGCTGAAACACGAATCGACCAAATTAGTCATCGGGTTGACAACGTGATAGTTGACGTGAGGAAAACGCTGGACAACCTTAAAATAGAAGATGGAATTACAACCTCCGTAGTAACTACTCCTTCGCCACGGGGATTCAAAGTGCCACCGTTCGATGGAACATCTTCCTGGTCGGCATACAAAAAGCAATTTGACGCTGTTATGAAGGCGAACGGGTGGAGTAAGGACCAGGCCATGACTGCTCTCACCCTAGGCCTCCGCGACCAGGCCCTCACTATCCTAGAAGCCCTCGGTAACGAGGTAACTTACGAGCAGCTGGTTGAGGCACTGGAAGCTAGGTATGGCGACGCTCATCTGGAACACGTGTTTCGGGCGCAGCTGAAGGATCGCGTGCAACGCAGCGGTGAAAACCTGCAGCAGTGGGCCCTTGAGGTGGAGAAGCTTGTTAGAAAAGCATACCAGTCTGTACCTGCGCTCATTCAAGGAAACCTGGTGCAGGCATTTGTTGACGGCATCCGCGACCTTGAAGTTAGAGCTGCCGTGAGGCTCGGGCACCACGAGAAGCTTAAAGACGCCTTGGCACATGCATTAGAGGTGGAAGCTGCGCGGCAGGATTATCGTTCCCATCGCGTCAGGGAGGTTACAGTGGCTACAGTTCGCGACCGTTTTAAAGGATACAGCCCTAGATGCTATGGTTGTGGGGAAAGGGGCCACCTACGGTCCAGTTGCCATAGGCGAACTTCAGAAGGGGAAGCTGTGCGACAGAACCATCGTTCCCACTATGGCAGGGAGGTTGCAGCAGCTGCAGTTCGTGACCATTATAAAGGGCGCAGCCCTAGATGCTACGGCTGTGGTGAAAGGGGCCACTTGAGGCCCAGTTGCCCTAAGCGAACTGCTCAAAGGGCAGATAGCCGTCCTCTAGCAGGTAGAGCGGCTGACAATCGCGGACAGCGATTGGAAGAGTACGACTTGGTGGTCGACGGTCGTAGCGGGAGATCTCATGGCAACGCAGATGTATTATCAAGAAGACCTTGCCCTGAAGACTGCAAGCATTGTACTCGAGAAGAGGGTAAAGAAGTCGTACCTGTGAGGATGATCAAGACAGATCTTAGTAACGAGTGGAAAGAAAACTTGGAACGTGCACAGCAGGATGATTTGGACATCAAGCCGATCCTGGAGTGGATGAAGGCCAGTGCTCCGAAGCCTACGTGGAGTGATGTCTCAGCGATGAGTTCAATCACAAAAAGCTATTGGGCCCAATGGGACAGCTTAGTGATTCAGGATGGAGTCCTGTGCCGTAAATGGGAAAATGCTCGGGGAGACAGCTGTCATTTGCAAATGGTTGTCCCTAAAGCTAAAATACCGGATGTTCTACAGCTGTACCATAATGGTTGTTCAGGAGGCCATATGGGAGTTAAACGGACTCTACTGAAGATACGAGAACGGTTTTACTGGGTCCACTGTCGTGACGATGTTGAGGACTGGTGTCGCAAGTGTACAAGTTGTGCGGCTGTAAAAGGACCTCAGACTCGTAGCAGAGGTGCATTGAAATTGTACAATGTTGGTGCACCATGGGAAAGGATAGCGCTAGACGTTGCGGGACCGTTTCCGGAAAGTGAAAGTGGTAACAAGTATTTCATGGTGGTTATGGATTATTTCACTAAGTGGCCGGAAGTCTTCGCCATTCCAAACCAAGAAGCTTCAACAGTTGCGGATAAACTAGTTCATGAAGTCTTCTGTCGTTTTGGAGTACCCTTGGAGATTCACAGCGATCAAGGAAGGAATTTTGAGTCCCAAATATTCCAGGAAACTTGCCGAGTTATGGGTACTCATAAAACGAGGACAACTTCTTACCACCCACAGTCGGATGGAATGGTGGAACGATTTAATCAGACATTGGAGAGATATCTGGCCAAAGTTGTGGAAAACCGGCAACGAGATTGGGACAAGCACATACAACCGTTTTTACTGTCATACCGAAGTGCTGTTCATGAAAGCACGTCAGTGACACCAGCTTTCGCAAACTTTGGAAGAGAATTGCGGCTACCTGCAGACCTGATCACCGGAATACCACCTGATGCCCCACGCAGTATAACCGATTATGCAAATGACTTGCGGAACAAAATGAACGACATTCATGAGCACGTCAGACAATCGGGCCAGCAAATGTCTGAAAAGATGAAAACCCGCTATGACCGCAAAATGAACAATAAAGGGTTCGAGGAAGGTTCACTAGTGTGGTTGCACAATCCAGTTCGCAGTAAAGGGAAATCTCCTAAGCTCCAAGCTAAATGGGACGGACCGTACCGGATTGTGAGGAAGATCAATGACGTGACCTACCGTATACAGAAAGGTACAAGAAGCGCTCCTAAGATCGTCCATGTTGATCGACTGGCGCGTTATTATGGGGCTGATAATGCTCGGGACGAGCATGTCTTAGGAGGGGGCAGTGTTGCGCGCCACAATCAAGTACGGAAGATAGCGGCATTCGGTACCACTAGCGCCATCTAGTATCGAGTAGCAGAACTAGTGAAGTCAAGGACCTTCGAGATTTTTCTATGCTAGAATACTCGGACCTTAGTCGGTCGCGACAGATATGTACGCGAACTTTCTGGAGTTCTACTCGGCGCTCTATATAAGGCCGGCGCATGTACCGACCGAGTCAGTATTGGATTTGCGATACAAGTGATAACTTCGAGAGCGATCTTCGACTGCGAACTCAAGTGATTAATAGTGCGATTGTGTTTTGTGATTAGTGAGTTATAGTGTAATTAGTGTGGTGTAAATTAAAGTGTCATCTTTGTTTATTTAATCGGCTGATTTTAATTGTAACGAACCCGAAGCTCGTAACAATATCTATGGTTCTACCAGTATGGACTCATTCGTTCTCATGGCAGTCCATGGTATAAGAAGAAGTCATCGCCAAACCCACATTTCGAAGGCGTCGATCTAGGTCTAGTACTTTCATTTAAACATTTCTAAGCAGACTTACATGCGATCCTGTCGCCGTCCTTGAAGCAGATAAAGTCGGCCAACTGCTCAGTGACGTTGTACAAAGTCTTGAAGTTCTTTTGTTCTGCCACCGAAAAGCAAGGCTTCACCGTCTCTGTCATATTGCGGAAACATCCTTTGAAGTCAGGGGTCTTGGCGCAGTATCTAAAAACGAAATTGTAATGTGGTAACTTCAAATTAAGGGCGCACCGAGTTTCTAGCGCTAATCGATTTTAGGTATTCTATGCGCTCCGTTTATGTGTGCGTGAGGCACACCGGCAAGAGAGCAGCGCCGACCGCGCGCCGCGCGTATAATAACTTATCGGCTATATAAGTAGGGTAAAAATCCCAGTAGTCGACCTTTTATTTTCAATTTCAAATTATTTATTCATCAAAGTAGATTCAGTAAAAACTACTTTCGTTAGTACGTAAGGTTCGACTTTTAATTCCATTCAGTAACTTGACGGTTAATTTGACAGATTTTAATAAAAAACAGCTATTTGAGTTGGTGTAAGCATAAACTATATTCAATTAACTTCACAAATGTACTTGTCGGAGAAGGTATGTCTGTCTCTCGTTAGCATCAGGCATATTTTAATGACTACTGTGGGCGTAATAAGGGTAGTGTCGGTTATACCGCAATATTAAAACGGTTTGCAGTTCAAATCAGATTGCAATTCACGAACAAGTCACACTTGCGAATCACACACTGTAGGTACCTATACAACTCAACGATACGGAACGCGACAGTTTCTATGCATATGTTGTTCGTACGATGTCCAATGTTTCGATGATCCCGAGAGCTTTTTTTTGAAAAAAGCTCTCGGTATCATCACTCGCAGTTCAGCACACTAAGGCTGGTTACTGCGTAACCGATAAATCCTGTGGTGGTCTCAAATGAATTTAAGGCCCCCAGCCAGGGCTAAAAACTATTTAAAACCTAAATGACCGCTCGCTAAGGGCATCCCCTGTGGGACACGGGCCTCGGCTTAGCAGGGTCATTGAGGGAGGGCAGCAAGGGACAGGCTGGGTCAGGTTGATATTATTTTGGTGATTTAACGGTAATGGCTCAGCGGCGCAGGCTGGCTCGTTAGGCAAAAGATGGTTTTGACGGGGGCGTCGCGATGTACCTCGTCGGCGAGGCCGGTATACGCGGAACGCGGTCTGTGTTTGTTTTTCCTAAGAGTACTGGTTTCCCTACTACTCTCTTGGTTCTGGGTGATGGGGTCATCGGGCTCAACAAGGGTATGCCGCGGTCGGCGGATCTTGCTGATCTGGGAGGGCGTGTATCTGGTAGCCGATACGATAAGGGGGTTCTGGTGCTTTTCAGCGGACTCTATGAAACGCTTTGAAAACGTTTCATGAACTGTTTGATGGTGGGGATGCGGAGGTCGACATGGAGTCGCTTATTCCTAACGTACCACGGGGCTCCGTAACCTTTCGAAGAAACCGATTTTGGATAACCTGCAACCTATGGATCTGGTGAGGCTTAGCGTGTGCGAAGGCTATACACGCATAAGTCATTATCGGGCGTAGTTTGCATTTCAGCAAGACTTTTTCGGGACTAAAGAAGCCAGCAAAATTGTTATGTACGATACCAACTAATTAATTATAATTATTTTTAGTGAATCTCTGCTGGAAGACAACAATTTTGTTTCGGTGTAATTGGCATCCTATAATAAAGAAGAAGAACATTTGATGTAATTATAATTTCTATAATTATCAACAAATCTGGTTTGGGATGAAAGTAACACTTATTTCTTAAAATTAATTAGTTTCTGGACTTGCAATTCTAGAGTTTGATAAATTTTGTAATCGGTCTTCCATTAAATTTACCCTGAAAATTGAAAGATTGAAAAATTGAAAAGTTAAAAATAACGAATCCTGAAAAATATCAAGATCAAAAGCAATAGCTTTTCTGCTGGAAGAAATTTCTATTGAAATAAGCAGTATCTTTGTGCTCTTGGTTTCTGTACAAAATTTTCTATTTTTAACCGACTTCTAAAAAAGGAGGAGGTTCTCAATTCGGATGTTTGTATTTTTTTTTTAATGTTTGTTCGCGCATAACTCCGTCGCATGCCAACCGATTTGGAAAATTCTTTTTTTGTTGGAAAGGGTGTACTTCCCAAATGGTCCCATAATTTTTTTATCGAAATCGAACTAGTGGTTTTTTTGTTAATTTCAATAAATGATAGCAAATCTGTCGGGATAGCTGAAATCGCATGTTTTTTTATTGTTTACACCAATTTATACCACGTACGCTGTGATGGTTATGTTTAGCTGGGAATGAACCACTAAAAAGTGAAAAATGAATTAACTTTTTACAAAAAATAAAACCGACTTCTAAACAAAAAAACCAAAAAGTATAAAATAACTTTAATTTCGGAAATCTGTGTGTTCAACAACAAAAAAGCAACCAAAAACACCGAGTTCCGAAATTAAAGTTATTTTATACTTTTTGGTTTTTTTGTTTAGAAGTCGGTTTTATTTTTTGTAAAAAGTTTATTTTTAGTAAATTGTGTGTACATAAAAAATAAATAAATAAAAATGCTGTGTGACAGATTTGTGTGATGTTTTTATTTGAGTTCATTATTACAATTTTTTTTTTTTCGAAAATCGTATTTCATTACTACTACAGAAAAAAAATATCTTGTATTATTTAAGGTTATTTATTTAACTATTATGAAACCACCTTTACGCAAAAGATGCGTAACTATAGGGTTACATTTGTGTAACAGTAACAGAAAATCTGTTGTGTTACTTTTGTGATATTATATTTGACAATTTTGGTGGCCTTACCCTAATTCATTTCTTCATGCAAGCGTTTATTTAGCATTGGTTTTTCGCCAACCCCTTCTCTGTCTTGATTTCTTTACTTTGTTCCCCATTTCAAATACGCTACAATTCATTTTCATACAATTTTCTTCGTTACGTTATTAAATCCGCGCGTGAGCGCAAGCGACACAAGCTCCCCGTCCGATGGCCGACGGCGGACTAAAGCGGACAGGAGGGCGGCGCGGCGGCTCTGCTTATAATGGGAAAAATTCGCGCGAATTTAGGTATTTCCTTCTTATTGTTAAACAAATACATATTTTGAAAATGTAAAGTGTATACGTTGTATAAAACATGTAGTTTTGTTATTATTAAAAAACTGATGACCTTTCGCGAAGTATTCACGCCGTACTAAGCGTTTGTTGTGTTTTTTAGAGGTAACTTTGTGAATTTATTCTATCGAGCCAACTTTATCAAATCGTGTTTCCATCGTGTATACTGCCTAGTATATATGACCAATAATACCAATTTATTTCCTTAGATTTTAATTTAATTGTTTACTACTTCAAACAACCGTTATAAAATCGCGTTTTTGTGTATAAAAAGCTCGGTGCCCCGTTAAGATACAAAATCGTGTGGCGAGTTGGTGATGGAAATCTTTGAAATCAGGTGTCTTGAGTTCTTGACGCAATTTAAATTGCACTGTGATGGCTTCGAACTACGGTTTATAGTCGAGTAGCGACTTGGTTATGTATGAGAGTCGCATTTATTTCTTTTATTATTTAATGGATCCGCTCTTGACTTTGAACTCGTCTGATGATAAATGCGAAGCGATGCAAGAGGTCTGCGACGGAACTACCTTGCCGAGAAATTTCCTGTGGGTCAGACCTTGAGGAACTTAATTTTATTAAATACTAGCAGCGCCTCGCGGTTTCACCCGCGTATTTCGCGTTCCCGTGGGGTTATGGGGATAAAATATAGTCTATGTCACCCGAGGATAGTATAGCTTCCTAACAGTGAAAGAATTTTTCAAATCGGTCAAGTAGTTTCGGAGCCTATTCAATGCAAACAAACAAACAAACAAAAAAATCTTTCCTTTTTGTAATATTACGGTAGATAAGTACCTCTCTGATACCTACTCGGTCTTCAATCTTCAAAGGTTACAGCCGGGCCCTAAATATTCAATGCCACTTACAATTTAAAAAGACAAGGTTTTAGTGTATGAACATCCCACTCATGCGAACAAAACGTTTTGGGAATACATTCGTTGTGCGTACAGATATAGAGCGAAATTCCCTGAGACTGTTTCCTGGACCCCAAGTATTACAATAGGGCTATTACAATAGTGTCAGAATGGTCTATCATTTCATTATGGTTGATTTTGACAAGTTTGGTAATCTACTAATATAAAAGCGTCATTATGACTTTCCAATGGCCAACCACTGACACTTCACTAAAAGAAATGGCATAGAATGGTAATCTCGTACATAATAAATGAATGACAGACGTATGCCGTAATTTGCTAATATTTTGACAGTTCCTTTGATCAGTGAACGTCGTCGTGCAGTAACTTCTTTTAATAGCTCGGTTATCAAAAAGTATTACGAGACCATTGACCGACCAATGATCGACCATTATGAATTTAGCAGATTACGAATTTTTAGCAAAATGACAATGGGATCGTGTTGGAATGACAAATTTATAAAAATAGCAGACTTGGGTCCCAGATTGCTACAACTAGGCTAGCGTGCAAGGACCACGCTACCTAGAACTAACCTATTCACCGACCACAACATCGCTTACCATCAGGTGGGATAATGGTCAAAGGCGGCCCTATCCATATCCTAACTTTACATCGGTTTTTTTTGTTACGCTTTCATACTAAATCGCTGAAGCGATTTGGATTAATTTTGGTACAGAGACAGATGGGACCTTGGAAATGGTTACAAGCGACTTTTCTTAAAATCTATATTAACGCGAGTGAAGCTGCGAGCAAAAGATAAAGAAGAGAGACTGATAAGAAAGTGGCAATGATAAAGTTTCAGTTTAATTATTTATTTTTCAAAAGTGGTAGTTATGTGCACTTGGTCACGTCGAGTCTATTTGCAGGAGCCGTCCCATTCGAGCATGACCCATTTACTGCAGCGAACTTTGTAAAGGGAAGTCGTCATTATCTGTGCCTGACGGGTTGTTGATACTTGATAGTACACTGTTCTTAATAGATTCGAACCCAGTCGTTGCCGACGGTCATTTCCTAATGCAAAACCTAACCACACTTTGCCTATCCGGGGCCATCCATAAATTACGTCACACGTTAAGGGGGAGGGAGGGGGTCGACGAAGTGTGACATTGTGTGTCAAGTGGGAGGGGTCCTATTTTTCGTGACGTCACATTTTCAAATCTATTTTAATCTAAGTGTTAAGTAAAACACGAACATTGAACTATTGACGAAAAAGTAAAACATTTGCAACTGTATCTGTGGAAACAAGGTTTTGTTTTGTTGCCACTGGCTCTACTAGTGTTACGCGCCGACCGCCTATACGTCTTTTCGCAGTGATATTGTTTCTATTTAATTTGACAATTCACCTCCGCTGATGAAAAATTCGTTTTCTTAGTTCTGCTATTATGAGATTACATATTATATTGATATCATGATACCTACTTCAAATATAATTAATCTGTTTTTGTTTTGTGAATTTCTTACAATGTTTAATTTGATGTTAATTTTACTAAAAAAGTGTTTTATTTTAATAAAATAAAATTGAAATAAAACAAATTCCGGAACTTTTGTTTTAATTCAATAATGATTTCTACATGTAAAATTGTAAAATATGTGACGTCACACTGGGAAGGGGGCTCTCACAAATGTGACCAGCTGTGACAAGGACGAGGGATCAAAAACCATGAAATTCGTGTGACGTAATAAATGGATGTCCCCTCCTGGGAAACCAAGCCAAGATTTCATACGTAGTCGACAAACTTGCTAGGCCTAATCTTCTCTTGTCATTCTTGACAGAAAAACCTGATCACACACTTTACCTAACCTGAAAATGAACCCATATCTTATACTTAGTTCACAAGCTTACTGGACCAAACAATGCAATCAAGGAAAAAGTGACACTATGACTGGTCCTATAGTTAGTCACATGGATCCATTTTGAATGACTGATAATAAATGCCTATTGAAATACATTACTATACTACTTTTGTGTTTATATAAGGACCTCGTAAATAGGCTAAAAACCAACTACCGCTTGCTTTCCAAGGTCGGTCTGTGCCTAGGAGTGACCATCCATTACAAACACGTCCTTATTCACGTTAAGCCGTTGATCTCGACTTTCATAAGCACATATTTGATAGTCGTTACGGATAATCAGTTGCCAGGAAATCGGACAACAGTCTTAGCCAGGGGTATCGTGTTTCCCAGTTACTGTGGCCGTATTACGAAGTGCCAATGCTATCATGATTCGTGTGAGGGAAAGAGATAGTGCTATTCGTCTGGTGTAACTCCGTCTCTCTCTGACACAGAAATCATGATGGATTTAAGACATCATAATAGGGCTGCTGGTTAGTGGAGATCAAATAAAGTCGCTCCATAAAAACATATACACTCAGCTGCATCCAGTTACGACTGGAAGCTGATCCCAATTGGACAACGCTAGGCAGATGATACATTTGTGTTTTTTACTAACTTTTTAAACACTTCGTCGACCTGTCCCGTGGGCTTGGCATCTTCAATCTCTTGCTGCAAGACTTCCGTGTCCACCAAATCGTTGAAGCACGTCATGAGGCTAGTGGCAGCTGTCTGAAATTGCAGCAAAATATAAAATTAAATATACTTTGAAAGAAAAAATGGGTACAAAGTTTTGAAGACATTAATATGGCGGATTTTTTTTAGTCAAACGGTTATTTATTATTATAAATGTGACAAATAAGTGTCTAAATAGGTATCTACAAGGTGACATCTCGACCTTGTGATGCGTCAAACCACAAGAATAAAATATTTTCGCACTTAAATTTTAAACTGATTTTCGTATTGAGAATCCATGATTTATTCAATACTCTGCTAGCAATTAAATAATTATATTCTCTGTAAAACTGGACTTAGAATAAAATCGCTTCTGCCTTACGGTCTTACTAAAGTGTGAACATGTTAATGGGGTCGTTCATTAGTCATGTGATGTTTTTAGCTCTTTTTTATCCTTTAGTAAAAATCACGTGTATTTATTGGTACAAAGAGCGGTATCGTAATAAATTTTGAAAATAATCTATCACAAATCAAAAATATATCTAAAAGAAAATAAAAAAAACTAGAAATCGCAACTACAACGAAAAATTAAATACACGTGACATCTCACTACACCCCCCCTGCCCCCTTGTGATATTTCGTCCGACGAAATATCCATTTGGTGTCTCACGTGGTTAATGGACGAGCTCTCTTGCTTGTATTTGTACCGAGTGTTTCGCAGGAATACCTTGGTAAGTAGGTAGCGTTACCTAATACGAAACACGAATTAACTAACTAGCTGGTATTTCTTGACGAATTGCTTATTTTGTATACTATGCAAAGCATAGGTCATTGGACTAAAATTATCAGTGTAAACTACAATTATTCTTTATTTTTTTTATACAAATACTAAGTAGGTACTTATACAGTGTAATGGAAATGATTTTTTTCCTACAATCTTCTTGACTCTGTACATTAAGTTAAAACAAACAATAAACCAAAGGCTAATTAAGTATGTTATTATTTAATTCATGACAAAGTTCTAAACTTACTAAATACTGTTAGTACCTACAACACACTTCTACTCTAGTAGTAGTTGTACTTACATACGAAAAACGACACGATTAAAAAATAAGCGACAAGCTACCTAAACGGATGGTTTAGGTAGCTTGTCGCTTATTTTCTTAACTAGCAGTATTAAAGCAGTTGTCAATATGTACTCGTAGTTAGATACGTTTATGAGGTTTATTTATTATTCTTATTCGTAAGCAGGTAATAAATACGATACAACTAAAATAAATAGTACGTAGAAAACCTACATAAATATATAATTATGTACCTATATTATAATTACTAGCTGACCCGGCAAACGTCGTTTTGCCACATAAAATAAAAAATAAAAATAGTAAGGGGGATGAAAAGTAGATGTCCGATTCGCCACCCTAGCCGATACGCACGCTAAGATTCACGAAAATCGATCGAGCCGTTTCGGAGGAGTTCAACCACAAACACCGTGACACGAGAATTTCATATATAAGAGATTACAATAAATCTCATAAGTTTGCCTATGCGTGAGTAAGTTTCCATAATCAATGACTAAACAGTATATCATCGTGTGTCTCGGTAACGAGACTAGTCCTGACTTCTGACCCACAGTTCTAATCACAACATTCACAAATACGCACACATTATTATATTTATATCGTCGATCGAAGTCAAGCATAGGGGTGATGTTTTGACCTGACATACATACTGTATAACCAGTGATTGGAGTTGGTAGAGCAAGGACTTTAAATGTATAAACTTTGATTGTATATATGTATAATGCATTAACATGGACACGACACCGGGATCACAGTAGAAATATGGAACAGTATAGAAACTACGAACAAACGGTCGAAACGGTCACACTCACACAGACGCGCACATCTACGAGGCCCCTAAGGGACTTTCGCGGTGCGCTCAGTGGCGGGTGCCGTGTTCATAGATAATACCTACGCTATTATAATGGCTATAGATGATGGACCGCTCAGGTTTTTGTTTTGCAAAAACTGTGTACCCAAGCACAGATTTTTAATACTAGTATTAAATCCTTATACCGAAGACTAATTGTAATTTATATTGGATTATAATTTATATAACATAAGAAATAAATTAATCCTTATGAGTATGAAAAAATAAATGACCATAATTTTACGACTACTTTATATCCTAGTCAAAGGAAATTTAGCCTTCGAAACATACACATAGAAACGTACTTACTTCACAAAATAAGTAACAATAATTTTTCAACATACAGAAATCCTTCATCAAAATTTTAGGGCAGATATTAGGTATAATTGAAATGGAATAAAATGGCATAGAAATGATAAACAATATTCAGTTTGTATTTTTTTTTTTACAATGGCATTATTTACATTTTGACCAAAGAAGAAAGTCGCATGGAATAACATGCATTAACGCATTTTCGCGTGACTATTTCTCCCAGTCAACTCCTACCGCAAGCCGTGTTAAAGAACTTCGTTCCAATAAAACACTTATTGCAAACATTAAAAGTGACAACCCTGACTCTCTACTGGAGCGTAGGTAATTATTTCAACAAATGGGCTTAGTTTCCATACTGTTCCATATTTTTACTGTGCCGGGATTCTGTGACTTTAGATTTTATTGGAAATTTAAATCATATCGAGAATTTAGTTGAAACTTGATATGGGGTTTAGGCGAGACGTTTTATCAAGATTGAAGTTTTATCTAAGTTCATATTCATAAAACCCTTGTCAAATACATACATACATACACACGAGTGCCTCTAAAAATCATTACTGGCCTTAACAAAAACATTTTTTTTTTTTAATCATAGTGAATCCCGGGAACTATTTACCGGGAGGTATTTCCATACCATGCAAATGTCACCGGAAAATTGCAGACTCCGTAAAATTGTAATACCTAAATCTTTATTAGATTATAATTTCTCGATATACTATGAAAAAACCTTTTTGTATAGAATAAATCCCACCCAATTTTAATAGTTTCCAATATATCCGTGCCTTATTAAGAAAAGCATAATTATTTACATTTCCACGCGATATTTGACAATCTTACGGCGCAGCTTTTATCATTTTCCGATGACATAACTAACTAGTTGCATGTTTATATCACCCTTTAAGTACCAAGTACAAAGTCTATGCAACATCGATATATTTCCTATTAATACATCACACATCCGACTCTGATTAGATATCAAGCCTGCATGTGATGGGACTGAACTTTGACTTCAAAAATTAATCATAATTTAATAACGTACAAATGGTACAATGACCTTAGGACTGACCTAATAGGTTGACCCTTTGCCCAAAGTGACTAAAGGTGACATACCTAAACAATAGGGATGTTGCCTGAGTAAAAAATATATGATTATGTTTAGTCCGTCAGTTACGTTATAGAAAAATATTGGACACGTATTTTTTCCTTTATCAAATCTATAAAAACTGACGAAGCTAAAAAGCATCAAAGATGACGTCACGGCCCGGTAAAAATTGTAGCGAGTAGTGACGTAACACGAGATTTCAACGCACTGTATCGTCTTCATTTTTTGTTTATGTGAAAAAAGAAAAAATACGTCTCCAATATTTTTTGGAAATCTATCTGACGGACTAAACAGATTTTTTTAGTTAATTACCCTATTATGGCAGATTGTTCATTGTTCTACTTTGATGTCCCTCGAAATGAAAAAATTGGATCTCGGGAATGCGTAGAGATATCGAGTTGAAATTAAAACCGCATACTCAGGTCTACAGTCCCTTGAAGCTGAGAAAAAGTTATCGTAAAAGAAGATTTAAGGCCGCTTATACCGCAAAAAAAAAAGTATATTTCGATACTGTCATGGGAATAGGGGAAAGATACGGTTTATGACGTAGAACTATGTTTGGCAAGTAATATAGTCTTCTACTAATAGTACAGGGAAAAATCAGAAAACTATAAAATTTGTAATTAAATAATACAAAATATAGTCTAAGTATGTAATCAAAGCAAAGAACCGCATTGCAGCATCGGTGGCATCATATAAATTTGTTACGTAATATGGTCTTGTACTACAAGTACAGGTAAAAATCTGAAAACTATAAAATTTGTAATTAAATAATGCATAATATAGTCTAAAGTACGTATCAAAGCTTGGAAAAAACTGCGACTTTGTAAGGAACCTTCGGTGGGCGTCCGACTCGCACTTGTTTTAATACTTGGTATCGGTTGTGTGACCAGCCAAACATGTAGATACCATGTAAATGGGCATACAAAATTAAATGGTAGATGACTATGGAGTTGTCCCTACAGGAGTTTAATATCATTCCGTTGCCACGTCTGTCAATAATTGTTTGGACCCAGTACCTAGTCGCGTTAATTGCAGCATCAGTGGCATCAATTTTATCCGTCAAAGTAGTGTTGCGCTAAAGGGCACTCACTCCAAAACGTGGCTTATGTTCTGAACTGAGACACCGCACTCACAATCTGTATCTAACGGGTCTATAAAATCCCATTACGCTAAGCTGGGTGCGCAATCGATTCGTTTTGGTCAACACTTTAGACAAAAACACTTACTATGGTCAAGACATATCATAATAACACGAATTGTTTGATGAAGTTCAAGCAACCGGGTGATTAAAACTGTTAAATATTTTTAGAAAACTTTTTTAAAAATAATTTGTAACAATTATTTGCAGAAATAGACAAAATGATTTTGTCTATGTGCAAATCATTCGTTTGCGTCTAGGTATCATCCACGACCTTCAGTCGCTGAATAAAATAGATGTTAATTTATTGTGTCGGTTTCTTAAGTAGTGTCACATTGAATATGATACTTTCAGAGTACTTTATGTGGTCAGCAACAGAAGTCGTTCAAATTTTTAACACCTAGCTATTCATCCCATTTTTATTTCGCTCCGATTCGTTGCTGATCGTACCCAAACATAACATAAACTTTGGTTTGAGTGTAAGGGTGTTTATTCCCAGATTTTATATGCTTGTAAAATCTACTGTCTATAAATAGGATTAGAGAAAAACAAACAAATACTTATTTATATTTTCCGGTTTTTTTTATTATACTGGCTCGTCACTGATTCACATTGATTGATAATTCAGTATAGTCAGAAAAAAAGGACCAACGATGGTGCAAGTCAGCTTAATCATATTTAGGTAAATTTAATTTCGAGAAAACAACGGGTCAACGAACACAAGAGTTCGTTATTCAGTTGACAAAACGGACAACCGGTCAATGTTCTTTACCAATAGGTACGTAACTTATACAATTTACTTTAAAGTTTTTATGCATCCTGCGTACTTTTATGTCTTTAAAAGACAGATCTTTAAAGCAAAATCTATTACATATGTTTCTATATTTCTACCTGAACCAAGTGTGTAAAAATCTGAAGATTAATCTACGGCGAAGAATTTTCATTATTATTGTGACCTTTTATTATATTAGTATAAAAAAAATTGCAATTCTAGAAGGTATGTTAACCGCATAAACAATATTATTTTTCAGTCAAAACAGGAGATGTTTTTTATCACATTGCGGTTGAATTGACGCCATTTTGGTTTTAACTTAACAATAGGCAAAACATTTAAAGTAGGTACAGTAAACCACATGCCAAATGTGGACTGTGCTGAACTCGAGTGAACTCAGCATCGCACAGTGACAATAGGACAAGAGGTTCAGCTTATATTGGTTTTGTTAACACGGATGAGCAGCCTGGGATCTTTGTTTTATACAAATTGCTCAAGTCTTAGTAAAACGGACTTTGATACCATATTAAATACATAAAACCCACAATAATTCACGATGTATGTTGCTACGTAAGTACGTACAAACTAGTCTTTAAGTCCTGTAACATGACTTTATTTTTTATCACAGTTGGTCTAATCAAAATCCAACTTATTTACATTCGTCTAACGGATATTACAATATCGTCAACTGACCAGATATCTGACTTCCAAATTATTTATAACAGAATCATCAAATCTTTTTTTATGACTGACTTTTCGAACCTTTCAATATAGCTTTAATACCATTTTGAATGTCCTAGACTATCTGACCGAATAAAACTGAAAACTTAAATCAAAATACGACCGTGTTTTTTAACCGACTTCTAAAAAAGGAGGAGGTTCTCAATTCGGATGTTTGTATGTTTTTTTTATTGTTTGTTCGCGCATAACTCCGTCGCTTTTCAACCGATTTGAAAAATTCTTTTTTTGTTGGAAAGGGTATACTTCCCAAATGGTCCCATGAAAATTTTATCGAAATTAACCAAGCGGTTTTCGAAAAATCATCAAAAATCTAAAAAAAAAAGGGACATTTTCTACTTTGATGACCTCTTAGTTTACTCTGCGAAGGAGCAGTACGTTTTTTTTACACCAATGTGATTGGTTCGTTTAGGTGGGGGAGGGGAGGGGTGTAGGTACCACTAAAAAGTGAAAAATAAAAAAAACTGTTTACAAAAAATAAAACCGACTTCTAAACAAAAAAAAACCAAAAAGTATAAAATAACTTTAATTTCGGAAGTCGGTGTGTTCAACAACAAAAAAGCAACCAAAAACACCGAGTTCCGAAATTAAAGTTATTTTATACTTTTTGGTTTTTTTTGTTTAGAAGTCGGTTTTATTTTTTGTAAAAAGTTTTTTTTTTTATTGAAAATAGCAAAACGCAGGCAAATCACGCTTGAACAGCGAAGCGCTACTTGTACTCTGCGTGAGGAAGGCTACAGTGAACGCCAAATCGCAAAAAAAGCTGATGCCTTCATCTCTGCTAACTTTGTGTAGTTCCAAATCCTCAAACCTCAAGGTGCGCAGCTCTTTCACTACCAGCTTTAATGCGGAACTCACGTCCTGCGGAAACTCGGTAAGCAACTTTAGTAAATATGCGGTCTGACCATAGTATAAAGAGGGGAAGTAGGTTATCTCCGGCCTAATTCGCGATATAATTGCCTACTGTCTTAGGGTTGTCACTTTAACACATCTCTGTATAACTAATTCAGTGATCATTAGTCAATAAAGTTCAACAATGGTTTGATTTTACAACTGTAAGTACTTACCTATTTAGTTACTATACCTACAATACTGAGAAATCGGCATAACTAAACGTAAACAAAGCAATAGCGGCAAATCAATTGATAGATCAAAAGTACCTACCTAATATATTCTAGTAGGAAATTAGGCCTACCTACCTACTTTCTCTGTGTGATAGAAAACTAATAAAAATAAGTAAGTAGGTATCTCATCATCAAGTAAAAATTATTTGCTTGAATAAGTGACTAGATTACCTTTCCTGTTCATTAGGTAATCTGAACAGAGATAATTCTGGAATCGATGAATTATTGAGACACCCAAACACACAGCAATACGTTCTCCTGCGACTGTCAGACATTTTTTATTTATTTAGCGGTGACGCGCGAACCTTGTGCAGTGTTAGCCCCGACTGGCGCACTGAGAAACGGGTCGAGACTTGTTAAAGTGTGCGTGCGTCGACGCATAGATACTATGGCGCACACATACAAGCCGCGCGCGGTGCGTTTGTATGAAGATAACCTACTTCCCCTGTTTATACTATGGTCTGCCGGCCTCCATACATAACATACATAATCAGCCTTTTAACGTTCCCACTGCTGTGACACAGGCCTCCTCTCTAGGAGAGGGAATGGGCCGTAATCCACCACGCGGGCCCAGTGCGGGTTGGGACGGCTTCCATGCCCATCGTTAAAGGCGACAGTAACTGACAGTGGCGGCAGCGATGCTGAAGTTGACAACGGCATCGTCGGTTGCACCAAACCAGTTACACCCGTAGGCGTCATCACCGCTGGTGACGTTGAGATGGTCATGGACATTGAAGAGCCAACATCCATGACCATGTAGAGGTGTATCGATCTTGTTGCCCCTACGGAAATGTCATCTATACTCAGGGCACTGCCCGATTGTGGGTTTGGGCCCTTTTGCCGGGAGGCCGACGCAAGTTCAGTGATAGACGACGTTAATTTATGCTTTAGACTCCCATCCCCTAAATATGTATATTTAGGGGATGGGAGTCTTCTAGCTTCCAGTCTGGCAGATATCGTGGTCAGTGATAAGACCGCCATTGTACCATGGAACTAAGTTTCTGTAAAACAGTTGTGTAACTATTTGTATTACTGTATTTATTTTGGGTGTACAATAACGTCCCTATATTCTATGTATCTATCTATCCAGACTACGGGGGTCTTTGTTTTACAATATACATATATACCTAAGCATGTTTCATAGTGATATAACACAGGGATTGAGTCACTCCCCGTCCCTTGCTACGCCGAGTATGACACATTCAGATTAGGATTTTACACAATTCAATTTTTGCGATGAATTTATGAGTCATTAAAATAATGTGATCCACCGAGTATTAACAAGTTACGCAAGTGTTTTATAAAGCCCTCTATTGTCTGAAAACACAATAACTCGAAAAGTGGAGATATTAATCAACAATTCGACTTGCGATGCAACAAAATTAGGTACACGACCGAGGAATTCGAATGACTCGAGTTATTTAAAAAATACAACTGGCAAAAATCCAGAATAGTTTTGCAAATTGGCATATCCGTTCAAAAAGGCATTTATCACTACATGGTATAAAACAAAGTCGCTTTCTCTGTCCCTATATCCCTATGTATGCTTAAATCTTTAAAACTACGCAACGGATTTTGATGTGGTTTTTTTTTAATAGATAGAGTTATTCAAGATGATGGTTTATATGTATAATACATGCACATTATAGTAGAGAAAACATTAGTATCTACATTGCATCCTTGCGAAGCCGGGGCGGGTCGCTAGTATATAATAAACTCGACAACACTTTGGCGTACCTACGAGCTACTTTATATTTCTCTCTGTATGAAAGTTGAAGACTAAAGCAATATATAATTTGGCATAGACAGTCTTGTTAACCCAAAGGTCGACTGGTAGGGAATACTCGTACCTCGTTGTGCCAGGGTTGCGAAACTTATACGAAAGAGTCAACGCGTTGCGGAATTTGTTCCTAAGAGTCACCACGGACCTTGAACGCAAAGGGCAAAGGAGGGATCACGGGTGGGTTTTAGTCATTAAGTGTCTGACACTCCTTTCCGTTCCGTCCATAGCGGGAGAAGTCATTTGGTGCTTTCCAATCCAGAAAAAAAGTCACTACGGCAATTGAACGCAAAGGGCATTAGGGGTGGATTTTGGGTGGATTTTAGTCAGTAAGAGTCTGACACTCCCTTCCGCTCCGCCCAGAGGAATACTTTATTTAATTAAATAGATACTTCTATTTACCACTGTACATGACGTTAAAGTAAATAAATAAATCCATTATGTAAGCCGGGGTACTAGCTTCCGGCCATCTATGGCATACATAGATAAGGAAATTATTAATTAAAAATATTTTTATATTTCTTTGATATCCGAGTACCTATAGCAATAACAAAAATAGGCCACTGGGTAAGTATGCTTGGAGTAACTGCGAAGCCTTCATCGTATTGAATTAGATTTTTGGGTCACGTACCCAAACGCGTAGAAATGTAGACATGGTCCCAATCTTATGATCCAAAGATTTGGGGTAGCGGACTGTTTTCACGCCCACGACCATTTTCCAAAGGGCTTTATATCTTAGGACTTATTGTATTGAGGAATATGACGCGTTGTGTTCTACTTTTTTCTTTCAATCGGCTTTTTTTACTAAGAATGTCTCACTAACTCACGCTTAATTAATCAATTATATCTCACAACATGTGGAGCAAGAGTTAACACTTATCAATCCAATATCTACATCCTCTTGACAAATGCAATTACTAGCTAGCCATATCTTAGCACTACAACTGTTAAATCAAGGTTATTACTGATTATGAGTCGTTTCATAAATCGAGGATTATACAAATGCTTCCATGTTGCCGTGTGAATGTCCTACAAACTAATATATGACCTCAAATGAATAATGCAGCTTATTAGTGTATGTTGAATTAAGATAAGAGTAAAAATATTAGCTTTCTGTGTTGTATTCCTGGGTTGGCGATGCTAATGCATTGTAGAAAACTGTGTCAAGTTTTTTTTTATAATTACCAAAAATCAAAGTAACTTTGCTGATCCGATACTGTTTTAAGCAAATGATAGCTACAAGTATTGCTGTTGGCTGTGCTGTTAGTTTTTTAAATCACAGGAACACTCGACTAATATAATTCAGGTATGATTTTTAACTCGTTTTTGTACGAGTTAAAAATCATACCTGAATTATATGAATGAAGGTTCGTTAATATAATGAGAAAACACGGCCTGAGGTCAAGCCGTGTTTTCTCATTATATTGTGACTTTCCGATGACACAAGACGGCCACACTGTTCAAGCACCACAGCTCCAGAAATGCAGAATAAACCATGGCTTCCTCCTGAGAAACGCCGAGGCCAAGAAGGTAGATACGTCCCGGAGAAACGATTCAACTTAGATCCCGCTACCGAAATAAAACAGTGGCGGAATAAGACTCAAGAATTTATCTTATGTTGGGTCATAAGATAATTCCTAGGAAGCTAGCGTGATGCTGAAACAGCTACGCTGTCACGTAACTACCTTGACCTCGAGGTCTCAAGTTTTTTCATAAGGTTTTCCCGGAACCCCAAGACGTTGGAACAAAGGACATAGATATCCATTGTTCAAAACTAAATAACGTCATTAAACAATTCCTAAGTGTCAATAAATATCTGTTGCACTTACTTCACTATAAACAGGACTATAAAGTGCACTAGTTCTATGTCGTTCAGGAAAATACGCAGAGTGAACTGGCTGTGGCGCTGGGCTGGTTATGTTTGCCGAAGGAGCGATACTTGAGCCGGTGATTGAAGACCGAGTATGGGCAAGTGTAGCAGAGTACGTTCCTCAGCTAGGTGGACGAAAACAGCTGGAACGGTCTGGACGCGGAAGACGGAGGACTGGTTTTTGTGGTGCATCTTGGGAGAGGTCTAGCATTGGACTGCGATAGGATAAGCTGACTGATTAACAGTTTGTTTTAAAGGGCTACTGACTTATAAGACAATTCTCATGTAATGTGCGTACGTAGGGGACATTTTGAAACATAATGCTACAATTGCAGTAAAATACACATCCAACAGGTGCTTGTCATATTCGTGCACCGAGGGCTCCGAACAATTTATAAAACGAGAGATTTTTCCGAGTAAACATTACATAAGAAAATTCGATTAAAAGACAAACTTAACTTTGTTGTTGCAAGGTATCCTATCAGAGTTCAAGTTTTTCTTTTCGAGTTACGGATCCCTAAAAACAACCATACTGCATTAAATTAGTAAAATCTGAACAGTTTTGTATGTTACATACGTATGTACTAGTTTATATTAACTAAGGTACTTCAAGTTTATTAGAAAAGGGACAGCCAAGCTGCTATCTTCAAACGTACGAAATGGCGCAGACGACCCAATTTTCCGGTTATTTTGATACATAAAGATGCTCCTGTATGGGCGGGAGGAAAAAGCCTTTCGTTCGACCTTCTAGGAGCGATATTAATTGATATCTTGTGACATAGGTAAGATACTTAGGTCGAATAGTAGGTATAATCAATGTAACACCTACCTAAATAGATATCTTTCTAATGATACCGATGTTAATGATGACAGGCAAAGGCGCTAAATGGGGTATGTTTTTTTTTAAATAAACAATATTCTTTATTTTCGTCAATAATGAAATAAACTGCCTTCTAACCTACGTTTTAGTCATAGGTTTCATGACGTTATTTTTTTTAATTTCCAATTTTTTGTACATTCCAGTAATTATCATTTCTATATTAGGTGAGATATATAATTACATATATGACGGTCCTGAAAACATTTGCAGAAACACAGAAACCTATTTTAGTAAGATACATAATATTTTTTTGTTGATTATGTAGTTATACCTACCGGAAAACATGAACATGAAAATGACTCAGAACAAGTGCGTGGAAGTGTTTACGACAAACTGTTTAAACATCGAATTCATAATTTTATAATTAATACAGTTGTTACTCAAGTGCGAATAATATTTTAAAATAATAATTGTGTTATTAATACAGCCTAACTACCTGCTATATGTTACTAGATATATTCATTTATTTGAGAAGCTGAGAATAAATTGACTACTGAAAGGCAGAAAACAAAATCGGACTGATTATTGTTGCTGACTGTACTGACAATTATTGGAATTATTGCAGTTTATTTTGGTTTAAGACTGGATTTCCTATAGGCAGGTCTAGCCATTAATGCCTACTAATAAAGCAAGTAGATATAAAAGATCATGTTTGCATGTATTCAACAGTCAGACAATCTTAAAAGAAATCCTATGTTGATCTTTGGAACCTCAACCTCGTAAACTAACGAAGGTCACTCATTAAGTACAGAACCGGTCGCTTATAATTAACTTCTCACGTAAACATCCGTTCATAATATTATGTTACAGTATCTGTTCTTGTCACCAAACGAAAACGTTTTAAGTACCTATTAAGATTAAGTAACTAATTTCATCACCACTGCTCTCAAAACGGTGAAGGAAAACATCCTGAGGAAACCGGCATGTCCTAGAACCAAAAATTCGAAGACATGTGACATTCACCAACCCGCACAGGGCCCGCGTGGTGGATTACGGCCCATTCCCTCTCCTAGAGAGGAGGCCTGTGTCCCAGCAGTGGGAACGGTTAAAAGGCTGATCACGAAGATTAAGTACTAATTAAGCGACCTTAAAAATCTAACTGATCTGTCTAAATTGTCTATCAAGTCGAAACGGTTCCGTTTGCATGACACAACCACGTGATTAGGGGGTCTATATCGTTTCAAAACACGTTATTGAAACATCATTGGTGCAAAAACTTTACGTTGCACGCTAGATCGAATTTTTAAGTCTTCGATCTAGCGGTACAGCTATCGAATAACGTTGTTGCGGACCACAGAGGAGTGAATAAGATTCATATTAGCAGGATTAAGAATCAAAAAACGAGTTCCGAACCCACGTAATAAACTCTGGTTACATGCTTATATTATGTGACTCTAGGTTTCCTCCGGATCTGTTGCTTTTTTACGTAAAAAAATGCTGTTAATTGATTTTTACAAAAATAAATTGTAATCGTGTCTGCAGATAAAGGACTCAGTCTTTCTTCGAATAATTAAATACATTCCGGGTTGAATAATTTTAAACATGATTCGAGCTCGTTATCCCACGATACTGTACTGATAAGTAAAGCTAAATCGGCCACCAAGATAATTAATATGACAGACACTAGGTACATAAATATGTTATTAATACGTTTAATCTTATCCTCTTGTTATTAGCTAATGCTTTTATAATTGCCCTAGTGAAAAAATGGAACAATACAAATTGGATTTGTAGTTGGTACTAGGAACAATAAGCCACACATTAGTAGTGAATAACCAGTGTCAATCTATTGAAATTTCGTACTATGAAACCTAGGATAGGTTAAGTCAAGATCAAAATGTTATCACGAACCTACTGTCGACTGTACGAAAAATAATATTTTTTTTAAATTTTATCATTACGATGGTATGTTGTAGTCCGCAAATCTTATCACTACCTAAAATCAAACAATCAGATTTATGTCCGCTTCGTATCAAAGGTACTTTTTTTATTAAAGTTATTATAATTATTGTCCCGCTACTGTGTTATGAACATATGAAACTTCAGCACGCGACTTCGTCCGCGCGGAATATTTACTAGCCCCCTGAATTTGAAACATTCTTCATCGGTGCTCCGCTCCTATTGGTTTTAGCGTGATGATATATAACTCTCCTCAATAAATACGCTATCTAACAGTGAAAGGATTTTTCAAATCGGACCAGAAAGTTTAATTTTTCTTTGTTATTATTTTTTTCTGAAAATGGTTACCAATCGTTTCTTAGAGAGATTAATACTAAATAGTGACTGATTACCGCGGTCTATTTGCTGCATTACCTTTTAAAATACGAGTATGGAAAACAAAATTTAATTTTCTACTCAATTATTTTTTCCCTGCATTTAAATATAACTGGAAACAATTATAGGAACGATAATGATGGTGTAGATTGAAATGATGATTTTGATGATTATAGTGCAAAGGAAATTATTTTTAAATGGAAGTGGACTCTACTTTCGTTGCTGACCATACTAGTACATTCCCTGCCTTGTTTGATAGGCTTCCTCTAATAGTAGACTTACTTATGGTGTCAATCTATAATTTTTTATCATTAAAAAAATACACTAACATAATAAAAAAATTGGTATATTTTCGATGAGGTTTTTTTTAAATATTATTTTATGGATTGGAATTCATCAAATGACTTCTTCCGCTCTGGGTGGAACGGAAGAGTGTCAGACTCATACTGACTAAAACCCATCAGTGTTCCTCCTAATGCCATTTGTGTTCCAAAGCCGCGGTGAAAAATTCTGGAACCCTGGCATTGGCCCTTTCGGGCTTCGTCTTCTATGCTTTGAGGAGTGCTTTTCTTTGCTTGGTAGTATAGATGGAGGCCTACCTTCCCGTCTCCTTCAAAGGCGGAAAGGTGTCCGTTACCCAGGCCAGATGTTGTCGAAAATGGTCATTTGAATCATATAGATAATTAGTTTTGCGGCTTCTGTAATTGTTGCGCACATTTTTAAAGGACAATGGCAGCCGCCCATACATTGTTTTAGCTGAGGTGAAATTCTTACGTCTTTAAATGAAAAATATCTTGTTTAACTCAGCTTCACCTTCTGAACTAGTATGTGCAAGAATTTTGGTTCAAGAAGGCCGAGAAAAATAGATATTCAGTCATGAAGTTTTGTAGGTTATGTCTATGATAGCTTGGTAGGTAAAGGGCCCCTGAGACGATCAAATACACTTTACAAGTCGTCGTTTCACGTATAGGTATCTAAAAAATAATATATAGTAAAACTGGTCTGAGGCAGCCAGTCGACGAGAGCATTGTTTTAGGTATTGAAGCAATAAGATTTATCTAACATTCTGGGATTTAATAATTACTTGCTAAGTTTTCGCACGCTTAGCAAGTACATATTTATAAAATCCTAGAATGTGTGTAGAAATATCGAGTTGATAAGAACCAATAAAACAAGTTTAATTTTTAAATCTATATTTGTTCATCCTCTTACAATTATTTCATCCAGAAATTCTGTGGGTGTGGTAATATTTTGCCGATGTCAGGCCCATCCTAAATACCAGACTAGCATCATTACATGAGCGTAACATCCTACTATGCGACGACGAAGTAAACAATTACAGCAATGTTTACTGATTCCTCTCCGGCCAGGAATATCATTCAGTTGATACACAGGATTCGTGTCGGTTTGCTCTACGAACTTCCATCTGGCGGTATCTAGCAAACAACTAGTTCACTGTTAAGTAATCCAAAACAATAAGGCAAGATCGGCGGCCAGTATAGAAAAAACTCAATGTCACAGGGAAAGTCTCACGAGTCCTTAAACACACACAGGGGCACATCACAGTCCATAATATGCAGTCTGTACAAATGAAAATTAAAAAAATACGGGAAAAACAATAGAGAGCACTGATTGAATATGGTATCAACTCAAGTACTCAACCAACAACAATCGTCAGTAATCAAACTATTTTTTTTTAGATTCGGGATACTAGGCTTTTTGCCAGTCATTAAAAGCAATTTATTTATTTTTTCATCACAGTGTTTTGATCTCTATGCAAGGAACACTTACACTTAAAAATAAACTAGATTGTTACTCCGTTTAATTGTTCACTTACTCCGTAATAAAAAAATAAAACTGATTACAATTCAATAATGCTGTACTTACTGTCACTTGGCAGGATAAATATAAAATGGCAACACTACACGGTAATCAATAAGTCAAATAACTTTTCATTTAATATATCTTTTTTCTCCGGCCTGATCTAGTAAATGTGATACATTGAAAAAATACAGAAAAATAATGGAACTTCCATCGTATATAAGTCACTTTTAGACGCTTAAATTCATGTCAGCTAAAATTTCGCCATTGTTCTTTGTTGCGCTTATAGTTTTTTAATTATTTCACAAAAACATTTCCTGCTGGCGTAACGTTACGCCAGCCAGACCTTTTTCTTTCTAATGGGAATATTTAAATAAATATTAGCTATAAAAAAACTTTTTACAAAAAAATACAACCGACTTTTACACTAAAAATCAAAAAAATGCAAAATAACTTTAATTTCGGAACTCGGTGTTTGTGGTTGCTTTTTCGTTTTTTGAACACCGACTTCCGAAATTAAAGTTATTTTGCATTTTTTTGATTTTTAGTGTAAAAGTCGGTTGTATTTTTTTGTAAAAAGTTTTTTATTTTTTACTTTTTAGTGGTACGTACATCCCCTCCCCTCCCCCCACCTAAACGAACCAATCACATTGGTGTAAAAAAAACTTACTGCTCCTTTGCAGAGTAAACTAAGAGGTCGTCAATGTAGATAATGTAGAAATTATTTTTAAATTTTTCGAAAACCGCTTGGTCGATTTTGATAAAATTTTCATGGGACCATTTGGGAAGTATACGCTTGCCAACAAAAAAAGAATTTTTCAAATCGGTTGACAAGCGACGGAGTTATGCGCGAACAAACATAAAAAAAAAAAAATACAAACATCCGAATTGAGAACCTTCTCCTTTTTTAGAAGTCGGTTAAAAATTAGTTGTCTAGATGAAGTAAATGTTGTGCCTTATTTTGTATTTGTTCTTTCTTCGGTTGCGAAGTTATTCGAGATTTTGCTGGGGTAACGTTTTTGGTTTTGCTAGATCTTTGAAATGGTTAAGCGGATTCTTATCATATTTTGTACATGACTTCTTAGGACTTAGTTTAAATTTGTTTTACAATAATAAAACCAAAATATTGCATATCTTAAAGGTTATTTCATTAAACAGAAAAACACTTCAATTGGTCCCAGCACTCTCAATAAGAAGTCTAACGACTTACTTTAAACGTTATTTTAAAGCTTGTAACTGCCTTCAAATGTATGTGAAGTTTCATTAGTATCCTGTAAGTATTTAACAAGTTATGATGATATTCAGTTCTTCACGAGCACGGTCTTGATGCGCGCGGTGTTATTTGGCCACTGGATTAGATATATGAACTGAATGTTATGTCAATTATTAGTTTTTTAGATCAGTTGTATATCAGTAAATTTTCAGCCTAGTACATTGGATAATTAATGAGATAATACGATTAAAGTCATTAGGAAGTGAATGACCGTGGTAACCCGACCAAGTTTAGGTGGTTACGAAAAAGCGAAAACGCAGAACGAAAAAGCGAAAACGCAGAACATTATACTATCTTTTGAAATGTTTAGTATAATACACCTTACAATTTCAGTACAGACGCGTACACTGTGAAATACATAATAATAATATAATATTATCTGTACTATGAAAACATTATTATTATCTTCCCAGTTGCACAAACTTATCAGAAATCACCGTTAGAGCATGCCGTTCGGTGGAACGCGGGAGGGGTGGGGTGAAGGGGTAATACATTGTTTGCATAACGTACTAAACATGCTCCATAAACACATAATTCATCTTGTAGAGTATTTATTGTATACGTTTAATTGGTAAAAATAACAAATTTGAAAAAAAATAGTATAGTTTTCCGCAGAACTCGTGTCGAATATATATTATTACATTAACACCCGTGCACTTTCATTGTTTTGTCAACACTAACCCGACCGGTCTAATTTAAGGATAGGAAAGAGAGAGAATGTCAGGTAAACCAATAGGATTTTACGCAAATAACACAATGTTATCGGTACTCTTTTGTTAACTACCAGCATCGCCGGCGCTTCCCGCCAGAGTTGTTATATTTAGTGTAGGTAAACATAATGAAACAATGATAAACTTAGGATACGTTTTATAATTCATAAAAAATAGAGAAGAATTTTGTAAAATAACGATTAAATCTAACGAAGTAACTAATTTAAAGGTAAACTACGAAACAACGAATAAACATATTACAACTCTTTTTAGTGGGACGAATGGACTCTTGAATTAGGATTGGGACGATCGGGATCAAATTAAATATTATTTTTGTAAATTCCCGTTCGTCCCCCTCGGGGGACGAAGTCGAGGGGACGAACGGGAATACACCGAAATGATTATTTTACCTGTCAATAAAAATTCTTTAATAATCATGTAGTTTTTTTAAAAAACTTTTGTACATGTCTGTACTAATTTTGTAACACTATCCTACATAGGGTCATTACGCTGGATTGCGGCCCTGCGTTGTTTCGCGGCCTTTTAGAGGACCAACCGTATAAATATTACAATAATAAGAATTCTATCTCACTCTTGCCAACGTGTTGTGCCACTTTAAAAAGATGGATAGTTACAGAATGTAATGCCTATTCAAATTGGCCGATTAACCTAATCCATGTGCTGGAATTAAATCGTCCATTTTGCCAGCCGCGCTGTTAGCGCTCACACGTACGCAAAACTGCGGAAAAAATAGCGAACAAGTCCCGCTTCAAAAGTAAGTATTTCAATTTAACGATTACTTATTACTAGTGTGATTGTTTTTGAGTTATCATAGTTGTTTGTTTCATGTTATTTTTCATTTGTTTTGGGAGTAAATCACTTTAATACCAGTTTTTTTTGGGGGCCGCGAACCAAAATACAAAATTTTTAGTAGAGTTGGTATACGGCCGGGTGGCCGCGGCACTGGCTCATTGATGAAATAAGTTGGCTTTCTTTCTTCATAGTAATGTAAATAAAGCTTCGCTTTGTGCAACATTTTTTTATTTTTGGTGTTGATTTAAATGATATAGTTAGTTCACGGCCGCCAAAATCTAATTTTATACGGCTTTATAGCTATCATGTGGCCGCAAACTAACACTTGCTATCAAAACAAATTTGGTTCGCGGCCCTCTAAAAATCATATGAAAAATAGAAGGCCGTTATCTGACTCTTTGCAAATAGAGGTGTCAGTTTACGGCCACTTCTTTTACACAGACTGTTTTGGTTGTTGTTTAGGTAATTTTTGTTATTACAGATGTCTACGAAAAAACCTAAAAAAACTGTGACTTACACTGCTGAAACTCTACAGAAGGCATTAAAAGAAATTCGCGAAGAACAAATCCCAATCAGAGAAGCATCACGTAAATTTAGTATTCCAAGATGTACAATTCAAGATCGATTAAGTGGCAGAAGGACGGACAAACTAAAAAAACATGGCCCCGAGCCAGTGCTGGGAGAACAAGGCGAGAAAAAGGTTGTAGATTGGCTTATAAATATAGCCAAATGTGGTTTTCCCGTAAAGAAGCAAGAGCTATTAGATACCGTTCAAAAAATTTTCAAAGATTTAAAAAAGCCGAATCCTTTTAAGGATGATCGTCCTGGGCAGACATGGTATCTAAACTTTTTGAAACGACATCCTGAGATATCAGTAAGATCAGCAGAAGGAATCAACAAAGCTCGCGCTAGGGTGACCGAAGAATCGATTCGTCTGTGGTTCCGCGAACTGAAAATGTTTTTAGAGCAAGAGGGGCACTTGGATATACTTGCAGAACCCGAAAGGATGTTCAATGGCGATGAAAGTGGTTTTTCACTTTGCCCAAAAACAGGAAAAGTTCTTGGGCCAAGAGGTTATCGAAATCTCTACCAAATTAAAGTCGGCAACGAAAAAGATAACCTAACAGTACTCGCAACATTCAACGCTACTGGTGAAATGTGCCCGCCGTTGGTGGTTTTTCCGTATATTAGACCACCAAAAAGTTTAACAGACAAAATGCCACAACACTGGACTCTAGGAAGAAGCGAATCCGGGTGGATGAATGGAGATGTATTCTTCGAATACATCAGTAATGATTTCAATAATTGGATAACAGAAAATAATATCAAGAAGCCCATTCTTCTGCTAGTCGATGGACATAAGTCACATATGTCTTTAATGTTGAGCTCTGTCTGTGAAGAGCTTGGTATTATTTTATATGCTCTTCCCCCGAACACTACACACATGCTGCAGCCTGCCGATGTCAGCGTGTTTGCTCCATTAAAAGCCCAGTGGAAGAGTCACATCAGAAAATTCCTTGCAAAGCCGGAAAATTTGAACAAAGCTGTAACAAAAACCAATTTTTGTCATCTTTTTAAAGACATTATAGAAAATCCACAAATGAAAATCAACATCGTTAATGGATTCATTCTCTTCTGTCTTCTGTTCTCTCTTCTGACTTCATCTTCTGTCAAATTTTTCGGCTCATTCATCTGCGAATGCTTCCAATCTTGCCCCACCGCTCGTTTCCGATCCAAACCCGCCGCGTTTTTCTGATGTTGCGTCTGCAAATGTCACCGATCTCTCTCCGTCGCATATACATGATCCTGCCCCACTGACTCTTGTTATTGCAGGTGAAGTTCCCAAACGTATTGCTGAGAGTTTTCCAAAACTGGGCTTGTCAAATTTAGTTACATCTGATTTTAGCGGCCTTGAGTTGGGAACAGTGGTTTCTCTGGACGATATTGTGGTCATACCGTTTCAAACCAGCACACCCAAAAACCAAAACCCCAGGTCTCTAGCTCCTATTGAAATCTCTCCATCTTCAAAACCGGACTCGAATAACGTCCCTCCATTCACGGAGCAGATACACCAAACCCAGATTACAGATGAACCTGGAAGTTTGGAAACTTGTACCGAAGTAGTTCCACATTGTAGACCCAAAGTGCAATTGGGATTTGAAAATCGTGACACTGAGTCAGTAACATTATCTCAAGTGCCAACTTTGAAAAACAACTTGCCATTATGTACCGTTACTACCACAGAAAAATCGGAAGACGAAAATGAAATTTTGACATTTGGCGTAGCTCACCAGCAACTAGAAGAAAGGTCTCTTTTATCACTGGATAACGTTACAGTTATTCCAACTATATCGGAACATTCAGAGTCTCATGACTTTTTGTCAAAGAAATCATCATCTTCCACAATTACATCCGCATCCGCCAACAACAAAAATTCAATAGATCCAAACACAATATTCGAGCAACATCTGTTTATACCCCAACCTCTAGAAAAGTCCAAACAAAACATACCCAAAGCTCGTATTCCGTCGGCGATATCAGGGAAGAAATGGCGAGAATACCATCTACTAAAAGAAAAAGCTAAACAAGAAAAGAATGAGGAGAAAGAAAAAGCTAAAGAAGCTAGAAAGCAAGCCGTTAAGCGTAAACAAGAGGAAACAAAGAAGAGAAAAGAAATACGCAAAGTCAAGAAACATAATAAAGGAAATTTTTTAAATACTACAGAGTTAATATCAAAAGAAAATTGTGGCCAATGCGCAAATATCTTAAACAGTGACACTGAGGACGATGAAAACAAAAATGTTGGCTGTGATTTTTGTACTAAATGGTTTCATTTGAAGTGCACTGATTTTATAGGACTGACATACGATGATGTTAAAGGTAAACCGTTCAAGTGTAACATGTGCATTATGGATCCTTAGAAATAATGCACATTTTGTACTTGAACGAGTTATAATGTTTTTATAACTGTTGTTCCTGTTGATTATTTTGATCTCGTACGAACTAAGAACTTAATTAAAAGACTGTTTTATACTTTATATATTTCTGATAAGTACAATATACATTATTACGGGTAGTCACCTAGTACATAATTCCATTTACTGATTAAGTGATAATTCGTTATAGAAGTTTTTGAAGACTGATTAATATTAGTTACTGTTAACAAGATAATTAATACATGTTGATTATTTAATATATTAGTCCTTTACGCTCAAGTTATGGAACTCAAGTATAAAAAATTTGTAATGATAACCAAACTTAATTTGTTGCAATATAAATTGATTATAAAACGTTGTGTTTTATTTCATTATTTGTAGAGATAGTAATGCAATGTGTTTAACAAAGAGAGAAAAATAACTGCAGTATAGATGAATGAAAGTAGAATAAATGTATTGCCTAGAGGTTAGAAGTTTCGATTAAGGAAAGAAAGGAGGGAAAATAGAGGAAGGAAAGAAGGACAGAGCAGAAAGAATTGTTGCACAAATTATAAAGGTGAGTTGAGAGGAGAAGGTAAAATGCTGTAGAATGCATGAATGACGAGATAGTAGTGCGTGACCCCAGATAAGATTAACAAATCTTGTGGAAATAAGAGATGTTAGAATAGTGTAAGGCAAGGTTAAGTTGAGAGCATATGAAAGGGATGAATATTGAAGAGAACATGCTTTTTAAGAGTAGAGTCATTTGATTGACTATCGTGGTCATATGCAATATATGGAAATTTATGATAGGACCATTAGGTATGGCGAAAAGTATACGTAATAATTGTATAAAACTGGCGGCCGCAAACTAACTCTAGGGTGGCCGCGAACTGAAAAAAGTGGCCGCCAACCGGCATTTTGAGTAAATTTTAGGTTTTTATTTATTTAAAAAAAAACTGTTAGAATAGTCCTCAAATAATTATGTCCAAAAATAACTTGATGATATCTGTTACACCTGCAGAAACAATCAGAACCTGACTTATGGACATATCATACTAATTTCAAAGATCAAAGTTAGGAAGGCGACTAAAAGGCCGCCAACCGGCGCAACGACCCTATTTTAGAAGGTACCATAATGTTCTGCGTGTTCGCTTTTTCGTAACCACCTAAACTTGGTCGGGTTACCACGGTCATTCACTTCCTAATGACTTTAATCGTATTATCTCATTACCTAATTATCCAATGTACTAGGCTGAAAATTTACTGATATACAACTGATCTAAAAAACTAATAATTGACATAACATTCAGTTCATATATCTAATCCAGTGGCCAAATAACACCGCGCGCATCAAGACCGTGCTCGTGAAGAACTGAATATCATCATAACTTGTTAAATACCTACTTACAGGATACTAATGAAACTTCACATACATTTGAAGGCAGTTACAAGCTTTAAAATAACGTTTAAAGTAAGTCGTTAGACTTCTTATTGAGAGTGCTGGGACCAATTGAAGTGTTTTTCTGTTTAATGAAATAACCTTTAAGATATGCAATATTTTGGTTTTATTATTGTAGAACAAATTTAAACTAAGTCCTAAGAAGTCATGTACAAAATATGATAAGAATCCGCTTAACCATTTCAAAGATCTAGCAAAACCAAAAACGTTACCCCAGCAAAATCTCGAATAACTTCGCAACCGAAGAAAGAACAAATACAAAATAAGGCACAACATTTACTTCATCTAGACAACTAATTTTATAGCTAATATTTATTTAAATATTCCCATTAGAAAGAAAAAGGTCTGGCTGGCGTAACGTTACGCCAGCAGGAAATGTTTTTGTGAAATAATTAAAAAACTATAAGCGCAACAAATTTAAAAATGTGCGCAACAATTACAGAAGCCGCAAAACTAATTATCTATATGATTCAAATGACCATTTTCGACAACATCTGGCCTGGGTAACGGACACGGCGGAAAGGTGGCGTGGTCTTGATGGGGAGCGCAACGGTCTTGTAGATCTTCAAGACTATAGAACCTACCTATACTAACTTTTCTGTATTAACTTTTATAGAAGGCGCTGGTGCCTGTGATACAATGATTTTCATTAGTACAGGTACCAACGATAATCTTTTTCTGTTGTTACCACTTTTTATTACCAAACGGTTTTTTATTTATGATCCTCTAAATGTGTATTTTATCTGAATAACCTAATTCTAATAGTGAATTATCTTCTATGTAAGTATGATTCATTGTCAACCAAATCTTTGCTTACCATCAAATTACAAAATGGTTGAATGCCAGCATTTCATTAATAAGAACTCAGCAGAAATAACTTACCTGTGCCTTCTCAAATAATTCAGGATGTCCATTTTCCTCGCATTTCGCCTTAAACTTTTCCAAGTATTGGGTTTTGTACTTTTCGATTTCTGTTTCATTGATTTTTTGCTGTAATTCTGGTGGCAACGTTATGGGGTTCGACAATGATGAGTCTTCATCCAATTGAGCCGCGGCAGTACCTGGAATGATGTTGAATTGTGAGAATAGCTATGGGAAATTAATGTATGCTGAAATTGTGTAGAGATTTCAGAACAAAATGCTGAGAATGGTAACCAAAGCTCCCTGGTACGTGACAAACAAACAGTTGCATTACGATATACAGTCAAACAAGAAATTCTACAACACACCTACAACACACTACAAAGAAAGAATCACAAAGCACACCACTGCTTGGCGAAATGCTTTACGGAGGCAACTCACACAACTCAAAGACTGAAATGAACGTACCTACTTAAATCGCAATTAAGTAAAGTAGAATGTGATACAAGCACATGTAACCGAACATGTCCAGCTTGACAGACCCTGTTCAACCAACTACTAAATGTCCGAGCATGGGACAGAGTAAAGTGCACAAAGAGAACAAAAAAAATTGAATTAAAATAGTTTAATTTGATTAATTTTAACTAGACTAGAGATGAAAACCATAATATTCATTCTTGTCCTGTTGATTTAGAGAAGTTCAACAATGACCTCATGATTACTAGTAAATAGTTTGGATTCTCCTTTTCATTATGAACATTAACATCAATTGATGTTAACTACTGACACAAAAAAATTATCTCTCGGTGATAGATCAAACTTTATTGAGTAGGTACCTATTGAACAGGCTGACACATTCATTGAAGAAAATACATATTAGGTATTTAATGACATTCTTTAAATTGAAACTTAAAAATACAGAGAAGAGTTTCAGCTAAATTACAGCACTACAGTAATGTTACAATCCTGTGTTCATGAATAAAGATTTATTGGTTGAATTATTTATATTTGCATACTATTATTATGTATTATCACATACTATTGGTAAATTTTCATATTCTCTACAGTAATACAATAGTACTATGTTGTAGGTAAAGGTATAACCAGCAACTAAACTCAATACTCACTTAAGAATTTTGACTGTATGTTAAATAGAAACAATAATTTTTGATAAAATTAATTATAATACCTACTTACCAATAATTGGCAAGTAGGTAGGTATTATTTACTCATAATTATTATGAGTAAATACTTTATCATTGCTTAATACTTAGTACTCTAATCATTTTCTACCTCTCCTCACTACTCCACAGTAATATTTTACGAAGGAATTAAAACTTTCAAATGTTGATTGTATATATCTGCTTGTTTGCAAATTTGAAGACTCCACAGGGAAAACAATTAATGTAATTTTTATATAAAACTAACATTCAGTGCCACATGTTGACTTATGGTTTATATGTATTTTATTCAGTTATCAGAATTGGGTAAAATTACTGTATTCCACCATCAAAGTTACATTTCTTTCTGTTCAATCAACCGAATATGAATGTCCACACACGCAACCACAAAAACCAGGATTGTTGTTCATTTTATTTTTTTAAGACAATTATTATTTTTCCGAAGAAGTCTTCATTTATAATTCTTCAAATTTTAGTTGTGTCCACCTCTTTTTATTGCTGACTGTCCTACCCTACCCAGCACCAGTGACATGGCTGCACGGTGTATGCCTATTAGCCATGATAAATTTCTCATGATGGATTATAAGCAACACTTAGCCCTCTATACAGGGCATGCATGGAGGAGGAGGAAACGGTATTGCACATGCTCCTTGAGCTGTGCACTGGTGTAGCCGAAATACAGAGGCAAACAATAGGGACACAAACAGAAAGCAGCTAAGTATGAGAAGTAATGTAGGCAAGAATAAGGGTTGAAATTAATAGCTTACATGTTATTTTTATTGCAATCTAGGTACTTATTTCTACTCAGAAAAATAAAAACTTCCATTAGATTACATTGAACTTCAATTCAATGTAATCTAAAAGATTTAAAGTTTGTGGAAGTTTTTGGCTATCTAAAGTCTGCAGAAGCATAAAAAATTAATAAATTGAGCTAGGTCACTAAATTGAACAAAATCTTATAACCTGACATTTAAATCCATATTTTTTAAATATTTTTTGACTAAAGGTTATGTATGTAGAAATATATAAAATTCTCTTGTCACAATGTTAGTTACCATACTCCTCAGAAACGGCTTGACCGATTTTTATGAAATTGTTTATGCATATTCAGTAGGTCTGAGAATCAGCTACTATCTATTTTTGGTACCCCTAAGTGATAAGGGTTGTCCACCCCTAACATTTTTTATTTTATTTTATATGGCAAAACAACTATTGCTGGGTCAGCTAGTATGTTTATAAATCAATAAGAAAACAAAGTGACAACTTTATACTAGAATAATTCAATTTATAGACATTCGCTGAAATATTAAACATAGTAATTAGTTTTAACTTAGTTATTATATATTTTTAATAACCTAGCGAGCGGCAAAATAATTCAGTTTAGGTACGCGGGAAACTAACCATTTAGATAAGCCAGTAATTATTATTTATAAGTATAAATTGGTTAAGAACAATACAATCGCAAACAATTTATTTTTATCTACTTGGTATCACATCAATTCTATCCACAAAACAAGGTTGCTTTGCTAGCCAGAATCTTGGATACGATCGGTTATTTTTTTTCATTTACATCATGTAGGTTATAATACCCTCTAAAATAAAGTCCTTTTGTAAAGATCGCAAATCCAATAAAAGAAGGAATACTAACAGTAGTAACAGTGCATAATATAAATTGTCTCATTAGCATTTTTAACATTCATGAAGAAGAAAAAAACATCGAATTGCTGCTAAATTACTTCTTCTGACCTTTTTTTTTTTTTTCTAAGGCGCGAACATTAAATTCTTAAAAAAAAGGTATACTCACTGATGAAAACGGACAAAATGAGGTAGATCCAGGCCATTATGTGGGACTAGTTTTTTATTATTTTATCACTCGATTCACGGTAACACACACCTTTATAATTTTATTTTAAATTACAACACAGCACACGTCCCGCAAGTCAATGGTCAATGCTCCGTCTGCTTTCTCTCTCTGTTTTGTGACTCACTCACTCTTGCTCACTCAGTGGATGGGGTATGGGGGGGTGGGATAAAGGCATAGTGCATTCATTGCCTCAAGACCAGTGCTGCCAATAAAAATTTCATTTTTTTTGATTCCCCGCGTCAGTGTTGACAATTCCCCGAAATTCCCCGGAGAATCAATAAAAAACAATTTTTATTGATTCCCCACATATTCCCAGAATTTATATTTTTGGAATAAAAACACTGTTTTATTCAAAATTTGTTTAGTACTGAACAAATTTTGAAATACTGAACTGGATTAAAATAAGCATAAGTATACATAAATATCATATTTTAATGCTGAACATGCTACTTACCTCTTTTTTAACAGTAGCTGCACTTTATAACCACGTTTCCATTTTTTTGAAAATTTCAACCGTACGCAGTATGCACCAATTTATTTAAAAAATCGACAACCATAAACAATGAATTAATGTTGAGATAAAATCAATATTCAATCATTTGTATTTAATTAAATTGGCTTCCTACAAATTGGATAGTGTAATAAGCCCTTTAGTTATTTTTATTCTGTGCATTCGTAGTTGTCATCTGTCAATTGGATAATGTTTACATCACAGTTTCTCAGTCTCAGGATCGAACTAATCAATAGAATTAATATTACACTTTTTAGTGAGCTACTTACTCTAGTAAAGCCTATTTAGCTACAGGACAGGCTCAGGCTGCAGATGAAAGTTAGGACACATGAACCATGAATAAGGTACTTAATCTTTTATAAATTTGCACCACGAAGTAACTGTAGCTGCTTATCTAGCTGTATGAATATCATTTTTTTTAGTAATATTCCAGAAATGCCTGCGCCAAAAATTCTTTCAGAGGGACAATGGAAGATATTACTCGATTACATGGAGGCCAATCCAATTTTTGCTAAAGGCAACGCTGGTGTAAGGAGCGGGCAGGAAGCAAAGGAAGTAAACAAAGCCCAGTGGAAACGCCTGGCATGCAGACTAAATGACGTCGGTACTGGCCGCTCAAAGAATTATATTCAATGGCGAAATGTAAGTAACATTATTTTAAGATTTGTTAACGTGAACTATTCAGTCAAAACATAGTGTCTTTGTGAGTGTAGGCCTTTTCCTGTTTATACAATGGTTCTCTGGTTCGGCTAAGTGGTCATGATATCTGATTATATTCAAGTAGCACTGTGTTACATTAAAATACCAACTTTCTTGTAACATGGCCAGTAAAAATTTGTATGTAATTCAATTGTAAGAAGAATTGAAAGTAGTCAACTGTAAGCTAATTGTTAAATAATGAAATCAACTCTTAAAGCTAATATGGGTACCCTAATTTAGAACTATTTACTTACACATTTTGTAAGTTTCTATAATAGTTTTTTTTAGAACTACAAAAATGTTCTTTTATTATATGTTCTTTAATTTTATGTTCTTTTATTATAGTACTGGAATAATATAAAATACAAGGTGCGAAAAAAGGCTTGTACCATCCGAAAACATATGAGAGGAACAGTGGACGGCGAAATCCTTCACAGGTATTACTTATTAACTAAAAATGAAAAGAGGGTTCTTACAAGTCTGGGGATACCAATACCAGGACAGGTACAGATGAAAATAAAATCCCCACCAGTTTCCCCAATACCGGATGCTTCACAATCACCGCCAGATACATCACCACCACAGTCAGACACTTCACCAGCAGCTACTCCATCCCCAGATACCCCAACGCCAGAAATTAAATCTGATCCTGATTCACAAAATTTGGCTTCACCACCACATTGGGTCCACCCAGAACCAAAAGGTAAAATAAATTATTCATTCCTGGAATAGGCTCTTTATTATTGACTGTTTGTCTGTGGGTTATAATTTGACACCACCTCGCAAGTCAGTAATTATTTTTCTATGCCACCGTGTAACAATTTGAGTGTAATTAATCATAGACACAGAAAAAAAAAACTGTCCGTTGATTCCAGCCAGTCAAGCTGTGCCTCCTGCGCCTGAATGGGTACGAGACATTGAGGAAAGAAGAATTGCTGTGGAAGAAAGGACAGCACAAGCTTTACAAGGCATACTTGCCAACACAGCATGCTGTGTGAGTGCTCTGCAGGGTATTCAATTTGCTCAAGAATGCTTGAATAAAACAATGCAGGGCATACAAGCTGCTTTGGAAGCATCTGCAAGAGCCCTCCAGGAAAGACGCAATTAGAAAATAACAAAATCAAATCTGCTGTTCATGTAGGTTATTCATACCATAAGGTAATGTTGTCTGTTTCATACAAAGATTAAGAAAGTACATTATAAGAACACATACAGAACTCAGATACTAGAATAAAAAGTATCAAGTTGAAGAGATATCATTATTAAATTTTGTTCTTTTTTTAAAATCGTTTTTTGCCTAATCTGACCCAATAAAACATTAAAAGCGACACTATACGCGCCTATTAGCCTAAGCTTATACATGTTCTACGCCGTTCTACTGGTTAAGCAGTAACCAGCCTTAAGAAGAGTGCTGAACTGCGAGTGGTCCAAGCAAAAATAAAAAACAAAATTAGATGCTTTCTTTCATACGTCCGTATGTACAAAAATACTTCCTAACAAAATATCCATAGGAAAGAGCCTACAATATCGGGTGAGAAAATATGCCCACAAAAGGCTCAACGCTAATGCTCTCAATTAAATGTATTTGACACTCGTAAGAAAAAGTGAGATGGACAGCTTCCATTGGTCAGCGATCAGCCTCAACTAAATCGAGCAGAACAGGGTGCACAACGAATTGAAATAGTAGGTATGGTCGTGTGTTGAAAAATATCGTTGGATGCACTTGGTTATTTAATTTTGCCATTGTAGTCTAGTCGAGGGTCTCGTTCAATGTCGCTGTCGTTTTAACATTCAAATTATGTAATTTAATAGCTAAAGGACGTGAATCTATTCTGCGATCTCCTTTACACAACAATAAACTTCTGTGACCCAATATAATTTTTGTAGATAGGTGGGATTCTCCCATGCTGCAAAGGTGGGTGCGGCATCATATGGTAGTGTAATTTTTTATTAAGTAAGTATATTGTTACGAACATATGGACCTAGTCTGAAATAAATGTTTATTATTATTATAATACGGATTTGTACGGATGGCGCTTGGTGAAACCGGATTATATGTATGGACAAAACACCAAATCAATCACGTCAAATGCAGGCGGTGCATTTGCCCTTGCCCCGAGGCCCGTAAAATCAAATCTCATTTTGATTCTTGACCGCCCAGCACCGCCTCTTGCGTCGGGAAAAATCTCGCTGAATCGCTGAAGAAAGATCAGCATGAGCTCTGCGAAGTATGTATTCAGACCAACACTGAAACTGAATCGTGTTCGAGCGCCTCACACATAACTCATACTACACAAGAGCGAATGAACGAAACTTTGTATTGTGCTTTAGAGGCATAGGCTCTAGCCTATGCCTCTAAAGCTCTAGGGCTCTAGGGCTCTGGCCCTGCAGGGAACATTGAGCTAGCTGCTGTTAGCTGTAATTAAATACCATTTGTTGATACTATAATTTTAAATAGATAGAATAAATATGTAGGTACCTTCCTACTATTTGATTGTGTAAACACGCATCAAGTCGATTTCTATCAATTAGAACAGAGAATAAATCGGTGCCACTACGTCATCCTAAATAAGTTAAAATCGCTATAGTTACCATGCCACACACTGCGCCGTAAGCGCCTTGACTTGCGAAGACACGAAGCGGAGAGGCGTGATGCACTGCAGCTCCGAAGTGACAACGTGTCACAAGTGTTGCACCGCCCATACAGTTTAATAAGGGCACGTGTTGCACCGCCCATACAGCTTAATAAGGGCACGTGTTGCACCGCCCATACAGCTTAATAAGGGCACGTGTTGCACCGCCCATACAGCTTAATAAGGGCACGTGTTGCACCGCCCATACAGCTTAATAAGGGCACGTGTTGCACCGCCCATACAGCTTAATAAAGGCACGGGTGGTTATGGATAATGCTCCATACACTGTACTCAAATAAATAAAGTATGTACTAACTATGTCAAACCTAAATCTGAAACGCAAAGTTGTTGCAAGGAGAGAGGAAGGAAGTCTGCTGGACGAACGCGGATTTTTTTTAATTAATTCAGCTAAATATATATATATATATATATTATTTGCGCAGATATAATGTGTTACTGTTTGTTTGTCCCAAATAAATAAATAAATAAAGCACAACCAACCTATGCTGTGGTGTGGATGAAAATTGGAAAGACACCATATCTTTGTGATTTTTACCCGATCGAAAAAATATATAGGACTTAATACTTGCTTTTGCCCGCGGCTTTGTACGCGCATATCCCGTTTCCGAAGGAATTTCGGAAAATCCTCCCCAAGGAAGCTTACATGCCAAATTTCAGTTTTCTTCGACCAGGAGTTTCGGCTGTGCTGTGCTACCTGTCAGTCACTCGAGCAGTCACTCAGTAACGGAAGAGCTTTATATTATCTAACTAAATTGATTGATGATATCGAAGATGGCGGGACGGGTTCGACTCCTACCGAAGGGACTAGCATAAGCAATTATGCTATGCTTAATAATCAGCCTTTTAATGTTCCCACTGCTAGGACACAGGCCTCCTCTCTAGGAGAGCCGCCAGCGAGGTGAGGAGTTCGCAACGCGAATCGACTGCTGACCTATCTTCATAGAAGGTGAACCACTCTAGAGCTTCAAGAATTACCAAAAGGAGACAATTTTTAAAAGGAGTCTCGGTATGTTAAGATTTTCACCCATCCCCAGACCGACATCGGCAAGCGTTGCTTAACCTTGAAGAATCTATACGGCCATTATTTAGGTATTTAGCCACTGGTTCCTTTTTAGCGCGAAGTTCTACTAACGCCTAGACTAAATCTACATAAATTTATTAAACAGGTCCGCGTCTCTCGTTTATGAAATATGCAAACATTTCAATTTATTTCATGTTAGGTGCAAGTGCACCCTTGGACTCATTAAATGTAATAATTAAATTTCATTTGGACTCCATTAAGCTTAGCTCCGCCTCCTGCGCCGGAGTGGAATCAACGCATTGAAGAAAAAAGAGTCGCTGCGGAAGAAACATCTGCTCGAGCTCTGCAAGACATTCACGCCTACACGCAATATTTACCTTACAGTTACATTACAAGGAATCCAGACGGCGCAAGAGAAAATGAACAGACTTTTCAAGGCATTCAATGTGCTTTAGCAGCACATTGAATGCAGGCTAGACTGAGCTAGCATAGGTAAGTATCAGCATAAGTAAATGAATAATTATATTTTTGATATTATAATATTTAATAGACAATTATGAGTAAATAAGTACTATTTGATAACAAATAAAAGGTTATTTTACCTTTGACCCACTATATATACTTAAAAATAAATTATTAGCATTGGTAAGTTGAAATTAAGTATTTATTTTACAGAAAGTTATTCTTTGGTTCTTAATTACAATACTTTAACGTTAACAATTAGGCACTACAAATTCAAGTAACGTTTACCAAACGGCAGTGTCGATAGTCTTTCTAGACTTTTTACGAAATCCAGAGTGCTTACAATTAAGCAAAATATTGGCGATATTTATGCAATATCCAGTGGTAAAGTTTATTTATTTAGGTATTGAAGGATCTCCAACAAAATATCATCAATAACTTTTGATTACATTTTAGACCAGCAAAGTGATGAATGAATGGCTTGAGTTCCTAAACCCCCTGCCCCGGATCCGCCAATGAGTCGGTATGCTGAATCTGAAAGTGGCGCCAGTCACCCATAGGTTGTATGGACATCAATTATCATATTATTAATTGGCCTGTCGACAAGTAGTGAACGACCCACATGTTTTCAAGTTAAGAACTTGTAAAATTCTACTTAAATAGTTCTATTTTCTATACAAAATTTAAATCACTCAATTTCCCTCTAAATTCTTTTTTTTTTAATGTTCTTAATTTTTTTAGACGTGGCTTGCGTATGCACTCCAAGTTTCAGTAAAATCGATTCATGCATTTTCAAGCAAGTATAAGGACTTGAAAGTTTGTATCAATTACCGTATGAGTAAACTCTTCTAAATGCTTGTGACTTCTTTGCGTGAGATGGAGCCCTAGGCCTTCACTTGGCTTATAAGGACAGTTACAGGCGGGTACTTAATTAACGTATTGTGAACAATCGGTGAGCTCCATGTGTCTATTCATGCTTGTCTACTAATTCTTACATTTTAAGACAATTATTGTGATTATTGCTGCTACTACTACCACTCCTCCTATGCTGAGAGTAATAATAACTGGTAAAGACAGCAAAGTAGTGGTTTTCACAGGAGCAACCTGGAAAAATATAAAAATAATCGTTGTATAGCAGAATAACATAACACGAAGTTGGAAAAATCTGTGTATTCCCGTTCGTCCCTTCGACTTCGTCCCCCGAGGGGGACGAACGGGAATTTACAAAAATAATATTTAATTTGTTCCCGATCGTCCCAACCCTAATTTAAGAGGGGACGAATGGGAATATGTTCTTCGATTAGTGCCATTCGTCCCACTAAAAAGATTTGTGCAGAAATATGTTTAAGTATTCGTTGTTTCGTAGTTTACTTTTAAATTAGTTACTTCGTTAGATTTAATCATTATTTTACAAAATTCTTCTCTATTTTTTTATGAATTATGAAACGTATCCTAAGTTTATCATTGTTTCATTATGTTTACCTACACTAAATATAACAACTCTGCCGGGAAGCGCCGGCGATGCTGGTAGTTAACAAAACAGTGCCGATAACATTGTGTTATTTGCGTAAATCCTATTGGTTTCCCTGACATTCTCTCCCTTTCCTATCCTTAAATTAGACCGGTCGGGTTAGTGTTGACAAAACAATGAAAGTGCACGGGTGTTAATGTAATAATATATATTCGACACGAGTTCTGCGGAAAACTATACTAATTTATTTCAATTTTTTTTTTTACCAATTAAAACCACCAGTCTTATATTATTTGGTGGGAGCAATAGACCAAAAAAAAAGAATTCATAAATTATTCCCATTCGTCCCCCCAAAAAATTTAGAGGGACCATCGGGAAAATAAATAACGAATTCCCGTTCGTCCCCCTCGCGGGACGAACTCGAGGGGACGAACGGGAATACACGGAAAAATCGATCGGGTTCTTTTAATTAGCCAAAATGCAATTTTCATATTAGGCCGCACTAAAAGTCGTCCATTAGGACTTGCTTCCACCATGTTTAAATTTACTACAGGTTTAATTTTTCAATACTTAGATAACCTAGGTGGGTACTAACCAGTGTTATGGGAAACATGATACAAAGCGAGCATTCGTGCAGTCAGTACGTGGAAACGAACACCAATACGCCCATGTTACACGGAGTTTAGGACACGGTTTATCGTAACATGCTCGCTGCGAATGGTACATTACGGTCCGTAACACCGGTCAGCACCCAGCATTAGATATCAGCGGTATAAATATTGCGGCTTGAGTTTTTCCTTGGAAAATATTGTTTATCAATTAATTCAGGCAGGTGATGGACTAACCAGGTTTACTTGAAGTGCACTGGCGCTAGACCTACAGACTTGTCAGAACAGCTGAGGGCTGGCCTAGCCCGTGATATTTACACAATTCCATCAATAACCCCTCACCCGTGCCGTCAGTTGTTGCTGCAGCTGTGAAATTGCTACTACTCAACGATTCACATCGGTTTCACTGCCATTAAGTTTGAATAGAACTCCTACGCGCGTTCGAAATAAAATCGCGCGGGCACTTACAAGAAAATAGGAGGGCGCCTGTTAGCGTTGGTAAACATGGCCCCAATAAAGTGAGGGACGGCTACTAGACTAACTGGCGACCAGCGCAGACTTTGTGTAAACCAGTGGCCGTACTACGAAGTGCCAATGCTAGTGTGTGCCAGTGCCAGTGATAGTGCTATTCATCTTGTGTAACTCCGTCTCTCTCTGACACAGGAATCATGATGGATTTAAGACGTCATAATAGGGCTGCTGCCTGTTGTTGAAAGCCAGCCCTTGATTGGGTGACAAAAATTGTTTGAAAAAATAATGGAAATGTATTCTATGAGTGGTATGGAACCACAAACATTTTTTTGTGTACTGAATAAAAAATAATCATGTATCCGAGTCGTCGTTATATAATATAACGAGTTATACCTATCTAAATGTAATTCCTGAGGAAAATATAATTATATTTAATCCGTCAGTTAGATTACCGAAAAATATTGGACACATATTTTTTGCTTTTTCAAATCAATTAAAATTGACGAAGATAAAACGCATCAAAGATTAGCAGGGAGGGTTTGCGACGTTACGGTTAGGTAAAAACTAAGGACTTTCTCGAATGTGACATTACACGAGTTTTCAACGCACTGTATCGTCTCCATTTTTGTATAGGTAGGTACCTACTTGCGTGAAATAATCCAATATTTCTTGGAAATATATATTTTCATAGTCACCTAACCAATTGGTTATACTCACATTTCCACTAGGAGGGGGCAGAGTACCGGTGGGAGGGTACAGGCTGCAGTTTCCGAGTTCCCGTGCATAGTCGAACAGATTCTTGACGTAGTCGGTCGTGGTGTACTTACAAGGTTGTAGCTTTGCCACCACACAGTTTTCCAATAGTTGACTTTTCTCACAAGTAGTTCTCTGTAACATAATATTATTATCTGAAGTTATTATTACAATCTAGCCTGAGTGGGTGGATATTTACTAACTCCAGTAATCTTCAGAGATTATAAATTTGTCTATAGTAGAGAATCAGAATTCTGTACAAAGTGCATAATCTCTCCGTCTCGTTCCGATAAACTGTGAATTGGCGACCAATCAGTGTAGGTATTTTTTGACAATTATTTTTTCGTTTTGTTGTGTTATTCAAATTTAAAACATGGAACACATGGCATAGGTACCTACGCTCTAAACTAATGAATTAAATGGACATCGTTGTTCGATGTTAGTTGGATTTTTTTATGACAAGATTGACGTCCACTTTCATTGCTTAAATCCAAGGCGGCGCCGATGAAGTGTTCTAATTCTAAGTTTCGTCATGGGTGTTATTACCTATCATTGTTTAGGGGGTGCTAATAACGAAAATGGGATTGAAATGGAAATACAAGATGGCGCCGACTAAAAATTAAATATTATATAAAAAATCGCAATGCTTGCCGTTCTCATGGTTTTCACCGAGACGCTATCTTGGATTTTCATTTTGAGTCTATTCGCACACATTCTGCCCGTGACATTTGAGTTTGCGATCTGTGTTACGGCCGAAACCAATAACCGATCTATCATATACTGGAGATAGAAAAACAAATGAAACAACAGAAAAATTATGTAGGTTTCTGTTGTTTCATTTGTTTTTCTATCTCCAGTATGTGATAGATCGGTTATTGGGAACGGCCGTTAGTGGCATAGGTACCTACCTACTCTCGAATATTCCAATAGGTTACCTATTTCCTTTTTGTGGCGAGAGAAATCACATTTCACTAGGTACGTAGTAAATCGCATATTTATATAAGTAGGTATAGGTAGATACTTAACAAGAAGAAGAAATACCGGGATACAACACCTTCATTTATTTAAATGAAAGTGCTGTATCTAGGTAGGTACTTCCCCAATATAAAGAAAAAACAAGATTACTCACATCGTATTGCAAATATGCCTTCAGAGTCCACGGCAAGTGTTTTTTTTCTTTTGTAATTCCGAAGTGTCCCAGTCTGTCTCTCACGCAGGTGTTACTTATGTTAGTTTCATATTCTCTCACACAAGCTATGTCTTCGTAAAACGCTAGAAAAAGTGAAATACATAATGTCTAGATAATTTACGCCAAGGCAGATGCAGATAAGTCCAAGCATCACGTAAAGAAACACCGTCAACTGGATACGCATTATAAATAACACAAATAGTATACAATAACTTCACAAGAAGTCGGTTTTTTTGGTTGTTTCTTCGTTTTTTGAACACCGACTGTACGGGTCTTTGGACGTGGAAGGTAAAAGCAGAGATTTAAAAAAAAACATAACTTACTCTTAAAAGTATTGTTCTTTAAACTGAAGTCGACAAACTTTACGAAGGTCGTAAAGTCGAGCTTAAAACTAACATTGCATGCTGTAGTCAATGCCTCCAAATAGAATCCGAACTTTTCGCCAAAATCGGTAGCGTTTTTACAATCTCTGAAAGAACAATAGAATAGATATGACACATTAAATACCCAAAAAGTAGTAACAAATTAAGAATCTATGGGATTCCACTGTACCTACTTACATGAAAATATCTACAGTAAATATATTTAAAAAAAATGCAATTTCTAATCTGCCTAGGTTTTTCCGACTATATTAGGGTCGGCTTCCAGTCAAGGCGGATTCAACTGAATACCAATATTTTACGCAGAGCGACTGCCTATCGGAGTCTTGTTAAGACTGGTGTCAAATTTTCTGGCTCCTAAAAATCGTTAACGACTACAAAGCATCTACAAACGTCAGCCGGAACCAACGCCTTAACGTGCTTTGCGAAGCACGGAGGAGTCTTGGTAAACTATGATGGTCAACCCATGCACAGACCAACCTCTGAAAGCGTTGCTTAAACTTGAAAATCTGTGCGGTTGTTAGTATTAGCCACGAGCTCCTGGTACAATATATCCGTGTCTTATAGAGAAGAGAGGGTTTATAATCTCACGCGATTTATTTTAAACTTACGATGTTTACAGACATCCGATGGCATATACCTAGGTTTATAAAATTGGGATCTGCGTTACAAAACTCAATGAAGTAGGTACATACCTAACACTTAAGATGAGTAGAAAGCCTGTTTTCCCCAAAGAGCACGGCTGAGGTATAGGTATGTACATACCTATCTAAATAGGTAAGTACCTACTTTGGAACTTAGTGCGCCCACATGTTTGCTGAAGAAGATAAATACTAGGTAATACGAATTATTTCTATCTTACCCAGATTCCAATTCAGCACTAGGGTTAAGGTGCAACTCCACAAGTTTATTGAAGCAATTTCTCATAATATTTCGCTTACTCTGAAAAAAATAAATTAAATTTAACAATTTTCAATTCAGTCTGCGACGGAAGTTGATAAACCTCTTCAGTTGTTAAGTGTTCGGTAATAAAGATAGCGCATGTGCCCTTATGTAGTTGGCTATGTATTGTTTTACGAAAAAGTTATGTGGAAAAAATATTTGTTTAAACGTTGTTATTTTTTATAGCTTTTGTATTAACAAAACGTATGGGAGGACTGGATAGCTGAGCTTACCTACCGATTTCGATGCATAGATAGACGTTACCGTCACTTGTGGGACGTAAAATAAGGATAGATAGAAGTCTACTTTTTATCGTCGATAACAAAATATCGCTTACAGAGGATAGGTTATTGGGAACGGCCGGCCGTTAGCAGGTGTGCTATGTATGTACGCACCCACTGATATCGCAACATAATAAAACTAAATGATTTTTGCCTTCTCTACGTACCTAGGTACCTAGATAGGTACGTAATAGAAATTAGCCTTATATATAGCATCTTGCCCGGCAGTAGAATTTCTGGAAGGACTTTAGAGGACCACATAGATGAACCTTCCGGAATACGTTGTCTAAATGACGGTGAAAACCATATCAAAATCCATTGTGTAGAAAACACACACAGACATGAAAAGCGTCTTTGTTTTGTAATACCTACTTACGTATAATAGGTAATGCAGATAACCTCAAGCCATTCTATTCGAAACCATCAACAATAGTGTAGACAGTTGTCTATAGGTATCATGTTAAGCACGTGTAAACCAATAATATTAAAAAAAAAGATATTCAGTGTCCGAAATGGTATTTTGAGGAAAGAACCACGCAGATTCGAATACCTAGACCTATCCAGTCAGTGCAAGTCTTTGTCAGATTATTGAGGAAAAACTAGTTTATAATTTCACGTGATATTACACAATCCTACGGTGTTTGCCTTATTTTACTGATATTATTATACAAGATCATCAAGATGAATAAAAATAATGCAAAACCTGAAAAGGTGCCATTGTACCAAATAGGTATTCATCATTCAGATGTTCTACGGGTCTGCCTGCCCCATACCTGTGCTGCCACCTATAGTTTCTGCACGTTCCATAACGTACAGAAACTATAGGTGGCAAATATTAACAACGTAAAAGTTTCAGATTTGTAACACTAGATGGCATAGTCAAGGCCGTGCACGTTCCCTATCGACAAAATTGTGTGTTTGGGCATAAGTTACCTACATATGGGGCAGTGTCCGAGGGGGCAGTCGATTCTTTTTCTAATTTTCAGGTTCCCGTAGCTGAAGATGTTTGACATGACAATACATGTGTATGTGACAATGACATCTTTTAGGTTTAGCATTACATTGTATTTCTGTTACAGGATTATTATTTTTTATTCTGATTGGGAAATCATCAAACGTCTTCTCCCGCTCTGGGCAGAGCGGAAGGGAGTGTTTACTGATTAAAACCCACCCGTGATTCTAGTGCCCTTTACGTTCCAGGGCCGCGGTGACTCTTTCGAACAAATTCCGAAACACACCCTTAGGTATATGTTTTGTACTTACCACTACTATGGCATCATTCCTACAGGTACTTCCATTTACTGGTTTTTTCGTGTCAGTTTCTGCAAGCACTAAAAAGATAATTAAAATATGTTATTTGGGTCATAGATATAGGTAGTTTATTCATAAAAATAAACCAATTATGTTTAGTTTAGATACTGATTAGAGCATTCTAAATTCAAATTCAATATATTTGAAAGGCACGAAGACCGATAAGTCGACGTCGGTCGACAGTTTCTACTACAGCAATCTTACTTATTAAAATTATGGTTTTTGAGAGAGGAGTTACAATATAAGGCACACCTGCGTTCAGTCAAGTGTGAAGTTAGCTTGTGACAATAAGGATTTAAGTGTCGTGACGCGCAAAATGGTGATGGTAACGTGGACGTAACTGCAAATTGCATCGATACGGGGTCGATCGATGGCATCGATCGGCAGTCTATCAATTGTTGATCGTCCGGTAACCCTATACCGGATGATCAGCCAAAGCTACCACACCCATCGATCAACGTCGACCTATCGATTGGTGTAGTAACACCCTAACATAAAATTACAGTAAGTATACATTACATTGATTCAAGGAAAACTATAGTTTTGTGGTTGTAAATAAATGTTTCCTGTTTTTGGAGTACCTACCACTGTTCGTAATTTTCCGATTAGGTAAATGTAGGTATGTGATTTATAGTCAATTAGGTATGCATATAGAGTTACCAGGCGTCCGGATACAGCCAGACTAGTCATTCTTTTTAAGATGCGTGATACGCAAAACCATAAATCACTAAAAATTGCATTATTAATTTATAAGTAGTAGGTATGATGAACGATTCATTCAACCAAACTTTGTGTTTTAATTATGAATTGAGACGGTTTAGTCAAAAAGCCTGGATTTTTTTAAGATATCAAATAATATTTATCAAAATAGTTGATCTCTTCGGTTATAATAAAATTTAAGAGACAACGCATTGCATTGTATTTTCTGTGTGTGTTCATAATTGCAATTTCTTAAACAGCAAAAACATCAAGGCCGTGGAGCTTTATCATTCGTAATGTGGAAGGGTTCGTGTACCAACCTACTCAACTAGATTTTCGCCAGTTTCGTATAACAGCAGGCGGAGACGGCTCGCATTTGCAATCCGAGGTGAGTGAAAAAATCAGTCTGGATCTATCTTTATTGGGCCCCGTTTCAGCTCCGTTTAAGAACGGAGCTGAAACGGGGCCAAATAAAGACGCGAGAGCACTAGTAGCCATTCATATGATAAATTGGATATTTCCGTTTTTCAAAAAAAAATTAAAAAAATAATGAGAACATAATGTTATAAAAAAAACAAGTTATTTATAGCCTCCATGGGTCCCGTGTCGTAAGGGGCGAGCTTATTACATCAACCGAATCAGCAAACATCCAGGCCCCGAAAAATCCGCGTTATACCATAGATCGAATATTAGAGGGTTAAGAAGGTGCAGACGGTCTAATGAAAGTAGCTGGTAAGGGTTTACAATTTTACATGGGAGAGTCGCAAGACAGGCTAAAGTGTTGGAAAAAAAGGAAAACCTGAAACCAAAGCTGAAAGTACCTTCTCCCCTTTTAACTTTTTACGGGCTAAAGACGAGAGATAATGACTGGAGGATACATTATTTAAATAACCTTTTTTTGTATGGGAAATCATCTAATGACTTCTCCCGCTCTGGGCGGAGCGGAAGGGAATGTCAGACTCTTACTGACTAAAACCCACCCGTGATACTTCTTGTGCCCTTTGCGATCCCGGGCCGCGGTGACTCTTTTGAACAAATTCCGTAACCCTAGCAGGCACTGACCCTATGGGGCCCCGTCTTCGTTGCTGAGCTCTTTGAGGCACGCGTGGAACGCAACACGCCGTCGACCCGGGCCTGGTTGCTATCGGACGGCGAGCCCCACATAGCTCGCCGTCCGCAGGCCCGCGCCTATGACGCCCGGGGCGTCTCCTTTTTTTTGCGGCAGCTGGGGCGTGAGGTTTCCCTCTCTCGCACGCGTTCTGCCTCCTTTGCTAGCATTACTGCTTCGCAAAAGGAGGTGACCGCTTCCCATGCCCCCTCGCTCCGGACCATGGTTTGAACCAGGGCCGGACGCGAGTCGTCGCCGCCGCCGATCGCCTCGACGAGGGCACGGCGTTGCTCCGCCCAAGCAGGGACCTCCACCATGTCCTCCGTGCGATCCACACAGTGTTGACTCTCGGACGTGTCCTCTCGCTGAATCCGAAACAGGTACCTCCCGAAACAGCCGGTGAGCACCTACGTCAGGCCGAAAGTGAGGACGCCGTGACGTCTCTCCAACCACTCCTCAAAGAGGGCACTTATCGCCGCAGTGGTAGCGTACCCAAATTACCCATCAACGAAGTTAAAAGAGACTTTGACATCTGAGTTTGTTTCGGTGTTTCCTCTTGGGAGGTTAGTCGGCTAGAAAATACCGGCCTCATCTAGCTTAAAATTACCAAAAAGATTGGACGTGTAAAAGTGTTATGTTTAAGCTACTTTGAAAATAAATATAATTTATCATTAACGACTAGGTAAATTATGAGTAATACGTAAAGTTTCCTACTTATTCATCCAGTAGGGTTCACAGAAACTACTTAGGGTATTTTCAGTCATTCCCGTTGGACTTAATTAAAGGAATATACAACGCAAATAAGGTAAACCACGGTTAATCACTGACTGATAAATAATTGCAGTTTAAATGGGCTAAACGTAGTTCCAATTCCTAGCATGATTAGATGATGCTTTGGTCTCGGGAAATTTCATGTATTTTGTAAGCGCGTCTAGCATGTTGGTTATATGAATATAAGTTCTACGGAAGCCTAGTCTAATTCTCTATCTTCCCACCTCTAACTTCTCTTGATTTAGGTTTTAGTCCTGGACCTATCCCAAGCCTATGCTTTAAAAAATATCTAAAAACCAGATTCAAACAAGTGAAGGCTCAAGAACAGTTATTTACCATTAAATGAAATTTTGCACTGTTTTAGTTCGCTGCACAATGTTTTTTTTTTACTATACAAAAAATATACGATGGTGGAACGTTACACGTGGAATTTTGAGTGAGCTGACTGATAACTTAATGTAGTAGCGTAACGAGGGGGTTGGGGGGAGATAGAAAATAAAACTGTCCGAGGTGCAGTGAAAAATCTCGACTTTGCTCTCTCTTAGTTCTTAAGCTTCTCTCATACTCAGTTGAGAACGTTAATTCTATTTGAGTTAAATTCATAATAATAACAAAACAAAAATAACCAAGGCGCCGTGCAAAAGTTTAAATTTGTTTTGGTTACTGAGCTTCCCCGCATTAGTCAACAAAGCTATTTCGTACTAATTGTAAGTACGATGAGTAAAAGAAAATCAAACCTGCCCCAGGCAGGGTACACATTTTTCGAGCTCACCTTAACACAGAAACTTGAATGCACTCATCCACCACTACGTGCGGACAAATAGCTCCTGTTGTCTTTAATTAACAAACAGAGAAGTAAAGAAATTCGTAAAAAAAAAATATGGAAATGAACCCTCTGTGGCCACGCTAGCTACGCCACTGAGTTAATGTGTGACCGAACCGAAGAGCATATCGAGACAGAGATCGCATACATCGATATTCATAATGTGGTTCACACATACAGAGTTCCATGAACTTTTATAGAATTTGGACTGTGCAACAAAGCAATGCCAACATACAGTCGGAGTTATACATTTTTAATTCGGAGTTCAAAGTAAACACAGAACAGTCTGTGTAGTGTGGATTCACTAGGTATAAGAAGGTGCTCAAATTGGTGAGAATAGTCGCAGTTATACTTAATAATGCAAACAAGAGTCGAGAAAAAACGCAAATTCGGGTCAGTCAGACCTTTAGAGTTAACGGAGTGACGGTAGATTGACACAAAACTGAACTCGAATGAATATCAAATACAAGACGTCAAATTTTGTTAACGAATTAGTTAACGATACTTAAATATGTAACATTAGCAGTCATTCAAATCTCGACAGTGGATTGAAATTCACGTGTAATAAGGTACATATTTACATTTACATGTATACACACGATTAAAATAATAAAAAACATGTTCAAACTTACCACAGGAAAGAAAAGTGGCTAATATAACAACTAGGGTCATTGACCGACACATGTTTACGGCACTAAAGCTCTTCGTACAATGATCCTATTACAAACTGCAGGACAGGACAAGAAGTAACTATTATTTATACATAATACAATAATCTGGTATTCTTCCTTAAATGGTGCCTGCGGCAATTCCCATAATATTAATCATAAATATGCTTACCACTTTTCCGGGATTATGGTTCAAATGTATATAATTATTTTTTTTCTATCAATATTTTCGTTTTAGTATAGTGAATTTGAATGTCCGTCGTACCGTGCGATGTATGTAGGTACAATCCACAACAGTGTTACGTTATAACTCGTGCCTTATGTCGAAGTGTCTAAAAAGCATGTGTTTAAACCCCTTAGAATCACCAAGAGCAACGGTGTTGTACTTTTGTAAGACTTTACCACACGGTCAATTGGCGTAAGTTACTGTACAATGCCTATGTATAAGTTAATGGCATTCTCAGGCAAACAAAAACGTAAAATTGAACTCGTCAGCGGATTTGTTAACTTGTTATTATAGTGCCTGATAATAGAACCTGTTATTAGATAACTTGATTAAAAATACAATAGTGTAAACCCAGCGTACGAAGCCAAATACATTCTCTATGCTTATCTAATCTCCGTCGTTATAAACGTTATATTCTAAAGGAAAAAAAAACACTCTCTGACATCAATCAAATTATTTTCATCAGTGTAATTTGACATGACTAAATATGTAAGCAAAAATATATATAATTAATAACGTAAGAATATAAAGATCAAAATTTAGAGTAGAAATAAAAATGAATACGTAAATAAATACGTAAACATTGTATTTTATTGCCTTGGGTGAGAAGCGATAAATTTTAGTTTTCGAAAAACATGGGACACGGCAAAAGAAAAAAAGTCGAATGCAGCTGCATCGGCGATGCTACTTTACAACAAACCACTGGGGAAAAGGGAGAAAATATCATGAAAATTTGTCAAAATGCCGCATGTCCAGGAAACCCAGTTAGTGAACCTTTAGACAAACAGTATCTCACCCATCCTGAAGGCAGAATAAATGATAAAAGAGAAGAACCTAATGTTTTGGTTAACATGAAGGGAGATTCCAATGCAATAAAACTAAAGGAATCGTTCAAATGCATTGTGCAGAATTATTGTCACAGTTTGTATAGTAAGGAAGAAAATGCACAAAAAGATAAAAAAACGTCCGTGCGTTCACCCAACAAAGAAAAAAATAAAAAATGCTCATGCATAGGAAAAATTATTCATATCGATACTGTAGCACAAACTGATGGAGAATTCCAAACAAAGAATAAAGGTACCGGGATATTTAAGAATAAAAATATATACACGCATCACAAAGTAAAACGTGATGCCGATGGAATAGACATTTCCAAACAAAAACAGAAATTAAATACTGAAATAGAAATTCGTGAAAGTACGCCACCTAAAAAATCTAGTATATGGCTGGGAAAACGTAAGCGTTATGAAAAAGTAAAACGCGATGGTGATGCAATAGATTTGTCCAAGCAAAAACAAAAATTGGATACTGATATAGAAATTGATAAAAATTTTGTACCTAAAACATCTAGTAAATGGCTAGGAAAACGTAGGCGGCGAAGTAGAACTATTTGTATATGGCCTCGGAAAGTAAAGGAACACGAGGAAGTAGCTATTTCAGAGAATAAAAAACATCAAAAACAAATAATAACATTGGAATGCGTACGTGAACAAAAAATGAATGAAATTCCTCTGAAAAACGAAAGAGCAAAACCTCCAAAAGTGTATAAAGAAAGACTAAGTAAGGAAAAACCTGTTGAATTCACGGTTAATACTTGTGTTATTCCAACGATGAATAACGAAGCAAGAAGAAAAAGTCTGATCGACGTTAATAAAATGAAGAGTTTAATAACATGCTTATTTTGTAATTCTAAAAAAATGATACCGAAAAGGAGACCGATGTCTCGTAAACCAATATATCTCAAACTTGATGTTTGCAAAAAAGGTATTAAGGTTGCAATTATTGATAAAACAGAAAAAAGGTGTGAACCAGTATGTAAAAAAAGATTCTTATTAAATAAAATAAAAAACACAAAGTTTCCCGAGAAAACAAAATATGCAGATAATCGAATAAGAGAACCATTATTCAAAACAGAAGCTGGTGCTACCGGTAAGCATGCGTTGAACCCTGCTGAAATGATTCAGAAACCTAATGTTCAAAAGCATAAGGAGAAAGTTCCTACAAAAGTAAAAAATAAGAAGTCACCTAAAACAAAAGAAATAAGTGGCCGTATTAATGAAATTAAAAAAAATGCTGTAGATCAAACAGGAGAAGCTATAATCAAAATAGATGTTGATCCTTATGGTAGATGTGTGTTAAAACTAGATGAAATAAAGCCCAAACAGGCAGATCCAACTCAAAAGAATAAAGAGAAAACAACTTGTATTTGTGCTTCTAAATTAGGAGAATTAACAAAAACAGAATTAGCCAATCAAAAGAGGTTGTACCCAGACGAAATAAAAAACAAACAAACAGATCTATGGCAGAAGTACAAAGAGAAAAGAACCTGCACTGTTCCATGTAAAATAAAAAGCAAGAAACCTAAGAAAATAAACATATGTGAAATTATTGATCAAGTCCCAAAAAATGCTGGTGATCAAAAAAGAGATCAATTGATACAAATAGAAGTTGATGCTATCGAAAGGTGTCTATACCCTGATGCAATAATTCATGACCAGTCAGATCCAAGGCAAACGTATAAAGAGAAACGAACTTGCACTGGTCCTTGTAAAGCAAAAAGCAAGAAACCTAAGAAAACAAACATTTGTGAATATATTAATACAATCGCAAAAAATGTTAATGATCAAATGAGGGATCCAGTAGTCGAAATAAAAGTTGATTCTGCTGATAGGCGAGTGTTAAACCCAGATGCAATAAAAAACAAACTGACTGCATTGAGTCAAAATGTTAAACAGGAACCAACGTGTGTTTGTCCTTCACACAACATTCGTCGGGAACAATACCTTGCTGAAAATATTTGTGAAGGAAGAATTTGTCAACAAATGCTCAAAGATAAGAAAACAAATTTTAACTGTAAATGTCCACGTATTAAAGAGGTTGAAGAAATATGTACCGATAGAACTTGTGGTAGTAAAATTATTGAAAAACGACATAATAAATGTTCTAAAAAATGTGTTCGGTCGGCTAAAATGTCTGGACCTCAGTTTGAGGTAAAGTTGGATTCCAAAAAATTTTGTGTTTTAAATCCTGAAGAAATCAGTCAGAAAATTATGGACATAGAAGCTGAGGCAAATGAAGTTTGTCCTGGTGGTACGTGTGAAGCAGCTAGGTGCGAAAATAAGAACTTATTCAAATGCCAATGTGTGCAGAAAAAACCTGAAGACATAACAGAGTGTTCCCAAGCGACATGTGTAGATGATGACGCTGAACGTCCTGTTGATCTCTTGAATTATTGGATGTCAAAATTATTCAATAAAGCAATCAGTGATAATACACGCAGTAGAATGAAAAGGAAGTCCTTTAATACAAACGAAATAAATAAAATAAAATCTGTGTTTACTCTCATTTATGATCGACTCAAAAGAACGTCAGAAATCTGGGATGGGTCAGAAGCCACAAAAAAATCAAGTAGTCCGTTGTCTGGTTTCCAGCCACAAAAGGCAAACTATCACCGAAGGAGCGGGTTGAATTTGCCGCTGGGTAAAGATCGTCAGGCAAAGCGTAGATTAGCCTCTGTATCAAAATCCCGTTCAGCCTCATCGACAAAATCCCAATCGCCTAGCAAATGTGGATGTGCCAAAGAATTGGAGAAACGAAAAGCACAAAAAGGAAAGGATGAAGACGAACAATACGCTTCAGAAAGTAAGCAGTTAAAGAAAGAACGTCTTAAAAAACAAAAAATAGAACAAAAGAAAAGAGATAAACAATTACAGGAAGAACAGAAAGAGATGCAAATATTGAGCAAACAGGATGAAGCAGGTGATACTAGTTGTGTTGCTGATTTTATATTAGGAATTTTCAATATTGGATTTGGTATTGCAAGTTGCATCTTTTGGCTACTGTTTAAAGTAGTTACAGAACCAAAAATGACTTATAAAAAAGCTCGAAGACATATGAGATATCCAAAACGTACTTTATTGAAAATTAGGAAATGGGCAGCAGAAAAGTGGAGACGCCAAAAGTTTTATATGAGCAGATCAATCAAAGGCTCACGAACCATGACAATTATTTCGGACGAGATAAGAGAGTCCTCCATTGTTCAAACATTTGCAAAAAAAGGTGAAACTCATCAAGAAAGAAAAATAATCGAAGCTCAAAATAGGAGAAGACAGCAAAGAATCAGAAAGAGACAAAATGCAGCTGTGCATGGTTGCCGGGACATCCTGCTTGTGACTATGAGAAGGACGCCATGTTTATGGGTGTACCACGTCTGTCCAGACTTTTATCCTCGATTTTTGAGTTTGAGGATGAATGTCATAAAGATATGTCAATTGTTTTTGTTTTGCTTTGCTGTAGCGGTTTGGACGCCTTGTATCGTGTGTATTGAACTGTGTCGTGGCATTATATGCTGTGTAACGTGCTCTCAGTAGCGTCTGTAATATGTTCTTTGGCGGAATAAAGATTGATTTGTAATTTATTGTTTGTTAATTTTTGGCAAAAATTGGCTGTGATCCTAACGATTCCTTTGAAATTCGGAGTTATTTTCCAAGTACGTATAATAAATTTATGGTTATTCACCCAGACACCTCTAGCCGCAGAAGGTATATCTGCTGCCGTAACTGGTTTGTGACAGGTAGATACACTAGTTTGCTAAAGGTTACCTTATGTTATGCAGCATTCTACGTGGGAATACTTTCCGCCAAAAAATGCTTTGAGAGCCTTAAGTTAATTAACTTAATAACTTAATCTCAATCTTAATGACTTAAAAATCTTATAATAACTTAACTTAATCTCCTACCAAAAAGTACACAGCAATTAATGCGTCGTTAATTTGTAGATACTCTATACAAATAAATAAAGAAAGTATGTACAATATAAACTCATAAAAACGCAAAAAAACTAGTCTGTCTTTCTGATTGTCCCGGATAATCTTCGAAACGGTTTTGACGCGATTTTCATATTGGTCGATAGCTGATGTTACAAAGGATTCACTCATGTAACCTTTACAGTACAAAAAGAGCTAGTATTTCGTGCAAATATATAAAACCTATGAAAATAATTTCCACGCGGGCATAGTTCTTAAATAATCCTCTATGATTGTTCTAAAACTTAGGAGGGTAAAGCTGGCCGCTACTGGCAATGTATTTTGATTGAGAGTTGATGCTGAGTTGGTGATTTCACTGGATTTAAAAACTACAGGGGGCACACATTTTTTATGTGGGGGCACATTTACATCAGATAAGGCACCAACTATACGTTCTACTCATGTAACTCTAGGAGATACTTTCTTGTTGGGGTAACGTACACTTGTAAAATTACTTAACGTTTCGTTACTTGACAATCTACAAAATTTCGCAATGTCCTCGAGAGATTATATAGGTATACCATCAAATTTTGATGCGTAAAAAGTGTGTCAAATGGTCAGTTGACAATTATGTATCGGAAGTTTACAATCTTTCAAGAAATTTTATAATCTTACGAAGTTAACCGCTCTTATAAAAAATCCTGAACCAATCAACCAACCAGTCAAGCAATTTCACACAAAAATATTTTTATTTCTGTTTATAACAACTAAAAGTTTATTTGTACCTCTGCTGTCTGGTAAGCTTAAGTTACTACGGAAAATATTCATAACATTTTGTGTAATTTATATTTTAATTTATAATTTAATTGGAGCAGTGGTAGCCGAGTGGTAACGGCCCCGACTTACTAATTGTAGGTCGCGGGTTCAAACCCCGCCAAGCGCATTAATTTTTGTGTAATTAATTTCATCACCACTGCTCTCAAAACGGTGAAGGAAAACATCGTGAGGAAACCTGCATGTCCTAGAACCAAAAATTCGAAGACATGTGACGTTCACCAACCCGCACTGGGCCCGCGTGGTGGATTACGACACATTCCCTCTCCTAGAGAGGAGGCCTGTGTCCCAGCAGTGGGAACGTTAAAAGGCTGATTATGCTTATGCTATATTTTAATGTTTCATAATGAAAAACTTACAGGTTGACTGGTAATAAAGTTTACACATCGAAATTGAAAGAAAACAAAATTATTATTTTTATTTTACTTGAGATGACAAAAAACTACGATAGGTTAGGCTATTTATTGGGAGTCTGGGGTCAGAAAACAAGGAAACAACTTATAAAAATAAACCTTCGTCATATTATTTGTCCTCACCAGGTCCCGTTCTCAATCTCGAGGTTCTATTTATTAATAACAGCTGCATGACATGATCGATCTTCAAGGTTAAGCAACGTTAGCCGAGATCGGTCTGTGGATGGGTGACCATCTCAACATTTTACTCTAGCGACAAGTCTTGCCAAGAAGTACCGTGTTACCAAGTTAATGTGTTGTGGAGGTTTTGTTAGGAAGCTCTTCCACCTTGAATAGATACCGGTATTCAGGTAAATTCGGTTTGACAGGAAGCCGACCCTCTCTTCACTGAGAAGAGAGAGGTATTTCACTTCCCTCAGGAATTGAGATACTTCTTTCCTAGAGTTGTAATTAACAAATAAGCATTAGTCTTAACTAAATTTATATAATACTAGCTGCCGCCCGCGGCTCCGCTCGCGGTAGTGTCGAAAATTATCCCAAAGGGACATACTCCCGAGATAAAAAGCATCCTATATGTTATTCCCGACTATAATCTACCTCTGTGCTGGTATTCAATTCGAAATACTGGTATTCAGCTGAATCCGGCTTTGGGAGCCGACCTCAATATAGCTGGGAAAAGGCTAGGCAGATGATGAACAGCATATGAGGTGTCTACAAGGAATAATCAAGTTTAAAGTTAGCTACAAGTTCTTATGTATGTTGAAGGCTGCTGTACCTATATTATTATTTTATCCCAATAGGTCAGCATTTGATCTATATCAAATGAGAAATCAAATCTAAGAAAGCAGAAGTGAATCAAACCTATGTCCTCTTAATTTTTCCGTTTTTAATAACGGTAAGAGTCAATTAAAACAACACTTCCTCTGGAAATAAATCCCAGTATCTATAATGGGGCAATCAGTCTGAATCAGGCCTAGTATTTCTATCAATAGAAATACCTAATAGAAATAGTGGGATACACCCATCATGAACAACTTTCATTACGGGACCAACACAAAATAAAAAATCGACTGCCCCATAAATTTATGTTATCCGCACATAAATTTATGGGGCAGTCGATTTATTATTTTACTCGACAAAATGTACTGAACAGCTGATATTTTTCACCTTTTTGATTACGACCTACTCTAAAACTTCGACAGGGTTGATTTACTAAATTAGTACTAAAAGCTACGTTTTATTCGACTGTTTCAAAACTTACATTAAATTAAACAGATAATTATCCAGAACTACAAACTCTTTTAGCGATAACAAGTTAGTGCTTAAAAATCGTTGATGTTACAATTAATATCTATCAGTCCTTTTTTTTCTGGCTGGGAAAACATCAAACTCTGGGCGGAGCGGAAGGGAGTGTACGACTCTTACTGACTTAAACCCACCAATGATCCTTCTTGTGCCATTTACGTTTCAGGGCCGCGGTGACTCTTTCGAACAAATTCCACAACCCTAGCAGGATATCTATCAGTCCTTGATTTGGAAACTAAGTGTTCTTCTTCGATGGCGGGGCCAGGAGCACTTAACCTGAGTACCCAGTGGGTAAGGGGCCCTGAATATAAGATAGGCGTTTACTGGATATACGGCATATATACGCATTGATGAGCACATGTTACATTGAAATAAATATAATGCGATGTTTGAGTTACAAGATGATGCATAATATCACCCAAACCCCGGGTTACGTGATACGACTGTAGTCCACAGCTAGTTGAATATTAAAATAATTTCTCAAATAAAAACGATTCATTTAATCAAGCATCATTGATGTAATTGATTCTTAACACACAACTACTACTCGTAACTCATGTTCTGTTAGTAGGAGACGCGTAGAATAACTAAGTCGGCTCTAATTTCTTTTTTTTAAACCCGACTAAAAAGGGGGGTGTTATAAATTTGATATGTTTATCTTTGTATTTGTGTAACTGTTTTGTGTATCTTAATGTCAGTGGTATCATAGCTCTGCTATGATAGCATAGTTTTTAAATGTTGAAAGACCAAGATGTGGTAAGTGCGACTGCAGATGACCCATTGATGCTGCACCGAAAGCTAAACTAATATGTCCCGACTGTCCCACAAAGATGGAAATGTTTTTCTCGCTGTGTTGTATTAATTATGTAAATAAAACGGAAATATAACCACCACAATTTATTTGATTAAATCACAAATACAATTTCTATCATTAATGAAATGGGCATTCACAGAAGTTGATACATATTCATAACCAGCTGGTCTGACAATTATCCTGCATGCTTGGATATTTGCATGGTGTCAATAAATGCCACCATGCAAACATGCCATAGAAAACAGTGTTTCCAAATTTAAGTTACTCGATATTTTTAAATATATTTTCCCCCAAAAACGCCTTTAAAAAATTACAACGCGACTAATATCTAACAAAAAACATAAAAAAATATGGTGTATCTAAGGGTTAGGTCCGGCGCCCACTATCGGCATCGGCACGGCTGAGGATTTTAGGTGATAAAAAGCATTGTACTTTAACTTCATGGCAATAAAGTAGAAGTAGCCTCAAGCATACCGAAGCGGTATTTTTGTTACTATGATCATATATCATGGAAATGTCTACTTTATTGCCATGAAGTTAAAGTACAATGCTTTTTATCACCTAAAATCCTCAGCCGTGCCGATGCCGATAGTGGGCGCCGGGCCTTACTAGTACCTATAGTAACCATAAGATACATTTATTTTTTTATTTATATTAAAAATACTATTTCAATATTATTAAATTGGTGCTACAAACTAGCACCTTCGACTCCACTGGATTTGGTACTCGTACACTACACGCCATTTTTTACTACAGACTTCTACAAGTGAAATTGCTTGTTATTAACAGTAGATTACAGTCAACACAAACTACATTCACTCAAATTCACTACGTCTATGCATTTGAGGCAAAAGCTGTGTGTGATGTTCATCAAGCTAAATATCATGAGCAAAGAAGGTGTCTAAACATGAACAGTCCTATTATCCATGGAATCCAAGTCAAATAAGCCAAAAAGTTCATACCAAGTCGAGAAGCTTGTTTGACATAAGTGGCAAAATTCAAAAAGCGCGGATAGGAGTGTGGGAACATTTTGTAAATGAATAAATAAGGTGGCCTTTCTTGGATATGAAGCTTGGCATCCAACCTGTCCACGCGTTTTGTAATAAATTTGATGTTCCTATACAAGCTACGCTTTTTTGTCCTCCTGCATAGTGCTTTCCGTTTCTTTTTACAGGTTCTTTTACTCTTAATGTATTTTTTACCTCCATGTTGTTTTCCGTTAACTAAGCAGTAACCGCAATTATGGTATTTAAGAAAACATTGACAGCCAATAATTTTACACAAATATCCACATGGAGTGCGTTGTGTAAGAAAATTTTTGCATGCACAAATTTGGTTTCTTATTCTGTTATGAGAATCGAGTTTACATGCGCACCTTTTGTTTTGTTTCTCTTTATTTATATAAGAGCTACTTGTTCCTTTAGTACATTGGTCGATAAAACTTCCTTCAGATTTAGAAAGTTGTCTTCTGAAGTCACGACTTTTATTTGGTTTGTTTTTATTTAGAGGATGGTAACGTCTACCTCTATTCCGTTTGTTGATAAAACATAAACATTCAGGATATCCTTTTTTACAAAAACGACAAATTATTGTTTTATGTTGATTAAGGTGATAATAACTCCTACCTCTATTACGTTGATTAGTAAGACATAAACATTCAGGATATTGTTTTTTACACAAGTAGCAAATTGTTTGTTTGGTTTCATTTAGAGAATAATGACTTCTACCTGTATTACCTTGATCGATGAAACAAACACATTCAGGGTATCCTTTTTTACAAAAACGACATATTGTTCGTTTGTTTCCATTTGGACGATGGTAACTTTTACCTCTAACCCGTTGATCGATGAAACAAATACATTTAGGATATCCTTTTTTACAAAAACGACATATTGCTTGTTTGTTTTCATTTGGATGATATGAACTAATACCTCTAACCCGTTGATCGATGAAACAAATACATTCAGGATATCCTTTTTTACAAAATTGACATATTCTTTGTTTGTTTTCATTTGTATGACAGTTATTTATACCTCTATTCTGTCCATTGGTTAAACACACACATTCACAATCTATTTTTTTACATTCAAAACGGATATTTTGTTTACTGTTACTCTGATGTTTGGTAGAATTTTCTACACATTTACTAGTTTTATTTTGATTTTTTTCTATAATATGAAAATTGCTTCTTACTTTACTCTGTTGATTGACAAATTGATCAGAACCTAGTATTTTATACCCACAACTCTTGTTTTGTTTATTTTCACCTAGATATGTGATGCTTTCATTTTTAGTCCGTAGGTTGTTTAAACATTGATTTGGGTCCAGTTTACATTCCAACCTGATGTTTTGTTTACGGTTACTCTGTTTTTTGATAGAACATTCAACATATTCATTAGTTTTGTTTTGATTTTTTTCTTTAAAATCAGAATTACTTTTATCTTTACTCTGATGATTGATGAATTGATCAGGATCTAGTATTTTATATTGACAACTGTAGTTTTGTTCATTTTCAATTAAACGACTGATGCTTGCACCTTTAGTCTCTTGATGAGGATCTAGTTTTTTACATTCCACATGGATGCCTTTTTCACTGTTATTATGTTGTTTGATAGAACATTGTACACGTTCATTAGTTTTGTTTGTGTTATTTTCGTTACTATGAAATTTCACTTTTGTCTGTTGAGGTTCTAGTATTTTATATCCACAACATTTGTTTTGGTTATTTTCATTTAGATGATTATTTCGTGAGGCTTTGATTCGTTGGTTGGCAAAACATTCACATTTAAAATTTAGTTTTTTACATCTGATACAGAATTTTTGGCTATTGTTAGTTAGTTGCTTGAGAAAACATTCTGCACAACAGGGAATCTGGTCTTTGATTTTTTGTTTAGTATAGGTATGTTGCTTGATAAAAATTCTTGCACGACCCGACTTTTGGTTATTACATTTACAACATTTTTTGTTGTTAGTCCGTTGTTCGAGAAAACAATCTGGAAAATCAAGAACTCGTTTTTCACATTCAGTAGTGATGTTTTGGTTAATTTCACTTGGAAGACAGTCACTTGTACCTGGTGTCCGATGTTTGATAGTAAGATCTCCACATTCTGAAAGTAGTTTATGAGATTCACAAGTGTTATTTTGAACATTTTCATTTAAATGTGAGGCCCGTTCAACGTACTGAAGGGACAAACCATTAGTTCGTTGATTGATAACACAAACACATTCAGGATTTTGTTTTTTGCATTTCAAAGATATTTTTTGTTTACTTTCTTCCAAACGGTGTTTTTTTTGTTTATTTTTTTCGTAGCTATAATTTAAAGGATAGTCAATCAAAGTACGATTAATTTTATGAACATTAAAACACATACAATCATTTAACTGTTTATGAATATGTCCACGTTCATTTCGTTGATTGAAAAAACACGCACATTGTGAACACGAATTCTTATGTATGCCACTTTCTAATGACTCCGACTGTGTTCTCTTACATTTACGAATAAAGGAAGGCTTCCTTTCATTTAATTGATTCTTTTTTGCATGTTTTTCCAAAAAAAGTTCTGATTTGGTTATTTTATGTGGTTTCTGCCTACGAGAGGGACATTTAATTGCTACGAGTGACTTGCTTTTTAAACGTGTTTTTTTACACTTGGAGATTATATTTTGTTTTATTTCATTGAGATGACTTTCACTTAAAAATAGATGTTCTTTTCGTTGATTATGAAGACTCTTTTTAAATCTATTATTTTGACCTTGTAAAATCAAATCTTTATCTTTAGAAAGATAACTTTTCTCTAAAGACGTATTTTTAGTTTTTGAATCCGCCGTAAGAAACCGCTCCTTTGGTTTAATTTTATCGATTGGTTTTGTACAAGTCTTGTTTTTATATGAAGTCTCGTGATTGTATCTATGTTCTATGTTATTATGTGTTGAATTTGGCGCGTTTGTTTCTGATCGAAGTATCTTAAATTGTTTGTATTTTTGCGAAATAATTTTAAAAATTTGTTCATCCTTTACCCGTTTATTCTTGGATCTGATATTTTCTATACATTTTGACCACCATTTTTTATAAAATAATTGTTTGGAGCGAGCTTCTTTTGCTTCATTTTTAATTTGAATGACTTCTTCATTCTTTATTTGCAAATCTTTTCTTAGTTTATTTGGAAATTGTTTTTTTAAAACATTATTTGGTAATTCTGGAAGTTCGTATGATTTTTGAATCATTAATAGGTTTGACAGAAGTTTTTTGGTTTCTTGTGGAATGCTTTGGTTATTAAAATACCTTTTCTTTGCAACTTTGCTTAGTTTAAATGATAGATTACTTTTTAGATCCTTAGATGTTTTAAGGCTTTTTGGTTTAATTTTTATCTCCTTCCATGGCTTATTGATAGACAAGTTTGGCTGCCGTTTGTTATTCTTCGGAGTGGCTATGTGCTTCTGATATTTTTTTTTTATATCAATAGATTTATTTCGTTCGTATGAGAGCTTTTCCTGAATAGTTTGATTTATCTGTGTATAAACAAATGTTTTATTTTTGGTTTTAGACATTTCCCTGGACAGCTTTATATTATCGATTTTGTTTGACCGTTGTTTGTCAATTTGATTTTTTGGATACTTGCTAACGGTAAATTTGTTATTATTTGCACTTTTACTAACTTTATATGTTGAATGTTCTTTACATGGCGATCTTCTTGTAGATTGTGGTAGATTTAATAAACGTTCATGTACATTGGTATAACTTCTGTTGAGACTGTTAATATCAAGTTCTTTGTGCCCCAGTTCTTTAGGTTTTGATTTGTAAATATTTTTCTCAAAATATGAATTATTTTTTATTTTGAGAGAAAATGGTAATTTCCTTAGTACGTTTGACCATATTTTAGTTATTGAAGAACTTTTGATAGTAGGAGAAGAACATATTTGATCACTAAATTTCTTATCTTGTTTCTGAATATTATTTGCTTTAGTTTCTCTTGTTGTGGAGGAAATGCTTGAAATGTTATTCCGAAATTGCGGTTCTTTTGATTCTTTCTCACGTATTTTATCTAAATACGCGGGACTTTCTGGACCGATGGAAATTTTATTACATATAACATGCTTAAAATTTGAAGCAGTATTTTCAAATGTTACTTTAAATCTATTTGGTATTTCGTTATTCGTTGATTTTCCATTTACAGCAGTCCTAGATTTCTTTGTACAAGATTTAAAAAGTTCTCTAAAACTTTCACTTGTTGACATTTGTTCAACTTTGTGTTTTTGTTTGTTTTTTCCTATAATTGGTTTACAGTTCGCCAAAAAATTCAATACTTTTCCAAGAAAGTATTTTTTTGCATTAGACGTGCTAGATTCGCTAAACGTCCTATTAATGGTTTGAGCGTTATGGTTTTTGGCATGGTGTTTAATGTTATCGCTAGAACCTGTTCTTACCATTCTTATGGAAAGTACACGTCTCTTTTTATTTTTACCATGATTTTTCAGGAGTTTAGTTTTCCTCTCTGTAACACCAATATTTTGATTAACCGAAGTTAAGCGGGAATTAGTGTTTTTATAATTTTCACGTTGATAATTTTGAATTTTAGGCGAATAATCAACGTTATACTTTTGGATCGTATTAATATTGTTACTGTATGTTTTGTTTCTTTTAGGGAAATTTGAGACATCGACAGGGTTTTGTTTATTTTCATGGGAAAATTCCAGTTTTGCACAATTTATTGGGAGCCTGACATTGATTAATGAGGCCACTTTATATTTCTTGCTCAGTGAATCATTTGGACTTGAAATCTTTTTGACCTTATCATGCAGTGTTTGGTTTGTCATACACCTCTTGTTTAACCTTTCTTTAAACTTATCGTAATTAATAGATGAATAGCTATTGAAAGCTCTTAATTTAATAGATTTTCTTACATGTTTTTGTTTGATACTTGTGTCTGATAACTGTTTCGACTTTTCTACAATCATATTCTTAATCTTGTTCGCAAGAGAAGTTATCAATAATGATTTATTCATTTCATTATCAGTTTCAGTTTCTTCATAATGTTGTTTTTTTAAATCAATTTGATTACATTCATTGTCACCATCCATTCCTCTTCTATAAAATCTTATGTTGTTTGCATGCAATATTTCACTGTTCTGGTGCGTCGTTAAAAAATCCTTTCTCTTTCTTATGTTCGTATTTATATCATATGCAGAACTTGTACGAGTTGCAATTCGAAATTGATCGTCACCTTTTTTGAGATTAAATTTAACTTTCATCTTTAACTTGTCAGTGTGCCCTTGAGATGATAGGCATGACTTTAAAGGGATGGGTCTGTTACCCTCATTTAACGACTTGGACAAATAAGTCAAAGATTTTAAATCTTTACGTCGTAACGAAGTTGGCTTTGATTCCGTGGGTGTTTTGACGCATAATACACTTGTAGATTTTCTTTCTAAGGGTATTGTTTTCCTCTGGTCACTTGAGTTATGGTTTTTACTGCATAATGTTGTTTGGCCGCTAGCTACAAATCTATTACGACTCTTAGGCATCTTTGCGTCTAAATATAATAAGGGTTTCACAAAAATTTATTGTGAGCAACCATAGGTTTCAGCGTTTAGATTTGTTTTCTGATATGAAGTCCATTACTACGGCTTGCCACTTCTGGATTTTGTTCCCTCTTTCTCTAAGAAAAAAGCCGAAGGTGTGCATTAAACGTTGCAATTTTTGTTCCTATTCTTAGCACCTTCGCTTACCCCTCTTTTGGAATGAACTCTATTAAAATGGATAATTTACATAAAGTATCAGAGTCTTGCTATCCGTTTTTAGTCATTAGTGTAAGTAGGTAATTCTGAAACGGAACACCTGCACATTAATGTCTTTATTTAGTGTAAAAAAGAGTATTTCTTCATTAATGTAGTACATACCAATATATTAAGTTTAGATGAAAATCTTTGTATGTATTAGTAGATCATACATGTTGGCTTCAAATCTTTGATTAGGAGATATGACCGCGTAGCAGTTCAGTGTTAAATACAAAACTAATTTCTCCAAGACTCATTTAAAATACATATCTAAAACTAACTAATAATAAAGGTATTTTCCCCTTAATCTACTTAGCGCATTACAACGAATGTCTAAAATAGATATGTCAAAAGTGGCATATAAAGCATCATGGTATTTTTCTTTGATTTCTCCAATGTAAAAGAGGGGTGTTATAAAAAGACTAAAACCTTCGGCAGTTTCTAATGAGTATCTAAAAATGCAATTTGTGTATTTGCTCAATGGTTGCTCTGCTCCGGAAAAGAACATACGGTATAATGGAATATACCTACAATAGAAACGTAGGGGTGAATAAAAACGAAACTTTGATTGGAATTTTAACCTTATTTAAATATTGTTTACAACAATGAAGAACTTCAATTTTTTAATCAATTAACTATTAATATAGTATTTTAGGGAAAATCCCACTAAAAGTTTCGTTTTTATTCTGCATTTCTATCCACACCGTTCTACGTTATTATACTTTTCATCCCGGGGCGAAGCTGTTGGCAGAACCTAGTATAACAAATCCTTGTAACCTTGACTTCGTACGAGCAAATTCGAAGATTTTTCCGTTCCCATAGGAATTTCTGGAAATCCTCTCTTATTGCGACCGCACACTCCCCAAGGAAAATGCATGCTAAATTTAATTTCTTGGCTGCACATTGTCTGCCGGTATTCAGTCGCTCAATCATCCAGTAATGGAAGAATTTGATTAAATATACAATATAATAATATGTATACTATAGCGCACGCCAAATTTAAGCTCTAGCCCTACCATGACGTCTTAAATCCATCATGCTTCCTGTGTCAGAGAGAGACGGAGTTATACAAGACGAAAAGCACTATCTCTTTTTCACACTAGTTTCGGCTGTGCGTTGTTTCTCACGTAATCAGTAGCGGAAGAGTTTTATATGCTCATAGCAAGGCATAGCAAGTTTTTTAATCAATAATTGTTTAAGCTTATTTGCAAGTATTATCGCTACATAGTTATTTTTATGGCATCTGGTACTGTATAAAATCTTTTTATTTTTATATATAACGTAGGGACTAATAAAACGTAATTTCACGCGCGAACACTGTATACGAAATAGACGCACTGTTGAAAAACAATGGACATAGCCTGTTAAGATTACCACCATAACATTTCTTGGATAACTTTAGGTAACGAAATCGAAATGATTTGGAGCTCGATAAAACGAAACGTAGCTAATTAGGATATTGTTAAATCAAATTCTTTGATTATATACTTCGACTAGCAGCGCCCCGCGGTTACGCCCGCGTGGTTCGCGTTCCCTTGGGAATACGGGGGTGAGCTCGCCACAGGCACGGCAGCTATAATGTAGCTTCACATAGATGGAAAAATGGTTAAAATCGGTCCAGAAATTTCGGATTTTATTCGGTACAATCAAACAAATAAAATTTATCCTCTTTATAATATTTGTATAAATTACAGAAGCCTTCAATGAGATAACATTGAATGAAAGGCAGGTATGTTTGTCCACGTATTACTGCGACACTATTAATCGGATTGAAAAATCGGTGAAGTAGTTTTCAAGACGATTCTTGAATACTACTGCACCGATTTTTCAAGCAAGTTGATGTAACAAAAAAAATTGGTCCAAAGACCAAAACAATGTTTTATTACATCGACTTGCTTATCTACTTTACTGCAAAAATTATTTTTATTAGGCACCAAATACGATAATAGCCACTCTTACAGAGCCAGATTAGTTTTTTGGGACTGGTTGTTTGATAAGTTTGGGTCATACGTCAACATTCTATACTATGTAAAAGTGAAAATGAAAGGCCTTCATTATGAAAACGATAGTTTTGAAAGTTAAGGTATTGCTGATAAAAAGTATCTATGTAGATACTTCTTTCTTCTTAGTAGTATTTTTCCGTAGTATTTTTGTATTATAACAATAAGTAATCATTAACCCAGTCAACAAACTGTTAAAAACATAAGGTCCTCTTTTATCGATAATTATGATCATTTAACGGGGACATGACAGAGAAATATAATAAAACACGAAATTCATCTAAAAACCTTCATTTTCTTAAACAAAAATGATGATTCCATTTCACTTAGAACATTTGGAAACTAAAACAATTCCTAGCTAAAAATTTATAACTTGTAAACAAAGTAAACAAGGAGTCCAAACAATCAAAGCCAACATAAACAGGATGACATGAATAAACTGTCTCCAAAATTTAAGCAAAGAAATACATTTGGGGTAAAAATTTGGGCATAAATCAAATACCCATAAACATGGTTTCTTTTTGAGCGTCTGTACATAGACCTCGTCACACCCTGGTTCCAAAGGCTGCCCTCTCCTGCCCTTCTTTCTAAAATATCTCCCTTTTCTGATCTCCGCTATTGTTTTTGTTATTTTCATATTACGTATTCTATGCCTGATTCTTGCTTTCGACTCATATATTTCCATAGCTTCATCTGAGTAGCATGGGTCATCATCCGAATCCGTATTAAATAAGGATCTATACCTAGACATCGCATTCTCGCTAATTATGCCAAGGTCTGAAACAGACGCGGCTGCTAACTTTCTGTCTGATAGCTGTCTGCATTCGATTTCATTCATTACTTGTTTAAAAGCTCGTTCATTCAATTTTCTTTTGAGTATCTGTCGCGCTATTTCACATTTCTCTTTCAATTTCTCTCTCCGCAGTCTTGCCTTTATTCGCTCCTTTCGTTTTCGTTTAATGATTTCCTCTTTCTCTTTCCTCATCACTTCTTTTGCCTCTTTTATTGCTTTTGCTTTTTTGACCTTTAATAGAGATTCAAGTATCTTGTCACACTCTTTTCCACAAATGTCACTCTTACATACACAAGCTATTAATTTTGCCTCGCTTGGAGTAAGTTTCATTTGCGATATTGTCATTTTTTCTAGTTCTTCTATACATTTTTTACTACCACATTTACAAGGCTTTATGTGTGTATATTTAATTCTATCTTTCTTTGCAAGTTCACTAGGTTCTAAGTCTGGCAATTCATAAGAGTGTGGATCTGGTAAATCACATGATTGTAATTTTGGCATATCATAAGATTGTACATCTTGCATACCACAAGGTTGTACCTCTGGAGATTTCCAAGGGTTGGGCCAAGAAAACAAAGGTGGCATGGAATATCTTGGCATACCATCGAACATCATGTTACATTCTGTATTAAGTTTGCGCTCGCAAGTTCCATGCTGAGATACCAGTTTATTTTTTCTACACGTAGTATCGTTTGCGTAACGTTCACTTCTAGAGGGTTTAAGTGATGAACCCTCGCATTCTGATGTTGTTTTCAAACTTTTGGATCTCCTTAGATTACTACATATTCCAGGAGGAAATAAGGCACGAGTCATTTCATCGGAATATATAATACCAGCATTATCTTTGTTTAATAGCATTTTCATTACAGACGGCGACATCTCTCCTTTTTTTATTGCTGAAATTAATTATCAATATTAAAACTATATATACCTAACTCTTTTACAGGGTCGCCATTTTCGCGACTAACCATTATGAATTTACATGACAGTCAAAGTAACATAAGAAAGATGTGTTGAATTTTCTGGTTTAATATTTATGTGATCAATGTTTTCCGTCGTTTGGGTAGAAATAGCCTGTTTACCTGCTTTGACCCTCTTTAAGACTTGAGCGTCGGTCTCCGTACCAGTCATATATGCATCTATATCTGTCTTGTGGACGATAATTTTCTTTTTTTTTCGCCATAGAAAGGAATCCAATAGAGAGTCTTTTTTTGGTTGACAATCACAAAGATCACTGTTTTCTTTTATTATCTTCATGACTGATGGCGATATTTCTCCATCTTTTGCGGCTGAAATTATTTACGAGATAAAAATCTTTTGAAAAATAGAAAATTCATCGTTGAACAGTCTATTGTTTAATTAAATTGTAGTAAAGTTGAATAGTAGTTTTTGTAAGTTTTATGTACCTTCATTGATCAATTGTATATCACTGGGGCTGAGACTGACGATTGCTTCATTCGCTTTGCCATCTTTATCTTTCACGATTTTTGTTAGCTTTGGCAGTAATTGGCGCTTTCTTATAGCTAGAAGTAATGAAAATAACGTTAGTCCAGGTAAATTAAGCTTACATACTTTGAAATAGGATGCCTATTATATAGGCCGGGATACATATATATGTTAATATTTATCTCACAAAAAGTTAAGCCTCGCGTGTTCGTTTTTTTTAACTATAATTAACTACTCCATAAAAAACAAAAATATTAACTAGCATGTCTTTGTTTGGAGCATTTGAATAAATGATTGCGTTTTACAGGTTAAGGTAGGTAGAGTAACGGCCGTAAATGAAACATTCTTAAACCTATCTTTTTTAAGTTTGTACTTTTTGATTTTGTATTTCAAGCTTCAGATCTTCAAGACAGATCGTCATCACCCCACTGGGAGACAAGGTTTAACGTCAAATTTGTCCGCTCTGCCATGACCTCTCGCAAGGAACAAACTTCATGCCCACTAATAATACCAGGCTGAAGTAGATCATTGAAGTGCGGCAAGAAAAGAGTTGCAGATATAACAGACACCTGAGGAACTTTATTTGGATTCTATGCTTTATGTTTCATAATTTTATTTCAAAGTCAAAGTCAAAACGTTTATTGCGAACTAAGTGTACAGAATCGTCACTCGTGTATTTTATTTAATTATTGTATATATTTATTTATTATGTATTTATTGTATATATAATTAGTACACCTAAGACTACCAGTACTGTATTTCCTTTTCTCTTTAAAATCCATCCAAAGGTTGTCTTGAAAAGATCGCTTTTAGTGATAAGGCCGCCCATTGTGTCACCCTATGTAATGTTTTCTTCATCTATATTTTCTGTAACTTATATGGTGTACATAATAAAGAGTATTCTATTCTATTCTTTTTTATAAAAAAATACAACAAAAAAGTATAAAGTCAGTGTTCAAGAAACGAAGAAACCACCAAAAAGCACCGATTTCCGAAATTACAGTTATTGTATACTTTTTGTGTTTTTCTGTTTAGAAGACGGTTGTATTTTTTTAAAGAAATGTTTTGTTCGTGTTTTTTATTTTTTTACCATCAACCGGTTATGGAAAGCGTTCATTTTTTTTTTGTTGTAATTATTTGAAGAGCTTAGATCAAGTCGAACAAAAAAAAACCTTATTTTTTTGCAAGGTTAAAAGCAGTAAAGAAATAATAATTACAGAGCGATGAAAACAGGTTCCTTCTTAAACGCCATTTAACATCATGATTAAGTACTTCTCTATATATCTACTGATACACAGCCTGGCCAATAATATTCAATTACTATTCTCGAGTCTGTGAAAATAATTAATCTAAAAATATTTAAGAAAAAAGCAGTACAAGAGTGAACTTATAGCTAACCTCTTTGAGCCTTCAGTACTGTTCTTTCTTTTCCATCTTTAGTGCTTAAGCTGTTAACTATATCATCCATCACAGATTCAGGAATCCGACCTTTGTCTACCGCTGAAACATTACCAATATTAGTACCCAAATAGTTTGATCCAATACCGTTTGCGTCCAATACCAACATTGGGGCATAAGTAAGATTATTACTATAGACTATCAGGCTCTATAACTCAACATTTATTCGTGAAGTTCTGACACTTACACATTCTATAAGATCTGTAAGACGACAAAAACGAAAGATCGCCAACGCCAAATAGAACTTATACGCTTAATTTAATTTATTTATTTCGAGCAACAAGACTCATAGGTGTTAGTAACAATGTACTTAGTTAAAAACTATATTAGTAAAACACAAGGACATAAATAAAAAGACAATCAGATCGTGACATCACTGCTGCCAGGTTACAGGCCCAGCCGAAACCCTGCAGCAGTGGTTCACAAACACACAGTCAAGCCCGCACCCAACGGACTAAGGATGCGCACCTCTTCCGCATCACTGTATGGAAACAGTCCTTTTTAAGCTGCGCACTTCTAACCCTCGGTACAGTCCACGCAGTGATGATAAACGAGCATCCAATCAGCGTCAGCCGTAAACTGAGGGCACCAAGCCGCCTCTCCAGCTACTCTTCATTTTATTCGAACTTAATTACTTGACTTACCTATCCGGAGCTTTTCTACAATTTCAGCCTTATCTTTGCTGTGAACTATATCGTCGAGTACATTGTCCATATCTTTTGATAGTTTAGCTTCATCTATGTTTCGTATCACCTCCAATGTCGACGGTGTCAAGTGTCCCCTTTGGACAGCTGAAATTTTCATAATTATTATAAAGTGCACATTAGTCAAGAACTTTCCTAGCTTTTTTATTTAGTTCGGGTTGATTCGGCTGCTGATTTCGATCTTGTCTGATGGAAAGCGTTGAATGAAGTCTATGTGACTTGCACGAGTCCACTAGATGCTTGCGCAATCTAGCTTTGAATATAAGCTCTTTACTGCTTGAACTGTTTGATATTTGGCTTTCGTTTTATATTGTTTAGTTTTTATTGTGCACTTATTAGAATACTCATTTAGGCGCAAACATCTCTGTCACACAGAGGTTTGCTGTTGGAGAGCCCAGCTCTGGGTTAAGCTCGTTTCTGTAAGTACATGAAAAATCCTGTTCTCTTTGTAAATACAATAAAGAATAAGATTGATATCATCGAGAAGGCTGCTTGCAAACTTGAGCTCGCTAGTTGTCCCATTTAGTGTAGGCCTACCTTTTCGCTTACCCTTCGCTTTTCGCATCATGGAAGCCAGTGTATAAGCACCTTTCTTTTTAAAATGTACTCTGACCAGTGCAGTAGTTGGCTTTTGAATGTATTAGCAGCTTGTCCCAGCTTCAAACGGGTAGCCACCATGTTTTTTTTCCGGCATCTCCAAGAATCATCGTCGTATTTCAGCCAATTTTTACAAAACCTAAATGGTGATGATTCACCTAAACCTTGCTTCTGAATCGCTTTGTCAATTAGTAGCAACCGCATGAATATCCGTTTAGTAGGTTTTGAGTTTATTGCGTGCCGACAAACAGACTTCATTTTATAATAATTATGTAGTGATTGGCAGTTTAGACTCAAAACTTTACCTGAAGTGACAGATTTTCATGAACCTTTGAGAACATTCAATTATAGCATCCCAGTAAAGTCCTTTTATAACTACTATTTAAATATACGCACATACAACCGCAACACCGTTATCCTGATTGTTATATGTAATTTCTATAAATAAAAACCTACACAGAGCGTTAGTACGTGATTTCAGATAATATTGTTAACATTATAAAATACTTAATTATTTCCTTCTAATTTAATTGACTTTTTAAAGCTACACTGAAGAGTTCACTGTCTATTTAATTGTATAATATATGAAAGTAGGTACGCTATTGCAATCAACGTTTTGAAATACTAATGAACTAAAATACTACTACAAAAGAAAAGATTAGTAATTTATAGATCAGAAGTAGAAGAAGGACCTACCCTTCTTCTACTTCTGATCTATAAATTACCCGCGAAAACCGCGGGTAACTTTCCGTTTCCGTGGGTATATGGGAATAAACAATACCAGTACATAGGCTATATACCTATGTTACCCGCTGATAATGTAGCTACTCATTGGTGAAAAAATAGTTAAAATCGGCACAGTAGTTCCGGAGCTAATTCGGTAAAAACATACAGAAAAAATCTTTTGTCTTTATAATAATAGTATCGATCTACTTACCTTCTCTCACTTTTTTCAGGACTTCAGTCCTTTCTCCAGGACTTACATGAATGGCAAGATCATCAATGACAGACGGAGTTAGTTTCTTCTTTTTCACAGCTGAAATTAAGATGGGTTTTTTTAAGGGAAACAACTAGATGACTCTGTTGATAACAAATTATGATTGACACCTATAATAATATCGTCCACAATAAAATAGCTTTTAAATCCAAAAGAGCATATTTGCGAATGGGCGATCGTCGCGTCCATTTGCATGGCAAACCCGATCGCGTCGTCAAACCGACAGAGAGCGCCTTCCGGTTTTTCAGAAAAAATTAACGCGACGATCGCGTATTCCCGAGATGACCGCTTTGTGTGTACTTAGAAGCTCTTTACATATTAATTTCAATTGACGATTCAGACGAAGCTAAAAATAAACTTGGTAACTTTAGCCATATTCTAGTGTCAAGAGAAGAGTAAAACCTTGAGATTAGAATATGAGAACATGGCAACTAACCGATACGAATTTTCTTCATCATTGGCGCCTTGTCGTCGCCGGTGAGTAACAGGTCATGCATTACTACTGCCGGAACTTGTTTCTTCTCAATGGCTGAACGAATATTAATAGAATTTATTAGTACCATAACTATTGCGGTTATTTCTAGATCTTTGACAGTCTTCACAGGTAGTCAGAACTTAAAAAGTCTGATATCAGTATCGCTAAAAGTAGAAGGGATCGTGTTACCCCATAGCTGGGTTGGGATAGGAAGTCGCTCCACAAAGAATACTGGTAGTCAGTTGCACCCATCTAGACTGGAAGTCGACCCCAACTTTACATAGTTGGGAAAAGATATCAACGGCAGACTCATTGAAAAGAGCAAGAAAAAAAGTGCATTGTTTGACATGCCCGTGTGTCAGTAGGATTTAGAATAGAATAGAATAGAATACTCTTTATTATGTAAACCATACAAGTGTATTTTTACATATATGATAGGTCCTTGGCATTGACTATTTGCGGAATTAGTTCGAAAGAACCGCGGCCCTCGAACGTAGAGAGCATTAGAAAGTGCACTGATGGGTTTCAGTATGTAAGAGACTGACGCTAAAACACGAAATAATCAAATTACTCCTTCAATCCTCCAGTTGAAGGAGTAATTTGATTATTTCGTGTTGATTAAAGTAAGGATGGCTGGCGCATCTCACTGGCTCCACAACGTGACCCAACTAGACGGCTAACAGCTGACTTCGAGAGCAGTCGTGAATTGTGTTTATGGTATAGTGAACTCATATTACCAGTAAACGTTCAGATGGCTGTTTTAATCTATGACCCAAGATTATTCGAGAGCATCAGAGATCAGATCAGTGTTCAGGCATGGTTATTGAAGAATGGCCAATATACTATTGGTTTTACTGTTACTTTTTCCACTATAGGGAACGTGCATAGCGTACACCGTGCCATCTAATGCCGCAAATTCGAAAGGTTTTCTTCATTAAAAGGGTTTTATTCAGTAAGAGTCACACTTCCGTACGCTCCACCAAAACCGGAAGAAGTGAGTGTGTGCGTTTGATGGTTTTTCATCCAGAAAAAAGGGCCTTTGCGGCAGTGTAAGAACTTAAGCGATAAAATCAGATATGTGTGTGATTTAATATCTGTATTTAGATAAATAAAGTGATATATATGTATATAGTTCATCTTTTTTCCTATTATTTTCCGCAAGTGAATTGAATTCAAATTTATTTATAACTTAGCGTGGTGCACCATTTTATCCTCATTTTCTTCATTGCCTAAAATGACCATCGTTTAGCAAGTGATATACCTACTTATTGATAAACGCCCCTTATAATGAAATAAATCGATTAATATTCTTAGTCATTGTAAGTTGAATATGAATGCATTGGTAAATATTTTGGTGGGACTTTTTCAGAAATGTTTAATTTATTTAATACTTGCAGCGCCTCGCGGTTTCACCCGCGCTGGTCCCGTTCCCGTGGCAATACGGGATAAAATATAGCCTATGAAACTCCCCAATAACGTAGCTTTCTGTTGCTGAAATAATTTTGAAAATCGTTTCAGTAGATCCAGAGGTTACCCCTTAAAACGTCACAAACTCACAACCTTACAAACTCACAAACGTTACTCTTTATAATATTAGTATGAAAATGTAAGGCAACCTACCTTTGCGAACCTTTTCCATAACTTTTTCTCTATCATCTGTGGGTGAAACATCGGCGAGAATATCATCCAGAACAGATTGGGGCAGTTGTCCTTTCTTGACCGCTAAAATTATAAGTTGGTCGGCTTTGGTCAATGATGCCATTAAAAATAGCAACAATAAATAAAGTATAATTACTTTAAGCACAATATATTCGTTCATAATGTACGTTATCACATATAGATTTAAATATGAAGTATATAGGTCCTCTAATTTAGCACAAGTGTAGAGTCGAATAAGCCATTAGGTATACAGGTAAAGTTTTCTGTACTGCTGTATTGATTTTTAAATTGTGTATAGTGTAATAACGTGAAATTGGCCTAGATTTATCAACATACTCACATCATTGATTAAATGTAATTGTCATTATGTAGATGTAGTAAACCACCTCTTTACTGTGAAAAGGCTTCATCTATTTAATTTTATGAGATTTCAAAATATTACTTTACTATTGTTAATCAAAATACCCTTCAGTAACGCTTAGTATGACGTGCCAATGCCGTCATGATTCTTTTGTGAAACAGGGATAGTGTGACTCTGTCTCCCTCCCACACCGGAATCATGATGGTTTCTACCACCCATCATTTACATACCTTTACGTATCTTGTTTACAATTTCCTTCTTACTGTCTGTTTTCTTTATAGTAGCAAGTACTTCTTCCATGGTTCCGGGAGTTACATACCTTTTTGCTGTCGCTGAAACCAAGAAAATGTAGTAAGTATTTAGAGTTCTACAAAATAGTGTTCAACTGTAATAGTTTCGGTATATTTGTATTTGTTCGAAATGAAATGCGTTAACTTTAAAGAAAAATAACTTTTATTTCTAATTTTAAAAGGAGCACATCGTGCACCATGACCCAGACATATTTTCTCAGTAATTTAACGGATACAGGAAGTCCAAAAATAATGTTGCCAGAAGATACAATAAAATATTGAATATTGGCTATGGTTACTAAATAATAAAATGTTTATGTTCATTATGGAATTGAACATAGTTGGGCCAGGCCAAGAAGCAGAACTACAGCAAATAAATTAGGTAGAACAAATCAAATACCTACAACATGACAATCTTAATTAATAGGTAATGGACACAATTTTGACACACTCCTTCTATAAATCTTATCATTAAATTTTACATCAGCCACTCTTACACATTTATCATTCCCTGGATAAACTTTTATTATTCTAGCAATAGGCCACACTAATGGTGATGTATTCAAATTCTTTACCAGGACAATATCACCTTCCTTCATATTTGGTGATTCATGTTTCCACTTGGGACGACTTTGCAGCTGAGTCAAGTAATCATTTGACCAGGTTTTCCAGAAGTCTTGCTTAAGCTTGGTTACCACCTTCCAAAATCGTAGACGATTTATAGGGACTTCTGTTAAATCAACCTCAGGATAGCTGCACAAAGCCGTGCCAATTACAAAATGTCCAGGAGTCAAATACTTGCCTTCATTTGGGTTCAGTGAGAGCAGAGGTCGAGAATTCAAAACACCCTCTATTTGCACTACTACGGTATTAAACTCCTCATAGGTCAAAGTTAAGTTACCTACTACTCTTTTAAGGTGGTGTTTTACGCTCTTCACCCCCGCTTCCCACAATCCACCAAACTCTGGTGAGTAACTCGGAATGAATATAAACTTAATATAATTGTTGTTACAAAAATTATGAACTGAGTCTCTATGAGACTTTGAGTTTTGTAACTCATATAAATTTTTAAGCTGATTTTGCGCACCTTTAAATGTCTTTGCATTGTCGCAAAAAATCTTGGTAGGCATGCCTCTTCTAGAGATAAAACGATTTAAACACGCCAAAAAATTTTCAGTAGTGAGGTCTGATACCACCTCCACATGGATAGCCTTAGTGGCAAAGCAAACAAAGAGAGCAATATACCCCTTCCTCACGAGTGGTTTACGGATTCTACCCACCTTGATATTAAAAGGGCCACAAAAGTCAATACCCACATGCTGAAAGGGCCTAGTAGCTGTGATTCTTTCAGCTGGTAATGAACCCATAAGTTGTTTTGCAGCTTCAGCCTTCAAACGCACACATGTTAAACATTTATGCAATACCTTTTTGACCTCTCTAATGCCACTAATGATCCAATACTTCTGTGAAAGGGAACTAAGGACTAGTCTGGGGCCAGCATGCAATAATCTGAGATGTTCTCTTTTAATTAATAACGAGGTTATATGGCAATTTTTTGGAAGAATTAGGGGGTGCATTTTATCATGCGGTATGCCTGCATTTAGCAACCTGCCACCCACGCGAAGCAATCCATGTGCGTCTATGAAAGGGTGCAAACTTGCAAGAGTTGTTTTCTTTTCTGTTTTAAATTCTTCAGCAAAGTGGTGTTTCTGTACACAACGAATTATAACTAAAAGAGAATCTTGCAATTCTTTTGGTAATAAATTTGAGTCTACAGCCTGCTTTTCATTCTTTGAAATATTATTGTAAAATCGGTATATGTATGAAACAATATTTGTAATTTTATTTAAATCGGAGAATTTTTCAAAAATATTCAATATGTAAGGCTGCTCTACTTTTTGTATGAAACAAGTAATTTCCTTTTCAACAACTTCTGTATCAATTATATCATTTAATATTGGCTTTTCGTGACTGAACTCTGCCTCTGCCAAATATTGTGGACCATGCCACCATAGAGTGTGATCTTGCAATTTTTGCGGCTCTATCCCTCTAGAGAGTATGTCAGCTGGATTATCAGAGGACCTTACATGGAACCAAGAAGATTTTTGTGTGAGCTCAACAATTTGTCGTACTCTGTTCTGAACATAAATATTATGTTTTAATTTTTCGGCTTGTATCCAAGCTAATACAATTTGCGAATCACTGTAGAGATAAACCGAGAGATTAAATCTAGTTGAAAGTACTCTAAGAACTCTACTTGCTAACTGTGATAGCAATAGTGCGCTATTTAGTTCCAACTGAGGGATTGTCAATTTTTTAGCTACAGGAGCAACGCGAGATTTTGAGCATATTAAATTAGTCTCAACCTTTCCATTTTCATATAAAACTCGCAAATAAATACAGCAGCCAAAGGCTTTCTGTGAAGCATCAGCATATCCAACTAACTGAACTGATACAAAATTATGACCTTTAATAGATCTAGGGACTGAAATTTTGCCCATTAGCTTTAAATTTGCAAGGAATTTTTTCCATAGTAATAGTTGATTAGGAGGCAAGACAGCATCCCACTCTATTTTCAAAAGCCACAATACCTGCATTATTAACTTGGCCACCACTATTATAGGCCCAATAAGACCCAATGGGTCAAATATTTTACCAATGTAACTAAGCACCTTTCTCTTAGTATTTAAAGTTTCTTCCTCACACTGTGGGGATTGAAAAGTAAAATTGTCCAAAACTACATCATATTTTAGACCAAGTGTTTTGACAACCTTGTCCGTGTTAAGATTAACTTCATCAAAATATTGACGCTGAACAGGAATGTCTTTGAGAACTGAAGAATAGTTTGAACACCATTTATGTAAATAGAAATTTCCTAATTTAAGTAAGTCAATTAATTGACTTTTTAAGAGGTGCAGTTCTTCTATATTATCACAACCAGAAAGCACATCGTCTACATATGTATTAGTAATGATAACATTAGCAGCAAGAGGGTATTTGTCCTTATATCTATTGGCAAGCTCTATTAAGCACCGAGTGGCCAAAAAGGTAGATGATTTTAGCCCATATGTAATGGTTTGCAACTGCAAGCACCTGATGGGTTTGCTGGGATTATCCCTCCAGAGAATGTTCTGCAGGCTGGTATAGGGTTCATTAATAAATATGCACCTGAACATCTTCTCTATATCACAAATCAAAGTGAACAAATATGTTCGGAATAGAAGAAGTATATCAAAAAGCTCACTCTGTACCACCGGCCCATTCAGCATTACATCATTTAATGAAGTTTTGTTCTTAGTCTTCATACTTCCATCAAAAACCACTCGTAATTTAGTGGTCTTGCTCTCCTCATTGAAAACAGCATGATGGGCTAAAAAATAAACAGAGCCACAGTCAATATCATATAAATCTATATCAATTTCAATGGCATGTCCCATAGCAACATACTGATCTATAAATTCTTTATATTTTTCCAATAACATAGGATTTTGTTTGAATTTACGTTCTAAATACCAAAATCTTTGTAGTGCAATAGATAAAGAGTTTCCAAGCTCTAAGCTTTCCTTGGAACAGATAAGTGGTATGTCAACATAAAAAGTATTATTTTCAGTTAAGCGCACAGACTGCTGAAATATAGTTTCTGATTTTTGACACTCATCTGTACACTTGGCAACAGGTTCAGGTACCTTCTCAGTGAGCCAAAACTTTTCCATCACCTCTTCTAATTTTACACTATCAGATATAACCAAATTTGATACAAAGTTATTACATACAGCTTGTTGATTACATTCCCCAATTGTACCAGCAATAACATATCCAAATACAGTGTTTTGGAGTACGGGGCCATTTGGAATTTTCATACAACCATTTAACAATGAGTTAAAATATATATCAGCACCCAGTAAAATCACAATTTCTGAAGGAACATTAAAGCCACTGTCTGACAATTGAATGTTTTTAGGAATCTTTAATTTAGAAATATCAACAAACTGATGAGGCAAAGGAGTAGTGATAGAATCTACAACATAACAAGTTATATTGAATTTAACATCATCTAATTGACATGAATTTATGTTAAAATTAACAGTTTGATTTATTTTTGAAGAGTGGTTGCCGATCCCAATAATATTGGTAACCTGCTGAGTAGGACTCATAGCTAACTTTTCAACAAGTGATTTAGTGACAAAAGAACCTTGACTGCCACTGTCAAGCAATGCTCTAACTTTAAATTCACGACCATATTTGTCAATAACTTTCACTAAAACAGTAGGCAGCATAATATTGCAGGTTGTAACCTGAGAATTTGAAAAAAGTGAGACTGGAGTCTCTGAATGATCTTCACAATGTAAGAGTGTATTATGTGATTTTTTACAAATCCTACATTTAAATTTATATTTACAAGCATTGTCAACATGACTTTTCAAACAGAGGGAACAAAGTTTTTTATCTTTAACAAAAGTTAGTCGAGCATCTATAGGGACCATTTTAAATTTAGGGCAGTTAAAAATTGCATGTTCTTTTTTATCACAAAAAGAGCACACTAAACCTGACGAGACCGATAGATTAGATACACGTGTTACAGACTTACCTTTATTTTCATTATTGCTTTTATGAGGGTTACTTTCCTCTAATGCTGCAGCACGTTTTTCAAGAAAAGATAAGAACTCTGTCATTGTTGGCAATGTTTGAGGATTGCGATCAAGTTGAAAAGCACGATATGTATATAAATCCATCTTCCTACCAAGCACACAAATCAAAAGTCGATCCCACTCATTAACTGGTTCATTTAAATTTTTTAATGCATGCAACTGCTGTTGAATGTAAGAAACAAATGTCCTTATAGATGCAGCTGTGCCCTTTTGCATTGATGGGATGTCCAGAAGCAGGTTTATATGATTGCAAATCAATCTCGACTTATTATCATATCGCTTATTTAATAGTTCTAAAGCCTCTGTGTAGGACTTATTTGTGAGAGGCAGGTTGACAATTACTGACAATGCCTCATCTAATAAATATTTTCTTAAGTAAAATAGCTTCTGGACATCTGACAATGTTGTATTGTTATCAATGACAGCAATAAACAATTCATAAAATGGTTTAAATTTAGTGTAGTCTTTTCCATCAAATGTAGGAATGTCAATATTAGGTAGTTTTGAAGAAGTAACATAGCCAGTCTGGGAGGGCTCTGAATCTGATTTTGAACGTGACTTTATGTTTTCGTTTAGAATGGCAAGAGTTGTATAAAACTTTTCCTCAAATGCACCAACATCTTCAGAGTCCTCTGCATCCAGGCTCAAAATGTCCAATTGTACACTTTCGTATTGATTAAAAACAGCAGTTAACTTGTCCTTACGGGCTTCTAACATATCAATAGATGCTGAACCTATAATAGTTGGATCACTAGCAAAGTTTTCCATACGTGTTAATGTTCCTTTGTACTGCGAACGCGTAATTTTAAGTTTCTTTAGGTCGGCCATTTTAACAAGACACAAATTCACCGTTTAATTTAACACTAGGTATCACTTTTAATGCACTTTTAAACCACTAACTGCAAACTTTTGTTGTTTTAAAACTTTGAAACTTGTTTACGTTCGTAAAATTTGAATTGACAATGTCAATCTGACAAGTCGATGGCGGGATGTCAAACTTTTCCGTTGGTATTTGGCAGGTAGGTAGGTAATGTTACTAAGTACCTACCCACAGCCGCCGCCGCGCCGAGTTGAAGAAATGTAGGTATTCTGGAATGTACCACCTTGATAATGAAAATCGCTCACAATTAGCGATCTCACGTTGATGTAATGCTGGAACTGATGTAAAGTCAGCAGGATTTTCACCCAAATATGAATAGGGTGATGCTCCGCCGGGGCAACGCGTCCGGAACAAATGCACCACGCACACGGTGCAAGGCGAAAAAACACTTCCAAAGGCACTGAATTTACTGTACCACTAATTCGAAGGACCACTACGCATGTTCGAAATGAAATGCGTTAACTTTAAAGAAAAATAACTTTTATTTCTAATTTTAAAAGGAGCACATCGTGCACCATGACCCAGACATATTTTCTCAGTAATTTAACGGATACAGGAAGTCCAAAAATAATGTTGCCAGAAGATACAATAAAATATTGAATATTGGCTATGGTTACTAAATAATAAAATGTTTATGTTCATTATGGAATTGAACAGTATTCAACGTTATCGTGTGCATGAACCCTAACATGGCCCGCCTGGTTCATAGAGGCTAGTTCACATGAGTCGTCTGGGCGTTTTTAGAAAGGCAATTTGATACTGTGAACGAAAATAAACTAAAATCCATCTAACTAGAATATAGCTTCAAAGTCCGCATCGCTATCGACTGGCAGTGAGCCCAAAAGACTGGCGGCATTACCACGTTGTATGGCAATGCTTATCCTCTGTCCGAAGTAAAAGCCAGCTCTTGGGTCATGCGAAATGTCAACTAAATGTTTAGCAAGTTCTTTACCATTATTGACTATCGATATGTTGTTAAGGAAAACAATAGCTTAGCGAATTGTCTATCAACTGGGATTGTCCGCTTACGGCCGGGTTCGGCCGTTAGTCAAACTAAGTTAGTATTTTTTTTGCAACCGTTTAACATGACTAGTTACAAAATGTGACGCGACAAAGTGACGCATTATGACATACTATAAAAGTATAACTTTTCAATGTCATTGTTTCCTACCTACATGTACTTACATTCGACGGTGTTGGTACCTAATTGTTTTGCCATTTTTGCCGAAAATACTATTACTAAGGGTCAAGCTACCTGCCCGACAGTCACATTTTCCTTGACAATTTAAAATTTGCAAGCGACATTCAACCTTAGGGTGGTAACACATCCAGCAGCTATAAGGTCGACTATCATGATAAGAACCAATTTTCAGTACTTTTAAAGACTTACCTTTGCGGACCTTAGTCATAATTATAGCCTTAGTGTCACAAGGCTTCACGTCGGCCGTAATTTCTTCCAGAACAGCCGGCTCTAGCAGACCGTCTTCGACCGCTAAAAAAAGCTAGTTGTTAGTAACGTTACAGTTAGGCACTTTATTTTACTGTATGTTTATTTAATATTTCTTTGTGATCATATACTCTCTTCTAGTGTTAGTGTATGTTGCTGTTGTGTTCTCCGATAGTTTCGTGGCCGCTCATACGTTACTGGGTTTTCGATTGCAAATTTTGCATTTACAGCCTTTTTTTCCGGATGGAAATTATCAAATGACTTCTTCCGCTTTATGCGGAACGAACAGGAGTGACAGGATCTTTTTGACTAAAACCTGCTTGTGTTCCTCCCTATCCTTTTGCGATCCAGGGCCTCGGTGTCTCTTTCGAACAAATTCCCAAACCTAGTAGGCTTCTTTTTTCTCTTTGCTGGAATCACTATGAGACGCGCGTGGAATACGACGCGCTGTCGGCCTTGGTCTGGTTGTTATCGGATGGCGAGCCAGCCATAGCTCGCCATCCGCAAGCCCGAGGAATCGCCTTGCGACTCCCGACGCCCGGGTCGTCTTTTTCTGTAGCAACTTCCCAGTGAGGTTTGGGTCTCCCTCACGCGGTCTCCCCCCTCCTTGGCTAGTATTACTGCTTTGCAGAAGAAAAGAAAATGCACCTGTGTTTGTGCACTATAATATTTCCTGTGTTCTTGGTTAATCTCTGTTGAATCTGGCCGGGATGTTTATATTATGTTATAAAGGTGCTGAATAAATACTATAGTATATGGTTTAGTAAGCTCACCTGTACGGAGTTTCTTCATGACTTCAGCCTGTTCGTCCTTTGCCAAAGCGTTGTTGGTTAAATCAGCCAAAAGAACTGGCGACACAGTCTTCCTTTTTATCACTGTAATTTTGTAATAAATTGTATGTTTTCATCTTCTAATTCCACGAATTAAAATTCAACATCATCACCAACTACTTGCCCTTCTCCCATTTTTAGTATTCACGGTTAATTTATATTTACAATGCAACTTTTGGGAGCAGGTGTCTTTGAAGTCACAGTTATTTTTGCCAGAAAGATAGGGCAAGTAAGTTAAGTTGTTGTTTAATGAAGATATTGATAAAACTAATATAGATGACCCATATTATCCTACTGTAGAGCAAAAGTCCCCAATTCTCCACATTATGTTCTGTTCTCGGCTAAGGCAGAAGCGCAATAGAATTTCTTTGAGCTGACATTAATTGTGCCCATATTTTTAATTTGAATAAAATGCACGTCCACCACTGCTCTCAAAACGGTGAAGGAAAACATCGTGAGGAAACCGGCATGTCCTAGAACCAAAAATTCGAAGACATGTGACATTCACCAACCCGCACTGGGTCCGCGTGGTGAATTAGGGCCCATTCCCTCTTCTAGAGAGGAGGCCTGTGTCCCAGCAGTGGGAACGTTAAAAAGCTGATTAGGTTGTAATAATATAATGCTGGTTCTAGGCTACCCGATGCTGTGTTCGAGGTATAGGTACTACAATGTTACCAAAGTGAATATTCGTTGGAAAAAGTTGTATTAATATAGAACTTACCTCTACGAACTTTACTTTTGACTGCAGAAGTTCTATCACTGAGCTTCAGTTCCGCTTCGATTTCATCTATAATGGAGGGTGGGAGAGCTCCTTGGTCAACGGCTAAAATAAAATAAATTGTATGAAATGCTTTGCTTTCAGCCATCCATTTACATCAGGAAATAGGAATACAAAATGGGTATACCTAGTTTGGGCATATTTTGCAGCACTCGTTATTTCCTTATAAATGTGTGGTGCTATAATATGGAACCAACATAGTTTACATTACTCAAAGTTTAGGAATGTATGACGCTTTGGTTTTAATTTGACTCATTTCGGATGGCAATACTGTCTGACCCCGAGTGGCGACGTAATTTCGGTGATTCACTTTTGCGCAGCGAAAATTACGTTAGTTTAACACTTAACAGTGGCATTAATAAGAGTTATATGTAACGTACTCGACCGCGTTAACGTAACCGTCATTTTGCACTAATACTAAATAAGGAATACCTTTTTTGTTCCATACGGTTTGACATAACGTAAAAAACTACCATTATACCCCCTGAGGTAGACAAAGTGCCATTCTATTAGCAAATGCGATTGTACCAATAGCAAAAAGTAAAGGATTGGTTACATTTTATTCCAATATTTTTATAATTACTAATAACCTCGCCATTTCTGACAGCTGACGCTGTATGTCTGCATTAGCTGTCAGCGATAGCGAGATAAAATGATGCTAAAAATGCATGCACATCTTTTCAGCATTGTTTCACAAATGACATGCCAAATAGGTCTTTAAGGTACTTGCCTTCACTAATCTTCTTCATGATTTGTTTCCTATTCGCACTTGCGTCGACTTCAGCGAGTACAGTTTCTGCGGAGCAGGCTGTTACGTGCCTCTTAGCAATTGCTGGAATATAAAATAATACCTAACGTGTAAAAATATCAAGGAAACATTCTATGTAAAATCTTGTAATCTTGTGTCACAATACTTTGAGGGCAATGCAGTTGCAAAGTTTACTTTCAATTTCTGATGGTCTGGCTTACTAAACATTGTAACGGTGTGCGTTTCTGAACGAAACGCATTCGTTCTGGCCGGTCACAATTTCAATTTTCGATTTCTAATTTTCAAACATATTCCATTTTTTCAAACAAAACGGCAGTCTTTTACTGGCAGCGCCTGTTCGATCCTGATCTCCGATAGATCAACGTCTACACAGTCATGCTCGTTATCCTCCGAATAACATAGAGTTATACTTATTGTGTTTGTGATCTAGTAGTAACTACTATTTGTAATATGCACAAGTCAGTGCTGAGTTTACCATTAAATACTAATTCTAATTGCTGATCCTGTGTTTCCTTACTCCGTGAGGTCTCCAACCTCACAAACATATTTACAGCTTGGATTAAGGTTACATCAAATAAAATTCATCTACTTACATTGATCGATCTTCTTCATAATCATAGACTTTGTATCTCCCGCAATCACAGCGTCCGTTACATCCTCCAGTACGGCAGGGGACAGTTCACCCTTATCTACCGCTGCAATATCATAAAACGGTGTTATGTGAGTAGTTATGTGCAGTAGCGCTTACAACTATTTGACCAACAAGGCTGTCGGGAGAGTCTGATATTATTAACGATGCTACTATCTACATATGTCAATAACCTACTTTGTATTATATCTAAAAGCTTAATCAGCAAGTTACCTGCACGTATTTTCTTCAAAGCTTCTTCTTTACGATCGGACTCTATGTTAACAACTATATTCTTCATAACATCTTCAGGAATTTGCCTCTTTTCTATAGCTGTAATGATAATTTTTATGTTTATTAAATCTGTGATAATACTAACTTTTTTTGTTCTGAACATTAAGATTAAGTAACAAAATTGATTGAGTCAGGCGTTACTTTGCGGAAATCCATTTTAATTTTGAAAATGAAAATAATATATCTAGTTTTAATTTCCGCGAATATTAGTGGGTTGGTAGGTATTAGTGGTATGACCAGACGAATTTAGTTTCTTCCCCTTTACTGCGAATGTTTGTGGGTAGTTGTACACAAATAACCAACGGTGGTAGTGTATAAAAGGGGGGTGCCTTGTACTAAATTCTCAGTCGCAACTCAACGGTCAGCGAGTCAACACGTCCCCTGAGGATGCCTCGTGGAGAGGCGAAACACGTGTCGGTATTGGTGTTGGGTTTTGCTTTGCCTTCCTGCATGTGCATAAAATCCTTGCATTTGCCTTGTAATCTTGCATGTGCATAATATAGCGGGCGGGAGGGAGGTGCATACCTGAAACCCACTAATATTCGCGGAAATTAAAACTAGATATATTATTTTCATTTTCAAAATTAAGTAACTATTTGACTTACCTGTTATTACTTTTTTCATGACGGTGGCCATTTTGTCATTAGGTCTAACATCCGCGGTTATGTCTTCCATGACAGCAGGAGGAAGCTTGCCTTTGTTGATGGCTACGATAAACAATTAGTAAAAAAAAAACACAATATTATAGTAAAGATAAAATAACATGAAATAAACCGTGCTGTCCTGCTGCAGGTAACCGTCTCTCTTAATTTTCATCCCAGCACGATCGAGAACCACAGTGTACTCGTAACTTGTAGTATCATATTTAATATATTTATCAAATTACCTTTTCGGACGTTTTCAAGGATTTCTTCTTTATCGTCACTAATATTGATAGCGCGGATTACTTCCTTTACGTTGGATGGAGTCACGTGCTTTTTCGCTATCGCTGAAATGATCAATAATATAATTAGCAACAAGAACAGTGCTTGATTGCTATCTGTGTATATCTTGACTCTATTTTACTTGTATTTGTTTGGTTCGTCATTCATTCTTTTCATTGTGCACCCACATTATCATCTACCTGGTTTTCATTCAAATGATCTCTCCCACAATGAGTATAGAATCCGAAAAATTGCAATGTTGTAAACTTATTATCTGTCTTGATTATCTTCAACCCACCTTGTTGGACCTTCTTCGTAATAATGGAGTTTGTATCACCGGGTTGTACGGTGGCCTGTACATCTTCCATGACAGCGGGCGAAATTTGTCCCTTGCCCACCGCTGCAATATTACCAACCATAAGCTTTCAAACTCATTACACATATTTCAGAGTAACAATTTCCAGCAGCTTCGCTTGCATGTATGTAAATCAGAGATTATGCCACCTACTACCGGGGATAAAAGGGTAAGGTCATGATCTTCCTGGGCCTGATGCATCCAAACGTATTCAATCGTTGAAGCATGGTTGATTTGATAAAGTAGACTATGTATAATCCAGATATTCCGTTTAAAATGTGAAGTAGAAAGATTTGATGTTAGGCGTCAATAAATACCAGTAAAATTATCATTGGCAGTTTTGTTGTACCCACTGCTAAGCATAGTCTCATCCCTTTCATGTTTCCCCATTCAAATGATTGTGGACCAATTTTTGGATACCACAGAGCAGGGATGGCGAACCTTTATCGAAATCATGCCAATTTTTGTAAAAATTAATAACGAAATGAACTTTCTCCTTTTTTCATACATATATTGGTTTATATTTTATACTATAATTAACTTTAACTTAAAATGATCGCGCTACCTTTACGAATATCTTTCAAAACTTCAGATTTCTTGTCAGTAGGTCTTAGATCGTTGACGATTTTATCTATGTCCTTTGATGTTTTTTTCCTTTTCTCGATTGCTGAAAATACGGCTTTATGTGTATATCATTTCATCATCATCAAGTTCTTAGAAAGTAACAGACAGATGTGTTGCTGGGGAATTTGTTGCGCCACTTCTTCTAAGCACTACGAAGTGGTTACGGGTGGTGGGCGTTTTGGGGGATTGTCTTTATATAAAATTTAACGTTCAAAAGGTGCTCTCATTCAGTGAACGCAAATAAAACATGGAAGCATTACTTCAAGGGACCCAAACAAGGGAAAATCCAAACAAACTCACACATCGAAACCTCGTCGATGATTCGCTGAACCACACCAACAACATTATTGCTAATGCGATGCACAGTTAAAAATTTACCTTGATTTCCAAGTATTTGGGTTTAAATTACCATGTAACGAATAGGCCGTGTAACTAAACACGTCAAAATTGTATTTACTTACCTCTTCGAATCTTTTCCTTGACCTGAGCTTTTTTGTCGCCAGGCTTAACTTCGGCATTAATGTCATCTAAAATTTCGGGTGGCAGTTTTTTCTTGGCTACAGCTACAAACAAAATAAAATTTAGTCAAAGTACTACAGAATGTGTCCCATAATCGTCTTCTTCACTGTCCCTCTCACTGTACTGACTTCATTCACTGTTCCTTTTTCATACAATCTATTTCTTTGTGGAATGCGCTACCCCAGGAAATCAGGATGGCAACCAACCGATTAACCTTCAAAGTTAAGGTTTTGCGAGCATATTCGTAAGAAGTTGGCAGTAGTATCGTTACAGCGTTAATTTTTTTACTCATTGTTTGTTTGCATCAACTGTAGTATAAGTTTATTGAGTATATATTATAGTATTGTATTGTATGTATAGTTTATGTATTATCTTTGTATTAATTTAATATTAATCGCGTTTCTTTTTCTTTTTTTGTTTTTTCGTACCTACCACAATTATTCTCTGCATCACCCAAAGGTAAAGGTGACTGGTAGAAAATGCGAAGGCGCCTCTGTAAATTTGTGTGGGCAAAGTATTAAATAAATAAATGTATGTATATCGGGCCGGTAGGACCATTTTCCAGAGGGTGCATCCTCAAAACCACGTCTAGGTCTCGTATAGAATAAAGGTTTTCTTTTGCCCCAGCACATTGCCATTCACACAGAGCTCGAACTATCTTTTTCGAATTATGCAAAGAAGCTTGAGAATTAAAGAAGACGGCTGGAGGGTTTAAACATTTTCACCTCGCCTAGATAATATGCTACGTTTGCTTATTACATTCAGCTTAAATATTTTTTCTTCATGTTTTCATAAATTGTATTGAAAGCTAGGGAGGTGCAGGTACGGTCTCTTGTACCCATGAGTATGTTCAAACTACAGAATGTGAAAAAATACTGCACTAAAGCAGTCATTTTAGTGTTAGCATTTAAAATTGTTCAATTTCCGGGAGTTAATAGGCAAATATAAGATTTTAAGAAAATGTCTTCAATTAATTTCTGTTTGTTTTTAAGTTTGTTTATTTTTTTATTTTCTTTGTGCGTCATCTATGGCGGAATAAATGAGTTTTCTTTCTTTTCTTTTTTTCTAAGCTGTGCTTTTTCTAAAAACCGCTGTGCCATATTTACGCCCTTTTGCTATACCAGTAGCTGCTAAGAACAAACCTTGGCGGACGTTTTTCAAGATCTCCGACTTAGTGTTACCGCAGTCTTTGAGGAAAAGATCCGCAGCGGACGGCGTGACATACCTCATTTCTAGAGCTGTAATTAACAAATAAGCATTAGCCTTAATTAAATTCATACAATACTAGCTGCAGCGGTAATGTCGAAAATTATCCCAAAGGGATACTTCCGACTAAAATATTACTCCCGAGATTAAAAGTATCCTATCTGTATGTTATTCCAGATAATAATCTACCTCTGTGCCAAATTTCATCAAGATCCATTCAGTAGTTTAAACGTGAAAGAGTAACAAACATCCATCCATCCATCCATACTTACAAAACTTTCGCGTTTATAATATTATATAATAGTAGCTGACCCGACAAACGTTGTTTTGCCAAAAAAAATTATTAGGGGTGGACCACCCTTAAAATTTAAGGGGATGAAAAATAGATGTTGTCCGATTCTCCACCCTAGCCGATATGCACGATAAGATTCACGAGCATCGGTCGAGCCGTTTTGAAGGAGTTCAACCACAAACACCGTGACACGAGAATTTATTAAGATAATATAATACTAAAGTACTTCTCCATAATCCTTCACATGGTTTTCATAATAGTGCTTCAACTTCTTTGTTATTACATACCTTTTCGAATCTTCTTTTTGACTTGTGACTTGTTGTCACCTGGGCGTACAGTCTTGGCTACATCTTCCAACACTTCGGGCGATATTTCTCCCTTTTCTACCGCTGAAATTAGGATTGAGGATAAGACAAACTGCTCCGGGGATACCGCACGGTCTCCGGCGAGGCCGCGAATCTCCTTGCCGGATTGCTGCCGTGGGATCTTGAGGCGAGAGCCCTCGCGCACGTCTACGCGTTGCGCGTGGAGGCGCTAAGCCGGGGTGAAACTCTGCTGCCGCGGCAAATTGCTGCGCAGCGGACGGAGCTCCAGCGGGATCTCACGGAGGTGTGGAGACAGCGACTGCTGCAACCCAGCGCTGGGCACGCCGCCATTGCGGCGGTAAGTCCCCTCTTTGAGGAGTGGCTGGAGAGACGCCACGGCGTCCTCACCTTCCGCCTGACGCAGGTGCTCACCGGACACGGCTGTTTCGGGAGGTACCTGTGTCGGATCCAGCGGGAGGACACGTCCGGGTGTCATCACTGTGTGGATCGCCCGGAGGACACGGTGGAGCATACGGTGGAGGTCTGCCCTGCTTGGGCGGAGCAACGCCGTGTCCTCGTCGAGGCGATCGGCGGCGGCGACCTCTCGCGGCCGGCCCTGGTTCAAGCCATGGTCCGGAGCGAGGAGGCATGGGAAGCGGTCGCCTCCTTCTGCGAAGCAGTAATGCTAGCGAAGGAGGAGGCGGAGCGCGTGCGAGAGAGGGAAGCTCCTCGATCCAGCCGCCGCAACAGGAGAAGACGCCCCGGGCGTCGGGAAACGCAGGGCGATTTCCGGCCACCGTAGGCGCGGGCCTGCGGATGGCGAGCTATGGGTGGCTTGCCGTCCGATAGCAACCAGGCCCGAGTCGACGGCGCGTCGTGTTCCACGCGCGCCTCAAAGAGCCGTCAGCAAAGAAGACGGGGCCCCATGGGGTCAGTGCCTGCTAGGGTTGCGGAATTTGTTCGAAAGAGTCACCGCGGCCCTGGAACGCAAAGGGCACAAGCAGGAACACGGGTGGTTTTTAGTCAGTAAGAGTCTGACACTCCCTTCCGCTCCGCCCAGAGCGGGAGAAGTCATTTGATGATTTCCCATCCAAAAAAAAAAAAAGGATAAGACAAACTGCTAGAAAATCCTGATAATTTCATGCGTTAAATTGGGTAGTTGAGAGCAAAATCAAGTTCAAGAAAGTGCACCCACTTGATCAAAGTTGAAGTTGAAAAAAAAATTGAAAGGGATTTGGGCTTAGACACTACAGTAAAATTCATCGCGACCCCTTTGACAAGATAAACTAACACAATAGAAAGAGCTACCTATCTTATTTTATTTTAAGTTTTTTGGGTTTACGTATAGTCAAGCTATTTTCAGCTCTATTTCAGAGTGTACTTCTTGAAAATGACTGCACATACATATATTACTGGCTTACCTGACAAACTTTGTTTTGCCATATAAATTATTTCTGGAGAGGGCCACCCTTATAACCTAGGGGTATAAAAGCGGCTTGCGACCTATCTCAGATTCACCAAATGTGCACAACAAATTTCATAAAAATCGGTCAAGCCGTTTCGGAGGAATTCGATAACAAACACTATGACACGAGATTTTAATATATTAAGTGTAGCAATAATTTAATTTTGAGCAGTTTGATTATCTAACTTCAGCGCCTTACCTTGCTGAATATTTTTGATCGCTTTTTCTTTATTATCACTTGGTTGTAAATCATCCGTTATTTTCTCCGAGATGTGGGGTGGCACCTGTTTCTTTTCTAACGCTAGAAATATAGAAAGCATGATTTCAAATGCAAGAATCTAGAGAAGAGATCAACTTTGAGTTAAGTTCGCCTTTGTACATTCACTTTATTATGTCCAATATAATATAAGTTGTTTTGGTGTACAGTAAAGAATTAAGAACAAAGTTTGCCTAAACATTTATGAAATACTCGTAATATCTGGTGGTAAAACTTTAAGATCCTGAGAAATGATTACAGAAATAAAACGGCAAATAAAATAGAGTTCAAATTCATGTTTTGGTATTATATGAGTCATATTGTGTCGTATAAAATGCCTGTTATTTTCGGATAGTGAAACTTGGTATATTGGCTGTATTTTAAATGTCTTATTTTGGCGTATACTTGTGATAATATTTTTTATTATTTACCTTTGCGAACCTTCTTCGCAACTGTAGCCTTGTCATCACTAGACTTTACATCGGTGAGAATGTCATCCATCACAGCGGGTGGTAGCTTTCCCTTATCGACCGCTAAAATTAACATTGTAATATTGTATTGTATATTGTATGCTACTAATAAAACGGTTCAGACAAACAATTTTGGAGACTATAAAATACAGCTATAATCAACTATGCTACGAATTTAGACCATTGAGGGACATACATACCTTCGCGAATGTGCGTAATAATTTCTGATTTATTTTCACTCTTGTCGACTTTTCCAAGTACATCTGCCATGGCGTGTGATGTTACGTGTTTCTTTTGTATAGCTGTTATTAAAATAATATGATTAGTCTCTTAATTTTTTAAATATACGTATAAATCTCTCATCCGACGAAATCATCAAGTAATAAAAAATGAAACACAAATTAAACATGTTATGTTGGTTGGCGCAGTGGTTACGTGATTGGCTGCTGCGCTGCATCTCGCGGGTATGATTCCCGCACTGAACAAATATTTGTATGGCCGACAGATAGTTGTTCCGGGTCTGGCTATTTGTGTATTATTATTATATGAAATATTCTCATTATGATTTTCACTTATAAACTTAGCCCCACAAAACCATAGTACTGGTTTGTAGTATATTTTTGTAAACGCACCCAGGATACAAGAGAAATTCCTAGTGTGGGCCAACGTTTTTTAAAAAAGAACAAAATAGAAAGAAAGCTTTGGGAACTTTCTCCTTTATGAAGTCAGTTAAAAGTAAAATTTTTGGTAGGCTTAAATTGATCATACAAAGAGCCTTAGCACTGCATAGATGCTACGCAAACGTTGCATAGAGTGGCTACGGCGTAGCATAAGTGAGCTACGCCGTAGCAAATATCGTAGCGTGCTGTAACTGGGAGGAAAGTTCAGAGCAGACGGGTGTTGTGTCCGGTGGGCGAAAGAAGAAGATGCCCGATAATTATGGACTTACTGAAGGTCTGTTGTAAGGACTCGAGTCGCGTGGAGAACTCATTGTGCGATTTAGTGTTTCTGCGACGTCAAGTCTTTTTTGTTGTTCGTATATGTGGTAGTATAGTTGCCTTTAACTACAGTGTCATACATTGAACATATTGGTGGGTCATAAGCGCATATTAATTTCCTATAGCATGAATTCATCCATACTAAAAGGTATATTTCATGTGACATACCTGTCTGTATTTTTTGCATAACAGCTGAATTAGTGTCATCAGTTTGGATATTGGCCTTAATTTCTTCCATCACGGCGGGCGCTAATTGGCCCTTTTTCACCGCTGAAATTAACATTATTTATGTCTTTTATTCGTACCGAGTAGAGGAGTAAAGGGATGTGTTTACTCCTCTACTTGGGTATGCTTCAAGAATATCCAAAGTAAAATTTAACGGTTTTAGCCAAAGTGCATGGTTTCACTGCTTGGTACATCATTTTATACGACTTCTGTTCCATTTTTGAATTTATTCGGTAAGAAGTGGCTATTCAGGAATGGTGGAACAGGTCTTTAATCCATTTAGATTCCTAATTTAAAAATAATTTGTTTCAGGTCTCACCTTCACGGATATTCTCTATGGCTGCTTCTTTCTGGTCAGTCGATTCTATTTTTGCCATAACGTCATCTCTGACTATATACGGTAGCTTTCTTTTTTCTATCACTACAATTGTAACATTAAAGGTGAAAAAATATAAGAGTTTCAATATTAAAATGCTAGATTTATGCTGCATTAATATAAGCTAAAGAGAACACGTTATTTTAGATATATTAGTCCTTCTAGTTTTGTTAACGTTCAATGAATGAAAAATTCCATCGAATACGTTAGGGCTCACACATTCGTCTAGTGGCTTCGTCATCTGCCTAGACTTGAAACCGGATTCAGCTGAAGAACCGGATTCTACGAGAAGAGCCTGCCTACCAGATTCCATAACCCATTAACTGGGTACTTCTTGGTAAGACTGGTGTCATTCTGGCTTCTCACAAGCCGTAACGACTGCCAAAGATCTACAAATGACAGCCGGGACCAACGCTAAACGTGCTTTCCGAGGCACGGAGGAATCTCGGTAAGTTAAGATGGTGACCCATCCACAGACAGACCTCGGCAAGCGTTGCTTAACCTTGAAGTAAGACCCGTGCGGCTGTTATTCTTTAGCTGCATGCATAGTTATACTTTTTTTTAGCTTCCGCACTACAGGGTATAGACAAGACATTGGTCTCTTGTTCTTATCATAATTTAATTGGGGTCAGTACAACATGTTGGCTCATCCATACTCAACAACGAGGAATCTCGGTAAGTTAAGATGGTGACCCATCCACAAACCGACCTCGGCAAGCGTTGCTTAACCTTGTAATATTTTAGCCACGAGCTCTTCCGTCTTATTGGCTTGATTATGTAAAGAATCTTCCTCGTTAACCATAACTTGGTGTTTAAATTGGATAATTTACTATAGAAATTGCTCTTACCTTGTCGCACTTTCTTTATAACTTCCGATCTATTGTCAGCAGGACTGACAACAGCTTTTATCTCACTCATCACATCCGGCGGTAGTTGTCCTTTATTTATGGCTAAAGTAGACATATGTACTTATTAATAAGGTAAAGTTTTTCAAAAGTCAGATAAATATGATTTCATCAAAACATAATGATGGTTTGACGGATGAATCAATATACATATTATATAAAAGTTACTGAGTCACTGAGTGAACGGACAACGCACAGCTGAAACTGCTGGTCGTAGAAAGCAGAAATTTGGCTACATATGTCCCCTTCATAGCATTAAGATTTCGAAAACGAAATTCCTACGGGCACGGGAAGAAACGGATATGCGCGCACAAAGGTTAACTTTCTATGTAAAAGCTGTTGTTGAAAGTTCAACGTTAAATTAAGAACTTGAAAGTCTAAATTCTTTACAAAATCAACTCATCAACATCAGCCTAAAGGAGTCCAGTCTGGATATAGACAAATCGGGCCGCAATCATCCCGATTTTCGATTTTCTGCAACTGACGTGCATGTATGACCAGCATAATTAATTAAAATCGTAAAGATGTTCTTTTTTTTGCTTTGCTTTCATTCAGCGAGAATGTAACATTTTCCATAATCCTATTTGGGTTGGATAATAATATTTATAAACAGTATTTAATACAAATTAATGTAAATACATACCTAAACGAAACCAAAGAAGTGTGTAAGGATCTTAGCAGTTGGCGTTCTGCACTCCGCCTAGGAAAATAGTCTGATTTTATGTGTGTTTATTACCTTTACGAACATTCTTCAAGACTTCGGACCTGTTATCACTGGCGCGAATATTGGCGATCACCTTCTCCATGACTGACGGTGTAACGTGACTCTTTGCTATCGCTGCAAGCAATGTATTGTATATTCAATAAGTTACGTAATCAAAATCTGCACTTGTTAAAAAAAAATTAAATAATTCTTTTATTTTTTTGTACTGATTGTTAGTTAGTTTATTTGTTGTATGCTTCTTGTGTTGTTTTTTATTGTTTTATTGAATGTGAATATGGATATTGTATGGTCTGCCATAAAGATTTATTATTATTAAGTAAGAACTTGTTTTTTATCCTAACATAAATCTTACTAATTTCATTTGGCAGTAGTGTAACTTTCAACCAGTAAAAGGATTTTTATTAATATCTTCAATATACTTCCTGAGATATGTGCACACGTGCAATAACACAATTTTACATTCATCTTCATCAAAATCTGAGATAAGCCAATTTTATCATCTAATAATTACAAGAAATCCTGCTTACAGTCACTTTATTTAACTAGTTAGCATGTAAGACTTAAATTGTAAAATATCTTCACTAACAACAGATGATCAAGTGGACAATATCCTACCTCAGATTAACTTAACTTATCTAGGTTCAATGGATGTAGTATAAATGTGAATCAGTAATATTGTGTTCTTAGGATCCCCGCATAATAAAGAGCCGTCAGCAACGAAGACGGGGCCCCATAGGGTCAGTGCCTGCTAGGGTTGCGGAATTTGTTCGAATGAGTCACCGCGGCCTTGGAACGCAAAGACCACAAGAAGGATCACGGGTGGGTCTTAGTCAGTAAGAGTCTGACACTCCCTTCCGCTCCGCCCAGAGCGGGAGAAGTCACTTGATGATTTCACATCCAAAAAAAAGGATCCCCGCATAATACGCTACAATGCACTCAAACCACACAAAGAAACTGAAGGGGCACACTTAAATGAACCAATTGTATAACTGTGATTTATGTTATAACTGTGTATTCTTTTCAGATTTCGGGCAGGGGGTTGGAGATTTAAATAAATATATAAATGTGTCCATGACTGACCTTTCTGAACTTTCTTTAAGACTGTAGAGTTTGTGTCGGTAGAACGTATATTGATGAGTGCATCGTCCAACACAGCGGGTGCAAGTTGACCATCAGCGACCGCTAAAATGAATACTCTCTATATTTATTTATTTGTATAGGCACACCAACGACTTCACAAATATGTGTATTTCATTCAAATATTAAAAGAATAATAATAAGAAGTCGAAATTAATAAATAACTGTAAACTAAAATTATATTAAAGCTATAAATATTAATCATACATTATTATTATTAAATTGAAATATATCCTTAGTTACTAAATATGTTATGTTGTTCAATTTATTATTTTCAAAAACACAAATTAAAAAATAATATGTAAGAAACATTTTAAAGGTTTATGAACTATCTATTATCCTATCTTCAAAAGAAGTCCACTGTTTAGCATGGGCTTCCTCTTTCTGAAACCAAAACATTCTTAAGGCAAGATTGATTACTGATACTTTGATTTTGATCTTGACCGTTTGACTTTGATTTTGATCTTGACCGTTTGACTTTGACCGTTATACATTGATTTTGATCTTGACCGTTTGACTTTGATCTTTATACTTTTTGTTACGATAGGTAAGTTAGTTTCATAGGATTATGCATCTCTTTAGTATCATACTAGCTGTCCGCACAACTTCGTTTGTGTCACATTTTTCATGACTGCTCCGCTCCTATTGGTGTTAGCGTGATGATATATAGCCTATAGCCTTCCTCGATAAATGGGCTATCTAACACTGAAAGATTTTTTCAAATCGGACCAGTAGTTCCCGAGATTAGCGCGTTCAAACAAACAAACAAACTCTTCAGCTTTATAATATTAAAGTATAGATTTTTGTAAGACTTTCATTCGAAAGCTACATTCAACGCCTTTTTAACAAGTTAAGGTTACTCAGTGAATATGTTTAAGATAAATTTAGTTAAAACTTAGTAAGTAGGATTTATTTCTCGAATTACCTTTACGAATTTTCCTTATGGCATCATCCTTATAGTCGGTAGGCTCTATATTGCCCTTTATGTCATCCAAAACATGGGCTGGCAATATCTTGTTCTCTACAGCTGTAAACGGTATTATTAGTAGTTAAATGAAATGACATGCGTGTTTCAGTTTCCACCAGTTTAAATTATTTTTCATTGTTACCTTTAGTTAGCTTTTTGATGATTGCTGGTTTTTTGTCTTTAGGGCATATAAGAATATCATTTAGGACATCAGCTGGTAGTTCTCCCTTGTCGACCACTAAAAGCAATTTATAATTTGTACTATTACAGTTACTTTATTTAATATGTTTCTCATTCGGTTATACTTTGCTGAAATATTTAATTAGACAGACCCCTCATAAATAGTGTTCTTAATGAGACATACATATACTCGTATATAGTCATCATCTGCCTAGCCTTTTTCCAACTATATTGGGGTTAGTTCCCAGTCAAGCCGGATTTAGCTGAATATCAGTATTTAACGACCTCCACAACACATTAACTGGGGAACACGGTACTTCTTGGCAAGACTGGTGTCATTGGTGTTTGCCAAAGATCTCCAAATGACAGCCGAGACCAACGGCTTAACGTGTTTTCCGAGGCACGAAGAAGTCTCGTTATGTTAAGATGGTCACAGACTAACCTCGGCAAGCGTTGCTTAATCTCGTACATAGTATACTTAGTAAATTAAAGGGACCTTCATGTCGGTTTACTGGTTAATCTTGGAAGACAAGTGGTTAAGGAAAATCTACAGGGTGACTGAATTTATAAACAATACTATAGGGGTGTTAATACGAATGAAAATGAACATGGGATCAATTATATTCACGTGCCAATTTTTTCCCCAAGTACAGTTAGGCAGACGACAACCTCCTTATCTGCGAGAGTTCTATCATAAAAAGCCTACTTTTACCCCTAGAAAGATTCCTTATGAATTAAAAGTCACTATGGTACAGAAGGGATTTAGAACCCACAGCATAATTAAATATCCAATAAACCACGTAGCAAATAGATTCATCAATGGTTTTTTTATGGGTGCGGTTACTTTCCAGTTCTATATTAGGATACCCATCCAAAGTTGACATAACTATGTTCTTTACTACAAAAATACTTAAAATTTTCTTTTATTTACTTTTAGAGACGTTTCTAATAATTTGAGACTTATTTTCTGTAGCGCGAGCCTCAGCGAGTACTTTCTCTGCTATGGAGGCTGACACGACGTGCTTCTTTGCTAAAGCTGTAATAAAAATAGTTGTTACATCAAAAAGGAATATTTTAACAAAAGAAAGTGTTACAGAAAAAGAGTTTGATATCCAAGTAAAAAGTTCAAAATATCATGTGGAAAGTTTGGAGTATTTTACAGGGTTAATAGGGGAAGTACAAATAAACGATTTATATGGACTGTGTCAAGCATAGCTAAAAAGGTAGTAACTACTGAGATTATTACTAATAAATAAAGAAACATAGAGGAAGAGGATGATAATGTTGGTTAATGAGGTTGATGATGAACAAATAAAAAGTGCCGATATAAAAAACAAATTAAAGGAAATCTAACTTGGTGCGATATAAAGAGACAATAAAAGTGAAGTGAGTGGGAAAAGCTAATGTCTGCGTTGAAAATCATTAGTTAAACATGAGAAACAGATAATCATAATTTAAATATCTTATCACTCTTATAACATAGTGTTGGCGCAACACGTTTTCTTCTTTCATTCTCTTCTCACACATTCCAATCATCCTTTCTGTAGTATATCTCATTCTCTCCATTTATATTCATGCGTAAGAATAACCTAATAAAAAAAACTACCTAATAATGTTAAAAATAAACATGTTTACGGTTTATGACAAATTATGTTGTATAATATTACATTTATAATGTGATTCATGTCCTTGTTTTCCTGTTTACTCTTCAAACATAACTATTGAGTTTTGCACGGAAATAAATTTATTATTTGATGTTAAATAAGAAGGACAATTTCCTAAGTTCGCATCATCTTCCTGCCCTTGTTACTTGGCGAGGGCCCAACATGTTTTCTTGTTTTTGTTTTCTTTTTTTTCATGTTTCAACATGTTTTCTTGTTATTGTTTTCTTCCATTCTCCCTTAACAAACGTCACGATATCATTCGCTCCTCTCTCATTCATATCATTCCTCACATAATCTATTTTTTTTTTCAATTTGAGCGTCTGCATTTGCTTTTTGTATTTTGATTTTTGGACTTTGTCTATGGCCATTCGAATATTATACATTGTGAATAAATAAACAAATAATTGTTTACAGGAAACAATGGTAATGCTTGATGTATGTAGATTCGAGTGTACATGAGTGCGGTTTTTGATAATTAATTAACTGAATAATAAGAGCTAATAATAAAAGCGATCATTGGAACTATACAAATTCCCCACATAGTAGTTACAACGATATTAACATAAATTTTATAACTACGGGTTAGTAAAGAAACGAATACCGGTCACTCAAGAAATCTATACTTATATTATAAAGCTGAAGAGTTTGTTTGTTTGAACGCGTTAATCTCAGGAACTACTGGTTCGAATTGAAAAAATATTTTTGGGCTGAATAGACCATTTATCGAGGAAGGCTTTATATTTTAGGCTATATATCATCACGCTTAAGCCAATAGGAGCGGAGCAGCGATAAAGAATGTTTTAAAATCGGGGATTCCACGGGGACGAAGTCGCGGGCAGCAGCTAGTAAAATATGAAAATCTTTAAAAAAATGCGAATATATCTACTGAAGTATAATTTTTGAAGGTAATAAAAAAGAGTAAATGGAGGTCAATTTATTCAATGCACGAACACATTCTATCGACTTTTGATTTAGTCCACTGACACCAAATTATTAGCACTTCTACATTGACTTAAGACGGTAAATGTTTCAGTGTGTATTTTACTATGTAGTTATAAAAATCGTAATTCTATTTAGTCCGTCCGCTGGATTTTCAACAAAATTTGGACACGTATTTTTTGTCATTTCAAACCGTAAAAAAATATAAAGATAATGCAGATCAAATTTCAAGAGTGGGGGCTGGTGACGTCATATCGCTGGTAAAATAATTGTAGAACGCAGTGACGTCACGCGACTTTTCAACGCACTGTATCGTATTTAGGCCGAGTAAGCAGTGGTGGCCGAGTGGTAACGGCCCCGACTTACGAATCGTAGGTCGCGGGTTCAAACCCAGCCAGACGCATTACTTTGTGTAATTCATTTCTTCACCACTGCTCTCAAAACGGTGAAGGAAAACATCGTGAGGAAACCGGAATGTCCTAGAACCAAAAATTCGAAGACATAATGTGACATTCACTAACCCGCACTGGGCCCGCGGGGTGGATTACGGCCCATTCCCTCTCCTAGAGAGGAGGCCTGTGTCCCAGCAGTGGGAACGTTAAAAGGCTAATTATGATTATGTATCGTATTCATTTTAGGTAACGTGAAAAAATAAAAAATGTGTCCCTTATTTTTTGTAAATCTATCAGACAGACTAATTAGATTTTTACAGTAAAATACCCTGTTCTCAGTGGTTTTATATGACTGAACTTACCATTGCGAACCTTCTTCATAAGTTCAGGAATGCTGTCACAAGACTGAACATCGATGGCTGCAAGGTCATCCATGGCTCCAGGTGCCAGTTTTCCTTTCTTGACCGCTAATTGATCATTAATTTTAATTAGAAGTATGAAGATATGGTTACATCCGTAATTGTGCTTTAAACATGTACCTTATTAAAAATAGAGTTTATAATAATCATGAGGAAAATATATGTAATCACACATCACTATCAGTCTAAAATATCAATCAATTTAATTAGGTGATGTTTTTGTTATGTTGGTACCACCGGATAAATGTAAAATGCGTAAGATTATAAATCCCTATGTTCCGCAGTTGGCTAGGCCAGAAGATCCGATAATTTGTAGAACCGTAAACTCATTGTTCTCCAACATGTTTGTCGCGACGAACGCGAAATCATAGACTAATTTCAACTCTAGCAACATTTGAGGCGCCATCTTGAATGACTATGGTAAGCATAGTAAATATAGACTTGCTAATCGTGCGAAGTTTTTGAGCGGGTAATAGCGCGTTACACATATTATTATAAACATGGCGCCAGGTGTAAAAGTACCGAACTATAGTTAAAGTGAACTGTGGTTGCTTATGTAAAAAGCACGAGTTATGTGAATTAAAGACTTTCAGTGCTGTGTCTGGAAGACGGACATGTATCCAGACTTCGAAAGCATGAAAGCTAAGTATTTCTTGTAAATATCTTAGTTGAGCTCGATGTGGTAATTTGGTATTTCAGCACAATTGATTCCTATTGTCTATATAATGATATTAGAGGTTAAAGCCAAACTGTGTGAGGCCTGATAAGGTTAGGCCTAGTCCAATGTCGTAGACATGGACAGGTAGAGGGAATGGAGGAGGCATTCTCAATGGTGAAGGAGAATGCTGAGGCTGGGCTAGCCACACCCCAGATTCCAAACCCTCAGCTGGAAAGAGTAGGCAGCTTTTAGTATGATAAAAGTTGGTGCCGAGGCCTGGAGAGGTGTGTTCCTCTGGGAATCTGACCAGTTATGTTGTGGAGTAGGCAGCTCTCTTTAGAGTTTGTGCCGAGGCCTGGAGCGGTGTGTTCCTCCGGGATTCCAGTAATTAGTATTATGGAACGGTGGCTCCTTGGGCTGGCCAAGGGGCTGGGACCGCTGACGGGAGATGGAATTTCCTCCCGGATTCCGATGTTATGACTCAAGAGTGTTACTTGAAGTCTCGCTGGGGTACGAGTTTACCCGGGCGGTGGCCAGTCGACTGTAGCTCTGGCATGGTGAAGCCGAGCTGTTTTGTGTTCCGGTTTTATCCGCTGGACGATTTAGAGTCTCGCACACTTGGGGCGAGCACGAGGTGCTAGACGCCGAATTGCGGGTCTTATTAGTACCTCCTATCCTTATCTAACCTCATTATGATCTGCCCTGGATAAATCTGTTATTATGTCGTATATATCTACGTCATAGCAAGACGTATTTAATTACGTATACGTATTATGGAAACGATGTTCCTAGATGAAAGTGTTAATACTCGTATATTATGTACACTGTTTAGTATAGGGTTAATTGTGTTGATATAGTCATTTTCATTGAGCTAAAAATTTATACAGGTGGTAGACGGACTCGGATATAGCGAAGCAGATGAATATATAAAGGATATAAATAAGTGACCAGAGCTAGCAGTTTAATCAACAGGTATGTGACGCATTTCCTTCCCCCAGTATTTGTCGTACCTACACAGAACATAGTTCATCCCCACGTTAAATACTTAATAGTGTGTGAGGTGACGACAAAAATGGTGGAGATGCTGGGATTTGCATCACTTTATAGTACCGTGCCCAAAAGGCTCATATTTCAATCAAAGAGGGAATGCCGAACATACCAGTCGAGTTAAACCTAATAATTCGTAATATGATAACATAATAATTTAATACGCTTCGTGGCGACATCTATGACAGGCGACAGAGATACTATTAGTTGAAGTTCGTAAAGGAAATTTCGCTTCAGTCACTTATTTAGATGAATATCAGCGAAAACCTTATATTTTCTTGGTTTAATTATCTTGCTAATTTAATAGCAAGAAAGGCTTACGAAAGGCGAAAAAAAAATTCAATAAAGTATTGTTATGTACGCATAAAATTAAATCGTGAACGGAAGTTGAAAAGGTGGAAATAAACGTGTTTCATTGGATACACGAAATGGAGATTATTTACGGCACAAAGATAATACAAAGAGTATTATTGTGAATTGTTTTATAATTTAAAAGGCTCAAGGAAATTTGTTGAATTTATAATGCAATCTAACTGTGTGAAATAATTGATTTCACAGTTAAAAGGATTGGGTTGTGTCGTAAATAGAATACAATATGGCGGTCTATAACTGTGTGGTTAAAACCAGTAAAAGGTGTGCAATCTTGCCAGATCTTCGAAAATTTCCACACACAAGTGGAATTGTAACAGTACTTGAGGAAACTTGGAAGTAATTTATAAAATAAATGTTTGGAAGTAAATGAAGAGAAATATTGTCTATTATACTTCAACTGTTGCGAACATTACGTTACTTGGATAAAATCAGATATGAAATATTGATTGAATAACACTAACAACGTTAGTTGGGAAATATTATTTCCTAAGATTGCAGAATCAAAAGGATTAGCGGAAATCTTCTATTCAAGATTAATATTACAAGTGTTGTAAATGCGAGGAGCATAAAACGATAACATATTGTGTTAACTATTTTAGAATAAGTATAAAGGGATGTCGATTAGTACTGGACTAAAGCGACATTAAGAATAATATATTTGTCATATTTGCATATATTTTATACACGACCTTCAATTTATTGGTTATGATGTAAACTAGAATTAAGTAAGTAATAAGAATCAATTCGAAACAAATAAGAAAATTACCCTTAAAATATTTTCCCATATCGGGGAGTTGCGATCGCATCGGGGAGTTAGGAATGATCTAACTGGCAAGTTTTGATGAATTGATGGCAAACTTTCGAAGAAAACGGCGGGCTAACATTACGCACGTACGAAATATTTTAAAACATAATTATTAAGACTTAGCAACAACAGCGTATTTTACGTTACGCTGAAGACTTATTACACGGATTGAGACAATAAACACACGGAATTGGATTATTTAAACGGACATTTTCATTATACCCTGGTGAGTTTTCATAAACTTTATTTCATCTTGTTAAATGAGGCTCATACCTATAAAAATTATTGGTCTGAGATATGAAGTGTTAAATACACGTTTGTACAAGTTAGTAACTGAGATTTGTCGAATGTAAACCTATCAATTGCAAAAAACCATGTATCTACTCACGCGCCATTTTTTCTAAAGCGAACATGCGCGATTTACAAGTTTAATTTTCACTGTTACATTAAAGGAAACGTATTTAAGAGTACTGAAAAGTGATCACCGTTAAATACAGGATACATATTATATGATAAATGTCTCTAATTTAGTTAAAATTATCCCATTATGATAAATACTTACAGGTAATTCATTTAAGTAAGTATTAAGAAATAACTCATTTATTTCTTATTGGGAAAAATAGATACATGGAAAGATGTCTATGAAAAAGGAAAACATAATTGCAATTACTTAAGAATGGAGTATTGATAGAATTAAAGTTTAATTTTATATCATTTCATAATTAAATTGAATACAAAATAATGATTGAACATTGAATATTGATTTTATCTTATTCATTAAATAATTTCAAAGTAAATTAAAGTAATTCAATTTATTTTAATTTGTGTAGAAAGAGGTTGAGGAATTCTTCTTTCATAAAAATCATCTTCAAGCATTTGAATTATTAATGTATTTGATTTGGAAAAGTTTTGAACAAATAGACAAGGTCTGAATTGGATTGAATGGTGACATTCAATTAATAATATATGTTTATTTTGAATAAATGGGAATAGGAAGTAATTTTAATAATTCTCCATAAATAATGAAAGTAAAATAAAGCTGTTGAATTGTACAACTATTACACTATGTAAGTTTGTCTTCATATTGCAGGAATAGACAGCAACATGGATGAAATACTTTTAAATAGACTTAGGCTCATTGTCGGAAAGATTAAAATTGACTTAGTTAACATACCAGAGTCTCTTAGTGTTGAAACATTGATGCATGGGCAAATTGCACATAGTAAACTAGAAGCTTCAGTAAAACGGTTTAACTCTGATCTCATTGAATATTTTCGGTTGGTATCCAACTCGGCTTCGGATGAAATTTCTCAAATGAGTGAAGTACAACTTGAAGCAGAAGAAGCTTTAGCCGAATTGAATGTGAAGATAAATTGCATCCTTTCAGAAAGTAAATTGAAGCAAATTAGCCAGGAAAACAACTCATCTAGTCGTCTTCCTAAATTACAATTGCCAACATTTAATGGAGATATACTGACCTGGCATGAGTTTTGGGATCAATTTAGTTCAAATATTGATTCTAGAAATTTAACCGATGTAGATAAATTATCTTATTTGAAAGTTTCTTTGACTGGTGATGCCAAAAGAGCGATTGAGGGGTTAGATACAACAAACAAAAATTATCAAATAGCTTTATCAATTTTGAAAGAGAGATTTGGTAAAACATCATACCTCATTGATGCACATTATGCAACGCTGTACAAAATCAACACTGCCAAAAATACATCTGAAGATTGTAGAAAAACTTTCAATGAAATTGAAAGGAATGTTAAAATATTGGAATCACTAGGTGAAGATATAAATCACAACCATCTACGTTTCATGATAATGGAAAAGTTCCCTACTGAATTGATTTATGAATTAAAACTTAAAACAAATAGTAATTCTATCCAAGAACTGAGAGACCATTTGGAAAAGGCTATCACTGCCAGGGAAGATGCAGAAAGAATATCAGGAAGAAAAAGGTCAAATGATAAAGAAAGTAGTACAGTGGAAACTTTACATGTACTGTCAAAACCAGCAAAGTATTCAAATCCACGCAACCTTAAAGAGGATAGGATCTTCGTGACAACAGAAAAGCAAAGTTTCAACAAAATGTAAAGCATAAAGAGACCAATGTACGAAGAACCAGATTCAAAATTAATGGCCATAATAAATCCAGTCATCCTGTCTGTGTATTTTGCAGAGGAAGTCACTATAGTGATACATGTGAAAAATTTAAAGGACTAGAAGAAAGAAAATCAAGATTGAAACAACACTGTTACATTTGTCTGAAAAAAGGTCATGTTGCATGGAATTGTTTGTCTAAAAGTTATTGTGCACATTGTAATGCAAAGCAGAAACACAATAGAGCTTTATGCCCATCAATTTTTTCCAAGACCCTAGACGAGAAGAAACAGCTATGACAGTTAGCGAAAAGGGGCCCACAATTTTACAAACAGCTGTAGTCAAAGCTAGCATCGTTGGAAATACAGTCAAACAAATCAAATGTCGTGTGTTGTTGGATTCAGGATCACAGAGATCTTATGTTACATTCAAAGTAGCTAAAAAGTTAAAACTTTCAATAGAAGAGGAAAGTAATTTAACTATTTTCACCTTCGGGACAGAAAAACCACAGGAGATACACAGTCCTGTAGTTACTCTTCAATTGCTGTCACGAACGGAGGAAATGGTTATTTTACATGCAAATTGTGTCGAGTTCATTTCAAGAGGAGGTATCCCTCACATAAATTTATCAGATATAAATAAATCTTACTTGTTGGCTGATGACGGATCACTGAAGAACCAGGTACACATACTGATAGGAAACGATTACTACTTCAATATTATCCGTGAAGAGAAGATACGTTTGAGTAAAAATCTATTTCTCGTAGATTCTACATTTGGTTGGATTGTAAGCGGTCAAGTGGACACAGCAAATATCAACGAATTATCGGTAATTACTTACACTCAAGCGAGCAGTTTAATGGGTTTGAATCAGCCTGATCCACCATTATGTAATGGTGATATCAAGAAGCTGTGGGAGTTAGAATCTATCGGTATAACTGACTCACCTAAGGCAAGTAGAGATGAAGAAGCTGTTAAACACTTCAATGAAACGACACAAAAAATTGACAACCGATATACGGTCAGCTGGCCATGGATAAAATATCCCCCAGACTTACCAGATAATTTTGGAATGGCATTTGGAAGATTAACAAGTTTATTGAAACGAATGAAAAGTGATACTTTAGTGGAATATGATAATATCTTAAAGGATCAGATGGCCAGAGGTATGATTGAGATAATACCGAATTCTACAGAGTCAACATCGAACAGACTTATTCATTATTTACCGCATCATGCAATACAACATTCAGGAAAACCCATCAGAATAGTTTACGACGCGAGTTCCAAAAGTAAAGATAGTAGGAGTCTAAATGAATGCTTATATCGAGGACCACTGATGCTTGAAGATCTTACAGGTTTACTTCTAAAGTTTAGAAGCCACCGTGTAGGATTGTCATCAGACATTGAAAAGGCTTTTCTTCAATTAGCATTGCATGAGAAAGACCGTGACGTCACTAGATTTCTTTGGATTAAGGATACGTCGAGACCTGTATCAAAGGATAATCTTATTTACCTAAGATTTTGCAGAGTACCTTTTGGTGTCATAGCCAGTCCATATTTACTTAATGCAACCATCAAGCATCACTTGTCAAATTCGAGCAAGAAAGAAGTGAGAGAAAAGGCAAATGATATCTACGTTGATAATTTTATATCTGGTTCAGATTCGACAGCAGGAGCATTAGCGCTCTACAAACATCTTAAAGGAACCTTTCAAGAAATATCGATGAATCTTAGAGATTGGAGTTCTAATTCTAAAGAATTTATACATACAATTCCGGATGCATGCACCGATGAAAAGGTTAATGTACTAGGTTTGGAATGGGACATCAAGAAAGATACCCTTTTTTTTTTTTTTTTTTTTTTTTTTTTTTTTTTTTCTGGATGGGAAATCATCAAATGACTTCTCCCGCTCTGGGCGGAGCGGAAGGGAGTGTCAGACTCTTACTGACTAAAACCCACCCGTGATCCTTCTTGTGCCCTTTGCGTTCCAGGGCTGCGGTGACTCTTTCGAACAAAATCCGCAACCCTAGCAGGCACTGACCCTATGGGGCCCCGTCTACATTGCTGACGGCTCTTTGAGGCGCGCGTGGAACACGACGCGCCGTCGACTCGGGCCTGGTTGCTATCGGACGGCGAGCCACCCATAGCTCGCCATCCGCAGGCCCGCGCCTACGGTGGCCGGGAATCGCCCTGCGTTTCCCGACGCCCGGGGCGTCTTCTTCTGTTGCGGCGGCTTGGGCGTGAGGTTTCCCTCTCACGCACGCGTTCCGCCTCCTCCTTCGCTAGCATTACTGCTTCGCAGAAGGAGGCGACCGCTTCCCATGCCTCCTCGCTCCGGACCATGGCTTGAACCAGGGCCGGACGCGAGAGGTCGCCGCCGCCGATCGCCTCGACGAGGACACGGCGGTGCTCCGCCCAAGCAGGGCAGACCTCCACCGTATGCTCCACCGTGTCCTCCGGGCGATCCACACAGTGATGACACCCGGACGTATCCTCCCGCTGGATCCGACACAGGTACCTCCCGAAACAGCCGTGTCCGGTGAGCACCTGCGTCAGGCGGAAGGTGAGGACGCCGTGACGTCTCTCCAGCCACGCCTCAAAGAGGGGACTTATCGCCAAAATAGTGGCGTGCCCAGCACTGGGTTGCGATAGTCGCTGTCTCCAAACCTCCGTGAGATCCCGCCGGAGCTCCGTCCGCTGCGCAGCAATTTGCCGTGGCAGCAGAGTTTCACCCCGGCTTAGCGCCTCCACGCGCAACGCGTAAACGTGCGCGAGGGCTCTCGCCTCCAGATCCCACGGCAGCAATCCGGCAAGGAGATTCGCCGCCTCGCCAGAGACCGTGCGGTATCCCCGGACTAGCCGAATGGCCATGACCCTCTGGGCCGAGACCAGGTGGCGCGCTGGCAGTCGCCTCAGCGACAGCGCCCACACTGGGGCCCCGTAAAGGGCCATGGACCGCACGATCCCCGCGTACAGCCTCCGGCAGGAGGCGCTTGGACCCCCTAGATTGGGCAAGAGCCGCTTGAAGGCTGCCCCGGCCCGCCCTAGTTTGGGGGCCAAACGTCGGAAATGCTCCGCGAAGTTCCACCGGCTGTCGAGGACGAGGCCCAGGTACCTCATCGTTGACCCGACGCCGATGTGAACCCCTCCTACCGTTAGCTGGGGTCCCGGTGGTGGCCGGTTCCGAGAGCCATGAAAGCACATGGCCTCGGACTTGTGCAGGGCCACCTCGAGACCCAGTTGCCGGATTCTGTCAACGACTATCGCAACCCCGCGTGTCATCAACTCAGCCGCCGCCTGGTGCGACCCCCCTTGCGCCAGAACCAGCGTGTCGTCAGCGTAGCAGACTACGCTGACGCCGCGTGGGAGGTCGGCGCGCAGCACCCAGTCGTAGCCGATGTTCCACAGGGGCGGCCCCAGAACCGAACCCTGTGGAACACCGCACGACATCTCTCGCCGGTTCCACTCTCCCCGGTGACCGGGGTAGATGACGGCTCTATCCGTCAGGTAGTCCTCGACCACGCGACGGAGGTAGGTTGGCACCCGGTGATACCGGAGTGCCTCCCTGATGCAACTCCAGGGCAGGGAATTAAAGGCGTTGGCGATGTCAAGGGACATCGCCACGACCACCCCACCCCGGGAAATCGCCTCCCCCGTCGTGAGGGCTCTCACGCGCATGATGGCGTCCACCGTCGAGCGCCCTGTGCGGAAACCAAACTGGTTCTCCGCCAGATCCGGCCCAACTCTAATCGAGTGCTTGACGAGGCGGTTTGCAATTACTCTTTCAAAGAGCTTGCCCACCTCGTCAAGCAGCACGATGGGCCGGTATGCGGACGGAGAGTCCGCAGGGCGCCCTGGCTTCCCAATGAGGACCAGTTTCCCAGTCTTCCAGCGACGTGGGAACTGGCCCCTCTCCATGCACGCGCTTAGGAGCCCACGTAGTCGAGGCCCGAGAGCCTCCGAGGCCAGGACCCAGGCTTTCCCAGGTAAGCCATCGGGTCCTGGGGCGGTGTTTCTGGCCTTGAGCCTATTAACCGCCGCTCTCAGGTCTACCTCGGTCACCTCCGGAGTATCGTCGTCGTCGGTGTGGTCCGCATCGGGCACCGCGGATGGCGGAGCCATAGGTGGGGGAGCATGGTCCCCTCGCAACGGGAACAGAGCGCTCACCACGTCCTCCACTAGCTGGGGCCGGAGACTCTGCGTCAACGGGGGGGCCCAGGTGCGGAGTTTGTTCCGCACCATTTTGTAGGGCCTTCCCCACGGGTCCCCGTCCAGAGACTCCAGCAGCTCTCTGCGAGCCAGATCCCTGGCCCGCAAGATCCCCGCTTGGAGGGCGGTCTTCGCCACTCTGTACTCCTCGTACAGCTCCGCCTCCCTGGCCTGCGCATTCGAAGGGCGAATGCGGAGCCGGCGATGCCTGGTGTACGGGCGACGCGCGGCAACACACGCTTCTCTCAGCGTCGTCAGCTCGCGCGACCACCAGTACACCTGACGGCGGGCGCGTCCTGGTCGGACCCGGGGCATTGCCACGTCGCATATATCCGACATGGTCTCCCGGAACCACTCCGCCTCATCGTTGATGTCAGCAGGCCTGTCCGGTGATGACACCCAGGCCTGCACGATCGAGGCTTCCAGGAGAAGCTCCCGGTCCAGCTGCTTCAGCGCCCACCGCGGACCACTCGGGGTCTGTCGGACTGGCGCGCTTGAGGTCTGGGCGGAGACGTCGAACCGGATATACCGGTGGTCGGAATAGGTCTCCACCTCCTCCACAACACGCCAGTCGACGACACGCGGCGACAGAGCGGGGCTGGCGAACGAGATGTCCACCACAGAGTCACCCCGCATCCGCACACACGTGGGGACAGATCCCCGATTAAGGACGACCAGGCCTGTCTCCAGGGCCCAGTCCTCCACCATCCTACCCCGTACGTTCGTATAACGGGAACCCCAAGCCAAATTCTTGGCATTGAAGTCCCCGAGAACAAACACGGGGAGGGGACGATACCCGACGACGACGTTACGCAACTCTCCAAGGGAGTTGTGGAACTCGGCGAGAGTTCGATTCGGGGAGAAGTAGACTCCCACCACTACAATCTCCCCGAACCGTGCTGCTACGCACCCCCGTCCTCTCCTAACACGCTCGAGGGACGGGGTACCGGCGGCGGCCGACGAAATTAGGGCCACTGAGCCGTCTAGGTCCTTCACCCAGTCCTCCCTGGGTGGGACGTAGTACGGCTCAGCGACTACGGCGACATTAATCAACCACTGCGCCATGCTCTGGAGCAACAGGTCCTGAGCAGCGGCGCAGTGGTTGATGTTCGCCTGGAGGAGGCGTAATGGAGCCGTTATTGGCATTCCATTACAGCCTCCTCCCGGGCCTCCTGTGGGGCCGCGGCACTCGCAGCGGCGGCAACAAAGGCGGCGACGGAGACGGCGGTGGAGGGCTTCTTGCCCCCGGCTTTGACGGGTGGAGTGCAGGCTTTGCCCCCAGCCCAGTGTTCGGCCGGCTTGCCAGCTGCCGCACATGCAACGCAGTGCGGCGTGGCGCTACACGAGCCGGCCTTGTGACCTGGTTGACCACAGCGGAAGCACAGTTCGCTGCGGTCAACCTCTGAGGTGCAGAGAGCTCCCGTATGGTTGCCGACTTGGCAACGGAAGCACCTCAGAGGTCTGGGTTCCAGCAGTTTGACCTGCGCAGACACCCATCCTACCAGAAGCCTTCGGCCCTCCGAGATCTTCTTGGCCGCCGTCACCGGGCAGCTTACCACTACGGTTCGCATGCCCGAGAAGTCAGGACGTATGGTGCCTGCCTTGACTTGCTCGGCAGAGCACCCTCCCGTCCTGACCACGGCGGCCACAACCTCCTCCTCCGTGACGGAGTCGTCCAGGCCCAAAATGCGCATATCCACACACTTGGTGGGCCTGGACACTCGGGCATCGTCCGCATTTAAGGACGCCCTGAGCCTTTCGGCTAGAGCGTCAGCGGTCGGGCCACTGGCTGCCCCAGGGACCTCCAGCATCCGGGCACCAGTCATGGTGACCCTTAGCCGGAGGCCCCCGACGATGCCGAGCTCCCGGAGGTCCACCGCCTCCTTTGCCTTAGCGAGCACGTCGCCGTATGACACGCCCCTCTTGACCGCGTCCGGCTGTAGTGTGAGCACTACAGCCGCAGTCTTCGGGGCGCGGAGCATATTCGCGACGCGTCGCTCCTTCTGTCGCCGCCTCCTTGCCCTCCTTTTGGCCGCTCTGGCTGCCTTGCCCGCCTTCTTTTTCTCCCCGGCCACTTGCCATCCGGCTTCGGCAAGGGAGTTAGAAGGCGGGTTTTGAGGAACCTGCTGCGCCGCCAGCGCTGGAGCTTGCGCCGCCTGCGCAGCGGCTCCGCCCTTCTTCTGTTTGGCCGACGCCGGTTTTCCCGGTGCCGGCTTCGCAGGCGCCGATTTTGCCGGCCTGGCCCCACGGTTGGCCTGACCAGGCGCACCCGGCTTGGCAGCCACGACCCCCGCGTACGAGGTCGCATTTTGGCCCGAGGCCTTCTGACTCGCCGCTAGTGGGGGGCGCAGGACAATACCCTCCAGGACGGAGAACCGTTCCCGGAAGGCAGCCATCTCCTGCCGCACCAATTCCAGGACCTGGTTCTCCACCGTCGCGGGCTGGCCCTGCCCTGGATTGTCCTTGCGTCCCCCAGATCCCTCTCGGTTGCCGGCTCCCCGGAGCTCAGCCAGGTCTGCACGGAGCTTCGTGTTCTCCTTTTGGAGAAGCTTCGTGGCGGCCGCCAAGCGGGCAACCTCCGCCCGCAGCTTGGACGTTGAGTCCGTCAGAGGCTTGCGGTAGTTGGCCTCCGCTGCCGCTAGAATTGAGGCCGCCGCTGCGCTTACGGCCCTGTTTTTGGACGCATGCGTCCTCTTCAGGGCCACGTCACGGACCGCGGCCTCCACGGCCGCCACAAACCCGGCCTGGCGCTCTTTATCTGGGCCGCCAGGGGCGTCTGACTCTTCGTCAGAAGAAGACCCGGATAGAGCAGCTCTGGGACTACTCGCTCCGGGGTGTCGCCCCTCCTCAGCGATCTTCGCAGCCTGCTGAGTGGCGAGCCGCCTCCCCTCACCTCCTCGGCCCTTACCCCGCCTACTGGTGGGGACCTTTCTGGCTGACGCCAGCTCGGCCTCGGAAGACGACCCCTGGTCATCCTCCGGTCTGGGGCGCTTGCGGAAGAACTTAGAGTTCTCTGCAACCCCTACGGCCTCGCTGCGCCCTTCCGACACCTTGTCGGGCTTTTTAAAGTCGTAGCGGATCAGGTCCTCAAAGGACGCTGACCCGCTGGAGCCTCCTCGGCTCAAGTTGCCACTGGCAAGCGGAAGACATTCGTTGCCCCCCCCAGAATACGGTGGGGCAGACGCTCTTTCGAGCGTGGCGGATTCCCCAGCGGCTGAGCCGCTGGAACCGCCCTGGGGTAAATCTATTTCGACTGCCTTGTTCATATTATTGTTCCTTTTAAAGGGTGCGGTCCCTGTTTCTCCGCCCCTTCTCAGGGCCCCTCTCCTCACCTCTCTACTTACTTGCTCGCTGCCCTCACAGTCACGTCTGATGATCAGACGCGTACCAGAGAGCAGCGAGCAAGTCTCCTCCAAATGAATCGCACACCGTCCGCAAACCCGAACACGGCTCAGGTCTCCGAACGGTGTGCCCTTCCCGTGTCCCTCTTGGTCTGATCCCTCACTTGCGACCTTCCGGCATGAGTAGCTCTACCGGGAAAGCTCGCAAGATCATTGAGACGCGCAAGCCCCACCACGACGACAACGTGGGGACACAGTCGGTGGGGAAGAAAGATACCCTGCAATTGAAATTTACTAATCCATACATGGAAATATATACAAAAAGAGAAGTTCTTAAAGTTATTGCTTCTGTATACGATCCATGTGGATTCGCAGTACCTTATATTTTAGCAGCTAAACTCTTTCTACAGCAGCTCTGGAAAGCTAAGGTGAATTGGGATTCACCACTATCACAGGAATTGACTGATGAATGGAAGATCATCAATGAAGGATTCGATGCCATCAGAGAGGTGTCAGTAAACAGATGCTACATGAAGAATACTAAAGGAAAGGACTATGAATTACACTGTCTTACCGATTCTTCTCTGCAGGCATACGCTGCTTGTATTTTTTTAGTTAGCGGTTCTAATAAAAATTTTGTCATAGGGAAATCACGTCTTGTACCAATAAAGGACCAAGACAACCTTAAAATTCCACGACTTGAGCTACTTGGTGTATTGATCGGATGTAGATTGATAAAATTTGTTCTTAAATTTATTCAACTGAACATAACGAAACAAGTCTTATGGACAGACAGTCAAATTGTCATAGAATGGTGTAAAACAAACAAGTTATTACCACCGTTTGTAGCGAGAAGAGTTGATGAAATTAAAAAGAACCAACAGTTAGAAATTAGATATATTCCATCGGAGCTCAACACAGCTGACGTCGGAACGAGACCAAACAGTTCGAAAGAAGATAAGAAGAAGTGGCTTATAGGTCCACAATTCCTTGGAGACAGTCCACACAAGTGGCCAAAAGGATCTGTTACCGTGGAAACCCATTCATTTTCGGCTGGGGAGGGTCCGACGAAGGAAAGAAATAATGATCCGATGGAAATAGATAGTCCAGACATACATATTAACAACACAATGATTAAAGATACAAATATACAAATTAACGAGAAAGAAACCCCAGAAGATGATACAATTACAAATTTAAAGAGAATTCAAGCTGAACATTTTCCTTTGGAGGTAGAAGGCAAATTGACAAGCTTAAGTCGCAATTTAGGACTATTTAAAGACATAGATGGATTATTAAGATGTAAAGGTCGTATGAAAAATGCAGATTGGTCGTTTGACAAAAGATATCCTATACTTATTCCCAAGAACATAAATTTTACAGAAAAAATAATTATAAAGACACATCGTGACAATAAACATGTAGGAGTGAGTCATACACTAGATAGGATCAGACAATTATATTGGATCCCTCAAGGAAGAAGTCAAGTTCAACGAATTATCAAGAAGTGCCCTGAATGTGTTAAATATACAGGAGGAGATATATAAGATAGACAACACAAGCAGAACTCTTCATAACCAGTGAGAAGATACTTATACCCTAGGAAGAATCCAGGTATGAATTATATTGATTTACTTATCCACGGGACCATCGGGATAATCAGAGATACATCCCAATGAATCAGTAAAATCTGTGATACAAGACAGATATAAAACAGTATGATTATACCCGGTCGTCCCGACAATGTTGTTAGTTTATGTCGTTTCACAATTTCTCGGAATGACGTCGAGAGATTATAGACTGTCCAATTATGATCCATAAAAAAGCGTTACAAATGCTCAGTTCACAATTTATCGAAAGTTTACAGTCTCTCAAGATATATTATAGTCCTACGAAGTCTACCATTTCCCGAGTGACATTGGCAATATAATAACTATGATTATATTGACAACATGGGCAGGCCACCGGATAGTAAGTTACAAGAAACGATGTAAGAGACAAAAAGGTCACTATATCAGGGCCCCAAGTCTGCTATTTTTATAAATTTGTCATTCCAACACGATCCCATTGTCATTTTGCTAAAAGTTCGTAATCTGCCAAATTCATAATGGTCGATCATTGGTCGGTCAATGATCTCGTAATACTTTTTGATAACCGAGCAATTAAAAGCAATGACTGCACAGTGACGTTCTAATGGTAGGTCAAGGAGGTCAAGGAAGTGTCAAAATTTTAGCAGATTACTGCATACGTCTGTCATTTTGTACGAGATTGCCATTCTATGCCATTTCTTTCAATGGAGAGTCACTGGTTGACCATTGGAAAGACATAATGATACTTTTACATTAGTAGATTAACAAACTTGTAAAAATCAACCATTATGAAATCAATTATAGACCATTCTGGCACTATTATAATAGCAGACTTGACGCCCTGATGTTGTTCCATTAAAGATATTCCTAAAAGTCGCAAAATAAATTGAACGGTCAGCTATGGGTGTAGTAGACCTATCAAGGGAATTAATTTCAAGTAGCCAATACTAACATTTCAGGATGTTGTCCTTGATTTCTTCCCTCTTGCTTTTCTTGTAAGGTTGTAATTTGGCTACTATTTCATCCATGACTACCGGTGATAACTGCCGTTTCTGCAGGGCTAAACATATTTATTTTATATATTAAAGTCTAACGAAGTAGTTACGCAGATGTCGTGGCCATTTCATGATGCAGCCGAAAATCTCATGAAATTGCCATCGAAAACTGACAATATCGTTTAAACGTCAACGTTTGATGATTTAAAAACCCACGTTTGGCCATATCATGAAATGCCTGGCTACATCATAAAATGACTACTTCATACCTAACATAGGTGTCAGAGACCCTATTTCTATCTGCAGGGTTTAAAAGAGCTCTAAGTTCCGTCATATCTAAACTGAACTAACCTCGGCCACATCATGAAATGTCATTTTTTTTTTCATTGTGATTAACTTATTATCTGAAAAATCGTCCGCCTCCATGATTCATAATTAAAACAGAACGATATTAGTTCCTCTAACGATGGATAATATAACTATTCTGCTATATGATCACTAATGACTAATGACTATTTATCATGAAGTAGCATTGTGTAGCTGTTGATGACAAACGCTGAGGTATTCATTGATCTGGCTAGACCATATCTGGGGAGCAGGTACCTATTTACCATTTCATGTAGGTAATACAACCATTTCATAAAATCGGCAACATCAGGAGGTGATCAATCTAAAGGTACCTCTATAATAATCTATACTAATATTATAAAGAGGAAAGATTTGTATGTAACGAATAAACTCAAAAACTACAGGACCGATTTCAAAAATTCTTTCACCATTAGAAAGCTACATTCACCCTGAGTAACATAGGCTATATTTTATCCTCGTATTCCCACGGGAACGGGAACTACGCGGGTGAAATCTCGGGGTGCTGCTACTATTATTATATAATGAGAAAATATTTATTTGTTTGTACCGAATAAGCTCCGAAACTAACGAACCAATTTTAACTTTTTTTACAAACCATTTTTTTACCAATGGAAAGTTACATTATCAGCGAGTAACATAAGTATAGATATTTACGTAAGATAAAGAGTGGAATCTTTTATCCCGATAGCTACAATCTAGGGCCAGTCAAGAATGAATAGGTTACTTCTAGGTAATCGTGCTCCATAGTCGAACACATCATCGCTTTCCATCAGGTAAGATTGTGGTCAGACACGAACCTATCATAATAATAATAAATATATATATATATACATACCTTTGCGTATTTTCGCTATGACCACCGATTTGTTGTCATTGGGGCGCAGTTCGTCGAGAATATCGTCCAGCATATCGGGTGGTATTTTCCCCCTCTTGACCGCTAAAATATAATAAATCAAACTATAATACAGGATTGAAATCAAAATCTTATTTTAATATTTTTGGGAACACAAACCCAATGTCTTACATGACCGTCAAACAAAGAATTTATTTTGTTAAGTTATTCGTCCAATTCTAGCGATGTATGTATTTGTCACCGGAAAAGGCTAACTTCGTAAGTTTATAAAATGTCTTGAGATATTGCACACCTCCGATAAATTGTCAACTGAACATTTGGAAAACTTTTTTACGAATCTCTAAAACTCAAAGTCAAATTCCGATGCGTAAAAAAGTATTCTAAACGTTCAATTGAAAACGATCGATAGTTTACAATCTCTTAAGATATTTTATAATCTTACGCATTTTACAATAATTATCCGATGACATATATACATTTTCACGCAACTTCAAATATACATAAATGTTTACAATATCTACATAAATTTCAATAGGGTGGGGAGGAAAAAATAAGCTATTCCTCGCACTCGCAAATAAAATATGTGTTTGGACGTGGAATTGCGGACACCAGACCGACTTATATACCTATACATACATATAGTTTCAAGTGATGCGCCCCACTACATAATTTTGAAACTGCTTGTGTGTAAAATGGGATAGTGGGGCGCGTCATTAGGTATATCTCAAGTTTATATTTGCACATGGAAAAAATATTATTAGGACATCTTGCACCTACCTCTACGGAGGTATTTCAGGACGGTACTCTTATCATCTCCTGAGCCAATATCAGCAATCACCTCGTCCATCACGGATGGTGTGACATGCCTCTTTACTACCGCTGAAATTATTTTATTAAGTTTTATTTGATAATGTCGTGCGAGGACATTGATATAGGATTCTCATCGCAATGTGATTGGAGGTACTGTATCATTTATTTAGAACAATGAAGGGTTTTAGCTACATTCAACTGCAAATATGCAACCATAAAATAACTGGAAGCCAGTGCTAGGGCGATGTTTATATTTTGTGTGACATACCTTTACACATAATTATCTTCATTGCTAGTGTATAGTGTGATACACTCAAAAATACTCCAAGTACAGTTACAAATACGTAAACTGATTTTTTTATGAAAAACACCCACGATACAGGAGTAAATTTTAGTGTGGACTAAAATTTACTCCTGTATCATGGGTGTTTCACAAACATGTAAACACACATACAAAAGACATCCAGACCCGGAACAACTATCTAGAGGAAAGATTTGATTGTTTTTTAGTTTATTTAAATAGCCTCCAAGACTACTTGACACTGTTAGGACAAATTCATTCACTGTTAGGAAGCTTAGTGTAGCTTCCACCGGAGATAGTGATCTCCGGTGAACATAAATTATATCTCCATATTCCCACGGGAACGGGAACTACGCGGGTGAAACCGTGAGTTTGTTCCGTGCGGGGATCGAACCCGCGACACGTAGCGCTGCAGCCGAACGCTCAACCACTACGCCAACCGTGTCGTCTAACTAAGCTAAACTCACGAGTTTCCTTGTCCTGTGTGATCCAGATTTAATATAAACTTACTATCACGGACTTTCTTGAAAACTTGAGATCTTCTGTCACTTGGATTAAGTTTTTTAAGTACTTCATCCATTACAGTGGCTGGTAGTTGGCCTTTGTCTACCGCTGAAATATATTTCAATATATTTGTATTACAAATTTATACAGGTGTAACAAAAATAACGCAAAACTGGAAAAGGGTAAAATGTATGACGGAGATTTTTTTTGCGCGCTTACGAGGTTGGTCCCATTGTAAAAGACGCTCATAATGATGAGAACAATGACCGGTTTACAGGTTTCCTTTTATTACTTTTATATCCTGCATTAAAAGTCGATAGACCACGCTACGTAGGATTTGCCTGAAGAGGTTTGCTATACAGTTCTAGCTACCTACACAGTTCATTTGTTTTAAAACTACAGATTTAACCACTGCAACCTCGCCGTGGACGATTCCGGTCACATTTTCACGGGAAACGATGCTAAATTCGTAGCTTAGTCTTGGGCTGTTATGTAGCAGCGTCGTCTTCAAGCTTTTACCAAGGGCGACTGCCTCAGAAACAGAGTTAAAGAAACAAAATGGCGGCCGCCAGAGGAGACTGTAAAAAATATTTTCAATAAACTGTACGAAGTAAAAAGAATACTTATTCTTACATACCATCACTGATTACTTGTACGGCTTCAGCTTGGTCCTCACTGGGATGCTGTGGATCCGCTAGAATATCATCCATGACCAGTGGCGTAACTAGCCTCTTTTCGAGTTCTAAAATTAAATGAATATTTATGTACCTACCCTAGATACGTAGGTACGGTCGCTTTACCTCAATACAACCGTACAGCAATATTTCAAACGGTTTTTTTTTGTTTTGCTTTAATGGTAAAATAGCCACAACCGCCCATGGCCATTGGCAATACCAGGGGTACAGTTAGAAGCAAACTTAATGTTGAATCAAAACACGCAGCAAGTCACAGTAGCAAATTCATGTAACTGCGAGGTAGAGAGGTGGGGTAGGTAGGTACTGCGCAGCTAAAAGCTAACTTTTAATCGACCTATATCACAGGCACGTAGTCAACCGTTTCCGAAGAAGACTCTCCTAAATTTTTGTTTATTTACCCATTTCGGAGTTTCCAAAAAATAGAAGCGGTCCAACCCAAAATTTTGTAGGTTTTCGTTCGAATATTTTCCAGAAAATGGGTATCCAAGTACCTAATGCAGCGTTATCAAATGATGGTTACGGACTTTAATGGTTCGTTGCCATATCATAAAATAAGTTGCTCATTTCATGAAGTGGCCTCGGTTTAGTGGCTATTTAATGAAGTGGAGTCATTAGGACTCATTAGGTAGGTACCTAAGTGAAATGGCCAACTACTTCATGAAATGGTCAGTTCAACGATTTGGCAAAGAAATACCCTTACCTTGTCTGACCTTTTCAATTACTGTAGACTTGGTATCACATGGTTGTATATTTCCAATAAAGTCGCTCATGAAGTCTGCTGGAAGTTGACCCCTTTCTACAGCTACAATAGGAGAACATTACAAATTAGCCATTTTATTTGTTAGTTGCTATAATAATACACTTTTGGTACCTACTTACATACAAAGGCCATGATTGTACCTATGCTATTGTTGACCACAAAATGATTCAACCAACATTGTTACATTTGTAAAAGTGTATTTTTAATTTTGTGGGATATACCACACATAATTAAAAATACGTAATCATTATTATACCTCTTAATTTTATAGTTTTACCTCTATGTTTAAGGTTGCTTGGTTAATTAAGGTATTATTATTTAGGGCTCCTGTGGGCAAACGCGATGCAACAGAGGAATAAAGTGATGTGTTATTTGACGGATAATTATCAATCAAATACATTTTTGATGGTAGGTACATGAATGTTTAGGTAAATAGTCTCATCATATTGACCATTTTAGAACTCTAAAACTAAACTTATATAAATGTACAAAAAATATAGGTACACAAAAATATAAATAGCAATCAAAAAGGGTTATTTCATAAAGGTGTCGACCTGCCGTGGGAGAATTTAAACAGTACAGAAACCTACCTTTGAGAATGTTCGTCAAAACGTCCCTTTTATTGACACCTGTGCGGGCAAAAGCCATGACGTCATCCATCGTGGAAGGAAAAACATGCCGCTTTGCTATCGCTGAAATTAAAATAGGTTTTTGTTCAATGAAGATTATTTTAGCTTTACTTAAATCACAGATCAAATGTTATTGTGATTATTCGATAGATAGCCTCGTCCACTCATCATAGAGGTCACGAGACTATAAAAAAATGTCTGGTTCGCTATCACGGTATACGGTGAACAGAAAACCAAGGACTATCAATATAAGCGGCGTCTTTAAGAGCGAAAACGCCGAACGGCATTTTAAAGTTAGTTGTATTTTTTTTTGAGATAAATACATAGTGTTATTATACAAACATAAATTTCCAGCTATCTTTTTTTAAATAAGACATTTCGAAAATGTTTTAATTAACTTTTTAGACATATGTATCCTGCTTATATTTGTGAAGTTTCATTAAAATCGGTTCAGTCATTTCGCAAAATAGTGACTTAAAAATTTGTATGAAATACCATACGGCGTACACGCTCATAACATTGTGACAAAAAAGCATTACCTGCAATTTACACCTATTATAAAACGATTTTTAAATGTCTTACCTTTACGGACCGTGTTCAAGAATCTAGACTTATTATCAGAAGGACAAGTATCGGCGAGTATATCATACAATACATCAGGTGACAGATGTCCCTTTGCTACCGCTGGAACAGACATAAAACCATCATGATTTAGTTACTCACTGTCTATACTGTTCCCACTGCTGGATAACAGGCCTCTTGTCCGTGAGAGGCAGTGAGCTTTATGATTATATCGCCGGCCCAGTGCGATTGGTAGATATCAGATCACAATCATCTCTTTGATTTTTTTGTTCTAGGACATATGTATGTCAGTTTCCTCTCGGCATTTTGAGAGCAGTGATGATGAATAATTATATACGAAGTAAAGCACCCGTCTGGGTCCGAGTGGCAAGCAAGAACCACTCGCAAGGCCACCACTACTCAGATTTCAACAATAAGAATGCATGCATTAGAGCTAATGGTTGACAAGAGGCTGAAATGCACCCGTAATTTAAAAAGAAATCGCCTTGTTTTTCTAAAAGGGGAAACATCATAAGCAGACTATTACCGTCTAACACCCACCCATGTGCCATCAAAATACTCTTTGCGTTCTAAGGCTAGGGCCACGTTAACTCTTTCGAACAATTCCGGAACGCTGACAAACACAGGTCCTATTGGCCCGTCCAAAGAGATGTGCATAAAAAGACGCGCGTACATCTCTTTGACGTGCGCGTGTCTTTTCGCTTCCCTACCTACTACTTAACAACTTGTTAAAGTAGGAAGAACACATGTTCTTCCTACTTTTTGTAGTCACGTATTAATTTTTAAGGATTATATACTATTAAGGACATTATCGGACTAACCTCGTCGGATATTCTTCATAATGTATCCCTTCGTGTCAGTTGGCTGTATTTTGGCGACTAAATCCTTCATGACATGTTCTGGCATTTTCAACTTTTCTAACTCTGAAGAAGCATAATAATTAAATTTAATCATACTCATTAAAGTGGGTATAATAAGGGAATGCGTGATAAGGACATATTAAAAAACCAAAATAAAGGCTTTTAAAACTGTCACTTTAGTAAAATGCATATTTTTCAAATAAAATATAATACGACAATGTTACGACACAGTTACTTAAATTCTATCCTACCTTTTCGAACCTTCTGTATGACTTGAGACTTATCATCAGTAGGGTGCACTTCGTCGAGAATATCATCCAACACAGCGGCTGGTAGCTGGCCGTTTTCTACCGCTGAAATTAATCACACAAGAGTATGAAATAAACGCGCTCCAGAAATTACTGCACCGGCAAGATGGAGCTCCTTTGGAGACAGCATATACATATGTTGCGATAACGAAGAAGATTTTACGATGAAACGAAATTTCAGTGTTTTTATTGAGAAAAGATGAAGAAGACTATGGATGAATGTGTGAAAGATGGTTCATCTTCAATCAATCAAGCTTACAACATTCTATGTTGTAGTTACCTTCTTACTGAATAGCAGTATCTACTTTTTATGGACCGACTCGCGACTGCTTATATATGAATCCTTTGTTGTTATGTAAAAATACCTATATACAACGGTTGACACGTACCATTTCGGACGTATTGCAAGACTTGTGACTTGTTCTCACTGGCGTACAGATCATCTAATATAACCTTAATCGCTGATGGCGACCAGTGGTTCTTAACTATGCCTGGAATGGGAGGACTTAATTATTTTAATTATTTATACATAATTAAAATTTGTTTCACTGATTTAACAGCATTACACCACTGATTACCCAAATTTTTATTAGAAGTTCCTTCAGTCTATCTATAAGGTTGTCTGGTAGAAGAGCGCTGGGTATTGTACACATAGAATTAAGTTTGTGTAAAAGTTGTCAAAGTTTGGATTTGGAAGTTGGATTTAAATAATTATATACTACCAACAACGAATAGCTTAAATAAATTCTTATATATTGCCTTCCGCTACGCCCAACCAAAGTGGAAGAAGTCACTCTTCCAAACTGAGCGGAGCGGAAAGGAGTGTCAGAATCTTACTGACTAAATTCCTTGCGTATTCCTCCAAATGCCTACCGCGGTCTAGGGCAGGAATACGGTGACTCTTTCGAAAAAAACCGTTATACTTACCATTTTCATACCAGGGCCAAGCGTCGCCATATCGACTGGTACTGCTTGTGTTAGGTACTCGCATCCATACCAGAAAACTACTTAAATTATTAGAATACGTCTGTAGAAATAGGTGACGTATTGTACCATCATCATCCACAGCCCGACTTCACCCACTGCCGAGCATAGGCCTCTCTTTTCTTGTGCCAATCCCCACATCAGATTCAGATTCTACCCACGGTGTTATCAATGTCGTCTGACCATACTGTTGCCGGAAAACCGACATTTCTTCCAGTCCACGGACGCCACTCTGTCACCACTGTACTCCATCACCGGCATTGCCTTGCCAGGTATGGTACCAAACTATTTATAATTAAAAAATACCTTTTCGAACTTTGATCATGACATCTGACTGATCATCTGTTGATCGTAAATCAGCGAGTATGTCCTGCATAACTTCTGGTTGTATTTCCCCTTTATCAACCGCTAAAATAATAAAAAATAATATAGTAATACAATAATTATATACTTGAATCATTTCTTTAATAATATAGTCAAGTGTCAGTGTTTTGAAAGGATATATTGTAGGACAATAAGTACATCTACAGTCATTTACTCACCTTTAAAGAGGTTCTTTATGATGTCATCTTTATTTTCACCTTGACCAGAGACAATATCATCAACGATATAAGGTGACACTTTTCTCTTGTTAACCGCTGAAATTTAAAAATTAAGGTCTATCATGGTGTCGCGATATTCCTACACAAAAAATACCAATCCGGGTTTAATTAGGAAACTGGCTGACTACATGTGAGCATTTATCGCCATTAAACATTGTATTACACACCTGCACGAACTTTTTCCATGATATCAGATTTATCATCACTGGGTCGTACACAGAGGAGAATATCATCCATAACATCTGGTGGTAGCTTTCCTTTGTTTACCGCTAAAATTACAAGTTTTCTTTGAAAATATTGTTTGCTGTTGTAGAGACAATCTTATAATTGATTCATTTCTGTTTACCTTTACGAAGGTTCTTGAAAAGTATTGCTTTGTTCCGACTGGCCCGTGCAATGGCAATCATCTCGTTTGCAACCGATGATGTTACGTGCCTCTTTGCTATCGCTGCAATTAATAGTTTTATTTTGGATCATTTAAGAACAACAATGAGAACAAATCGACGTAAAGTCGCAGCAAGCTATAAAAGAAAATGGTCAGTAAGTTACGGAAATTAAATGGCGAGCAAAATGGCCACACTTGGTAATTAGCCGTATTATATATTGTTGTATACAAGTATCACAAGGCAGGAGCGGTGGTGGCCGAGTGGTAAAAAGCCCCGACTTACGAATTGTAAGTCGCGGGTCCGAACCCAGCCAGGCGCATTACTTTGTGTTATTAATTTCATTACCACTGCTCTCAAAACGGTGAAGGAAAACATCGTGAGGAAACCGGCATGTCCTAGAACCAAAAATTCGAAGGCATGTGACATTCACCAACCCGCACTGGGCTCGCGTGGTGGTTTACGGCCCAATCCCTCTCCTAGAGAGGAGGTCTGTATCCCAGCAGTGGGAACATTAAAAGGCTGATTATGCAAGTATCACAAAAAGTCGTGAAGCTACTTTGAGTTTCGTAGTATTGTGTTATTCACAAGCCTATAATGCTATAACACTCTCATAATAGCAAAACCACTGTTGCCTAATATTATTTTCCTTGATTTAAAATTACTTAGGTGCCTATAGTTTTACACGTCATGAGTAAATCCCCGTAAAATGTACATTACACAACAGCGCGCGAACTTGATACATGATATACATACCTACGTATTTAAGTTTCAGCATATAAAAATACCTTTCACCTTCGTATCAAAACGTCCTAATAACATTACCTCTTTAAAACAAAATAAGTACTGTAATACAACACTTAAATTTAAAGTTGTGTCGTTTGCAAACCTCCCGCAATTATTTAAAAAAAAAACTTCATGGCTTTTTCATCTTTTTGAATTTAGAATTCGGAAACAAAATGATGTTTGTCGAATAGTTTTAAGCCCTGACTTGAGCCCTAACGATTTTTTTACGTTCCCTAAAATTAAGCAGTCTTCGTGGTCAACGTTTCAGCTCACCCGAAGAAGCTGTTGACGCATACATATCGGCCATTTTGACTACCCCCAATTCGGAATGGAATAAATGTTTTAAAAACTGGTTCGAAAAAATGCGAAAGTGTATTAAATATCGAGGAAAATTCTTTGACAAACAATATAATATGACTTACCTTTACGGACTTTTCTCATGACTTGAGTCTTATTGTCATGATTGCGTACATTAAGTAGGACGTCATCCATTACATCAGGTGAGAGTTGACCTTTTTCTACAGCTGAAATATACATTAAAAATATTAATATCTCTTGCCTGATGTGACAGCACTACTAACCATCAAAAATTCATGATTTTGGATATGTTCCTTACTTCCCAAAATCTAGAGTTTGAGTATATTAAGTATAGAAAACAGTTAAGTAAGTTGTGTTGAGTAAGTTAGGGATATATGTAGATGTTGTCGAATCGCAAGTGATTTTAATACTAGGTTTGTACTCGTACGGGCATTTCTTCATCCGTAGACCTCTTAATTTATTTAGAGGCTTCCGACTAAACAAACTTTTACAAAACATAATAGTTACATAGATGGCTAAACTAAAGCAGCCACAAGGGTCAATCTTCAAGGTTAAGCAACACCTGCCGAGGTTGGTCTGTGGATGGGTGACCATCTTAAGATAACGAGACTCCTCCGTGCCTCGGAAAGCACGTTAAGCCCGCACCTGGGTCGTTACCATGGACTTATTATACAAACAGGACTGAGCACTCAGCCCAAAAAAACGGGCCGAGTGAGATATATAGAACAGAGGTAGTGCGTCCTCTTCTAATAGGGTGACCATGTATTTTATTATACATAGAAAAATTGCGAGACTAGTCAGAGTTCGGCTGTCTTGGGCATGATAAAAACCGTAAAAATCATAAATTCAAGAAATTATAATTGCGTTCATCAGCGTAATTAATATTTTAGTGTGATCTTAGGGCGTATGTGCACTTTGAATTCGTGTTCGTGTGTATATAATATTAATTAGCTGATTTCCGACTTCGTCTACGTGGTGCATTTAACAACAAAAAATGTTCATATTTTTTCTTATTGCCAGTGAATGTTTCGTCAAAATCAGCCCACCTGCTTCGAAGTTGGAACACACAGACAAAATAAAATGTTGTTTTGGTATATTATGTGCCGTGTATACATGCATATGTATTTACCAAAAAGCCGTATATTGTGATATTACAGACGCTCCAATTTTAGGAAGGTTGATTCTGATGTCATTCAGGGTAATATGTTTGTCTTTAGGGGTTTTGTGCTTGTAAGTTGTAACTGCATACATATTGTTTCCTATTGCTAACGATTTGTAAATAAAACAAAGAAAATCATATCAATAAGTGTTTATTTATTTATGACACAATCAAAATTTATAATCATGAGGACTAAAAAAAATCGTTTACATCAAATAAGCATCATCTTAATAGACTTACAGTAGAATTACAGTATAGCCCATGCTGAAGGAAATTAGTCGCATTGTTAATTTCATGGTAATTTTGACATAATTATTTGATAGTATTAATAAATATGTTTATATAAAAGTTTCGCATTTTCAATGCTATATTCTTAATTTCATAAGATTAAGAAAATATAGCAATAAAAATTCAAAAATTTCATATAAAAATAAATTACAATAGTACATTTTAAACATAACTAAATAAAATGGTTTTAGTAAGTTTCTGTCGAAGTCCAATTTTACTGGCAAAATTTCGTAGGTAACTAATTTATTTTCGTTTGACGAAATAATATATTTTTGAAATAAAATCTGCTTTATCTTTATACTTTTATTCGTCAAAAGCGTACTTATTTCTTAGAAATCACATTAGTTTACTACATCCTGTAACTTTGCAAAAAATGCTTACCACTCACGAGTGTAACGTTGGCTTCATATCGGAAGTTTTTGAGAATTTAAAATTATCGGTTAAAGAATATGATCTTCAAATCTTCACGTGTATACTGCTGAGCCATTTTAGTCGTATTTTTTCGTTTTTTGGGAAACTGTAATAAAAGTACAACAATAATTATGACCCTAATCCTTAATCAAATCAAAGTAAGAAATCATGGTCACCATAGTTGTTCGATTTACAGTAGTGTTATTTTTGGCTTACCTGAAGAACGATATACCGCAACCACTATACGATTCACTTGGACAAGTATAAACGCAACACTTTTTCACCATTTTACACCTTAGAATGGTTTTATAACAAATTAAAATGCATAATCACACGGACGCCATGACATATGTCATATGGTGCTTTCCAGAGTTACCAATACCATGAAAAATTAAAAATAGGCAAAATAATAATTTATGTTTTCTTTTTTATTAAGAATATAAACAAAGATATTAATGCAATTATTATTTGTTGACTTACTATTGTTAAAATAAGTTCAAAATACAAGTGTTTCAATTGAATTTTTAACCGGCCAAAAACTTTAATTATAAACATTTTTTTATGCTAGCAAGATGTAAGAACGAGACAAACGGCCTCCGTTATTACTATCCCTCTCGGCCCGGATTGCCTCTGTGTAAGGTGTCAAATAATTTAATACCTTATTGCGTTGAAATAGTGTTTATTTTTGTAACTGTTATTTTTTTGAGTTATCGATCCTATTTGTATAATAAGTCCATGGTCGTTACAGAATGTCAAAAGCCAGAAAATCTGACGCTAGTCTTGCCAAGAAGTACCGTGTTTCCCAAATAATGGAGGTTTGGTATGCAGCCGCTTCACGTAAATAAAATACTGTTTTTGTTCATAACCATGAGTAGGTACTTACTTTCGTATTATCCTGTGTTAAGTTTGGAACTGTTAGTATCCGACCAATCTGTATCAACATCAGCCTACCGTTTTCCTCACTATAATAGGTTCGACTTCCATTCAAACCGGATTCAGAATTGAATAATGAATACCAGTATTTTACGTGGAGCTACTGCCTATTCTGACTTTCACAGTCCAGTATCTGGGTAACCCGGTACTTCTTTTCTTTCAAGACTGCGTCAGATTTTCTGACTTCTGGCAATCCGTAATAATTGCTATAGACCTACAAATGACAGCCAAGACCAATGACTTAACGTGCTTTCAAAGACACGGACAAGTCTCGTTATGTTGTACATGTTCATAAATCCTTAGACCGACTTCAAGCCTTGCTTTTCTTTGAAGATCGACCCGTGCAACTGTCTGTTATTAATAACATAACTAAAGATTATAGTTAACAAACCTTTTCTTATTTTTGCTACAACTTCATTTTTAGTTTCACTTCTAGGCAGTAGGTTGAAAACGATATCATCCATGATAGATGGGGGAACTTGCCTTTTTTCTATCGCTGAAATAATAATATTCATATTATTCTATCCCACAAGAACGAATCAGTGCTTCCAGAACAATGTAAATATCATTGCTCATAGATAAATGAAATCCATTTTAGTAATATAACTTACTAAAAAGAGGAAAAAAAGAAACGTAACCTTATTTTAACAATACCTATGTAATTCAGGGAATATATCACAGGGTAAATAAAAATGAATATTGTTATCAACATTTTTTTAATGATACGATATATAATGTCTGGCAACTGTTTCTCAACTCGCAACTTTTGTCCATATGAAACTTTAAATTGGACTAGTGTTATGGCGTGTGGTTGCTTTGTGTCCCTTACCATTCCTGACCTTCCCTACTATGACAGACTTCGGATCCTCAGGGTGAACCTTGTCAAGTATTTCACCCAGGACCTCACGCGGTAGTTCTCCTCTTTCGAACGCTGAAATAAATATCTGGTACATAATTATGTATGATAAAGTTTTATAAAGAGTACAAAATACTGAAACCTTTTTTTTTTGTTTTGACTTGTGACGAAGTGGAAAATATGATACAGTTGATGAGCATATAATATGCAGATATCCTATCATATCGTAATTTATTATGAGCTAATGGAAGATGATTTCCTATATTAATTTCCGATCCCAAAACTCGTCGTCAGGTTAACTAGCTAAAATTATCTCAATTTAAAGAAGATAATCAATTTCCTACATGTATGTATGTATATTGTAGTACAACCCTCACTCCCACACTTCAAACACATTCATCTCCACACCAGCTCCTACACACATAATGCACACATCTCAAGCGCTTTTGTTTGACATGTTCTGTTTTCATCTCAATTTGTTATCTATTTTTATAATTTACATATCCTTAACAGGTAAGCTATTTGTTTTAAAGGATGCTCCCCATTGTATCTAGATTAAGTCATTAAAGTTCATGCAATATATATTTTTTCTTTTTTCTTTCTTTTCATTCTATCACCTGCTGGATGGACAGATGATATGACTAGTAAGAAGGTAGCAATTGAGATAACGACTAATAGAGCTGTTGAAGAAAGAAGACATGCTGTGTCGACGTCAAAAAAATGCGGTATAGACGGGAACATGCTGACTTACCTTTGCGAACATTCTTCATAACTCTGGACTTATCTTTACTGTTGCGTATATGCGCTAGTAAGTCTTCCTTGATGGATGGTGACACATGTCTTTTTGCTACCGCTGAAATGATAAATTTGATTAGTATTTATTTTATAATGAGTCAGTGCTACACGTACATACATACCTCTGTTGATGGAAAGCGATGGATACGGTCTACGATCGAACAAGCGCATTCAAGAGATGACTGTTCAATCTTACTTTTAAGGCTGTTGGGTCTTAGAGAAGGAAAACACTAATACAGAGCAGTCACACTTTGTCAGAGTGAGCACGACTAGTCGGACTACAGAACCACAGTTATTTATGAAATAAGTCCAATGACAAAGTTAAAGTACTAACTATAATCCCTTAAATGTATTTATTTTGAAAGAATGCTTTTTGTTAAGTATTAAAAATTGCTAATAACAAGCTTCCACATAAAATAAAAAAAAAAAATAATTGATAAACGTCGAACTTACGTAAATATGGAAACATTATTTAATCTACTAGCAGCGCCCCGCGGTTTCACCCGCATAAGTTTCGATCCCGTGGGAATATCGGGGTTAAAAAATCCTATATGTTAATCCTGATTATAAACCATCTGTGTGCCAAATTTCATCCAAATCCGTTTAGTAACAAACATCCATCCATCCACCCATACTAATATATAATATTAGTAGGATTTAGTTTCTAAATTCAAGAATGCCATTCGTCCTAAATCAAACCTTACCTTTACGGACCTTCTTCATGACTTGAGATTTCGTGTCAGTAGGTCTTACAGTATCGATAATATCATACAGGACCCCAGGTGACAGTTTCCCAGACTTTACCGCTGCAATGAATGGTATCAATAATCATTGTTCGCGACGATGCGTCTTAGCTACATAGTATAGGTAGTTATAGGTAGCTATAGTAGTACATAGAATGTTGCAAACAAATAAAACCGCGACTACATAGTATAGGTAGTTATAGATAGTTAGTTAGTACATAGAATGCTGTAACAGATAAAGCTGCATAGTATAGATAGTTATAGGTAGCTATAGTTGGTACATAGTTTGTTATTGAAATAAAACACATTCGTTACAGTCGTTTGCTCTCAAGAGGCAGTATATAAGCCCTTGGAGCCTTTATTTCTTCCAAGTAAATAGAATATAGTTAGGTAGGGTATCCTGTCCCTTACACATAACAGTAAACACATGGTAACCCTGGTAATCGAAGGTATATAAAGGTAATCAAGGTATATAAAGGTATATAAAGGTGATCGGTGGTATATAAGGTAATCGAGGTATATACACACACAGACAGACATACATAGGTAAATAGAAAGGGCTTGGTAATTTGAGACTTGAAATATTAGGTCAAAGGTAGTCGCATAGCTAAAAGCGACGCTGACCAATCACAGAACAGGAGGGTGCTGGTACGTGATTGGTCAATGGTTTTTGATAAATAGCCCTGGTGAAGGTATGCACAAAAATAAAACACTTTGCATCTACCCTCTTCCTTTCCCGAAAAAACAAGTCTAGATTCTAGACTTCTAAATGTCTGAAATAGAACCGCCTTGAAAAATCCTTTCAGGGGATATATAGATGTCTATAGTGTATGCAGGCATAAAGCCGTAATTTAGGTTTGAATAAAACTGTTTATTTTTATCCCCCTGAAACATATACGCTTATAGAGTTGCAACCCCTTAAGTGACAGGGTTGAAACATATGTAGTTTTGTAGAGGGTTGTCGTATCTATAGAGATACATATAGCTGTATAGCCCTCCTAGCATAGTTTTACGGTAAATTCACCCCAAGTAGGTAATAGCTTCGTGCCTACAATAGTTTTGTATAGTTTTTGGCATCCCACCCCTACATGGAGGGGGATGAAGGGGTGAATTAGTCTCCTCTGCATGGAGCATACCGAGGGCTATCCATAGAGGTACGACAACCCCTACTCACATAGACCTAAGCCTAGATATAGCCTAAATTCTAGGATAGACATAGTGAAAAATCTTGCTAATAAACTTCATCACACACGGTGATTTTTTGGGTGTCGATACGGTATAGTTGCGCCGTACAATAGTAACATTGAAAATTTATAGAATTTGTAGTCATTTGCAAGATATTTCGGATTTATAACTAAATGTAGAATCATATAGTCGCGAATTCCACCCTTCAAATCGCTAAGTGAATAGTGAACAAGTTAAATAGTGTTTTATTGTGACTTTATTGGTAAGCCCTCTATACCTACCCCTATATACTGTGTCAATAACAGCAAGTATAGCAAGTATTCAGCTAAGGGTTGCATCCTCATGGCCCGTAGCTTATAGACGGAGCGTCAACGCGTCTGGATCATTTATACCTAGGTGGGTTGTCACCATACAGTCCACTTTTGAAGAATAGGATAACCTACCCTGGCCACCCTACAGTCCAGTCGATCACGTCCGCCCCGTACATTTTCTGGTCCTTCGAGCCGGATATTTTGAAGATAGCCTGATCCAGCTATTTGGAAGTTGGATTTACCGAACCACGCAGCTACCCTGAAGGCGCAACCCCTATTGTGAAGTCGCACCCCCTTGAAGAAAAAACTACCCTTCAACATTTCAAGACACGAAGGGTGTCCCTAGAAGCTAAATAGAAGTCGGACCTTGAAGAAATCATCCCTTCAAGAAAACTACCCCTAGGCAGATTGACGTTGAAAAATAGTGAAGGAACAACATAGAAGAAATTTAATCAAGCTGAACTTAGAAAATTTCGAACGACTTCACACTTTGAAAATTTTGAGATATTTTTGAAGATTTTGAACTTGGAAAATTTTTTGAAGAATTTTGAACTTAGAAAATTTTCAACAATCCGGGACTTGGAAAATTTTTTGAAGATTTTGAACTTGGAAAATTTTCAACAACCTGACACTTAGAAAAGTTTTGATCAAGCGGGACTTGGAATATTTTTGAAGAATTTTGGACTTAGAGAATTTCGATCGACTTCACACATAGAAGATTTTGAACAGTCTGGGACTTAGAAAAGTTTCAGTCAATCCGAACTTAGAATATTTTTTGAAGATTGGGGACTTTGAAGAATTTTGAAAATTTTTTGAAAATTTTTTTTTGGAAACTTGGATTGAAGTTTCACCTGAGGCTTACCAGTGGACTACCGAATAGTTTTGAAGATTCATTGAAGACTTCAACAATGCCGATCACGAGGTCGCATGGCAAATCATCCGAGGCGTGGACAGTTCCGATACAGGAACCAGCCGAGAGGGTTCCTGCTATCCATCATCAGGTGCCGCCGCGTTCGCCTTCATCGTCTGGGACGGCGCGATCGATGCAGCAGCGCAGTGAAGACGTGTCTCCGCCTGCTGCCGCTGAACGAATAGAACAGATAGAAGCTTCAGCAATAGAACGAGTACCTGCACCATTGCCGACAACAGTACAGAAACAGATGCCATCGACCTCAAGGAAGGGAACCCGCTTTGAGACGACTTCAGATAGTACAATGAAGCCGTCAAATAGAAAAGATAGCCGAGTCTTGCCAATGACTACCCGGGGTGACGCCCGTATAGAACATAGACGTCCGCCGTCGACCATTGACAGGTCACCGCGGTCATATAGAAAATTACAGAAGGCTCGCGAAGACTTATTGAAGATTAAGTTGGAGCTTGCCCAGTTAGCACTTCAGAGAGCCGAACAAGAGTCGGACGAAGAATATTTGGACGATAGAAACTCAAATGAAGAGTACGTGCGTTCCTGGCTGGAAGAGGCGCCTGAACCTGTTCCTGATCAGAGAGAGACCAACGCCGCCGAGGGGGACATCCGTGATAGTCGACAGCAACCGCCCCCCCCTGTGGACTTCGAACCAATAGTGGACTCTCGTCGAACGCACATAGATCCAGATAGTGCTAAACAGATAGAGCCACCACCTATGAAGAAAATAGAAGACGATAGGAGCGAGGATAATTTACGTCCATTCGTTACGGACCTTACGGCTGCTATAGCATCTTTAGTTGACAAGAAAACAGAACAGCAGTCACAGAATTCCTCCTCGGCGTCGAAGGTCATTATGACTTTACCGAACTTCAGTGGTGCGCATACAGAATGGTTGTCATTTCGAGCCATTTATGAAACAACTCGAAAATATTTCAACGATGTCGAGAATACAGCAAGACTTAGAAGAAGCCTGCATGGACGCGCTTTAGAAACAGTTAGTTCAGAACTCATCGGCCATGCAAGACCAGATGACATCATGAGGGAACTCGAGCTGCAATTCGGCCGACCAGATTCGATAGCACAGGCCGAAACAGATAGATTGCGAGGACTGACACGATGCAGTGAAAATCCAAAGGATATTTGCTCATTCGCAAGCCAAGTGAGGTGCGCTATAGTAACGCTGCGAGCATTGAAGAAGGATCATTACCTGATCAACGCCGAGCTCATGCGAACCTTGACAGAGAAGCTACCGAACTCGATACGCGTACAGTGGTACCGTATATATACAGAAAAGTACCAGTCCTTGCCAGACTTGTCGCTGTTTAGCGAATTCATTACCGAACAAGCTCGATACTGCAGCGCTTTCGCTCCTGCTGAAAACATCAAGACAGAGGGCTCATCCAACCGACGCACACCGCAGCAGAGGACTCACACAACAACAGAGAAGTCAGCAAGCAAGTGCCGACTGTGTGAGAAGGATGGCCATATAGAACGCGATTGCTCGAAGTTCAAGAATAGTAATAGTAATAAGAGATGGGAAATTGCGAAGAATCTAAACCTGTGCTTCCGTTGCCTGAAGCCAAGAAGAGAGCGGCATAAATGCAACGCGAAGAAGTGTGACGTCAAGGGGTGTACAGCCACGCACAGTCGGCTACTTCATTACGACAAGAAGCCTGCTGCGGTGGCAGCCGAAAAGCCCAGGCAGACCGAAGTCAAAAAGGAGCCCAAGGAGACAGTCGCCAGCTCAAGATCATCGTCGAATCACGCCTATTTAAAGATCATCCCGGTCCGGGTCATTGGACCGGCGGGAGAGGCATCTACGTTCGCCCTACTCGACGATGGATCGACCGTATCGTTGATCGATGAAGACATCGCCGACCAAGTCGGAGCCGAGGGCAAGATCGACCCACTGAAGATTGGTGCGATCGGTGACACCATGATCGACACTCCTTGTTCGAAAAGAGTCACAGTGACACTCGCGAGTCAGCATAGAAATAGGGTGCCGTTCAGAGCGCGCACCATACCGAAGCTTAATCTCGCGTCACAGACAGTCCGTGAAGAAGATGTCACACATTGCAAACATCTCATCGACTTGAAAGAGCAGCTAGTCTATGATGTTGGCGCGCCCAAGATTTTGATTGGCCAAGACAACTGGCACCTTCTCCTTGCCAGTGAAGTCAGAAGAGGCCCCAGGCACCAGCCAATAGCGTCACTTACAACGCTTGGATGGACGCTACATGGCGCGCACACTAGAATACTCGGTCAGCAGGTGCATTACGTCAGCGCATGCAGAGAAGATAGAGAAAATAGAGACGACAGACTGAACGAGCAACTTCGTGAATTTTTCGCACTCGAGTCCCTAATAGTTAATCCTCGGCGTCCAGATTCTGATCCAGAGAAGCAGGCTGAAGACATCTTGAAGAGACATACCAAACAGTTGACAGATGGGCATATAGAAACAGCTATGTTATGGAAAAATAACAACTTTGAAATGCCCGATAGTTATGGGACAGCACACAAGCGGCTGATCTCTATAGAAAAGAAGCTCGACAAAGATCCGAGTCTTCGAAATAAATATATAGAACAGATGGACTCGCTCCTTTCAAAAGGGTACGCAGAAAAAGCGCCCAAACAGACCACGCCAGGAAGAACCTGGTATCTGCCTCATTTCGACGTCTTCAATCCCATGAAGCCGGAGAAGTTTCGAATAGTACACGACGCCGCAGCTAAATCGAATGGAATGTCGCTGAACGACTTCCTACTTACAGGACCGGACCTGTTACATTCGCTGCCCGGCGTCATGATGAGGTTTCGTAGATATCCGATAGCCATTTCAGGTGACATTACCGAAATGTTCATGCAGGTCAAAGTACGACCTGAAGATAGAGACGCCCTCCGATATTTGTGGAGAGGCAATAGAAGAGAAGGAGCCCCCGACGAGTATCGAATGACGTCAATCATATTCGGCGCGGCAAGCTCACCGTGCACAGCCATATTCGCGAAGAATTGGAACGCGAACCGGCACATAGAACAGCATCCAGAAGCAGTAGAAGCAATAGTGAAAAACCATTATATGGATGATTATCTGGATAGCTATAGAACAGTTGAAAAAGCGACACATATAGCAACAGCGGTGAAGAAGATACACCAACAGGCTCGTTTCGAAATAAAGAAATGGGTATCGAATGACATCGACGTCATACAGAATATAGAACCGTCGCTTATAGAAACAGACGTCGTCGACATCGGCGACCACATAATAGAAGCCGAATACCTCCAACAAGCGGAGAGGTTACTCGTGCAAGCTGTACAGCAACAGACGTTTTCCCGCGAGTTGACAAGTTTGCGAGGAAACGAAGAAATAGACAAAGATAGCGCCCTGCGACCGTTACAAATAGAATTAAAGGATGACGTCATACGCCTCAGAAGTCGTGATAGAATCGACATAGTCATAGAAGACGTCAAGTACCTACCCGAGCTCCAACACCGGCGGGAGCCCCATAGCCGTGGCCCTAATCTGCAGGTGGGTGATCCCGTGTTCATCGCAGACGGCCAGCTGCCTCGCAACACGTGGCCGCGAGGCCGCATCATCGCAGTTTTCCCGGGCGCTGATGGCGAAGTCCGGACAGCTGAGGTGCGCACATTCGGCGGTACCTTAAAGCGTCCGGTAAAGAAGCTTGCCACCACAGCGGGCGACGCTGCCTACACGCGCAGCTCGCCCTCCCCGCGGACATATTCGGTCCGCAATCGGCTCGCATTTTGCGGGCAACAGACGGCGACGCTGCTCACACAGCTCGCCAACATGGCGGACGATGCTGCCCACCGGCGCAGCTCGCCCCCCCGCGGACATATTCGGTCCGCAACCGGCTCGCACCTAGCGGGCAATAGCCGGCGATGCTGCTCACACAGCTCGCTAACAAATAGATGGGTGACGCTTTCCAGCTCGCCCCCCCGCGGACATATTCGGTCCGCAATCGGCTCGCATCCAGCGGGCAATAGCCGGCGATGCTGCTCTCACAGCTCGCCAACCAATAGATGGGTGATGCTTTACAGCTCGCCCCACCGCGGACATATTCGGTCCGCAATCGGCTCGCATTCAGCGGGCAATAGCCGGCGATGCTGCTCTCACAGCTCGCCAAACAACAAATAGATGGGTGACGCCTTGCAGCTCGCCCCCCGCGGACATATTCGGTCCGCAACCGGCTCGCATCCAGCGGGCAATAGCCGGCGATGCTCTCACAGCTCGCCAACCATAGATGGGTGACGCTGCCCACCGGCGCAGCTCACCCCCCGCGGACATATTCGGTCCGCAACCGGCTCGCATTCAGCGGGCAATAGCCGGCGATGCTGCTTCCACAGCTCGCCAACCATAGATGGGCGACGCTGCCCGCAAGGCGCAGCTCGCCCCACTGCGGGCATATCCGGCCCGCCGCCGCCTTGCTTTGTGCAGGCGACACAGCAGGCGATGCTGCTCTCACAGCTCGCCAACAGATAGATGGGTGATGCTTCACAACTCGCCCCCCGCGGACATATTCGGTCCGCAACCGGCTCGCATTCAGCGGGCAATAGCGGGCGATGCTGCTCTCACAGCTCGCCAACCATAGATGGGCGACGCTGCCCGCAAGGCGCAGCTCGCCCCACCGCGGACATGTTCGGTCCGCATTCGGCTCGCGTCAAGCGGGCAATAGTAGGCGATGCTGCTCTCACAGCTCGCCAACAGATAGATGGGTGATGCTTCACAGCTCGCCCCCCGCGGACATATTTGGTCCGCAACCGGCTCGCATTCAGCGGGCAATAGCGGGCGATGCTGCTCTCACAGCTCGCCAACCATAGATGGGCGACGCTGCCCGCAAGGCGCAGCTCGCCCCACCGCGGACATGTTCGGTCCGCATTCGGCTTGCATCAAGCGGGCAATAGCAGGCGACGCTGCTCACACAGCTCGCCAACCATAGATGGGTGACGCTGCCCGCAAGGCGCAGCTCACCCCACCGCGGACATATTCGGTCCGCATTCGGCTCGCATCAAGCGAGCAGTAGCAGGCGATGCTGCTCACACAGCTCGCCAACCGATAGCTGGGCGACGCTGCCCGCAAGGCGCAGCTCGCCCCACTGCGGGCATATCCGGCCCGCCGCCGCCTTGCTTTGTGCAGGCGACACAGCAGGCGACGCTGCTCACAGCTCGCCAACCATAGATGGGCGACGCTGCCCGCAAGGCGCAGCTCGCCCCACCGCGGACATATTCGGTCCGCATTCGGCTCGCATTCAGCGGGCAATAGCCGGCGATGTTGCTTCCACAGCTCGCCAACACATAGATGGGTGACGCTGCCTACACGCGCAGCTCGCCCCCCCGCGGACATATTCGGTCCGCAACCGGCTCGCATTCAGCGGGCAATAGCAGGCGATGCTGCTCACACAGCTCGCCAATCGATAGATGGGCGACGCTGCCCGCAAGGCGCAGCTCGCCCCACTGCGGGCATATCCGGCCCGCCGCCGCCTTGCTTTGTGCAGGCGACACAGCCGGCGATGCTGCTCTCACAGCTCGCCAACCGATAGATGGGTGACGCTGCCCGCAAGGCGCAGCTCACCCCACCGCGGACATATTCGGTCCGCATTCGGCTCGCATCAAGCGAGCAGTAGCCGGCGATGCTCTCACAGCTCGCCAACCATAGATGGGTGACGCTGCCCGCAAGGCGCAGCTCGCCCCACCGCGGACATATTCGGTCCGCATTCGGCTCGCATCAAGCGAGCAGTAGCCGGCGATGCTCTCACAGCTCGCCAACCATAGATGGGTGACGCTGCCCGCAAGGCGCAGCTCACCCCACCGCGGACATATTCGGTCCGCATTCGGCTCGCATCAAGCGAGCAGTAGTAGCGGGCGATGCTGCTCTCACAGCTCGCCAACCATAGATGAGCGACGCTGCCCGCAAGGCGCAGCTCGCCCCACCGCGGACATATTCGGTCCGCATTCGGCTCGCATCAAGCGAGCACTAGCCGGCGATGCTCCCACAGCTCGCCAACATATCGAGTGATGCTGCCCACTGGCGCAGCTCACCCCCGCGGACATATTCGGTCCGCATTCGGCTCGCATCAAGCGAGCAGTAGCGGGCGATGCTGCTCTCACAGCTCGCCAACCATAGATGGGCGACGCTGCCCGCAAGGCGCAGCTCGCCCCACCGCGGACATATTCGGTCCGCATTCGGCTCGCATCAAGCGAGCAGTAGCCGGCGATGCTCCCACAGCTCGCCAACATAGCGAGTGATGCTGCCCACTGGCGCAGCTCACCACCGCGGACATATTCGGTCCGCATTCGGCTCGCATCAAGCGAGCAGTAGCGGGCGATGCTGCTCACGCAGCTCGCCAACATAGCGGGCGATGCTGCCCACGGGCGCAGCTAGCCCCCATTGCGGGCATATTCGGCCCGCCACCGCCTTGCTTTGAGCAGGCGATACAGCAGGCAATGCTGCCTACACAGCTTGCCACCGCAGCAGGCGACGCTGCGCACACTCGCAGCTCGCACAGACAGCGGGCCATCCGGCCCACAGCTCGCACATTTGCGAGAGCCTACGCAACAGCCTTGCGACTGCAGGCGACCCACAGCAGGGAAGCGGCAGACCGGCGACTGCACAGCTGCGTCGAGCACCGGCATCGAGCACCGGCATCGAGCACCGGCGCCGCGCAACGGGCGATGTGGCTACAGACGTCGCTCACCGGGTTTCTGCAGCGCCGCGACGTCATCGCACCGAGTCATCGCTGCACTGCACGGCGGGAGAGATGTTCGCGACGATGCGTCTTAGCTACATAGTATAGGTAGTTATAGGTAGCTATAGTAGTACATAGAATGTTGCAAACAAATAAAACCGCGACTACATAGTATAGGTAGTTATAGATAGTTAGTTAGTACATAGAATGCTGTAACAGATAAAGCTGCATAGTATAGATAGTTATAGGTAGCTATAGTTGGTACATAGTTTGTTATTGAAATAAAGCACATTCGTTACAGTCGTTTGCTCTCAAGAGGCAGTATATAAGCCCTTGGAGCCTTTATTTCTTCCAAGTAAATAGAATATAGTTAGGTAGGGTATCCTGTCCCTTACACATAACAGTAAACACATGGTAACCCTGGTAATCGAAGGTATATAAAGGTAATCAAGGTATATAAAGGTATATAAAGGTGATCGGTGGTATATAAGGTAATCGAGGTATATACACACACAGACAGACATACATAGGTAAATAGAAAGGGCTTGGTAATTTGAGACTTGAAATATTAGGTCAAAGGTAGTCGCATAGCTAAAAGCGACGCTGACCAATCACAGAACAGGAGGGTGCTGGTACGTGATTGGTCAATGGTTTTTGATAAATAGCCCTGGTGAAGGTATGCACAAAAATAAAACACTTTGCATCTACCCTCTTCCTTTCCCGAAAAAACAAGTCTAGATTCTAGACTTCTAAATGTCTGAAATAGAACCGCCTTGAAAAATCCTTTCAGGGGATATATAGATGTCTATAGTGTATGCAGGCATAAAGCCGTAATTTAGGTTTGAATAAAACTGTTTATTTTTATCCCCCTGAAACATATACGCTTATAGAGTTGCAACCCCTTAAGTGACAGGGTTGAAACATATGTAGTTTTGTAGAGGGTTGTCGTATCTATAGAGATACATATAGCTGTATAGCCCTCCTAGCATAGTTTTACGGTAAATTCACCCCAAGTAGGTAATAGCTTCGTGCCTACAATAGTTTTGTATAGTTTTTGGCATCCCACCCCTACATGGAGGGGGATGAAGGGGTGAATTAGTCTCCTCTGCATGGAGCATACCGAGGGCTATCCATAGAGGTACGACAACCCCTACTCACATAGACCTAAGCCTAGATATAGCCTAAATTCTAGGATAGACATAGTGAAAAATCTTGCTAATAAACTTCATCACACACGGTGATTTTTTGGGTGTCGATACGGTATAGTTGCGCCGTACAATAGTAACATTGAAAATTTATAGAATTTGTAGTCATTTGCAAGATATTTCGGATTTATAACTAAATGTAGAATCATATAGTCGCGAATTCCACCCTTCAAATCGCTAAGTGAATAGTGAACAAGTTAAATAGTGTTTTATTGTGACTTTATTGGTAAGCCCTCTATACCTACCCCTATATACTGTGTCAATAACAGCAAGTATAGCAAGTATTCAGCTAAGGGTTGCATCCTCATGGCCCGTAGCTTATAGACGGAGCGTCAACGCGTCTGGATCATTTATACCTAGGTGGGTTGTCACCATACAGTCCACTTTTGAAGAATAGGATAACCTACCCTGGCCACCCTACAGTCCAGTCGATCACGTCCGCCCCGTACAATCATTAATCACCAAAAAACACTTTTTGTGTGCACGGAACTAGAAAACTCTTAACAAATTATGTTAAGAACATGTTTAAGTATCATCAAACTGAATTTAGTATTATTTAGACACCCACAGTTTTCCTGTAATACTATTTTGAAGTAGAGCTTTGAAGCGAAAACTGCGGTTTTCAGGTGGTTCTAGTACAGGTGCTTTATCAATTTAAAGGATTGGATGTGTAGCAAATGGCACGTCAGGATACTCAACTATCTTTTTATATTAAAACATGCCAAAATAAAGTCTTTTTTTTTTGTAAGCTGATGTTGAAGAATTTCTTTTTTTATGTTTTAAAAATACTTTCCTCATAAATGTAAAGAAACTTGTCACAATCATTTGAATACTTTTTCCATATTACATAAGAAGAAAAAAACTTAGTAAACCGAAAAAAAAACTACCAACCTACTTTATATAAAACTAAAAAAATCTGAATTAACAAGGCAAAGGGAAAATGATGTTCATGATAGTTGATCAAAACAAAATAAATATGATTTTGCAATATGGGTAGGTAGTAATTCAAAATTAGTAAGCATTCCTTGTTGCAAAATCTTGTTGACATTGAATCGATTAGCGGTATTTTTAATGTTATGTTGTTCACTAATCTTTTTACATTGTTGTTCGTCGTTTCAAAATTCTTTGTTGTACCACACTATTGGTCCCACCAGTACTCATTGATGACTGCTATCACTAGGCTGGTGTCTAAACATGTGATCGAAGATTGTCGAACTTTGCCCAGAAGTAATGTTGGTAGTTTTAGACTTAACAATATAATATGGCATACCTTTTCGAATGTTCTTAATAACTTCTGCCTTATTATCCCTTGTCTGTAGATTTGCGAGCACATCATCCAAGACAAACCGGGACACTTTTTTCTTTTCTAATACTAAACAAAATTATGGGTAATCAAGTAATATATTCAAGAGAAAATACTTTTATCATAACCTACAAGTTATCATCAATTTTACCTTCAGTAACTTTCATCATGACCTCTTCTTTACTGTCACTGGGAAGTACATTCTTGAGAATGTCATACATAACATCGGGTGGCAGAATCCCTTTGTCTACAGCTGAAAGAAATATAGTCTATTTGTAAATGTCACCGGAAAATTACAAAAATTTTACATTGTTAATTATCACGACAAAATTGTAAAACTATTTTTTAATAAGACACTTATGTATTGGGTAACTATTGAATTTGAATGCGGTACACAAACCGAGTTTTTCATAATTAATCGAGATATTATAATCTAATTAAGATTTATTACCTATAATCTTACGGAGTCTGCAATTTTACGGTGACATATCATACTAATGTTAGAAACATATCTTACTAATGTTAGAAACGCGAAATTTTGTAAGTATGGATGGATGGATGTTACTCTTTCACGCCAAAACTACTGAATGACTCTTGATGAAATTTGGCACAGAGGTAGATACTTTTTATCCCGGAAGTACGTTCCCTTGGGATAATTTTCGACAATTACGCGGGCGCAGCGGCGGGCGGCACTTAGTACATACATATGTCACAAATAGGTCCAAAATCTAAATCAATTGATGTTGATTATCATCACCTAAACTAAGGGTTAGCTTACACCGAGTCGCGACTGGGTATATCTTTTATACAAAAATTCTTCTACCTAATTTCGGTCATGAAAGACAATCGCTCTTGCGTCTCATGAGAGCTACGCGGCTACGTGGCAATACATACCTTAATTTAGTACACGTACAGAGAGAGACGCCACATTTCAAATTCCGTGTCTCAATGTGAATTGACTACTAAAGATCGTGATATTACTGTAATCAGGAATATATTGTTCCCTTTCTGTTACCTTTTCGAATCTTATTTACGATTTCAGGTCCATCGTAACTATTGGCAGCGTCAGCGAGCACATCCTCAAAAACGGATGGCGAAATGTGTCTCTTCGCTATCGCTAGAATTTATTAAAATAAATAAATTAACCATCATATTTTTTGACAGAAGACGTCTACTGCTGTACAAAGGCCACAATAAAATATTTCCTAAGAATGGAATTTTACTGCACTGACAGATAATGTGTTTTTGTTGGGAGTTTGGTTTTTTCAACGTTACCTTTGTGGGTTTTCTTTATAACTTCAGTAACATTTTCTTTTGATTTCACATGGGCGATTAAATCGTCTAAAACCACTGGCGAAAGCTTCCCCCTTGCCACCGCTAAAATTATTATATAATTCGAATTATGCACGATAAATCTATACATATAAAAAAGACATGGAACACAAAAATGCAATTTTTGGAAGCGTCTGTTTGCGCGTTTGTGGAAGCATCACGCAAAAATCAGTGGATTCGAAAGCTAAGTTCTTATCAATATTTAGTTTTATCCCGAGTTTTAACTAGCGTTTATTTTATAAATATTGAACCACTTAATCGAAAGATGTTAGTAAAAAACTTCGTAGAGCGCTGAGCATCGCGCTGAAAATGAAAATATAAATTTATTTTAGTGTTGGATAGCCGATTTATTGAAGAAAGCTGGGGTAGGCTATATAACACCAAGCTACGACCAATAGGAGCTGAGCATCAATGAAAAACGTTTATCTTATTTGGCGCAGACGAAGTTGCGCGGGTGAGCTAGTATCGAATAATGGCGTATTCAAGCCATAATGATTTTTTTGCGAGAGAGAGAGAAACTGAAACCCTGATCACCGATACACCTGTCCTAACGGAATCTTGACGTCATAGTACGGTCCTGTTCCACTTTCAACAATATTAGTTTTCATAATCAAAATTCAAGAGTTACCCATAGACTATCCTCTTACCTTTTCGAATCTTTTTTAACACTTGAGATTTATTGATAACAACGTTTTCTGAGTCTCTTTTTTGTAATCTCTGTAACATTTTCCTGAATTTTGGCGTAACTTTCCCTTTAATCACCGCTGAAATGCAATTTATTAATTTATATGAACAATTAATTCAGGAAGACAACACATCAGTGAAAATATTTAGGAATAAATTGTTTCTTCTCTTTTTACTTCCTTCCTCTCATTATTTAGGCAGATAGTTTTCTTACCCTTTCGGACCTGTGCCATAACTGATTCTTCGTCTTCAGGGCGGAGTTTTTCAGCTATTATATCTATAACTTCTTTTGGTACTTGGCTCTTTTCTAAGGCTGAAAAATAAATGCTATCTATATTCTATATCCTTTACCTATAGATATATACATTATGTATTAGAGCGAAAGCACACTCTTTCATATATTCATCACTCACTGATTAATCACTAAATCTCGAAAACTAACGGACCTATGAGTAGAATATGTCAACTAAGAATGGATTTTTGGAAACTCCCCCCAAAAAGGGGTGAATTAAGGGGGAGGGGGATATAGACGGTAACGGTGGGAATTTAATCAAAGAGTAAAAGGATCAATCGATTTTTCACAAACAACCCTCGACGGGGTGATTGGTGCAACAGCTGCGCAGATCTTGTGGTCCCAGCAGCAACTTTTCCCAAAGCTACTCTTCAAGGGGGTATAGGGACGCTAAAGTTACTGGAGTATCTACTAAATCCACGCGATAAAGTCGCGGGTAAAATGCTAGCCTATCTACATATATATATAATAGCGCAAGGACTACAGTCACTGATTAATCTCGAAATCACTTAATCTATGAAGCTACTTAATCTATGAAGATGACATTCATCCCTAAGAAAGGATTTTAGGAAACTCCTCCGTAGAGAGGTGAAATAGGGAGTTGGAAATTGTTTGTTCTAAATCTGTGCAGACGAACTCGCTGGCGAAGTACATTGTTACTTAAAATAGTCTTCTTGCTGGTAAAAGAAGTGCCATTATTAAACTAAATATAAATAACTAACCTTTACGAACTTTCTTAACAACATCCGACTTATCATCATCAGGACAAACGTGTGCCAGGATATCATCCATTACAGGGGACGGTATATGCCCTCTATCTGCCGCTGAAAGAAATTAGATGGAAACGAGAGGACACAGTGAGATGTTAACAATATAATCTGTCTTACATACGGTATTATCACAAAATCGAATTATAGAATATTGAAGTTTCTTTTTCTTTGCCTTTTTCACTTGCATGAAGATTAAGATAACGTTTGTAACTTTTTTCTTTTCTTTTTTAATTTGGTTGGTCTTGGCACGACCTCAAACAAATATAATAATATGTATTGTATAACAGTAACGAAACTAGTAAGGTTTCTCTTGTATTTTTGTAACAATATACTGTATTTAGTACTGCATTTCCTACAGCTATTATGTTATGTAATGCATACTGCGGCAGCCTTTACTTTAACATGTGAAAAATCTGGTGTTCCTTAACATTTGTATTCTGGTGTATAGTTTCTTATATAAATACATAATAAAAACTTAGTTTAAAGTCTCAAGGTATGCTATAAGAATTGTATGCTTACCTTTGCGAACTTTCTTCATAACTTCAGACGAATCATCACTATCGGTCACATCTGTTAGTATTTCATTCATTACTGAGGGCATCATGTGCTTCGTGCCTACCGCTGCAGGTAACATGATTATGGTTGTAAGTAAACAATTGGGTACTCCCATAAATAAAAAAGTCTATACCAATACAAATTAACAAACGCAATGTTTCTTGCCGAAATTTTGATTTCTATAAAATTCAAAATTCTTTATTGCGAACTAAGTGTACAGAGAGAAGATTTTAACAAAAGATAGGTGTTTAAAACTTAGTTGCCTGTTAGGGCATTGCAATCTTAAAAGTTTATGGTTTTTATGTACAAATTACCAATTACCTTTACGTATTTTCTTTAGCACTTGCGATCTGCTGTCAGTAGGCTTCGTATTTGCGACAATATCATCCAAAATACACGGCGACAGTCTTCCCTTTCCGATGACTGAAAAAAATAATTGCTTTGATTATTTTCAAACATTAATTCGCTGGTTAAATAAGTTGCCAAATCAATGGGGAAACTGTATAAATGTAGCAAGTTGAGATATGACTTAACCTCAATACTGTATTCGTAATAAAATCTAAAAGTTTATTTTATCAATGGTTAATCTCAGTTATATTTTAACTCAGAACTAATACGAAGTAAAATAACAAATATTTTTATGCATAATGGCCTCGGCTTAGCAACTAACTCGGAGGTAGGTAAAAGGTGACTCTGGTTTTTGCTAGGGATTAAAAGCTTAAGCGACTAAAGAGTCTATGGATGGACTGTGTGACTATGATGACAACCACGAGCAGGTAGGTACTAGAGAAGTGTGGACGAGACAACATGTTGTACTGACCCCAATTAAAGTTGGGATAAGAAGAGAGCAATGTCTTTTGTCTAAACCCTTCAGTGCGGAAGCTAAGAAGTATTATAACTATGCATGCAGCTATTTAGCTAATAGTATCTCTTGACTCTCAGTTGTTTCATAATATTTAGTTATGATGGGGCTGTAATAGTGTAGTAAAAGCCTCTAAATAAAAAAAGATAAAAAATACATCATAGTATAAATGGCTGGAGTATAATGCTCAGCATCCGCATATAAAAATCGTCATCTTTGTGTAAGGATCCCGTAGATTCGTCTTTTGAGATCATCTTAATACGAACCTTTTTCGATCTTCTTAACAACCTCTGAATGAGTTACACTTGGTACACTTGTTAGGATGTCTCTTATGACGCTAGCTGACACTTGTCTCTTTTCTAGTGCTGAAATTATGGTTTTAGACAACATGAAAAAATATTCAAATAATAAAATATTATAAGTAACACCTATTTACTGCAAAAAAATAGTTAAATACTGATTAGCAGATATTTTTTTTTTTAAATTTGCTTTGGAGAATTAAAATTTACATTTTGCTAATCAGTTTTAACTAATCTATCTACAAGTAATGGCTAACCTTTTTTGACTTTTGCGATGACAGCACACTTTTCGTCCCTAGGATGCCCATTAACAAGTATTTCACTCAGAATGGCTGATGGTAGTTGACCATTTTCTACCGCTGAAATGGTAAAAAGTACCTAAAATGCTGACCTGGTAAAAAAAACATGTACAAAAAGGCACTATGAAACTATCTGTACCTTCACGGACTTTATCAATGACTTCAGATTTGCTGACACTTTCTCCTACTTTCTCTAGTATTTTTTTCTTGACAGTAGGAGTGACATGGTTCTTTTTTATAGCTAAAATTAAAATAATTTATTTGAAATATACATGATTAATGCTTAATTAGTGAAAGAGTTTAGTAACGGAGTAGTCATTTAACTCTTAAGCACACCGTGGGTACTAGAGTACACCATGAGATGTTTAATTTCCAAATTTTCCTTCGATTTCTGAACTAACATTTGTAACTCCACTTTAGCCTGGAAACCTATCCAAATTTGTCATTAAAGTAGGGGTTGACACGTCCATTACTTCAAGTACTCATTCAGAAACCGGCTTTTAGCTAAATAAATAAATATAAAATCAAAACAAAAAGACGAGCTAATTTTTTAAAACTCCAGAATTTCGTGTGTAAGTGTAAGACTGATAATCTCCAGTGAATTTATTGCATTTATGAAAATAAAAAGGGGTTCGAACATTTTTGTATCGGAGTTGGCATAACAACTCGCTGACTTTTTTTTTTCAAAATCACGACCTGCGATGATATCGATACATGTATGTACATATATGGGTAGAGATATTTTGATGGAAAGTCACCACATTGGAACATTGTCAATCGCTAAAAATGAACTAATCACGCCCTTATATGCAGTAGATTGTAATAATACCCGGCTTGATTTAATCATTTACGATTGTGATAGGAGTTAGTAGGCGAGTTTTCCATAAAGTGGTTTTCACGTGCTCTTATTTTTACTATCTTTCAACAAATGGTAAAATCAAGCAAAATAATTATTATTTGCTTTAAATAAAGTGTATATAAGCACGTAATTAATTAATTTATAATGTCGTAATAATATAGTCACCCTTTTCAAACTTTACCTCCGAATATATCGACAACGGACACTGTGTCCCATTATGTACATATAGCCGGTTCATTGCACACCACAACTTTTAAAACAACCAAATTGGTGGCCGGGTAGCTATAACACAAAGGTTCTATCTATACCTATTGCTGATAGTTACATAATTATGTAAATATCAATCAATATCTGCTCTCAAAACGGTGAAGGAAAACATCGTGAGGAAACCGGCATGTCCTAGAACAAAAAATTCGAAGACATGTGACATTCACCGACCCGCACTGGGCCCGCGTGGTGGATTACGGCCCATTCCCTCTCGCAGAGAGGAGCCCTGTGTCCCAGCAGTGGGAACGTTAAAAGGCTGATTTATATGCTTTTATGCTTATGCAATATCTAGATTTTTATGTGCTGATTTGAATTACGTGTCGACTTACCTTTAATGGTTTTTTTCTTGATTTGAGATTCGTTATCACTGGGATGTAAGTCGAGTCGAATATCATCCATGACTGAAGGCGCCAAATGTCCTTTTTCTATTGCTGTAATGAATCTTATAAGTAGGTGTTTATTTTATCACGAAGAAGATAAAAAAGGGCTTTGTGCTGTTCAAGAAGTGGATATTGAGGTGAAGTCTTTAGTAGTAACAAATTAGTCCTTTAGTTAGTATAACTTCTTCGTAATAGAACTAGGTTTAGTATTGCACAACAAGGCAGAAGCAAGGAAGAAGCAAGCATCAAGGAAGCCGGGAGGGAGCGATAAAGCAGGATTTAGCATCTGAGCTTTCCAATCTCTCCGCAAAATTACCCGAAATATAGCATAAAAAGCAATTATATATACAGAAACAAAATTTTGAAAACTACTATTACAAGCTTTCCAACTTGATTATTGTTAAAAAAAAACCCGCTGCTTACCTTGCCGAACTTTATAAATAACGTCTTTCTTCGGCTGCTTTTGACCGGCTAGTATATCATTCATAACACATTTTGGAACGCATCTCTTTGCTATTGCTATAATTAAATTTATTAATAACATTAAACCAATTCTCCATATCGTATTATTTTCAAGGAAAATTCCAAGCAAAATTGAACTGTAATATTATCTTTTACTTATTTTCTGTGTGTACATAAATAATAAAATAAATAAATACCTTGTCGGACTTTCGCCATGACTGTACATTTAGTATCGTTTTCATTTATACTGACAAGTATTTCGCTTACAATGTCAGGCGGTAGTTGTCCCTTGTTTACCGCTAAAATAATACAAATTTATATACGTAATTGAGTTTTTGATTTATACGTAAACAACATACTAAAACATAGTATCGATTCTCAAAAGCCTTTGCCACGATGTACTGCAATCCTTAGACGTAATCCTAATTTAAATCAATTTAAATTATCATCGCGTTCGCGATCGTCGTGTTCATTTGTATCTACGGTGAACCTGGTCGCTTCGTCGCGCCGCCAAGTGAAGGGACGTCTTCCGATTACTAGGACGTATGTATATTCTATAGTCTCTGGACTATAGTCTCTGGCCGAGATAAATGCCAGCTCTTGAGTCACGCCAAGCTTCAAAAAACCAATAATAGACAAAGAACTAGTCGTCTGGAGTGTACACTTACCTTCACGGACATTCCTTATGATATCACACTTTTTATTGCTTCTATGTACTTTGTTTAAAACATCATCCATGTCACAAGGAATGACGTATCTCTTTTCTATCGCTGAAATCATCACAAGGGCTTCAGTGTAGGACTTTGTTTCAAGTATACCATTTTTAAGTCCGAAAATGTATCTACCCGGCCGTTAAAATGGCAATTTTTTTTTTACAAATCTTAAAACAAGGAGTTAAAATCAATTACCTTATACATATGTAAAGTATTTATTCTGTCTGTGCTTATTTCTGTCACCACAGATCGACCCGTAATTGGCTTGTTTAGTTAGACCGCCATGGAACGTGTGCACAAACATTAAAAAATGCCGTATGTCTTGTGTGGTGAACGGGTATGACCAGCGTTTGGATGGCACTATCTTTATTACAAAAATCTATGACTGAATAGCTTAGGCATTTCAATTTTCATTAATGAAAATCCTCTACACTATACCTATTTACCTTTCCGAACCTTCTTCATGACTTCGCAATGACTGTCATCAGGGCTTACATTGGCGAGTATATCTTCCATGACTGCTGGGCATAGCTGTCTCTTGCCTATGGCTGTAAAAAAACCGCGGTAGGTACACTGAAGTTTCAGCCTTATGAGTTGGCGTTATTTTAACATTTTACATCGATATTTTTTATATACGAATAAGGAATACCAATTGATAATTCTAGGGTATGATGACATGATAATTATGATGAGGTCGGTAATTTTTTTAAAGATAATATAGCTAGAAGGGAGTTAACGACTACAAAAGAAGTATGGAAGAAGAAAACATTGTGCCGATCCCAAATAAATTGGGATGAGGGCAGCAGAATAATATTGTTATTTTTTTTTTTTAATTGTGATTTTTGGTTCATAAACTTACCATCTCGAACTTTTGCAAGTATACCATCTCGCGCGCAGGTGAACTGTTTCTTTACTTGCGCTGAAATTATTACTAGTGTAATCAACGTCATCATCGAGTAAAATTGCTAGAAACAAGTGTTTCAACTAGCTTTTCACAAGTGCTTCTTCAGATTGATAACTGACGCTTCTTCAGATTGATTTTTGTATGAGAGCTGGCATAGCCACCAGCTGCCATTTTCATTTTTTTTTGTAATCGTGACGCACGATGAGTCATGTTTGTACAGTAGAACGCCGATATCCGAACGCCGATTAACCGAATCGGTCCTAAGCTTAATATAAAAAAACAAGTAATTTTATAAAAGTTATTTATTGTAGTGTAGAACTGTGTTTGTTAAAGTTTATTCTATATGTGATAGGTAGTTCGTTTTTCTTTATTACCAGTCTATGTCCGATTATACGAATTTACGATTATCCGAATCGACCCCGGTCCCAATTAATTCGGCTAATCGGCGTTCTACTGTATATATATATAGGTAGAGGACACTTAAATAAACAAAACAATAATCAACATGGTGCCCTAAAGTTCCACGTTGACAAAATATTTAAGAGTCAGAGTTGCCATAGGACAAACATGACTATCGTTAAAAATAAATTCCAAATAGAAGAAGAATATAATGAGAGTAAAGATTTATTACAATCTTACCTAGTCTGCAATTTTCCGGTGATATATACACATGTTTCACCGAGTGCCGCAATTTTGAAAACAAAATGGCGGCTCTATAGCTATGCTACAAACGTTTTATCCCTTTAATAGTGTGATTACATTAAGTTTGATATCTTAAAATAGGCTGTAAGTATAAATAAATCGTTCAGATTAGAACAGAAGTAATATTGCGAAGTCGTTCACCTTTTCGATTGCTGCATATCAAGTTTGTTAAACTATCACAAGATCTCAGCTGTGGTTCACAAGTGAAGATGTCATCCAGCACGTGTTGCGGAACTTGACGCTTTTCTATTGCTGAAATTATCAGTGTGCCATTAATTTGAGTAATAAAAGAAATAGGTACCTACTTGTGCCCTTTTTCCGTGAAAAGTCCTCTCGTCTTATACAGACCTCTTGCTACTATATGTGAGATGTAAAATATGACACTATAAATCCCACTTTTACCAAACCACATTTCATAGAAGACTTTTGCTCATTTATAAAGTTAGCTATCAGCTTTAGGGTTGCGAAATTTGTTCGAAAGAGTCATCGCGGCCCTGGAACGCAATGGGCACAAGAAGGATCACGGGTGGGTTTTAGTCGGTAAGAGTCTGACACTTCCTTCCACTCCGCCCAGAGCGGGAGAAGTAATTTGATGATTACCCATTAAAAAAAAGCTATCAGCTTACCTTTACGAATCTTATTCATAACTTCATGCTTGTTGTCTTTCGGATGTATGTTGTCCAGTATTTCACCCAAACAGTCGAGCGGTACTTTTCTCATTTCAACCGCTAAAATTAAACATAGTTTGGACTTAACAAACTGGTGGCGGGATACTGAATTGGATATTTTGAGTTAAGAACGTCATACACTTTTTAATTTTATACCGGATTAAGGCAGACTTCAGGCGAAAGGCGAGTTTGTGAAATACTCAACTTCAAATTAATGCTTAATTCAGCATTCACTGGTACTGGTAGAGGTTTTGTACCGAGTGATGTTTTTTGTTCAAACGTTTTGCCACATTTGTGACATTTTGCCGGACTAAACTGCGTGACAATTGTCACAAAATTGTGACAAAATCACTCCGCATTGTAGCAAAAGTACGACAGTAGTAATTTAACAAGTTATAAATGCTACCGGAAAATTGCAGATTTCGTAAGATTATAATAACCCTTTATTAGATTATATAATGAATGAATAAATCGTTTTATATAAAATAGTAAATCTCATACTTATTCAATAGTTTCCAATATATCCGTGTCTTATTAAGAAAAAATAGTTCATCATTTCACGCGATATTTTACAATCTTAAGGCGTTTGTAATTTTCCGGTGACATAGACATACCTTTGCGGACTTTTTTAAGAATTTCAGATTTATCATCACAAGCTTTAATGTTAGCGAATAGATCATCCATCACAGACGGCATGATGTGTTTCTTTGCTAACGCTGAAAATTGCAAAACAATTGAGTAGCTTAGTCCATATCTTTCGCAATATAAACGAAGACGATACAGTGCGTAGAAAACTCTTGAGATGTCACTGCGTGCTACAATTTTTACCACGACGTGACGTTACAAGCCCCCACTCCTGATCTTTGATGCTTTTTATCTTCGTCAATATTTATTGATTTGATAAAGCAAAAAATTCGTGTCCAATATTTTTCGATAATCTAACTAACGGACTAAATAGAATCATATTTTTTTAACTCTGGAAACATTTATTACTGGGTTATGCAGGTCAGATAATCATTTTTGCTTCATGAAATATATTGGATAACATACTGATTATAGTAAATAATCAGCTGCAAATCATTAGAACTTATCAGACTGAAAACGACCCCAACGTAGTTGGAAAAAGGCTAGGCAGATTGATTTTGTCGAAGTTTAAGTAAATTCTTTCACTCACCTTTACGAACCTTTTTCAAGATTTGAACCTTACTATCGCAAGAAAGTATATTCGCAAGTAAATCATCCATGACTTCGGGCGATATGTGGCCCTTCTTTATAGCTGAAATCATTTTAATTTCCAATTTTTCAAGCTTACGTATTAGAATTATCTATACTAATATTGTAAATGCGATTTAAATGGATGGAAGATGGATATTTGATACTCAATCACATCAAAACGGCCGAACGGATTTTTATGAAATTGACACAGAGGTAGATTATTTTTTGGAATAACACATAGTATACTTTTTGTCCCCAGAGTATGTTCCCTTGAACTAATTTTCGATATTCACGCGGGTGGAGCTACAGGCGACGGCAAGTATCTAATATTTAGTACGCGTCACGTAAAAAGAACGCTGGCGGTCAAGCTGCGCATAGGCGATTTATCGGTCTATTTGGCGGGGCGCGGGGCGGGTGAGCCACGCACTGCATGTTTGCCTGTGCGCTATTGGTTCGTCAGTTGAGCATTGCTTCCCGCGCAGACTAACTTTCGTGCGAGACTGTACCCATGCGCAAACACACCCCCACCACTTTCTTCCAGCGTTCTTTTTACGTGACGCGTACTATAGGTATCTATCACTAGGACTAAAAGTATCCTTTGTTCCATAGTTGTTCAGTGTCATGCCCCAAGCGTATCCTAAGTTTCATCCAAATTCGTTTAGTCGTTGAGGCATTATTGATGAAGAAATCAATTTTATAATATTAGTAGGAAGTAAACAATTTACCATTTTGAATATTCCTTAGAACCGTTGTCTTAAGAGAAGAGTCAATAGGCTCTCCTGTACCTCCCACATCCATTCTTCCTAAAATCTTCAAAAGCGATGGTGTCACTTGGCCTGTTGTTATGGCTGAAATGTGAAATTTTAATTATAACAAAGCTGTACCACCAAAAGTCCTACATACTGTTAGTAGACTAGAGATAGATTGTAAAATAGTAAACAACAGAATACATTACCTATATCGCACCCATTGAATGAAAGGGCTAATTCAAAAATTGCAATTTTTGGCAAATCTTTAAAAATAGCAGGGTAAAAACAAATATCTCCCGAGACCAATGTACATATAAGCTGTCCCTTTCCCAATTACATTTCGGAATCTTTTTCAACACTGGGTTTTAGAGTATATTTTTCACGTTCAGTTTATAGTAAAATCATAAGTAACACGAATTTTTATTCAGAGAGTACGTTATTTGAGAAATTAGTAGTAATTAATATTCGTGTCCATAGATAATACCCACTTCACTCTAATTATAAAGCCCGTCAAACCTTACCATTTCTTCTACATCATTTTTGTCTAAATCCATCTATCACTTGGGGCTTGAACATAACCAGCGAAATTTCGATGTACTATAGGCATATCATTACCATTTCAACCGAAAGACGTCCACGGCTGGATGTAGGCCTCCTCCAAGTCTCCACATCAACCGATCCATCACATCCCTCGGATTCCGATGGCGTTCACCAAGTCATCGTTATGGAAGCTCTTCCAACGCTGCGTATTCCGGTACACATTCGCGACTCCATAACATTTCGATTTCAAATCTATTCGACGTACCTTTACGGACTTTTTTCATCCTTGCAGCCTTTAAGTCAGTGGGGCGTAAACATTCGAGTATATCCTCGATTTCCTGCTCATCTTTATCTCTCAGCAAGTTGGCGAGCGACGTACAGATTTTAGACCTTGTTATCGCTGAAAATATAAGGTATTATTAAGATGTATTATTGAGAATTACGAAACATTAAGAAACTCAAAATGTTCATCATCTGCCTAGCCTTATTCCCAGCTATATTGTGATCAGCTTCCAGTCAAACCAGATTCAGCTGGATACTTTTTACGCGAAGCGGCTGCCTGCCAGACCTCCACAACCCAGTAACGCGGTATTGGAGAGACTGCTGCCAGATTATCTTGCTTCTGTATGTTTCTGATCAACAAATGACAGCAGGGACCAGCAGCTTAATGTGATGTGTGTCTGTTTCCAAGAACCCATCCACAAACCGAATTCGGTAAGCGTTGCCTAACCTTGCAGTTCGCCCCGTGCGGCTATTATTCTTTAGCCACGCGTTCCTCTACAAAACTCAGAATGATGTGACAATTGTGACAAAAACAACTCGGTTGATCAGTGTTTCGGACAAAACCTGAATGCATAATTTTTTAATTTTATTTTTGTTCTCTATTTGAAAATGAGCATCATGAAATATCAACTATAAATATAATTTATCAGTAATTTATCAGTGGTCAGCGTAACATAACTTACGAGTTTTTTTTCGTCTCACAGACGGTTTCCCACCAAAGAGTATGTCCAAGACTGAGGGCGATAATTGCCCTGATTCTGCCGCTGAAATGTATTTTTTTGTGTATTAATTTAAGTAGTTAATAAACGAGTATTCGTGTTTCTGCAGAAAAATATACTTAAATCGCGACTCGACATACGGCCGAACCCAATAACCGATCTATCACATACTGGAGATAGAAAAACAAATGAAACAACAGAAAACCTATACAATTTTTCTGTTGTTTCATTTGTTTTTCTACCTCCAGTATGCGATAGATCGGTTATTGGGTTCGGCCGTTAAAGTAGATTACCGTGGCTTAAATGTATGTAGAATACAAATTCAAGGTTTATCCTTCTTTTCAGCTTAATAATTACAATTTTAAATATTTCATAAAAGCCCACCGGCCGGCATAGGGAAAGATATCCAGAAATATAAGCATAATCAGCCTTTTAATGTTCCCACTGCTGGGACACAGGCCTCCTCTCTAGGAGAGGGAATGGGCCGTAATTTGGCCGTAATCCACCACGCGGGCCCAGTGCGGATTGGTGATTGTCACATATTTTCGATTTTTTTTACTGTAGGACATGCTGGTTTCCTCACGATGTTTTCCTTCACCATTTTGAGAGCAGTGGTGATGAAATTAATTACACAAAGTAATGCGCCTGGCCGAGTTTGAACCCTCGACCTACAATTCGTAAGTCGGAGCCGTTACCACTCAGCCACCACTGCTCTGTTTTCTGATCCAGAAAACTAATTACTTAATACTTTAGTCTTCGACCTACCTTCAAGAATTTTGTGCATTCCTACTGTTTGCAAACAAGTACTTCCGCGTAGACTATCGAAAAATTCATTTAATACCCTCGCATCCTTCTCTTTTAACAATCTCGCCAGTGATCCACATGTTTCTGCTTCTTCCACGGCTGAAATTACGAATTACGAAACTAGACTTATCAGCATCGTTTTGACCACGTATCCGATGCCGCAGCGCAGTTATGTCTAACACCAAGTAGACCAATTCTCGCACTCAGCAAAACAAAACGAAGCGTTCAAATTCTAGTCTTAACATCATCTCAGCGATATTAATGTCAATGTGGGATAATTAACGGTGATTTTGAGACTTTTTTGAACGTGAGCACTGCTTAAAATACGAGAATTATCCCTTTGGTAAAATTAGACCGTTCTTCATTATCCTATTAGGATGAGAAATGATCATGTTTTTTATTTATTAAAATACTGAATGAAGGAAACAAAAATGGCAAAAAAATAGTAATAAGTAATTTTAAAGAGTAAATTATATTATAGTTGCACTTATGAGGAACTATAGCTTCTGCCAGCGACCCCCGTGTACAAGTCGAAAATAATTGATTGAAAAGCATCCTATATCCTATTCTTTGGGCCAGCATGCAGATATTTATATTAATGGGGGAGAGAACAAAGATACAAACAGAGATTTACTTTCATATTTATGGTATTTCGATTAACCTACCGTTGCCAATATTCTTCGTGATTGGTCCCTCTTGATCGTATTTTTCATCTAATAATTTACGGAGAGACGAACATAATATCTTCTCCCTTTCCAAACCTGAAACTATCGATCAGTCATGTGATTATCAAATTAAATAGACGCATATTTTATTTTATTTTATTTTATTTTATTTTATTTGGGAAAATAAACGGTTATACATTAGAATATTATGGCACAGAACTTAAAACTAAAATGGGAATATAAATGTATAACCAACAACATTTTCCACATAATATAAAAAAGAAAAACAAACATAAACGGCGTGCGATAGAAAACTAAGCTGAAACATATACAGGTAAAACTAATAAAGAGGGACATAGTAGGTACAATCGAAAATTTAAGATATAAATTATGATTGTACGATTGTTACGTTAACTCAATTACTCAATCAATTTTGCTATAACTTTAAACGCAATACTTCTAAATATAGGAATATTTATTTTTAACTATACAAATGTAGGTTGACCTGGTTTCTGCTTTTTCCTGTCCTGAAGGTTGTCTCTCTTTGTAGATAATTTCTTCAATAATTTTGATTTCCGCATGTCTGTGATTCTTCGCATGTTAAATTTACGTACTGGTATTTGCGATTTGGGAACTACTTGAAGCTTCAACCCATTCTCCTCCACAGGAAGACTTTCCTTAGAAAGACTCTCTTCAGGAAGGTTCTCCTTAGGAAATCCTTTATCAGAAACTCTTTCTTCAGGAAACTTGCTTTGAGTTTGACCCTTTTCAGAACGACTTTCCTGGCGAACACTGTTTTCTCTAGCAGAGGGCTCTTCTGCTGTAATAAAATCAATAACACACGATTATACGTAAATATGAAGTGACGTGGCGTGTCAATAAATCCACTACACTTACATAGAGTAGCACAAACAGCTCACTACTGTGACACAAGGAGTATCTCTGCTATATTTTAATGCTATATCAATCTACTGCGCAATATTTAGTTTCTTCATTAAAGACTGCGCAATGTTTGAATATAGGGTTTGAACCACGTTATACACTGGGCCCCAAGTCTGCTATTACAATAGTGTCAGAAAGGTCTATCATTGATTTCATAATGGTTGATTTTGACAAGTTTGGTAATCTACTAATATAAAAGTGTCATTATGACTTTCCAATGGTCAAACACTGACATTCCATTGAAAGAAATGGCATAGAATGTTAATCTCGTACATAATGACAAATTAATGGCTGACGTATGCGGTAATCTGCTAAAATTTGGACAGTTCCTTTGATCAGTGACCTATCATTAGAACGTCGATGTGCAGTCATTTCTTTCAATAGCTTGGTTATCAAAAAGCATTACGAGACCATTGACCGATCAATGATCGACCATTATGGATTTAGCAAATTACGAACTTTTAGCAAAATGACAATGGGATCGTGTTGGAATGACAAAATATTTATTTTTCTAGCAGACTTGAAACAAGGAACAAAACGAGTTACAGGACAGGAATCAAGTGAAGATACTTGCATCGTAACTAACAACTTGTACGGGTGCTAGGGCTCTCTATATTCAAACATACCCTTACGACTTTTGTCCTTGTCTTCAGTTTCACTGGTTAAAGGAACTGGCTTCGTTTCCGCATCACATTTATCGCATGCATTTTTTATCGAGGAGTTCGGCAATTTCTTATTTCTTCCTGGTATCGTTATCTTTAGGCCTGGTAATTTTTGTAACAGTTGATCTCGATTATGAGCCCAACACTTCGGGGAAATCGGGCATGGTGGTTCATTAAATTTTGTTTCTTTAATAGATTTTTCTTTTTCTATAATTGAGTTGATAATTAAGAATGATTTATTCATAACATTTGAGCTAATTTAACATGTTTTATATGTGCCATCAAAACTTTAAGAAGAAGAATATAAGAAATACGAACTTTGGCCACGCCAACATTTTGATTTTTTATGAGATTACCTTTTAAGTGTTTTCTGGAGATTTCCGGCTTTATGTCAGTATTTTCTTTTTTAACTTCAATTAGCTTTCTAGAGATATTCGGGTTTATGTCAGTATTTTGTGCTTTGGCTTCAAACAGCTTTTTGGAGAATTCCGGATCCATATCAGTATACTTGTCGTTACTTTCAAAGATCTTTCTAATTATCTCCGGCTTGACGTCAGTACCTTTTCTTTCACCTTCAAAGAATTTCCTGGAAGGTTCCGGCTTCATGTCAGTATATTCCCCTTTACCTTGACAAAGGTTCCTAGACATATCTGACTTTATATCATAATGTTTGTCTTTACCTGCAAAGAGTTTCCTAGAGTTTTCCGGCTTCATGTCAGTATATTTATCTTTACCTAAGAGTTTTCTGCAGATTTCTGGATTTATATCAGTATCTTCTTGTTTATCTTCAAAGATCTTTCTGGGAATTTCCGGATTGATGTCAATATTTTGTTTATTACCAACAGAAAACTTTCTTATGAACTCTGGCTTCAATTCAACATCTTCTTTTGTTCCTTTACTAATATTTCTGATTATTTCCGACTCTGTATTATAATTTTTAGGTTTTCTTATTTTGCTTCTAATCAAATTTTCCAGTGACTGTGTAACTTCCCCCTTTGTAATGGCTTTTGAAAAAAATATACATATATTAAGTAAGTATAGTTATTTGAAATGGTTCTGCAATATTATCTACTGGTAGCATTTTTACCTTTATCTATCGCTTTAATGATATCAGGGTCAATATCATCTGATTCATTGGTGTCTAGTTTCTTTTCGCAAACGGTTTTTTCTGTATCTTCATTGATCATCAGTTCTAGGACTGAGGGTGATACTTGTCCGGCTTTTATGGCTGAAATAGTTTTTTTACCGTTACTTACTACCAAAAACTCAAAACAAATATCTTGCTTCAAATTACAGTTACTTAAAATTTGACATTTTAAAGATTAGTGTATTCTAAATGCGTGATTTTCTGCACTTGACAACTCACCTTTAGTGATTTCACTCAAAATCTCAGCTTCGCCGTATTCAGTACCCAGTTTGGCGAGTACTTCACGTTTGTTCATTGGTCTGTTACTTTTCTTAGCGAATCTTTTAAACAATGGTTTTTGTCTGCCTTTATTTAAAATATTTTGTATGACTGATGGTGACACTTTTCCTTTCTTTATAGCTAAAATTTAACCGACAGTTTAAAAACGATAGTTACAATTCAAGAGTTAGCGGTCTGATTGTTTCTCCATTACCTTTACTGACTTCCTTCATGATTTCAGCTTTACCATGACTTGTGCTTAACTTGTCAAATATTTTATCTTTAGTATATGATTTCAGATGATTTTTGCTTTCCAGCTTTCTTAAAAATATTCTTGCTTTGTCTTTATTCAACATCAATTCTATGAGAAACGGTGATACTTTGCCTGCTTTTATAACTGGAAATAAAATCACAGGATTTTTTATCAATGTCATCCTCTATTATTACAAGCCGACACATGCATTATTAATTTCATTTCATACTTAAAACCGGAAAATTATACCCACCTTGAGCAATATGGCAGACAATTTCATCAATTCCATCATCGCTGCTTAGTTTATAAAATATTTCATTTTGGTCCATTGTTTTCATACGGTTTGTGCTACACAACCTTTCTAACAATTTAGTTTGCTTAACTCCGAGATAAATATCGTTATTTATCACTATATCCAGCAGTGCAGGCGACAAATCCCCTCTTTTTATGGCTTAAATTAAAAAAAGCTATGTCAATAAGTTTGTACTAAGGCCAGACGTTCCATGCCCTTACCGTTTTGGGATCATTTTAAGCTCAGTAAATGAGATCCTTCTTTTTCAAATCGAGAGCATTAGTGGCCACTTTTATGCTATTAAAGGTGGAATTGCCTTTATCAAACTTTCGCGCTTCATATGCAGATTGGAATCTTCATATGAAGCGCGATAGTCTACCATTATCATCATCACACCCACCCCCCTGCGGCCGCTACACTTCACTGACGAGGCCTCTCTTTTATAGTACCATTCCCCATGCTCCTGTGCCTTCCTGATCTGCGTTCTACCAGTGAAGGCAACAATGTAGTCTGTCCATCTCGCTGCCAGGCAACCAACATTCCTTCTAGTCTTAGGACGCCACTCTGCCACCTTTATGTTATAAAAAACTTTCTCCCAGATTACCAATGTACCAACCAAGAGGGTTGTTTCCAATATTCAATAATTAATATTAAATGTATACGTTTTACCGTTACGTATCTCATCCATTATTTCAGCCTCGCCAACCTTGGTACCTAATTTTGCCAGTATTTCATGCATTGTCATTGGTAATACTTTCGTTTTGCTTCCATCTTTCATAAACTTTACATCCTTGCCTTTTCGTTTACCTGAAATCGATACTATTTTAATTTAATGAAATGAAATTCTTAGAGAAGAAAAAGTAAAGCAACCAATTCGTGTTTCATAGCAGCTTTATTTCGTAATAGTAAGGTTTCCAAAATGCAAGTGTTATTACTACAAAGCACCGAAACGCCTCAGCGGGTACAGTTAAAAACGGGGACACTGTTAAAACGTCCCACAGAAACCAAGAGAAATGCGTGTGTCCCAGTTTCCTTAGTCATAGCGTCATTTGCTATGGAATTCATTTGGAACAGGCCTATTACAGCCTAAACTATAATAAAAAAATTATCACTTTTTTGATCTGATTCGATCTTCCAGTATTTACCTCTGCCTCATTCAAAGTTTGACTGGTAGAGAGACCTTTTTCTACGGTTTTAAGTCCACCACTTATTTAACACTATACGCATAAAAATATATCGACATTTGTGTGCGTAAAGTGTAATATGCAAATAAACTTTTTCTCAGCGCACATTGTCCGAGAACGAATATTATTGGCAAAATGGTGTCTTATTATAGTCAGAGCTGGCACCGCCGCTCCGGTTTCGTATTCTATACTTATCAAATAGGTGAGGTTAACCATAATTTCTAAAAACTCACATTTGTAGCCCCGTCTCTTGGTCTGGTCCGTACATTTAGGGGGCAATATATTCTGTAATTCAGTTTCTGATTCTAAATACGGTATGCTATCTGTCTTTTGAATGCGATTACGTTCTGTACTATCAACATTTTTAACCTTTTTGAATAGCCTGTCTTTGTTTGCTGCTTGGGTCATTTTGTGCGTTTTGTCACCTGGAATAATATTTTTAATTGTATAAATGAGTTTAATTCTTCACTAACGTGTATATAATTAGGGATAGCATTATCCCCACCGAATGTGTCTCCACGTTGTCGTCGTGGTGGGGCTTGAGCGTCCCAATGATCTTGCGAGCTTTCCCGGTAGAGCCACTCATGCCGGAAGGTCGCAAGTGAGGGATCAGACCAAGAGAGACACACGCCTGCTCGCTGCTCTCTGGTACGCGTCTGATTATCAGACGTGACTGTGGGAGCAGCGAGCAGGTGGAGAGGTGAGTTAGGAGAGAGGGCCCTGAGAAGGGGCGGAGCGAACAGGGACCGCACCCTTAAAAGGAACAAATATGAAAAAAGGCGAATGTAAAATGAGTCCCCAGGTGGGTCCCGACTGCTCAGCGGTCGGGGAATCCCACCCCGCTTCGGCGGGCTGCCCTCCGTACTCTGGGGTGGGCACCAAACGCCTTCCGCTTGCCAGTGGCAACACGAGCCGAGGAGGCTCCCAATCGTCGTCATCCGAGTCCGCCTCCTTTAAGGAGCTGATGGCGTACGGTTGCATAGAGGAGAGTTCGCCTGAGCGCCGGGGTGGTGCGGAGTTGGATTCCGGCTCCGCGCCAGACCTAGTAACGGTCAGCTCGGCGGGCTCTGGAGACGAAAGAGGGGGGGCTGCTGCGGAGAACGTTAAGTTCTTCCGCAAGCGGCCCAGACGGGAGAATGACAAAGAGTCGTCCTCCGAGGGCGAGTTTGCCTCCGCCCGCAAGATCCCCACCGCTAGGCGGGGCAGGGGCTGTGAGGCGGGGAGGGGGTTGGCTCCTCCTACCCGGGAGGTGGAGAGTCGGGCCGGGAGGTTGGTGGAGGAGGGCCGTCGCCCTGGAGGGAGCGGTCGTAGGGCTCCCTCTACTCTTCCGCCTACTCTCGACTCTGACGACTCGGAGGCCCCGGGAGAGGTACCCCCCACCGCCGAGGAGCGGAGGGCTCAATTTGGGGAGGTTGTGGAGGCCGCGATCCGCGCTGTGGCCTTCAAGAGGAAGCAGTCCTCTAAGAGGGAAGCCATCAGCGCGGCCAAGGCCTCCATTTTGGCGGCAGCGGCGGCCAACAACGGCGGGTCCGGAGAGGCGACAGAGTTGCGGGCGGAGGTCGCCCGCCTCGCGGCCGTAACGGAGCGACTCATAGCGGAGAATGAGTCGCTCCGGAGGGACCTGGCTGGCATGGCCAGAGCGGCCTCGGAAGAGCCGCAGGGGGGGCCGAGTCCGGCGGCGCTGGAGGGGAGCCAAGTGCTGAGCCAGGTGCGGAGCCTGGTGCGGCAGGAGCTGGCTCCCTTCCGGAGGCAGGTGTCCGTCTTGGAGGACATGATCCGGCGTCCCCCGTTGGCGGCGGCACAGAGGCCCCCGGGACAGCAGAAGGCGGCTTCTTACGCGGCCGCGGTGGCTGCTGGCCCGGGAACGTCCGGCCGGGCGAAGGCCAAGGCGGCAGCCGCGCCAGCGCCTGTGACGCCGGCGCCCGCGACGCCGGCGACGACCAAGTCGGCCCCGGCGAAGAGGGGTAGGAGGAAGGCTGGAGGAGGAGCGGCTAAGGCTGCAGCGCCAGTGGTGCCGCAGCCGCCCCCACCCCCACCCCCACCCTCGGACCCTCCTGCGGCCGAGGCCGAGTGGCAGGTTGCTGGCCAGAAGAGGAAGGCCAAAGAGGCGGCTAAGAAGAAGGCGAGGAAGCAGCGGCGGAAGGCCAACGCCATTGCGGCGAGGCTTCGCGCCCCGAAGTCCGCGGCTGTAGTGTTAACACTGCAGCCGGAAGCGGAACAGAGGGGCGTGACTTATCTCGCCGTATTGAAGCGGGCGAAGGAGGCGGTGAGCCTCCAAGAGCTGGGCATCAGCGGGGGCATCGGGGTCAGGAGGACCCTAACCGGTGCCCGCAAGCTCGAGCTCGCCGGAGCGGAGAGTGGCCCGTTCGCGGACGCCTTGGCCGAAAAGCTGAGGGCGGTCTTACCCGCGGACGAGGTCCGGGTGTCCAGGCCGACTAAGCGCATCGACATGCGCATAGTGGGCCTGGATGACTCCGTGACGGAGGAGGAAGTTGTGGCTGCCGTCGCCAGGACTGGGGGGTGCTCTGCCGAGCTCGTCAAGGCGGGCACCCTCCGGCCTGACAACACGGGCATGCAAACCCTTGTGGTGAGCTGCCCCGTGACGGCGGCCAGAACTGTGTCGGAGGGCCGAAGGCTCTTGGTGGGATGGGTGTCTGCGCGGGTAAAACTGTTGGAACCCAGACCTCTGAGGTGCTACCGCTGCCATGTGGGCAACCACACGGGAGCTATGTGCCCCTCGGAGGTCGACCGCAGCGGACTTTGTTTCCGCTGTGGTCAGCCCGGTCATCGGGCCGGCTCGTGCGAGGCCACGCCGCACTGCAGTGCATGTGCGGCTGTTGGCAAGCCGGCCGAGCACTGGGCTGGGGGAAGGGCCTGCGCGCCATCCGCCCCGACCAGGGGCAAGAGGTCCGCCGCCGCCGCCGCCTCTGCCGCCGCCGCGGCTTCCGTCGCCGCTTCTGCCGCTTCTGCTGTGGGTGCTGCGACTCCCAACGCTCGGGAGGGTGCTGAGATGGACTGCCAGTAATGGTCCCATCTCGGCCTCCTCCAGAGATAAGTCGGCCGCTGTGCTATTGCGCAGTGGCTGATGCCTGGGGACGGTGAGCGTGGGTGGCTCGCCGTCCGATACCAGGTTGAGTCGACGACGCGTTGTGTTCCACGCGCGCCGAAGGAGCCGTCAGCACCAAGGACGGGACCCCATAGGGTCGGTGCCTGCTAGGGTTGCGGAATTTGTTCGAAAGAGTTGCCGCGGCCCTGGAACGCATAGGGCACAAGAAGGATCACGGGTGGGTTTTAGTCAGTAAAAGTCTGACACTCCCTACCGCTCCACCCAGGGCGGGAGGGGTCATTTGATGATTTCCCATCCAGAAAAAAAAAAAAAAAAAAAAAAAAAAAAGGGATAGCATTATCGATTGGATTCCCGTTTTTCTACGGAGCCTAAATGCGATAGGACTACACCGTTGATGGCAGACTCATTCTCTATACTTTATTAGTTATAGAACATTTTATCACAGGGTGAATATAAGAATCCTCCTCCAATTAAATTGGGACTCCTTTGCTTACTCCAAATAGGCAGGTGTACCACGATTCAAACTAAATGGATGCTAAGAACAGAAACCGAGTAGTTATGCAGTGGCAAAAAAAAAAGTTTATATTGTTGTTGCTAGTATAGTCATCCGCGATTTTTTTTTTCGAAGTCGTGGCGCGTAATAATTTACATATACATACAATATGGAAAGACAACACTTAATCCAACAACTGAAAAAATGATGCCTAAAGTGTCACGTTGCCGAGATATTTGGTTAAGTTGGGGATGTGGAGACAATTCAGTCTTTGAAAATTAACTTAACGGTTTTAGTTTTGTTCCCATAGTAAAAGTTGTTCATAATGATGATTAGAGTGACCTGTTAACAAGTTGAAAAAGAAAAACCGCGCGCAGCAAATAAATGGCGGTCGTTTATAACTGGGTAGTTTAGCTCTTGGATTCTAATGTAACAAACAGCCGCCATTTTCAAAAGATTCCGTCTCCTTTGATTTATACTTTTATGTATATATAATAATGATTGATATAGAAAATGTTACCAATCTAGTGCCACCTTGTCGCACCGTTGCGACTGATAATAATTCCCCGATACCTCGCACTCCAGCCACCCTAAATGATCTCTTGGTTTTTAATCTAACAAATGAACTGTTTGCGGATGAATGGAAGTAGATGTTATTAGCTCGTCAAAATTACTGTGATAGAGAGGAGCGATTTGCTAACGTTTTCTTTTATGTTTTGACTCTAATACTTGTCTGTTTTTTTTTCTAATGACGTAGGCCTTAATGCTGGCTTGACGGTCCTGTCAGACTGGCTAGAGATGGCAGCAAATAGAGTTAGTTGGAAGAATATATTCTTCTATTCTTTTTATAGGCAATGTGTTTAATAAAAAATAAATAACAATAGAGAGAATAGTTTTTAACTAGTGTTTGGCTACTTGAATTGGTTTCCAACCGCTGTTATTAAAATAAATAAATTATCACTTACAAATATTAGGTTTTTTCACAATTTCAAGCTCATTGCTACCGGTCAATTTCTTGGGGTCTATTTCATGTAGTTTGGTTCCTGGTGACAAATAGGGCTTGTCTCCCATTCCTCTTAGCAGTGGTTTACGTCTTTTATCTGACTTTTTATTGATCGTTGTATCTTTATTCAGGACCTGATCCATCCATGAGGACTCTTTCGCTTTTTTCATACCTTCAAACCATAGAAATATTATTATATCTATGCTTCAAACAAAATCACGAATTTTAAAACCACATACGGAGAGATATTCAATCTAGCCTTGGAATTCAGTCTATCTATCTAGACTATCGCTAATATCTGCTGCTATCTATAAGTTATATAAGCTACGTTCGCAATTTTCTATCAAACAAAAAGTTAAAGGGGGAGGTTATTCATAGGCGGAGCCCGGCTTAAATCTTATAGCAACTCGTATTATAATGGGCAACAGCTGAACAGGAGATAAACCTTCTCGTATATTTAAATCCAGAATTCAAGTCAATACATAATTTTCTCTCTCTTAAAATTCACGCCATGAATACTTTTAAGGGCTTTTGAAAAACCGACTTCGAAAAATGAGGAGGTTATTAATTCGAATGTTTTTTTAGGTTTGTTCGGCCTTAACTCCGCCATATAATGATTGAAAGAGGTTTATTCCTAAATAAGATTAAGGAATTTCGGAAATGTTATCATCAGATTGAAGAAATTTATAAATATAATTTTGAGTAGTAATACTTGAGTTAGTGGACTTAGTGGCGATGGATCGATATTATCTTGAATGATAAATTGCAGTAGATATGGGCATAGTTGTATTCTCAGAATACAACTCCAAAAATTACTTACGTTTTCTCATCATACTACTAGAACTCCGTTTAAGTATTATTTCATCTGGCGTTTGTGTAGATGAGCTCTCAAGACCAAGTGGTATGTCCGTTTGAGACGATCTCGTTTCTGTATTTTCCAAACCTTAAATCACAAAATACAAACACATATTACTTGTACCAACCTATTATGTTGGTTAGGGCATCACCTAGAACGCCACCTTCTTATTTGATGAAAAATGCACATTAATGAAAAACATTAATGAAAATTTCACTGACCTCTGAAGTGACTATTAAGCTGGTAAGTGTCATTATTGTGGGTTTGATCCGAAAACTAACTGAAATTTCACTGACCTCTGAAGTGACTATTAAGTAGGTGTCATTATTGCGGGTTTGATCCGAAAACGTTAAAATTTAGAATTATATTTTTAAGCCTATAAAATATAAAAGAATATAAAAAAATGCCTATGACTTATTCTCAGACATCCAAATACCGATTCCGATCCGATCAAGCTGTTTCGGATGAGTTTGATAACAAACACAGTGACACGAGATTTTTATATATTAGTGATTACTTGTATAAATGCGAAAATGGCGTTGCCTGTTTCTTTGATACCTCTTCACGTCGTAACTGCTGAACGGTTTTGGATGAAACTTGGCAAGCATGTCTTAGAATAGGATAGGGCGAATATAGGACAGGGCGAAGATAGGACAGGGCGAAGCTGTAGACAGAACTTAATCGCTGGTTCGGCTTACCTTCAGTATAGTTTCCTTTGTCTACTAAACTTGCCTGTTTTTTTACTCGTTTCAAATGGGGTGGACAGAGACATTCCACATTTCCTCCTTCCTTCTTTGGTTTATCTAACATTAATTTTATCACCGACGGCGATACTTGCCCTGTTTTGATTACTGAAACGAAAATAACATTTCAATTCGGAAGACAGAAAAAAGTAGATCATAATTTTATCACAGAGAAGATATATGTATGTACAAAAAAAGTACGCGTTATTACCTACTACTAAAATATTAAATGTTACTGGACAGTTTTGGTTAAAATGATCGATGGTCAAATGGAAAACTCGTAAGGTCAATTCCTTAAGAAATGTTGGTGCTCTAATATTAGGTTAACTATTGTACTGCAATTTCTGTTTATAAAATAATATTATATTTATTTTTATTATTATTTTAGTTTCGCATTTGTTTTCCTCGGCAAGTCGGGAAGCCGCCTGCTCAACGCCTCACTCAAGTTTATTCGCATGCTGTGACAACCAGCATCGGCTCGAGATCGGCGCTCCCCGGGAAGCGAATGTAAATTATATATTTCCGTTTTGTTCATAACCATAAAGGTTTAAGTACCTTGCCTAGTTGTTTTTGTATAATTGTACAGTACGCGTGCCTTCCACGTGGCTTGGTGTTCAGCTCGAACGGCTGACAGCGAAGAGTTAAGTTAAATTTTTAAGATGTACTAAATTACCTTTATTGATTTCATCCAAGATTTCTACTTGACCTGCACTGGTTTGTAGCTTGGCCGATATCTCTTTCTTATCCAATATGTTCTTATGATCGAGGCTTTCTACGCCACCAAACATATCAAACTGCGTGAGATCAACATTTTTACTTATTGCCAGTTCTAGGAGTGACGCAGATACTCGACCTTTTCTGATGGCTGTAAATGAAGAAAAAATAAAGTAGGTAAGTAGATTGGAAAACCACATAGTCGAAAAATACCGTTCCAAGATTCGATTCCCTATGACTCAGATTTAAGTAAAATAAATGACGATCGACTAAGTCGAGCATAAAATCACACGCCTTACGTACAGAATGTTCCAGAAGTGTGTGGTCATAATTAAGGGTGGTGTTCTGTAGCTGCTATAGAGTAAAGAAACTATAACAAAATTAAAAAAATTAAGACTTTTTCAAAAACCCGATCTCGCAAGCATTTCACTTTTCCAGCAATCGGATGCAGGCTGTGGCATAGAAGCAGCGATTGAACAAACACTACTAACTTCATCAGAGTCGTTTAAGGGTCGGGATTAAAAATATATATATTTTTCCTAATTGTACTGCAGATATAGAACACCACACTTAAATATGACCGTGCACTTTTCAAACTACCTGTATATAGTAAAATAAATAAACAATGATATCCCTCTCTAGCACATTTCATCAACTATGTCTGTGTGTAGTCAAATTTAATGGGGGCGTAATTTTAAAAATTACCAGGTTTCATATCCATGCTTCGAACTACTACGTTAATGTTTTTCTCAAGAACTATGATAAACGGTCGGATAATTTACGTGATATTACCTTTTCTGACCCTCTTCATTATTTCAGCCTGCCCATCATCAGTACCCAGCTTAGCAATTATGTCATACTTGTTCCATCGTTTTTTTCTTTTCTTAACTTTGCTTTCTATAAGTTTCATTGCTGATGGGGATATTTCCCCTTTTTTCATAGCTGTCACAAATTTTATGAGGTTACCAAAGTCCAGAACAAAATAGAATAAAGCGTTTATATCATGTTTATATCTTAGAAACAAAGTTGCATGTTATTCATAACATAAAAAACATATCATAAGATATTGTGTGGTATTTTGCTAACTTACCATTTTCAATCTTTTTCATGATTTTCGCCTTACCCTTTGGAGTACCAAGTTTTTTGACTATGTTCTTCTTATTCATTGGGGTAAATAATCGTTTCGCCCCAAACTTTCTCAAACTTGTTTTATCTTTTTTGTTTAGAACTTTTTCAATAATGGATGGTGTTATTTCGCCCTTCCTTATCCCTGAAATCAATATATCGGTAGTTTTTTTAATCAGCTACAAGAGTACATATTTTAATATTGATGTATTTATTACTGAATTGTGAAATATATTCATTATTATCCTAGTGTTTATCGGGTATTTGACATCTTTTAACCTCGGCGTTTCTGTATGGACTTTGATGTAGATATTAGATCAAGAATTAAATTTGTATTGTTTAATTTATCCTTATTACCATTATCGATTTTGCGGAGGATTCGGCTTGACTTGTCAATTGTTTCATCTTTATTTTCAGTTCCGTTTTTCATCTTGGCTAAAATAAGTATTGACATGTAATATGAAAATTAATGTTTAACTTAATTTTAGTTTCCTAAGATAAACCTACCTTTAGATGAGTCTTTCGTTTCTGCAGCAATATTTTTCTGAGTAGGTTTCAGCAAAATGTCTTCAGTGGCCTTACCCTTATCCCTTAATTCAATAAGATTGCTAATAATTTCTGATGACTTCAAAATTCTGCCGGTATCTTTGTCAATCATAAGTTTCATCATAGATCGGGTACCTTTACCTTCTTGAATCGCTAAAATCAAAATAATACTTTGTTTAATTACCGGTCTTTGAAAATAGCTAGATTTTAAAGTATTATTCAGGACGATGTTTCTAGACCTACGTGAGCGCGATGTGCTACAGATAAAAACTTCACGAACAAGATATGTTTGTGCAAATTAATAACCAGGAAATCAATTAGTACACTAACCATCGAGAGTCTTTCTCATGTCCTCATTTGAACTTTCTATATCTGTTATGGCAAGATATAAATCTTTCCTGTTTGGTAAATTCTTAGGCCGATTTTTCTTCTGATGCTTCAAGTCTTGTTTTGAAGATTTATTAAAGAAATACCAAGATTTCAATCCAAATTCCTTTAATATGTGGCTCACTTTACCACCTAATGATATAATGCTTGAGCTAGGTTTTTTAATGATTGAGCTAGATATTTTGGCACGTAAGCTTGATGTGTTACTGCTTTGGCTAGCTTTTTCATTACTTGAGCTCGATGTAGTTACACTATAATTTCTATTGGCCTTGTATTCTTTTGACAACTTCTTGTTATCTTTTCTTTGTAAATTGGAACTATAACTTGAATTGTTTGAGGATAATTGACCGTTTTGTTGTCTAGTTATTAATTTCCCATTAATAATATTTCCATCGTCATTATTAAAAACATAAGAACGTGTTTTTTTATCATACTTAATTAACATTTCATCTTTGAACAGTTTATTTTTCGGAGATAGTGTCTCATCGATGTATACGGGCTTCGCCATATATTTTTTTGAGTAAAGCATTATAGTTTCAGGCTTTTTTTCTTCTCGTTGATTAACTTTTTCAGTTCTATCAATTTTATCTATTGCTGCTTTAGCTTTCTCCATTTCTTCTCTTTCTTTTATCGCGCTATCTCTTTCAATAACTTCTTTTTCTGCATTTGTTGTATCTTTTTCTTTCACTCTTACATTTTGTATTATTTTTGCATTAGCTCTATCAATTGCTATTTTATCTGCAAACAATTTTTCTATTTCTAGTCTTGTTGAATTAGCTCTTTCCAATTTTAATCCTTCTGTATTAGCTTGTTTTAGTTCTAATTTCAATGCTTTTGCTTTTTCCAGTTCTAACTGTAATGCGTTATCATTTTCCATTTCTAATTTTAAACCTCCTGCCGTTTTCTTTTCAAATCGACGATATCTCAGATCTTTAGTGCCATAGTAAGGTCTTAGTTGAGATGTACTTGTAAACGTAGTAGTAGTAGTTGATTTTTTTCCCCGACTCTGACTATTGTCGGAATGTATGTCAGAACACAAATACGTAGTGAAGTTTTTCTTTAATTTGTATTCTGCGTCACAACGATTTATTTTACTATTAGATGGCAGGTCTTGTTTTACTAAATTCAATTTGTCTAATATTTCCGCTCGTTTGTAAGGTAACATCTCGTTTTCTTTTTTATTAGCACCTAGACGTGTTTTATATCGTGTCTGCGTTCTTAAACTAAACACGGATTTGGGCGTTGATGCGACTGTTGGAACATTCAATTTAAAAGTATGTTTTGGATTGAACTGATCCTCTCTCTTAAGAAGTTCCATAGCAGTAAGTAATACATTATTGATCTGAGCTCGCCGATCTTCTTTAAAAGTTACGCGTGAATTCTTATTGGAACATTTACTTCTTCCATCGCCAGTACTGCTTACAAGGATTCCCTCCTTTTTACTGTAAATTCCAATCGATTTCGCGTCGTGCAAGCTACTTTTCCTTTTCCAGATTAATTTGGATTCTTTTGCTTTAATTTTAGTTGTGCTCATAGATTTCGATTTCTTTGCCGTTCTCAATGTGGATATCGAAGCATTCATGTTGTTCTTCACATTCCGACCATGATTTCGCTCTTTTACTAGAAGTGTTTGACTAAAATCCGGTGGCATATATTTGCCTGATATATAATACTTCAGACTTTGTGAAACCCGTTTCCTGTTATTATTACTATAACACTTTGTTGATTTTATAGTCAGGCGTCGATTTCTTATACGTCTATTACGTTTATGCTGATCGCTCTTACTGAAGACACATGAATCAGATTGACATGTGCTGGTGTGGACTTTGTTATGGGATCTTGATTTAGTAGCTACATGCATAACCACTGACTTACTAGGTCCAAATACAGGACGTTTGGCTTTATGCATTCTTTTAGATGTCAAGTACTGTTTATTAAATTTTTCATGAGATTCAGTAATTGAATCGTTCATGTTTAGTTATAGTTTTTATTCGTAGTACATTGAAGCCTGACAAAAATTGTAATTATAAAGACTTTCCTAGTGTTGTCATCTCTTTCGATTTTAGAATCTGTTTCACCCTTGCCGTCTGAAATTAACAAATGAGCATGTCATCCTTACTAGTATTATGAACGCGAAAGTTTGCAAGATATTTGTTACTCGTTCTCGCTAAAACTAATGAATAGACCTTGATGAAATTTGGCACAGAGGTAAATTATGGTCTGGAATAACACAGAGGATACTTTTTATCCCAGGAGTATGTTTCCTAGGAATTATAATTTTCGATAATCACGCGGGTGGAGCCGCGAATGGCAGCTAGTATTTTTATAGTTCGTTTATGCGTTATGGCTTACCTGCTAATACAGGAGAGTGGCGACACACACATGCGATACTAAATATTCTAAAAAAAATACGAACATAATCTATAATATTAAAACGTGAAGCAAAAACTTTGTACCCCTTTTTGTGTAAATCACGCGGGTGGAGTATTTTGTATAAGTTGACATGGAGTGCAAAAAGCTTATATTTATTTATAACTAGCGACCCGCCCCGGCTTCGCACGGGTGCAATGCTGAATAAATGTGTTTATTTCCGACATCACATTAGAAATTTCTAAAACTATCAGTGTTTATCTACTATATATTATGCATGTATTACACATATAAACCTACCTCTTCAATCAGTCTATCTATTAAAAAAAACTGCATCAAAATCTGTTGCTAGATCTAAGCATGCATAGGGACAGGTAGACAGCGGGAAATGACATTGTTTTATACTATGTAGTGATAATGCTTAAAACATACATAACATTTATAAAAAATATGATCGAATTTAGACGTCTGGGCTATCACTAATAATTATTATTCCATACGATACCTCTTTTTTTCCCTGAGTGGGAAATCATCAAATGACTTCTCCCGCTCTCGGCGGAGCGGAAGGGAGTTTTTGCGTTCCAAGGCTGCGGTTACTCTTTCGAACAAATTCCGCAACCCTAGCAGGCACTGACCCTATGAGGCCCCGTCTTCTTTGCTGACAGATCTTTGAGGCGCGTGTGGAACACGACGCGCCGTCGACCCGGGCCTGGTTGCTATCGGACGGCGAGCCACCCATAGTTCGCCATCCGCAAGCCCGCGCCTACGGTGACCGGGAATCGCCCTGCGTTTCCCGACGCTCGCAGCGTCTTCTTCAGTTGCAGCAGCTGGGGCGTGAGATTTCCCTCTCCCGCACGCCCATACGATACCCCTCGGCTTAAAACTTTTTTTTATTTTTATTTTACTGAACAGTTTATATGTACATACATTTAACAAATAGATAAGAAGGAAAGGCAAAAATAAATACAAAGGTGATTTTTATTTCTAAAGAAAACTCTTACAGCCTGCGAAAGGAGAGTCGAATAAAAGAGATGTAGACATCGTGTGTAAAAGCTTTTACGAATCGTTCCTTTTAAAAACTTACAATTCGAGACATGACAACTCCACTTACATATACTGCGACTTACTTACCTTGTGACTCAGCCTTATACTGATAGAGATACGACTGAAAATGAAAGTATTTAATACCTGTGTGTACCTATGGTTAAATATGCGAAAACCTACAGTTTACTTCAAAGGCAAATACGTGCTATATTTTGAATATTATCACTGCCCCAATACTTACATAGACCCAGGATTGTTTCTTCTCAGACGAGTAAATATGGCTCCAGAATTTGTAGCTCACTCATAGATATTTAAATTTTACCATGAATTTAGGTTAATCATTGGTTAATGATTTCAACCACAATTATCATCATATGATCATCCAAACATTGGTATAAAAAGTATATTTAAATCTGAAATGAGCAATATAATGAGTTCATCTAATATGATCAAATATCGATAGGAAAACCGAATAACAAATTAAACATAGCTTACCAAAAGTTAATCCTAATAAATATTTTATTCGTTATTTTAAACGCTGATGCATGGTTTTAACCGTAGCGTAATAATATGCCTAATTGGTGGGTACCTACGAGTGCAATTTATTTGCCCGTATAGCTGCATGAAATAAAATATTATCTACTAATAAATAAATAAAACGTCCTCTTCGAGGTACGAAATACGCTTACTAATAAATAAAAAAAAGTGTCAAACTTGGCCTTTGTCAAGAACTTGACATTGGGCATTGTCATAATGCAAACGATCAATGGTATGATTTTAAGGAGGTCTTATCAATATTAAGCGCGGGAGTCTGTCTAGTTTTTAATAATTAAACACGGGTGTTCTAATCACACTCGTATGATATTAGAACAATTCGGTCGATACACAATACACTACACATGTTACATAACAGCGCTAACGGAAATTCTTGCTATTTACTTGAATTTTAAAATGGGAGCAAGATCTTTTAAAAGCTAAAGCCTTGGCACCCTTCAGTCTCGTCCAAACATAGATTGCCCTCCCTCTAGGCGCCATAGTGTTGTCAATTTAAAAAAGTGGGAACCACAGACATTAGTTACAGGTTCGGGGAAATTCAAGGCATACCAACATACAAACAAAAACAAAATACATAAGAACTATACATCTGGGATGTTCCTTAATCTTGCCCTTCTCCCAGATCTAGTGGTAAGAGCAGTTGAAGGAAAGAGAGTATTAGAAGATGAAGACTTAAAAGGAGTGGAAGTGGTTGGATGTAGTGGAGAGTGTGGGCAGATGTTAGTGTGGTAGAAGTTGTTGGAATGGTAACTGAAAACTGTTTCTCATCTAGGTATGTTGGCTTAACACGATTCATACTGACCGAACCCTCTCTTCCTTTAATGTCCCAGGTGAGGAGTTTTATCTCTTCTCCTCATGATATGATATGGACCAGTTCAAGGTATTACAGTAAAGCCAGTCAAATAAAGTATTGCACCAGTCGTGTACTTCAGTCGTGTCATAAATAAGGAAGAAAGTATGTACCATAGTTATCTGCTTAAAATTCTGGCAATAGGGGACTCGTTACGTAGGTTTCGCAGTTTACGTTGTAAAATTTATAACCGATTGCATGGCGGGTAGAATGCGGCGATTGCGCATCCTAATTGTGATTTAATTCCACGTTTTGCAAGGTGGTGGCTTTTGATACAAGATTATGATATTAGCGTTGAGTATAGGCTGGGAGATTGCATAAAATACGTAGATACGCTTAGCAGAAATGCGGTCGATACAATGAATATAAAACTTCTTTATACTTCTTCTTGAAGTCAGTGATTGATTTTATACATTGAAGTGCCAGGATGACAAGCTTTGTTCAATCATTAACTCACTAAAACTAACACCGCCTGTTCGAACATTTTAAGACTGTGACATTAATAAGGAAATTGCAATAATACGCATCTCCGGATCTTCTTACTTCATACTTGAGTGATAGGATTCAGAGAGTTGATATCAATGGAATAAGATCTCCTGGATCGATCCTACCTAAATGTCCTTACTTTAGTATTGTTCGTGTAACAAGATAACTGGCAAATGCTTGCACTGATTGGGCAGGTCCAACCAAATCTGTGCGGTACTTCCACAAAAAACCGCCTGACATCAACCTTTCTTTGATTTGACCAGTACAATAGGGTAGTTGACTAAAAAAATCTAATTAGTCCGTCAGATAGATTTCCAAAAAATATTGGACACGTATTTTTTCTTTTTTCACGTAAACAAAAAATGAAGCCGATACAGAGCGTTGAAAACTCGTGTGACGTCACTACTCGCTACATTTTTTACCGAGCCGTAACGTCACAAGCCCCCACTCCTGATCTTTGATGCTTTGTATCTTCGTCAGTTTTTATAGATTTGATAAAGGAAAAAATACGTGTCCAATATTTTTCTATAATCTAACTGACGGACTAAACATAATCATATATTTTTTACTCAGGAAACATCCCTATTATTGTATAATTTTTTTAGATATATTTTTTTGACGTCGCTTCATTTCAGCTAATTAAGCCAACTTTGAGTGAAACGTAGTAAATAAAAAAATCAAGCAGTTTCGTTACAAATCGTGTATTCTCATTAAAATTACCAAACATAGCTGGCTGGCTAAGGCTTACGTGAAAATTTTTGCCGCTCTTTTTGGCTGAATTCTCGGCATGGCTGTAGTTAGTATTGGCATGGCTACAAGAAAGCGTTACGTTGGCTGGCAATGCGTTGGCGGCAACAAAATGGCTGGAATTACAATAGGTTGTCCAAGCCAAAGTTTCTTCTACAAGCTGATATTACTATAGTATAGTAACTGCTTAAAACTGCGAAGGCATATTTTTGTTCACGACGAACGAGTTTTGTGAGCCGAATTTGAAATTCTTTATAAGATATACTAGGGAACCGATAACATCAAGTTCACGATGAATTGTACGAATCGCCAGATTTGTTATTTTGGAGGCACTGCAGTGCGCCCATGTTTCCTGGTAGCCTACATCATCCCACTGCTGAACAAAGAGCTCACCCATCATAGGGTCTGCGGCCTTCTTTTTCATCCCTTTGTCCCGCTAAAAGGCACTGGTATACTTCATGGACATAGTATTGTCCAGCTAAAACTGACCATATAGTTAAAAATCCAACGCTTGATGATATTTCAATCCACGTTAAGCCATGTCATTAATGTCTGGCCACATAATTAAATGACAACTGCAACACTGACTTCGAGAACGGACCCATGCTGTGTCGGGATCCTATTCATGTCTGCTGAGTTTAAAGGAACCTATCATGAATGGTTTAACCCTAAGTTTCCTCAAATCTGACCTGAACTTACCTCGGCCACATCGTGAAATTGCATTTTTCGTCAGCTAGTACATTATTATTATTTTATCAGAATAATTGTCTGGCTTGATGCATCACAAAAACATAACGATATCAGCGCCTCTTAACGGTGGATAATGTAACTATTTAACTACCTTTATGGTGTCCGTTGTTGTACTAATGTTTGACCATTATCATCAAATAGCCGTGTTAGCCAGCAGCCCTACCATGACGTCTTAAATCCATCATGATTCCTGTGTCAGAGAGAGACGGAGTTACACAAGACGAATAGCACTAACCCTTTCCCTCACACTAAACCATGATAGCATTGGCACTTCGTAGTACGGCCACTGTTCATATCGACAATCGCAGATTCATAGTACTTAACAGTTGTCTATAATCGTGTGCACTTTCACTCCCTGAAAGGTTGTTAGTATTTTACAAACGAATGTCTTCATTTTATAATGAAAGCGAGATAGAACAAAAAAATAATCTGAATAGTTTTGGAGTACCGTAAAACAGGGTGGATAGAAGTGCAGGCAATCCCAATCAAATTTTCGTTTTTATTCAATCCACACCGTTTTACCTGGTAGTCAGACATCTTACGTAAATCTTGTTAAATAAAACCCAGTTATTAAATATAAAGATTTATTGAATATTTCGATTTTTTTTTTTAACTTTTAGTAAAGAAAAGAATATAATTTCACTTTATCCTTGACACATAAAGCAACAAACACAACCCCTACATAGCTCCATAAACAGTATGCATGGACTCCATACTACCACAGCTAAAAGAAATAGTAGAATGTCCATAAATTGTTTGTAGACCTGAAGCAAGCTCATACAGTGAGGGTAAAACCAGGGACACATATAATATATCCGTAAACATGGCCTCTTTCTCATAGAAGCCATGTAAAGGCTACATTCGAAATCAAGCGGTTCTCTAAAGCGTCTAGTTTTAAATTTCTTCATTCGCTTCTTAGGGTTTTTATCAGCCATGTGAATCAAATAGTTTGTAGCAGGATGAGATTCCATTGTAGTGACAACTGACTTTGCTACCGGCATCCTTGTAAACCTATACTTAATTCTATCAAATGTTCCCTTAAAACCTATTCCTTGAGCGCCTTTTTTCATAGTTTGCACTGCATGACTAGGATCATTAAATAGATCTCGCATGTCTTGGAGGGCATCTCTTGGGTGTTTAACACCTTTACACACATATCTTGCAACATCGCAAAATGCTTTTGAACCAAAAGTGCCTAAATCTATTAACGATTCTGTTATCAAGGTAACATCTCCCGCGTTTTTGGTTTTCTTGATGTATTTCATTTGACGCTTATCATCTTTCTTTTGCAATTTCGTTTGTTTTTTGAGAGCTTTTTCACGATCTTTTATGCGTTTCTTTCTCGCTTTTTGGTACAATTTCTCTTTGATAACCGCTTGTTTAGCTAAAAACTGCTCATTGTCCGCTTGTTTCGCAGCCTCTAAGAGCACTTCAGGCATTTTTTCAGATTCTTCTCCACATACGGGACTACCACAAACACATTTTTTGTATCTCAAACTTTGTTGAAGTCGCCTATTCCTGTGTTCTCTTTTTAATTCTTCCCAATTTTTTTTACATACAGGACTTCCACATATACAAGGCTTTAGCTTGCGATTCTTTGTGGAGATAGTCGCCGCTGCTAATGCATTATGTTTTTTCATTCTGCAAATGCAACACTTACAGTCGCTGCTGTGATACTTCGCCTTTTCTATAGCTGGAAAGAATGGAAACAATTGGAGTCGACTTTCATTCCGCATTATGGTCCCATCGAAAACCAGTAAAATTTATTATAAAATGTACATTAGGCAACACATAGCGCAACACTAATACAAGCGTAAAACCGCAGATTAGCAGCTACCCCATACATTTACTAGGGGTGATCCAAAAATGAAACATCAGCATCGGCACATAGTTACATGAAGACATATTTATAAAAACACAAAGTATGAATTCGAGAAAGTTATACCTACCCAATAACTATTTATTTTTTGTCTTGAAAACATTCTCGTCGCGTTGCTTATGGATCACCCCTCCCCCTCTTACGTTCTCATAAGTCGACGAAATTTATGGAATAGTGTTTCATTAATCTGGATTTCAGGGTTGGTTTCAATGAGTACAATGACCCTTTATGGGGTTTACAGTTACCCTAGTTTAAGTACCTAATATTTTTAAACAAACCGAAATGTTGCTATATATTAAATGAAAAAATTATGAATTAAATCAATAATAATGTATGAGAAAATCGTATTACGCTCGTAGCGATTTTAGCCGACTTTCAAAAAAGCAGAAGGTTCTCAATTCCTCTGTATTTTTTTTGTGTTACCTCGTAACTTTGTACTGGGTGTACCGATTTTGATCATTACTTTTATATTCGAAAGCTGGTGCTTGTCGTGTAGTCCTATTTAAATTTGATTGGGATCTGACTACGAGTATTTGAGTTATCCCTAATAATGCGTGGCTAACGGCCGAAACCAATAACCGATCTATCGCATACTGGTCGGAGATCGGTTATTGGGTTCGGCCGTTAGTCTACATACATGACGTTCTCATTCGATCTTGGCGATGTAAAATGAAAAAATATAATTGTGTACAATGATTTGGAAGATAATCTTAGCATTGCCCTTACTAGTTTGGTGAAGAACAGAGATAATAGAAAACGGAACTCTTCGATAAATGATAGCAAATATTTCGGGATTGCTGAAATCGGATGTTTATTTATTGTTTACACCAATGTGATTGGTACGTTTAGGAGGGGGTGGGGTTGGTGTACCACTACCAATTGAAAAATAAAAAAAATACAAAAAAAGAACATCCGACTTTCAAACAAAAAAGGTATAAAATAATTTTAATTTCGGAAGTCGGTGTTCAAATAAAGAAGAAACAACTAAAAACACCGACTTCCGAAATTAAAAAGTTATTTTATACTTTTTTTGTTTAGAAGTCGGTTATTTTTTTTTTCTAAAAAAGTTTTTTTGGTATGTACATACATAGGTTAAACCCCAAATCACTTAGAAACTTCTTCGGTCACATAGAAAACTTGGTTTGACACTAATGGTATATGTATATCCTAAGATATACAGGGTTATTTGTAAAACACCAACAACCTTTTAAGAGGTCATTGTACTCATCATTATGAACAACTTTTACTATGGGACCAAACCTGAAATCGCGAAAAAAAAACAGCTGTTCCTTACATTTATGTTTGTATAACTCATCAAAATGTAGGGGGCAGCTGATTTTTTTTTCACGATCCCCAGTAAGAAGGTTATGTTGTTTTGTAATATTAAGTAGCCATGTTTTTATGAAGGCGGGATATTTCTTGATATTCAAAAAGTAGATGTGACAACCTAAAAAAATTATTTATGTAAACGTTATAAGTAATACCTACTGGACGATTGTGACGTCACAGAATATCTCTGAATTTATTGCAACGGTAGCTAGCTTCAATTTGGCTGTCAGGTTTTGCAATGAAAATATTGAGCGATATACAGAAACTTCAAGAAACTAGGTAAAATACGAATAATATTTAAAGGTAGCTGATAAAAAAAGCATTTGGAATATATGAAGCAATTAAAAGCAACATTGACGAAACTATTGTTGTATTTAATTGAAGTTGCTGCAGATTGCTCCACTAATTGTTCTAGATTCATCCACATGTGTTGCAGAGCAATAATTACTAAAAAAATACTCGTGTAAATTTAAAACATGGAACATTTAAAAAGGTACATTCAGTAAAATCTCAATAATAAAAGGTTGAAATCGCATTTCTTCATTATTTTAAACGGCTTTGCCCAACAATATATGTACAAGTTACAATATCCACGTGAAGAATAACTGAGGATATGTTCTCGAGATGGAAATATCTCACTTAGGACAGCGTTGGAGGAGATACGGTCAAAGAATCTTTACTGGAGTATTCAACATCTCATCAAGCGACGGTTTAATGAAAAAATATTTTTTAAAGACTCTTTATTAAAGAAAAGAAATTAATAATTTCACTTTATCCTTGACACATTAAACAGCACACACAACCTCTGCAAAGCTCCATACACAGTATGCATGGACTCCAAACTAAAACTGCTAAAACGAATAGTAAAATATCCATAAATTGTTTCCAAAGCTGTAGCAGACTCATAAAGTGAGGGTAAAACCAGGGGCACATGTAATATACTCGCAAACAAGGCCTCCTTCTCATAGATGCCATGTACAGACTGCATTGGAAATCAAGCGGTTCTCTAAAACGTTTTTTCTTAAATTGCTTCATTCGCTTCTTAGGGTCTCTGTCAGCCATGTGGAGTAAATAGTTTGTTGTAGCATTAGATTCCATCATACTTACAGCAGTGGTTGCTACCGGCATCCTTCTAAATCTTGCTTTAATTCTTTTAATTGTCGCATTTAAACCCATAACTTCAGCACTTTTTGCAATCGTTTTCATTGCTTGACCAGGATCACTTATAGCGTCTTTTATGTCACTGACAGCATCTCTCGGATGTAAAACACCTTTGTATACATATTTCGCAATATCACAAAAAGCTTTAGAACCAAAAGTGCCTAAATCTATTAAAGATTCGGCCACTAAAGCAATGTCTCCTGCGTTTACATTTTTCTGGATTGATTTCATTTCATAGTGATCATCTTTCTTTCTCGATTTCGCTGTCTTTTTAAGAGCTAAGTCACGATCTTTTATACGTTTCTTTCTTGCTTCTTGATATTGTTGCTCCTTAAGTTGAGCTCGTCTTGCCATTTCTTTGTCATGATCTGCCTGTTTCGCAGCCTCTAAGAGCATTTCAGGCATTTTTTGAGATTCTTCTCCACAAATGTTGCTGCCGCAAATACATTTTTTAATTTTCACTGCTGCCCTTGACCTTTGCTCTTGTTTTAATTTTTCCCAATCTTTTTTACACACGACACTTCCGCATATGCAAGGCTTTAACTTGCGAGCGTCCATCGAAAAAGTTGGTCCAGCTTGTCTTTGACCTTTCCTCTTAGCGCGACAAATGCAACACTTACATTTGCTGTCGTGATACTTCGTCGAATCTAAAGCTGGAAAGAACGGAGGAGGCTTTCACTACCAGCGACGGTCCTTATGTCGAAAACTAATAATACTTTTAAAATAATGCTGAAATACTATCAAATACATTTTAAGAGATTATAACACCTAAGTAAATAAATGGTCCTATATATAAAATGAATATCTAATATATATCCAGTGCCGGATTAGTCACGTAGCAAGAGTAGCAAATGACAATGTATGCCACCTGCATTGGGGGGGGAGGGAATACCAAGCGCATTGGGGGGCAGCATTCGGGCTAACACATGGCGTTGAAAAGTAGCTCCATGGCTCATAGCTCTGTCTAACACACAATAATTACTGAGCGATAGTCGTTTTGCGCGGATGTGACGGATATTTTCCCAACCTGTCATACTTCACATAATAAAACCTCTTTTTCTTTCAAACCATGCCGTATGAAATCTAAGCAGCCCCGAATCTGGTCTATGTATACAATGTAGGCAAAACCTATAGGCACAGGCGTTGTACGAAACCGCAGCTCGTGAGAAATAATAATAGAAGTCCTATAGTTAGTATAATCTATTGTTTCCCGCTGGCACAATTTTTGAGCAACCACAGGGTAGAATGTTCATGGATCAGTAGGTGCGGCTTGCTGTAAGAATACCGATAATATGTATATCTGCAATGTTGCAGATACGAGCACAGTGGTTCGAGAGGCATTTTCAAGTTTCCGCACCTATTATTTAAATAATGTTCAATGAAAAAGTTACGAAATTTAATTTACGCCATACTGTCACCACCACGTACCATCGAAAATGGACGTCTCTTATCTGAAAAAAAACCTAAAGAATGGTAGCTGTGCAGGTGCTTCTGCTCAGCTATCAACTTTTCACCTTATATTTATGACTGCTCTTTCTATAATAACTTTAACTTACATACATATATTGTTCTTTCTATAGATTAAACAAATGTTAATTTTATATTTTCGTTGTTAAATTCACAACAGGCCCCGCGCAGGCTTAATCCGGCACTGTTCAATGTCAATCGGTAATAAGAAAAACGTATTTGTATGCAACTTCTTGTTAATTTTATAACCAGATTGGTAAGGAAGTTTATAAAAAACTACTATGTTACGTTTTGATGGTTAATTATGTAAATTCAAATTTTCACTCTTGTCCTGACTATCCAAATAATTTTGACTTTACTAATATTGGGTAAGTACATCTCCTCCGGAGGGCTCACGAATTTTACTCTTAAACAAATTGGAACGACTTCTTTTTCTAATGATCATAGATCTTGATTCCGAAAACTAATCCCCGCGTAAGGTGAAGGGAACATGAAGTGAGCTGACAATCCATACAAACAATAGGAATGCTGTTTCACTCCATGCTCAGACCGCCTCAGCTTACACGTTGACAAAATATACCAGCTGAACCCTCTAATCAATAACGGCAAAAAAAAAAATGCGTCAGGAGTTCGAAAAATATTTCGACTTATATCGGAAAATTTGTTATGAAACTGGGCCGCTCTGGCATTCAGCGCATTTTAATCATTGGTCATTGTACTCATAATAATATAAACAACTTTCACTTTGAGACCGAGTGCGAGTCGCAAAAAGAAAATTACTCTATGTATATGAACAGGCCTACCATTTTTCGAGTTTTCAGGGAGTCCTTAGTAAATGATGATCATGAATACAATGACCCCTTTTCAAGTTTTGAGTTTTTACTTTAACAGGTTGTTTATGTACCTACTTTTATTTTAATAGCACAATTTATTGTTTTTTTCTAATTGCATTATCTAAAAAAACAAATATTATTACAATTGCTTACCTTTTTGAGCTTTCTGCATCGCTTTGGCCGATGAGCCCATTTTTTTAATTACTTCATCTTTATTCACAATCCTCATATTAGTTTTGTTGATGGTCATTTGAAAGAGTGGCTTATTCAAATCTAATAGCTTTTTCTTCGTAGCGGCATCATCACTAGGGCCAACAGCCCCACCAGCAGCGAATGGCTTTTTGCAACAAGGACATGTGGAAACACCTTTCTTGTAATTTTGTTTGCACATTGGACATTTGGACAAGTCCTTCTTTGGTTCCTCCTTCTTAGGTTCTTCCATACAAGTACATGGCGATTTCTTTAACATTTTTCTGTGAAAAGTTCCAGCCTCCTTAGCTCTGCACACGGGACATTTGTCCGATGTATTGCACTCACACTCGAATGTGTCCGTGTGTTTTACTGGACCACGTGGACATAAGCAAGTATTTTGCGACTTCCCGCTTTCATCTGTGTCTGTGGGTGGAATGCCACCTGCTATAGAATCAGTTCTGCACTTAGGACAGACCCGTTTTCCTGGGGCAAGTTCTGCTTGGCTATCGATTTTCTTAAATTTGTTCTTTGAATAAGGCATAATAGTCTCCATTTCCCTTTCAGCCCTATCAAGTTGCTTACATGTCTTCTTATATGGTCCAATCCTCTCCATACTTTGTTTTTGTCCTAATTTTTTACCTTTTTTGATATGACAATAACATTTGTCTATAAATTTTTTGAGTTTTTTCTTCTTCCTCTTGGTCCTTTTCCAGATTTTTTTGTTGCGCTTTTCCTGTTCTTTGGGTGTTTTCTTTATCTTGAAGGCATATTCATCGTTTGTTTTTTCTGGTTCTGGACCTATAAAATAATAAATTTTTAACACAACACATGATCCAGACTGTCCAAATTATAGATTCTCTTTAATTGTTTTATCAATATTCAAAATTTTGCCAGCCTGTTAGACATTTCATTCAAAGAATCGATTTATTCACAAAAGAATGACATTTTTTCCCGACGTGTTGACGAGTAAAAATCAACCACTGAATTTTAATTGCATAATTCTTGCATAAATCGTGTCTGTGTGGAATTCCAGGTCTGAGAAAGATATGAACGACGATAAAAATCAGGTTTTAAAAACACGATTTCTTCTCAACTACATAGAGTTAAGGTTTTAAACTAAAGTATTACCATTATGTTTTTCTGCATCACCGTCTCCTCTTCCTATTCTTTGCTTTTGACCATCGTAATATTCCAAACAGTTTACGTTAGTGCAAAATCTTACATTATTTCTGTCTTTTTTACGATAATGTTTGTGTGGCTTTTTTGTATAATCCTCGTATTGAACAGATTTCGATTTAAACGGATTTTGTTTTCTTCTCAAAAGACGTGTCGTAGACTTGCGTCTTTGGCAAGTACAGGCTGTCGAGAAGAAAGCATGTATTAGATAGGTTTGCATGTTTTATCTTCAAAATGTTATGCAATTACAATACTAATAATTAATTGGGAATGTTTAATTCCGTTATCGATTTTGATAGCTTGCCTATTTGACTGTGTGCTTGCATGCCTGCGTATTTGCATGTGGCCATGTGAGCTAATTTGTTTTATTTCACAGTTAAAGAAAATTTCCCGAGTTACTAAGGAAACTAAATCATCTGAAAAGTTATGGAAAAACTGACTATGATAGGTTTTAGAAAACAGGCATTTCACAATTATGTCGCTGAACAATATGCAATAGAACTTCCGAGCAGAAAAATAAAAGTGAACCAGTAGTAAAAGGTTCACCGTTTCGGGTTAACAATACTCGAATATAAAGTAAATATATTAATTGCACAACATTTTGGTATGGGTTTCTGCAAAGTACAGCTCCATATACCGGAAACAATATTAAGCAACAATTACGCAGGATTGTTCTTTTGTTTATCATGGATAGAAAACATAAGAATGTACATGTTGCAGTGTTGGACCAGCAGCATTGTGTTGCTGCATTTCAAAGACACGTTGCTAATACAATGTTGCGCAACTTTGTGTCCGATGTATAGAAGATTTAACGCCTTTACTTACGTTTACCCATCTTTGTTACTGTATCTCTATTCTGGTTTATTTCACTTTTAGTACCATAAGCTTTCTTCAATTTAGCTGAGCAAAAACACTTTTGTAACATATGAGATATAACTGAAGCCTTGCTATCAGTTTCTTCAGGCCAGCGTTTCGGTCTAGCTGCTTTTCTGCCCTGTTTTGGAGGTAAGGGACCCGTTACACACATCGTTCGTGTATGTGGTTCTTTGAAAAAGTCGAAGTTAACACTCACATCTGAACCTACACGTACGGCTTGTTGACGTCTATTTTTATATGGATTTTTGTCTTTGTAAACTCCTGCTCGAATACTCATATCTGATCCTAGAATCAGAGGTTTATCCTTGCTTTTGTCTCTCTTTTTACTTTGAAATTGTTCTTTACATTTTTCATAGCAGTCAGAATCGGGATCCACTTTGGGTTTCATAGCTAACTTGAAACGTTTTAACCGCTTCATTCTCGATGAACAGTCGACAGGATCGCATTCCTTCGGTTTACAATCACCAGGCTTGCGTTCATTCTCATTAATAGCACGATACTTATCATGTGGTTTATTTTTTGATTTAGAGATTTTAACATTTAACGCATAAAATGATTTGTAAAATGGATTAAGCAAACATTTCATTTTATCAAAACTTAAATCGATACTAGACCTGATGTGGACTCGTCTTGAATATGAATTACTGATCGGCGGCATATTTTGAGGACCATCATGATGAGGATTTTTCATACCATTTTGATTCCCATTAAAGTCTTCTCTAAAAACATAACCACGTTCAGGTAACGTTGATTTTAAAGGTTTTCCTCTATTCAGTGTCTTGTCAAGAGCGTCAGATCCTGATTTGGTTACATTATACATGTTCGTTTTATTTTTATTAGTTTCGATCTGTACAAATTGAGTCGTTATGGGCTGTTGCCAATGAAATTGAGACTTCGGTAAATTTTTCTTTTGAAGACCCAGTGTGCACAAGCACCTCTTAAGTAAAAATCCTACGTTTGATATCTTTGCTTCTTTTCGAAATTTATTCGCTTGTGAAATGCTATCTTTTGAAGCAACATGTTTATATTCTGTATCTTTATTTATCATTGTATTTATCGTTGAGATTTCCCTAAGTATGTTATACTTTTCTGCTCGAGTTTTGATGCCTAGATTTGATTCTAGCTTGTCGTTATCCCGAACAAACGATACGAAACGATTTTTTGAAAATTCTTTGTTAAAACTCAAGTCAGATAGTCTACAAACTGCTTGACGTGACGGTGAAAAGGAAACAGCAGCTTTCATATGTTTTTGTTTATCTCTCACGTTTTGTTCTTTAGTTGTTTGATATTTCAATAATCTGGAGTGAGTACTTTTTGCTTTTGTGCTACCAGTAAAATCACTCCTAGTTTTGCTTAAGGTAGATATCCTTTCGCGTTTGTTTGTGCTAATGTAGTGATCTTGCAAGCCTTTACTTTTTCGGCGCTTATTTTCTTCGTAGCACTCATGTCGATCGCATATTGCAGGTTTGCAGGAATTTGCCGCACAATCGTGACTGCTTAGATCGTGGTGATATTTACTTAATCTTATACGAGGGGACCGATAATCGCATTTTTGCGAATTTGACACTGGATACGAGGTTGTTATGCGTTTGTTAATCTCGTTAGTTTTGTCCTCTAGTCTCACTTTATTTCTTTTGTTTTGAATTTTCAAAGTACTAAAATACCGCTTTATCGTGGAAACAACAGAACTATTCTTTTCTTTGCTATTTATTTCTGCATCTATTGGTTTATGGTGAGGTCGATTATATTGTGGAGACCCTATTGTGTTTAATTTATTTTTGTTATGGCTACATTTATCTATATAATTGTTACTCAAATTGGACTCAACTCGCACAAATCGTTGTTTTAAGGGCATGTAAGTTTCATAATAGTCTCGATTTATTTTTTTAGCCTTTTGCTGATATTTTTCTGCAAGAGATTGAGAATTCCGAGACTTGGAAGAAGTTATGGTTTTACTATATGTTGGTCGAGATCCAAGATAAACTTTGTTTGAATATTTATGCTGTAATCTCATTTGACGCAATTTTATAAACTTTTCATAATTATAAGGATAAGGACATAAGCCGGATCCATATTCATCAGGTAAAATCTTTGACCGTTCATGGTTGTAACTAATCTCTGCTCTGTTAGTTGTTACAGATTCATTTTGCATATGCATAACGTATTCATTTCTATTGCGCCAAGGTGAAAGTGCTTCTACTTTTTTCTTGTTTTTTTTCAGCAACTTAAGTGTACAAAGACACCTTTGCAAAAATGGTTCTGTATAGGTTTGCCTTGTTTTTACATCATTGGTGGTCGTTTCTGAAGTCTCATGATGAACACGAGGTTTGACCTTTATTCCTTTTTGATGAAAATGCTTTATTTCCTTTTTTCTTGGCAAATCATCATAAATATTCGCAGTTGTATCATCGTTAATATTTGATTTGGAAAATTCAATATTAATGCTCAAATTAGAACCTATCCGCACCGCTTGTTTTTTAGAATTGTCATATGAATCTTCAGGTTCTATGTTTCGTGACTGGGAATGTCTCTCCTTTTGCTTTATTTTTCTACTCTCCGCGGACTGTATTTTTCTCGATGATTTAGATACAGGCTGTGATGTAAAAGCTGACACTTTCGGAGTGACGGCAGTATTTGTCTCTTTAGAAACGTGCTTACCAGCTCGACGATTACGTTGCTTAATTCTTTCTGCGCATTCGTATGGGTCGCACTCGCCAGGCGTACAAAAGTCTGGTTCACACTCGTAAGGTAGGAGAGAGGATCCAAGTGATGTAGCAGGTGGTACCACGTAAGCTATTCCTGCTAGTTTAGTTTGTGTTCGTTTTTTTCGAGGTCCGATTTCCAGTTCCTTATTCTGAAGTGACGCCATTGTCTTCTTCGAAACGGCATGCGTTATTTTTTGTTTTTTCTTTTGTAATAGTTTAAGGGTGCAAAAACATCGTTTTAATTTATGGCCAACTTGAATGTTTTTAGATGATTGCGACGAACTCGATTGAGATGATATATTATAACGAGAACTGCTGTCCCCAGTCCCACGGTCTTTAGAACTGCTATATTCTGTTCCGTGATCTTTATATTTTTTTCGATGTTCTTTTTGTTTAACTTTGTTTTGCTGGTCTGAGATCGTTTTTTTTTTCTTATCGACTTTTTCTACACACACACATTCCTCGCTAGGGAATGTATCTTTATAAAACTCAATGTTAAAACTAAAACTGGATGAAATTTTGAAAGCTTGTCTATCTGGATGATAGCTTTCTGCACCTGTATTCTTTTCCACTATTTCGGGAGGCAGTTCCTTCGAAACGTATTTTGTATTCTTTACAAAGGTATCAGCACTTTTTGATTCATTATGTTTAGATTTAGAGCGTGATCTAGAACTTGTTCTCTGTGAAAAGGCGGTACTTCCTACCGATTTACGTCTTAAGCGATCGATGCTTGGTTTAGCAGATTTACCACGAGATTTGGATCTTGATATTTCAGCACATTTTTCAGGGTCACATTCATATGGTATACACATTAAGGGTTCACATTCTCTCGGGGATGGCAAAACTTTTTCGCCATAAAATTTAGACGCCTGGCTGGCAGATTCGCGCAAATAAGATTCTTGACTTGCTTTGGATTGTGTTTTGCTATGCGTATGTTTTTTGTGCTGTTTTATCTTACCGTGGGTTGGTTTTATTCGTTTTTCCCTTTTAGCTTTAACATGTCCCTTGAGTTCTTGTAAATCTGCTTCATCTAAATTCTGGTGTGATTCCCGTTTAGATTTTTGACGACTTACTTCATGTAGTGCAGCTGGTGTAGGACCAGACTTCGAAGCTTTCTGTTTAGGAGAGGGTGTTACTGAAGGAGTAGATTTTATAGAAGGTTTACATTCACAAATGACATTTCCTAAGTCTGATTTAGGTGAAACTTTCACCAATACTTTTTCTTTTTCTTCTAGTCCCATATCTTTTGCCACCAACTGCAATTTTGCCTTGGGTTTTGATTTAGACGCCGTTTTTTCTTCTTTTATCGCTGATTGGGCTTTTGTTTTCGATTTTGGAATAGACATAATTGAGGCCGATGATTTTGTTAATTTTGATGATTTTTCTTGCTCAGTTGCTTTCACAAGCTTTTGCCGTGGTTTTGACTTTTTACTCCTTATGTCCAATTTTGAAACCGATTGCTTTAATTTTGTTTTAAGAATTGTACTCATTGAGTAAAAGGATTTTCTTTTGGACTCACATAAACAGGGTCCATGTGGACATGGGCATGCTGGTTCATGCTGAACCCTTGTCTCCCTTACTTTCACTTTTTTGGTTCGCGAGCTTTCTGAAACATAAGATTTGTCTCTTTGTGTGTCAGAATGTCGGCTATGAGATTTTCTTTTTGTCTTTACTTTGCCACCTTTAGTTTTAATATTTTTAAAACATTCGTCAGCCATACATTCACCTACATCACAAGTTCCTGGTTTACACTCCACGTCTTGATTCTCGTCGTAAGTTCGTTTTTTCAGCAACTTCTCTTTAAACAATAATATAGAATCCTTTTTAATTTTAAAGGCTATTGGATTTCTTAATTCTGTCCCACTGTCTTTCGTTGTGCTGCTTTGTATATTTTTTGCTTTTTTTCTAGTTTTTCTTGAAACCTTGTCAATTTCAGTTTTTTGGTCTATTGTAACTTTTCGAGATAAATCTTTCGCCTTCTTTTTAGATCGGATTTTATCTCTGAAAGCTTTTGATGCGTGCGTTGAAACACTGCTAACCGATAATGCAGCGCAGGCACAAGGTTCAGATAGATGTTTTTTAATTTTCAGACTTGCGGATCCAAACTTTGAACTTATTTGTGTACTTAATTTTCTCCGTCGTTTTCTACCTCTTTCTTCAGCTTCAGCGCAATACTTAGCTATGTCTTCACAAGTCACAATGTGCCTGTGAACCCGAGGACACATTCGTTGTTCCTTTTCCATTCGTTTTCTGATTTTCCTCAAAGTTTCACAAGAGCAACAGCTACAGCAGCTACTTAATTTGCTTGTATGTCCAGACATTCGCCCTCTATCGACCATGTCAACCATTTCTAAGACCGTACTACTGTTATCAGAGATATTATCATTTCGTCCCTTCTTCTTATGTTCTCGATTTGTTTGGATACTGCTTGCACTTGACAACAATTGGTTTCGCACGTCATCATAGACATCACGAGTTCTTATCAGTTTTTCAAGCAACTTCCTTTCCCGTAACGGTAAAAATTTACCGTAGTAAAGTTTGTCAATTTCAGACCCTCCCTGTATTATTTGTTGAATATTGGGTTCCTTAGATCTGCTCCGATATACACAACCAGTGCAAGAGCAACTTGTAGAGTGTAAGCGAAATGGTGCCATTGTGTAATTTAAAATTACTAATTTGCAATATAATTTATCAGTGTTAAAACACACCGTATTCCAAAAACAATCTCAAAACATTACAAGACAAAACAATTTTCCGGGGACGTCACAAATTTTGTAATGTACAAAACCTGCAAAATTGAGAACATAAGATTATTATACATTATATATGTAATTTAATACTATTTAATTGTAATGTAATGTTTTTATTAAAGTTCTATTTAACGTATGGACTATGTCTGAATTAAATAAATTATTATATTACTATAAAGTCAGTGAATTCGTTACGTGTATCATTGTGACGCTAGCCTTACTTGAGGTATAACTCAAGTAAGTCTAGCGTTTTCCAGGTTTATCCTCGTTCTACCCCTAGAACGAGGATAAAACTGGAATGGTGGGATTGGCACAAGATAAAAAGTCTACGCTCAGCAGATAGTGAAGTCGGGCTGTGGTGGATGATAATTATGTTAGGATGACAGGACAGGAGCTAAGCGCAAGCTGATTTTGAAATTATCTAGAAAAAAATTGCGTCTCCTGTGAATGCTACATAATCCAAAGAAAAAAGTTGCCATCGGAACCTAATCTAAGCAGGAATCGAGGGATCTGATTTTTTCCTTATCCTTAATTTATAAACCAATACCAATGCTACGGTGCTGGTGAGAATGGTGACATAATTTGTTCTGTTGTAACGGTTTATAAAGTTTCGAAGGCATGTATTTTTTAAGGCATAGTCTATCTGAAGTACTGCTTTGCTTTGCCTACAGTGTTTCGACATACTCAGACTCGGTGCCTGCCGTTTTGCCGAAAAGATTTTGACAAAATTTCATTACCTAAACAAATTTTAGCAATCTTTTTTTATACCATTGTAATATTTCGAATTTTAGAATGATTTTAGTACGCATATTTTTAATTGGTCAAATTTTTACTTGGCAAAATATTACCAAGTATAATGTCATTATGGCATTTGGTCTTTAATCAAATGAATTATTACAGCAAACAATCTGCAGTTTGGTGAAATGATTTGTTAAGACAAAAAATATTAAGGAAAAATAAGAGGTTAATTATTAAAAAAAATGGTTAGGTTAGGTTAAGTTAAAACTGTGACCTCCTACGCACGAGCCGAGCGAGCGTAGCGAGCGGTGCCGCGGCAGCGGCCAGCGAGTGCCAGACACGACTTGCATAATAGAAAAAAAAATCGTTTTTCGTAGGTTACCCGGAACCCAACTTATTTATATTAGGTTAATTTCTTCTTCAAACAAAATGGAGAGGTTAAGGAAAGGGTGAATTGAAAACTGACGATACTAAATATTTGGCTTATTTGATTTTACGTAAAAACTGTTATTCCAACAGAAATATTTGACTAAATAAAAAATGTTAAAAGTACTAGTTGGTAAACAAGTTATAGTTTAAACGTTAATTTCCCAAACATTAGGTTTGCGTTACAATTTTTTATGAATAGATTTTTTGCTAAGTAATTTGGCAAATGAAACTATAAGAAAAAAATTTTGGGAAGTGAAAATTTGTCTAATTCCTTTCGGTCAAACAAGGGAGACCAATTCAGACTACACACTAAAGCGAAGCGGAGATTTCGGGAATTGTGATAGCTCAATACATGCGCCGCTAATTTACGCTACGATAAGCCCCACCCAGCTTGACCTCAGTTGAAGCGCTCCGCTTAAGTCGGATGTACAGTAACACACCACAGAGTATACTAATAATACGGAAAGTAACACACATAGTCATACAAACAAGCGTTCCCTGTCTTGCTGCCAAATGACTTCGGGGACAACATTGTGAAAGGAAAATAAAGAAATAAAAACTCTTAAAAACTTTTTTTTTTTTTTCTGATTAGGTATACAGACAGACATAATTCATACTTGGATATTTTTAGTTAAATTAAAATTGTACAATATTTAGCATTCGTTCATTAGATAACATAATTATTTAAATGTGAGGACAATGCACTTATTTAGAACACTACTACTGCTGCAAATAGGTATAAATTACTATGTGGTAATTAGGTATCGTTAATGAGAAGTGAAATGTTGTCTTACAAGAGGTACTTCCCAAAATAAATGCAAAAAATTGTATGGATGGATGTTTGTTATGCGGGAATACACGTTCAAGTAATTTGATCAAACAGGCTACTTCAAGCAGATTTATTAAATTGGCATGAAGAGCTAAGCAGTGGAAAAATATGATGAAGAAAAAGGCATGAAAAAATAAGAAAATTCGTATTTTCGTATATTCTATTTGATCAAAGAGACCAAATAACTTGAACGTCTACGAGACCACACTACTCAATCACGCTGGAACAGCTGCACGGAGCTGGGTGAAATTTGGCACAAAGATAGACAAGTGTTATAGTTCTGAGGGTACCTCTGTTCCCTTGGGATAGTTTCAGAAAACAAGCGGGCGAAGCCGCTGGCAGGAGCTAGTGAATCATATGGCTACAAAGGGAATACTCTAAATAAAAGCTTTGTTTATGAGAAAATCTATTGAATACATACCCTTTTAAAACACACACTCCAAATATTGGAATGTAGACTAGAAAAAATCTAAATTTTTCAAATATCATAATGAATTTTGTATTAACATCTTTGAATCCTTTACAAACTCAGGAATCAACGAAATTCTGTTAAAATCACATTACAACAAGATTTGGAATATAGTAAATAGAAATTGTATTCTTTTCTTGTCATCTCATTCTGAAAAATTCTTTTCAATGGCTTCTTGTCGAAGTGTCAGTGACAAGAATAATTATTGTTTTTTTTTTTTTTTCATTTTCAAGTTCTTTTTTGTTTTGGCCAGTAGCAATATTCTTACAAAAATGGCGAAGGTCATACGCTTACTTCCGAAAAGATGAAGGGAACAGGCGATAGAAGATCGTTGTTATGTCTGAAATACTACGAAAACTTCGTAAATAATGAATAAAATACTTTTTTTGTTGTTAATCACACTATATTAAAAATGATTTTCTAATTTTTAGTTCGGTTTTCTATTTAAGCGTGCTTTTGAACTAATTTAGACTAATCCTATTTTTATTTCTTGATTACCAATTTGCTTACTAGGTTTCTGTTCTTAATGAACTCTCCCTAGGATCTCAACGGGATCATTACTCAATCTACACTCTTCTGTGTAGCTAGTAATAGCTATCCAATTGTAAAATAATATTTATTTGATACTATGGCTGCGATTTTCGTAAAATAAAAATCTTTATTAAAACAACAATATTTATTTGTCAGTTTCCTTAAATATCAACATCACAACTTGTCAAAAAATGTGTTGTTGTACACATTTTGAAAAAACATATAATTACTTTTATCTCAAAGTTTCATCATCATTAGGTTCTTCTAGAATTGCATTCACTGTGACAGTCACATATGTAAAATTCATATCATCGGATCCCAATATGGTGACGTTTTCATTTCTTCTTTCTTTAAAATGATCGATATATGAAACATCTAGATCATTTTTTGTCTCATGAACCATATCTCGGGCAGGCTTCCTTACAATATATTTAATAGATTTAGTTGTGTGTTTTTTATCCGCAGATTTCCTAGTACTTTGAACTCTTTTATGTGCCAATTTATCAATTATCGGTTCAGATTTGTTCTCATTCACTGCTTTAGGTTCGGTTATGTCTGCTTTCTTCTCAGAAAAACATGGAAATTCTAAACCAAATGTTGCAAACAAGTCTTCCCACCAGTTAGTAAATAAATAGACAAGAATGAAAACGAGAGTCATTGTCAGGAACAGAAAGCAACCGCAGTTGCTTCTCATAGGGTAGCACGCTGGTGAACAAGATGGGGCGCAAATTTGAGAGCAGAAACACTTCTGTGAACAACAGAAGACCAACCACAGGGGAATGAGAGCTACGGCGTGGAGAATCGTTGACACCCAGCTGTGAATTGCATGAATAACCAAACGCAATAAATCTTCAACTGCTAGAGCTATTGTCATGATAACCCGTGATATTGTCTCCAAGGTGCAGAAGATCGGCACGACCAGCAACGAAACACAAGTATAACACATTTTGATTTTAGCTCACTATTTTACTTTAACTCAAAGTTAGAATGTTACAATATTTTTGTAAGTATTTTATTAATACATCACTTTTGGAACTGTGTTGTACCTACTTTAAATTTTACGATTTTTATCTTAGATTTTGTAATTATTTATTTAGCATAATAGCTTTTTTTGGCTTTGCTTTTACTGACTGTCACTGACATTTGATGACATAGACCCACAGATATGATGGGATTTAAAAAAAAAATTGTATGATAATAGGTATGTAAAGGCAGATTTACACAGGGACAGTGCACAAGTCCGTTACGGCGCCAGTGCCCGCGGCAAACCTGACTTCCACTGTTTACATGCAGTCAGTTGTTGGTCAGTAGTCGCGGCTAGTTTTCACGGCGAGTTCACGTTTATCAAGTCAGTGGGTGACCAAGCGCTGACTTGACAGTTTACACGGGGTTTTTGTCACTGGCGCGGGTGCGCGCGGTTTGCGGGGGGCGCCGACCATGGCGCCGACTGACTTCAAAATATTCGTGTGCGAATTTACAAGTCAGCGCTGACTTCCCGCCACTGTACTGACTTGAAATCAATTTACAGTCGAGCCGTTTCGGAAGAGTTCAACCACAAACACCTTTTGTATTAAGATTTGAGTCAGTATGTTTGTTGATCATTCATGAATGATGAAACTGGGCCTACAAGCAGACCATTACCTGGGATGATTATTTTTATCATGTTAGTAGCGTTCTAAGGTAATAATTAACGATTTTTACGCTAATACTTGGTTATTCCATGGTTATTAGTGATTTAAACGTAACTTACAGACTTGTACTACTGTAGCGGCTAACTTTACCGCTACATAAACTAACGCAGCAACATACCACCAGATACGAATTAAAGACTTCATACAAACCCCGCAACGGGGTATCACAGTTTTCTGTACGATTTGAACATATACAACAGCCCAAATATCAACCACTAGCTGTCCGCACAACTTCGTTTGTGTCAGATTTTTCATGACTGCTCCGCTCCTATTAGCTTAAGCGTGATGATATATAGCCTAAAGCCTTCCTCGATAAATGGTCTATTCAACCCAAAAATAATTTTTCAATTCGAACCAGTAGTTCCTGAGATTAGCGCGTTCAAACAAACAAACAAACTCTCCAGCTTTATAATATTAGTATAGATTGGACAGTTACCCGTGAGACACAACTGACACAACAAACTTCTGGCCGGAGGATCCTCCATTATCTACAGTAGTTTGCGAGATTTTACAGCCTGTTCCGCATACTGGTGATCCTCGACTGCAAATTTTAGCGCAGCCTTCGTGCAGTTACCACCTCGTGATATCATCATCATTGTGACCTCAAGCGCTCGGGCAGCGAGTCTTATAGCCAGCTAGTACAGACAGCTTCTTAGGGTATACTGACTACCAGCATTAATACCTGATCATACCTGGCCAGCATCTTTAGCCTCATCAGCGACCCACAGGTAAAACACACTCCACATACGGCAAGTTACATGGAGAGCCTTGAAGAACCTGTCCTTGTCAACGCCAGCAGTCAGTCAGTCAAGTAAAGTTAATACTCTATTAGCTATAGAAGACTGGCATTATTTTGGGGCTCTTAGAGCCCCATGTATAAACTACTCAAGGTACTTAGATAAACGTATTGCTTTTAGCGATTAGGCCGCCCATTGTATCACCCTATGTAATTTCTTCATCTATATGTTCTGTAACTTATATGGTGTACATAGTAAAGTGTATTCTATTCTGTTCTATACTATCATAGCGAAGTCGAAATTGTTTGAAATCTAATCTGCCGTTCCAAGTATCTCCTATCTCTAGTTTAATATGAACGATTTTATTGGTGTTTTTTCTATTCTTTCTTATTTTTAAAATCAAAAATATAAATCAAATATCTAGCTTAGAACAGGATTGTAATTTTATATTACATAATAAATCACTGTCGTCCAATTCGCTTCAGTGATCCCCCCCGTATTTGTCGTTGAGTCCATATTTGTCCATAGCCAATCCATAGTTTCGTCGTCTCCCTGTCTTAGAAGTCCTGTTTCGCCATCATTCCCCGTCGCGTCGCCTTCTCCGATACTGTCCCCGTCCCCGCCCCCCTCTCCAGCGCCGTCCCCTCCGGCCGCGCCATCGCCTGCCTTAGTGAATAGATGACTATACTTTATAATCCAATCGCTCATAGCCATGGTCGATGTTACATTCACGGTTGTACTATCATTCCTTGAGCACTCAGTGATTTCACCAGGCGTTGGGATGAATTTCATGAATGCGGGTGGTTCAGCTTTGGCGTAGCCTAGACTGTAGAAAACTTTGTCCAGCACCCCAGTCGCTCTGAATATGAAGAAAATGATGACAACGGCCATGAAGGACATTACACAGTCGCAAGTGCCACCTCTCGCACCGACGGGGCATGGGCCTCCGCCGCCGCACATGAAACATTTAAGCCTGGCTGTCAGTAGAAATACAACACAGATTGGTATCAATGATATCATTTGCAGTAAGAATGATATGAAGTTGTATAACGTTTGTAGCAGCATTCGTATGACATTTTCAATCATGAGGATCACGGTCATGAAGACCCTCACTAACATTTGGATACCGCATATTACGGTGGATAACACCGCGTGCGCTGTGCGACACATGGTTCACGGAGTATCTGGAACAAATCATTTTAAGACTTATTTATGTATCAGGAACAAAATAAATTGGCAAACATATAACCCGAACCATTGTCCACGGATTAATATGTGAACAAATAGCAAACGGAAGAGTACCTATTGTTCATCGCGTTCAACTATTTTAGATTCTTGTGATAAAGCATTCATAGCCAGCTATTTCATTTTTATGCGAGAAAGGGACAGGATCTTTACGTTCATAAATGTTTGTTATAGACAAACAAATTCACGAAGTCCACAAGTTAACGAAAAGGCAGTCACGCCCCAGTGTTGATCCTACATGAATCGACAACATTTCGGTGTACTGTATAGCTACGTAGTAACTATTTAGTAATCTGTGGTATAGCGTAACTTATTTGTGAACCAATTCAATCGAATCTATTGTTACATAAACCATGTAATAGAGTGACCAACCTACCAACTTAATATTGCTGAAATATGTAATTGTTTGTAGGGAATCTTTGAATGATAACATTTATCGTAGAAACTTTTTCAGCATTAATTCTAATTTAATATTATATTTGAGGTTTGAAGGTAGGAATTTCGTATTCCAATTTAGAATTTATTAAAGTTGTATGTAATAAATACCAAAAAAGTAGACGGCCGCACAAAGTCGATAAAGGAGCTCATGAGTTTTCAATATGCAATTCAAAGTGCAGATATGAATCAATAGCTACATTAAGGTCGGGAACGGATTCTCCTTATTTTTTTAATTAAATTACGGAATATTCAAACTCTACTTAAAATTTAGTTTCTTATTATTTTAGTAAAACATACACATACTGTGACATTTGAAAAAGTATGTTGTCTATACAGTAGGTATGAAGTCTGTAGATAATCATCAATTTTATGGCAATTTTAATATATTTTTATATCATCCGTATATCCGTAAGAAATTCAATTTAACAAAATAATGTTTTAGATACTTTCAAAACAATGAAAAACAAGGGCCCCAAAATGGACCCTTGCGTAACACCGGACTTCACAGCCACAATCTCAGATTCACTTTTGTATACTGTTATTAATGTATCACGCAAACCATCGAAGCATTCCGATGAAGGCGAGCTTTTCCAAAAGAGTTGTGTGATCCACTTTGTCAAAAGCCTTCCGAAAATCAGTGGACACAGCGTCTACCAAGACTATCTTGTCCATATCTTCTAAAGGAAAGACTTGGAAACGATTAGTATGCTAGTATCAGCAGTATAAACGAGGGAAAATTATAACAAAATATAATATATTACAAAGCTACAAAACATCAATGCAGACTTCCGCATTAATGTAAAATTTATGTACATTGCTTATTGGTCTAGTGGTAGCAAGCACTACTGTTGAACATGAGGTCCTCAATTCAATGAACAAGTCAGGCAAGGCATTATTAGGTTTCCCAGTCATTTATCAGTGTTACTGACGAATGACTCGGAATCTAGATTTACACAGTTTTCACAGTACTATCTATAGAAAATAAACATTTGTACCTTCCGTCTGGTTTACCTAATCATGTTTTACTTATTGCATGATACATACCTGTTCGCTTGTTGAGATCGAAAAAAAATAATTCCAGTTCGTTTCATCGATTTGCGGTGTATATTTATTTAAATAAACACATAAAACAGTTAAATATAAAAAGTTAAAAAAATTTAATTATGTATAAAGACATACGTAACAAAAGATTTTGACAATTATTTGTCAAATGTCATTCATTGTTCTTTTGATCTCTATGATTTAATAAAAAAATTGCGAGGTCTCATTTTTAGATCTGCAGCGATCTACTCTGATCTATGATTTTGCTGTTATTTAGCTTACCAAATAAATTCACAAAGCGGCATAAATTAATCAACACTAACAAGTAACAACACTTAGGGTTACCAAAATATCACACAAAGCAACTTAAGGTTACCAAAACATCACAAAAGGCGATTAGGGTTACAAAATGCCTAACTAATTCACAAAGGTTATCAAATTCTTTTACAAAACACCTAAATTACCAAATCGCGAAACTTTCACTTCACAAAGCTACAAAGGTAGACCAAATCCCCCAGAAAGCCACGTAGGGTAACCAAATCGCCTGACAAAGCGCATGAAGCATTGACACGATTGATTTTGGATATACTCATGTATTTCTAATAAATGAAAAACAGATATTGATATTCAAATTAATATTATTTATTAAAATCGTAACAATATAAGTATACAAATTATTTGTTTAAAATATTATCTAAATGAAACAAAAAAAAGTTTTTCCTAAAACAAAGTAAACATTCATAATGTCCATATTATGTGCTTATATATTTGAAAACATTTTCTTCTTTACAGGTTGTATTCTTTTTAAACCCAGTTTTGCTAATATTTTTTCGTCATAACCGTACGATTTCATGAAGTGATATAGAATCGTTAGAGCTATAATTGACATGATACAGTCACAGCTTCCATTTCTGTGCCCAGGACAGGGCATACAAGAGTTGGAGCACATCAGGCACTTTAACTTGGAGGTCAGTATGAAGACCAGGCACACCGGTAAGATTGATATCATCTGAAGAATGATTGAGAAGAAACTGTAGATTGTGTTCAAGCACGACTTGATCAGATTCTCTATCATCAAGAGGACGACCATGAAGATCCTTAGTATCATTTGGCATGCGCACATGAAGATTTGTAAGATTGCGTAGCATGTCCGGCACATGGTTGCGTTTTCTGAAACATTTGAATTATTTTTAACCGACTTCTAAAAAAGGAGGAGGTTCTCAATTCGGATGTTTGTTGGAAAGGGTATACTTCCCAAATGGTCCCAAGAAAATTTTATCGAAATCAAACAAGCGGTTTTTGAAAAATCAACAAAAATCTAAAAAAATATCTACATTGTCTACATTGACGACCTTTTAGTTTACTCTGCATTGGAGCAGTGCGTTTTTTTTACACTAATGTAATTGGTTCGTTTAGGTGGGGGGAGGGGAGGGGGTTTAGGTACGACTAAAAAGTGAAAAATAAAAAACTTTTTACAAAAAAATACAACCGAGTTTTCCACAAAAAATAAAAAAAATACAAAATAACTTTAATTTCGGAAGTCGGTGTTCAAAAAATGAAAAAGGAACCACAAACACCGAGTTCCGAAATTAAAGTTAAGTATTTTGTATTTTTTTGATTTTTTGTGGAAAAGTCGGTTGTATTTTTTTGTAAAAAGTTTTTAAAGTTGTCAAATGTTGCCACCAAGAATAAGATTTATTTAAGGCGCTTTTACACACGAATATAAAGCTTTAATCATACGGACCACTTTTTGTTGTCCAATCCAAACCAAGCATGGAGTTACACATTACAAGCATAACCTCGCACAGCCCACCACGTCGTCTAAGATACCTACTCATGAATTACAACTAATCATTTTTGAGGCCCGGCCTCAGGCTAGTGTTTCTGGTTTTGGAATTTCACAGTAACAAACCCTGAGTTTGTTCCAGTTGACGATGATAAGCTGATCCCTATTACATGAGCCAAATGGTTTGTGAAGATTGGCGGACGGGACGGCAGCATAGGCAGATTTTGAATTTATCAATTGAATTTAATAGTTATCCAATCGAAATAAGGTATCTACCTATGTTACCATATATTACAATGATGGGCGATCGGCCTCGGAGCATCGCTGCGCAGTTTTCAATTGTTTTTTTTTTAAAACGCTAGGAATTTCTCCTGTGTCGTGGGTGCGTTTACAAACATACAATGTCACATACACAAACAGCTAGACACAGAACAACTATCTGTAGGCCATACAAATATTTGTTCCGTGCGGGAATCGAACCCACGACACGTAGCACAGCAGCCAATCGCTACCGCTAAGCAACCACTGCGCCAACCATGTCGTCAAATTGAAAATATCCTGCGCAGGCCATAAACAAAGAAATTTGAGAAAACATATGCATAGTTATGTATCTTGTTTTGTAATTACATATGTCAGAGGGCACAAAATTTTCACTGGATGTACTAGTTTAACTTATTTTCCATGCATAAGTTTCCCTTAGACGGTTTCATGCTTCCTATACCTATAACGAGTAAATAGATATCGGGTATTACCTGATAACTTTTGGCACTAAAAACTATTACAATCTTGATTCAGTTCATCTTACCAAAGCCATTATAAATAACTTCGAAAACTATAATTATTAAAACTCGATAAATCATTCACTTATATCGAAAAATCGATGCTGACAGAATGATAATAGATATCAAAACATGTCATATGCTTTTTTTACAAATACACCATTGACTATATCTATTAGCTGTTTTTTTCTGTTCTGTGTCTATTAGTTTGAACAAAAACAATTATTCCATCCTATTAAAGACTTGAAAGTTCTATTGAAAACTTATAGTACTAACCTATTCCTACCACTGCAGGGTTCGGTCTATAACTCTCCTGTCCGGGTGTCAACACTGTGTAGATCGCCCAGAGGACACGGTGGAGCATACGGTGGAGGTCGGCCCTGCTTGGGCGGAGCACCGCCGTGTTCTCGTCGAGGCGATCGGCGGCGGCGACCTCTCGCGCCCGGCCCTGGTTCAAACGAGTCCGTAGCATGGTCCGGAGTGAGGAGGCATGGGAAGCGGACGCCTCCTTCTGCGAAGCAGTAATGCTAGCAAAGGAGGAGGCGGAACGCGTGCGAGAGAGGGAAACCTCACGCCCCAGCCCCCGCAACAGAAGAAGAAGCCCCGGGCGCCGGGAAACGCAGGGCGATTCCCGGCCACCGTAGGCGTGGGCCTGCGGATGGCGAGCTATGGGTGGCTCGCCGTCCGATAGCAACCAGGTCCGAGTCGACGGCGCGTCGTGTTCCACGCGCGCCTCAAAGAGCCGTCAGCAAAGAAGACGGGGCCCCATAGGGTCAGTGCCTGCTAGGGTTGCGGAGTTTGTTCGAAAGAGTCACCGCGGCCCTTGAATGCAAAGGGCACAAGAAGGAACACGGGTGGGTTTTAGTCAGTAAGAGTCTGACACTCTCTTCCGCTCCGCTCAGAACGGGAGAAGTCATTTGATGATTCCATACAAAAAAAAAGGGTTCGGTCTATAACCCATATTGGGAGTTACCAACCCTGCAACAGTGTATCTGTAGCGGCCACAAGAAAAACTAACGAAGCTTTGTACGGTAGCAAAAAGAACTAGTCCGCCATCTATCCCGCCAGCGGCGAACTAACTGAACGAAATTCTGCATCGAGGTGCAGGGAACGTGCAGAAATTATAGGTGGCAGACTGGCAGCACAGACGCGTCAATGTCAAGTATATTTTACTTATAAGTTTCAAATTTGCAACGCTAGGTGGTACAGTCTACTTCGTGCACGTTCCCCTAAACGGAGGGTGCCGGCAGTATAATTAAGGCCCGGCGCCCACTATCGGTGGGCATCGGTGCGGCTCGGTAGAGCTCGAGCGCTTTACGCTGGATTCGGGCGGCTTTGGGCGCCTTAGAGCTGCGTCGGGCGACTTCGGGCGGCTTTGGGCGCCTGAGAGCTGCCTCGGCAGTCGTAAACACGCCTAAGGACGCCGTAGCTGATTTTGGGTAGCCTAAGAATAGTTCTGGCTGCAGAAACATCGCAGAGCAGTCACTCGTAACGTTCCGTGAAAACAGTTATGTGTGTGTATTTATAATGGTGGATTGGGACTTAGTTCTCATCGTTCATCTTGCTGAAGAAGAAGAGAAACTTGGAGCCTTAAGACAAAGAAGAAGATTTTGGGTGAATAAACTTTGGAAGGAAAGATGTACTTTCGGTGAATCTCTATCTTGAGCACAGGCAGTTACAAAAGTTTTCGTGGATTGTTGTTATTATTATATTGTTTTGTTTTTGTTTAGATTTTTTTAAGTTTGTTTTTGTTTAAGTGTTTATTCATAAGTTATTTTTGTAGCTTTTAGTCTCAAATTGTTTAGATATTTATTTTATTTTTACTTGGTATTAGGACATTTTTATTAGTATTTTGGTTAAAAAAAATGATAATAACAGTTTTCTTTACGAATGTAAATGCGCAGAAGTTCGCAGAGCCTATGTTCAGGACTGCCAAGTTATTTTGCGTCTACTTGTACGATACGATAATGAAGGCCCGTGCGGTGATCGAAATGACTGTTCTGCGACGTGTCTGATCCGAAAATGCCACCCGAGCTACCCGAAGACCGCCTCGGCATCCTTAGCCATGCTTACGGCTGCCGAGGCCGCCCGAAGTCGCCCGACGGAGCTCTAAGGCGCCCTAAGCCACTCGAAGCCGGCGTAAAGCGCTCGAGCTGTACCGAGCCGTACCGATGCCCACCGATAGTGGGCGCCGGGCCTATGCCAAATATTTAGGTACAACGTAAAAGGCATACATAGGCTACGCTGTGCACGTTCCCTATCAGTTTTCATGCGATTACAACAATGTACAACAGTCCGAACATCAACTATTGGGCAGTTGCCCACCGAACACAAAAACCGGCCGGTCGAAGGAAACTCCCTTTTACTAAGGAGGCTTGCGGGACTTAACACTTTGTTCCCCATTTCTCTATAAATCCACGGTAGAGGAAAAGTAATAAAACAGATTTTTTAAATCAAAATAATTTAATGAAATCAACATAAATATCATACCACACGATAATAATTTATTAAATAAAAATATAATACTGAATTAAATTAAGATTAGAAAATAGGTGCACACAAAGAGGTCAAAATGGCCGTTTTGATAAATGGTGCAGAGTTAAGGGCGATACAAGAGCCTACAAATAAAAGTACGAGATGAGTTTTTAAATCTAATAAAATATGTTATTGGGAATTTAAGATAACATCCTAATTAATAAGGAACGTTGATACATAAAGACAACATTAAATTCAAGGCAAACAATAATGATTATGGAACATCAGATGTTAATCAAAATGAGTGGTAGCTCAAAAGATTTAAGTTTTCGAATATGCTGTTAATGTACGGACGGTCAAACGGACGGATGCACCAAACTCAAAGATGTCCTTAACATAACAGAATCAGTAAACATAAAACTATACAACAATCCAATCATTGAAATTTCCGTTACAATTCAAAATAGTATCTATATTTTTAGATAATAACGTCTTTGAGTTGATTTCACAATCAAATTGACTGCTTAGAAAATAAAGCTAAGAGGAAAAATAACTAAGGCCCCGTTTCTAAAACGAAAAATATCACAAATTTATTGTGACAAAACAACACGACAATTGTGATTGGTTGAAACAGCTTTGAACAGCCAATGGCAGCACTTGACTTACTTTAAATTCGAAACGGATCGGTGATTTTTGTTATAGAAATCGGGTGATAGTTATCGTCAGAACTCGAAAATGAATAGTGAATTCCGACAAGGAGGTGACTTAGGCCTTCGGTGTGGTTTGATATAATAATATAACATAAATGTACGAAGCATTGTTTCCGTACTTCCGCCAAGGCGTGTCGTGGAGAATTACAGTTTGTATGCTTTGCGCATCATGAGGTCGAAATAGCAGTCATTGTCGATCGACACGCTGATGCCGCTGTAGTAGTTCATAAATTCCTCCAAAGTCACCTGTTGGGAATGCGAGGCTTTAGAACATTCTAGAATAGGGATGTTTCCTGAGTAAAAAATATATGATTATGTTTAGTCCGTCAGTTAGATTATAGAAAAATATTGGACACGTATTTTTTCCTTTATCAAATCTATAAAAACTGAAGAAGTTACAAAGCATCAAAGATCAGGAATGGGGGCTTGCGACGTCACGGCTCGGTAAAAATTGTAGCGAGTAGTGACGTCACACGAGTTTTCAACGCACTGTATCGTCTTCATTTTTTGTTTACGTGAAAAAAGAAAAAGTACGTGTCCAATATTTTTTGGAAATCTATGCGACGGACTAATTCGATTTTTTTTAGTTAATACCCTATTGTCGAAATTGATGTTGAATGAGTATACAAATTACGAGATACATTATGTGTGGAACGATATGAAAAAAAAGGAAATGAGTGACAGCGTCGTGGTTCGCAGGGTGAAAAAAACTTTAGCGCCAACCACAAGTGACAAGGGGGCAAAAAAATGAACGATCAGTTTAATAGGAAAACTTATCTTAGCATGGGCGCGTAATGAGACGAGCTGAAACCATGAAATGTAGAGACGTATAAGGAATATTAAATAAGAACGAACAGATCTATGTAAACGTCTTACTTTGCCATCAACTTGTCCTGCAGACTCGAAGTTAGCGAGGAACTTGTTCAGAATAAGGTCCGCCGTCTCCTCGCCGCTCATGTACCTAGAAACCAGAAGACAGTTGACAATTACACATCAACAAAACCAACAAAGTAATATGTCTATAGGTAGGGTTGCCATCATCGAAATGGCCGACGCCGGACAAAGTCTTTAAAACCCCGGACAATTCAGTGAAATTGACTTTTTTCCCCGAACAAACCCGAAAAAAAAAGCCTTATAAATATATAAAAAAGGATAAACTTTTATTTTTTTAATAATCTATTACAGCGTGTTTTCAATATAAACTATAGCGCCAGCAATTTTGCTGATTTACAAGTAGATCGTATCCCGCTTACGATTACGAATGAATTATTACCATAGATATAATAAACAAGGAGATATGCCCTGTAGCCGAAAATGTATCGGAACCTGTGTCTCCTGTTTTGCCCTACCACCCGGTAACTACTACGAATGCAGTTCAGTAAAAGCAATAGATACGCAGTCGCACACACACCCGCATTTCTGAAATCGGACTGTACTACACAATCAATTATAAACCTTATCCTACTAAGCACAGCGTGTATTTACCGTACACCGTACAACTTACTCACACAAAAACAACGGTGGGTATCGTTGTGCTGTGCAAAAGCAATTTATTTTACATATACGCTAGTGATTGACTCAATCGGAAAGTTATCGACTCTGGCATTTATTACACACACCATGCTGCCCATGTATAACAAATAAATAGCATGAAATTATTGACTAATTTTAAGCAAAGGTCACTAATATATTATCTTAAACATGCCGATTACTATAATGCATTCGAAACTTAATCGAAAGTAAAATACAATTACCATAAAAAGTAAGGAAGTAGCACGAGAATAAGGCATAAATACGATAATTCAAAGCCAAAAACACTTGAACGATTATTTACCAAAAATTTAATGAAATCTAAGAAAGTTTGGTACACTTTTGTAATATTTCATTCAACAATCGACATTGTTGTCGACAGTGTATCTGCACAACTACATCACTAACTCGCGGCAAGAAGCAGCGGCCGTACTATGCGATACATCGGCTTGCTAAAGTATCGTTTTGTGATTTTTACATTGCTCATCCAGTCACTTAGCGACAAACATAGGTAGTGGTTAGGGAGCAGTGTATTCATTGTAATATGTTATTGTCGCTGTGACATTTGAAAACAAAAATAACATAGTATAAGCAAGAAATATTTTACGATTTGTTGTTTTTCATGATTTTAAAGACAAATATAATAAAATACTTGTACTTTGATATGGTAAGTGATTCCATAATTAACAAAGCTTTGGTTTATGCTTCGGTTTTTACAAGAAAACACTGAACAACACGGCATTCTTATATCTTATCACGCTCACGGTCGTAAGCGCACTAGTTCGCGGATTCGACCATTGCGTAAGACATGCTCGCCCAGACCATGTCGCGAGGACGCCGACACGCCCCCTTGCCACTTCTCCTGTATTTTATATTTCTATGATTATTACATACCTAACTAAGCATTGTTTTAATTTGTTGCTTATCTTCCAAATTTTCAATCAATGAAGGATTCCTAGACAGAAAAAATGTCCGGGTAATACCAGGACACCTTTGAAAACCCCGCCCGGACGCTCCCCGGACGCCCTCCAAAGTAGGACAAATCCGGGGAAACCCAGACGGATGGCAACCCTATCTATAGGGAACGTGCACGGCATAGACATGCCATCTGGTGTTGCAAATCTGAATTTTTAACATTGTAAATATTTGACCTGTGCTGCCACCTATAGTTCCTGCACCCTCCGTTTAGGGGAAAGTCGACGAAGTAGACTGTGCCATCTAGCGTAACAAATATGAAACTTATAAGTAAAATATACTTGACATTGACGCGACTGTCCTGCCACCTATAATTTCTGCACGTTCCCTATTCTTTTAATTTCGATATTCTCAGAAAACCAATTAATTTATGATTGCAAAAATAAATGCATTTGCTTTTAATTTCTGCAAACCAAGCTGTCATGATTCCCAGTCTGATATAATTAGATAGCCTATCGCTCAATGTAAAAAACTGGTAGTCATCTGCATGCGTTTAGTCTGGAGATCTCACTGTGCAAATTTTGTGTGCATTATGGAAATTTCCTTGAGTCAGTTACAGTTTGATAATCAGCTATCACGAAAATCGCCTGTAATACCTGGGAGACGCACAGAACATGGATGTATGGAAGAAAAATAAAAAAGAGAAAGCAGTGGGTGATTCTAGTTTGATACAATTAAAGATTAAACAAATGGAATAATAATAAAAATTAATTTGACAAAAAGTACAAAAACATTATCAATTGCCCCCACGTGCTAGGAAAACCTGTAATACGGACCCTCCCCCAGGACCTATGAATGGATGGTTTATGTCATCATGAAGGATGAAACTAAACTAGTAAATAATGATAGGTAAGTTTGTGACCTAGGATGCGCAGTGACGTCGTAGACCCCCCGTATGTCCTCGATGGTGATGACGCCATCTCCGGTCTTGTCCAGCTTCTTGAAAGCTTGCTCCACGATCGCCCGGCGGCCATCCGACATCGGAGGCTGAAAACATTTATTTACTTACTCTTTGCATAATTGGAAAGAAAATAACTGTACAGTGCATGCATATATAACGTGTAATAGAATAAACGCAATACCTCATATTTAAGGGGTCAGTGTACCCACTTTATGAACAACTTTTACTATGGGACTGATGTCGAGGTTGGTAAATATCTAAACTTCGAAGGAAACAGTAGGTACAATTTTTAATTTTAAAAATGACGAATACATATTTAGTAAAATCTTTTTTAAATTAAAAAAAGGGGAGGACTTTGCTCAGCAATGTTCTAGAAACGGTTTGAAGTAATGATAATACTTACACGAACGTGCGCTAGGAACTCGTCAAGGCTAATGGAGCCACTCTTATCAGTGTCAAATCTGTCAAACAGCTCCATTGCATCCTGAAAATATAAAAATACAAACTTTGTAGAAATAATATTGTAAATATCTACATCATCCTAACTTCCTAACTATCATTATAAAAGCGAATGTGAGTTTGATACTTTGTTAAGTGAAAGCGTAACAAACTATCAAACTCACATTCGCATTTCACAAGCCTAACTAAATCACTAAACCAATTATAAAATTCATTCACCACTAGAAAACTGCATTATCACTCAGCGAGTAAAATAGGCTATAGAACGTGCAGAAACTATAGGTGGCAGCACAGAAGCGTCAATATGAAGTATATTTTACTTATAAGTTTCAAATTTGTAACGCTAGATGGCACACTCTACTTCGTGGACGATTCCCAAAACGGAGGGTGCAGAAAGTATAGGTGGCAGCACAGGTTGAATATTTACAACGTAAAAGTTTCAGATTTGCTTGAATTGAAAAATAAGATTAAATATTCAAAATCGGTTCATAAATGATGGAATGTTGAGGTAAATAAAAAACAAGTTCAACCATTTATGACAAGTGAATTACGAAAACCGCATAGTGTTACAAAATAAGTCTCACTATGTACAGGTTTAATAAAAGGGATGATGCAATAAAATTACGCCAACGGCCCTTCGCAGACCAGTGTTTTTTGGTCCGTCGAGAATATCTGCGTCCCACATTCCATTGTGTGAGTCACGTTTGTATCACTCCCGGGGTTTGCTCCGGCTTTTGTTTGACGACAGTACCGGGATGCAGGTAGACTTGTCCCGGCTTCATTTTAAGTAACTAGTCTAATGTTTTATTTTACCGTTTCTTTTTTTTTTTGGTGCAAACATTTTTGTCGATCTTATTATTTCCGGTGTAGCAAACAAACATTCAATATCTTATTGTTTGAAATTTGAAATACGCTTACGCTAATTACTCTTAAAAGCTTGCTAAGAACATTTTAACAAACTTTCAATCAAACAAAACTTAACATTACTCTCTCTCCCTCTAAACTCTTTCGGTTCGTTAATTTCCATAAATCAGGACTTGAAAGTTGATATATAATTGCGTGACCAGAAGGTCGCTCGTACGTAGTATTAAAAGTTATTTGTATTGTTTTCTTTTTCAATTTAGTCAAGATTACTTTTGGAATGTTTGAAGTACGTTTTACTTACTTCATGACTGAGATCTAGTCCAGTTTCCTTGATTCCGTAAAAGAACTCGTCCTGGTTCAGCTGCTTGCTGCCATCGTCATCCATGGTTCGAAAGATCCTGAAAAAGTATAATTTTACGATTATTACCTAAGTACTACCAAAGCACATAATGTTCTCAAAACCCCCCTGCTGCAGGTTTTAATCATAACAGGTGGTGATCTGTACTTCTAGCATCTGCATACGCCTGGCGCCCAATGTAGGTCACCAAATGCGATTAAACATCTAGACCGGTCGATATGCTTAAAGAAGATGAAGAAAAATATTTATCTTTACCTGCCAAGCCCCAGGATGCCAAAGGCTCCTCGTGACAAGCACAGCAGACGCAGCTTCTCCAGAGGGTCAGTGGCGGACGTCAGTGCGCGCGCAGACTTCTGCATCAGCTCCTCCTCCTGCCGCGAGGTCGCCGACAGCGGTCTGTGCCATGCTACTGTAAGTTCGGAAAGAAAGAAATAGGTTAGTAGGAAAAATTTAAGGATACACTAGGGATCAAACTAATAGCAGGACACCGGCAGCCAGAGAACGGCAATTCGGGGAATTTCTCAAGACCCGACCTGGGAATTTAACTAAAGACTCAGAAAGAAAGAAAGAAGAAAGAGAACTGTTCTTAGCAGTCCCACTTGTGATAAAAAAAGATGGAAATGTGGAGAAAATCCTACACATACCTACGTAGTAGCCCTGAGTCAGTATATTTATTGGACCATCACTTACAATTCAACTTTGATACAAAATCACCAGGACATGATGTTATGCTATATCATATACTAGCTTCTGTCCGCGACTTCGTCAGCGTGGAATAGTTACTTTAACCCCGATTTTGAAACTCTCAGCCCGATTGGTTTAAAATTGACAAAGTTTAATACAAACTTTCATCCCTTTCGACCAAATTTGATTACCAAAAAAACGGTTCTAGTGAGGTAATCTTAAAAGATAGATATATACTGTCGCGGACATTTTTTTAGATCATTTTAAGAGGAATAATTCTTTCCTACATATTTTTTTGGTATCTTGAACCGTTTTCGCAGCGCACGCAACGGAAGCCCTCAAAGATGAATAATTTTCCCCGTTTTTTCCACATTTTCCATTTTTTCTTCGCTCCTATTATCCCATCGCAGCGTGATGTTATATAGCCTGAAGTCTTCCTCGATAAATGGTCTATTCAACCCAAAAAGAATTTTTCAATTCGAACCAGTAGTTCCTGAGATTAGCGCGTTCAAACAAACAAACAAACTCTTCAGCTTTATAATATTAGTATAGATGAAGAATTTTAGGACTATTACCTATGAACGAAGTTCTCGAATAAAAAAGTCGTTGACTCGCGACCTTGCCATGTTATCAACTCGTTAAACCTTAACAACCCACCCTCCCTACTCGTCCATACCTAGACGAAATCTAGATAGGCACCTTATCAGAAAGTTGTAGGTCATTCAAGCCGTGGTCAATGAATGAATACCTACCTACTACCTTAGTTACAAAAGCACTATACCTGAAGGTCATGTAAGTACGGAAATTGAATGCCGATAGGTACCCAACCGTATCAGTGGGACTGCAATCCAATCCCACACATTCTGTAGATTCTAGAAACGCCTAGAATTATGACGAAATGTAAGAGGGAGATAGATCTAATTTTGTTTCAGTCGCGCCACGCTTTACGCATGACCGTTAGGTCTATAACCTCGGATAACAACAAGATTTATAATACAGTAGGTACATACATACAAGCTTATCAATCATGTTTGAGTAAGCAATATACGAATATGCTGTTACATTTTGAAGTCAGTAATCCTTTCAGGGTTTCGCTCAAATCAATAAATAGCCTGCGTTTTGCTTTGTCAAGCAAGGGCAGTCTACTTCCTTCTAAACCTTCGATCAAGTTCTAAACTCTTTACTAGGTAATCTTAAGCTTTATCTACATCGTGGCTGTTTATTGCTTGCTGGCTACCAAGTGAGCTAGTCAGAACATTTTTAGGTTAGGTACTTATTGTCCTGTGTATATTCTGTGACAGTTCTGCTATTATCCAACTTCATTAACTTATTTAATTGTTAAAACAACATTGCCTGCTTTGCAGAACATCTGGTCGCAATGCCGTATTTACTGATACTGCATACAAATTGCAATTTGACGTTCAAGCCAATTTGCGACTCGGCTTGTCGGCTTTTTGTTTACCTACCTCAAGCCTGTCTGAACACTCTTATTTTGTATTATTTTAACATTACTTATACTTTTTGTGAATACTTTTGTTGGAACGTCGCCAAACGGTGACGGAAAGTTTTGCCGTATTTGGTTTTGAAGATACACTGCTCTCTTTGTTTGATTGTAATAACACTGATAAACTCAATACGAATAAGGGTGCTTTTAGGAAAAGGATTCTTAGGTAGGTACTCTTAAAACAATACAAAGCTGAACGTAGATACTTAATTGAATGATTTAATTAAGTATCTACCACCTACATCATCATAATATTTTGGCCAACAGTCGTCTAATCCTGTATCAGAATATAGATCTTCAATTGAACATACGAATCTCACGATCTCGCGTCTTCACCAATTTTTTCAACAATTTAAATTACATCAAGGAAGAAGCATTCAGGAACAACAAAATCAGCTCCAATTAACCAATAATCGCGTTAATAGTACACTGTTTCAAACCCATTTAAGTGCTGCTAAGCTTCACCAGCAGTATAAACAAAACATAAATATCAATAAAACAATGTAAGTATTAAGGAAATCTCCATCAATCTGCGGCACTTTACTGAAACTGTTAAGGATAAATAGACTTGTATCCAAGTTAATAAATATCATTTATTATCTATGTCATGGTAACACTGTTCTCTTCCCTTTCCGAGCTGCTTCCGTGCTCCTGCCATTGTAAGAATTGTGAACCTCTAATAAATGTGATTAATTACCAAGTCGGTGTTTATCATTTGCCATTATTACACTAAAAGGTTATGGGCCCAGGGCTATATTCAAGAATGAATAAAAGATATTAGACGGAGAAAAGTAATAAGTAAAAAGGTACGTACGCCCTGAATTTGCAAGTAAAAATGGCGACCGACAAAGCAGAGAGATTTCCGCAACTTAAGCCGGACAATTTCAATAACTGGATTTTCAGAGTGCAATGTATATTAGATGAGAAACAGTTACTATACATTTTAAAAGAGGAGGATTCAAAGTTGAAAGTAGACGACAAAAATGAAGATTACTTAAAAGCGAACGCAAAAGCTAAAAGCATTATAGTTCAATGCATTCCGGACAAATATCTTAACGTGGTAAAACAATGCGAAACTGCGAAGAATATGATCGATGTACTTAAAAATATGTTTGAGAGAAAAAGCATTATATCTATCATACATCTAAGGCGAAAACTATTGAACTTAAAACAATCACCTCAAGAAAAATTGGAGGACTACTTTGAAAAATTTGAATGCATAGTAAGAGAACTAGAATGTAACCAGGAAAAGCTTACCGACAGAGATAAAATAGCGTGCTTACTTACAGGCCTTGATTCTAAGTATGATACAGTAATTACAGCAATAGAATGTAATAGTGACATGTCAGGGATAAATACAGATATAAAGTTAGACTTTGTGAAACAGCGTCTCCTAGATGAAGAGTTAAAGATAAGTGAGAAAAATACAAGTACAAGTAACAGTGAAACAGCTTTCTACACATGTTATATATGCAATAAACCAGGACACATTGCAAAATATTGCCGGTCAAGTCGAGGTTATCAGAGAGGAAGAGCAAGAGCAAGAGGGTACCGAGGATACCAAGGTAAACATTTTCAGCAGCATGGTAAACAAGAAAAGTCAGAAACAAATTCAGCTGTGTGTGTAAGTGGAAGCCCATTCACATTTATTTCCCTTAATAATACCAATAAAAATGTAAGTGAAAATTGTCAGTATGTCAAGTCAAATGATTCAATTGAATGGATAATAGACTCTGGATGTACAGATCATTTAATTAATGAGAACTATGCAAAATATATGTATAACATTCAGAAACTTCAGTTTCCTATGAAAATATATATAGCTAATGGTGACTATATTTTAGCTGAAAAGAAAGGTTCTATTAAAATGTCTTATGGCAAGTCTGAAATCACCTTAGAAGCTTTAATTGTCCAAAAGTTAAGTTTTAATTTATTGTCAGTAAAACAATTGGTAAACAAAAGTCATGTAGTGAAATTTTATAAAAATTATGTTATTATACAGAAGCAAATTGGAAATGATTATATAAAAGGTATGCTTGAAGGTAAATTATTCAAATTAAAACTAAAGGTATCTTTCAACACTTTTTGTAACAGCGCTTTATGTTCAAAAGATTTGTGGCATCGTAGACTTGGTCATTTAAACAGAAGAAGTTTACGCAGGATGGGATTACCAGCCAGTAACACCCCATGTACACCTTGTATGTTAGGTAAATCTACTAGATTACCCTTTGTTACCGTTACCAGACCCAGATCAACTCGTATAGGTGAGTTAATTCATACTGATATTGCTGGACCTTGTCAAATACCTGGAATAAATGGTGAGTTATATTACCAAGTAATTATAGATGATTATTCTCATTTCTGTGAAGTATTTATGTTGAAAAATAAGGGTGAAGCTACTTTAAATGTTATAAATTATATTAGAAAATTTGAAACACAGCAGGACATAAAAATTAAAAATATCCGTTGTGATAATGGTCGTGAATTTAAAAACAGAATATTGGAAGATTTTTGTAAGCAGAAAGGCATAATAATGCAATTTACTCAACCTTACTCCCCCCAGCAGAATGGAGTATCAGAACGTATGAACCGTACTCTATATAACAGAGCTCGCACACTTTTATTAGAAACTGGACTTCCAAAACATTTATGGTGTGAAGCTATAGCATGTTCTACTTACCAGCTAAACCGTTGTCCATCGTCTATAATCAACTTCAAAACGCCTGCAGAAATTATGTATGGTAAAAATGATATATCTAGATTAAGAGCATTTGGCAGCAAGTCTTGGGTAGTTACAATGCCAAGGGAAAGTAAACTTGACCCAAGAGCAAAAGAAATGTATATGGTAGGATATTCCCCTAATGGGTATCGTCTGTGGAATCCTGAAACTAACAATGTATTAGTATCACGTGATGTAAGAATGAATGAAGATGATGTATACTACAAAGAGAGAAAAGAGGATACATGTTATGAGTATGAAGATGATGATCATAATGAAAAAGAAGGTCAAGAAAGAAACATGGATAGGAATATAGAAGTACAAATACCAGAAAATAATAAAGAACTAATAAGTGAAGAAATAGAGATGGAAAATAATAGAGTGGAGCAATCACATGATAACATAAGTGATACAAATGAACAACCAAGTTCAAGAAAATCTGAAAGGAATAAGAGATTACCACATTATCTACAAGATTATAACCTAGAAGAAGAAGATATATCTTATATAGCGTACTGCTTACTAGTCGACTCTGATCCATCTACATACAAAGAAGCTATAAATAAAGGAGAGGAATGGAAGCAAGCAATAGAAGTAGAGATTAAATCACTGGAGGAATTGAACACATGGACAGAAATGAATCTACCTCATGGTGAAAAAGCTATTGACACAAGATGGGTTTTCAGGACAAAACAAGATGGCAAGAAAAAGGCCAGATTAGTGGCTAAAGGTTTCCAAATAAACAGCACATATAATGTTTATTCACCTGTTGCAAGAATGTCTACAATCCGAATGATGTTTAGTTTTGCAGTAAATAAAAATTTACCAATAAAACAATTAGATGTGCCTACTGCCTTTTTAAATGGACAGTTAAATGATGATGTATATATAAAACCACCAGAAGGAGTAAATGTTAAAGAAGGAAAAGTGTTAAAACTCAACAAAGCTCTGTATGGACTACGAGAAGCCCCAAAATGTTGGAATGAGAGATTCAATAACTATATGACCGCACAAGGATTTAGTCAATCTAAATATGATTTTTGTTTATATATGAAAGACCAAACTTTATTGTTAATATGGGTTGATGATATTATAATATTAGGAGAGAATAAAGAGATAAACACAATAATTGAAAAATTAAAAGAAGAATTTAAAGTAAGAGATTTAGGAGAAATAAAAGAATATCTTGGAATGGAAATTATTAGAGAGAAAGGAAAACTTCAGATAAGTCAAAGAAAATTAATAGAAAAAGTACTACAAAAATTTGGCATGCAAGATTGTAAAGGAGTACAAACACCTATGGAAAATTCAATACCAATAATGGATGAAGAAATTATTACAAATGTACCATATCGTGAGTTAATAGGATGTTTAACATATATTTCTACTACTTCAAGACCAGACATTACTTTTACTACATCATATCTAAGTAAGTATCTAGACAAGCCAACTAAAACCTTGTGGATCGCAGCAAAGAGAGTACTCAGGTATCTCAAACAAACATCAAGTAAGTATTTAACATATACAAAGTCAGAAAACAATCAGACATCTCTAGTAGCCTACACTGATGCAGATTGGGCGAGTGACAAAGAAGACAGGAAGAGTGTAAGTGGCTGTGCTATCTATCATAATAATAATTTAGTATCATGGTTTTCAAAGAAACAACAGACAGTATCTTTATCGTCAGCAGAGGCAGAGTATATAGCAGCTGCAATGGTATCTTCTGAACTACTGTATTTAAAAGGTATACTTAGAAATTTTAATTGCAACTCAGATACACAACTTCTGATAGACAATCAAAGTGCAATTCAAATGATTCAATGTAATGAAAACAGTAAAAGAACTAAACATATTGATATAAAATTTCACTTTATAAAAGACTGCATTAATAAAAACATGTTCTCTATTTCATATGTACCATCTAATGAGAATGTTGCAGATATTTTTACTAAGGCGCTTTCATCAGTAAAGCACAATTATTTTATGCATAAACTCAAGATTGAAATGTAACAAGGTAGTGTAATTGTTAGTGTTTAGAGTATATATAAATAATTTCATTTTACAAAGCAAATGTAAATGTGTAAGCAATAAGTTAAGTGGTGAAGTTTATATTATGTAAAAAAAAAAAACGTTTTGAATATTTAACAATTGTATAAGTTAACGGTTGCAATATATGTATGTTATATCTTAAGTTAAAGTAAGTTTGTTTGTATAAGGCAATATTAAATTGTGAAATTGAATATTGAGAGGGGGTGTTAAGGATAAATAGACTTGTATCCAAGTTAATAAATATCATTTATTATCTATGTCATGGTAACACTGTTCTCTTCCCTTTCCGAGCTGCTTCCGTGCTCCTGCCATTGTAAGAAATGTGAACCTCTAATAAATGTGATTAATTACCAAGTCGGTGTTTATCATTTGCCATTATTACACTAAAAGAAACGTTATTGGTTTATTTACAAAACAATGCTTGACACGCGATCGCGAACTTTGTGATAAAATCAAAAACAGTTCCTTGACCTACATTTAACCAGTTTATTGTAAATCGCTGGTAACATCTGCTGTTGTTGTTGTCGTTTTATCAATGACTTGAGCTTCGAGAGAGAGAGAGAGAGAGAGATAATGAGAAGTATAGCTTTCAACGCTCAACGATAGCGATAGTACAGTTATGCCGAATCCAACCCTAGCATGATGAACTGCGAGGAACCCCCTCGCTTCTTTTTACCAAGTAAAAAAAGAATTCAAAAAAACTTAGCGATGGTGTAGTGTAGCTATAGTTCTGTAAGCGCAAGATATTTTTTAATGGAATCAGTTACCTACTTTCAGAGATTACTTCCCAATTAAATTCAATCCTACCTTTTCCTATTTAAATGAAGAAATAGCTACGTTACATAATTAAACTGTTCATAAAAAAATATGGACCACCCAAATATTCATTTTAATATTTAAAAAACATAGGCAACTAATATGGCAAAAAATACCGTTGCCTAGTAACAGTTCCCTCTGTAATCAATATCAACTGCTAATGCGGACAAATGTGTCAAAATTGAATTCAAATAATAATAAGTCGGTACCTACTATACCTACCAATACTCAAACAAAAACCTTTAACCTTTCATAAAACGAGGGAGAGATTCTATAAGTACTTAGTACTTCACTTCGAAAGCCTTTATAGTAAGAAAGTTGAAAAAACTTCCTTGAATTTATAAGCTATCGACTTCGATGAAAATAAAACGATGAATCAATCTACACTCGCGAACAATAAACTGGACTAACAAACATGTGGTGTTTTGTTTTCAATGACATAAGGTTCAATGGTGACACAATCTTTGGTTATAATATTGAAAAAGGTTGAAAGCCAACAAAATTACCTTCCAAATTATACACCACAATCCATGGTTTATTGAATAAAAATTATAAAAAATATATTTTATGCAACGCACGATGAAGTACCTAAGTCTAGCTTATTGCTCGCGAGTGTAGAAGCAAGCGATTGAACAATGTAATTTCATTAGCCTAGAACTTTCTAGTTTAGGTACATTCACACTTGTCAGACAAATAAATGTTTATTGTATGTCCCGCATGACATGTTTTTTTATCGTTACTTACATAGGGTTGGTAACTGAGCCAGTCCCACTTTCTCGGTCAAATCGATACAGTTCACAACACTGTTGTTCAATTATTTAACTGTTCTCATCAAATATTAGGTATGTACACCAATCTACCAGCTGTTGTCAATAAATTAATGATTAAGTTGACAAGTTTAGGTCACAGTTCAGATCATTTAAGTATCATGCGTAACTTAACCTCAAAATGCCGTATGTTACTTTGTCAAAGGAGAGCCTGGAAGCCGGTTTCTTGATAAGTTAATAAAAGATGATAAAGTAATAAAAGGTTGATCCAACCGTCATCTACGTACATGTCACGGTAAGATACTAGACCGACATGAGCTTAAACGGTAAAACTATTTCATAATTAAAATGTGAATAATTGAATAATAATCAGAGACGCAATAAAAATTGGAGCAGCATTTAACTAAATAACACGAGCGAATTAAGAAGCCACAACCACCACAAGAAACTACGTCTCACTCGGTACTTATAAACATCAAAAACAACACCGGTAAACAATTAACCACATAAATAAACGAACTTACTGTTTGACGACGTTTTAATTTTACCAAGATACATTTTGTCCAACACTAACTATATTTATTACAACGCACAACACGAACACACGATAAGATCCTTGCACATAACAGTCTGTTTATAAAGACTGGAAATATAGGAATAAAACGTCTTTGAGCCTTCGACGGTAACTACTGACTGCCGTCAAGTGCCGTCGGGACTCCGGCGGCAGTCGAGCGTCTACATTAGGGTGGGGTGCCGCCGAAGTGAGACGGAATACTTACGACTACAAAGTTACAAGTCCAAAAGTAAAAAGTTACAAGTTTAGTTGAAAAAATACGAGGTATTCATTAAAATTTACAGTTACCATAGCTCAGATCTGAACAGAACAATGCAGTGAATTTGAACGACGAGTTCTGGCGAAAGCGGTTGGTTTTAATATTTCATTTGTTTTCCGTTGAAGACAGCGGCCAGACAGTAATGTATATATAACTTAGTCTTATAAATATCAGACAGTGCAGTAGCTGCAGATTCAAGGCTGAATACTTGATCCTAACATTTTAGTCATCCAAAAAGACGGAAAACACTATATCTATCTAACTAAGTATCCTTAACAACATACACACATAATAATAAGTATGCCAGGAAATAGTCTCATTAAAGAAGATATCAAAATGGCTTCGATATGAATCAAGACAATGGGATGGAATCATACCGGAACATCGATCTTGGTTAATGGACCATGATAAGGAAACATACCTATACAGATTCTGACAAACTATGGACGATTTACATAAACTGTGTACCAAAAGGACATGTAATTGAATGCAGTATTGTATGTAATGAGTACGAGACTATAGTCCACCCACTAAATAAAAACATTGCTATTTTGGGCAAAACAAGAAATCGTTCTTATTTTAGAGCAGCGAAACATGTTTGCCCAGCGTGTAATTTATTTCTGAATCTAAAGAATGCGTTGTCTTGTTGAACTTAGCTCTCTCTTAAGATGTTCATCTATCTTTATCTCTTGTCCATTATCATTATAATTGACAATATTTTCCATATATTGCTGAATACTTGTATAAATCTTTCTCGTCTTGCCTAATATGTATGAGTCTCCCACACGTCTCTTATTCTCTCAATCTTTTGTTACTTAATCAAAATCAAGTCCTAATCGGTGGCAATTTAGTTCAATCTTCCACCAGAACGATGATGCTTATTGGGTCATTTTATGTAGTTTAGTAAGTCATAAAACAAAGAGGTAAAGCGACTTTAAATTGTTAGTGTAGTGCAAATAATCCGCATAGCCTCTGCAGTCGACGCCCGTGCTTCATTTGAAATCCACAAAGCTACGTGCCGCAGATCTCTAGGTTCAAAGATTCTATCGATTTTCGGTCTCAACTGTAGTTTTCAACGTTGTATAACTTACGTTTCGTGTGCCGAAATCTCCAATACCTTACGGATCAAGTCCCTGCTGCATCGAGAAGGTATAAACAATACTTTTCGTTGGTGTAAGAATACCAATACCAAGTTACGTTAAGCGAAACAAGTCATGTTTGTACCTTTAGAACAAATAAAATAAATGTTTTGTGTTTGTACCGAATTAAATCATTTGCCTTTTATATTTTTTCTAACAAAAGAAAACCTATTAGAGCCAGAATACCGTAAAATTAGTGGAAACACCGAGAACACGTCGCCTTAAGTTAAATTAATTTATTGTTATATTTATTATAGTTCAAGGCATAAAATCGAGGGTTATCACTCGCTACTCAGAAATTTGGATTGCAGAAAGCATAAAGGGCTTCCAACTTTCAAAGCGACAACCCTACTCCACCGCTATTTTGATTAATCAACTTAGAATTTGTATAAAACCGTGATGAATGGTATCAACGCTACTGCCATGAAACCTGTAAAACGTATGAAAAATACTGGTATTCTTTCAACACAAAGCTTTGACACGAATGAATTTCTTAGAACTTGAATAAAATGTCAACTTTTTTTTTTGTTATCTTCGTTTTAGTTGTTTTTTATTTTGTTCATTTTTAAAAGTTACTTTCTTGAATTGGAATGGTAGATTATGCCACTAACCCCTAGTTTTGGCAAACTTGTCAAATCCCTACACATAGATACAATTTGGTATTGTAACCTAGCGATTTTCAAACATATTCATAATACGCTAAAATATACTTTTGACTTTCAAAACCTTATATTGGTGCCTTTTAACTATTGATTGATCTTAATTGAAGAAACAATGGATGGTTTGCAGAAACGGTGCGCATCCTTGGTCCGTAGGGTGTGGGTCAGCTCCGACAGCATCCTATCTATGATAGCTGGCAAGCTTGATTGCAAGTTTGTGAACCACTGCTGTAAGGTATCGGTTGGGCCCATAGATATAATAAAGAAGGTTGGGCCTGTCACCTCGCAGCAATGATTTCACAATCTGTTTCTGATGGGTGAACCCGGGGGCAGGGGAGGGCAGCTGCCCGCACCCCCTGGAAATCTCGCAGAAAATGTAAGAACTCCACTAATCAAAGGGTAAGCGGGGCCTTACGTGCTAACTTTTGAACAAACCGCGCAGTAGACATTGGCAAAATGCACAAGGCAATTTCCATAAAAAACCGAATTAAACAATTTATGTAATAAATAAAAATGCATAGCCAAATTTACTTTTACTTAACTACCTATAAAGCAGAATCATTCGCGGCTTTTTACCCTACACACTACATATACGGTCATATACCTAACGTTTCCTGCAGGATTAGCTGAGATAGGAACCTTTTTGGCTTCGCACATTTACATTTAGGTACAATTTGATATCTACAGATTTTGTTAATTTATTTTTCTATTAGTTTTATTTTATTTTTTTGTTTACTATTTTCTTTGTTTTGTGCGAGTCCCAAATAAACATTTTTCTTTCTTTTTCTATATCTACAACTTATTTATGAATCTTGAAAAATATAACATGGAATAGCTCAATAGCCACTTTAGTGCTTAACAAGTGATTGAACTCAAAACAGCCCCTATGAATAAACAATTGTTTCTTTCCACATGTTCCTTTCATGACACAAAGAAGTCTATAATCTTTTCTAGTATTGGTAGAAAGGTCATTGCCTCCAGCTCTTTATAATGGAAACCCCGTAGATTGTATGCCGTGTGTACGGTCGCGTGATCCTGCCCTTAACACGTAATCAAACTAACAATTACTACAACGTATACTTCTATTAATTCTGTGCCAGTTACTTAAGTTTAACCGCTTAGCTTACAATTCCTTTCAAATTAACTACTAGTTTGAAAGGAATTGTAAGCTAAGCGATTTAAACTTTGATTGGTTTTCATTGTTGTAGTAGTAAGTTACCTTTTTCTATTCAGCTTTCAGTGGATACTTTGTGTTTGAATGAGCATAACTGCCATAGCTGGGTGCAATAGATTGTGAAATCTGCATACAAGTCGGAAATTCATCAAAAGCATTCACTGTCAGTCAACGAATCTTTGAACTAATTATAGTTAAGCTAATGCTATCTATCCCGCATATTAAATTAGTCAGAAAATTAATATGATTCGTCATTATTGTCGATGGCAAATCAAATCACGGATAATAAAGCATAATAATCAGCCTTTTAATGTTCCCACTGCAGGGACACAGGCCTCCTCTCTAGAAGAGGGAATGGGCCGTAATTCACCACGCGGGCCCAGTGCGGGTTGGTGAATGTCACATGTCTTCGAATTTTTTATTCTAGGACATGCCGGTTTCCTCAAGATGTTTTCCTTCATCGTTTTGAGAGCAGTGATGATGAAATTAATTACACAAAGTAATGCGCCTGGCTGGGTTTGAACCCGCGATCTACAATTCGTAAGTCGAAGCCGTTACCACTCGACCACCACTGCTCCCCTATTATTATTATTAGTCATATCTTTAGTATTATATTATCAGTGCCATATCATCTTTCACACGGTCAAACCATTGTCATAATTATCTGTATGTGTTATAAAAACATTAAATTAATAAACTTGTCAGTAGCGTAACGAACTACGGTATTGCTTGGTAGGGTAGAATCTATTGAAAATAAAATATTTACGTCTCTTGTTTGTCCGTGACAAACAAACGTTCAAATGGGATAGGTAAGTACTACAGTAGGTACTGCATATGATTTCATTTGCTTCAGTGGCGTAGCTTGCCTTAGACGGGTCGGTAATTTGGGTTAAATGTGTTGGCCCAACTTGGCCCCCCAACACCAACACATATGATACAGGAAAACACAGGAACCAATAGGAAAGGATAATTAAGCTTTTTATAAAAGAAACAAAAACTGCTTGATGCTGATTTGAAAATAAAAACGATAAAAATTAAAGAGTAGGTAACTTTCGGTGTATAACTAATCTTAATTATATTTTAATTCGGTGTATTGCAATTTTTAAATAACATGGTTGGCCCAGCATTCTCAAAAAAGTTATTAATCTATAAAATATTGTGGATAATATTTTAGGAATTAGTGCTTACACACTTTCGGGGCCCCTGTAGTCTGAGGGCCCCGTATTATTGATACGGCTCATACGGCGGCGGTAGCTACGCCCCTGATTTGCTTGTTGGCTTTAATGAATCAACTTTAGTAAATGCGTTCGTTGAATTAATTAAAACTCCCCTTACCTACTTTAGGTTTCATCAGAATCCTGAAACCCAATGAAATACAAAACTATTTTATATTTATATACTCATTGCTAACCATAATTTGATGACCTACTTATAAAAGATTCTTAACGAACATGATTTTTTCAATGAAATTGTTTACTAAGTAACTAGGATGATAATTTCAGGGAATGATACCTATACATCGATAGAAGGAACAGCTTCCATCTTGAAACCAGGTAGCTCCCTGCATTGCGGTAAATCTTTTCGCAGGAGGTTTTTGAATGGAGTCTCGGGAAAAGAGAAAAAGGCCATATATGACGACTGATGAGAATAAGAAAATTCGAAAATTCTAAAACTAATAAATATAGAATCCTTGGGGCCTATACATACAGCTTATTGTGAACTTACATATGTGTATTTTTTTTGTGTGACAAGGGGTGGGAGGGGTCCTAAATTTCGTGACGTCACATTTCAAAATCTATTTTAATCTAAATGTTAAGTAAAACACGAATAAATACACGAATAAAATTGTAAAATATGTGACGGCACACTATATATAGGGAGGGGGGTCTCACAAATGTGACCAGCTGTGTCAAGGAGTGGGGGGGGTAAAAATCATTAAAATCGTGTGACGTAATTTATGGATGGCCCCTAATTGTTCCACCCATTTTTTTACCAGTGTACACAAATAAACGTATTTGATTTGACGAATCGGTTACTAATTAATACGAGTATAATCAACCTAACAAACGTAGGTATTGCTAAATTATGTAGCCCGCATTCCTAAATCCCTTTCTTTCTTTGTAAGTTCTGTTGTATTATTTTTGCCAGTAGGTACGTATCAATTATGTAGTTATCTGCTGAATAACTAACAACCAGCAGAATTTGTATAACCTTACACATGTAGGAACGTTCGGGAAAAAAGCGTGACAGTTAGACTCGAGCTCGCTTTTATACATATATCTATACTATATATAATATTATAAAGCTGAAGAGTTTGTATGTTTGTTTGTTTGTTTGAACGCGCTAATCTTAGGAACTACGGGTTCGAATTGAATAAATATTTTTGGGTTGAATAGACTATTTATCGAGGAAGGCTTTAGGCTATATAACATCACGCTTAAGCCAATAGGAGCGGAGCAGCGATAAATAATGTTTTAAAATCGGGGATTCCACGGGGACGAAGTCGCGGGCAGCAGCTAGTATATATATATATAGGGGTGTTTCATGAGTAAAAAAATATGTTTACATTTAGTCCGTCAGTTAGATTATCGAAACATATTGGACATGTATTTTATGCTTCATTAAATCTATGAAAATTGACGAAGATAAAAATCATCAAAGTTCACGAGTGGGGGCTTGTGACGTCATGGCGTGGTAAAAATCGTAGCACGCAGTGACGTCACGCGAGTTTTCAACGTACTGTACTGTATTGTCTTCGTTTTTAGTTTACGTGAAAAGAGAAAAAATACGTGTCTATTATTTTTTGAAAATCTAACTGACGGACTAGGTACTTAATTAGAATTTTTAGTCAACTACACTATTCTGATACGATATTAAAACTGGCTTAATATATCATTGTGTCACGTCTTCCGACGCAGTTCATTAGCTGCAATATTTACTCGTTGTCAAATGACGTAGGACTGAATAGATTCGTTGGATGGGTACAACAGAACACGACACAGTACTGTAAATCTAGCTAGATATTTTCATCCACTTCTGACGCTACTGAATGTAAGTATGTACGCTTCAGCTAACAAGAAGGATATTCTTCACTAGTTGTAATCACACAGTACAAAAGTACCTACCTACAGTACCAGTAGTACCAGGTAGTAGAATAGAAACCCATATCATAGATAGAAATATAAAAAAAAATATATCATCCATAATAGGTGATCCTTCTAATAAGTATTAGACATTATTAACGCGTCATTTTCTTAGAACAGGTAATGTTTGATGCAACTTTACTTTTATGTAATACCTATTTACGGCAGAATACACACAACAGGCTATAATGTAAAAAGGGGGAAAAGTACTAACGACATGCGGGCGGCAGCTATTACTGAAATGCGAACTTGTGTCCGCGTCTATATAGGTACGTTACGTTTTTGTGTCTAAACCGATGGACGGATTTTGAGGGACACTTTAGAGGAATACTTTTCATTCCGTTATTAAGATCCCTTTGGATACATAAACGCATGCAGAAGCAACTTAATAGTTAGCAAACTCACCATTATCCATGACGTCGTTTTTATCTCCTTTCCCTTTAGAGTTGGTGGAGACGTTGTCGTAGTTGAAGCAGGCTGTAAACAAAATAAATAAATGATTTAACAATCTTCGTAATAATGGAAAAGAAAGAATTGGTTCGATAACTGTTTTATTTTGCACGACAAAACGCAATAACATGATTGTTTGTGTAATATTGTTAATATTTTTAATTAGTATTTTTCTTTTTCTTCTTATCTTTCAAGCATGCTCTTCATAGATAATTAAATGCGAAAACATGTAATTGGTTAATAGTTGTATAAGTTGCTGTACTTGATGCTGTTATAACTGTTTGTTTTCCAATTGTAATAAAATAAAATAAAATAAAGAAAGCTAATGACGTTGGGTGGGTATTTTGTTTTCTGATTACGGGAAATCACTTCTTTCGCTCCGTCCGGAGCGGAAGGAAGTGCCAGACTGTAACTGCTAGGATTGCGGAATTTGTTCGAAATAGTCACTGCGGCCCTGGAACGCAAAGGACACTAGGAGGATTACGGGTGGGTTTTAGTCAGTAACGCGTGTGACACTCCCTTCCGGAGAAGTCATAAAAATTTGATGATTTCCATTACAGGAAAAAAAAGGGAGTGCCAGACTCCCACAGTCCCACTGACCAAAACCCATCCGTGTTTCTCCTAGTGTCCTTTGCGTTCTTCCAGGGCCGCGGTGACTCTTTTTCTTTTCTTTATATCCACCCAAGAATATCCGTCGGGGGCTGCCATCACTATCTGCAAAACTAGCTCATTTAATGGCAGCCCTGACGGATCTTTTTGGATTACATTAATTCTGGGCCCTGAGTCTGCTATTACAATAGTGTCAGAATGGTCTAACATTGATCTCATAATGGTTCATTTTTACAAGTTTGGTAATCTACTAATAAAAAAGCGTCACTATGACTTTCCAGTGGTCAACCACTGACACTCCATTGAAAGAAATGGCATAGAATGATAATCTCGTACATAATGACAAATGAAAAACAGACGTATGCGGTAGTCTGCTAAAATTTTGACAGTTCCTTTAATCAGTGGCCTACCATTAGAACGTCATTGTGCAATCATTGCTTTTAATAGCTCGGTTATCAAAAAGTATTACGAGACCATTGACCGACCAGTGATCGACCATTATGAATTTAGCAGATTACGAACTTTTAGCAAAATGACAATGGAATCGTGTTGGAATGACAAATTTATAAAAATAGCAGACTTAGGCCCCAGTAAGTCAGTCGCTAGTCGTGGGTTTTTTTCAAAATTTTCAATTTTACCTTTTTCGAGGTAAGAATTCCACACTTCCCGACTTGTGGTGGGTTGCAAAGCGACAAATCCCTTCAAATAAATAAATAAAAAACACATAGGTACGGCTCTGAAATGTATACATAGTCTCTCCCGCAAAATAGTCTTTATTTTTGATCAGGATTCTATTTCAAAACCACGCAGCAGCATCTATGGGCCAGCTATTACCATAGTTCAGAGCAAACCTCTACCAGATTGATTAAGTACCTATTATCTTATAAGTATAAAACATGTTCAAAAATACTGCATTAGGTTAGGGTCGTAAGAATGATATTGATCTATATTTAGTGAAGTTGCGCTCTCTAATATAAGTGAAGAGTATTTGCAACCCCTTTCGCGACCCTGCGGCCTCTGTCTGACCTTGAAGACGATCGATTTCACAGACAATACGTACAACAGCTTATTTTACTACTGGAATTTAGTGAACGCGATAGTGATCAATACTATAGCGAATGTTACATATTTGTTCTTGATACTTAACTCCATTCGGTACAAGTTTATAGCTATTGATGTTAGGCCGATCCCGAATAAATTCAGATTAAGCCAAGAAAATAAAAATTACCTATACTTACATTTATTTTCAGACCAGAGTTCATAGTTCAAAGACTTCACAAACCTAGCTACATACACAAATACACCCTCACACACAATCAGAAATTTAAAAGATATACAAAATGAACATATAAAAATCGGTGCTTATGAATATAAATAAATGCCGCACGGCGCGGCCGTATGACGACCCGCGCCCCAAGTCTGCTATTACAATAGAGTCAAAATGGTCTATCATTGGTCTCATAATGGTTGATTTTGACAAGTTTCGTAATCTACTAATATAAAAGCGTCATTATGACTTTCCAATGGTTAACCACTGACACTCCATTGAAAGAATGGTAATCTCGTACATAATGACAAATTAATTACAGACGTATGCGGAAATCTGCTAAAATTTTGAGAGTTCCTTTGATCAGTGACCTACCATTAGAACGTCGTTTTGCAGTCATTTCTTTTAATAGCTCGTTTATCAAAAAGTATTACGAGACCATTGACCGACCAATGATCGACCATTATGAATTTAGCAGATTACGAACTTTTAACAAAATGACAATGGGATCGTGTTGGAATGACAAATTTATAAAAATAGCAGACTTGGGGCTATCAACCCTGTCGGACACAGTCGCCACCACGATTTTTGAGTTATTGCGCAGTGGCCGCATCAGGGATGCTATTCGTATCCGCATACCTAATATCATACAATTTGGTAGAAAAGACGTTTTGGATTAAGTTAAGGCGGAATCTCTATTTGCATTTTGTGCACAGTGAAATTATGTGGTGAATGCTGTCCCAATCTATATGTACTTATAAAAGCGAAATACTTACCACTCATTGTATTAATCACAAACTCTCAAAAACACCTACAAAGTTAAAATTAGGCAGGTAGGTTCCTTATGCTATATGCTGCGCCAAATAGGGAAATTATTTTGTTACACCTTGTTTACTATACTGCCTTCGTGGCTTCGCATGACAGGTCAACTAGATAATGTTAGCAGATAATCGTTTCACATACATAATTATTATAACCTACCTATAAAATTACAAAATAATGGTTTCCCCGTATTAAAGTATCCAAGTTATAACCTTCAGATAAAAATCTAAATACATTACTGTATACAGAACGAAAGCATTTTTAATCGAATCGATCGTAACGACTTTAAATAGGTAATTAGTAAGTAGGTAGGTATCTATGAGATAAGGCACGGTCGACAAAGAAATGAAACTAACTACATAATTAGACGTGTCCTACTATAACAGTCACACCCACTGCGGGACTTTTAAATGACGGACTGAAGGTGTGTTTTTCACACAGAACAACGAAATTAGATTGTCGTAGATATCTTTAAGTTAATCTGCGCATATTTACAAATCATAATTTGCTTTTTACCCAGTTACTGGGTTGTGGAGATCAGATAGGCAGCCGCTCTATCTAGATCTACACTAATATTGATTGTATTTTATTTGTTTGTTTGTTTGCATTGAATATACCTACTACGAAACTACTTGACGGACTTGAAAAATTCTTACACTGTTAAAAGCTACTGTTGGAAGCTTCACTATCTCTGGTGAACATAGGATAGGCTATATTATATTCCCACGGGAACGGGAACTACGCGGGTTAAACCGCGGGGCGCTGCTAGTGTAAAATACTGGTACTCAGCTGCTTCCAGTGAAATCGGAAGCCGACTTAAACAAAGTTGAGAAAAGTCTAGACATGTTGATAGGTTAACATAAGAAATCTTCAGCTTCCTGTGGGACACGCCTGATGTATTTAGCCATGTGCTTCTCAAATCTTTCCATTCAAGACAAGTAAACCATACATACACTAACAAACTGTATGTGAGTGTCAATGTTTGCCTCATACAATTTGACAGCTAGTGATAGTTTTGACCATAGACATATATTATTATGTTTATTATACCATGGATATATGACAATCGAAACTTGTGCTTTGCAAGGGCACGAATATTAGTAATAGTGTCTCTCTACCCCGTGACGGCGATTCCATACTCTATGGTTTTCAGCTGATTATTATAACAACTGGCCTACAAAACGGACTGTCGGTGTCACATAGAATGCTGCCATACATAAATGAGGCTAGACCGGACACATTAGTCGTACCTACATCAGACTATCTGTGGACAGTGTGCAGTGCCGGTTTCCCGTGTCTTACCGGGGACGACTGGTTGAAATTACGACTTGTGTTTGAACGTAGCACGCGTAGCACCAACGCGCAACGTAGCGGCAGCGTAGCGCGTTGTACAAGTTTTAGGACCTTAGACATAGCATGCTCGCATATGAAAACGTTGGTGTTTTTCCAATCTAGGAAGATTTTTGTTTATTTTTATTTCATGCAGGATGAGCTCTTGACCTCAATCTGTCATGGAAAGTGATAGATTTGTCTACTATGGAACTGGAATGAGCCAGACCACAAGATACCCTACCTTCTAGTTTTTTACTAGCTGTTATTTAACTTGCAATGTTTGAATGTTTTCCTTGTTCAAATCTTGCAAGTTGAATTAAATCACTTGCTCTAATCCTACTGAATAGAGATTTTACATGCTAGTTAAATTTCGATGGCATTCTTTGTTATTTTATGATGACGTTCCATCGCAGGCAATGATCTTTATAAGTACTGTTACGAGCTTCGGGTTCGTTACAATAAAATCAGCCGATTAAACAACCAAAAATGACACTTTAATTTACACCACACTAATTACACTATAACTCACTAATCACAAAACACAATCGCACTATTAATCACTTGAGTTCGCAGTGGAAGATCGCTCTCGAAGTTATCACTTGTATCGCAATTCCAATACTGACTCGGTCGGCACATGTGCCGGCCTTATATAGGGCACCGAGTAGCACTCCAGAAAGTTCGCGTACATATCGGTCGCGACCGACCAAGGTCCGAGAATTCTAGCATAGAAAAATCTCGAAGGTCCCCGACTTCAATAGTTCTGCTACTCGATACTAGATGGCGCTAGTAGTACCAAATGCAACTATCTTCGTTGTTTAATTCTGGCGCGCAACACTGCCCCCTCCTAAGACATGCTCGTCCCGAGCATTATCAGCGCCATAATAACGCGCCAGTCGATCAACATGAACAATCTTAGGAGCGCTTCTTGTACTTTTCTGTATACGGTAGGTTACGTCATTGATCTTTGTCACAATCCGGTACGGTCCGTCCCATTTAGCTTGAAGCTTAGGAGATTTCCCTTTGCTGCGAACTGGATTGTGCAACCACACTAGTGAACCTTCCTCGAACCCTTTATTGTTCATTTTGCGGTCATAGCGGGTTTTCATCTTTTCAGAAATTTGCTGGCCCGATTGTCTGACGTGCTCATGAATGTCGTTCATTTTGTTCCGCAAGTCATTCGCATAATCGGTTATACTGCGTGGGGCATCAGGTGGTATTCCGGTGATCAGGTCTGCAGGTAGCCGCAATTCTCTTCCAAAGTTTGCGAAAGCTGGTGTCACTGACGTGCTTTCATGAACAGCACTTCGGTATGACAGCAAAAACGGTTGTATGTACTTGTCCCAATCTCGTTGCCGGTTTTCCACAACTTTGGCCAGATATCTCTCCAATGTCTGATTAAATCGTTCCACCATTCCATCCGATTGTGGGTGGTAAGAAGTTGTCCTCGTTTTATGAGTACCCATAACTCGGCAAGTTTCCTGGAATATTTGGGACTCAAAATTCCTTCCTTGATCGCTGTGAATCTCCAAGGGTACTCCAAAACGACAGAAGACTTCATGAACTAGTTTATCCGCAACTGTTGAAGCTTCTTGGTTTGGAATGGCGAAGACTTCGGGCCACTTAGTGAAATAATCCATAACCACCATGAAATACTTGTTACCACTTTCACTTTCCGGAAACGGTCCCGCAACGTCTAGCGCTATCCTTTCCCATGGTGCACCAACATTGTACAATTTCAATGCACCTCTGCTACGAGTCTGAGGTCCTTTTACAGCCGCACAACTTGTACACTTGCGACACCAGTCCTCAACATCGTCACGACAGTGGACCCAGTAAAACCGTTCCCGTATCTTCAGTAGAGTCCGTTTTACACCCATATGGCCTCCTGAACAACCATTATGGTACAGCTGTAGAACATCCGGTACTTTAGCTTTAGGGACAACCATTTGCAAATGACAGCTGTCTCCCCGAGCATTTTCCCATTTACGGCACAGGACTCCATCCTGAATCACTAAACTGTCCCATTGTGCCCAATAGCTTTTTGTGATTGAACTCATCGCTGAGACATCACTCCACGTAGGCTTCGGAGCACTGGCCTTTATCCACTCCAGAATCGGCTTGATGTCCAAATCATCCTGTTGTGCACGTTCCAAGTTTTCCTTCCACTCGTTACTAAGATCTGTCTTGATCATCCTCACAGGTACGACTTCTTTACCCTCTTGTCGAGTACAATGCTTGCAGTCTTCAGGGCAAGGTCTTCTTGATAATGCATCTGCGTTGCCATGAGATTTCCCGCTGCGATGTTCAATTACAAAGTCGTATTCCTGAAGTAGTTCAATCCATCTCGCAACTTGTCCTTCTGGATTTTTGAATTGTAATAGCCATTTCAGTGCAGCATGGTCAGTCCGCAAGTGGAATTTCCGTCCTAGCAGATATTTGCTGAAATGCTGTAATGACTTGACCACAGCAAGCAATTCCCGTCTCGTGACACAATAATTCCTTTCCGGTTTTGACAGAGACTTGCTGAAGTACGCTATCACAACCTCTTGATCGCCATTCCGTTGAGATAACACACCGCCAAGTCCTATATCACTTGCATCTGTGTCAACTATAAATTCCTTGCCGGTATCAGGATACCCCAAAATAGGTGTTTCGCACAGACGTTCCTTGAGCTCCTGGAATGCAATGTCGCAACTCTCATCCCAGCAGAAATGTCGCTTCTCCTCGGTTAGCTTGTGCAGGGGTTTCGCTATGTCAGCAAAGTTCTTGACAAATCGCCGATAGTAGGAGCACAAACCCAAAAATGCTCTGACCTGCGTCTTGTCTTTTGGAATTGGCCAGTCCTTGACTGCGGCGATTTTCTCTGGATCCGTGCGGATACCTTCTTCCGACACTACATATCCCAAAAAGCTAACTTGCCGTTTGAAGAATGAACACTTCTTCGGACTTAACTTGAGGTTTGCACTCTGGATCTTCATGAGCACGCGTTCCAGGTTTTGAAGATGTTCATCAAACGTACGGCCTACGATGATGATGTCATCTAAGTAGACCAGACAAGCATCGCCAATTAACCCCGTTAGTACTAGTTCCATCAACCTTTCAAACGTTGCCGGAGCGTTACACAATCCAAACGGCATGACTTTAAATTGCCATAGACCCTTTCCTGTCGAGAATGCAGTTTTCTCCTTGTCCTTAGGATCAATTTGAACCTGCCAGTAGCCACTTTTTAGGTCCAGCGTGCTGAACCACTTTACTCCAGTAAGCATGTCCAGCGTGTCATCAATTCTTGGCAGAGGATAGCTGTCCTTCTTCGTAACGTCATTCAAACGACGGTAGTCAACACAAAACCGCATGGTGCCGTCCTTCTTTCTTACCAGTACAACAGGTGAACACCATGGACTTGATGAAGGTTCTATGACACCATCCTTAACCATTCCCTCAATCATGGTTTCCACTTCCTTTTCACGTGCTACTGGCAATCTCCTTGGCCGCTGACGGATAGGCAATTCATCTCCTGTGTTTATTTTGTGTTGAACTAAATCAGTCTTCCCGATGTCAGCATCGTTTGAAGAGAAAACATTGGCGTACCTCAGTAACATTCTCTTCGCCTTGACCATTTCATTTTGAGACAGAACGCTGCGACAGTCATCTAAAAGTGTGGTCAATTTCGTTTGGGCGTCCTTGCTGAGGTTCCCAGTCGATAGATTTTGGCACCGACGTAACCAATCCACTTCCTCACATGTACCAATCAGCGTGCCCTTATCTATCATCTGTTCCTTATCACAAAGGTTCAGCACAGGTACTCTTGAGATGTCAGTGGCTCTAACCAAAGTACGTGCCACTTTCCATGGAAGGTCACTTTCTACCCTTTCCACAAGTACACACCGATGAGTCTGCCTAGGATTTCGAGGAAGCCTAACCGGCACAATCGTTTCCGATCTCGGAGGAAGAACAATCTTCTTTAGGCTGTACACATTTCCTGGTAACGCCCCTTCCATGAAAAGTTCCTCTTGACCACATTTCAAAACTCCTTGCTTAACGTCGATCTCACAATAGTTCTTCCTCATAAAGTCTAGGCCCAAGATGCAGTCGTCCATGATATCAGCCACGATGACATTATGAAGATAGATTCTGTTGCCTAGCTTTAACTCCATCTCTTTCTCTCCGCGGACGGGTATGCGCTGACCGGTGGCTGTTACCAAATTTATGCGGTCTCGGTTGTATGCGGAGTCCCCAAGGAACCGACTTACTAGTTGGGAACTGACAACCGTGCGTGAGGCTCCAGTGTCTATTGTCAGCTTACATGGCGTTCCGTTGACCTCGCCCTTGATGATTAGGCTGTTCCCGTCATGGGTTTGTGAGATCGAAATCTTTGGGGCTCTCTGAACATCAGCCAGCACCCGCCCCGCAGTCCTGGCTTTTACTCGTTTCCCTGCAGTTGCTGGGCGGTGCTGTTAACCGCCCTACCCTCTGGAGATCGACTATCTTCCCTATCTACAGTTCGCTTAGGGCAACTGGACCGTAGGTGGCCCCTTTCCCCACAGCCATAGCATCTAGGGCTGTATCCTTTAAACCGGTCGCGAACAGTAGCCGCTGCAACCTCCCTGAGGCGATGGGAACGATTATCCTGCCGCACAGCTTCAACCTCCAGTGCATGTGCCAAGGCGTCTTTAAGCTTCTCGTGGTGCCCGAGCCTCACGGCAGCTCTAACTTCAAGGTCGCGGATGCCGTCAATGAAAGCCTGCACCAGGTTCCCTTGAATGAGCGCAGGTACAGACTGGTATGCTTTTCTAACAAGCTTCTCCACTTCGAGGGCCCACTGCTGCAGGTTTTCACCGCTGCGTTGCACGCGATCCTTCAGCTGTGCCCGAAACACGTGTTCTAGATGAGCGTCGCCATACCTAGCTTCCAGTGCCTCAACCAGCTGCTCGTAAGTCACCTCGTTACCGAGGGCTTCCAGGATAGTGAGGGCCTGGTCGCGGAGGCCTAGGGTGAGAGCAGTCATGGCCTGGTCCTTACTCCACCCGTTCGCCTTCATAACAGCCTCAAATTGCATTTTGTAGGCCGACCAGGAAGATGTTCCATCGAACGGCGGCACTTTGAATCCCCGTGGCGAAGGAGTAGTTGCTACGGAGGTTGCTATTCCCTCTCCTACTTTTAGGTTATCCATTGCCTTTTTCATTTCAGCAATCTGGGTTTCAGCTTCTATCAGGCGGTTTTCATGTTGAATCACCTTATCTTTCACAACCTTCATTTCCTTGCCGAAAGTGGCGTGCAGATCCTTGATAAGGAACATCTGTTCTTCCTGGCGACGCGCCTGTTCCTCCTGTCGGCGGGCCTGTTCCTCCTTGTCATACTGCAGCTGTTCTTCCAACCGACGGGCTTGTTCTTCCTGACGGCGAGCCTGTTCCTCCTTGTCACGTTGCAGCCGTTCTTCCAATCGAAGAGCCTGTTCCTCCTGACGACGGGCCTGTTCCTCTTGTCGGCGGGCCTGTTCCTCCTGGCGGCGGGCCTGCTCCTGCAGCATCAGCATCAGAGCAGCAAAGTCTGGTGCTGATGATGATGCTGGAGCGGCGGTGGACGGGCCGGCCTCTAAGGTCGCCAGCTGTCTCTCCGTAGCCTGCGGCGTTGCACTTCCAAAACGCCTCTGGTCCGTCTCTTGCTGGCGTTGACTACGGGTACAGATACCCTCCGTGTCGTCCTTTGGTAGAATCGGCATCTTTTAAATCCACCCTTCTGACACCAATTGTTACGAGCTTCGGGTTCGTTACAATAAAATCAGCCGATTAAACAACCAAAAATGACACTTTAATTTACACCACACTAATTACACTATAACTCACTAATCACAAAACACAATCGCACTATTAATCACTTGAGTTCGCAGTGGAAGATCGCTCTCGAAGTTATCACTTGTATCGCAATTCCAATACTGACTCGGTCGGCACATGTGCCGGCCTTATATAGGGCACCGAGTAGCACTCCAGAAAGTTCGCGTACATATCGGTCGCGACCGACCAAGGTCCGAGAATTCTAGCATAGAAAAATCTCGAAGGTCCCCGACTTCAATAGTTCTGCTACTCGATACTAGATGGCGCTAGTAGTACCAAATGCAACTATCTTCGTTGTTTAATTCTGGCGCGCAACAGTACTATTCATTTAAACAATAGGTAGGTACTACCTTTTGTCCACACTTTCATACCACGCGCGTAGCCCATTTTTCCCCGTTCCTGAATTTCGGGGAATCTCCTCTAACTGCCCACTCCTACACTTCCCAAGTAACCTACGAGCCAAATTTCAACTTCCTACGACCAGTAGGACGGCTCTGCGTTATCTGTCAAGCACTCGGGCCCATATTCCAAAACGAAAACTCCAACTTCTCCAACTCAACATGAACCTGAGCCTGAGCCATAAGCTCGAATTAGTTTTAGCCGAGCAAGCGCGTTTACGCATTCGCTTGCTCATTTCTCGAGCATGAAAACTTCAATGTATGAGACAAGCTTTATTGACAATTTGATGCTCCAATTGAGTTTGAGATCGAATTGAGTTGAGTTTACGTTATGGAATATGAATATCAGTAACAGAAGAGTTTTATACATTGATGGATGGATTATTTGGGTAAGTAATACCTACATATAACTTATTGATTTAACAAGGTGTTAATATGATCGCCATGTACCAAACAAAACAATCAAAACTCTCTGACGTCACTCATCAGCTAATGACGTCGAAATTATTCACCTATGTACTTACCTGAGCGAGCATATGTACCTATTTACGTCAATCATCATAAAATTCAAGGCATTGTCACAAACACGTACCTACAAAATGAGTCACAGGTAAACCTACGCTGAGAAATTAGCCTGACTCTGACTAATACGACTCAGTTTGTTGTCATCGTTCGCGAACAATCTAGACGATTTGACTTTAATGGAAATTGCTGTAGAAGTCAAGACTAATCTACGGTTCCATATATTTTATTAGTTCATTTAAACAATTCTGTAAAATATCACCGTGTAAATTTAAGTGTAGTAAACTGTCAATCAATGTTAGAAGTTTAGACGGTGAGATGTTTACAGAATCGCGGAATTCCGATTCCTGTGAGGTAGGTCCATTATTACTATAAATATGTAATTTTTGTAAGATGCTTATATAGCTTTCCTTACTTATAAAAAATCAACTATTTACAAAACTTCTAAAGACGGTAGGTAAATAAAGTTTATGTATTGAAAAAAAAAAATCAAGGGATGCCAACTTTTTGGCCGCTTCTTAAGTTGGTTCTTACTTCATGGTGGCCCGAAATTGAAGTCGAGAGACTCGCGCCAATTCATGATTTGAACAGGTTATGGCGGCAACGACATTCAAAATGTACGTACCTACTGATTGCATTGCAGATTAATGTACTTACCTACTGACCACCAGGCAGGCATGCAACATGCAATTACCAATAACCCATATTATTTTAATGCTGCACAAGTATGAATAATTGAATTTACTGCAATCAATTAAAATTTAAACAGAAAATAAACAAGCCAGAAAACCTAGACAAAACAATAGACTTACCTAATTTTATTTACAGTGATAGTCTTCAATGAGGCAAAGGACACGAGAGCATACAGCCAGCTCCGTCCAACTGTGACTCTATAATGCCTATGGCCGTTACCAACAATACTTGTCACACGACAGAATCGATCAACAATCAAATTGACTTTAATTATGTATGTGGAACGACACGGTATGTATTATTCTGTTAATACTGTTTAAATTTTTAAAGCAAGTAAATGCAACATGTGATACATCTGAGATGAGAAAACGGAATGACGCAAAGGCGTTGAACGTAAATGTCCTTGTTCCTTATTTGGAGAATAAAGACTACAGTTTTGGTGCAGTGTTTTATGTAACGTATATTTTAGGTAAAAACAAAACGATGCGCACACGTGTCAAGGTCTAGCCGAAAATATTTAAGTGTGAGCATATCTGCCTAACCGTGATGTTTTGATATGTTTTGATATGTTTTGCTAAAATAAAAACTCCAGCTATAAGGTATATCTGCTCTTATGATAGGTACCTACTAGGTACTTATTATATTATTATTATAAATATATATATTATATATATATTTATAATAATAATGTATCAAATACAATGTAATTGTTCCTGATAAATAAATAAATAAATAAAACTTATCATATTCATCCCACCCCCTTTGCCATCTAAACCGGAATACAGTATTATACTTGCGTTGAATATCAGCAAATAACTGAACACTGAACACCCTGTATGATATCGCTTATTGTCTCTAAAAGGAATAACATTTTCCATAATTACTTTATTTTCCAAACGACTGTACGATATCAAAAACCGGCCAAGTGCGTGTCGGGCCACGCATAGTGAAGTGTTCCGTAGTTCACTGTTAAAATCTCATACGTCTAAAAATAGGGTATTTTACTGTAAAAATCTAATTAGTCCGTCTGATAGATTTACAAAAAATATTGGACACGTGACGTCACTACGTTGCTACAAATTCTACCAGCGACGTGACGTCACGTGAGTTTTCAACGCACTGTATCGTCTTCATTTTTAGTTTAGGTACGTGAAAAAAGAAAAAATACGTGTCCAATATTTTTTGTAAATCTATCAGACGGACTAATTAGATTTTTACAGTAAAATACCCTATTATATAAGCTGTGATGAAACCAATTTTTGTCGGAAGTGTCTGTGAAGTTGAATTTTCAACTTCATAATTTAAAAGTTAGAAGGGGGGCACATTTTTTACGAATTCTGAGCACATATCTCAAAAACTATTGCCTTAAATAAAAACTTTTTTAGAAGCTTCTTTTTCATTTTGAAAGAGCTATCCAATGATACCCCACACGATTATGTTTGTTGGAATTTATTTTTTTATCCCTCAGTTACATGTATGGAGTGGAGTGCTACCTCTAAAATTATTTTTTCCATAATATTACCATAGCATTATTGAATATTGGTTAACAGGTTGCACAGGCTACCTACCAATTTTCATTTATGTAGCTTTAATAGTCTCCGAGTAAAACAGCTGTGACTTACGGGCGGGCAGACAGACAGACATGACGAATCCATTTGGCTACGGAACCCTAAAAAGGAAATACGCTACCAGTACCTACATACTATGAAATTCCAATAGTATGAAAAATAGCTTTCATAATATCGGAATTAAGAACTTATGAAAATATGTAAAGAGTATGTTATTAAGCTAACAAAAGTTTACTAAACCATCCATCAACTTCGTAAAAAAAAAAAGACAATACTTTGTGACTGTGAGCCTCCATTGTAATTCAGAGACACGCAGTTGGTAATTATGGTTCCATGCTATGATAGTTTATGGTTTATTCTATTGATCCGTGTCTGTGGACATACGTTTTCAAGGACAGACAGACAGAGCCACTCTATGCATAATTTAGCTGACAGACATATCTAGGGTGCGACCCTCAAGACATCTGCATCGCCGCAGCGGGTTTCCTTGAAGCGGAAACTTAGTTATGTATGCTATCCATTCCCTTCCTTCCTACCTGTTTATATTTATTGTATGCAGTACCTATGTAGGTAGGTACACAGAACAGACGATTGTTTTCTTAGGAGTTGGAACTTGTAAATACCAAAACGAAAGACCTTTGAATCTTTCCCGTGGGAGATCATAATTGTTACTGGACAAACTTTCCTATCAAACAGCTTCTTCCGTAGCACTTTGCACGAAACCAGATGAACCAGATCAAATGCCCTGGATAATAAAAATAATGACTTATGTGTTTCCGATTAGATTTGCATGACACATTATATTTTTACGAAGACTGATGACCAGGTCGCTACTCGCATGCAAGTAGCGACAAAAGGTGCAGAGCCGTCCTAAGAGCGTACAGCTCGAGGACAAAAGTCTTCTTTAAAATTGTAACTATTGTATTTTTGATCATTGTGAAATGCAGAGTAGACATTCTTAATAGGCGCAAAGGATGTGAAACACTCTGGAGCCATGATAGCCTCCAAAAATATAGATCTCAGTAATAACTGTCACTAGTCCTGCCTATAGGTAAGTTCAGAATCATAATGAGAATTGTTTTTTTACGGCTAAATAAAATCTGCTACAATCTGTTCTACAGGTCACACAAAATGAGCAAGTGTACTGAACGTCCAAATAGACTAGTTGTATAGCCAGTTTAGATAATGACCGATGTCGAACCGTATTTAATAGATTGGTAAAAGTTATTATCTGGGTCGTTTTTGTGCGGATTTTGTACTGAAAAACTTAGAAACTCAACTGTGATCATTATTACGATCAAAGTCAAGAGTGCTCATTATTTTTTAATGGATAGGTATTTTTGTAAAAATTTCGCTCCAATTACAAAATAAATCATTGAGCATAAACCGGGTATAATTATAAAGAAACCAGGTATTTCTAAGATTTTTTTACAAGCAAAATAATTATGTATTTAGATACTATTTCATATTTTGTAAGCATCCGAACAAGAGTTGTAAATAAAAGGATAAGAACATATTTTTTTAAACTTACCCGCCATTGAGGCACTGCTCATTCTTCCGCGTGTAAAATCAATCTTGAATTAATTATCAAACTAAATCTCAATAAAATCTAGGTCTATCTAACCTAATATTTTGACTAGTAAATGATTGACAACCAAACCCTTTTTTATAATTCTAATGACGGGCTTCATAATTTAATTACGCGGCCAATAGTTTTATGAGCAATGTAGTTTTATAACACGGGCAATGTGAGTTGTGTTATGTTTTAGAAAATTCTTTTTAACGACTAATAAATATGCAAATACTATGGTATATTCAGTAAACATGTTTATCTAATTATTTTCAATTCATAAAATAAAAAAATACATTCTGTGGCGCAATTCGTTTAAAATGACATAAAGTGAACACGCCAGTAATATGTTTACAGTATGTCACGCGACGTAGACAGTCAGCTCATTATCTATGTACGACGTTTGAAAAATATTTACAACATTGTACTTTGTTCTATTGCAAATAGTTATTTGTATCATTCTGTTATAATCCTCTAGTATCTACCATAGCATTATTCTCATAATTCATTATCATTATCGCGTAGATTATTTCAGAGTCTCGGTTTCATAGTTACGAGAAAAGACGTAACGTAGCGTAAATAGATCATCAGGGGCTTTTGTTCAATAAATTGCATTGTTCTGTCAATCAAATGTCACTCTTCCAACTATCGGGATTGCCACCAATCATTTGTTAGAAATAGTATTATAAATGCTTTCTTTTTCTAAAACTGTGTACTGCCTGTACCGTTAATAAAATAATTATATATTTAATAACTTTCTAAAACAGTACTCAAATATACTCATACGTAAGTACAAACATGTATCTATAAGATAAAAATATGAAATAAAACCTTTTATTTCCTTTATTATTTTCACTTACTCACTAATTTACATATTTAAATATATCTTAAAAAAAAAAACACATAAAAAAACATTTAAAAATATAAAAAAGTAGCGGTCCGCCGCCGCGCCGGTACCGGGAGCAGGGTCCAAGCTACCGGTAAAAAAAAATCTTTTATTTTATTATTATGTACATTTTTTAGCTACTTGTAACTTCTTCGACGTGCTGAAAGCAATTCTTAGAGAGAGCCACTAGTCGAATCCTACATTTTTATTGTTTACTCTCCTTAATTTGAGTGATTTTTATATTACGAACAAAAAAATATATACTACCCTAAAACAGGGTGGATGGAAATGCAGGTGAAAAAAAAAGGAATCTATTATCGCAATAATAGATTCCTTTTTTTTCACCTGCAAAAACTGTTAATATGGTGTAAGTAGTGAAAATCGCAATTTTCATTACACCATATTAACAGTTTTTCAGAAATGAAATATCATCCATTAGAAATACAAATAATGGATTCAAAAATTGGAGTTTATTTGTTACATTTCACATCCGGCCACCGATGAGAAATGTAACAATTTAACAAATAAACGGACAAAGTCTTCCAAAATTGCTACCACTAGTTTTTGTTCTGAATATTTTTGAGAACTGAAACTGGCAACACTATAACTGTCAAATTTATCAGTGTCAGTTTCGACTTTCATTCATTTTCATTTGTTGAAACTTGATCTTTGATTGAAGGTTATGTTATTATTATTATACTCTTTGATAATATTTGACTGAGTTTTGCCGAGTGCATTCATTTTCCATTGATAACCAATATTCAGAGTAATAAATAATAATTTGCTTGCTGTAAATAATAATGGCACCGGGAAAGAAGGGTCACGTTCACGGTAAACGTTCAAATCATCATGTGAAGCGGGAATACGCAGAAAGATTAAATGATTTGAGTTTAGAATCGTCAGAAGAAAATAATTCTGATAGCAGTGATTCTGAGGGCGGAGGCATTGCACCTGGGTTTCCTGTTAGCATGTGGGACTTGAACCACTGTGATCCAAAGAAGTGTTCCGGTAGAAAGCTTTCCCGACATAACCTCATCAAGAATTTAAAACTTGGTCAACAGTTCCGCGGTCTTGTCTTATCACCAGTCGGCAAGCAGTGTGTCAGCCCAAATGACAAGGACATTATTGAAAAATTTGGACTGGCTGTTATAGATTGTTCATGGGCTAAAATCGAGGAGACTCCTTTTGACAGAATGAAATCACCAAATCCAAGGTTATTACCGTTTTTAGTTGCTGCAAACCCTATAAATTATGGAAAACCATATCAGTTGAGTTGTGTAGAAGCCTTAGCAGCTGCTATGGTGATTACGGGGCACAAACAAGAAGCTAAATTTTATTTATCCAAGTTTTCATGGGGCCATTCATTCTTAGAACTTAATTCTGAAGCTCTGGAGTTGTATGCAGCATGTACTGATAGCAAAAGTGTGTTAGAAGCTCAAGAGAAATATCTGGAGTCGGCTCGTAATGAAAAGGATGATCGGGAAATGTGGCCTCCAAGTGAATCTGAATCTGAAAATGAAGAAGATGTTAAATTATGATCTAAGATAGTATGACTAATGACTATTAGGATATAATGTATTTCAAGTTAAGCTATATAAAAATGTTTTTTTTTAGTTTTATGCCTATGAAACTTAAAACGTTTTTTGTTTCATGCATAAGGCATGATAATAATGCACACAAGGCATGGATGTATTTGAAAATCAAAACTAAATTTCTTTTGATATTTTGTAAATAGAGAGTTCCATATATTAAAAAAAGATAAGTCTGTTCTTATATTTAAAATATTAACTACCTACTGTACTACTGTGAAGTTACGTGTTTTATTTTATTTGTAAAATATGTAAAGTACCCCTATATAAGTAATAAATTTTATATACATGTCATAGGTTCTGCCTAATTTCTTTTACCTTTATATGTGTTTTTGCCTTATCTTAAACTCAGATGTACGTGTATATGCATCTGATTTCTATCAAATATTATTAAAGATTGAATAAAAACCTCTTGTGTGTATGTGGCATTTCGCACTGTGCTCAAACTTGACAATTGCAAAAGACAGTCTAACGGCCGAACCCAATAACCGATCTATCACATACTGGAGATAGAAAAACAAATGAAACTCAAGAAAAATTATATAGGTTTTCTGTTGTTTCATTTATTTTTCTATCTCCAGTATGTGATAGATCGGTTATTGGGTTCGGCCGTAAAACAAAATTCGAGTTCCCAATTTCCCATTCTATATTTTGGCAATGACACTTAAAACAGCAATCCCAAATTAATACTCTAAAAGCTGCACTTGGTTTTTATTTGTGATAAGTGCCCTCTATTGAATAATTCGTAAAGCATTCATAAGAACGCTGACTGCCGTACTAACGCCATCTCTTAAACACAGGAGGAACTGATAAAAAGTTTCGCACTAAGTTTGTTAGAGGGAGTTGCCTGCCTCCATTTAAAAGTTCTTTTTTTGTGGGGTTCAAGTTTGAGCGTGCTCGCTTGGCGTTCGCTTACTTAGTTTGCTTTTGGTTTCCGAGTGTGTGAGTCGGTTACTGTTCGGTGCATTGGCTGTTTGAAACTCGCGGATAACTTATTTCTCACTTACTTTATGTGTGCTATGTTTGTGAATATAATTGTGCTGTGTTTGGTGTGTGTGTAAATATATTTGGAAGTTGGAACTTTTGGAGGCTGTTACTTCTAGAACTTGGGTAAGTTTGTCCGTTGACTTCATGCAACCTGTCACGCAGGTGTCTCGCAAGTCTTAAGTCACTAACCTCTGATGAATACCTACCTAAATGCTGTCTTTAGATGCGTCGATTTGAACTTGACGTAAAGCGTGATTTATAGATTGATAGAGTTCATCAAAATGAAGTTAAGGCGAGAGGTAATTAGTATTTCAGTGTCACAGATTTCCCTTGCGGATTTCCCACATAAAATACTTCGAACTACCTAACATTGTTAATTACTTTGATAGTTAAAATGTGAAGGAAGGCTAATTTAAACAAAAAGGAGAGTAAACATTACAATAGAGATAAAAGTTGAAAAAAGTTTGAGCCCAGATTAATATTTTTAATGTTATGGTTACTTCACTTCCTAAAGTTAGGTAGGTACTTAGGGAGACAAATTCCTAGATAAACAATACTGTAGTTGACTAAAACAATCTTAATAGTCAGATAGATTTCCTAAAAATATTGGACACGTATTTTTTTCTGTTTTCACGCAAGCAAAAAACGAAGATGATACAGTGCGGTCAAAACTCATGTGACGTCACTTCGTGTTACGATTTTTACCACGCCGTGACGTCATAAGTACATGATCTTTGAAGCTTTCCTCCCACTCATGATCTTTGAAGCTTTTTATCTTCGTCATTTTTTTTAGATTTGATAAAGCATAAAATACGTGTCCAATATTTTTCGATAATCTAACTGACGGACGAAATAGAATCATATTTTTATTCTTAGGAAACATCCCTATTCAAGAAGTGTACGCACGTAAATAAGTACCTACATATAGACCTAAAAGATTGGAATGTACCTACCTCAGAAGTTCTTACGTTCCAATGTTGTTGGTAACATAGGTCTCTATCTATTTTATTGGCGTTCATCAAAATTATATTTTGTTATTACTAACCAAAGTAGAAACAATCCAAGATTTTCGTGCATTTCAAGTGATAGGATATTATTTTTTATGTGTCTAAGCTTATTGAGAAGTATTTACGGGTAACCTGGCCGAAGGTACAATGTTAATAGGTACCTACTTACCTAACTAATCGACTTTACACTCAACATTTTTGGTCTAAGTTTTAACAATATTTTGGTAGATATTCAAATTTTTGTCAACGGCCAAAAAAGTTAGGATGAGAGTGATAGATATTTTTGTTTTTTTTTTTATTTTTTTATTCTATTCTATCTGTGCAAAACTAATACAAGACCGGCAGCCGGCTGTCACAAATTGAAAATTACTTTATTTAAAAAAAAAATACTTTCTGTTTTGCTGTCAATTCGGCATTTGTGTCAATTTTTTTACCCATGATGCGGTGTCAATGTCAAAATTTTAAATTATTTAAAATCAACGATTAGATGTAAACCGTTTGTTCAGAGAGGCGTTACCTATGCATTAAAATGTTTGAGAGTAAACCATACAAAAATGTTGTGAAATAGTTGACTATTGAAGCCCCGGTCCTTAGTGTTGGGCCGGTGTGAGTAGTTCTGTAAGTAAGTAGGTAATTTTCGCAGTTATGCACCAGTTAGTACCTAGTGAACGAAATAAAGACTCGCAGTCGAACCAGGCGCGTCAAACTAAAATTGAAACTAAAACCTATTATAAAGAGGTAAAATTGTTTGTAAAAGCTCTCTCTAGAATTAAGAAAGTTCTTTCACTGACAGATCGCTACACTATCGCTGAGTATCACAGGCTACTTTTATCTGGGGTCCCTGGTGAATAAGTTAGGGGAGCGAAGTCGCCATAACTGCGCATTTTTCCGGGACAGTTGGCCTCCAAAATAAATTTCCTTCCAACTCACTTTACCACCAATCTCAGCGACTAGACATCGACTTGTGAAATTTTATAATGCACAAATGTATGCGCAAACATTGGTCTACTTAACCTCTGCTTCCTCACTCCCATACCTAGTCTGCCAATTGCACACAATGGAGGGACAGATCAGAATGCCAATTCTACTAATTTTTAAGCAACGTTCACATTCGCATCTCAGTCGCATATATACTTATAGACAAAAAAACCTCATATTTCTAACATTTAGTAGAATTGACCCTCGGGTGTAGGACCAACAAGGACGTATCGCAACGGCAACTTCATAACTTTAGAAAATTCCTATTGAAATTACGCAATTACTTTTGGCCCGACTTGAGAATCGAGCCCATATCATGACCTCATCATGACCCCATGCTCATGACCTTGAAACCAACTGGACAGTTCCGGGATAAAAACTAGCCTATGATCGACACCAGATAACTGTGGAATAACGGTCACTACCCTTTACTTAATATCGCTCCATATAGCGTTGCCAGGCGTACGGATAAAGCCGGACATAGTCAGGCTTTTTGGTTGAGTGTCCGGTCAAATTAGACGGCGTTCGGCCTGTTCGGATATTTGATAGGCTCTTTAAATTTGAGATTTTTTTCGCTCACCTTGTATCGCTTCCTACGTAGTGCGTACTACAGTAGAACGCCGATTATCCGAATTAATTGGGACAGGGATCGATTCAGATAATCGAACATTCGGATAATCGGATATAGACTGGTAATCAAGAAAAAAGAACTGTCACACATAGAATAAACTTTATTAAGTTTAACAAATACAAGTCTACAATAACTTGACAAACTGTATAAAATTACTTTTATAAATTACTTACTAAATAAATTACTGTTATAAAATTACTTGGTTTTAATTTTTTATATTACGCTTAGGACCGATATAGATAATTGGCGATTCGGTTAATCAGCGTTCGGATAATCGGCGTTCTACCGTAATACTATTTCAATTATTGAAATGAATATTGAATGATTAATAATAATGAAGACTGGCTCACTCAAATTTATTACTTTTCATTAGAATTTAAGAAGATTTTATGGTAAATGATAAAAAAAAACCTTTGTTCGGCTATAAAAATGTCCGGCCTTTTTGCCCAAATGTCCAGCCAAACTGGCTGGTTTGCCCGACTTTTCGGTTTTAATACCTGGCAACCCTATCTCCGTATTACCTGATAAAAAAATATTAATCTTTTTCATTACTAGTAAAGTAGTAAAGGGTCACGATAGATTTTTCAGTTTTCGAAATGATGTTACTATGTCAATTAAGTATGCGTTCATCCAAGCATAATCTGGAAAGGCTCATGATATTGGGCCGGGTCGAATGGATAGCGCACTGAGTGTAGAACACCGGCAAGATGGTACGATGCCATAAAGAGGGCAGTTGGTGGCAGCATGTACAGAGCGGACCACGCTTCAGAAGCCCGCATGGCTTGGAAACGCGTCGTATGTGGTCGCGATCCTCAGCAGTGAGGGAACGACGAAGAATGTCAGTAAAAGTAGGTGGGTCAATGACTGTTATTCCAAATTAATCCGGTGTTGCCCTTACGGCCGAAACTAATAACCGATCTATCACCTACTGGAGATAGAAAAATAAATGAAACAACAGAAAAATTATATAGGTTTTCTGTTGTTTCATTTGTTTTTCTATCTCCAGTATGTGATAGATCGGTTATTGGGTTCGGCCGTTAGTAAACGCAGCGATCAATCTATCAACTGTCTTAGGATCAGTACTGCCAAAAATTACAATTCATAATAAAACAATAATAACAATTATTCTACCTGAATAAACAAACTGTTTTACCTTTTATTAGGTTAGAATACCTAGTTAGATGATGTTGTTGCTTAATTATCTATATTTATTTTTAAATCAAGCTGCCTAGCTTCTCCCAACTACATGTAGGTATCGGCTTCTAGTCTAACTCTAGTTAGACGCAGCTGAATACCAGTATTTTCCATGGAACCACAGTATATCAGACCTCCCTTTGACAAGACTGGTGTCAGATTTTCTGGCTCCAGTCTACTCGTTATGACTGTCAAAGATGTCAGTGACAGTCAGGACGATCGGGTCGCTTGTGAACTGCTTTCTGAGACACAGAAGAATCGCAGACCACCAGAGTAGATTTTTTCTGAATGTATGACCACGCAGAACTTTATACAGAAGTATTTTAGCTGCCACGTCTTCGTCCGCGTCAGATTCACGAGTTCGTATCAAACAGCACACATATAATTATCACTATGTTCACAATTTCATGGGTTTTTATTTTTTGCTCGGAAAGAAAGCTAATCCTTTTCTACAATAAAAGTAGCCTAAGTTTAACATCTTATTTTACATCCTAATCAAAAAAATAGTATAACACGATTAGGAAAAGAATAACGAAAAAAAATTACTTGAAGCCAGAAAAACAGTAATCATCAAAATTGGTAACAGGGAAATATCAACAAATTACTGCTACCCAACTTAGTTTCTGGAATATAGCAGTTTTCAACATGATAAAAGAACACAATTCTGCTTAGGTCCAGCCTTAGTCAATCTTATCACTGCAAAAAGTTAATTAAACTAAAAAAGAAATGATAGACTATATTGTCATTTTCAGATAAATTATGTTGTGACGCAGTATACGAAGCTCTATTACACTGTTAATGTGAAATTGTATTCGTAAAAATCGAGCACTCGCCTCTATTGTTTTAATGGCTTTGACAAAACCGGCTTGATAAAGCAATTCAACAATGAAGCCATTACAAGGAGACTCGGTGAATAGCAACAGCTGCTCCTGCACTTCCTGCGATTCTAAAATTGAATCAGACCGCCAAGCATTAAAGCGATTGCTCGTTCAAGGATCTAAAATAAACAAATTATTGACAGGTAAGTACTATGATCATCTAAGAGAAAGTGATCTATTGGATAAATTAATCAAAACGAGAGCATTGTACGATGCCCTCAGAAGTCAGTTGATCTCCAGCAATGAGAGTAGCACGGCTGATTTAATGACAACACAATCTTCTAGAGAAATAAGGAAAGCTTTTGTGGAGGCGAAGAAAAGCAGTGATATTTTTGCTTTGGTGGATCTAGTAGACAAAGGTGCTGTTATGGGGTTAAGAAAGTTAAGTGAATGTTGTAGTTGTTGTACATGTAGTTCAAAATTTCGACTCAACGAGAATGTTCAGAAAGGTCGAAAGAATAGACAAGCCTATGCTGGTGGCAACATCGCTTCAAGGCCCAGTCTTGTTTCCAAGCAAGAAACTGGTGAAGCCAAGAATATTAGGTCGGACCCCTGCACGTGTGCTAGTTATAAAAAGGAAAATAACAAAAAGACCAGGGAATTAATTGAGAAAGTCTCTCCCAGAAAATCGATAACTGAACGAGATCGGCTTTTCATACCTTCAAATAACCTTAAATTGATGTCTATTAATGATGGAAAATCGAGAAAATCATACTACAAACTTAAGCGGGCTAAAGCCTATCAGTCTCCATATATGGAAAATGTAGGCGAAGGTGGGAATAAAACAAAGAGAAAATCTAAATTAGCTATTAGTACTATCAAACAAAAAGAATCGATTGAATTGCTAAGTACCGCTAAGAAAATAATAAAAGACAGTTTTGAAACTGATCAAAATGCTACGCAAAAAAAAGAATCTGAAGCAAGTTTAATGGTTAGAAATACTACGGAAGATAACGTGAGTCGTTCTCAAAAGACGGCAAGCAAATTAAAAGATAAAATTAGCGGCAGACGCCAGCCACAGAGCTCCGAATGGAAACAAAGACTTGTAAGAAGATCAAGGAAAATCAAGCAAACTCTAGAACAAAATACAAATAAAATTGCCACTTCAAACAAATCTAGTACTAGTGTGCTGAAAGAAATCCCTCTTACAACTTGCAAGGATCTACAAAAAAGTCTCTTACGAGCGAAAACACGCAATAAAAAGCATACTTTAGCTGAATCTCATGCAGAGATCTCAGAAAAGCTTAGAGTTATCGAAGAATCTTACGATTTAAACAGATCAAATTCAAAGGAAAGCATAATAATTACACCACAAAAAGATCCTGCAGATATAGTAAGATTCATAAATAAAGTTTCCCCATTACCTGCTACTCCAGAAAAAATACTCAAATCTAATAATGTAACGGTTCCGGATCACCAAAATTCAGTATTTATTAATTCAATCAAAAAGAGATATCCGGTCAACCATAAACAGTCCTCTTCAAATTCGTTTAGTAAAATAAACAAATCTAATTTAAAAACAAGATCACCGGCTTTGTTTCGTAAAAAAATAAGATTGTCATCAGCGCCGTTACGCTTTAGACCTCAACTTCAAGTAAGTGAAGAACCCCAGCTTGAGAAATCAGTTCGTCACAAAAAACCTCGTCGCTGGGAGGAGCTTTCTCCAAGTGAAAAACTTCTTCTGCAGGAGACACCTCGTTTACCTGAAGAACTTGGCCGCCGTAAGAAACCGTCGAACGCTAAACACAAAAATGATAAGTCTGGTAGCCACGGTCTTAAGAGATGTGTCTGCAGTATAAAACTTAAAATAAATGAAACAAAATCTAGAGTTGGTAAAAATGTCACAAACGAGAATCTAAATGACAGAGAGAAGCAAAGTATCCCCAAGAAACAAAACCAAGCAATAAGAAAAAATAAACAGATAACACAAAAGCAGAGTATTGCTCACCTTGAAACAAAATATTCTGAAGATTATGAAACGATGCAACAGAGCCCTACACAAGATATCTGCAATAAAACCGAACTATCAATTCAAGCATTAATAAGTGATTGTGTGTGTAAAGAAGTAGAACAATTTATGTTCAAATATTATGGCCAACCATTAAAAGAAAAAAAGAAAATTCAAGAAGAACAAATTGTTGCCGATTGTTCAAATGGCATCGCATCCAAATGTGAGGGTTTCGATGAAAATCTTGCTTGTGAAGACATAGGAAGAGTCAACGATCGAGGTAGATCAATCACTCGCTCTGTGAAATCAACGTTAAAAGATGCGTCTATAACAACAGAAAAACCACGGAAGCTACAAAATCAATCCGTTCAAACAGCAGCAAATAGTACTTCTAAGCAGAAACATGAAATATCTCTGAAACAACTAGTAAAGCAAAATACTGGAGCATGCAATCCGGGATTTAGCATAGAATTATTGAGTAAAGGTTATTCTAATAATGAGCTCAGAATAACCCCGAGCAATTTAAAGATTATGTACAAATGTGGCGAAGGAACCAAACAAACACCTAATGAGCAAACAAACACAAATACTACAAGAAAACACGGTTTACGGAGATGCTTTTGTACATTACAATTAGGTCAGCAAGACATTAAAAAACATCGTCAAAAAAAAGTTTCTCAAGTAGCAATGATTCACCCGAACAGCCCACTTAAAGGGTCCTTGTCTCAAGCTCAACTTAATCAAGCGGAACACATTATACTTCCTTACGAAAATTACTTCAACATTTGCAGTCCCAAAAAATTACGCTCACGGCAGCTGAAAGTTGAATTGATCAAGAGAGAAAACAGAAGATCAAAAAAACATATTAAAACAAATATCCGAAAATCCAGATTTTACTCAAGTCTGATTTCCCGGTCAATGCAATTACCTAGAACCGAAAAAATATATTCTATTTTAATTTCTGATGACAGTGAAATGCTTACAAATATTTTAAAAAGTAAGAAAACTAATCCACCTGATACGTCTGTGCACCAAGTAAGGCTGAGGCCGAGTTTTTCAAAAAAAGGCCTCAATAGTAAGCGGTTTTCTTGTCTTGGCTCTGCGATGGATAAAGAGAATAAAATAATCGATGATACTAAAATCGATTCTTTAAAAGATATTATACTAAAGAATGATATGAAAAGTCAGCAAAAATTACCGCAATCTAAAAATACAACTAACGAAGAGCAAAGCTTATTACTTGATCGTAATAATAAGCTGTGTTTACAGACTAACATACGTAAGGACGAAAAGTACTATAACAAAAGCAGTGTCATAAATACTGACACAAAATCTAATATTACTGCTATTGCAAATAGAAAAAGGTCAAGCTTTCAAAATGACGCAAAGGTTACTAAATCGAAGTATCCAAATCAACTGAGCCAAAGTACATGCTATCCTGAGGAATACTTAGAAGAGAATAAAAGTTACACGGTTAAAAAAACTGGAATATTAACGGAAAAAACTAAAACGAAATTAAAGTCAAGTGATATACATAAATTAAGAAGCATATCAAAACCTTTATTTGTGAAATCAGATTTTCAACAACGGTATCCTTCATTGCAGAAGATTAAGATAGCGAGGGTAAACTCTGAATCTTCCCACCAGCCTCATCATGCCAGGGAAATGTGTTTAGATAATTTTTTGAAGCAAAGTGTTAGAATGGGTTCTAATTTTAGCTTCAATATAGAGTTTTACAAAGGCATAACACCTGAAAACATGATTTACCAAAGCAACACAGAAAAGATGACCACTAATCTTTTATACAAACAGGAAGGTCACCTTCTAACCCATAGTTCCAGTCGAATAACCCATCTAGATACCAAAAAGAATAGTCTGGTACCGAACAGGTGTTTTTGTACATTTAAAATATCAAAAATGGATGAACAGCACCGAAATAGTAAATTGCTGTCACCATTTGGAACAAAAAAACTCGCGCAAGTTTATGCCATGAGTACAGCTGCTATTGCAAATAATAAAGCAAAATCTCCAGAAATACTAAAACTCGATCATGACTACCACTGTATCGATTCTTATCATTCTACCAGCTACTCAAAAAACCAATTCGATAAAAATCCAACTTGTGATTTCTCCATATCGATGATTGCATTTAAAGCTGAGAATATTCAGTCACACATACGTGAAAGCAAATATAAATTATTGCAAATTAACTCAAGAGAACAAAGTTTACTCGAATTCGCCTCGAACGAAGCCATTAGATTTGAATCTGCATTCAGTTGCGAAGTTGATTATCGGAAAACCACATGTTCCGAAAAAAAACGGGTCATAAACAGTACTCAATCACAAATTGATTCACTTGCACTAAGCGAACACAATCCTTTAAAGAAAAACTCCCAATTAAATGGTGTTCGACCATTACTCAGAAGGTGTTATTGTACCATGAACATACAAGTGGCTCGTCAAAAGCGGAAGCTATTGGATTATGAGTGTGAGCCAGGAATTTGTATACCGGGCGAATGTGACCCATACGAATGCCAAAAATTGATTATGAAGCGATTAATGGGAAAAGTTTCAAAAATGTCTGGCACTGATAGCAGATCAAGAAGCAGTGCTAGTGGGACTTCGTCAACTAGTTTACGTTCAAGAAGACTTCAATCCAGTTCAGCTCGTGAACCGAAATATCGTACAAGAGGCCACTACGCAAGGGGCCATCATGCAAGGTCAAAACCTACCCAACCTCAGGGTTTAAAATATCAAACATTACCCCGCTCTACTCGTGGACCAGCACCGGCACATAGGCAAGCAGTCAGAGTTGGATCTACTTTTAGTTTTGATATAGAGTTCTCGAAAGGCGGTTCAAAATCTGCTCCACCTACAACAGATGTTGTAAGTGTGCCAAGACGCCACACGTCCTCCAGATCTTCCACAACCTATCATAGACATGGTAAAGATAGAGGTACAAGACATGTTGGTGACAGACATCATAGAGAAACCCAATCGATGATGAAGCAAATGCGTCATAGAGCTTCCAGTGTTACACCAATGCTAAAACGATGTTTTTGCACTTTAAAATTACAAAAGAAGGGAAGGCAGCAAAAAGAATTGGAGTTACGAAATACTCATCAAGGTACATCAACTCCTCCTGAATTTAGTGTTGAAAGCCCTGTTCTTAGAACATCTGAAAGAGGTCAAAATACGAAGAGAAATCGTAAGTTTCAAGAATTATTACCTTATGAATGTGAACCTGGTATTTGCATTCCGGGCGAATGTGACCCTTACGAGTGTTTGGAGTTGATAAAAAAAAGGAATAAACATACTAAAGACTTTGGAACAGATTCCATGGCATCTAGCACGTCTAGCTCAAGTATGACATCAGGTCAAAAACGAAAAATGAAACGAATACAAGCAAGAAATATACGACCAAAACAAGTTAGATCTAGTTACACTTCAGTTAGATCTAAGCCTTCTGTAATGACTATAGACACAATAAACAGGCAAGGACAGGACAGGCAAAAAGTAAAACCATCTAGACAAGCAGTCAAAATCAGTTCCAACTTTAGCTTTAACATTGAATTTTATAAAGATAAGACTGGACCCTCTTACGATTCTGATAGGCGGCCGTCGGAAGTCGGAAATAAACCATCGGTAGTTGGAAGTAGGCCATCAGAAGTCTATGTACACAAGGCACCGAAAGCAGTGAAAAAAGTTCCGAAAAATGTATACGCTCAAAGAAGGATGAGAGAAGGCTCTTCGCAAAGTGGAACATCAAGTCGTGATGACGATTCACAAGTAGGTATATTTCATCGCGGTCAATCCACAATGACAAGTGGCTTCCCTAAACGTTGTTTTTGTACCGCCGAGTTACAGGGATATAATGTAGACGCAGGAACTGCTGCAAGACGACCGCCCTCAAAATTGAAGCGATGTTTCTGTACGCTTAAATTGCTGGCCTCGTCTAAAAGACACCGTAACAAAGGAGGTGGCGTGGGACACGAAAGAGCTACTAGTGAAGGTATGACGCAAACACGGGGACGTGGCCCACCATTTGAATGTGTTTCAGAATGTGAAGGGGCTGTTAAGACGCAAACAAAAGAAAGATTTTCAGGTCTTTTACCATATGAATGTGAACCTGGTGTATGTGAGCCGGGAAATTGCGATCCTTATGAATGCATAAAGTTAATAAAAAAAAGATTAGCAAAAGAAAAAATGACTGGCACTGAGGGACCAAGAACCAGATCAACATCGTCATATTTTTCATCTTCTAACCCATCTAGATCAAGAATGATACAATATAGAGGTAGAAAAGCTAGGCCAAAAGCAAAAAGGATACAATCAGGAACAGATCGACGTCGAGCAAAAGGCAGAAAACGAGATCATGCTAGTAGTGACAGTTTTATTCAAGAAAAAATTGTGACGTCAGGGTCATCACAGAGACAAGCCGTTAGAATTGGTTCCAACTTCAGTTTCAACATAGAATTTTATAAAGAGAAGGGTCCTAATAATCTCGAAGTACAAATGGCTGATCCTGTAGTTAAAAAGTATCGTCCAGTGCATATGAGGGATAGAGGCCATGGTGCCTATCGTAAGAGGAGAACCAGAGATAGGGGCTTAAGGAGAAGACGATTTCCATCGCTAAGCCGTGACTCTCAGATGGATTCAATAAAAACAAGAGACATAGGTTTGGGCCCTATATTAAGAAGGTGTTTCTGTACGTTAAAACTTCAAAAAAAGTCGAAGAAAAAAGCTAAAGCAGGGTCCAAATCCGTAATCAAAGCCGATAGTAAAGTTGAAACTAGCACTGAAACCAAAGCCGAAGCCAAGGCCGAGGCCAAATCAATACAAAAAGAGACTGACAGTCAAAAACATAAAAAGATCAATCCAAATCACAAATGTTTATGTGACGATCAGACCAATAAAAAAAATGAATGTACTTGTACTCCTCCTATAAAAGAGGTTGCAACTTTACACGATAAAAGTGTCACAGCTTCGAAAAAGCCGAAAGAAAGTATCGTAGCATCAAAAAAGTCTAAGGAAAGTATGATCAAAGCGAAAAAATCGAAGCGAAAATTCATGAAAAGGCGAAAAGCATATCCCTATAAATTAGAACCCTATGAATGTGAACCTGGTATTTGTGTGCCTGGCGAGTGTGATCCGTATGAGTGCTTAAAACTTATTAATAAACGACTCATGTACTCATCAGGAACGTCGACGGAACATCGCAAAACGAGATCTACTTCGAACATGGCAGCGTGTACAAACCGAGATTGTGAAGCGCAGTCTTACATACAACCGAAAAAACATATGCGGACAAGAGACACTTATACTCGGCATAAATCAGCTAGGCCGAAAACAAAAATGACCCAACCAAGGATAGCTCGGCGTCGAGGAAGAGGCAAGAGACGAGACTATGCACTAAGTGAAAGTGTTCTTCAAGAAAAAATTGTGACGTCAGCGTCACCGCAGAGACAAGCTGTTAGAATTGGTTCTAACTTCAGTTTCAATATAGAATTTTATAAAGACAAGAGTCCTAATAATCTCGAAGTGCAATCGGCTCCTCCTGTTATTAAAAAGTATCGACCAGAATCTAGTAGGACAATATTAAGTAGACCAGTAACTAAGAGAGATAGGGGTCATGGTTCCTATCGTAAGATAAGAACCAGAGATAGAGGGTTAAGAGGAAGACGATTTCGTTCACAAAGTCATGACTCTCAGATGGATTCAATACAAACTAGAGACATAGGTTTGGGGCCTATGTTAAGAAGGTGTTTCTGTACGTTAAAACTTCAAAAAAAGTCAAAGAAAAAAGCAAAATTTAAAGGGTCCAAATCCGTAATCAAAGCCGATAGCAAAGCCGAAAACAAAGTCGAAGCCACTGCTGAGACCAAATCAACACAAAAAGAAACTGATAGTCAAAAACAAAAAAAGATCAACCCAAATCACAAATGCTTATGTGACGATCAGACCAATAAAAGAAATGAATGCACTTGCACTCCCCCTATAAAGGAGGTTGCAACTATACACGATAAAAGTGTATCGACTTCGAAAAAACTGAAGGAAAATATCGAAGCTTCGAAAAAGTCCAAGGAAAGTATCATCAAAGCGAAAAAATCGAAACGAAAATTCAGGAAAAAGCGAAAAGCATATCCCCATAAATTATTACCCTATGAATGTGAACCTGGTATTTGTGTGCCTGGCGAGTGTGATCCGTATGAGTGCTTAAAACTTATTAATAAACGACTCATGTACTCATCAGGAACGTCTACCGATCAACGTGGAACAAGATCTACTTCAAACATGGCAGTGTGCACAAATCGAGACTGTGAAGCGCAATCTTTTACACAACGCAAAAAACAAATGAGAACAAAAAATACTTATACTCGGAAAAAAGGACCACGTAGAGATAGGGGACCGTACACAGAGAGAAAACCACACAGAGAGACAAGATTACATATAGAAAAAAGGCCGCATAGAGAGAGAGAACCAGAATCTAGGAGTTCAGAATATAGAAGTATCGATGTTGAGAGACCTTCAAAACAGGCAGTGAAGATAGGATCAAATTTCAGTTTAAATATTGAATTTTCCAAAGACAAATCACACGGTGCCAAGGCTGTTGTGATTCCAAAGCCAATAAAGCAAAACGTAGCATATGACAAACCCAGAAAAACCAGTAGTAAATCTACAGAAGAACAATCGACTCATTATAAGAACAAGCAAGCACAACGTTACAGGGAAAATCGTGATATAGATTCTCAAGCTTCGGGTCCATCAATGCGCTCCACAATGGCTGAGACTGTAGCACCTTTTTTGAAAAGATGTTTCTGTACATTACAGTTGAACTGTAGAACAGAAAATCAAGGAACCCCCTTTGACTGTTTGGTTGACATTACAAAAACGGGAAAGTTGAAATCCCAGACAAAACCTCAAGCAAAAAGCGCTGAAAAAAAGCATTCTAGAAAACAAGCCCAATTTTATGACAGAAACCCATGCCCTAAACTTTTACCTTACGAATGTGAACCTGGCTTTTGCGTGCCTGGTGAATGTGACCCATACGAATGTATGAAAAGAATAAAAAAAAGGATGCAGTCGAAACAAGTTGGTACTATCTATAGAAGCCGATCATTTTCAAGCTCTACAGGTGAAGGAAAAAAATATAGACCTAGAAGAATGCAAACCAGATCTTCCACCCCACGTCGGAGAAATCTTATGACTTCAAGACGCTATGATCAATATGAAGATGAGACTAGAAGCCAATCAATTTCTAGCTCATCTGATGACAGAAGAAAATATAGATCTAGAATAAAACCCAGGTCTTACACTCCACACCGAAGAAAAGGAATCCAATACGATGATCAAATTCAAGATAATACTAGACCTTGTCAACAACCCGAAGTCATACGTGACACTAAACCTAAACGACAAGCAGTACGTATGGGGTCAAATTTCAGTTTAAATATTGAATTTTTCAAAGATCAGTCAACAAAGCCTCCATGTGTACCTCAGGCTAATGTCATTGCCAAAAAAGATGGGAGGAAAAGGTGGAGTGCTAAGAGAGGAAAAGTGAAAAGGACAACAAGATTGTCCTCTGATGAGAGGAACTATGGAAGCAGGAGGGGTGCTAAGAGAGGGAGAATGACAAGATCAATAAGTACCAAGAGTATGTCCTCTTATGGTAAAAAATACAATCGTCGGGATATTCAATTACAGCCTGAGATCAAAAAAACTTCTTCTAAAGGAATAGGTACACCTTTACTTAAAAGATGTTTTTGTACCCTGAAACTAGAAAAAAAAGGAAAACAGCGACAGCTTAAAAGAAAAAGAAGTCGTTTAAAAATAGAACCTTCCTTTAAAACTTCGTCTAAAAAAATGGAGCCTTCCTTTAAATGTGTGTCTAAAAAAATGGAACCATCAACGAAATGTGTGTCAACTCACACCAAATCAAAAACCAAGGCCAAAATTGAACCATTAGCTCGTGAAATAGGCACACGACCTAAAACATGTCAATGTGATAAAGGTAATTCTAAGAACTCATGCGAATGTAACAAAAGAAAAAAAAATAAAAACTGCAAATGCTATGAAAAATGTGAATGTGTGGAAGATGTACCACCACCACCAAAAAATCCGTCAAAAGCATTCACTTGTAAAACTTCATCTGTTAAAACTACTAATCATTTTCCATGTAGAAAAGGCAAAGAATGTAAATGCTGTAAATGCAACACTTACTTTATGACACAAAAAGAGTATCGATGTAAAAAAGGCGAAGTCTGCAAATGCCCTGTTTGCAATACTCCTGCGCTCGAACCAACTGAGTTTCCATGTAAAAAAGGCAAAAAATGCAAATGCTGCAAATGCAACACTTACTTTATGAAAACTAGTGAGTATCGATGTAAAAAAGGCGAAATCTGCAAATGTCCTGTTTGCAATACTCCTGCTCTCGAAACAAATGGGAAACCAATTCCTAAGAATCAAGATCAAAACTTAATTCCTTCAAAACAAGATCAGGAAATAATCCCTGTAAATCAAGATACGTGTAGATGTAAAAAATCTAAAAATAAATGTAAATGTAATACCGGGAAACGAAATAAATGTCTTTGTGAAAAAGTTTCAAAGAATTTAAAATCTGTGAAAAACGATCCGATCACTATAAAACAAGATATCTTTCCATGTAAGAAAGGCAAAGAATGCAAATGTTGCAAATGCAATTCTCCTGGTCTGGATCCAAATGATTTTCCATGTAAAAAAGGTAGAGAATGTAAATGCTGCACATGCAAAACTTCTCTGCCGCAAGATCAAAACATTAATCCTGTGAAACAGGATAACTTTCCATGTAAAAAAGGTAAAGATTGCAAATGCTCCAAATGTAAATGCAGTTCTCTCGGTCTAGAATCAAATGAGTTTCCATGTAAGAAGGGCAAAAAATGCAAATGTTGCAAGTGCAGCACTTATTTTATGAAAACAAGTGAGTATCGATGTAAAAAAGGCGAAATTTGCAAATGTCCAATTTGCAATACTCCTGCTCTCGAACCAGATAAAAATTTTATTCCTACGAAAAAAGATCAGAACGTAGTTCCCAAAAATCAAGATCAGAAAATGATTCCTGTGAATAAAGATAAGTGTAAATGTAATACAGAAACACCAAGTAATGAAAAAGGTTCTAAAGCACAAAAATGCATATGTAAAAAAAAAACTAAAAATAAGAACTGTAAGTGCTTTGAATCATGTGAATGTGTAGCAGAAATACCACCACCGCCACCCAAAACACCTTCAAAACAATTCACATGCAAACCTTCAAAACCATTCACATGTAAAAAAACTTCGATAGTCAAAACTTCAGATAAAAAAACATCGACTAAAAGAAAGTACGATCCATTAAAACAGGCAGATCTTGGTGATGAATGTGGCGTATGCGAAACTCCGTACGAGTGTCTTAAAAGGGGAATTAGACGTATGTATCGACCATCTGGCAAGCGCATGAGACGTCGCCCACGTATGTCTGTTTCTAGCATAGCTGCTACGATCGTACCGGGTTATACACATAAAAGAACAAAATATAAGGGTGAACCCTATTCACCAGATAAAGTTGAGAGAATCGTAGAAGAACCACGATATCCGTTTTTGCACGGGAAAGATGCAAGACAAGGAGTTAAAATTTCTTCAAACTTTTCTTTCAATATTGAATTTTTCAAAGAAATGTTGCCTCCAGTAATGGACAATGTCATAGAAGTAGACAATGACTCCCCTCCCGTACACCGAAAGGGCAGGACAAAGAATCGAATGAAGGAAAGTTATCATGCAGGAGATTCAAGAAATACCCGCTATGGAGGCAGAAATGATTACAAGTACGGCAACGAGTCACAAAAAGGACCTGACAGAAAATCATCGCCTTTTGAAGTGTTAAAAAAATGTTTTTGCACAACAAAATTACAAAAAAATAATTATACACAAAGCGTAACGGTTGGCAGAGTACAAGAAATAAGGCCCATGTTATATTTTGGACCAAAAGAATACATGGTCCAGTACCAAATTCAGCAACCTACAAGAACGTATTTTAAAAGGAAACCTCAAGAAGTAGAAACCATAATGTCTTATTCACCCAGTAAATACAATAAAGTTTACAATAATAAACCATGCTATTGCTGTCGCAAATGTAATTTTGGTCGAGTAGATTCCACAAAACAAAGAGCACAAGGTATATCTAAACATAAAGCGGGTATCCCTAAACTAACGGAGGCTAAACAATCTACTTTTAAAAAATTTAAAAAATTGATAAATCATTGTAAGAATTTATTTACGAAACCCTCCAATAAACGAAATGCCAAGGAGTCGGATGTCTGGGCAAAATCAAATAAAGAAGTAACCAATAAACAACCTTTAATTGACATTTTAAAGTCTTCTAAAAGTGAACGTCGTCCAAATATAGTTACTGCAGCAGATATCAAGAAATCGAAAAGCTTTAAAGTTGCTAAAATAAGTGAAAAGAAATATTCTCGATTTCAATCTGGAGACCACCATGGCAGTAAATCACAAAACACGGGCATAAAACTCGTGAAAAAAAATTGTAAGCAGACGTATCCTATATGCGATAAAGTTTGTAGTAATAAGTTGCGACCTGCTAAAGCATTTAATTCGAAACCAAATGATGTCATAGTAACAGCGGAAACAAAAGAACCTAAGTCTTTATCCTTTCTATTTAAATGTCCAAAATTTAAAAACTGCGGAGATGTTCAACATCTCAAAGTGTGCTCGTGTTGTGGAGGCATTCAAAGAATTAGAAATATGCCATCCGCAAGCAAATGTTTAGACATACAAAACAAAATATTGAAATACAGTAAAGATACAATTAAAAATGTTATACCGAAAAATTTAATGCCGATACCAACTAAAACTGATATATCTGAAGAACAGACAACATTACCCCAAGAAGTTAAGGAGAAACACATAAATGACTGTCAATGTTCTGTCTGTAAGTCTAAGCAAAAAACTATGCAAGGTAAAAAAAGCCTAAGCGTTTGTGGAAATGTAATATGTAAAAGTGAATCTGAAGGACGAGCAGAAAGCATGCGCCATGCAGAATGTAAAATACATGAAAGAGAAAAATGTGTTTGTGAAACTACAATTTGTTCCGTTAGTTCAGAAATAAAAGTCCTTGCGACGGAATCCGGATATAAGCTGGTTCAAGATCAAAAAGAAAGTAATGAAAATTTAGAAGAAAAAGTTCAAATCTGTGGAAATTTCAATAAAGCAGAATATAAAGAAGTCATGGATAGTAAACTTACGACAACATACGAGTTGAATAAACTCGCTAAGTATAAAAATACATCCGGCGCTCTAGCTGAATCGATCTTAGACTTTAATAAAGTAGGCATATCAAAGACAGTAGACAATTTACGTAATTTGCATAGAACAGAGTCTGAGCCAAAAAGCTCATACCGAAAATGTCAGTTGTATCTACACAATCATTTGCACGCATGGAAAAAGTTCCAAAAGGTGGCTTGTAACGGTCTGGGCGCTGGAACTCTACAACGTTTAAAATTAAAATGTCATGGACGGAATTGTGTTAATGAGAGTAAAGAAAACCTCGAGGACCATCCTGTAACTAATTTCGCGATACACTCGAATAAGACAGGTCGAAAAAAAGGATTGCATGCTAAGAAGCCAGCCTGGCGACGTCATTCAGGCTCTGTCTTTGGATGGAGTCCATTCATGCTTTCGTTACGGAAGAGGCCTTGGCTGAGCGCGTACTACAAGTACGTTGGGTTTTTCCCGCCTTGTCTTACTATTCTTCAAGTATGGAGACAATTCATGGATATTATTTTATTTATGTTGGTAGTTGCAACATTCTCTCCTTGTATATTGAGCTTAGAGTTATGTAGAGCGTTGAAGAGTTGCTTATTGTGTACGGCCTAGTTTGGTGTCTGGAATAAATTGTTGTTATTTATTTCATTGTTTTTTTTTTTTTTTAATGTAAAATTAAGGCCTAATTTTCGAACTCCGTGTTATTTTTAACGCGGAATCGCTATGTATGGAATATTTGTTATAACATCATGTTAGCAACTAACTCTTGAGTTAAAAGATCAAGTACGGTCTGCACAATCGGACCTAGTAAACAAAGGTAGTGGTGAGTGAGAGGTTTGAATGATCATGCATATACTTTTTACACTATGGCTGTTCTATAAAGTGCAATGTCCTGTATCCTGTCCATCAACGCATAATGCAGCCCCAAGTTCAATGACCACGAAGCCCCTAAAAGAGGGTAGGGTGATCCGACTTTGCTTAGCCATTTATAATAAAATGCAACGTTTACGGAAAATAAATAATCTAATTGTTCATGATCTTAACAAAGCTTTGTATACATAATTTTACTGTAGGTAGTCAAATATATATAAATATAATATCACGAAATCGAGTTTCAACGTTACACATTGCGTTCAAAGTGCGAAAACAAAAGAGAGCAATATCGACCAAACCCTCAAAAGTGAAAGGGAGACCACCCTCTTTATGAGTCAGAGGGGAGGACCCTTGCACGTTGATATTGCGGTACCTACCCTCAGTACAGTACGAGCCATGCACTCCACACTCGTATCTATCGATCTGGGGTTTTAGCTGATCCGCTATTAAGTTTGCTTTTTGGAATGAAATATTAAGAAATAACAAATTATGAAGTAACACAACCTCTAATACGAGTTTTTTTATCCGTAGTTTAGTTAGTTATTAAGACTAAAACTAAGTAAAGTTCATTGTTTTTAAAAAAGAAGTTTTCCTGTCATTATTTATCTTGATACATGGTCAAATAAATAAATATTAGTTAATAACCCAAAAATGTTCGCAAAAGGCTTGATGACTGGCAAATGGTTGAGAACTACTGATAAAAACAGCAAGTTTTAAAGAAAAACGCTAAGCTATGTTTTGATCAAATGGAGAAAAAGAAAGAAAAAGATAGAAAAATATTTATTTAGGACTCGCACAACACAAAACAAAGAAAAATAAAATAAAAGTATTATTCATCTTAAACTGAAAAAGACTGAGAATTAATTACTGGCAAATTACCGTTTTTTAAGTACCTATATTAAATGAATAAAGTTTGTTTGAATCTATCATAGGCCCTAAAAGAGTACCCAGCGCAATCCGTTAGATTTAGCTGGTGCATACCGTGGCAATGTATTTGTCGATTCGTTCATTAGCATATTTCTACGGTGTTATGTCACAGCTGTCACTGGGCCGGAGTAAACCAGCACTGAAATTGGTTACTAGGCGTTAACATGTTACGCCTACATAATCAATGCATTCAAATGCTTGTGCAAGATCTATAATGTATATAGGATTTAATATTGGAAAAGTTATAGGTATAAATATTTGAAGTGTAATTATTTATTAATTATAGACCAATCTGTTTGATTGGTCTTATATCTTATGTCCTCAGATGACAAATATGCCGAATTAAATGAAATTATTCCTACTTTAAAGAACATTTTCCGTTTTAGTTCTGCAGAAAGAAATTGGTATTAATCGTATAAAGCTGTATCTCTATCAAAAGTGTAGCAGTAATCTTTTTATAAATCTTTATCATTACTAAGGGAGCTTAATACCTTTAGCGGCGAGTAGAAAACCGGTTCTCACGAGCTCTCGTTAGATCAGACTGATAAAATACTATAAGTCCGACGGATTTAAGGACTTCATTAAACGTAGACCTAAGTACTGGTTTTAATTTATTAAGATTTTTTCTAATGGTTGCTGTTAAAATTTTTAATTTTTTTGATGAAAGGAATTTGATGTATCATACTGAAAAGTATGCACGACGTGTATCTCACTAGTTTTTTCCAACGACATTATCTGAGTGATTCGTAAAACTGATCGTTCGGTACGGAAAAGCATTCTACATTATTTGCTAAACCAGGTTACGATATAGCAACTTGCCAAAATCTCAGATCCCAGGTATTGTTAAGGCACGATTGAATCACTCAATTCACAATATCTAAACGTACCTACATCTTTTCACTATTCAAATATTAAAAGGACGCTAATTTATCTGTGCCTGTATTGTTAATTCGTTAATTTCCTTGTGCGCATTTCCCTGTCATCATCTATGGGAATTGGCGTCAGAGTTTAAAAAACCGCCAAATCAAGTTGCTTCTCCCTTTAATGTCAGCTTAAAGTCCGCCCTCTAACAATGTTCACAAAACATTTTTTGGCGTGACTCAACGAAATGCCTTGTCCCAACTTTTAGGGGAGCCAAATTGCACTGCACTTTACAATATTTCACTCGCGAGACCGAGAATATCGTATTTTTATTGCGCCATGTAATATTTTAATGATATTGCAAGAATAGAATTTAATTATTATTTAGACATCTTCTGTTTTTATGTTTTTCTTTATAATCGTTACAACAATTGTAGGGTTTTTTTAGGTTCATTTGTAATTTTTCCATCGAAAATGATATAAACATGAATCCCACTCGTACATAATTTATATCGTCATTGGTAAACATTTCAACTAATCTGTTTTGCCTAATCACAACCTCTGGTACCATCTCATTTCTGATATAAAACGGCGAAAGGATTCAATCATGTACCTATGAGTCAGAATGCCAGTCCAAATTTTCTTTACGTATCACACACACATACATGCACATTTTATAAACTATCGACGTAGCATTCTGCATCAACATGAATAACAATGCGTGGTACAAGTAATGATAATAATATAAATATCGCGCTCCACTGCCCACATCATATTAATGTGGATACACCACGTCAACCCCACTTTATTCAGCCATTTCAACATCTCATTTAAATAACTATTGCGGGGTGTTTTCCGAGAGCTTTGTAAATATATGCTAAAAACAACCATACATTTACATACATTTATATGCATTTTGTGATCATGAAAATGAAACTCTTCTTTTTATTGGAAGTGAACATAACTACAAGTATCAGGTAATGTTTCTCAGCTTATTTGGTTGGGAAGCTCATTAGTGGCTTTTTCACACCTTTTTTTTTTTTTTTTTTTGTATGGGAAATCATCAAATGACCCCTCCCGCCCTGGGTGGAGCGGTAGGGAGTGTCAGACTTTTACTGACTAAAACCCACCCGTGATCCTTCTTGTGCCCTATGCGTTCCAGGGCCGCGGCAACTCTTTCGAACAAATTCCGCAACCCTAGCAGGCACCGACCCTATGGGGCCCCGTCCTTGGTGCTGACGGCTCCTTGAGGCGCGCGTGGAACACAACGCGTCGTCGACTCAACCTGGTATCGGACGGCGAGCCACCCACGCTCACCGTCCCCAGGCATCAGCCACTGCGCAATAGCACAGCGGCCGACTTGTCTCTGGAGGAGGCCACGATGGGACCATTACTGGCACTCCATCTCGGCCCCCTCCCGAGAACCAGGAGTCGCAGCACCCACAGCAGTAGCGGCAGAAGCGGCGACGGAAGCCGCGGCGGCGGCAGAGGCGGCGGTGGCGGCGGACCTCTTGCCCTTGGTCGGGGCGGATGGCGCGCAGGCCCTTCCCCCAGCCCAGTGCTCGGCCGGCTTGCCAGCAGCCGCACATGCACTGCAGTGCGGCGTGGCCTCACACGAGCCGGCCCGATGACCGGGCTGACCACAGCGGAAACAAAGACCGCTGCGATCCACCTCCGAGGGGCACATAGCTCCCGTGTGGTTGCCCACATGGCAGCGGTAGCACCTCAGAGGCCTGGGTTCCAGCAGTTTTACCCGCGCAGACACCCATCCCACCAAGAGCCTTCGGCCCTCCGACACAGTTCTGGCCGCCGTCACGGGGCAGCTCACCACAAGGGTTTGCATGCCCGTGTTGTCAGGCCGGAGGGTGCCCGCCTTGACGAGCTCGGCAGAGCACCCCCCAGTCCTGGCGACGGCGGCCACAACTTCCTCCTCCGTAACGGAGTCATCCAGGCCCACTATGCGCATGTCGATGCGCTTAGTCGGCCTGGACACCCGGACCTCGTCCGCGGGTAAGACCGCCCTCAGCCTTTCGGCCAGGGCGTCCGCGAACGGGCCACTCTCCGCTCCGGCGAGCTCGAGCTTGCGGGCACCGGTTAGGGTCCTCCTGACCCCGATGCCCCCGCTGATGCCCAGCTCTTGGAGGCTCACCGCCTCCTTCGCCCGCTTCAGTACGGCGAGATACGTCACGCCCCTCTGTTCCGCTTCCGACTGCAGTGTTAACACCACAGCCGCGGACTTCGGGGCGCGAAGCCTCGCCGCAATAGCATTGGCCTTCCGCCGCTGCTTCTTGGCCTTGCTCTTAGCCGCTTTCTTGGCCCGCCGCTTCTCTCCAGCAACCTGCCACTCGGCCTCGGCCGCAGGAGGGTCCGAGGGTGGGGGTGGGGGCGGTTGCGGCGCCACTGGCGCAGCAGCCTTAGCCGCTCCCCCTCCAGCCTTCCTCCTACCCCTCTTCGCCGGGGCCGACTTCGTCGTCGCCGGCGTCGCAGGTGCCGGCGCCACAGGCACTGGCGCGGCTCCTCCCTTGGCCTTCGCCGCCTGGCCAGACGTTGCCGGGCCGGCAGCCACCGCGGCTGCGTAAGAGGCCGCCTTCTGCCGGCCCGGGGCCTTCTGTGTCGCCGCTGTTGGGGGGCGCCGGACCATGTCCTCCAGGGTGGAGAACTGCCTCCGGAAGGGAGCCAGCTCCTGCCGCACCAGGTTTCGCACCTGGCTCAGCACTAGGCTCCCCTCCAGAGGCGCCGGACTCAGCCCCCCTTGCAGCTCCTCAGAGGCCGCTCTGGCCATCCCCGCCAGGTCCCTCCGGAGCGACTCATTCTCCCGAACGAGTCGCTCCGTAAGAACCGCGAGGCGGGCGACCTCCGCCCGCAACTCAGTCGCCTCTTTGGCCTCCTTTGCCCCGCCGACGTTGGTTGCCGCTGCCGCCAGGATGGAGGCTTTGGCCGCGCTGATGGCCTCCCGCTTCGAGGACTGCTTCCTCTTGAAGGCCACAGCGCGAATCGCGGCCTCCACCACCTCCTCAAATTTTCTGCCTCTCTCAGCAGCGGGATGTACCTCTCCCGGGGGCTCTGAGTCGTCAGAGTCGAGAGGAGGCGGAAGAGTAGAGGGAGCCCCACGACCGCTCCCTCCAGGGCGACGCCCCTCCTCCACCAACCTCTCGGCCCGACGCTCCGCCTCCCGGGTAGAGGGAGCCAGCCCCCTCCCTGCCTCACTGCCCCTGCCCCGCCTAGCGGTGGGGATTTTGCGGGCGGAGGCGAACTCGCCCTCGGAGGACGACTCCTTGTCATCCTCCCGTCTGGGCCGCTTGCGGAAGAACCTCACGCTCTCCGCAGCAGCCCCCCCTCCCTCGTCTCCAGAGCCCGCCGAGCTGACCGTTACTAGGTCTGGCGCGGAGCCGGAATCCGACTCCGCACCACCCCGGCGCTCAGGCGAACCCTCCTCTTCGCAACCGTACGCCATCAGCTCCTTAAAGGAAGCGGACTCGGATGACGACGATTGGGAGCCTCCTCGGCTCGTGTTGCCACTGGCAAGCGGAAGGCGTTTGGTGCCCACCCCAGAGTACGGAGGGCAGCCCGCCGAAGCGGGGTGGGATTCCCCGACCGCTGAGCAGTCGGGACCCACCTGGGGACTCATTTTACAATCGCCTTTTTTCATGTTTTGTTCCTTTTAAGGGTGCGGTCCCTTTTCGCTCCGCCCCTTCTCAGGGCCCTCTCTCCTAACCTCACCTCTCCACCTGCTCGCTGCTCTCACAGTCACGTCTGATGATCAGACGCGTACCAAAGAGCAGCGAGCAAGCGTGTGTCTCTCTTGGTCTGATCCCTCACTTGCGACCTTCCGGCATGAGTGGCTCTACCGGGAAAGCTCGCAAGATCATTGGGACGCTCAAGCCCCACCACGACGACAACGTGGAGACACATTCGGTGGGGGGCTTTTTCACACCTTAACATAACATAAATCAGCCTTTTAATGCTCCCACTGCTGGGATACAGGCTTTCTCTCTAGAAGAGGGAATGTACCTTAATCCACCACGCGGGCCCAGTGCGGGTTGGTGAATGTCAGATGTCTTCGAATTTTCGGTTCTAGGTCATGCCGGTTTCCTCACGATGTTTTCCTTCACCGTTTTGAGAGCCTGGCTGGGTTTGAACCCGTGAGCTACAATTCGTAAGTCGGGGTCGTTACAACTCGGCCACCACTGCTCTCATTACATCTCACTCCTTACAATGATCTTTTGTTTTATTCATCTACATGATTTGTGGTACCCCGACACATTTTACTGTCCTATCGGCTCCACTACCAGTAGAGTATAAGTAGTTCGGTGTTCATTGGATCGAAAACCATATCCTCATGATGCACATCAATGACGGTGCCATCTTTGTTCTAGATTTCAAAGAAGGTAGCTGTAGTATTTTTAATAAAGTACCTAATCTGGACGCTACAACATCCTCAAAATCGATTAAATATGTACATGGCAATCACAAATTTTATAAGGAGTCGTCAACAAATAATACTTATTATCATATCAACAGGCTTGAAGTTATAACTGTGTGCTCGGTTCGGTTATTGTAACGTGGCCTGTGAAATTGGTAGATATAACGAAACTTTGTATTATTTTATAGAAAAGTTTTAACACTGAAGTTACAATTTTATACGGCAATTTTCTCTCGATTTGTATTGTTTTGAGCACTTACTCGGTTCCCAAAACCATTAAATCTTATCTAAGCAAGGAACCCCGCGTTAATCCAGTACTTCAGTTAGCCAAACACAATAGCGTAACATGTTTTAAAGAAAACGTAACATTGTTAGGCTGTCAGGAATTCCCGCCAAAATAGACGCCATGTTTTCAATATGGCGTCGCGTCGAGCGGGTCTCTTTACGACTTCCGTGAAAATTATAGCCGTATGTGTACGTTAAACTTTTATACCCGCCGTGTTAGCTCGCATAGGGTGTAATAATATTATTACCCCTAAAAAGTACGAGTATCACACATGTTTTGATCTATTTTGTGTGTTGTTTTGTCATATAGTTTGACATTTTCTAGGAATTTGGCTCATCCTGTTCAGGACCTAGTATAGTATGTCATCTAAAACTTACGTAAATAAAGGGCAGTACGGAAACTATGGGTTTTTACTTTTATCAAACTGAGTGTAAATTCCCTCATTTATCATAATTTATTACCAAGCTTCCTCTGGCGATAGATGAAATATAATTAATAGTAGGTACACAAGAAATAGTAAAACTTTTTCACAAACTTTATTCACGTCTTAAGACCATATAATCACAAACATGAGCGGACTTATCCTTTCTTATTAGCATATAATATGACTGTACTATAAAGCCAAGTTTAAACCAGCAACTTGTCACCGTGGCCACTGCCTTGATCAATATGCGCGACGCGTTGTCTATACGTGCCTTAATGCATCTCCTCTTGTTTACTCTTTGTACGTGTTAATCTTTAAACCTAGCTTATTATACTTTACTGATTTTAAACTTAACCGAATCAACATCTGGAACATTTGCACCGAAATGACTAAATGAATTTAACACTAAACGTATATAATATATCATCATTCCGTCTCTGTCTTCTTCAAACATTTGATAGATATGATTTCAATTCGTTTAGCGTTAAAAACATTTAGTAAAGTGTCGTGCAAGTGGGGTTTAATCTGCTAGCATGAGGGAACTAGAGAAGCCGAAGTTCTCATAGTAATTGCTCTGACTTAGGCTTGGTTTCGCTTTGAGGTAGTGCGATTACAGTTCGATCTCCGATCGACCTTGTTATCTTATCAAATAATAGAGCCGCCTCCTCCCAATCATCTGTAATTACATTATTATATCCTTCCGCTAAATTTAATTTATGTCAAACGTGTTTAATTCAACGGCCGGATGTATTTGCAAGAAAACTTGAAACGCGTGGCAGATACACCTTATGAAACTGACTTATGGAAAAAATACAGTTTATAATAGACAGTCCCTTGGGATGCTTAAACATTTTTCACACGGGCGAAGCAGGCAGAAAGAAGTTCTTAATGTCTCACTAAAGCAATAATTTGCTGTCTGATAAAGTCACTTCGTCTTTTAGTGTATTGACTAATCATTCTTCAATTATATTAAACCTACAGTAAAAGATAACGTATCAAATTGTCCTAAGTGAAAAAGTAAAGATGGAACCGAAACAATAGTTCAATAAGTTCCCCGAAACATGACGTATGTTTTTCTAATTGACTGCAGCCAAACAAAAAGATTAGGTGACTCATAAAGTTCTGCCAACAACTTGGAGCCGATGAAACGGATCGATTGTATGATTCATTCACAGGACTCCCTCTTGCCAACTTTCGTTTTGTGGTCCAAGTCACAAGCGTTTAAGCCTGTATTAAGTAACCTATGCCAAAAAAATTAAGTTAGTCAAAGCGACTTTGCTCTGGTTTATCATTGCTGTATGTGGAATGGTGTTTTGGACTCTTGAATTTTTGAGACTTGAGACTTTGGAATTTTACCTACTATTTATTGCAGACTGGAATAAAAGCTCGTAAATACAGGTGTACCGTGCAACACCATTTCCATAGATATTGTCCTACATATAGAAGAATTTCTATGACAAAGCTTTACTGCATCGTTGTCGTGTTATCGCTTGACATCTGTGTGAAGCCTTAACGTTTATGACAATAGTTATAATAGCCAGTAGAGTGTTAACAAATATGGAGACATACCTACTGAGTAAATCGGAGTATCAAAGCTTATGCAAATGTTTTCACAGAGGATGGACTTTACCTACCAATCTGAAAAATGCTGAAATGCAGTCTGCACGATTAAGAACTCACACACGCGATAATAAGATTGATCTCAAACAGCTATCCAAGACGCAAAGCTCTTAATTTACACCACACTCAAAACATATTAATTGCGAACATAGCGGATAAACACATTTGTCAGTGGCTGTCCGATTTTATTACCTTCCAAGTACGGCGGTCGCGTTACTGGGAACTTGCGGGTGGTTTTCCATGTTTTGCTTGTCCAAATAATTACTTCAAACGGAAAAGTCGGGCACTGAAAATTTAATTAGGTATTTTCTTCTAAAGATCGTGAGTTTTTTAATGATAGTCTTTTAGCAAAGTTTTTGTTATTGATGAGAAGTAAATAAACAATTAATATTTTTGCTTCACTGTAGTCGTCGGATAACATTTTTATGTACAGTCGACAACATGACCGCGTTAGTGGTAACAAAACAAGTCGCAAAGGGTTCCTCATTCAATTGAAACTACGTAGGTTCCTACTGCGCTAAGCATGTTTAAGTCTACGTGCTATCTCGATATACGGTCGACTGTGTGGTACCAACTCAAAATATACCAGCTACAAGTTTTTCTTTTAAATTACAACTATACACGACAAATAGTTTCGTAGATATTCTCGCCCCCCACATATCTGTAAGGCGTTGGTAACATTCATAGTGGTAGCATTCAAATATCTCTCAGCACAAGGAACCACAAGCAGACCCATTAAACTGTCCAGCGTAAAGGCGGCTTAAGTCCACACAACCCGCCCTATATCCTACACTATTACTAGGTAACAGGTTGCCAGTCCATTACTTACGTTTCTTGGCTGAACTTTTACTGCCACGATAAGTCTACTACATTCTCTTTTATACCTCGGATACGGCAATGTAATTACTAATAGAAGTTATGGAGAAACTTGGGCTATAGTTTAGTTATAAAGGCACACATTTATGTGATACGTTAAGCAACATGATGGGGTTGCATCGTAGTTTGCACCTAAATATACAGGGTTATTTGTAAAACACCAACAACCTCTTAAGAGGTTATTGTACTCATCATTATGAACAACTTTTACTATGGGACCAAACCTAAAATCGCGAAAAAAATCAGCTGTTCCCTACATTTATGTTCGTAACTCATTAAAATGTAGAAAAAAGCTGTTTCCACTTATAGAGATTTCCAATTTATCTACATTGAGGGATCTACAGCTACACTTCTTACGTGGGTATTTTATTTTAGCAGGGAAGCATGAGCATAGTCCAGCTTAAATGATTTCAGTGCTAGGCCACACTGCAACTACATATTGCATTATCATCTTAATTCGAAATCGCGAACAAATCCAGCTAGAACTATTATTATTTAGCCTGCTGTAAAGTTTTCTCCACAGGCAACCTTTAAGGTCATAGACAACTTACACAACTCTGCTCCATCACCGCTCCTACTCAACACCGCCCTAAATTAAAACGACTGCTGCCGGTCCACTCGTTGACTGCTAGCAGACGCCCAGCTGTCGCCGTATCGACAGCTAGCAGACGCCCAGCTGTTCAGTCTACCAACTGAGCGGCGCCGGCGCCAGTCAGCGCGTGGACACCGCTCCGGCCACTCGTCTACTACGTGTGGCCACCGAGGCGTCAACTACCGAGCAGTCTGATGGCGGGAAGCTTGCTGACATTGAGCTGTCTGCTAATTTATATTGTCAATATAAACTTTATCGCAAGGCCACGACTTACAGCTCATATTTGAATTATTATATTTTATAAGTCGGGTGGTAGCAGAGTCGTGTAAGTAGGCTATGACCTTTACACCTACCACTACCTTTTTTTCTGGAAGGGAAATCATCAAATGACTTCTCCCGCTCTGGGCGGAGCGGAAGGGAGTGTCAGACTCTTACTGACTAAAACCCACCCGTGATCCTTCTAGTGCCCATTGCGTTCCAGGGCCGCGTGACTGTTTCGAACAAATTCCGCAACAGCCCTACTACCAAGAACAAACATTCTACAAAAGATACCTACATCTTACCTACGCCTACTTACTTTACCTTTGGGAAATCTAGTTTGAAAAGGTATCAAGTGAACGATCTTATTACTTCCATACTCCAAACAAATGCTATGAACGCGAAGGTGTAACTGTCTGTTACTAGAGTATGTTATCTTTTCGCGACTTCACGGATCTGTATAAAACTTGTCACACACGCCTCGGATAAGACTGCCTTGAATTCTCCCAATAAGCTAGTTCAGAATATTATCCACTTCACTAGGGTCAAACCAGGATAGTTGTCCCAAGGGTATAGTTGCCTCGATTTTAATTACTCTAGATTCATGGATGAATCACATTTTATTTTATTTATCAATCGAGAGACTACATGGGAAGGGTGTGATCCAAGTTTTTGAGGGAGATGCAACTATCCTAAACGTAATTTTATGGATTAGGAAACTTATTTCCTATATAGGATAGAGGTCAAAAAATTTAGAGGTACGCAAAATTCGTTAATATTCTGTTAATATCAAAGATATTTAAAAAAAAAACATATATTGTGAGATAATAAACCGAAGTACTACACTTTTGCAAATAAAATGTGCTTTGTTATTCAGTGACATATATAAAATCATTTCAAAAAGTGACAACTATCCTGCTTTTACCCTATAAAGTGTCAAGAAATCTAAAGACTGACTATCGTTAAGTTTAATGGGCAGCAATCCATATTATAGTCACCATAAATTAAAGTAATGGTCAAAGATAAATACGGTTTCTCCATCAGGGAATAAATGTAATTAAACTAGGTTTCCTAAGTAATGCATCCGCTGATTTGTATCTTCAATTTTACAAATTATTACAAGCAGTATGTAAATTATTGAGCATGTTAAACTAGACAAGGTCACGATTATTCGTAGGGTCTGATTGTCTTCAGTTACGAAAAGCTTTTCTATTTTTCGTTTCGATGTCACTTCGAGGAATTTCTTGTAACGTGCTCCTAAAAAAATACATTAATAAAAAATTGTCTTAGCAATGCACATTATGAACGCATTTCATTCCATACCTATCTCAATAAATCTGCCGTGGAAGTAGCGAAATCTAAGGCAAAACATAACTTATTTGATTTGTTGTCGTACCAGCGATACGAAGAAGAAAACCTATCTCATTTCTGTTCCTCTACGATAAAACTTAGGGTAACCAAGTCACGAGTGCAGACACAATAGGGAACATGCAATATTTTCATCGTGCTTTCATTCAAAGATTTCCGTGTAAAATAAACCATACAAAAATTAATACGCTGTAATGTATTGCCAAAATTGCCATTATAAACTGACTGTTTTTCTTTTCCCGCGAAAACGGCGATGAAGTCACTCTTGTCTGCTAGAGATCATGAACTGTCATGTATTAAAATTTAAGTTCGTCTTTTCGTTGTCATAACACCAGTGACGTCACTGGACGCTGATTGTTTACGTTCCGTTTCACGTTATATTAATTCGTAATAGTTGTTAAAAATCAAGATTAACTACAGTAAAAATATGGCAGTGGCCCTTCTTTTTATGATAAAATGATAAAATAGTCATTTCAGTAACAAAATGTTCATGAATTCTGTAATTGCATCTTCCCTATTATATTGTACAGTTACAAAAGTATCGAATTTCCCCCCAACAAGCCTTTAGGGTCCAATTTATCAACATTCAAAAATCAACAACATATGTAGTCTACTCGCAGTCACACACACGTGACGTTCGTACTCTTTGCGACTTCTATATGTTATGGTGTTCATCACACACGGTGACTTATTCGACGTGCGATGGATAATGGTGGCTGGTAGTTAACTTGCAAATAGGTAAAATCAAATTGCAGAAGAGAGGAAGTTGGAATGTTAGTGAATTGTAGCCAGTGACAAACGAGCGCCTTTCAAAGTATTTTTGAAAGGGGCTCGTTGGTCCACAATCTTACCTGGTAGGAAGCGATAACGTGGTCGACGAGGAACCAATTTATCAAAATTCGAAATTCAACAATATAGTTCGCTCGCTGTCACACACACGTGGTCCCAGCTCTCCGCGACTTCCATATTTTATGGTGTTCATCACACACGGCGACTTTATATTCGACGTGCGATGAATTATGGTAGCCTGGTACTTCTTGTTGTTATTAATGACTTGCGAGTAGGTAAAATAGAGTTTTAGAAGAGAGAGAGAGTTGAATTCGACCACAAACTCACTTCATGCATGGAAAGCGATTAAGTGGTCGAAGATGGAGTATGCTTGCCTTTTTTTTTTTTCGTTAGTAACCTATTTACTCTCGACTTAAAACCCTCAGAGTTTGTGTTTCTTGATAGCTACAATATCAGAAAACGCAGTCTCCTGCAAGGAATATCCGCACTTGAAACTCACACGTGGAAAAAAGTTGATAGCAGCTATTTAAGTCACAGTGAACTTCTTAGTTAATTTATTGTAAAACACTCAAGAATTTTATGAATGTAACACTGGTTAAGAATGTACAGCAAATAAATAAAACTAATGTTCAACAAAGAAAGTAGAGGTAGGTGTTAATGAAAAGTTCCACGAAAAATTAAAGCATTTAGTCGACACCGTCGCTCATTTCCCAGTAGTATTCTACGAAAATCCACATAATGCTTGGGTTTCTTTTTACCCCCGACCAAAATGAGGGGTGTTATAAATTGGACGTTCTGAGACGTCTGTGTTATCGTAACTTCTGAACTGATTTTGATTTAGGGTTTTTTTTTGTACAAATGTAATTTATTTGAGAGTGAACCGATTTTCTTGAATTATAAGTTAAGAAGCTAATAATTCAAGATAATCGGTGCAGTCATTTGAAGATCATTACTATTTTAGTGCTTGTCTGAGAAATCTTAAACCCACTCACTAACTGCACTTATCGTTAATTTTACACAATTTTTAAATGTGGAAAACTCTTTGCCTTATCTAGAAGTCCAATAACATGTATAACAATTATTACACAATTTGTAAACCCGAGCACCGATAGCAAAAAAAGAGAAAAACGCTGAAATAATAAATTTATCAGCGACACAGTCGTTAATCAAAGGAATATTATCTTTTTCATACGTGCCCTGCACCTATGTTATGGAGTACTGAAAAATAATTAATGCTTATTGGAGTCACGTACCGCCCAATGCTCGATTAAATTCCACCCGAAGTGACTTGCTGTGTCACCAGCAGATAATAATTTCGAATGTTTGATAATACTGTTTTCCTGAAGGTGCTGGTAGGTAGAGACAAGTGTAAACTATCAGGCGAACTCAGAAATCATTCAGAGGAGTTCGCCATTTTCCGGTGATATAGCCTCTGCCCAATCCTTCGAGGTATGCATCATATTACATCAGTTTGAAATGCTTAATCATTCTAAAATCGGGAAATACCTACTATTTCTACAAAAGTAGCACATAATAGCCCTCATGTATATAAATTGTGTAGATGCTGAATAAAATATTCATCTGTTTAAATATATTTCATAGTTCCGAGGGTGTAAGGCCCTCTCGCAGGCATGGTTTTTCCATTTGTAAATGGATTCAGAATTAAAACATTCACCTAAGGGACTGTCTGAACATTTTGATTAATTTAAACGTTTTTCTGTAGCTGTATCTATGTATTTATTGGTATATGAAAGTAAACAGGTACAGTCGGTTGCAGAAAGCTGTCAGATATTAAATATTTATGATATGTTGTTTTTGCTTAATATAAGTATTTATTTTCTAGTTTTGTAAGCGGTCTCAGTTAAGAATTTGAAGCTATAGTGGCCCTTTTTTTTCTGGATGGAAAATCATCAAATGACTTTTCCCGCTCTGGGCGGAGCGGAAGGGAGTGTCAGACTCTTACTGACTAAAACCCACCCGTGATCTTTCTTGTGCCCTTTACGTTCCAAGGTCACGGTGATTCTTTCGAACAAATTCCGCAACCCTAGCAGGCACTGACCCTATGGGGCCCCGTCTTCGTTGCTGGCAATTCTTTGAGGCGCGCGTGGAACACGACGCGTCGTCGACCCTGGTCTGGTTGCTATCGGACGACAAGCCACCCACTTTCGCGTTTAAGTCAACATTTTCGATGTTGAAATCGGCTATAAGTACCTATAATTATAAAAGACTGAGAAACTGTCTTGGTGATGATATTGCACAGCCAAAACTGGAACACTCTCGTCCCAGGGTTTCCTTTTATGATGCTGGCGAGAACTAAGAAAGTGTTTTAAGAAACTCTAACATATTTTAAGTCTTGTCTCCCAATGATAAATGATATTTATTTTGTAAGTATGTAAATAACACTTTTACACGTCAATCTTTTTGGTCGTTATAAATTAGATGAGGCCGGTGTTTCCTAGCTTACTACTTACCCTGAGAAGAAACACCGAAACAAACTCAGAGATCAGTCTCTTTTGAAGTCCATGTAATTGTACTGGTCAAATCATATGAGAACCATGTAGGTTGATGTCTGAAGTGGTATTTTGAGGAAAGTACTACACAGATTTGAGTGGACCAGTCCAGACAGTGCAAGCATTTGTCAGTTATCGTGTAGCTCAAACTTAGAACTTTAAGGAGCCCAACGATTTGGCGAACAATATCTTTGGACCTTATGACCGAGAAATAAAGTGACATCATTCATTAATTTCCACCTCGCCTAGTTCAACACGCTTCAGAAATAATTCAAGTACGAATTATTTTATGTCCCCAAATGTATTACATGGCAGATATATTCAGAGCATAAAGGTCATAAGTGCGGCTATAATCGTAAAATATCAATGTTTATAGGCACCCCAGCGTGCGTGACGATTTGAATAAACCACGTTTGCAACAATTTTACGACTGGTTTTGATGATATAATTACACATTACTATTTTAATGTCCTATAATACATAATTATATCACGTTACGCTTTTCTTCGTAACTACGATTCAAGGGAGTTGTTTATGAAATACTTGTAGGTTAATAATATATGTAAGTAATCTACTAATCCTTGTCCCAACTCTAGTAGGGTCTTGGTTGATGCAGCTTAATACTTAGTTGGTACTTTTCATGGAGATACTGTCTATCTGACGTCACAACCCGGCAAAAACGGGCAACATAAAGAATGGTATCAGATTTTTCAACTGTCAAAAAATTAAAATACAAGCACTACGAGCCAGTTTTACGCGGAATCCCGAAAAGCCGAAGCATAAATGCTAACTCCAGATCGGAACCTCACGCCCCGCCGCCGCAACAGATCAAGAAGCCGCGGGCATCGGGATTTGGTACCTACTACGGTTGCGGAATTTGTTCGAAAGGGTCACCGCGGCCACAGAACAGATAAAAGAGTATCTGATTCTGTTCTGTGACCGCGGCCCTGGAACGCAATGGGCACTAAGAGAAACACGGGTGGGTTTTAGTCAGTAAGAGTCTAACACTCCCTTCCGCGCCGACTACCACTACTGACTAATTCTGTATTGTCTTATTTCTGTCACATTCCAATTGATCCTAATTTCGTTTCCATTCATAATTTCCTATGATATTCCCAATATTCGATACCTAAACGTACCAAAAGAAAGGCTGAACTGTGGGTTCAGCCCTTCTTTTGGTACGTTTTGAATCCAAAAGTTATCCATGAACCGAATTCAATGATTCGTCACAATATTGGGGTTATTCCAGACCATTTTGACCCTGAGCAGCGAGACGGTTAAATCCTCCAAACATTAAGCTGGCCCTAATCCTGCCTTTTCCCGTTTGGACGCGATTGTCTAACAAAGAGTTGTATGGATCCACACGATAAAGGGATTAAAATTTATAAAATTTATGGCGAGGGATTACGCGTCGGCGTGAAAAGGGCTGATCGTGCTCGCATTAGAAATAGATTAGGGACTGAAACTAGAATTTTAAGGGAATTAAATATTATGCTATTTCTTTTTAATAGTTTGAGCTCGTGCGATTTAAAGAGTCTTAGCTAAGCCTAAGGGCCCATTGCACCAAAAAGTTAGCTCACTGTAGTTGCTAGCACGAGGTTAAATAACAAAGGGTATTGCTCATTATTGGCTTAACGTGGACAAGTTGCTATGCGAAAAGTATTTTTACGAAAATATATAATTAAAACTAAAATGAATATTTTTTTGATTCTCGTTGCAGGAAGTTAAAATATAAAAACACGTCGTTTAATAAGTATTTAAGCCGATTGAGTTTAAAAAGCGTCGCCATTTTATGGTTGGCGACCGATTCTGTGTGGCCACATTAATAATAATTGTGATTTCAATCGATTATTAAAGATAATAATCGATTGCTAAAACTGAGTAAAAAGTATGTATTTTCTTAAAAATCTGTAACCAAGTTTTTTTTTCAAAAGGTTTTATACTTAAGTTCCTTTAATTACATTAAAAACAAACAAAACACTCGTCGTTTTAGGCCATCAAATCATTTTACATCCGATTATAGTATTAGTTTAATCGATGTCAAATCGATTTTTTTTATTACCTGGCAACATTACTAACTGTCAATAATGACAAATCTAGACAACGAAATGAAAATATTATTTATGAAGTGTATTGTGAATGTTGTTTCAGTTATTTTTGCGAAGTTTTTGGTTTTTGTTATAGTTATAATGGACTCTGATACCACTTCAATTGACGACCCGGCTTTACCCTTGGACAATGAATCTGCTCATGACGATGACCCTGGCGCTGTTTTGTTAAACGTGAAACCTTGAAGGTTTACCCTTATCTGGCAATTGCACTCTATTAAGAGGAAAAATTCAAAGCAGGCACATAAGCCGAAAATTATATTTCGTATAGGTATATTATAATTAATATAATCTGTAAGGCAGAGAAGCAATTACTCAATATTGTTGCAATTGCATTGTAGGGCGAAGAACGGTGGGTTGCTGTGCTCACGTTATGACCACAATATGGTACTTAAGCTGGGCAAGGCATGAAAATAATATTAGGCCGCCTGCCCATTTTTTAGATGATATTTTATTAATTTACCATTCGGATTAAAAATATTAGTTTTATTTTTTCCATTTAAATGACCTTAGGATATGTTACTACCGGATTCAAAATAAGATAATATCTTGATTAAAAAGGCAAATGATTTATTTTGGAAAATAAACACTCATATTGTTACTTTTTCAGCGACAAGTTTTAGCAATAGACATGCTAAATATGAACTATTTTTACACTCTCCTGCAACCTTATTACTATAATTCATTTCTCTTAGGTATAAACTATTAAAAACCCTAGTCATTAAATATTATACTTAATGTTCACATTAAGCCAAATTGCCCTAACAAACTGAGCAAGCCCTTTAGGGCTAGCAACTATTAATTTTATTAAAAAAAACTAGCTGGCCCGGCAACGTCATTTTGCCACATACAAAAAAAATAGGGGTGGACCACCCTTAACATTTAGGGGGATGAAAAATAAATGTTGTCCGATTCGCCATCTTAGCCGATATGCACGCTAAGATTCACGGTCGAGTCGTTTCGGAGGAGATCAACCACAAACACCGTGACACGTGAATTTTATTTATAAGATAATATGTTTTTTTTAACGTTACCCCACTCACAATAGAAATCTATCCTGCAACGTGGGTGCATTTACAAACATATATACTTACATACTATAATAGCCGACGACCATTACCAATTTACCAAATGTACATTTGAAAACGAGGTTAACTAGATTTATTTATGAAAGTGAATTCAGTGAATTACCTATATTAATCAAAAGGACTGAGATTTAGAATTCACGTACAAAGTCCAACTATCTAGCTAAAGTAATTCCATAAAGTTTAATGCTATTACATAGTTTACATACATAAACCTTACCCGACACTGCTCGTAATAATACCTAATTTTCTAACCCCAACCCTAGAGATCTAGGCGTTTCTGTAACGTTGGCAGTTTGTAACAATCCCCAAAGTCCGGAATTAGGGTTACGTTTGTAAAACTAAGTTAGACGAGGCGTGGAATAATTTAGATTTTATGTTGTGTGTTTAGATGACCCCAAGAGATTTAAGATTCTTGGCTTAATCAGCAAAATGGACGCTCGTGAAAACTTAATGACGTTTTTGTACAATTTAGGATTCTTACTAATTGAAATGGATTAAAAAATCGTGATCTAAAGAAAGAAGAAAGAAAGAAAGAAAAATGTTTATTTGGGTCTCGCACAAAACAAATAAAAAAACAAAACTACTAGAAAAATAAATTAACAAATGCTGTAGATAGAATAGAATTTTCTATCAATTTGTACCTAAATGTAAGTGTGCGAGGCCAAAAAGGTTCCTATCTCAGCATATGCAGCGATATTAAAAAAAAAAAATAACACAGCGCTGGTATTTTGATAGGTCCTGTACAGATTACTTTTGTACAAATTATGCCACGGATACACTAACGGAACATATACTAAACTAACTAACTATCTAGGTAACATTATGTACTTTTTTTAATCCAGACATTCGGCCTGACATTAGGTGACACAAAACATCGTCAGTATAACGGAAACCATAATAACTAACATAGAACTCTAAAATCACAAATTTGTCTGTGCAAGCCTCATCATTCTTCATTTGCATCAGCATCCCTCTATCTATACAAGAAGTGGCCAAAAGAGATGACACGCTACAAAGTAAAAGCTTCTTCTAAATGTTCACAAACACAAAGCCAGCAGCATAACTCTTTCCACGCTGTGGATCTGGTTTTTCCTGGAGAAATCCAGATCCACAGTTTATGTTTAAATTATCGTCTGCTCGGCAACTTAAAAGAAACAGTTATTAGGAACTATTTTTGTTGCTATTTCAAAATTAAAATATCTTTATAAAAGAGGTCCTGAATATCAAAAGTCATTTATTCCAACTAGGCTAAGAACCAGCACTTTTTGAACGTCAAATCTATAATAATATTATATAATGAGGAAAGAGATTAGAAAGCTAGATTGACCCTGAGTAACATAGGCTATATTTTATCCCCATAATCCCACGGGAACTACGAGGATAAAACCGCAAGGCGCTGCTAGTTTTATATAAAGACAGTCCCCCAAAACGCCCGTACCACTTCCTAGTCTTTTAGCTGGGATGAAGAAGTGGCGCCACCATCTCTCCAGCATCACATCTGTCTGTTAAATTTTAAGAACTTGAACTTATACAATAGTATGGAAAGTAATGAATACATGAAACAGGCAAAAATAAAAAAAAACCGGCCAAGTGCGTGTCGGACCACGCAAAGTGAAGGGTTTCGCAGTTCACTGTTAAATTCTCTCTTCTCTCTAAAAGTATATAAGCTGTGATAACCAATTTTCGTTGGAAGAGTCTGTGAACTTCTATTTGCTCAATTTTTCATTTTATAGTTTAAAAGTTAGAGAGGGGGGACACGGGCCTTAAATAAAAAGCTTTTTTAGAAACCTGTATTTCATTTTGAAAGAGCTATCCAATGATACCCCACACGATTATGTTTGTATGAATTTATTTTTTTATCCCTCAGCTTATTAACAGGTTGCATCTACTTACCAATTTTCAATAATGTAGCTATACTATTAAAGCTACATTATTGAAAATTGGTAAGTAACCGAGTAAAACAGCTGTGACATACGGATTGACAGACATGACGAATCCATAAGGGTTCCGTTTTTTGCCAATTTCGCTACGGAACCCTTAAAATAATATCCAACGTAGAAATCATAAATCTAATCACCAAGCCAAACTATTTCATAAACCCGATTAGTCTGATTAGTGCCACGGTGTGGCACCTACATAATTACGTACTAATAAGGTAACAGCACAGAAATGTGTAGTAAATTTGCGGGCCCGAACGTCGACCTCACTAGTCTTTGATGCGGTTGCGGGACTAAGTGGTGTCTCGAATTCCTAACTGCTGGGCTAATTCGCTTATGAATTCTGGATACCTTGTACACTGACTTGTTTGACTTTACTTATCTATAATAATATTATAAAGAGGAAAGATTTATATTTTTGTATGTAACGAATAAACTCAAAAAATGCTGGACCGATTTCAAAAATTCTTTCACCATTAGAAAGTTACATTCACCCTGAGTAACATAGGTTATATTTATCCCCATATTCCCACGGGAACGGGAACTACTCGGGTAAAACCGCGGGGCGCTGCTAGTCCACCTATAAAGTAATTAGAGTGACACTTTAAACGAAACAAGATTTGAAACTTGTTTCTTAACAACCAGATTTTCTTGTACTAGAGCACTTTCGCTGTGAGCATTTAATGAGACGGGCGTTAGAGATTTTGTTGCTTACTCATTTTATACTGCTCTTGATTGAGAAATAAAAATAATATAGCATTGTCATAAATGTCAGTTAGGTACTTTAATATTCCAAAAAGGTGTCAATCTCGAACTGCTACTTTACGCAATAACTTAAGGTAAAAGAGGAATAAGATTATATAACAGGAATAAAAGTAAAAAAAAAAAACGGCTCAATTAACATTTTAAACGGATTTCTTTAAAGATACCCAATATCCATAGCTCATTCAAATCTTAAACGATCTCTTATTACGTAAAATCGGTTCTGGTTTGTAATTAACTTTGATTTGGGTGCGAATGCGAACAAAAAATGTTTACCTGGAACCTTAGCAGATTAATAGGAACCGTTTTTTATAAGTAGGCGAGGAACAAAATAAGAATATTTTTTCCTTTCTATACTGATCATGATAAGCCCATTCTTTAGTTGGAGGAATAAATCAGTGCTTGCTTAAATACAAACCGGTATATAGAAATGTCTGATACCTAAATACATTTTTCAGCATGAGTGTAGGCAGTTTGAAGTTAACATAAAATATGAACTCATAATAAACTTAGTGCACACAAGTATAAACACAATTTTCCTTATAGCCCTGCGTTAACCCAGCCAGTCAGCCAACATCACACACTCTGAAATATTAAATACTCCTTTTTTATTTATTCCTGTATGTGCAAGTACCTTCAGGACAAATTCCCATAAGCAAGACGCTACAGACATAAAATAGAAGTCAACTGACGTCATAAAACTCACAGACATTGTACAATAGTGTAGTTTAGTAAAAGAAATCTAATTAGTCCGCCAGATAAATTTCCAAAAAATATTGGATACGTATTTTTTCTTTTTTCACGTAAACAAAAACGAAGACGATACAGTGCGTTGAAAACTCGTGTAACGTAACTACGTGGTATGATTTTTAGCACGATGTGACGTCACAAGCCCCTGATCTTTGAAGCTCCTTATCTTAGTCAATTTTTATAGATTTGATAAAGCAAAAAATACGTATCCAATATTTTTCGATACTCTAACTGACGGACTAAATAGAATCATATTTTTATTCCTCAAGAAACATCCTTATTCTAAGATTATGTTGAAAAAAATATAAAGATAGTTATCATATTCCTACAAAGCCACTTATCGCGCCCCTTCACAATAATGAGTTCATATAACTTATCTCTATCACTTAAACCTATCTAAATTATCTTTATTACATCTACCCAGTTCTCTAAGTCTATTCAACTGTAACTGATGCAGTCCAGCTGTACCACATCAAAGTCGATATGTTATTATGTGTACCTCTAAATTATCTTTTATTTTGTACCCAATAATTACAAAGGTATGCCATGTGCGTCCGGACGCGCCATGCCTGCTTTATGAAAAAGAAACATAAAATTAAGCTGCTAAAGTAAAAAATGAACTGTATTAGTTGAATCAATTCAAGATCTTCTTTACTGGGTAAACTGGTTATGGAGCAGCATCGCGATGGATTGTAGTAGCTACTACACTGGGCTACTTTTTTTAACGAATTGTTTTCATTTAATTATTCTGTTCATGACTTTTATTTTCTTTATGGATGGGAAATCATGAACTGGCTCCTTCCTCTCTGGGCGGAGCGGGAGTGACTAAAACCCATCCGTGTTACTCCTAATGCCCTTTGTGTTCCAGGGCAGTTACGAATCTTTCGAACAAATTCAGCAACCCTGGCAGACTTTGTTGGTGCCTAAGTACACCTCTGTGTCTGTTTGTTTACAAACTTGAATTTTTATGATTAGTTTTAAGTATCAATAGCTTACGTAAAGATGCTAAATTATTGTCTCAGGTATCATTAATCAGAGTTTTGTTTAATTTCGTTTGAGGTTAGTTTGTGCTAAAATAACACGTAATTAACGTTTTATATCATTAGTACCTTCCTAGACAGATTTAAGAGGGACTTTTTAAAACTATAAAATATCTAAACTTTTATCTAAAAACACAATACCATAAAAAAAACTCAACAAAAACAATCTAAGTTTTTAAAACGCAAATGAATTTTAAAACACAAGCGCGCCACACTGTTTGGTGTCGACCAAAGTTTCGCATTAAACCGAGTCTTTCGCTCGTAAACCAACGGTCTACCATGGAACAATTTATTTGGCGTTAGACCCCCAGACTTTTTATGGGGCGGCCTCGGGGCGAGAACAACCCTTTTCGCAATAACGAACTTGTGCATTGAAGAATCGGAGGGAAAGTAAAATATTTCTCTATCAAAGGCTCAATGGTGTTTGCAAATAAGGAAGTGAATGATTCAGGTTATCTCGTGCTCTTTCACTCAATTTTTCATCAACATTTTTCTATGCACCCTTCGATTTATGGCTGGCTGAATATATCCCTATGAGCATAAGTGGCTAACACATCACGCTTACCTATTTTATTAATATCCAAGTTTGCAATACATTGTGCAACGATAGTTATTTTCATATCGTTCGACCTGGAATTTAAACCGGATATTATTAGTACTACTAAATTACGTTCAATACAATTTTCCGGCACGCGGGTTCACATAATTTACCACGGTCACCTTTCAATTATTATTAGCTCAGCCATGGCTTTGTATTATGGTGCTAAACGTACCTTGATTTTGATCCACTTTTTCATTCTATTTGGGTGGGTTCACTATTGTTACAATGTCTTTTAGCGTACTATGTTTACGCATTGAGATTGTGAACATTTAATAGGGTATTTTACTGTAAAAATCTAATTAGTCCGTCTGATAGATTTACAAAAAATATTGGACACGTATTTTTTCTTTTTTCACGTAAACAAAAAATGAAGACGATACAGTGCGTTGAAAACTCACGTGACGTCACGTCGCTGGTAAAAATTGTAGCAACGTAGTGACGTCACACGAATTTTCAACGCACTGTATCGTTTTCATTTTTTGTTTACGTGAAAAAATAAAAAATACGTGTCCAATATTTTTTGTAAATCTATCAGACGGACTAATTAGATTTTTACAGTAAAATACCCTATTGTCCGTCGTGTTCAACCACCTCGATCATCCAAGAACTCCAAACTGTACAGGTTGCCCAATGCTGGTCAGGTAAAATGTAGTAAGCGTCAGTCGACACGAAAAGAAGAAGAATCTTAATCTAAATAATATTATAAATGCGAATGTGAGTTTATTGCGCTTAAATTCTTTATCCAATGGTAAGCTACATTGCAAGTAACGTATGCTATATTTTTTATTTTTATTTTATTTCAATTAAACCTTTTACAGGCACTTTTGAATTGTCAAGTCGAAAGAGGTGCAGCTATCTGCACGTTCCAAAGCGTAGATCTCTATGGAGAAGAACGTGCAAGAAACTCCACGGACACTCTTTTAAATCATGTTCTGTATTACATAACCTTGGTTACATCCTTGGTCGCTTCTATATGTGAGGACAATGCGAAGAAACAAAAAGGAAACTATAAAAACAATTCAAAGTATAAAGATTAAAACAAGTCAGTGGCAGTTAAGAGGTGACCAGTCTCAACCGCCGCGCGCCGGCGCCCGTTCACGAACATGACGCGTGTATTGGCACCATTTAGCTCAACCATTTTGAAGGGAACCGAATGATCCAACACACACGCCACCATCAGCGAAACATTTGAGCGAGCATGACATGCTCTCAACTGCCATTTTAGTTCAAGTCACAAAGTAAACTATAACTTATCACATGTAAATGGCTCCATGGTACTCACATGTACAATATTTGAAAATAAAATGCTTCTACATTATATAAAACTATGTTTTACAAAAACCAAGCAACTACAAGTAAAAAAAAAGAGAAATTATTTATTATCAAACTAATAGGTATTATATAAAAAAAAAAGAATAAATAAATGAGACAGAAAAAAAAAAAGGGCGAGCATCTCTTCCAAATATAAAATCCTAACTTGTTTATCCAAGTGGTTGAGGCTGTGGAGCAGGACCGTATTCCCACGGGAACGGAACCTACGCGGGTGAAACCGCAGAGCGCTTCATAAATGCAAAAGTAACTATGTCTATCTGTTAACTTTTCACATCTTAACGGCGGAACGGATTTGGATGAAACTTTGCACACGGGTAGACTAAATTCTGAAATTGGGCATACGATACTTTTTATCCCGGTATCCGGGAGCAGTTACTCTTGGGATGAATTCTGACTTTATCGGGCGAAGTCTCTGAAAAGAAGCTAAGTACCTAATATTTCTTTTAATTTTCAGTGGAGATGAAACAGGATTTCTTGTATGCCAGTGTGAAATTTTGATGACCAATAGGATCAGTGACGAGTTGAGACTCTACTATGCGAAAGCATCACGATACTAGTAAAGTATGTCGCTATACCTCAGATTTAGCAACAACATATTTGATTTAACTGAGCAATTTTAAAGTCATTACTTCGTCATTACCAATTGCCACCATCGCCTACAAACACCGTTAAGCAATTCAGACTACTATTTATAAACTGAAGAGTACAATCGCGTGTGAAGATAAAATCAAGTTTCTTACCTTAGTGATTGTTTAGAATTAAATTGGTGTGATTTTGATCTTTTTCAATACTAGGCTGTCGTCAATTATATTTTTTGGTCCGTTCATATTCGCATTCTTTTCTATAATGATCTTCGTATACATTAATTAATGCTATTTAAAAGATAGTATTGACTTTTATTTTTACTATATCAAAACTATTTCTAAGCTACATAGTATTTAATACATTTTTAAGCATCTCGTCTTAACTTCTAAAGTCATTTTTGAATCGAAACATGTAACTGTAACCATTTGCTGCAACACCTATCAACATCTTACGCTACTCAATTTCAATATGTTAGCACTCTTAAAAAACAAAACTCCTTTGTTTTATCAAGATGAAGTCCAGGTAGATCCGCTACAAAGCGCAATTTTTTCCCTTACTTTATTTATAGACTGTACGCGTTTTTAGAATCGATCGCTGACTCCTTGGTGAGTCCTTGCACGGTTCCGCTTTATAGGATAAACTTTAGATGTAGATTCTATTTACTTTTTTTTTATATTGAAACTGTGATCACTATTCTGTCCTTTAAGACTTTCAAGGCTAGCAAAATCGTTTCGAGTTTCATCTGTTAATAATTAACAAACTTTAAGTTTAAATGCTATCCGAATTTAGACTTCTAAAATAGCTTCAGTAACTTCGCAAAGGTCAGTGGTTAATATTGTAGTAGACAGAACTTCTCCCGTTAAAATTTATGGATTTACGGAATGGTCACGTCAGCTCCATGTCGGGAGGCTCTATCCAATCACAGCCGAGGCATACCTCGAACGAAACGAACCTTCACAGAAAGTTTGTTGAGCGTACGGAATAATAATATTCGACGCAATTTGTGATAGCAATAACTCGTATATTATTTTAGTAGGTACAAAGTTTTTTAGTTAGTTGTGTTATTAGTAATAAATTATGATGCTTGCTGTATCGTAAAACGTTCGATCATCACGTTCTATTGTTGTGTTGCCCTCGCAAGAGTCGGTAGCAAATAGATTTACAACGACATGGCTCTTTTGACTTTTTTCTCGTATTCATCTCTATCTTTGTTGTTTTATCCCTTTTCCCGTTTCACCGGTACAGTGTCTTCTTGACAACAAAAGTACTTGATCCTTCGTCCTATTTCTGTGAACATTGTATGTATTGAAACACTCACGGTCGCTGGGCGGCGCTGCGACGCTCCATCCCACCAGAGCTCCAACTAACAACACAGTAACCGAGAGTAAAGCCATGTCTGCACTACTTACAGCAATTTATTCAAATAGGTTTATATAGGTGACCGTGGACGCCCACAGTCCATCATTAGCTTCGTACGACACGGCCTTGGCAATTGAATAATTGTATCAATGGTCCTATTGAAATCTGTGACATTGTTGTGCCTCTGCATGTTGGTCTAACAAGTCTTTTGTTTCACCAATTGTTGTGGTCTGATCATCAGTGTTATTGGTGTTATCTTTATTCCTGGAAACTTCTGTTTTCCTGTTATGTCCCAGTTGACCTGAAGGTCCTTGATAAGATTCAAGGTCAGCTGCTGATGTCGTTTTGTTTATTTCGTTATCTTTTTCATTATTTATTACTTAGTTTATCATTTGTGCTGCTGATGATATATATAATTGCATTAATGTCAATTGGCTCTGTTGAAGCTTAACAATGTTTGCGTTAAGCTTTGTTAACTGTTTTGTTGCTGATTCTATGTTTATTTTTAGACTATCTACTTTGACGCTATCTACAAATGGTATCTAAAAAGATTCAGATAAATCACGTCTTATGTATGTCTAGAAAAGGATGTAGCACTCAAAAAGGTAATCATTCAAATTTATATCTTCTGGTAGTGTCAACGTCCTCCTTAAAATATTCAAATCATTGAATAATTTGCTTTATTGCGTCAACAATTTAGAAGTTCAAGGTAATCTTTACTATTGTTTCTTAAACATCATCAAAATTAAAATAACACCATTGTCATTGTTTCAGCTACATTCAATTTTTTTTTTCACTAATTAAGTATTGATAGGCTCACGTTTAACCAAAACCTTACCGCTTTGGAAATGAATAGAGCACATTTGCCTTGAAGTCTCTTGTATTCACTCTTGACTCCAAGAGGGAATTACACTCCGAAGCCTAATTTTTCAAGATGTGTTTCTTTATTCATAGTATAAATTAGACCTGACTACAAAAACATCTGAGGTTGTTCTTAATCAGAATAATTAATTAAATTACAGTCTTGTTTACTCTAACTTGGTTCCTTTGTTTTGATATCCGTAACGATCAAAATTTTGCTTAGCGTTCAACAGTTTATTACTATGTAGCGGCCTGTTTGCGTAAATCGATACAAATGCGTTGCCAACCGTCTTTTGTTAGGGGATGTTACCCCTAAGTGCATGCCACCCTACGCGCACGGTCGCAACAAGCGCTTTTTGTGATGCAAAGCGCTTTTCAGCCACTTTTTTAAATAAAATATTCTTTTCGTTGTGTCAACAAGTGTTGTTAACTTTTTGCTGTTTGTTTAAAAGATCTTTTGCGAGTTTGTTTGTTCTCCCAACTAAATCTTTACATTCATAAAAGACACATGAACAAGAGTATACACGAGTAGATGTAATCCGAAGCCATTGAAATAATAGCAAGACAATGGGTGGTCTAATAAGCAGCTTAGACACATCAATCATAAATTACTGAGATGAAATTACTACCTATAGTAAATCAAATCTCTATTTTCTAAGGAAATAGATAAACTTTACTCAGCATGTACTTTGGCATACGTTTGTGATATTCCAATTTCTACTTTGCATTTTATAGGTCTCATTTATGCCGCAATGACTGGTGTCTCACTCGGCCAAAACATGTGTGTGAGAGATAGTAGAACTGTAAACGCTATGGTTTACAAAACAAGTTTCAAATTTCATTGCAACCTATAGGTACTTTGTTTACCCATATTTTTAATACGAGTGGTCACCTAAAATACACAACGCACAAAAGTCTATACTTCAGTAATTGGTGGCGATAGATTAAAATTATATCGAATTTTAAAACCAAGTATTTATTTGTATTTTTTATTAATCTAGGCGCAACAGACAACCCTTATTCCTTCCTTACTAAAATACCTTAACGCTATATTAAAATTAAATATTGGCGCGAAAACGCTTCACGCTTATCTGTGGCGACATACAGCTCGCAAAGCGCTAAGGTAGATATAAAATAGTGTGAAATACAACACTTGTTCGGAACCTGCACTTGCATTGTAAAGTCATTTACTTATAGCTGTTCCGCTGAAGTAAACTCTTAGCCCAAGTATTTAGATTGCAGTGTTTCTGTATTAAGTAGAGCTATAAATTGTGTTAACACACTTGTGTTTAATGCTTTTGTTTTTGTTTAACAAAAGGATGGTTCAGCGGAGATTATAAATCAGAGATGCCAATGTGCTTGATCGAACGGTTATTTCTAGTAATAGCTGTTAGTGCAAAGAGTATGTAATTGAAATAAAATTAATAAATAATACCGTTCACTGACTTGCAAATTTTTATATGGCCGCCTGTCCGCCATTAAAGTTGCGTTCCAATTTACTTAAGGTACCTAATATATTTTTGTTTTCTCCCCAGACTACTTTCTGCAGTTAAGCGTAAACTTGGCTCATAATTCTGTCGTACACCGGAAACTCTTTACAAGTTAAACTGGATGTTTTCAGTGGAGTTCCCGAAGAGTTTTTGTACGTTTTACGACTGAGCATCCGGCTACTGGGCCTGACTCACTGAATGATGTAGGATCTTGTCATGTCGGCAAACATGCTCCACTCGCGGAATAAGGAAGCATTCGGGATAAAACCTTTTCGAATGCTAAAGTTAAACACGGTTTCCCTTTGGAAGCCGTAGCCGAAGTAATTTAATAGGAATTTCAACCAGTCAGCTTCTTTTTGTATAAAAGGTTCAAATCACATATACATACATAGGTTTACATCAGAATTCACCTAAAATATACAACATCTTTATTCTTAAAAAGTGAGACATTAAAAAGTCAGTAGCCACGGTAATTAAAACCGCTAAAACATAAAACGTGACACCTAGCAATTTTTCAAAGGCAAGAAAAATTGTCCACACGAACGGGGTACAAAAGTACCCCAAGCGTTAATTTGCCCCAGTGCACCCCTGCTGAGCATCGCGCTAATCTCATTAGCAGTCCCGCGAGTGCATTCGCTCAAATGGACCCCCTACGTCTGACGATTTGACAAAAGACATCCGGAACATCTAGTTTGACGACTCTGCCAGCTGAGCTGGTCTGAACCTGTCTAAATACGATTATAGGGTGGAAGTCGGTGGGCAAATGAGTCTTAATTTATCTGAAGTGTACGCGAGAGCGAGCTGGCGGAAATGCGTTTGACAGAAATCTTTCTGATGTCTAGGTTGATGACTGTGCTTTTTGTAAATTCACGCCTTTTTTCAATAGGGACAGGCAAATATTACAGAATCACCTGCTACGTGTACGTATGTGAAAACGCATTTTGCTTGGCGAAAGCTGTACAACTTTCCCTAATAGATGCGTTATGCTTTCAGTAATTTAAACTTAGACGAGTAGAAACTCCTAAAAGCAATTTTGTTGGTCGGCAATCGTGCAAATGTTAAAATAAGTTGTTGTTCAAACTGAAATTCCAAAGTTGAATTTTAAGTCCGCAGTCGCAACTACGACACATAAGACGAATGTATGTGCAGATTTAAGTTATATTCATTACATGGTGATATAGAACAACTTTCTGTCGCCATCAGGCAGTTTGTCAGACTGTCTGAAAAACTTGTAAATTCGATTATTGAACGGAAAGGGCTGGTACTACTTCGGAATTTAAATGAGTTCTTCAACGGTTTTGTTTTTTCTGAACAAATCTGTTGATTCATATTCGGAATTGAGATTATCTATTGCTTTCTTGATTTGATGGGACTATTTTTTAATTTTACCTTTAATAATGCTCTTTGATTAATGCTTTTAGCAATCGATTTATGTTTATTTCTTCTCATAATGTATTCACTATTTTGTTTCAGGACTTCTACAAAACAAATCCAGAATCAACATCAAATGTAAGTCTACCTTATTGTAAATACACATAACCGTAAATAAATCACAATAAAGGATTAATGAATCAAATTGGAGTCCCACGCTGGGCGCCAATTGCTTTGCAATCAAATGTAAACGCGAATCTAAAATTAATGTATGTTCGATGCTGAACCATTTGTGTTTAGAAAGCAATTAATCGTTAGTTTAACATATTTACGATTCAAGCTTACAGTATAAATTACTGGGGTACCTACCTACATATTCACGCATACATTAGATGCTAGTTTGAATCCATAAGGTCCACAAACTAGCTTTTTCCAACGGCTGCGCTCCAGTGGTTTATCTCACAAGAATTAAGCATTAAAAAAAGAAGCATATTACTACGTAGGTTCTATAAGCAAAAGTATTAACATATGGATAGATGTATTTAATCAGAATAGAAGGTACTTCTAGAGACAACCTTTCATGAGCTTTTAAACAAAAAAAGGAAAAAGAATTAAAAGAAAAAAGAAAAGTGATTTTTAAAAATTACTTTTCTTGTACGAGTCATAAGCAGCACAGCTCTGAGACAAAAATATCTTGACTAACTATATGTTAATAAAATGGTTTTATTTTATCTACATGTATAACATACATACATATATGTAGATAAAATAAAACCATACATATTTAAACTTATTATCATGTTTATGACTCCATTTGTTACCCATAGTCACATGCCAGTAGCTCCGGCCGGTGAGTCATTTACAATTATCGAGTACAGGGGTCAACCCAGGGGTGATCCCACCCCCAAATCCAAATTAAAATTCCTAACGTGACGCCCAGATAATGGATGATCTAAAATTTGAATACATAATGAATATGTAAATTTTATTAGTAATGTAAAAAATGTAATAAGATTCCATAAAACGATTTTGTTGGCATGTGTCGTTTTATCTGATCGTGCGTGTAGGAGCACGTGCTTGGCAGTTTTATGTTTTGTTCTTTATTATTACTGTTTTCATTTGAATTTGCTTGTGAGGGAGCTTCTAGGCCGTAATCTTCTAGACTTTTCTAACGAATAAGTCAGAATATTTTACAATAAAAAAGTTACAGCCACATAATTTTCTCCATTAACTTTCCCAGTAACTTCAAGTCCCAGACATCTCGTCATCAGTATTTCCAAGTAAAACAAAATTCGTGGCCTCAAATCATTAAAACACTACACTTTCGTAACTCTTTCTTCCACATAAATATTTAATACTAATCTAGATCTAACTTCGTCTGGTTTAAACAAACGCATAAGTCACACGACATAGCGTGCGGGGTGTTCGAGGGGGTCCGGGGGGCAATATGGCGACTAATTGCAGCGATTCACAACTACCGCCCAACCGTAGAGACGCCTCTTGATTGATTATTATTGTCCGTAAGCGATATGGAAATCGCTTAAGCTTTTAGACTATTATAGAACCGCCATTATTGTTCCCCGAAATTATAATAATTTAGGGAGTTGGCTGCTAAATAACGATGAAGACAGCTATTAAATTTGGTAGAAAATGTTCAGCTTTTCAATTATGGTCGGCAATAGTTCGATCTATTAATGTATTCTTGGAAACCCTCACATACCAGACCGTCAATTTTATTATTATGTAGGTACAAAGAGAAGGTTCGATATGACCCAACCAATGCTGTATTGTGGATAACATTTCTACTATTATTTCCAGTTACGTTTTCATTAACCCTTTAACAGGCATTACGATTGTGTCACCCTATGTAATGTTTTCTTCATATATATATTTTGTAACTTATATGGTGTACATAATAAAGAGTATGCTATTCTATTCTATTCTACGATTTAGATATCAGAAAAATATTCCAGAATTTTCACAGGTTCATAAGTTTTCATTTAATTTCATTACATTTTTACTCGGAGTATTTTATAGGCGATTGATATTTAAATTGCCATCGCAAAACAATATGATTCCTAATGGGGTCCCAATTTTTGACAAGCAGTAAAATGTTCTGATAAAAATATTCCCTTTGCCTTAGAAAGAGCAAAAATAAAATTAGTAAACAATTTTAAAATAAAGAACTCATAGATAAATATTATAAAGTCCGCATGACTTTTCTAAGCTTTCCTGCGAATGAACCGAAGCGATTCTAAATCGGTGACGAAGCAACATCGACCCGAGTGCAATGCTTTATCTTTTCAGACAGTCGGCGCCTTTGCTAATGTGTTTCCGATTAAATCGTTTAGGCGTATGCTCCGTCACTTCCGAAGACTGCGGCAAATGACGAGGCCACTTATAAACTTGCGAATGTAGAAAAGTAGACGAAGAGTCAGTCAGCGGGAAAGAGTCTTTGACACTTTCAAATTATGTATTACCTACGCTGTAAAAAAATAGGGCAAAAAGTTGAATAAAGCATCACTGTTTTATACGTAATAAAAATACAAAGAAAAGTTTATTCCATACAGCCATAACGCTCACTACAAATATACTAACGTACAAAGAGAAAAACATGAAATAAATAAAAAGCTAAATTAGGTTAAAGAAATGAGTTCCTGAATTACCACGAAAAAGAATCATGAATAATTTTCTAGTGAAATTTTTTATAGAACATGTTTGAAAAACAAGCCTTAGAGTCAGGTAAAAAAACGCTTGTAGACGGGCTTTCAATCAAAAAGTAGGATGCCGTTACAAAATTAAAAAAAGACCTAAACTAAATAGCCTCCCTCATAGTAACTAGCTCCTGAACTACTTATAAAGTTGCGAATAGATCAGTGAAGTATGTGGAGACGCCGAGTGTATATCGCATGCCGCATACCCCTGTAACGTGCTTCGCATGCTAAGCACCCATTGTCCTTGCCTTGGGAATCTGTTCTTCGTTACTTATGTTCGAACCACAGTATCGATATACATGGCGTGAATTATGATGCGTGTGAAGATCTGGCTGGAGGAATCCATAAAAAAGTGAATCTAAAAAAAGCTATAGTATTCTTTTGTTTGACGGTTCTCGTTTTGAATAGAGGGCAGGAAGTATTGGCAGTTGTTTCTGGCAATACAGCTGCCGATCTGAGACCTAGTTGGTGTTTCCCAAAGAGTAACGAGACTCCTCAGCGGTCACTGCTTGAGTTGCTTGAGGTCTTGCAAGAGTTCTAAAGACGAAATTATCTACTTCATACAACCCAAGCAGAGGAAATTGACGGCCCGTGACAACTCCAAAAATGGTTATGACAGCCGAAATGTGCTCAGTACAATTGCGCCGCTTTATTTTCACAGGCGTCTCTAGTGGCTACCGGCGCAGCGGCATTCCCTCCTCTGTGTATTTTCAATACTTCAACCAAAAGCACACAAAGGCCGGTAAGAAAATATAGTTGAATAAGCGTGAATGCGTGAGCTATCATCAAACCACACTTAAAATCTTAACGCACAGTTGATTTTACAACAGTCGTGAGAACCAGCAACAACCTACTCTATTACATTTAAATCCTCACGAAATGAATCCGTTCTAACACTCCTATAAGTCTCAACTAATTACCCCAAACACTTTTGGCGAAAAGCCTTAAAGGTCGAAAGGCAAGAGAGTTTTAATAGGAGAGTAAAGCCTGCTTTAATCCGGATTATACCTCGGGAAGGAAAAATTTCGAGGAGGAAGTGTGAGGTTGCCGAGATTTCCCGAGGCTTGCCGAGATTTGCCGAGACTTCCTAAGACTCTTTAGAACTTATCGCGTGTGTGTTCTCAGCTCTAATTAGACGTCGGTCTGAGACGTAGCTTCAATATAGTGTTCGAAACTGTTGGTCTTTTTCTTTTTGGAGAAAATGGAGCGGCTGGCGAAGTTGGCTGTCGTGTGTTCATGACTTTGTTTGGTTAGAGCTGTGTTGACAAGTGACGATATATTCGTTGTGATGTACTCGGTGTAAATAAAGGAAAGGTGATAAAGTGGCACGCTTGTAACTATTCGTAGAATCGAGGTGCGATAATGTGTGCTTTCGTTCATGTGGGCACGTATAGAGCACTCGTCTAAACAAAATAAATAAAAAAATCTTCCTAAAGAAAAACTGGAGTAGATACTAAAAAAATGTACTATTGCTTAGTTAATGAAGTGCATTATGGCATCCAGCTACTTTTCCGTGATCTCACACAGGTACCGTGCAATTTTCATGGACATAGTAGTATATTTATTAGGTTTGTATCGGTAAAATAATTTTAGCAAACCGCTCAACATTCACGCTCAACAGCAGTGGTGACCGAGTGGTAGCGGCCCCGACTTACGAATTGTAGGTCGCGGGTTCAAACCCAGCCAGGCGCATTACTTTGTGTAATTTCTTTCATCATCACTGCCGTCAAAACGGTGAAGGAAAACATAGTGAGGAAATCCGCATGTCCTAGAACCAAAAAGTGACATTTACCAACACGCACTGGGCCCGCGTGGTGGATTACGTTACGGCCCATTCCCTCTCCTAGAGAGGAGGCCTGTGTCCCAGCAGTGGGAACGTTAAAAGGCTGATTATGCTCAACTTTTCTAGAGATGATTTTCAACTAAAACAAAAACATTTTTTTTTTTACACCATACATTCCATTGATAAAAACCCAGAAAATTGTAAAGGCACGTGCACACTAATCCACAGAAGCCACAACAGACGAATAAATTACCTATGTGTAGTGAAGCGCGAGTTTTTCAGCCAAAGTTCAGCAGAACTAGGTTTTAATTAATGGTCTGTTAAACGAATGCTCGTTCCGCGCTGAACATTTTATTTACGGATAGCTGGTCAGTTTTAATTTGATATACGTTTTGGTAAAGCTTGGTGCTCATACTTGGCGAATGAAAAAGTTTGCTGGTATGAGTTTATTGGCTTCAACTACTTCGAAAATCATTAATTTCATAAACGATTTACATTTTTCTCAAGGCCTTGCTGGCTTATGTCAAAAATCGTGTATTGTTAGGGATAAAAGGTCCATAACACTCAGCTAATGTGTACCTTTCTACCAGTGAAATAATGTTCTTATTTGGTTACAATATTATTAGCTTAGGTTAGAACTAACCAGCGTAGCAACCTACTTAAGAAGGAATTATTCGTATTCATTTTCATTTTACCGGAAAAATACCCGAAAAACAAGTGAAAATAGACACGAATTGTCATAGAACCATCGCATTAAAACATTAAAACGACACTTTAAAACACTCCATTACAAAATTCTATTACACAAGAGTATGAAAAAAAAACACCATTAGAATTTGGCACGAGTGCGTAAATGAGCCGTTGACACATTACGTCAACAAAGCCTAGCGCTGTTATGAAGAGGGTCGTCAGCTGATTTGTGACATGATGAATACAGCCTTTACAAAGACGCTAAAATGATCTACAGTACACGGCACACCCTATTTCGACTTGCGAAAAGGATTTTTATGAGCAATTTCTTCGGCTGGCTTGAAGGATATCAGAGCTTTAGTTAGAATATTAAATCATCCGGTATAACATGTTCGTTCAGAAGTTTCAAGTTGACATGTACTAAATATTTCATGCCAAAATACTACTTACTTATCTTACGTATAAGACAGGGTTATTTGTAAAACACTAGCAACCTCTTAAGAGGCCATTGTACTCATAATTATGAACAACTTTTACTATGGGAACAAACCTGAAATCGCGAAAAAAAAGCAACTGTTCCTTACATTTATGTTCGTATAACTCATCTAAATGTAGGGAACAGCTGATATTTTTTCGCGATTTCAGGTTTGGTCCCATAGTAAAAGTTGCTCATAATGATGAGTACAATGTGGTGTTTTACAAATAACCCTGTATAAGTATACTTAGTATCCCTCGGTTTTGTAACATAATTATTAACGAGTATTATAATTACCTCATTAGTGTATTGTGTCATGTTGAGGTCAGGTTTTTGTTCAATGATTTGTGGTGGAATACAAAATTACTAGGTTCGAATATTTCCGCGAACTGCCTAGATTGCCATAGGAAATTATAATTAACATAATCATCACCAGTGGATGATGGATACGGCAACATAGCTTAATGAATACAATTGACGATCTTACTGATTTGTAACCTTTCGTGATACAAATAAAGATTACTTTAGACTAGCAGAACAGCGTGCCGCTCCGCCCACCTCACTATTGAAAATTATCCCAAGGGAACATACACCCGGAATGAAGACACAAAACTCCGTTTCTATGTCCTATTTCAGGACATGGTCTACCCGTGTATCGAGTGCAATATTACTCACCGAAATTAAATCATCTTTCTGTTCTGTAAGAAAAAAAAAGAACATGACAGATACATAATGATGCTTCACATGACATACGTTTAGCGTTCACTGAATTTAATCATTGTTGGTCCAGAGAGGGAAGACCCTCGCTCCAGCAGCCGCAACAGGAGAAGACTCCCCGGGCGTCGGGAAACGCAGGGCGCCACCGTAGGCGCGGGCCTGCGGATGTTGCTATCGGACGGCGAGCCACCCATAGCTCGCCGTCCGATAGCAACCAGGCCCGAGTCGACGGCGCGTCGTGTTCCACGCGCGCCTCAAAGAGCCGTCAGCAATGAACACGGGGCCCCATAGGGTCAGTGCCTGCTAGGATTGCGGAATTTGTCGAAAGAGTCACCGCGGCCCTGGAACGCAAAGGGCATAAGAAGGAACACGGGTGGGTTTTAGTCAGTAAGAGTCTGACACTCCCTTCCACTCCTCAGTAAGAGTCTGACACTCCCTCCCACCCAGAGCGGGAGGAGTCATTTGATGATTTCCCATCCAAAAAAAAAGGTAGATCTTACTGAACAATTAACGTAGGTACTTGTTTACAAGTCCATCGTCGGTTCCTGAAGATAGTAAAATAACGGAACCGTCTTTTCAAAGTCAGGCCACGCTGCGTAGCGTACAAAACGATTCAGATTACATCCTATTATGTTCAACTGGAAATGAATAAGAAACGTGGCATCGCCATCCCACGCAAGTAATTGTGCGCTTACACGAGCAATGAAAATATATAATTAATAGATCATATATAGTTTATCAATTTATTTACAAGCAATACTGGTTGATTGAGACTTCACAAAATATCAAGCGATTTACGGCATCGGCAGCAAGCGTCAATTTGGAGAAATGTTTAGCAATGGCAAAATTGAGTCATATGGCAATACACGAGCAATTTAGATTAACAAAAATACAGCAAGTGCGATCATGGAATTTATGGATCTATTAGAAATAATATTACTGATACAATTGTCGCATTTCATTTTTGCTGCACATTGCTCCAGATTGATCCGTGTTGCTGAGCAATAATTTTTCAAAAAATGGCCCGTGTAAACGCTCCTTAAGAATCAAGAACAAGTAATCAGATGTTATAATTCATGATTGGTAGTTATTATGTAGGTTGGAAGAACAGACGGTTCATGCTTGTTTGAGTTTAATGAATAAATTAAGATATTAAAAACTTTATTTGATTTCGCCCACTCACCTTTGTGTTTTGGAAATAATTTGTTTGTTGCCTAGTTCCTTTATATACCTAATTGAGTGAGAGTTCAATTAAACAAATAAAATTAGTTATTAATATTTTCATTGTTTGCAAGAAATAAAGGTCGTTTTATGTTTTGATTATTCCAGTGAGAGTTATTTTGTGTTATAGTTTAAGGCCCCATATTCCAAAACGTAAAACCCAACTCAACTTAAACTCTAACTCTAATATGAGCTCGAAAATGTCAATAAAGGCTTTAGACAAGCTTTTTGACGTTATAAATAGATTTTTTTCGTGCTCCAGAGATGAGTTTTAGTCGAGCAAGCGCGTTTACGCATTTGCTTGCTATCTCTCGACGAGCATAAAAACTTCAATTTATGACAAGTTTTATTGACAGTTTGATGCTCCGATGGTGTTGTAGTTCGAGTTGAATTGGAGTTTACGTTTTGGAATATGGGCCTACGATTCGTCAACAGCATTTTCCTCTCTATTAATATGCTGTCATCAATGATCAGTTTTTTTAAGGAAGACTCAATTTCTAGCCCTTTAAGTTCGGCATTGTTTCTTTTACAGAAAACTTGACATGCATGTGGTACTGTATTTGACGGGAACTTTATTCAATAATGACCTTTGACGGCCTCTATAGGTAACCAAATACTGTTTTCTACTACCGAAAATTCGCCATGTTGAAAAATATAATGTCAGCTTAGAGAGAAAGCTTCACTCCAGGCTCAGTTAGGATAAATGACACACGGGACGCTACCCAGGCAAGTTGTTGAGACAAATACCTCCCTGGTGGCGTATTGTGTTTTCACTACCCGGCTTGGCCACGATTTACGCGGCCATTCACCGTGGAAAGTGTGGAAACTTAAACTACCCACGTTTTAACATTTTTTGAAGGAAAGTTGGACGGGAGTTTTGGGTGTAGCTCTATGTTATACCAAGATGATTTAGAAACGGTGTTTTCTTTTGTTTTTGTAGCAGAAGAATAACGGTAGTATTTCTGAAGCTCGACTTTTTCAATAAAAAATATTGTATTACAAATTAGTCCTACTTATAGTAAGTAGGAATTAAGTTAAGTAATGAAATTTAAACTATTGATTTATTAATTATCATAAATTTTGCCAAATTAATTGAAGGAACGTTAACACTGTATTTTCACAAAACCGCAAACATTCTAACTAAATCATATTCCATTTATCAGTAAACAAGCCCAATCCAGGGTTGGTCTCCACGAGCGCGTTGAGCGTACTTAGCATACATGGTATGGGAGAAGTGGATCGAGCTACTGTGCGACAATATAGGACATTCAATAACTTATACTTTCTAGAGCGACTGTAATACATTCGGAACAAATAATTGTCACAGCTTCGTGTGCAAATCCGACGCATCGCTGTAACCATGTTTGATACGGCTGTAAAGAAGTTAAGTAGAGAAAACAGTTGCTCTCACATTCGGTAAAACATTATTAACCCATACGCCAATCAAAGTGCTGATACGAATATCAGAAACAAATCTCAAATGCACAACAATTGTTGTCTTTTTAACCCAAAGGATGACTTGTAGAGAATGCCTTGTTGCATTAAGTCCGCCCATGTACCACTATTGCACATAAAGTTTAAATAAATATCAACCAAGAACCAACACTCCCACAAAAACGATTACATAACTCCAATATCATATCAAAAATAACTGTCGCTACTCAGAACGCTTCTTACCTACATGTTATAAATAAAGGCAAGATGTAATTAACGCGGTGTTCCCGTGAACCCACGGGGTCGGTTGATTCCCATGCGGCGGACCGAGACGACATGGACAGCCCCATTGTATCGATATACACGGCGATGGGGTATCTCTTACCTTTAGAAGCTTCTTTATAATGGCTAATGAAGATGTTACTGGCTAGTTTTGTGTTTCTTTGGAGTAGTTTGTACTGAAGTTGTCAGGTAGGAACTTTTATACAGGGGTATTTGTAAAACACCAACAACCTCTTAAGAGGTCATTACTCATCATTATTATGGTCGATTCTAGCAGCGCCCCTCGTAGTTCCGGTTCCCGTGGCAATACAGGGATAAAATATAGCCTATGTTACTCAGGGTGAATGTAGCTTTCTAATGGTGAAAGAATTTTTGAAACCGGCACAGGAGTTGTTGAGTTTAATCATTACAAACATACACAAAAAATGCAAATCTTTCTTTATAATACTAGTGTAGATAACGTAACGAAATCAAGATTTATGATGACTGCCTTAAGTGCATACATGAATTCAAGGAGATCAAGTTTGAACTTATCAAAAGCATGCGAAACCACTTAATTTACACGAAATTATAAAGAGCTCTCGTTTCTTTTTTAAAACATGTATGGCGACAGGAAACAGCGATTAAACTAGCGGCTACGCACCACAGTTTATATTTATTAGAACTTAAGCATGATAAATACTTGTCATCCTTTTTTTTAAAGGATGGTAAAGCATCTCACGACTTCTCCCGCTCTGGGCGCAGCGGAAGCGACTGTCAGACTTTTACTGACTAATACCCACCCGTGTTTCTCCTAAAGCCCTTTGCGTTCCAGGGCCGCGGTGACTCTTTCGAGCAAATTTCGTTACCCTAGCAGAAACTAGCGCTTACGCATCGCAGTTTACATATACTGCCGTCATAAGAAAAAAGGCCGTAACAACACAGAACGAAGTAGCCAGTTTCCGACATAATTACTTCGTTCTGTGTAGATACGTCCTTTTTGCTTATGTGGCAGTATAAGACCTTAAGCATGGTAAATACTTGTTTTGCTTAACATCACTATCTTATGCCAGCGGCTTCAGAAACATTCTACTGGGACCAAAAGTTTGCCAAGCTTCATCTGAATCTGTTCAGCCTTTACGACCGCGACACGAAGAAGTATCAATCAGACAGACATAAGAGTAACGTTCGTATTTTATGTAGGTTCTTAGTAAGCAAGAATTAAAAATTTCAGTTACCTAATCTAGTAGGTACTTTATAAATATTACTATCAGCGCCCCCGCCCCGCGGCTTCCGTTGCCGTGGGGATACGGGGATAGAATATAACCTATTTTCCTCGCTAATAATGTAGCATTGGTGAAATTGGTTAAAATCGGTCCAGTAATTTGGGAGCTTATTCGGTACAAGTAAACAAAAACTATATCCTCTTCTTATTAAAGATTACAAAATATATGATTACATAATTTGACGACACGTTTGGCGCAGTGGTTGAGCTATTAGCTCAACCACTGCTGCGCTGCGTGTCGTGGGTTTGATTACCGTACGGAACAAATATTTGTATGGCCTACGGATAGTTTTTCCGGGTCTGGCTGTTTGTGTGAAATTATATGTTTGTTACCAACGATACAGGAGAAATTCCTAGTGCGGTTAATTAAAAAGAAAAAAATAATAATTTCGTACTGTTTTATATACAAATAGTTTCGTACTGTTCTACATACAAATAGTTTCGTACTGTTTTATATACAAATAGTTTCGTACTGTTTTGTATACGGCTGGTCACACGAGCGTGGGATGTACGTGTAGCAGAAATTGCCCATGGTTTGTAAGAAATGCCATTTTAATACTAGGTTACTGGACTCAAGTCAAAGGAGTATTATGTCTTCAAGCCCTTATTTACTCTATGGTGGGAAAATATAGAGTGAACATACCATTCAAAACAATTATTAAAAAAGACTAGGAAGAAAACGTCCTTATTCATCGCTGCCATGATATCAGGTACCAATAGTTTGTTTACTAGCTGACGCCCTTGGCTCTGCCTACAAGAAAATTATCGCAAGGAAACGTACTCCCGGGATAAAAGAGACCGGGTCCTGGAATTTAATAGGTATTGAATACTTTTATGTATCTAATTCCAGGGCACGCTCTACCCGCGTGCCAAGTTCCATCTAAATCTGTTCAACTGTTAAGATGTGAAAAGGTCACAAACAAGCAAACTTACTTTCGTAATATATTTGATATACATATAGTCATATAAAATCACAAGGCCACTCGTTCATTCACTCACTAATAAATAACGAAATCTCAAAAACTACTAGACCTGTAAAGATGAAATTGAAAGGCACGGCGGTAGATTATGAAAAGGATACGAGAGCTCAAAGAGGATTTTAAGAAATTAACTCCGTTAAGGGGCTGGAATTTTTTTCTATTAAATATACGCAGACGAACTCGCGGGCGCAGTGCTAGTTTATAATATTAGTTGGATTTCTATTCCTACTTTTTACAGACAACTTTAATGAGATGCTTGAGTTCGTTATCATCTTTATATGCAAAAAAAAAATCAATACAGGTAGATAAACTTTGAATGGTTATCAATAGGGTATTTTACTGTAAAAATCCAATTAGTCCGTCTGATAGATTTACAAAAAATATTGGACACGTATTTTTTCTTTTTTCACTACTACTATTTTTATCACTACTAAATGCTACAATTTTTACCAGCAACGTGACGTCACGTGAGTTTTCAACGCACTGTATCGTCTTCATTTTTGTTTACGTGAATAGCATCCGATAAGATTCCAAAACAACCGACATACAACGCCATGGCAACCACCAACATTTACCCCCTAATCATCGAAACCATCTCGTTACAACAGGATTATCCTTTCATAAAAAAAAACAGTCGAATAGAGAACCTCCGTTTTTGGAAGTCGGTTAAAATAAGTCTAAATCCTTTCCCAGATCAAACTGTACTTAAAAAAAAAACTTATTAATAAAATTTAAGAAGGAAGTAGACCCGACATAATAAGAACAGTTTAGCCCTCTCAAAATTCGTACCATTTTAATTAGAAAATTTAAATTTATTTTCAAGTCGAGATCTTGAGTGTTTCAATCGAGTCAATTACTCGAGTCGGGTACTCTGTACCATCGACTGTGACAACGAGATTTCGAAAGCTCTGGAACGGATAATTATTTTAGAAGATTGATCTTTGGAAATGTTGGCCGAGTGATTAGGAAGATTAAGATTAACCTTCGTTAGAGTAATCTTTAAAGGGACTACATATGGCAGGGGATTATTCATTAGAATGAGGATGTGTATTTTCAAGTGACATTGATGGACACTTGGAGAATTCCAGTAAAAAATATTACAAAGCTAACTTTCCTTCAGACAGCATTTTCTCGAACTTCTCAACCGATTTCCAAAAAAGGAAGAGGTTCTCATTTCTACTGTTTTTTTTATGTGTTACCTCATAAGTTTGTACTGGGTGAAGCGATTTTGATGATTCTTTTTACATTCGAAAGCTGGTGCTGGTTAATTGAGACTAGTATTTGAGTTATCCCTAATAATGCGTGACTTAGTCTACATTGATGATGTTCTCATTCGCTCTTGTCGATGAGAACTAAAAAAAAAAATTGTTTACGATGGTTTGGAAGAGATGGTTAGGAAACGGAACTCTTCAATAAATGATGTTTACATCAATGTGATTGGTACCTACGTTTAGGTGAGGTACCAAAAAATAAAACATACTTCTTACAAAAAAAATACAAACGACTTCTACAAAAACATTTTTTTTTTCGAAAAGAAAAATCCTGATATCTTAAAATCGTATGAAACGCAAATCTTGCCCGATGAAAAAATAGCTCCAAAATGCCGATTTCATAAGTTTCAAAGGACACAATAAGTAGCAAGAATAATTAAATTTATTAACCCGTAGGTATTGATGAAGGCCAGGTAGTTCACTAAATATCACATAAATTAACTAAATACCAATTCAATTCCAGAGATTAATAAGCTAATCCAGACCACATATCACGTCAAATAGTAAATAGAATGGTCTAGTTAGACAGGACCATAATATAGGCAAATAATAGTGTCTGCTTGAAAGCCTATTACCACAGAAAAGATAGAAGAACAGAAGGCCGATTCGATACAAAGAGTGAAAACAGGCAGCTTCTTTATGCGCTTATGTACAGTGCGTGTTTCATGTGTCACGCATAGTACATAGAAATGACAAAACCTGATGACACTCTGTCTCATCCTATAGATGAGACAGATTTCTTTTCTATACTAATATTATAAAGAGGAAAGATTTGTATTATTGTATAACGAATAAACTCAAAAACTACTGGAGCAATTTCAAAAATTCTTTCACCGTTAGTAAACTACATCCACCCTGAGTAACATAGGCTATATCTTATCCCCGTATTTCCACTGGAACAGGAACTAAGTGGGTGAAACCGCGGGAAGCTGCTAGTTTTAAAATAAAATCAAACCATTTTGAAATAAAAGCTACCAATCAGCGACATTTCAAAAGACTTGTCACCATCAAGCAGAATCGCGCCGATGCACATCTAAGAACTCCATTTTGGCTGCTCTGCATAAATATAATGAGCACATAGCGCCCTCTATGAGGAACTAGTCTATCAGTAAAATCCCTATTTGCTAGGTAATTATTTAACGATAGAACGGACAAATATTGTAGGTACAGAATCAAATCAGGTTGCAGAATTGGAAGAGTGATTATAAGTTATCGTAGTATTCCTTTAGGTTCATAACGACGACTTCCCAAAACGTTCACTCTCCCAAAACGTCCACTTCCCAAAATGGTAATTCCCTAAATGTCTATTTCCCATTTCGTCCACTTCACAAAACGACCAGTTCCCAAATAGTCTGTTTCTCAAAACGACTACTCCCAAAACGTCTACTTCACAAAATTTAACACTTGCCCTAAATTTTCTTAAGAAATAAAAGAATCGATGAAATAAAAGAGAATGAAATGGTATATAAGTATTAATTAGTGTGGGCAAATATATTATGTCGCTGACAACACGGTTGGAGCAGTTGTTGAGCGTTTGGCTGCTGCGCTACGTGTCGCGAGTTCGATCCCCGCATGCAACAAATGTTTGTATGGCTTACAGATAATGATCTTGTGTATGTGAGTTTAAATGTTTGTTATCGCACCCACGATACAGGAGTAAATCCTAGTGTGGGGCAATGTTAATTAAAAAAAATATATACAGTGCCAATTTTGCTCGTACAAATGGCCTTCTGTTTCTATCTATGTCTTGCTATTACGCTCATTGGTCCGATTATCCGATCAGACTGGACGTGAGAGCATTATCGTATTACCTGTGCAGTGTCAGTATTTCACATTCAATGCGCACTAATCTGCACAGTTTCTAGAATTTATGTCTCAAATCATCATTGGCATTTACATGGTTATCTATAGGTATTCAGGCTAATATTAATAAATTGCGATAGTGGCTGTCTTTATCTTGCTGTCCGTTATTATAAATGCGACAAGGTGCAAGTATCTGTGCCTCCAAGTGTGTTCTATTTAAGACCTTTCGGTAGTTCATTCTTTATTTGCAACGCTATTTTACAATCTTTTTTATTTTTTACCCCCGCTCGACGCAATAAGTGTTATAAGTTTGACGTGTGTGTCTGTGACATCATAGCTCCCGAACGGATGAAGCGATTTCAATTTAGTTTTTTTGTATTAAAGGTGACTTATCTGCGAGTGTTCTTAGACATGTTTTAATGATGATTTTTTTATCAAAACCTGCAAGGTAACAGAAGTTAAATACGAGAAAATGATTATTGATTATCAATTAATAAGTTACTGAACGAACTGAACTTCCTAATATATCTTTGAAAAATTAAGTTGAATTTACACATTTTGAAATGGTACTTACCTGGCCAGTCTTGTAAAGTTAAGGCCTTAAATATGTATTTTTCATAAGTATATTTATATGGGGTATATTCCGATTTAGCAAGAGTAATAGAGATCCAAAGAAAATCTAAACTTAAATTAGGTATAAAGAGGATATTTTTAAGTATGTATTTTTTGTAGGCAGTGATCCCAGAAGTACTAATCTGATTAATGGGATCATCGACTACCAACAAATAACAATAAACAAATAGGCTGGCATAAACTTTGCGATTAAAGCCTTTTTCCAAGTAAAGGTATAAGAAAAAATATGCTGAAAAATACTTTTCTTTTCTTCTCAATACTTTATATTTTTCCTGTTCAAAGCAAGTTGGCAGCCCTAGTAGGTATTGCGGCTACAGCCGTGCTATTCTGAAAAGTTTATTTGCGAAATCACTTCTGAATCCGCAGTAAAATCATATGAAAATAAAGTTTCGTATTCTTAAATGGAGTGAATTTGACACTGGCGCCACCAAGTGATGATCGAAGTGAGAGGAACTAAAACGTGAGAATTTTGACGTTCGTCTATAGGATTTTGTTATACAAATAAATTTGTTACACATAAATTTAGTGAGTTGATGTAAATCATAACAAGACACAATTCAGCGTCACTACCCTACTACCATAGAGCAATGTCACTTGTGTTCTCGGAACTCACTTCCATAGAGTCTCACTTCACTTGGCCTTGATCTTGACACGTAAATACCGAAACTTGTACAGGCGAAATGAGAAGCGAAGTGAGTGTGACTTTCGAGATGATTTGTTAGATGGCTTTCGAAGTGATTTACCATTTACAGAATAGCACTACAGGTATCCTTCAGGTACATACCTTATGTGATGTTTTCTTCTTCAGTCTTATCTGTAAGCTACATAATTATATGGTGTATTTACATCCTACACATGTCCTCACTAATATTATAAATGCCAAAGTAAGTTTGTTTGTTAAGCTGACACTCTAAAATAGCTAAACCAAGTTTGAGAAATGTTGGCACACATACACATATGGGACACTGGAGCAAAACCTAGAACTTTATAAAGTGTATTCTATACAATTCTACCGCTGGCCACTTACCTTGAATACCCAGTAATTATCCTGTACTCTAGATAGAACAAAAAGTTTAATGGAATTCCCAGGCCCAAAAGCATTTTGCGGTCGTGGGTGCTCGACCGAATTCTAGCCGATTTTCTACTGGAAAGACAATTTAATGCCGATTGGGAATTATTTAGAAGTCAATTGTGAAATAAAATTAGGAAATTGTAAAGATGTTCAGAAGACTGAATATTCTTTATGTTTTTTATTTTTTTAAGTTTTTTTTCGTTTCTGGCAGTATTCTCTGTGGCAGAAGTCTACAAAGCTATCGTTGGCTAACCTTGTACCCTGTCATGTAGAAACGTAAACGCAAAAGTAATAACTAACTTCAGGTGTAAGGTTGACAAAACACTTACGCAAACTGCTAAAACGATTTCAGTAATACACGCAATACGATATTTTGTAGATAGTAATACGATTGTCCACTCTATGGGCCAAAATTCGTAATACCAAAACTCCATAACACAGCACTAATCCAATAATCGTTTACAATCTTTCGGAATAGCATTCGGATAACAGAATCGGTATTCCTTTAAATTGCGGTACAGTCGGGCACACCGATGTTTCGACTGATCAAATATTCAGCACATTCTATTAGTGAGAATGGTGGGGATGCCCGCTCGACGTGCATATTTCATGAGTATCACTACGAACGGTGTGCGATTGATTAACAACCGTGGACATCGCTCATAAACGTATGACTTGTGTTTCTGATGGTAAGTAGTTAGATGTTATGAAATAATCAAAACTAGCGTTCCCGTGGGAATACGGGAATACAATAAACCTTATGTTACTCAGGGTGGATGTAGCTTTTTAATGGTAAAAGAATTTTTGAAATCGGTCCAGTAGTTTTTGAGTTTATTCGTTACATACGAAATACTAATCTTCCCTCTTTATAATATTAGTAAAGATATATGGGTCTGTGCTCATAATTAAAGATTAAACAAAAAAATAAAGGTTAAGCAGAGGAAGAGGAGCACTGTTGCTAACCATTTTTCTTCTTAATTTTGCATTTTCAATCTATTTTAGACGTTGTTTACTTGCTGTTCGTCTTTTTTTTTTGTCTTTAGTCTACAAATATGTTTTTCCTTGTTGTGATATATACGAGACTACCTTCAACGAAAACAAGCAAAACACATATGAAAATCAATCTCGTTGCCAAGCGTATTTTTTTATTCCTCCAATCCATCAATGTGTTTGTTCGTTGTTTCCAACTAGTGAAATTTTATTGATACAGTGACTTTTATCGTATGCTCAATTTTATGATTCCTTCATTCGAAAGATACATTTCAAGTAAAAAGGTATTTATAATAAGGAAATATTTTTACGCAAGTACACACATGGAAATAAAGCCATGCTCAGTTCCAGTTAACGATCAAAGTCTGATGAGGCTTATTATACAAAAGTTTAAATTCAAAATCGTCACCGTCCCGACTCGATAGGAGCATTGTCTGCGCGAGTGTACGTGTGGCATACAAATGCCCCTGATTTCGAATAATGGGACGAGCGCGCGGCCGTCGTATCATAACACAATAATGTGCCTGACTGTACCTACGGATACAGACTCTTCAATAATTTATCGGATGCTCACCTCCTGCTAGTAGTTTTGTGGTTAATATTACTTATGTGGACTTCGGATGAAGTATATTTTTAGAAAGTCCACGGAAAATGTTACCACAACGGATACCACTGCGCTGCGGCGACAAATTTTACCATTTACAAAATGGTAGTAATGGTAGTAACCTAACCTACACATTGAATATCGCATCACATGCTGTGATAGGAACCTTTTTGCCTCGCACACGTTTTTAATATATTGTTAGTTTTTAACGGGACCCTATTACTAAGACTTCGTTGTCTGTCCGTCCGTCTGTCTGTCACCGGGCTATATCTCAAGAACCGCGATAGCTAGACAGTTGAAATTTTCACAAATTATATATTATATCTGTTGCCGCTATAACAGCAAATACTAAAAACAGAATCAAATTAAATATTTAAGGGTTCGCATACACAAACAGCCAGACCCGGTACGACTATCTGTAGGCCATACAAATATTTGTACCGTGCGGGGATCGAATCCACGCCACGCAGCGGAGAGGCCAATCACTCAACCACTGCGCCAACCGTGCCGTCTAATCAAATTTTCTTTATTTCTTCCTTAAGTACTGCTGGTACAAATCTTAGTTCCCATCTAAGTAGCGTTGCCTACATAGGAACAACCGCACTTCGGCAAACTAAACGAACTAATGATGCTAAAGTTCATTTCTAAGCAAACCATATAGTTTTTATAACAATAACAAGCTGCTAGTCTACAAATCATTCAGCCAAACAAAGCTATCGAGCTTCCCTAACACTGTACCACAGCTAGCAACAGTCGCAGGACTGGCTACGGAGTTATCATTCACTGACTACACAGAACAATATGATTAGACCATGAACTCGGCTCAAGCCGTCCCGTCCCGAGACTAACAATGTAAGTTTCAAGATGCACAACTTAATAACAGAACAAGCGCCGAACTTGGGGAACTGGGCTAAACATCGGCTAACTGAGTTAGGCCGGTCGACTCCACAGTTAACTAGTTTTGTTTGTGATCACTGATGGAGAAGTTTCTTGGTTCCGTGCATAATGGTGATGGTGTTCATATTGGAGTGAACCAAAACGCTAACGAATAGCGAAAATTGTTCAAAGAAGACGTTACTCAGAACTGCATCTGCTTGAAAAAATCACCCTGTTTAATAGATTTAATGGGTATGGATGGATCCGTACCCATTAAATCTATTATACAGGGTGATTATTCATCTTCTCCATGAATGAGTGTGACCATGCAAAATACCTTCTTTTTTTCTGGATGGGAAATCATCAAATGACTTCTTCCATTCTGGGCAGAGCGGAAATGAGTGTCACACTCGTCACACTCTTACCGACTAAACCCACTCGTGTTCCTTCTGATGCCCTTGCGTTCCAGGACCGCGGTGACTCTTTCGAATAAACGCAAACCGAGACCCTCTGACAGCTGAGCATTGTTCGGGCTGTAATTTGTGGACGTTACGGATTTTCAGAAAGTCTGACATCTACAACCAAGAAGTACCCAGTAACTGGGTTGTAGAGTGAGATGGACTACACCCCAGTTACTGGGTAATCTATGTTAAAATTAAGATATCCTGCTAATTTCATCTGGTTGGACAATAGACTGGAAGTGAACCTTAACACAGTTCTAAGCAGATAATAATGATAGAATTGTTTTCTTGCTCCAAAAATTTTGACGTTTCAAACAGTAGTTCGTTAGAACGGCTAGTGCTTGCAACTTGCAATGTTGCTCTCTCTCTCTCAAGTTTTAGACAATGTGAGCAGAAACTTTTAATTGTTTGACATCAAAAACTTTTAAGGACGTGGTTCACTTGTCAGGTATCTAGGGAGCATTATGTTGGTCATATTTTGGACTTCTAGACCTTACTTGATACGCTAGTTAGCTAGCATTTTAAACCCCCGACAAAACAAAAGGATGCTATAAACTTAACGTGTGCATGTGTTGGTAACATCTAACAATAAGCTCTAAAACGGATGAATCACTGTAGTAGGTATTATGTTTGTAAGCCCGAAAAAAAACCTAAACTAAGCTTTAATTTAGTATATTTAAAGTTAACAATCCTATTATAGAATATACATACGTATATAGAAGCTAATAACTACGTTGTTAGGATATTCCTCGAAGTTTAAAATTCGAAAAATCTCCATTAATGTTACGTTACTTATTTACACTTCAATACAATAACACTAATGTCTCTTACAAAATTCACAAAACATATGTCATTGTTATAACTCAAAAACGTCTAAATATAAGCCGTAAAACTGTTGATAGATATCTCTTAACTTGTTTGAAGTCGTCTCGAAACAGCAGACAGACTTGTTCTCGGTATTTTCGAAACAAGACGACTTTGTTGACATATGGACAAGTTTGTTTCTTAACTGTCGGTGACATGTTACGACTGAATTTGCGATACAAATAACGTGTGGCGTTAAAATAAATTCATTGATAATCGTAACGATGTACAAAAAAATAAAAAATAATAATGAATGAAAAATAAATTGGAAGACATTTAAGGCCGGTGTTTTCTTGGTTTTACACGTATTAGCTTATACATATGTCTGCTGGGTTTTTTTTATGTAGGCTTTTGCATTTCGCCGAGTTATATGACCAAAATATACTGAACAGCTAGGTCTTTGGGGGAGTGCATTCTTGCATAAATAAGTTATGTTTTTAATTTATATCTGATGCCTGGGAAAAATATTGCCAAATAACTCTGCATGTTTACTGGTGGGCCGTACATTTTTAAGGTCGAACCCCACTATACTGGCGAGCCGTACAAGGTCGAACCTCCACTAGCGTTCGGCACAATATCTGCCTGCGTTGGTAGCTCACAGGTTAAACAAACTAAGTTTAAGATGGCAGTAGGTAGGTACAGTCAACAGCAAAAGTAGATGATCAAAATCAGAAATTCAATACTAATGAACGGAATTCGCGTCAGAACTACGTGGCGTCGGAGTGATTCAAAAGTATGTGATTGTAAATTATACCAAACATTTACTACTAGTACAGCTGCCATATATTCGTGATCAGTTCTGACTCCAAAACTTATAAACTTAATTCGCACCAGAACTAAGAAGTGAACTTTTTTTCAAAACTAGTGAACAGTTAAAATCAAAAATTAAATGATGAAACTGATGCCACATAATCATTCGCGCACGTTTACGCGTTGCGCGTAGAGGCGCTAAGCCGGGATGAAACTCTGCTGCCGCGGCAAATTGCTGCGCAGCGGACGGAGCTCCGGCGGGATCTCACGGAGGTATGGACACAGCGACTGTCGCAACCCAGCGCTGCCCACGCCACCATTGCGGTGATAAGTCCCCTCTTTGAGGAGTAGTTGGAGAGATGCTACGGCGTCCTCACCTTCCGCCTGACGCAGGTGCTCACTGGACATGGCTGTTTCGGGAGGTACCTGTTTCGGATACAGCGGGAGGATACGTCCGGGTGTCAAAACTGTGTGGATCGTCCGGAGGACATGGTGCAGCATACAGTGGAGGTCTGCCATGCTAGAGCCGAGCAAAGCCGTGTCCTCGTCGAGGCGATCGGCGGCGGCGACCTCTCACTTCTGGCCCTGGTTCAATCCGTGGTCAATCGGAGCAAAGGGGCATGGGAGGTAGTCACCTCTATTTGCAAAGCAGTAATACTATCGAAGTAGGAAGTGGACCGCGTGCGAAAGAGGGAATCTCATGCTCCAGCCACAGCAACAGAAGAAGGCGTCCCGGGCGTCGGGAAACGCAAGGCGATTTCCGGCCACCGTAGGAAAACGGGTCCCATAGGGTCAGTTCCTGCTAGGGTTGCGGAATTTGTTCGAAAGAGTCACTGCGGCCCTGGAACACAAAGGGCACATGAAGGATAGCGGGTGGGTTTTAGTCAGTAAGAGTCTGATACTCCTCTCCGCTCCGCCCAGAGCGGGAGAGGTCATTTGATGATTTCTCATGCAGAAAAAAAGGCCACGTAATCATAAGGCAAATCATTCATCCATACTTATATTTTAATTATTCCAGTAATTTAATTTGTTGTGTTTTACGAAAAAAAAAACAGATAACATCAACTAAAACATTGGATAAAATATTTGAATATTTAATATAATATGCCAAATTGCGTCCAATTGAATCCCGAAAAAGGCATATTATGTTCTTTAAAAATTATGTAATTGAAAAACTTTACTAGATTTTTCATTTTTTTGTAATCTGGCAAATGTTCAAAAGTATCTGATGCGATACAAAACGATAATTCAATAAATATTATTATCTTTGCATGTTTGTGAATTTATGTCAATGTTCAAAAGTAGCTGATGCGACACAAAATCATAACTCAATAATTTGTTTTACCAAGTCGGCTACAATATATTAAAACTGGAAGGTAGATTGATATTTATAATTAATGCTAACAGTGCGACAAAAGCTCAACAAATCAATATAAATTATGCCTAAAGATAAAAATATCAATCTACCTTCCAGTTTTAATATATTGTAGCCGACTGGGCAAAACAAATTATTGAGTTATGATTTTGTGTCGCATCAGCTACTTTTGAACATTGACATAAATTCACAAACATGCAAAGATAATAATATTTATTGAATTATCGTTTTGTATCACATCAGATACTTTTAAACATTTGCCAGATTACAAAAAAATGAAAAATCTAGTAAAGTTTTTCAATTACATAATTTTTAAAGAACATAATATGCCTTTTTCGGGATTCAATTGGACGCAATTTGGCATATTATATTAAATATTCAAATATTTTATCCAATGTTTTAGTTGATGTTATCTGTTTTTTTTTCGTAAAACACAACAAATTAAATTACTGGAATAATTAAAATATAAGTATGGATGAATGATTTGCCTTATGATTACGTGGCCTTTTTTTCTGCATGAGAAATCATCAAATGACCTCTCCCGCTCTGGCCGGAGCGGAAAGGAGTATCAGACTCTTACTGACTAAAACCCACCCGCTATCCTTCATGTGCCCTTTGTGTTCCAGGGCCGCAGTGACTCTTTCGAACAAATTCCGCAACCCTAGCAGGAACTGACCCTATGGGACCCGTTTTCCTACGGTGGCCGGAAATTGCCTTGCGTTTCCCGACGCCCGGGACGCCTTCTTCTGTTGCTGTGGCTGGAGCATGAGATTCCCTCTTTCGCACGCGGTCCACTTCCTACTTCGATAGTATTACTGCTTTGCAAATAGAGGTGACTACCTCCCATGCCCCTTTGCTCCGATTGACCACGGATTGAACCAGAGCCAGAAGCGAGAGGTCGCCGCCGCCGATTGCCTCAACGAGGACACGGCATTGCTCGACTCTAGCATGGCAGACCTCCACTGTATGCTGCACCATGTCCTCCGGACGATCCACACAGTTTTGACACCCGGACGTATCCTCCCGCTGTATCCGAAACAGGTACCTCCCGTAACAGCCATGTCCAGTGAGCACCTGCGTCAGGCGGAAGGTGAGGACGCCGTAGCATCTCTCCAACTACTCCTCAAAGAGGGGACTTATCACCGCAATGGTGGCGTGCGTAGCGCTGGGTTGCGACAGTCGCTGTGTCCATACCTCCGTGAGATCCCGCCGGAGCTCCGTCCGCTGCGCAGCAATTTGCCGCAGCAGAGTTTCATCCTGGCTTAGCGCCTCTACGCGCAACGCGTAAACGTGCGCGAATGATTATGTGGCATCAGTTTCATCATTTAATTTTTGATTTTAACTGTTCACTAGTTTTGAAAAAAAGTTCACTTCTTAGTTCTGGTGCGAATTAAGTTTATAAGTTTTGGAGTCAGAACTGATCACGAATATATGGCAGCTGTACTAGTAGTAAATGTTTGGTATAATTTACAATCACATACTTTTGAATCACTCCGACGCCACGTAGTTCTGACGCGAATTCCGTTCATTAGTATTGAATTTCTGATTTTGATCATCTACTTTTGCTGTTGACTGTACCTACTGCCCGCCACAAATGATTTTGTCGTTCCCACAGTGGATAGCCACCTTGACCTGTAAGCAAAAATATACTTCAGCGGAATTATATCAGACTAGCAGCGCCCCGCGGATTTACCCACGTAGTTCCCGTTCCCGTGGGAATATGGGGATAAAATATAGCCTATGTTACTAATGGTGAATGTAGCTTTCTAATGGTGAAAAATTTTTTGAACTCGGTCCAGTAGTTTTTGATTTTATTGGTTACATACAAAAATACAAATCTTTCCTCTTTATAATACTAGTATAGATAATTTAAGTCAAATAAGATTTAAGTTTTCCAACCTTTTAACATTCACGCGCCTTTACAGTTTAACTAAAAGATCATTGACCAAATATTATGACGTACCACGGCCAACAAAAAAAATTATATAGTATCCATAATCTGATACGAAAGAATCAACAACGGAGAGAAAAGGCAACAACACTATTGTATCGAGGGACGCTTCAATAATCTTGACGCAAAAAACTACCCTTGTCACACTCACACCTGTCAAGCTATAATAGAATGTATCACGCGCCATTGATTTTCGCTGAGCGCGGGCTAAGAAGTTTGATCGATGCGCTTTTAAAGATACAAAACTTTTTTTCGCTGGACTCTATGCAACTCAACGAATAAAATAGGGATATTTCCTGAGTAAAAAATATATGATTATGTTTAGTCCGTCAGTTAGACTATAGAAAAATGTTGGACAAGTATTTTTTCCTTTATCAAACCTATAAAAACTATCGAAGATACAAAGCATCAAAGATCAGGAGTGGGGGCTTGTGACGCTACGGCTCGCTAAAAATTGTAGCGAGTAGTGACGTCACACGAGTTTTCAACGCTCTGGCTTCATTTTTTGTTTACGTGAAAAAAGAAAAAATACGTGTCCAATATTTTTTGGAAATCTATCTGACGGACTAATTAGATTTTTTTAGTCAACTACCCTATTGTAGCTCTTAAAAAAATTAAAACAGGTGCAGGGATCGATTTTCAAGATTTGCAACGATTGCTGAGGTCTTTGGATAGTTTACCATCCTTATTGTATCGAGATTCGATACTCTTGTGTGCATCGGAAAGCATGTTAAGCCATTGGTCCATGGGTCATATCTATATCTTTAAGGCTTTACGGATTTTCAGAAGTCAGAACCTCCCACACCAGTCTTGCTAAGGATTACCCAGTTACTGGGTTGTAGAGGTCAGAGAAGTCGCTCAATAGTTACTGGTAATCCGGTATAATATCCAGTTTGACAAGCCGACCCCAATATAGATGGGAAAAGGCAAGTTAGATTGATTTATTAAAATCTACAGTGCGCGCTTAGCCTTACACTCCAAAAGAACATAATCCTATAAATATTTAAACAGATATCTTTTTCTGATTGAACCGGTTTAAACCGCTTCATTTAATTTTTTGTTCCTTGTAGGCACAGATAATATAATACTACAGTTGTAGGTATCGTTCGTAAAGTATTACAGCGATTGAATTGCCGAATCTCAATGCAAATGTATATTTTATTGTTCTTTTTTTCATTAAGTGGGTTGTAATTGGTTTTGGGCTTCCAAGGATTTTGTAAAATTAAGCTCTTATTTTGAATTGTTTTGTGTTCATTTAATTAAACGGAACTTAATGTTATGTGATACTTGTATCTTACTTTTGGTTTTACTCACAAAAAAGATAGTCTCCACTTCTCTCAAAAGTTAATAGATAATTTTTCAGAGATAAAGCTCCTCTCTATACAAAAACAAGCTGCCGAACCTCTTTCTAACTATGTTTGAATACCGACCCCCACAACCCAGTAACTGGGTAATCTGTCGCACTACCCAGTTAATGGGTTGTTTGGCAAGTCTGGTGTTCCCCTGTACAGCTGGGTGCTAATTTAATAATTACGAAGAATACTTAAAACCCTTTTTCATTCTAGCCATCTTATTCTTTCTCTAGTTTGTCTATATACCTCAGTTATATCGCGGTACAGTGGTAGCGAGCCCGACTCAGCAAGCCGCTTATGTCCTCTTTCGAAATTTGCACAAACTTGAAAATTTAATGAATAAGTCTCCGTGTTCTGGTCTCGAGTCCCGTTCTCTTCATTTAAGCCTTCGAATATACATATGTATTTCTTTAAAATGTCTGTATGTCTTGGGTCGGTGCAATTTGACTAATGTGTGGTTGCAAGCCTTGAGTAAGTGTATTAATCATGTTTTACTTGGTTTATTTTCTACGTCTGGTTAGAAGTGTTAGCTCTAGCTTTCTAACTGTCTAGGATATGTTTGGTTAAGTAAAAATATGAGGTAGGATTTTAAGCAATGACAAAGGAGCAGTTCGGCAGATGCCTTTTGAAAGATTTTCACAAATAAAAAAACTTGATTCTTAGCTGATTTACTGTCATCATCATCTGCCTAGCCCTTTCCCAACTATATTGGGGTCGGTTCCCAGTCAAGCCGGATTCAGCTGAATACCAGTATTTTTTACGTGAAGCGGGTGCCTACCAGACCTCCACTACCCATTAACTGGGGAACACGGTACTTCAGCTGAATTACTGTGTGTACGATAATCCTCCTTATTTCATTGCAATTGGGTTTACTTGATAATAATAATGATCGTTTATTTCTAAAAACTTCAATTAACATTACAACAATGTGGTCTCGACCCCTGAACTAGGAAAACCTGTGTGACAGGGGTCGAGGTTCATCCGATTCTATGGATCATAATTAGGAAGCTTGTAGACTATTGCTACATTTTGGTACCGTGAATAGGTTTGAATTTAGAATAAAAATGTTAAAAGGAAAAAGAAAGAAAAAATAATAATTAAAAGGTACTTACACAACAAAGTAAAAACTTCATAAAATTGAATTTGAAATAATATTACATAAAATTGAAAAAGAGGCAGCGTGTGAGTGAGTGTGGTGTGTAGTGTAATTATATTTCTATATTGCATACTGTATATCGTATTAGTTTTAAAAATATTAGACTCAATTGTAACGCCACATTATACTAAACCTTATTTATAAATCCTTGCTTCTCATCAGTCTCCTCTAATTCCAGCTACTGCTTTTACATTTTTTTATTTAAGTAACATTAGGACGAATGTGTCTAAAAGTAGAATTTGAATTATTAATGTTGGTTCCAAATGTGCGAAGAGCTCAAAGGCCCTTCTTTGTTACGTGCAAATGTGTGTTAAGTGGATATCGCTTACGATAATGGTTAAGAATATGTGGCGACGACTTTACTTCTGTAAATGGAATGGTTTTTCGCTGGGAAAGGACTATACAATATTTAGATTCTTTATCAGTAAATAGGACGGTTTGGGAGGAGAAAAGGGAGGCCTCTGCTCAGCCGTAGGATCTGTGTGACACAATCCAAGCTGCATAAATTCATTTAATAACCCCAGACCAGCTCTGTCCTGTCTTCTGCTTGATAAAGAAGGAAGTGGAAAATTATGTTTTTTGTTGCATCGCTGCCGCATTGTCGCGTCAAGTTGTTTGCCTTTTAGTATTAATGGGTACTTGGGTTCACGAATCATTAACTAATAAATAATACCGTTTCATTCGGTTAAGTATTACCTCAAAATGGTCAAAAACCTATATTTTTTCTTAATTTAATCTTCTCCAAGTAAGCTACAAAGATCTTTTGTCGATCTTAGTCATAGTTAGTTAGTTAGTTAGATAATTATCTGCGTTTAGCCGTTGATACTGAATGGAGGTGAGATGAATGGCTTTATTTATAAAAAGAAACTGGTCTTGTGTATGCTAACGAACGATCCATCCTTTTACGGAGCTACTATTCGGTTAAGTTTGTTACTTCTAGTTGTTGCGGAATTTGCTCGAAAGGGTCACCACAGCCCTGGAACGCAAAGGGTATTAAGAGGACCAGGTTAAACTCTTACTGATTTAACCCACATAGGGATTTAGTCAGTAAGAGTCTGACTTGAAGGTACTTCTAATTACTTAGGCTGCGTTAAGAACAGCGTACTCATACTTGGGATCTAAGGTATGTACTTAAGCCTACAGGTAATTCTCCGTTCTTCTCCTCTTATTTCGGTGTTTATACTTATCTCTTCTCTTGACATATCTACTTCTTTAACGAATGCAGAGACAAAAAAAATCACAAGTATTAGATAAATAAAAGAGCTATCCTAATGAGAGATTCCAGTAGATAAAACTTAATTAAACTGCTCATCCTGAGGTTCGAGCACACCCCTGGATCTAAGGCTCGGTAAATGCACTGGCAATGGAAACAACAACCACAAAGCATTAATATTGATAGCGCCAGTCATAGCCGCGCAGTCGCAATTACTTGCTCAGCTATCAGTCAGTTCACAATTAAACTCATGTCGTTTAAAATTGCGGTTTTCAGTATATACAAAAAGTATTTTAAATCGCCGTAAAAAAAGGGTAAGTCTATGTTTACAATCGAATATAATTGGATGTTTCTTGTTATAATCAAAACTTGAATTGTCAAGACGACCTCCTACTCTTAATAAACCTTCAGAGTCAAGAAACGGATTTAAATTAAATATTTTTGAATGTTTTGGTATTCCTAAACCTTTAGTTAGAGATTTCAACTCTATATCAAATGATTCTTGTTGACATATTTTAAAGAGAATAGTATGTGATTTGTTTATTTCGCTAGTTTGTAGTGAACCATACAATCTAGTTTTGTTCCTACAATTATACACAAATCGCAATACATATGCAAACACACGACTTAAGTGATTAAACTTGGAATAATTGTTAAAATCAATAATAGAGTTATGACTGTCATCGTGAGTCACCTTTGTTTGTACATGAACCTTTAGTTCAGGTAATTCCACTGACTTATGTGGTTGTTGTGGCCAAGCAGGTGATCCCTCCTTTAAGAAGGGGGGTCCTTCCCACCACAAGGGTTCAACCTGCAGACGCTGAGGATCTACCCCTCTGGAAGCAAGATCTGCAGGGTTGAGGTGAGTGGGAACATGCCTCCACGTGAAACCCTGTGTCAATTCATTAATTTCAATTACGCGATTGGCTACAAAAGCTTTTAAAAGATTTGGTTGCCAATCGCGATCCAAATGAATGTGCGCGAGCGCCCCCCGCTGCTCCCCGCTCCTCTCCGGCGTGGTTCGCCATGCGCGTGGACATATTCCCAGCCTTGAAAGAGCTAACTTTCAACAGATTCCTCAGGTTCTTCTTCACCCGGCAGCCGGACGATGTAATGGATGGCTCTGCGGATTGTTCCTTTGGAAGTGTAGACATCTACCACACGACAAATGTTGTCTGCGCCCATGTGTAGATGTGTAATGCGGCCAAGCCGCCAGCGTTGAGGAGGCAGATTCTGGTCCTTTATTAATACCATGTCCCCAATTCTAGGATCGATAGACCCAGTTTTCCATTTGGAACGCTGCTGCAGTTCTGCGATGAACTCTTGAGACCATCTCTTCCAAAACGCGAGGCGTAATTTGCAGATAAGTTGGTACTTCGCTCTGGAGTCTTCTTCTGCAAAAGAGGGCACCGAAGTCAGTGGCCGTCCGATTAGAAAGTGCCCGGGGGTCAAAGGGTTTAAATCTAAGGGATCAGAAGACAAAGGGGAGAGTGGGCGAGAATTAAGGATTGCCTCTATTTGTGTAAAAAGAGTTGACAACTCCTCAAAAGTAAGGGAAACATTCGCTGCGGTTCTTTTTAAGTGATATTTTGCCGACTTTACGCCTGCCTCCCAGAGCCCACCAAAATGCGGTGAATAAGCTGGACTAAATTTAAATATAATGCCTTCATTAGTAGCATAATCAGTGACTGAGTCACGACTAGAGCGTAGCACCCCACCCAGTTCATTATTTGCCCCCACGAAGTTAGTGCCATTGTCACACCAAATTTCATAGGGCTTACCTCTGCGCGCCACAAATCGTCGCAAACATAAAATAAATGCTGATGTAGTTAGATCACTTACCAGCTCTAGGTGGACCGCTCTGGTACTTAAGCAAACAAATAGACAGAGGTAACATTTATGTATTCGATTACCTCTTCCCTTTTTACTAGAGATTTGAAACGGACCCGCGAAGTCAGTACCAGTCGAGTGGAAAGGGAAAGTAGGCCTCATCCTAGCTGATGGCAAGTTACCCATTATTGGCTGTATAGTCTTACCACGAAATCTAGTGCATACAATGCATTGTTTATTGACTTTGCGCGCTAAGGTCCTCCCGCCTACAGGCCAGTACATTTCTCTCACAGAGGATAGTAACAACTGCGGACCTGCATGAAATAAACGTTGGTGTTCATTTTGCATTAATAAAAGGGTAAGTCTATGTTTACAATCGAATATAATTGGATGTTTCTTGTTATAATCAAAACTTGAATTGTCAAGACGACCTCCTACTCTTAATAAACCTTCAGAGTCAAGAAACGGATTTAAATTAAATATTTTTGAATGTTTTGGTATTCCTAAACCTTTAGTTAGAGATTTCAACTCTATATCAAATGATTCTTGTTGACATATTTTAAAGAGAATAGTATGTGATTTGTTTATTTCGCTAGTTTGTAGTGAACCATACAATCTAGTTTTGTTCCTACAATTATACACAAACCGCAATACATATGCAAACACACGACTTAAGTGATTAAACTTGGAATAATTGTTAAAATCAATAATAGAGTTATGACTGTCATCGTGAGTCACCTTTGTTTGTACATGAACCTTTAGTTCAGGTAATTCCACTGACTTATGTGGTTGTTGTGGCCAAGCAGGTGATCCCTCCTTTAAGAAGGGGGGTCCTTCCCACCACAAGGGTTCAACCTGCAGACGCTGAGGATCTACCCCTCTGGAAGCAAGATCTGCAGGGTTGAGGTGAGTGGGAACATGCCTCCACGTGAAACCCTGTGTCAATTCATTAATTTCAATTACGCGATTGGCTACAAAAGCTTTTAAAAGATTTGGTTGAGCGTTAATCCAGCCAAGTACTACTGTTGAGTCAGTCCATATAACCTTTTGCTTGATCTTATGACTTCGAATGGACTGGATTACCTTTGTGGACAACTGAGCACCAAGTAGTGCGCCACACAATTCAAGGCGAGGTATGGTCATAGCTTTCAGAGGTGCAACCCTGGCCTTCGCACATAACAATTTAACATTTACAATATTCTCATTATTAATTGACCTTAGATAGACACAGGCTCCGTACGCTTCCTGGGAAGCATCTACAAAACAGTGTAATTCTACTGCCATAGGGAAGTCACATAGTATATTTCTTGGCAAACTAATTTTAGACAGATTATTTATATTCTCTGTTAACTTTACCCACTTTTTTCCTATATGGGGTGGCACAGGATCATCCCAGCCTAACTTTTCCTTCCATAATTGCTGTAATATTATTTTAGCTTTAATTATGCATGCACATAGCAGCCCTAAAGGGTCAAATATTTTACAAGTTAACGATATAATAGTACGTTTAGTGAGTTTCCTACTCATATCCATATCAACCGCAAAATGTAATGTGTCCGGTGAAGGTGACCAGTTTAGTCCTAAAACTGTGGAATGTTTACTCAGATCAAGAATGTTAGGAGTGGTCTCTGTTTGTAACACCTTGGGACAGTTTGTGCGTATTTTATGAAGAGGGAAACAAGCTGAAGATAAGACTCTAGTGACCTCATCATATATTTCTTTAATTTCTTTCTCTGACTGACATCCAGTATTTAAATCATCCATGTAAATATCATGTTCTAAAATATTAGAAATTATGGGATTAGAACATTCGCGAGCTAACTGAAGAAGGCACCTCGTGCTCAAGAAAGGTGCAGACGCTGTCCCATAGGTGACAGTGTTTAGCTGCAAGACCTTTATAGGCTGAGAATAATCTTCCCTCCACAGAATCAATTGCAAATGTCGTTGGGATGGATCTATTTCAATTTGCCTATACATTTTTTGTATATCTCCAGTTAGTACATACTTATAAGTTCTAAACCTTAATAAAATAGACAACAAATCATCTTGTATTACTGGACCTATATACTGAATGTCATTTAACGATTTTCCTGAAGTTGTTTTGGCAGAGGCATCAAAAACAACACGTAACTTTGTGGTTTCACTTTGTTCTCTCAATACTGCATGATGTGGTAAGTAATATCCAAATAGAGGACGCTTAATCTCATGTAAATGACCGAAGTTCTTGTACTCCTCAATAAATGCTGTGTAACTTTGTTTGAGCTGATAATTATTATTTAATTTTTTCTCAAGATTAAGAAAACGCTTTTTCGCTAAGAAATAAGAATCGCCTAGTGCCTGTTCAGGAATCTCCTTAAATGGCATATTAACAGAAAATCGACCATTTGGAAGACGCTTCATATTTTCTAAAAAATGCTGTTCGCATAATTTGTCTTGGGGTGAAGTGTTATCCACATAATTAATTTCTTCCACTTCCCAAAACTTTTTAAGGTCATTATGAATTTCCTTCGTGAAACTACATGTCAAGTGATTAAGGCTACATTCTCCTAAACGGCCACTAACTAACCATCCGAACTTTGAATTTTGTAGGATAGGTTTACCTACACCCAATGAAATACGCTTTTTCCCTACAATATTCCAAAAAACATCTGCCCCTAATAAAATATCAATATTAGATGGATAATGGAACTTTGGGTCTGCAAGCACGATATTTTTGGGTAAATTTAGTTCCTGAATATTTACAGGTGCACTCGGTAAAGTTCCTGTAATCTGTGGTACAATTAGACAATTAATTTCCATATTGAAAGGATTTAATCGCGATTTTATACTTAAATTGCAGCGCTCGGATATATTAAAAGAAACATTATTAATACCTGAAATCCGTAAAGGTTCAGTAATCTTAACCGATAGTCCTAACTTGCTTTTCAGGTTTTCTGTCACAAAGGAAGATTGGCTGCCTGTGTCTAATAGAGCCCGAACAAGGTATGTCTGTTGATTGTACACATCCACTACCTCTACCATAGCGGTACACAACAGAACCTGGCTGATGGAGACAGCAGACAATGATACTGGTAGTGGTTCAGTTGATGTAGAAGGTGTAGCGGTAGTTGGGTCTCTCTCAGTCCTATTATTACCTTGAGGTTTATTAACATGCAATAAAGTGTTATGTTTTTGTTTACAAAACTTACATGAACTCTTCATATGACAACGAAATGACTTGTGACCCTCACGCAGACAATTTGAACACAATTTTAATTTTGATGCTTCTTTAAGCCTGTCTGGTACATTCATATTCCTGAATTTAGTACATTGATGAATACGATGACCCTGCTCACTGCACAATAAACACAAATATTCATTCAAGTTCTCAACCGAAGAGACCAAGGAACTAGATCTCTCAAGTTGTTGGTTTTTCCAATTATTTTTACTAAAATTACCTTTATCAGTTTTATGTGGTTGTGACGTAATTGATGTAGTTTCTAAAATATCCGCACGACTACGTATAAAATTAAAAAAGTCATTTAGCGTTGGCAAGTCAGGTAAAATATTCCTATGTTCTTCCCACTTTACGCCCGTACTGGTATCTAACTTCCCAGTAATCATAAATATTAACAAAGTATCCCACTGATCAGTTGGTTGCCCTAGAGTGTTGAGCGCTCTTAAATTTTTTGAAACAACATCCACTAAGTTACGCAATTCTTTAACCGATTCTTTTGTTAAGGTTTCAATACTACATAATGCCTTAAGGTGATTGTTAATGAGGATTTTCTTATTATTATATCTATCACAAAGTAACTCCCATGCTACAATATAATTTTCAGAGGTAAACTCTAATGACTTGATAACTTCAATGGCACCACCCTCCAGTGAAGATCTCAGATAGTGAAACTTATTGATGCCTGGTATTGATTCATTGCAATGAATCAATGATTGATAGGTGTCTCTAAATTCTAGCCATTTTAAATAAGAACCATTAAATGTTGGCAATTTTATTGTTGGCAGTTTTATTGACTGTAAGCCATGTGATGGGCAATTTGAATGAGAACCTCCGTTACTACATGCATCACCAAATTTTTCTTTTTGAGACCCTTTTCTTTCTAATAGATCCTCAATAATCGACATAACTGAAATAAACTTAGTTTCAACCGAATCTCTTAATGTGATTTGTTCCTCCGTATCGGATTCATCACAGCTGTTTTCAATTAATGTTTGAACTTCATTGAACTGTCTATATAATTCTTGCCCATTGTCCAAACGTCTACCTAACTCCTTTATATTTACGCCAGTTAGATCACCAATGTCTAGCTTTTGCATTTCCTGTACATATTCGTTTAATTTAGTTAAACGCCCTCTAATATTACCGCGTTTCCTAATTAATTCACTTAATTCACTTTTTCCCACATCCTTATTCATATTTGGCATCTTTAAATTACAATATCCGAGAATAATCAAACAATGAAATAGGTAATTAAGTGTGCATCAAACCCAACAGTCGATCCTGTAGGTATGTACGCTCCAGGCGCAGCTCGTAGCCACGCGGTGTCACGGCAGGCACGCCGCACGGCAAGATGGCCGCTTTGCTGCTTATTCCGCGACGGCCGAGGAGCCCCGGTCGCCACGTGGTGGCGTTCGTTGACGGGTACCGGGAGGCAGCTCGTAGTCGTCGCCGATGTTTTCCTGGAATTGTTCGGCAATTCTATTTGAAGCAGGGATGCAGTGCAAGGCTTTAAGCTGTGCAATTAGTGCACGAGACACGGAATTGGGGATTTTAGTACAGGAATGTAAGCATCAAAGAAATGAAAATGTGATAGGTAGATATTTAATGCATTAACTGCGAATGTTGTTGCACGATTATAGACATGCTATGCTGGACATGAATAGTCGCCTATTAGACTCACAATTATTATGAGTTACGACAATTATTTTAAAAATTAGGTAAGTATGTACCTATAGGCATTCCTAATAGAATTGGAAAAAACCACAATGCGATTATGATAGCAGTAGGTAGCTGCCCCTTTTTAATATAGGAAGCAATAAACCCTTCACACACAAATAAAAACGGAAATCGGGAACGGAAATGTAAATAGGAACGAGCTTACTTCCCTCGGATAGACCACCTGACGCGATGCCCGCTATATCCAGGTAGATCTTCAAATAGGTAGCAGCCTCCTTGTGTTCCAGCGATTTCGCAGCAGTTGCACACGGCCGCGATGAGCGTTGAGCAGCGGCGCGTTCCCTCGTGGCCGTTTCGAACAATCGAGAACACGAACACGCCGACGCCACCGAGCAGCAGTGTTTTCTTCGCTCCAACTTGCGTCTTGCAGTTTCTTATTGCACACGGTCGCCAAATGTTGGGTGATGCTGATGATAATATTGATTCAAACGACGGTCGTAAATTCTTATTATAATTTATTCAGGATAGCCGAGCGGAATAAGCAGCAAAGCGGCCATCTTGCCGTGCGGCGTGCCTGCCGTGACACCGCGTGGCTACGAGCTGCGCCTGGAGCGTACATACCTACAGGATCGACTGTTGGGTTTGATGCACACTTAATTACCTATTTCATTGTTTGATTATTCTCGGATATTGTAATTTAAAGATGCCAAATATGAATAAGGATGTGGGAAAAAGTGAATTAAGTGAATTAATTAGGAAACGCGGTAATATTAGAGGGCGTTTAACTAAATTAAACGAATATGTACAGGAAATGCAAAAGCTAGACATTGGTGATCTAACTGGCGTAAATATAAAGGAGTTAGGTAGACGTTTGGACAATGGGCAAGAATTATATAGACAGTTCAATGAAGTTCAAACATTAATTGAAAACAGCTGTGATGAATCCGATACGGAGGAACAAATCACATTAAGAGATTCGGTTGAAACTAAGTTTATTTCAGTTATGTCGATTATTGAGGATCTATTAGAAAGAAAAGGGTCTCAAAAAGAAAAATTTGGTGATGCATGTAGTAACGGAGGTTCTCATTCAAATTGCCCATCACATGGCTTACAGTCAATAAAACTGCCAACAATAAAATTGCCAACATTTAATGGTTCTTATTTAAAATGGCTAGAATTTAGAGACACCTATCAATCATTGATTCATTGCAATGAATCAATACCAGGCATCAATAAGTTTCACTATCTGAGATCTTCACTGGAGGGTGGTGCCATTGAAGTTATCAAGTCATTAGAGTTTACCTCTGAAAATTATATTGTAGCATGGGAGTTACTTTGTGATAGATATAATAATAAGAAAATCCTCATTAACAATCACCTTAAGGCATTATGTAGTATTGAAACCTTAACAAAAGAATCGGTTAAAGAATTGCGTAACTTAGTGGATGTTGTTTCAAAAAATTTAAGAGCGCTCAACACTCTAGGGCAACCAACTGATCAGTGGGATACTTTGTTAATATTTATGATTACTGGGAAGTTAGATACCAGTACGGGCGTAAAGTGGGAAGAACATAGGAATATTTTACCTGACTTGCCAACGCTAAATGACTTTTTTAATTTTATACGTAGTCGTGCGGATATTTTAGAAACTACATCAATTACGTCACAACCACATAAAACTGATAAAGGTAATTTTAGTAAAAATAATTGGAAAAACCAACAACTTGAGAGATCTAGTTCCTTGGTCTCTTCGGTTGAGAACTTGAATGAATATTTGTGTTTATTGTGCAGTGAGCAGGGTCATCGTATTCATCAATGTACTAAATTCAGGAATATGAATGTACCAGACAGGCTTAAAGAAGCATCAAAATTAAAATTGTGTTCAAATTGTCTGCGTGAGGGTCACAAGTCATTTCGTTGTCATATGAAGAGTTCATGTAAGTTTTGTAAACAAAAACATAACACTTTATTGCATGTTAATAAACCTCAAGGTAATAATAGGACTGAGAGAGACCCAACTACCGCTACACCTTCTACATCAACTGAACCACTACCAGTATCATTGTCTGCTGTCTCCATCAGCCAGGTTCTGTTGTGTACCGCTATGGTAGAGGTAGTGGATGTGTACAATCAACAGACATACCTTGTTCGGGCTCTATTAGACACAGGCAGCCAATCTTCCTTTGTGACAGAAAACCTGAAAAGCAAGTTAGGACTATCGGTTAAGATTACTGAACCTTTACGGATTTCAGGTATTAATAATGTTTCTTTTAATATATCCGAGCGCTGCAATTTAAGTATAAAATCGCGATTAAATCCTTTCAATATGGAAATTAATTGTCTAATTGTACCACAGATTACAGGAACTTTACCGAGTGCACCTGTAAATATTCAGGAACTAAATTTACCCAAAAATATCGTGCTTGCAGACCCAAAGTTCCATTATCCATCTAATATTGATATTTTATTAGGGGCAGATGTTTTTTGGAATATTGTAGGGAAAAAGCGTATTTCATTGGGTGTAGGTAAACCTATCCTACAAAATTCAAAGTTCGGATGGTTAGTTAGTGGCCGTTTAGGAGAATGTAGCCTTAATCACTTGACATGTAGTTTCACGAAGGAAATTCATAATGACCTTAAAAAGTTTTGGGAAGTGGAAGAAATTAATTATGTGGATAACACTTCACCCCAAGACAAATTATGCGAACAGCATTTTTTAGAAAATATGAAGCGTCTTCCAAATGGTCGATTTTCTGTTAATATGCCATTTAAGGAGATTCCTGAACAGGCACTAGGCGATTCTTATTTCTTAGCGAAAAAGCGTTTTCTTAATCTTGAGAAAAAATTAAATAATAATTATCAGCTCAAACAAAGTTACACAGCATTTATTGAGGAGTACAAGAACTTCGGTCATTTACATGAGATTAAGCGTCCTCTATTTGGATATTACTTACCACATCATGCAGTATTGAGAGAACAAAGTGAAACCACAAAGTTACGTGTTGTTTTTGATGCCTCTGCCAAAACAACTTCAGGAAAATCGTTAAATGACATTCAGTATATAGGTCCAGTAATACAAGATGATTTGTTGTCTATTTTATTAAGGTTTAGAACTTATAAGTATGTACTAACTGGAGATATACAAAAAATGTATAGGCAAATTGAAATAGATCCATCCCAACGACATTTGCAATTGATTCTGTGGAGGGAAGATTATTCTCAGCCTATAAAGGTCTTGCAGCTAAACACTGTCACCTATGGGACAGCGTCTGCACCTTTCTTGAGCACGAGGTGCCTTCTTCAGTTAGCTCGCGAATGTTCTAATCCCATAATTTCTAATATTTTAGAACATGATATTTACATGGATGATTTAAATACTGGATGTCAGTCAGAGAAAGAAATTAAAGAAATATATGATGAGGTCACTAGAGTCTTATCTTCAGCTTGTTTCCCTCTTCATAAAATACGCACAAACTGTCCCAAGGTGTTACAAACAGAGACCACTCCTAACATTCTTGATCTGAGTAAACATTCCACAGTTTTAGGACTAAACTGGTCACCTTCACCGGACACATTACATTTTGCGGTTGATATGGATATGAGTAGGAAACTCACTAAACGTACTATTATATCGTTAACTTGTAAAATATTTGACCCTTTAGGGCTGCTATGTGCATGCATAATTAAAGCTAAAATAATATTACAGCAATTATGGAAGGAAAAGTTAGGCTGGGATGATCCTGTGCCACCCCATATAGGAAAAAAGTGGGTAAAGTTAACAGAGAATATAAATAATCTGTCTAAAATTAGTTTGCCAAGAAATATACTATGTGACTTCCCTATGGCAGTAGAATTACACTGTTTTGTAGATGCTTCCCAGGAAGCGTACGGAGCCTGTGTCTATCTAAGGTCAATTAATAATGAGAATATTGTAAATGTTAAATTGTTATGTGCGAAGGCCAGGGTTGCACCTCTGAAAGCTATGACCATACCTCGCCTTGAATTGTGTGGCGCACTACTTGGTGCTCAGTTGTCCACAAAGGTAATCCAGTCCATTCGAAGTCATAAGATCAAGCAAAAGGTTATATGGACTGACTCAACAGTAGTACTTGGCTGGATTAACGCTCAACCAAATCTTTTAAAAGCTTTTGTAGCCAATCGCGTAATTGAAATTAATGAATTGACACAGGGTTTCACGTGGAGGCATGTTCCCACTCACCTCAACCCTGCAGATCTTGCTTCCAGAGGGGTAGATCCTCAGCGTCTGCAGGTTGAACCCTTGTGGTGGGAAGGACCCCCCTTCTTAAAGGAGGGATCACCTGCTTGGCCACAACAACCACATAAGTCAGTGGAATTACCTGAACTAAAGGTTCATGTACAAACAAAGGTGACTCACGATGACAGTCATAACTCTATTATTGATTTTAACAATTATTCCAAGTTTAATCACTTAAGTCGTGTGTTTGCATATGTATTGCGGTTTGTGTATAATTGTAGGAACAAAACTAGATTGTATGGTTCACTACAAACTAGCGAAATAAACAAATCACATACTATTCTCTTTAAAATATGTCAACAAGAATCATTTGATATAGAGTTGAAATCTCTAACTAAAGGTTTAGGAATACCAAAACATTCAAAAATATTTAATTTAAATCCGTTTCTTGACTCTGAAGGTTTATTAAGAGTAGGAGGTCGTCTTGACAATTCAAGTTTTGATTATAACAAGAAACATCCAATTATATTCGATTGTAAACATAGACTTACCCTTTTATTAATGCAAAATGAACACCAACGTTTATTTCATGCAGGTCCGCAGTTGTTACTATCCTCTGTGAGAGAAATGTACTGGCCTGTAGGCGGGAGGACCTTAGCGCGCAAAGTCAATAAACAATGCATTGTATGCACTAGATTTCGTGGTAAGACTATACAGCCAATAATGGGTAACTTGCCATCAGCTAGGATGAGGCCTACTTTCCCTTTCCACTCGACTGGTACTGACTTCGCGGGTCCGTTTCAAATCTCTAGTAAAAAGGGAAGAGGTAATCGAATACATAAATGTTACCTCTGTCTATTTGTTTGCTTAAGTACCAGAGCGGTCCACCTAGAGCTGGTAAGTGATCTAACTACATCAGCATTTATTTTATGTTTGCGACGATTTGTGGCGCGCAGAGGTAAGCCCTATGAAATTTGGTGTGACAATGGCACTAACTTCGTGGGGGCAAATAATGAACTGGGTGGGGTGCTACGCTCTAGTCGTGACTCAGTCACTGATTATGCTACTAATGAAGGCATTATATTTAAATTTAGTCCAGCTTATTCACCGCATTTTGGTGGGCTCTGGGAGGCAGGCGTAAAGTCGGCAAAATATCACTTAAAAAGAACCGCAGCGAATGTTTCCCTTACTTTTGAGGAGTTGTCAACTCTTTTTACACAAATAGAGGCAATCCTTAATTCTCGCCCACTCTCCCCTTTGTCTTCTGATCCCTTAGATTTAAACCCTTTGACCCCCGGGCACTTTCTAATCGGACGGCCACTGACTTCGGTGCCCTCTTTTGCAGAAGAAGACTCCAGAGCGAAGTACCAACTTATCTGCAAATTACGCCTCGCGTTTTGGAAGAGATGGTCTCAAGAGTTCATCGCAGAACTGCAGCAGCGTTCCAAATGGAAAACTGGGTCTATCGATCCTAGAATTGGGGACATGGTATTAATAAAGGACCAGAATCTGCCTCCTCAACGCTGGCGGCTTGGCCGCATTACACATCTACACATGGGCGCAGACAACATTTGTCGTGTGGTAGATGTCTACACTTCCAAAGGAACAATCCGCAGAGCCATCCATTACATCGTCCGGCTGCCGGGTGAAGAAGAACCTGAGGAATCTGTTGAAAGTTAGCTCTTTCAAGGCTGGGAATATGTCCACGCGCATGGCGAACCACGCCGGAGAGGAGCGGGGGGCGCTCGCGCAAGCCGCGCGGCGCGGCGGCGGCGCGCCATTCGACGACGAAGAGGACCGAGTGCGCGCGCGTACGTTAACGTTATTCCGCTCGGCTATCCTGAATAAATTATAATAAGAATTTACGACCGTCGTTTGAATCAATATTATCATCAGCATCACCCAACAGTAGGTAAGTAGGGTAAATACCTTTAACCGCATTGACGAGACCATCCAACGGATAAAGTGTAATTGATCTACTATCTTTATAAACCGTCTCTTATTTATGGCCTACGATTAACATGTAACACGACAAATGACAAATTCTCACATAGAACTTGAAAGTCAAAGATGTTCACAAATAATTATAGGTTTTTATGACTTCCCAAAATAACGGTTCATATTTTAATGAGGAAAAATTAGGGAAAGGCAGAAATAAAACTTCTGGATCCGGAAGTGTTGAAACCGGTAATTAGTATTATCAAATATCTTTTGCGTTTGTTATCATAACGTATTATTATATTATTTTATAGCTAGCCTGAAATGTTGCTGGGCAAAGACCTCCCTCCACTCCTTCCACTTTTCCCGATCCTGTGCCACATCCTGCCAATTCCCAAGGAAGACATCCAAGTCGTCCCGCCATCTCTTTCGTGGTCTGCGATTTCAGGGCACCAATTTTGTGTTTTATAGGCCCACCGCTCGATGGACATATGGCAGACATGTCCAGCCCGGTCCCATTTAAGCTGGGCAGCCTTCTGAGCCACGTCAACGATCTGTGTTTTTGAGCGCAGTATCGTGTCCCGAATTCGATGCGTTAATATAACACCAAGTATACTGCGCTCCATAGAACGTTGGCAAACCTTGAGTTTGCACTTTTGGATGTTAGTCAAAGACCAAGTTTGTGCACCATAGGTCAAAAAGGGGAGAATACATTTATGTCCATGAAACTTCCAAAAAATTAAATCTAAATATCGGTGCGTTTAAACGTAGCTGTAAGAATAAATGTCCAAGTCGCATTAAGCATTTAAATAGTAAAGTTATGTAATACAGAACATGATTCAAAAGAGTGTCCGTGGAGTTTCTTGCACGTTCTTCTCCATAGAGATCTACGCTTTGGAACGTGCAGATATCTTTACCTCTTTCGACTTGACAATTCAAAACTGCATGTAAAGGGTTTATTTGAAATAAATGCTTTGACTATTGACTACTGAATAACTAACATTTTGGCTTCGTTTTCGAGGTCAGTCCCACAGGAACGGTGGATGTTCTTGGTAAAAGTAGCCAATGGCACTCAATGATGAAAAATGTTCGTACGTCGAACGAATCGGCACTTTCTGAGATTGCCACCTCTTGTAGGTGGCAACTGGCAATCTCTGGACTTTCTGATCAAGCCAAAAATTTTGTCATTATTTAAATAAATATATAACCAGTCAGTCTACACTGCAGGGCAAAGTCATTCCTCCGGTGGGCCCAGAAAGAAGCAATTAAGAGACCAAAAGATAGAGCTTAGATTGAAATACCAATAGTACAGAAAAAAAAAACAATTATTTGCTAACAGACTGTCAAGTTACATACAACACTCAAATAATTTTAAAGACTGGTTAAAAAATCTAATAACGCGATAAAAATAAACGTTAAACGTAACGTATAATAACGTATTGTGCTTGTACATAGTTCAAGGGCAGTTCATTCACGGACAAGGTCGCAGTATAAAGCGGGAGCAACCGATTTGCCGTGGTTTGTTCGTTTAACGCTTCGTTTACTATAGGGTGACGTCACTCTGATTTGTGTTGCATTTAAAATAAGGCATAATTGATGTGTGGAATATGTGGAGCACTAGTTGTTTTTTACGGCTTACCTAAGTGTTATCCATGTGCGATAATTTTCGATTAGTCTACAATAATTTAAAAAAAATAAGTAGTGACTTTATACATTTCAAATCAAGTAACATATTTACATTAGCACATCTGAAACTCATTGCACCGCACTAAATAATCAACGCATTCTGGAACTCCAAATGTATTCAACATTCGCGTGTTAAAATCCCGCCAATACTATTTTTTATACGACTGCCCAAAAAAAGATTTGTAATGTTTTCAGGGTTCATATACATGTGAGTTTCTTTATTCCACCATAACTTCCAAAACGGCTTAACTGATGTCAATGTATGTGGTAGATCTTTAGAATCGCGAAGGCATGGTTCAGAAATAAAAACGAAAATATTTTGTTTTCATGAAAATTACGTATACTATCATCGTCTCAAGCCTGATTAGTACTTACCTACATAGCAAAAAAGGTATGAAATAAAAAACAAATAATCATTGCAGTCGGTATAGGTCTTTACAGGTCCCCCGAATGCAATGAAAAGGTTATCTTGTTTTAATTGTTTAGTTCACTTTTTGACATGGCAGGCGTGTTTTTTTTTTATTTTTTTGTTTTTTTCTATGAGGATCCCTTAAGCAAGCTTTACCATAAAGCGTGTTTGTTCACTTTACTGATGATAGACGGATGACAGTTATTTATTTTATGTACTAGGCAAACATCATCAAGGAATATGTATCCTGAGATTCCTGATCGTCTGATGATGAAGATGTCCACTGCTGTTTGCTTTTTTTTTTTTTCGTAGCGAGGTGGTAGTCCTTCATAAATGTCCTGCGATCTCGGGCGGACGGAGAAGACCGACTCCTGCTGACTAAAACCAACTCATGATCCTTCACACTTCAGCTACTATCATCGCAGTACCCGACTGTTTCCCCATCTGGCTGCTGGAGACTAAAAAAGTATCGCCACATCGGCCGGTCCTGTGTTTAGAGACAAGCATGCTCATTATTTTCAATTGAAAGAAAGGTATTTATAATGAGTTAGATATTCTCAATTCCTCATTCACCTGGCGTCGCCCGCGTGGCAGGCTATTGAAAACTTCCGCTCGGTTTACAGGAACATGCGCGCTCATTAGAAAGTTTACGGCTTAAAGCGCCTAGTATGTATCTCTAATCGTGGTTTAGTTTAGTAAAAACTATTGCAGCTTGATCATTGCAAACTTTAGAAAATCTATATTTTCAGACTGCGTTGCTAGGCGGATAATATGAATATGTTTTTTGATTCTTTATAGTATACTAGCTGTCCGCACAACTTCGTTTGTGTCACATTTTTCATGACTGCTCCGCTCCTATTGGTCTTAGCGTGATGATATATAGCCTTCCTCGATAAATGGGCTATCTAACACTGAAAGATTTTTTTCAAATCGGACCAGTAGTTCGTGAGATTAGCGCGTTCAAACAAACAAACAAACTCTTCAGCTTTATAATATTAGTATAGATTATTTAAAAAAAAAACAGTTTCGCCACACAACAGCCAGACCCGGCCGGCACAACTAGTTTTGTGCAGGAATCGAAACCGTGACACGCAGCGCAATACCCAATCGCTCAACCACTGCGCCAACCGTGTCGTTTACAGTATATCTCTATACATATATGTATAAACGTGTGTAATATGACATAATTATTTAGGCTTTGTCAAATTAGACGGTGTCGGGCTTTTGTTGGGTTTTACAACATTTTTCGAGTTTTAAAAACTTCAACAGCTTTTATTACATATGTAATATGAAAAAGAAAATTTAAAACCAAGACAATAATCTATACTTCTATAAAGAGGAAAGATTTGTATTTTTGTATGTAACGAATAAACTCAAAAACAGTAGTTTTTGAGTTTATTCGTTACATACAAAAATACGAAGCGATTTCAAAAATTCTTTCACCATTAGAAAGCTACATTCACCCTGAGTAACATAGGCTATATTCTATACCCATATTCCCATGGGAACGGGAACTACGCGGCTAAAACCGCGGGGCGCTGCTAGTCCAAAATAAGTTTTAAAGGTCTTGTTTTTTATAGTGTGTCTGGCTAAACGGTTTTGGCACCTGGCAACCCTGGTTCGGATGATTTTCTTGATCAATTCCTTATACCTGTAGAATATAACTTTGGAATGTTGAGCTGTCCTACGCAAACGCCTCATTGGAATTCACTTAAATTGTAGCTGTAGCATTTGGGAGGTTGGAAATTAAAATGAATTTAATTAGAAATAGATTAAATAACGATTTCGGATTCGCTTGTAATATATTTAGATCAAACTTAGATATGTTGATACATTAGACATTTTTTATCCAGAGTTCAATGTCTGCGCAAACAATAGTCAGTAAGTATCTTATGGCTTCTCTATATCGTATGGTACCTACGTCAGCTAACAAAAAATCTTTTGATCCTAACTCAGTTACTTAGTGCGTGAGATCAAAAGCCATCACCCAATCTAAATCAATGGCATCCGGCTATACTAAATTGAATGTAAAAAGGCTCGACAGATTTTTAACGGACCTACCAATAGGGTAGTTGACTAAAAAAATCTAATTAGTCCGTCGGATAGATTTCCAAAAAATATTGGACACGTATTTTTTCTTTTTTCACGTAAACAAAAAATGAAGCCGATACAGAGCGTTGAAAACTCTTGTGACGTCACTTCTCGCTACAATTTTTAGCGAGCCGTAGCGTCACAAGCCCCCACTCCTAATCTTCGATGCTTTGTATCTTCGTCAGTTTTTATTGATTTGATAAAGGAAAAAATACGTGTCCAATATTTTTCTATAATCTAACTGACGGACTAAACATAATCATATATTTTTTACTCAGGAAACATCCCTATTGAATAGGTCTCTACAGTACCTACTTCCAAAACCACATCCTACCTATTCCTCGAGCCTCATTAATTTATTTCCTATTGCCGATTCTCATGAAACGTGACCGTATCGTTCTAAGATCTTTTTAAAACTCTGTAGTTAACAGGTTGAAAAAACGCAGTTAACTATTACGAATTTCATGCATTTTATAATACTAGCACGAAGTTCCAAGGAAATTTTAATGGCTCGCTTGCTATTAACCAAGACAGCGTGTATCTACCTGTTAACACCTCCGGTGCTTTAAGTAATGTTTTATTACCTAGTTAAAGAAACTTTGTCATGTAATTTTCCAGGTTATTCTGGTCTTAAGTCCGGTTTTTGGAACGAAGTTCCTTATCGGACGGTACGAACTTGGCGGATGGGGGCCAGGCGAAAAGAATTTCTCGTCGCGAATTTCTGAAAGTTATTCACAGCACGTATGCTATTGGTTGTATCCAGTCATAGGTGCGCGAAACCAATTATTACTACGATTACAGTACAGATGGAGAATGTACTGATGAAGTTTATAATGAACTAGCAGCGCCTCGCGGTTTCACCCGCGTAGGTCCCGTTCCCGTGGGAATATGGGGATAAAATATAGCCTATGTCTCCCGGGGATAGTGTAGCTTCCCAACAGTGAAAAAAAAATTTCAAATCGGTTCAGTATATCCAGAGATTACCCCTTACAACGTCACAAACTCACAAACGTTACCTCTTTATAATATTAGTATAGATTAGATGAATTGATATACAATTAAATTTTTATTTTCAAAAGTCGGAAAGATAAGATCCTAACATTCCTTCAGTTCCTTAGTATTTCATTATTACATTCTCAGAATTACATCAAAGTCTGGATCTATGACCGCCTGACCGGTTGATACTATAGCCAGGTTATATACGTTGTAAAACTTCCCATAGGCCACCCTATGGGAAGCTTTACAACGTATATAACCACACACACACTGGACCGATGACCTCATGAGACCGCTAGACACGAAAGGGCAGAACCGGTCAATGTGGTATCGCTAGGCTGTTTTTTAGCAGTTCGTTTGAATAATGATGTCAGTCTGCTCGCCCTCAAAATATTACATGTTACTATAACCTGGCGGAATGTTGATGTACCAAGTAAAAAGCCCAACCTAGCCAGCCTTCGGTAGATATAGGAGTGATGCTATATTGCACCATCTTTTATTACTTCAACGGTTTTCTACTTCAAAAATTTTCTACGCTTTTTTTCAGACATCATGACGACGTTAAAAAGTCCTCCACGCATATTACACAGACAAAAAATCCAATTCTTTCTCATGACAAGTCAATCCATCATGAAAATCCGCAAGCTTCCCTTATCCATCACTCAGTCAAAGGATTACTGGGGCTGACTCCGAAATTGGATCAACATCAGAATGAATAGTTCAACACGATTACGCGACCTAAAGTTAGCCAATTTCTTACAAGTACTTTGAAAATGGAAATTTAAATCTTTTGTAAGTTAAGTTAGATACTTTATGGATTGGAACATCTCGCTCATGTTGTAAAAGTTTAGACTTTATGTAGGTGTATTTTTTTGTATGGATGAGGTCCTACTAGGGTTGAGGAATTTGTTCGAAAGAGTCACCACGGCGGCCCTGGAACGTAAAGGGCACTAGAAGGATCATTTTATTCAGTAAGAGTCTGACACTCTCTTCCGCTCCGCCCAAAGCGGGAGTAGTCATTTGATGATTTCCCATCCAGAAAAAAAAAAGGATCTACACATAAACCAGTAACATAACAATAAAATTATATATATATACTAGTACGTACCTATATTATAACCATACAAGATAGTGCCCCTACTTCAATTAATTCGGCTCTAAAATTTTCCTAATGAAGAAACCATTGAAACTTTGCCCGAGTTAGAAACCAAACACTGAGCTATCTCATATGTTGAGCTAGCGGCAATCGAATCAATTAACATCGTCCAAAGCGTGACTCTAAATCTAAGTTTTGCTTTATGTGTAAATTTTAATAAAACATGGTTAACCCATAGAATAAGCTCACAGCCTCACACCAGGACCGTAAAGTATCACAATACCGAGCTGCCTCGAAACCGGTCCCTAACTGTATTCTGCGATAAATCTGAATTAGTGATGCGACACTGCAATACTCGAATAGCTTTACGTGATCGAGTGGAATAGTCGAATACACGATGCTTATTCGACTGACGCTCCAAATCCAAACTGCTTGAAATCCAAGACAGAGATACGATTTGCGATTCATTGTGTTTGGCAGGCTTGATTTAGAGCACAATTCTATATTTAGTCAAAGGTTTCATGTAACAAACCGTAGTCAGCTCATGTAGTATTCAACGTTTAAGCGATTTGTTGAAAGAAAGGTTCCTTTAAGCCTTTGCTAGGCTTAAGTCGCTCGAGTGAGTACGACTCAGACGTAATCCGATTCTGGCTGCTCTACAAGTCCATGTGAATGATTTTTCTATGCGAATACACCTCGATGAGATTGCGATTATCGGGTACCGGATGACTCAGGGTCACAAAAATTTTAATCGATTTTATTCGCATAGCATATTGCGCGTTACTATTTATTAAAATGAATGTTGTAGGCAAATATAGACAAAGTTGTTTTGTAGAACGTTGAACAAAATATTTGCCTTGGCGTTTTTCGTGGAATTAATGAATGAAATTACTACGGCATTTTTTGTGTGTACATACGAGTTTTATGTAGTATTTGCGTGTTGCTATGCAAACATTAAAAAACTTTTGTTGTCAAACAAGTCAATTAACTTTACGTTTACATATTACATGGATGATTTAAAATAACGTGCGTTTTGCTCATATGGGATTTTGACCTAGAGCCTTATTAAATTAGTACAAACAAAAATGAAATGAGTTGTACTGTGTTACAACACAATTTCATGTTCTTTCAGTTTATTCAAAAACACAATAAACTTGATGATAAATTTTTTGCGGCGTAAGATTAATTTGTGACATTTTTTATTCACGCCAAAAAGGTAGGAAGTCAACAATTAAAAAAAAACATCGCGTAGATTTATGGCAGCTTGGCCCTGCAAAATGAAATAATCATTAAGCTACGGGTACCAAAATTAAAATCCAATTCCAAAATGAAAACGTGGAGATAGGTATACATCCATACCCAAAACGAATTCAAAATGAATTTTGGTGCTTATCTACGTGTGTAGTGCAAAGCCGCTGCTAGGCGGTCCTCGAAGAAGAAATTCAGCAAAAGGATCAATTCAGATTCTTAGCCTAGCTTAGTGCAGCTCTGAAAAGGGGTAGCGGAGCTAAGTATTTACGTGTAAAAACTTTTTACAAAAAAATAAAACCGACTTTTACACAAAAAATCAAAAAGTGCAAAATAACTTTAATTTCGGAATTCGGTGTTGGTGGTTGCTTTTTCGTTTTTTGAACACCGACTTCCGAAATTAAAGTTATTTTGCACTTTTTGATTTTTTGTGTAAAAGTCGGTTTTATTTTTTTGTAAAAAGTTTTTTATTTTTCACTTTTTAGTGGTACCTACATCCCCTCCCCTCCCCCCACCTAAACGAACCAATCACATTGGTGTAAAAAAACGCACTGCTCCTTTGCAGAGTAAACTAAGAGGTCGTCAATGTAGACAATGTAGATATTTTTTATAGATTTTTCGAAAACCGCTTGGTCGATTTCGATAAAATTTTCATGGGACCATTTGGGAAGTATACCCTTTCCAACAAAAAAAGAATTTTTCAAATCGGTTGACAAGCGACGGAGTTATGCGCGAACAAACATAAAAAAAAAATACAAACATCCGAATTGAGAACCTCCTCCTTTTTTAGAAGTCGGTTAAAAATGAGAGATGTGTGCGAGTAAGGCTAGCGAGGATGTCTCTGATGGTCGCATGAATGTGTGCGAGGAATGTTTATAAATACTAGCTGACCCAGCAAACTTTGTTTTGCCATATAAAATAAAATAAAAAATATTTAGGGTTATCGTAGAGGGGTGAAAATTTAGGGTTGTATGTATTTTTGTGTGCTGTATCATAAAAAATAAAAACAAAAGAAAAATGCCTAAAACAAAAAATATATATTTAGGGGTGGACCACCTTTAATATTTGGGGGGATGAAAAATAGATGTTGGCCGATTCTAAGACCTACTGAATATGCATATAAAATTTCATAAAAATCGGTCAAGCCGTTTCGGAGGAGTATGGTAACTAACATTGTGACACGAGAATTTTATATATAAGATGTACCAACAAAAACTTACAAACATTGTACAAAACCTACATGCTAAAACTTTAAACATCTGGCATGCTTAATGTGTGCGAACAGCTGAAAAGAGACTGTAACGCTTCCTCCCGCGCAAACAAACTCCTTGGACATCTTTATGGCAACAATAATAATTATATTTCCCAGGGCCACTACATATCCTACCATCACCAACCTACCTCGTACATCTCTGGTAGAAAATCGCTCAAATAAAGCTTAGCTTAAATAATTTATTTTATTCCGTACTAAGTACTTAGCGAGGTGAATCTCGCTAACTGGAATACCTGTCGGGTAATATATAACCCGTTCGCGCCACATCGATGTACAAAGTTGTAAGGGTAAGTTTAGACGGACGGGCTTAGAACGTTCGCTAGGCAGACAGACGGTGTATCAATCGCCTGGTTCTAGGTTTTAATTGTGTTGTTGGATTTGGTTAGCAGGTTTCGGTGTTTTAAAATAGTGACGTGAAACAGGGTTCACAACATAGGTCTTATAGAGTTGTTAAAAAAACTTTTTACAAAAAATAAAACCGACTTCTAAACAAAAAAAACAAAAAGTATAAAATAACTTTAATTTCGGAACTCGGTGTTTTTGGTTGCTTTTTTGTTGTTGAACACACCGACTTCCGAAATTAAAGTTATTTTATACTTTTTGGTTTTTTTGTTTAGAAGTCGGTTTTACTTTTTGTAAAAAGTTTTTTTATTTTCCACTTTTTAGTGGTTCACTCCCAGCTAAACATACCCATCACAGCGTACGTGGTATAAATTGGTGTAAACAATAAACAAACATGCGATTTCAGCTATCCCGACAGATTTGCTATCATTTATTGAAATTAACAAAAAAACCGCTTGTCCGATTTCGATAAAATTTTCATGGGACCATTTGGGAAGTATACCCTTTCCAACAAAAAAAGAATTTTTTAAATCGGTTGGCAAGCGACGGAGTTATGCGCGGACAAATATTAAAAAAAAAACATACAAACATCCGAATTGAGAACCTCCTCCTTTTTTAGAAGTCGGTTAAAAATAGGATGTTTATCAGTTTTTTTATCACATATTTTAATTAATTGTGTTTTTTTATAAAGATTTCATAAACTGGATACCGTATAGAATTTTTCTTGTAAAGACCTTTTGAAACGTTGATGGCAGATTAAGTATTAAAATAAATAGTTTCTTTGTTCCATATCAACTATAAACCGTCAGCGTTCAAAGCAAGAGTGATCTTCTAGGTTCGCTCGTTACATCTTATACTTCATCACATTAGTTCTGTTGCGAAATTTGTTCGAAAGACTCACCGCGGCCCTGGAACGTAAAAGGCACTAGAAGGATCACGGGTGGGTTTTAGTCAGTAAGAGTCTGATACTCCCTTCTGCTCCGCCCAGAGCGGAAGAAGTCATTTGATAATTTTCCATACAAAAAAAAAACTTTGCAAGTGAATAAACCGGAAAGATTTTTTGATGGTGGCACACATAGGTATAGTTTATAATCTGGATTCCCAGATCTGGAAAAGTATTTTATGTGTTAACGTAGAATACCTTTATGTCCAGTTGATGATGTCCAGTTCTTTGTATTTGTATTTAAGGTACTAACAATAGTTTCTAAGTTATTTTTGTATTCTAACCGGTGGATCTAGTTGTCCTAAAATAAATAATTTTGAATTGAATTTGTGTACAAAACCTCACTTATCATTTAGCACTATAATAAGAACAACTCGGTTCGTTCGCTGGTCAAACTAACTAACTAGTTGTAGCTAGTCAAGACAATTGTCGTGGTACCGTATTGTTGATACCTTTATTACTTCGTTAGTTCGCCTGTTGTTGTGACAAATGTGACTTGTGTCGTGACCAACTTAACTGCGGGCACACTGCTTTATACAGGGTGTTAGACTATCGTTTAAAATTTTTCAGATCACAGTAGTCGTGAATGGAAAAAGGCGTTAGTTAAATATTTACATATATGCATCATTTTAATATTCAGGATACTTACCGGTTAGTGTTGATACCGTGGTTGCAGATGAAGTGTGAAACTAGTTCTGTACTGTGTTTAAAGCCTGAGTTATGGTGTAGTACAATTATAAGAAGAACGTCGAACTAATAACTAGTTATTCAAGACAATAGGGATGTTTCCTGAGTAAAAAATATATGATTATGTTTAGTCCGTCAGTTAGATTATAGAAAAATATTGGACACGTATTTTTTCCTTTATCAAATCTATAAAAACTGACGAAGATACAAAGCATCAAAGATCAGGAGTGGGGGCGTGTGACGTTACGGCTCGGTAAAAATTGTAGCGACTAGTGACGGCACACGAGTTTTCAATACACTGTATCGTCTTCATTTTTTGTTTACGTGAAAAAAGAAAAAATACGTGTCCAATATTTTTTGGAAATCTATCAGACGGACTAATTACATTTTTTTAGTTAACTACACTAACCGTAATGTTGCTAGTTAACTACACTAGTTACACTTGTTTTTTAGTTAACTACACTAACCTTTATTACTTCGTTAGTTCGCCTGTTGTTGTGACAAATGTGACTTGTGTCGTGACCAACTTATCTGTGGGCACACTGCTTTATACAGGAGTTCTGCATTATCGACTGTATAAACTTTTATGTGTGCCTTTGTAACTTTTTTTAGATGTGTAAGAGTATGAAATCATGAATTTCAACAACTGTCTACCGGGAACACTAGTCAGTCAATCAACCTGCCCAGCGTTTTTCTGTTCTATGTTGGGTTCGACCCGCAGCTGAATACCAGTAATTTACATGGAGCGACTGGCTGTCTGATCTCCTAACTCAGTAACTGGGTAAGGGTTGTATTTTAAAAAAATGGTGTTCGATCATTATAGTCAATGTTGTCGTCATAGTTATGTTTTCATTAGGTTTTTTTTAATGTTTTCGGTTCTATTAAATTTAATAGTTGATAGCCAGACAGCCTGTATAAAACTAACTTTAGACCTAATTTTAAAGGGATATGGCTTGAACTGTGTAGTTTTAGCTTAAGTTTAAAGCTACATGGTCATGCTCATTAGGAGGTAACAAGACACACCTCGCTGCAGTACATTATACACCTACAAGTACTAGGTATTTAAAGAAAGCCGAGCTGCGGAGTGGTATCTAGTGAAATTCACTAGAATCAAGATCTTTTATTGACGAATCAACTTATTTTGCGTCTAAGATAAAGAATGCACCTGTCTCTGTAATTTTCATGTAAACATGTGATTTTGTAAACTTATAAACAGGTTTTTATCCAATGTTATAAAGATATAGTTATTGGATGCGATTATAGTTAATTTTTATCCTGAATAAATACACGGTTACTGCGGGATTGGAAGTCGACCGGAGCGAAGCCGCGATAAAAATCTCGTGTATGAATAAGGTCGTTTCGTCAATGATAGGTAAGTGTACTTAACTCTCTATTATAGCCACGATATACACACATAGATCTGTACTAATATAATGAAGCTGAAGAGTTTGTTTGTTGGGTTGAACGCGCTAATCTCAGGAACTACTGGTTCGAATTTTAACTTTCTTTTAATATTGGTAGAACATTTATCAAGGAAGCTTATAGCTTATAAAACATTACGCAGAGACCAATAGAAGCGGAGCATCAATGAAAAATGTTGCAAAAACGGTTTTTATTTAAATCTCTTTTATGACGCAGCCAAAGTTGCGCGGGTTCAGCTTGTAGATAATAAAGCTATATTTAGCTCCGTCGCGCCACAGCTTACGTCATCGTCTATAAGGGGCTAATGATAACCCCCCGTATCATTTCACCCCCACAATTCAAATTAAAGTCATTGCATCCGTCCATACTAAGGTTTCGTCCAGGGCTTCACTCTAATTAACCGATACCCTACACTTTTTACCATTCAGAGGCAGTCTGCAAACCTTATCACGTTTAATTTTAAACCCTAATTTAATATGTTAGGGTATAAAATACTTTGAGGGTTGAATTAGGGAGGCCCGAGTCAATTTGCATACGAGTGAACCGGTTTTGCACGTGTCCGTTGTCAAACGAATTTTTGTAAAAGAATGACAGAAGTTACTTTATTTAATCCACAAAAACTATTTACAAACATTAAATATTTACATAATATACTAAATAAATTAGTTCAATTAGCATATTAAAGCGTTTCGATACTTTAAATAGGTATTAAGAATAAACTAAAAATCTAATTTTTGTCTAGTTCATTTTATACAAATGATATTGAAGCTAACGATGATTTTATTCATAGAATTACATGGAAATGTTCATTTTACATTATTGTTTTGCTAATAAGGATGTGTTTTATCTGTGTAAGGCAACACTTTCTTAGAAACAGTTTAACGAGTATTGCAGATGGTATGCCAGTGAGAGCAGTGTTATTAGAGACATAAGCAATAATACAACCGCGCGGGTCGACCTTCAAGGTCAAGCAACGCCTGCCGAGGTTGGTCTGTGGATGGGTGACCATCTTAACATAACGAGACTTCTCCGTGCCTCGGAAAGCACGTTAAGCCGTTGGTCCCGGCTGTCATTTGGAGATCTTTGGCAGTCGTTACGGAATGTCAGAAGCCAGAAAATCTGACACCAGTTCTTTCCAAGAAGTACCGTGTTACCCAGTTAATGGGTTGTGGAGGTCTGGTAGGCAGCCGCTTCACGTAAAATACTGGTATTCAGCTGAATCCGGCTTAACTGCGAGCTGACCCCAATATAGTTGGGAAAAGGCTAGGCAGATGATGAAGCAATAATACAGTCATTGCATCTGTAATTAATGTTGAAAAGGTAATGTCTGTTAAAAGTATCTCAATTCAACAATGGCAGAACACTTCAGTACTCACTGATCATTGCAGATGCACTAAACCAAAAGTCCAAATTCGGTTGGCGTAGGATTTCCTGTAGTCAGCCTACTGTTTTTTTTATATCTGCCAAAATCAATAGGGTCCCAAACTTCTTAAATATGTAACAAATCAAATTAAGCTAAATTCAGACTACTAGGAGCTGCCTGAAGATAACCAGTTTCAAGTTACTCTTAATTGTCTAGCATTTTTCCGCACTGGACCTTAGAGTTATTGTTTTAAAATTATAGTTTATTTTTCTTAGTACCTACCTGTATGGTGCATTGTGTGTATATGTAGGGTCCCCCAACGCAAAAATATTTAATTTCAAAAATGATCTTTCGACGTTCATACTATTTTACTATTTTATAATTCTGTGTAGGGTGATTTTTTTTTTCTTTCATATAAAATGGATACCTCAATATTCAAATATTCGGTAGGTACCAATTAAAGTCCGTGACACACTGAACACACTCCCCGCTCGCGGGCAGCCGCTGCTCCCTTTACTTGTGCTACCAGTCCTCTTTTGTTTGCCAGTACCCTTTGCTGGACATTCCACTCGTTAGAGCACGCTTCTGGGGAGATGAAGCTGCCGCTTATTTGGATTTCATGTTTTTTTTTAATAAAATTTGGGTGTGGTGTATTCATTCCAATGTGAGTAATGTAAAGGGAAGATTTTGAGACAGATTTGAGTGAATTTTGGTGCTCGATTATAAATTAGGATAATAGGTTTATACGGTTAGGTAGGTATAAAGTAAATTTGCGGAATTATTTCGAAAGAGTCACCGCGGCCCTGGTATCACATGGCGTGAGGAACACGGATGGGTTCCGCTTCGCCCAATCCCTTCTGCTTCGCCCAGAGCGGGAGAAGTCTATTGACGACTGCCCATCCAAAAAAACAATGTCTAATGTAACAAAATTTGTGATTCTGATACGCGGCTAAAAAGGAGTGTTATGTTTCAGGGTTCATGTATGTATATGTTTGTGAGTTTCTTTATTCCACCATAACTTATAAACAGCTTAACTGATATCAATGTATGTGGTATCGTTAGTATCGTTGAGTTATCCCGTGTAACATAGGCTTCATAAATAAAAACGATGAAACTTATTTCTCTCCCGTGTAAATTATACCAAATGTCATCCAATTACCACATTAGAACAAATCGTCAGTATTACTTACGCGGCGAACACATTAGCGCAACCAAGCACAGCAACCTATCCGACGTCTGGCAACCATCCACGTTAATCAACCTGACATGCGTGTGGTGTGTCACGGTACTTACCTACATACCTAGTCTTTGGGCTACAAGTAACTGCCTGAGGTGGTTTGTCTCATTGATACGTCTCATTACGGTGAAGTTGGCTAGGCTATAAATGGGCGGTTTGATTCATACTGTTGAGGTATTTTAGTAAAGTTTCAAATCGGTTGGTAAACAACGAAGTTATGGCTGTAGATTCATTAAAAAAAAGACGAGTTCAAAACCTGTTTTTTTTTAAGTCGGTTATAAAAATAAGAAAATGGTATAATATCCTATGTTACATATTTTTAACTGCAAAATTACGGCTTTTTAAAGTTTGTGACATAATAAATTTCTACTCCATATTACAATCATTTTTATTCCAAACATCAAAGTGTAGCTTTCCGCCCAGTAAAAACAGTAAGACAAAAAATCAGACCAGTATAAAAATACCTACTTCCTTTCACATTACAATTCCTTTGTTTCAACAATTTTAACTCTCAGTTTCCTAGCATAACTCGTTAAATATTAGATTTTACGTAAAAAGAGAAATTGTGGAAACCTCGACTATGTATTTTCCATCTGACTGTGTTCTTGCTACCTGGCTCTATTTAATGCATAAAATAAAAGGTGCGAGTTACATTCAGCGGCTGTTTTGGTCCGGAGTAGGGAAGTTCCGCATCAAAATCTCAATCCCGCAGGCAAAATGTCATGGCCAACATTTTTTTTTAAAACACAATTTTCTACATACAATCAGTAATAACTATATCAGCCAGTTGTTTTGAGGTCTAGAGACACAAATCATGAGATCCTTGGAAAAAGTCCTTACTTCGCCCGTTAATAATAATAATAAATTCTTTATTTCTTGGACAACAAGATCCACTGTGTTAGTAAATGCCTTAATCTCAGTAGCACAAAGTATTATTTTCAATTTATTATTTTAGTTCACTTCGTGTGGATGACGCACAAGCACACAAAACTCACTCGTGCATCACCCCCACAAATCGTCTCAGAATAAGCGAGTATATGTTGTCCGCCACTGTCCTCAGAATACTGTTGTCACTCTCACTGTCCCGAAGTATTTGGTACGAAGAATGCGCCCGTTTCTTTTTTTTTAATACTTACTGTTTTATTCAATTCCGCAAAGCACTCGGATCCCGCCCGCATAGTCCCGTCATACTGATTTCGAAAAATAGATCCGCGGGATCCCGCGTTGTCGGGATTGGATTCCCTAGTCCGGAGTTAGGGGCCGCGTAATAGGAGTCCGGGTGTATCTCTGGATACAAATTACAAAGCAGGTTGTTAGGCTGCGTGCTCGAGGTTGAAGCTAAATAACGTAATTCCCCACTAAGTTGATTAAAGTTCGGATAGATGTCCTATTGTTGCAAACTAGATTGCCTTTTGTGGCACTAATTGCAAAGCGATGAAACTTTAGTGCGTAGTTTAGCGTAATGATTACGAGTTCGTGTAATTGGACGAGTTTTTAGTGTCGTGGCGTTTTTAAAGTAATGTTGGAACGGAGAGAAAAATTGAGTCGATTCTTCAAGTTTTTCAGCTATAAAGATTTCGTAATTAGATCGGAAATCCTAAATCATGAAAATTTCGATAAATTAAAAACATTCAAACTGAAAATTAGGTAGGAAAACGTTGCACATTAGTTCTAGTATAACCTACTGAATTAGGTACCAGGCACCCTGTGTGAATTTCGGCGGCTATTTTATTAGATGGACAGACGACATTGTTGCCATCGTGGTTATGGTTGCATTATAATGGTTGGGGCAAAAGTGGGGGGAGGGGGACTTCACGCGATATTTTACAATCTTACGGCGTTTGCAATTATACGCTGACATAGCTATTAGAATATCTTCATACTCATAACGGTACCATCTATCAACATTCTTAGAATATCGAGTGCCTACTTACTCTTTAACGCCTGTCATCGATCTTCTATAATGTCGCCTCATCTTGCAATGACGGTCGCAATAAAAAGTATAGAGTAGTCATTATTAGATACAACACAATGTGTAACTGTTTGTTTTCAAAAAAACTGACTGACGTATTTATATCAAGTGAAATACTTTAGACACAAACAAAACGTTTACTACATTCTATCTACCATAACGAAGTACAGGCGTACCCCTTTGCCCCAGCCGCCGCAACAGAAGAAGACGCCCCGGGCGTCGGGAACCGCAGGGCGATTCCCGGCCACCGTAGGCGCGGGCCTGCGGATGGCGAGCTATGGGTGGCTCGCCGTCCGATAGCAACTAGGCCCGAGTCGATGGCGCTTCGTGTTCCACGCGCGCCTCAAAGAGCCGTCAGCAACGTAGACGGGGCCCCATAGGGTCAGTGTCTGCTAGGGTTGCGGAAATTGTTCGAAAGGCTCACCGCAGCTCTGGAACGCAAAGGGCACCGAAGGATCACGGGTGGGTTTAGTCAGTAAGAGTCTGACACTCCCTTCCGCTCCGCCCAGAGCGGGAGAAGTCATATGATGATATCCCATCCAAAAAAAAAATAGGCGTACCCCTTTTAGTGACGGAATAAGAGTGTTCCCCACTTGGATGTCTCATGGATAATATTATTCGGTTCATGTTTTAATCCTATCCAAAAATAAAAACTAGGCACGTTCGCGTCAGACTCGCGTGCAAGGGGCTCCGAACGAATCTCATTTTTGTAACATGTTATTTTATTACGCCTGTCATAGATCTTCTATAATGTCGCCTCATCTTGCGATGACTGTCACAATAAAAAGTATAGAGTAGTCATTATTCGATACGACACAATGTGTAACTGTTTGTTTATCCCAAATAAATAATTATATTTTAAATTCAGACCCAAAAATTCAAAACCCTTTTTTACCATCAAATGACTTCTCCCGCTTTGGGCGGAGCGGAAGTGAGTGTCAGACTCTTACTGACTAAAACCCACCCGTAATCCTTCTAGTGCCCTTTGCGTTCCAGGACCGTGGTGAACTGTTTGTTTATCCCAAATAAATAATAAATAATTATATATATTTTCAATTCAGACCCAAAAATTCAAGACCTTTTTTATCATCAAATGACTTCTCCCGCTTTGGGTGGAGCGGAAGGGACTGCCAGACTCTTACTGACTAAAACCCACCCGTAATCCTTCTAGTGCCCTTTGCGTTCCAGGACCGTGGTGACTCTTTCAAACAAATTCCGCACCTGATCTCTGATTTTCTTTTCAAACGATTTCCAAGTTTCGATTTGGATTTTTTACTCCATTATTGTGTACTGATTAGGTCTGATTAAATTACAAAAATGTATCCCAAATTCGGCTGTTAGCTTAATCAATATAGGTCCTTAAATCCTTGTATATGTTTGCAGACAGTTATCTCATGAAAATTCAATACACACGCTTCATAAATCTTTGCCCTAATAACTATTATTAATATTGAACAAATTACCATACCGTCGCGTCGCGCAGACTACAGGGCCCCAAGTCTGCTATTTTTATAAATTTGTCATTCCAACACGATCCCTATTTCTTTCAATGGAGTGTCAGTGGTTGACCATTGGAAAGTCATAGTGACGCTTTTATATTAGTAGATTACCAAACTTGTAAAAATTAACCATTATGAGATCAATGATAGAACATTCTGACACTATCGTAATAGCAGACTTGGGGCCCAGGTCCGTGTTTACGGCTCGTCTTGTAGTTTGACTCCGTTACTTGCGGTTGGCTACTCTTCCGTGTAATATTCACTTTCCTATTCCCGATTACACTGTTTTGTTTAATTTGTTGACTGAAAGTGGTAATCTTGTGTCAGAATCAGGATGCTTGCAATTTGCGCTTATGTGTGGAAGTGTATGCAATGCGCATTAACTATGTTCATAATTATTTTACTTGTATTAAACTTTTCTTTTTTAATTTTCAGGTAAGAGCCTTACTACGTATCAGAAAAAATATAATAACTAAAGGCGCGGTTAGCTGTGACCTGTCTAGCACAAAAGTAAGTTTCAGTTATTTAGCGAAAACTCATTGAATGGTCTTCAAAATTCGGTGTTATGCCATTTGCGTAATCGCTGCAATATGGATTTTTCCTGAATAAAAAAGATGATTCTATTTAGTTCATCAATTAGATTATCGAAAAATATTGGACACATATTTTTTTTCTTTATCATATCTATAAAAAATGACGAAGATAAAAAGCATTAAAAATCAGGAGTGGGGGCTTGTGACGTCAAGATGTAGTAAAAATTGTAGCGAGTATTGAGTGACGTCACACAACTATTCAACGCACTGCTACGTCTTCTATTTTTTATTTACGTGAAAACAGAAAAATACGTGTAATATATCCGACGGACTATTTAGATTTTTTTAGTGAACTACCCTATCGTATAAAAGTACCCTATCGTATTGTATACTGAGGTGAGAAAATACAAAAGGATTTTTTGTATGTCCTCTAGGTTTAGAGATATAAAAAATAACCCTTGGTTAGGTTACATAAACTGGCACAAAACCTTCCCTAAATTGCTTTTTCAGGCAATATAATTATTTAAACGAAAAGGTTGACCGAAACATCTCTAAGTATTCCTACCACGGAAATTTTCTAAAAGTTTTAATAAAAACACTGACTAAAATAGTTTTTTCAAGTGAAATAATTTAGACACAAACAAAACGTTTGTACTTTCTACCTACTACAACAAAGTACAGTCGAACTCCTGTTTTAGTGACGTCATCAGAATAAAGGTTTTCCCCACTTGGATGTCTCATGGATAATATTATTCGGTTCATGTTTTATTTCAATCCAAAAAAAAAAAAAACAAAACTCGGCAAGTTCGTGTCGAACTAGCGTGCAAAGGGTTCCGAACGAATCTCATTTTTGTAACATGTTATTTTGTTACACGTGCTGTGCTGGCGCTGCCGCTGCGGCCGCGGAGAGCCTCAAGCGGCGGAAATATGTTTATTTATTTTTTTTATTTATTTATTTATTGGCCTATCTACAATTGTTACACTGTTTATCTTAATAATACAAGCAATATTATACAAGCATAGTGTACAATATAATACGATAGACACAGCATGCAAAAAACAAAATTATAACAATAATAAAATTACAATAATAGTGCAGAAATAACACTTTTAACAACAGTGGGTAGTTTTAGAGAAAAAGGTAAAAAATGTTAACCTTGTTGGTAGTTATATCTTCGATCCTTTTGGGGTTGAAACTCTTGGTTCGTGAGGTCCGAGTGCTCATAACTTATTTAAAGATTTGTCAAAGACACTTCGCGTGATCCAAGGCTTGACTTTTACCTTCGACAAAGGATAAACATTGCCATACAGCGAGGTAATGCTGCTAGCCTTTTGGGTACATTACCAGTGGCCACCGATGCGGAGGAATTTTTCGTCGCCATCTTTTGGCTACTTTTATTTTTTGAAGTAAACTAATATTTCTTGAAAGTTAAAAAAAATGAACAGGGTAAACTTCTTATAGGTTTTCCCGTAATATACAGGTTAAACTATTGCCTGATTTTTTTCCAAATTTAACACTCTATAGTTTCGAAGATAAAGGATCATGGTCTATGGCATCCAGGGGAATGGTCAATTACCATCCTGTTTCTAGATTAACTTCAAAGAAATTTAGAATTAGAATTATGAACAAAAATATAATTAAAACACTCACAGTAATTTTATGTGTCACGTATTTTTTAATGTAACGAGTCCATATTTGGACCACAGAAGTCATATTTCTACCACATTTCAACAGAATTGGTTCAGTAGATTCGGAGGACATTGACTGTGACAAACGGACAGACTGACATCCTAATGGTCCTATAAGAGTTCCGTTTATACGGATGTTCGGAATCCTAAAAAAACTGCTATATGCCTTAATTTATAGCCCACTAGCGCCACATCTTTCTAAGTGCATTAAAAGTTATACACGTATGTATAACTTAAGAATCATGCTTATGTCTCTGTCAAATTGACAGAAATAGAATAATGTTTTGAATATGTTTAGACCAAAACTTCATGGTTGTGTAAGTGGGCCTGAATCTGTCTGTGTGTTATAATAATAATATATTTTAAGAACTTGGATGTTGTCTAACCGATGTGGTTATGCCTGCAAAAACAAAATTAGAAAATCTTTTCCTAGAAATTTTATGAAATATCTCGCTTTACAGAGAAAACTTGGTCGTAGGGTCATCATCATCATTTCAGCCGAAAGACCACCACTATTGGACATAATTATGTTTCCCCCAAGTGTCGCCAGTCGCTGCTATGTGACAAGTCCTGCTGAATAAAGCCTTGATTACCCCGCGGATATCTCGATGTATCATTCGTTCGCGCAAGGACACTATGAGCATAGCCCTTTCCAATGCCCTCACCAAATGCAATATGGCTTAATATCGGTATTCCGAATAAAATCGCAAACTATGTAATATTGACAGGTCACTAATAGCCCACAGCTAACTCCCTTATCGCCGTTCACCATTCCTCCTCCCCCCTAACCCTTCAAAGATCAGGCTTTCCTGCCACACCAATAACAGTCACGGGTAATGGCGAGCTCCATTGTCTTAATGACGTCATCAGGCGTCCTTTACGTTCCGGAGTCGGTCTCGAGAGCGAGGTGATACGGTCCACCGGCCAACCATACGCCACGGTGGGCCACGCTGGTTATACATACGTGTCCATTACGTAATTACTTAATGACGTCACGCTTCACGCGTATTTGGAATTTTTAAGGCGAGAATGAGTTTTTGTTGTGGAGATGGTGAATAAACCAATATGTTAATCTTATCAAATAATATGTTTATCTTATATTTTCTTTTTATATACGCTTTTCATAAACGCTCATATTTCGCCCATCCCAGAGCAGTGGTGGCAGAGTGGTAACGGCCCCGACTCACGAATTGTAGATCGCAGGTTCAAACCCAGCCAGGCGCATTACTTTGTGTAATTATTTTCATCACCACTGCTCTCAAAACGGTGAAGGAAAACATCGTGAGGAAACCGGCAAGTCCTAGATCCAAAAATTCGAAGACATGTGTCATTTACCAACCCGCATTGGGCCTGCGTGGTGGATTACGGCCCATTCCCTCTCCTAGAAAGGAGGTCTGTGTCCCAGGAGTGGGAACATTAAAAGGCTGATTATGCTTATACTATTTCAACCATCGAAGTACACCATTTATTTCACGGTTACGTAAATGGACGGAAAACTGACAATACTCGCAGGCTCACTTCTCTATTCGCAGAAGCTATGTCAAACTCTCTGAAACATTAGGTAGATCTACCTATGCCACTGCATAACAGGATGTCTCTGAGACAGTACTCTGGAGAATTGCGGATGGACACTACTACCGGTTCAATTAGTCTATGCAAATTTTAAAACCTTTGTATGTTCTGTTGTTGAAACAGTGTAGTTTTGTGAGAACCCAAGATGTTCCAAGACGAATGTCATAGCATGCATTCTCATCATCTCCATCAAGGAGGAATCTTCTTGCTATGTTTTATGATATCTGGATTTATATCAAGAACCGCCTATTACATGTTCCATATGACATCAAACATGTTTGACTTTCAAGGCTCCATGTTATTTGTTCACTAACTTTTGCCCGCGATTTCGTACGCATTTTGTACACACCCATATAGCCCATAGCCTTTCTCATGAATGTGGTTATCTTATACAAAAATAATTGTCCATATCTGACTAGTAGTTCCATAGATTAGAGTGTTTAAACAAACATTCAAACTCTTCAGCTTTATTATACGTATAGATTACTTTACCTGCAGGTAAGTACAAGCTTTGATTTTTCTTCGCAGATTTGACGATAGCGTAGATAAATTCGAATCTGTTAAGTTAAAATACATTTTTAATACAAAGTTCATGGGAAAGGACTTGACGAACGTAGCGTTTTTTGACACAGCAAGAACTCATGAAAAATGTTTTAGAGATAAAAAGAGGTGTTCATTCTCGATTAACTGAACTGGATTATCTTGTTCCGCGCAACTGGAATTGTCAAGTCTACACCAGCTTTATAAAGCGAACCAGTCTTTTTCAAACGCGGTGTGGTCGGAAACATCATGATTCTGTTGTAATAATAGAGATTAAAATAGTAGCACTTATAATTTTAACTACAAAAATAAATACAAATTTAAATTAGAATTTAATAAAGACTGATTAATGATTTTTAAACTATAAATGAGCCTACACTTGGGAGTTAGTGATAGCACGATGACAGGACAGAATGGAAGAAAAAAACGTATTGCGCCGACCCCAAGTAACATGGGATAAGGGCAGGAAGATGATGAAATGAGCATACACTTGAACATAAATAAAACAGTTATAGATGTGAACACGCATGTAATTATCATCAATAAACACAGGATTGAATTCAACACAATCAAATTGTAAAACATTTGTGTTATTCAAAACTATAAAACAACTAATCATAATATTTTATCTAAAACAAAGAATAAAGAAGCTCAATGAACACCATCAAAAGAAAACTCACAGAAGTGGCTTTGCATCCTGACCCGAGGCACTTCCCAAATTGCTTTTTGTAAGGATTTGTTCGCAAAAATCATTTAACTTCGCCCCAAGTCACAATGTAAACGGGAACAGATAGAGACAGAAATATACCAATAAGCAAATATAGATAAATAAAGGGATATAATAGAATTGAGGTGACTTCAAAGGCAGTGAAAGAGGGGTGAATGGTAAAAATATGTTGGAATTGAATCTAATTTATTCATAACCCACATTTATATAGCATAAGATAAGAGAATTTAAAAGTAGTTGGCGTACTTGAGCAGAATAGAAAGAGTTATTCTCAAAATATAAATAAAAGCACGCAAAACAACGAACAATTTACAATGACATCGGGCAATAGGAGAGGCCGTGCGAAAGAATTTCAAATAAAGGTCATATCTGATCCGCAAGGGGATGCAAACACAATAAATATTTAAAGAAATTGTTTCGATGCCGACGCGGCGACGTGGGAATGGTAGAAAAACAGTTTACCAGATTTTATCAGTATTTGCAGCTTGTTGGCGAAGTGAAACATGTTATTAAGTTGTTCATAGATGATAAACTACGCGCACTAGAACATTGCTTGTTATGCTTTACCACAGGCGGCGGCCACTTCCTTTAATATAAAGTCGCCGCTGGAATTTTGAATTATCCTGTCATTGTGTTTGCTATTCACGTTTCTTGCTCCTTGGTTAGGATTAGGCATCCAAAATTAGGCATCTCTTCCGATATTCATATAAATTTTACTTCGAATAAAGATACATTTCATAAGCTTGTAATATTTGCTATATCTCCAAATCGTTTGAAGTTTTTTTTACCAATTTTGAACCTATAAAGTTGCAAATGAGATCAAACTTCTTTCGCTACTAAACTTCGTCGAACTCCGAGAGCCCAGGGCTATGAGTTAAATGTTTAACCAAAAGGATAATATCGAAGGCTAACTTTGATTGATTGCGTTTCATTTCTTGACTCCAGTTATTAACAGAACTTCACTTTGAAACGTGTTTATTGACTTTAAACACAGGTTAAGCTCGACTTTATCTTCTCTTAGATTTCTGCTTATCAACATTGCGGTGTTTGCTGTGCCTGTAACTTTAATTTACTTGTAACTGCTTTAAATTTATGACAAGCCATAGCTCGGGTTTGAATTTAGAACGAAGTAATTGTTCTAAATTCAAACCTGAGCCATAGCTAATTTCAGTTCTAAGAATATTTCTTAGTTACGGAACTTTCTAGACTGTATCGGAAGTTTTGGCTAAACTTCGAGACAGTTTCAAGTCCATTCAAGTAGCTAATTTGTATTTAGCGCTATTTTGGGTATAGTTTTTAGGCATGAAAGTAGTTAGTTTATAACACTATTCTTCTAATATGATATTTTATTTTTGTTTACTTTTCACCAAGAATGACAGCGTCATAATGCTGTGACGTAATGATTCATAGTGTGTACTAACGTGGCTCGTGGATTCTGATGCACAGTCGAGATTGAACGGTTTTTTATCGTCTGTTACCAGCCCTAGGGTTGTAAAAATGTGAATCCCCTTAAATCCGCCCATTGCTTTTAAGTGACGCCTGTTCAAACACACGAAGACTGTAAAACGATGTTGTTTTAATATTTAATGATGTCACGTAATTTAATTTTGTTTACAAAACGTTAAGAATTCACTAAGGCAAAAGATACTAAGGATAAATTCGGTCGTTTTAAAATAGGTTGATGGCATAAAGATTGAGTAAATTGATTTGACTTGAAAATGTTTGTTTGGATAGGTTTCCTCAAATTGCAGAGTTTCCGAAACAAACTCTCGGAATGATACGGGTACGTTAAATATCCGAACAGATGTAAGAAACCCTGGTAACAATGTTGAAGGCGTACAAACTTTAAGTAGAGTCCTGGGTACGCTTGTTGCCGCAACTTTTGAAATTTCAGTTAACAATTTATTACCGGCGAAGCAATTTAACAAACTTAGCAAAGACAGTTGTGTCAGATCTTAACGTTGTACAATAATTGCACGGAGGATTACATGCTCCTCCGTACCTCGGAAAAGTGGAACATCGGTACTGAACTATATTTAGTTCAGCCTCGCCGTTCTTATAAAACTTTAATGATCGGTTGTAGTGGTGAATATTTTATTTCAACTTCTATCAAGTAATACAAAGAATGGACTGTGACATTCAGTTTTTCTTTTCGCTTCATTTTTTGCATTGTCTGCATTAGTCTGCAAAATTGTTTGAAATCATTACAGAAATACTTCATTTTGTCTTTACTCTCTTTTATAAAATCTGGAGCATGCATTGTGTAGCTGCATTTCTATTTTATTTGTCAAGAGTTCGCAATTCAATTTTATTTCTTTATTGTATGCTTTCTTCTGATAATTTCCATCCTCATTTTAGTTCGAATTAGACTTACCTAATTGTTTCATTCCGCCTTTTCCCTTCCTTTTCTCTATTTAGTGTAGAAAACTGTCTCTTTATCTGATAATGTTTGTGGGATCCAATTCCCGTTAGCTGATATGTGACTAATGAACCGGGCACGACTGTTATCCGGGCGTACGGCCGGATAGACGGGGATATAAAGGAGATTATCCTCACCCTTTAAGGATAAGTGCTTGTGTGGATATGTATCGAGTTTCTTTTGTTTACTGCCTTCTTGATTTGTCTAATGCGATTTTGTGCAGTTGCTTAGAGATATTCGGTCTATGTGTAAGGTTTCGGTGCGTGCTGATGTTGTAGACTTTTGTTTAGATGTAGGTATTATATTGTCAAACAGTTTTAATTTATGCGGTTTCACCCGCGTAGTTCTCGTACCTCTGGGAATACGGAGATAAAATATAGCCGAAGTTACTCGCTAATAATTGAGCTTTCCATTGGTACAACATGGTTAAAATCGGTCTAGTAGTTTCGGAGCTTATTCGATACAAAAAAGCAACAGAAAATCTTTCCTCTTTATAATATTAGTATAATAATAGATACAAATTCAAACTTAAACTAGAATATACCTACTAGAATATGACTAGATATCACCTATATAATATGTATATTTCAGATTCTAGATCAGTATCGAATGAGCAGCAATAGTTTCTGTTTCATCATCCATAATTTTAAGACAAAATCTGGCCTGTAACTCCGTGATTTCCACCAAAAATATAGATTCTTAATATAGTATATTCCGTTTTAGCTGATCGACTCAGCGAAACTTGGCCCACGTTACGTCAAAGGGGTCTAATTTTGAACTTGATATTGAGTTGTCGTCTGCCGTCTGGCTTACGGTATCACACGGCATTCGATGCAACCGTGCCGTAATGCCGGCCCGGACCGGTTTCTGCAGAATTTAATAAAGTCTTCGTACTTTACGATAGCAATCGTAAAAGTTTTGTGATCGTACGCCACCAGTAAAATGTTACGATTCCAGTTTTCTTTCTTGAATTAGTTATTATGTTCAGTAAGATTAAGTTGTGGATTTGGTTTTCGGATTATGTCGTTTGAAGTTAATTTATTGAAGTCTTTATCACCCGGTAACTGTATCGGAAAGGATTATGCTGCAACGATGACATTTATTATTCAAAATTAAATGAGTTGTTCAACAAATTTAAAGTTAAGTAATCGCTTCTAGCTCTTGAGGAGCTCGTGACTAAATTTTAACAGCTGTTCGGGTCGATCTTTAAGGTTAAGCAACGCTTGCCGAGCTTGGTCTGTGGATGGGTGACCATCTTAACATAACGAGACTCCTCCGTGCCTCGGAAAACATCTTACTTAAGTCGTTAGTCCGGCTGTCATTTGGAGATCTTTGGCAGTCGTTACGGATTGTCAGAAGCCAGAAAATCTGACAGAAGTCTTGCCAAGAAGTACCGTCTTCCCCAGTCAGCCTTATCTTCACGTAAAATACTGGTATTCAGCTGAATTCAGTTTGACTGCGAGTCGACCCCAATATAGTTGGGAAAAGGCTAGGCATATAATGATTCACTTCTAGCTCTTTTAAATTTCGATATATTTAATGTTATTCTATGGATTGGTTCATAAGTTCGAATTGATTAAAGCCTTTGATAAATAATTAATAATAACTCACCATCACTAGAAGCGGTAGCAGCAATAATAATAAATTACAACTTAATAAGTATCCAATATTGCTCCATATAATTTACATCAATAAACTTCGATCGGAAAATCAATAAAACATTAATTTGCCTTCTAAACGTCATCGGTAAGAGAACGAAATTTTCCAATGTCGAACTCTCGGGGGTGATATAAACGTGAATTTTATACCTACATATCGTGGGTCGTCTGTCCCGACATAATTCAAATTAAGCTCATGACAGAAGGGTCGCCAAACGGGGTAGCACCATGAGGGTTGAGAATGTTTGGAGAAGGCTTTCGTTTGTATAATTTATCTTCGGATCAGTTATATCCTCTTCTTGCCTTGTCGGATTCTGAAGTGGTAAATGTTTTGATGTCCTGAATAATGGGATCTGGATGGTTCTTGATTTTGACGCTTTCTTGGGTGGGTTTTTGTGATTTTAGATGTCAGGGGTTCCTTGTGTTAATTGATCTGTTTGCTTTAATCTTGAAGGACCAAACCCGGTATACAGAGAACGAAAATTTTCTTACCACAGTAAGGTCTTTATATAATTGTATCTTAAAGGAACACATAATTGATTCTTAAATCCTAGATGTACCAATAGGTCGAAACAGAACAATGTTTTAGATACTTGTCATGTAGCAAGGTCCTGACTATATCCTATTCATCCATTTCCATATGAAGCTAAGTTGAGCGCAGGTGGATACCATTCCCCATCCATCATCCAGCTAAGTACGGTCCCCTATGCAACTTTCAGTTGTATGTACTCACTCACTTGAATTAATAACTGAGCAATATAAATAAGTGGGGAAGAGTGAAGGGTCTATACATCACGATTTTCTTTTTTGCGGCTTTTGAATATGGTCAATATTATATTCTAACAGTTTCACCCGCGTGGTTCCCGTTCTCGTAGGATACGGGAATAAAATATAGCCTTTGTTACTCGCTAATAATGTAGCTTTCCATTGGTGAAAGAATTTTTAAAATCGGTTCAGCCATTTCGGTAAAACAAAAGAAAGAAAAAGTTTATTTGACACATACAGATACACACAATATAGCTACGAAAAAAGTAAACTTAATTATACAAAAAAATGATCTTTCTTCTTTATTAGCTTATAATATGATAAAGTCTTTCTGTGTGAAAGTTTGTTATTAGGTAAAATGGGATGAAACTTCAGGAGTAGAACAAGATGAAGACTATTTTTAACCGACTTCTAAAAAAGGAGGAGGTTCTCAATTCGGATGTTTGTATTTTTTATTTTTTTTATGTTTGTTCGCGCATAACTCCGTCGCTTGTCAACCGATTTGAAAAATTCTTTTTTTGTTGGAAAGGGTATACTTCCCAAATGGTCCCATGAATTTTAACGATATTTTAATTTTATCGAAATCGACCAAGCGGTTTTCGAAAAATCTAAAAAAATATCTACATTGTCTACATTGACGACCTCTTAGTTTACTCTGCAAAGGAGCAGTAGGGGAGAGGTGTGTCAATAGTAACAAAAAAAAATCAATCCTCCATAATATTTTAATTAAAAATCACAGCACAATCATTTTTGGTCACAGTATAGTTTAGTTATCTAATTATAAAATCCAATACAGAAAATAATAAAAAGAACAACAAAATTCTAGAAAATGGCACTTAATGAGATCAACTAATAGTGTTACAATTGCTGCACCAAGAGAGTCAATTGTAACAGCAATGAGAGTCAATTGTAACATACAGAAATTGTTAACAATAAAACAATAAATCTGACAAAGTCTTGTCAGCAGTTCACGCTTAACACTTTAAAAAAACATAAACGACTTAAAAAAATTAAAAAAAAACACTAATAGTCATTGCGACAAACAGTTTAAACTCTCACGCAGACTCGCAGTCTTGCAATATTGCGATAATTCTAGTTCCTGTTCTGTAGAAAATACTTTATTATGTGCGGTATATCCAGTTTTAACTGTATAATCCTGCTTTTATTTAAGGACATACCTGGAAAAAGTCACATGACACATGCCAAAGCTGGTAGCTACACTTCTGACCCTTGTTTAATTACAATTTCACAACCTTCAGTATATTTTTCTAGAGGTACAATGCCACGCAATGTCTTCCGAGGTCGTTTATAAACCATTTTGTAAGAATTCTGAAAATAAAATGTACTATTAAATAATTATTAAGTAATGTGAAAAAGCAGAGTGTCAAATGTAACATGTTACAATTGCCTCTTCTTGTTGTGTTACTTTTGTACCACTCCCGCCATTTTGCAATGAAGACGTATTTAACAAAAAATTATGGTAAATTTAAACAACTCACATACCTTTACGTATAGATTGGATGATAACTTATCCGAAAACCACCACTAAACTGTTGTAAAACTGTTTTATTTAATAAAAATAACAAAAACTGTGCCGAAAAAAAATTTTACTCAACTTGCTGTATCTCAAACTGTCATCTACTGAGAGCATACGCGCGAACTGTTTTACTTGCAAGTTTGGTCGGTATTACAACACCAAATAAAGCTTCGAATACCACCAAGAGCTACCGCTACTTATCAATAGATGTCGTGAAACATCATATGTTACAATTGCCTCCCTGTTACTATTGACACACCTCTCCCCTACGTTTTTTTTACACCAATGTGATTGATTCGTTTAGGTGGGGGGAGGGGAGGGGATGTAGGTACCTACCACTAAAAAGTGAAAAATAAAAAACTTTTTACAAAAAAATACAACCGACTTTTACACAAAAAATAAAAAAAGTGCAAAATAACTTTAATTTCGGAAGTCGGTGTTCAAAAAACGAAAAAGCAACCACAACCACCGAGTTCCGAAATTAAAGTTATTTTGCACTTTTTTGATTTTTTGTGTAAAAGTCGGTTGTATTTTTTTGTAAAAAGTTTTTATCCTTCTGTATCTAAACAAATAATTTTCAACTTATTTTCTTCTCAATTTTTATTTTTTATCTTTGTTTATTTATTTGTACCTAGATTGTAATATTTAATATGATGTGCATCTATATGAGCGGCATAAACCATTTCTCTTTCTTTCTTTCCTTGAAATACGATTCCATTGTAAATATTTCGGAGCCACTGGCTAATGCAAATTATTTTAATTCATGTCAGCTACTCAAAAGTTTCTTTATTTCATGTCGTTATTCCCCATAGTGATCGGGAATGCGAATCTCGTGTCGAGCTAATGTAATAATCCGCCTCTAGTGAGCATACAGTTCTCAGCTGATTATACTTCTAATTAATACTTTATCAGTAATGCTGACGTGATTTTAATAATGTATTGATCAGTTGTACCTTTTCTTAGTACTAATAACTTCTGCAAAGCGCGTTTGTATATTCCTTGTGCCAGTAGCCGAAAATAGATCTAAGTGGCGTGCAATTGGAGAGGCCTATGTCCAGCAGTGGACTGCAACAGGCTGTTGATGAGGCAAAGGCCTATGTGACAGGGAATATACAAACGCGATAAAAAGGACCTCATGACCAATTTCAGGACATAGTCCTATGTGGGCCAAATATCATTCAAATCCGACAAGAAGACGACACTACTTTCGCATTTTTATAATTAACCGACTTAAAAAAAAACCTCTTCCGTTCTCAAGTGGACCGTATTGTTTTTTTTTTACTGGGTGTACCGATTTAGATGATAATTTTCATGTTCGAAAGCTGGTACTTGTCATGTGGTTCCATTTAAATTTGATATGAGATCTGACGGCTAGTATTTGAGTTATCCCTTATATGTCGTGGCTTCGACTACATTGATGATTTTCTCATTTTCACTTACCGATGTAAAATGAAGAAAAAAAACCGTATACGATCTTTTGGAAGAGCGTCGTAGTGTTTCGAAGTGGACCCTTTCTTGTTTGGTGAAGAACTTTGGAGATTGGAAACGGAACTCTTCAATAAATGATAGCAAATCTTCCGGGATCTAGAAAACGAATTCTAAAACAGTAAAACAAAAAAGGATAGAGGCACTCTAATTTCTAAAGTCGGTAGTGATAAAACGGAGAAACAACCAAAACACCGACTTCTGAAATTAAAGTTAGTATACACATTTTTTTTTTGTTAGAAATCTGTTGTTATTGATATTGTTGCACCTAATAACGACATTCATTATAACTCAATAACAATATTGCACCAATCCAAACAAATAATAACATCTATAGTAAGCTATAAAAGAACAACCTTTCTTATTGAAATGTTTTTGCCCTTGACTCTTGTCTAAATCAGAGGTGACAAGTCGACGATAAAATGAGCTTACCCAGAAGAATCCTGTTCACTCACTATGAAGAGATTACAGTTGATGCGTCCCATAATAGTTGGTAGGGATAAGATACTTATTTGTAGATATTTGATGAGTGAAACTTAATTATTGATATATCAATCAATAATTAAGTTTCACTCATCAAATATCTACGTGAACTTTTAAAGTGCTGAACACACGTGATGGTGACTTGACACATTTTTGTCATGAACTTAACAGTAACTCTAGAATATATCTAAAGGTAACAATTAGGTTGAATATGAAAGTCATAAAACTGACTCATACAATCGAAATCTATCTACACAGTACAGTCTACATATAAAATAAAACTAAAAAGAAGCGAAAATCATCAATCAAAATAACACTCATTGTTACAATTTTAATAACAAAACTCCATACTGAAGTTAGGCAGGTCAAACACCTGGATAACATTTTAATCCTAGCATATATTACGAGGGTGCCGAGGCAATCCCCAGACCTGCCAAAACTCATAAATACTGGATACGTATCTGGACATTGTCCTGGATATAACGCAAAATATAACATAAATATAAGGGCACCACAATACAGCTTTAATCTGCCGACATTGTTCGCTTTACGAAGGGTCATGTCGGACTTTCCGTCGTAAAAAACTGAACAATGTGTAGACCAACAAAATGTATGGTAGCCCTACCAACTATTCAAGAACACGATTGTTACTCTTATTCGATTACTTGTTTTCAACGCGTCGCAAATATTCCGTTCGTTACTGAAACACTCCTGTAAAAGCATGAAAAAGTCATCACTCACAAGCGTCAGATTCCAGTCGAAATCACCAGCGAATTCAGAACATACAAGTGATGAGTATTACACGGACACGTTACGAAGCTCCGGAATCGACCTGTCCAGTGTTGTCTAAATTGCAGAAAACTTTGCTGAGTAAAATCTTCTTGACGAATTCGAATTCATTCCGAGAGCAATAGACAAGCCATTTATCCACTACCAGCCGCAGTTAAAGCTTAATGCAATACTAAGGAGCAGAAGATATAACTCCTTGCACACACTTATAATTGTTAACGCTGTTTGCATCAATAGGGTAGTTAACTAAAAAAATCTGATTAGTGCGTCAGATAGATTTCCAGAAAATATTGGAGGCGTATATTTTCTTTTTTCACATAAACAAAAAATGAAGACGATACAGTGCGTTGAAAACTCGTGTGACGTCACTACCCGCTACAATTTTTACCGGGCAGTGACGTCACACGCTCCCACTCCCGATCTTTGATGCTTTTTATCTTCGTCAGTTTTTATAGATTTGATAAACGAAAAAATACGTGTCCAATATTTTTCTATAAATTAACTGACGGACTAATTAGAATGATATTTTTTTAATGAGGAAACATCCCTATTATTGTGCCTTCAAGTGTTTAACACAGCAGCTGCCTTGATTCATCCATAAAGGTTTTAGTACAGTTTTCTTTTTTTTTTTGTTCACACATTGTCATCCATGTTTAATTTATCTCCGCTCAGCTTTATCTCGAATCGCATCCAATCATGTGCCGGAGCAGGTCTGACATCCAATTAACAACGTTCTGATGACAAATCATTAATACGCTTGTTGTATAAAACAGTATAAGTACTGTGAGCGAGGATGACGGCTATGAATAATTTATCGCCGGCTCCCGTTAACGTGCTCCAACAGATTTCTCCATCAAGGGCGCAACCCTTACGGCCGAATTTTTTCATTCGTCACATCCAGGAGTGGTTCGTTGACGGAATGGTTTTAATTAATGAAATGCAAACTGATGGCCAAACTCAAGTGTGCCCGCTGCGACTGTATTTTGTTTTTGAAAAATTAAAATGTCTGGTCAAGTGGCTTTTACCCAGATTACGCCGGATGGCGAAATTGAAATGGTATTTATTTTCAACGGAACTTTTTCAAATAGTTTAGGTATTGACACTGATTTCAAAATAACTTATTGAGAGCACAGTTGTCGAAGGTAATCTATTCCAGTTTCAGTTCTAAATAATTTAAGCTTAATTTATTAATCCTCTTAGAAATCCAGCGCTAATTCAAGAAATCTACATTTCTGTAACACCTGACAGGAAATCGATGGATGACGGAGCGTCGTGAGCACTTAGGCTTGCCTCTAAGCCCTGGTTTCAAGGCTAGGATGGAAACCCGCCGATATTAATGGTCGTGCGGAACTCTTACGTCATTTCATCGGCAGCTAATTAATCAGGACCCTCCTCATGTGGACGATTAGTCTTTCTTTCTGTCACTTGGAATGATATGGACAGGGCGGGTTATCAATCGCTTTCAATTTATTACGCTCACCTACGCTGGACCTTTTCGGGGAAGGATCTTGTTTTACGGATGTCGGTTTGGATATAGTTTTTGGTTTAAGCCATTTGTGGTGTTCCTACCTACTTGGGTTTGCAGTGTGGGCTGCTCTTTTTTAAAAAATCATGGGATATCTCAACGAAAAATGATTGGTGATTTAAACTGACGTGATCTGCTCATTGTTTTTTTTTTTTGTGCTTTCTTGTTTACTTTCATCCATATATTTCCGTATGCATAACTGGTAGAATAAACACCACATGTTATTCAAAAGCAACGTAGGAACATGTTGTAGGTTGGTTTTCCTGCTCCACGCGCCGAGATTTTCATTCTGCCAATACGTAACAGGAAAAACTTCCGGATACGTCGCGCGTCGCCGGATGGGTTCTCTCTAACAATTCCCCTTTTGTGTATTTTCAGAAACAAAAAGGGGCGTATTATAAAAATCACAAGTTTCTGTAAGGAAGCCAAGGACAATTTCGTGTTTAATAATATCAAGTTAAGTCGTGGCCCTGATACTAAATGCTAACAAGCTGTGGTACTTACAAAATTCTAGTCCCATTCAGAAATGTAATCAACGCGCTGGTACCTACAAACCAGTCTCATAATACTAACACTGCTCGGTACTAAATCTAGATCTGATTTATAATGATTGTATCGTTATTTACGAGCTAGTGAGTAGTATAATACTCCGAGATGTTTCTAACACATACTCAGTATTTGTTAACCGACTTCTAAAAAAGGAGGAGGTTCTCAATTCGGATGATTGTATGTTTTTTTTTAATGTTTGTTCACGCATAACTCCGTCGCTTGCCAACCGATTTGAAAAATTATTTTTTTGTTGGAAAGGATATACTTTCCAAATGGTCCCATGAAAATTTTATCGAAATCGAACAAGCAGTTTTTTATTAATTTCAATAAATGATAGCAAATCTGTTGGGCTAGCTGAAATCGCATGTTTGTTTATTGTTTACACCAATTTATACCATGTACGCTGTGATGGGTATGGTTAGCTGGGAGTGAACCACTAAAAAGGGAAAAATAAAAATAAAAAATTACAAAAAATAAAACCGACTTCTAAACAAAAAAAAAACAAAAAGTACAAAATAACTTTAATTTCGGAAGTCGGTGTGCTCAAAAACATGAAGCAACTAAAAACACCGAGTTCCGAAATTAAAGTTATTTTGTACTTTTTGGTTTTTTTTTTGTTTAGAAGTCGGTTTTATTTTTTGTAATTTTTTATTTTTATTTTTCCATTTTTAGATGTCGGTTTTATTTTTTGTAAAAAGTTTTTAACCTTTCACAAATTCCAGAATATATCCGTGTGTCATGTGTTAATCCGTGTTTCATTACGGAAAAATAAAATAATTCATAGTAAGTGTTACATCTAATAATTTTGCAATTTAGAAGCTACTTGGCATGTATATGAATTTTTTTTGGGCAGATATTATTTAGGTTCAGTATGTGATTTACTAAACCCAAATGGTCTAAAAAAAAACTACTGATCAAAATTTGATATATAGGCTGCGCTAGTCAAGATGTCCCACCAAAGCAGCTAACCTAAATGCTTTTCTTTTTATTATGATAGCAAATAAATTCAAGCAAGGAGAGTCTTCATGCAATAAACTTACGCACACAACTTATTTATATCACATCGTACGTGATGAAAGAACTAGCCAGCTCGGAAAGTGGAGCGGGGCAATTTTCTAGACCCTGACCAAACCTGTTCCAGTGACTCCCGGTGACTGCATTACCTTCATATGCTTTAAAATTATTGTTCCTCGAAAATGTCAACTGGAAACAGCTCTTATCATCGTCCATCCATTTGTACCGGCACTAACTTACACCCTGAGGAAACCAAAATTCGTCATTTCTATATTTAGTTTTATAAGATTTCCTATCATTATTTAGAGTTACAGGAATCAAGTTGGTACAGTAGGTTACGTTCGCAGGTATAAAAAGAGTATCCCGCTACGCAAGTAATCCAATTTTCCTGTTTCGTTTTTGTAATTTTCTCTGAAAATCGCAATCAATGCTTTGTACTGCGCAGAGTTTCTCTGGAAACAGGGGAATGAATAAAACCAGGACACTGTAAACAACAATTTTAGCCTTTGACTTTGTAGCTAACCCAATTCCAGCGGCGAATATTAAAATCCGTGTGTTCTTCTTATTTCTCGGCCACTGGAACATAAAGCTGACATTCTGATAAAGATGCGAAGGGTAGATACCGTTTTAATGGTTGTAAATTATCAATCATGAACATCGGCCAAATGCGAGGCTTGACTATCCAAGCCGATCGTTGATTGTACCTTTACCATTATTATACCAACTACATTATTATCGGAAGATTACATTACAGCTTCGGATTCCCCGAGCTTTACAGTGATAGGAACCATTTGAAACAGTCCTCGGTAAGGTACAGCAATATCTTTTACGGCGGATTTTCTTTTTGGACCGTTTCTGATCGTTTCTGTCCAATGTTTTTCGTACTTGTGAAATATAGCCATTGTTTCGTTTTCTACCTCAGTTGCTGTCCTTTTTATTTAGGGACTCTTTTCCGAGATTACATTTTCCATTTGATCCTTATCGAAGTGATTGGAGTTTATTTTACGTGTTTCTATTTGTAGAAAATATCGTCGTTTTTATTGTGTTCATCTCTGATTTCGATCAGAGTTTTTTGGAAATGTTATCTTTTAATTTTACAACTTAATTTACTTTGTAACTTAATACAATCTTTCTATTTTAGGAGTATTATCTTGACGGGACCTTCTAATATATCCCCCTCTTTATCACCTTGACTCTCATTCCCATTCCTTCCTTATCATAGGATGAAGTCATTCAAAATGTATTCTTATCTTTATTATAATCTAGTGTACAATTAATAGAGCTGAATATCAAATTGTCACGGTATAATATTACGTTGAGAATTCCTTGCGTTGTTCCACAGACATATTACTAGAATAGAGCCATCAGCTACCTGTTTTTAAACTTTTATTGCCAAGCGTTTATTTATGTATTATAAAGAAGGATAGTAATGTTTTATACTAGTTTTTCTTGTTCATTTCCATATTCTCCAACATTTTGGACATGAATATTTAAAAATTATAAATGTTTATGTGTGATTAATTCTTGCTTCTATAAGAATAATTTACCGACGCTGCCTTTAGTGAACAAATGTGTTTTATTACTGGGTATAGTCTGAATTACTGTAGAAAAAATAGTATTAAATAACTTACTAAAGTTCATACATTTTGATCATAAATAATGTACCTAAAACTTATTTTTTCTTGAAAACATTATTTTTTTGTAACACAGGATTTAAAATAGCCATAAATTAGATAAAAATTAATTAGATTAAATAAATTAATTAGATATACCTTAAAACCCTTTTACATTAGCTTTCTAACTTAATATTTCTTTCTTTTAATATTTCTCTATAGTTAGGGCCCTAGTATTTTCGTTAAATTAACATAATTCTTGATTACGAAATGAGGAAAAGTTTCTGGCTATTTATTTTGATTAGCAAATTATTTACATTATGTGCAACAAGCTGTCTAGATTAAACTTTGTTTAAGATGCTTTAGTACCTAATGTAATGTATGTATGTTATGTATTTTACACAACTCGACTATTTTAACCGAGATTTCATAAGCTTAAGTTCGTTAAGTTTTTATTTAACTTTTACCGTCCATTTTCTCAAAATTTCATAGTAACAAGTTGATAGAACTTATGAGAAATTCCATTCAAAGAACATTCGAATAAATATGACAATTGAATAAGTTCGGTAACAGAGACAAACAATTTCGCTTGTGAGAACTTTTCAGAATACTTTGTAGGTACCTTACTGCCATCATTCAACAACTTTCTTTGTTTCGCTTTTCCATAGACATCTAAAAAGACAAACTGTCTACATGGAGCTTAAAAATATTGCAGCTGCACAAATAATACATTACATTTTATATGCACACAAATACAGAGCCATCATTAAAATTTGATAGTTCGCAAATCTTCCCCGAATTTTTGGCGACCTTTTTAAGAGACAAACCCTTCACACTATTCCCTACCACAATAACTTTTAAAAGTCAGAATCAACAGTGGCTACCACTAAAAAAACACCAAGGATTTGACGCTTGACAATTCCCAGACATAGTATTTAACTGCCTTTGTTAGATCTCACAGCGAAATTAGTCAGAAAGCAACAGAGGGAGGGAGTAAGAATATCCATAATTTCGACTGCTACGTTTCTTCTTAACTCTATGGGCAAACTAAAATGCCCATACAGCGGGCGTACGGCCGGGCAGGCGTTTATATGCAAAACGCTGTCTACATGGAGCAACAGCTAACAGAATGCAGCTAAACAATTCCCGTCGCTTCCCATTAGGCGGCCGGCCAAAATGTCTTCGTCTGTTGTAGTTTTGTCTGTATTTCCATGGTATTAAAGTTCGAAAGTCATTTTAAGTTTGGATTGCTTTTTGGTGTGCACTGTGAGATGGGTTTTTTGATTGGTCGATTTTAATTGTGGTAGTTTCTGAATTTGAGAATGCTATATTTAGTAGGTTATGTATTTTTTTATCAACGTATACTGTCCCACTACTAGGCGAAGATATCCCTCATAGCCTTCCATTCTCCCCGATGTGTTGCCGCCAGGGTTTCTTAGGCCTTCGGTTCTTCAGGTGATGACGCCCCCTGTCATCTGGCTTCCACTGCGTGACGACTCTGGCCCATCTGTTCTGATGCATCCTACATTTGTGTTGCCCTCATAACTTTTAGAATAGGTACCAATATTCTCTTCATTCCACCTTCGTTGTCCTGAGCTTCTGTACTAGCTTTTAGTCAAGGAATACTGGGAAAAAATCCATGGTCAGGCCGTCGTTCTTTCAGCAAGCCTCACTCAACCGAAGAAGAAGGAAAGAAAAAAACAATCTTCATTACAACAGAACTATATCTACCTAAAAATTAAGAAGCTATACTACGAGTATGTATAACTAATAACAGACTATATCTTTCTCCCTTTCTCATTAAAAGGACCCATTTTATCATAAAAATCAGACGTTATTTAAACTGCAATAAGCAGTAATTACACATAAACCGGCCACATGAACCCTATATCCTTCCCAACTATATAATTATGCCTTCGCACTTAACTTTTAATGATTCTGGTTTCAAACTGAGCGATTATGACATTTATTACCCATCAAAGTGAAGAACTTTTTTTTCCCATTTAACACATAAGACGCTGGTTTTTTATTGAAGATACTTACAATATTATCTATCAACCCTACAAATATTGAAGGCAACTACTGTCTTGTCTACTTAGTAGAACCCTTTTTACTTAGAAAGTAATGTTTTGAATTTGTTGAGTTCAATCATTTTTATCTAGCCGTTGCGCTGTTGTCCTTATACTAGGAAAAAACTCTGATTAGTTCACTCTAAAGCATTTTAAAAAATCGCGTAAGAAATGCTGCGTCGAAATGTGCCGATGAAGTTATCATGACGGATGAACCATAAATACCTATGTGTCGAAAATTCTCCCCAATATTACACCTCTTATAAAGGTACTAAGCTGCCTAAATAGTAATACCTACGTATCCATGCATATGCATATAAATTCCTGTGTCTGACCACATCGACCAACGCACGCAGAATGTGCGACGCATACTGCAGCGATGCAAAACCACCTCTTCCGCTGAATAGTGTCAAGTGCGCCACGTATTGTATTCAAAACTCATTTATAAACAAGGAACGCTCCATGTGTATATATATACGCTTATAGGCTCAAATGTACTTTAGATATGATATGCTATTAGGTGCCGCCCGCGGCTCCACCCGTGTCAGTGTCGAAAATTATCCCAAGGGAACATACAACTGGGATAAAAAGTATCTGATGTGTTATTCCAGACTATATTTTACCTCTGTGTCCAATTTCATCAAGATTCAATCAGCCGTTGGCGTGATTGAGTCACAAACCCTCAATCATACAAACTATCGCAATTATAATATTAATTAAGTACCTAATAAATATAGATGATAATGTCAGTCCGGCATTCTGAAGAAGTTCTCTGAAGGATGAGAAGAAGATTTTTGACAAAGTATCTTTTTATCATCGACAATGTTAAAACTTTTAAATTAAAAACTAGTACATGTGCTCTTCTCGGTTGGTATGCTTCCTGCAAAATATAAATATAAGTAAGTAATATAGGGGTAGTACCTAGTAGATTTTACTATGAACAGGTACCGACCCCTGACCGAGGAAGAAAACTCTGGCCATTGTGCGTGTACTTAAACTGAATAAGCGCTCGCGTCTCCGGGAGACAATGGCGGTAAACCTTTTTTTCCATACGATTTGACATTAGCAAACGTTAACGTTAACACGATCGAGTAAGTGAAAAATCTCGCACTAGTCATTCCGATTTGGGTGAGGCCAATGTCGTTCGGTTAAATTAATTACTAAGTAATCGTCAAATGCAAGCATATATGTAAATACACTACCTGCAACTAAACATATACCATCCACAAAAACCTCGGAATCGATCCATCAGAAGCTATCATTAAGGCACATAACTCTCAAATAAAACAAGCCCCAGTAACCTGTTGCCTTCAAACATTAGTAGCCTCTGCCCTTAATTACCTGTTACGGCTGGCTCCGGGAAGATAAGTGAGTATACTTATACTATACTTAGGTAATACTTTTATTTAAGTTCATCTGAACGAACCAAACAGTTTACAGAAGAACTTAGAATGTCTTGCTGGTTTTTCTGCAACAGAGTGTAATTGTTTTCTGAGTCATGGCAATTAGTTTGTACTTTTCATAATGTGTGTTCAGGAATAGTGGTTGTAAAGTGCATGTCACAAGGCTCTAGCTTGGCATGGTGCTCTTTGAAGTCTTGTCCCATCTATAGCATATAAAGTTTCTACGACAACGACCCAAATTTACAAACGATATGTTCAAACGACCCATATTTTCATTCCAAGTTAATCCCAGTTCCTTTCGAGAAAAGAATACGGATAACAAATTTTGTACCGGCAAGGTTATGCAAAGCTTGTCGTGGAAACCGTGGATGGGTCCTCTGAGCCTTGCAAAGCATGGTCAGTCCAGGCTGTTATTTTAAGGACCCGAAGTGGTGGCGCGTATTGTTCCACGCGCGCCGTGGTGAATGAAACACCTCACTCCCCCAGCTTGACCAGATGGGGCCCGCAGATGCGGGCTGGCACCAGTCGGGGGCTGCGTTGAAGACTGCTTGAGTGATCCAATAGCTCCCGGTGCAAGTGAGCAAGGAAACAAGAGGTGGTTTTAGTCAGTAGGGGTCTCTGAGACCCCTCTGTCTACCCGAGGAAGGAAGACATCTAAGAGGATTTTCACCACGATACCAAAAACAAAGACAACCGTTACGGATAGTTGGAAACCTGAAAATCTGATCTGAAGAAAAATCTGGTGCTTTTGTTGGTAATATTACTAAGGGTTGTGGAGGTCAGATCAGATAGGTCAGAAGTAGTCGTTCCATACAAAATACACAAATTCAGCTGCATCCGTATAACCTGGAAGCTGACCCCAATATAGTTGGGAAAAGGCTTTAAATGCCACAGCATTTTCCATAGAGGTTTGCTTTACAATCAACTTTTAAAACACATATTGCGGAAGTTTCCGAGAAGCTCTTTTGTTGGCCTGAAAAACAATCCCACTGTGCCATGCACACAGGTAACAATTACTTCAGTTCAGCTTTATTTTCAGGTTGATATTTAAATTTGTCTCATTTGCACTAGATTCGGGGAAACATGGATTCTCCTAACTTTTTTTATTTTAATAGTTACGGATTATCAGTAACTATATTCTCTCTCTATTAATTTAATAACAGATTAATTTTTTACACTCGATTCATTTAATAACCGTGTAAAATAAATAAATACCATACCGTTTTTCATAGAGCTTTGCTTAGCAATGAGTTATGGAGAAAATTATTTGTGAACATGAAAAACAAACACAACCATTTTCCACCTACATACTTCAGGAAACAGGAATTTTACTAACTTTAATACATTGCTATTGTTTACTAGTTAACTTACTTGTTATTGGTGGATCCTAACGAACGGGGGGCGAAGGGGCTTAAACCGACTCAGATACCTTTGATAGTCTAACCTACTCATTGAGGAATTTACGACAAGTAGTCCGAGGAGGCTTTTTATGCCTTAAGCAAAATATCATAAATATATTGTATAATAATATATTGCTCAAGCCCCTAACGACAATCCTAGATCCGCCACTGGCGATGTATGTACTTTATACCTGTTTGGGGATTATAGCCGATATAATACCCGTTGTACAATAGGCCAGTATACGAGCCAGTCGGATCGATCTAGTAACTGTCATGTAATTCGCCTCGTATGTATGCAACGGTCTAATTACTTAAGACAAATTAATCTAGAGCATTGTGATGGTATTCATTGTTCTACTTAATTACGGCCCCCGAGACAAATGCAAGAGCGTTCACTATCTATGTATTTTCGGTTATGCAATAAGTGTAAACGTAGAGACATAAGCGTCTAGGGTTGCGGAATTTGTTCGAAAGAGTCACCGCGGCCCTGGAACGCAAAGGGCACTAGAAGGATCACGGGTGGGTTTTAGTCAGTAAGAGTCTGACACTCCCTTCCGCTCCGCCGAGAGCGGGAGAAGTCTTTGATGACTTCCGATCCAGAAAAAGGACATAAGCTTTTGCCAGCGTGAATTTATTTCATCCCTAGGGAAACGTACTTTCGGTTTAGAAGTAACTTATGTCGAAATTCAGGTGATAGTCTACGCGTTTGCCCTGCTGTTGAAGAGTGAATCACGTCGCTTGATTGACTAATGGATCGTCCTCACGACATCGTTTTTTGGCTGCGCAGACTTTGAACAAGCCATAACAAGCAATAATATTAATTAGAAACGCGAAAGTTTGTATGTATGGATGTTTGTTACTCTTTCACGCAAAAACGAAAGAATGTATCTAGATGCAATTTGAGGCTTGATGAAACTAGAGGTAGACTATGGTCTGGAATAACACAGGCTACTTTATATCACGGGAGTATGTTCCCTTGGGATAATTTTTGACATTCACGCGGGCAGAGCCGCGGGTGGCAGTTAGTGAAGAGTTAAAACTGTCACACCGACATTTGTCATGCACAGATTGTCTTGTAAGTCTGTACAGACATACAATCCCATTTTATATTTAGCAGCGTCAGAATCCAAAGTCAGCGCAGTTATAAATTTGTATGGTATGGACGCAATATAACAAACCTACTGATATTTGCTTACCTGTATAATATTAAGTAGGATGATAGCATTTCTTGGCCAGACGTAACCCAGCATGAAAAGGTTTGGAGTTAAGAAAGTGTCAAACACTATTTCTATTTGAAATTTTGACAAGTTTTCTGGTTAGAGTTTAAAAACACTCAGCTTCAAATATTTAAACAAAAAATCAGGTATTAATCAAAATCATAAACAAAGTCCGTCTTAACAATTTTAACCCAAAACACACAATAATGTTTCCTAAGTCGCCCGCAGTAAGTACATTTTATCGTGAAAGGGAGCAAAGCCGGACTTTAGATGTTAACCCGTAGCGAACCGCGTCCAACACTAAAGTTATCTCTAAGTTGCTGCTAAGTTACCTCGACTTATCTAAGTGAACATCGAGACTTGATAACGTCCAAGTTGCTACAACTTTAATTGTGGAACAGCGGAAAAATAAAGGGCGATATCTTGAACGGTGATAATTCCTTGTGAAAGGAATTATTTCATTTGCAAGCGATGAAAGAGTTTTTGAATTATAGGTTAGGGTAACTCGTCGCCATTTTGGTTTTTGTAAAAGTTCGTGGGCTATTATTATTAATCAGCCCAGTTTGTTCTCAATAATGTTTGTTAGCTTCTATCCTCTATTGTATTATGGATACTGTTGTATAATGAAATGAAATATGGTCTGTAACTATGAACAGTAAAGTTTTTTCCGAAATTAAAATTGGTAATTGCTTATTTCTCCAAAGCTTTGTTAAGCCTTCCTCGTTTATCGCTCGTCCCATTAGTGAAAACCATTTTTTTATTTATTTATATGACATGCATATGATTACATACATACATACATTACACGTTATAAACTTAAGGCGTTACACAGACCAAAACAAAAGAAAAAAAAAACAGCGACATTATAATTCTCGTAAATGAAGAAACGTTACATTATTAAGTTTAAAAAAGGCTAGAAGGGTTCTGTACCATAATCTATAAAAATGGCAAAAATTACCTTTGTTATAGGGAATCCTCCTTAAATATTTGTTTTATTTAGTTTAACTATCTATTTTTAAAGTGAATATATAACTTAATATTCTATGAATATTTCAGGCGTTACCTGTTACCTTTACCAATATCGGGCAAAAACGAGCAAAATAATCGCGTTTGTTGTGTGGGAGCCCTTTTAATATTTATTTTATTCGGTTTTTTGGTATTTTTTGTTAAAGCGGCAACAGAAATACATCATCTGTGAAATTTTCAACTGTCTAACTATCATGGTTCATGAGATACAGCCTGGTGACTGACAGACAGACTGACGGACGGACAGCGGAATCTTAGTAATAGCGTCCCGTTTTACCCTTTAAGTACGGAACCCTAAAAAAGAAGTAAGTGGGGAAACAGATTGGCAAACAGCGACTTTAATGAGATTATTTAGAGATGGAGATAAATGGGGCAAAATTGTAGACCTTTTTTTCTCTTATTTAGTTGGTAGGTAACTATAATATCAAAAGTTTGATTGACCTTACATCGTACGAGTAATTACTATACTATCTACTCTTCACGGATACTTCTGATACGGTAATAAAACAGGTTTTTAAATAAACATTAATTTCGGAGCAATTTTCTCACGAGCAGTGCAATCAAAATTCCATCGCGTATTAACATTTACTTACTCAAATAAAGTTTTTCGAATATTTTCGTGGAAACCGATGATTTCGCTATAATATCTTTTATTACAATTGGTCGTGCGAAAACTCACATTTTCCGAACGAATAACATTTCCGATACTGCCGTGGGAATAGTAAAACTGCATGTTCATAGTTGGTTTCATAGATTTTATTGAATTTCATTCTGGTAGAATACAAAAATATGAACAACTGGGTTTTATTTTCATTTAGCAAGCTGCAGCAGTATTTTTTTCATCTAAATTATAATGGACCAACAATTGTAGGGAATATTAATAACTTCGAACGAGGTTCTTCTACATTGCACAGAATTTACGTGTTATTTAACAAGGGTTTACAACCCCTTCATACTTGGAAATGAAATAAAAACCGCGTGAGTAACACTGAAACATACTCAAACAACATAATTCAAAGGATCTCATAAAAGTGTATTCCCATTAATGCCGGTGCGATGCACGCTATAACAATGCTTCAAAGTGGGTCGTGCACAGGCCACCAAAGAGATTGGTATACAGGCTACAATCATATTTTTATTACGATTCCTAGAATTAAGAGACTTCTCGTGTAATCGTCTGTATTATATTTTTTTTTCTGTCTCATGTAAGTCCTAAAGCGTTTAGGAAAACTCAATAAAACGGGCAATTTGTAAGAGACTTGACTTCTCAGCACAGTCACAAAATTGCTCATAACTTTTCGGAAGTTGGCTGCCGGTTAACTTATATCTTTGCTTGACTGTAATGAACTAGTCTTGTAGTCGCTCCACATCAACCTAGGCGATCATAAGACGATATAATAAAGTAGTCTAGACTGTTTTATGTAAATATGTTCAGGAATCATTCAGTAATTAGGTATGTTATCTACATTACCTCACATTATAGCCGAATTTATTGCGAATCACATATATGAATATGTTCAGTAGCTTCAAAGCCATTGTGCCTACTATCACTTCGCCCGCGATTTCATTTGTGCAGATTTATTACAATAAATAATTTACTAGAGATTTTTAATATTTACATAGATTACAATTCAAAGATTTTAACAAGAAAAGGTTGAATTTTCAGAAATCTCTTAGATATCTATAAAAGGTAGCTTTGTGTGCAAAATATCATGTTCCTAGTCCTTGTAGTTTCGGTTGTGTTTTGATAATTATGTCAGTCAGTCAGTTTCCTCTTTTACAACACTAACAAGCTATATTTTTATCCCCGTATTCCGACGGGAACAGGAACAACACGGATGAAACTGCGGGGCACGCAGTTTCATCCGTGTTGTTCCTGTTCCCGTCGGAATACGGGGATAAAAATATAGCTTGTGTTACGCGCTGTATGTGAGCTCGCTGTGTTATTAATGTAGCTTTACATCGGTGAAAAAATGGTTAAAATCGGTGCAGTAGTTTCGGAGCTTATTCGGTACAAGTACAAACAAACAAAAAATATTTCCTCTTCATAAAATTAGTATAGAATTAACAGAATAAGCTCAATACTGAAAACAGTTATTAGGGTTAAAGTGATATTTTACTCATAATTATGTACAACTTTTACTAAGGGGACAAACAAAAAATCGCGAAATAAAATCTGCTGTTCCGTACATTTTGTCGAGTTGTGCGGATAGAAATGTATGGGACAGTCGTTTTTTTTTTTTCTTTATATACAGTTGGTTGCAACTTCCATAATAAAATTTGTTAATATTGATCAGTACAATGATCCCTTTTAAGGTATTGCGATTATTCTGTTACACGTCTATACTAATATTATAAAGAGGTAAGATTTTTATTTTTGTATGTAACGAATAAACTCAAAAACGACTGGACCGATTTCAAAAATTCTTTCACCATTAGAAAGCTACATTCACCTGTTTGTTTTTCAGTTTTTTTTTAACTCATATTTTATCCCCGTATTTCCACGGGAACGAGAACTACGCGGGTGAAACCGCGGGGCGCTGTTAGTTGTATATATAGAAGATATTCTCAGATAGATAGATTAGCGTTTCGTCTTTATGTTCTTGTGTGTGAATCAACAAAACAATTAAAAAGTAACTCTAATTAATTTAAAATATATGGTCGTAAATAAATTATCTTCTCTCCATGTAGATTAGAATTGTAAACAACAAGAACAATAAATTTTAATCACTTTAGAGCGGTTTAACTTCGGAGCAATTACTTACACAACTTTTTAAGCGAATAATATTAAAATTAACAGTGAAAGGGCAAAGCCCGCTTCAGACGTCACTGCATAGCTACACGCCAAGTAAACATTATACTATTTTATAGTATGAGCATATGAAGGTTTTAAGTCGTCACTGTAGGTACAGCTCCAGCTTACAAACTCTGAAAGCTCATGACCTTCAAGATTAAGCAACGGTAGCCGAGGTAGGTCTGATGATGTGGGAGACCATGCATTACATGTCGGGATTTATCCATGCCTCCGAATGCGCGTTAAGCTCTTGGACCCGGCTGTCATTTGTAAATCTTGTACAGTCTTTACGGATAGCCGTAAGCAAGAAAATCTTACGCTAGAGTTGCCAACTAGTGTTATGCTATCCAGTAACTGAATTGATGAGGTTAGATAGGCAGTCGCTCTGTGTATAATTCCTACTGGTAGTCAAAGTCATATATATAGTATATATGTACTTACGTGTACGTGTGTCGTGCGTGTGTATGTATGTACTACCTTTTGTCAATGCTGTACTGTATAACTGTTTTTTGTCCCAAACAAATAAAATAAAATAAATAAAATAAAATATGTATGACTTCTTCTTACAATAGTCGTAACACGGCAATCAAAATGACAAAACGGACAATCCATGCCCCAAAACATATAATAGGGATGTTTCCTGAGTAAAAAATATATCATTATGTTTAGTCCGTCAGTTAGACTATAGAAAAATATTGGACACGTATTTTTTCCTTTATCAAATCAATAAAAACTGACGAAGATACAAAGCATCGAAGATTAGGAGTGGGAGCTTGTGACGCTACGGCTCGCTAAAAATTGTAGCGAGAAGTGACGTCACAAGAGTTTTCAACGCTCTGTATCGGCTTCATTTTTTGTTTACGTGAAAAAAGAAAAAATACGTGTCCAATATTTTTTGGAAATCTATCTGACGGACTAATTAGATTTTTTTAGTCAACTACCCTATTACTAGCCCGTCGAATGAGATTAGCGTTCTAAATTTTGCCTTTTCTGTGTGAATCCCCAGTAAAAACTAGTAATCCTTGTACAGCTTTAGACCCTTTTTTTCTTATCTGGATGTGAAATCATCAAATGACTTCTCCCGCTCTGGGCGGAGCGGGGAGTGTCAGCCTCTTACTGAACAAAACCCACCAGTGTTCCTTCTAGTGCCCTTTGCGTTCCAGGCCATGGTGACTCTTTGGAACAAATTCCGCATCCCTAGCAGGCACTGACTCTATGGGGCTCCGTCTTTTTTGCTGACAGCTCTTTTAGGCGCGCGTGGAACACGACGCGCCGTCGACCCGGGCCTGGTTGCTATCGGATGGCGAGCCACCCATAGCTCGCCGTCCGCAGGCCCGCGCCTACGGTGGCCGGGAATCGCCCTACGTTTCCAGACGCCCGGGGCGTCTTCTTCTGTTGCGGCGGCTGGAGCGTGAGGTTTCCCCTCCCACGCACGCGGTCCGCCTCCTCTTTCGCTAGCATTACTGCTTCGCAGAAGGAGGTGACCGCTTCCCATGCCTCCTCGCTCGGGGCCATGGATTGAACCAGAGTCGGACGCGAGAGGTCGCCGCCGCCGATGCCTCGACGAGGACACGGTGTTGCTTTACCCAAGCCAGGCAGACCTCCACCGTATGCTCCACTGTGTCCTTCGGGCAGCTTTAGACCATTAGATCCCTATGTGAAAACTATCGTTACGCCAGTGTAGGTGGTTGGCTGTATGCGGTTAGGCTGGAAGTAAACCCGCAGCCCCAAAATATGGTTGGGAATAGATTAACATGTCAAGTATTACATAAATTGCGGTATAAAAATCTAAAGACTTACCACATTAAAAAAATGTAATACTTTCTTTCCATCATTGAATCATAAAACTGTAATTGTTGTACGTCTCGATAAAGCGAGATACCAGTTTAATTCGGGTCTCTATTACCTCTGAGTTTTACGGTCGGTAAACTTGAGATTACAATCGTAAAGGGAGGAAAAAATACTAAATGCATTTAGCGTAGATATTTGTATTCAAGTCACGTGTGGGTCCGCTTGCATGGGGTCAATTGCGAATGCCTTAACACGAGTGACATTTAGATTAAAGGATTCGAGTTTCGCCACTCTTCGGGAGTTTTTCCGCTGTGCTGTCTCTTTGGGTAGTTTTCTGCCGTATAAGGGGCTAAGGCGGTGTATGAGGGTTTATATAGTATTGCAACACGGGAGAGTTTTAGTCAGTAAGAATCTGAGATTCCCTCGCGCTCCGCCCAGAGGAAGGGACTTGACGATTTCTCATCCACAAAAAAAAGCTTTTTGAAATCGTAAAAAGTAATTACTACCTACTTCATAAAAAATTCGGCGGAAGCAAAGTTTATAATTAATTTTTATCATAATTCATTCATAATCTGCCTGCCAAGTTAAAATAAGTTTAAATGCTTTCAAGCCAAAGTAGAGCCTAAACAGCGTATCATTAATTTCTAATGTCAAACTTTATAAAACCAGTCACTCACAATTTAAAAATGGGACCTTTTTTTTTTTTTTTTTGGATGGGAAATCATCAAATGACCCCTCCCGCCTTGGGTGGAGCAGTAGGGAGTGTCAGACTCTTACTGACTAAAACCCACCCGTGCTCCTCCATGTGCCCTTTGCGTTCCAGGACCGCGGTAACTCTTTCGAACAAATTCCGCAACCCTAGTAGGCACCGACCCTATGGGGCCCCGTCTCTGGTGCTGACGGCTCCTTGAGGCGCGTGTGAAGCACAACGCGTCGTCGACTCAGCCTGGTATCGAACGGCGAGCCACCCACGCTCACCGTCCACAGGCATCAGCCACTGCGCAATAGCACAGCGGCCGACTTTTCTCTGGAGGAGGCTGCGATGGGACCATTACTGGCACTCCATTTCAGCCCCCTCTCGAGTACTAGGAGTCGCAGCACCCGCAGCAGAGGCGGCAGTGGCGGCGACGGAAGCCGCGACGGCAGCAGAGGCGGCGGCGGCGGCGGATCTCTTGCCCTTGGTCGGGGCGGATGGCGCGCAGGCCCTTCCCCCAGCCTAGTGCTCGGCCGGCTTGCCAACAGCCGCACATGCGACGCAGTGCGGCGTGGCCTCGCACGAGCCGGCCCAATGACCGGGCTGACCACAGCGGAAACAAAGTCCACTGCGGTCCACCTCCGAGGGGCACATAGCTCCCGTGTGGTTGCCCACATGGCAGCGGTAGCACCTCAGAGGTCTGGGTTCCAGCAGTTTTACCCGCGCAGAAACCCACCCCACCAAGAGCCTTCGACCCTCCGACACAGTTCTGGCCGCCGTCACGGGGCAGCTCACCACAAGGGTTTGCATGCCCGTGTTGTCAGGCCGGAGGGTGCCCGCCTTGACGAGCTCGGCAGAGCACCCCCCAGTCCTGGCGACGGCGGCCACAACTTCCTCCTCCGTCACGGAGTCATCCAGGCCCACTAAAAATGGGACCTTGGGAACTAAATCTCGCTTGTTTAAAAGTATTCTCGTAAGTTCATTTTATACAGAGTACAGAACGTTACGCTAAGTGAATAAATAGTAAAGTCATTGTTGAAATCATTTTCAATATAACAAATAATTTAAAAAATTATAAAACTTGCCTGCCATGTAAAAAAGTGAACTAAAAAATTAAAAACAAGATAGATAATAATCTTTTCATTGCAGGCGCCACCTGTAAAGAACTATTCAAAGGACCGTCCCCCGTTTTTGACATGGCAGGCGTGTTGTTGTTTTTTTTTTATTATTTTATTTCATACTTTTTTGCACGCTTTAGCTTTAGACGATGAAGAAGAAGTTTAAGTAGTCTAAGTTTCATGAAAACATTTTTTTTTTATTTATGAACAATGGCTCCTCCTTTTTATTTATTAAATTTTCACTACACAATGATACCACATATATTGATATCGGTTAAGCCGTTAAGAAGTTATGGTGGAATAAAAAAACTCACAAACATACATACATACATACATGCACCCTTAACATAAACTCCTTTTTTTGGGCAGTCGTGTAAAAACACCCCTTGCCGCGTCTGTCTGTCTGAACGCGATAAACTTAAAAGTACCGAATGGATTTTCATACAGTTTCCACCAATGGATGGAGTGATTCATAAGGAAGGTTTAGACATGTGATTGGTCATGATTTTGGGTAAATTGCTAGAAATAAGAACAATCGTAATTGTTGAGGGTGTCCGAAGAAGTCATGCTGACTTAGAGCCAGAATTTATTTTAGCTTGTGATGAGAAGAAAAGTATTGACTCTGTGTTCTATGCATTATCCGATGAAAATGGCGCCATTTCCACTATATGATTTTATCCGTGTCATAAAATGTCAGAACAAAACTTATAAGAACAAGGAAAAGCTCTTTACAGTATTAGTTATGCGTTATCAAAATAGTTGAAGTCAGTTTTCATTTGCAACTTGCGACTGCAACTCGCAATAGTACATTTATTTAAATTGTCAACGCTCGAGTTTGAATTCTTGAGGGCATCGAAGCAAAATGCTGTTCTTGAAATATTATTCAACTTATGTCAGCAAGTTTTAGTAGTTCTGAATTTAAATAAACGATCTTTTCAAATGTAAACATTTGTTCTTCTTGGTAGTTAAGGTTAGACATATGTAAGTCATTCATTCTTTACTTTTTAACCGACTTCTAAAAAAGGAGGAGGTTCTCAATTCGGATGTTTGTATGTTTTTTTTTTATTTTTTTTTAATGTTTGTTCGCGTATAACTCCGTCGCTTGCCAACCGATTTGAAAAATTCTTTTGTTGGAAAGGGTATACTTCCCAAATGGTCCCATGAAAATTTTATCGGAATCGAACAAGCGGTTTTTGAAAAATCAACAAAAATCTAAAAAAATATCTACATTGACGACCTCTTAGTTTACTCTGCATTGGAGCAGTGCGTTTTTTTTACACTAATGTAATTGGTTCGTTTAGGTGGGGGGAGGTTTTTCACTTTTTAGTGGTACCTAAACCCCCTTTTAGGTTTAGGTACCACTAAAAAGTGAAAAATAAAAAACTTTTTACAAAAAAATACAACCGACTTTTCCACAAAAAAACAAAAAAGTACAAAATAACTTTAACTTCGGAAGTCGGTGTTCAAAAAATGAAAAAGGAACCACAAACACCGAGTTCCGAAATTAAAGTTATTTTGTACTTTTTTGTTTTTTTTTGTGGAAAAGTCGGTTGTATTTTTTTGTAAAAAGTTTTTTCTTAGTTACTTTTACAAAATAAAAAAGCCGGCCCTGCGCATTATTGTGTGTAGGACCACGCATAGTGAAGGGTTCCGTAGTTCACTGTTAAAATCTCGATATCTCTAAAAGTATATAGCTGAGATGTTTAAACCAATTTTCGTTGGAAGTGTCTGGGAAGTTCTATTTGCTCATTTTTTTTAGAACTTTCAACTTCATTGTCTAAAAGTTAGAGGGGGGACACATTTTGTACGAATTCGGAAGCACATATCTCAAAAACTATTGAAAGAGCTATCCAATGATACCCCACATGATTATGTTTGTTGGAATTTATTTTTTCATCCCTCAGTTACATGTATGGAGTGCCAACCCTAAAATTATTTTTCCATAATATTACAGCATTATTGAATAGCGGTTAACAGGTTGCATCTACCTACCAATTTTCTTTTATGTAGCTTTAATAGTCTCCGAGTAAAACGGCTGTGACATACGGACAGACAGACAGACATGACGAAGCCATACGGGTTCCGTTTTTTGCCATTTGGCTACGGAACCCTAAAAACTTATAATATAACAGTCATAAATCACAAAAGAAATCACGTTAATGAATGAAGACGTCCCCAAAAAGTTGAGTGAGGAAAAATACACTTCAGTATTTGTTTGACTCTTAATTTTCTTTATGTAGTCCAACTTAGCTTGAAAAAGATGGTTGAACCATCAGAACCCTGCTGAATAGACAAGCTTATTATTTTACTTCTCGACACCATGAGTGATTAGGGTCGTTTGCTTCTCCCCTAACATAACCCTTAAAAGCTACATGATATGAAAACATATCGGTCTCCTATCTCATGGAAATACTCCTATAAGGATTTTTAAGTTAGAGCTTATCTTTTTCGTCTTTCGGCCTCTTTACCTGTTTTAGCTGAAATATTCAAAAGCATCAATGAGACCTATTCCTTCTTTGAAGATCTAATGGCACCAAAATTCCCAATAGTTTCTTCTAAGAAACTGTTTCCTTGAAAGGAACGTGCCTTTAAGCAATTCCTTTGAAGGAATTATTGCAATGTTGGTATTTGTATTTCCTGTGCAAAAGCTTAGGTACTGTAGAATCTGGATACAAGCCTCAAGGGACCGGGAAACCTCATTTTGTCCCAACACTGAAACCTTCATTCTGGAGCTGACGAAAAATTAATCCTATTGAAGAAGAGTACCAATATTTTTTTTTATTTTTCGTCAGAATAATACCCCCGCAATCCTTTTTAGGAGCTCGTGGCTAAAGAATAACCGCTGCACTGGTCGATCTTCAAGGTTAAGCAACACTTGCCAAGGTTGGTCTGTGGATGGGTGACCATCTTAACATACCGAGTTTCCTCCGTGCCTCGGAAAACACGTTAAGCCGTTGGTCCCAGCTGTCATTTGTAGATCTTTGGCAGTCGTTACGGATTGTCCGAAGCCAGAAAATCTGACACCAGTCCTGCCAAGAAGTACCTACCGTGTTCCCCAGTTAATGGGTTGTGGAGGTCTGGTAGGCAGCCGCTCCACGTTAAATACTGGTATTCAGCTGAATCCGGTATGACTGGAAGCCGACCCCAATATAGTTGGGAAAAGGCTAGGCAGATAGATAATCCCTTTCACCATCTTTATCCATATCCAAAATCAGCTCGCCTAGCAGCAAACTGAAACAAAATCACTTAAGACTGAAACTTGAGCGCTCAGTCGCGAGAGTGTAATGAAATTTAACTGTAAGAAGCTGGGAGCCAAATCGTTTCGGCACACGTGTTCGGAGTTCCCCAAGTATAGTCTCCAATACCTTCATTACGCTCCAGCAGCGGAAACCGTGGGGAAACTGTATGAAATATAGCTTCGAAGGGGAAACTGTATCTGCGGGTGAAGATAACAGTTGGACTTAGGGCGTCGGAGTTTGGGGAGCAAGTTGGCGAACATGTTTGGACAACTTGTTAAGGATGGGAAATCATCAAATGACATCTTCCGCTCTTAGCGGAGCGGGAGGGAGTGACAGCTTCGTACTGACTAAAACCCACCCGTGTGCCTCCTAATGCTCTTTGTGTTCCAGGGCTGCGGTGTCTTTGTCGAACAAATTCCACAACCCTAGCAGATGTTAGGAAAGGGTAGACTGACTATAGTCGAATGACGTCTAAATCTCAAATTTATAAATTTGAACTTTTGAGATATTGAATAGAATTGAAAATATTTATTCGACACAGACAACACAACAGCATCAATCACATGGTAAAAGAGAAGATTAATATTACATTAATAAGATTAGATCTGTAAAATCAACTTGGATAGGCCAAAACCAAGCCATAAAAATGCAACAATTTCCCCACCACTGTATTATACTATGCAGCGTCCTTCATGTTTCTTAATTTTTCTTATTTTCTTGTTACTTGCATTTGTAACCAGAACTAGGTAGATATGTACCCTTCAGTGTTGTTGTACGTTTTGTAGAAGTAGACAAATCCAAAAGCTCATGACAATGCAAATCTAATGGTTACATTAAAATTCCGAGTTTTCATCTGTGTATGTACAAAGGCAATTGCTTTTCATCCTACCCAGCAGTGTGTCCCCAAGACGATGTCCCGTAGCGATTACAGCACGAACAACTTGATAAAGGCATTAAAATATGCAAGTAACCGCCTAGGAAGCTCTTTATAACCGGCTCACTAATTACTGGCGCAGCACAAAGCCGCCCTGGCCATTATATCGTAAATAACGGGTTTACTTAATAAACGAAGGGCGTAAAGGTACGAAGGAAACTGGTTTTCTGATTTCGCTTTCGGAAAATGTTTTTGGTTATGGATTTTATTTTGAGCTTACAAACTGTTCCAAGTTATTATGTGCAGTAGTAGCAAGCAATACGCCCCGACTTCGCAAGACGGCATGATTTTTATCGACATCTTCAAGAAAATCGACATATTTGCATCAAATTACACAAACATTTCATTGAATTAGACACTTACACCTTAATATTATGCATCGGTGAAAACCTTCTGAAAATCCGTTAACTAAACACATCAAAAGTATCTAGGGATCAACATATATTTTTGCAATAACTTTTCTCCTGATTGATATTAATTAAAATTTTCTTTAAGGATTCATCAAATAAAGTGTTTTCGTTTGTCACAGTAACGATAAACCAAGTCACCTTTGCATTAATAAAGAAATTTGCCATTTTCCTAATAAAGGGATTTTTGACATTTGAACCACTAACATTAAAGTTCGAAAAAAAGACTGAAATAACAGTTTTCTTTAAAATTTTATTGGGTAACTTAAACAATTAATAATCCGTGTTTCTACCGCGAACACTAACAACACAAGAACATCGGTTTGGCATACTCAAAATGAGTTCATCCAAATCACGCTGTGGAATGGCCGCCCATGTTCGTTGCAACAACAAAAAAAGGTCTTCTTGCGACTGGATACCCTCCATATTCGGCAGAGCTCTTCGCTTACCTTGGCTGAGCGCCATGGAGGACGGTATCGCTGCACCACACGGAGACAAGACCGATACATTCAAATCTTAACTCGAAGAGCTCCAACAATAACCGCCATGATGTTAGCCGTGAGGCTTCATCACTCTTCAGGGAACTTAATTAGCGACCAAACAGTCAGAAACCGCTTGCATGAAGTGAACCTTCATTCCCGAAGACCGCTACGGGTACCACCTATAGCAATGCACAATCGTAGGATTCGATATCAATGGGCTCTTGAACACAGAAATTGGGCAGAAGAACAATGGCGTTTCGTGTGCTTTTCTGATGAGTCTCGTTTTGGTATGAGACCGGATACAAGACGTATACGACACTGGAGAACCCCTGGACGCCAACAGCGATTAAAATCCTGCCAGGAAGTCCATCCTTATAGTGGTGGAACCATCATAGTATGGGCGGGTATTTGGATCGGCGGAAGAACTGAGTTGATTTGGATCAGAGGCAACCTCAACGCTCAAATTTATGCTGAGACGATTGTATCAGACGTCATCGTTCCTCTACAAGTGCAAATCGGTCCCTTATTTCAGTTAATGCATGATAATGCACGACCGCACACCGCAAGAGTTGTAAGACAGACTCTCGCCGCAGCTAACATCAATGTCCTGCCCTGGCCTGCTCAGTCGCCAGACTTGAACCCGATTGAGCATGCATGGGATATGCTACAGAGAAGAGCTCTGCCGAATATGGAGGGTATCCAGTCGCAAGAAGACCTTTTTTTGTTGTTGCAACGAACATGGGCGGCCATTCCACAGCGTGATTTGGATGAACTCATTTTGAGTATGCCAAACCGATGTTCTTGTGTTGTTAGTGTTCGCGGTAGAAACACGGATTATTAATTGTTTAAGTTACCCAATAAAATTTTAAAGAAAACTGTTATTTCAGTCTTTTTTTCGAACTTTAATGTTAGTGGTTCAAATGTCAAAAATCCCTTTATTAGGAAAATGGCAAATTTCTTTATTAATGCAAAGGTGACTTGGTTTATCGTTACTGTGACAAACGAAAACACTTTATTTGATGAATCCTTAAAGAAAATTTTAATTAATATCAATCAGGAGGAAAGTTATTGCAAAAATATATGTTGATCCCTAGATACTTTTGATGTGTTTATTTTCGAGTTTAGACTATGTTTTACAGTATGTATTGATGATGGATGACAGTAAATTGTTTGGTGGGCAAAGGAAGCGACATCGATTTGATAACGCGCTTCGAAAAAGTATTACTTAATAGCACTGATAGCATTTTTTTTAAGACAAAGACACAAATAGCCGCAGCGTCTAAACCATATAAATTGGAAGAAATTCAGAAGAATAATGATGATGATCCTAATACATCAAATAAATTCTGAGTCAGAAAAAAATACAATTACAAGTCATTTTTCGTTCGGTTTTGAATTTATGGTTCTTTATATACTCGTAGTACATTTACTAAAAACAATTACATAAAGAGAGAAGAGCACAAATATACTGCTTATTGCTTATTTGAATAGAGATTTTTTTCCAGCAGGCTTGCGAAATAAGGTTTGTAGTTGTTTACCAAATTTTCTACTAATTGATGGAATATTTTTATGCCAGTAGACGGCGAAACATGTAATATTTGCGAAATTACATTACGACATTCGTAATAAGACCTTAAATGTATACTTACTCAATACATACTACTCCATATTATGTATTACATAGATGATATAACAAGGTAAAAGATCAATGTGGACCCCGTCCATCAATATGTTTTAATGTAAACAAAATACTCTTATTGTTATAGTCCGTAAGTCTTTTTTTGTGCTTTATTGCACGGACAATTTTTTAAAGGCAAGGCAGAAAAAAATAGGAAAAGTAGATTTGATAGATTTCTTTATTCAAAGTCGGTACAGACAAAGGTTAACTAGTATTCTTTTGTCGTTTTATGAGAACATCGTCATCATCTTCCTTCCCTTATCCCATGTTACTTGGGGTCGGCGCAACATGTTTTTTCTTCCATTCTGTCCTGTCAGCTGTCACGCTATCACTAACTCCTTTCTGTTAAAACCAAAAAAATATCTACGATAGTCAGATTATAGACTTTATTTACACAAAACCCTTCCAAAACCACAGCCTACCTCCTGCCGGTTTTACTAATAAGGTTCATTATTATTCCTTCAGTACAAAATAAATCTGAACACCTAGGGATGAGGTACCTACTATCGGTAACTATTAGAATTATCTAGCTGATTCGTAGAGGTGAACTGAGCATCAAAGGTTGGAAAACAAGTGGAATATAAAATTAGACGAGGTACAGTGAGCTAGGATAAACATTAGTTTTGACTACTGATCCCTTGCGATTTAGTTCGTGTCTGTACTTTTAGTGATGTACAGGTACTAATAATGTTAATGTACCGTAGGGAATACAGTTAGCATTTTTAGTTTAGATTAGATTTTTTTGAATTGTTTTAAGGAGTTAAGCACCGGATAATATTTTTTTTTACCTTTGTTCTACATGTTCAAACGCTTTTGGCATATATGGGAAATCAGCATGCTATTCAAACTCCTAGGCAAGCGTACTCATCGTCGACCACATCATCACACATCATCTGGGCCCCAAGTCTGCTATTACAATAGTAATTGATTGAGTCAGGCGTTACTTTGCGGAAATCCATTTTAAATTTGAAAATGAAAACAATATATCTAGTTTTAATTCCGCGAATATTAGTGGGTTGCAGGTATGCACCTCCCTCCCGCCCGCTATATTATGCACATGCAAGATTACTGGGCAAATGCAAGGATTTTAAGCACATGCAGGAAGGCAATGCAAAACCCAACACCATTACCGACACGTGTTTCGCCTCTCCACGAGGCATCCTCAGGGGACGTGTTGACTCGCTGACCGTTGAGTTGCGGTCGGCGAGTCCTCCAGAGATCCTTGCATTTGCCCAGTAATCTTGCATGTGCATAATATAGCGGGCGGGAGGGAGGTGCATACCTGCAACCCACTAATATTCGCGGAATTAAAACTAGATATATTGTTTTCATTTTCAAATTTATTACAATAGTGTCAGAATGGTCTATCGTTGATCTCATAAAAGTCGATTTTGACAAGTTTGGTAATCCACTAATATAAAAGCGTCATTATGACTGTCCAGTGGTCAACCACTGACACTCCATTGAAAGGAATGGCAGAGAATGGTAATCTCGTACATAATGACAAATGAATGACAGACGTATGCGGCAATCTGCTAAAATTTTGACAGTTCCTTTGATCAGTGACCTACCATTAGAACGACACTGTGCAGTTATTACTTTACTTTTTTTTTAATACGGCCCATTCCCTCTCCTAGAGAGGAGGCCTGTGTCCCAGCAGTGGGAACGTTAAAAGGCTGATTATGATTGTGTTGGAATGACAAATTTATAAAAATAGCAGACTTGGGGCCCTGCGGGCGTACCATGAGGTGTTAAAACGTGAGTATTCCAAGCGAGAAAGAGGGATAGAGTTATACACCCTATATAGCTCCATCCCTTTTTCTCGCTCGGAAGACTCACGTTTTAAGACGTCATGGTACGCCCGCTGGTGATATAATTGGTCTAACACAAGCCTACACATGTAAAATAAACAAATTCATTATAACTTCAGGTTCGTACCTATTATTATTATTATACCCTTTACTCTTACGAAACGGATATATTTCATTATAAATTTTAACAAACATAATTCATACTCCACCCGAACAAATAATGTACTACAGACATTGTAGAAACTAACTAAATTATTCACGAAAGTAATTTCACTACTACACAAGCCCACAATACACCATTTTATTCGTAAAACTAATTCTAACTACCCACAGGTTGCGAACTTTTCATTTTAGCAAATTATTATAATTTCAAAGTTAATTAACAGAGAGAATGTGAAGTGAATGTATGAATAAGTAATTTATGTAAACGTAAAGTGTTTATTAAGTGTAAGGGTTAAATGTAAAGGCTAAAGATAAAATGTATGCAAACAAATTTAGTTGAAATAGGAACTTTTTTTTGGATGGGAAATTATCAAATGACTTCTCCCGCTCTGGGCGGAGCGGGAGAGAGAGCCTCTTACTGCCCCGATCCTTCTAGTGCCCTTTGCGTTCCAGGGCCGCGGTGACTCTTTCGAACAAATTCCGCAAGCAGTTGAAACAGGACCCGAAGTGCGCAACACTGCGTACTCACGCGCAGTGTTCTGAACGAATAATATTTTTTACTTGCATTTTAAAAATCTTCCTATAGGTTTTCCGTTTCGTTTCCCTCTAAACACTTAATCTAATTAAGTCTCAATTTGTATTTTTAAATGATATAGTAATTTAAAAATAGAAATTGAGACCTCAATGATAACTCTTATTTATTATATCGAACGGAATAATTTTTGTTTTTTATTTTCTTCTTTTTCCTCAAAAAGTAAAACGTTTATACGTTCCGCGTCCGTCTTTAGATCATTCTCGTAGAAAAATTAAAACTGAAACCTTCCAGTAGATTCGAAGTAAATTTGTTTTGCCAGATTTTCAGATAGACAGGCACCCGACTGATCTTATAAAGTGTTCCTTTTTGCATTCGGACGAGAAAAAATATGAAAACAAAGGCTCTATTCTTGACGCACTTTAAAAGCACGGTTTTCTAGTTGATGTAAGTATTTTTGCCAAATGAAATTGAAATGTTACGTAAGTACATAGATAGGAAATGAGGTTATTAAGTAGCAGTAATAGTACTTTACCTATACATTATTTATTTTTAAAGTGCTGATAGGAAATAATAGTAGGTACATTGTTCATATTCTTGTAAGTCATTTTGCCTGCCGTAAGGTGGTTAAAATTATTATTAATTAAAAAAATTATTAGGACCTAACTGGCAAATGAATGATTGCTATTTCTAATAGACTCGACTACTCTTAAATAGCAATCTAGATAAAGTAGATATTTTGATATACTTCAAGAAAATGAACTGCTTTCACAACAATTATCATAGTGATCCATCACTATCTCAGACTTTGCTTCAAAGTTCCTCCATCAATCTTCAAGAAAAAAATCAATGAACTAGAGTTAAAATTGTCAAATCATGTCTAACGGTTACAAATTGAACGCATAACCAATGGACATTGACAAACGACACCATTTTCCATCAGATATTTAAACCGAGGGTCCTGGTTCGACTCCCATCTGGGGCCACAGATGCTCCCTTCTAATTGCGCGATCACAGTAATAAATTACAATTTGTTATGTAAACTAATTAGCTTATTGACCGACCTTTTTCAATCAGATAAAAGCTTTTTTGTTTGTTTAAAATTATTACGTTAGGTACGTATTAAATCCTACAATATTGATTTTAGGCAGAATATAAATTAAGAAAACCAGCCAAGTGCGAGACGGACGCGCGCGAAAGGGTCTGAACGAAGCATTTTACACGCTTTTATTTAACTTGCAATGTATGTACATTAGTACGTTTGTTCAGGTTAAATCTTTCAACTCAATTTTGAATCAGATATCTTCAACCAATTGAGCTGAAATTACATATTACAAGTTCAATTTTGATGAAAATGAATTAACTTTGTGAAGTTATTCGAAATCCAACATGGTGGCATATCCAATATGGCGGACTAGTAATTTTTAATGCACTTCTACAATATACATACATAGGTATCAAATGAAAGAGTCTGCTAATAATAATTCGAAAATAAATAAAATGTCAAAAATAAATTAAAAGCAAAAATCCTTTTTAAAAAACAAGCTTTTATTTGAATGCGCTAAAACGAAAACAATATTTTTTTATTTTAAAACTTAGTTTTCGTTTTAGCTTTTACGTCATATAAATTACCTACTAGTTAAGAAAATGGTTCATTATTCATATATTAGCACCCGCTCTCATTGGTCCACTAGGTCCGGAACAAATTGGCTGTGACAGACGGACAGACACAAAAGAGATCCTATAAAGGTACCGTTTATTTCATACAGACGTTCGAAACCCTAATAAAAAGGAAGGCATTGTCCGAGCTGTATATTTAATGCTAGAAAAATCTACCTTTTAGTACCTACATAAATAAAATTACTAATACAAATCCACTTAGTATTTATCAGAGTTTATTGCTAAAGCCGAAAACTTTCTATATTTTATTTTTTTCTGGTTTATAGTCCAACATTTCAGAATGGAAGCACTAAACTACGTTAGTTATTCAGTGAATCGTTTTAGTGTTAGGAAATCTTGGGATTGCGGTATGAATATTTTCTTTAGCGAGTGTTGATTACTCTAGATAGTGCAATCTCTAGTGTTATGTGGGATATTGTAACTGCTCAAGAGTTGCCACTGACTGAGATACTTTGTATCGGTACTACAAAGTTTAATAGGTAATGTTTTTTCACAAGATCTTTCCTCAGATAAAAAATTTCGTCCGACATAGCAAACAAACATTAGCCTGTGTATATAAGAAGAAATGTATCTTCTTGAATACATTTGCACTTCCAAATACATGTTCTGGAAATGCGGTCATTAAATTCAAAACTAGCCAAAAAAATAGTCCAAACCTACTTGAAAACTCGTATTAACATCAACAGCCACCAAAAAAGCACCCACAACATAAAATGAGCTTTCCTAAAAAGCTAAAAAAAGCCCAAAAAATAAAGTTCGCTCGACGCGTTTCGTTAAAAAATCTGCGGGTAGCTTTGATTGCGGAGGCGGCGGCGCGGCGTAGAAGCGTGGTGGGGTAATTGTCCCCTTCACTAAGAATATAATAAAGTTGTCAATTTGCGCTTCGCCCCTCGCGCTCGGGAGCCGCTGAGTTAACGGAGACCTGTGTTGCTGCCTCCGGGTTTCACTTACATCTTGTATGTTTTGACACGAGTTTAACTGGGAAGAAATGATTTAGATCGCTTTTTAACCGACTTCTAAAAAAGGAGGAGGTTCTCAATTCGGATGTTTGTATGTTTTTTTTTTTTTGTTTGTTCGCGCATAACTCCGTCGCTTGTGAACCGATTTGAAAAATTCTTTTTTTGTTGATAAGGGTATACAGTAGAATCCGTTTATTATGACTCCGCTTATATTGACCAACCGGTTATTATGACGTAATTACACTACGAAGTTTGGTTTTCATATAAAATTCTTTATAAAAAAGTCGGATATAATGACTTCCCTTACAGTGACATGTCGCTTATTATGACCCATTTTTAATAGATTATGTCCGGTTATAATGACCAACATGATTCTTTACACCACCGTAATGTTCGTTGATTCCCGACGACGTTCGGCACGTGGCTCGTTTTTGTTTTGAATCTCAGTGAGTAATTGACGCTTGGAGGTCACGCATTGTTTTTCGTTTGTTACTGTGAAAAAAATGTCATCTCAACGACGTAAAGCATTTACAATTGAGAAGATAGGTGCAATAATATGCAGATTAGAAAATGGAGAATTTAACTCATGTCTCGCAAAGGAATTTGGCGTGGGTTATTCGACAATCTCAATGATTTTTAAAAACAAGAACGATTGCTTAATACGTAAGCAATCGTTCAATTCAAATGTTTTGTAACCGAAGAGGCTTCGAAAATCACAAGAAAATGTTGATCAAGCATTAATTCAGTGGTTTAAAAACTTACAGTAAAAAATACACTTGTATGTGTTATAATGTGCTGATTACGTGCATTTTTTATTTTGATTTAATATGTATGTATACATAGGTACAGTCGGTGATAGCAATTAACTGACCCCCTAAAAATTAAACGAATTTGAACCTTTTGCTTGTTACGAACGATCGAACTAGAACAACGTTGGAACTGGTTCAACGTCTACGATCAATAAAATAGTTATTCGAATTTGATCTTTAATACGCAGTGTTAAGGTAGGTATGTTCTTGAATATTATTTTAACTTGTAATATAATACGTAATTTCGATCACGTTGAATATGTTTCGAGTGGTCTAGTGGTGACTGTAGTGAGCTGACAAATCGTGGTTGCGAGTTCGTAACTAGCGTGGTTGACGCTTTTGTTTCTGTTTTGTGAATTTATTTTAAGTTAAGTATAAATAATAAATTATAACTTTAGCAACAACAAAAAAAAACGAACAGAAATAAAAAACCAAAATGGTGGTAAAAACGATTTTATTTTATAAAAAAAATATTATAAGAATAACATAAATGATATTGATGACGACACGAAGATGATAATATTTACCTGCTTACTAATAACGTTGTTAACTGCACTGAGTTTAATGTAGTGAATCAGCATGTTATAATATTTAGAAATATAGGTATGTATTTCTATTTCATAACAATAACATCACTACATTAAATATCATTGAACTAAATAAAACGGCATTATACGTTGAAGTTCTACCTGGTCTACTATATATCAATTTGTTTTATGAATAGTTATTTTAGTTATAAAATAAGGTTTTGACAAAAAACTAGGTATTCGAAATACTTCGTTACAAATTATAACAATAGTTAATTTAACACACACACTGACATACGTTAGTATTGTTTGTGACCAACACTGGTTACTCAAGTTATTCATGCTTTTAATAGCGAAGTGGACCACCATTTTTTCTATTGCTTGTTGCAAGCGGTCCCGCATACCGCGCACCATATTCCAACAACGATCACTTCCACTCCACTTGCAGTTGAATGAGTAGGCAAAAATGGGTGTTCAGTATGCCTTCTAACAATTGCTTGATGACGTTCTGACACTGGAGTATGTAACATAGTAGGTTTTGGTCCAGGACGATCTTTTTGAATATTCCCTGCCTCTTCAAAACGTCTTAGCGACAATCTGACTGTATTTTTCTGAAACAACACAATAAGCATAATTTTAGTAACGAATAGGTAAACATAATTTATCGATTAAGTTTGAAAAAATACGTTTATCAAATTAGATTATATAAATCAAATTAGACCTATAAATGATCTCAAATTAGACTCATAATGAAACACAGTTAATTGTCTATTATTCTACATTCACCGGCTTTTAAGCAGACTAACGAATTAAGGAAAAAGTATAATTATAAATGAAGCATAAAAATAATACACTTACCGCTATATTAAGTTTCCTAGCAATCGCTTTAATACCAACATTCTCCTCATGCAAATAGATTATTTTGTATTTTAAATAATCACTCAACTGAGACATGACCATTAAACTATCAAAACTGATAACAATTAATAAAAAGGAAAAAAGCCAATTTAGTAAGGCAAGGTAAAAATGTTCGCGCGTATTCACTGCTATTTGTGCATAGAATATCTTGTTCAATTTATTCTTCTACCCCATAGTCCTTATGTCATATTTATAGCAGTTTTTGTTGAATACGCATATTGACGTCTAACTACCCACTTATTAAAAAAGGTAAAAAGTTATAAATAAATGACCTAATACCAACCTCTTAAAGCTCAAGTTTGCGTATCAAAATTATTTATTGTTTCTGTTCATCGAGTAGTTTTAGTCTGATAAACTCATACCATATTGAATAACGTTTAATGTTATGAGCATAGGGTGTAAAATCGAGTAATTTTTAGGGGGGTCAGTTAATTGCTATCACCGACTGTACATAATTACTATGTTTTTATATTAAAATACTTAAGTACATATTTACATAAAAAAGGTTTTTCATTTCACAAAACGCTTTGTATGACGTCCGCTTATTATGACGTGTTTGTCAATTCCTTTCGATGTCATTATAAACGGACTCTACTGTACTTGTACTTGTTTTCGAAAAATCTAAAAGAAATATCTACATTGTCTACATTGACGATCTCTTAGTGTACTCTGCAAAGGAGCAGTGCTTTTTTTTACACCAATGTGATTGGTTCGTTTAGGTGGGGGAGGGGAGGGGGTGCAAGTACCACTAAAAAGTGAAAAATAAAAAATAACTTTAATTTCGGAAGTCGGTGTTCAAAAGACGAAAAAGCAACCACAAACACCGAGTTCCGAAATTAAAGTTATTTTGCACTTTTTTGATTTTTTGTGTAAAAGTCGGTTGTATTTTTTTGTTAAAAAGTTTTTTTGCAACAGGTTTATTATAAACATAGTTTTTAGTTTTTGTTCTTGAAAGGACTCGGTAGGAAATAATTTAAGGTTATTGTTGCTGTCACGGACGATTAAGTTCTCTTTTCCATAAAATACAATCGTTACCCACAGGGACTGCCGCCTACAGCCTCTTACAACGTCAATTTTCCCTTCTCAGCGTCATTTATAATACTTAAATAAAAGCATTCGAATAAATAACACTGCAGCATCCTATTAAAATAAATCTACCCAAAATCCAGTCATTTCCTTTTGTATGAAAAGCTCTTTATGGAAATGCTCGACAATTTCCTTAGCCTAGATAATTTTACAAGATGTGTGGGGACATAAATTTTAAAGGGCGGTAGCACTGTTCCGTCCTAATTAAGAATAGGCCACAGCAAGCACTTAAACGTAAGGTCCCTGGTGGCATAGGAATCTTTAAATTATGGAAATTTCCTGGATTATGTTGTTCCTAATTTATCTAGGTACTAATTTTGGGCTATGAAACTTCTCGGTGTAAAATTAATCACGTTTAGAGCGGGTTTACGTGTTCTAAGACAGAGGGGCTCCTATTAAACTAGTTCGTAATGGTTCAAAGGTAGTTTCTAAGTGTTAATATGAGGTCCTGATTGCGAATCAACCTCTTCATTTCCCCTAGCCGTAAGTGCCGACTGTCTAAGAGATTATGTTGATACGGCTATAATAGTATAACTAGTACAATTATTTCTATGTTATTATTTCAGCTTATTATCAAATGACACTTTAATATTTAACAGTTTAATACTTAATTATACGAACTGTTATGTCGTGCGTATAATTAAGTATTAAACTGTTAAATATTAAAGTGTCATTTAATAATAAGCAAAAATAATAGCACGTCATTAAATTGAAACAGAAATATTTTATTCACCTCGTCATGATTTAACATTCGAATTCAAAACATCAAATTATGAGGTACACTTTGCAAGAAAATGTTTATTTTATTAGATTGCAGCTCATAAATGAATCAAGCTAAAATTGAAAATATAGCGGTTTTACTCATAAATCAATTAAGATATCCATTAGTTGAAAACACTCGATCTATTAAAACGGTTCAAATCCGATTTAATCAAGATAAGTTATCATAGAATCGAATCGAATTATTCTAGTATTTTCCAGCAGGAAATGGAATAGTTCCCTAGTCGCGGAAATAGAGGTAATAGATAACTTGCGATATTAATACCTGGCTGTGCTACAAATTTAATTGAGAACGATCACAAACAATGGCGCGCCAACCGGCGGCGATTGCAATTGTGCGGGATTTTTATTTTATTAATACAGTGGGGAACATAGGAAGGTAAGTTAAAAATACATATTGACAAAAACAATATATCAGTCTTACAAAACAAACTTTGTCTTCAACCTATTTTTAACCATGACTGGGGTCGCCTTGTCTTAAGTCAATTATTATTTTTTAATAATAGATGGAGTTCAAGTTTAGTTCGACTAAATATCACCACTGAACTTTAATCACTACGTATAAAACAAAGTCGCTTCCCGCTGTCTGTCTGTCCCTATGTATGCTTCTCGTCCCTATGTATCTTTAAAACTACGCAACGGATTTTGATGCTATTTTTTGGTAGATATCGAATGATTCAACAGGAAGGTTTATACATGTGTATAATACATGCATAATGTAGTAGAGATTTAGTATCAGCATTGCACACGTACGAAGCCGGGACGGGTCGCTAGTATTATATAAATAACATCATTATCCTATATAAATCTAAACTTTACTATGTATTTCTTTTAGATATAAAGAATAAATTTTCACATATGTATTACCTATAATAAACTTTCCAGACAAACAAAAAATGTGAGGAAATTCAATATGAAAGCTTGTTTGATTTATAACGAAATTACGTGCCACAAACTAAAACCGTAACTAAAAAATGTAATCATAAAGTTTTGGCCATCTGTCGGCGACTGTACCGTGTGGGGCCTCCAGGCCAGCGTGTTTGTTTTGTATTTCATGGCCCGACAATTAGCTAACATACGTTATTGTTTGTTTGGGATACTCTCCCTTCAAATTTTAACTTCAGGCGTGTTCACTCATACGTTTTAATATTTTATTCGCTTGGTACACATATCGGAATCGTAACCTTTATTTGTTTAAAATATTAAGGAGCAATAAGTAATATTATTTTGACCTTTTAGCAATTTTGTAACATTGTATCTTTTTTTTCAGATTTTCAAAGACGGAGATTGAAGATCTTAAAGGTAAATAAAAAATTCATATATTACAGTAGCAATATCATTTAGCTTTTCAATTTAATTCCTTGTCAGTGTTGTTCTAGTTGCCATAACCCAAGCTAGTAAATATGGGCAAAGTGCATTATGTTTCTCTCAGGAGCTACGTGAGGCTAATATATTTAAAAGGTTTTTCATTAAAACACGAAGCTTCGTTTATCACGATTTGTGGAAACACAGCAAACTCGAAGTTATAGGTATGATGTTGAACGGTACTTACGTACTTTTTTACGTTCAAGCTACATTCCATTTACCTTAAAAATTATACTTTTGTGGGGTGTTTTTAGATACATAAATATCACTTGAAAAGCCAAGCTTTTATTTGGATATTTTTGCTCCAGGGATTTTCAAACTAAATCTGGCTTAGGTATTCATAAAAAATCGGACCATCTGGTTAGTTTACATATTAATTAGCAAATCAATCATTTTAATTCTCTATTGAAGAATCTGCCTACAGTGTGGCAATGAACTGACCTATTACTACATACAAAGAAACACAAATTTGCATTGCACAAAGAAGCACCTGTCTATATTTAATGAACCATTAAAAGTAGGTAGCTAAAAGACAAATATGTGTGTTGCGACACACAAAGTTTATGCAACAAAAAAATCTACAAACACAGTCTAATGCACTCGCTTCAAAACAAATACTTTAGCTAAAAAAACAACAAAAATGTCGGCGAAACAGTACAAAGAGCTTAGTTACGTGGTATCGCTATCAAAAACATACGCTCGGACCTACATTATTCATAGGAGTTTCCTCTGGGCTCCTCGCTACTTTTGTGCGCCTGGTACTTTCAGCCGAAGAAAAACATCGTGTAAGTGAAAATGTAAGTAGTAGTGCTTGATTTTCAGGTTTATTGTTTTAGTTTTGTCTTAAGATTTTGAAGTAAGTATGAATAAATAAAAGACAATAAGTTATGTCGTATTTGTTTCTTAATTGCATTGTTGCAGTAGTGATACTTAGATGTACAGGACGGAATACCCTTCCTACCTTCGTATCAAGCTATAGAATTAGAAAAAAACATACCTACTAAAAGTAGATATTCATTTGAAATTCTGTATGTTTTTAAACGATCTCGGCCTAACGACTGAACTGTTCTTTTGAGATATAATTTCATCCCATTAAAACTCATTAAACCAAAGCAACGGGCAGAAAATAGGACATTTAAAAAAGGAACCGCATTGTTGTCCATGCTGAAATTCAGTTTCAAAGTAGACCCAAAAATTCGATACAAGACCGGCAGCCCCACTTCCGGGTAATTGCCTTTCATGGCTGAAATATGCTTGGTTAAACATTGTCATTTCTTACAGGATTACCGAAACCCTTTACAACCCAAAAACTCGAAGCGAAATCCTGACTAATTAGGACAAAAATAAGATTTATTTACTTATATTTTCTCATCGAAATCTGCTTTTGTTATTTACTTTATCTGATTACTGGTAACTTAGGATAATTAAATCGAGTCTAATTTGTGACTGGATTTAATTTTGCTAAGTAACCGATTACCTCCCACGTTCACAGGCGTAACTAATGATCATTTTCCTTTCACTCACTGTTTTTCTCTCGCTCTAAAACAAAACAAACAAGCAACGGACTCGCCTCATTAACTTTTAGCACAATGAGAACCAACTCTTTTAAATTAAACACTTCTCTTCGGTAACAGAAAACAAAATGTAATTCTTAAATTAAAACTTGCAAAGACTCGAAGTCGACGAATTGAAACGAATTAAAAGATCTTAGGAAAACCAGACAGCATTAAAGGCTTTGGTTCTAGAAGAAAACTATTTTTGCTGGGATAAAACGGACGGGTTGTGTATACGAACGTACAACCAACGTCTTAATTGCAATTGAACATTTAGTCCCAGTTTCTGGAAAGAAAAGTATCCCGAAATTAATTTGACGCGTAACAGCTACGTCTTCTCTGAATTGGCTGACTGAATTTTCACTGACTTGGGTTTAATTTGTGATGCGTCGGCAACTTTATTCCCAAATCTGGGTGTGACTCACATTACAGCCTTCAGTAAAAATTAGACATCAAATAACTAAACTTACGTTATTTTTTATAGAAAACCAACAAATGGGATATTGGCAGATGATTTAGCTCGTGACATCTTTAAGACTTCGACGAGATAGAGAAGACTTGATCATTTTTTTTTTTGCGTACTAAAATTTATCAAATTTCGCCATCCCAACTAATTACTGTGTCTGAGTTATTGAAAACCTACTTTTTATAGAAAATTTGAACTTTGACCCTTTGACAGAAACATATTTGTGAGTACTTTATTGTATTTTGTAGTTTGCTAACATCAAAACATTTAGGTGACGTTTGGAGACATTCAAATTTCGATTTTTTGCTCCTGATTTTATAACCTATATTATATCGTCGATCGATACTAAAACAAATGAGTTGCTGACTCATCGGATTTTACGTACCAGGGACTACGCATGCGACTTATCGGCGTCTAGATACATATTAATATTGTTCGTTATCTTTAAAGAGAAAGAAAGCAAAACTACCTCCTTTTTAATAGGTATGTAAAATTTGTTGAGTGGATATATCACCGGGGGCAGTGGCGAACTCCGAAACACTATAAAATATCTTGAGAGATTGTCTTGATTGAACTCTCGGTAATTGTCAAATGAACATTTTTAGCACTTTTTACGCATCATGTTTTGATAGTTTTAATATTACGAGATCATTCCTAGAAATTGTAGTATAGCAAGTAACGAAACGTTATGTATTACAATTTCTGATTTCAACATTCTAGACGACGATGGAGCACCGGGGCTACTATTTCTATCTGCAGGGTTAAAAAAAAACATTCGTACCTAACCTATCCGTGTCGGGGAGCCCTAAGTTCCCTGTGCCGTATGTTCCGCTACTTGGCTAGGCCAAAAAATCCGATATATTGTCGAACTGTACACTAATAGCTCGCCAACAAGTTGTTTAGATCGGTTCACAATTTCTCGGAATTACTTCGACAGATTATTGACTATGGCTGACACCAGATAAATGTGCAATAAAGGTCATTGCCCTTTCCTTGATATCTCTTCGTAGGTACATGGACAAAAAAAATGAATCGTTTTCCATTACTAGTAAATATAAAGGATCACGATGGATGTCGATTCAATATAGCATTAATTCATTATTTCTGTTTTAAGAATTAAGGTTGTCAATAAATGTAGGTGGATCAATGACCGTTATTGCACATTTATTTGGTGTCGACTATATCAAATTCTGATGCATCAGAAAGCGTTCCCAATGTTCAGTTGACAATTTATCGAGAGTTTACAATCTCTCAAAATATTCTATAATCTTACGCATTTCACAATTATTCGGTGACAGATATAGCTGTCACCGATAAGAGCGCCATCAAACACAGAATAAATTTCGAGTTGTGTAACTATTCTTGGTCTGCAATATTCTATTTATCTAATTGACTGTTGAAAACATTCACAATCATAGATATAATAAACAAGGAGATATGCCCTGTAGCCGAAAATGTATCGGAACCTGTGTCTCCTGTTTTGCCCTACCACCCGGCAACTACTACGAATGCAGTTCAGTAAAAGCAATAGCTACGCAGTCGCACACACACCCGCATTTCTGAAATCGGACTGTACTACACAATCAATTATAAACCTTATCCTACTAAGCACAGCGTGTATTTACCGTACACCGTACAACTTACTCACACAAAAACAACGGTGGGTATCGTTGTGCTGTGCAAAAGCAATTTATTTTACATATACGCTAGTGATTGACTAATCGGAGAGTTATCGATTCTGCATTTATTACACACACCATGCTGCCCATGTATAACAAATAAATGGCATGAAATTATTGACTAATTTTAAGCAAAGGTTACTAATATATTATCTTAAACATGCCGATTACTATAATGCATTCGAAACTTTATCGAAAGAAAAATACAATTACCATAAAAAGTAAGGAAGTAGCACGAGAATAAGGCATAAATACGATAATTCAAAGCCAAAAACACTTGAACGATTATTTACCAAAAAATTAATGAAATCTAAGAAAGTTTGGTACACTTTTGTAATATTTCATTCAACAATCGACATTGTTGTGGACAGTGTATCTGCACAATTACATCACTAACTCGCGGCAAGAAGCAGCGGCCGTACTATGCGATACATCGGCTTGCTAAAGTATCGTTTTGTGATTTTTACATTGCTCATCCAGTAACTTAGCGACAAACTTAGGTAGTGGTTAAGGAGCAGTGTATTCATTGTAATATGTTATTGTCGCTGTGACATTTGAAAACAAAAATAACATAGTATAAGCAAGAAATATTTTACGATTTGTTGTTTTTCATGATTTTAAAGACAAATATAGTAAAATACTTGTACTTTGATATGGTAAGTGATTCCATAATTAACAAAGTTTTGGTTTATGCTTCGGTTTTTACAAGAAAACACTGAACAACACGGCATTCTTAATATCTTATCACGCTCACGGTCGTAAGCGCACTAGTTCGCGGATTCGACCATTGCGTAAGACATGCTCGCCCAGACCATGTCGCGAGGACGCCGACACGCCCCCTTGCCACTTCTCCTGTATTTTATATTTCTATGTTCACAATTGTGTGACAAACTGTTTAGACCAATGAACAGTATCTTTCACTTAAAACAATAGACTCACTTTATCCATTTACCATCCCTGCTGAACTTGCTATGACATCTGCAAATGAATTGCCGTCGTGAGAATAAAAGAAAGTGATACTATCGCTACTTTTTGCCGCAAACAGCTATGCATTGTGGAGTTGTCATAATCTATTATTAGCTTGGAACTGAAACTGTCTCGTTTGGTTTAATAAATCTATATATGTATATACTAATATTATAAAGAGGAAAGATTTGTATTTTTGTTTGTAACGAATAAACTCAAAAACTTCTGGACCGATTTCAAACATTCTTTCATCGTTAGAAAGCTACATTCACCCTGAGTAACATAGGCTATATTTTATCCCCGTATTCGCACGGGAACGGGAACTACGCGGGTGAAACCGCGGGGCGCTGCTAGTAGTGAATAAAAATAAATATGATATTAATAACCACCTGATTACTGTAGTCTTGTTGCTAGGAGATAATAAGGCTGAAGAGTTTGTTTGCTTGGACAAAAAAAAACTATTTTTCGAAAAAATCTTACAATGTTAGATAGCCCATTTATCTATGAAGGCTATAGGCTATATATCATCACGCTAAGACCAATAGGAGCGGAGCAGTCAATAAAATTGTGAACGAACAACGTTGCGCAAACAATAAGTAATAAATGCCAAACGGGTCTACATATCTTCAAGGTGCAATGTTCGACGAGGTTGGTTTGTAGATGGATGTCCGTCCAATACACTGGCTGCTCTGTGTGCCTGCAGCACATTAAGCCGTTGGTTCCGTATGATATTTTTTTGTAGATCTTAGACAGTCGTTACGGGTGGTCATCAGTAGCCAGACAATCTGACACCAGTCTTGCGAAGGAGTACATACTACTCAGTTACTGGGTCGTGGTGGTCAGAGGCCGTCTCACCATGTAGGTTATACACTGGTATTCAGTTGGAACTGGTTAGACTGGACGCCGACCCCGACATACATAGTTCGGCAAAGGTTAGCAAATTAATGTTTTGTTTGGTGTGTAGTACCGAAACTAAGGTGAACAAAATACCCGTAATCCACGAATGCATGGGTTGAACTTACAAACTCGGACTCTTATACCACAAAACTGTTTAAAAAAAAACTTTTTAAGTACAAGCTTTCATTATGTTCTTGTTAATAAAAATAACTAAAAATTTAAACCTGATAAGAAAAATATCATTTTATAGGTACATTGCAACCTTTAACTATATTCGTCTATGTCACAATAATCTCATATACTGTGTAGGTAGGTACATACCATAGAAATATAAAATACAGGAGAAGTGGCAAGGGGGCGTGTCGGTGTCCTCGCGACATGCTCTGGGCGAGCATGTCTTACGCAATGGTCGAATCCGCGAACTAGTGCGCTTACGACCGTGAGCGTGATAAGATATAAGAATGCCGTGTTGTTCAGTGTTTTCTTGTAAAAACCGAAGCATAAACCAAAACTTTGTTAATTATGGAATCACTTACCATATCAAAATACAAGTATTTTACTATATTTGTCTTTAAAATCATGAAAAACAACAAATCGTAAAATATTTCTTGCTTATACTATGTTATTTTTGTTTTCAAATGTCACAGCGACAATAACATATTACAATGAATACACTGCTCCTTAACCACTACCTAAGTTTGTCGCTAAGTGACTGGATGAGCAATGTAAAAATCACAAAACGATACTTTAGCAAGCCGATGTATATAGTACGTATAGTACGGCCGCTGCTTCTTGCCGCGAGTTAGTGATGTAATTGTGCAGATACACTGTCGACAACAATGTCGATTGTTGAATGAAATATTACAAAAGTTTACCAAACTTTCTTAGATTGCAATAAATTTTTGGTAAATAATCGTTCAAGTGTTTTTGGCTTTGAATTATCGTATGTATGCCTTATCCTCGTGCTACTTCCTTACTTTTTATGGTAATTGTATTTTACTTTCGATAAAGTTTCGAATGCATTATAGTAATCGGCATGTTTAAGATAATATATTAGTGACCTTTGCTTAAAATAGTCAACATACTCATGCTATTTATTTGTTATACATGGGCAGCATGGCGTGTGTAATAAATGCCAGAATCGATAAGTCAATCACTAGCGTATATGTAAAATAAATTGCTTTTGCACAGCACAACGATACCCAGCGTTGTTTTTGTGTGAGTAAGTTGCACGGTGTACTGTAAATATACGCTGTGTTTATTAGGATAAGGTTTATAATTGATTGTGTAGTACAGTCCGATTTCAAAAATGCGGGTGTGTGCGCGACTGCGTATCTATTGCTTTTACTGAACTGCATTCGTAGTAGTTGCCGGGTGGTAGGGCAAAACAGGAGACACAGGTTCCGATACATTTTCGGATACAGGGCATATCTCCTTGTTTATTATATCTATGGTACATACCTATTAGATATTTTTATTAAAACCTAAAACTTTACACCGTGTATTAAATCTTTGAGTTTTTATCACATACCCAATTTTTTTTTATAAATAAAAGCGGTTCATCAAACCCTGGTTACCATTGAATGACAAACTACTACACAAAACGATTGAAACGAGCCCAAACTTGATGAGATTGTGTCGTTCCATTGCGAAGTTCCTATGGCCACCTTCCAGCTCTATCATCAGATCAGCACCATGTTATCGTAATATTGCATTGTCACGCAATTTACACATGTATGCAAAATATCAGCTCAATCAAATTTAATTTTCCAGATTTGATGACAAACATCGGGACGGGGCCTCAAGTCTGCTATTTTTATAAAGTCATTCCAACACGATCCCATTGTCATTTTGCTAAAAGTTCGTAATCTGCTAAATTCATAATGGTCAGTCATTGGTGGGTCAATGGTCTCGTAATACTTTTTGATAACCGAGATATTCAAAGAAATAACTGCACAACGACGTTCTAATTATAGGTCACTGATCAAAGGAACTGTCAAAATTTTACCAGATTACCACATACGTCTGTCATTAATTCATTATGTACGAGATTACCATTCTATGCCATTTTTTTAAATGGAGTGTCAGTGGTTGACCATTGGAAAGTCATAATGATGCTTTTATATTAGTAAATTACCAAACTTGTCAAAATTAACCATTATGAAATCAATGATAGATCATTCTGACTATTTCTGGCACTACTGTAATAGCAGACTTTGGGCACAGGTGAAATTTAATAAAAGCTTTTAATAAAGGCCGCTTGTTACCAAGTGTAAACAGTTGGTTGCGTTCAACACTTAGCCTCACTATTGATCCTATAGTAAACACGAAAGCTAATTTTAATCTATACAATAATCGATGCAATAAATTAGCATCGATATCTCCCGCTGCTGCATACAAGGGATGAACGATGCACCTTATCAACACGATACCGAACCTATAATAAACATCAGATTAATCGCGAAAGCTGAAACCGCTACTTCCAATAATTGATTCTATAAATTCTATTGGATTATACGAAGCAAATTGCTAACATCAGGGATGTAAACTAACATTAATCTAAGAAGATTGAGATAGGCAACTTTGCTTCAGTTATATGCAAATCAGTCATGTTTTACTCCCTTTCGGGGATTGGGGAACGGATTCGAATGTTATCGGGGAGTTATCGCGAGTTGAGGTTTTGTGTGCATAAGAGTAGTGTTACAAATGTTATGTGAGTGAAAAGATTAATTGGGAAGACTTTTTGTTTTATTTTAGGAGTTATTTGAGGTGCCTAGTGGTTTGCAAATAAGTGTAGGTATACCAACATAAGGTCTTCTTAAGAGATTCAATATTATATTATATATAATTAAAAAACCACTGACTGATTGATTGACTGACTGATTGACACAATTGTTCTCCCACTTCCCGTGCTAGGAGGGAAAAACTTTTTATGGGGTTGTATAGAAGGTGTCGGGGTGAGTATGGGAAAAATCTGAAACTACCCCTTTTCAACCCCCTTCTTTCAACCCCATTGCTTATCTCAGACACCTGACGTCGAAGAGAAAAATGGTTTTCGGGGTTGTATAGAGGGTGTTTGGATGAATAGAAAACGAAAAAAAAAACTACCCCTTTTCAACCCCCTTTTTACAACCCCTTTGCGTATCTCAGAAATCTGACATTGTAGAGCAAAATGGTTTTCTGGGTTGTATAGAGGGTATCTGGATGAGTATATGGCCAATAAAAAATTCACCCCTTTTCAACCCTTTTCAACCCCCTTGTTTCAACCCCTTTGCGTAACTCAGAAATCTGACATTGTAGAGAAAAATGGTCTTCGGGGTTGTATAGAGGGTATCTGGGTGAGTAAAAATACTAAAAAGGCAACGCGAGTTGCTCGCAACTCGCGCAAGAAGGTGTCGGCGTGAGTATGGGAAAAATCTGAAACTACCCCTTTTCAACCCCCTTCTTTCAACCCCATTGCTTATCTCAGAAACCTGACGTCGAAGAGAAAAATGGTTTTCGGGGTTGTATAGAGGGTGTTTGGATGAGTAGAAAACGAAAAAAAAACTACCCCTTTTCAACCCCCTTTTTACAACCCCTTTGCGTATCTCAGAAATCTGACAATTTAGAGATAAATGGTTTTCGGGTTTGTATAGAGGGTATCTGGATGAGTAAATGACGAATAAAAAATTCAACCCTCTTCAACCCTTTTCAACCCCCTTGTTTCAACCCCTTTGCGTATCTCAGAAATCTGACATTTTAGAGAAAAATGGTTTTCGGTGTTGTATAGAGGGTGTCTGTATGAGTATATGGCCAATAAAAAATTTAACCCTTTTCTACCCCCTACTTTCAACCCCTTTGCGTATCTCAGAAACTTGACATTGTAGAGAAAAATTGTCTTCGGGGTTGTATAGAAGGTGTCTGGATGAGTATATGGCCAATAAAAAATTCAACCCTTTTCAACCCCCTTGTTTCAACCCCTTGGCATATCTCAGAAACCTGACATTGTAGAGGAAAATGGTTTTCAGGGTTGTATAGAGGGTATCTGGGTGAGTATATGGCCAACAAAAAATCAACCCTATTCAACCCTTTTCAACCCCCTTGTTTCAACCCCTTTGCGTAACTCAGAAATCTGACATTGTAGAGAAAAATGGTCTTCGGGGTTGTATAGAGGGTATCTGGGTGAGTAAAAATACTAAAAAGGCAACGCGAGTTGCTCGCAACTCGCGCAAGAAGGTGTCGGCGTGAGTATGGGAAAAATCTGAAACTACCCCTTTTCAACCCCCTTCTTTCAACCCCATTGCTTATCTCAGAAACCTGACGTCGAAGAGAAAAATGGTTTTCGGGGTTGTATAGAGGGTGTTTGGATGAGTAGAAAACGAAAAAAAAACTACCCCTTTTCAACCCCCTTTTTACAACCCCTTTGCGTATCTCAGAAATCTGACAATTTAGAGATAAATGGTTTTCGGGTTTGTATAGAGGGTATCTGGATGAGTAAATGACGAATAAAAAATTCAACCCTCTTCAACCCTTTTCAACCCCCTTCTTTCAACCCCTTGGCATATCTCAGAAACCTGACATTGTAGAGAAAAATGGTCTTCGGGGTTGTATAGAGGGTGTCTGGATGAAAATATGGCCAAAAAAAATTCAACCCTTTTCAACCCCCCTCTTTCAACCCCTTTGCGTAACTCAGAAACCTGACATTGTAGAGAAAAATGGTCTTCGGGTTTGTATAGAGGGTATCTGGATGAGTAAATGACGAATAAAAAATTCAACCCTCTTCAACCCTCTTCAACCCCCTTCTTTCAACCCCTTGGCATATCTTAGAAACCTGACATTGTAGAGAAAAATGGTTTTCGGGGTTGTATAGAGGGTGTTTGGATGAGAAAAAATACTAAAAAGACACCGCGGGTTGCTTGCAACTCGCGCCCCCAAGCGAAATACTAGTTATATTATATATAATTAAATAACCACTCACTCACTCACTGATTGACATAATTGTTCTCCCACTTGCCGTGCTAGGAGGGGAAAACTTTTTATGGGGTTGTATAGAAGGTGTCGGGGTGAGTATGGGAAAAATCTGAAACTACCCCTTTTCAACCCCCTTCTTTCAACCCCATTGCTTATCTCAGAAACCTGACGTCGAAGAGAGAAATGGTTTTCGGGGTTGTATAGAGGGTGTTTGGATGAGTATAAAACGAAAAAAAAAACTACCCCTTTTCAACCCCCTTTTTACAACCCCTTTGCGTATCTCAGAAATCTGACATTTTAGAGAAAAATGGTCTTCGGGGTTGTATAGAAGGTATCTGGATGAGTAAATGGCCAATAAAAAAATCAACCCTTTTCAACCCCCTTCTTTCAACCCCTTTGCGTATCTCAGAAACCTGACATAGTAGAGCAAAATGGTTTTCGGGGTTGTATAGAGGGTATCTGGATGAGTATATGGCCAATAAAAAATTCAACCCTATTCAACCCTTTTCAACCCCCTACTTTCAACCCCTTTGCGTATCTCAGAAACTTGACATTTTAGAGAAAAATGGTCTTCGGGGTTGTATAGAGGGTATCTGGATGAGTATATGGCTAATAAAAAATTCAACCCTGTTCAACCCTTTTCAACCCCCTACTTTCAACCCCTTTGCGTATCTCAGAAACCTGACATTGTAGAGAAAAATGGTCTTCGGGGTTGTATAGAAGGTATCTGGATGAGTAAATGGCCAATAAAAAAATCAACCCTTTTCAACCCCCTTCTTTCAACCCCTTTGCGTATCTCAGAAACCTGACATAGTAGAGCAAAATGGTTTTCGGGGTTGTATAGAGGGTATCTGGATGAGTATATGGCCAATAAAAAATTCAACCCTATTCAACCCTTTTCAACCCCCTACTTTCAACCCCTTTGCGTATCTCAGAAACTTGACATTTTAGAGAAAAATGGTCTTCGGGGTTGTATAGAGGGTATCTGGATGAGTATATGGCTAATAAAAAATTCAACCCTGTTCAACCCTTTTCAACCCCCTACTTTCAACCCCTTTGCGTATCTCAGAAACCTGACATTGTAGAGAAAAATGGTCTTCGGGGTTGTATAGAAGGTATCTGGATGAGTAAATGGCCAATAAAAAAATCAACCCTTTTCAACCCCCTTCTTTCAACCCCATTGCTTATCTCAGAAACCTGACGGCGAAGAGAAAAATGGTTTTCGGGGTTGTATAGAGGGTGTCTGGATGAGTATAAAACGTAAAAAAAATTACCCCTTTTCAACCCCCTTTTTACAACCCCTTTGCGTATCTCAGAAATCTGACATTTTAGAGAAAAATTGTTTTCGGGGTTGTATAGAGGGTATTTAGGTGAGTATATGGCCAATAAAAAATTCAACTCTATTCAACCCTTTTCAACCCCCTTGTTTCAACCCCTTTGCGTATCTCAGAAACCTGACGGCGAAGAGAAAAATGGTTTTCGGGGTTGTATAGAGGGTATCTGGATGAGTATATGGCCAATAAAAAATTCAACCCTTTTCAACCCCCTACTTTCAACCCCTTTGCGTATCTCAGAAACCTGACATTGTAGAGAAAAATGCTCTTCGGGGTTGTATAGAGGGTATCTGGGTGAGTAAAAATACTAAAAAGACAACGCGAGTTGCTCGCAACTCGCGCCCCCAAGCGAAATACTAGTTATATTATATATAATTAAAAAACCACTCACTGATTGATTGACTGATTGACATAATTGTTCTCCCACTTGCCGTGCTAGGAGGGGAAAACTTTTTATGGGGTTGTATAGAAGGTGTCGGGGTGAGTATGGGAAAAATCTGAAACTACCCCTTTTCAACCCCCTTTCTTCAACCCCATTGCTTATCTCGGCAACCTGACGTCGAAGAGAAAAATGGTTTTCGGGGTTGTATAGAGGGTGTTTGGATGAGTAGAAAACGAAAAAAAAAAACTACCCCTTTTCAACCCCCTTTTTACAACCCCTTTACGTATCTCAGAAACTTGACATTGTAGAGAAAAATGGTCTTCGGGGTTGTATAGAGGGTGTTTGGATGAGTATATGGCCAATAAAAAATTCAACCCTATTCAACCCTTTTCAACCCCCTACTTTCAACCCCTTTGCGTATCTCAGAAACTTGACATTGAAGAGAAAAATGGTTTTCGGGGTTATATAGAGGGTATCTGGATGAGTATATGGTCAATAAAAAATTCAAACCTTTTCAACCCCCTTCTTTCAACCCCATTGCTTATCTCAGAAACCTGACGTCGAAGAGAAAAATGGTTTTCGGGTTTGTATAGAGGGTATCTGGGTGAGTATATGGCCAATAAAAAATCAACCCTTTTCAACCCCCTTCTTTCAACCCCTTTGCGTATCTCAGAAATCTGACATAGTAGAGAAAAATAGTTTTCGAGGTTGTATAAAAGGTATTTAGATGAGTATATGGCCAATAAAAATTCAACCCTTTTCAACCCCTTTGTTGTTAGTCAAAAAATACTAAAAAGACACCGCGGGTTGCTTGCAACCCGCGCCCCCAAGCGAAATACTAGTCTTTATATAAAATTCTCGTGTCACGGTGTTTGTGGTTGAACTCCTCCGAAACGGCTCGACCGATTTTCGTGAATCTCAGCGTGCATATCGGCTAGGGTAGCGATTCGGACATCATCTATTTTTTATCCCCCTAAATATTAAGGGTGGTCCACCCCTACTTTTTTTTATTTTGCAAAACAACTAGTAAGTGAACATATAAAATACACATCATATATACAATACTTAATTATACTTCCCAACTACAGAAATATTTGACGAAATAGCAAATAATACAAAATATTTATCAAACTCTTAATAATTAACACTAGAATCTGAAGTTCTAAAGCAGAGCTACTTTAGAACTTCGAATTCTCTAATAATAAACCAGAGGTATGAGCAACTTCATTCAAGAACTTAGTTCTAACTTATTTTAGGCATTAGTGTTTGTTGGAATTCTAAGAACGTAGAAAATTTGTTTCACCTAGTTTGGGTATGTTTCCGAAAAATTATGTAACACATTTATTTTTAAACGACTTAAAATAGAAGGAGGTTATTTATAAATATTACTTATCTTTCGGATATAACTGTCCCTAAGTCTTTGTGTAATCTTTTTTTTTTTGTTTTGAATCATTGTAAAAAATTACAAAGCCACGTGAAGAAGGTGTTATGAGTCATCTTTCTACGTATAATAATCTTAACGAAGACATAATCATAACCTCCATTTAAGATGAAGATAAAAGGGGCATAGCTTTATACGGTGAGCTCAAAACCATTTATCTATTAATCAAATCTACTATCTCGTGTACCTCAAGTAATTTATTATTCTCACATGTATTAAATAATTAGATTTATGTATCTTAGGGCTTGCTTATAAATATTAGTTAGTTGTAGTTAAACTGAGAACCTCCTCCTTTGGAAGTCGGTTGAAAAGTAAACGCTTTTAAAGCGTTTACTTTTCAACCGACTTCCAAAGGAGGAGGTTCTCAATTCGACTGTATTTTTTTTTGTGTGTGTTACTTCATATCTTTGTACTGGGTGTTCCGATTTTGATTATTCTTTTTTTATATTCGAAAGCTGGTGCTTGTCATGTGGTCATATTTAAATAAATAAAATAAAATAGCCTTTATTGCTGTTTCTTTCCTCACTATTAATAAATGCTTACTTACTTACTAAAAAAAAAATTAATTGAATTGAATCAATGTAATTTTTTTTTTTAGTGGTCCTATTTAAATTGATTGATATCTGACGACTAGTATTTGAGTTACCCCTAATAATGCGTGGGTTAGTTTACATTGGCGACGTTCTCATTCCCTTTTGTCGATGTAAGTAAAATGAAAAAATAAAATTGTGTACGATGGTTTGGAAGCGCATCTTAGTATTTCAACGTGGTCCCTTTCTAGTTTGGTGAAAATCTGATGAAGAACAGAGATGATAGGAAACGGAAACATCAAAATCGATACACCCAATACAAAGTTATGAGGTGACACACAAAAAAAAATACAGTCGAATTGAGAACCTCCTCCTTTTTTGGAAGTCGTCAACTTGTCACATTGTCGCGTTGAGCCTATCCGTCTAGCCTAGTCTAGCCTTTAAACAGTGTACTAGGTAGCTTTAAAAGTTTGCTGTTCATAGGTAAACATCATAAACGATTAAGTTTTACCTAATTAGCAGAACTCATAAAGCTGCTAATTATATAAATTAGTCACAGGAAACGTGTAAGTGTTTCCTGAACTCTCCACAGACGTAGTGAGAGAATCAACTAGTGGCTCGGCTTCAACTAGTTTTTATACTTCATGATTTCCTCATTTTCACAAACAAATATCTATAGCGTGACTAATGCTTAACAACTCACACTGCGTAGGTATGCCGTCTTTTTTATGGATGGGAAATCATCAAACGACTTCTTCTGTTCTGGATGGAGCGGAAGGGAGAGTCAGACTCTTACTGACTAAAATCCACCCGTGTTCCACCTAATACCCTTTGCGTTCAAGTGTCGCGGTGATTGGTGGTTTCCAACTTATTCCGCAACCCAGGTCTTGAGTCAGACACTGATAGCATGAGATTTTCCCGTAATGAAAGAGAGCAGTCTCTTTCAACACGGGTGGATTTATTAAGGAAAATTCATTCCGCGAAGGTATTCAATAAGAAATAGTAATTATGCTGTATGGAACATCATTATTTGCCAAAGGGAAATTCCTTCGGGTATACCACTTGCTTATTTGTTTATTGATCATTTTATGTTCACACAAAACATAGGTAGTAGAAATGCAGTTGTGTAGAAGAACACAAAGCCGCTGCTTATTCCAAAAGAAAATTCTTCCAGCAGACCTGCAAAAAGAGAGGTGTATAAGAAACCTTAAATAGATTAGAAAACCAAAAACTGAAATAACTTATTAATATCTTAAATTATACCAAACTCTGATCAGTACTTCAGACACATATTTTTGCTCGTCTTGCATGACTTAGACACATCGTATGATCACCAGTAGCATACACAAGGCAACCTAGTAGACAACGAAATAGTCCACTGGCATTTGACTACAAGACCTTTATTTACCAGCTTATGTACAACTGTACCTACTTCTCGTTCCCACGATCAATTAACAAAAACGTCCTTTTACAGTCACATCAATAAACTAGAAGAGTAATCATCTTGCAGATGCGGGCTATCACATTGCATAACAGCAGGATATGCTAATAATTGGCTAAAGAGTCTAAAATTGGCTAAATTCATTGTTAGACTTGTTATGTCTCACATGACTAAGGGTCTGACAGTTTAAAAATATTTATCTTGTTTATTCAAGTAGTTTCGTTAGTGACGGCAGCTGGCAACAAATTCTGAGCTGTGTTGGTTGCTTATGCAAAAATATACGAAGTAAAGTGCGCTGCAAGTGAAGTTATTCGTGGTTTATTAACTGGTTTAAAAGGGTGTCGTGTTACCGGCACTTATGGTTTTTAAAATATACTAAATGTGCTTGGGTTCTACGTAGACACAGATAATATAATACTACACGTAGATATCAGCTGTAAAATCGAAATCACTTGAGTGGGTAGTAAGTATGTAAGTACTAGTACTAATTTTGCGGCGTCAAAGTTTTTTTAGGGTTCTTTAACCAAAGGGTAAACTACGGAACCCGGCCATCCGTCTGTCAGTCAGCGGGCTGTATCTCACTCACTTTTGTAAACGCAATTTTTAAGGAGAAGCATTTAAAGATTTGGAGTCGCTTATGGCACCCTACAAACCGTAACAACATTTACTCTCTAACGTTGAAACTATAAGTACTATATCAGTGAGATTATTGCATCAAGTGCAGAAGTACTTTAGGTTACTTTTGTAATATTTACTTATTTTTTTCAAAATATTGCAGTGACAGTGTTGCACCGGAGGTGCGATATTTACCTAGTACCTAACTATTTAGTAATCTGTAGCGATATGTTGAAATGTAGACAGTGAAAGTTGAGACAAATGAAATGATGATGAACAACATAATAGAAATTCAATAAAATCTATACTAATATTATAAAGCTGAAGAGTTTGTTTGTTTGTTTGTTTGAACGCGCTAATCTCAGGAACTACTGGTTCGAATTGAAAAATTCTTTTTGGGTTGAATAGACCATTTATCGAGGCAGGCTTTAGGCTATAGCCTAAAGCCTGCCTCGATAAATGGTCATCATCACGCATACGCCAATAGGAGCGGAGCAGCGATAAAGAATGTTTTAAAATCGGGGATTCCACGGGGACGAAGTCGCGGGCAGCAGCTAGTTAAAAATAAAGGGGAACTATGTTGCAGAATGTGTTAGAAAGTGTCACCGCGGCCCTTCCGCTCCATCCTGGAGCAGAAAAAGACGTTGAAGTATTTCCCACCCTTAAAAAAGTAGTACCTAGAAGATACTAGTTTCAGCTAGATGTCAGTAGTCGCACTATTCGCAGACAGACTGAATTCATCCATCGTTTCTTTCGCTTTCCTCTTTTATTATTGATATTTCTCTAAGTAAATAATATCAATAATCATTTTAAATATTACTACTTACACTTAACTGTTATCAAAGTTCTCATAGCTATTCATATTCTTTACCGTATTAAGCCCAAATATACACACATAGGTGACCTGTGACACCACTCCATCATCAGCTATCCTTCCAATAAACCATCCCAACTGCACAGCACAACTTCCTCAGTAGCGCAGTTTGCTGCTATACTCATGTACCGCCATCTTGTATTTACGAGCCAATAAAATGATAAGTTTAGCGCCCCGCCGAGCACACATCTAATACCTACATGTAAATAGAAGTCCGTAAAGACATTATTATATGTTTGGGTCGAAATATGGACGTGATTTTAAACTTGCGATGGTGACAAAACTGCTGCAAATGTTGGGTAAGTTTGTGTTTTGTTTTTGTTGGATAGTATTTTCAGTATTAGTGATTGGATTCTCAAGGGATGTCTCCTGAGTAAATAATATATGATTATGTTTAGTCCGTCAGTTAGATTATAGAAAAATATTGGACACGTATTTTTTCCTTTATCCGATCTATAAAAACTGACGAAGATACAAAGCATCAAAGATCAGGAGTGGGGGCTTGTGACGTCACGGCTCGGTAAAAATTGTAGCGAGTAGACCCGTCACACGAGTTTTCAACGCACTGTATCGCCTTCATTTTTTGTTTACGTGAAAAAAGAAAAAATACGTGTCCAATATTTTTTGGAAATCTATCCGACGGACTAATTAGATTTTTTATTTAACTACCCTATTGTACGGGTCGAGCCTCAAGGTTAAACAGCACTTCCCGAAGTCGGTCTGTGGATAACTTAACTTACTGAGATTGCTCTGTGCCTTGGAAAGCACGTTGATTTGTTGGTTCCGGTTCCGGCTGTCATATGTAGATCTCTCTTGGACAGTCAGTAAAACGATATGTTTATCGCTCTACCGAGCACACAGCTAATACATGTACATACATAAATAGGAGTTCGTAAAGTCATTATTTCGAGTTTGTATGAGAATATGGACGCGATTTGAAACTTGAGATGTTGACAAAACTGTTGGGAGTTTTGGGTAAGTTTGTGTTTTGTTTTTAGTAGATATTGTTTGGGGTAAAGAATTAGTATGTGCTCTGTTCCAGATATCCGTTTGGGATAACTTGGAGAAGCTTTTGTGTAACCAAAAAGGTTATTCGTTAAAATAAAATGTATGAAATAGAAAAGATGGCATCAAATCTTTGATTGAACTAAAGTACCTAAATGCCATCAGTATGCTTGACAAGTGACATGTTTGAAAGTTTTAGTCATTTTATTTTTTTATAATCAAATCGCTCATATTACATTAAATCATAAGAAATACTATTGAAGCAATAAACAATATAAAGTAACCAGACTTCATTTATGCTCTAGATTCCCAACGATTACCTATAGTTTGATTTTTAATTCGAGTCAGTAAAATGACATTTCCAATGTTGCAGGTTTTTAGTCTCAAATAAATAGTGATGTGGTAAAATCGAGTTTTTACAATTAAAACTTAGTCGAGATTACATTTTTTTTATTCAATATCAAATAGCCTTTATATAAATAAAAATATGTAATTTACGGTAATTAAACAGAATACAACACGGTAGGTAATTACATATAACATAAAATACAGTAATATTCTTTGTTTTTGGTTGTTGGATCATCACTTGTCACGCTATGAACGACATCTTGTTTTTCATTCTGCTCCCGAATTCAAAATCCCGAAACCCAACCGTCCACCTCTAAAGAAAGATGTCTCCCTCCAAAATGCGGTGCTGGTATTACATAACGCACCGTACCATTCAAGAAAAGTCGAGCGTATCCCCACTTCAAACTGGCGGAAGGCTGATATTATTCAGTGGTTGGATGAAAAAAAAATTAAATAGGTATCAACCTACAATGACAAAGGCTCAATTAATAGAAATAGTAAAATTACAAAAACCTGATTACGAACGCTATACTGTGGAAGAGTTGGCCACTGAATACGGTGTCACAATCCTGCGTCTACCCCTTTATCACAGTGAGCTCAACCCAATAGAGTTAGTTTGGGCTCAAGCAAAGAGTTACGTCGCCAGGAACAACAAAACTTTTAAAATAAAGTTTCTCCAATTCTCCATGCCATAAAAGTCGAAGACAAAATTTATCAACTCGACCACATCATAGATGAATATGTGAATTCATTCGTTATAAATGTAACTGATTCCGATTCTGAATATACTGATTCAGAATCGGAGTCGGCATCAATAGCAACCGTAATGAATAAAAACGTATACAATTACTTGTGTTTTCCCGACTTTCTAGTGTTAACTCCTCTGAATCTCTTTATACATTTTTTTCCCAGCTTTTGTAATAATTTCGTAGTGAAAATTTTTAATATGTTGGTAAGGTCCATGTTTCTAAAATAGTATTATTTAATACGGTATGTATTAAATCTTTACAATAAAAAAAAACGCTTTGATACCTAATAAAATAAAGCATGACTAAATGTCTAAGTCTATTGATTGCTGAACATCACTATTGTAGCGGGTCACCCTTTTTTGTATCAGTGACAGTTGCACTTGTCATTTTACTGACTCGAATTAAAAATCGTACTATAGTTGAGATCACAGTTAGCGGAACATCCCTATTCATAAAATACGTCTCACAAATTCATCAATTTACAAAACAAAACACGAATACCCGATTCAGATGCGGTGTAAAGATGCAAATAAACCTTTTTTCCGAGTATTTCCGAGCGATTGCTTTCGTCCCGATGTCTCCCGAAGCTCCCCGAGCAGCGCCGGCGAAAACTTCTCTTGCGGAAATTAAAAATACCATCTGTTCAGCCAGTGTGTTGCTATGATAAATATTGAAATATTATCGTTTCTTCTTTTGAATATAAATTCAATAAAAGGTCACAACGATTGATTGGAACGCTTTGAAAGAACTTACGATGAATTAAAAAATGTAGCCAGTTCGAATTAATGGAATGAAATTGGAATTCCACGATGATTGTATGATATACTTACATAACTTTTGCTAGAAATGGGAACAGTTATTTCATGTGCTATAAAGTTTTATATCCATTGCTAATAAGCGATAAAGTTTAATTCCTTACAGTTACTTTTCATTTATGTGATTACTAGCCTTTTCCAGTGAGTTCGCACGCTTTTGTATAAATTTTCATCAAAAAAGTAGCATATCACCGTTGTCTGCGCCCCGTCTATCTCTTTACCAAAATTCATCATCACCAGTTCGGCGATTAAGGCGTAAAAGCGAACAACCAAACAAACAAACTCACTTTCACACTTGTTATATTAGTATCCCTAACTAATATTACCAGATGAACATAGATAAAGGAACTCCGTAGCAATGTGCCAGAGACTAACGGCCTCCCCGCTAACCAGTGATGGCCCCCATGGCACGTGACGACTCGTAATTGAATCTTCCCTGATACCCATGCATCCAGAATGGACCACGGTTTTGAGATAATTTGGTCGTTAAACTTTGATTGAGATTGTGAAGCAAAGTCTGTTTCACTCTACGTACGAGTATGATAGAGTGAAACAGACGAGAGAGCGCATACGCCGAACGTAATTTCATACAAATTTTCAAGTCGTTATTTTGCGAAATGACTGAACCGATTTTAATGAAACTTCACACATATAAGCATATAGGTCTAAAAAGTTAGTTAAAAACATTTTCGAACTGTCTTAATAAAAAAAGATAACTGGAAAATTATGTTAGTATGGAAACTTTAAAAAGGGTCTAATTTAACTGTAGGTAACACTATTTATCGAAAATGTTTTCATTTTAGACCTATGTATCTTGCTTATGTGTGTAAAGTTCCGTTAAAAGTAGACTAGGTACGTAAATTACTAATAGATAAGGCATACTATAGTGTAACTGAGTTTTTAACGGACAATTTTAATAAATAAATATTACCTCGAATTTTTAATTAATGAATTACTATTGTATTGTTGTTGTGTTGTTTTTTTTTTTTACTAAATGATGTTTTGTCTATGACCTGGAATTTTAATGTTTGTTTGAAGATTTTTTATTTCTTATATATATATACGTACTTTATTGACAATTTAAATTTATTATATTAAATTTAGGTATAATGTAATGATGAGGCTGATGTTTAAATGAAATTTTGAAATTTAATAATCTATTTAATGAGAATGATATGATAATTAATTTAATTTTGTAATATATTTAAAATTTTTAATTGCGTTATATAATGAAAATGTTTGCATGCCGAATGGTAAAATATGGCAGAACTATATGTAAACTCACTACTACCCACTTTTTATTACCCATATTTGCAAATAAATGATATTTTGATTCTGAAAATCGGTTTAGTCATTTCGGAAAATAATGACTTGAAAGTTTGTATGAAATGTCGTTCAGCGTATGCGCTCTTAACGAGTATTTTCTTGTATTCTAGTACGAGGAAACTGTTCTAATTTTCCGCGAATGCGCTACAGTTTTATAAGAGCACACTTTATAAAAAAATGAAAATTATTTCACACTAGCCTTTTCAAATTAAGAAATCACCTTTTATCTATACTTCTATACATACTAATATTAAAAAGATTTGTATTTTTGTATGTAACGAATAAACTCAAAAACTACTGGACCGATTTCAAAAATAAAGAATTTTTGAAATCGATCCAGTAGTTTTTGTCCACCATTAGAAAGCTACATTCACCCTGGGTAACATAGGCTTTATTTTTTCCCCATATTCCCACGGGAACGGGAACTATGTCGTTAAAACCGCGGGGCGTGCTAGTTTTAGATAAAAAAGCCTAGAACACTCGAGAATTTTCACATCACTATTGCTGTGTAAAAACAATTCTAAATCAGTTCAGTACGTCCAAAGATTTACCTTTACCAAATATATATAAAGAAGAAAGAAAAATGTTTATTTGGGTCTCGCACAAAACAAACAAAAAATAAATAAAATAAAACTAAAATAATATCAGATAATCTCACCTTATAGTATGAGTTCATACATACTAAAAGGCATAAAGCAGCCAGCAACAACAGCACAGCATCAGATATAAAGGCATTCGAAAATCTATTAATACCCCTGTCTCTAGCCAGGCGAGTCAAACTTTAAGGTTCCACAGATTAACTGGAGTGGTTCAAACAAGAGGAAGCCAACCGTTATGTCAGAAACAACACACTTGCACAAACAGACGGAATGCTTTCACTGTATTAGTGTAAGGCTTTGCATCCACTTCAACGTGCTAGGCTAGGCTATCGATGCGATACGAGCTTTCGAAAAGGAATGTTTCGAAGTGCCGGCTACTGCCTAGCATATAGACTGAAGGCCTTTTTATTACAATAGGGTAGTTGACTAAAAAAATCTAATTAGTCCGTCAGATAGATTTCCAAAAAATATTGGAGACGTATTTTTTCTTTTTTCACGTAAACAAAAAATGAAGACGATACAGAGCGTTGAAAACTCGTGTGACGTCACTACTCGCTACAATTTTTACCGAGCCGTAACGTCACAAGCCCTGATCTTTGATGCTTTGTATCTTCGTCAGCTTTTATAGATTTGATAAAGGAAAAAATACGTGTCCAATATTTTTCTATAATAACTGACGGACTAAATATAATCATATATTTTTTACTCAGGAAACATCCCTATTCCATTATTAGGAATAAAAAAAAGATTTTTCATCTGGAGCCTAGATAACTGCCTGATAAATAGTAACAGGCTTACCCTATGACATGGAAAAAAATATCTGCGTGTACCTAAATAATAATGAGGTTATCAGGAGTGGGGGCTTATGATGTCATATCACTCCTATGTAAGTAAAAATGTATCAAGCCGTGAACGTCACGAGATTTTTCAACAAAAGAAAAGATATTGTGCGATATGTGTCCAAATTTTTTTGCTTATTTAACTGACGGGCCAAATAAAATTTGTAAAGATCAATAATAAAAATAAAATGGAATTAAAAAATATAGCGGTCTATTCATGAGGGAATATGTCTGTTGAGGCATATAAGTAACATTCGTTTTAATTTCACAAAATCGTGGTTAGAATCTACGTTTAAAAAAACTATGTAATAGTTTAAAAATGCAATTACCCTAGGATGTAGGTCAGTGCCCTACAGGCGGCACCGTCATAATAACCCACTTGAGTTTGTTGTCGACACCCGCAGCTTCACGGAAAATAAGCACAAGATTCACGGAAAATAACTCTGGTATAGTGCCTGGATGTATTCTATGTATATTCATTGTAATATAAGCAAAAGTTACCATGTCATATCTGTCCGTCCGTCTAGGTGTGTATTTGTTACCTCTTAACATCTTAGCAATCGAAGTGCTTCGGATGAAGTGACATGGCATACGGGTCCTGGATTAAGACGTATAGTAGGATAGTTTTTATCGCGGGAATATGTACCCTTGGGAAAATTTCCGGCTTCCACGGGAGTGAAGCCGGTGGCAGAAGCTAGTTTACACATAAAACATTTCCTAGTAAAGAAGAATGCAATAATAAAACGTTTTTAAGGACTACATTTTCAGATTTTTACCGTGCATAAAACGTAATTGCGTCTTCTTTTTATTAGAGCAGGAGAGAACATCAGTGATAATATTTTTTACTGACTGCATAAAACGAAATTTTATTCATTCATCTTTAATATCTTTGTAAAAACTTTACAAGGACCTTGCGAATGTGTAAAGAATTTTCCGTATCTTCCTTCCCTTGGATCTTGGGGTAGGCCCAACAGCTTTTCTTCTTGTCTTTTTGTCTTACATTCCCTTTTGACAACCGTCACGCTGACTCCCTTTTCGTTCATATCATTCTTGACACAATAATCCGTTTTAAATATCGCTTCGCAATTTCATACACTATGCTGCAGGCTTTATATATCCCCCTTAATATCACCAGAACAGAAATAGGTATGAATGTTCGTGTCATCATTCATTCACACGCTCATGACCTTCCGATACCAAAACGATACATGACTGTCTATTCAAGTTTTTAACAACAACTCTTTAATTATCTCGAGATAGAGTTAATTGTCTTGTGTGTGATTCAACCGAAATAATCGATTACAACCAAAATATAGATTATATAACTTTTGCGTGAGGCGTGTCATTGTTCCAGGTTTATAGACCTTGAAAATAAATGGTAATGGCTCTGATTCATCAATTTCCTTAAACATTAAACCCGTGTTGTTTCAAATTCTTTAGGGTTGATTACCGTAACAGACACGTAATTGCTCAAATCTTAGTGCCGGTTCTGAATTGAGAATTTGGAGTTGGAAAGTTTCAAACCCTACTTCATTGCCAAAGTTAGGATTTGACAAATCAACTACATTCAGAAACTGGAGATAAAATCTTACCCACAGTTTTACTCCAAATTTGAATTTACCGAACCAACTCTCATTTCATTTTGTAACGCTGAACGTAACTGAATGTAAAGCATTACAATGACTAGATATCTTAATAAAACGTTAAAACTCCACAGTCAATATTTGACTTAACCAAAACCCAAACAACCAAATAGACAGACATAGAAACTAATAATTACTATCATTCCACAACGTACCAAAAGCTAATCAGATAGATCACTACAAACATATAAATAAAATTACGTCCAATTATTATCGCTTGTCAGTATCCCCGACAGGCCTCAAACGCAGGCGTCAGCTAAGCTACTTAATTATAGACGCAATTAAAGGACGAAAGCCCTATAATTCCGACATGACTGTCTGCCACACGTATCCAACCCCAACAGACCTACCATACTCCGTGTTTTAGCTCCAAAAGGAGAATTTTTGGCGGAAGTCCAGCGGAGGTAAGGGTCTTCTAAACTGGTCAGAGTGGGCGAAAAGTTTTGGCTTTGTAGCATGTTTTTGGGAAATACTTTTTCTTTTAAATCATGTTTTTGCAAAGGCTTTTCATTTGCCTCCTGTTTTTATTTTTTGAGAGTGTTATTATAGTTTTTATTATTTGAGAATTTTATTATGTTCTTGTTGTGTTACGATTCCTTTGTTTGTTCCAAATTTAACTTGAAGTAATATTCATTGAAAAGTAATGAATACGTAACTTGTGCTTGCTACACGAAGACAAATATACATATTAGTTTTTAACTTGAGGTGTACTGAATAGAGTCTAGTTTCACTTTGTAGTTTTCATCAAATATTTTATTGCTTTTGGTATCGTAGTCTGAAACGTTTTTATCATTGTAGTATGTTTATTTTTCTTTTGTTGCCTCTCTGAATAATTTCTGCATGGTCAATATTACCTGGACCATATTTTAGTAGTTGATACAATTCTTTTAACACTCAACTGGTTTTTCAAATCAAAAGACTGCAGCAAACGATGTGATTTTACAGATTGACTAATTATTTTACACATTTAATTTAAAGAGCAACGAGACAGTCTATTTTAGGGAGGTATCAATCTGTTAAAATCACCTGTTATTTCCGTATATTCGACTTGAAACTTTTCAAAGGATAAGAATCGGCCTTATAGATTTCAAAAACCAAGGACCTAGTGTGATAAACTCACTCACTCGAAAGGCCAGTCTAGACACAAAACCTTATGACCCCATTCATAGTCATTTTCGCCTTAACGCGGCAATGCCAACGTCAGTGGATACACATCCATGTCCCTGAACACAACCCATGTACATACATATGTCGATTATATGTTTAGTTTATGATGCGTATAACGGGATGGGGGCTATTCAGCCATTGCACGTCGTTTCGGAGTCCATTTAGCTTCGGCTATCTTCGGTAATACGTTCGGGTTTGTTCGAATTTTGAACTTGACTGACAGAACCCGCTGGTTGAATTGCTTGAGACAAAAGACGATCTGAAATGTGAATAAATTAAGCGCTGTCATAAAAATTATAAAAAAATCTAAAATGTAGACACTACGAGATAAAGTTTCTGTGATGGACTTTGTATATTTTTTTTCTTTGATGTGAATAAATAAATAAATAAAAAATAAAGTCCATAATCCTAATCTTCTAACTGTTTTCAAAATTAACAGTAATAGAGGCTGTTATCGTTTATTCTAGTCGAGTGGTCTAAACTAATTTATACTCTAGTGGGACGATAACATTATTTCTATAAGTCACCACAAACCCTTTTAAAACTACCCAGTACCTTCATAACTTTAACCAAATTCGGCTTTGGCAAGTGCGGGCCTAACTTCGCCTTAAGCTGGAACATTGACCTTAAGTCAGTCACTACTTGTACAAGTCGTCATTTAAGGCGAAGACAAGAGATAAACACTCGAAATAATTGATTAAGAACAATTTGCCAAATATAGTTTTTTTTTAAATATTATTTTGATAGTCTTCAACAGGTCTGTATGATAGAAGTAGAGTATTAACATTCTCTTCCTTATAATGTAGTTACATAAGTTGCAAATCTTGCTAGGAACCAGTTTAAATTTTTGTCATCTTAATCAATAAACAATTTTATAAAAAAAAAGTTCGTGGTTTCCTAAAAGCTTTAAAAATGGCTGGAAACAGATAAACCGTAAACGTATGCGCACATTATGATTATGGGTACAATAGTTATATCCAACATACTTGCCATCATTTCTGAATGCAAAACTTGGTTGTGTTTTTATTCACCCAACTCATTTTTAATAGATCGATATATTGCTTCATAGAGATACAGGATATTATCTGTATTTTCCATGCAAACCGCGCTCTGAGAAGTCGCTCTAATAGATGGCGATAATCGCGCGTATACACGATCGTCGCAATAAGCTTTCTGGTTTACCGAACAAAATATGTCTTGTATCGTTGTTGCGCCTTAACTCCTATACTTCCGACATATGTATTTGGTCAATCTTGTCTCGTACTAAAGTCACTAAGTCGTAATGCTTTAGTTTGATTAAGTTGGCAACTTAACGCAAGAACTTTGTTAGAGGATAAAGTGTTTATATGTAGTTTGCACATATTTGTTTGTGGCTTTTAGTTCGTGAGGTTGCCTGAGAATAGGTTTGTCAGCCTACGCTCATAAATAATGCATTTGTGTCTGTCTTTCTGTCTGTTGGTCTAAAATGTCTAGTTCGTGTCTAGAAGTTTACACACAGGGTTACTTTTCATTTATTGATAAGCGAGTGAGAAGTGTTCTTTATTGTGAACAATTTTCGTGGAAATGTCATCATGATTCTGTTGTGATAGGGGGACGGGCTATTTGTGAAATACAGCTCTTCTAAGTCTTTCTCTAACAACTCAGCATAAAGACGGCTGGTCAATTGTTCCTTACATTTGGTTCAATTGTGTGAAAGTTTTTTCACATTTCCTAGTTGGTTTCAAAGTTAACGGTGTTCGAGAGTCAACAATAAGTACTATTACCATCTCAAAGATTATTACTACCAAAGATTTAAAAGTCTGTATGATTTAGTCTCCGTTGAAGAGCTCGTGGCTAAATAATAACTACCGCATATGTTGATCTCCAAGGTTAAGCAACGCTTGCCAAGGTCAGTCTGTGGATCCATCTGAACATATCGAGACTTCTCCGTGCCTCGGAAACCACATTAAGCTGTTGAACACATTAAGCAGTTTGGTAGTCGTTACGGATTGTCAGAAGCCAGAAAATCAGACTCCAGTCTTGTTAAAAAGTACGTTGGGTAACACGACCCAGTTAATGGGTTTTGGAGGACTAATAGGCAGCCGCTCCTTGTAAAATACCGGTATTCAGCTGAATCCGATTTGACTGAAAGCCGATCCCAAAATAGTTTAAAAGAGGTTAGACCCTTTGTCGTTTATCCAGTTAAGTCCGATTCTAATTAATTTATTATATCTGTACTTCACGTTCCTGGTCAGACAGTTACAGTAGGTATTTATTTAATCACATCTAACTGTATAAATTGACCGTAACTGTTGCAGGTATGCAGTAAACAGCTCCATGCGTATTTCTACTTATTTAACGAGCCTATCTTAAATACTGATCTTAAGGATGCCTGAGACTTTAACAGGTGCATGCATATTTAAAGTTAAGTGTATCCAGGAGTCGGTCAGCTTCTTGGAAACTTTTAATCATATGGATTGACTAGCTTATGCCCGCGACTTCGTTCGCGTGGAGTTCCATACAAAATTTTAACCCCTTTTTCACCCCCTTTGGGGACGAATTTTCAAAAATCCTTTCTTAGCGGATGCCTACGTCATAATATCTACCTGCACGCCAAATTTCAGCCCGAACCGTTCAGTGGTTTGGGCTGTGCGTTGATAGATCACTATGTCAGTCAGTCAGTCCCTTTTGAGTTATATATATTTAGATTGTGTACCTACATAATTAAAATTTGCTTGTGTTGAATCTTAAGGATCGCTTTTGGCGATAAGGCCGCCCTGTGTAACCCGATGAAATATGATTTCTAAAATTGTATTTACCGCAACTATCTTTCTAATTCTTCCGTAGAAACATAGTAATGTGGAAGAACTATATTTTAACTATATTTTTGATAACTTTCTCTCAAAAGGTTGTCAATCCCACTTACAACTATACTACAAGACGCTGTAGGACTAGTCTGGCCCCCCTCTTTTTGGATGTGAAATCATCAAATGACGCTCTGGGCGGAGCGGAAGGGAGTGTCAGACTCTTACTGACTAAAATCCACCCGTGTTCCTCCTAATAACCTTTGCGTTCCAGGGCCGCGATGACTCTTTCGAACAAATTCCACAACCCTAGCAGGCACTGAACCGGGGCCACGTCTTTTTTTGCTGACACCTCTTTGAGGCGCGCGTGGAACACGACACGCCATGGAACTGGGTCTGGTTGTTATCGGACGGTGAGCCTCCCATCAATCGCCGTCCGCAGTGCTGCGCCTACGCTAGCCGGGAATAGCCTGCTACTCCCGACGCCCGGGGAGTCTTCTTCTGTTGCGGCGGCTGAAGCGTGAGGTTTATCTCTAGAAGGGCAGACCTTCACTGTAGGCTCCCTCGTGTCTTCCAGGCGATCTACACATTGTTGACCCCCGGACGTATTTTCTCGCCGAATCCGAAACAGGTACTTCCTGAAACACTGTCCGGTGACCTACATCAGGCGGAAAGTAGCGTCTTGCCATAATGGTAGCGTGCCTAGCGTTGTGTTGTAACAGTCGCTGTCTCCATACCGTCATGAGATCTTGCCGGAGATCCGTCCGCTGCGCAGCAATTTGCCGCGGTAGCGGAGTTTCGCCTCCACGTGACACTCGTATACGTGTGCGAGGTCTGTCGTCTCCAGATTCCACGGCGGCAATCCGGCAAGGAGGCTCGCCGCCTCGCCGGAGACCGTGTGGTATCACCGGGCCTGCAGGGTGGCCATGACCCTCTGGGATACGTTCAGCAGGCGCGCTGGTAGTCGCTTCAGCGTCAGCGCCCCCATCGGGGCTAGTCTGGCTTCTTTTATCTACAATATTGAACTCTACATATTCCAACCAACTACATAAACGAACAGAAAAGCAACAAAACTGCCAATATTTCTTCAAGTAACCCGAATCAATTTCGTAAAATCAACGCAATCTCTTCTATATCTTGTATTCAAAACCACAGAGTAAAAAAACTAATTCAAGCCGTAACTAGCTCACGTCCTCAGCCGACCAAATAAACCATTAGGACGTACAACGAGATGTTTACAAAAAAGCTAAAGAAAAGGCGGAGTGTGCGTGCAGGTAAATACGAGTGCAACCGGTCCCCTAGCCTTGTATTAGCGTAAACAGTTTACCAAATTACCCCATTCACACGTCAAACTAAAATTGGCTTACCTTTTCTGTCTATAAGGTTTCAATTCCTCTGTAATGAAATCATGCCGCAGGACTCGCGTGCTCCAAACGCCATATTTTCGAATGATAATTTTAATGGAGTCAAACATGCATCTTATAATGTGGCATAACATCATCCCTTTGGAATGTAAGGTCTATTTTAATTTTAAAACCGAGTTAAAATATAGAAACGGTTCTGAGAAAATGTAGTATCAAAATAGGGTTGTCAAAAGTAATACCTGATGAATATAAATGGTGTGAGAGATACGTTAGCATGGGAGGAAAATGTTTCCTTCACGAGCTTATTCTTGAAGGAGACTGTGTGTGAAATATATTTGTAATTCTAAATCGGTAGGGTCTGGCGTGTTCCAACATTAAGGGGCACAAAGTCCACGGTTCATTTCCTGTGAGACCCTATCCGGGGCTTTCGCCGGCCATTTTTATACAAACGACATGTCGTCTATAATATTAAGATGGGGTAAAATGGAAGATGTAGCGCAAAAAACAGGAATTATGTTTTCAGTTTTACTACAAGGGTTTGTTAATTTTTGCATGTGGGTCAATGTTTAGCTAAAATAATGAAAAGCGTGACTTAAGAAAATAAATTAAATAACCCTGTTCTGCTCATCTTTATAAACTGTATGCATATCAGTTTTGTGGCATTTAATACTTTTTCTTTCTTTATTAGCTTTTACCCGACACTTGGTACGTGCATATCCCAGTTATTCCCGTTCTCGTAAGAATTTCAGGAAATCCTCTCCTAGTGCTCCCTACACACCCCAAAGAAGCTACATGTTTCGGTTTTTTTGTAGTTTCGGCTGTCTGTCATCCGTCAGTCACTCGTTCACTTAAAGCTTCACGTTAATTTTAAACTGTGCGAGGCCAAAAGAGGTACCTATCTCAGCATATGCTGCGAATTTAAAAACAAATAAATACCACAGCGCTGGTGTTATGATAGGGCCTATGATGCCACGGATACACTCACGGCACACAAACCTACGTAAAAGAAACATATATAAATAAAATTAAAACAATGGGTATAGATTAATGTATATATGAGATAATAAAAAGTAAAATACACATATACAACAAAATAATAAAGTAACATCTACTCACGCTCAATGGCCCAGTGCTCCAGTATCATTTGTCGATATCATAGACAAATGATGGAACGCCCGGGCGCAGTGAAAGCGTTATGGTCGGCTGTCAAAATAAAAAACTGGTAGAACACAAACTAAATAAACAAAACTAAATAATAAGCCATATCGACTTAGCATCTAAAATACGTTTAGGGATATCAAAATATAAATATTATTTAACAGTAGAATATACTTCTTCGTTTATGTAAACAAATCATCAAACGTAATAAGATTCTGTTACAAAAATCCCAAGTCCAAGCTCCCAGCTATCAACTTAAAACATATTCGCTTTCTATTCATATCGCCCCCCGCTTATAAATTACACGCGAAACACTCCTGCACGCCTCACATTTATTTCGGATTTTCCATTTTTCCTGGATAAAACGCTAAAAAATCGGCTGTCATTTATACATCACGAATTATTGGGTGTTATAGATCATATCATAATATAAATTACAGGCTTAGATATATTTCATCAAGAAAAGGACATTCATCATTTAACTTTGACAAACGTTACGCGATTTGAGATCGTCTTCGAAAAGATATCGTGACCCTGAAAATGGATCAATCAATCAAAGTGAAATGTAATCAAAAACATATTAAGACAGTAGAAAATGGTTACATGAATTACATTAATTACAGCAAATAATATAAAGGACAAAGCTTGAATCCCGAAAATAAACCCGAAAAGTCCGTCCAAACCGCGTGTCAAATATGGTACGCGAACAAATGTCGCAAATTAAACCACAGCCAATGAAAATAATCCCTCGGTATAATCCAGCTCAAAAATCGGTGGGACAATTTAAAAATCTCGGGGAATTGTAATGAAACAAAGCGTGGCAGTCGATTGCTCTGATATAATTCTACATGGGTTCCGTAATATAGCACATTGGGAGGATAATCCTGGGACGCCAATTTGTCAAGCTTGGTCCGCCATCGCCACGGACATTCATGCACTATGTGTGTCCGCTTATGACATTATTTCTTGACCGTAATTTTGTTTCATTTATCTTCTGCTGTGGCTGGGGTATTTTTCTCTGTCATTGCCTTTGCTGCTACAATGATAAAGTGTTCTGTTGCAGCTAAAACACTAGAAAGTGGCAACGGGTCTTTATGTAAAATTTGACGTTCAAAAAGTGCTGGCTCTCAGCCTAGTTTAAATAAATAACTTTTGATTTGTGAATTAAACTCCTTCTAAAGTTTCCATTTCTAAACAACCTAATTTCCTAATTGACTTTCCTTTATGTTATTGGTCCACCATGTCTTACCATATGAAGCCGTGTAAGCTGTACAAAAAAAAGATTATCTTTTTTAACATCCTTAGAGATTAAGTAACCTGCCGTATTAAGGCCATATAACTTCCTGCGGTTTGGTTTCCGACTTATAGTCCAGTGGACAAAACTTTGTCTTATATTCTAGGGTCTTGCATCTCTAGCATATAAAATTACGAAAGGTAATTTTTTCTCACCCCTATCTCGGAAAGGGCAGTTCAATCCAGGATATATTTCCAAAAAAAACGTAACATATATGGCCAAAAACTCGGTAACTTTACACTTTATTTCCTTCGCTTTGTCCCAGCTCCAGTAATTTGATAATCTGTGCTCACACGAGCTTCATCAAGACATTCCGAGTCCGGAACAAATATTTGTTCTACCCGGGACTGGTTTTAGCGGTACATCTGTGAGAAGCATTAAGTGCCACTGATTCACTGGGTTAGACAGAGGCAGATAAGTAAAGCTAAAGAGAATGAATGAATGTAGATAGTACACAGTTCACACATATCATTATATCGCTGGCTTGTCAGGAAATTGTCGAACCTTTTAAGAAAGCTTTTAAAGACAATGTAGAGCTAATAATAGCTTTTGTGACAGAACATATTTTGGGACCGGAACAAATATTTGAGCAATGTGTAACGTAGAGTGCTTCTGATTTTTATGAACGTTGTTACGAAACGCTAAAAGAGAGTATGTATGAAAGACATTCACGTAGATATAGTCAGTGAATTCCTTGATATTCAAGTTTCCAGTGAGATAAATATGAGACTGATGATTATTTACTTTAAACCTCTAATATAAATGGACTAGTCAAATAAAGTAACCCAACATCCTCTAATCCATTATCATTAAATTTATCCAGACATTCCCATACAGGTTTTAGCACACCTGCGTCTGAGTTGAGCCCAGCACTGTCGAGGTGTCAGTATCTACTTTAATGGACTAACAGATAGATAAGTGCTTTTAAGTAAGATGAATGCACTCAAGCAATACAGAAGTTTTTCAGTGATTGCTATTTTATTGTTTCTTTATCGAGTAGCTGTTAATGTGTAGGTACTATCAACTTTATTGCCCTTGCGGAATTGGATGTATTTTGTGAGGAATGGTATGATTAAAACTCTGACTAGTTTGTCAGTGACAGCCTGACGGCGGTCAGGAAGGGACGGAAAAAGAAAAAGTGTTATGCCGACCCAAATAATATGGGACAAGGACAGAAAGATGATGAGGTCTACGGTACTACAGAATATGTGCTAAATAATGAGACGTATTTCAATAGATATATGAACTGAAAAGTTTGTAAAACAAACCAGTTATAAAACTCCACGGAAACCTAGTTCCGCTTTGGTCATTTATTGGCAAGGTAATTTACAAAACTAAAACAGACTCTGTTTCACAGAAATAGTGCAAATATTTTTGTTTAACGTATTCCGCTACCGTTCCATCAGAATTAATTCCGGTTAGCAAGATTAAAAGTAGTAAAACACTAACCAATTTCGCAAGCGAGGAAGAAAAAAAAACAAACAAAAAGCATCCTCAAACACAAGAAGTTTTCAAAGAACGTCAGCCAAAACCAGATCATAAACGTGAAGTGCCTACATCGCAAATGTTAACTTTCTCAATGGACACTTGTACTCGGGCAAATCCTCGAGGGCCCGCCCTCACCATTCACGAAGAGGAGAGAGAGTCGGTGAACTCACACTTGACATGACAAGACCCTCTATACTTTCAATCCTTAGATCCTTGACTGTCCCCGATACTTTGAAAGCTATAACACTTTTAAGTGCTCCAGTAAAAGTATCCAATGCTAATATTATGTCGGCGCGCGTTGTAAAATTTTATTTCTGCAACAATTAAGAATTTAAGCTTCAAGTGCATTTTCGTTGGATTTATGTTCTGAGACTAAGTTGTTACCATTATGATGGAGTATTCCAGAGGGTTCGTGGAAGTCTGGATAGATTCTACGGTTTTCATTTTAGTAATTGTTATGTTCGGAAACGTTCTGCTGAGTAATGAACTGGTTTGGGAGATTGTGTACTTCAGTCTCAAGTTTCTTGTTGTACTCGTTAAACTTAGTTTTACTATTATAAGAATAGCAATTGAGGTATAATATAAATCACATGTTTTTACCTAAACACTTATGAAATTACAGTATTTCTTCGAAGAAAATAGTGTTTATAATTATATACAGTATGTTAACTAACAGAAGGCATTCCCGTTAAAAAAAAATATTACCATTCGAAAACAAAATGTTTTTATTTTTTTGATATTAAAATATTCACTAAAAATGTTAATTTGATACGTTAAAGAAACACTCTGTACACGCGTACTTGCCGGTTCGGGCATTGCTACTACGAGTAGGAACTATTCCGCGCTACTATTTTGATTTTAAACAGGATTTTTCGAATTTATTGTCAATTTTTTTTTTAATTCGGATTATTTTATGCTTATTTTTCTATTCTGATATTTTTATTTGAATCTATTAATGATATAGATAAACGAATTTAAGGGAACGCCCTCTGTTATTTAATATACTGTATTACTCTTTTTTTGAGTTGCTGAGTTTTTATTTTTATTTAAGTGTATGCATATACAGTAATATAAAAATGTTTTAAATTTGAAACAAGTTTTTACCCAACATCATCTGCCTAACCTTTTTCTCAACTATATTGGGGTCGGCTCCCAGTCAAGCCAGATTCAGCTGAATGCCAGTATTTTACGTGAAGCGGCTGCCTACCAGACCTCCACAACCCATTAACTGGGGAACACGGTACTTCTTTTCAAGACTGGTGTCAGATTTTCTGGCTTCTGACAATCCGTAACGACTGCCAAAGATCTCCAAATGACAGCCGGCACCAACGGCTTAACGTGCTTTCTGAGGCACGGAGAAGTCTCGTTATGTGAAGATGGTCACCCATCCTCGGCAAGCGTTGCTTAACCTTGAAGACCGACCCACGCGCTAGTTTACCCAACATTCAGACATTATTATTTGCTGTATCATCTGAAACATCAAATATTTCCACATCAAAATGTTACATTGCACATTCTTTATTGTTTTAATAAAGGCAGGAGATATTATCAAGAAATTCCATTCAATTTGTACAATAGGAAATGGCCGTTTGAAATTCAGGAGTCTTTTAATATTTTTCATTTTGGATGCGAGATTTCGACTTCTCCTATGTAACATTCCCAAATATTGTACACAAAGGAATTTAAACTACATCTCTTTCTTATAAGACTCAATTTTCAAAATAACCCACACTTCGTTGTTTTAGCTGTGTTCTTTTGCTTCATCTTTCTCTGCGGAGGATTCCTTGGCTAGGTTGCGAATCATATTTTTGAAATCTTGAAGCATTTTATTGCAAACGATAGAAGTCGACAAAGCCATTACGATATATTTATCGTCTTTTCGCAATTTATTTCACGTCAGTGCTACGACTTGGCGCCATTTGCGACGATGATATTTTTATTTCATACCTACTTCTGATTTACAGTGTTCTGTTTTAACAAAGACCTTTGTTATATTCTATAATTTTGTGCATTTATGTTTTCCGACAGTAGGTAGCTATATTATATTATGTACATTGTGCTCACAATATAAGCGAAATTAATGTCAATCATTTTGATGACTTGATGAGACGTCGTCGTATTGATTAAATTTTAACGAAAACAAAACAAAGCGCAACATGCTAGTAGAGGAAGTTCTCCTTTGTATTGTATCAGCTAAACAATTCCCGACGAGTTTCTTTGTCGAAGTTTTCTGATACTTCACTTCGATGGCAAATTGCTAAGTAATTTGACTTGGCGATACATTTTTCCCTGTTTGACTTTTCTTTAAACTTATTCCAATGTTAAACAAAAAGTATAAATCTCTCGGAAACTTAGCGTCCTGAGACAGTAAAATATCACGCTAACATATCGCTCTTTCGACCCTAGGAAACATTTTCCAAGTTTTCTTTCACCGTATGGTGCCAAACGTGTTTCTTCATTGCAGAATATTTTTACGCTGAATTAAGGAATAGCACCTTATGAAAATAAATTTACGGTTCAAATTAGAAAACCATCGGACATTTTAATTCGCATGGGTGTGTGAAAGCTGTGTGGCGACCAATTAAGCGAGATACCGAAGTGCTATCATATTATATTAAGTTAAATCTCAGTTTTAATTGGACTTTACACGTAGCATATCTAGGTTTCTTTATTTCACTTTCTGGTAATTATTTCAGCGTTTAATGTTTTTGTTTGCGCAGTATAATATTTGCAGATTGCAAACTCGCATAAAGCGGTCATATAATTTTGTTGGTTATTTCAGCTGGGCCGTTTATGTTCGGTAGGCGCTAGCTTGTGTAAGCTTATGTATTTTGTTATGTTATGCCGGATCCACACGCTTGGCACTTGCCGCAAACTTCAAACCTCCACAAAAGCTGGCTAAATATAGGGTTTCAAACATTGCTCTAGATAGGCAAGCATGACGGATACCGAGCTAGTTTCGGCTTTAATAGAAACAAAAAAAAAATTGTGACTGTTGAAGTGTGGCTCCGGCTTTTTGTTTATTTTATTATTTAATTGACATTGAATGCCGGAAAACGTAAAGTATTCAAGTTTTTATCTTTTTTGCTTATATGTCAGGGTAATTTCATAACGTAAAAATTAATGAAGGATTTTTGGAGCCTCCCCTTAAGGTCAAATCATGAAATCTTATTATTTTCGAACACTTGAGCGTAGAGCTAGAATGTACAGTACAGCACACACACACATAGTTTTTGAGTCATGGATACTCGAAAGATGAGAAATTATGCTCTATTCTATTAATATCCAGTAGATAACTCCCACCCTGCCACAAAATTAAGCTAAAAATACCTTCAAAACAGCACCAACCAAAAATATCTAGAAAATCACTTTGTGGATTTCAGCTATTGTGTGTATGGTCCCATTGAGCGCATTGTCCGCCGCTGAATGCGAGCAATTCCTATCACCACCACCACAAATGGCCTCCCCCACCCCCTTCGGACTACGACACTTCAGTACAAAGAGACGACAGTTGGTGTTATATGAGGGTTCCTGATGAACTGGTCAGGTGATATGGCCATGTAATTTGTCCAATCATAGGAGATCGAGGTGCAAAAGATTTATATGCGTGTACTTCCTTTGTGTAACGCGTGTTATTAGATAGACTATATCGTTTTTACTGCGACATAATATTTTATGATGTATCTGGTAATAGCCGATCGTGTTGTGCTTATGGCCGATTTGTTTTATGTCGTGCTATTGTCCGGTTTGATAGTTTACTGTTAAATACAATCATTTAGAGTAACGACCTCCAATCGCTAGTTATGGAGCTCTAAAGCCAGAACAGATCCTATAGTGCTTCACAAAAGGTTACGCAGCCTTTATGTTCTGTTACATACTATATCGTGTCTCGCCCCATAAAACGACACAAAAGAACCACGATTAAAAAACTCGACACCCTAAACACGTTAACGCAATATTTTCCGCATCTTTCACAAAACACCATATATTATCCCATTGAAGACACCCCACACTGCATTGGTTTAACGCCGCAGCTCGGCAAGTGTAACTAAGGCATGAATGGGACAACCTAAACCCTCTTACAACGATTCAAAGGAACCCTCTGATATGATTTTCACAGAAAATTGCTTACAACAAAAGAGAATTGGACGCTTTTGTTGATATACCCGATTTATCTCGTCAACATACGTGATACTTGGGTTTCGGGGATATGATACTTTGTTACGCCTTCTACTCTTGTTGGGCGCTGACACCCTTAAATAATCGCAGGTCGCAGGGAAATAATAAGCAGTGTTTTGACGTTCAAAAACAAACTATGTGTGGATTTTCACACATGTATGTACTCATGAATGCTTTCTACGTTTTTTTTTCCAAAAAGGAATAACAGCCAAGTTACAACGGTTTGCAATGTAAATTTGAAAATGAAAATAATATATCTAGTTTTAATTTCCGCGAATATTAGTGGGTTGGATTATTTTCATTTTCAAATTTAAAATGGATTTCCGCAAAGTAACGCCTGACTCAATCATTTTTTTTTTTTTTTGGTTTGCAATGTTTTAACTTCTGGCTACCTCATTCCTCATTCTTACACGTAAATGAGAAAACCATAACATTTCACGACGTCCCAGCAAAGGAAACAAAAATCAAAGGCATGTTTTTAAAACTGCACACCTCACACAAAAAGTTCTTAGCAATTAAAAATAATTGCGAGCATCTTAAAAGGACTACGGACATATATGTACAGTACGTTCACAAAACTCTTTGTGAAGTCAAACTAGAGGCTCACTCCAGGTGGAAACGCGAGCGATCCAAGAACAATGGAGGCTCTCAAAACAACCAGGATGCCTAGGCATTGTACACCGCCGACGCTTTCCAACCACTCTTCGTCCCTCTTAATTAAGGGGGCAATACTCGAATGCTTCTCGCCGGCGTCAATGGAGGCCATTCAGACGTGTGCCGTCTACGCTGAGATAACGAACCTCTCTCGGTTATTACCGCCAGCTTTTTTCTACTTAAAGTTGCCATATGTTGAACATTTTGTTTCTTTTTTAGACGCGAGTGTCATTTCACATTCTGTTCATGTTTCAGCTGAATATTTTTCTTCGTGGAACGTCTTGAAATTGTGTTTAGTCTTTGTACATAGTGCAAAATGTGATGCGAACTAAACTACAACGTTCTTAAAGTATTCTATAAAAGTCACTTTGCACTTGAATATTGAAGTGGAAAATTGTTAAAGAGAAAACTCACTAAAATATTCATTTATTAGTATAGCAACACTACACTTTCCATTTTGCCTTTGCAAAAGTTCTTGACAACTTAAAAAATAAAAATATATGCTTGGTTGACAGGACATGAACATGATAAAACAAATTCGCTTGATTAAATAGCATGAGAGGCTGAATACCTTACTCCGTTGCCTTCATGAAATTGGTATGAAAAAGATGATTGTAAAAAGATAACGCCGTTCCCGCCATTTATCTTTGCGCATGGCGGCCTCTCTGTAAGATTAAATGTGTTTCACTCGTTTTAATCATAAGTCAGAGAAAGTAAAAGCCTTTTCACGAGAGTACTTACTTCTGATTTAATATATAATAAAAGTGGGAAATTAAGTGATTCACAAAAACAAAAAAAATTTGAACCTACTTTTTCAAGTAACATTGTGAGAGATAACTAGAAAATCAGGCAAACGAAAGTTTGGAAAACTTTATCTTTAGTAAATAAGTTATTTTCATAGCAACACCCATCCATCTTACTTTCCACACTCCAAAACAGTGATCCAAGGAAGACATAAACTTATAACAACTTACATGAACATATCATTCGGATTCAAACCACATCTGTCCTTTCATTCCCAGCTTAACAAGCTTAGTCTTTACAGTTCTTATAGCGCTTATTACGTCTCAATTAAGTTTAATTCGCTTCGACTTATTAGCACGGTTTGTGGCACTGGATTCCGGGCCCAGTAAGGGGATACTGGTTGTGTTACCGTTATGACTAGGCCTTGGGAAACGGGATTGCCACCAGTTGTAGCATCCATAAAATAAGCCAGCATGCTTTTGAATTTATGGCTATCAGAATCCTTGTGTGGCCATTTTGCTTTTTAAGTCTTGCACAGTTATGTTTTTCTAAAACTACTGCTGTTAGCATAATCATTCAATATTCTCTGACTAATTTCGCAATCGGGGTCCAAGACACTTGAACTCCTTTCTGTTTCACTCGTCTCACCGCTTTTCTGGTGATCGTTACTGATAAATTCAGGTTTTGAGGAGTTACAATGGTTGGTAATATTGTGGCGGGGTTTGTCCCCAAATACAAAAATAGAGTACACAATCATTTGTATAGGACGGTATCAGCTGGTTGCACTGCGCACATTCTATAACTCCCCTGCAGTGACATAGGATGGTATTATAAACAAAACATGAGGTTCGGTTTCTATGTAAATTTGATTTTTCATAAAGCTAAAAATATAGTTTCGATTTTACTGAAAATCATTTTCTACTTTTTTTTTTTTAATTTATTTGTTTATTACATGAAGAAATACTTAAATAATAAGTTACATAACCGCACTGACTGAAACCACAGGGTTTATGTGGAGTGCGGTGAGATCGCTTTTTCAGTGTTTACATACATTTTTTACAAATTCTCCACCTAGTAATAACACCTTCCGAAATGACGGTAAATTTAAAAAAGACAGTACATTTTGACATTGATAAGCTAATGTTAAAGTAAAGTTTAACACTATGCTGAGTATTCTGTTGACGTATCACTGTTATCTGAGGTACCACTAAAACTCAGCCTATTTTATTGGGGGCGCTGCTAGTAATAATTAAAAAGGTAACTTTCAGTATAATTTTTATTTAGAATACTTATTATATTTTGTGATGATCTTTCGTAATCAATGTTAGATAAGAGTTATTTATCATTCGTAAGTGTTACTTTTACAGTTATCTGAGACATTCAATTATTATAGGTTGTTAAAGACTTGAGAGAGATAATTACATCTCTCTCTGGTTTATAAAATATGCATTGCTTGGCAGTGCAAATCTTGCATACTCTAGTTATTAAGATAACGGGAGGTTGTCAACGTAATCTCTGTGATTACCAACGATCTGGTTATATGTGATTAACTGAATGAAGTTATTATTATTTTGTATTTTTCTAAAAGTTATAGTTTAAGTGCTGATTTTTTCATTAGTCCAGATGACTTAAATCTGAATAATAAATATGGCGGTTTGACATATTTTTCAAAGTTAGAGTGTGCGTGTGTTCTAGATAAGCCTATCGTCGACTTTGTCTCCGTCATCACGAACTAGAGTTAAGAGTGATCCTTCTCTAATAAAAAAAGTACAAAAGCTGTCGAACTTTTAAGTCATCTGTAAAATTTAAAAATTTAGAAAAACTCACGACGGTAAAAACATAATTAAAAAAGAGTTAAATAATTAATTTTATTAATTATTTAACTCTTTTTTAATTATGTTTTTAACCTAAGAATATCAGTCAGGGCTGCCATTAAATGAGCTGGTTTTGCATATAGTGATGGCAGCCCCCGACGGATATTCTTGGGTTATATTAATTCTGTGAGTCGAAGGTTTGGAACGGAGACACCGTTCCGTCGGCGTCGTGGGTAAAAAATCGGCTCTTAAAAAGTAATTTCTAGAAGTAAAGACTGACTCACCAGTCATTCCGCCGATTTCGAAAATTCTTTCATTGATTGAAAAGTAGCAGTATTATACACGATTGCTGAGTGCATAAAGTACTTTCGATTCCAGAAAACCCATGGTTTCTGTGGGATCGGACGAACGGGACCGAAACCATAGTAAGCAATTGGTAAAATATACATTATATTTCTCATCGGCTTCTAATCCTAAGTTACTTTGGATCAGAGAAACGAAGGAACGTGGAGCCTCTTAACGTTTTCTTCAGATATATCTACAATATTCAATTATCATTTTATTAAAATAGGCAGCGAGCATGAATACTAAGTTTAGTTCAAAATATTAAATCGCGAAGTTTACCAAAAACATTGGTTAGTTTACAAGCCTATCGCGACCGCGGACGAACTTTGTACAGAATATTTCATGAAGCTTACAAACGAATGTTAATACGAAACTACATAGAATACGGAAACGCATAGCCCGCAGAGGCTAGGCATGCCTTCTATACAAATGAGTAAAATTTAAGTGTCTTTTTCTAATGTCCAAATAACAGCCCTTTACTTCATATTAAATTTTATCATGCTGCTTTTATTTGAACATTCTCCCTATCTTTCATTGTCTAGTTTTTCCGGCTTATCTCCAAAACAGCTGGACCTACACTATCGCAACTTTTACCTGTAGATAGCTGATGTTATAAGGAGTAATTTAGGCTATTTTATTCTACAACTATCATCGCTCCGCGGTTTCACCCGCGTAGTTCCTGTTCCCGTGGGAATATGGGCCTATGTTCACCGGAAATAATGTAACTTCCCAACAGTGAAAGAATTTTTCAAATCGGTCAGGTAGTTTCGGAGCATATTCAATGCAAACAAACAAACAAAAAAACAATCAAATCTATCCTCTTTATAATATTAGTGTAGAAAATAGAATTAGTGGAGACAATATTGCCCTCCGTAGCGTCTCGATGCTCTGTGCGCAGTTTGTTAGCAATTCCTTTGATCCCCTTACGGGGAGGAAAACATTTGATGGATTGGAAACATGTTGCTTATACGCTCCTTGTTCCCATCAATTATTAATTTATTGAAACTTGTTTGGTGGAGATGGTCGATTCTTATGTGTCTCTCATTTGTCGTTTAATATAATTTATCATTTCAAAAGAAGAAGAAAGTGGTCTTACTTTTTGCTATCAATAGCAAAAAGTAAGACCACTTCCTTTACAACACACACTATCCTTTAAAATACCTTGTAGAGTGGCACAAAGTTTATATCGAAATGCAGTAGGTTACCCTCGCCATTGATAGCATTGCTTTAAACATTCGGCGAGTCATTTTTCCAGCAATAAATTATTTAAAGAACAATCGAATACTTTTTCGATTGAAATAGCTGGGAACCTAAAGGAAAAATAATTTATACAATTTTCCGATGCTCTTTTTTTGTAAAAATCCAAGAAATCGAAATATCTTTTCTTTGAACTTACAAAAGTAAATGCTTCGCTTTTGTTATGTTAATACAGTACGATTTTATTGAAAGCTTTTATTAAACTTATCCAGCTGTTCATTTCGTTGGTAATGCAACTTTGCAAGTCGATTTTGACCTATTTACCGTTATACGATTGACCTGTAATAATTTCCCATGCAAATGCAATTTTGTTGCCTATGTAAAGACTTTTTAATACACTCCATTTCAGAATCAACAACCATCAGCAATCCATTTAACGAGCACCTGAGTAAACAATAATTTAGGAACATTAACCGACTTGGAATACCACCGTAAGTACTGTAATTTATCGTAGCAATCGATCGTCTTAAACACTAAGCATTCCAGTCTGCCACACAGCTAGAATCGATATGGTAATAAGAAAATATTTCGTAGAACCGTTGAACATTCGAAAAGCAGTGTTAAAAAGCTCGTGTAAACAGTTATTCTTCTGCTTAACATCTCAACCATTAGCGGCCACAGATACGCGGCTACAGATGAAAAATACTCTGTGCACGAAACGTCACTCGGTCATTGACCGCATCTTGATTATGTGTAAAAAGTTCAAGGTTAGCAGATTTGCGGGATTCCAATTACGTCATACGTAACTTAGCTGTTCTTTTAATACAAAAAAAAAAACTATTACAGATTTACACATTACTCCTATCTATTTACTTTAGCAAAATAATGTTTTCCATTCTTATTTTAAAACTTCTTTTGGAATTTATTCTCAATTTTCATAACCCGCCAAAATATGTTCATTGTCTCTGATTTACCAAATATTATCTGTGTATTCACTTATTAAATAAAAAAGTTGACATTAATCTTGATTTTCTTAAAAAAATAATGTAAGTATGTATAATGTATTCACTTATTAAATAAAAAAGTTGACATTAAATCTTGATTTTCTTTAAAAAATAATGTAAGTATCTACTTAAAAAAGAATATTTCATCCTACTTTTACATATTGCATGCCATGGATATTACGTACATACATATATCATAACGATGCGTAATGCAGTGGCACGTGTCACATAAAGTATCTTCGACATTTTCAAGTGGGTGCTCCTGACGCAGCGTGGGCTTCACAGATAAACTCCTTCAAATGAATAAACGTTTGTTGAGAAAATACACATGTAACAATGTTTGAAAGGAATATTCCTTGAGTAAGCATTCGTTTCCAAGTCCTTTTACCCAATAAAACGTATAGTAGGTAGTTGATAGATATTATGTTGTAGAATCGTTTACGAGGAAATATTTGTATACTTGACTTTTTCTTTGAAAAAATGTTTTGCTTAAAGCAATTGCAATATTGAATTTCACATTAATTGAATTTCTCTCACTAATACGGAAAACATTAGGTACTTGAAAATAATCCTGTTCATTCGTGTTCATAGATAGGTAATTTGATGTTCTGATGGTCAATACACAAGTTGAAGGCTTGGTTATGTTTGAACGATTGATTTTTCTCGGAAACTCCGCTTGTAAGTTGTACCTATAGCCATTACTGGCTGAGGACACACCGTGGCGGTAAATACACAAAAAAAACATTGGGTTTTTGAGTAAAGAAAATCTTGAAATGTCAAAAGATCCTTCAGGTTTCTTATATGGCCGAAAGTTAACTATTAATAATTTTGAAGGAAAATAGTGATACTAAATAAAATCAGAACCTCACTTAATCTTGATCAAACCTCAGCCAAGAAAAGTTTCTAAAACTGAGATTTTTCTAATAGGACAACCCAATTAAACTTCAGTAGAAAATCAACGAAGTTTGCGGACCTCGCTTTGCAGACCGTTTTTTCGTATTTTAAAGATCTAATCCAAAATTAATGTTTATGCAATCGTAAACCTGCAGTCGAGTCAAGTAAATTCTTGAATTTAAAATTCTCGTTAAGTGCCACTGCGTCACTGAAGCCAGCAATCATAGGACGGCGACCCCTGCGGTCGATACTACTTTGTGTTATAGTGTTTCTTTTTTCTTTTTACACCACTAGCGCATTGTCTATGAAGCTATGATCGAGTAACGGATAACCATCGATTATGCGGACGAATCGAATCGATTGTTGTTTTAGTTTCGTCACACTATTTGGCGGGAAATCAACCGGCATTCTTTAGCTAGATATTTTCTTATCTGCTTCCTACTAGCCGATCGTGTTCGTAAGTAATCTTATAGTGTACAAAGAGAAGGATGATATCTATTGAAGACTGGTTGACGAGATTACAGGGTAGATATCGTCTAGTATAAATTGACAGGGCCCTCCACGTCGGTGATTTCTTTGCTATTTCTCACACATTTGTTTTTATTTTATGAGTCGTCATAAAATTTACAGTTAACGAAGTTTACTTTAAAGTACATATTTACTGCTAAAGACTCTTAAGTAGGTAATAGCACGTCAAATAAATGAACTTTATATGAGAAAATGGTAGGTATAGTATTTTAATACTAATAAACTCAGCAGTTCCAACTGTTAATGTTAACGTCCACATTATGCTAAGCAGAAGTAAACAATACCACATTAAACTTACTATTCTGACAAATGCATGCTTCCTTGAGAAACACATCCCGGGAAATTCTTCGTATTATTCCGAGAAAAGTTCGAAATTTCTTTCAGCTTACTAAAAAAAAGAAGGATGATCTCATTTCCTGTGGCTGTACCTTTGCTTTCATGAAAGTAATTTTAATAAGCTCTGTTAATATCATAGCTATAAAGAGCTGTTCACATGCTGTATATAGGCATTCTGCCAGAGGCAGAATCTTGCTCAGAAAGCCGATGATCCGTGAAACAAGCCAAACGGGTCCACTATTTGATCTACATAAGTAAATAACTGGAATACACGACTGCGATATGTAGAAAGTGCAAACATTGTAACACAAAAACATGTTCTAGTAGCTTTTAAATAGTTTTAACTGGAGTAGTAAACTGGAACAATACACAATATAACAAAAATGACAACTACACACAATTGCTAGAATTAGTAACATTAAATAGTAATAAACTAATTTTATGTAGCGTGATAAAATGCATGAGAAATAAAATAGGGATATCGAAAAGTTCATCTATAAGTACAAATATTTTAAACGCTACAATCTTTTTTTTTTATGTGTATTGATCTCTGAAAACAGTAAATCGATATACAGGATGACTTTGAATAGATGCGACAAAATGAAATGGGAGCTTCAGTTACAGTAACATAGTAATTATAAACTGTTTTTTCTACAATCTAAATCGTTAAAAAAAGTTACGTGGTTGGCGTTTTAAAATGATCCATCGATGTTAATATCTTTATTTAAGTACGAATTATCGGTATTCCAGAAAAATAATTAATATGCAAAATAAATAAGAAAAATTAAAGTATCAAAAAATCTCGTCCAACTAATCGCAGTGCTCAATGATCGTTGTGGAGTACTCGCGTTATTAAACGTTGCCATTCATAGCGGTGATAAAAGTTCATTAATTTTACATTTGGTATGTTCTAAATTTTCTTGACAACACGTATTATTGTATATTTAAATATGTCGCATCTATTCAATTTCACCCTGTATTGTTTTCAGTTATAAAAAGTTAGAATATCTGTTACCTATAGGATAATTTTCGCCCAGAAAATAAGTAGTCGCGGAAGTAAGTTAATTTCTAGTTTTTGAAATCTGATTCTTATTTATTTACTTGTTTTTGATATCCAAGCGCCGTAAGTTTCATGTCAGGTTTTTATCTCATTTTATAGCGCAGCAAGGTATTTAATTAATAAAGCGATAATACTCTATCATTAAACCAAAGTACCATCCTACTAGATGCAAATTACTAGAACGAAGTAAGCAATTACTTTAATATCTGCCGACATTAGTCAGTCATGAAAACACCCGCTTTACATTTACTAAAGTCGTTATAAAACCAGAACAAGTACCTGCATGAAGTTATAAAAATATTTGAGCGCAATAAAACGGTGCAGAACTTATATGAAGCCATGAAAATATCGTAATTTTTTACTGTTAGGTACTTGAAATAAACTGGCCCTGTTTTGGTATCCAATTCAAATCCAAGCCATAATTATGAAATTCTTTTTAATGTTTTCATAAGGAACACAAATATTTTGAGCGGGACAGGTTTGTCGTTGTTTTTTAGGAGTCCGTACCCAATGTTTAAAACGGGACCCTATTACTACAAAGACTCCGCTGTCTGTCCATTTGTCTGTCTGTCACCAGGCTATATCTCACCAACCGTGATAGTAAGACAGTTGAAATGTTCACAGATGATGGTATGTATTTCTGGTGCCGCTATAACAACAAATACTATAACACAAAAAACATACTTAATAAAATAAATATTTAAGGGGCTCCCATACAACAAACGTATTTGTTTCTGTTTGTTTTTGCTCGATACTGATATCGGCAACATGCGACAACGTTTCAAATATTCACAGAAAATTTATTAAAATATTTTTACTTTATAAATAAATAATTAAATTAAAATAAAAAAAAACAGATTTCCATACAACGAGCGTGATTTTTGCCGTTTTTATAAATAATGGTACGGAACCCTACGGAGTCCGACTCGCACTTGGACGGTTTTTTTTGCATGTCTTCAATGACTTCTTCGATTCCGAAGTAAATAATAATCTACTCATATCCCAATTGATGAACCCTTGGCCTAGGACCGTGCCATTAATCCTTCCCGGCTCGCCGAGAAAACAAATGAAAACCAAAAATAATAATAATAATTTTTATTTGTACGGAAAATAATTATAGTACCTACAGAATTGTGTCTTAAAAGTAAGTTGTACAACATTGACGAAAATTCAAGGTCGAACGTCTGACTTCTAAACTAGGTTCTTTCAATACAAAATGCAATTAGGAATTTCAATACAAAATGCAATTAGGAAATCTGTTCATCAAGTTATTAATGGCAGAATTATTTTATCTGCAATCAGGGTTAGATTAACGTTTTCTAAACGTAATAGAAGCTGTGCGGCATTAAAGCGTTTTCAACAGGAAATAGAGCAATAACTTTCAATGGAGAAATAAACTGCATTCATTCGACCGGCTAAAGACTTCAAGTGGTATGAGCATAAAGCTTTTCATGACTAAACTTGATGCAGATACTAATTATTCCACTAAAACTATAAATGGGAAAGTTGGAGATTAGTATATGTATTCATAATCATAATCTATTGTTTGGATACCTAATACTAGTTTTTGTCAATTACGCTTCAAAGAATAAAGATATAAACCATTTTTGTTCCCATAGTATGACCTCTTTTTTTTTTTGGATGGGAAATCATCAAATCACGGTCCCGCCCTGGGTGGAGCGGTAGGGAGTGTCAGACTCTTACTGACTTAAACCCACCCGTGTTCCTCTTGTGCCCTTTGCGTTCCAGGGCCGCGGTAACTCTTTCGAACAAATTCCGCAACCATAGTATGACCCCTTGGGATGCAACTATTGATATAATAAACCTGTTTTTTGTTTTTTTTTTTTATTTCTATGTATATATGGCGGGCAGGAGGCAATACAACATGGATCAAATACAACATGGATTGTCTATTAAAAGAAGGAACGCTGAAACATCTGAAATATGATTTTTTTTGCTTATCCTATTCTGCCCAACCCACTGCTGGTTTGTCACATTGACGCTTACCGAGAGGTAGTGACAATAAGAATTCCTTGAAGATAATTCATAAAACAAAGAAAACGTCCCGAATCTCATAATTCAATTATCCAATCCCGTCCGTATTATAGTAAGGAAATGAGAAAGTAAATCAACTCGAGATCTCGAAACTTTGTCTCCGAGATCGCTCGCATGACTTCCAAGAGCGTCCCTATTCATCAAACGTACACGGGAGGGTTAAATCTCCAAATTCGTACGTCCGTGCGTAATCGTACGATCCCTAGCGTTACCGAACTTAGTGCGTGCGCGGCCTAACAAATCGCGCTGTATTTTTAAAAGTGAAAAAGAATTCGAGCTGGGATAACAGTTCCGATGTGTATGTTCGAAAATGTGTGCGTGCCGGATTCACGTTTTTTTTTTCTTTTTCTTTTTTGCTTTGTTTTGAAAAGTTGTATGGGATTTGTGGCGGGTAGAACTTTTGATGCAAAGTAATAAAAATAATTTACGATAGTACTGTATTCGGAATGAACTTTTCTGTGTGCGCGTGTTATGGTAAACAAAACTACTTGAATAAGTCTTTTTTGCTTCGACTAATTCGAACTTGTGATGCCGCTCTACATGGCTCAACCGACGATTTAAAACTGAGGAACCTCAATTGCAGCTTGTAAACGACCTATAAAAATAACAATAATCATTAATTACATGAATGCTCCTATTTGAAATCGTTACAGAGGCCATAAAAATATTCAATTAAAAGTAAGCTCACTGACTTTACAACCTACTTGAAACATTTAGATTTATATAAAACAATTAACGATTTGTGTTGAACGGTCATTATAAATTAAATAGTAATTCATGGTCCTGTAACACATTTTGAAAAAAATTTATGTTCACGTTATTTATTCCTATATTAGCTCCGTTTCTTGGTAAATATAAAACCATTTACTTGTAATTATTTCTACGTAAATGTCACTTCAAAATGCAGTGTAATGAGGTTAGACCAACTGTTACGTTTCCCACAGACTGCCCGGCCCGGCTATGTCTGTCACGGTAATAACTGCGTTTATGGTTGCATACATTTAACTAATTATTAGATTACAATTTCCTCAATATCGAGCCGGTTTTAATCCTTCAGTATAGTTACACAATAATAGGAAACAAAGGCGTGTTCGTTCACAAAAGTCAGAATATGATTTCTGTTAAAAAACTTTTTCGGAATATCCCTTTTGTATTACTCAGACATTATCCGAGAAGACGTGATACTGAACGCACCTCACATATAAAAACATGACATTTATTTTGTGTAAAAATGTAGAAATAAAAATAAAACGCCTCTATAAAAGTTTAATATCGAAATGAAACCGTTTATACCGCGTCAGAATAACGCCGCGACTCTGCGTTGAATGCAGATTAGACCGACTCCCCCACTTTTATTTCCGACGTTCGAACCTACTATCTTTCTTTCAAAAACGTGTGAAAGTTATATTACGATATTGAATTATCTTATTATTGTAACTGAGATTAAGGAATACATAATTTTATCAAAATGGTGCCGTGACTCTAGGAAAAACAGTGTCGTCTCACTAAACCATAAATGAGATGGTAGAGAAAACAGTTTACATAAAGTTTGAATTAAATAAACTATGTTCATATCTTTGAGGTTAATATAAATTCAGAGGCATAGAAGGCAAGAAATAACCAGTATTTTACTCGTGTATGAATATAATTGTTTTGCAGAGATTTATTGCTACTGCAGATAATAATCTAATTATGCTATAAACAACAGAATTAGACCGTACCAAGTTTCAACGTATTACCTAGTCAATTTCGCGTTGAACTAACTAAATAACTGAAATGCGTATTTTGCTTGCTGTCATGTGAAAGTGGGCAATATTTCTCAACTATATATTACTGTATTGTACTCCAAGAATAATATTATATTGTCTACCTATTGTAATATAGCTAATGTGTTTTCATTCCAAGAAAACGGTTTCATATATTATGCGAGGTTAATTTACGTTACTATAAAGCTGGTTGCAAAGCAAAAGCTAAGCTAAATTAAGTTAGCTTAGCTTACATAGCTGGAGAAATTATTTTCATAACCTGTGTGTATTGTATTGAAAAACCTAGTTTTAGTGCAATTCCGACTCGCTCATGAAGTTCCGTACTACAAACAAAAACAAAACACGAATCTTGTATAGTGAGGGGCACATTTTTATTATTGCAATAGTTGAAAAACATAAATCAGAACTTCATGAGATACAGCTCTACTGACAATAAGGCGAACGTACAAAACATTCAAGGGATGTTGCCTGAGTAAACAATATATGATTATGTTTTGTCCGTCAGTTAGATTATAGAAAAATATTGGACACGTATTTTTCCTTTATCAAATATATAAAAACTGACGAAGATAAAAAGCATCAAAGAGAAAGGAGTGGGAGCGTGTGACGTCACTGCCCGGTAAAAATTGTAGCGGGTAGTGACGTCACACGAGTTTTCAACGCACTGTATCGTCTTCATTTTTTGTTTATGTGAAAAAAAGAAAAAATACATCTCCAATATTTTTTGTTTATCTATCAGATGAACTAATCACATTTTTTTAGTTAACTACCCTTTTGGTTGGGGTTCCGTTGGTGACCCATTGGATACCCTAAACAAGAAATCAGTTTTGCAAGCTAAGCAAAACTAACTCAGCTTAGCTTGTGGTCTACAACCGGCTTTAATGATGTTTTTAACTCTGGAAGTGTCCACTCTAGGACAAAACGTGCCGAGCTCGACTCTATTGTATCGATTTTGGTAGCGGCCAACTATTAACTGCAGTTAAGTCTCAATTACAGAGTAAGTACAGCGGTTTGCGTGTACCGGGAATTTCCATCCAACTTGAAATAGTCAAAGTTGGGAAACAAATGAAATTAGAGTGAAAATAGAGTATAAAGAGAAAGTTTGTTTACCTATTGCATTATACTAATTTGCAAGCCAGAATTTGGTAATTAAGGTTACCTTAAATCACATTTTTATACATAAACATTCTTTAAGTGACGTCATCATTATACTTCTGCCCCTATATCATAATTAATTTGGTGTGGATACAGTATGTGTGTATTTGTGTAGTGTGTGTGTGGTTTGTTTCTATATTTGTATGGAAACTCTTTTATTCACCGGAAAATTACAGACTACTTAAGATTGTAATAAATCTTTATAGAGTATAATTTTTCAGTATACAATACGAAAACATCGTTTTGTATAGAATAAATTTCATCCAAATTCAATAGTTTCCAATATATCGGAGCCTTATTAAGAAAAAATAGTTTACAATTTCACGCGACATTTTAGAATTATGCGGCGTTGGGGTTTTCCGGATAAAATAAATAAACTCTAAGAAAAGCAGAAAAGCTATTGTTCTTCCTCCTGGTACCATTCATTCATTCTCTCCTTCATTCATCCATTCATTTGTCAAAATTACTAGTCTTTGTGCTTCGAGCAATTATTTTCATGACCACCAATTAACGGAAAAGTAAATTTTAAAACCCTCATCTTGCATAATGATTTCAAAAGAATACCGACCAATTGTCTTTTTAACACGTTTTTTTCTTTTAAATATTAACTTTCCTTGTATCTTATGCGTCTTCGTCTTACTAAAGATACTTTAAGAGTACTTTTCCACGATATGCTAAATAATACTTATTTTGCACTGTTCAAAATAGTTTCAAATTGGTCTGTAAGTACTTTTGTTTAAAATAAAACAATACTGCCATATCGTTTTACGATAACCATTTTATGCATGCGCACATCAGCCATTTCATGATGTGGCCGACAATTTCATGAAATGGTTAATTTTATAAAATGGCCAGTTAAAACTGACCATATCGTTTAAGCGTTTGCGGATATATCAATCCACGTTTGGCCTCATCATTCAGCTCCTATTTATGAACTCCTTTTTCTGTTTACAGGGTTTAAAGGAACCTAACATGAATGGTATGACGGGAGCTAAGTTCAGTTACTTCGCTCGCTCACTCAGTCTAGGTCCTGCCATCCCATTCGAACCTAGACCTATCCGTGTCGGGGTGTGGGCCCTAAGTTCCCACAAACCTAATTTGTACCACGGACAGATCATCGTCCATCTATATACTAAACTTTGAAAATCTACGTAAATTGAAATCGAACTCTTCAAATAAAAAAAGCTTACCAACACACAGACAGTAATAGTAATGCGACCCAAGTGTATTTATTTATATGGACATGTAATCGTCATTATATCTGTATAAGGACCAATAACTCTCTTACAATCAAATAAAACCTTTGATTTCAATTAAAAACAACTTTAAAATCCTATATCTCCTAAAAAGTACCCCGATAGGGCTTGACCGATAACACGGCTGTAAACTGTAACTATCACTTTTCTAACACTTATTTATTTTACCATTAACATTGAAACGACGCATTTACATCGGGAATATCGAAATAAAACCAGTAGCCGACATTTAAAGCTGAATAAAGTACCTGCCTTGTGAGCTAGTTGGGCTGGTCACACTGTTTATAGTACCAATTTAATGTTACAAAGGTGAAATAGTTTAGTTTCGAAACACGGCCGAGCCTAAGGGGCGCTACACACTTCTACGACTATCATTAATCGGCACAGCCGCAGCCGCCTAGCCGAGCTGCAAGATTGAATATGATATGTGGATAAATACTAGTTCAGTTCTTATTGAATGGACTACTCGTTCGGAACTAGCCGAATATAATAAATACAACATAATTGTGTAGTAAACGGATGATACCTGAGTTTAAAAAAATATGAATCTATTAATCCGTGAGTTAGGTTATAGGAAAATTTGAACCTGTATATTTTGCTTTATAAAACGTATCAAAGACCAGAAGAGGAGCTTGTGACGTCACGTTTAGGTAAAAATTGTACGAAGACGTGACGTCGCGCGAAATTTTCACGCCCTGTATCATCTTCATTTATTGGTAACATGACAAAAGAATTAATGTGCTCAATATTTTTAACAATGTAACAGACGGACTAAATATATTTTATTAGGAACCGTCAATAGAGTGATTCGGGCATTAATAACAAAACATGTAGTTATTATATACTCGTACATATAGATGGTTAGATTTTACCGGCCCGTTTTTGTGTGTAGCGCCCCTTACTTTCTAAGGGAGAGTTTCTGTTTCATCATTTATTACCTCGTGAGATTCTTAAGTAAAAAATTTTATAATACTCATTTTATGAAACAATATCGGGAATGCACTTTGAAGTGAGTGAAAGTGGTGATTAGATTTAATAGTCATTCGTTTAGATTATGAACACTTTAATTTAATTAACAGATCGGTGGATCCGGTCTTTATTTTGTTTCAATAAAAAACCTACTTGTTAGACAGGGTATTCTAGAAATGCGTGGTCATATGTATGGGTATTGGGTAATGTTCTGTTTCTCCATTATATACATGTACCTACATAAATACTATTATTATAAACGGGTAAAGTTTTTGAGGTTGTAATCTTTGGATCTACTGAACCGGTTTTGAAAACTTCTTTACCAATAGATAGCTACATTATTTTATCCCCGTGCACTCGGGAACTACGCGACTGAAACCGCGGGAGTCTGCTATAAAACATTGTTTTTTTTTGACCGCATAAGCCATCTATAAAGTTGAAACAAAAACACTTTTTAAGCTCTACGATGCAGTTAGTGGTGTTATTTTAGTTCAATCACAGATTCTTTCGACTGCATATCAGACTTCTTGAAAAGTGTTTTTTTTATTAACCGTTATTCCGAGGTAAAATACACATTCACCACAATATTTTTTATTGTTTCTTGACAACATAGCAGCTACAGAACGCCTCCTTAAATATGTCCACTGATGTCCACGCACTTCTGGAATTCGAGTGTTCCAGAAATGCGTTTGTGTTTTTTTTTTTTTTACAAACAACAAGTTTGTACAGCATTAGTAGGAAGTATCTATCGAAGCAAATGATGTTCTGTTGTTTCTGTCGACCCTCAAGGGTAAACAGGCCTGTGTATGATCTATTGTATGTATGTGTTAAATAAACAGTATGTCACTCAAAAAACTAAGAAAGCGATTATTTTATCCGCGGCACAGCATAGCTATTACAGTACTTCTAGTTACACTAATATTATAAAGATGTTGTAATGTACATATGATGAATGTAAACGCACCCATAATATAGGACAAATTCCTAGTGTGGTCCAAAGTTTAAACAAATATATATATATAAAGGAGAAAGATTTGTATCTTTGTGTGTTTGTAACGAATAAACACAAAAACTACTGGACCGAAAAATCTTCCTACCATTGGAATGCAACATTATTCCTGAGTAACAAAGGCTATACTAAAAACAAATTTATCTCCACCCGCGCTAAGCTGGGACGGGCCGCTAATATTACATACACATACATATGTAGGTACACAGCTAAAGGGTGCCAAATCGAATGACCAGCAAAGGGACGCGATGGGAATCCAATCGGCTATTCGTGGCACGTTTAATTGATGGCACCATTAGCACTACAGTGTCTACAAAACTGTGTAGATGTCGGATAGAAGGAAATAAAATGTAATTTGTAGCTTCCCCTCTATAAAAGATAGCACTTTAGTAGTATTAAGAGTTGAGATATCTAATTTATGTCGGAAAAGACTTGTGTCTGAAAGGTAGCGGCCCTCACTGCAGGTGAGGAGAGGAGGAAAAAAGGAGGCTGTTCTCAAATCGACTGTATTTATTTTTTGTGTGCACGTGTGTACCTCATATTTTTTTACTGGTTTGATGATTATTTTATATTCGAAAGCTGGTGCTTGTCCTGTGGCCAAAGAACAATGACCATTTTTCACCTGACTGTGTATAGTAATGAAATAAATGTTAAAATTTAGCTAATTGTATTATGTACCAATTACGCTCATCAAAATTTTAAAAGAAACGCAGGAAAAAAATATTTTTCAATTTTTCGATTAGTTTATTTTACCTAATACCAGGTATACCGAATACCTACTAGGTATACCGAATACCAGGTTTTGAACGCATCTCAATCACTTTTTTCTACGACGTTCTATTTTACGCACTATTACATGACTTTATTCATCTCTGTTTCTGAGTTTTATACATTATTTTGGGTTTTATTCAATCAATATGTATTTCTTTATTAGTTTTTGTATAATACAGATTCATTGAAAATAAAATATTGATTTAATAAATTGATCATTCAGTATGTAATTAAGTTCGGATGGCAGAAACGGATTCTTTTTTGACATTTGACAATTCTTCGTTTTAAAATAGCGCAGCTCTTCGTTGGTGCGTTTCCGTCTCGTTGTGTACTATGCCATTTTGTGTGTTAGTTCTTTTTACGACCCTATTTGCTACCCCCTGGACTTCGATATCTTGCTCATCTGACGGGCAATATTATATAAATAATTTAGCCCAATTGGTTGAGAAACTAAATATGAGTAGAAGGTCTACTATTTTTCAGAGTATAGCAGCTGACCGAGATAATTTATTTATGGTTCTAGGATTAGGTTATAGTGCTGTTTGTTCTAGGTACTTACCAGATAGATAAGGCAAGGATCATATTATGGTAAACATATTCGGTTTCATGGATCATATAGAATAAAAATATGTAGGGACACGCATATTTTTCTCACTACAACCTGAGAGGAACTTGACATTAATAAGAGGAAAAATTAAGTCCAGGCATATTTCAAGGAAACAATAGTATGTCTACATTTTAGTAGAAAATAATGTGTCTGGCTGGTAAAGTCGAATATTGTTGTAATTATTTGGTCGGTCGACGAGCCATTGGATGTTGCGCTCACGTTATGACATTTGTGGTATCTCGGATGGGCTAGGTATCAAGAAAATATCTGCTCCAGCAGAATTTCTGGACGAGGTAGTTATAAGAGATTTAGATGATTATGGAGATAATTAATAAACCATTTCACATATAGCGTATAATTTGTTTTTCCTTTTTTGTTTATTTCTTTACCAAAATGTACCTATTTACTAGTTAGTAAATACAAGTGATTTGTGTTGGAGAAATTATCATTATGCTCGACACTCTGTTTATTATATTAGAGCAAATCATCGAGAGTTTAGCGAGTCTACTGCGTACGCAGCGACGTAAGTTGAAGGAATACACAAAATAAAAAAGACTGTTAGACCACAGCTAAGTAAGTATTCCTATTTTAGATTACAATTCGAGAGTTAATCTGCAACACTTAGTGTGTTAGAACAAAAAGATTAACCATGACGGCAAATCCTAACCTAAAAAGTAAAATTAATAATACAGTTAGTATTTGTACTATACTTCATAACTATACATAAACTTTTATTGTCAGGTTTTGAAATGTATGGAAAGTGGTCATGCTTCTTTGAGTGAGATCTGGCGACTAGTATTTGAGTTATCCCTAATAATGCGTGGCTTCGACTACATTGATGATGTTCTCATTTCCACTTCTCGATGTAAAATGAAAAAAAAAACTTTATACGATGGTTTTGAAAACATCCTATTTCGAGGTGGTCCCTATCTAGTTTGGCGAAGACGTGATGAAGAACTTCGGAGATAGGAAACTGAACTATTCAGTGAATGACAGAAAATATTCCGGGATTTCTGAATGAAAAAAATGGCTGTAGAGTATTAAAAAGTGCTAAATAAAATAATATTAATTGAGATATAAATAAAAGAGATATAAATTGAGACTGATGAAAAGGAATCTTGATAAGTTTCACTATTTCTAATCCATCAGTAGATCGGTACAACTATCATATAGCTACTGAAGTATTTCTGGCATTTATAACATCCACCATCAATAATTAACTATCAATTTAATATTTCAGTTTTATGAAGAAAAAAATATAGTAATACTTAATGTTAATGTTGCAATACACAATAGGGTAGTTGCCTAAAAAAATCTAATTAATCCGCAAGATAGACTTCCCAAAAAATATTAATATATTGGACACGTATTTTTTATTTTTTCACGTAAACGAAAGACGAATATAAATAATAAATAAATTTCATAAACCAAAAAATACGTGTCTAATAGTTTTCGATAATCTAACTGATGGACTCATATTTTTATTCCTCAGGAAACATCCCTATTAATATTGTTCTATTTCTGTTAATTCATAGGACTTTAATAATAGAAAAAGTTAATAAACAGTACAGAACTTTTCACTTTAATATATACGAACACAATTTAGTTCAACAAACTTTCGAAATCATTTTACCGAGTTTCCGTACTCTGTGGTTAACAAAACGATTAAACAGTTTGCTTAAACGGTTACCTACTGTTTCACTGAATTCCGTGAACTGACACGAAAGTACAATTTATTTCCTGTGATATATCCGAAACCAGTTGTTAAACGGTGTTGCCATTTAAAAAAATATAGGGTTTACTCTGAAATAAAGGTCGTAAATCAGTGAAATGTCTACGGGATTTCAAAATAGTGGAACATACATACATACAATATGTATGTACCTACGTAATATGCCGAGTCTTCCTTTGACATATTCATAATATTCATATTTTCTTAAATCAATCTTTTTAATTTTCAATTTATGTATGTATTTTATATTATTATGACTAATTAGTATTATTTATAACGATTGTACACTGACACCGCTAAATCTATCTTCAGTATCAGTCTACACTTGTTTTTTTATAAATGTTATCCTTGTTGTGTTATGAGGTGTAAAATAGTATATATATAATGAATAAATACTTTGGAACTCTCTTACATATCTATCAAATATTTTTCGGAGAGTCTGTCTCTATACAAAGTGCTCGTCTTTAAAATGCCATTAATTACTAAACCAAGCAGTTTCCTAAGAAGACTTCAATTTTCTTAAGATTGTCCATGTGCAAAGCTAGTAAAATATAATTATGCCGCCCTACTAAATTTCAGACCCTCTTTGCAAAAGACTAGTTGCTTTGCATTCCTCTCAATGACTCAGTGGGGTCCACAGACTAGTTTACGTATTATATCTCTGGTCGGGTCCATTGTCTCGCAAGTCCAAACAAAAATACGCTTTATTTTTATGTCTCTGCGAAAGCATTTGCAGTTGAAACACAAGCTTTTAGGTAAATGGGTCTAGGTAGATAGTTTTATGGATACGTAGAAAAGGTAATATAAGTTTATGCCTGTATACTTAATTTTTAGTGTTAAGTAGTCGTTGTTAAGCCTAGAAAGGTGATGATGGTCTCTAACTGAAAAGAAAAAGTTTTATTACAAAATACAAAAAATATTTTTAATACATTTTTTTATCATTAAAAAGAAAATTTATTGTAAAGCATGAGTCGTGTTGCGTGCACCAACCCATATATTAATTAAAAGCGTGGACATTATCGGAAACATCGATGCCCAGGTGTAAAATGATTTCTCCCCTCGTGGAAAATTGGAAAACACGGATATTGGCGGGAAAAGAGCAGCCGCATTAATTGACGCCATTAATCTCTTGACCGTAACCGACACCCCACCCGACCGTCCACGGAAAGGGCCGAACAAGACCGAACATGCGTAATTGCCAGTATTTAGTACTTATTTAATATGCAGCTTCTTTTTTAAAAATCTTTTATTTTAGGGACTTTTATTCTAAGAACATGCCAGCCCCGTTGAATCATAACTAAGCACTACAACTACATAATCAATATTAATCTAGACTTATATTCTAGGTCATAAGTAAAACAGGACCTCACTGACGCGTGAACACATTAAACAGTTTGATAGCAGCAGATGAAAGGGGATTTGCCAATATTATTTAAAAAATTCCAACATCCATCATATTGATGCAGCTTCCTTAATATACCTGTTTGTTTGGGAGAGTTATTTTGGCCACATATTAAATAGTTATTGTATCTCTCTTACACGTGTTTCACCCTAGTTTGTATAAACAGTCCGGGACACAAGTAGATCCAAACTCAATATCCTCGATGCACAGGTGTCCGTATTTTCTTTCAATTTTCTTCCCCAGTAAACAAAACATGTTGAACTTGCGTTGTTTTCACTCGATTTACCTCGCGTTCCCGTTCACTTTTACTTTGCCCGTATTATAAAGCTTCTTTGTAAGAAGTAGCTGTGTATTACGGCAAAATAATAAACTTTTTACGATAATAAATCGGCTCCTTTTTTATTTGAAAACATAGGTATTCTAGAATGTATATCTATTTGACGATCGTTTTATTCGTCGTAAACTACATCGAGTGGCGATAAAAGACGGATTATTGTGTCTGTCTACTTAGTTTCCATTGCAATAATTTTCTCTTCGAGTGTTTTTTTTCTTCTTCTCTCATAATAAACCGATAATAATGTTTTTAGTTTTAATGTCGTCATTGTATAAGATGGCTTATCTTATGTATGCACTTTTCTTGTTGTAGATGAAGAACGGAAGCGGCTGGTGTACGCGGCGGCACCGCTGTAGGTGAACAGCGAGCAACATGGCGCGGGCCTGGGTGTTCGCGGTGGTCGCCGCCTTGACGCTGGTGACCACGCGCGCCTACCTCATCCTCATCCCCGACACCGCTCCGCCAGGGCACGAGGTCCTCGACGCCGCCGTCTATAAACTAGGCTCCGAACGGAACTACAACATCGATGTCCACCGAACGGCCAACTTCGTCCATCACATCCTCAGAGTCAACAGGACCAGTGGCCTCGTCACTTTGAGAAAAAGGCTAAGATGCGACGGAGTTCTGTACCCAAACCTCTTCACTTTCTACGTAGACTCCACATCAGAACGTATCCGCGACATCGACTACTACAGTCTGCCTATTAGGGTCCTGGTGACCGGCGAGGACTGTAGCAGGAGACATGCTGAGCTGTATGATATAGACTTCGATCGTGTCTACGACCAAAACGATGCAGCGGTACAATATGAGGATCAGCCTCAAATCAGAGATAAAAGAGAGGCGATATATCAAGAGAGTATAGACTGGAGGTTGTTAGAAGGCGAAGAGTTAGTCTCTAGTCAATATAATGTCCTATCCACGGCATATCCGTGGTCGAACATGATATTCGAGGACTTCGTAGCGAAAAATAATAGTAGGAGGAAACGATCTCACAGTTTAGTACCCTTCGATATGGCCATAAATGTAAAAATAGCTGAAGCGAAGCAGTGGATATCGGAAACATACGCTAGTTTCGCTATCCCGACAACGGATCGATGGCAAGGGATTTGTCTGAAGCAATCGCAATTCGTGAATTCTTTGACAGCTTTCTTACCTAGGACGGTTCAGAAGATGTGTAAAGTGCAGTTTTTAGATGTGAGTGATCCGAGGTTCATGATTGAAGCAAGTCAAGGTGACTTGGTCGCGAGTGGTGATATTTGTATACAGGAACCTATGTGGAAAGTGTCCATACTATTTACGTTCAACTGTGACAAAATCAACATTGTGGATTCGGATCATAGATTGAAGATAGTGTATCATCATCAAGAACTGAATGACACTGACATTGCGAGGAGAGTGAAGAGGGAGCTTAGGAATCAGTCGCCGTATTTCGAGCAAGCATTGTATGTGGCATCCGTAGCTGAAGAGCAACCACCTGGAGTTACTGTTACCACAGTTAGAGCTCGGTAAGTACTTAATAATTAGACAACATTAACACATATACATAACGTACGTACAAATACATATATGTCACATGCGACTGTTCGGATCTTGAGAAACATATAATCATTCACAAAAATGATTTTACAATCATTGCCCAGAACATTAGAGGCATTTGTTGTAATTTCGACGACTTTTTACTCACATTGTCTAGCCTTAAATTAGAAATTGACACTATTATATTAACGGAATGCCAACTTAACTTAAATAAACCTGTACCACAATTGGATAATTACAATTGCTACTATACCACAAATCTTTCAAATAAACATGACGGTGTGGTCGCGTATGTGAAAAAATCTTTAAAACATAAAGTTACGGAAGTTAAGCTCTTACACGCATCTTGTCTTCAAATTGAGGTACTAAATAATATTATCTTTGGTATATATAGGTCCCCTGCAAATTTAAATGCAGAGAATTTTATTGACTCTTTAAGTTTACATTTGGAATCACTAAACGTACAAAAAAGAAACATTGTGATCACAGGGGATATAAATATTAATTTAAGACTCAGGGAAACTGAACAATACTACGAACATAAAAATAGAGTAAATTATCTTACTATGTTATCGTCATACGGAATTCTGGCCGGGCATACATTACCCACTAGAGAGATGAATTGTCTTGATCATTTTATGCTAAAAATTAATCCGAAAAAAATATCTGCATTTATAGCTATCTTACGCACTACCACCACAGACCACTATACCACTTTTCTGTCCTTAGCAAAAACAAAAGACAAAATCACTCCAGATAAAATTAAAACAACTATAGACTTTAACAGTGCTCTCCTATATTTGCAGAATAAAAATTTAGCTGAACTTCTATTTATTGATGACCCAAGTGTAGTTATAATCTCTTTAATAGAAAAAATAACTGAATCTTTGACAGCAAATACACGCACTATTACCATACCAAGTAGTAAACGTTTACTAAAACCCTGGATTACTCAGGGTATTCTGAGATGCATTCGGAACCGAAATACGTTACAGAAAAAGTCAGGGAATGATCCTCACAATGAAATTGCGAAAATGACATATACGCGGTACAGAAACTATTGTAATAAGCTCATTAAAAAGTTAAAAAGAAAACATAATAGGGAACAAATTACTAGCGCTATCAAAGACAATAAACTTCTTTGGAAAAATATAAAAAATATCACTTATACTAATAAATCACGTACAGAGAACTTGGAACTGTTGCACGTTAAATCATCTCCCACAGAATCCGCTAACTTTATAAATAAATATTTTGCAAGTATAGGCAGAGATTTAGCCCAAAACATAGCATCTGGTACTAACATACTTAGTGAACTCATAAATAAATCGACATCACACATTAGCTCAATGGTACTTCTGGAAACTGATCAACGGGAAGTTTGTACTACGCTTATGAATCTACGATCTCGCAGTGCTCCCGGGTGGGACAATATACCCACTTGCTTCTTGAAACTTGCTAAAAGGGAAATTGTACCAGTAATCACGCACCTTGCCAATCTATGTTTTCAGAAAGGTGTTTTTCCAGCTCCATTAAAAAAATCTATTATTACACCTGTGTATAAGGGTGGTAATAAAGACGATGTTAACAATTATCGACCTATTTCCGTTTTAACTGCAATATCAAAAATCATAGAAAAATTGATAAATACTCGCCTCTTGCAGTATCTTAATAGATTTAATATTCTGTCACCTTCTCAATTTGGATTTAGGCAAAAAAAGTCAACTGAAGACGCTGTTATAGCTCTAAGTTCTCTTGTAACCGAACAACTTGATAAAGGAAACAAATGTATGGCAGCCTTTCTTGATCTAAGAAAAGCCTTTGACACCGTCTCTACCCCCATTCTTTTACATAAGCTAGAAGCTATTGGAGTTCGTGGAATACCGCTGGCACTGTTCAAGGATTATCTTTCTGGTAGAACACAAAAAGTGAAACTTACGCAAATTGTTGGTGAGGACGCAGATGTATCATACGGCGTACCTCAAGGTAGTGTACTTGGACCTACACTTTTTTTGATTTATATTAATGACCTCTGCAACATGAGAATTAATAATGCCAAAGTAATTTCATACGCCGATGATACAGCTGTTGTCTTCTCAGGAAAAACATGGAATGATGTTAAAAATAGTGCAGAAGTAGGGCTTGCTCTTGTAAACACTTGGTTAAAATATAATCTGCTCTCCTTGAACACTAGCAAAACCAACTTCATTTGTTTTAATATTTATAATCAGGTTCAATCAGAAAGAGAATTTCATTTAAGAATCCACACGTGCGACTTCACTAAAGACGTAACTTGCTGCAATTGCCCTACTATCCAGCAGGTTACCCAAACAAAATATCTGGGAGTGATTATTGACCAGCGTCTTTCATGGCATCCTCAACTGGAACAAGTCATGAGTAGAGTTCGTAAACTTATATGGATTTTTAAAGAGCTCAGATATATTGTACCAGGGAAAATAATTATAAATAAAAATAATAATGACAAGGAACGAAATTTGTTAAATGAAATTTATGTAGCTTTGGCTCAGTCTGTTTTAGTCTATTGTATAACTGCATGGGGTGGAGCAACGAAATCTAGCTTTCTTGAGCTAGAACGGGCTCAAAGAGCGATACTTAAAGTGATGTACTTCAAAAAAAGGATATTCTCCACCGAGAAGCTTTATAAATTATGTAATCTGCTGTCAGTGAGAAAATTGTACATCCTTCATATCATTCTCAAAAAGCACAAAGAGGTACCATATGATCCTAAAATACTAGTAAAAAGAAATAAACACCACATAGTAAACGTTCCCACCACAAAAACAGTTTTTGCCAGCAGACAATATAAAAAACGCTCAGCCTTTTTATACAACAAAATCAATAAACTAATATATATTTACGATATAAAACAATTTGAATGCAAAAAAAAATTAAAAACATGGTTATACAATTTAAATTATGAGGATACAGAATTGCTTTTGCAACGAATGACTTAATAAAAAAATCAGAGTGATGTTTTTTGCTTATTTTTAGACATACATGTCAAAATTTATACTCAGCATCAGTCTCTTTCTCTCACACAACCATACATACACACACACACCCTCTCACAGACGCACAGACACCACACACAAACACATACTCAACTGCAATTGATCGTGTTTACTTTTTATGATCGATTCCTTTTCTTTTTTTTTTTTTTGTTTCTTGTTTTTTCTCTATTTATTTATTTTAATTATTTTGTTATAAAACTATAAGTTCATAATGTAAGGGAAGAGCGGAGCCTTCAACTACAGGCATCTTTCATGCCTAAATGGAGACTCCTCAATATGCTATGTAAGCTAAAATTATTTGAAATAAACTTATTATTATAAACTTATTATTATTATATTGCCGGCACTCAAGTCTGAACAGAAAATAAAGCAGCAACAGCAAATCTTCACAAATACCACGCAGTCTAGCAATTAATGACAGCTACCGACTTCTAAACCTCGTTAATTCGAAGTTCCTTAAGCCCGCACTTACAAACAGGACGTGAGTATTATCCTAATCAACGTCAGGACATAACACCTAGTAATATACCATCTGTCGTTTTAATTGACTTTAAACTGGGTCTTTATGGACCCATCTATTTAATGCGGTCTGGAACCGCTGTCATGGGCCATTGAACGCGTCGGCGAATACCACGGCGTTTGTATGAGCACATCATTTGTTGTGATGACGTTGTCATTTTAGTTGTTCCGTCATTCTAATCTAACAACATCATTGCTCGTCGGGTATCACTCTATTATCGGCTCAGTAGGTTCAAGTCTTTCTTTGAGCGTGATTTGAAACAGGAAAATTGGAATGAATAGGCTGTTGTGTTGAGGCTTTGTAAAGATTTCTAAATTTAGCCTTTTGACTTCGATGTATTGTTCTATTCATAATTTATGTATGTACTTTCTTCTGGGTCGTTATTGATTTATTCTCAAACAAAATGGTACTAACCTTTACTCGACAAATAACTAGCTTTTGGCCGCGGTTACACTTAAATCTCGCGTAATATAAATCTCTGTACAAAAAATAATCAAATTATTTCGCGCGTAGCAAAAAGCGTAAAAATCAAACTCACATTCGCATTTATTAGTTACTATTAGGATATTAACTTTACTAAGGATTAGAATCCTAACATAGGTTAGGATTATGATACTAACAAAAACGTTATTGTGGAACTGACAGAAAATTAAAGTTATTTCATAGATATCTGCTACGAGTCTCAATAGATTAATAACATATCTCTTCGTTTTCTATTTCCGAGGTTTTATCACGTCCGAAGAATTGCAGCAATAACGTGTGTAATCAAACGTTATTTGCTTCCAACGTTTTTAAATTGCTACGTTCAACTGTTTTGCGCCACAAGACTTGTTATTAAACTCACTTTGTAAATTACTTGTCGTATTACGTAATTATTACTTGGCATTCCTACCGGTCGATAAGTTTTTCTTTTTCTATTAAAGTTTCTTATCATTAATATAATTCCGATGTGAAGTTCTTCGTATTTTCTTCTTATTAGACTTCGTTACGTTCTATTGTGTGTTGTTTAGTAAACCAAGGCATATTTTATTGTTGGAAGTATAAAAAAAAACCCGCCAAATGTCGAATCGCTCACAAAAAGTATCTTTTCAGTTTTATTATTTGTTGTTGTAATGGCTATGGAAATTCACACTCGGTGAAAATCTTAACGTCCACCTATTACGGTTCATGATCAATACCTACAAATCTCTCAGACAGACGGACAGACAGCGGAGGTAAAGTTAAACTGATGACAGGCTGGTGGAACCCTAAAAAAACCTATACAAACGTGATTCCCATCAGTTTTTTAAGTCTACGAGCTGACCCGCGCAATTTCGTCTGCGTCACATTTTTCATGATTGCTCCGCTCCTTTTGGTCTTAGCGTGATAATATATAGCCTTCCTCGATAAATGGGCTATCTAATACTGAATTTTTTTTTCAAATCGGGCTAGTAGTTCTTGAGATAAGCGCGTACAAGCAAGCAAAACAAACTCTTCAAGTGTATATTATATACTAGCAGCGCCCCGTGGTTTTACCCGCGTAGTTCCCGTTCCCTTGGGAACGCCTATGTTACTCAGCGTGAATGTAGCTTTCTAATGGTGAAAGATTTTTTGAAATCGGTCCAGTAGTTTTTGAGTTTATTCGTTACATACAAAATACAAATCTTTCCTCTTTATAATACTACTTTACACTACTACTATCTATTCTAATAGTATACATAGATTTTATTTTTATTTTATATATTTACCAAACGATATATTCGCACCTGCTCCTAGTAACTTAGGGGGATAAACACGTTTCATGGACGTCCTACCTGACTGCGTACATCAACAAATCACCCGCCCTTACGGCTGACTGACTGCAGCTCATATCAACAGGACACCCCTGAGTGGCGTATTTGCTCACAAAATAGAATATCTCAATCATCCTTGTAATATTATTTAAAAAAATGTGATAGTTTACGTAACTTGTGAACGGGGATTAGGATGAAATTTGAGTTACATAGGATATATTTATTTTGTATCCCGGAAATTTAAAATTCTCTGTATTTACGCTGATAAAGCTGCTGGTAAAAAATACACATTTGGAAAACAAAATTTTAGAACGTGATCCACTTCCAATATTATTTAAAACAAAAACGATATACAGTATGTTAAATAACAGAGGGCGTTCCCTTCAATTCGTTAATCTATATCATTAATAGATTCAAATAAAAATATCAGAATAGAAAAATAAGAATAAAATATTCCGAATTTAAAAAAAAAAATTAAATAAATTCGAAACATCCTGTTTAAAATCAAAATAGTAGCGCGGAATAGTACCTACTCGTAGTAGCAATGCCCAAACCGGCAAGTACGCGTGTACAGAGTGTTTCTTTAACGTATCAATTTAACATTTTTAGTGCATATTTTAATATTAAAAAAAATTAAAAACATTTTGTTTTCGAATTGTAATATTTTTCCTAATCATATATTGATGCTATACTATTGCGGGTTAATGGGAAAACCCTCTGTTAGTTAACATACTGTATTTTTTAAGTTGTAAACTCCATTAGAAACTAATACTATGTCCATATTTTTAATAGGGATCCAGAAAACAGTCCAGTGACGTACTCAATGTCGAGTCTACTGGACTCCCGTTCTGCTGGCATGTTTGCAGTGGACTCCAGAACTGGAGTGGTGACTACCCAAGCAAGGTTGGATAGAGAGAGACTTGATGTGCACTACTTCAGGGTAGTGGCCCAGGATGACACCTTTCCGCCTAGGAGTGGTACTACTACTTTACAGGTAAGATGTTTTAATGTGATCTGCGGGCGTACCATGACGTCTTAAAACGTGAGTCTTCCGAGCGAGAAAAAGGGATGGAGCTATATAGGGTGTATAACTCTATCCCTCTTTCTCGCTCGAAAGACTCACGTTTTAACATCTCATGGTACGCCCGCTGTTGTCTCTTTATTGTTAGACTAGCAGCGGCTACGGTTACAGCTAGCACAGGAACGGGAACTACGCGGTTTTACCCGCGTATTTCCCGTTTCTGTGGGAATATTTATTTATTTATATGCTGAGATGGGGACCTTTTTTGGCCTCGCACAGTTTTAAATTAATAATACTTTTATTTTATTTTTCTTTGTTTAATGTGCGAGTCCTAAATAAATATTTTTCTTTCTTTCTTTCTTTCTTTCTTTATTTATTTTATTACCAATTTTACAAAAAAGGACAAATATACAACACAATATAGCCTATGTTACTCAGGGTAAATATAGCTTCCTAATGGTGAAATAATTTTTGAAATCGGTCGGGGTTACATACAAAAATATAAAAATACAAATCTTTCCTCTTAAATCTTTTCTCTTTGTAGTTCCTATCTCTGTCTAATCATGGTATTTCTATATTTCTGTTTCTCTTATGACCGGTTTATAAATTGATTATTTGAGTTAGGTACGTATTACACTCTGAATGTCATCAGGTTTTCACGCTAAAGTAAAGTTTGACGATTACTCTACTCTAGTTCAAATTAATATTCAAAAACTGTTGTTCTTAAGTAGATTGTCGTAGACATTAACGAGATTAATTATAATTTCCCTTACGGATATAATAGATTTTTGAGTGATGCTATACATATTCATTATCATTCAGCTTAAGCTGTTCTAATAATTCCATTTTCCGCGTCAGCGTATGATACCGTGGGAATACTATATGTAACCTATTCTCAATATTACATTATCACTAAATTAACCTTATATACAGATCAATGTTCTCGACTGCAACGACCACTCACCAGTCTTCGAGATGCAACAATACGAGTCTTCAGTAAGAGAAGGTGCCAGTCCAGGAACCACTGTCCTTACCCTTAAGGCCACCGACCAGGATATTGGGAAGAATGCTGAGGTAAGACACATACCTGTCATTACACGTAGGTGTATTATGGCCTTAGATATTTATGAGTAAGGCTGTGCTTCGTCAAAGTTGAGTAATGACCTTATTCTTGAAGCATTTGCTTTGACCATACAGTTATTTCCATCATGGGATGAGAGCACGGGGGAATATTTGTGTTTATTGTTGAAAGTCCATGAAAAACAAAAAGAAAGAAAACGTATTTAATGCCACAGAGTTGACATGAATCATCATCATCTTCCTGCCCTTATCCCATGTTACTTGGGGTCGGCGCAACACGTTTTTTTCTTCCATTCTGTCCTGTCAGTCGTCACGCTATCACTAACAGAGTTGACATGAATACCTACCAAATTATGAACCTAAACTCGAATTCCGATAGTATAGTACTCAATTGTATCTTATTATTATTAAAACCTGCATTGCACAAACCTGAGTTATCTTTTGAATTACAAAGTTCGTTCTGGTTTGTGCAAGCAGGCTTAATAAAGACAAATATCATAATTAACATTTGACTGGTAACAAAAGAAAGGAAGTGCCAAAAAGTAGGAAATATATGTCATCTTATATCAACCAATAACTTCTTCTGCAGGTGGAATACTCAATAGAAACAGTAACAGCAGAGACCCTAAGCCCAGAAGACACAAACGAATCAATAGACAATTCGGAACAGATAGAAACGCAGGATGTCTTCCGGATAGACGGCAGGAGTGGGGCATTGCTGACCAGGTCACCTCTGGACAGGGAGAAAGTGGCCCGATACACTGTGATTGTTAAGGCCACGGATCAAGCCAGTCCTGTGTCTGATCGACTTTCTACCACGTAAGTTAAATCCTCATAAACATCTAAACTCTACGCATTCTGCTTTCTTTATCTAAGTCCGCCTTGTACCCTTTTTATGGGAAATCATTAAATTACTTCTCCCGTTCTGGGTGCAGCGGAAGGGAGTGTCAGACTCTTACTGATTAAAACTCACCCGTGATCCTTCTTGTGGCCTTTACGTTTCAGGGCCACGGTGAATCTTTCGAACAAATTCCGCAACGCCTTTGTATCCTTATGTTGCATGAAATTTTAATAAATAAATAATCATCTATCATTATCTGCCTATCCTTTTCCCAACTATATTGGGGTCGGCTTCCAGTGAAACCGGATTCAACTGAATAACAATATTTTACGCAGAGCGGCTACCTACCAAACCTCCACAATCCGTGAACAAGATGTTGGAGCCAGATTTCCTTTTTTCTGACAATCCGTAACGACTGTCAAAGATCTACGAATGACAGCTGGGATCAACGGCTAAAAGTGCTTTCCGAGTCACGGAGGAGTCTCGATATGTTAATATATCCACAGACAGACCTTGGCAAGCGTTGCTTAACTTTGGAGATCGACCCGTGTGGATGTTATTAGTTAGCCACTCACTCCTCCTTCTAAATAAATTAACATCTATTAAATAGATATACCAAAGTCGTTCTCTGTATCTTTCTGATCTCCGGTTAATTCTTTTTAACCACGCAATGGATTTAGACATGGTGTTCACTAATACAAAGAGCGATATACGAGTATGGTCAACTATCTATACTAATATTATAAAGCTGAAGAGTTTGTTTGTTTGGTTGTTTGTTTGTTTGTTTGTTTGTTTGTTTGTTTGAACGCGCTAATCTCAGGAACTACTGGTTCGAATTGAAAAATTCTTTTTGGGTTGAATAGACCATTTATCGAGGAAGGCTTTAGGCTATATATCATCACGCTTAAGCCAATAGGAGCGGAGCAGCGATAAAGAATGTTTTAAAATCGGGGATTTCACGGGGACGAAGTCGCGGGCAGCAGCTAGTATTATATAATTAGTATACGAGTATAATTTGCACTCCGGCAACGCTGGGGCGATGAAGAGGTACAGTTGTATGTATGTGTTTGCAAAAGTCTCTGGATGTTCTAATCCAAAATTCGAATACACAAATTCTGTCACTGCTTTATAGAAAGTTACACTATCGCTTAGTCACACTCAATTTCACCTTTTCAATCCGAAAATGAACGGTTCGGGGCATGAGCCGAAATAAAAACGAAGGAAGCCAGAACACCTTGCTCATTTGTGTGAATCATATGAGGCCCAAAATATTAAAGGTTTCCGCAATGAACAGTCATTAGCAAGGACATAAATATCACCCTTGATAAATATGGCATTTTCCTGTCCTCCCCAAATGTGTACCTAGCTGAAGGCAATATGTTGTTATTAAGATAAAAGGGAATGCTGTGTATGTGTGTCTGTCCTATTGACATTTGTCTCTTAATAGCTCCCCCTTGGTGAATTTCCACATTTCTACCAAACAGGATAACGTGTTCTATAATATATTGGGCTTTTTTGACGATTCAATAAAAGTCCCAAAGCGACTGGATACGACTCATTTTGTGTAATAAGATTGAAATCAGATAATTCGGTCTGAGTTGTACCTCGTGGCAGGTTGCCAAACCAACCCCTACACACAGGTTGACTTTATTACATTCAATTTATTCGGAGGCTTAAGTTTCACCCCTTAAAGTCGGTGCAAAGCTTTCTTCAGCACATATTATTCCGCTGTTGGGCAAAGATCTTCGATTCCCGTATCAGTTTTTTTTGCCGCTTATATTTTGTTGTTCCTCAGCTGATTATCATTTTAATTCTTTTGCCCAGTTCCTTGGAAGGCGGCGCAAAGTATCTTCTTCTTCTAAACTTCCCTATATGAGTCATTCTCCTTCCTTATGGTGTTTCCACTACGGTGAGTGGGGGGAGGAGTCATGACCACATCATAGTTTCAAAACTCTCTTTTATTATAAATCTTCACTTGCTCCTACTATCAGCGACCGCACGGCTTCTGAGGCTTTTATATTTATTAGTCGTCAATAGTGAAACTACCTTGAAGAATCGGCAGCAGAGTGTGGGTTTTGAGCTGAGTCACAAACTATGCTCTATCATTTTTTTGGATGGGAAATCATCAAATGACTTCTCCCGATTTTGGCGGAGCGGAAGGGAGTGCCAGACTCTTACTGACTAAAACCCACCCGTGATCCTTCTTGTGCCCCTTTGCGTTCCAGGGCCGCGGTGACTCTTTCGAACAAATTCCGCAACCCTAGCAGATGCTCTAATTGGTACCTGTGTGCCCCAATACATGTAGCCAAAGTGACTCATGTGCTGCCATCTACGATACCGTGAAAGTGGCAATGTTTTCGCTCACTCAAATCTGAGACACTGTCTAGCCAGCGCACGAGGAAGAAGAGTCATAGTTCCTTAAGAGCAACATATTATATTATATCTTTTCTTTTATTAAAAAAAAAAAACATTGCTCCGCACTAGGAATTTCTCCTGTATCGTGGGTGCGTTTACAAACATATAAATTCACATACACAAACAGCCAGACCCGGAACAACTACTAGGCCATACAATTTGTTCCATGCGGGAATCGAACCCGCGCCACGGCGCGCAGCAGACAATCGCTCAACCACTGCGCCAACCGTGTCGTCACTACTACATATCTACTTGACATGATTGTTCAGTACCTGTATTAGAGTCAACTACTCAAGTTAACCGCGTTAATAATTAGGTACTAATTACACTCTGCAGAAGTTAGTACCCACCACTTAATAACATTCCCAGCGCATTAATAGTGATCAACGTATGTCATCGAGTTTGCGGTATTCGCATTCTGAACCTGACGTAGGCTAATTTGAGTGGGTGAGGTAATGATAGTTAATTATTCTACTCAGAATAGAAGCGGATTTGAAATTAGATGGGTCACAATATGGTATTTACTGAAAAAATCAATTAAAGTCAATTAGTCCGCCAAACTGATTTCCAAAAGATTTGTCAAGACGTTTGGTTGACACTTCGCGTGACCCAAGGGCTGGCTTTTCCGTTGTACAAAGGATAAGTATAGCCCTACAGCGTGGTAATGTTGCCAGTCTTTTGGGTACATTACTCGTACCAGTGGCCAACGATGCGGAGGTGAGAATTTTTCGACGCCATTATGTTTTTTTTTTATTTTTAATTTTATCTGTTTTGTGCGAGTCCTAATTAAACATTTTTCTTTCTTTCTTTCTTTCTTTCTTTCTTTCTTTCTTTCTTTCTTTCTTTCTTTCTTTCTTTCTTTCTTTCTTTCTTTCTTTCCATCTTTTGACTATTTATAGTTGGTTAAGTGTTTTTTTATTTAAGTGTGAATATATAGTAATAGTCTTATAAATGATTCATTTTATTATAAAAATATTGTATACGTATTTTTTTTTCTTTTTTCACGAACACGAAAAATGTAGTAGATAGAGTTCGTTGAAAACTTGTGGTGACGTCACTACGTGCTACAGTTTTTACTAGCGACGTGACGTCACCAGCCACCACTCTTGAACTTGAATGCGCTTGATCTTTATATTTTTTTACGATTTGAAATGCCTAAAAATACGTGTCCAATATTGTCGTAAAATTATCTGTCCATATGTTTATTCCGAATAATCTCCGGAACGGCTGGAACGATTTTGACGTGCCTTAGGCTACTTATTTCCGAAAAAGGACGAAGATACCGCGAAAACAGAAAAAACCCCTAAAACACATTAAACGCGGACGAAGCCGCGGGCAGAAGCTGATTAAACTATATAAAATTAAATTCAAACGTTAACAGAGTCTAAGAGACTGAGAGAACAAATGTGAATATTAAGCACTTGTAGCGGCGTCAATCAGTCGCCACAAGATACACTAACGAAGCAAAATTTGTACGGCAGCAAAGAGTACCTACATATCATTAAACTAGCTGTCCGCACAACTTCGTTTGTATCACATTTTTCATGACTGCTCCGCTCCTATTGGTCTTAGCATGATGATATATAGCCTTCATTCTATAAATGGGCTATCTAACACTGAAAGATTTTTTCAAATCGGACCAGTAGTTCCTGAGATTAGCGCGTTCAAACAAACAAACAAACTCTTCAGCTTTATAATATTAAGTATTGATTATACAGATTGAAAAAGGAGTTGTGTGTTTTACAATAATATACTGTATGTACCTGCAACAAAGTATATTCTATGTTTTCTCCCCAGCGCTACGGTCCACGTGAACATTCTGGACGACAACGACAACTATCCTCAGTTCAGTGAGAAGACCTACACAGTTACTGTTGATGAAGACATCAGTGCTAATGATAACCCAGTCATTGCGAGGATCAAGTAAGTTATGCCCTTTTTTTTCTGAATGGGAAATCATCAAATGACTTCTCTCGCTCTGGGCGGAGCGGAAGGGAGTGTCAGACTCTTACTGACTAAAACCCACCCGTGATCCTTCTTGTGCCCTTTGCGTTCCAGGGCTGCGGTGACTCTTTCGAACAAATTCCGCAACCAAGTAAGTTATGCCCTGGAATATATTCTGAACACAGTAGTGCGTAATTTATAAAATGGCATACCCTTTTACGAAAGGAACTTCAGATGCATTGCATCATATAATGTTTAAAGAATTGTCTGATTGCAAACGTAAAACACACAATGTCTAAAATGAATGTTGAAGGATACTGATTGGCCCCCCTCCTTCTATGATATATCATTGCCATTATGAAAACGTTGTGAAAAATGATAATGCTAGATACGTCTTGTATAGCTATGTCTCTCTCTCACAAAGAAATCATAACGGTTTTGCACATTATAGGTAGTATACCTTGCTGTCAAGTCAAGCATTTAAGTACAAAATACTTCTTAGATAACTATTGAATTTACAAAAGTTATGGATCAAGAAAATTACTTGTTTTTTTTTTTTGTTAATGTGAAATGGATTTGCTCTTGACTCTAGTCTAGGTCACAGGTGACAGAGACAAAGGCTAAGATAGAAGAAGCCTTTTCACTCTAACTTTAAAGAGATTAAAACAACTATTTGATGTAATCCACAGCTTAACGAAGCTGAACCACATGATAATTGTTGTTGACGATTGTGTTAAATATACAAATCGGGATTCGCGGTTCAAATCGGCCCATTGTGAAAATGTCTGGGTCGCACTTATATTTTGCTATCAACATAAATATGAAGGCAAGGCTGAAAGCTGTCTCAAATATATTTACAATCACAATATATCTTACACTTTCAAAACGCCGCTAAACGTTTTCCAATAGAACATTGTCTCGGTACCAACAGGGTTCAATAGAGCTATATTTTCAGCTTGGCAATCTTCCTCTAAGCACGGAGCACCGTCTGCTGTTCAAATTTGTATCGCCATAAATCGTTATAGAAATTGTTGTAAAAGCCCGCGTTCATATTTATTGTTTTACTCCCAACAACTGCAACTATCAATATTTCATGCCCGCTATTGTGCTTGCCGTTAGAAATTTATATTTGTATTCCAACCGAAATTATTAATTTTGCCAGTGTTGAGTGTTCGGGAATTAATACTTCTGTAACGCTGCTGGGAATACAATATGTGCTGTGTTTTGTGTTGTTATTGAAACTACTAAATTAATATTTAGTTCTCGATCGTATGAATCTGGTCGATTGTTCCTGTTAGCGATAAAAAGAGCATTAAGAAATTGTTTCGTTTTCGTTTGTGAAAAAATTGATAGAGACTTGACTAGAAATATTTCTGCATTTATTCTAACAAGACTTCTGCGTCTGCATTTATGCTAACAAGACTACCATCACTTTTGCATAGTTATAGATTCACCAAAGCGGCGTCTTACATAATCCCAAAAAAACAATATAGTGCCAGATACTCCTTGGTACTAAAATACCCACAGTATTGTAAAACATTTCATAAACACTAATACATTACACTTTTCCTTAGAGCGACGGATGCAGACGTGGGCTCAAACGCAGCCATACGTTACGCGATCATCGGAGGCAACACTCAGATGCAGTTCTCAATAGACAGTCTAAGCGGCGATGTGTCGTTGGTGAAACCGCTGGACTATGAGCAAGTTAGGAGCTATCGACTGGTCATTAGGGCTCAAGGTTTGTATGCGGACTTCACATATTAAACTTTTGTTTTATCAACTTGATCTGTCCCACTCCTTGGCAAAGCTAGCCCCACTCCTTTCATTTCTCTCTTAGTAGCCCTCTTTACTTGTAAGCTTTTAGTTTTTATAAATATGTGCGTTGTGGCATAATTTGTATCAAAGTATTAGTAATCTGTACAGGACCTATCCGAATACCAGCGCTGTGATATTTTTTTTTTTAAATATCGCAGCATATGCAGAGATAGGAACCTTTTTGGCCTCGCACATTTACATTTAGCTATAATTGATATCTACAGATTTTGTTAATTTATATTTCTATTGGTTTTTTTTTTGTTTACTATTTTGTTTTGTGCGAGTCCCAAATAAACATTTTTCTTTCTTTGTTTGTTTATGATGGGAATGAGAAAATTGTTATTTATAATAAGACTGGTTATTGGTTGCCTAAAATCTAATTACATACATACATATATGTAATGTATGTGGCAAAAGAGAATCCTCTGTCCTATGGAGAGGTACAATACGGGCTCCTAAAACATATAATTTATTATACTTACTCGTTAGTCGTACTTATAGCAGTGCGGGGAAACTCAAATGAAGCTTAATGGTCTCTTTTACCACCTAAGAAACTTCCAGGAGTCAGATCCGGCAGACAATTACATTGACCTACAAACTCTGCTCCATTTATTGACTTGTCTAGCAAGTTAGGTAGTGCCTGGTCAAACACTAGGAAACTGGGTGATTACTGAGATCTCGGCTCCTGTTTATTTATACCATATACTCATAAATAGTGCCTGACAAAATAGTGATATAGGCTCTAAAACAGGCTGCTTATATAAAACACAACAATTATTTATTGTGTGCTAAATGCACATGTTTTATATCTCTCCATTAAAATCCATTGATTCATTTACAACCTGCTTAAGTTTCATTGGGCAATTCAACAACAGTTCTTCTACATGATGTAGGTATACCTAAGTTCTTATACCCAATTTTCTTGATCGCAAAAAACAGTTGAAACTTGGGGTCAGTGGGTTGTTTCACATAGTACCAAAGTCTCCATAAACTGATTATCCTGCAGATGGCGGCAGTCCCTCCCGATCCAACACGACACAGCTTCTGGTAAACGTGAAGGATGTGAACGACAACGCTCCGAGGTTCTACACGTCACTGTTCCAAGAGTCCGTCAGTGAGAATGTTCCAATCGGATACAGTATTGTTAGGGTAAGTGGAATCAAATGAAGTGTTTCATTTCTCTAATATGATTGTATTAGCTTTTTATTTTATTTTATTTCTTAGGGACAAAAAACAGGTCAGCATCGAGGACGGGGCCCCATAGGGTCGGTGCCTGCTAGGGTTGCGGAATTTGTTCGAAAGAGTTACCGCGGCCCTGGAACGCAAAGGGCACAAGAGGGATCACGGGTGGGTTTTAGTCAGTAAAAGTCTGACACTCCCTACCGCTCCGCCCAGGGCGCCCGTCAATGGATGATTTCCCATTCAAAAAAAAAGGGACAAAAACAGTTACATGCTTAAAAGAAAACAAGAGATACTTAAAATTAAATTCACAAACATGTAACCCACACCAATGTCCACGTATTCACAAAAGAATAATAGAATACATACTCCATCTCAACATGCCGTCCCACAACTTCTGCAGTTTTTTCAACAGAAGCCCAGACCATTGGTAATTTGATTGCCACATCGATCGCTCTAAATACCACCCGCTGCATTTCGCAATTACAGGCGCCCGCCTGTAATTGTAGCCTGTCGCCGCTTATTACAGCCCATGATATTGAGCTTACAGTGGAGGGCCAATGGCCTTTTATATCGTATTGAACACTCAATCTTTACGGTTTTTTTTTCTTTAATGAACCTATATTTTATAACTGCTGGGCTAAGGTGTCCCCATGTTGCGGAAATTGTTCGAAAGAGTCACCGCGGCCCTGGAATGCAAAGGGCACTAGAAGGATCACGAGTGGGTTTGAGTCGGTAAGAGTCTGACACTGCCTTCCGCTCCGCCCAGAGCGGGACGAGTCATTTGATGATTTCACATCCACTTATGTTTTTTTTTCTTTAATGAACCTATATTTTCTCCCTGCTGGGCTAAGGTTAGCGTTTCACTCTTCCCGGTGCATTTCTTTATCCGACCTATGTGTGGTAAACGCCTCTACATCGTCACGCCAGCGTTTCGTAACCCGTCCTCTGGCTCCCACTGCGTAACAACAACGGTCTTGGTAATTGTATGGGATTAAGAATTATAACAAAATATCTGAGTAGAGATAGCTGTTTTTGGACTTCACCGTATCATTTAATTTAAAAAAAAAAACGGACGATGACAAATCTATCTTCAAAAAATATGCACAAGGCGTCTGATTGCTTAAAAAGATAATCTTCCACAATCTTTCCAAGTTACCTATAAGGTGTAAAATCTCCATATGAAATAACATAAAAGACTGCAGATTATGACGATGCTAAAGATAAACAGCTTTATCTACCGCTGTGTTTACATGGCACTGGACAAAAATGTGCAGTTTTTATAACTTATTTTAAGTTTGCGTTACCTTCACTTCTTTAGAATTGCTCTCCCAAAGTTGGTTCGATTTAACCTTTTTGTTAATTTTGGTTTTAGTTACTATATGGCTCCACACATATGTACATACGTTGTATCGTACATCGTTGTCGATAGGTACGATATTGGAAGGCTGTTTTGCGTCTTGTGACCAAATAAGTTGTTATATATAGCCTGTAAAAGCCCAGTACTGAACATGGGTTTTTGAATCGACTGCAGTAAGCGGTCCTCAGGGAATAAGCCCATAATAATCAGATATATGCACTACCATAAAATATTAATAGTGTTATAAAGGACAATGTATAAAACTGATTACCTTCAGTGTAGCTTTAAGTGTTTGTATTTTAATAGCTATAAGTACCGTACTTTTAGTAGTTTTAATGCAAATTTAAATACAAACTGACAATTATTAAGCCTGATTTTGTCATTTCATGGTCTCATTAATTTCACTTATGAAATGAAACCATCTGAAGATCAATCTTTTGATGGTTTTCATATCAATAAGTCTTGTATAATTTACAAACTTCCCCCTGTATTGTATAATTTACAAAATCCCTGAAAAGTGAACTTTTGTTTGAAACTTATTAAACTTCGAGGACTGAACACTTGGCGCCATCTTTCCCGTAACGTAGGAACTACAACATGAAGACTTTATCCCAATACGAAGGAAAACAGTGCCAACGCTTCCAGTTCCTAATATTACGCCCTCTATCTATTGATATCGTAAACTATTCCACACTATTATATAGGAGATCAACTTTCTGGCCTTAATTAGGTAGAAATCGAGAATCGAAGCAATAATTAAACTGGTGGAGAAACTTGATAACAATTCCCCAATTACTTTGCGCCCACGAGAAATAACGCTTGTAGACAATGAGGCAATAGGTTTCCAATTTAACCAGATGCGTAGGTACCATATGAAGTATATTGGACATGTAGGTACCTAACAACTGCCTTACTGCCAGTTTGAACTCCTCAACCCACTTATTTGGTAATGCAGTGGCAGTCGTAGCGGATTATTTCTAAACAGTTGCCGCGGCACTGGAACACAAAGAGCATTCGAAGGAACACGCCACACACTCTTATTCACTAACATGCATGAGTTTTAGTCAGAAAGATTCTAACACTCTCAAGCTCCGCCCAGTGCGGGAGAAGTCACGTGGTCATTTCCAATTAAAAAAAGGCAATGCATTCTTTTCTCATAAAACTGGTATTTAATTTTCCCAGGTGCAAGCCTACGACGCAGACGAAGGCATGAACGCGGAGATAACGTACACGCTGGCTGATAAGGAGTACAACAACAACAACGACCTGCCGATCAGCATCGATCCTCGGTCAGGATGGGTGTACACGTCATCTCAGCTGGATAGGGAAGTGCAGGCCAAGTATCAGTTGATGGTAAGTGAGTAGTGTGATGGTGTGGGTGTGGCGTCCGCGGACTGAAAGCGTGTCGGTCGTCCGGTGGCGAGAAGGACAGACGACATTGATGCCAACGCGATTGTTGCGAACGTAGGGTTTGTGACAAGAGACAAGTCGGCCGCTGTGCTATTGCGCAGTGGCTGATGCCTGTGGACGGTGAGCGTGGGTGGCTCGCCGTCCGATACCAGGCTGAGTCGACGACGCGTTGTGTTCCACGCGCGCCTCAAGGAGCCGTCAGCACCGAGGACGGGGCCCCATAGGGTCGGTGCCTGCTAGGGTTGCGGAATTTGATCGAAAGAGTTACCGCGGCCCTGGAACGCAAAGGGCACAAGAGGAACACGGGTGGGTTTAGAAGCCTATGCTCAGCAGTGGTGCTCAAGTGTGCGAAGATGATGATGAATGGTGAGGTCAACAGATGAGCTAGTCTACATTGAGATTATTATTGAAACAAAAAACTAATTGAATAAAAAAGGTTATTTGCAAAGCAACTTGTAGTTTGTTGATCTGAGCAAGATGTTAGTTACCGAATTGTATTTTTTTTTTTCATAAACTATTATATAATAGGGATGTTTCCTGAGGAATAAAAATATGATTCTATTTAGTCCGCCAGTTAGATTATCGAAAAATATTGGACACGTATTTTTTACTTTATGAAATCTCTAAAAATTGACGAATATAAAAAGCTTCAAAGATCATGAGTGGGGGCTTGTGACATCAGGGCGTGGTAAAAATCGTCGCACGGAGTGACGTCACACGAGTTTTATCGTCATCGTTTTTTGTTTACGTGAAAAAATAAAAAATACGTGTCCAATATTTTTGGGAAGTCTATTTTACGGACTAATTAGATTTTTTTAGGCAACTACCCTATTATATGACTTGTATCAAAACAGAACTTTGGTTATCCTCTCATCATTTAATGACATAGCTTAGGAAGAGCTCGTGGCTGAATATTAACAGACGCACAGGTCTATCTTAATCCATGCTTGCCAAGGTCAGTCTGTGGAACGGTGACCATCTTAATATACTGTTACTTCTCCATGCCTCGGAATCCACGTTAAGCCTTTGGTCCCGGCTGTCATTTACAAATCTTTGGCAGTCGTTATTGGTTGTCAGAAGTCGAGAAAATCTGGTTCCAGTCTTGCCAAGAAGTACCGTGTTACACAGTTCTGGAGGTCTGGTAGGCAGCCGCTCCACGTTAAATTCTAGTATTCATTTGAATCTGGTTTGACTGGAATCTGACCCCAATATAGTTGAGAAAAGGCATAGGTTAATGATGAAAGTCGCCTAGATTAAAATAGGCCTTTGTTTTTGTTTACACGACCACACAAAAACTTTAAAGCAGCTAAGTTGTAAAAAGAATCGGTCCATAATCGATGGTCCGTTAAATATAAGCTGTTGGGGTCTGCTGTCTCATTTGATTCTAGCACTAATATGTTTTGTTATTTTATAGGTAACAGCAACAGACGGTGGCTCCCCCTCCCGTTCAGCAACAGCCTCCGTTGTAGTGGTAGTTCAGGACGTGAACGACAACGACCCAGTGTTCTCCCCTCCGCAGTATGAAGTGGAACTGGCTGAAGACGAGCCGCCCGGAACGCCGGTTGTGACGCTCACTGCTACCGATGCCGATGAGGACAATAGGTGAGTCACTAGAAAACCAGTAATCTTACTGTTCTATCATTAGTGTGACAACATTGATTTTCTGACTCATTACTTGGTGAACTTCTTAAAAGAAGAGTTTTGGCCGGAAGGTGTGCTGTATCGGCGTTTCTGCAGCCGGCATTCGTTTTTATAAAATACTAGCAGCGCCCTGTGGTTTCGACCGCATAGTTCCCGTTCCCGTGGGAATATGGGGACAAAATATATAGTCTATGTCACCCGGGGACACTGTAGCTACCGAACAGTGATATAATTTTTCAAATCGGTTCAGTTGCTTCGCAGCTTATTCAGTACAAAAAAACAATCAAGTCTTTCCTCTGTATAATATTAGTATAGATGTGTTATTTTATAGTTATTGTTTATATACTTTATATGTATTGTAAAACATTATTACGTATGGTCACGTATTGTATCACAATGATTTTCTGTCCAGGCTACACTACGAGATCACCGGCGGCAACACGCGCGGCCGCTTCTCCATCACGTCGCAGAACGGGCGCGGGCTGGTGAGCGTGGCGCAGCCGCTGGACTTCAAGCAGGAGCGGCGCTACGTGCTCACCGTCAGCGCCACCGACAGCGGCGGCCGCAGCGATACCGCCATGGTGCACATCAATATCACTGATGCCAATAACTACGCTCCTGTGTTTGAAAACGCTCCGTATACTGCTTCGGTAAGTGTTCTATAGTTAAACGAGTAGATTTGAATTCAGAATTCGATTAACCATAGCTAACTCTATGTCATAAAATGACAAAATTCAAATGCCAGTGCAATGCCTACTTTTTGGTCTTTTTAATGTTTATGGTCTTTCCCTGGCCTGTTAGGCATAGAGTTATGTTCTATCTTGTCTACTCATACAGAAGATATAAATAAAACTTCACAATTGGAATAAATAAAAAAACGTTTACAAAAATCAAATCAAATACGTTTATTTGTCTACACAGGTAAAAAATGGGTAGTACAGTTACAGGGTGATGAATCTCGTGTGTCCTGCCAGTGCCACATTAGGTTGCGCGGTGGCTTACAAGTATTAACTTAAATTACAAAGTACACTAATAAATATATAAAATATACGTTCGTAAATTGTTGGACCTCTTTTGTAGCATAATCGCTGAAGGTTGCTAATCGTTGCCACTGGATGTATAGTTTTTTTAATCATTGTTATAGCATCCATTCTCGAATTCTAGAAGGTGTAACAATAAATATGTTTATAAAATGAAGACAACCAATTAGGTCGTGCCTATTTTTAAGCATAACACTTAACATAAATATTAAGGCGTTAAACACGACGGTGTTCTTAAAAACCCCTCATTCATCATCTCCATTTTGCCAATATTTTGCTTAGGTATTTGAAGACGCGCCCGTCGGTACAACCGTCCTAGTGGTATCAGCAACAGACAGCGACGTGGGAATCAACGCACAGATCACGTACAGCCTCTCTTCTGAGATCTCCAACGAGGCAGTCGCTCACCACGACCAGGAGTTCATCATCAACCCGCAGACCGGCGCCATCACCACCAACAAGCTGCTAGACCGGGAGACTATGAGCGGTAAGTTTATTTCCTGATGGGCTTACCTAATTCCAGGTTTAAAGTTGCAAGGAGCAATGTGGCTTTTTGCAAGGCAATTTGCAGTCCCAGATGTATCGGACAGTATCGGCGAAAACTTTGTCACCCATACACTGAAAAAACGACTTGGTTTCTAGTTACCGAATTTTCATTTGATAATTACTAAGTGTTTAGTTGCTGTGGTGACTGCCAAACGTTTGGGTACAGTAACAAAACTTTAGTTACTTAATTTAGGTCTCATTAAAAACTGTTTGGTAAGATATAACATAACAGTTTTACTATCAGTTACTAAACGGAATAAGTGACGAGCTAATAATAGCTAAGCGGTTTAGTAAACAACAACATTTTAGTATTTATTTACCAAATGCTTTAGTTGTTGGCAACTTAACAGGTTTTAACAAAATAATGAGTGTATCCACAACCCCCCCCCCCTCCCCATTTTGTGTCAGTAGGTGGTAGAAATCTTATCTGCACTAAAAGATTCTGTCTTCTTCTAGGTTACCTACTAACAGTGACGGCACGAGATGGCGGAGTCCCTTCACTGTCAGACACAACAGATGTGGAGATATCAGTGGTAGATGTGAACGACAATGCGCCGGTGTTCAAGCAACAGCTTTATACTGCCACTATCATGGAAGATGCTTTAGTTGGTAAGTTGATCAACTACCTCTAACTTCGTTTTTAAGAGGATCCAAGAATACCTCGCTTTCTAGATTACTGGCCTTTTATATGCGACAAAATTCAAAAAGAGAGTTATGTGTTTGAGATTTCTGTGATACCCTCAAATCAACAACACGAGTGGACCCGGTAGTCTTCTTGAATGCAAAATCAAATAATTACTAATCATGCCAGAGTAGTCTTGGGCGTTGTGACAAGTGGGTACTTTTCTTGCTCTGACGGTCATAGACTAGCGTTAATAAGCCCATTACTAAAATCCAACCGTGTTCCTCCTAATGTTTTGTGTTCCAGGGCCGCGGTGACTCTTTCGAATAAATTCTCGACCCTGGCAGAAACTTTAATAAAAATGTGATAACAAAGCTAACTCAAACTTAACCCTTGTTGAATACAAGACATAAGTTAAACAACGGCTCCTGTAAGCACGCTGACGCTTTATTTCAAACATGCGAGCGCGGACCCGCGGCGGGGGCGCGGGCTCCCGGAGCTGCGCGTCGCCGTGTGCGCAGTAGTGGCGCGACACGCAGCTCTATTTGCTTGTGCATAACACCCTACAATTGCAGTTTTTTGTAAAAGAGTTGTGTAACAATTTCTGGTGTACAATGAAGTATATTATATCTACCTGATTTGTCATACAGGCACCTCAGTGACCCAAGTAAGCGCTACAGACGCAGACGTCGGCCTGAACGGGCGAGTCCACTACGAGTTGGAGCCGCGAGACCGCGAGGAGGGGTCGTTCGTGGTGGACCCGGCGTCCGGCGTCTTACGGACCAACAAGGCTCTGGACAGAGAGTCGGTCGCCACCTATGATCTGAAGGCCTTGGCGATCGACGGAGGGACGCCGCCTTTGAGTTCTACTGTAAGTTGCAAGTTGTATCTAAATCCTTTTTTTTCCGCTTTTTTGGAAGCAGTGATTGCCGAATGGTAAGGCGGCTGGTTCAAACCCAGCCAGGCGCATTACTTTGTGTATTTAATTCCATGACCACTTCTCTCAAAACGGTGAAGGAAAACATCGTGAGGAAACCGGCATGCCCTAGAACCAAAAATTCGAAGACATGTGACATTCACCAATCCGGACTGGGCCCGCGTGGTGGATTACGGCCCACAGAGGAGGCCTGAATCCCAGCAGTGGGAACTTTAAAAGGCTGACTATGATTAAATACTGTATTTTTTAATATAAGATTTTTTACCATGATAAGTTTGGATGCGAGTTTTTTTTTGTTGTGTTATGCGTGTAGTTCAAATTGAGTAGTTAACGGTGTCCAAAAATAGAACAGTGTTGACATATTAATAAATTGGACGGAAATACCTCAGTAAAATACCTATTTTTTTTTCTACGCTTCACCTAACTAATCAGTCAAAAGTATATTATCTCTGCGCGGCCCTCGGGGACACAACTAGCTATTCAATGAATTTGCTTTAGTAGTTACTAGGTAAAACTGAACTCAAAAATCACTAGAATCTAAGCATTTGCTAATGAAATTTAATTTGATAACTAGTTTTAGTAAGCTTAGTAGTCAAAACAACCATAAACGTTCAGCAATGAATATCAATCACTAATACAGGAGGAGGACTCTTGCTGCTCCTGAATATTGGAAGTCAAGTTGAATGTGAACCTTGTGGACACAAGCTCAAATGAAAGAGCCCGTTTTATCAAATATTCTTTGAACAAAACTATTAAAACATAAGAAATGTACAGGAGGAAATTAAAGCTAGCAAATCAGCCTTTTAATGTTCCCACTTCTGCGACACAGGCCTCCTCTCTAGGAGAGGGAATGCGCCGGAATCCTCCACGTGGGCCCAGTGCGGGTTGGTAGCTAAGAACAGAGGCCGTATTACGAAGTGCCAATGCTATCATGATTCGTGTGAGGGAAAGAGATAGTGCTATTCGTCTTGTGTAACTCCGTCTCTCTCTGACACAGAAATCATGATGGATTTAAGACGTCATAATAGGTGGCCTGGCCTATTATCATAAACGATATCATTTCAGGTGATAGTCCACATAAAAGTAGAAGACATAAACGACTCGCCTCCTGTCTTCGAGAGCGACTGCCTGACGTTCTACATCCCGGAGAACAGTCCCGTCGGCACCACGGTGGGAGACATCTACGCACACGACCCCGACGAGGGGCCCAATGCTGTGGTGCATTATTCTATTAAAGGTAAGGAGGAAACATTGATATAGAAAAAATATCCATAAGGCATCATTAGGCAAAAATCACCTTTGATGAATTAAGCCTGAGTCACGAAAGTAAGGCGCCTGTGCAACAAACGCCAGAAATATTTGAGAGAACATTCATTCATTCCACATACACAAATATCAACTTTACTCTTCTGTAAATAGATCACATCATAATAAAAAAAGAAAAGGTTACAGGGTAGGTTAATAGGTCTCATGCATTTTATCATTGCTATGAGCATTCATATCGTGAATACACCTCGGGTTCGAAAAATCCCTGAAAAACCTAAACTTATAACGTAAATAGCTTACTTTAGAATTAACGTGTTAACGTTAAAGTTCTAAACTAAGCTACATATTTGTTATAGTCTTTATTATTATTAATTATTCTGCAAGAACCTCTTGACTGAACTGTTTGAATCCCGTCGTCTAATTTTCTCTTCATACGTTTCTTTGGAGGACCAGCCATACATAACTAGCATCCATATGATCTATTATCATTCCCTGCAGGTGGCGACGATTCCAACAGCTTCTCCCTAGAAACCCGCCAAGGGTCAGACAAAGCCGAACTAGTGACTATGGTAGACCTCGACTACGAATCTCCCCGAAAGAAATACGAGCTCATCATCCGAGCCGCCAGCCCGCCATTGTGGAACGACGTCAGGGTGGAGATACTCGTGACAGACGTCAATGATAATGCGCCCATGATGAAGGATTTTCAGATTATCTTTAATAACTATAAGGACTGTTTTCCTGTGGGACCGTTTGGAAGAGTGCCAGCTTATGATGCTGATGTTACTGATAAGGTAAGGACTAATAGAAGTACAATTTATGGTCCATATTCCAAAACATAAATTCGAACTCCAACTCCGACGTAAGCACAAAAACGTCAATGAAAACTTGTCAATTTGACGTTATTGAAGTTTTCGTGCTCGAGAGATAAATTTTAGCTGAGCAAGTGCGTTTACGCTTTTGCTTGCTCATCTATCAAGTTTATTCGACAGTTTGATGCTCCGATGTAGTTACGAGTTGGAATCGGGTTCGAGTTTACGTTTTGGAAACAGGGCCTTAGTCCCTTCCCTTTCAAATTCTTAAAGAAGGCAATTTCTTAGCGATTCACTAAGGTCGAAAACGCACTGATAGGCGATTGCCATTGCGTTTTTGTACTTAGTAAGCTGTATGTACGACAAGTATTTTTTTCTGAATTGGGCGTTGATAGCTGCGCCACAGTATTTTACTTTTGTAGCTATCTCCGTTTTTCCTGTGTAATCTGTAATCTTAAGTTGTTCCAAATAAACATTATTATTATTACCTCGACTCTGTATTCCTTCGCAAAAAAATACGAACTCATCATCCAAGTCAGCTGTCAGGTTGTTTTTTTTTCTGTATCTCTCACTCACTGTTTATCTAAGTTACTTGTTCACAACATCATAGCTAATAGTTTGGACCATGTATCGTTGTTACTAACTGGAAGAACCCATCGCGTTGGCCACCTTTCATCTTTATTGTCATGTAACTAACATAACTAGTGAGACCGTGAGGCAAGTTACAACGACACTAACGGTTGTACCACTGCTCTCTCAATGCAAAGCTTTCTCTAAAAGAAGAAAAATTAAAAAAAAACGTTTAATTGTTTTAGCTGCAATACCGAATTCTCTCGGGAAATAACGCCAACTTAGTGTTGCTGAACGAAACAACTGGAGAAATGACGCTCTCACCACAACTGAACACGAACGTACCCAAACTAGCTACCATGGAGATATCAGTCACAGGTAAGTGTTCAGTTCAGTTCATTAGTTTTTTTTTTTGGTGCCCGTTACCAGCATACAAATTAACGGTAGGTATTCGTCAATCAATCTATCCCCTGAAGAGCAAGACATTTCCTAATACTTATTTTCATATTCATATTCTGTAATTAATTATTGCTAGATATACGGTTTATAATACAGCATTTAATTAAATTCTTCTTCCTTCATTAAAAATAATTTAAAAAAATATATATTTATTAGTTTATTATTTTAGCATATATGTATTTTATCAGTATTATTTAAATTATTTGTTGTACACCTAACACAGTGTTGTCTTTTTAACCCAAAGGTTAGAGAATGAAAAAAAAACCTAGCACATACATAGTGTTAAAATAAATAAAAATAATATATTAAGTAAATCGGTTGGATAAAACGGCCGGACTCGTAAAATGTTTTTTTGTTGTGTTTTCTGATAAATATATATGTATTTTTTTCCCAACAGACGGCGTGAACGAGGTAAAAGCAATGATGCAGCTGTCAGTCCGGCTCATCACAGAACAGATGCTGTTCAACTCCATCACCGTCCGGCTGAACGACATGACGGCCGAGCAGTTCCTGTCGCCGCTGCTAGGTTTCTTTATTGATGGGCTCGCCGCTATCATACCGTGCCCTAAAGAGAATATTTATATTTTTAGTGTTCAGGTAAACCTAGTCAATATTTGTATTTTAGTGTAATCTGCTGCCTACATTGTGGGGAAAATCACATAATGATGATCTTGACCCTCAGTAATAAGTGCCGTTGGAGTGTCGCGTGTTTTAAAATGAATACCTCCTCCAGTGTTCAGAGATTATTCAGATTTTTACGTCTAAAGTTTTCGACTAATATCATAAACCATTAGCATGATCAGCTTATAATGTTACCACTGATGGGACACAAGCCCTCCTCTGTGATAACGGCGGCAAATAAGTGACACACTTAAGAATAAATACTTGGCACCAGTTTACAGGTTACTAAAGTACCTCGTCCTCCACTGAGGTACTATTTATTACTGTTTATGTTCGCAGGACGACACAGATGTAACAGGCAACATTCTGAACGTGTCATTTTCCGCTCGTCGCCCGGACGCGGAGATCGGAGTAGCGGGTGATACCTCGCAGTACTACTCGCCGACGCACTTGAGGGAAAGAGTCTATTTGCATCGAGCTACGCTGGCCAGGCTAGCTACTGTACAGGCAAGTTGGAAGATCATAACTAGCAATCGATTATAACCAACGTTCATCTTCCCGGACAAAAATAACTTTTGGATGTGGTGAAGTTTCGACGTTCCAAAAGCGCAGATCCTCAACCCAGTTGCTTAAAAGAGTTTCTGATATCACTTTTTAGGTCCACTTGTGCAAACTCGATTTATCTTTTAACTCGAGAGTTATGCTAAAACAAAGTTAAAAAAAGACATTTGCACTGGATAATGTCTCACACGATCTTAACATATTGCTTGGCTAATCTTAAATAAGGTGTGATTACACACACATACATAATACTACTAATGATACTTGCTTACACACTAGAATATCATAAAGAACGATGCCGGGTTACCAACTGACTCTGGTTTTTGTAAAAGTCTGGTTTGTGGGAACCTTAGCAAACTTACATAGTCAGCCCTCTCCTAGGAGACAAGTGCCGGGTTAGCAACGGACTCTGGTTTTTGCAACAGTCTGGTTTGTGGAGACCTCAGCAAACTTCCTTACATAGGTAGCTCTCTCCTAGGAGACAAGTGCCGGGTTAGCAACGGACTCTGGTTTTTGCAACAGTCTGGTTTGTGGAGACCTCAGCAAACTTCCTTACATAGGTAGCTCTCTCCTAGGAGACAAGTGCCGGGTTAGCAGCTGACTCTGGTTTTTGTAAAAGTCTGGTTTATGGGGACCTTAGCAAACTTACATAGGTATAGCCCTCTCCTAGGAGACAAGTGCCGGGTTAGCAACTGACTCTGGTTTTTGCAACAGTCTGGTTTGTGGGGACCTTAGCAAACTTACGTACATAGGTAGCCCTCTCGTAGCAGACAAGTAACTCACAATATTGGCCCCAGGTGCTCCCGTTCGACGACAACATCTGCGTGCACGAGCCGTGCCTCAACTACGAGGAGTGCCTCACGGTGCTCAAGTTCGGCAACGCGTCGGGCTTCATCAACAGCGACTCCGTGCTCTTCAGACCCATCTATCCTGTTACCACCTTCTCCTGCCAGTGCCCGCATGGGTTTACAGGTACCTAATATTATAGTTTTGAATCGTTTCTTGGGTTTCGCCGAGGTTTGTTTCTTCGGCGGTTTTATGATCGTTGTCTACCGGCCACTGTAGATTTTCGCTTTCAGGTGTTGCAGTACTAGGAAAATGGCTAGTATTTAACGGTAAATGGAAAAATATCTTCCTTTCTCATTTAAACAAAAAACAATCCTAATAAAGAAATCACTCATAGCATAATAGTTATTTCAAAATCAGATAGATTTCCTAAAAATATTTTATTGCTTTATCAAATCTATAAAAATTGACGAAGATAAAAACATCAAAGATCAGTAGTGGAGGCTTTTGACGTCACGTCGTGATAAAAATTGTAGCGAATAGTAGCGTCACACGAGTATTCAACGCACTTTATCGTCTTCGTTTTTTATTTACTTAGAAAATACGTGTCCACTATTTTTTGGAAATCTGACGTACTAATTATATATTTTTAGTCAAATATCCTATACATTTAATTAAATGGCCAGTAAAAAGTGACAATATCGTTTGAACGACAACGTTTGACGAATCCACGTTTGGTCATTTGATGAAGTGCCTGACCACAACATGAAATAACAACTTCAAACCTAGCTTGACCATCCCATTCGAACTTAACCTATCCGTGTCGGGATGCCCTAAATTCGCCCTGGTTCAGTACGGTACGCTCTGGTTAATTTGATGTACATTACAACCAGTATATTCGATACCAGCAGCGCCCCACGGTTTCGCCTGCGTATTTCCCGTTGCCGTGAGAATACGGGGATAAAATAAAGCCTCTCTTACTTATTAATAATGTAGCACTCCATCGCGTGAAAAGTTAAAATATTTCTATTAAAATATTTAATAAATATAAATCAATTAATTTTAGTGATACGTTTTTTTAAGTGCATTTAAAAATAAGTCCTAAAATTGCGGTCTAATAATAATGATTAGAACAGTTTCTCTTGAAAAGTATGGCACGATAGATTCTTTTTTCGATCAATATTGATACCAATTGGTTAATTATTATGTTTTGTTGAATCTAGGTTCTCGAGAACACTACATGTGTGATACAGAAGTGGATTTGTGCTATTCTTCGCCGTGCATCAACAACGGAACTTGTGTGCGTCGCGAAGGAGGATACACTTGCGTCTGCGCAGCAGGGTATACTGGTAAATATGATTTTCATAAATATGTAACAAAATAAAGCATTTTGTCTATTTCAGTATTCTTAGTTTTAGTTGTCAAATATTATTCTGGATCAGATCATTATTGCTGGTACGATTATCTTTTTCCGGTGTCCGAATAATAAGAATATTTTTATAAATGCAAGTCATATCTGGAACCAACGTTATGCAAATACAGACTGCAGGTTATGAAACAACGACCCCAGCATAGACGGATCCACAAAAAATGTAACATTTTCGTCTCCACCAGGTGTAAACTGCGAAACAGTGCTAACATCAGCGTCGTGCGCGTCGGAGTGGGGCGCGTGCCGCAGCGGGTCGCAGTGCGTGGCGGTGCGCGAGGGCGGCTTCGTGTGCCAGGGCTGCGCGCTCGACGCCGCGCACACCACGCCGCTCTGCGAGCTGCGCGCGCGCAGCTTCCCCGCGGCCTCCTTCTTGACGTTCCCGGGCTTGAAGAGGAGGAATAGACTGCATTTGAAGTTAAAGTAACTAACTAAATTGATTTATTTACGCCTGCAATCCCCGATAAATACTTAGAGGGTTGAATGTTACCGCGTTTTCTTATTAATTCTTTAACTTTTTATTGTGCACTAATATACCGGGTGTTTCACAAATGCGTGGTCATATTTCAGGGTTACGTTCTGTATCTGATAAATAGAAAATAAAAAATATCGACAATTCCTGCTACATTCTTTCCATGAGACCAGCAAAAAATAATGCAACAATATTTCCACCAGGTTCGCAACCCAAACCCCAAACGGCCTACTACTATACAACGGGCGATATAATGAACGCCACGATTTCCTCGCACTGGAGACCATCAGCAGTGGCGCCGGAGTCGCGGGCGGCGCCGGAGTTAGGTTCACGTTCGCGTTAGGGGGAGGCAAGGTGGACGTCACTGTGGCCGGCGATGTGGCTGACGGCTCCTGGCATACTGTGGACATCGAGTACTATAACAGGGTGAGTAGTATATCACACTGGAGACCATCAGCAGTGGCGCCGGAGTCGCGGGCGGCGCCGGAGTTAGGTTCACGTTCGCGTTAGGGGGAGGCAAGGTGGACGTCACTGTGGCCGGCGATGTGGCTGACGGCTCCTGGCATACTGTGGACATCGAGTACTATAACAGGGTGAGTAGTATATCACACTGGAGACCATCAGCAGTGGCGCCGGAGTCGCGGGCGGCGCCGGAGTTAGGTTCACGTTCGCGTTAGGGGGAGGCAAGGTGGACGTCACTGTGGCCGGCGATGTGGCTGACGGCTCCTGGCATACTGTGGACATCGAGTACTATAACAGGGTGAGTAGTATATCACACTGGAGACCATCAGCAGTGGCGCCGGAGTCGCGGGCGGCGCCGGAGTTAGGTTCACGTTCGCGTTAGGGGGAGGCAAGGTGGACGTCACTGTGGCCGGCGATGTGGCTGACGGCTCCTGGCATACTGTGGACATCGAGTACTATAACAGGGTGAGTAGTATATCACACTGGAGACCATCAGCAGTGGCGCCGGAGTTAGGTTCACGTTCGCGTTAGGGGGAGGCAAGGTGGACGTCACTGTGGCCGGCGATGTGGCTGACGGCTCCTGGCATACTGTGGACATCGAGTACTATAACAGGGTGAGTAGTATATCACACTGGAGACCATCAGCAGTGGCGCCGGAGTCGCGGGCGGCGCCGGAGTTAGGTTCACGTTCGCGTTAGGGGGAGGCAAAGTGGACGTCACTGTGGCCGGCGATGTGGCTGACGGCTCCTGGCATACTGTGGACATCGAGTACTATAACAGAGTGAGTAGTATATCACACTGGAGACCATCAGCAGTGGCGCCGGAGTCGCGGGCGGCGCCGGAGTTAGGTTCACGTTCGCGTTAGGGGGAGGCAAGGTGGACGTCACTGTGGCCGGCGATGTGGCTGACGGCTCCTGGCATACTGTGGACATCGAGTACTATAACAGGGTGAGTAATTGTAATTTATTTAATATATTTAAATTGATGAGATAAAATTCTAATTTAATAAAATTGTCAAGCATAAACCTAATAACAGTTAATGAGGATGCGAAATTAAAAGCTTTTCTGCACAAATAATTCCCGTAAGCACTAAAACATAACAAAGACATACTCGTATTTAAAACAATGCAAGGGTATAAATCCGTTCTATAAATCTATTTACGTACCTTTTTTAACGAAATACTTTTATATAGGTTACTTTTAAAGGTGTGTGGATAATTACGATGTAAATCGATTACATGTGGATTCTGCGCTTTAGGCATTATTTTCCTTTGGTGTAACAACATTGATTATTTATTGTTATAGACTGCAACACTGATTCTGGATGACTGCGACAAAGCCCTGTCACTGGCCGGCGCAGCGGAGTTCGGCCTGAAATACGCCTGTGCTAATTTCTCCAGAAAAGTTCTACCTCCACGATGTGAAATCGCCACTGAGACTTGTCACAGGTAAATACAAACATAATTATACTATTGGTTATCCAGAACAAAAATTATTTTTGCTTAGTCTGATAGTAACATAATCTACCGGGGTTTTTTTATGTGAAGGAAGATAGAGATAAGTTCTGCGGTTCTATAAAAAAAAATAGCCGAGCCCATGAGTTTGATTTCAGAACAAAACGTTTGTGCCTAAAATCTTACTCCTAAATCATGTACCGTGTACTTAACATATCTAACGGGAGATTATCTTGAACTTATTAATAGTCTAAGGGAAGGTTCATATCTGACGGAACACTCACGGAACGGTTCACACTCAACCGATGTTACGTTAGTGCGTCGAGTGTGAACGGTCAAGTGTTTTTCTATACATTTGTCTGTTCTGGCGTTACGCGACCGATAATACGCGACGCATGTTCCGTCAGATATGAACCTTCCCTAAAACTGCTCAATTGAATATACGAACTCATAGTTTTATTTAAGTCTGTAAAGGCAAAGCAATTTTAAACCATAACCTCTTTATCTTCTAGATTCCTCGACCTAACGGGCCCCCTTCAGATCGGTGGGCTTCCCAACATCCCGAGCAGCTTCCAAGTGAAGAACAAGGACTACGTGGGCTGTATATCGGACCTCTACATCGACCACAAGTTCATCGACCTCAACAGTTTTGTGGCCGACAACGGCACCTTAGCAGGGTGTCCTGAAAAGAGGTCGCAGTGCAATTCTGCACCTTGTTACAATGGGGCAGAGTGCAAAGATCTTTGGGGCACGTATCTCTGTGATTGTACGGAGGGGTATACGGGGAAGGATTGTGCTGATTGTAAGTTTGTTTTGTCTTTTGTTTAATATATTCGTTTTAAAGCGGTCTAGCCCCCTACTATGATGTGCCAAGTATAGCATGATTCCGCCAAGAGAGAGACAAAGCGATGCAGGAAAAATATAGCTATCCATTTCAACGTAATCATGAGAGAAAATATTCATCAAAGTGAAGGGTTTGTTATAGATTTGAATTATATTGATAAATATTTGTAGCAACTCTACATCATCATCATTGTTTAGCCCGTATCTTATTTCATTTGGGGTTATGATAACATGTTTCCTACATACTTTTAACCCAACAACGATGCTAATAAAATATAAATTAAATCTTTTGTATAAGTATGTGGACAAAGTCCTAAATTTGTTTCGTGTGTGTGGAATACTCTTTGTTTATAAAAACATATAAAAAAAATGTTGGTTGTTATCCTGATTACTTTTTTCCCGTAGCAACAAACCCACCGTGGCGCTTCAGCGGCGACGGCATGCTCTCATTCAACCCACTGCTGCGTCCCATACAACTGCCGTGGCTGAACGCGCTGTCGCTCAGGACCAGACAGCAGGACGCCTTCCTCATGTCCATACAAGTCGGACAGAACAGCACCATTCTGATCACTGTGAGTTTTGGATATAGAACCTTACTTCTAACTGTTAAGGACCTAATTCCACTGTCAGGAGTTGATGGAAACGTGGATACTAACTTATGAAACGTCTGCAAGTGTTTTACATATACTACAAGTGTCAAAATAGTCATAAATTAACCCATAGACTGGGATTATGCTTTTTTTTTTCAGAGGGTGTTACTTGGCGAACCCCTCAAATTGACCCTGGCTGGGTAACCTCAGCCAGGGTCAATTCAAGGTCCAGCCAGTATTATATAAAAACTTTACTTTTTGGCTTTTTTAATACAATTTTACTTTAGTAGTTATTTTAGTAGGTACTTTAGAATGAACCTGTATACTATAAGTCACTTAAATTTTGCTCACAGCTAAAATCCGGGTACCTGCAGTACTCGTACAACGGCGAGTCCATGTCCGTCCCCACCAGCAGGCTGTCGGACGGGCAGTGGCACCGCGTGGACGTCACGTGGCTCGGCGCCGACATAGCCGTCAGCCTGGACTACGGGCTGCGCGCCGCGCTGCTGCCCATGTTAGCCAATAAGATCCAGGGACAGTACATCGGCAAGATCCTGATTGGCGGACCGGATACTACGGCGGGCTTGCTGGCGTCCGAGGTTGGCTACTTCGAAGGATGTATTCAGGTAAGTGTTGGTTCCTTCTCTATATTGAAAGATATTTGACCAAACTGTATCATCATCATAATCAGCCTTTTAATGTTCCCACTGCTGGGACACAGGCCTCCTCTCTAGGAGAGGGAATGGGCCGTAATCCACCACGCGGGCCCAGTGCGGGTTGGTGAATATCACATTGTCTTCGAATTTTTGGTTCTAGGACATGCCGGTTTCCTCTCGATGTTTTCCGTCACCGTTTTGAGAGCAGTGGTGATGAAATTATTTACACAAAGTATTGCGCCTGGCTGGGTTTGAACCCGATGCCACTCGGCCACCACTGCTCTGACCAAACTGTATAATTGTACTCAAATTTCCGCATTTATTAAAAGTTGTTTAATGTAAATTATCATTTTTAACAGGATGTTAGAGTGGGAACTGCTCAATCTCTTCTCAATCGGCCTACTGTCAGAGAAAACGTAAGGGACGGATGTCAGTCACGCGCCGATTGTATGCTCTCCATCTGTCCACCTTATGTAAGTAACTAGTTTTATATTATTTTATGTTTACTTTATCATGTTAGGTAATTCATCCATTATGTCATCAGCTGCCTAGCCTTTTCCCAACTATATTTGTGTCGGCTGCCAGTCAGCTTTGATTCTGCTGAGTACCAGTATTTTACGTGGAATGGCTGTCAACCAGACCTCCACTGCCCATGAACTGGGTAACACTTCTCAGCAAGACTGGAGTCAGATTTTCTGGCTTCTAACAATTCACAACGACTGGCAAAGACCTACAAATGACAGCCGGGACCAGTGGATATGTATAGTACGCATCCACAGACCAACCTTAACTAGCGATGCTTAACCTTGAAGTTCGATCCGCGCGGTTGTTATTATTTAGCCTTGAGCTTCATCCATTATATAAAAAGGGATAATTCCTGAATTAAAAAAAAAACTAAAAACTCCGCAGGTTTTTATAAGTACCTACAGAAAAACAAAAAAAAGTCGGTTATAGCACCAATGGCAATAGGGCCTTATAATACCTTTGTTATAAGTTTTGGAATGTTGTTTAAAGACTACTACTACTACTAACTATAATTATTCCATAGCAAAAAAAGGGATGTGTAATTGGTTTTTAGGTGCACCTTATTCTAACAGTATAGTAAAATGGCTCTCAATACTCAACATACTCTTGACCAATAACCACATCCACAGAGCACCTGCGTATCATCGTGGGACAGCACAGAATGCGTGTGCTCCCGCGGCCGGGTGGGCCCGCAGTGCATGCCCGCATGCGAGCTGCAGCCGTGCGGGGAGCATGCGGTCTGCACGCACCACGACTCCGACAAGGGGTACAGTTGTAGCTGCGAGGACGGCTATATGATGACTGGTAAGTTAATATTTATGCAACATTGAATTCTACTAACTTGTTAGCCCTGTGACGCTGGATAAATCCGTGGTCTTTTGACTGTCTTTACTAAATGTTTTCAACGGTGACCGAAGTTTGAGTTTGCTTTGACTTACACAACTGCTCCTTGTTTCTGAAACTTTGATCTTTAGCATCAGCATCTTACCCGGAGGAAACTATTTTATAAATTATCAAAGTCAACTCATTTATTTCAACTAGACCATTAAAAGGTACTTCGAAAATAAAATATTATAGTGACTCTAGATAACTCCACATCTAAACGCGTATTTTGCGTGTTTTGTTGCTTCCAGAGTCTTATGAAGATGAACGGACAAGAAACTCCATAGAACTTACTCTTTATAAATATAAGTTTTATAATATTTCGTTTACATTAATCAATTGATTATACGTGAGGACGATGCAACCAAAATATACTACTAATAGGTAGAACAAAATAGAGTAAAATACCAGTAGAGGTAAATACCAGTAGGAGTATATTCCCTTATTTGCAAATTTTGCAACCATTCATTTATATAATAAATAACAATGGACCAGTGTGTGTTAAATTAAATATGAAAAATTAGTAACTATGATAATATTACGCCGAGCGAATGCCGTTTTACGCAGATCTGACGCTTGTTTTCCCAACTTAAATGTGGTGTTAACTAGACTCACTATTTAATTTAGGTTAACTAAATTGTCACTGTACACAACAACTTAAGGGCCACGATCTATCTCAATGTATTTATTACCTTTAATTTTGGTATGCGTTATACTTAGCAAAATAAAACTTCTTCTTTCAAAATAATAAATTACCAAACGCCCAACCTCAAATGAAATATACATATACAGAGACTTTCGTATCTTAATCTATGGTTTACTTCCCAGCGTCCGGTTGCGTGGAAGCGGGCGTGCAGGAGTGCCCGGGCGGCTGGTGGGGCGCGCGCGGCGGCGCCTGCGGGCCCTGCGCCTGCGACGCCGCGCGCGGCTACCACCCGCACTGCCACGCCACCACGGGCCACTGCCACTGCAAGGTAATATCACATCTATTTCCTTTAGACCCTTAGAATAGTTCTCCTTTATAATTTTCCATAATCGTGCTAATGACTGGTTTTAGCTAGTAGAAAGTGAAATCGCTGGAACTTACAGAGCTTACCAAGAATTTTGTGTCCCCCTCATTACGTGTTCTAAAATTATTTATTTTAGCATCATTTTAGGGAATTATCTTTATGTAAAACTGACATTGTTTTAGCTGGCATCCTAATTTCAATAAATAACTTTTGATTTGGAACTATATACCTATCTACAATCTTCAATCACAGACGATCACACAATTACCTACAAATTATCACATTTTTAATCAAAGTCTTGTAGTCTTTTTACTAGTTCTCAGTTCCTAAACCGAATGTTCATGAAATCCGTGTTGGCCACCAGGAGAACCACTACAAGCCCTTGGGCTCGGGCGCCTGCCTGCCGTGCCAGTGCTACGCGGCGGGCTCGGCCAACAGCTCGTGCGCGGCGCACAGCGGGCAGTGCCACTGCCGCGCCGGCGTCATCGGCCGCGCCTGCGACTCCTGCGCCAACCTCTACGCCGAGGTGGCTCCCAACACGGGCTGTGAAGGTTCGTCTATTTACTAGTGCCCCGTATTCATGCCAGTTCATGTGTCTCTGAGGGATCGCATCAGAAATAAGGTGATCCGTCAGAGAAGCAAGGTTATCGATATAGCCCACTGGATTAGTAAGCTGAAGTGGCAGTGGGCTGGCCATATTAGTCGTAGAACCGACAACCGTTGGGGTAAACGAGTTCTAGAGTGGAGACCGCGTCTCGGCAAACGTAGTGTAGGACGTCCTCAGGCACGGTGGAGTGACGATTTGCGCAGGACGGCTGGCAGAAACTGGATGCGAGAAGCCGAAAATAGATCTAAGTGGCGATGGCGTGCAATTGGAGAGGCCTATGTCCAGCAGTGGACTGCAACAGGCTGTTGATGATTGATAACGATGATTCATGTCAGTTAAAAGAAAGTACTCGCTTAAAAATAAACGCGCCGCAACACCCAAAACGTTCCTTAAATGACACCATAAATACTATACTAACATATAAAAGCTGAAGAGTTTGTTAGTTTGAAAGCGATAATCTCTTGAACTGCTTGTCGGATTTAGTAAATTCTTTTGTATATGATAGCCATTCGTGAGGAAAGCTGTAGGCTATACGGGAACGGGCTATGCGCGTACGAAGTCGCGGGCAAAAGCTAAGCTCACGTTTGACCACAATCTATCCTGAAGAAAAGCAATGATCTGCATGCTTTCTTAGAAGTAACCATAAACTTCTACTTTATAGTATTGTTTATGGCAGCGTGTATTATCAATCACTGACCTCACTGCCAATAAACGCCTTCAAAAGTTCACTGCATTGAATACACCATCTTATTTCATGTGTGTTTCCAGCTCAACCTAGTCTTCTAACATAATTTTGACACTGGTTACATGACCAGAGTTTATGTTAACTTAAATAAACTCAAGACAAGATAAGACATTTATTTTTAGTTACTTGAGTATACATCAATCAACTTCAGTTAATTAACATCAGCTCATTTTTTTTAAACAGTCGTCTACGATGGATGCCCTCGCTCCTTCTCTCGTGGGGTCTGGTGGCCACGAACCAAGTTTGGAATAGAAGCTGTTACTGACTGCCCCACTGGTAAGATATATACATATAATAACAGAATCACTGTACTCATCATCATGAACAAATTTTACTATGTAACTCATCGTTATCTGCCTAGCCTTTTCCCAACTATATTGGGGTCGGCTCCCAGTCATGCCGGATTCAACTGAATACCAGTATTTTACCTGAAGCGGCTGCCTAACAGACCTCCACAACCCATTAACTCGGGAACGCGGTACTTCTTGGCAAGACTGGTGTCAGATTTTCTGGCTTCTGACAATCCGTAACGACTGCTAAAGATCTCCAAATGACAGCCGGGACCAACGGCTTAACGTGCTTTCCGAGGCATGGAGAAGTCTCGTTATGTTAAGATGGTCACCCATCCACAGACCAACCTGGGCAAGCGTTGCTTAACCTAGACGATCGTCCTGTGCGGCTGTTATAATTTAGCCACGAGCTCCTCAAAATTCAAAACAAAATAAAATACTATAGAACTAACCCCAAAAAACAGTTGTTCAGTACATTTTGTCGAGTCGAGTCGATCCGTTCATAAATGTATGGAGCAATCTATTTTAATTAGAATAGTGTGCATAAGTAATGTTAGACGATTGTGATAAAAGAGGCAAAGATATAATTCCTTCCCTTTCTTTTAGGTACTAGTGGTAAAGCGACTCGCATGTGTGATAAAACCCAAGTCGTGCCGTGGCAAGAGCCTGATATGTTCAACTGTACTACGTCCACATTTTACCAACTGAGGAAACAGGTAAGCATCACACAGTTTTATCCAAATAATTTCTAAGTGTGGACCACCTGTTCCGAACATGAGGTACATGTTAGAATGCCCCAAACTTTGGACTTCATGAATGCCACCGATGCTGCAATCAATTTAGCAACCTTCTGGGCCCGAACAATCTAGGAAGAAAAAGAATGACTACGTCTACATATCTTGTTGTTTAATCTGTAACCTCGATCACAGTCTACCATTTGATTTACCCCACAGCTAAGTAAGATAGAAACAGGTGAGCTATCCGTGAACACTTTCGTGGGCGTCCGCCTAGCGGCCGACCTCGCCTTAGCGTGCGCCAACACCCCACTCCTGTACGGCGCTGACGTCCTGGTAGCCGAGGGCATACTGCTGGAGCTGCTGCAGTACGAGATGAGGCAGGCTGGCTTGAACCTCACGCATAGCCAGGACAAGGATTATGTGCGCGTGAGTAAAAGAGATAGGACAACAATGTTAAAATAACCATAAAAATTATAACTTTAATAAAATCTCGCAGCAGTTTCATATTTCACTTCGTAAATCTGAATAGTTTTTTAAATCTTCGAGAATATTTTCCTTAGATTTTTATCTCTAAAAGTACAACACATATTGCCACTACTGGACTAGGGGCCATTCAAGTATTACATCAGTAGAATTTTTACCACCCGCTCCCTCTCGTAAGCAAAAGTAAACAAGGCTCTTACCTCCCCCCCCCCCCATGCTTACGTGAACATGTTTATAAGTATCATTGAATCTGTTCTGGTTTCCTTATTGGTTCGTGAAGCAGCAGTTAATAAGTCTAGAAATAAGGAATTTTTAGTCTGAAATTAAGTTCGCTATTAGGACGTTGATAGCCCAGTGGGTAAGACCTTGCCGGATCGCCATGTTGTGTTCAAACCATAATCGACTAAAATGAAATAAATCAATATTGCTGACGTCATCACATCCCGGATCCCAATGTCATCAAAAATAAGCAAATCAAGAAACCCACCCCCTTCCCCCCTTTAGTGCGTACTTAATACTTGAATGGCCCCCTAACACCAAAAATTATTCACAATACTGGATACCTCATAATCATAATGTCCCGTTATCCCGAGCAAAATAAAGACAACTCAAGAAATTGCCATATGAATATAATTCTTTTATAGTCAACTAATCCCTTCTCATCTTTTCAGAACGTAATAAAATCCGCCAACACGATCCTTAACTTACAATACGCTAAGGAATGGCGTCGCATTCGAGAACTAACCGGCCACGGCATGGAGCTGCTACTACAAAGGTTCGACAAATACATCGCGGTGCTAGCGGAAAGCCAGCACGATACCTACACCAGTCCCTTTGAGATCAACACTAGTGATTTGGGTAAGTAGTAGAAGATAACTATTGACAAACTGCATATTCATAGGGTCACGACATTGGCGCAGATTCGAAGCGAAGAACGAAAACTTTAAATTACAAATTGATCCCGTATCTCTATCCCGAAATACACACTTTATTCATGTTAAAAAGACGATCGCAGTCGAAAATTCGACGTTCTCACGTATTGATCCCTATGCACTGATTCTCAACACTACCAGTGGATGAAGAGCCTTAATTTCTATCGGGACAAGAACCTTAGAACCAAATTCAGATTCATGGTTTTACGCACCCGACCTGAGGATATTATTTTTTGCTGTTAGGAAATTACCTATGAGCACAAAATAAAATAAATACTTCCAGTAATGTTAATGAAGAAGGACAAAAACTCTCTTTACCTATTGTGATTTCCACTTGACCTATCTGTACCACAAGAACACCTTAATCAATATTATGTACGAATCGATAGTTTCGGTCTCTAACAAGCAAGAAGACTTGATCTTCTTGTTTCTATTAGAAGGGAAGTTAAATTTATCTTTTTCTTTCCAGTAATCGGCGTCGACATAGTAACAGCAGAATCGATCTACGGCTTCGAGCCGACCCAACTAAATCGCTACATCATAGACTCCTACACAACCGAACGCGTCGTTCTACCCGACACGTCTTCCTTCATACACTCTCCCATACAAACACCCATATACCATGCTAATGGCAAGATCAACAAGCACAGGAAGCCGTCCAGTCCTACCGTGTCCTTCCCGAAGTATAATAACTATGTGAAGAGCAAGAATAAGTTTGACAAGTATACGAGGGTGCTGCTGCCGTTAGATCTGCTTGGAATTACTAATAGTAATATTCAAGGTGAGTGTTTTCAAAATCGTGCTATATTTATAATATAATCGTGTATAGTTTATTTAAGAACATGTAAAACAGGTCATAATCCTTACTAATATTATAAATGTGAAAGCGTGGATGTTTGTTACGCTTTCACGCAAAAACTACTTGACGCATCATCATGAAACTTTGTAAGTACACATATTCTGGGAGGTACTAGAAGTACCTAACATAGGATACTTTTTATCCCGGGTTTATGTTCCCTTGGGATGATTTCCAACATTCACGCGGGTGAAGCCGCGGGCAGCAGCTAGTAAGCTATAAATTAGGTAACTCACTTTGAGATTGTTAGCAATATTTGTTAGGAAAGATAATGTCAGCGTAAAAAACAAATTACTTTGTACTATTTTGTACGTTTGTTTTACCAAGTGATGCCAAGTGACTGTAATTTTCTACCAAAAGTTCCTATCATATATTGCGGATTTTGACACATTTGAATAGTCGTTATCGGTCTCATGTAATGATTAGAAAGACATTCATAATTTCTCATCGAGTTATATACATACTTACCAAGGCATTAAAACCACGAAAATTCTTCCAGAAAACCTCGACCTAAACTACGAATCCCGCGCCGTATTCTCGTACCTACAATACTCCCGCAACACATCCCAACTGATGCCGCTCCGCATGGATGAGTCCGTCAGCCAGCGCTGGGGCGTCAACATCACGGTGGGCTCGCCCATCATACAGCTGGCCTTGTTCGTGCCCGAGTATGTGTGGAGCAAGGAGGCCGGCGACGAGGACAACTCCATGGAGACTGCGGACGATGTGGAAGGTATGTAGTTCAGCAGTATAGTTGTACAACGTCAACATCACTGTGGGCTCGCCCATCATACAGCTGGCCTTGTTCGTGCCCGAGTATGTGTGGAGCAAGGAGGCCGGCGACGAGGACAACTCCATGGAGGCTGCGGACGATGTGGAAGGTAGGTAGTTCAGCAGTATAGTAGTACGACGTCAACATCACTGTGGACTCGCCCATCATACAGCTCGCTTTGTTGTTATCCAATTCAATGATAATCCTGAACCATTTTGGCTGATAAACTACAATAAATTGTATAACCTCGCTTTTATCATCAACAGGAATAATCTACGCAAACAAAGGTAACACACACCACCAACAGACCAACCATATCAACCCGAACAGCCAATCAAAAAACACATGGCCTCTAGAAGACGCCCAAAACCATGAAAACCACGGCCCGGTGCTCATACAACCAACCTTTAAAAAGCAAGAAAAATCCTTTACAAGCGACAACTTACAGGAAAACGAATCATCTTTTGTCTCAGACAAGCTGGAAACTGACGGACCTAAAGTAATGGCCCTTATAATGGAATCTGGGAATATAACAAAGGACGGTGTGAAGAAAAAGTTAGTGTACAAGAGCTTGAGTGGCATTCGGCTGAAGAGACCGATTAGATTGCAGATGTGGCTCGATATTGATCGAGAGACGTTCGGCTCGAGGACTAACCCGCAGTGCGTGCATTGGTCTACATTAAGAGGGTGAGTTTCATATAATTTATTTCAATGGATCCATTCGAACCATCTATACTAATATTATAAAGAGGAAAGATTTGTATGTAACGAATAAACTCAAAAACTACTGGACCGATTTCAAAAATTCTTTCACCATTAGAAAGCTACATTCATCCTGAGTAACATAGGCTATATTTTATCCCCGTATTCCCACGAGAACGGGAACTACGCGGGTGAAACCGCGGGTCGCAGAGGGTCGTAGAGGGGTTGAACAAACACTAGGTCGCGTGACGTCACACCAGAAAACCATTTGCGGGCTCTTCTAAACTGTCAAGAAGGTAGTCGTTTAGATGAAATAAAGATGTAGCTAGCTCCACATTCCGTAGTAACTCTCTGTGGAGAAGAACAACAAGGCAAATATACAGATACAGTAGTTCACATTTCTCTTGATTTTATTTGGCACGACATTTAAAAATTCGAAAATGGATAAAAGCTGCTGTTGTTGTTGTTGTTATTTGCCGGATAAGCTAACCCTGAACCTATTTATTATGAGGTGATGATCAACTTACTACTCGATCAATTTACTTATCTCATTTTTAACGGCAAGCTGTATTTATTTATTTATTTACGTATTTATGTACATGGAGGACTTACAGCTAATAAAAACAGACATAAATGGATTTTAACTATGTTTTTGGACAAAAACAACTTCCCAGCTTCGAAGCAAGGCAGTCTCTCCAACATTTATTTTCTAATGTTGGTATTTAAACTGATTTCCTCTCGCTTATCTCAGGTCTGGCGAATGGTCTCGCGTTGGTTGCCACACAGAGATCGACTATGATTGGTCTCCGTACTCCAACGAACCTCTGCTTATCAACTGCACTTGCAACCATCTGTCCACCTTCGCTGTATTGGTTGATGAGGTCGATATTGAGGTAAGTGGCTTATTTTCTTGTGGTCTACAGTTTAACACGACTTTATGACCCTAACAAATTTTAAAGAAGTGTTCCAGCTTAAGAAATCTAGTCAATAATATTGTTTCAACTTAGGTTAGGTTATCATGGGGCTGGCATGCCTTGTAAGGATAAAAGTCCCTAAAAACTAAAGAAAAAAAAAAGAAATCTAGCATGAACTCATAATCTAACCATCCTAGTCAAGGCTAGGCCCTGAATAGAATATCGGAGTTAGTTAAAAATTATTGTTTAAAGAACTATGATGTCTACACTCATAAATAAAAGAAATTTACACTTAACAGATGCGCGTACGTTAAATACTTGTAGTTAGTTACATATTGTGTAATATTGTATATATTGGTGTTACAATTTCTGTTATATTGGTGTTGCAATTTTTTGTGTACAAAAACTGCAGCCTTTCTATATACTATACTATTGAATCAAACAAAAAAACTGTATCTACGTCAGTTTTGTGCCCATTGGAATATTAAGCATCTAAATCTAAAGTATGCATTTGTTTTTTCTCTACAGTTCATTCCAGAACCATCTCTCCTAGAATCAGTTACATCATACACCGCATTCAGCATATCTCTGCCTCTACTCCTCACGACCTGGACAGCTCTGTGTCTGATGCGAGGTGGAGCTGCTACTGTCTCCAACTCCATCCACAAGCATCTCATCTTTTGCGTCTTTATGGCCGAACTACTGTACTTGATCGCTTTGAAGGCTAGGAGTTCTTTAGTACAGAATGAGGTAAGTGATCAAACGAATATCACCCTTATAAATAGATACGTTAAAGTTAAAGGAAAGAAGCGTTCTCTGGTGCTATTTCATACCGACCATCTCATCTTCTGCGTGTTTGTGCACCTGTACATGATAGCTTTGAAGGCAACGAGTTCGTTGGTTAAAATGAGATAAGATATTAAGGCTAATATAGTCCTTAAAATGATTTCCTTATGTTGCATAAAGTATTAATAATGAAAAAAAAAATTGATTGAGTCAGGCGTTACTTTGCGGAAATCCATTTTTAATTTGAAAATGAAAATTATATATCTAGTTTGAAAACTAGATATATAATTTTCATATTAATAATGAGTTAAGAAATCAAGTTAATATGGGCCTTATTAAAAGGTGACTTAAAATTGAATATTGTGGCCCAACTTAACAACTCGTGTGATGCGAGGTGAACAATTCCATACACAAGCACATCATCTTCTGTGTGTTTATGGCTGAACTGCTGCACTCGATAGCTTTGAAAGCCAGGCGTTGGCCATTTCAGAGTAAGAACCCCTTTAGGGGTTTTAATAATCTTAGATTCAGCCTAGAACTGCGTCAAAAATTGGTCGGATTTCTGTTTCGTTTTATCGTATAACAGAACACACAATCTAAATTTATTGCCATATTAAACACATTAAAACGTCAATTACCGTTTTTTTACTTTAGCAAGTGATGTCTTTTTCGCGCCATAAAAGTATAGTGTGGGGAATATTTTAAATCTTTAAATTTTTTTGCGTACAGTTCCTGTGCAAGCTGATGGCCATGTCGCTCCACTACTGGTGGGTGTGCGCGCTGGCGTGGTGCGCGTGCGACGCGTGGCAGCTGCGGCGCCTCGTGCGCGAGCTGCGCGACGTCAACCACGGCGGCCTGTGCGCGCAGCTGGCGGCCGCCTACGCCGCGCCCGCCGTGGCGCTCGCGCTGGCGGCCAGCCACCACCAGCACCAGTACGGGAATGCGCTCTTGTGAGTACTTCTTTAGGCTCTACATCTAATAGACAGTGAAAAGGAATCTGCCTTATTTATGTTATTCTATCAAATTATTATCAAAATATAATATCAGTTGACTATCCAAAATTGGACAGACTTTTCTTTCTCTTTAAAAAGTCCTAAATACAGCAATAACTTGAAAACCACCCAACATGAACTCGCAAGTCTTCGGGGTCATGATCATTTCAAACCAGCTCTAGTATAAATAACCCATTTCCAAGAACTCATTTAATTACAAATCACCCTGATAGCCATATTAAACACGACATCAGCTTTAGCTTTCTGTTTTCTAAAATTGATATTTTTTTGGGTCGAATATTATTTTGCTACACCTAGACGTATCAGCTGCCACCTAAAAGTGGCCTTTAATGACCTTAGGTATGTAACAGCTACAATATGAGTAACATTGTCCCCACACAGTTGCTGGGTAAGCTGTCACGAGCCAGTAGTGTGGTGGGTGGTGATCCCCGCGGCCGTGTACGCCGGTGCGGCGCTGGTGTTCCTCGCGGGGGCCACACGAGCGGCCTTCACTGTCAGAGATCATGTCATTGGTTTTGGAAACTTGAGGTAAGCTGTTTATTTATTTATTTTTTTGTTGGATTGCCTTGTTCGAGTCCTAAATAAACATTTTTTTTCCTTTATTTCTGTTTGGTTGGATCTATTTCGTAAATTTTCAGGAATAATTCGACTTTATAAGAGGGTCTTACTCCCTCGGGTGGGTGCTTCTGATTTCAACGTTCTTTTCACCCATCATTTCACTAATTTAAGTATCTATAATAGATGAATGATTGGAGTTATCATTTAATAGCTCTGAAGCGAGATTAACTGCATAATTTGTTTCCGAGCTTGATTGAGCCCTGATTACGATGTGATTTTACTAAATTCAGGCCAAGATTAATAAACGTTACTTTAGCAGGTCCCCCAACAAATTTTCTCACGCGGGCTATTCTATCAAATGATGCCGGTTCTTTGACCAATAAAAAAAAACAAATACTCTCGCAGAACATGTCGATGTTACAGACCTGTGTATTGGTTGGCCAATTCACGACACTCAAGAGTCTGACGGAGACCGAATCTGTCACGAAAGAACGACTGAGGATTCCCCTTGTTTATCTTTGTGTCTGTCCGTGGTACAGCTCCCAAACGGATTCTTTTGGATGATGATTGCCGAATTTGATGAAGTTTTTCCTCGGCAGAATGCTGCTCGGCGTCAGCGTAGTGTGCATGCCCCTAGTGTGTGTGTCGTGGGCGAGCGCGCTGCTGCTGGGCAGCGAGGCGGGACAGCGGCGCGACGCGCTCAGTGCGGCGCTGGCGGCTGCCGTCACTGCGCACGCCGCCGCCGCCAGCTTGGGGTACATCGCCTTCAACATACGTGTGCGAGACAACTTGAAGAGGTCAGTTATATGTTACTATACTATATGTTGCTTTTAACATACCGTGCCAAACGAACAAATGAGGTGACCAAAGCCAATGCACCGCTCTTCGATAATGCGGTGTCGCTCTCCGACGTCGCAGCGCTGTTCCACCATACCCCCTCCCTTCTCCCCACCCCCGGCCTCCTCCCCGCTGCCCCCCTGGCGCTCCCTGTGGCATGTCGTTCTGGTTTATATGTAAAACGCGTCGTGTGGTAACCGTCTTACTTAAACTATCATACCGGTTTAATATATACATACTTAATTTAATTATGTATATCTACTGACGTCATACCGGCCGGGTAGTGCCAAAATTCGAAACAACATCAGTAAATTTGTGTGACATAGAAGTTCACCCATCGAGCTGAATTCGATAGATTACGATGTATCAAGGGAATACACGCCATATTCACTTTAAAATTTGTTTCAGGACGGTACTCAGATGTTTGGGCAAGAAAGTGCCTCTAGTCGACACATCAGTCATAATCAGCAGTAGTGCTCAAAACTTATCGCAAGTCAACAGGTAATTTACATAAATTAATATCAACCTTGCAACATGATTCTAAGAACCATTATTTAATCAAACTTAAACCTTATACTTTCAATCCGAAGACTACATCTAGCCAAACTATTTTTAACTTTATTTTTGTTGAGTGAAAGTTCAATTTCTTTTGAAAGTTCAAGTTCAAACGTTGTATTTTCATAGGTCTGCGCTGGCATATCACAGTAGTACTGAGCCAGGACGTCAGATGAGGAACATAGGAATATCAGCATCATCAACGACTTCAAGATCTACCACTAAAACTAGTTCCAGTCCTTACAGGTAAGCTATAAACTCTTTTATGATAAATGAACCTCTTATTTAGTTTCTAATAGAGCCAATTTGCCCCTATCTAAGCCTGATGTTCTGTGTCCTGTGGTCAGTCGTTAATGTTTTGGTCAGAACAGCAACAAGTTTGCTGGTTGGTATGGTGTCATCCAGGTTATGGACATAGCCCATTGTTACTTAACTCGCAGAACAGATAGTCGACGGGATCGAACGGTTCTGGATTCGCGTCGTGGAGCGTGCTCCTGGTGAAGACCGCGCGCATGCTCTCTGTGCGCGACGCACGGGACCGCGAGATATGGTTACACTTGGGGAGGCTTACGTCCACCGATGGACTGGACCGATTTTAACCATTTTTTCACCAATGGAAAGCTACATTAACAGCGAGTAACAAAGGCTATATTTTATCCCCGTTTTTCCACGCGAAATTATGCGGAGAAACCGCGGAGCGCTGCTAGTATCGTATTTGTATGGAATTGAAGTAACAAATGATCTTGACTTGTTACACAGTCGCAGCGACGGTCAACTGCGTCACACAAGCACGTCGACGTCCAACTACAACACGAGCGCCAGTGACATGCCCGCATACCTGAGAGGATTTGATTCTTCACTACATACAAGGAAAGATGGTAAATATCATTAAATTTATTCCGCTCTTCTCTCCCGCTTGTGTCATTTATTTTTAGACCTAGTCTTATACGAGAGGCGAAAATCGGACAGCAAAAATTTTCTTTTCAGTCAATTGCTATGATGGATCGTATTGATACTGGTAGATAATTTGGTGATGGCGAAGCAGTATCCTCGAAAATGAATTTGCAAGCACTTTTATACATAGTGTTGCGCGCCAGAATTAAACAACGAAGATGGTTGCATTCGGTACTACTAGCGCCATCTAGTATCGAGTAGCAGAACTGATAAAGCCGGGAACCTTCGAAATTTTTCTATGCTAGAACATGCTAGAATTCTCGGACCTTGGTCGGTCGCGACCGATATGTACGCGTACTTTCTGGAGTTCTACTCGGCGCACTATATAAGGCACATGTGCCGACCGAGTCAGTATTGGAATTGCGATACAAGTGATAACTTCGAGAGCGATCTTCGACTGCGAACTCAAGTGATTAATAGTGCGATTGTGTTTTGTGATTAGTGCGTTTATAGTGTAATTAGTGTGGTGTAAATTAAAGTGTCATCTTTGTTTATTTAATCGGCTGATTTTATTGTAACGAACCCGAAGCTCGTAACAATTGGTGTCAGAAGAGTGGATTTAAAAGATGCCGATTCTACCAAAGGACGACACGGAGGGTATCCGTACCCGTAGTCAACGCCAGCAAGAGACGGACCAGAGGCGTTTTGGAAGTGCAACGCCGCAGGCTACGGAGAGACAGCTGGCGACCTTAGAGGCCGGCCCGTCCACCGCCGCTCCAGCATCATCATCAGCACCAGACTTTGCTGCTCTGATGCTGATGCTGCAGGAGCAGGCCCGCCGCCAGGAGGAACAGGCCCGCCGACAAGAGGAACAGGCCCGTCGTTTAGAAGAGCAGCTGCAGCGTGATAAGGAGGAACAAGCCCGCCGCCAGGAAGAACAGGCTCGCCGCCAGGAAGAACAGGCTCGCCGCCAGGAGGAACAGGCCCGTCGGTTGGAAGAACAGCTCCAACGTGACAAGGAGGAGCAGGCGCGCCGCCAGGAGGAGCAGATGTTCCTCATGAAGGATCTGCATGCCACTTTCGGCAAAGAAATTAAGGTTGTTAAAGAGAAGGTGGTTCAGCACGAGAACCGCCTGACGGAAGCTGAAACACGAATCGACCAAATGAATAATCGAGTTGACAACGTGATTGCTGACGTGAAGAAAACGCTGGACAACCTTAAAGTAGGAGATGGAATTGCAACCTCCGTAGCAACTACTCCTTCGCCACGGGGATTCAAAGTGCCGCCGTTCGATGGAACATCTTCCTGGTCGGCCTACAAAATACAATTTGAGGCCGTTATGCAGGCGAACGGGTGGAATAAAAATCAGGCCATGACTGCTCTCACCCTTGGCCTCCGCGACCAGGCCCTCACTATCCTGGAAGCCCTCGGTAACGAAGTGACTTACGAGCAGCTCCTTGAAGCGCTGGAAGCTAGGTATGGCGACGCTCATCTAGAACACGTGTTTCGTGCGCAGCTAAAGGATCGCGTGCAACGCAGCGGTGAAAACCTGCAGCAGTGGGCCCTTGAGGTGGAGAAGCTGGTCCGAAAAGCATACCAGTCTGTACCTGCGCTCATTCAAGGAAACCTGGTGCAGGCATTTGTTGATGGCATCCGCGACCTTGAAGTTAGGGCTGCCGTGAGGCTCGGGCATCATGAGAAGCTTAAAGACGCCTTGGCACATGCACTGGAGGTGGAAGCTGCGCGGCAGGATCATCATTCCCATCGCGTCAGGGAGGTTGCAGCGGCTACTGTTCGCGACCAGTCTAAAAGATACAGTCCTAGATGCTATGGCTGTGGGAATAAGGGTCATCTTCGACCCAGTTGCCCTAGACAAACTACAAAAAGGGAATCTGTGTGGCAAGATCATCGTTCCCACTACGGCAAGGAGGTTGCAGCAGCTGCAGTTCGTGACCATTATAAAGGGCGCAGCCCTAGATGCTACGGCTGTGGTGAAAGGGGCCACTTGAGGCCCAGTTGCCCTAAGCGAACTGCTCAAAGGGCAGATAGCCGACCTCTAGCAGGTAGAGCGGCTGACAATCGCGTACAGCGATTGGAAGAGGACGACTATGTGATTGAACATCGCAGCTGGAGATCTCATGGCAACGCAGAGGAATTGTCAAGAGGACCATGCTCAGAAGTCTGCAAGCATTATACGAGGCAAGAGGATAAAGAAGTCGCGCCTGTGAGGATGCTCAAGACAGACCTCAGCAACGAGTGGAAGGAAAGCATACAATGTGCACAGCGGGAAGACTCGGACATCAAGCCGATTTTGGAGTGGATGAAGGCCAGTGCTCCGAAGCCTACGTGGAGTGATGTCTCAGCGATGAGTTCCGTCACAAAAAGCTATTGGGCACAATGGGACAGTTTAGTGATTCAGGATGGAGTCCTGTGCCGTAAATGGGAAAATGCTCGGGGAGACAGCTGTCATTTGCAAATGGTTGTCCCTAAAGCTAAAGTACCGGATGTTCTACAGCTGTACCATAATGGTTGTTCAGGAGGCCATATGGGAGTAAAACGGACTCTACTGAAGATACGGGAACGGTTTTACTGGGTCCACTGTCGTGACGATGTTGAGGACTGGTGTCGAAAGTGTACAAGTTGTGCGGCTGTAAAGGGACCTCAGACTCGTAGCAGAGGTGCATTGAAATTGTACAATGTTGGTGCACCATGGGAAAGGATAGCGCTAGACGTTGCGGGACCGTTTCCGGAAAGTGAAAGTGGTAACAAGTATTTCATGGTGGTTATGGATTATTTCACTAAGTGGCCGGAAGTCTTCGCCATTCCAAACCAAGAAGCTTCAACAGTTGCGGATAAACTAGTTCATGAAGTCTTCTGTCGTTTTGGAGTACCCTTGGAGATTCACAGCGATCAAGGAAGGAATTTTGAGTCCCAAATATTCCAGGAAACTTGCCGAGTTATGGGTACTCATAAAACGAGGACAACTTCTTACCACCCACAATCGGATGGAATGGTGGAACGATTTAATCAGACATTGGAGAGATATCTGGCCAAAGTTGTGGAAAACCGGCAACGGGATTGGGACAAGCACATACAACCGTTTTTGCTGTCATACCGAAGTGCTGTTCATGAAAGCACGTCAGTGACACCAGCTTTCGCAAACTTTGGAAGAGAATTGCGGCTGCCTGCAGACCTGATCACCGGAATACCACCTGATGCTCCACGCTGTATAACCGATTATGCGAATGACTTGCGGAACAAAATGAACGACATTCATGAGCACGTCAGACAATCGGGCCAGCAAATGTCTGAAAAGATGAAAACCCGCTATGACCGCAAAATGAACAATAAAGGGTTCGAGGAAGGTTCACTAGTGTGGTTGCACAATCCAGTTCGCAGCAAAGGGAAATCTCCTAAGCTTCAAGCTAAATGGGACGGACCGTACCGGATTGTGACGAAGATCAATGACGTAACCTACCGTATACAGAAAGGTACAAGGAGCGCTCCTAAGATCGTCCATGTTGATCGTCTGGCGCGTTATTATGGCACTGATAATGCTCGGGAGGAGCATGTCTTAGGAGGGGGCAGTGTTGCGCGCCAGAATTAAACAACGAAGATGGTTGCATTCGGTACTACTAGCGCCATCTAGTATCGAGTAGCAGAACTAATAAAGCCGGGAACCTTCGAAATTTTTCTATGCTAGAACATGCTAGAATTCTCGGACCTTGGTCGGTCGCGACCGATATGTACGCGTACTTTCTGGAGTTCTACTCGGCGCACTATATAAGGCACATGTGCCGACCGAGTCAGTATTGGAATTGCGATACAAGTGATAACTTCGAGAGCGATCTTCGACTGCGAACTCAAGTGATTAATAGTGCGATTGTGTTTTGTGATTAGTGCGTTTATAGTGTAATTAGTGTGGTGTAAATTAAAGTGTCATCTTTGTTTATTTAATCGGCTGATTTTATTGTAACGAACCCGAAGCTCGTAACAATAGTTTAGTTACGCAATTTAAGAAAGTGACATTTGCTAAAAACACAGTATCGTCTATTTTTCAATTGATGAAACTTCTCTTACAAAGTCCACCTTAAATGTTATTCCATTTCATTGACCCAGACGAAGGCCAGCGCCGCCGCAAACCCGCCACGGACGGCGAGACCACGGGCGAGACGGGCGAGGAAGCCACCGAGCCCACCGACAGCGACAGCGACGCCAGCGCGCGCAGCCTGGACCTCGCCTCCAGCCACTCCTCCGATGATGACGAGACCAGCACCAGGCGGTCCAGCCACCCGCCTTCTGCTAACAGTCAGTATTCTCAGTGTTACTTAATTTAGCAGCCTGGATGAGGTCTATTTCCAATATCTACTTCGTCTGCGCAGATTTAGTACAAATAATTTCCACCCCCGTTTTACCCCCTTAGGAATTTGTTCGAAAGAGTCACCGCGGCCCTGAAACGCAAAGGGCACAAGCAGGAACACGGGTGGGTTTTAGTCAGTAAGAGTCTGACACTCCCTTCCGCTCCGCCCAGAGCGGGAGAAGTCATTTGATGATTTCCCATTCAGAAAAAAAAAAAAAGGGGTGGAGTTTCCTAAAATCCGTTCTTAACGGATGTCTTCACCCTATAAGGAACAAACCTGCCAAATTTTAAGTTGGTGTTATAGTTTCTGAGATTTCGTGATTAATCAGTGAGCGGTATTTTGCTTTTATACACATAGCTGTTCTCCTTCTCTCCCTAATCCATACAAAGGGTGGTCCAAAGATCAGTTTTAGCGATAAGATCGTGCATTGTTACACCGTATTTATGCCCGTATTTTTTTTATGGTGTACAATAAAGACTATGTACGTGACTTGGGTTTTGTCCATATTCATCCCAAGACCCACCCGCCTTGAAGAATCGCTCAGGCTGTTCAGCATCACTTCAAACTCCTGCAAAGATTCTACCATGATACAATGTCATCCGCAAATCGGAAGTGCGAGATGTACTGACCGTTAATATTATGCCTCATCCTTTCCAATCAAGCGTCTTGAAAACGTGCTCCAAAGCGTTCGACAACAGCCATTGTTAGTTTTGTAACTATTGAGAAGTGTTCGGACGTTATGTTATGCTCCGTTGTTATATAACATCGACCATAGAGACAGAGGAAACATGTACTTTCCTAGTTTTAGTTTGGAAGTAAGACTAAACCTCTTTGCAGGGGATCGAGCAACAAGTGGCAGTGCCACGAGTTACCTACCAAACATTACTGAAGGAGCGCCGCTAGCCATGCAACCAAGGTGGCCATCGCATATAAGAGAAGGTATGAAAAAAAACTTATTTTCTCCAATCGTTGTCTATACATAGAGATTACAATCATATGATTTTGTAGATAATCGTTTGTCCTGGTCTAAACATTTGAGTGCCTTAAAGAGTAGGGTTCGAAAGATGCTCCGTATTTTCAAGTTACTAGGTCAGATTGCAGATGACTCAGTTCTAAAGATGGTGTACTACTCCCTCTGTCAATCAGTCCTGAAATACTGCATAACAGCATGGGGCGCAGCAGGCAAAACCTCATTAATTAAGGTGGAAAGAGCTCAGCGAGCTCTGCTTAAAGTTGCCTATGGACGACCTTTTCGATACCCCACTAACACACTATACACCGAAGTGGGAGTTCTGAGAGTCAGACAGCTTTACATCTTATCTGTCACTCTAAGATTTCACAAAACCTCCCTTAGTACTTGTGTTATGTCAAGTAGAAGGGTATATTGGGAAAAAATTCGTTGCCATAGGTCAATAGGTAGAAGGTCTTTCGGTTTTATGGGACCACACATTTATAAAAAACTTAATGATCGACACAATATTCTGCAGCTAACACCAACTAAATGTAAATCTGTGGTCACGAAATGGCTTCTTACATTGGACTATGACATGACGGAATACTTCATATCCTAAAAATAAAAATTAAAAAACGCACGTAGCTACTAATACACTATGATAGGTACATATACACTCATTTATTTATATTTCATATATGTATTACTATATATATATATATATATATATATATATATATATATATATATATATATATATATATTTATTTATTTATTAAAATTTTGTAAACTTATAATATCAGAAACACTCTTTCGTGACCCGCAAGCCTTACTGTTTTTATTTGTGTAATCTTCTTTTCGAGTAGGTGCTAAGTTTCTAACATAAACTAATCTAGTTTAAGTCATTTAATGTAACGTAATTTCTTATAATTTTAATAGTAAAACTGTCAACGAAACGAATGAGCCTGGAACTCACGACACAGGGAATCCTAGTGTGAGTTTCAGGAATCAAAGCATTGTATGTAATTTCTAAACAATAAATTATTCTTATTATTCTTATTCTTATTCTTATGATTTGGCTATTGCTATAACAGTGTTTTAATGCTTTTTGCAATTCGTAAGATAGAAATTTTATGTTTTAAATCTTTTTGAGTTTTAAACTCTTGAATAATGTCGTTTAATGTAAATGCTTTAAAAACGAGCTTCAAAAAACTGTAACCACCTTTAGATGAATAATTTTGGCAATCGGTTATACTAACCAATCGTAATAGATTCCAGAACCATTTTGATCAGAAGCCCGGTCTAACTTCGCAGTATCGATATTTTTTTTTAAATAACAGCTCTAATTCTATCCTCTAGATCCAAACCGAGCCGACATTGGTCGCTGGTCGCAGGAGACGGGCTCTGACACCGAGGGCCACACGGGAGGGCTGGCCTCCCCCTCCCCCACGCCGCTGCCCAACCCCGACCTGACGTCCGACGTGTACCAGCTCAGCCGCCACCGCATGAAGCCCTCCATCCTGGAGAATGTACACGACACATATGTCGCCAGTGTGGATGCTAGCAGGCTGCCGCTAGATAACAGGTGAGCATTTTTTTTTTAAATCTAGGACTTATTTATTCATCATCTCTCTCGTCTAGCCTTTTTCCAAAATATTTGGATCGGCTTCCAGTCAAACTGGATTCGACTGGATACCAATATTTTACGTGGATCTCACTACCTGTTTCACCCCCACAACCCATTAACCTGGGTAACACAGTACTTCGCATGACTAGCGTCAGATTATCTGGCTCGCGTCAATCCATAACGACTGCCAAAGATCTATAATTTACACGGCGGAGTCTCGGTGTGTTAAAATGGTCACCCACCCAAAGACTGGCCCAGACAATCGTTGCTTAACCTTATTTATTTATGTACACACAAGATACTTAAAAAATACCGACCTTGTAACTCCGAGAACGATATATTTACTGCAAGACAAAAATCTACCGACTAGTCGCGTCTATGCTCCACATTTATCGGTTGCACTGTGGAACCCCCTGCTAGCACCTGTATACCCACCCCATGAGCTGTCCGACCCCGTAGCTTAGTGTGAACGCTCACATCGTCTGCGCAATCGTGCCGCCATAGACTGCATCTATCGCTTTCCATCAGGCGAGATCGAAGTCCTGAGTCAATAAGCTACACTTATCCGTTTTGGATTACACTCCAAACATTTTTTGGAAACTAAACGCTGGAGCCTAATTCAAAATAATTGTTTGAAGAGCAAATAACTACTAAGTATCCAATTCTGCCCCTAACCCCACCAATCAGCAATCTCGAGGGATACAGTCTGACCCAGTAACCACTTCACATTCTTTCAGATACGGCGTAATGGACGACGAGCTTATGTACGGAGTCCTACCTACCGACACGGAGAAACAAATGCCGTACGACCCCAACTACCCGATATCCCCCACCATGTACCGCCTGCCGGGCAACCCTTACGGCTCCAAGACCTACCTGCCGACCCGAACATCAGACTACGGATACAGCCCCACAAAATACCTGAATTCAGACCAAAATGTATATGGATCTAGGGACTTTAGAGACTCTGGAGTATCCACAAGAGAACATGATGGGTACCCTCCAAGGGATTTTAGAGATTCCGGCATAGCAACTATGCTGAAAAATGACTACCAAAGGAAAATGGATGGGCACTATGCAGGAGACTATACTGATAGGATGTCTGAGGGATCGGATAAACATCACGATAAATATCTGTTCCCTTATACAGGTATGTGAATTTAGTGTGATTTCGTCTGCTTTGGTTTTGTATTATAGAACCTATTCTTAACTAAAAATCTATCACTTAACTGTTTAACTGACTAAAATTTAATTTATAAAATGATGGAGATGTTTATCATTTTATGATTTTGAATGTGTTTTATACAGATAAATAAACCCTTATCCTTTCTCTATTTTTTACTGGGCACTATAGGTGTTTTATTTATTTTTAAGGTTTATTACTTGCCCAGTTTAATGTAAAATCCAGCAAAAAAATATTTTCAAAGCTGGCAACATGGAAACCTTCAGTTACCCTTTGACGTTGTACTTTGAGAGTGTGCTTTTATTTTATTTTTTTGTTATTTTTTCTCCACCCAAGCTTATCTAGCGTTTGAGAGTGTTGGACCGCTTGTGACCTTATTATTTTGCTTGCTTTAGCTGAGGAAGACCACGCTCACTTACGTGGGATCAACCAGGCACCGCAAGTCCGTAGTAGTGAGATGGCACATCCAGGTAATTGTTACAGCAAAGAACACACTTTGGCTAATATAGATACTTGTGCGTTAGCAAGCCTTATCGCTGGTCGCAGACTAAGGCTAAGCAAAAGTTTTTTAAGTGGGATATACTGCTGTAACCCTATCAATTCGGTGGCGATTCAGTTTTTAATAATATCTAATACTGAGCTGTAAATTGAAAGAATTGTAAGAAAATTAGCTCGTATAGCTTACAATCGCGTGCAACAACCGCGATAATAGTATTGTCGTCACTCTCAATAAAAGCAACTACAATCCTAGGCAAGGACAATTTCGAGCATCCAAATTGGATTTTTTATTAGATATATTTTATAGGTACAAAGTAAAGCATAAATTGTAACAATCTTAAACAGTCTAGATTCTAAATCGAATTTACGCAAATATAGACTATATTAGAATAAATTTATTTTTGCCACAGCCAAAATATGTTCTCGGCTTTTTTTTGTAAATAATTGCAGAGTTATGTGCAGTGTTTTTTTTTTATTTCCTAGATGTGAATAGTAACTGGTAATTTACCTATAACTTTAATATACATATGTTTGATTTTCTCTTAGCCGAGAACCAACAACAGATGGGGGCGCCACTAGCGAGTATGGGAGAGACGAGCGAGTAAGTCTGAATCCTATTCTTTCTGCATGCTCAATGTACTTGTGCTTAATGTAAAACTATTTTGTTTTATGTTCTAAGCTAGTCAGAATTCCGTATGGCGATGTCACAGTCAAAACTGGTAATCGGTCAAAATCACTTTCTAGCAACAGTCAGTTGAAACTTAGTTTAGCCAATGGCTCCCAGCTTTTATTTGACCCAGGACCACTTTGAATTATTTGTTACTGGCAGGGATCAAAAATAGAGAAGAAAAATAAAAATAAACCTCAACCTCTACCTCAGATAGACCTCAACATTAAAATATCCAGAGCGCTAGGAAAGCTCAACACCGTCTATCAGGCGGAATGTGTGGCCATCATCCAAGCGATCCATGCTATAGAAGCCAGGAGAGTCATGGATACTCATATTCGCATACTCTCCGATAGCGCCTCAGTCCAACAATCCCTAGAGAAGCCACAATGCCCTAGAATGCGTCACGGTGACCAACCGCAACACTCTGACGCTGCAGTGGATAAAAGGACACAGCGGATCACTGGGAAACGATGCGGCCGATGCGCTAGCCAAGAGGAGATATGAGACGGTGGCTGTTGAAACCAAACACACCAACAGGCACCAGGCTGCAGACAGTCCAAACAGTTTATGCCAACCCTGGACGGGAAACTAACCAGGTGCCTTTTGTGCTTGGGGAGGCAACTTACGAATGGTGGTGGGGACCATCACCCATCACCGGGCACTGCTCCCTAAACAAACACTTACACATGCAGAGCATGCATGGAGGGGGTGTAAAAGGTGTCACACGTGCTCCTTGAGTGCACAGGTGTAGCCGAAATACGAAGGCAAACAATAGGGACACCGAATTCACTTACAGAAATTCTGAACACACTGAGTGGACTGATCTGCTTCTGGAGGGAGGTTGGCTGGTTGGAGTGACAGCCGCCATGGCTCACGCACAATGGTCCAACACTAGAACTTAGTGCGGAAACCAAACCCAAATAGATACATAGAATAAAAATAAATCATATAAGTAGATACTCAAAACTTGTAGCGTAACTCTTCTTTGTAATCAAAAGTGACCACGACATTTCTGATATAAACTCAGTTTCATTTTTGAGGTGAAAAGATTGCAATTTCAAGTCATTTTTATTTGACTGAACTGAAAACTGGCTAATGAAAAACACTGATTGCCCACTTACTGCCTACAAACTTACTTAAAACTACGCCTTGATACAGAATTCTGCAAGAAACGTATTTCAGGAGTCACAAACCTTTCTACATGTAATTTTCAAATCCACTTTAATTAAAAAAAAAGGTTGTGTTACCTATGTTTTTTTTTTTAAATTTGACTCCTGAAAATCGTTAATGGTTATTTTTTTCATTATAATTTAACTGTAAATCCAGCCATAATGATGAAATTGTCAATAGATGGTGGCGGTTGTATGAGAAACACTCATTGTAATCATCTTTTGCTTTGCTAACCGGTGGTGTTGCCGCGCAATCATCTTCAACCATTTAGGGAGGAGGTAATCTAATGTTCTTTATTTATAGTCTTGATCACATTTTTGTATACCTTTTTTTTATAAAGCTCTGGGAAATTATGTTTTAATAAATACTAATTTCAACAAACTGTTGAATTGAATGTGGTCAGGACATTAGAAACTGTAGCTGAAAGTCTATAATTTTTTCTTTAATTTTGTTATTGTAATATGTTTTTAGATATAATATTGATGTTATATTTATTCAGGTATTAATCATATTTAATAATTCATTAATATTTTAGTACAGTATTTCGGGTTCAGTTTTGATTAATAAATGCAAACAAATTAATGAAGCATAACTATTCCAGGAAATCTACTACTGAAGACGACGCGGAAACGAGAGTATAATAACTACGTAAAATAGTACAAGATTTCCAATGAATCTCATTTAGTAAATAATTTAATTTTAATCTTCTTAGTCATTTTATAATGATTAGAGTTAATTTATGCAAAGACTGTCGTTCAATCAGTACCCACTGCCATAGTGTAGAATAACGAGTATTTATTTTGAATTTACATATGTATATTATGCTTTAAGGAGTAACTGTAGTGGAACTAGAGTTTAATGTATTGAACACTAATTTTTTGTCGGGTTTAGCATTTGAAAGTTGGCTCTTAGGTTTAAACATGTAAACAAATGCAAATATAGGTATATATCACTTAAGTGTAACCTCTGCGCATACGCATACCTATATGAATGTGCCCAGCAACTGGGCATACAATGCTATTATTACGATCACATACCTCTATCAATATAGACGTGTAAATAATAATCTAGGAATCTTTATTCAAACACTCAAATGTAGTAGAAAAATTATAAAGAATTTATATGAGAGTGAGTTGGTATAGAAAAATAATGCATGCCTAAAGAAGTAAGAATGACATCCAAAGTCAGTCATGTAAATAGATAAGTTAGCTTACTACTTAGTAGATGTTTACCGAATTATTTTCCAAAAGATTACCTATGTCATGTAAGAAATGATAAAAATGCGAGTTTTTCACAAAACATACTTTAAAAAATCTTGAAAAGCAGGTAGATAATTCTTTTGGAGTTTAATTCGGTAAATATACTCCAAATTATATTTTAGTGCAAAATATGAATTAATTTTATTTTTATATAAGAAAACCAAAAGTATCGTATGTAAACAACGTAATTGTAAAGACTATGTTGTGTAATTGTGAATGAATTATGTCATTTAGGTACTAGTTTGTATGAACGCGGTTTTTTTTAATCTGAACTTAGATACTATTACTTTCTTTTTCATTAATTACAAATGCTATGGCGATTCTCAAAGTTCTAAAGTTTTCTTTCCATGTTCAGAGTTGTTATTATTTTTATAATAAAAAGCGATGTTTCTAGTTTTTAAGTCGTCATCAATCTTTATTTATTGTAAATAGCGTGTTGTGTGCATTTCTAGCGTTTTAACGAAGAGTCCACCTATTTTGTAAATAATAGATTTTTACACTTTTAGTAGTTAAATTAGGGACTACGATAATAGTGGAATATTAAGTGAAAGCTTTATTTAGATATTCTTTAGTGTCAGATTGCCATAATTAATATTTAATAAGTTCGTAGACTGCACTATGAATACGAACAATGTCGATGAATATTTTCTAACAGACCTGCTACTCTTTGCTATTTAATATTAACTGGCGTTTCTTCGTTCGTTTAAAGTGGCAATTTAATTAGTGGCATTAAATTAGGTAAACTTTATTCCATTGGTGTTCAAGTAGTTACAGATTTTTCCTATCCATGCTATCCATGTGCAATTAATTTAACGAATTTATCAGCACCTTTATGAGCCATAGTGAACCTCCTTAGAATAATAAATATTCTATTGGACGTGTACGACGTACCTAAGTAGGAATAACATCTACCCCAACTTGGGAGGGCAACCAACTTTTGTATGAATACTTATATTTTTTCAAATGTCAAGTTTTATTTTAATTATTGCTCGGTAATTCCGTATATTCTGCTCAAATGTAATGTCATAGTAATGTTTCATTACATAAGGTACATTCCTACCTATTTTAGATTAGTAAGCAGTTCGAAATTGCTTTACGCAGTACGTTTGCCACTATTAAAAAAATATTTTCGGCTCATTTTATATCTTACATTCCATTTTGTGATATTATGTATCTTTTTCACCATTTTCTATGTACTTTTACTGGCAATGTTTATAAAATAGTGGTACAAACCTTTTAATTGTTTTATAACGAAATAAAATATTTTATTGCTAAAATCCTTTATTTGTTTTAATTTGAAGATGATGAACCCCACTGGATAAGTGCTTTGATCATCTGTAATTTTCAGGGTCCTATTACTATGATGTCATTGTTGAAGGACATCGTTTGTTGCACGTGTACAGTCGGTGATAGCAATTAACTGACCCCCCTAAAAATTACTCGATTTTACACCCTATGCTCATAACATTACACGTTATTCAATATGGTATGAGTTTATCAGACTAACACTACTCGATGAACAGAAACAATAAATAATTTTGATACGCAAACTTGAGCTTTAAGAGGTTGGTATTAGGTCATTTATTTATAACTTTTTACCTTTTTTAATAAGTGGGTAGTTAGACGTCAATATGCGTATTCAACAAAAACTGCTATAAATATGACATAAGGACTTGGGGTAGAAGAATAAATTGAACAAGATATTCTATGCACAAATAGCAGTGAATACGCGCGAACATTTTTACCTTGCCTTACTAAATTGGCTTTTTACCTTTTTATTAATTGTTATCAGTTTTGATAGTTTAATCGTCATGTCTCAGTTGAGTGATTATTTAAAATACAAAATAATCTATTTGCATGAGGAGAATGTTGGTATTAAAGCGATTGCTAGGAAACTTAATATAGCGGTAAGTGTATTCTTTTTATGCTTCATTTATAATTATACTTTTTCCTTAATTCGTTAGTCTGCTTAAAAGCCGGTGAATGTAGAATAATAGACAATTAACTGTGTTTCATTATGAGTCTAATTTGAGATCATTTATAGGTCAATTTGATTTATATAATCTAATTTGCTAAACGTATTTTTTCAAACTTAATCGATAAATTATGTTTACCTATTCGTTACTAAAATTATGCTTATTGTGTTGTTTCAGAGAAATACAGTCAGATTGTCGCTAAGACGTTTTGAAGAGGCAGGGAATATTCAAAAAGATCGTCCTGGATCAAAACCTACCTACTATGTTACATACTCAGTGTCAGAACGTCATCAAGCAATTGTTAGAAGGCATACTGAACACCCATTTTTGCCTACTCATTCAACTGCAAGTGGAAGTGATCGTTGTTGGAATATGGTGCGCGGTATGCGGGACCGCTTGCAACAAGCAATAGAAAAAATGGTGCTCCACTTCGCTATTAAAAGCATGAATAACTTGAGTAACCAGTGTTGGTCACAAACAATACTAACGTATGTCAGTGTGTGTGTTAAATTAACTATTGTTATAATTTGTAACGAAGTATTTCGAATACCTAGTTTTTTGTCAAAACCTTATTTTATAACTAAAATAACTATTCATAAAACAAATTGATATATAGTAGACCAGGTAGAACTTCAACGTATAATGCCGTTTTATTTAGTTCAATGATATTTAATGTAGTGATGTTATTGTTATGAAATAGAAATACATACCTATATTTCTAAATATTATAACATGCTGATTCACTACATTAAACTCAGTGCAGTTAACAACGATATTAGTAAGCAGGTAAATATTATCATCTTCGTGTCGTCGTCAATATCATTTATGTTATTCTTATAATATTTTTTTTATAAAATAAAATCGTTTTTACCACCATTTTGGTTTTTTATTTCTGGTCGTTTTTTTTTTTTGTTGTTGCTAAAGTTATAATTTATTATTTATAACTTTTTTTTTTTTTTTTTTTTTTTTTGAATTTAAAAATTTATTTATTTTTCGAAAAATTATAACTATATATACTTACATTTAAAATTAAAAAAAAACACTAAACTAACTAAAACTAAAAATAGTTAAAAAATGGCGTCGAAAAATTCCTCCGCATCGCTGGCCACTGGTAATGTACCCAAAAGGCTGGCAGCATTACCACGTTGTATGGCAATGCTTATCCTTTGTCCAAGGTAAAAGCCAGCCCTTGGGTCACGCGAAGTGTCAACTAAACGTTTTGACAAATCTTTATATAAGTTGTGAGCACTAGGACCCCACGACCCGAGAGTTTCAACCCCAAACGGCTCGAAAATATAACTACCAATAAGGTTATTATATTTCCGCCGCTTGAGGTTCTCCGCAGCCGCAGCGGCAGCGCCAGCACAACACGATGAGCTAGGAAGATGGGATGGCGCAAGAGTATCGACGCAAGTAGCATCCCACACTAAAGGCCTACCCATCTTCCATGGAAATAACGACATGCCGTCTGGTCTCTTACCATCGTCGCGTGCCAGGCCATTAGGTTCTAATACAGCCGGAACGCCGACGGTGACAAGAGCACGACGGATGATGTCGTTAAGGTTCCCGTGCCGCGCTATGCGACCCGCACTACGGCTGCATGACAGGCCGTGGTGTCCAAGGCTGTTGACAACTTCGCCACAGTAGCAGCGATGAGGAGAACAACAAGGAGCGCCAAGACGTAGGGAGGCAGCGAGGCGGAAAGTAGTATCGTCGAGCAAGGTGCCTATGTTCGACGACGGTAGTGCGTGAAGCCAGAGTCCCGACTCCCACTGACCCACAGCCAGCAGGCGCGCACGCTCAGCAGCAGTGACAGATGTAGCCATCAGGTTATTTTGAATCACTCTGCAGAGTGGCTCGTCCCACCGTCTCTGGGACAATGGATAGTCGGGCGAATTTAGATTCGGGCAAATGAGTTTCCAAGTATCCACAGCCTCAGTGAAGTACGGCACATCAAAATCAGTCAGTGAGGAAGATAAGATATGCCTGACTAATTTCTCAGTGCCATGAACCGAAGATATGAATGCCGGTAAACTGATACTAGTAATTTTGCGGACGCCGAGGCCCCCCATACGGATGGGGAGAGTAGCTTGAGCCCAAGCTCGGTCGTCCAAGGCCACATTTAAAAGAGAAGTAAGTGTGTGACGGATGATTTGGTCCATTTTTTCCAAAAGGTGAGGGTGCTTCCATAAGTGGGAAGCACGAAGAAAGTATGTTAATTTAGGACCAAAACAGCAGTAACGAATTAACGTGATTGCCGAATGCATGTTAATTTGAAGTAATCTTTCTGAAATGTCATTGAAATTTTGTATTTTTTCGTCAACGAAATTGGGGAAGGATTGCTCAAAAATTGGAGACCCAAGGAGGTGAAGAGAGCTTTTTTCAATAAGTTTAATTTCTGGAGCTATTGCGTTAAATTTCGGAAGTGTTAGATGTCTGTCGGTACTGTCAGATAAGAATAGTTCACACTTCGAAAGGTTGAGATTTAGACCTATAGAATGGAGTTTATTTTTTAAAAATTGCAAGTCATCTAAAACCGTGTCTACATCACCTCCTAGAGTACCATCATCTAGATACCAAACATTAAATTTGGAATTTAGTTGTCGAATGATTGGGTGAATGGCTAAACTAAAGATCACTGGCCCGAGGGGGTCGCCTTGTTGGCAGCCAACAGCGGATTCCAAAAGGTTGTCCCGATATAGTAATTTGGATGGATATCTGTAACATTGCCAAAGAAAACTAAAAATTTGTGGTACTTCTTTTTTAGTTTCTGCCAGCAAGGTGTCCCTATTGACTGAATTGAACGCATTTTTGATGTCAACCTTCAGGATGACCTCTCCTTTACCAGAATTTAGATAGGTCGACAACGCGTGTACGGCAGCCTCACAGCCCCCTTTGGAGCCATAACCTAGCTGCAGGGGCTGAAATTTTTTCGAAATGTCCTCACTATAAAATTTACAACAGATCTTGGCTGCCAAACGACGGTATGTAGTCCCCACGGCAATTGGACGAATGCCGCCATCCCTCTTGCGCAAGGCACATAAATTGGCCCCGTACAAAACGTCGGTGACGGCCTCGTCCACCTTTCCCGAGAGCATGAGATTAATCAAAGCCGTAAGCTCCTTCAAGAGTAACTCACCAGATTCCCCGGCGCCTGAACAAATGAGGTCCTTCAGGTGCTGAGGACTTAGGCCGTCGAGGCCACCAGCAGAGCCACTCCGAAAGGAGCACACGGCTGTGACTATCTCTCGACCTGTAACGGTGAGGGTATGAATGTCCGAATCAGGGGGGTCGGGAAAAGAAAGGTCACTCGATGGGGCAGGGTGTTTGCTCTCCAGAGCTGCGAGAGTATCCGGAGAACACGGTGCCACCACATCGCTACTAAAAAGAATCCTGGCTGCTCCGCTAATGTCACCTTCCCCTAATTTTGATTCAACCAGATGGTAAATACCTCTTGATGAGGTAAACCTCTGCGTTGATAATTTTGAGTCCAAATTATAAGCCGAAATATTGCAATTCTCCTTAATTTGTGCAGTTAGAGTCTTTTTAGTTGCTAAATTTTTTTGAACGTGTAAAATTCTGTAAGGGAAGGTGAGAAGTTGTTCCCAGGCACTCAATGAGTTCTCGCGGGCGGCGAGGCGAACGCATCCCGCTAAGTACTGCGCCACTAAAGGTCTAGCGCCTCGGGGGATACGCTTTAAAACTGGAACAGAGTTTTTGAATTTTGACAGGGTTTTCCAAAACGGGTCAAAAGTGGAAGTAGCTGGTGGAGTAGGTGTGGTGGTAATTATGGGGTCAGAGGTGAATGCATTTTGGGGTTTGTGTGCCTTCCCAATGTGCACACTCAGACCCCGCTTACCTTTAAAAAATCGTGCCTGGGTGCACAGAGGACACCTCTCCAGGATGTTTAGCGATGTTGAAGGTTGACAGGCACTATCTTCCGACACAACACTGCTGCCACTAAACATTTAAATATTAACAAATATGTACAATTTGAACTTATTACCTATTTAAATCAAAATAAATAAAAAACCAAAGAAAAAACACTCCAAATAAAAATTGTTCAAGTGACAGCTGCCAAGCTGACAAAATGCGTCAAGCATACAACGGCGCAGCCGCGTTGGCAGCCTGGGGCGCCGCCTCGCCCGAAAAAACATTTCGGGGGCAGCACCCAGACAACCGTTGCTAGGAAAGGCTGGCGTCGTCCTCAGCGTCGCCTCCAAGTCAGCCTCCTCTGCTGATGCAGCTAACCGCTCAGCGGGTGATGATAGTAGCGGGACTTCTTATTGTTATTTTCAAATCTAGTGATGATGGAACTGTTGTGAGCTTATACCAAACTCGTCGCTATTTTCTTTTTTCTGCAGTCGACTTTTTATCAATGACCATATATGGTTTTAATCAATTGATTATTCAGGAGTGTTTTTGACGTCCTCCTTTTGAATCATTATTTTCATTCAAAAAAAAAAAAAAATAACAAATAATAACTTAAAATAAATATACAAAACAGAAACAAACGCGTCAATTACGCTGGTTACGAACTCGCAACCACGATTTGTCAGCTCACTACAGTCACCACTAGACCAGTCGAAACATATTCAACGTGATCGAAATTACGTATTATATTACAAGTTAAAATAATATTCAAGAACATACCTACCTTAACACTGCGTATTAAAGATCAAATTCGAATAACTATTTTATTGATCGTAGACGTTGAACCAGTTCCAACGTTGTTCTAGTTCGATCGTTCGTAACAAGCAAAAGGTTCAAATTCGTTTAATTTTTAGGGGGTCAGTTAATTGCTATCACCGATCTGTACATTTGTCACAACAGTTTCCCGGCTTTATGATGGCCTCGACTTTCTATTCACGTCTACAATGACAAATTATGATATTAATTCAAGAACGCTGGATTCCAGGCTGATAGATTCTGGCTGGCGATTGGCTTAAAACAACTTCACCATTTGCAACAGAAGTCATCGGCAAAAGGTCCACGCTTTACCAAATATACCTAAAATTAGGGCAATTTTGATGATACCTACTACTCCTGTCTACCTACACAAATGGGAAAACCAAAATCGGCAAGAAAGCAGCTATGGGTAACGGAAAGGCTTGGCACCCCGGGCTAACTATTCATGGAAAACGTTTAACTCCACCACAACTTTTCAAGAGCGAGCGAAGCGAGCTCTATAATTTGAGCTCATATTAGGTTAGTTTTTCTTTGATAGTAGAAGAGTGTTATGGGGCGGCTAGAAGAGCAGTAGTGCTTAACTAACTTCAAAAAGGGCTGGTTGGCTAGGCCTACTTCCGGCCATGACCTGACGTAACGTAAACAAGGGTAAATACGCTGTATGCAGCGGGATCATAAAATTAAGTCATATAGGTATGGTTGCTTCATTCGCTAATCTAACATAGGTATTCAACATTTCGTTTTCCTGTGTAAGAATATTCACTAACGCTTCTGGCACTTAATGGCTGAATAAACAACGTTGTTGGATTTTCAAGTTTCTGTGCTAAGCCTAGCGTTAAAAAATCCAACAGCTACGCTTTCATGTAAACATTAATTTGGTTTTCGTGTTAGTGAAAAACGGGTATTACTCTACCCACTTATGATTTCAAATACCCATCTAAATTTTTTGACGATACATAAAAATACTATGACCTAAGTAAGTATAATAATAAAAACGTGTTAAAAAGTATTATGGTTAAGTCACAATTACCGCTTTTTGTCAAATTATTCAATCAGAACCCGGGTGGAGATGGATGGTTTCTAATGCCTTGGTCCGACGAAGTTGAAACAGGGCATTAATGATTTTGGTAAAAAAAATATGGAGTTTCGATATTAAACTCCTAAAAGCAGTGAACGCAATTATAACATGGAAGCATTACTTCAAGGGATCTAAGCGCGAATCGTGACCCAAAAAACCAAACAAACCTCGTCGCTGATTCGCCGAACCACACCAACAACATTATTGCTAATAGGATGCACAGTTAAAAATTGACCATATTTCCCAAGTATTTGGGTTTAAATTACCATGTAACGAATAGGCCGTGTAACTAAACACGTGAGCGGCGCAATCGGTAAGCCCCGCAGCGCAATGTGCTTTGGGTCATTTTTTCGAGTTAGGAATGCTTCCATGTTTTATTTGCGTTCACTGCCTAAAAGGGTGAAAAGCGGTGATAGTTTTAAGGGATGGCATTATTGCTTGCTTCAATTTGCTTATTTTTTTTTTTCATAATTATCTATGGAGACGGGGCGAAGCGAATTACAATAAAGTTACCTACGTTTTAAGAAACAAAAAAAAAACATTAAGTACTTATAACTTTTATTTAATTTAATTTAATCAATTTAAAAAAAAATCGTGTCTGAAAGTTATACAAAAATTATAAATTGAATAAAACACTAAAAACAAAGTTCGATTAAAAACCAACCAATCTCATTACATTTAGGTAGCAACGATTAAAATAATTCCAATTACTTATAGTTAATGAAATAGAAACATAACTAAAATTAGTAGGTACTTTACTTTGATTATATAATGTAATGATTACATTATATAATCAAAGGTACTTTAACTAAAATTCATCTATATCGTCAAAAATAAAATTCATGAAAAATAATCTAAACATGTAATGAATACCTACAATTCATACCATACTAATGTGTATTTGATGGGCTGCAAAATAAAATAAGTAGGAAGACACAGGTACATACATAAATTGTGTATCGGGCCCGCTCTAGATAAGTAAAGGTCGAGTCAAACTTAATGGTAGCTTAACGTGTGCTTCTGTGCAGCGACTTGAACCGCGTTCCGACCCGCCGTTAAATTTTAATCCACACACCCCATAGGTAACTCGATTACCTGTGTGCCCCAACTTAATCACTCAACGCGCTTATAAATATTCTTATCGGACACAATCACACAAGCAACAGTAAGCACTACTCACGCGCTTCCAAGATAATGCCAAAATCAATACTCAATTGATTGCACAGTCGACTGATTGATTGTCTTCTTCTATTCGACTTCTTAGGGTCAACTCACACCGAAAGAGCGGCGAAGGGCAGCGAAGCGCAGCGACCCGCTCGGTAGAGAAGGCGCGCGGATTCCCGCGACTGCTCGAGAAGTCGCTGGAATGCTTGAGAATTCGCGGGACTCCGCTCCGCTTCTCGAGCCCGCCCGCGATGAATTCACGGGTCGTTCTCCTATGCGCAGTTCACTTTCAACGAAACTCGAGGAAACTTGTGTTTAAGCAGTGGACATGGGTATTTTGGATTTACGTCTGTATTCGTTGCACTGCAAGGACTGAATGCGAATGCTCGCGGACGCGAGGGGCGGGATATTGCCACCGGCCGCTCGCGAGTACTCGCGACTGCTCGAACATTCTCGGGACTTCCCGCAACTTCTCGCGCAGTCGCACGGCTCCGTTTATGGAATTCCCCGGAATTCCTGCGGCGCCGCGGGCATCCGCGCGACTCGTTCGAGTTTCTCATGCGATAATAAGTATTATGGTAATGATAATAAAGTTAAAATTCATATGAAACTGAAACTGCGCTCCGCTTCGCTGCCCTTCGCCGCTCTTTCGGTGTGAGTTGACCCTTAGGACATATGTAGGTATATACATTTTTCCTGAGTGGCTTACCGACAGAATGCTATCTGTCAAACTAGAACTGGCTTCCTTATATATTGTGTGATGTAATAAGTTTAATCTTAAATGACGTACTGTACCTTCAAATTCACGAAATCAATGTTTGGGACATTGATTGAGTTTCGTGAATTTGAAGGTCAATGCTTTTCTGTACCTATCTACTATGAAAATCAACCACCAAATCACGCATCAATGGCTGAAGGGATCTCACAAGACATAATACCGATTCCTGTTGGATAATTTCCGACTTTCACGCGGACGAAACCGCTGACAAGAGCTAGTGTGTTTTGCTTGTATAAATTGGACCTAGTTATGCATAAAGCAGCTACGTCGGGAAAAGTACAAACAGAATGAGCTTTACTGCAGACGAAATAATGCAATTTTTTCTGATGCTGCGGCTGCATTATGCATAACTAGATCCAATCGTACCTAATAAGTTATCCTGTATCTTCAAAAAATACTTATGACAAAACTGAGATAGCTCTGAAAACTATATAACTCCACATTTAGATATGACAGAAAATAAAGATTTACTTATGCTACAGAAAAAGCCTAATATGGATGGAACAAAATAACATTACAATTTCGAAAATTACAGGGCCATAAAACAATGAGCAAAATAAAAGTATCACAACTTTTTATCTATTTATTCATCAACATACATAATATCTACATTTGCACAAATAAAATATATTTTACTTAGAATTACATCAGTAAACTGTTTTAAAGACTGACATAATACTTTCTCGTTCGTTTTGTTCCGAAATGTGAACACCGCTAATAGCCAATGTCGATTCTCGATTGATATATCAAATACCAACAATGTGTGGCCACATATTAACTCCTATGTTACGTTTATGCAGATGAATTTACAAGTACATACAATAAATTAGTAAGGTAAGCAAACTAATATTTACAATTGGGAGTTACAATAATTTGTTTTTTTTTTAAATATAATTTAAAAGGGAAACAGTGCTTTATCGATACCAGAGAACATTAACAATTTAGATATTTTCCATACAGACATGGGCAGCTTTTGCTAATAAAATCTATTCAACAATAGTTTATCTGTCATCAAAGATGTTGCAGTATGAAGACCACAATAGGTGCTACTGATGACTGTGTACAACGTCATCAACATCACCCCATGCTTTTTATCCATGTCCATTGGAAAATAATTCACCCCAAATACGAAATTTATGTACATTATATTTTATTACTATGTATAACACGGGTTTACAGACTGACCAATCAAAGCTTTTACAAAACTTGAAACAAGGTTTTATGGAATGTATAAGCCTTATAAATGACTAGGTACGGTACTGTAGTTATGTCAAGGCAGAGCTTTATATTAGGCCACGGAAACTAAAAACAATGTGTACCTAGTCATTTCAATATTAGGACACTGTTATGGTTCAATACAACACAATCTCGACCGGTTACTATTAAGTTGTCAATAAAATACTGTAATACAATCCAAACCTCAGTTTAAATATCTGAAATCTTAGCACAAATGCCTTATTAGGTAGGTATATGAAACAACAATTATATGTATAGTACAGTCATAACATCAAAAAATTTATTTAACTTTAAGCTACTTTACTAGGAAGTGCTAAGATCAGATATTTTATTGATCATTAAGATTAAAAAAATAATTTACATTATATAAACACATCAACAAAGAGTAGGCAGGAAAGATACACAAGTTCAACACTGCAATGATATAACTTGAAGCTTCTCTGATGTTAAAAAGTGAGCACTGGACTCTGATTGTTAGGGTAGGTCAAGGCTGGTAGCATCCAGTGCTGGTGTACACTGAAAATATAAAACAAAAACTCGTATTATTATCTCAAATATTTTAATTAGGTATACATGTAAAATTACACTTAACTCTTCATTTGTAAGAACCAATTAAGTATTTGAGTTGCATACAATATGTAAGCAGGAAAACGTAAAGATATATTAATAATCTATTTTACATAATATAACTATATGTCAAGTGACTAAAACATGCTGTAACTAACACAGGTTTCTGTTTTCTCAAGATCATGTGACCTAGATTATAAATCCTATTTTTATATTATTATCATTTAGAAACCAAGAAATTAATCTTACAATATTTAAAATAGTAATAATAAGATGCAGTAATTGTAGCATATTAATGAAAACTCATATTTCACGAAAATATAGCACATGACTGATGATATTATATCTTGAGAACATGGATTATTCTATTTCTCATTGGGGTGAACACAATACGCAAATATACATCTAGTAGTTTAATAACATAAAATTGACAGTTCATATAGAATCACAAGATAATAATGTTTCATTCTTTAACATGTTACACATTTCTCACATTTACTATTAACTAGATAATTTTACAGATGGTATAAATGCAAATATTAAATTGATACTTACACTTACATTCAAGTTTTACTTTATTCTTAAATTACTGGTTGCCCATTTTGCACTTTGATGTCATGTAGATACCAACAATAAGACCAAAGAGACCAATGGCTGATCCAAAAATCTCTACAATCAGGATCTTGACGAAGAGAGCAGCATTAGCTGCATCAGCCAAGGCAGCACCAGAGCCGACGATACCGACGGCGATACCACAGAACAAGTTGACGAGTCCCACGGCCAGTCCAGCTCCGAACATCACATAACCAGCCATCCAGTTTTGTTGCCTCACCATCATATCGGCCAGGGGCTCTGTGTATCTTTCCAACATTCCTGACAACACGATGGCAGTGATCAGACCGTAGATGGCGACAGCTTCGCAGAAGATGACGGAGATCAAGTTCTTGGTCTTGATTCTGGGAGCTTTGACACCTCCGCCAACTATGCTCGTTCCGGTCGTGTGGATGCCCATAGCTGCGCCCACCACGGAAAAGGAGACGGCAAACGCGATGCCCAGAGTACCCCACATGTAGGGGGAAGTACGCTCCAGGAACCATGCAAAACTTATTTGCTCACCCCTTCCTTGGAGAAGATAGAACATAGACACTGTCGGGATCGTAAGCACCCACAGCAGCGCGAACACGTAAGTTAGAAAGTACCTCATCTTGAGATATTTTATTTAGCAAATTGGAGCTGTTTTACCCGATATTCCCGAAAGGGACGGCCTTTTTTCGCCCAATTTTTGCCTTGACAGAAATCTCAAAAGCGAAGAGGTCTTGTGATCACAAGTTGTCATAGACAATAAAGGGTTACCATGCTAGAATTTTGTTAAATTAAAAATTCTAATGACCTTTTCTGATTATTACAAAAAAATGTAATAAAAGCTAGTTAGAACACGAAATCAGTCCAGAAACCAGGGAATTCAATATTTACGTCTTGTACTGCTAAGGCAGGTCCTAATGTTAACCCTATTTCAAGAGAAAACAATTATTGCTATGGTAATAATTCATTTTAAATCATGTCATAATGTCTCTGTCTATGACTTACATATTCATGGAGTTGCACCTCATAGCACAGGGGATAGTTTCTGAGAAAATCTATACTACTTTTATAAAGAGGAAAGATTTGTTTGTATTGAATAGGCTCCGAAACTACTGAACCGATTTGAAAAATTCTTTCCCTCTTTGGAAGCTACACTATCCCCGGGTGACATAGGCTATATTATATGTAAAACCGCGGGCCGCTGCTAGTTAGTCATGAAGTGCTTATTATACTATCCATTTTTTAGGAAATCTAATCAGGAAATGGGGCGTGCAAGTGAAAGCTAATCTCAGATGGCGCCACCACTCTATGAACCTTTGACAGATGTCAGATCAAAGTGTGTCAACAATGAAATAACAATAACAAAAATTAAGAACGCTCGTGAACTCGCTTACAGTCATTTTGCGCTGGTTTATAATCCCTGAAAGAATGATATACCTTTAGTAAACAAATCATAATTTATGTATTATTAAGGAGTACCTAATATGAGATGGATTAACTATCTGGTGATGATGTCTAAACCTACAGTGGACTCAAAAGGCCTAGACCATTCCTTATGGAGAACATGAGCGCACATTTTACCTAATAGAATTTTAAGAGGGCCGAACATTTGTTTGTTTGTTTGTATATCATGGGTAGTCTGTTTCCTCTGAAGGTTGATTGTATCGAATTATCTTGCATTATAGGTTATGCGATGCAAGTAAGTGTTTTACGTACAAACAAGAGGAAATTGTTGTTGATGACCTAGTCAAACTGAAAGTAATCACTTTTAATACATACCTGAGTATTTACCAATCTTTTCATAGTCATTTTCCTTGAAATGTTTATGACACGCTCTGCCCCCGCTTTTAGGCTCAAATTTTACTCGCTTTATGGCTTTGAGCCACAATTTTTTAAGTTTCTCATCTCGAGGAAACAGGTGGCCTCCAGTTTCTTTACAATTTGGTACACAACACCGAGGCATTTTCTTAATAACTAACTCTAATTGCGAATTCACAACTATTTCCATACAAAAACTGCTTTGTTATTGGTCTATGCGCTACTAGCGCCACTTTGACAGTTGCCGGCCCCATTGAATACTGTAATAAGCGCTTTACATCAATTTCGATTTCATAATGAGATTTCCTAAAAAATAACAAGCGTTGGAGAAAAGTTAGATTCTGATTTAGTGCGATTGGAAGATCCCGACCGCGAGTGCGACCGCGTCCGTACAATTTAAAGCGACTAGTTTTGTTGGCGATTTTTATGAGCGGCTTCTCGCAGTTCAACCTAGGGTTGTCGACTGCTTAACCAGGCTTGCCTGTGGTGGCTTTATGATTAAAAGACTCCAGCCAGTACCTGTTGTACTTACATAGACATGATATTCTTGAATACATTGTAAATGAGGTGATGAGTGCAGTGGTGGCCGAGTGGTAACGGCCCCGACTTACGAATTGTAGGTCGCGGGTTCCAACCCAGCCAGGCGCATTACTTTGTGTAATTAATTCCATCACCACTGCTCTCAAAACGGTGAAGGAAAACATCGTGAGGAAACCGGCATGTCCTAGTACCAAAAATTCGAAGACATGTGACTTTCAGCAACCCGTACTGGGTCTGCGTGGTGGATTACGGCCTATTCCCTCTCCTAAAGAGGAGGCCTGTGTCCGAGCAGTGGGAACGATAAAAGGCTGATTATGAGTGTAAATGAGCCTATTTCTATCTTCATTTCTTACAGTTACCACTATTTTTTTTTTGGCAATATTTTCGTTTGACATATATTGTTTTTAATCTGTGGCACTTTATAGTTGTGTATTTTGTGTAGGGGTAAACTTTTATTCCTTCCATTTTCTAATGTGTTGTAAATTTTGTTTTGCAAAATGTGATCCCTTTTTACGTTTATTTACGTTAGCATAACTAAGTTGGGTATGTGTTACGGTGATATGGTAAGATGGTGCAGTGAAATAACTATGAGGCCCGTGAAGTCATTGCATAAAGATGTTGTCAGCTTACGCCAGGTTTATCGTCCGCCACTCCTACCTTGCTCTTTTTACTGTAACTGGTATCTCAACCATCCTTACTGTGATCCCGCTAGTATGCCATGATTTACCATCATTTTCTGACCCGATAGTAGGCTTTGAAACGCGAGGAACTACCCTAGCTCATCGGTTCATTGCATGGGAAAACCTTATTGATGAAACGAGACCTTCTAAAAGGCTTGCAGTTAATCCAAAGGAAATTGAAGATCAGATACGCATGAACCAAACGTATCACAACAGAACGCGTCAGGATAAACCTAGATCGGGTCGCGGGCGCTCCAAAAACAAAGGTCGTAATAAAAAGAAAAAAGTTGATCATAACAATGATACTAATTTTGAAAAGATTTGGCCACCATCAGAAGCTAACATATCTAATACTCATGTCCATTGGGGCTTTGGCAGAAACAAGACATTTGAAGATGATGACACAGTTTTTCTAAAGGACCACACTAGAAAACAATGGGTATCAATAAAAGAAATGCAACGTAAACCTGACAAACCCATCAATCACAACTATGCATCGGGGACCTGTGGATCACCCATATCAGACTATGCTCATTTAGTTATTATAAATACAGATAACACATCTTTATTAACATTTGAGAATGTTCAACGAATGTGTCGACTACAATCCATGCTTGTAGAGTTTGGAGGAGCTGAGTACTATAAAATGTGCCAAAGGGATCTACACTCCGAGGAGCTCTGCTGTCCAGTATGGAGTGTGCCAAACTACATAGCTTTAATATCGGGCAAGACGTCTTGTGAGAACTTAAGCAAAGAAGATGTCAGCAGTGCAGTTACTATACTGAAGAAGTGTGCAGGTTACTTTCACAATTTCTCACTAATGGCCTCTTGTGATTTAGATAGATGTAAAGTCCCTAAGTATTGTTCTCAGTATGATGCTATATACAACTTATTATTTTATTTAATAGATTCACATGCATTTACACCATTAGATCCCTCACAGAGTTTTGTAAAAAGTGTCATGCTCTTCCTACCATTACCGAGCAGTAGCACCGTATTACCTTATTATGAACTATTGCAAAGTTCAAATTTATCTTATGAAACACTTGTTATACCTGCCATGGACTTTGGACTGAAAAATGCACTTTTTGACTTATGGGTAATACAAGATACATGGTTGATAGGCTTAGGTGGTGTGTTTGTATTTATGTGCATGTGGGTCTATACAAAATCAGTTATTCTCGCTCTGCTGTTATTCATAGCTATTACATATTCAATTGGTATAGCATACTTCTTGTATATCTATGTGTTCAATTTAGAATTTTTTCCCTTTATGAATTTATTAGTAATAGTTGTTGTGATAGGTATCGGGGCAGATGACGCATTTCTGTATGTCAAAGTGTGGAAGATGGTTAGCAAACAGCTTATCCGAGACAATATTGTCTGTCAGGATAATGGTCTTAGTGACATAAAAAACGTATCTAGTGCAGGTGAGACTATACTCATACAAATACTGGTGGAGACCATGAGGCACTCTATAACAACGATGAGTATCACCACTTTGACGACTGCTGTAGCTTTCCTTGCTTCTTGTGTAAGCTATATTCCAGCTATAAACTGCTTTAGTGTCTTTGCAGGTACAGCTGTTCTAGTCAACTTCTTTTTGATGATAAGTTTGTTGCCTGCATCAGTATTTATAATAGATGTTAAACTGTGTACAAAACGAAGCCAGTTTTTAGATGTAATTTATAAAAGTATTACTGAAGTTTGTGAAGATATCAGAGTGATATTGAATATATTTATTATAACATGTGTCACACGATTGTACATAATGTTTGTTATAGTATTGGGTGCTATTGGTATTGGCAGTGTTGTTATAGTCTTCTTCTCCCCTGGCCTTCAATTGCCAAATTCCAAACAGTTCCAACTTTTTCAAACGTCCCATCCTTTTGAGCAATATGAAATGCTCTACAGTAGTCACTTCTTATTTGAAAGATTTGGAAAAGATATTGGCACAGGCAGTAAGATGCCTCTTAGATGGGTGTGGGGGGTAAAAGCTATTGATAATGGAAATCACATGAATCCTGCTTCAAAGGGCCACTTAGAGTTTGATGAAAAATTTTCAATATCAGATCCAGAATCTCAAGAGTGGTTGGCAGGTTTTTGTACTAGAATTAAAGCACAACCATTTTTTCAGCAAACTTTGGGGCCTTTGCTTCCCAATTGTTTTATTGAAAGTTTTAAAATGTACATGAGTAGAAGGTGTATTGACCATATCGACAAAATAAATAGGACTCCATGCTGTGAAACTTCAACATTTCCTTATAAAAAAGAGGTTTTCGATTTCTGTATCATAAAAGCCATAGAGTCCTTGTATCAAACTCCCCGTGAGCTGTTTATGCCAGGTGTGGCAGGACCTAAATTTCTTAGAAGTGCCACTCCCCCAACAGTCTCTGCTATGGTAGTAGAATTTGAAAGTGTCGTGCCATACTCTATGTCGTATAAAGAAATGGATTATTTTTATAATCAGGTAGAAAATTGGACACAGCTAGAGTTAAAGTATGCGCCACCAGGAATGAAATCTGGTTGGTTTTTGTCTGACTTACAATTTTACGACTTACAGAAAACTTTAGCTAGCGGAACTGTGATTGCCCTAATCCTATCGGCTACTTTAGGTTTTATAGTACTTGTACCGGCAACATTAAGCCTCGTGATCAGCACGTGCGCTTTAGTAGCCATGATATTTTCCGCAACTGTAACTATAGCTATATTAGTATTAAATGGTTGGAAGCTCAATATTTTAGAAAGTGTAGCAATATCTACTTCTGCAGGGTTAGCTGTGGATTTTAATCTTCACTATGCACTAAGCTATGCGAATGCTAATGGTTTAAAGTCTGCGAGAGTCAAATGTGCATTGTCGTCATCTTCAGGTCCAACTGCAGCCGCCGCACTGACCACCGGCTTTGCTGGTATATTCTTACTGCGCTCGAATCTATTGCCTTATTCTCAAATAGGTTCGTTTTTGGCCCTAATAATGGCAGTCAGCTGGACATACGCGACATTTTTCTTGTGTTCTTTATTCCATTTAGTTGGACGTAATTCAAAAAAAGAGTCAGCCGCTGAAGAACGAAAGTCAGTATCGCGAGTAAGCTCTGTGTGTTCAGGCGTACCCAATTTGGAGAGCCACGAACTTGAGCACTTAGCTGATAGCGGTCGAACGAATCTTACCCATTCTCGCAGTCCGTCAAATGCTAGTGCCACTACCGTTGTCTTGCACGACGATTACGAAAATTCTCACAATAAAATTGTTAAGAAGTCTAGTGATACGAGTAATAATAAATTTTCCGAAAATGACTGAATGTTAGTACTAGTTATTTAATTAAGTACTTAATTATAAGAGCATATTTTGAAGTATTTTTTTTTACGATAAACCAGTATTATTTTATAATTTTTATATGTTAACTGCTGTTTTTACTTATTTACTATTGTAGTTTTGTCTTTGTAAATACTCGTGACTTATATGAATTCAATTTATAGGAATGATGATCGATGTGACAATAATTATCACATAAATATTCACATGGGACTATATAAGATCTTAACGAGCTTAGCTTGCAAGTTGAGTTACATAAATACGTAAAATATTGTTTTTCTATTCTAACGTGGATGGGTATTACCACTTCTATAAGTATTGCTATATATTAATGATATTATCACGATCTGATGTACCGTATTAATGTTAGATTTTACAATTCTATACCTGTTTAAGTAAGTATTTTAATGTTACTTTGCACTGTTATTTAATTGATGTATTCTTGTTATAAGCAGATAAGTATTAATGTCAATTCACATTCTTGAAGAAATTGTTAATGCATATTATGTGCATAAATTGTACGTATTTAATCGTCTACGTATTTGACTATGTATAATAATGTCCACTTGTCCAGTCACGTACTTATTTTGTTACCTTGTGGGGCATTTATATAATTTTGTAATCTCAATACAAATTATGTCTATCGTCCGTTGACATGGAGATGTAGCATGGCCTAATTAAAAGGGCATAATAAGCCAAGTATTATCTCAATTTCGTACTTAAATATAGCCTGAATTTCCCGCCGCGTGATTCCGTGTCGCGTGAATACAATTAGTGGTAAGGGTACCGTTATACTTCGACAGACCAAACAGTATTCTATCCAAACAAGTATTTTAACTTTTATAAAGCCTCATGTTGTAGATAAAACAGTGCGAAATAAGTAAAGCGTTTATTCATTAGTAGCTAGGTGTCTCAGTTAGAGAAGACCTCACTAGCTCTGCAATGCGTAGTAACGACCTATTTAATCGAAATATGACGGTTCCTTAACATTTAACAATTCTCACCTCCATGGAATTTACCTTTAACAGTCGTAAGTGTGAGACTTACGTTAGGCTTCGTGAAGTACTTATTTTACATAACGTCGAAGGCGATAATTAGTAAAGTCAACTCTATCTATTTATATGACTAGACTAAATTAAGATAACGCCTACAAAATTGCACAAAGTTTGGATGACAAAATATTAAAATATTTTTGTTACTAAATTATTACCATTTGATCATCTATATATATAAAAATCAATGCCACTTTTCGTTGTAATTCCATAACTCAAGAACGGGCTCACCTATCCAAACCAAATGCTTAGGATTTGGTCGGCATATTTAGTAGATGGTTTATGTGAAGTTTGCACAAAATCGGTCGAGCGGTTCCTCATTTGTCACATTTTTTGTAATAAATGAATTCAATAGAAACTTTTTTCACAGAAACTTTTTTGAAGTTTTGTTGACAGGACAAGCACGTTGTTATGTCATTCATGCCGTCAATTCATTTTGGACGTGGTTTGATTAAATCATATTATCAGCGATAAATTTCTACTATATAAAAATAAGTCGGGTTTTCCTTCCTGACGCTATAACTCCAGAACGCACGAACCGATTTCCACGGTTTTGCATTCGTTGGAAAGGTCTCGGGCTCCGTGAGGTTTATAACAAAGAAAATTCAGGAAAAATTTCAACAGAAAAGCGGGAAAATATTTTTTCATTTTTTTATATAAGTATGGCAAAACAACGTTTGCTGGGTCAGCTAGTAGAAAATAAAAATATGATGCCTGTTAAGAATATCAAATATACAGTAACTATTTAAAAAAAAAAGTAAGTTAGACTGCCTCCTAAGTTCATAACATAACTCGTGAACTATTTATTGGTTTGGATAATGTATAAAATCTTTGAAAAGATTTTTTACTAATCAGATATATCGAATGTTGACTTACTGTATTATTCTTATGTAGTATAGATAAATGAGTAGCTGCCCAACGGTGGCGGCAAACTTAATAGTAACATGATTGTAAAAGAAATGAAATAAAATGTTAATTTTTGTATAAATGTTTTATTTTTATTTATTTAGCATCTGCCCGTGCTGACTGCGATACCGGGCGCATGGCAAGCGTCTAAGGGTCAACTCACACCGAAAGAGCGGCGAAGGGCAGCGAAGCGGAGCGCAGTTTCAGTTTCATATGAATTTTAACTTTATTATCATTACCATAATACTTATTATCGCATGAGAAACTCGAACGAGTCGCGCGGATGCCCGCGGCGCCATAAACGGAGCCGTGCGACTGCGTGAGAAGTTGCGGGAAGTCCCGAGAATGTTCGAGCAGTCGCGAGTACTCGCGAGCGGCCGCTGGCAATATCCCGCCCCTCGCGTCCGCTCCCCCCGCGCGCGTTACGCGCGAGCATTCGCATTCAGTCCTTGCAGTGCAACGAATACAGACGTAAATCCAAAATACCCATGTCCACTGCTTAAACACAAGTTTCCTCGAGTTTCGTTGAAAGTGAACTGCGCATAGGAGAACGACCCGTGAATTCATCGCGGGCGGGCTCGAGAAGCGGAGCGGAGTCCCGCGAATTCCCAAGCATTCCAGCGACTTCTCGAGCAGTCGCGGGAATCCGCGCGCCTTCTCTACCGAGCGGGTCGCTGCGCTTCGCTGCGCTTCGCTGCCCTTCGCCGCTCTTTCGGTGTGAGTTGACCCTAAAAAGATCGTTGAACGCACAACTTGCCAATGGGGAATTATATTATAGACTCTTACTCTAGGTATATGGCATGTACTCCTGACCAGTGAACGCAAATAAAACATGGAAGTATTCCTAACTCAAAAAAATGACCCAAAGCACATTGTGCCGCGGTAGGCGGGGCTTACCGATTGCGCCGCTCACGTGTTTAGTTACACGGCCTATGCGTTACATGGTAATTTAATCCCAAATACTTGAGAAATAAAGTCAATTTTTAACTGTGCATCGTATTAGCAATAATGTTGTTGGTTTGTTTCGGCGAATCAGCGACGAGGTTTCGATGTGTGAGTTTGTTTGGATTTTTGGGTCACGATTCGCGCTTAGATCCCTTGAAGTAATGCTTCCTAGTTTTATTTGCGTTCACTGCTCCTGACCAGATCATAAAACTCATATACGCAAGTGGGATACATCACCTGCGGTGTTCTTAGAACTACACTGATACTACAATCGATCCAAGTACATTGGCTACCCTCCGGGGTTAGTGTTCTTAATTAAAAAAAAACGTCAAAACGAAAAGAAGAAAAGTTTTGTTGTTCTATAAGGGAAAGAAACTAGTTCTTCAGATCCAGGCCCGGTTTTGACCATCTTGGCGCCCAGGCAAGAAACTACAAACACTTGTATCTTGATGGAATAACTACCGGAGGCATATTATGAAGGATGGGTCGGTTGACGTATATGTGCCTCCCTCCCGGACGAGTCCTTCCCACATTATTAGATAAAATAATATACTCTGGGCGAGTCCGACATATTATCTCTGGTTACAAGACTTACAAGTAGTTGCCCAATCCAGTTCTCGAGAAAGACCATGGCGTGTTGTGCTGTTGTAAAGATCTTGTCAATAAGCTGAATCTATACAAATAATAAAATCGTAGAATAGCCGTGTCTGTACAGGGCTCGGTCTATCATTACTGAAAGATCTTGCCAATAAGCTGAATTTATACATATACATATTAAAATTGTAGAATAGCCATATCTGTACATTAAAAATAACAGAAATGTATCAGTAAACAAAACGTAATGTCAGTTTGACAATCATATTTTAATAAATGTCGATTGCTTAGCATAAAAAAACTCTGCCCTTTTCACACACGCGCTAATCTTAGCACGATATCCTGCTGTCAAAGTGTCAACTTTAAATTAATGACAAGTGTCACTTGTTACCAAACTAGTGATGGGTCGTTGACGGTTTTTTCGTTAACGAAACGTTAACGTTGATTTGCGTTTGTCAACTGGTTAATCAACTAGTTAAATTCGTCAACGAGTTAACTTACTATAAATGTCAACTTGCAACGTAAACCGTTCATTCGTTGAACGGTCCTTAAGACTATCCTTAAGTACTTCTAAAATCAACTCTGCAACACGTTATTTACTGTTCAAATTGGATGAAATGTCCGTCGCTCGCAATCTATAACGTTATTTTCAACTTTAGTTTTTTTTTAATTTTCTTAGTTAGTTGCGTATGCGTTAACGATTATTGAACGAGACGCACGAGGTAAATTTATAAACGTCGTTGACGAATTTAACTAGTTGATTCATAAACGTTGACGATTATTGAACGAAACGCACGAGTTAAAATAAACGTCGTTGACGAATTCAACTAGTTGATTCATAAACGTTGACGATTGTTGAACGAAACGCATGAGTCCAATTTATAAACGTCGTTGACGAATTCAACTAGTTGATTCATAAACGGTTAACGTTTAATACGTTGACGGAGATTAACGGTTGATTCAACTAGTTCGTTGATTCAACGCTCATCCCTATACCAAACCAAACGTTGTACTGGAACATTACAATTATTTCGTGGTACAGTGATCGGTGATTCATGCAAACAATAAATAGTAAAACTCTCATTAGTCATTTGTAATCTCTTGCTCGGTAAAAGTATTGTCAAATATCAATTTTCAAAATGTTTTCCACAAATCCGAACTATACCAAACTCAAAACTCACTTGAGACTAGCTATAAATAGGCTTAAGTTGTTAGAGAAGAAGAAAACGGAATTAGCGCAGAAAGCGAGGAAAGAAATAGCAGAATATATCGCTGCTGGTAAAAGTGAAAGAGCTAAAATACGAGTGGAACACATCATCAGGTAAGAACTAGTCAAATTCTGTAGTACATGAAATAAATCCCTGCAAACAAACCTGGCCTTGAGCAAGGATTTGATTACTTTAATATAAAGCATTGCGTCATGTCGTAATAGGCTGGGCATTGCCTATGTAAAAGAGGCTGGGTAAAATTGTGTTGATTTCATTTAGTTTGGTTTTATATCTGATGTCCTCAAGCCATCATTTTGCAGTACCATACACAGGCAGACTGTTTCATATCATGCATTTCTTCACTGATTGTATTGTACAATCGGTCACAGTCAGTTCTGCATAAAAATAGTCACTATTTTTGTTCGACATTCAAATCAATTTTCTTTAAAAGTTTTTATAGAGTTTCTTGACTTAGTTCCATGCATGACTATTCTTCCTATGACAAGTTTAAAAGGAAATATTTCTATTCAGCTTGTCTGAAACATCCTTTAAATGGTATTCTCATGATAATCACATTTCAGGGAGGATTACATGGTGGAAGCTATGGAAATAGTAGAAATGTACTGTGACCTTATCTTGGCGAGGTTTGGACTGGTGACGCAGATGAAGGAACTTGACGAAGGACTTGCGGAAGCTATATCCACACTTATATGGGTGGCACCGAGGATGCATACTGATGTACAGGTAAGCTGTTGGTGTAATAAAACATTTTATTTCTTAGTAAACTCATTAATCTTCAAGGGCTTCAACACAATAATAAAAATAAACATCATGATAAAAATACATTGAAAAAAAAAATTGATTGAGTCAGGCGTTACTTTGCGGAAATCCATTTTAAATTTGAAAATGAAAACAATATATCTAGTTTTAATTTCCGCGAATATTAGTGGGTTGCAGGTATGCACCTCCCTCCCGCCCGCTATATTATGCACATGCAAGATTACTGGGCAAATGCAAGGATTTTAAGCACATGCAGGAAGGCAATGCAAAACCCAACACCATTACAACTCAACGCAACTCAACGGTCAGCGAGTCAACACGTCCCCTGAGGATGCCTCGTGGAGAGGCGAAACACGTGTCGGTAATGGTGTTGGGTTTTGCATTGCCTTCCTGCATGTGCTTAAAATCCTTGCATTTGCCCAGTAATCTTGCATGTGCATAATATAGCGGGCGGGAGGGAGGTGCATACCTGCAACCCACTAATATTCGCGGAAATTAAAACTAGATATATTGTTTTCATTTTCAAATTTAAAAATACATTGCTTATAGATAGAAGCACAGAAGTATTGATTATTTTAAATGAAATTTGCTGTTCTTTGTATTGTTAAATCTATTGCTGACAATATTAGGAACATTGTTGTGACAACTTATTTGAAAACAACAGAAGAAAAAAAGAAACACTAATAACATTCATGAGAATGTTCCTTTGCGTTGAATTTTTGAGAATATTAATTATTTATCTACTTATAACTGTTAATGAGATTTTTCAGCACTCTCTTATGATAAATGATAAATGATAAATGATATTTATTTTGTAAGTAGGTTGTAAATAACACTTTTACACGTCAATATTTTTGGTCGTTATAAACTAGATGAGGCCGGTGTTTCCTAGCTGACTACCCTGAGAAGAAACACCGAAACAAACTCAGAGGTCAAGGTCTCTTTTAAAGTCCATACAATTGTACTGGTCAAATCATATGAGAACCATGTAGGTTGGTGTCTGAAGTGGTCTTTTGAGGAAAGTACCACACAGATTTGAGTTGACCTGTCCAGACAGTGCAAGCATTTGTCAGTTACCGAGTAGCTCAAACTTAGAACTTTAAGGAGCTCGTCGATTTGACGATCAATACTAAAGTAAGGACATTTGGGTAGGCCACATAAAGAACTCAAACCGCCAGACCAACAAGAAATGAACCCCTAACATAGCGATCTACATGGTCCTCACATTCACAATACGTTATATGAGGACCATGTCAGTGTCTGAAGTGGTCTTTTGAGGAAAGAACCACGCAGATTTGAGTGGACCTGTCCATTCATTGCAAGCCTTGGTCAGTAGTCGAGTAGCTCAACTTAGAACCAATAAGGAGCTCAACGACTCGACGAACAATGCCAATGAAAGGACATTTGGGTAGGCCACAAAAAAACTCAAACAGCCAGACAACGCTAAAAAAAAAAGGAAAAAAAAATAGTTGAAGAGGAAAAAGCAATAATAACCCATATAGTCCTCATATTCACAATAGTAAATAAATTAAAAAATATAATACTTTACAAAGTAAGCATTCATGTCAAAATAAGAAATTGTAATAAAATAAAAAGAATACTTTAAAAAGTAAACATTCATGTCAAAAGTAAACTAAACGAAAATTAAAACATGTCAAAGTGTAAAAATATAAAAGAAAAACACAGAAACAAAACAACAACATAAAACATTGGGCCATGTACACAACTGAAGCAGCTCAATCCCAAGCCTTCTTGTCCTCCAGATAGTCTTTAACTGTGTAAAAAGCTTTCTGGCATAGCTTACGTTTTATAAATACTTTGAATTTATTTATGCTTAGTTCTTGAATGCGGCCAGGAAGTTTATTATAAAAATGTATACATTGGCATCGAAAGGAACCACCTATTTTCTTGAGCCTGGTTTTAGGAACAACAAAATTGTGTTTGTTCCTAGTATTTATGCTATGGATATCACTGTATTTTTTAAACAGATTAATATTTTTATGTGCGTACAAGAGATTCTCATAGATATACTGAGAGGGCACAGTCATTATATTAATCTCTTTAAATTTTTCTCTGAGTGAGTGTCTGGGATTTAATTTATAAATCGCACGAATAGCCCTTTTTTGTAAAACAAATATTGTCTGCATATCGGCGGCATTTCCCCACAACAGAATTCCATATGACATCACGCTATGAAAGTAACTAAAGTACACTAAACGGGCCGTTTCTAAATCAGTTAAGTCACGAATTTTCCTAACGGCAAATGCTGCAGAACTGAGTTTTTTTGACAGTTTATCTATATGGGGGCCCCACTGAAGCTTCGCATCCAAAGTGATGCCTAAGAACACTGTGGTATCTTCGGGTTTCAACTCTTCACCCTTTATTGTTAGAACAGTATTCACTTGTCTTACATGAGGTAAAGTAAACTTTATGCATTTCGTCTTCTTCTCGTTAAGTAGAAGATTATTAACATTAAACCAGTTAACTACAGTCGCAAGGGCACTATTTATATTGTCAGTAACCATCTGCTGACGTTTTAGTTTGAACAAAAGCGACGTGTCGTCTGCAAACAACACTATATCATATTTATCTTTTATGAGGTACGGCAAGTCATTAATATATATCAGAAACAGGAAGGGACCTAAAATTAGGATTCCTCTTCAAAACAGCTTTGTTTAAACACTCGAGGAGTAGGTGTGTGTAGGTGTTTATTATTATCTATATCAATACTAATATTATAAAGAGGAAAGATTTGTATTTTTTTTATATAACAAATAAACTCAAAAACTACTGGACCGATTTCAAAAATTCTTTCACCATTAGAAAGCTACATTCACCCTGAGTATTTTATCCCCGTATTCCCACGGGAACGGGAACTACGCGGGTGAAACCGCGGGGCGCTGCTAGTTATTTATAATGTAATCAAATAAATATTTCATAACACCTACTACTAGTCACAAAAAATACAAATAAATGATTTGATTTGAAATATTTAGCCGTGCTCAATAATAAATTATTCTTACCTATTTTCATCATAGACTAATTTTCCCAAATCCCTTTCTTTACAGGAATTAAAAGTAATATCCGACTTGCTGACTGCAAAGTACGGCAAGATCTATGCTGATGCATGCAGAAATGAGAATGTGACCACACTGAGTGAGAAACTGAAACACAAGATGTCGGTGCACAGTCCTCCTAAGATCCTCATCGAGAGGTACCTGATAGAGATAGCCAAGAATTATAACGTGGAATATACACCTGATGAGCAAGTTATGAGGGAGGAAGAAGGTTTGTATAGAGCAGTATTCAATTTATTATTTTTTGACACTAGTTTCCGATAATACATTAAAACCTTGGTGATAAAGAATAGAAAAAAAGAAACAGATTTAATTAGCGCTAACCAACAAAAAAAAAAGGGTTGTTAAAACAAAATGAATAATTTACTGCATGTTGGGGAAAAATTCTTCTGGTCCTATGTCTATGTATCATATTATTATAATCTATACCAGCCATACTCTATAATCTAGTTTCCTACCACTTCCAGGTCGCGACGCAATGCTAATAGACATCAACGGCCCCCCGATGCCCCCTGGCTTCATCGGCTATCCGCAGCAGCCGGCCATGAGCATGCCCAACCTGCCGCCCGGGGGTGGACCACCACCGCCAAGTGTGCAGCCTTTCTCTTACCCTTCAGTAAGTGTAGTGATAAATTATATCCTATTTGTTGATACATACAGTGGGGCCAAGAAATTGTTGGAGTGGGGTTAAAAGTGATATTTGAGCGTATGCTATAATTATCTACTATAATATTCCATAAAGCATTTAAGTAGTTTCTAAAAGCTTTGCATTATTTGGAACAGCATTCACAACATACACTTGATACTAATATCTGTACCATAATGTTAAATGCCTGTATATTTGTACCAAGAGCCAGAGTTCTTGGTTGCTGAGGATACTCACACAGTTTAGTGTATCTGACAAATTTCTGTACATTGCTTTCTGTACTACGAAGTAAATTAATCAATAAATATATTATATATTTATAATTATTTGTCTATAAATTTCATTAAAAGATGCTACTTTTATCGGGTAGATATTATAAACTGAAATAAAGGTTATTTTATGTAATGTGATTGTGAACTTTAAATATTACACTGTTTGCAATATTTTATAAATGCTTCCGTTTTGTTTCACCTCATTCTTCTGTTTCTTCAAGTTAACTTTTAATAGTTCTTAAACTGCTATTCCTACTAATTTTGTGACTAATGTTCACCTATAGACACCCTCGGGCGGTAAAGTAGGTGGTTTTATCGCTACACCACCTCCGCCATCGTTCGGAGGGCCGAGCCAGCCGCCCATGGGATACCACTTGCCTCCTGGAGTGGATTCCAAGACTTTGAGCAATAGCTTCCTGCAGGTAAGGATTAGAAGGAGAATACACAATACTGCTCTCCAAAGGAAATTTGACGCATCTGCCCTTTTAACCAAAATTGAGTTCTTCTATGTTTTATATGGCAAGCAAAGCCGATGTCGACTATTCAGCTAGTGTCTAAAGTAGATTGGAAGAGCAAGCGTGTATGATGTCTGAACAGAATAAAAGTTTCGATTGATTGGTAGACTTGGCTTCGACAGACAAATATATTATACAGGGTGAAATTGAATAGATGCGACATATTTAAATATACAATAATACGTGTTGTCAAGAAAATTTAGAACATACCAAATGTAAAATTAATGAACTTTTATCACCGCTATGAATGGCAACGTTTAATAACGCGAGTACTCCACAACGATCATTGAGCACTGCGATTAGTTGGACGAGATTTTTTGATACTTTAATTTTTCTTATTTATTTTGCATATTAATTATTTTTCTGGAATACCGATAATTCGTACTTAAATAAAGATATTAACATCGATGGATCATTTTAAAACGCCAACCACGTAACTTTTTTTAACGATTTAGATTGTAGAAAAAACAGTTTATAATTACTATGTTACTGTAACTGAAGCTCCCATTTCATTTTGTCGCATCTATTCAAAGTCATCCTGTATATTTCAGATAAGTACCTTTATTTTATTTTTGAAGTTTTTTTAAACAAATGTTACCTCAGTTTGGTGTTTTGTTCAGATGCGTCCTTTTGACTTATTGCGGCAGAATACAATGTATAGCAGGTCTGATAAACATACCATCACGCTTATTTCCTCTGAAAGGTTAGACAGAGATAACCACCCACAAGTGTTTCAGTACAGTAATTCTTTAGTTTTTGCCCTATTTAAATAACGATGGTCCAATGATTGTTCTAAATGTTGCTTTTCATTAAACTTTCATTAATATTGTTTTATTTCTCTTACCTTTTTGACTAAGTGATCTAGTGCATGTCTGAGTGTTTGTGCTTGAACCTACTTATTCCTTTTTCAGGACGAAATGAGCAATCTGCCACCTGCTTATGACAGCATCCAACACGATTTGGTACTTATTTTATTTTTTATTATTTTTTGGCTTACATTGCATGGAATATTCTCTAGATGCTTGTTTAGACTTTTTGGTTCGACATCAACACATTTTTTCGCTCGAGATTTCTTAAATGTGGAAAAAATCAAAATCTTCTTTCTTCTTTTTATTAATTTATCAGTTAAGGCCTCACTGTTATAATAATATAATTAATGACGCCAAGCAAATACACTCGTGTTTCGCCACGTTACAAAAAGCATGCGAGCATGTTTCAAACAATGTCCATTATTTCAAGTTAACATAATGCGACACTCAATTAAGGACTCGCGAAGCTTTCTATTTTCAAATTCAAGCGCTTACTCACCACCAATCTTGTTTAATAAAATCTTCCAAAATGATATGGGGAACGTGCACAGCGTAGACTACACCGTCTAGTGTTGCTAATCTGAAACTTTTATGTTGTAAATATGTGACCTGTGCTGCCACCCATACTTCCTGCACCCTCCGTTTAGGGGAACGTGCACGAAGTAGACTGTGCCATCTAGCGTTGCTAATTTGAAACTTATAAGTGAAATATACTTGACATTGACGCGTCTGTACTGCCACCTATAGTTTCTGCACGTTCCCTATACTGCCGTAATTAGAAAAAAGGCCGTAACAACACAAAACGAAGTAGCCAATTTCCGACATTACGAAAATAACTTAAGGTCTGAAATTAGTTACTTCGTTTTGTGTAGATACGTCCTTTTTGTTTATGACGGCAGTATAGGTACCTATCTTATCTTGTATTTGTTTCTCCTCCAGCCGCCACACGTGGCAGCAGCAGCCCCGCCGCACGTGCCGACGCCGCAGCCGCGCTCGCGAGTGCCCCCGAACCACTTCCCGGAGCTGCCCGAGCTGCCGTCAGTGCCCTCGGACCTGATCTTACCGTCAGTGCCGCATAGCAACAACTCGAACACAAACAACCAGCCTAACGCGCCCAACGCTCCTGATGAAATTGACTTCGATGATCTGAACCGTCGTTTTGAAGAGTTGAAGAAGAAGAAGTAACATGGTGTTTGTGGGTTGCTAGTCGCATATGCGCGGGATTGTTGCCCGGCTACACGGTCATTTATTGCTCGCAATTTGATCAAAGAAAGGGAACGTGCACACCGTAGCCTGTAGCATTTTTGTAACGCACGATTTGCATGCACGTTCGCTATAACGTGTAAACAGTTTAAAATACTATCCACGTCAAACATATTGCTTGTACAAAAGATTCGACGAACTACTTTCTGATGTAACCTGTTCCTAAATGTTCTTAGACTAGACAGTCAAATCATCAACAAAAGAAATAATACATCGAAATAGCAATTCATTCAGAAGTAGAAAGCAAATTAAAGACTTAACCGCGAATTTTTCCAATAGGGAACGTGCACGGCGTAGACTATGCTATCTAGTGTTGCAAATCTGAAACTTATACGTTGTAAATATTCGACCTGTGCTGCCACCTATATTTCCTACACCCTCCGTTTAGGGAAACGTGCACGAAGTAGACTGTGCCATCTAGCGTTGCAAATTTGAAACTTAAAAGTAGAATATACTTGACATTGACGCGTCTGTGCTGCCACCTATAGTTTCTGCACGTTCCCTATATTACTGCCTGATTGATCCAGAGTACTTATACAGTCAAAAGAAAATTTATTATTGCCATAAAAGCTGTTCTAGCTGCTGGGGACATAGTGTTTTAGCAAAACGTTATTTAAATCGAATCCGTAGGCAGAAAAATAATGGTAAACCGATTGCAATAATATTTGATACACGTCATGTCAGCCCCAATTGGCAACATATTATTGCTATTAGAATCTATAATGTAGGTAGACAGTCATTTTTTGTCCCACCCTTATGTGTGGCAGCGTGTAGCCAGGCCTTTAGGTCGAATATAGATCTGATCATATTGATCTAGTTAACGGCTCTGCTTGATAATGCTAGAAAACTTTAGTCTTTGCCTTATTAGTGATGGATTGTACAGTTAAATTAAATCCTGAAGAGACAATATGGTAGGAAAACCCGCAAGTATGTGGCTAGCTTGTTTGAAGGTAAGCCGATGCTCACTTTTCCATGTTATACGAAGTAAAATGGCTATTAACCCCAATATTAAGTCGATAATTACTCTTTGTTCTTATGAACAAACATAGAGTACTCGATTTAAATATTTATAATCATTAAAAGTTAATCTTGATTCACTCGGCTATTTCTAATACCTCAATACTACAATGTGATATAAAAATCAATTTTAAAAAGTCACAAGCTTTCTCATTGGACATTTTTTTTTCGTTTCATAATTAATCACTTAATTATTTTTTTTATATTATGTTAAGACTGGTCGTCGCCTGACGATTTCTGTATGTAAAACCAAATTTGTATCTATTTTTTTAATTTCTGTATATATAAAATGTGATTGAATTTAGTTATTAAATAAAACTAAATGAACTGTGTTAATATTTAGCTTTTTTATTGTTGTTCTAACCGTTACATAATCATTAGGAATGTGAAAGTGTAATACGTTTATAAGAATGGGTTTAGAAATGGAAGTTGCACTATTTGCCTCTCTCTAGCTTGAAAGAGAATTCCCCTCTAATAATTTTCCTCTAATATGGATGTTTCCTGAGTAAAAAATATATGATTATGTTTAGTCCGTCAGTTAGATTATATTGGACACGTATTTTTTCCTTTATCAAATCTATAAAAACTGATGAAGATACAAAGCATCAAAGATCAGGAGTGGGGGCTTGTGACGTCACGGCTCGGTAAAAATTGTAGCGAGTAGTGACGTCACACGAGTTTTCAACGCACTGTATAGTCTCCAGTTTTTATTTACGTGAAAAAAGAAAAAATACGTGTCCAATATTTTTTGTAAATCTATCCGATGGACTAATTAGATTTTATTAGTTAACTACCCTATTGTACAAGCGAGAGGTAAATAACAATAGACATATTGTAATTTCTTATCCCATTATTATTTAAGTAATGTTTACTGTCTTTAGTCTTCAAACTCAACTGGAGAATTGTCTAGTTAATATATAGGTACTTATGTGTAAAATATAGGTTACGTAATAAAAGAGTTTTATTTTAATATTTTATACAATTTATTATTGATGCAAATGTCTGATATAAAACCATGCTTCCATTGATGACGGGTAGCAAGCGAATGTATAGTGTTATGTACACTATGAAATACATACATTTCATCCAGTTCGGTGTTTTATTTAACAAGGAATATAAAAAAAGACTTAAGAAGGCAAGGTGTCAACGTTTATTATAACCATATCTTAATTCTCGTTAAAACAATTATTAAGTTTTTACCTACCTTATTCATATCATATTGAAAAACAAAATGGAGTTCTTTATTAATCTAATATTCTCTATAATTTTGTCATCTCAACACATCACCGTGACAGCGGATCTAGCGATCGATACATTTTTTTTTACAAATAAGATATTGAAATATTACCCTAGAACATGCACTTTATTATTGCTTATTTGAGTTTTTCGTGTTATCAGTAAAAAGGCGCTAACGAGCGAAGATCAGCTATTCAAATCCGATGCGCGGATTTCAAGAAGAACATACAAAAATGATCTTTTAAATCTAATAATATAAATAACAGCCTTATGGAGTAGTGGAGAAGGTTTCGTTCATAAAAGACTGATGATTTGTTGAGACAGTGTTGCTATTTTCGCGGTTTTCGGGTCGGTAATGTTTCCACTGTCTCTTTTCAGTCTGTTGTGAATTTGAGCGCTGGATACTATTCTAGATTGTATTTGGAGCTTGTTGGGAGATTCCGCTAGGAGAGTGCCAAGGGCCACCAAACCTCTGTAAAGAAAAATAAATCAAAAATTGGTTATGTCATCTAATTCAGATAAACGAAATATTATAACGTTACTAGCTGACCCAGCAACCGTTGTTTTGCCATATAAAATAAAAATAAAATTGTGGAGGATCCCCTTTATTATTTAAGGGTCTGAAAAATAGATAGTAGCCGATTCTCAGACCTACTGAATACGCATATAAAATTTCATAAAAATCGATCAAGCCGTTTCAGAGAAGTATGGTAACTAACATTGTGACACGAGAATTTTATATATAAGATATAGCTTCACCGGTAAATGGGTATCTTATTTCGACGTTTCTTTATTTTAGTGTTGCCAGCTTTGCTTTAAAAAAAAAAAAGGTCGTGTGATATTAACTACTCTGCAGTATTTCTTGATGCGCCAGCTCATACCGGTAGTCGGCCTATGGAGAGTGAGGGTAGAGAGAGATGTGAGAGTGTATTTGCACACTCTTGCACTATAATATCTTCTGCGCCAGTGGCTGCGTTGAGATTGGCCGAAATCGTTCAGAAGGACTACTGGAGCATAGTTTACCTGAAATAAGCTTCATTGTCAGTAATCCTGGCGAGCAGTTGCAGCAAGCAGTCCGCGAGGTCCACGCTGTCGGGCTGCTGCGCCAGCGCCACTGACAGGTTCAGCAGTAACGACGAGGCTGCGATCTGTCGATACAATTGTAGTTTTATTAACCCAGCTACATCATAGTGATCCACTAATGAGTATACTAAGGTCACTATTTCCGTGTGCCGATTTCCACGTTCCCGAGCCAGGTTTAACCTGCATAGACATTGTCAGTGCTCACATATCTGAAGTCGTTTTTCAATGGAGTAATAACGGCATGAAGATGGTAGCTAGTAATAATGACATATCTACACATTCAATTTACGAAAGGCGTAATACTCATACCAACATAATGAAATTGAGCACATATCCTTTCATATTGACATTTAATTGCGTGTGTCAAACTGCCGGGTTTTTAAATACATGAAGCAAGGGGTCTGGATATCATGCTATGCTCTCTTAGAACATTGCAGCCTGTCCTAAACTATTGTATGGAAACTAGCACCATCTATCCCCCGTGGTGAAAACTATTTGCTATTTCGGGTTACCACTTTATAGCAGTGATATTATTTAATCTAAAATAACAATATAGATAATTTAGGTAAACTTTATTAATTGATTTTATATTAATCTAACTAAGTAAATAGAAAAAATAAAACAAATACAAAAACGTATTACATTAGTCATAATAATATGGTTACACTGTCAACCGTCTGTCACTTAGAAATGTGTTATTTTGATTTCATTCGAGATTTCGGATTTCGGGTGAGATTATTAATTTGAAAAACGTTTTGCCCTGGATTTTCTTCTCTTTCCTCTTCCTAATAAGCCGCTGCTCCTCCGTATTGGCGTGACGAGGGGACGAGTTCATTATTTGTTGTGACATTGGACTCTGTGTGAGAAATTGAATCTTGTTTGGTTTGAGGCAGGACTCGTAGTGTGAGAAATTGACTCTTCTGTTGTTCAAAATTTTGTGGTGTACAACTTTGTAGCACGTACAATGTCTTTCATGTCTTTTTGTTTATGTTTTTATGTATACAATTAGTTTTAAACCCTAACTTTATCTAAGGTCGAAAATAAAAGTGTGTAAGTAATTTTAAAACGTTTTTTATTTCGTTTATATTGTATTAATTCCATCTTTAATCGATATATTGAATAATGGGAACGTCCATAAATAGCTATAGGTATAGATTATGGATTTAGTTTGACACCACCGCGGATAGATGGCGCTGCTTGTATGGTCACGGAAATACGGTTGAGAGTACCGTCTATCTCCCTAGTATACATAGTAGTCTTTGCTGGATATCCCGATAGTATTTTATGACTTACGTTGTGCTACAGTATTGTAATTCGAGATTCGAGGATAAAATCAGCTACATGATGAGAAGTCAATAATATCTATATAATCTATACCTACTAATATTATAAAGATGAAAGATTTGTATTTTTGTAACGAATAAACTCAAAAACTACCGACCGATGTCAAAAATTCTTTCACCAATAAGTAGAAAGTACATTCACCCTGAGTAACATAGGCTATATTTTATCCCCGTATTCCCATGGGAACGAGAACTACGCGGGTGAAACCGCGGGGCGCTGCTAGTTTCATTATAATGCAGCTGTGAGTCACTTTTTTGGATTTCAACATCACATATATGTCTAACCCCTTCTTGATTAAGATTACTGTTAGCCTAGATTTACCTGCGTGTTATTATTAAGCTGCGTGAGACAGATGATTGAGTGTACGACGCTCTCCCTCGCGGCCAGCACCAACATCTCCCCGGGGAGGTCACTGAACGCGTTCACTAGCACACGCATCGCTAGCATTTGATTGGCTGGGAGGTTATCTGAAAGTTAAAGCAAATTAGTATCAGCCTAATTATTTTAGTGACTATTGTGGACAAGTACCTACTTAACAATAATGTGAAATGTATTTATCGGCCGAACCCAATAACCTATCTATTACATACTGGAGATAGAAAAACAAATGAAACAACAGAAAACCTATATAATTTTTATATTGTTTCATTTGTTTTGCTATTTATCTATCTATTAGCAAGCAGCAGTAGGGCACTTCGTGCATTTTTCACTGAAGTTTATTCGCCTCGCGGTCGGCTATCTTAGAGAGCGGTCGTGGGCGTGAGACATTAAAATTACCGAGTTTCTTGTATACGTTTTTGTAGATTGAAATAGTATTAATAGGGCTATTAATACTATTTCAATCTACAAAAAAATATTAAATGAGGCAACATTTTCAATGTTCTCATAACGGAAGCTATGATTTCAAGCCACGAAGTCGTCTGTGCTGTAGGGCTTAACACATGTGTAACTATATTTTATCTATGTCGACGAAAGACTGCATTTACCTTTAATCTGTTAATAAAATATAAAATTGTAGCATTTAAACTATTTGGACACATTTTATTTCATCTGTTATTCCTTGCGTTAAATACAATTAACGGTTTCAGTTCTATAATTGTGCGTCACAGTGACCTTTATTCTATTAGCCATAAGGTTGCTGTCATGGTAAAATAAGTGTGAAACGCTCTGAAGACATAATATTTGCCAACACATTATTACTCAAGTCACGAGTTTGCCAACCGCATGACTATTCAATTAATACATAACATAGGTACATAACGTGCACATACAACACATACATACCTGGCGCTAAGAGCGACAGTAAATATTTGACGAACGACGGCCCGTACGTCGTGTCGAATATCTGACCGTTTATTTCTTTATTCCTAACTGCTAACCTAGTTACGTCTAGTACGGGGAACAGGATTTCTGTAAATAAAAGAGGTACATTAAAATCGTTACATCTTCCTGCTCTTATGCCATGTTAATTTCTGTAGTAAATGTTTCTACGTTCCTAGTTCATCAACCGTCACGCCATGGCTGATTCCATGTTCATTCATATTACTCCAATAGAGATAGAAAAATAAATCTAAAAACCACTTTATTTTTAATTTTCTTGGGTTTGCTCTTGATTCTAGTCTAGGTCAGAGGTGAAACAGACAAACTCGACGATGGAATGAGATTACCCAGAAGCCTGTTCACTCTAACTTTGAAGAGATAATCATGAAAAAGTTGTACTTTATCAAATTTCAAATGTCTGTTTCGTTAGGTTAGCATAAAGTGATGTCTGGTCGCAGCCACTATTGCTGGAGGTCCTAGTTCAGGCAAATAGTTAAGGGTTTTCCACTGGCTACTTCTCAGTGGCAAGCCAGGGTCTGGATTTGTGCCCAGTTGATGACAATAGACTCGCCATCTATCCACATGAGACATGAACTTAACTGGCAAATTAATGTGCACTTAGATTGTGTACACCTCTGTCTACCCCTTATAAGAACAGGTGTGATATAGCATCCCTTTACAACACATACCTTTGGGCCATTCCAACATTTTCTTCAATATCAGAATGGTTTCACTGTTGATAACATTGTTCTGCAAAAAAAATTATTTATTTAACTTTTAAAATAATGTTGTTTGGATCTCAGAAAAAAAAAAGTAAAAGAAGTATAGTATGTAATGTTAATGGTTCAACAGTTTTTTTGCTTCTCACTTTGGAATATAAAAAGAAAGACAACGCAGCATTTATTACTTGGGACTTGTTATTGAAATGTCAAGTTTTTATGAATAATGGGATAATGTTGTATCAATATTGTTCATTGTCAAGATAACACATAATGTTATCATTTATGTAACTTTCTATGTTATCTCAGAGTTTATCTTATCATAATTCTATGAGATGCAGCGCAATGTCAATAATCCAACAATATTATGGTTTTGTCGATGTTTGTTCCCATTTCTGGGACATTCATAAATTCCTAGTAACTTGATCAAATTGCGAGATACTGTAGTATCAGAAAGGTATTAGTAGCAAATTGTAGGATAGACAGCAAGCTTTATTTATAACTAAATATATTCAGGATTTGATCAAAAAGAGATTTGGGTTGTGGTGGGCCTCAAATGTCGAAATGCAATGCAATGCAAACGCATATAAATGCAATTGTCGTAGCAAAAACATAATGACGTAACCAAACTAGTCGCAATCCACCGAACTGGACCTATATGGAGCAGCTGTTAGGAAAACGATATTGTTGGTTCAAAATGAAGTAAGAAGTATATTTATTTTTGTTCATGGCAACAATAATAAGTATCTATACTAATATATAAATGTGAATGTAAGTTTGTTTGTTACGCTTTCACGCGAAAACTACTCAACCGATCATCATGAAACTTTGTACACATATTCTTGGAGGTATTAGAAGTAACATAGGATACTTTTTATCCCGGGATTATGTTCCCTTGGGATAATTTCCGACATTCACGCGGGCGAAGCTGCGGGCAGCAGCTAGTACTTAATATTGCAATGTAGATTGCGTGCCAAATAAACATGTTGTCTTTCTGTCTACTTACCAGTTCACACAATTTGACGACAGACTCCAGCTGTTCCTCTGTCATGGCGCTGAGTCCGTCTCCCTCGGCTTTACTGTTGAACTCCTTCAGCTTTTCGTGTATCGCCTTCAAGTTGGCTTGGTCGAACCTGGAATATTTGTTTGGAAATAGGTTGATTAAATATTAGCAAAACACCAAGAAATAGGAAAGACATTTAGTTTAAATTTTATAATCAAATGAAAAAGATTGCGTTAAAAAAACTCAGACTGGCTCGCTGTTTAGGTTAATTGTGTAGGGTTTACTCATGCTCTTATAAACTTTGATATTCCCAAATGAAGAGAGGCCATGACAGTTCACTATCACAACCAGCACAGATTTCATGAAACGTGCATCATCTATGCACGAGTTTTGAAAGTGTATCTCATTTTTGTCCTAGTAGTTACAGACAAACTCACTCTGCAGAACATTCATACATGGAGGTTGCTGTGACAGCAGCTTATCTCTTATCTATACTTATAATAAATCTGTAGAGAGGTCAATTCTGTACAAGGAATATATTTTCAAAATAACTATCAGGGGGTGATTAGTGATCGATACTGGTGCCAAAAATGCAATCAGTAAAATTTTTGTCTGTCTGTCTGTCTTTCTGTCTGTCTGTCTGTCTGTCTGTCTGTCTGTATGTTCTTTATAGAAACAAAAACTACTCGACCGATTTTAACGAAACTTGGTGCAATTATTCTTCATACTCCTGGGCAGGTTATAGTATACTTTTCATCACGCTACAATCAATAGGAGCAGAGCAGTGAAGGAAAATTTTGGGAAAACGGAAGAAGTCATCTACATAAAATTATCTAAAAAACATCCCGAAACAGCATGTCTATCTTTTGTCAATTTTAAACCGATCGGGCTGAGAGTTTCAAAATCGGGGAAAAAGTAACTATTCCACGCGGACGAAGTCGCTGGCAGAAGCTAGTATCCAATAAAAAAAATCTGTGTTGTGTAAATATTTTTGTGGTGTACTTAATAAAGTATATTCTATCTATCTACACATTATTATCTGCTCCAAAGCTGTCAAGTGGTGAAATTAAATGGGTAACCTATATGAGATACTCAAACACACCAATACGTCGTCTGATCTTTCATGAGGAGTTACTGAGGATCGAATAAATACTATCGAATAATTTCATTCAATACCCGTTAGGAGTCACAGACATCAGCTCGAAATACAATAAATAATAACGTAACTTATTTTGTAATATTTAAGTAGGTGAAGCTGAATAGAAAAAAAAAATACAGTCGAATTGAGAACCTCCTCCTTTTTGGATGTTCGGTTGACAATAGTCACCTAATATAAGCGTCGTGCGGTATGAGCATCTTCTCGCTGGTGGTGCTGGTGGCGGACGTGGTGTAGGCGGCCGAGCCCGTGAACGGGTCGCGCGCGGGCGGCGGCGCGCCCCCAGGCCCGCCCGCGCCCGGCACGTAGCGCGACTCGCCCGTCAGCGGGTCGGCGAACCTGGAAGGGGAATAACTCATTAGGGGGCAATAAGACGTACTCCAACTTGTGGTAATCAGATTTATAATATGTAACAAACACCCTATGGTTCCTTGGAGGAGTGTATAGTATACAGGAATATTTTTTATTCAGTGCACAAACTTTGAAAAATCAAACCTAAACGAGTTTTATTAAACACGTGTTTTTCATTTTTTTTCAACTTATTTTTAACGATAGATGTTTTCTTTACTAAGATGGAAACTAATTTATTGCTATATATATTTATGGCTATTGACGCCTAGAAGCGAAACACGCTAAAATATCCTCCTATTGATTTTACCAAGTTCGAACTAGGCTTTTTTTTAAATTTAAGCAAATTTGAATGTACTTTTATGGGCTTAGGACCACCAAAATGTAGAAAATAAAGCATTATAAACATTTAAATTATGGCACTTTTAAAAACATTGTAAAATTAAAATTGACGTTTATCTATTTAATGCATTATGCAAAGGTAAGGATCAGGCATAGAAACCTGATCTGAGTGGCTGCTATAACGGTTCTTTCATGCGGGACCTCGGTGTTACGGATCCTATGGGCTCGCATTCGAGGACATTTTGCGAGCTGCTCAATAATTTTTACCACTTAATATGCTCGCACCATCTCATAAAACTTGCGTTTTCTAAACGGGGCTTCCGCGGGAATGCGGTAAGACATGATGTCACGACAGTTGCGCGTGCGGTGACTATCTGTCGGGACCCTTCCGCCCGTGGCTTTTACGTGTCTATATTTTGCTGATTTAAAACCGGATAAAAAATTGTTGAATAATGATGGATTTAATTTAAGAATTTTCTGACATTATACGTAATCACACCACCGTATATCGATCCTAAAAATGGACGTACAAGGAACAACAGAGTTTTTGTTAGGTACATACTGTACAATCAGTAATATTCACTAGCTTTTTCCCGTGGCGAATGACCATGTAAGTACCGTAAAAATACATTATACACATTTTTTTTTATTGATCTGACCAATCTGATGAATATGGTATCAAAGTGAAAGTCTCAATAAAGTTTCGTTTTTATTCACCCCTGCACTTTCTATCCACCCCGTTTTACCAGGTATACATACAAATGCGGTAATAATACGGTGGATCCACATGATACAGACTTTCATAAAATTCTATAAATAAATTGTCTGTACAACAAAGCAATGCAGAAAAATAATGGTGTGATAGATTCATTAAATTCAAGTTAATGGGCTGCACCTATAAAAATCACTATCGACACACTGTTTTCTACACTAAAACTATCTAGGAGTCTCGCGAGAGAAGGAAAAAAACGAGTGCAACATAACACTTAGCTCGATAACAGTGTACATTACTTGGATATAATCCCTGGCTGGAGGCTTTAATATTTATATTAAGGCCGCTACAGGCAAGCCCGGTTAAGCAGTCATCAACTTTGACACTTATAAAAATTCAACAAAACCGGTTTTGTCGAACAAATGATCGGATCGTATATTCTCGTTGACCACTATGTACTAATAATAATATATAATATTTTCCATTTATAAAACATATTAAATAAAGTCTTGAAATATATAGCTGAGAATATTTCTGATCATCTATCCTATCTAATAAATCTATGTATTGAAGCTGGAATTTACCCTGATAAATTAAAAACGTCTATTATAAAACCAATTTTTAAAAAAGAAAATAGAGAATGTCTAGAAAACTATAGACCTATTGCCTTAGTTCCAGTTATTTCCAAAATATTTGAAAAATATATTTACATAGAACTTAATAACTATATAGAAAATAACAATATTCTAGCAAAATAACAAAAAGGTTTTAGACACAATAAATCTATAAATATGGCCATATATGACTTTCTAGATTTTGTTATGGTTAATGTTGACAAAAGAATACCTGTCTGCTCTATCTTTATGGATATGACACAGGCTTTTGATTATGTTGAACATGATATATTGATTGGTAAACTTAATGAATATGGAATAAGAGGTAATGTTCTGAAATTATTTGAATCATACCTCAAAGGCCGTTACCAATATACTGAATTGACTAGAGTCAATATCCTTACAAAAAAAGAAGAAACCTTTAGATCTTGTGAACGTCAATTAAACTACGGTGTTCCTCAAGGAACCGTTTTGGGTCCTCCTCTTTTTATATTGTATATCAATGACTTACCCAATGCCACTGATAATCCTATAGCTCTTTTTGCAGATGATAGTACAGTAACAATAAAATGTAAAGACATAAATACTTTTGAAGATGACATAAATAACACGTTGAGCTCTGTTTTATGAATTGGCTTAATATTAATAATCTGAAAGCCAACTTAAGCAAAACTAAATTAATGTACTTTAGACAACGTTTACCAGCACCAAATAACCTGAATGTAAATTTTAAAATGCAAACAATAGAGGAAGTAGACTATTGTAAATTTTTAGGCTTATATATTGATGACAAAATGACCTGGAAACCGCATATTCAACAACTATGTAAGCGAGTTAGTAAATCTGCCTATGCCTTACATACACTTGCAAGCAAAGTCAACTCCAGTGCCCTTTTAATGGCGTATCATGGGCTAGTGGCATCTCTTCTTAGATATGGCATAATTTTTTGGGGGAATTCCACCGACAAAGATCTCGCTTTTAAAGCACAGAAACGATGCATTCGGGCTATGTTTGGTTTACAATCAACGGAGAGCTGTGTGCCTTTCTTTAAAAGGCATAGTATCCTTCCATTACCGTCACTATACATATTTGAAGTGGCGACTTTCGTTAAACAAAATCCTCATTTATTTACTTTAGCATCTGTAGCTTTCAATCGGACCCAAAGGGACGAAAGTCGTCTGTGCGTTCCAAGGGCGAATACTGCCTTGATGTATAAAAGTGTCTTTCACATGGCAACAGTTGTATTTAATAAATTGCCAAAAGAGCTAAAAAATCTTCATATTAACTTATTTAAACAAAAACTCAGAAGTTTGCTGTGTCAAAAATGTTATTATAGTGTATCGGATTTTTTATCAGACAAATTTTGACATGTAAAAGTAACTATTATCTTGTAATGTAATTTACTTCTTTGACTAGGTATATTGTAACCACAAATCATAATTATTTTTTTAAATCTGTATTATTTTGACATTTACCTAGCTTATTATTTTGACATTTACTAAACAAATTATTTTGACATTTCTCTAATAAATTATTTGACATTTACCTAACTTATTTTGACTTCCTATAGTAATCGAATAATGCAATCCTTTATGTAGTTAATCTGTAGTTTAGTACGAGTAAGCTCTTAATTTGCATGTAAAAATTGTAATTAATTCTTTTTGTATGCCTATAATAGGCTGATCATAGCGCACATTACCCTAAAACATGTCCAACCACTGTACCTATGTATCACAAATAAAATATTTCTGATTTCTGATTTCTAAAATATCTTGCATTTTTTAAAGAACACAGTTGCTTATGTCTGAACTAGGTTGAACCTGTGTTTCAGATGCTAGATAGTGCTTACACCAACTTAAAATTATAAATTAACAATGAATCAATAACCATATAATTAAAATTTGAATTAAAGGACACATGTTTTATTTACCTTCACAAAAAAGATTTTCTGTCTCTTTGTAAGAGTAGGACGACGCCTTAGTTTAGTAGCAGCCAAATCAATTCAGTAAGTGCTATTTAACTAATTCCTGTATTATTTATGTATGACTTACGTTAACAGCGGGCTGTGATAAAAAAAAAAAACTGAGTATCAAACAACGATTTTTATTACAAGCTTTATATTAACTTGCTTTTGTATGCATGTCGGTTGGATTTGTCATCCATTTTTCATGCACTTTCCGACTTGAGATTAAGCTAAAACTTAGCATACATCTAACTTTGGGCACAATACAATAACAAGTTACTATGGAGCTGATCTGATTATACAGCTGTAAGGTGTCCATTGCAACTCTTCAGACAAATAAATTAGCATCATCGCGTTTGGGATCTTGGATATGTTAATTGTTTTTAAAGTTTTTAAAACCAGCTTAAAAGCAGTTTTTAAAAGCTGATTTTAAATGGTTTTTTACTATACTTATATGCTTATTTAATGGAAGGCTGAACTAGTAACTAGGCTAATCTAGCTAGCCATAGCAAACAAAATAAAATTACTCTAAAAAGTACTGATTACTCACCCATTACTGGACACTGGCTGCGAATCCAATTTAGCGTTTGTTATGATGAAGTTTGCGACTTGCTCCAAATATACTTGAGGTAGGTTGTTCCTAAATAAATAGTATACTTCAGTTAAAAATATAAACGACACAATAAAGTAAGTAATAGGAATCGTAGTTTATCTGACGACTATCGCTCCTTCTGATATGTCCAGTGGAGCATAACAGTAATCTTTATTGTCATTACAATAAGTTTGCTAGTTGTCCCAGGTTACATGTCTGTTAAAGGACTGTTGAGAACTAGGGAATGACTACGTGAAAACAAAACTAGTAGCGTATTTAATAAGAAATCAAGGCCTTGCTCATTGTCACCGAGTTCATCGACCCTTATGGAGGTCTTGACGAAATTTCCTAATTTAAATGTCGACTATAATAAGATTTAAATGTATCTTACTTATGAATAAAAGTTTGGGCAGCTACCCAAGGGTCTTCATTCTTATTGAAAGGAAGTTTAATTGGCGGTGCTCCATCCTTGATGTCTACACTGAACACGAAGTCGTATTCCTGAAAAATAATAAAAACAAAATGGTCTACTTATTCTTTTTTTGTGTCCATGATTACACTTACTTATTTTATATACGACCAGGCGACCTATTATGACGTCTTAAATCCATCATGATTTCTGTGTCAGAGAGAGACGGAGTTACACAAGACGAATAGCACTATCCTTTTCCCTTACACGAATCATGATAGCATTGGCACTTCGTAATACGGCCACAGGGCCCCAAGTCTGCTATTTTCTTGTCATTCCAACACGATCCCATCGTCATTTTGCTAAAAGTTCGTAATCTGCTAAATCCATAATGGTCGATCATTGGGCGGTCAATGGTTTCGTAATACTTTCTGATAACCGAGCTATTAAAAGAAATGACTGCACAACGACGTTTTAATGATAGGTCACTGATCAAAGGACATGTCAAAATTTTAGCAGACTACCGCTTATGTCTGTCTTACATTAAAATTTGTCATTATGTACGAGATTACCATTATACGCTATTTCTTTCAATGGAGTGTCAGTGGTAGAACATTGGAAAGTCATAGTGACGCTTTTACATTAGTAGATTACCAAACTTGTCAAAATCAACCATTATGAAATCAATGATAGACCATTCTGACACTATTGTAATAGCAGACTTTGGGCCCAGTAATCAGCCACATCGACAGCCTTAGTGCTGGGCTGCTGGCTTAGCAAATTTCTTTCAGTTACCGCTTTGAGGTCTAGATACAACTAAATTGGTATACAATTGGAAGAAGGGAGAGGGATGGAGCTTTGCCGCCTGATACTGTAATTGCACAATGGGAATTCACAAGGCAAAAAGAGAATTTTTCACTCAGAATTTTTGGACCCACTAGCAATGATGAATTCACAAGATTTTGTAAATCTCGTTCAATAACACGATGGGAATGTAAATTGTTGGGTGTAACTTTCTTATTTTCTTGAGGGCCGAACCTAAAATCAAGGCAAAATCGAAATCCTATCTTGAAATGATAGAAAAGAACCGCGTTTGCACCCCTGACTTGTGCCACCAATCCACCATCAGTTTGACCTGGTTAGAGAGAATCTTATTGTTAGAACAATATAACTTCCCTAATCTCAGTAAGTGCCTATAAGTAGTATTAAGATATGTAATCAAAACTTTCTTCTATTCTAATATTATAAAGAGAAAATATATTTTTGTTTGTTTACATTGAATAAGCTGTGAAACTGCTGGACCGATTTTAACCATATTTCACCAATGGAAAGCTCCATTATCAGCGAATAACATACGCTATACTTTATTCCTGTGTTCCGTAAATAGAATAGAACACAAACCTTCCCCTGGTACATAGTCTTGCCCTCGCTGGAGGGCGGCGCCCCCATGACGTCACCGATCTCGTTCCACGTGCTGTCGGCGGCGCTCCACGAGTAGCACTTGACGTTGGTGCCGCGCCGCACTAGCTTTGTCACGCCGTCGGCTTTGCCTGGCTCTAGGAGAACTTCTGGTCCAGGTAATCTGGGAAAAGGATAATATACTTATCGAATCTCACCATGCCAAATCAAATTTGCCTGTAAATTGTTTTATTGAAATAAATAGTATATAGCTAACTTGCGACCCGCCCCGGCTTCGCAGGGGTGCAATGTAGATACTAATGTTTCCTCTACTATAATATGCATGTATAAACCTTCCTCTTGAATCCCTCTATCTATAAAAAAACCGCATCAAAATCCGTTGCGTAGTTTTAAAGATTTAAGCATACATAGGAATATAGGGACAGAGAAAGAGATGATGAAGTAGCCAAAAAATCACAAAATGGTGCTATCGATCGAATTTTGTATGTTGTCGACCAGCCGAATTCCTTTCATTTGTGACACAATATGCAATTTTATGTGTTAGCTATTAGTGATGGTGTCATTTGCATTTAAATTTTGGAAAACGATTAGCAATTATGTGAAAAGTAATTAAAGGATGTTGGATTTATGTTTATTATATATCACTCATTGATTTGACAGTACCTCAACACTGAAAAAAGACAAAAACTAAGTTAAACATGATCAGAAACCATCTTACTCAGAGAGTTTGAATCCACCAATTTCTTGCTGAGAAGCAGCTTGCATCTTCGTGACATCTTCTTCGAATTGTTTCAGTGTAGCTTCATCAGCGTACCTGGCTGGGTCTTTGGTGAATACGCGGACTATTCCATCACTTGAACCTGGCAGCAAAGATAAACAGTAATATAGTCACTGGATGAAGTAAAGCTGGAAGAGCAGTGGTGGCTGAGTGGTAACGGCCCCGACTTACGAGTTGTAGGTCGCCGGTTCAAACCCAGCCAGGCGCATTTACTTTGTGTAATAATTAATTTCATCACCACTGCTCTCAAAACGATGAAGGAAAACATCGTGAGGAAACCGTCATGTCCTACCGTAATCAAGTGCGTGTTGGTGACATTCACCAACACGCACTAGATTACGGCCCATTCCCTCTCCTAGAAAGGAGGCCTGTGTCCAAGCAGTGGGAACATTAAAAGGCTGATTATGATTATGATGAAGTAAATCACCTTTATTTCTTTATGTTTATATGTCCAAAGACCAAGGTGAGATGAATTTCACAGCTGTAACGAAAAGCGAGAGGATTTTGTGTTTGGTTTATGCATTTGTCGGACACTGCCGTCTTCGTGTGTAACATGAACATACCAGTAACAATGTCTCCGTTGTCGAGACACGTGATGCTCCACACAGACTGCACAGGCAGTCGTATGTCGCGCACGCAGTCGCCGCCGGCCCACAGGCGGACACTGCCGTCTTCGTGTGTAACATGAACATACCAGTAACAATGTCTCCGTTGTCGAGACAAGTGATGCTCCACACAGACTGCACAGGCAGTCGTATGTCGCGCACGCAGTCGCCGCCGGCCCACAGGCGGACACTGCCGTCTTCGTGTGTAACATGAACATACCAGTAACAATGTCTCCGTTGTCGAGACACGTGATGCTCCACACAGACTGCACAGGCAGTCGTATGTCGCGCACGCAGTCGCCGCCGGCCCACAGGCGGACACTGCCGTCTTCGTGTGTAACATGAACATACCAGTAACAATGTCTCCGTTGTCGAGACACGTGATGCTCCACACAGACTGCACAGGCAGTCGTATGTCGCGCACGCAGTCGCCGCCGGCCCACAGGCGGACACTGCCGTCTTCGTGTGTAACATGAACATACCAGTAACAATGTCTCCGTTGTCGAGACACGTGATGCTCCACACAGACTGCACAGGCAGTCGTATGTCGCGCACGCAGTCGCCGCCGGCCCACAGGCGGAAACTGCCGTCTTCGTGTGTAACATGAACATACCAGTAACAATGTCTCCGTTGTCGAGACAAGTGATGCTCCACACAGACTGCACAGGCAGTCGTATGTCGCGCACGCAGTCGCCGCCGGCCCACAGGCGGAAACTGCCGTCTTCGTGTGTAACATGAACATACCAGTAACAATGTCTCCGTTGTCGAGACAAGTGATGCTCCACACAGACTGCACAGGCAGTCGTATGTCGCGCACGCAGTCGCCGCCGGCCCACAGGCGGACACTGCCGTCTTCACCACATGTTGCAAAGCCTTGTTGGACGCCGGGGTTCATGCTGATACTGAAGTAACAAATTATGGTGTCAGAATGTGAACTTTAAAAACCATAGACTTATTGATTTTCTGGTAATTTATAGGTAAAGATATTCTGCTTTTTTTTTTCAAAATTGTAGGTTCAGGTTGTATTATATTATTATCTGTGGGTTCAGTAGTTTGGAGATGAGGTGGGTTATTGGTCATTTTAAATTTTATTTCTTGAATTACTTTAAAAAAGAAATGTATTTAACATAATGCATCCATGTTTAGGTCACAGAATTTCTTATATACATAAGAGCTTCTGTGACAAAATTTTAACAGGGTCGGTCCAGTAGATTGGGAGATAATTGGCTGTGACAGATGGGCAGACAGACAC